>JAJKFL010000026.1:12899894-15719376 GCA_021186555.1 Reticulitermes speratus | reverse complement strand
CACTTTTACCCAGGAGAGTGCCTCAACAGTCAGTTGGTTTATCTTCATACGTTTTCTGTAGTCCAGACGCGCAAAAAATGGGCACTAATGCACTTTAGGTTCACCACTGTGTATCCAGTGTGCAGTGACGATGTTCCTGTACGCTGAGGGGCGTGGTTTGCGTGGCGCGTTGTGGCCTCGCCCCTCTCTCCCTACTGCAACTTGCAGCGCTCATTTCAAACAAAGAAACTTAGGTTAGCGTGTAGGCTATGTCTCTGTTCTGTATATAAAGGGAATGGCCACTGGACACAAACGTAGGTTAGCGTGTAGGCTATGTCTCTGTTTTGTATATTAAGTGAATGGCCACTGGACACAAACTTAGGTTAGCGTTCAGGCTATGTCTCTGTTTTGTATATTAAGTGAATGGCCACTGGACACAAACTTAGGTTAGCGTTCAGGCTATGTCTCTGTTCTGTATATGAAGGGAATGGCCACTGGACACAAACTTAGGTTAGCGTGTAGGCTATGTCTCTGTTTTGTATATTAAGTGAATGGCCACTGGACACAAACTTAGGTTAGCGTTCAGGCTATGTCTGTTTTGTATATTAAGTGAATGGCCACTTGACACAAACTTAGGTTAGCGTTCAGGCTATGTCTCTGTTTGTATATAGGAATGGCCACTGGACACAAACTTAGGTTAGCGTGTAGCTATGTCTCTGTTTTGTATATTAAGTGAATGGCCACTGGAACACAAACTTAGGTTAGCTGTAGGTCATGCTATGTCTCTGTTTTGTATATGGACACAAACTTAGGTTGCGTTCATGATGTCTCTGTTGTATATGAAGGGAATGCCACTGGACACAAACTTAGGTTAGCGTGTAGGCTATGTCTCTGTTATAGTCAGCGCGATATTTCAACCTCGTCCCCCTCATTACACTACCTGTTCACGGTGTGGCCGAATGCTCCCTACCCTCCTTCCCTCCCACACAAGTTAACGGATCTGTCGATAGGGCGTTCCCTTACGTGTTCAGCTGTGTGTCTTACACTTGGTGCGATATTTCAACCTCGTTCCGCTCAATTCAGTAACGGCTATCGCTCTGTGTAGTACAGTACAGTGTCGCGGTCTTCCTGTGTTTGTGAAAGTGTTGTGCCATATAACTATGACATCTCATATCACGGACATTATTAAGGCCTACCAGTCGCGCGTATGCCGCACGTGCAGGGCCTAGGTCAAGGTGCATCGTTCATCCGCGAAGACGGTGTCGCGACAACAGCCTTCCTTCTCTATCTCTTCTCGTCGAAGACGGACGCGTTGCAGTTCCTCAAAGACCTAGGCCTCATCGCTTCTAATATGCAGTGTCCGTCGTGCCATGCGGAGATGCGTTTCTGTTGTAGGCCTCATACCACCGACGGATATCGATGGGCCTGTCGGAAGGTTGTCGACGGCCGTCGATGCAACGCCTACCGCAGTATTCGGTACTCCTCGTGGTTCTCTGAAAGCCATCTCACCTTCCTGCAGGTCATGCTGCTTACGTACCACATTGTGCGCAGACTGCCCGCACGCAACATCCGTATGGAACTGCACCTTGCAGAGCACACTGTCACCGACTGGACGATGTTCTGCCGAGAGGCGATGATGGATTACGTCGCCCGTTCCTCCGAAAAACTCGGCGGTCCCGGCAAGATCGTCGAGATTGATGAAAGCTGCTTCGGGAGGCGTAAATACAATCGCGGCACACTGCGCAACACAACGTGGGTTTTTGGCGGGGTTGAGCGCCAGTCTGGCAGGACATTCCTCGTCCCAGTTCCAGACCGTTCTGCCGACACTTTGACCAACATTATTCACACGTGGATAGAACCTCAAACTACTGTCATCAGTGACTGCTGGGCGGGATATCGCCTTCTTTCAGACGAGGGCTACACGCACCACACAGTCAATCACACTGTCGGCTTTGTGGATCCACACACTGGCGCACACACCAACACAATAGAGGGAACGTGGAAACATGTTAAGGTCTTCCTCAACGCCTACAACCGGAAGGCAAACTACATCTACTGTCTTTCGGAATACATGTTCGCATCTCTTTGCGCCGCGCGTGCCATTGACCCGTTCACCATGTTCCTTGACGTCATCAGACATGTGGACTGGTCGCTGCAGCCTGCGCGCGCATCAACGCCCTCTCCACTTTAACGTTGCTCCTCCTCTTTCCATACCCCCTACCACACATAGCCTTCTAGACTCACTCTGTCGTCCTTCCTATAGAAAATTTTCCTGCTGTGGTGGACCTAAACTGCATTAGTGCCAAAAAATGAATGTTCTCGCGCCTCTTGAACGTTTGTTGCAGACAATGTAATTGGCACTAATGCACTTTAGGTCGACCACTGTGTATCCAGTGTGCAGTGACGATCACAGATTACTACTACGTGACGATGTTCCTGTTCGCTGAGGGGCGTGGCGCGTTGTGGCCTCGCCCCCATCTCCCTACTTCAACTTGCAGCGCTCATTTAAATCTTGCCACTGAGAATGGCCACTGGACACAAACTTCGGTTAGGGTGTAGGCTGTGTCTCTGTTCTGTATGTTAAGGGAATGGCCACTGGACACAAACTTAGGTTAGGTTGTAGGCTATGTCTCTGTTCTGTATATTAAGGGAATGGCCACTGGACACAAACTTAGGTTAGCGTGTAGGCTATGTCTCTGTTCTGTATATTAAGGGAATGGCCACTGGACACAAACTTAGGTTAGCGTGTAGGCTATGTCTCTGTTCTGTATATTAAGTGAATGGCCACTGGACACAAACTTAGGTTAGGGTGTAGGCTGTATATCAGGACACTGTATATTGACCTTAGTTCAGTTCTTGGGCCATGAGACCACGTTATGGTGGGTTGGTGTGCCAAGTTTTTGGAGAGGACGATTCCTTCCAGCTTGAAGGTGAAGTGACTGATGATGCCAGTGTTTACACTTTGAAGTCACAAGGCAGTTCAGCATGCCATGCTGTGGGTGTGTCTTCACCTTGCAGGTGTAAGCAGGCATGTTGTCATGCAGTCTTCACAGACTGGTGCACCACAACAAGACTGGAAACAAGATTAGCTAGAAATTGCTATGAAAATATGAAGACTTCTGTAACCGTTTATGAGGTCTGTTCAGAAAGTTCTTGGACTGTGCATGCTGTCTCCCTTTAAAATGATATGACAGCTGTGAGATGGTTGGGCATTGTTACGAGGCTCTTTGGATCGTGACGCTGTTTTGCGTTTAGTAGCATTTTATGTTGTTGAGTGAAGACAAATATTTGATTGAAAGAAAGTGTGCATTTGCGATGTTTTAACAACGTTGCTAATGGATACAGTGAATCGAGAAATTTAGCCGACTGTTTTATGGTGTCTACAAGAAGCAGTGCAAAAGAAATGACTGCAACTTTGGTGGGAACATGGCTGGTTGCTTTCCCATTACCACAGTTCTGTGCACATGGTGCCCGCAGCCCAGATATTTATCACAAAAACAGCTTCCATGGTTCCATGGCCACCATACAAGCCTGTTGTGTCTCAAGTGGACTTCTTCCTGTTTCAGAAATTGACAGTTTGTGTGAAAGGATGTCAGTTTGAATTGGTGAAGGAAATACAAGAAAGAACAGTAGAGCAGCTGAACCGTACTTGCATGGAATGCTGGGAAATATGGAAACATGTTTGGAATCATTGTGTTAATGCAGAAGGGGACTATTGTGAAGGGATCATGAATTGAGTGTGAAATTTATGTGGCAAATGTTGTGTGTTATTTAATCAGTTCAAGGACTTTAGTGAACAGAACTCATACTGCTTTCTGTTTCTTTCTGTCCATTGGAAATCAAAGGGCAATAATGCAGTGTCATCTCCTTTTGGTGCCAAAGAAGTGCATTCGGTACTTTGTGCCAAAAGACCAATTTATGTGTGATTTGTAGGGTTACACCTTGCTTTTATAAATTATGCAGTATGGAAAGAAAAGACTAGAATGATAATTTTGTGTTCCAGGGTTGGTTGTGTGTGCCAGCTGATTGCAGCAGGGATCGGTATCAACTCGTGGGATAGCGAAGAGAACAAGCACACTGGGCAGCGTGTTGTGGAAACAAGGATATTGGTACATGTTTGATAGGTTGGTGCAGCAAGAACTGTTGTAGACATTATCACTGACTGCATAAGTTTGTTGACAAGCTGGTAGTCTGTCAGCTGGCCAGAACCCAAACATTTATGAAACCAAGAGTACAGCATGTGTGTGGATGGTAACAGAGAGACAGAGAAGAGCAGAAAGAATCTCTGCCGGTGCAGAGCATGTGCCTCTCTTGCCCATGATTCATCTCAGCAGTGCTGGTCTCGGTAGCATCCTGCTGCTTTTCATTTTATGTGCAGCAGAATGTTTATTGGGCTGCACATTAGGGCAAACATTCCTCCTTGCAACTGCTGAAACGGTGACTTTGTTCATCTGTACTGATTTTGCATTTCCACTCTTCCATGCTTTGTAGAACCAACCATTGATCTGTAATCTGATTCAGATTAATTAAATCCACACCCTCAAATTACATTTATCTGAGATCCATTTTAAGCTGATACCAATAGCTGTGCGGTCTAAGGCTGCCGGGGGCATGGATATCTGTCTCTTGAGGTGGTTGTGACAGAGGATGGTTATGTACATTGATTGGGAGATGACTGGAGGAATGATTGAGGCCTGTTAAGTATGCTATTAAAGATAACTTTGTCTTTGTATGCACCATGATGGCATGTAGTGAGAGCAGAGGTACAGTGGCTCTCATTCTTGACTTTGGCTGCTAGATGCAGATGAGCAGGCAGCTTCACACACTGACTGCTTTACTGCCATGGAAAGAACCCCTGATGCTTAGTGAGTAGGAGGCTGGGTGGGCCCCAGAGCTAGTCAGGAAATTTTAGAGAAAAAAAAAATATCTTTCCCCTACCAGGAATTGAACCCTGGATAGTCCAGCCTATACTCTGGTCAGTATACTGACTGAGCTGTCCCAACTTTTGGTTGCATAAACTGCCCAGCCCATTGCCTGGCCACTATACTGACTGAGCCATCTTGGTTCCTGTTTAAGTGTATATTTGTGTCATAACATTTGTGTGAAGGGATTGTGTAACTAGTATTGTGTATGCTGGTCACAATAGGGGATTTCATATCTAAATTGTTGGCTGCACGATAGTGTCTAAATGAATGTTTCCTGCATGCTGTTTCAGATCGTGGTGCTGAGGTAAATGCAATGAACTCTTGTGGTGCAACTGCTCTGCATGATGCTGTACTCAGGGCGGACAGAGACATCGTGCAAGAACTGCTGTGCAGTGGTGCTAACCCACTTATACAGGCCATGAAAGGGTGTGCATTGATGTGTGTTCTGGATGTGATGTTATGGTACCAGTGGAAGTAATGCGTCACTGTGTAATGTTCCTGCCAGTGAACTGCATAGCTAGGGTTTCATTCCTGAAAGGGCAGGAACTTTGTGTACTGTGCTATGTGCACACATATAGTCAGGTGTGTTGAGCATTTTATTGAGTGTGTGCTGGTAACACACCATAGATAAAGTAACGGTGTACTTTATCATTTCATGTGGCTTTATATATCAGTTGTGTAAGTATACAAAACATCAACTGTAGTACAATATACATGTTGTGGCTCTACAGACCCGAAACTTGTATGTTGCAATAAGTGTCACTTGTCATAAAATGCGTAAGTTGGTGTCTTGTATATTTATGTAATGGATAAAGTAGCTAGGGCACAAAGGTAACTATGTATCTCTGCCTAATAAATACTAATGTCTGGCATGTGTGGAGCACTTGTCTCCTTATGATTCAGGGGCAACTGTGCTTCTATACCATCATCATATGTGTTGTATATGTGGTGGCAAAATGTTTTCACACACAGTTTTATGTTTTTGCATGGTTCTTCCTGCTACCATAGCATATGGCAGTAGGTTCATTTGCAGTTCTGCTCTGAACCTGTACAATGGGGGTCACTTCCTGCTCACTGCAATTACTACGGTAGAATGGGAAGTCCCGTTCCGATACAGTACAAGTACTATTTTCTCGCATAATTTGTGGCTGCCATATAATTTACACACCCCTATTTTTAGACAAACTTCAGTCCCAGGCTAAACCATATGGTTTATGTGGTAGACAAGGTGGCATTGCATATGCTTTTCTCCCAGTACTTCAGTTCACCCCTGTCAGTATCATTCCAATATTGCTCCATACCATTCATTCATCTACCACCGACGCTGTATGATGTTTTTCTCCCAGTACTTCAGTTTTCCCCTGTCAGTATCATTCCACCAATGCTCCATACTCATTCATTCATCTACCACCAATGCTGTATTATGTTTTTCTCCCAGTACTTCAGTTTTCCCCTGTCAGTATCATTCCAAAATTGCTCCATACTCATTCATCCATCTACCACCAACGCTGTATAATGTTTTTCTCCCAGTACTTCAGTTTTCCCCTGCCAGTATCATTCCACCAATGCTCCATACTCATTAATCCATCTACCACCAACGCTGTATAATGTTTTTCTCTCTGTACTTCAGTTTTGCCCTGTCAGTATCATTCCAACATTGCTCCATACTCATTCATTAATCTATCACCGACGCTGTATAATGTTTTTCTCCCAGTACTTCAGTTTTCCCCTGTCAGTATCATTCCACCAATGCTCCATACTCATTCATACATCTACCACCAATGCTGTATAATATTTCTCTCCCAGTACTTCAGTTTCCCCTGTCAGTATCATCCACCAATGCTCCATACTCATTCATTCATCTACCACCAACACTGTATAATGTTTTTCTCCCAGTACTTCAGTTTTCCCCTGTCAGTATCATCCACCAATGCTCCATACTCATTCATTCATCTACCACCAATGCTGTATAATGTTTTTCTCCCAGTACTTCAGTTTTCCCCTGTCAGTATCATCCACCAATGCTCCATACTCATTCATACATCTACCACCAACGCCTTATAATGTTTCTCTCCCAGTACTTCAGTTTCCCCTGTCAGTATCATTCCACCAATGCTCCATACTCATTCATACATCTACCACCAACGCTGTATAATATTTCTCTCCCAGTACTTCAGTTTCCCCTGTCAGTATCATTCCACCAATGCTCCATACTCATTAATCCATCTACCACCAACGCTGTATAATGTTTTTCTCTCTGTACTTCAGTTTTGCCCTGTCAGTATCATTCCAACATTGCTCCATACTCATTCATTAATCTATCACCGACGCTGTATAATGTTTTTCTCCCAGTACTTCAGTTTTCCCCTGTCAGTATCATTCCACCAATGCTCCATACTCATTCATACATCTACCACCAATGCTGTATAATATTTCTCTCCCAGTACTTCAGTTTCCCCTGTCAGTATCATCCACCAATGCTCCATACTCATTCATTCATCTACCACCAACACTGTATAATGTTTTTCTCCCAGTACTTCAGTTTTCCCCTGTCAGTATCATCCACCAATGCTCCATACTCATTCATTCATCTACCACCAATGCTGTATAATGTTTTTCTCCCAGTACTTCAGTTTTCCCCTGTCAGTATCATCCACCAATGCTCCATACTCATTCATACATCTACCACCAACGCCTTATAATGTTTCTCTCCCAGTACTTCAGTTTCCCCTGTCAGTATCATTCCACCAATGCTCCATACTCATTCATACATCTACCACCAACGCTGTATAATATTTCTCTCCCAGTACTTCAGTTTCCCCTGTCAGTATCATTCCACCAATGCTCCATACTCATTCATTCATCTACCACAGACACTGTATAATGTTTTTCTCCCAGTACTTCAGTTTCCCCTGTCAGTATCATTCCATTTTTTTCTCTCTCTCTCCTTTATGTGATTCTTATCTGGACGGCTAGTTTCAATTTATTCCACATTGTGCATATAATTTTGCTTTGCTAAAATACCTTTGTTCCTTTATGAATTTTTATATGATAGGCAATAATATATTTGTTATTGAATAGCTTGATTCTCCTTTTTCTCATTTAAAACTTATTATTTAATACATTATTTTGGATGTAACTTATTTAATTTATTTTAGATGTAGATTATAGACTATGTATAACTTGAATTCTGCACCAACAACTCTGGGGGTACAAAGTTGAAGAGAAATTATATGTGGGGGTACGCGAACAAAAAAGGTTGAATACCACTGCTGTAGTACATGTGCATGTTAGGTCAGGTCCTAATTGTTTGAACATTAAGAAATTGAGTAATTGTTGATTGTTTATTTTCATCATGCCTGACAAAATTTGTGTAGGACACATCACTACAATATATGTACAACTGTTCAATGGAATCATCACTCTCGTCATTATTATCATATAACAGCAGAAAGAGTCAACATATTAAACAGGTTCCATTTCTTAAAGGAAGCCCTCACATCATAAAGAATTACATTTTCCATGATAAAAACCGTAAGACAGATATTTCTGTATGAAGTAGAAGGCCTGTTGCAATAAAAACACTTTTAGTTTCTTTCTGATAATTGTGTATTTATAATTGTTAAATGAATTGGCAAGATATGATATAGGTTTATCCCTTGTGTTGTTTACATTTTGTTTAAAGATGTCAGTTCTACAAAACATTGATTGAATATCTGATCTTTGGCGTGTATTATAATCGTGCCTATCTGAGTTTTATCTGCTAGCTTGACAATGTCTGCAAGAGCTGGAGAACTGCTGAATGGTTGCTGTTAATGTTATGCTGTGATGTGTTGACTTGTTATGATGTTTGTTAAAACTGGACCAAAATACAGGGCATTTTACATTGGGACCTGCATGAATCTCAAGTGTCAACTCAGTAACTGTTTAATATAGCAAGAGAATTTCCAACAAAGCATGTAGAAGGAAATGTAACAATGTACTGTTTCTGTGTGTCTTATGATTATGGGGATAATTGAACGTAGGTGAGTGAATGCATCAGAAATGTCACACTGCATGTGTGCAGTTCTTAACTTGCTAATGTTCGGAGTCATGTGGTGATGTGCTAAGTTGAAGTAATGATGTGTACTGCTGAGCAGATAATGTCACAGTTGCTTTATTTTTCTGGCACTGTTTAGGCAATCCTAACAGGACGTAATTATAAATGGATATGTACACACTGAGGATAAACGTAAGCTTTCATCTTTTTGGAAGATACTGCCAGGGAGTAGGCAGAAGTCTCTTGTCAGGAATATTTGCATTTAATTTCCACATTGACATGAACTGGAATTCATTTAATTGGGCTGTTGTGGATAGATACACAGTGTAAGAGAGCCATAAGATCCTGAGAGGTTTAAAGATTTGTACTTTTTGTTAGTCATATTGTGCATTTTCAGTATAATCAAGTTACCTCATGCTCTTTTTTTTTTTTTACTGTATTTGTGATTGTGGCAGATATGGCTTATGGTAGGGTTACCATGTATCTGTCACAAGAAAAGAGGATATTCACACTTATTGAACATAAAAAAGAGGACGTTAGAAAGGGGGTTAAAAAGGAGGACATACAAATAGTCACAATCCTGTATGCAGGATTTTGGTCTCCCCACCAAAATCCTACATACAGGATTTTGGTGGGGAGACCTGAGGGAAGGAGACCACTTGGAAGACCCAGGCATAGATGGGAGGATAATATTAAAATGGATCTTCAAGAAGTGGGATGGGGGGGGGGGGCAGGGACTGGATTGATATGGCTCAGGATAGGGACAGGTGGCGGGCTCTTGTGAGTGCGGTAATGAACCTTGGGGTTCCATAAAACGCGGGGAATTTCTTGACTAGCTGAGGACCTGTTGGCTTCTCAAGAAGGACTCTGCTCCATGGAGTTAGTTAGTTAGATAGTTGTAGTAAATAAATTCTGTCACAGTGTTTCTCTGCTCATAGTTTCTTAAATTTAATGGGTAGGAAATTCAGAGGGAGAAGTTCATTGAGCATGTATTTAATTAATTTCCAGTATTCAGAATTTCCTTGGTGAAGTTTTTTGAGACAAAGTGGACATATGGTAGCCCTCGCTTATGGACCATCTGTTGAAACTGTGTCGTTATGTTATAGGGTTCATAACTTAACAGTTACGGTACTGGGGATTCAGGTCTTCTGGGATGTGACACTGTGTTGTTAGGTGAGTGCTTACTGATGTTTTGAAGGAGCATAGGTTCAAGGGTTAAGCAGTCAAAGTTTTCTTGAACTTCTTGACCATTGAAGTTGATGGCACTGCAGCGCTTCAGAGTGTCGGGAATCTGTTACCCAGCAACACAGCATCACATTCCAGAAGACCTGAATCCTCGGTAACACCAGTGTGAAAACCTCACATTTCACGGTTGCTGCTTTGTAACTGAGTTTAATTAAATATGCATCATAATTTTGCAGGTTGACAGATTTAACACCAAGTCATTTAGAAGACAGCAGAGCAGTGTTGTTAACGATAATAATACCTTGAATCTTAGTAGTCAAGAGCGAAAGGATAATAATAGCCAAGGAGACAATGGAGAGCATAAGGATATTGGCATCAAAGCAGTGAGGACATCTAATAGGTTGAAGAAAACACCAGTTATTAAAACTACTCAAGAACTAGAGGAATCAGTGGAGTCAGATGGCATAAAAGACCAAGATAAGCAAAACAGAAAACTAGAAAAACCCTTGGAGACGAAGGACTCCAGTGAGGTAGACAACGAAAATGGAGAACTGGAGAAACTACAAGGAAGAAAGGACATAAGAGACCCAGACAAGGGAAATAGAGGATAAGAGGAAACACAAGGAATTGTACAGGAGGATATAAATGTCCGGCGATCCTCAGCTAGATCCATAAAACTGCCTGTGACTAGAAATAATGATTTTTTATGGGAAAATTAAGTTTGAATTTGTCTGACAATAATAATGATAGTAAACCTTCTGTTATTGTAAATAATGTTGATGTAATTGGACGAGAAGATCAATGTGAAAATTATAGACCAAGACGTAATGTACAAAGTCAGACTAATGTTATGGGCAATTATCAAAATAGTGCTTCATTAAGCAACATTTCTTTAAATATCTTTCATCAAAATCTTCAGAGCTTTAGGAATAAGAAGGTTATTTTAGAAGTTTTATTACATGATGAATTAGCTAACATAGATGTATTGGGATTAACCGAACATTGGTTAATGGCTGATGAAATAGGTTATTTCAGTTTACCTGGATATTCATTAATTAGTTCATATTGTAGGAAAAATAAAAAAAATGGTGGTTTCTGTATCTACGTGAAATCTAATATAGCGGTTAAGCCTATTACAAAATTTGACTATTTGAATGTTGATGAGTACTTTGAAGCTAGTATAGTTAAACTTGAGAAATTTAAACTTATTATTATTTGTATCTACAAAAATCCAAATAGTAATATAAAGATCTTGCTAGATAATTTAGAGATTATTTTAAATCATTTTGAAAAGGCAAGTAATAAAATCATAATAATTGGTGATTTAAATATAAATTTTTTGAAAAATAATTGGGAAAAGAAACACATGGAATCCTTATTAAATATGTATGCCTTGAAAGCTGTGACAGATAGGCCTACTAGGATACAAAATGGAGTCAAATCAGCAATTGACCAAACTATTTTAAATACAAACATTTTGAGCTTTAAAACTGAAATACTGGAAACAAATTTATCTGATCACTTTGATCAAATACTTATATTATACGAAGATCAACTCGCTGAAATAAGCACTAAATTTAGAAAAAATATTGTCAAATATATGAGAGTAAATAACGACGAAAACATTCAATATCTAAATTTCTTACTTTCTAAGGAGGATTGAATGAATATATATCGACAAAATGATGTTAATATAGCCTATAAAGAGTTCATACATATATTTACATACTATTGTCCTTTCTTCAACAAAATTTTACAAATTAGTCAGCATTGTCAGAAGTAAATAAAATAAAAGAAATGCAAGTTCCTTGCGCTCATTTCTTTCTTACCAACCCTACAAACACCCCGCCCGACAACACCGCCTGGGTAAGACGTTTTCCGCCAAAAACCTCAGCGGTAGTGACTCCGACACTACCTACCCCGATTTTAAGTACACCTCATTACTCTTCAGGTAACTTTATAAACTTCCCCATATCTTTCAGCTCATCATCATTCACTGTGCACAACTCCTTCAGACAGTTGTTAATTCAATGTGAAACTGCCATACAATGCCTTGGCCACCTCAGTAAGTTTCAAAACTGTTGTCTGCATTTTATCAGCATCTCCCCAGTTTTCTATTCTTAATGTGCTTTCCACAGTTTCTAAAGATTCTGTAACAGTCATTGACTGTTCTGTCCCAGACCATTTGGATATAAAGGAAACCAGTGAAAGATCCTTGGACACTCCAGGGTGTCCTGAATAAACCTCTGTATATAAACTTCCAAGGTCTGCCTGCATGCTTTCAGTTTGCTAACAGAGCTGTGCTTCTGCCACACAGATTCATCCCTGCAGCAAATCTTTCAAATTATTCAAGGCATGAAAATTTTTCAACAACACAAAATAAAAACAAGGGTATTGTAACATGAGTAAGAGACGGACATTGTAAAAATATCGTTCAAAATAAAACACCTGAAAAGTTTGTCTCATATCTCTGTGTTTATCATTTCTATTTACATAATATCACTAATTCGCTACAATATTATTACCGATGGTAGGTATTAAAATGAAGAAGGTGTAATGGCTTTTAAAAATTATAATGTTCACATCAGTGTTATGAAAATGCATTGTCCCATTTTTCATTATGAATTACAAAAATCAGCAAACATTGGATTATGAAGTTTAAACTTTATACCACATCATTTCTTTTAACATCATAAAAACTGATGATGTATTTTAGTGAGTCTACAACCACTTGTTGCAGCAACTGTGTAAATTATCCCTTCAAATAAGCCTTATGCATCCCCTTTTAATGTACTCAACAATTCTCCACTTTCTTTCAGCTCCTTGATAATGTCTAATCCACCTACGAGTTCTCCCTTAACATATACTTGAGGATACGTTGGCCAGTTGGAGAAAGTCTTCAGCCCTTGACGTACTTCTTCATCAGTAAGTATGTCAAAAGTATCAAACTTGATGCTGGGAACAAGAAATAACTTATCATTCCACATGAACAGTCCCAATATAAAAATAAACTTATGGTCAATATTATCACAGTGAATTCTTAACCTTAATGAAAAGAGTAGACTTATAAGATCACCATCCTGTCTGTGTTTCTGTGGTGTGGCATGGTGGTGTGTGTGTGCGCATGCATGCATGTGGTATGTGTAGCAGTAGTGGGTGGTGGTATGTGCTTGTGTGTGCATGCACACATGTGGTTTGTGGTAGGTGGCATGTGCATGTGGTATGTATGTATGTATGTATGTATGGTGGTGGTGGTGATGTGTGCGTACGTGTGCATGTGTGTGGTGTCTGTGCATGTGCATGTGGTATGTGTGTGTGGTGTTGTATGTGGTATGATGGCATGCATGTGGTATGTATATGTATGTATGGTGGTGGTGATGTGTGTGGTGTCTGCATGTGCATGTGGTATGTGTAGCAGTGGTGGTGCTGGTGGTGGTGTGTGTGTGGTGCATGCATTCATGTCACTTTCAACTTTGGAACCAAGTGACTAATTTTCACAAAGCTTGCTCTTAATGTTACAACACTGCAGGTTATCCCAAGGTAATGCTATTATGTGCATTGATACAGCAAACATGTATAGCTATTATTCCTTGTCAATTACTTACAGATGATAAGTCAATTGGAATGAAAGTTACAGGCACTTACTCAGTCTCTGCTAGAATCGCCATAAGCTGCTTACTGAAGCCACAAAGTGGTGCATCACGGGATCCCTTCATGAACACCATACATGTACTTTGGTTTATTAAGGATTTCAATCTGAAAAATGAAAGCAAAGCATTGTTAGAATGTCACAATCATTTATGAATCCACATGCCAACATATGTCACATGACTCACCTTGTTTCCAAAGGTGCCTTTTTTGCAACAGTGCCTGTAGCTCACCACTTTCATTCATTTCTTTCACAATGTCCAGACCTCCAATAAGTTCACCATTGATGTACAGCTAAACAAAATACAAATTCTCACATTACTGTAGATAGACATAAGTGGTCAGCTTCAAGCCCTGGTTGCTTTACCCCCCCCCCCCCCCCACAGAAACAGCCCCCAGCATTCCTCAAACAGAAGGATGGGTAGGCCCCAGAGCCAGTTTGGACATAGTCACACAGGCAAAAATTCTAATCCCCCCCTTCCCCCCCAGAATCAAACCACAATTCACTAGTCACCCAGTGACTGAGACATGAGCAGGCAAGTAACAGAATGGAAATGATATATAATAGGCAGGTACTAGCACAGCTATTGTAAATAGGAACCAGGTATAGGAAGCAGGTACTTGCACAGATATTGCAACAGTAGCTAGATACTGGCAGAGAACTGTGAACAGGTGTACTAGCCAGATATTTTTCAGTTCTTGGAAGTCTCTTCCTTCATTGGAGAGAATCAGTACTTGGACACAAAAAAGACTGTTACCTGTGGGTATGTTGGCCACTTTGAGTATGTCTTAAGTCCCTGCCTCACTTCTTCATCGGTAAGAATATCAAATGTTTTGTAGGCAGCTCCATAACTGTCTAAGAGGGCAACCATTGATTTACTAAACCCACACTTTGGGTCTGTTGCTGTTCCTTTCATGAATAACATAACAGGGAAGAATTGATAAGTCCACGCAGACATGTTGTTAAGTCTTCTGCCGTGGCTTTGGCTGGGGGAGATGATGCAATATTTGAACCTTTTGATATCTGTAAAAATCGAACAGTTCTCAAATATGAGACTTGACATTTCTGTAGTGGTCTGTATTCAGTATCACACTATGTTAAAATGGTAAGAATTACAAAAATTACTAATGCTTCAAATGAATGGTGACTACACATTACATACTGGGCTTAGACAAAGAATACAATCTTTGGCATGAAGAGTTCAAAACCTGACCTGCAAATTAATTTTCTTTGTAAGTTCAGCTGCATTGGCTCCATCAACTCTATCCAATAGTGAGCCGCCACGTAGCAAGAGAAATGTCGGAACAGCAGAAATAGAGTACTTTAGTGATACTTCCGGCAAGTCTTCAGCTGGACACGTTGCAAACCTGACAGCCTGAAATGAAACACCAATAAATAACTAGTCAAAACAACCATCACGGTTATTCCGAGAAGTCTGCCGAACATTTCTCAAGTGGTAAATATTGTACACATAAACAGATCATATTACAGGCAATTGGGTATGTTTTAGTCTGTTTCTTATTTATTAAGAAAGGTAAATTCGTGGTACCATGCCAGTGCCACGTATGTATTGTGTGCGTCCATACTAATAACTTTTTAAACAATTAATCAAGTTTCCATTAAATTTGGTACAAACATTTCACCACTTGATGCCATCCCACATTTATGCTTCTTAGGTTTCTGTTATTAATAATAGTGATACAGTAATCATGCAAATTCCGATATGTGATACTACACTCAGGTGACAGAGAAAAATCCAATAGACATTGTTCCAAGAGGAGAAACTTCAAGCACCTGTGGAAGGGAATGACAATTCTGTGTGGTATCAACACAATGAATTTGGTTCAGGTCACTTTCTTTTGTAAAAATAAGAAAGGTAAAGTTGTCCTTGCCCACACCATGAAGGCATATAAAGGCATATAGGGGCAGTAGAGTAATAGCTCCACTCATTCTTAACCTCAGCACTACATGGAAGTCAGTGGTCAACTTGACACACCAGCTACGTCACCCCCGGGAAGAACCCTAGTACCCACTGAAGAGGAGGCTGGGTGGGCTCCAGAGCTGGTCTGGATGTATTTTGGAGAAAATGAAAACCCCTAGCCCCTGCTGGGATCTGAAATCTGGATTGTCCAACCTGCAGCCTAGTCACTGTACTATCCTATCATGACTCCTACTTTCTTTTGTATAATGTTAATGAACCACTACTAGAAATAATCTTATTATCAGCCATATATATTGAATTTGGTGTAACATTAGAGTACTGTATGTGAAATACATCTAATTAATATTTTTGTATTTTATGACTTATTCCACATCCTACTGTCACATTGACTAGATTTTGAATCCATGTAATGCATTTCTGACGGAATGATATGGACACAAAATTTGCAAACACAGTTTCTGTATAGTCTGAGACACCACTATCCTCATAAGAAAACTGCTGCAATACTTACTTTCAATTCTACTTGTTTGGCTAATTCTTCAAGTACATCATTCATGGGACCACATTGTGTAGCCCAATCGGCATAAAAGTGGACAACAACTAGGTCATTTGAACTGAAAATAGGTTAACAAACAAATTAAATAAAAGTACTGGATGGCCTTAACCTAGTAAACTTTATCACCCATTACCAAATATGTACTTACGAACCTTATAGTATCTTCAAATTCAGTCTTCTGTGAAATTTTAATAACAGCCATTTTCTAGTATCTTTGAAAGCACCGGCAGACGCCCTTATCCTCTCCCAAACCTTACAGTTTTGTTTGGAAGATTAAACACCTTACATACTATCTGTACTAACTACGAGTAGATGCACTCACTACCACAGATATATCTCACCACAGACTATACATACCATGGATTAAAGGTAAAGCTACATATCCATGCCGGTGATCAGTGCTGACAACTGTTGATGCAAAAGTTTTCCATGGCAACATATGCCAATGGCGTGCCCAAAGCAGTAAACGCAGAAATAATTTTTTCTAATTGCAGAAAAGATCACGCGTATATGCTTAAACAGATAACATATAATAATTGTAATAATAATCCTTTTAATTCATGGATCGATCAAAGCCATGGTATGTGCACTACATCTAACTCCACGTAGTAGTAGTCTGTCGTGAGAAGGCAATAGTTCCGCAATTGTCTAGTAATTGTCATCATTTTATGGAACCAGAAGGTTTAAGTGCACAGGATCATGTTCGTCATTTAATCACTGACTTACCCAGTCCCTAATTTAATGTTGACAAAGGCTCTTTGAGAAATTTGAGGATTTGGGTGGCGGTTACATCGTGCGGATGGTCAAGTGGTTAGTCACATTTTGGGGGAGCGTGTACTCTGCAGACACGCCTAGTCCCTCCGAAACGCCAGTTAAATACAAGGCTTCACAGCGTCATATTCCAAATTTCATTATTTTTTTTTTGGATTATAATTTTTATGCCCATGTGCATAAAGCACACACATTACAAACGTTATTTAGCTGGCATTTGTATGACCTATAAAAATGCTTGTATGAGTAATTGAAGAACTAGGATTATCACCACCACCAATGACTTCCCGTTTCGTGGTATTATGAAGTGTGCACACATTTTAACAGGCCACGACCCTGCCGGTTTACACCCGGGAAAGAGACCAGGTACCCATTGTACCAGAGGCTGGGTTTCCCAAGGCTGGTCTGGACGGGCGCGGAAATTCTCGCCCCCACTGGAATTTGATCCCTGGAACTTTCAGCCCGTAGCGAGTCGCTATACCGACTGAGCTATCCCGGCCCACATATATCAATCTTATAGGAAACAAATCAGAGTTTGGGCGACAGAAAATTAGAGGTTTGATTTTCGGCACAGATTTTTCTCTTCTGCAAAGCGTTGAGATTGGCTTCGTGGCCCATCCAGTCTCAGATTTAACAGGCAGAGTGGAGGACTTAGTCCTCAAGGGCAAAGCTTTCGGAGCGTGAAGCCGAAATTAAGAATGTTTAGAGGTAAACTTTCATCTCTGTGTTTTCATGAAATCGTGCTTCTCGCGTGCAGGAAAAATTTTATGCTTTCGCTCGCACAATTTTCCTCCCACACGTATGACATACATACATACATACATACATACATACATACTAAAGATACATATATATACATAACCTACATATTTTCAAAGCCTGTTACAATCTACATATCATAATGCGCAGACAAAATACAAAGTCCTATTCACGCCATGATGGAAAGTGTGGAGTGGAGGTTGTTGATCGTAATGCACTGTATCAGAGGTACACACATTAAAAGAAAAAAACCTAGGCGCCACTTCAAAATTCTAGGCGACGGAAGGGTAAAATGTTACAAATTCCACACTGAGAACCCACAAATATTAGGTGCCATGATAAAAACTTATTTATCCCGGGCGACTTGGCGCTCGAGATTGTTGTACCAGTGTTCTGTATTTTACATCATGTACCAGTCGTTTTATATGACAGGAAACTTTCTGACGCGCTAGAAGAGAAGATTTACAAAACTTCTTCCACTACCTACGCCATGGCTTTCTGTCTGTAAGTGTGCATATAAGAACCCGAAAACCACTTAAGGGGGATCTCGGAGAAATGGATATTGCGAGTTTTATACATTTTGTAAGACAGGGCACAGTTATGATTCAAAAATCGACGTACAGTGACGGAGAGTTTACACGAAGAACTACATGCCTCTCAGCGCGAACTTGGAAAATATCTCGCTAAATGTTTAATGAAAGCCAAAATATTTTACTAGCGAAAGTTTAAGAGAAAAGTAAAAAAAGAGTACGTCTCATAAGCCTTGTCCCTGAAATAGGCTGACCATAATTCCTGGCGACAAAAACGAGATGGGCGGGGGGTGGGGGGATGTTCATAAAGAGTAGGACATTTAAAAAAAATGTTTTATCACATAAAATATTGAACTTACAATTCTTCACAGAACCGCGCAAATGTTGCCAACACGTATTTTTTATTTTCTTTAAATAATTCATTGACTTTAAAGTTACACTTCTTATTCAATAGGCAATTTTCGATCTCGATCAACGCGTCTCTACCGATGGTTACACGAATGACTGGTACCTAAAATAGCAGCCATTGATGCAAACTTGATTATAGGTTATGACTGACCAATATTTAAGCATATTTTGAAGTTTTTATAAAACGGGACAAAAATGACATTTTTACTAAAACGACGGACTGCCGGGACATAGCAAAAAAAAAAACGGTACTGCCCCGTTCAAAACGGGACGTATGGTCAGCCTACCCTGAAGTCTTACCTTTTTCGAAATAACTAAATAAAAGAGAGCAAACGTAGCAGACATGTTAAACTGTCAAATATGATGATACATCGGCTTCGATGCCAAGTTTGGCACGCAAAATTATGTTAAGTTGACACCGGCAATGCTTTAACATTTCGTCTATATTAATGAATGGAGGCACATACAAACACATTTACTTTTCATAAGCTACATTTTTGCCATTAAATTGTGAGTTCATTCCAAATACAGAATAATTCATTGACAACAGACAGGCAGCTACGTGATAACACAAAATTATATTAAGATGTCGGGTTTTAATTTTGTATATATATGTTACACCCCAATAGTGAAATTTCCCAGTTCATGAAATAGGCAACTTTCTGCCCATTCCGTGAACCGGGTGCTTCACTTGCCCACTTCACAGAACGGGCAAAACCCGCCCAGTGCATGAATTGGGTAGCGATGACAACTGCCCAGTTCATGAAGTGGCTGGTTGCTAGAAGAAAGGTATGTCTGTGTTGCTGTGTGTTTCGCCGTTTAATGTTACGAGCAAAATTGTTGGTGTAGTGAGTTTTGTAGATTCACATGGATTAGTGCTGTTGAAAATATCATCAGTCCTCTGCTGCAGTGGTGAGTACATTTTACTTACTGTTAGCCTATTATAAGCTGTAACATATGGGCCCAGCATACAATGTAGGTTATGTTTATTTGGTTATGTTTATGTGTTTCTTATTGAAATTGATAGTATACTTCTGTTGGAGGAACATTATATCTGAGTTGCAGTGCTAAGAGAAGAGTGTTATTTATTCCAAGGGTGCTGACATTTGTCCATCATGTTTAATTGTTAAAACATTATGATATAAAAACTGACTGAAATAAGACTACAGATATTTGACATAATATTTTTTTGTTAAGTTATTATGTTTAATTTCTAAATTAAACATAATATTTCTACGTAAAGTATTCACCGCCATCAGCAGTGTATCAGGATATCAACAAAAATAATTACATATTAGTGTTAATCTTTAAGATGCTTCAGCAAAAAAAAAGTCATTAATATATACACAAACTACAGTAAGAACAATTCTTGTATATACACGTGTTAGGAAGACTATATTTAGAAATGCTGTCATTTCATATGAAATATCAGTCCTGTGGCCATATCAAATGTGATATCAGCTCCCTGAATGTAATAGTTCCTGTTGCTGACTTTACACTTACTCAACTGATCAGGAAATTAAGTCAGGATTTCAGTCACTCTATTTAAAAGAACTATATTGTCACACTGTTGGTACTATATAAAGGCACATCAAAAAGTTTTTTTTTTTTTAATTGTAATAAATATATCACTTGCATCAATAGACATGTATTTGTATGGCAGTTCTTCTCATCAACAGTTTGTGCTTGAACAACTTCTATACTTCTCTTGCGACAATTTGCATCTTTGGTTCCACGTACTAAGGTCTTCAGTTATAATTGGAACATTTCTTGTATAGCCCCACAACTGCTGCTTTAACTGCATCATGTAATAGTCCACTTGTCCTCTGCTTTCATTTGTACAATACACTGAGGCATAATGACACAAGTTGCCTTACATACTGATCTCCTTCCACTATGGAAGATGTAAATCGAGTCACTGATTGTCAAAGACAACCAAAACCAAACTCGCGAATTGTAATTTACACATTCCCAACAACGTATCTGTTGAGCAAAACAAACGATGTCATATTGGGCTCTTTCCATTTGTGGTAGTGAACTCAGTTGCTCTGTATCTGGGTTCTTTTGCAAAATCACATGGCTTTTGTTCATCTCGTGTTTGAAGGACTTCAGAGCTGCTACTGTTGAATTTGTCTGGGCTTGTGACTTTATCCTGAACATATCTGCGAGGTGGGCCAGGGAACAACTTACTGATCTTCATTGCCAGAGGGTGGATAAGTTTTTCATCATAGGCATCTTCTGGTACAGTTCCTGAAACATGTATAAGGAGTTCTTAAAACTTCGCTTAACAAAATATCTATGACAATAGTACAAGGTCATCTGTTAAGAGTTGACATTTATTACTCTGGTCAAGAAGTTCACTGTTGAAAGTTCCTAACTATGTGACAAGTATCTATCACTTGATCCTTCAGATCAGTTGAATCAGCCCACATCTTTGTGACCTGTTCCCACGATGTCACTTTTAACATCTTCCTCTTTTGAATACCTACTTCTCCAAAATTATCTCTTCCTAAGATTTTCTGAACAAAAGTTTGTATATGTTCTTTATTAATCATATATCCCACACGTATTGCCTGTCTTATTCTTCTTGCCTTAATCACTCTAATGATGTTCTTGTTCCTTTCAGTGAGGCAAGTCAGATCAGATATTGACATCACAGGCCAAAGAGTTCAGCTTGATCTTTGTTTTACGAAGTATTTTTATACATAAGTGTCCACACTTACCGGTGATATAGCTGACTACGATTCCTAACAGGACTGTAATTCCACTTCCAATCAACGAGTAGTACATATATGTTATGGAATAGAGCTGTGTTAGACCACTTCTGGAAAGATAACATATTCCTAGTTAATATGAAGTACCCCATGTTTGCATAGTGCAAATGAATGGTATTGAAAATAACTTTCCTAACCTGGAATGCTGAAACATTACTGGTGTCATTAATGTAGTATTTAGAAAACTTCTGAGAAGAAGCTGCAGATCCAAAAATTCTTAATTGTCCAGAGAATCAAAGAAGTTAATATCACACATATCATGGCCTCACTCTTTTTTAATTTGCTTCTGTGCTACATGTAAATAGTTTGGCACAATAGTTAACATACATGAGTGATTTTAAGTTTTAATGTGATAAAGATTAATGTTGTGTTGTGTGTCATGACATGTTGTAGTCTGACAGACACTGTACATTACTCCAAAATGATGGTATCAACTTATCAGACTACACGGTGTCATAAAGCATAATACGACAATATGAAACAGTCACATAAAATGTTAGTTGTAATGAGTAAGTCCATTCACATTAAAATTGCAGTAAATTAATAAAGTACTACAGTAGGCAGCAGTATGGGCTTTGCAGTTAGGCAGTGTGCTACATGTCAGTAAAAGCTAAGAAATGCATAACTAAATGCAGCTCAAATGTAAGCCCAGAATGAAGGCTGTATTTTAACATTATCATAGTGTTTTACTTACTGCACTAACTTAATTGAGACAACACAGTAAAATAGGCAGCTAGAAACATGGATGGGAGAAACTAATTGCTTAAACATGAAAATTTATAACACTGTTTTAGAATATCAGTCTTTTTCCAGTACTTACTCTGGTCCTTCACTGACTGGTACTGATTCTTCATTGCTTGAAGAAATATTTTTGAAGATGTTATAGTTATACAAAGGCTCCTCAGAATTACTGTGGTTCGCCCATTCAAAGAGGTATTGAGAATCTGGCACCACAATTTCAGCAGGAGAGACAAAGTGGCTATACGAATCATTAGTGCATCCTGCTGTAGACAGGGGCAGAAGTTGAATTGGAGACTTATCGACAGTCAGACTTCCAAATGTGATCCACAGAGTGACAATATGGCTGACTACCATACCACTTACTGCCCCCTGCAACAAGTTTTGTAGGTTGTTGTTCTCCAGTTGCATTTATGGAAGGTGGGAACAGCTGATGACATAGGCATAACTTGGCTAATAACAATGGGGGGAGGGGGGAATCAACCATGGGTATTAGAAAGTTTAACCCAATAGAAAAAAATGTTGTTGGGTAGAAAAAATATTGGAGGGACATTTGCACCCCCCCCCCCCCCCCCCCAAGTTATGCTTATGGCTGATTATTTCACCAGAGTAGGGTGTGTTATGACAAAATTTCTGCATTATTATTTACCTTCAATGTAGGTGCAATTAGACTTCAGACTGCCCTTGCACCATACAACACTCTGTTACATCATATGCGTTTTGATGCTTCTGTGTGCATCATCTTCAATGCTAACATTGGTTTATAATTGCTGCAGGTGTGCTGTGATTTTTCTGTTGTAAGAGTGGTATAGAATAAAGGCAGTTGGAAATCTAATTGCACCTTACATCATTCAAAGCCACATGATGTGTAAGTAATAAAGTTTATTTACCATCCCTTACATACCCCTCCATCTATGTTTATGCCTTCTATACTCTACTTTAAATATATTTCATCTCCCAGTCTGTTCACCTTGTTCTTAGTCTCCCAATTGTTTTTTACTCATCATTTTTTAAATACTCAAAGGATTTTTTTATATTGAATTAACATCTATGCTATAAATCTGATACATTTTTCAACATGGTGAGTATTTAATGAAATGTACTAAAAGATAAATTATGGAGAGGGCAGTTTAACAGGTTTGTATTTTAGATTGTTTTAATTTTAAAGTGAAACAGATTCTAACACATTTTATTGTTACACATTTGAATACTGCTAATGCAGACCCCCTTAATCTGGACATTGCAATCTATTGACAGTCATATCCTTATTCTAGTTCTGACAATTTTTGAAGCACACATTTTGGATATACGTTAAGACATAAGCAAAATATCTTTTGAGCCATGCTTAAAAATCATGTTCCAGCACAGAAGTTTTAATAACACATTCTGTTACTGTGATTGGCCTTTTTAAATTATTACTTAATTAATTAAGACCATTGTTCCTCTTCCTAATACATAGTTTGCATTGATGAGGTATTACTGCTTATTAAGTTAAAGATGAGTGAAGTTTATAATTAAGTATGGCACTTCAGTGTGTTCAAGAAACACATCATATGTGTGGAAACTAGCATGAAACATTTTGTTGAATGTGACTATACCTTCCAGTTAGCACAAGGAAACAGCATTGCCAACATGAATACCCCGAGCAGTGGACCACTTGTAGCAGATGTCATCAGCATCGATGACTCTATTACACCTGACAGAGTAGCCACTCCAAACGAAATTCCTATGATGAGGACCCCATAGAGAGACCCTGCAATAATCATCAACTTTAGGTACTTCTCCACCATGGGTTCTGTTAATGTGGTTTATTCTTAAGAGTTCTGAAAAATTAAACCATACGTTTTCTAGTACTGCATGTATTCGTATGAACAGGGCTGGCATGATGACAGATAAAAAATGCAGGACCTGTGGTAATAATATTTTAGCGGCAGAACATTTACAGCCCTATCTCATGGGTTTATTTTTAATGACAATTAATTTGTGCAGCCGTCTTGTTCGTACTGTGACCATTAATTAACTGTAATATAAATATGTTACATAACACTGTATACAAAACTATTTCAAGAATTATGCCATCAGCGACAGTTTTTACAAGTGTTTGGGAATTTCATGTCATTGTGAGGAAATCCAAGAAACTGAAGTATTTGCGATTGTTGGTGGGGGCAGAGGGAGGAAATTCTTCATTTCCTGTGGTGACATATAGGCTTGCACTGGCTCTGAATCAGGCCCATAGCCAGGGACGTGCAAGAGGGTGCAATGCACTCACTACATACAAATCTGGATGCACCCACTAGGAATTTGCAAAATATCACAGACAATCATGCTGATCAGCCCAGTAAAAGATGTGTGACACTTTACCGCATCCACGTGTTGCCTCTGTTGAACCACCGTGTTTGGAAACAACTCATTTTTAAAAATGTATATGTGCAGGAAATTTTGTGCAATGTTATAGAGCACATTATGTAATTAAAGTGTTGATTTTGTGGTCCTGACAAAGGTGCCTTTTACGCTTATGCATACATAACATATATACATAGTATATGTATAATAGAGCATTATGTACATATATAAATATATGTATGTATATGCACCAACACTGGAAGCCGCTGCACCCACTGCGTTCATGGTGTGGCTATGGGCCTCCTCTGAATACTACACTCTTTATAACTTGTGACCATATGTATTCAACATATCAAGCCACAAAAACCCATTATTTATTATCACCATATTAACATTTTTCATGCAGTTACCATGTTGAAGTTGCAAGTCTTCTGGGTTATGATGCTGTGTTGATTGGCAAGTAATTACAGACGTTTTGGAGGACCTTGCTGCTTGGAGCCTGAACATGCAGGCAGCAAGTTCCTTAAAAATATTGTGAACTGTTTGCTAACTGACATGCAGTCATATCCCAAAAGACTTGACTCTTTATCAGCATGCTGTGAGAACCTGAGTTCTTGCATTTACCCTGTTCTTTTTGATGAATGTTTATGGCTCCAGTGTGAGGCATAAGATCAGCTATCCTGACTCAGGTTCTTTGTTACTTTCCTCAGTTTCTAACGACAAATGGCATGATAACGGCTTGTACTAGAAACTGATTGCTTCCTCATACACTCTTACCAGCACACCAAATCAAATTGTCATTATGTATTGTGGTATATATAATCTACGCGGTTGGCATAGCATTATTAAAAGTACAAAGAAAAAGTCACACTTTAATCCATTTTCTCAAAAATGGATCCATATAAAAGTTCCATTTTTTCATACATTTTTTTTTTCAGGGCATTACATTGAAAGACTCTTGTATTGTTCCCACATCAAGACTTTGCACTGTTGAAGATTTGCATTTCGAAAGCATCAAGATACATTGATCTGTGGTGGCATGATATTCACACTGAGTGTCATGGAAGTCAGTAAATTTGTGTCTATAACAATGATGCTCATAACTAAATCAGTAGATGGGCATACATACACTGTCCGATGACAGATGTCATGAAGAAGGAACTTTGATCATTTTCATCACTAAAGATATTACAGAGCTGACTTACCAATGACCTTAATGAGAAGCAGCTGTCTCTTGTCTGTGAAACTGTTGAAATGAGGAATCTGACTGATAAAATCCTCCCATGTAACTGTAGCAAGGGAATTGAGATTGGAGACGGTAAGGCTGCAATTCAAAAGAAACCAAGGAAACATTTACATAAGATATTAACAATGCAAAACCTTATAGTGTAATAGTAAATCAGAATTGAAGCAGCAGGGGTGTGTTTTTTGGAGAACAGTATTAGGGTAACAACAAGGATGTATTTACAATATATACACGGAATGTAAAGCACAGGCGCCCACAAGACCATCACAACAGAAATTTTTTTATGCTAACTGAACACCATCCATTATGTGGGCAAATTCAAGTCTATTCACAAGAACTTAAATTCGCATGTATATGCTTCATTGTTGCCAAAATATTTGGTTATTGAATTTTCTTTGCAGACAAATATGCAGAAATAAAAAGCAATATTTGAAAAAAAAAATGAAAGAGTTAAAATTGCCAACACTTGATCAGTTTATTATAAAAAGTAATTGTATCAGACAATTTTATTTGAAAACCAAATCTGTTTATTACAATTTTATAAAAAGTGGCAATGTACATCGTAATATGGCAGGGCCCATCAGTAAGTTTTGTATAGGGGTCCAAAAGTACTAGCTATGCTGCTGGGTAAAACACTAGCTGAAAATGGATATGAAATCTCCTTCATATTCTTGTGAGTAATAATGATAACCATACCCATTAAAGCAATATACAAACACTGAGTCTAGTTTTTAGGTGTGATTTATATCCTCATTTACACATTTCATTTTAATTACATAAGTAAATTTTAATTTGTTAAGATAAGTGTTATTCATTCTTTAAAGTTTTCGGTACTGACAAGCAACTCTATTCCAGGCAAAGGATGGATATTCCTGCTTGTTTATAATGGAAACATTTGTCTGAAGCATAATGCAAAATTTAGATTGGCCTTTATTAAGTGGTTAGTAGCTAAAAAAAAAAGGAATAAAATAAAGAATTGTTATGGATTGTTAGTTTCAAGTGACTGTGCAAGTAAATTTTATTAATGTGCAGTCCTTGTATTATTAGTCACATGTTGACAAAGGCAGTGTGTGTGCTACATATGCAGCAGTGAACACTATCAAATCTACAAATGAGTACTCTTCCATCACATGAAAGTGAAAGTGGTCTTCCAGTATTTATGAGGGCTACCCTGTGATTTGTTTATTTCTATTTATGTGAATATTAATCAACTGCATAACAAAAGAGAAAAACTAAATACATAGAAGCAATGACTTTCCAGACTTTACATTGTTTCCAGATAATTACGCGATTTTCATCCCTTGGTAGCCGCACAATTCAGAAGAATATTTATTTCACTCAATTGAAGTACTATATAGTGCGCTCAATATATGTCAATATATATTATTTTTGTCACGCTATTTTCGGCTTTCACAACACACACAACACTGTAAGGTTGAGATCTCAGTCACTTAAAATTTATCACGTTGTATGCAAGTGACCTTTTCACAAGTAATTTTATAAAGCCTGATGATGGATTTTCATTAAAGCCGAAACATGCTGCATAAAATACATTAAATCAATGAAAAGTATAGTTGTGACTGACTGCCTACTTTCCTCCCTTTATCTGTATATCACAACAGGATGTCACACATCAAGTCTATAAATCTGACATTGACAGTAGAGCATTAAGACGGGGTGGCAAGATCATTTATTATTTGTGTTACCAATGACAGAGAACATGCAGTACAAACACGTTGCAAAAAGAAAAAAAAAAAAAAAGAGCAGGGGGGGAAGCAAATGCGTATTTATAGCCCTCATTACAAGCATTATCTCTCAACATCGTGCACTTTAGTGTTATGAAGGATTACACTGCAGTGTTAGCAATTTCCAGTAGCCTAGTAACTATGGTAAAGGTAAAGTTGTTGCTCAGCGTGAGATGAAGGCACATGGAAGAGCATAGGTAAAGCTCCACTCATTTTCAATATGGGCATTAGATGGTGTTGATTGGCCATTCACGCCACAGCTGTTTTACCCCCGGTAAAAAAGCTTCTTTATCCATTGAATGGGAGGCTGGTTGAACCCTAGGGCCAGTCCAGATGTTTTGGAGGAGAGAAAAATTCCTTGTCCCTACCGGGAATCAAACCACAATTCCTTGGCTGACCAGCCTATAGCCTAATCACTATACCATCTATGCTATACCAGCCCTGTCTGTTAACTGTGGAGTGATTAAAAATTTGTGAGCAAATTTAAGTTTTCTAAACCATTAGTAGAACAGAAAACTATGTACTGTTATCCATATCGTATTACACACAAAGTTATGAAAATTTGCATTTCTAACATCACCGGTAGAGTCACTGGAGATACTTTTTGGAGTTATATTCGTAAATTTGATATACATGTTTTAGGTACATTCACCCACAATCAGTAATGTCATCTAATATTTGGAATTAATTCTTTTGAAATTTGATTCAGCATAATGAATTTAAACACAACAAATTCTTAGCTACATAATTCATGTTGGTTTGTGCCGGCGTCCTTGGCAGCAAGTGTTAGGATATGGTTGCCAGAATGTGACACCGTGCAATTTGGTAGATAGGTACAAACTAAACAGCATTTTATCTTACAATACTGTAATTTTGTATTTATTTTGGCAATATATGAACATCAATAGTGAAGACAAAAGTATGTTCATAAAAACTAAATGTGGAAAGAAGTTTTACACAATTTGAAGTACATACCTGAGTGCGCCATTAAAGAGGGTGGCCATAAAAAGACCCAGGAGTCCAGGAAGAAATACAAATTTGTCTTCGACATAGAAGGGCACAATCTCATCAATCTTGCTGATGTAACCTAATCTCAGTGGATCACATTCAGCATAACTTGCAAAGATCACCATTCCAGCAACCCATGACAGGCTGAACAGGACTGTAATCACCGGGATATTTGCCATCAGAGTTCTGTGAAGAAAAAAGCAACAACCATATTTTGAGGCTCAATCACTTTGCTGGATATGAAGTTTGGATGGGGTAAATAATATGTAAAATCATCATAGTGGTAAAGCATCTTGGAAAGTGGGCAGGCCAAGAGGGAGAAAGGAGGACAATAATAGTGATATGGATCAAAGTAAAATTAAGTTGCAAGTTTGTGAACTGGAGTATGTTTTTCCACGTAGTGTCCAATGATGCTTTTTTTTTTATCAGCAGTGGACTTTATTATTTTACTCTTCACCAAATAGTGTGTTATTAAGATGACTATATTGTTGAAGATGAAATGGGCGGGTCATGTGGCATGCATGGCGGAGAAGAGGAAGGCATAGAGAATTTAGTGAGAAACCTTTAAAGAAACAGCACTACTGGAAAAGCTATGCATAGATAGGAGGATGATATTAAAATGTGCCTTAAAGGAATAAGATTTGATGATTTGAGCCTATTCTTCTGGCTCAGGAGAGGGACAAAAGGAAGGCTCTTTTAAACATGGTAATAAATATTTGGGTTCCATAAAATGCACAAAATTTCCTGACTAGCTGAGAAACTGTAGCTTCTCAATGGCTCTTGCTCCATGCAGTTAAGTTATTCCTGTTACTAACAGACTCTACCTTCTTAACTACTTATGTGTGAAGATCCTGTTCCTAGTCGATAAATTTCACAGATTATTCCATTACTAGGTAATTTGTAGTAGAAATGTTGGTTGAGTAATTGAATTGACATGCATAATTTGGTTAGCTTCTGAAATTTAAGGAGCAAATATTTTAATGCTCATAATGATTATAATAATATTTACTGATAATAAGCAAAACACAGTAAAAAATTACATCTGAACAATTGAATTAAAAGACAACATACTTGATGAATTGAAGTTTAATGATATGTACATTATGAACCATTTTAATACATAAGTGGGCTTTGAGCAAACATACTTCAGGGGGTTCAGTTAGTTCTTTAAAACACAGTGGTTGCTTCATATACCACCTACTTTTAACATTATCAAGCGTTTCACTTTGCCCACACACTGTATTTGTGTGTTTTGAATGGTTGTCAAAATAACGGACTATTTCCCTAAAGAGCATTAATGAACTGGTCTTAGTAATGGGGAAGAAGTTTGTTTTCTGTGCTAGAGATTACATTTTTAAATATTGTTTAGTCAAATTTCAAGCTTTCAGTGGTTTGTAATATTTTTATGTGAGTCCATATGAAACTTACTTAGTGACGGCCCGCTGGGAATCCATGCTGCAGTACCGCTGCACAAAATTCTGCTGACAGCCAAAGATGGACAGAGACATGAAGAGTTGACCAAAGAATGCAGAAAGTGTTGTAACACGAATAGTGGGGTCCAGGTCAAAGCTGTGGGTTAGAGAGACTGGTAAATTCATTTGTTTGTATTTGACAAGAAAACACTTTGCAATTTATAGACTGATTACCTTCCAAGTACATACTGATAAGTTATTTTAATTCCCAATATATTTTGTCTCAGATTCTAATATTATTTGAAAAAAAAAAGAGTCTTGCCCCTTGGTATTCATGTTGCAGTGACAGCGTGAAATTTATAACGTTTGGTGCTGCGCATGTCAAACACACCGTCTCTGTCAATATTTGCATAATAACAGAAGGATTATGCATGAATAAGATTTGTATGCACAGGGGCTTCAGCCCAACAGTCTATAGTTACTTATTTTTAAACACTTCTTCCTTGTTATCATTCTCCTATTCATAACATCATGAAGCATAGTCCTTACAGGAACACTGAACATTCTGAATCCAGTCTATTACTTCACACTTCATTTTTATTAATAGCAACTTAGAAACGATGATTTAGATTAGTTTATTGTTCACCCATTTCAGTGAAATATCTGACACAGGATATGTCAATTTCAATCAATGACAGTTTATACCTAGCTAAACATAACTGAGTTCAAATTACATAAACACATTTACACCATCAGTGTGTGAAATAATGCATAACAATTCAACTTCTGTTATTTCACTCATAGGCTGATAGTAACCACATTTAACATGAAATATGTTCTTCCACTGAATAAAATGTTTGTTGTAAGAGAAAGGATGAAGAAAAATGTCTCGACTGGAGTCACGGCACCGAGAAGAAACTGCTGAACTGATGTTACAGACCATATGATGGTGTGGTCTGATACCACATCAAAGCAGTCCTACATAAAGCCTTAATTTTTACTTAATTTACCACATCATTTAACATTAAAAATTTCTACATCCCTCCCACAGAATATATTTATGTGTTTGTATTTATCTTAGAAGAAAGAGGGATTGTGCCCTATACAACATAACTGACTGTTTACTGTAGTGCACAAACTTGGTCTTTAAATACAACTGATTATGTTTCACCCTTAAAGTGTTATTAAGGATTTAGAAAACTTTTACAGTAGAGGATACTAGCACTCGAATTTGACTATAGCACCAAGAAGAAACCGCAAAATGATGGTAGCGGCATTGCACTGGTCTGACCCCCATCACCAAGTCCTACCCCCTGCCTTAATATGTAGAGAATCTGTACAGTAGAGGATACTAAGGCTCAAGTTAAATGGTAACAGCTACATGAAATATGACAGATATGAAACAGAGTATGCAGATATGTAGTAGTGATTCCTCACTTGAAGAACTGTAGACGTCCGCGTTCACTGGACACGTCGACAACTTTCCCAAAACCACCAACATCAATGGATCCATAAATTATAATCGCAAGACTACAGGCAATCATGCTGAGCCCCTGGACCACATCTGCTGTTATGGCAGCTTTCAGACCGCCCTGAAATTGAAACAGGACTGACACTTTAAAGATCACACATAATTTTAACTGCAAAAACCACATGAAAAGCCACATACTGTGAATACAAACTTGAAATAACATGTAAAACTAAGTAGCCTTTAATAGTGGAATTTCTTCCAGACTGGATTAATTCATGATGCTCTTTTTTAGACTGGGCTGGTTTAAGGCTATCACAATCTATGTGCCTACATGTGGACCCCGAAAGGCGGATTGTATTTCAGATTTTGTGTCAAAAATATTTTTGAATGTAAATTCGTATATTGCTCTATCAGCATTGTAGGTTCAGGAATACACATAGGTAGGACCTCCAAGTTTATTTTTGCATTTGTCCCAGAAGTATTTGACACCGTTTCTGCTGAATATTAGAGAAAATTACCATGATGGTGAAGATGACGCTGATGGCTGTAATGCTGAGTATTGAGGCCCAGTAAGGGAGACCAATGACAGTCTTGAGGGCGACACAAGGGGTGAAAACCGTCACACCGAGATTCAGCAGACTACGTACGACGTACGTGAACGACGCAATGCATCGCACCAGACGGGATTTGAACCTCAGATCCAAATACTGCACATAAAAAACAGCACCAAGTTAATACCCTTACGTGTAATTCCAAGTTAAACACTTGTGTCAGGATAATGAAAATATATATCAGAAATCCTTAATTATTTATTATACCATATATATAGTATATTAACACTTTGTGTACCATCAGGCTTAACAATCGAAACTTCTATTGGCGTGATTTCAGGCTTTTGCCGCCGTGTAAATGAGATCTTCTCCCTTCTCAGACATTACGCAGCGTAGATTGGTATTTAGTTACCGATATTTCGGGACAACCTATCGGACCCATCTTGGACGGCTAGGCCTTTGAAGATGGAACCGACAGGTTGTCCCGAAACGTCGGTAACCAACTACCAATCTACTCTGCGTAATATCCCAGAAGAGCGAAGATCTAAAAAATTCCATTTTATTCTCCCACAGTGTATTTGCACTGTGTGTTTTGTACATTTCTCAGAATAAACAGCGATTATTTCTCCGTATAGCATTAACTTTATAACAGAGACTGTTAGAGCTGACTTCGCGATAGGAACTGGATCTTTAAATATAATTCAGGTTGATCTTAGTCTTTAAAGGATTAACACATAAAACTCCCAGATATTGGCAATTTGATAACAAGAGAAATAAATTGTCGTCAACGTAATTAATAAGTGTTATATCTTTAATTCGGCAACATGTTTCGACCTCAGATGGTCGTCTTCAGCCCAGTAGTATAAAATGCATAAAAGGAATTGTGTACAATTGTATTAAGTTTTGAACTGATATCTCATGCTTACAATTTGGTAAAATACACATTGCCCTGTCAAATCAGTTGTATACAAGTAACGGTTAAAAGGTTAAAAGGGTTTTCTTGTACGTAACTGATTTGGCAGGGCAACGCGTATTTGAATAAAATTGTAAAATTGAGACCTCAATTATAAACACAATTAAAATTGTATACATTTCCTTTTATGTATTTTATATCACTGGCCTTAAGATGACCTTTTGAGGTTGAACTATTTTGCCACATGAAAGATATAACATCTACTAGTTGTGTTGACGGCAATTCATTGTTTTTATTATAAATCTAACACAACGGGTTGACAAACGTAAAAACTACGATGCAGTGATGCCACATGTAAAGAAAATGAGCAAAGCGTTCATAAACCACAGTTTCGCAAGGAACTTCGATGCAGAAGCGCTAAGGTACAGATTCAACAACCCATCTTCTTCTGGGTCATCCTATATCTTTTCTTTCACTAGGGTTATTTTTAAAAATTTGTGACGGATTAGAAATATTAATTTTATCATTAGAATTCCACCCTCTTAATAGATATAACATTTATTTGAAATTGTTTTGGTATTTAACGAAATACAAGACAATTATTGACTGTGCGGTGTGTCTAATTTTTGACATTATGCTTTTATCTGCATCGAAAACCTGAGGTAAACAAAAAAAAATACAGAGGCATGTCTTAGTCTCCACACAGACACGGTTCTCATATTTAATATATTCATGTTTCTAGGTGCTCGAGTATAGCGTAAGAGAGTTTACTCCCCGTAAACGATACCGACCCCCCCCCCCCCTCCGAAATCCACTCACCGCCAAACCTAAATATACCAGAATGGCTAAAACTTTTTTTATCACTAATCTAAATTAAAACTCATTTTCTTAATTATTTTATTTTACATTTTACAGAACAAAGATTCTAAGATTACAGTATTAGGTATATGACATAGAAAGTCCAGACAGACTCTGGGGCCTAACCAGGTCCTATTCAATGGGTAGTGGAGTTTTTTTTAGGGTAAAGCGGCCAGAACGTGAAGTTAACCACTGATCTCCATCTAGTGCTGAGGTTAAGAATGAGTGGAACTATACCTTGACACCCCCTTTATGCCGTCATGACTTTGACAGAGAAATCTTTACTTTACGTAAAATACATAAAACAGAGAGACATGAAAGCCGTATGGACAGTGGCGTTTTCAGAAGCATATGGATGTGGAGTACACAGCTGCAAAATGAATAACACCTGCAGGTAAATGCGGGCTACCTGAAGCAAGAAGGGGGAATCCCCGAGCGAGCAAAATTATTAATAAAATATTTTTTCTTATTTGATAGGTTCTTATTTCTGTTCGTGCAAATACAGTAGGTTAGTTTCAGTTAGTTATGAGTCTTCTTTCTTTAGAAAATCTTGTAAAACGCCGTTCAGGTCGGTCTCTTGCGCATGTGAACCACCTGGATACTGTTTCTTTACAGGCAACTTGCGCGAGCCGCGCTGTGGTCACGTCTGGTGCAGATTACCAAGAAAGACAGAAGGAAGGAACTTGTGTAGCCGGTTTATTACGTCACCTGGTAGACAGACGTGATGCCCAGGCTGTAGTACACGGGCACAAACACAAATATGACGATTGGATAGGCGCAGATCATTCCGTACAGCGTCTCCCACATGGCGCTGCCCCGGTAGTATAACTCCGAGGGGTAGCCTGCAACAGTGAACTTGTCCCATTAGAGATAAGTTCAACCCTTTGGCTCCGACACCAATTCCAGCTGCAATCTGAAGAATGCCGGGATATAAATTGCATGACTGAATTTTCTCATGCAAAATCTTACAAAAAAAGAGAAAAGGCATAAGGAAAAGACCCAATAGGTTTGTACAAGGAAGGCCATAATTGGGCGAAGCATATGCTGCGTCTTTCCGGAATCGAACCCTGCACTCTGAGATGCAGCGCATGCGTCGTTCGGCACCAAAGGGTTAAAATGACAGCGGCGTTTAGAGTAAGGCCTTGTGGTTTGACACCGTGCACTCTGGTAGGTTTCTCAAAAACATAGAAACCAATCTACCAGAATACACGGTTTCACAACCCAGATCACAATACAAAATGTTACTGTCATCAAAATCTCAAATCTGATAAAGATATTAGCTTTGTTTAAGCATTTAAGCGTGGAGAAGAATAGGGGTGAGAGGCTCCACGCATTCTGAACACTGCAACGTTATTCCCCCCCCCCCCCCGAAAAGCTCCCCCTCCACCAGGTGCACAAAGGATAGGTGGATGAGTAGAGAGAGCTGGTCCGTGTGCGGGCGTAAGAATGGAAGTCTGTGCTTGTTGGGAAATCTTAACGAAGGAACTTTTTTTAAATTCTCAGGGAAATATTCGAACCCACGCAGGCCAAGGAGGATGTGAAGAATTATATACAATGAGGAGATCTACAAATTGCATGGTGATGTGCCACTTCCAACATCTTTCCGATTGCAGAAACTACAGTTGGCTTACCGCGTTGTTAGAATGGGTGGTTCTCCTATTCCCAAAAAGTAATAGGGGGATATTTCGGGGGCAGAAAGTCTGTGGGAAAGCCTAAAAGTAGATGGGAGGATGCTGTAGAGTTGGTCTAAATACGGAACTGGAAGGCGGCAGCAAGGGACAGAAAAAGTTGGAGAAAGCAGATCGGGGAGGCCATGGCCCGATAACGGGGCGAAGCGCCATTGAAGAAGAAGAAGAAGAAAGAAGAAAAAGCTAAGCTCAACTGAGATTCTGGAAGGAATGATCTCGTATAGTTTAGGGTGACTGTGACAAGGAGTTACATATATGAGGCATGTAACATATATACAGGGAGATAATGCATACGTACACAATGTTGTTCAGAAAACTTGGAAGAACAGAAACTTTAAAGATCCAGAGATAGATTGAAACGGATCTGAAAGCTATATGACATGAGCGTGTAGATTGGATTTAACTGGCTCAGGATAATTTGTAGTGGTAGGTTGTGATAAAGGCACTAAAACATCGTGATTCCATAAAATGCGGGAATAGACTGACTAGCAATGCTACTGTTAGCTTCTAAAAGAAGAACGCTGTTTAATGAACTTAAGGATCGAGGCTTCAAATGGGATGACGGGAGTGAGTAGCAAATGGCATTAGTTTTTTGCTCCTAAGAAAATTAAATGGCGGGGGAACGCACGAATAAGATGAAGTACTTTTCACAGAACTGTGGGAAAACAGACAACATCCGGGTGAAGTCGACATCCGGATGCCACATACGTACGGCGGCGAATTTGATACTATACTAGGTGAAGAATGTATTTGACAAACTTTCTTTGTATTCCCTTTCATGAAGGTTCTGATTTAAGATTGCGGTCTACCCAAATGGGTCGTGTGTTTTGGTGGAGAGGTACCTACGTTTCGGAAGAAAGGGCTGCCTCTTTCTCAAGGTTCCTAAAGACATATCTTACCAGACGTTTCAGTTACAGGTTTCTATGTTTTAACACTCTGGTTCTTTTCACAATTGAAGAGTCGTTTAGAATTCCCACTTTATTATCGGCCACCACGATGCTACGACGGTTGAAAAGCAATGAACAAGAAGTAAAAATTGCGGCTGAAATAACTGTAAAGTATAAATGATCAAGAACACTCTTTTTCATTCATAGCAAAGGTCAAGGCTTTTAGGTAATGTGGAGATAGAGCTTCATAGATTCATAACTTTTGAAGTTCTGTAGTCAGCTGGAACTCTTCGATCTTTTGCGGTAACGAATGTTGGTCATGCTGAGTTGGTCTCAGAGCAGATATGAATGTGGTGTTTAAGAAGCAAACCAATCCTTGTCTTTTAATTGTCTACATCCTCCCGTCAAATTCACCTTTCATTATTTGTCTCTCATTTTATTCATTTCACATATTTCGAAGCAGCTGGTTCTTTCTGAAGGACTCCATTTAGACAAGTACTGAGAGTTTTGCAGTATATGGAAGGTGTCTGGCAACTGACATTACTGAAGTGAATGAATTAAGATTTCTTCCAGTATATTATAACGGGAATTAGAATCGTCAGTTAAACTAATAAAAAATTAAATATTTTAGAGGGTTATACATGAATACAATGCATTTGTTAGTTCTAATTTCTGTGATAGTGATAAACCTTCAAGAATTCCATATCAGGCACGTTATTTCTCGACCAACTGCAGAAATATTAGCGTCTCAATGACTCGGCTCCGTGAAGGTTGTTCGTCGGTTACAGAATAATAAGTATTACCTTACCGGGCTTGTCCGCCGTCACTTCTGGTATGACATTACAGTTTTGTTCTGCTCATTCCTTGTGCTTTTCATATCTATCTGTTATACATGTGTCTTGCACAATGTCCCTCTTATGCATTTTTTCCATTTTCTGATAACATAAAGTTTGTGTGAATAAAGGCTTCCGCCGCGGTCGTAATGTTGTATAAAGTCTTTTGGGTTTTTACCAAAAACTGACGCCGGGTAAAAAAAACCAAAAGACTTTATACAACATAAAATTGACTAATACATAAGCAATGTATATTTAACATTTTCGCTCTTGTGGAATGTTACGCAACGTCGATTGGTATTTACCAACGTTTCGGCACAACCTGTCGTCCCATCTTAAAGGGTCAAGCAGTCCAAGAAGAATGCTAACTCTTCATGATGGGACCGATAGCTTGTCTCGAAACATCCGTAACGAAATACTAATCTACGCTGCGTAACATTCCAGAAGAGTGAATATCTCACTTACACCGCGGCAGAAGCCTAAAGCCACGTATTTTTTATTTAGTTTTGATATGAGACTTTGTTCTTCAGTGTTGGTAGCACTGCCCCTGTTATAGTGATAAATTCTGCTCTATCTCGACGTCTTTCTGTACGGACGATGTTTTTACATGTTCCATTGTGACGTTTGTCTGTCGAGGGTCTACGGCAAGGAAGAACAATTTTTTCTTTCTTAACGACATTTTTGTTGGTATGAGCACAGGTTCTTTGCTGCCGCCTTCCGGATCGGATCCTCATGCGACTCAGCGTCCGAGAGAGATTATACCCCTTCGTAACACCTTAGACTTGGTGGAAAAGGGCAGAAGTGGAGGTACTCGGAGTAGCTCTGATGTTGCAGGTACGAGATCCCTGTCAAAATCTTAAGGATGCACTTCTTTCAGCTTTGTTCATTGTTGTTGCAAGAAGTAACACCACACTTAGCAACACGAAGAACTACTGTCAATATACACATACTGAACGTGGCGGATAGTGTCCTTTGTTTTTCCTCTCTAACTACCCTACACTGCAGAGGTGGCCAAAGAGTTGATCGCGGCCGCCTTTGCTCTCTATCAAAATTTATTTGCAGCCTCAGTACTATCAATAGCTCTTCGTTTGACAGCATTTTTGGATCAACCCACGTCTGCGAAGAAGCCTTCTCCCAGATGAAGGTAATCAAATCAATACACTGAAGCTGTCTCACCGATGAACACTTAAAATACCGCCTCCACTTGTGCCTAAATAATTATGAGCCCTCTTTCAGTAAGTTATTGTAAGATAAGTGTCATGCATAAACTTCGCAATAGAAGGTTTATTGAAAAACAACTTTTAATTGTGGTAAACTATTTTAATTTGAAAAGATAAATATTTAATAAATGAAACAATTGTACTTTTATATAATAATAATAACCATGGCTCAACAGCTCTATATGGGCCCGGGCCTCCTCTTGCCACCTCTTTTCGAGGTTACTAAGTCGTACGCATTCGTGGCAGTTGGTGACTGGTCAACTGGCCGCGCTAGTGTTCTATCGATCCTGATGTGCCCGCCAGAGCCATCTGGCAGGCAGTCAGGAGACTTGGATGAGAAGTGGAGGCAATTTGGCTTATGCAACATTTTTATTCATGCCCGTAAGCTTCTTTTACATGCCGTAAATCTACGACATGGGACCGACGGCTTTACTTCCCCTCCGAAGGAAGTGGTGCTCCGGATTTTTTATCACCCTTAAAAAATCCATCGACCTCGGTCGGGATCGAACCCGCGAACCTTGGGTCCAGTGGCGAGCACGCTAACCACTAGTCCACCGAGGTCGACTGTACTTTTATATGTTTGATTTTATTATTTTTTTTATTATTTATTTATTATTATTATTTTATTATTTATTATTTTATTATGGACCTAATATTAACACATTATATACTATAGTAGATCGCGAAAGATTTTCTGTTTTTAGAGTAGATCACTGAGTCCAAAGGATGGCCACTTGTGCTCTGCATCAATGTCAGACCACTGTCTGAACACAGTCTGCCTACTCGAACTTCCTTCTCCGGACACATCACATATTTTTATTAATTTTATTTCTTGACGAACGTGCCTTCCACTTCTGCGATTGATTAGGAGAGGAAAGCGGGGCCTTCATTCATTGGTTGACCACTCCTTTTTAGGGGACATTACGTAATTCTCATTAATTATAATGTAATTAAATTTTCTGTGGGAAAAATTCCCGCAGATTAAACCTGAAGAGTCACACTTCGCTTCGGTTTAAAGGTCAATTCGTAAATTTGTCAAAGAAAAGTTTGGATCCTGAAAGCGAAACTTACAAACGTTCTGGTATCTTGCAACGAATAATACAAGTCAAATTTGAGAAGGTCAAACAGTCCTTTCCCATCTAATGTTGGGCTGGCACAGCTGCACAGATGAATATCTGCACTCCCAATATAGCCAACAAATTTTGTAGAATATTTCCATATTCATATGCTAAAGGGTGGTCTGTCTGGGATTTCGAACCCAGTCCAATGTTCGGCCACAACCTAACAACCATAGTCATACCCCCTCATTTCAACTTATTGCAACCCCCAAAACACCAGAAGCGCTCACATATTTGTCACCAATAATTTAAATAGCAAAAATGATTTTTGCTTCTTTTATTGTGGGGACCTGCAGAGGTTACAAATCACAACTACTTGACAATTGCCATTCACAGTTACATGTGGGTTGCTTGAAGGTAGAAAAAATACCTCAGAAGCTTTGGACCCGGACGTGGCCGACAAACCCCACTTCCACTCCCCGAATTTCTTCATATTAACTGTGTCCTTCGCCAGGGGCTTTAGTGACATCACTAATAGGAGGTTGTGTAGAATACAAATGTTACTATTTTGTTATGGGCGAGCAACTTAGTTTGTCTCTCTAAGTGAAGAACATAGATTTTGGGGGAGGGGTAGGACTGAGAAAGGTATTTGCACCTAGGAGAGAGGAAGTAACAGACGATGGACAATATTACATTATGGACACTTCGCAAACAGTTAAATTCGCCAACTGCTCCTACAATGATTAAACCGTAAGTTCTGACTGGTGAAGCGTAGGATAATCAGCGTACGGATACAGGTGAAAATGCGAATACATGAAAAATTTTGGCTCTGAAACTTCATCTAGAAAACATAGGCTTAGAAAATGAGTGTGAGATGTTGAACTGGATTGTAGGTTATGGTTTTAGAATGGAATTCGGTTGAGGGGTTTAGTGAACATAATAATTAGGACTCCATAATATTAGGGAATATTTTTGTCAGTTAATAACAACTGCTTAAGAAACAGCAAGGGCAAACTTACCTAAAAACGATCTCACTCCAAGTGTGCCCCTTGCTATGGACATCATCATGGCAGCCATCGATACACTTCCGGTAGCGAAAACGTAATCAGCTTTCGTTCTTTCTTTGGGGCCAGCGAACTTACTGTAGATAGCTATCATTGAACAGCCGAGAATGAAGACGGCGAATACGATGTAATCCCAGACCATGTTCATTGAAGATGATCCCATTTCGAACACAAACTCTTTCACGAATCTGTAACAATTTTGTGACTGTTAATGACAATAGAAATATGTAGTCTAGTTTCTCAAATGTGCCATTTGAGGCTCTTTATTTATTGTAGATATAAATATATTGTTGCACAGAGTGTCGCAGTAAAAATACTATGAATCAAATCAACTCACATTAAATAAAATGAATTGGTTGATATTCAAATACATTTCTATGGGTGTGACTGGTAACATCAGGTTTCTTCCAGTACACATCAGCTGTATTTATTACTAACGACTAAAGTCTACCTATACTATTTATGTTTTGAAGGTTTCTAATCTCGTCTAATTTACTGTAGTAGACAATAAATTATTTCTGTACGTAATACCTCATCGCTCACTTCCTCTGAAGCTTACACAGTTTTTTTTTCACTTTGTTTTACCACTTGCGTTTTAATTCATATATAAAATTTACCTAAATTTTTCAATTCTGTAATCGTGGTAAAACTAATTATTTTATTTATTCTATTTCTGAATTTATGTATAGCTATTTATTGCTCAAAACGTGTTCTCAATCTCTGTGACTCTTTACATTTATAAAAATGTACATCATTTTCTTCTTCATTACATACGGGACATCTTCCTTTTTCTGCACCTCTCCTCGTACCTCTCAGTTCCCAAATTCCCAATCGAAAGCATGCTGACCAAATCCTCTTGTTCATATTGCAACTACCTATAGGTTCCCTCCCCACTTTTCTTTCACATTACAAACTTTATGATACAGGCTGTGATACTATGTGTTTTATATGAAACATCCGCTATATTGAAAAATGCTTACATCAAGGTTCTTGGTCTTAATGCTGACATTTCCTGTTATGAATAGTAAACCGTTCTAAAGGAAAACAATTTAAGCCTTATGTAGAGCATGAATCATGTTGGACCGTTACGAACAAAAATTAAATTAATCGAAGGATTACTACAGACCTTCAAAATAATTTCACTGAAATAATTTCATACTTTCACAAGATATATGATATCGACTGAAGAACAAACCTTCACCTTTATATGTTCACTTCCTGCACTTTACCGATTAGTAGTCTGTTATACAATGTGGTTCCGGAAAATATGGAGGTTAAGGTAAAAAAAGCCAAGTATTGTTAAATTCTAATCTTCAGTCTCGCGCTCCTGCTGCTTTTACCCTAGGTATATATAGATACGGAGTCCAACTGGAATCACGAAGCTGTTCTGCCCGTGGTGGCAAACACAAAATCATGTTCCTCTGGGAATAGAAAGCTGACGGTCTATCTCTTAGTGATCACTTCACTAACCCACTCCTGTCTGATCCTTGTACCTAAATCATTTTTAGTAGTAAACGGAAACATTTTACTTGGCCTGTTATGTCAATGACAGATACTCGTCTACACACACGTTTCTAAAGCTTATTTTTATTAATAATTATCTACCTCTATGGCCTTCTTATATTTGTTGTCTAATTTTGTGTAGGAAATGCTTATTTTGTACAGGGTGTTTATACATATTGTGAGCGAAAATACAAATATATTGCTAAGAAAGTATTAGCAACAGAAAAATTACATGCACAGCCTTATAAAGAACAAATCGGCAGTTTTTTTTCTTACACTATGAAAGTTTCAATATGTGTTCAATGTTTTGCTCTGCACACATCAAGACGATATTCGATTTTACGCCAAGAATTTTGCAATAAAGGATGTTCAGTTTTTGCAATCGCTGTTCGTATTCGGTACTTCAAGTTGTTCAGGTTAATAAGCACTGGTGGAAGGTAAAGCTCATATTTCGCAAAGCCACACAGAAGAAATTAGTTAGTTGTTACACCTGGAGATCGCGAATACCAAAAAGTGAATACCCTTGGGCCGAGTTATCGCTTAGGCAAATTCCTGTTCATGAATGCTGTCACATGATTGTGGATGTGTGGTGGCGCTCGGTCCTGTCTTCACATAACTAGGATATTAACAACTCCAACTTGTCACGGTAGATAATTCACTTAAATGTTCTTCCTCGAAGAAGAAAGGCCCCTACACTTTATCACAGCTCAGATCGTTAAAATGGCTTTCATCTTTGTGCTGTACCTTACGTGTTCATAGAAGGCATGAGGATTCCGTTCCCCATACACAAAATTTATGCCCGTTGATCTTCACCCAAAGATAACATTTTGTTTGCTCGCTTGAACAGTCTGTTGACAGAAATGTTACATCTGAGTCAATAAGGCCCATCACTTTCGCGAAATAAACTTAAAACGTATCACTTTATCGCAACGGTTCTTAAACTTGTGTGAGCCGTGGACCTCTTTGAGATTCTGGTGAAACCTACGGACCCATTCTGAGAAAAATACATTTAAATTCATAAAATAGAGACAGTGAGATTTATTGAAATTAACGAATAATTTTGGAGTGTAAAGGCCATAAATTAATTTTTGCCTAGATTCGTTATTGGATGAAAAGCTAAATTTCAGTGAGAGATTAGAGAAAATAAAGTTGTAATTTTTTTCCCATCCAAGTACACCGACCTTGTGTAATCTATCCATGGACACCAAAGGGGTCCGTGAACTCCAGGTTAAGAATCGCTACATTATGGTTTGGTGTTATGTGTTCCAAAATTTGGGGTCCGTAAGGCCGGATAGCAAAGAGTTTTCAAAGTGTTGTCCACAAATTTGGCTGTGGTACATTCATATCTCAAATATCCCGGTGTGTCGACTTTCTTGGACTTCGCATATAAGGCTACCTAACACGAATAATTGTTTCTGTACTCGTAAGAGTCGGCTGTAAATTTTCCCTTACAGAAGGAAACTGCGCTCGGCCAGCAGCAGCTAAGTGTCAGAGCTTCTAACACCAAAGCATATTACTGGACACACTTCCCACTAAATCCAGGCACTTCACATCATAGTAACCGACTTAAGATCTATTTTAATATTATCCTTCCACATTATTCTTGATTCTAGTAACGGTCGCTTTGCAAGAAGTTTCCATAGGGCAAAGTTTGTGTGCTTATTCGTTCTCTTCCCATCTCAGATGGATATTTTAAATCGAAGTCTATTTGAACATGACAGACATGCATTAAGAGCCATAAGGAGAAAATTACATAAAGTACGTAAGGAAAAATTATATATTAAATGATATATACTAGCAGCAATTCGCAGGGTACGAGCTGGTGCTATATATATATATATATATATATATATATATTTATATATATATTATTGTAATACGCACGTACACGGTATGGACAATGCTAAATATACATGGAGCAGTTTCATAGTCTGTATTCTTCAGATAATATTATGATGTAGAAAAAATCAGGAAGCCTAATGAAATTTGGATACAGCAGTCTTGTCAAAAATAAGAAGTATGTAAACAGTTTCCTTTGGCTAACTGAATAAAAGACTAATTTTAATTAACGTAAATGAAATGTTACAATAAATTTAAGATTTTAGGGAAAAGCGTGGTTATGCAGTTATCTGAAGCTAATGTTAAATAACTGCATACAAATCATTACTTTTTTTTATTCCTTAATAGTGAATTACAGTTCACATTATACCTTGCACAAAAACCATAAATTGCTCGTTTGATTTATCAGATGGAAGTAAATATTTGTTAATTTGTGCATAATGTCTGGCTTAACAGATGTTTTCGCCTTACAATGCCGAGATATCGCTTAGTCACTTCAGGGACACAGAGTACACCTCGTATTATTATAGTTCAGAAGTTGTCCACAGGAGGCGTGGCAAATTTTTAACGAGGTATCTCGTTTAAAATGACGAAAAAGGAAAACGTAACGTATTAAGAGATACAGGTTATGAATATAAAATGTTGTAATATTTCAATTCCTGTTTACGCAGAATAACAGGTTGTTGCAAGGCTGTTGTATATATAGGAGCCTTCACAAATACGCACGAAGCCAGTCTGAACCTTCATTAATATGCAAACAGCCAGTCTGAGCACAAACAACGTTGACTCATACTAAGGTTAGTGTGCACGTTCCGGAAGCATTTATAGAGATTTATCAACATATATTATTTGCTTTTTATTTAGTCAATTTAGGCTACGTTAAATCAACAGTACCAAAATACGCGCAAATGAAGCTGTTTGCACTTTAACTGTATCCAGTTACCTCAGTATACGCAATATACGCAAGTATTTCAAATAAGGAACACAAAATGTGCGAACAGTCTGGATAAATAAAACACTTCTATGTTAAATGGTAAAGACTGCAGGTACTTGCATGGAATTGACATGCCAGCGGCCACAAAAATACATAAAGTGTCATAAGACACGCACACATAAACACATATCTAGGCCTATGTATATGCCTATATATTACACAGAAGGATTATTTCATACTTCACACATTTCGCCGGCCCTGATATTCATTCATTGCTTATATACAGGGTATACACAAAAGAATGGTGCGGTTTCAAAAGTGGATAAAAAATGTATGTCTCAATTACACGGGCACAACATACACCATCAGCGGCGGCAACTGTCCAAGTTTCTCATGCGCTACCAGCAGTTCGCTTCTCGTGCTTACTGCACAGGAATGTACGAGTGCTTCTCAATCGTGTTCTTCCACAGCGCTGGATCGGACGTGCTGCTGCAAATGGAGACAAGAACCTTCTCCCTTGGCCACCCCGTTCGCCAGATCTTACACCGTGCGATTTCTTTCTTTGGGGGTTCGTTAAAGACAGCGTTTATGTACCACCATTGCCCACGTCCATCCATGAAATTCGTGATCGCATAACGCATGCACTGCAGGCCATTACAGCGGACATGCTACACCGGGTCTGGGATGAGTTTGATTACCGTGTGGATGTGTGTCGTGTGACCCAGGTGCACACATTGAAGGATTGTAATTATCAAATGAGAAACTTGGACAGTTGCCGCCGCTGATGGTGTATGTTGTGCCCGTGTAAGGTGAGAAATACATTTTTTATTCACTTTGAAACCGCACCATTCTTTTGTGTATGCCCTGTATTAATCGGTAAGGTAAAAGGTAAATTTCACTTTATAACAGGCCATAAAGTGTCAGAGAGGGCGTAGAAGTATAGCTACATTCTTTCTTTAACATCGGAGCTAGATGGGGTGAGTGGTTAAGGCCACGACCCGGCCGCTTTACACCCGGGAAAGAGACCCGGTACCCACTGTACCAGAGGCTGGGTTTCCCAAGGCTGATCTGGACGGGCGCGGAAATTCTCGCCCCCACTGGGACTTGATCCCTGGACCTTCCAGCCCGTAGCGAGTAGCTATACCGACTGAGCTATCCCGGTCCACACATATCAATCTTATAGGAAACAAATTGGTGTTTGGGCGACAGAAAATTAGAGGTTTGATTTTCGGCACGGATTTTTCTCTTCTGCAAAGCGAGACTGGATGGGCCACGAAGCCAATCTGAGATTGGCTTCGTGGCCCATCCAGTTTCAGATTTAACGGGCAGAGTGGACCTAGTCCCCAAGGGCAAAGATTTCGGAGCGTGAAACCGAAATTTCATGACATAGTGCTTCTCATGTGCAGGAAGAATTTTATGCTTTCGCTCGCACAATTTCCCTCCCACACGTATGCATATATATATATATATATATATATATATATATATATATATATATATAGAAGCAATCCCATTACAGGCCTGGACAGGTCCTGAGGGTTCCAGGAGGTTGAGGCTCCCAGATTTCTAGACAATCGGCACATGAAGTTGGTAAGGTTGTCAGCCCTAGGCACCGGCCGCCTTTATCCCCCAGGAAATACTCCTGGTACTCATTTCTGTTAGAGGCAGAGTCGACCCCAGGGCCATTGTGCGACCGAAAGGATTATGTCAATGAAAAATTCTAATGACACCATCGGGAATCGAACCCGCGACCTTCCGGCTTGTAGCGCAGTGCCTCAACCAACTGCGCCACCGCGTGCCCATACATATATACATAACCTACATATTTTCAAATCCTGTTACAATCTACATATCATAATGCGTAGACAAAACACAAAGTCCTATTCACGTCATGATGGAAAGTGCGGAGTGGAGGTTGTTGATCGTAATGCACTGTATCAGAGGTACATACATTTTAAAGAAATAAAAACCTAGGCGCCACCTCAAAATTCTAGGCGACGGAAGGGTAAAATGTTACAAATTTCACACTGAGAACCCACAAATATTAGGTGCCTTGATAAAAACTTATTTATCCCGGGCGACTTGGCGCTCGAGATTGTTGGACCAGTGTTCTGTACTTTACATCATGTAGCACTCGTTTTGTACGACGGGAAACTTTCTGACGCTTTAGAAGAGAAAATTTACAAAAATTCCTCCACTACCTACGCCATGGCTTTCTGTCTGTAAGTCTGCATATAAGAACCCGAAAACCACTGAAGGGGGATCTCGGAGAAATGGATATTGCGGAGTTTTACACATTTTGTAAGACAGGGCACAGTTATGATTCAAAAATCGAAGCACAGTGACGGAGAGTTTGCACGGAGAACTACGTGCCTTCAGCGCGAACTTGGAAAATATCTCGCTAAATGTTTAATGAAGGTCAAAACATTTTTCCGGCGAAAGTTTAAGAGAAAAGTAAAAAAGAGTACGTCTCATAAACCTTGTCCCTGAAGTAGGCTGACCATAATTCCTGGCACAAAAACGAGATGGGCGGGGGGGGGGGGGGGATGTTCATAAAGAGTAGGACATTTAAAAAAAAAAGTTTTATCACATAAAAATATTGAACTTACAATAATTCTTCACAGAACCGCGCAAATGTTGCCAACACGTATTTTTTATTTTCTTTAAATAATTCATTGACTTTAAAGTTACACTTCTTATTCAATGCGCAATTGTCGATCTCGATCAACGCGTCTCTACCGATGGTTACACGAATGACTGGTACCTACAATAGCAGCCATTGATGCAAACTTGATTATAGGTTATGATTGACCAATATTTAAGCATATTTTGAAGTTTTTATAAAACGGGACAAAAATGACATTTTTACTAAAACGACGGGACTGCCGGGACATAGCAAAGAAACGGTACTGTCCCGTTCAAAACGGGACGTATGGTCAGCCTACCCTGAAGTCTTACCTTTTTCGAAATAACTAAATAAAAGAGAGCAAAGGTAGCAGACGTGTTAAACTGTCAAATATGATGACACATCGGCTTCGATGCCAAGGCTGGCACGCAAAATTATGTAAGTTGACACCTGCAATGCTTTAACATTTCGTCTATATTAATGAATGGAGGCACATACAAACACATTTACTTTTCATAAGCTACATTTTTGCCATTAAATTGTGAGTTCATTCCAAATACAGAATAACTGATTGAGGACAGACAGGCAGCTACGTGATAACACAAAGTTATATTAAGATGTCGGATTTTTAATGTGTAATACATACACAGACAAAATCTTTTAGCGTTACATCCTAGATAATGACCCAGAGGAGCCGAAACATGTAGGTGTTCAATTATAAACAGTTAAGGGGTTTCCCCTATAAAAGTAGATTTTGCTGCTTTTAATTTTCTATGATTAAAATACAGTGAAATTTAACTACTCCTCTGAGAAGCGACCCAGCAGTACCGATGCCACCCTCAACACCAGACATGTCTACAAATGTGCGGTGCAAGACAGTCGTTAGACGGAAACAGCGAGGAAGTCAGGCACCACTTGTCATTAGTAACAAAACTGATGTAAATCTGGTGCCAGGCGGCGCTGTATTTCTTGCATATGTTACATGTCCTAATTTGTTTAGACCCTGATGGAAGTTCGATTTAGGTTACTTGAAGGTTATGACTGTGCTGGATCAGGCACCACTTGTCATTAGTAACAAAACTGATGTAAATCTGGTGCCAGGCGGCGCTGTATTTCTTGCATATGTGTACATGTCCTAATTTGTTTAGACCCTGATGGAAGTTCGATTTAGGTTACTTGAAGGTTATGACTGTGCTGGATGGACCTTTTCCCCTTTATCTTCCTCAAATATCTCTATCTTGTACCTTCTATTACTCCTCTTCTTGTTTTTTTTTTCTGCCTTTGCTTCTTCTCTCATCCACTTCAAGATATAGGCAAGACTGCTTGTTCATGCTTCTGAAGTCTTTTTAAAGCCTTTTCCTTTCATCTCCGGTCTCTTTTCCTACGCCATTTAGCTTAGTGCAGATAATACTATGTCACTTATGATTAACAGATGTTATATCATTTTTGAAGATAATCTTCTATTTTAGTGTTTAATGAACGTACTTGTAATTTATTTTTTACCTTTATTTCTTATTAGTCCTTTTTCGTCCAACCCTTAATTCTTCTCAGGAACTTGCGCCTAGAAGCGTGTGTTTTATTTCTCTACTTAACAATAATATATAATAATATATAATATTATTATTATTTCAGCTGATCCCAGTAACCGCCGGGGCTTGGATGTCTGTCTCTGTTGTCAGGTAGAGGTCTCTGCGTCGGGCTGATCACCCGTCCAGAGGAGTCCTACCGAGTGTGGTGTGTCTGAGTGTGATCGTGAAGTCGATAATGAGGAGGCCCTGGACCCACTAGGGGCTGTTGCGCCATGAAAAAAAAAATTATTATTTCAACCCCGCGTAGGAAGGTCGAAGCAGCTGCAACATTTGATCTGTAAAAACTAAATTCAAATGCGTTCAAAAAATTCAGCGTGAAACCCACAACACCAAATATTAATAGTAGACATTGCGGCCTTTGTTCGGAATGACATCTGCATCTCCAATAGCATGCCAAGCAGGCAGTCAAGTGCAGGACACGCTTGTTTGTTTACAAAACAAACCTGCATGTGATGACGCTACACAACTCAAGGAGAACCGCTGACGAAAGGAACAGGAAACATTTAATTACGACATGTAATTTGGATTCTGATTCTGTCGCATGGTATGGACGGAGTCAATCCAATTTGATCAGTTCAAAGGCACCAGACACGCGGAATTTTTTCCTGACATCTGACGTCCTTATGGTAGTGTTAGCGGAAGCAGCGTACCCCGCCAGAACGTTGGTAAAAGCTCGACCAAACTTCACAGTGTCATAAAAAGACGCTGGAAGTCTCTACCAGACTTCACGGTGTCGTAACCTAGAACTTTCCTTAAGTCTGCACCAGACTTTGCGGTATCATAACCCAGAAGGTCTCAATCTACTAAGCCTTCTTTGAATATCCTTACTTTCCAACCTCTTTTTTCTATTTTCCTTTCTTCTCTTCCTTCAATTCCTCCTTCCATCCTTTCTTGCTCCCTTCCTTCATTCTCTCCCACTTCGTTTCTGTCTGTCATACCTTATAACTCTTTCACCATCCGTATTTTGATAGAAACCCTGTAGGTTTACTTCATGCCAATCCTAGCTGTTGTTACCTACACGGGCTAGCTTCACGATTCAGCCGCTTTCACCTAGGTAATAAGTGGGGAATATACTGAATCTGTCCTATCACTGTAACTACACATCTAATTAACCGGCTACATAATTCCGAAGGGCAGAGTTCTTCAAACGCTACAAAGTGCTTTTCTGCTCCAGAAATTCCTCAAAGAATCCCTATGACCTTCAAGCCCGATGTAAGCAACGTTGTAAACCTGTTTCCTTTACAGTGAGAAGCTGTTGGTTCCCCGTCCAAGAATAAAACTGGAGGACCACCCACTGTCGCCTGTCCCGAGTCCATATATTCAGTATATTCGCAGCTACACTCCATAACCGCAGGCCGTCTCCGCTATCCGAAACTTGAATACGCGACATGTCGTGGAGATAAGAGGAACTACAACAGATAACTCTAATGGACATCCAGTTTTAGACACGAAATATACAGACAGACGGGACGGATGGACGCCATGTTATGTATTATTCGTCCGTTTTATGCAGTGCTTGGGAACATGCATAAAGATGTGATGGTGTGATGACTGAGCTGTTCTCTTTGACAGGGGGAGTTAAACACACACGTTATCTTATCGTAGCCACGTGTCTCAAAACTTGGGCATGAACCAGATGCAAACATATGCCTGACGTTCTAATGCCAACTATGCTGTCACACATTGCTGCTTGTGCAGCTTATGCTGCAGTTATCAGGAAATGCTGACACAACAGTTCAAAATTAGTACGGTTTATAATTGTAAAAGATGCCAGTTAATATCTCATGAACTTTGTTTGTCAAACGTAATGTTCAATGTGCCTTATCTCCCTTGTAACATTTACTGTCATTTATAATACGGAAGAACTATATGGAAAGGGAGGGAATGTACTAGACCTGAGGATACATCACTGATTCTCTCCTTAGAATCAGGTTCGATGATTCCAATGATTATTATATAATGATTCGAAAGTGTACTGGGAATTTTTATCATTCCCCATTTTACGTGAAACATATATTTGTAATTTATTTGAAAGGAATTTACATAAATAGTGCTACGGATAAGGTGTGTACAATAGACTTAACGGGGTGAGATATTCATAGAAAATTGTAGTCGGGAAATTTTTATAGAACAGAACACTTGGAAAACCTATATGTAGAAGGAAGCAAAATATTAAGCAGGAATTGCAAGTAATGTCGGAATTAAAATGTACACTGGATTTAACTGTTTCAGTTTTAGGCTATTTTGAATACGGTAATGAAACTTCGCTCCCTGTAACGTGCATATATCAAGGGCATTATGAAATTCCTTGTGCTTCACCAACACGAGTGTTACATCTCATATCAATTTGCTTAACCCTGCTAACTCCATGTACCTCGTCTTAATAAAGAGAATAATAGAGACAGTCCATCATACTTTGCAGTAATTTAATGTGTATTATGCAACATGTTTCGGCTTTAACTAAAAGCTATAATAAAGCATTATAAAAATACGTAAATAGAGATCATTTGCATACAATGAAATAAAAGGTGACTGAGATTTCGACCTTATAATATTGTGTTGTAAAAGCCGAAAATAGAGCAATAAAAATAAGAAAATATATATTGAGATATATTAAAACTGTTTTACATTATTTCAATTGAGTGAAAGAGATATTCTTCTGTATTGTATGGCCTCTGAGGGTTGAAAATCTGTAATTAAAACTTTTAAATTCAAAATAATTGTGATTTACGTTTTATTGTGTTTTATGCAATTGATCTTTATATACGTATTTTTTAATGTCTGATGATGGGTTTCAGTTAAAACCGAAACACGTTGCATAACATATACAGATAGGTCCCGTTTTACGACGGTCCATTTTACGACTTTTCACATTAACGACTGTTTCAAAATATTACCTTAAATATTAGCACATACTTGGAAAAAATTTAGGAATTTTGGAACTTATCTCATTCAATTACATTATATTTTGGTCTCGTTTTACGACTTTTCATTTTACGACTCTGTTTTGCTGGAATCTAACCCTGTCGTAAAACGGGTCCTATTTTGGTCTCGTTTTACGACTTTTCATTTTACGACCCTGTTTTGCTGGAACCTAACCCTGTCGTAAAACGGGTCCTACCTGTATTAAATTACTAAACAATATAGTTGTAATTTCCCCCATTCCTCTCTTTATCTGTATATCACAACGGGACATCTCACACAAAGAATTTACCTTATCTTAATTTCAATTCGCCCAGTCCTAACAAAACTTAAGCCAAATAACCCAGCAGCCTACAGTGCAACAGGTGTAGGAAGACTGAATGGAGTCGAGCAGAAACTTAGTGAAGGGGAATCGAATGAAGGGTCCAAGTGGCCAACGACGCTTTTACCGACGTCGAAGCTGCGAAATCGAATCATGCTATGACGAATAGTCTTCGTAATAGGACGCAGATGTATGATCAGTATGAAGCTAAACACCGACGCTGACGCCTACACCAAAGACAGTTTCGAATTTAGCTCCGACGATGGGGGTCAGATGGGGCTGAGAGTAAAATGACAATATACTGAGAGAAATACAAATTCTGCGACACATGGAAATTCAAAGAAAGAGATTTTGTCACAAATTACCGAACATACTTTCCTGTTATTTCGATTTTTGATTTTACTTCTTCTGTTGGTATTGTTTTTATAGCTTTATTTTATGTTGTAACTAAAGTAGAGTTTGTGTATGTTAAATTTATTAAGTAAAGTTTCCTAAGTTAGCTATGTGTTGTAATAACACAATAAAATACAGTACACTACAATACAAGTATAATATGCAGGTATGTTTAAACTCTGTTTACCAAATTTTACATGTTTCATCAATAATCAAATAAAGCCGAGAGATACCAAAATTATTTCACGGCCTCATTAATGCTATTTCACATTCTGTACGATTTTCACCTTCACAAAAGTTTCGTATTTTCCCCAAGATCTGTTACACACAGAATTTCAGGACACTGGATTAGGTGGAGCTATTTTTGCTTCCGCCTCACATTTTCGCGCGGCCACCATCTTGTTAGTAGCAAATTTCGTGAAAGGTGTCCAGTTGGCTCAAAACTTGAAATCGATGGGCGAGCGCAGAATGCATAACGATATCAGAAGCCCACACTTTTTGTTTTAAGGAAAGTAGTCTAAGTCCGCTAAAAATCATTTCGAATTTTAGCCCGACCTTATGTCGTTTTTGCACTTGCTTTCTTTTTCCACCGGTCATGCATATATGGTGGTCTTAACTTGGTCGCCATTTTTATCCCGCCATTTTCTCCGCTTTTGTGATATCCAGACCACTGTTACGGTTTTAACTAGTCTCAAGAGCAAAAGAAAGAAACTTTTATGTCGTTGCGTGTAGCCTATCAGATACGAGTCCTTAGAAAGGTTAAATCTCACTCATCGTCTAGCCTTACCTCAATTAATGTACATTTAATTAGACCACAAGACAGTTGTTATTGTAACGGAACCGATTATTGACCTTCATGTGTTTCTTTTGTTTGTCGAGTTTGAACGTTGCTACGATATGGAAGGAAATGCTGTGTTAATAGTTAATTGTTACTGACAACATAACAGCATGATTTATTGTGCATACATTGCTTCAAAACGATTGTAATAAATTATAATGCTAACAAAGGGTTAAACGTTGAGTTAAATTGTAGTTGAAAAATACATAAATATGTATACGACACGAAAAAACACTTTAGTATGTTAGCGAAAAGATGAAAAAGTTACTCGAGACGATAAATTTTAAATGGCACTGGTTTTTTGGCGTTGAACTGAAGAGGTATTGAAAGTGAATGAGATTTAAGGCTGAATTCTGGGAATTTGCCGCTATGTATTTTGGTAAGGACTTAACGTCTCGGAAAAACCTGCCTCCTCCATTTTTTTCCCTCAGAAAGGTTGGTACGTGTTTTCCACACTACACGATGCCATAACCCTTATGACAGCAATCTTCTTAAGGTATACCTACTCGAAATTAGAATAACCCACATTTCCAAAACGTCAGGTTTCAGCGTACCTTCGCCATCACCACAGCCAGGGCCGGCGCGAGAAATGTGGGTGCCTCGGCCAGTTTCATAATTTGGCGCCTCTTAAAACCAATATTCTTTCAACTTCTTCAATCTGGGACAGAGCTGGCGAAAGTTTTGTGGGAACGTGCCTAAATTTATGATAATATTCGAAGAAATTCTTTCGCGTCTGGAAGCATGAGCTTACTAGCATCATATCTGTGATTATTCCAGTGAGGTCTTAGCGCCCCTTATAGATTGACGCCCCGGGCAGGTGCCCGGCTGACCCGCCCTTTAGTCCAGCCCTGACCACAACACCTCAAGATGTCACTTCCATGCACATAATAACCCTGAAAATTTCAAGTAGTTTTTGGTATCCTCGGCTACTCTTGGGTCTTGGGTTAGCGCCCTATGAAGGCCCACGCTGCAAAAAAATATAGGTCTACGTATGATACACGTAGCCAGATGCTACTGGGCCTTGTGTTAACAGGACAGCTGTCAGCTGAGTGTTGTCTCAAGGTCCGCACTTCAACACATGCATATGATACACGTAGCCAGATGCTACTGGGCCTTGTGTTAACAGGACAGCTGTCAGCTGAGTGTTGTCTCAAGGTCCGCACTTCAACACATGCATATGATACACGTAGCCAGCTGCTACTGGGCCTTGTGTTAACAGGACAGCTGTCAGCTGAGTGTTGTCTCAAGGTCCGCACTTCAACACATGCATATGATACACGTAGCCAGATGCTACTGGGCCTTGTGTTAACAGGACAGCTGTCAGCTGAGTGTTGTCTCAAGGTCCGCACTTCAACACATGCATATGATACACGTAGCCAGCTGCTACTGGGCCTTGTGTTAACAGGACAGCTGTCAGCTGAGTGTTGTCTCAAGGTCCGCACTTCAACACATGCATATGATACACGTAGCCAGATGCTACTGGGCCTTGTGTTAACAGGACAGCTGTCAGCTGAGTGTTGTCTCAAGGTCCGCACTTCAACACATGCATATGATACACGTAGCCAGCTGCTACTGGGCCTTGTGTTAACAGGACAGCTGTCAGCTGAGTGTTGTCTCAAGGTCCGCACTTCAACACATGCATATGATACACGTAGCCAGCTGCTACTGGGCCTTGTGTTAACAGGACAGCTGTCAGCTGAGTGTTGTCTCAAGGTCCGCACTTCAACACATGCATATGATACACGTAGCCAGCTGCTACTGGGCCTTGTGTTGACAGGACAGCTGTCAGCTGAGTGTTGTCTCAAGGTCCGCACTTCAACACATGCATATGATACACGTAGCCAGCTGCTACTGGGCCTTGTGTTAACAGGACAGCTGTCAGCTGAGTGTTGTCTCAAGGTCCGCACTTCAACACATGCATATGATACACGTAGCCAGCTGCTACTGGGCCTTGTGTTAACAGGACAGCTGTCAGCTGAGTGTTTGTCTCAAGGTCCGCACTTCAACACATGCATATGATACACGTAGCCAGATGCTACTGGGCCTTGTGTTAACAGGACAGCTGTCAGCTGAGTGTTGTCTCAAGGTCCGCACTTCAACACATGCATATGATACACGTAGCCAGCTGCTACTGGGCCTTGTGTTAACAGGACAGCTGTCAGCTGAGTGTTGTCTGAAGGTACACACTTCAACACATGCATATGATACACGTAGCTAGCTGCTACTGGACCTTGTGTTAACAGGACAGCTGTCAGCTGAGTGCTATCTGAATGCTCGCGAACACAATATAATCTGCCACGAAGATTCTGCGATGCACAACGCATATGATTGCTCCGTGGCACGGATCTGGTCACGGTTTAGATTCGGTTTGGTCACGAGCAAGGAAGTGAGACAGCTACTTCCGTTATCTGTCGTGCGCCATAGAATCTTCCGTCGCCACTCCGCAGTCGTAAACATGTTAATTGTGTTTCCGTTCCTACGTGCTCACACGTTTCCTGAAAGTTGTACGTCTGTAGGCCTGCTTATTACGTTGCTAATGTTTATGGTACCAGAGCCTGAAGTTTCAACACTACTGATACTAAGCCCCGATACTGGACACGATCCGGAGCAAGTTCGATCAACCTCCCGTCCTAACCACCTGCAATTACTTTCTGAAAACGTACCTACCTACATACATACAAACATACCTAACTCATAAATTACTGAATAACCTACCAACCGACTGAATCACCGATTAAATGATCAAGTGGATGTCTTAGAAGAAGTTCCATTAAAATTTTATACGCAGTCCTTGTCACCCCAAAATTCCTGCTCGTCTGGAAACATTTCGCAGGGAATAAAACGACTGGATCGGCTAGCTGATCACTCACCGATATTTTAAGGATGCTGAAACCTCTTACGACGAATCAGGCTGTGGCGTTCAGGGACGGCGACACCTTTAACTATACGTGGTTTCATTAACCTCGTGACAACCAAGTCGCTTCCTTTGGCATCACCTGCTTCGCTAAATTGTTTATTACACTTGTCACTGTTTATGAATACTCATATATTCCACGTTAGTCTAGGTTTCGAAAATGATGTCATTTTTATGCTCTTTTAAGTAACCGGGTTTTATAAACTACTTGTTTCGTTACGTGTGTTGCATGTCATGCTCATGCACCATGTTTTGAATTCAGTTACCTGAATTTTCCATGAAGTTTATAAACGGATAAATTCCAATCTGAGTAATTTTCGCTACCATTGTGAGTGCAACTCTGTTTGGATCCATATTACTCTATTATTTCCAATTTTTCAGGTAATTATGCTACGATCCATCGGCAGCAAAAAATTGGCGTATTAAAGCTACAAAATAAACCACATGCTTACGTCACCGAATTGCTCATAAATTCCTAGAAAATTATATATTGAGTATAGATAATTATATTCTATGCAACCACAGTTGGAATTCCCTTATTTATTTTTACTCATTTTGTTTCTTTTTTCAAATCTTATTGCTATATTCCGGTAATCAGCAGTTTCAAAATGGCCTCTACACCGGTTATTTTCGTGACCGCAAGATGGCATTGGTGCTGATGACGTAATAGTACATAACAATTCGATTATGTTCTTATCTTGCTTTGATGTAGCACAGTGTTACACATGCTAGTCAAGGGCCTCGTTACTCTCAATCTGTCTTCGGGTGTAAAAACGTGAAGAAAGGGAAGAAGAAGCGATGCACGAGAGTTCGTAATTGTCTTTCCCGTATTCAAAACAGGATAACAGTCAAATCACATAGATAAACTACATCATAATCAAAAATTATCTTTCCCGTATTTATGTTTCTAGGACGTCTGTTATGAATTATATTTATCGTTATAAGGCCAAGAAAATACGGCAATCACAGATAAAATGCAAGGCACTAAAAAATCAGGGGTGCACAAATGTTCCAAAAATATAGGAGCCACCTCAAAATTCTAGGCGCCATAAAGGTTACATGAAGAAATTTCCATACTGAGGACGCACAAATATAAGGACCACCGTAAAACATTTAGTTTCCGGGGCGTTCTGGGGTCCGGGATTTGTGCACTCCTGCTCATAAATTGTCTATCTCATTCTGAAGTGAAAGAAGAGGCGAAGGACTGCCATAAAATACAGAGTGTTCATAAATTATTTCCCGTTGTACCCTGATATTAGTAAAAACCTCCAACGAAGAGTAATCATAAATTAAGTTGCCTCTTTCAAAATAGTATAACAGGCGCAACGTTGGTAATAAAGTAATAATTTTTAAATTATTTCTGAAAGCATTACGTATCGGATGCTTAAAATTATTTAGGGGATATTGATTTAGTATTAATAAATTTAAAATAAAGTAATGTATAGCTAAAAAAACACAAACAAGAAAGACCAAATAGGGTCATACTTAAAGGACAATATTTCCAAATTACTAGCTCTTGTACTACGTGGGCGAATTCTTCTTTTATTATTATAATTATTATTATTTTCTTATTCTTTATTTATTTTAGGGTGATATCGTCATGCTTTGGCTGTAAATTTTCATCCGAAAAGTGGATGGGAGAAACAAGTAGGAATAATTTTGCTGGACCCAAAGGCATCGAACACGAGATATTCTATGTGAGAATTTCTCCGTCAGTTACGCCAGACAGACCTCGCCCAATTCCTCCCTTATCCTTCTAAATTCATCATTCAAATTCGTCACTTGATTTTAAGTTTTACGTGTATAACACATGACGTGTAGATAGCATTTTGGTGTGAACTAGGTATCAAGAAACAATAGGAAGCACAGAAGGAAGGAGAAAATTCAGAAGAATGGTGCAAGGGTGGTAGGATGACTCTAAACTGGATCATAAGAGTATGGCCATGCATGCACCTGGTCTCAGGATGGAGCAAATGTATGGGCTGTTGTGGACTGCATGCACCTGGCTCAGGATGGAGCAAATGTATGGGCTGTTGTGGACTGCATGCACCTGTCTCAGGATGGAGCAAATGTATGGGCTGTGTGGACTGCATGCACCTGGCTCAGGATGGAGCAAATGTATGGGCTGTTGTGGACTGCATGCACCTGGCTCAGGATGGAGAAAATGTATGGCTGTCGTGGACTGCATGCACCTGGCTCAGGATGGAGCAAATGTATGGGCTGTTGTGGACACAGAAACGAAATTTTGGATTTGTGGGGTTTTGTTGATTGAAAAATCGCTAGCTTCTAACGGAGGAATAATCCATTGAGTTAAATTGAAATAAAGAACAAAAAAATAAATAAAGGCATAATGGGCAAGAACAGGAAAAATAGGCCTATGAAAGAAAAACTGGACAAGGTGCACATAGAATTTCTTTATTATCGTCAATATCAGCAGCTCACATCGTGTAGCGCCCAATGAAATGGAAAGGATGTAGAAGGGAGCCGTCGTGACACAATTTGGCATTACCATTTGAGTGGATGGTCTGAGAAAAACCACGAGAGTATTCAATATAATTTATGTCCCAGCCGAGCTTTATACCTGTCACCTCCCTGATGGAAATCGGAGGGGCCACGGCTTGGCTCCAATGCTCGGTGCGAAGAAAATAGAACACGAAAGGCAAAACGGAAACAGTTAGTGTAATGACGTTAATTCCATAATTAGAATGACCCTACAGGGTACAGACAGGTTGGTGGTCATGGCGTCACTGTTGGTCTGCGAAACGTCATCTGTTGGAATGTCAATTGGTTACAGAAGGCACGCTCTTTATATAGACGGCCTAGGATATTCACGTGAAAGGAGATTTAGCCATTTGCAGTAGGTCTTCTGGTACGTTATTCCACGTAGTCTGGTAGAAAAATACCGACTTTTGTGGGGAATCTGTTTCTTCCATCTGCAGCGTAAGGTATATGATTACAGATACAACCACTATGCCGTCCGCAACACTGCAAATTTCTACGTAACTACACGGCGAGACATCCTACTAGAAGACACCTTCTTCATGGTCAATACCGCGAGAACCTGAATTCTCTCAAAACAAAACCGCATACAAAGTATATGGGGTTTTAGTATTATAAATTTGCGAAGATGCTTGTGACAGCTAGCTGGCCTAGATTGGTTCAGCTTTTACGCCGGTATAAAGCAGCGTCATATAATGAACACCAGGCCCGTAGCCAGGCCATGAACACAGTGGGTGCAGCAGCTTCAAGTGCGGGTGCATATACATACACATATTTTTATACGTATATAATGCTGTTATTTACATATACTGTGAATATGTATTATGTGTGCGTAAAAAGCGCCTTTGTCAGGACCAGAAAATCAACAGTTTTAATTACATAATACGCTCAATAACATTGCACAAAATAAGAAACTTATGTAACACCAAAAATGCACTATTCTATATTTTATTCGTACTGTCGTTTACACAGCTCCTACTTGTTTCGGCGTTATATCACGCCGAAACATGTAAGAGTTGCGTAAACGACAGTACGAATAAAATATGGAATAGTGAATTTTTTGGTGTTACATAAGTTCCTTTCTGTGTCACAATGCACGGAATAAGCAATGCAAAAGTTGCCAAAATGCCTTGCATACACACTCATTTTTAAAAAATGAAATTGTTGCCAACCATGGCGGTGAAACAGATATAAAATGTGGACGCGGTACGCTGTCACACATCTTTTAGTCGCCTGGTCAGAATGTTTGTCTTTGATATTTTGTAAATTCCTAGTGGGTGCATGCAGATTTGTAGTTGTGTATATTGCACCCATTTGCACCCCCCCCCCTGGCTACGGGCCTGATGAACACCCTGTATTAGAAACTTCATATTATACATCTTCCGTGCAATGGACATACATAAATAAATGTATGTACCAACTAATTGCACTAACCCATATATATATGAAAACTTCAAACATATTTCGGCTGTTAATCATAAGAATGAAAAAGTGAACTTTCTTGGTAAATAAATTTATTTACCCTGTATTAGAATTAATATTAAACACACTTGTAGTTAACATTGCTTTTTTTTTCCAGAGTTATGAAGCATTAATCATTGTAAAATTTTCCTCATTCCATAAAATCAAAGTGATCATAGGGCGACGATGGGGCTTAAATGCTGAACACGTTGAAGGAAGGAATCTCTTGACGTAGATTATGATGAAAATTACAGTTCAAGCAGATATTGTACATTGTTTTATGTTACATAATGAGGAACTCTGTGATTTATAGAGGAGAGTTATAGGAGTTAGGATAATGAAATCTAAGGGGCTACGATGGTCTTGCCTTTAAGCTAGGACGAGGATACAAGGAATGCATACAGGATTAGAGGCGGGAAGAGTAGCTTGAAAGACCGAAAAGATGGTTGGTGTCGAAAGGAGGTAAAGATGGCACGTTGAGGTAACTAGGTCAGGATCGTGTCTAGTTGATATTAGCGGTTTTGAACACTCGGGTTGTAGTAACGGAAGAAAATAACACCTACAACTACGTAAGATATTTTCTACCCTTAGGACGAGGAAGTGAAAACAGACTTTGGTAACAACTTACCAGAATTCACTGCGTCTAAACCCATAAGGATGTTTCTTATTAAGTTTGTAGTTGTTTTTTATAATCGTGTCATTCCGAGTTGTTCCATGCGGGCGGACGGACAGACAGATATGACGAATCTTATAGTCGCTTTTCGCAGCTTCGCGAACGCGCCCTGAAACAGCTTTATTTGAGCCACCGAAGACGAAAACGTAATTCACAGAGTCGGCTACTAGATGGCAAAACACATTTTTAAACGGACTGAAATTCGTCTTAAATCCGAAGATCAAATCTTGTCGGAACGATTCCGCAAAGGTTAAAGCTGTTCTGGAGAACAGACAATACGTTAAAGAAGAGACTGATTTTACACCGTCTATAAGATGAAGATACTAGAATAAATGCCTATGTTATAATTAGTACGTAGAAGGCAAGGACGGGCTTTAACTGGCTTGGTCCCTTTCGGCTACATCGCTGGGAGCTGCAGACTGCAGCCACTATGTGGAAACTTTCTTTTCTACCATTTATTCCTTGCAATATTAGCTTTCGTTCAGCCGTTCGATTTTCCTTCCCTTTCTGATATTCTTTCCTTAATCTTTTCCATCTATCATTTAACACAGACTTTTTTACTCTTCTTCGTATAATTTTACCTGCTATTCTACGTTATATGGATATGGAACATGGTCTCTCACGTAAGGGAAGGACATAGGCTGAGGTTGTTTGTAATTACGGTACTAAGGTACTGGGCCTAAGACTGAGGAAGAAAAAGGAGAAAAAAGAGAAAACTGCACAATGTAGAGCTTCGTGACCTGTGTACGTTGCCAAATGTTATTAATGTGATCAGATGAAGTGTAATGAGATGACAGCGACGTGTGGCAAACATGAAGGAGAAAAGAAATGCATATAGAATTTTGGCGGGGAAATCTGACAAAAAGAGATCACTTGAAGACCTCAACATACATGACATAATATCAAAATGGATCTTAAAGAAACAGGAACGAGCAGTGTGGACTCGATTAATCTTGCTCAGGATACAGACATGTGGCGGAATCTCTTAAAACACAGTAATGAAATTTCGGTTTACAAAATTTTGCAAAATTTCTAGACTACTAAGCTATTACGTTCCCAAGAAGGACTCTGCCCCATGGAGTTAGCTTTGCTGTCCTTCATCGAAGGTCATGGTCAAGTCATTAGCAACCTTGTTTGGTATTCGTGTTTCTGTCTGCAGACCGGCTAACCTGCCTGAAATATTTCGTGGTTTCTTCCCAGACCACGAGGAAATTTAGGCTATGACGAGTGCCTTTCCACATCCTTTGCAGTTCGTTATCGAACCAACTGAGCTACTTTAATCGTGGCTAAATAAACAAAGGATAAATACATATATGCTCTGCAAAAACACAAACACACACACACACACTTCTTTCACGCAATGAGAAGTTAAACAAATACGCGTTTCAGCTCCGTTGCGTCTGTCCGTCTGCCTGAATGTGGCAACTTAAGAACTGCTAGAAGGATTTTACCCTTCGAAGGCTAATTTCGTCTATATACAATTCCAATTTCTTCTTCACACAGAAGGGAGTCCGTGTCTGCAGAAAAAAGCAATCGGTAAATGATGTTGGTTAAATAATTGCTATTTTTTGTGAAAATCTAACGTAACACAAATACTGCGTGGCAGAACGCAGAATTTCTTACGTTAAGAGCTGGTGGTACCTACAGTAACCGCTAACTAACTAACTAACTAACTCCATGGAGCAGAGTCCTTCTTGAGAGGCAAAGAGGTCGTCAGCTAGTCAAGAAATTCTCCGCGTTTTATGGAAGCCGAAGGTTCATTACCACATTCACAAAAGCCCGCCACCTGTCCCTAACCTGAGCCATATCAATCCAGTCCATGCCCTCTCATCCCACTTCGTAGCTTAAGTTGTACCAAAGAATCAGTCTAGGTCCGGGGCTTTGCGGTATATTTCGTAACATGATAATTTTTTTACGGTGAGGAGTTGTTAGCACCTCGCCCAACCCCCAAGCTGGAGGACCACACATTGTCGGCTGTCCGCGACTGCTTATTCAATGTATTCGCAGTTACCCTCCATATCCGGAGGCCTTTCCTCCATCCGCAACCTGAGGACTCGCCATGCCGTGGTGACGGGACACACTTATGGCTACAGTAACCGCTGGACTTTAAAATATAAAGATAGTTTGATATGGGTGAGCATTATTAAAATTTGTCTACAAGTTTTACGTTTCGGTGAAATCGGATAAAGCAATAAATGTAATTCGTGGAGATTACAGTTTCTGTGTCCTATGCTGAGCGTTAAACCGTAAAAAAGAGAATGTCCCTTTATTGTGTCTCCGAGAACAGAAAATTTATGGCATAGAGAGTCAGCATCTGCCGTGACATCTCGTAAGAGCTACCTTGCCCTGGGACACGATAAAATGGACATCTGTATTTATCAGATCTTAAAATATTTCGGACAAAACCTTTACACAGGAATAAGCACACATATTTAGTCCAAGTATGAGGGTTTAGAGATAATTAAACAAAAGCAAAAGAAGTCAGCGAAAGATTTCTCAGAAATTGTGGTCCCTTTACTTTCTGACAGCAAATTTGCTGATTTACATATGTTAAGAAAAATTAATTTCAGGCTTGTGTTCAGCTTGTAATTCCGTCAGGAAATATTTATCACCCAGAATAGTTTCCATGGATAATTAAACTGTAATAATATTTTCAAAATATTTATTTATTATAAATTTAATACCTAAGCTATAATTTTTCTCATTTGTTTTGACGATCTCGGCGGCTGCTCGTACACTACAGTCAAGGGTTCAAATCCTAATCAGGGCGAGGATGTTTGGTTCCTCTTGTCCTGTTCAGGCAAAATTCTATCGATTATCTATTTTCCCACCCACGGAATTTTAAAAAGTGTGTCCCAATAACGTCACAAAAATTAAACAGTAACTTCTAAATGAAAGAACACACCACTTTTTTTTATGGCAGCCAACAGATATTGAGAATACAGTAGACTTTTACACTGTTTCCACAAGAGCATCCTTCCCTGCATAGACAATGTCCAATTGATAAACTTGATTCATACTGGCTTAGACATCTAATGTGGAGGATTCGAGTGTTGGATATTCTGTCGTGTCAAGTGGTAAAAGTTACCGAAGTTACCGTTTATAAGTCCAAGAACTGAACTCTACAAAATGTGAAAGGTAAAAAAGTGAAATATACAAAAGGTGAAATGTACAAGAGGTTGAATGTACAAGAAGTTGAATGTATAAGAGGTTGAATGTACAAGAGGTTGAATGTACAAGAAGTGGGTGCTACAAGAAGTGGGCGCTACAAGATTTATAAACGTGGAGTCTACAAGACATGGACTTTGAAACGAGTGGATTCTGAAACGAGTGGATTCTGAAACGAGTGGATTCTGAAACGAGTGGATTCTGAAACGAGTGGATTCTGAAACGAGTGGATTCTGAAACGAGTGGATTCTGAAACGAGTGGATTCTGAAACGAGTGGATTCTGAAACGAGTGGATTCTGAAACGAGTGGATTCTGAAACGAGCGGATTCTGAAACGAGCGGATTCTGAAACGAGCGGATTCTGAAACGAGCGGATTCTGAAACGAGCGGATTCTGAAACGAGTGGATTCTGAAACGAGTGGATTCTGAAACGAGTGGGCTCCGAAATGAGTGGACTCCGAAACGAGTGGACTCTGAAACGAGTGAACACTAGGAGTGGGCTGTCCACGAGGTGGATTTGTCCAAGAAGTGTGGTACTTGACCATGATGAAAGTACAACGGTCTTTCCAAACGCCGGTAACGTTACACCAGTCGACACGGCATAACATGCAGAACACTTGAATCTTCAGCAACTGTGCCGTGAGAACTTCAGTTCTCGCCTATCTGGTGTGATCGTTCAAATGACATTCGAGAATATGTAGTGTCCTGAAGATCAGCAACGGGTTTAGTGTACACAACTTCTTTCGCATAGCCCACAAGAAAATGTCCAGAGGGGTTAATTCCGGGGCAGATGTGTCCAAGTGGCTGGTACATCTCGAAGAATCCAAGCCCAGGATAACGTGTATCACGTAAATGTGTCCCAGGAACGGACACATATGGAAGCCCACCACCTTGTTGTGACACTGTTCGGTTGCAGTTCCTGAGGTTCGGGTAGCACAACGTGCGTTCTCCTGTAGAGTCCGCATTTTGAAACAGACAGACCTCACGGAAGATTCAGCACCATCTCTGGTCAAAGCACACAACAATTCCTACTCTTCGTCAGCTGTTGAAAAGATATTTATTTCTATTTGTCCATCGATTTATATTATTCACATGTTTTATTTTATGTACTTCATGTCTAAATATGATGATATATGACATGTTTGGCCGATGCTGGAAGTGTGTTGTGACCCCAATAATCATAAACAAGAAAAAGAATGTTGTGAAGAAAGGAGTGTCTTATAAAGTTTAAGTCAGATCCTGAAACAGCCTCAACCTGTGTTTGATAGTTCACAGCTGTGTAGAAGAAGTGACTCTCTGATTGTAGAATTGGAAACTGCAACACCGCTAATACCAAAGACGGCCATTGGATTCGTTCAGACACTCTTTCGACCTCCCTTCTCACAATTTATCTCGAGAATCATCTGAAAATTATCCTTTAATCTTGCTCTAGGTTCCTTAAGTTTCATACAAATCTCGTCTGCCAAATCGGTGCTACAGGTCTAGTTGCTCTTAGTACCATAGATTCCACTTTACGTGCGGCTGTTTGAAACGTCTCCTAATTGATTCTCAAGACATTCACACATCTCACGTTGAAAACATTTCATAACCAAGATTTTTATGGTAAAGGCTGTTAACCTCATGCCTGACCAATAACACGAGGCTCATCCTTTGTCAGATGTATGCAGCTGCTTAAGATATTCGCACATGCCTTCAAATTTTCAGATTTTACAAAGCTTTGTCTTTACTTACTCCATATAAAGACACGTTTCCACACTGCACATGCCTGCTGCAGAATGATTGTAAAGTTTGATGCTCTCAACGGCATTAAGCAGGACTGTCAATGTTATGGTCTGATGGAATGTGACATCGTACAGTTTGTAGGTAAGTATCAGTTTCTTAAATCTACCAAACTACACGGCCTAACATCCCAGAAGACAAATAAATCGGAAGTCGTTAGTGTATTCTGCCCTTTGCCTTTTGCTCTTCGTTGAATGATCAAAGAGAACGGACAGTTTGACTTGTAGCCAGAGATTATAAACGTCAATTTTTCATTCCACGCTCTTGTATGTTCACCAGGCCAAATTCGGCTTTAGAATTTCCTTTATGTCGCCTTCATAAAATATACAAAATAATTCTTTCTTATTCTCAGTTTTTCCTTCTTTTCTTCCTTTTCTCACTTTCTTTGATTTCTGCATATAGGCCAGAAAAGTATCTATGACTTCGGACATTTTGAAAACTGTACCTCAGTGTTTAGACCCCCGGCCGGGAAGAGGAGCCTATGTGCTTCCATATTCTCCTGAGTTGTTCATGTCGTCCTATAGGTGGCAGGAAAAACGTAAAGTTTTCTCTGTCCACGCCATGAAGAAGTATGGGGGGAGTACAGATATAGCTCCACTCATTATTAACCTCAGTACTAGATGGAGGCGCGTGGTTAACTTCACGCCCTAGCCTTTTTACCTCCCGGTAGATAAGCCGGAACCAGTTAAATAGGAGGTTGAGTGGGATCCAGAGGCTTTCTGGACGTTTTAGAGAACAGAAAAATCTCTTGCCGACACCAGGATTCAAACCAGGACCGTCCAGCTCGTAGCATAGTCGCTATACCGACTGAGATATCCCGGCTCCCCTGTATGTGGTAGACTTCCTGGAATTATCTGATTCCTAAACTCCGTCGGTTTTCTAAACAAGGATGCAGGATATTCCTGACAGCGCCAAGAAAAACGATTTGAAAATAAAAATAATTTAAGCTAGACACTGCTAAGATGCGCCGTTTCGTGCAGTGAACTTAAATGATAAGAATGTAGGACAAACACACAAATTCTATGTGGCACAAACAACATATTAGCTACCAAGTTTTGTAGATTTGTAAGCAGGCCCGTAGTCACACCATGAACACAGTGCGTGCAGCGGCTTCCAGTGCGGCTGCGTATATGTACATACATTTATATAAATATACAATATTCTGATATACACATACTATGTGTATATTGTTATGCATAAGCGTAAGAACCGCCTTTGTCAGGCCCACAAAACTAACATTTTAATTACACAATGCGCTGTATAACATTGCACAAAACATCTTGCATGTCCGTGTAACCACGGCGGTAACACGGCTGAAAGACATACGTGTGGTTGGATGTCGCACGATTTTAGCGGGCTTATCAGCATGTTTATCCATTATATTTTGCAAATTCCTAGTGGGTGCATTCAGATTTGTAGTGGGCGCATTTCACGCCTTTGTATTCCCTTGCCTTCCCCTGGCTATGGGCCAGTTTTATGTGACGATGCTTTCAACTGCTAATATCACCTAGGGTCGGTGATGGATGAATGAGTATGGAGCGAGCATGGTGGAATGTTACTGAGAGGAAAAGAGATGTGCTCGCAGAAAAACTCGTCCCAGTGCCATTTTGCCCATCACAAATCCCACAATGACTGGCCTGGGCTCGAACCAGAGTCTCCGCATTGAGGGGTTTGCGAGCCATCCAGAACAATGACATGGCTGTTATTCGCCACTAAATCAAGTATGTAATCCTCAAATTAAAATTGACTCTTTTCGGTAGATATTTCCATTATGAAGTTTAGAGTGAAGTGTCAGGATGAATGTGTTATCACAAGATTCAGTAGCTTTCCCATCACACACGTCACCCTGCAGAGTGTCGGCAGAAGTTGATAGAGATCATCAGCACATGTTAACATCATATTGTTGAACAAACGTGTTAGCAACGTTGGCATGCTCTTTCCCGTTACTTCACTAAATATAATCAGGAAATTACGGAGAGTTACCGAAACGTATCTAATTAACATCTGTCTCACGGAAATCCTTTACGTAAAAGAAGACTGTTTTCACCTTCCACGTTTCTAGCATAGGATTTCTGTTCAAGCTGCAATCCTTTTAAAGTCAAAAGAAGAACATTTTCAGAAGCTTTGTGATAAAGAGTAAAAAGCACTGTTTTTTTTTTTTAGGATTCTAGTCCTTTGAAATGGTACACTGTGTACATTTCTGAGCCAAGTGTATAATACAGGGGTGGCCAAACTTGCTTAAAGTAAGAGCCACATACGATAAAATTCAGACGTTTGAGAGCCGTGAGACATGAACAAATATTACACACACGTTTTTATTGTTACATGTACATTTTGTTACAAAAAAATTCTTAAATATATTTACTCACCATGAACATTAAACTTGCGTTTTAATCCAGTGGACTCTCAGTTTATACACGGCAAATAATTATAAAGCTTGAAAATGTTTTATTTACCTTTTATATGAATTGTAATGCAAAAAGGAGCTCAGCCAACATAATTCCGCCAGCCGCACATTATATGTCAAAGAGCCGCATGTGGCTCGCGAACCGCGGTTCAGTCACCCCTGGTACAATATGACAACACAATGAGCAAATGCGCTGTTGGTCCGGAAATAAGAAGTGGCTTTTAATTCCTTATGATATATTTCTGCTGTGTGGGCATGTGTGGGGGGCCGTGCTTTTTAAATAGGGCGCTCTTCAATTAGATGGACAAGGCTTGGACAACGCTTTGTATACATAAGGTAGAAATAATATTGTTGAAAGTAGTGGGTGTTTTGCAAGTATTTTTGGGGCCAAAAAGTTTTTCGTCAGGTTTTATATTAGAAAGATATCCCTCAAAATCTATTACGTTATGCGGGTACAAGTGTTAACATGTTAGACAGAAGGGATTTATATCAAATTTTTTCTTAAAGGAAAGTTTCACTTCCATGTTAAAGCAGGAGTGGACAAATCCCGGGCGACAGGTCGTTGTGGCGACTAAATTTTTTACTGTAACACCTGATATTTGTGGGTACTCAGTATGGATTTGGTTTGCCACCCTTCTAGCGCCTAGAATTTTGAGGGGGCTACTACACTATTGGAAAAATTGTGCACATCTGTATTAAATTGTGGAACTCTAACGCCATTTCATAAAATTTCCAATTTTTTTTTTTTGTTTAACGTGTATCTAATCTTGGTGCTTTTTCGCCCAGGTTATACATTTCTGATACTATTAAATGACAAATTTGCAAGGCATGTAGAAAGAAGGGATCGTGGCTTATTTTATGTAATGTAAAAACCTGGCAGTTACCTGGATGGATTTAAGCAAATCAGAAAATATCTCGAGAGAGATCTACAGGCTGAAATGTGAAAACGAGACGTCCAGAATTCCAGTCTTCGAGAAGGGTGGGTTATATTTTTTGGTCTTAAGGTGTTAACATTTATTAATATGTTAATTACAAATAACCAGTGATAAGGGGCATTAAATTGCAACCAGCACATTCAGGACCTATTTGCGTGTGCATTGCTTACTGGATCGAGTACTCCGTGTCTTACCAAAATCGCAATATTGCTCTTTCCGTCATGTTTGTAAGAAAGTAGTCTCCGTCTTGATTCATTTATTTTATTCAGGAATAAGCAAACATTTGACTGCAGTTACGGATTCATTATATTATTACGAAAGAAGAGAGCGCACGTACTTCTAGAAGAAATCCTGCCACCTGATTACAAAGTTAAACATCCTTCAGTGGGTTGCGTTTGTACCTACTGTATATCATGTTCCAATAGTGATTCGTGCATAAAATATCCGTATAATTAATGGAAACTAGTAGTGAAAAACGGTATTCCAATTCATTCCCCTCAACCCTTTATTCTCAACACTTTTCTTTGTCTTGGTCTCATAAATTTTCAAATGCATTATTTATAGTTTTTTTCACCACATTAGTCCTGACGTTTATTTACTGCAGATGTAAATTTGGAGTCTTACTTCAGTGACTCGAATTACTTTTATTCTGTTTCATTAAATAAATTTACTTCAATTTTAGATATTATTTGCTCTCATAAATGAAGAGCTGTTCAAAATAAATGTTGGTATAATACTTGATTTGAGCTTACGTAAAGTGAGTTTAGACTTAATGGGTATAAACTAGACCTAAATTAAATGTACCTTCTTTCAAGACGCCATGAATTGCTAAGATTATATACTGTGGGTGACACATGCATTAACGTCTATGGAATAATAGTGAATGATACTGACAGGATAAAACTGAAGCACTTGAAGTAAAACCTGACCAAGGGCCTTTTTGTTCACCACAAATCCCACATGAAATAGCCTGGGATTGAGTCCGGGCCTCCCAGCGAATAACTGACTGTGCCTTGACACGACACGAATTTAAATACGACCTGAATTTTAAACTGTGTCCTTAAGTCAACAGTACGGCGTTTGATACATACACCCTTTTAAAGATTCCTAGAAAATAATCCGTCAGATGACGGTATTAGTGCAGCAGTACGCGCTGATTCCGTCAGATGACGATATTAGTGCAGCAGTACGCGCTGATTCCGTCAGATGACGATATTAGTGCAGCAGTACGCGCTGATTCCGTCAGATGACGATATTAGTGCAGCAGTACGCGCTGATTCCGTCAGATTACGATATTAGTGCAGCAGTACGCGCTAATACACCTCGTCTTTCGTCAGGCCTTCTGTCAATCATGACGGTTAATGAAGTCACTGCAGTACTGGCTATTAAACTAGTCGCTTGTTAATATAGCTGGAAGCCGTCATTCTTAAGAGTGGCAAAGTAAAGTACATCTCACGAAAAAACAAAGAGAATGACACTTAACGCTCACTGCGCTCTTCGCTCATCAGGGATATCACGTGACGTAATTGGTAGTTGGTAGATTTTTTTTTTAACTGCTTGACCCTTGAATCTGGGAGAGACAGTCTGTCTCGAAAAGTCGGTGGCCAGCTACCGATCTACGCCGCATAACATCCCGGAAAGACGAAGGCTTCAACTGCATAGCGACGGAAGCCTGAATTCTCGCAATGAACTTCAGTTGTTCAATAAAACTTTTGTTGCAATATGCTTCTTAAATTTTCCATCATCTGGCAACATTTTCCATAATAATGCTATCGTAACCTTAAGGCTCAACATTTCCATGATTCCTTCATCATGTAGCCGAAAGCGCAATATAAAATTAACTCACGCAGAACTGCGAAAAAAATTTTCAAACACTGGAATGAAATTTTAAAATTATTTATTCCATAAATTTTTAAAATTTCTTGACTGGCTGACGACCTGCTATCTTCTCAAGAAGGACTCTTCTCCATGGAGTTAATTAGTTAGTACATTTTTAATCAATTTTTTCATTCAACGTACCAATTAAGTGGAACTACAATAGATGTTATTACAGTCACTTAAATGTGTTATAGTGACTTGCACATTATGTCTAAAATATATTAGAAAATTCGCATATTTTATCCAAGTTTTATTGACAGACTATACTCTTAGCAGCAAAATGTACTGAAGGTTATAACTTTTATAGGTGTAATCCAGTTTATTACATATGGCTTTAAGTTTGGCACCTACTCCCTGAAGATGCCGAAACATATCGGATTGAAGTGATAACGTAAATGCATTTATTTGTTACATTAAATGAAATACTAGAATAAAATATTGGTTAATTAGCAATATGTGTGGAAAACAGTACTACATACAAATTTCACACTGTTGACACCGTGCATCTTCGTCATATTAAATTAAGTTATAAACCAACCGATGCACACTAAAACCACTTTTTAAGTAGCTTTATTATAAAATTGTTAAAATTGTACCCTACTACACGTGTTTCGATCCTAGGATCATAGCAATAAACCCCCCTGACGATGATCCTAGGATCGAAACACGTGTAGGAGTACAATTTTAACAATTTTATAATAAAGCTACTTAAAAAGTGGTTTTAGTGTGCATCGGTTGGTTTATAACTTAATTTAGTACTACATACATTTATTTTTCAGTATTTGAAAAGAAGAAATACGGGAGGGAGACATATCGATAATAATAAAGGGTAATCAGCAATAACACATTTCACGAAACAAAATAAATATTATTTAAATATAATTGTCCAATACCCCTTACGTTATACAATTTTGCGTAAATGATTGTTCATTTTACATTTTAAACAGCTGTTACACGGCGACGGCGACAAAAAAGCAACAACAACAACAACATTCCGATTACATATAATCTGTATCTGGAGATTCACCCATGCGTAAGGGGCCATGTATCATTACTTCTCAGTCACTGAAAATGTGATCACTTTAAAGCGTCTTTCTAATTTTTACATAACAGACACGAAAGAAAGTCGATCGTGACCATGGATACCAAGTAAGCGTCAATTCCATTTATCGGACTGCTGTCATTCCTTTGTGGAAACCCGGTAACCATATCAACGACATGAGAGGCTACTCGTACTTCACTCTCATTCATTTCACTCACACATCAAACACGCAGTGTATAAGGCAGACTGCACTGCACACTTAGCAACATACACTGACCTACCAAACTGGCTTTGCGGCTGAAATTTATGCAAGCTGTACTCAGAAATTTTTTTCAGCACATCAATACGACATACAATAATAAACTAAGAAGTTTTATAATTCCTAAACGCCACAAAACCAGATATAGCTTACAGGTTAAACTCTTACAAAGAGGATAAACCTCGAGAAGAAAGCAGTTTGTTTTTCCGAAACTTCAGTAATCATCTATCGGACTAACAGAACTTTAATCCAGGCAGCCAAAATACGAAATCAGTATTTACACATTAAACATTACGAAACGTCTATGAGTGTCGATAAGAAAATAAGTGTACGTGGCATATAACTTTGTAAACACAGAACCTATATTGTGATTCTATCAAGGGACTTAGTCCTTGAGCTTTTGTCACTGACGCAAAAGCTTGGCGGCCACAAATTTAAAGACCTTCGCTAAGTGGAAACACGTGGCACGATGGCTGATAACACAGGATACGGACTGATATCGATGGGAAATAGAAAATATCCTCTAGAATATGCTAAATGACGTCAACTGTTGCGGAGAGAGTGGGATATTACTATAATTATGTGCGAACTGTCCGTTTAGAGCTGTAGATAAAGAACACAAAATATTTTTTGTATTAGCCATACCGTGCACTGTCATCAATCAAACACAAAACACTCAACCAACAAATGCACTCTTATTATTATTAGTTTCTTAGATATTATATACAAAATCCCTGTAAACCAGTCCAACATGTTTCGATCCCTTCCTGGGATCATCTTCAGGGACACTTGTGAGAGTATAAATTACATAAACTAAAACCAACAATATAAGTACACGTTAAAACTATAAAATGTATAAAAGATGGATAAAATTGTACTGTCCTATCCATCCGCATACAAACAACCAATTCTCTCTACACACTAGACCAGTGATCCACCCCGAAGTGATCGTCTACAATTATAACCATCTTTTATACATTTTTAACATGTACTTATATTGTTGGTTTTAGTTTATGTAATTTATACTCTCACAAGTGTCCCTGAAGATGATCCCAGGAAGGGATCGAAACATGTTGGACTGGTTTACAGGGATTTTGTATATAACATCTAAAAATAATAATAACAGTGCATTTGTTGGTTTAGTGTTTTATATTTAACGCAAAATGCATAAATGTAAACTTATTGATCACCGATCCATGTATTGACAGACTCACTGCATTAGCGATCCACCACCTCAGTGATGCAGCGTCTTTATTGCTAAGACCATGGTTGCTCCTCAGGTCAAGAAATTCCTCTGCCTTTTACGTTATCCGAAAATTCATTTCCATGTTTAAAGGAGTCCTATACTGGAGGCAGACCTGAGTCTCTTAATCCCAATTAGCAACAATTTTATGTAATATCGTACACCCACATACGCCTACATTACTCCAGTTTTCTCTCCCCTTGATGTTTCCCATTAAAATTTTGTAAGCATTTCTCAGTTCCTCCATCCGTCAGAGGTGATGACATGCTCATTCACTCTTCGTTTATTTTATCGCGCTAATAGTAGGGTGTCCTAAAAGTCGCTTTATCGAGTCTACAATCACATGCCACGGTACATTACTCTATTGAAACCAAAAGTGACAATGAGGAACTACATAACATTTTCGAATTTTTACCCACCACGTTCAATACAAGTTTTAAATCTCATAAGCACTGACTTGAGAATTGCTGCAAAAAGCAGTAAAATCCACATAGCTCTTTCACATCTTCAAGGTTCAAGAAGTCACGTCTTCTTAGACATCTTGACCCTTGAAGATGGGACCGATAGGTACGTCGGTACAGAATTACCACTCTACGCTGCGTGATATCGCAGAAGAGCGTAGATCTCTTCTTCATCTCGGCGGGAGCCTGAAATCACGCAAAGCAGCAATAACAATTTCTGGCCAAATGCTTGCCAAGACTGTTATCCCTTGTTAGCTCTTCTGCCACTCGATGTGGGTTTTTATCATTACAATACTCTCCTATTTGTCATCATCTGTGTCTTATCTAATAATATCGTGAATAATCAGGAAAATCTCATACAATTCTGTCCTGTTACGTGGGTCACCATCTTTCAAAGCATGTAGCAAGGGAAGATTCTAGGGCTTGATTCCCAGACAGAGAGGAAAAACGCCTTAATGAAAATGTTACTTCGTAACATTTTCATTTCTCTTGAAGCCCTTCTTAATGGCTTCTTAGGACCATGAACAAAACTTGAGCTGCTGCTGCTAAGTTTTCTTCTGGCACAGTCAGTCTTGGCTTACAAATTATGGTAAGCCTGCAATATTTCCAGTTTTTTTTTTAATCTTGCATTGAGGTTACGGATAGCTTGCCTGGTCGATGGTTGAACAGCTGGAAACTCGTCATTATATGCTGCAGTTATCTGTTGAGATTTCTTACTTTTCCTTTAGCAGGTTTGCAAGAGAAAACCTTTGATATCTTTAAATTATCTATTCATATTTGAGTGAAAAAAATAAGTACATCGACCACTAACACAACAGCTGATAGATACAGCAGCTATATGTAATAAGTACATCGACCACTAACACAACAGCTGATAGATACAGCAGCTAGATGTAATAAGTACATCGACCACTAACACAACAGCTGATAGATACAGCAGCTAGATGTAATAAGTACATCGACCACTAACACAAAAGCTGATAGATACAGCAGCTAGATGTAATAAGTACATCGACCACTAACACAACAGCTGATAGATACAGCAGCTAGATGTAATAAGTACATCGACCACTAACACAAAAGCTGATAGATACAGCAGCTAGATGTAATAAGTACATCGACCACTAACACAAAAGCTGATAGATACAGCAGCTAGATATAATAAGTACATCGACCACTAACACAACAGCTGATAGATACAGCAGCTAGATGTAATAAGTACATCGACCACTAAAACAAAAGCTGATAGATACAGCAGCTAGATGTAATAAGTACATCGACCACTAACACAACAGCTGATAGATACAGCAGCTAGATGTAATAAGTACATCGACCACTAACACAACAGCTGATACATACAGCAGCTAGATGTAATAAGTACATCGACCACTAACACAACAGCTGATAGATACAGCAGCTAGATGTAATAAGTACATCGACCACTAACACAAAAGCTGATACAGCAGCTAGATGTAATAAGTACATCGACCACTAACACAAAAGCTGATAGATACAGCAGCTAGATGTAATAAGTACATCGACCACTAACACAAAAGCTGATAGATACACAGCTAGATATAATAAGTACATCGACCACTAACACAAAAGCTGATAGAAACAGTAGCTAGATGTAATAAGTACATCGACCACTAACACAACAGCTGATAGATACAGCAGCTAGATGTAATAAGTACATCGACCACTAACACAACAGCTGATAGATACAGCAGCTAGATGTAATAAGTACATCGACCACTAACACAACAGCTGATAGATACAGCAGCTAGATGTAATAAGTACATCGACCACTAACACAACAGCTGATAGATACAGCAGCTAGATGTAATAAGTACATCGACCACTAACACAACAACTGATAGATACAGCAGCTAGATGTAATAAGTACATCGACCACTAACACAACAGCTGATAGATACAGCAGCTAGATGTAATAAGTATATCGACCACTAACACAACAGCTGATAGATACAGCAGCTAGTGTCGCCAGAGATTTACCAACTGTTGCAAAACAAATAAAATGCAAAGTGAAAATCCCAGTTAAACACTTCTCTCACTCATTTGAAGCGAATTTTAGGACGCTAGGGTTTGTGAAGATTACAAATTATGAATAATGTCCACATCTAAAACTCCAAATAACTCTTTTCCCGTGGGGGAGAAGCCAAATTTCACGTCTGATTGAAGTAACAAGTGAGGTACCCGTTCTTCTTTCAGGATATGGTTTTTTACATTTCGAAGCACAACATAGTATAGTGGCTAAAACTTAAAAAACAGATAGGACATTCGATTTAAAAAATTAAATTCTATTCCTGTAATTAAAAAGAAAGTTTGGGAGTGAGGATACGAACTCCGAAAAAAGTTGTACTGCATTCACTGCACATCAATTTAATAGTCGTGGTAACCTATGTATTTGTAAGAATACGGAGTAAATACAATATTATTGGGTGTTTTGTATTACGTTCGTGGTAGGAAATACGAAAGAGATGTATTCCTTTTTATTTGTATATTAGATAGGAAATGGTATGTCTATACGTATAAATATTCTGAGGCATTATACTAGTTAGAGTGCAGAGTTTTCGTGACTTTCCAATAAAACTGAAAATGGCAATACGTGACACAAATTGACGCACGACTGTGTTATATGGCCACTTTTGTAACTCTGAAAACAGCGTGTGCCATGCTAACCGAGTGTATAACTTGACATAAGGATTAGTAAAATTAAATTTTGACATTGGAGTGTACTTTACCGATTGTGTGCTTTCAGCCAATACAGCGATGCTTTGCTAAACATATGGTATTTGCAGAAGGAAATTCGGCGTTTTTCTACAAGATCAAACTCATCTTTAAAAATATAATTTATGAGAGGTTTACTTTTTTTTCGTAAGTTATAGGATTTACACGATTTAACAGCAAATAAAAACTCCCCTTTTATTTCATAAGTCACTGCTTCTATTATCAGTAAATACTGTCTCTCAAACCCTAAGAATCTTTGCAAGATTTTCGTGAATACCCACGTGAATGAGAGCTGCTTAGGCACTGAATAACATCCATTCACGAACCTGACGTAGCAGGTCACCGGTCTGACATGCCATTCCAATAATCTTTCTCTCTCTCTCTCTCTCTCTCTCTGTCTTCGCTTTTCAGCCTCGGAAGACAAACCAGTTAGAAACTCCCGTGTCTCAAATTTAAATTTGGAATGCAGTAAGATACCAATAAATACTTCCGCCTTCAGATTTCTACCCTGCCTCTTGTATTTCCTCTTTGCTGGTAGAGATAAAATTGTCCGTATATTTAAATAAGCACCCCGCCATGAAGATTTGAGAGTAAAGTATTGCTAAATACATTCTTAACCTAGACGTTGGAATGAGATAATCAGCTTCTGGCCCCGACGGCTTTACCCCCGGGAAAGTTCCCTGGTACAAGCCAAAGCTTTCCCATTACAGGCCTGGAGAGGCCTTTAGTTCTCCAGGAGGTTGAAGTTCCCAGAATTTCTAGGCAATCAGCATGTGAAGGTGGTAACTTTGTCAGCCGTACACACCGAAAGTTCCCCGGTACTCTTTAGAAAAGAGACTGGGTAGGTCCCAGAGCCGGTTCGGACGCCGAGGAGAACAAAAAAGCTTATGTCCTTGCCTATAACCTAATCAAGATGTTGTACGTTCCTCCAGCCAGTAGCCTAGTCGCTGTGCTCAGATACTTGTTAGTTTACGGATGCAAAAAGCGATCTCTGTTTCACCTCTGTTTCGTTGTTTGGCTGCAGGTGCCGTAACAGCCGAGTCCAACCGAGTCGAATCAAGCCTGCGTTACTGAAATGTTGTGAAGGCAGTTTCTGAGATTCACTCGCCCGTCTGTCGCACAGTGACACGAGTGCACTGGAATGCTACGCAGAACAGATGTGTTTGCCTTTGAAACCTTTTTCTGATATGGACGATTCTCTTAGTGTGGGCATTAGAACGGTGTAATCAGGCCCGTAGCCAGAACACGAACACAGTGGATGCAGCGGCTGTATATGCGTACATGCATTTATATACATATATAATGCTCTGTTATGCCTACACATGGTGTATATTATGCATAAGCATAAAAAACGCCACTGTCAGGACCACAAAATCAACACTTTAATTACATAATACGCTCTGTAACACTGCACAAAACATCTTGATTATGCGTACATTTTTGAAAATGAGTTTCGAAATACGGCGGCCCAACAGAGGCAACACGTGAATGCGGTAGGTTGTCGCACGTTTCTTAGCGGGCTGATAAGCATGGTTGTCTTTCATGTTGCAAATTGTCGTGGGTGCATTGCACCTACATGCAACCCGCTATGTACGGGCCTGAGCGTAATACATAAATGACCGTGTGTCGCCACAGCATTTAAGTTATAGTTAAGATGTATGTTGCCACATTCCTTCGTGTTTAGAACCTGTGTTACGAAGACAATGATTCGTATTTAAAAGAAAAAATATGTTACACAAGACTGTTACAAGAACATCTGATTTGTTAAAAATAAATATGTATTTATGATTGTTATAATGAATTACTACGTCTTTTCAGAGCAGTTTATCCAACAAAAGGTCTAGATTAGAAATGAGCAATGCTGTTCAACACAGGCTACTTCAAAGTGTAATTGAAACTCGCTAAATTTACTTTTTCCCGTAAAAATTGAGCTGGTAGAATATAGATTACCTGTCATGTAAAATAAACCTACCACCGTGACAACCCAGTGTTAATCAGTAGGTAGCCTCAAGAATTGTAACTAAACACAAATTATTATTATTATTATTATTATTATTATTATTAACTCCATGGAGCAGAGTCATTCTTGAGAAGCTAACAGGTTCCCAGCTAATCAAGAAATTCCCCGAATTTTATGGAACCCGAAGGTTCATTACCGCATTCACAAGAGCCCGCCACTTCTCCCTATCCTGAGCCACACAAATACAGTCCATGTCCTCCCATCCCACTTCTTGAAGATCCATATTATTATTATTATTATTATTATTATTACTATTAGTCTTTAGCTTTCTGCAAATAATTCAATGAAGCAGAGTTCGTCACGACACATTAACAACTATTCAATGAACGACAAAAATACCTCAAAACCTCATTTACATATTCACTAAAGCATGCCGTGTTCCCTGATCTGATCCAGTAAGATTCAATTAATCTTCCAGCGCTATATTTTCGAGATATATTTTTAGCGTTTTCCTTCCATATACGCCTACTTTCTTCAATATTTCTCTTTCTTTCACGTTAGGAATAAATAAATAATTTATTGAAAACCGGAAGTTTATGGGCCTTCCCAAGGAACTCCAGGAAGTTGTTACATTTTTTTACGAATTCGAGTGACAGTTGCATACAAACTGGAATGATGAAAGAAAATCAATCACTTCGATAAGAATTATACATTCAAGGCTTCAGGGAGACAAAGTTTTGTTTTGGAACAGAACTGTGGCGAGAAGATATCACGTGTCTAGTACTCCTTTCTAAATGTCTGTGGAAACACGAGCAATTGTTCCTGCCACAGAAGTGAGATAAGAAAGTGACCACTTGATGAATGCGTCGACGTTCGCGTCATATGTGAAATTCGTGTAAGAAAAATCAGGGGCCTTTTTAAGTGCATCAAACAAAAATGAGTGTGTCATGGAAAATACACATCTCACTAAGGTATATAATTTTATTTAAATAATTATTACTATGGCTGTTATTTGACAGTGTTATCCACTATCTGAACAATGCTCTTTAGGCTGGGCGTTCGCGGAAAAGATCACATTCGATGGTAAATTTTGAGAGAAACATTTATTCATTATAGCGTGGAATTTATATTTTGTGGTGGATAGTATATTTAATAATAATAATAATAATACTTAGTTGTGGGCGTAATAAAATACAACAGGACCCTTCTGCAGTGACAACAGTTAAACCTTAAAATTTCTCAAAATCAAAAGGCATGTAAATAATATTTCAAACTTTGAGCCCGAAACTCCAAGAAAACACCTGATTTTCAGCTACATTATTAACACATGTTTGGAAAAGTATCCTTGTATTTACTAAAATCTTGAATGAAACTATAAATATATTATGATGTCAAATTTTCATATTACAAGTCGTTATGGCGGTTAGCATATATAAATAATGGTTATAAATATAGCCATATAAGTGCCGTGCATCAATTTGCGTCACGTATTGCCATCTTCAGGTTTATTGGAACGTCATGAAAATCACGAGCATAATTTAATTGTTTAATTCGAGTGTTATACCTTTTTAAAAACTTTAGCCACAGTACTATATTTTAACTTTGGAAGGTACGCAAGCATATCCTGGGTGAAGAATGGAGACTTGTGATTTTCTTTTGTAAAGCAAATCAAGGTTAAATTATAGCCCACAATCCATCATATTTTAAGAGTTTTTGGCGTACTTAATTTTTATAAAGGTAAATATAAATCTACAACAGGTATATTTCAAGTCCGATTGCGTAGGAAATGCACAGAGAAATGCGTTTGTAGAAGCTGTTTACTTGAATTTCACAATATATTTTTATGTAGTTTTTCTTTGGTGTTACAGTGCATATGTTGGTTTTAATCTTGTGATTTGTTTACTTCAAATTCAGGTACACATATTTTGCTGTAATGGCAGCACAATTTCTTAAAAAATATTACTGAAACACAATCGTAAACAATATACCGCCATGAGAAATTTGGAATAAATCAGTTTAAAGAAACAAATATTTTAAAACCATGTAGAGAACACAACTGAATTAGAATATCTTGGATATTATTTCAGGCAATCTTTTTGGCTTTATTAAGAAATAACTGAATTATTGCTAAGTTTATTTACAAAACTTGCATTCTTTTTTTTTCACACAACATAGTAAAATAGGATTAATATTTCAACTTCCCCATTAATTACGCCCCTGTTGATTCTTGCGTTCTCGACTGTGTTTCTGCTGTAACTAAGGTTTGTCACAAAGATACGAAGGCAAAAATTGAAGGTAACTTCACGACAAGAAAAACACACCTGTGTTTGAATCAAATTATCACAGAAAAAAATAATTCTCTCAACTGAACTCTTTCATAAGCACTTTTATACCTTCAGTTTTCACGAAGAAAGAAACGTTCCTAAAAAATTAAAAAATAACTGATATGTCGCGAAGACAGGGCCTTTTCCGGGCTAAAGTTTTATAAAGAATATAACAGTTCAGAGAAAAATTTTGTTATAAAAAGAAGTCACATTTGTGACTGTTTTATCACTGAAAGAAGGCTTCTACAATTGCAATTTGTCACAAAAAAGAAGTCGCTTTTGTGACTGAATTATTACAGAAATACAGGTTTTTGTAAGCTTGGACACAAAAGCGAATACGGTATAAACAAACATTTTCACAGAAATAGATCACTTCTGCAATTAGACACTAAATGATGCTACAAAAAATACTTTTCTAACTACCTTTGTCACGAAAGGAAAGTACTTTTTCTAATTAAGGTTCGTCACAAAAAATAAACGTTTTTATCAGAAAAGAAAACACTAGTTAAATCGAATCTTTTCAGAACAAACTGCTTTCTTCTGCCTCGTCCTTGATGGATTTTAACTTTCTGTTGTTTCACTACATACCTGTTGCAGCTACGCCAGCACCTGGTCTCACTCGCACAGCGGCAGCAACCCGACTGGCTGGTCGGTTGAAGCCAAACTCCGTGCCTGAACCTGGAGGCGTGTTCTTTATGTATTACTCACTCAGAGGACGAGTTCTTTTTGATGAATGGATATGATATTACGTCACCGAACCTTGTGTTCTTAAACATTTCGTATAACAAAACATGACCCATGTGACGGCTGGGGAAATTCTCCATAACTGCACCGTAATGCAGTGCCGTAACCAATGAGATAAAGCCCTAATTTGAATTGACTGTTCTTTCTCTTGTTTTATGGCTCCTGTATCAACTACCGTGACGTAGAATAAACTGAGGCTGTTGTGTAAGAGTCAAGATCGTCTCTTAACTCCTTAAAAGAAGCATGGGTATTAATTGTGCTGTCATAAATCTGATAAAGATTTAAATTAGATAGTTTACCCGCTCTGTTTGACGATTCTTGTGTCCTCTACTACAGTTCGGATGTGACAAAGCTGCTGTATAAGGGTTACGATGGGTCTCTTGGTCACTTATAGGAATAATAACAGTTAATTGTGCTCTAAAGAACGGGGCCAAGTACTAGATTAAGTTGTTTTTTTTATTCGCTGGTTATATGGCTCTAAACTACCATCGGAGTTTCGGTACTTAAAATCCATTAGATTCTTTCAGCATAAACACCCTGTTTTGTTTGAACATATTGCTCACGGTAACTTGGATAGAACTGTCATTAATGAAGCCTGATATTATACTAGTAAATAATTTGAACTAATAAAGGCAAAGAAGAAGTAGTGGCTCTGTCTGATATTACTAAACAACGCATTTATTTACACCATTAGTGACTAGTGTCTCTAAACAATTATGTCTGGCGTGTAAGGGGCTAAGGAGATGTTCTGCTGTTTGAGTCATATTCAATTACACAGAGGTCAGCTCCTAAACCGAATCGTTTATCTCTAGTTGTGACGACCAAGCATCATGTCTGACGTTTTGTATGACCTAACCTAGCTGGGTAATAATGAGCAGTGCTTGTACTTTGTAACCGCAAGGTCTGACGTTAGAATCCAAGTAGGAGACTGACTATAAGCGCTAAAATATTTCATAATTTTCTCAGTTCCTCCGTGCCTAATTAATGAAGAATGGCGGTATAGTTCTACGGATTCTTAACCTAGGCATAAGACAGAGGTGACTGATGATCTTCATGCTTCTACCGCATTATTCCCTAGGATAGAGTCCCGTTGTTCACAGAAGAATAATGTGGCTCAGCTTCAGAGCCGGTTTGAGTTTTATGTCCTTGCCCGAAATCAACTCCCAATCGCCCTGTCATCTATTCCATGGTCTAGAAATGATATTAACCCTTATCGGTCGAATGTCGAATTCAATTCTACACGTGATTTTACTGTGTCTTATACATATAATATATACTTATATTATATCATGTCATATATTATATCATATCCATACCATATCATATATTATATTGTATTATACTACACTATATTATATTATGTTATGTGTAATGTCATATTGAGAGTATCTGACGTTTGTTTTCCCTAAGCTCCTGATATCTAATGGCTGCTTCTGAGCTTTGAAAATTAGAGATCTTCTGGAAAAATAATATAGATTCGAAAGTTGGAATTCACAAGAATAATTGTGCCGCAAAGGGTTAAGATAAGTAAATTGGTTAAATAAACTCCTAGTACTCCTAGTTCTTTCTAGATTCCTCTTAAAACCACATGCATATATTATTATGACAGTTCTAGCTGCTTGCGCTCGTCTGAGTGTTCTCAATGTGATGCTGTTAAAAATCAAACGAATTTACTTTTCGCAAACTGCTCACTGCTTCTTACAGCTGCCTGTTATAACGTCACTCCGAGCAGAGGTCTGAGAATAAATACACAACACTTGGTCACATAATGGAGAATGGGTTAAGTAGAGCGTATGGTGCATATTGGGAAGTTCAGAGAGTGTTTTGATCGGAGAACTTGTGGGAAAGAGCACACGTGGCAGGCGCAGGTGTAGATGGAAGGATAGGCCTAATATTCAAATGAATGTTAGAAGACAATGGTGGTAAGTTATAGTGTGGAATGACGTGGGTCTTGTAAACACGTCAACGATATTTCGGATTTCGTGAAAGGCAGTGAATTAACTGAGCGGCTGAGCAATTCTAAGTTACTTAAGACGGATTCTGTTTTCTTGGATAATTCATTTACTTGGCTAGACAGTGAGCGATCTACGATATCTCAGGCGTAATTTCTGTCCTTGTATTATCAATCTTTGTAATGAACTTTATTTACTGCACACAAATAAGTACTTTATTTAGGATTTTATGTACGGTGTCTCAGAGACTGATATTTCCTATAATACAGTGGCATAGCAATTTGCAAAAGAGTGGTTGGTAACCCTGATTTGTAATCGGGAATTTGCGCTTTCAAATCTTGACCTGAAAATCGGCTAGTCTCATAGGTTCTTCGTCGTTTTCCTCAGTCCTTTTAGGCAACTTCCTGGCCAGTACCTCAAAATAGGCCACGGCCACTTCCTGTTAAATCCTTTCCAGTTCGTTACTCGTACTGTCATTAGAATGTATATAGTCAGATTCGGACAGAGAGCGTGTAAAATGAACAAATGAAGACTATAGCGATGTTGCAGGTACACTGTTTGGTTCTGCCTGAGCTTTGTATTTGGATCACTTGGCCTATTTAGATAATCCTCCGCTAATGAAGAATACATTTAAAATGTAAAATTTGAGATTTTCGGGCTATGATTAAGAACATTTCTGTCTTCTTTCAGAGAATTATACTGCCTTCTTTACCAGGGTAGATGACTATTAAAATATTCCGTTGTGGTTATTATTATTATTATTATATTATTATTATTATTATTATTCATGTTGGGTATTTACAATTACATACCTGAAACAAACCATGTTTCTAGCGTATACGGTGTTGCAGATATTCTGTGGTTACAATTCTGGTACATGTAATGCTATTTCCCATGTTGAATGTTATGTACATTACATTAGGACCTTCCACAGTACATGTGCAGGGCCCAGTATGGCTGTTGTCTGTGTTCCTTGATGTCGTGCTTTCCCGGTAGGTTGCTCAGGTATTTTCTGAATGATTTTGAGTTGGTTCCAGTTGCCCCTGTTATTACTAGTGTTACTTTTTTAGCTTTCCACATGCTGTATTTCTATTGTAAGGTTTTGTATTTTAGATTATCATCATCATCATCATCATCATCATTAGACCGGATATTTCAACCGACATAGTAATTTTGTGCGCCGATCCCAGTGGCCGTGCTGTCTAAGGCGTGGGTCTTCGGCCGCTCGCTTACTAGGATCGTGGGTTCGAATCCCACCGGGGGCATGGATGTTTGTGTTGTGTTGTAAAAAGACGGTTGTGGACCGTAAGTGACATGAAAGGACGAAAAAGGATTAATACAGAACAAAAATGGATCAAAGGGGAAAACCCAGGAATTAGTAAAAAAAAAAAAAAAAAAAAAAAAAAAAAATCCCACCGGGGGCATGTATGTCTGTCTGTTGTGAGTGTTGTGTGTTGTCAGGTAGAGGTCTCTGCGACGAGCTGGTCACTCGTCCAGTGGAGTCCTACCGACTGTGGTGTGTCTCAAGTGTGTGTGACCATGAAACCTCGACGAAACGAGGAGGCCCAGGCCCATATAGGGCTGTCGAGCCATAGGAAAAAAAAAAAGTAATTTTGTGCGGGCTGGAAGACCGGTTATCGATTACAGGCAGGAATATTTTTCTTCGCAGCCACTGTGTTCAGGGCGACTATGGGTTCCACTAAAACTCTCGAACAGTAATTACCAATTTCTCTATCATGGTCAGTAAACCAGACGGATCATGAAGCTACCCACCGAAATTAGAAGAAGTCGGTTTGACGTTCCTCAAAATGGGGCTGTTCTACACCCTCTCTCACATTTTATTTGCAGATAAAGGAAGATCAGCTGTGGCAGTGCTCTGTTCTTTTATTGTCCCTGTAGCTGTCTGCAACCGCGGATCGCTAGTGTTGTTCCGTGACATAAGCAACTTATGGCATTTACACAGCAAATACGTGTCACCAGCCGACAATATAATTGATTCTTAAGAAAATACTGATGCTGTAAAACAGTGATAAAGGTGATTTGATGGGGTTTAAAAATATTTTTGATAGTCTTAATAAATACTGACACATTAGGGCAGTATTGTCAGTAAAAAAGGTCGTTATTGCATTTAGCCACAACGGGGTGAGGATTGGTTAATAATTTAGTCTTGCTCACAAGATGGCGGGCCTGAAAGACGTCATCAATGCACAAGCTTAATAAAAAAAATTGAATGTTTAAATAGAAAATTGACCTCGATATATGGATGGCAATAATACTGAAAATATTATAGGTAAAGGTAAAGGTACATTTCACTCTAGAACGGGCCATGAAGGGCCAGAGGGGGAGTAGAGGTATAGCTCGACTCCTTATTTAACCTCGGCGCTAGATGGGGTTGGTGGTCTGAAAACTTCGCCCCCACCGGGATTCGATTCCCGGACCGTCCTGCTCGTAGCGAGTCGCTATACCGACTGAGCTATCCCGGCCTAAACTGAAAATATTATACTGACAATAAATAGTAAAAATTCAAGAGCCTTTTTATTTTGGTTAAAAGGAGATTGAAAATTTTAATTGTTAGTACTGACAACCAGTAATTCCTCTTTCGTGGTCAGGCAGAGGATTCAGTACAAATTTAATAAGAAGGTTCTGAAACTGAATTATGGAGTGAAATTTATAGTTAGGATGAATGGAGCCACTTTGGTAAGGAGACGGGTATGGTGATAGAAGTAATAAGACCAAATATCAGTGAAGAAACTAGAATACTTGGTTAAATCAAATGATAAGAAGAGAGGGCGAGAAGGAAGTGATGAGAGACGTAAAGTAGAACTAAGAAGGCCGTGCCATGGCTCAGGCGGTTAGTCACCGGCCTCTCACCGCGGAGGCCCGGGTTCGATCCCTGCCGATCCCAGTGGCCGCGCGGTCTAAGGCGTGGGTCTACGGCCTCTGGCTTACTGGATTGTGGGTTCGAATCCCACCGGGGGCATGGGTGTTTGTGTTGTGTTTGTTGTAATATGGAACGTAAAGTGACATGAAGGACGAAAGGATTTAAACAGTACAAAAATGGATCAAAGGGGGGGAAAAAAACACCGGCTCAGTTCATGTGAGATTTTTGGTGGACAATGTGGCACTGGGACAGGCTTTTCTCCAAGTACTTCGGTTTTCCCCCGTCATTTTCATTCCACCGGTGCTCCATTACTTGGAAAAATGAAAAAACTCATCTTTCAATTCATCTTCATCACAATGTTGCACAATTAGACTTAAGGCTGCGGTGCGCCCGTAGCTTCTGCTGCGGACCCTTCACAAAAAAAAAGGCTATATGAACTTCGTGCTTTTTTTAAGTTTATGTGCTTTGTTACTAAAGACACTTTGAGGTCAACTGATAGCAGCCAGTAATGAGTGTAGCATGCAACATTTATCACAAAAGCTGACTTACGATGTCACCAACAAACTGAATGGAAGGAAGTATCGTGACCTAATTTCAGGTACTATTAGGTCATCTGTCTGCAGGAGTGTCTCTCTGACCGGCAAAAAGGCATATGGGGTAATGGACGTAGAAATCCATTCATTATAATCACCGTCATTAGTGAGAACAAGAGAGGCAATGCACGTGTAACAAAATTTGGGTACGTTCGCTTAACTATTTTTGCCGTGGAAAAGGACTAGGTATTACATATTCTGAGTGTGTGTCTCTAGCCTTCTTTATCCAGCATGGAAAGCGCATGCGCCGTATTATATTGTCATCTGTGGCCTGTCTGGCTGTACCATATTTTTTTCACATTATCTCATAAACGGCACGACTTTCGAAAAAACGTTATTGAACATGAAATGTGTGTTTTGAGGTCCTCTACATGTTTTATCTCAAGCATTTCTCATTCTAAGAAAAATTCAGCGAGATATTATCATAAATATACAAAGGTCTTCATGTAAAGTACCCGTTATTCTTGTCAGATTTTAATGGAACTTAAACTTTCTCGACAGATTTTCAGCCGATCCCAGTGGCCGTGCGGTCTAAGGCGTGGGTCTTCGGCCGCTCGCTTACTAGGATCGTGGGTTCGAATCCCACCGGGGGCATGGATGTTTGTGTTGTGTTTGTTGTAGAAGGACAGTAGCATGAAACATAAGGTGACATGCAGGACAAAAAGGACTTCAACAGTACAAATGGATCAAAGGGGAAAACCCAGGAATTAATTAAAAAAAAAAAAAAAAAAAAAAAAAATCCCACCGGGGGCATGGGTGTTTGTGTTGTGTTTGTTGTAATATGGAACGTAAAGTGACATGAAGGACGAAAGGATTTAAACAGTACAAAAATGGATCAAAGGGGGGAAAAAAACACCGGCTCAGTTCATGTGAGATTTTTGGTGGACAATGTGGCACTGGGACAGGCTTTTCTCCAAGTACTTCGGTTTTCCCCCGTCATTTTCATTCCACCGGTGCTCCATTACTTGGAAAAATGAAAAAACTCATCTTTCAATTCATCTTCATCACAATGTGCACAATTAGACTTAAGGCTGCGGTGCGCCCGTAGCTTCTGCTGCGGGACCCTTCACAAAAAAAAAGGCTATATGAACTTCGTGCTTTTTTTAAGTTTATGTGCTTTGTTACTAAAGACACTTTGAGGTCAACTGATAGCAGCCAGTAATGAGTGTAGCATGCAACATTTATCACAAAAGCTGACTTACGATGTCACCAACAAACTGAATGGAAGGAAGTATCGTGACCTAATTTCAGGTACTATTAGGTCATCTGTCTGCAGGAGTGTCTCTCTGACCGGCAAAAAGGCATATGGGGTAATGGACGTAGAAATCCATTCATTATAATCACCGTCATTAGTGAGAACAAGAGAGGCAATGCACGTGTAACAAAATTTGGGTACGTTCGCTTAACTATTTTTGCCGTGGAAAAGGACTAGGTATTACATATTCTGAGTGTGTGTCTCTAGCCTTCTTTATCCAGCATGGAAAGCGCATGCGCCGTATTATATTGTCATCTGTGGCCTGTCTGGCTGTACCATATTTTTTTCACATTATCTCATAAACGGCACGACTTTCGAAAAAACGTTATTGAACATGAAATGTGTGTTTTGAGGTCCTCTACATGTTTTATCTCAAGCATTTCTCATTCTAAGAAAAATTCAGCGAGATATTATCATAAATATACAAAGGTCTTCATGTAAAGTACCCGTTATTCTTGTCAGATTTTAATGGAACTTAAACTTTCTCGACAGATTTTCGAAAAAAAATCAAATACAAATTTTAATTAAACTCCGTTCAGCGAGAATCGATTTGTTCCCTGCTGACGGAGAGAAGGACAAACAGACAGACGGACAGAGAGACATGACGATGCTAATAGTCGCTTTTCGTAATTTTGCAAACGCCCCAAAAACGATACAAGGTCTAGACGATATGAGAGAGGAGGAATCTTATTTAGAAATATGTTACTATATACTGTATATACATACATATATATATACATACTTAGATGAGATTAACACCTGACAGGAGATGGTAATTACTTTAGATTCTAGCCCTTAGTATTATAAATTATGTATATATATATTGACTAAAATCCGGTGTTACAAGTTGCATCCTAAAATATGAGGAATAAATTTAAATTCTTAACCTCCTCACTAGTTGAAGGTAAATTATCAGCCTCCAACCCCGGCTACTTTACACCCCAGGAAGGACCACCATTTTTTTCCCCCCCCCCCACGGCACGACAGCCCCTAGTGGGCCAGGGCCTCCTCATTATCGAAGCTTCACGATCACACTTGGACACATCACACTCAGCAGGACTCCTCTGGACGAGCGATCAGCCCGACGCAGAGACCTCTACCTGACAACACACAACACTCACAACAGACAGACATCCATGTCCCCTAGTCACAAGTCCTAGCAAGTGAACGGCCGCAGGCCCACGCCTTAGACCGCGCGGCCACTGGGATCGGCCAGGACCCTCAATACGCACTGAATATAAAGCTGTATGATACCCAGAGCCGGTCTGGACAATTTTGGAGAAAAGAAAAATTTCTTCTCTCGCCGGAATCGAACTACGTTTTCGGTTGTGCAACATGTAACTTAGTCACTGCAACGACTTCGCCTTAGCATCTTTCAAATATGTAAAGTATCTGCACTAACTAAAGCGATGTGCAAATTTTGAGTACAATTTTTCGGAAGCGATTCCAGCCTTTCTTATCCACCTTTCAAATAATCAATGAGCCATTTTCTTATTATGATTTTTATCCATTCTTTAAAAGTTTCAGTTACTATATATATATATATATATACTGATACTGACAAAGAAGCAAATTTTACCCAAAGAATAAAGAGTACATTTGCTGATCTGTAGATGCCTTTTGTTATGACACGTGGGGTTTATGAGAAAATAACATGTTTGCTAACAGCCTTTGTCTAGAACGTTACACACAGTTAAGCTTATTGTATATGGCACCTATCACGACCTCATTCAAAGTCATAAACTAGCACGTGTGTTTTCTATCCAGGAGCCTATTTGTTAGCTCCTAGGAGGCGACTTAACTGGCGACTTAATTTTACTCGATTCAGATATCAAAGCCGAGTCATGTACAAGCGAGGAACCATCAAAACAGAACCTTTCTCAGAGGGACCTTACAGTTTTAGAGCTATTGGATGTGACACTTTACCTCCACGTCTCCATACGATATGTATGGCTCATGAACCTACTCGCCCTTCATCTGTGGCGAGAGGAAAATCAAGGCCAAATTGGAAAATCTTCGCATTTTTTATACCTAAACACTCCCTCTTTGTTTTATAAATGTCTGCCTCTCTGTGGAGTGTCTCTTGAAGTAACCGTTCTTCCGTTTGTCAATGTAGATCATTAAATTCTGAAAAAGCTGAAGAGATTTCCATAAATTTCGAAAGCAAGATATATAACTCAAATGTGTTAGTCCATTCCTAATATTATTAAAATCGAACAGCACTAATATAAAATTTCAGGAAAGAAGATATTAAGAACAGACTAAATTCGGGAAATGCCGGCTACGATTCGATACAGTATTTTGCTTCCAGTTTGCTTAAGAAGGACTCAGATCCTGGAGTCATTCAATAGTAACAAATACTTTACACGAAGAACTGCACACAGTTGTGCGTTGATCTCGAATTTTACTAGGGCCTAAATCTACATATTTGTGGGAACGACAAATATGAAATACAAGACTTATAGTCTGTGTCCAATAAACTTTCCTACGTTTTTCTTCGTAATTAAACAATTGTGACAATAATAAACAATTATGACATTAATAAACAATTTTGTCATTAATAAACCATTAACTGTCAAACACAAATATATGTATCGTATATAATATTAATGTATCAGGCTTCAGTTCAAACACAAGTATTATATTTTATGTAATACTGTTTTATCAGTTTAATTTAATCAACATGATAATATATTATTATATATAATATTAATATATCAGGCATTCAGCTGAAACAGAGGTATATATTTTATATCATATTAGTATATCAGGTATTTAGCCAAACACAATAATATATATTTTATATAATATTAGTTTATCAGGTATCCAGCCAAACACAATAATATATATTTTTATCATATTAGTATATCAGGTATTTAGCCAAACACAATAATATATATTTGATATAATATTATTTATCAGGTATCCAGCCAAACACAAATAATATATAGTTCGTTATATCTTTTATATGTTAGTATATCAGGTATTTAGCCAAACACAATAATATATATTTTATATATATTAGTTTATCAGGTATCTTCATAGCCAAACACAATAATATATATTTTATATCATATTAGTATATCAGGTATTTAGCCAAACACAATATATATATATTGATATAATATTATGTTTATCAGTATCCAGCCAAACACAATAATATATATTTTATATCATATTAGTATATCAGGTATTTAGCCAAACACAATAATATATATTTTATATAATATTAGTTTATCAGGTATCCAGCCAAACACAATAATATATATTATATAACGTTAATATATTAGGCTTGACAATTAATTGCTTGTTTATTAGTGCCACTAAAACACAACAGGATGAATCACCTTAGGATTTAACAATTGTAAACCAAAGCGTCCGAATATTTCTTCACGCGTGCAACATTCATTCCTTAGGCCTCTATTGCTTCTCCGCAGACGTCATGCAGTAAACCTGTTTATCAGTTGTGTACGCTATACATCCTCGTATTATATAATATAAGGGAGTTAAATGTGTTTTTATATTACGTGATGGGAAGTAGGCTGGCGCACAACAATAACAAGAGTGCGGTTTGTCTTGTCAAGGAATGTCCGGCGAATAGAATTTGTGTCTGGCTGGTGAATCGAACCAACCGCTGTTAACCCATTCATAATCTGAAGTCCTGCCTTGGTTCAGGTACATTGTCGCTGACCTCTCACTGTGCAGGCACGGGTTTCATTCCAGGCCAGTCCATGTAACTTTTGTGGTGGACAAAATGGTCTTGGAACAGGCTTTTCTCATAATTCTACGCTATTTCCCTGTCAGTATCATTCCACCTGTGTTCCTTACCCATATTTCTTTCGTCAAACAACAAAACCATACAATTCCAGCAATTAAAAGCGTGCAATATAACGCCCATCTCTGTCTCTGTTTATAGCCTGGTGTCTATGTCTCCCAAGTAGTATTTTCCCCTTAGGCATTTGCTTAAAATTTTGTGTGTATTTTTCATGTCCCCCATGCCGCCACACCCCCCCCCCCCCCAATATCAGAAGCCCTGATTTGATCACTGTTCTACTATTTGGTGCAGAGCACAAATTCTGGAGCGTCTTAAGCATTTACTGCGTCCTTGTGACTTAAAAAAATTATTAAAATTTCGTAAAATTGTTTTAAAATTTACGTGTAGCCTCCGTCCCTCTCCAAACCCAAATAAACCACAAGCAACGGATTTTAGTAACAGCATAAAATGTGCTTAAAATGTATTTTTTTTTTTTACGAATTTATACCTCACTTCTTTCCGTCGTATTCAGAGTCAATTCTTTACATGTCCCTCTTTAGTTCAATGCGATATCCGATGTTCTTCTGTTTCCAGTTTTTCAAAGTCATGTACATGGTGTATCACATCTTATCACACCTGAGTGCAATGCCAAAATTCACGCGATATAAGCATTACTTCTGCGTAGTCGCCACAATGACGTCATTTGTTTGTCAGTGTGTCGGATGTCGGTGAATTGAAGGTGGTGTTAGCTAATGGCGTCGCAGTCCTGACCGAGGGCACGGGGAACACACAGCGAAAGACGTTCTCAAGGGCATTATTCATCGACATATCAAAATGTAAAATGTTCGGTGGACAGAATCCGTCATTGCTAATGATATGCACCAATGCAGTGCTGAAACACGTGCACTTACCTTCGTCCGCGTTTCCGCTCCTGCTGCGTTACTCAACAGATATGTCGCTAAAAGCACTGAATAATTTTATGGTATTAATTTCCGTGCATTAAATGATAATTTATATCACAATAACCAAACAAATGCACAATATTGCAATATATATAGTTTTACAATTTTTTTTTTGTGGTGAAGGGCCCCGCAGCAGGTGCTACGGACGCACCGCAGCCTTGAGGCTTATTGTGCAACCCTGTGATGAAGATGATTAGTTTTTTTTTCGCTTTTTTCCGTGCAATGGAGCACCGGTGGAATGAAATTGACAGGAGAAAACCGAAGTACTCGGGGAAACACGTGTCCCAGTGCCACTTTGTCCACCACTGGACTGACCTGGGATCGAACCCGGGCCTCCGAGGTGACAGGCCAGCGACTAACCGCCTGAGCCATGGCACGACCTAGTTTTACACTTAAAATACTAAACATTCCTACATATTTCGATTCTTTAAGAGTCATCGTAGGGAGAAAGCATAAATAAAGTATTATGTACAAAACATGAATTGCATTAAAGTAACAACACACGATGTATGTGGATATCTAACCCGGGCTTAGGCCGCCTCACTATTGAGGTTCCGAGATCACACACAGCTAGCCACAGACACCGGATAGGACTCCTCTGAACGAGTGATCAGCTCGTCGCAGAGACCTCTACCTACACAACACAAAACAGGCACAAGATATTAACATCCATGCCCTCAGCGGGATGCGAACCCCTGATTCCAAGAATCAAGCCGCCAAAAACCTGCGCCTTAGACCGCACGGCAACCGGGTCGGCCAATTTTGTCTGTTATAGCCCCATATAATTCTTAATTTACAGGAAGCACAAAGAAAGTTCAATGTCAAATATGGCTTATCGAACAAAGAGGAAAAGCCTACCCAATTTCGCGACATGCCTCATGTAGTGGTAATATTCTTCAAACTTTTCAGGAAATTAGGTTTTTGGTAGTTAGCTTAACAGTTCTCCTAATTTTCAACAATTAAACCAAAAAATGCACTTTTTTTTCTTAGGTATGTTCACTAACCCTACACGTGTTTCGGCTGCAACAGAGCCATCATCAGGGGTTCAAGGTCACGTTCACTTCAACATTCACTGTTCAATTTGGTATCACCACTTATACACCACAATGTAACTGACATACAGTGTGGTGTATAAGTGGTGATACCAAATTGAACAGTGAATGCTAAAGTGAACGTGACCTTGAACCCCTGATGATGGCACTGTTGCAGCCGAAACACGTGTAGGGTTAGTGAATATACCTAATAAATAAAGCGCATTTGTTAGATCGTGCCATGGCTCAGGCGGTTAGTCGCCGGCCTCTCACTGCGGAGACCCGGGTTCGATCCCGGGTCAGTCCATGTGAGATTTGTGGTGGACAAAGTGGCACTGGGACAGGTTTTTCTCCGAGTTGTCGGTTTTCCCCTGTCAATTTCATTCCACTGGTGCTCCATTAATTGTAAAACTTGGTAAAAAAAAACTGCTCATCTTCATCACAGGGGTTGCACAAGAAGCCTTAAGGCTGCGGTGCGTCCGTGGCATCTGCTGCGGGGCCCTTCACCACGCAAAAAAAAAAGTACATTTGTTGGTTTAGTTGTTGAATGTTATCAAAATGCACGGTGAACACAACGTAAAAAAATTTCTCCTAATGTATTTTCATAATACACTACGTCACAAATGTGTAGCCTGAGGAAAGGAACAGATATACCTGATCAGTACATAGAAGGTAAAGCAATCCCAATACAGGCCTGGAGAGGCCCTTAGGGTTCCAGGTGGTTCAGGCTTCCAGATTTCTAGACAATCGCCACATGAAGTGGCAAGTTTTCAGCCCTACGCACCTTTAGCTCCCAGGAGATACTCCCAGTATTCATTTCTGTTAGAGGCTGAGTCGACCCCAGGTCCATAGTGCGGCCGAAAGGATTATGTCAATGACAAAACCCGCGACTTCCGGCTTGTAGCGCAGTGCCTCAACCAATTGCGCCACCGCTTGCCCAACCTGATTAGTACATAGGGTACATACTACTGGCGACCTTCTCTTTTTCGGCTTATTGCATCGGTTTAGCTCTTGTCGGTAGGAGTAAATCCTTAGGGATGTGCCTCGGTTGATTTTTGAGTAATTTAATAAATTAAAATACACACTAATTTGTCTGAAAATTTAATTATTGACGGATTTAATTGATTTGCTTTGCAATAGTTAAGTTTACACATTTTTTCTGGCTATCTGCTTTGTGGTTTTCACAATTATTTATTTGTATCCATAAAATATAAATTATTAATTCCCAGTAATCTCTGTCTAAGCCTGAGCCTGCAACATGTTGCAAAAACTTAGAAGCAAGCCCTCCGATTCAGGCCAACAAAAATCACATTTACTTCCACAAAAATACGAATAAATTTGATTTGTTGCCCTAAATTTTGGAAAAACTCTGATTTTAAAAACATATCTAGGGATGACACTGACTTCTTATTGGTCATCACATCGAAATTTGGGTCCGAGGTTTCGTAGTTGCTAGGCAGTCCGTTTGCTTTAGCAAAGGTACCTACTTTCAGAGTAGATGGCATATCGTGTCCGTCCTTAAACTGTATCGGTGCTTCAAAATTTCGAAGTCAGCTCCACAAATTTGCAAAACGTGACCTGCTATTGACCACGGCTGCAGAGTGTTGGGGTGTCAGACCCTCAAAAACTCTGAAACACCTGTCTGGAGTGTGAAGTCTTTTCCTTTAGGAAGGTCCTTTGCCAGCTTGCAAATTGCAGTAGTTTTGAATATCAGCTGAGTTACATGTGTTTAAAATTAGTAGCTCATTACTACAGAATTAGAGTGCCTGGATTCGAGTAAATCATGCGAGGGAAATTTTGGATAAAATAGCACAAAATGTGGGTCTAATTAATATATATGAATTTCAATTAAATATTTTTGATCTTGTTACTAGTAAATATAATACAAGACACACACATTCATATGTGTAGTATGGTTATATTTGCAACAGTGGGCTCACAGCTGCAATAAATGAAGTTCAAGGCCTGAGCCATAGCACGGCACATTTTGTTATGGGACTTTGCTTTCGTTGCCTCAGAAAGCTGTGGCAAATAGAAGAGTGACAGAGTGCAAACAAATAACTTGACTTGAATATTTAACCCTCCGTCGCCATTATCTGTCAAAGGCTTCAACCAAATCCACTGCGCATTTTGTTGACACTGGCCACAATTTAAAAACTGGTTTATAGATGGCGTGATTTTAGATGTATATGATACATTCATGACAGACTTCTCTTTAGGAAATGATTTATTATAGTAAAATACATGACCTGTGGTCATTCAAATGACATGTTTATGTTTAATACCGCGGAACGTATTGTGTTTTGTTCACGGAAGTCATAATACCAGCTTCATTGTCATGCAGTGTAACAATGATCAATATGGATATATGAATGGAGTCTGAAAACAGGAGGAAAGTGAAATCAGTTGTATTTTGGTAGCAACACGTTTATTACCAAACAACCTGCAACCTGTAATACGCCTGTTTATCATAATTTTGCTATGATATACGTGTTTCAGTGCACATGGGCACCAATATCAAAGAAAAAGGGGTTTACGTACTTTCCACATAGAGATATTTGGCCTTTCTTGTGCATTATAGTGTCCTCTGGAATTTATATTTTAAATTGAGATTGTAAAGACTATTTGCGTCGTATTAAAACCACACATTTATTTAAATTTTAAGTTCAAATACATTTCATTTCTATTAAGTGGTAAGGACCGTGGCCCTCATCAGGATGCAGTAAAATTACATTTAAAGGAAAATCATGTACCGCAACAATGCCAAAACATATAGCTGTTATACTTATGACAAAAACAAAGTCATTTTGTTAATAAATAGATATTTGTATGATCTTTACCACGTGGTTTGGCGCAACGGTACATCCCAGATTAGAGCATATTTGACTTACTTTTAATCCGTGAATTAGTATCTGCCGATCGCGGTGGCTGTGCGATCTAAGGCGTAGATCTGCGGCCGTTCTATTTCTGGGGTTGCGGGTTCGAATCCCGCCGGTGTCATGATTCTCTGTCTCTTGTGACTATTATGTTTTGTCAGGTAGAGGTCTCTGGGACGGGCCAATCCCTTGTCCAGAGGAGTCCTACCGTGTGCGTGCGTGTGTGTGTGTGTGTGTGTGACCAGATGCAACAACAAAATTCTGAATCTACAATGAGTAGGTAGAAAGAGTCAGACTAAGAAAGAAAGAATTAATATCTTCATTACATATTTTGTTTAATATTTTCACGTTTTGACCTTTTATTATTATTTCCGATAAGCATTGTGGTTCCCACACTTTCCGTTAACCCTTTTTGTGTAGATATTTTGTGTTTCTGTATTGTATATTGTATATTGTATTGTATTGCGTATCTACGCCATCGGACGTGTTGTTTACTTATCATTACAAAGCTGCAGACACACACGAGTATGTTTGTATTTGTTTAAACATCCACCTTATCGATATATTTTTGAGTGAACGTCATAAATTACAATAAGTGTTGCGAGATTTCAGGCTTCCACCACGGCGTATTTGGGGCCTTCGCCCTTCTGGGGTATTATGAGGCGTATGTTAGTATTTCGTTATATATGTGCCGTGTTATTTAGAAAATTTCCAAAGAAACAGATGAAACGGTATTGAGGTTTATGTAACACAGAATTTACATTGGCTTTGATAAGAACTAAAATTAAATTAGTTCGCCAACGTTCATTGTGCAAACCCAATAAAGATATGGACATACACGTATTCAGTACTGTGTGAGACTTAACATGAAATGGACATGACCTCCCCGAACGCGTATATCAGTGGGTTACCTAGCATGCAGTGCTGAACTAATTGCGGTGGACGCTTGTTAGAGGCTTCGTTTGGGAAGGCTGCGAATACACGCCGCCAGGGCAAATAATGCTGTTTAGAATAAAATGGTTTAATCGAGAAGGTCCATGAATTATTTATTAAAATAAGGAAACCAGTAGGGTCCTCATGTTAATTTCCTCCTCTTCTCGGACAAAAACAGAGCTTTTGGAAAACACGTACTGTTCGTTATATATCAAAATAAATAAAATATATGGGATAGGTGTGACAATTGTGGAAATCTTCAGGCTGTTGTTTTTGTGAGTTGTGTTACCTTGTAGCCTTTTTGGTGTGTATCACCTTTCGAAACCTGAACACGAGGACAGTAATTTTCTCCCAAAAAGGCGGAATCCACACCAAAGAGTACGCTGGATCATAACTCACAGAAAACTACAATCTAAACCGTCGCTATCATAAAAACATGAAATTGTTTGTACGAAGTTTCGAAGTGACGTTCTGCTTCTCTCTTCGTGGTGACTGAATTTGGTTCAGGTGGTTTAAAATCAATCATTTTGCTCTTCCGCCTTACTTAAAGCAGCCATATGATGCAAATTCAGTCACCATATATATATATATGGAGACGGCATGTTGGTCCGAAACGTCGAAACAAACTTATTATCTTACGTAAGATAATAAATACTATTATTTGAGCGACATCCACCCTAAGAGCTTGACAACTTACAAAACCTGAAGTTTATAAAAATATTTTGTCGGAAGACCTGAAGGGAAGACGCTACTTTGTAGAGCAAGGCGTGAATGGAAGGATAATATTAAAATGAAATAAAATTGGGTATGGGCTATATTCGTCTGTTTAATGATACGGACCAATTGTGGGCCGTTGTAAACACGGCAATGAAGTCCTGGGTTCGGTAACATTCGGTCAATTTCTTCCCTAGGTATTTTGTTACGAACTATACAGGGCAGACTCTGACGACGACTGTGTTACGGAAACAAAAACATTCATAGAACAACTTTGTCCATAAGTTTTTAACAGAATCACGAACGTGATTACCAGTCCAGTTATTAAGGTTAGAAAGGTTCTTTCCTACAAGCACAAACTTTCGCTCCACTCTGATTGCCAAATTTAACCCAGAGCTATTCTAAAGGCTTTTAGTCGTGTCAGGAATAGCCAAAAGGGATTGGCCTAAATCAACACGAAACGTCACTTAAGAGTCTTCGTATAAAATGGAAGCATAACAAACCTCATAAGTTTCTGTCTTATGACTTTATGATTAAGCTTTTTAAGATTTAACATTATTAAGGCAAATTCTGCTCTTAAAAATGGAGCATAAATATATTCCAAATGCTGTGAATGAAATTTTGCCTACTTTATTGCCTTTTATATACATTGCTCTAAAGCTGGTTACATCGTAACAAATTCCATCGCACGTCAGACTCAGTAAAGGTTTCTCCTGCTGTGTCCTTCGTGTCTGCAATAGTTATAATCAAAGCTATACATCTTGCGTATAACGGACACACTTCCTGCCAGGGTCTACTAATTACATGTGTATCAATCTAAATTAAAAACGTTATACAGCTCCACCTGATTTCACATCTCATTTTCCTTTTCCAGGAAGGAAAGAGACAGCCAATATAAGCATAGCGTTATATTAATGCTCCTTCGCTCAACAATTTTTGCTGTGGAATAGCAATAAGTATTAAACATTCTGAACGTGTGTCTGTATTGCTTAATCATCTGGCATGCAAAGCGCATGCGCTGTATTTTATTTTCATCTGTGGCCTGTCTGGCTGTACCAAATTTTGTCACATTATCTCATAAACGTCACAATTTTCAGAAAAAAAAAAGTTACTGAAACTAAAATGCCTATTTTGATTTTCTCTACAACTTTTGTCTGAAACATTTCTCATCCTAGGAAGAATTTATCGAGATATTATCATATACGTTCATAGGTCTTCGTGTAATGTGCCCGTTATTTTGGTCAGATTTTAATAACACTTGAACTTTCTTGACAGATTTTCGTAAAATCCTCAAATATAAAATTTCATGAAAATCGATCCAATGGGACCGAGTTTTTTTTTTTTTTGCGGCTAAAAAGGACAGACGCACGGACATACATGACGAAGCTAATAGTCGTTTTTCACAAATTGCGAAAGCACCTGAAAACAGATCTTAAGAAGAAATGGCGTGAAGGAGTGATCTCGCAGCACGCGCCCAGAATAAGGCCCAAAAAACGAGGTTTTGTCTAAAAGGGAATGAAATTTCTGGTTTAAAAAAAAAATTCGTGCAATTGTTTAACTATTGAGAAACTGTCAGCTCCTCGAGAAGGACCTTGTTTCATGGAGTTCATTATTTGTAGAATAAAGGGTATATTATCAAGCTAACAAGAAATCCGTTGACCGTGAGAAATCCGTGGATCGGCGGTTGAGAAATGTGGCTTTATAAAAGAAGTTAAATTAGAAATCAAGTGTTTTTTTTTTCCTTTCCTGCGCGAGACAGAAAAAGCGTGGGGCACAACCATGTCCGATATCTCGTTCTCAAGGAAGGTCGTTCAGACGTTGTTGCATGACGCACCGTTACTAAATAAAGGTTAAGTTGTCCCTGTGTTTAATTTAGCATAACGTTTTAAAGACGGTGGCGGTATAACTCCATGCATTCTCACCGATCGACTGCCTCAAGTCTCAACAATTCTGAATTGTATTCTAGATGTGTTGTCTTCGAATCTCAGACAGGACACCTACTTTCCTGAGGTTTCTTAATTTTTCCTCAGGCCATTCAGACAAATTATATCACTTTAAGTGGGACACGACCACTTCCTTCCGCATTCTCTCAGTCATATTTTTTGTCTTTAAGTATAGTTTTTATACATATTTAATTCTTACATATAAAAATATCATAGTCGGTATAATAACCACGATAGGCTCAGAAAAGCTCAGACAATGTGGTTTGATTTGCGACAGGCACAAGAGAACTTTCTTTTTTTTCCAAAACGCCCACACCGGCTCTGGGGTCCACCCAGTCTCCTATTCAATGGGTACCGAGGAGCATTTTCCCCGTGAGTAAGGCAGCCGGGGCGTGAAGCTGACCGCTCACGTATATCTAGTGCCAAGGTTAAGAATGAGTGGAGCTGTATCTCATCTCCCCCACATGATTTCGTTACTATACAGGAGAAAACTTTACCTTTTTTTTTTTTTTTCCTTTAATTAACCATTGTACGCGCAAATATTCACAAGTGAATTATGCATTAAACAAACACACAAATTAACAGAACTTGACTGTAACGGTACATGTCTAGAGCAAAAGAGATCATATAAATACCTTGGATCAATCGTAAACGGAGATAATACAATAGAAGAAGAGATCAAAACAAGGATAATCCAAGGTAACAAAGCATAGTATGCAAACCAAACCTTATTTAAAAGCAAACTAATTGCTAAGAGTTTAAAATTACATTTCTATAGAACGGTTATAAGACCGGTGGTTACCTATGGCTCTGAAACATGGGTCCTGAAAGAAGCAATGAAGCAAAAATTGCTCATATATGAAAGGAAGATACTAAGAAGGATTTTTGGACCAAGTAAAAACATGGATGGCTTATGGAGAATTAAAACCAATGAAGAGCTTAATAAACTAATAAAGCATAAGAATATAGTAAATCATATTAAAGCACAAAGATTAGGGTGGTTTGGGCATGTGTACCGAATGGAAAATGACAGATTGGTTAAAAGAATCTATAACTGGAAGCCTATATCTATACGAATGCGTGGAAGACCGAAGAATAGATGGGAAGATGATGTTATGGCAGACTTGAGGACTCAAAATGTCAAAAACTGGAGAAACTGCATCCAGAATAGGAAGAAATGGAAGGATATAGTTGAGAAGGCCAAAACCTACAAAGGATGAGGTTGTCGCGCCTGTATAAGAAGAAGAAGAAGAATTATGCATTATATTTTTTGCTTAATATTATTTTATTCCAAATAGAATATTCAGGGAATTAAAAGGTATATAAACTTATGTTATGCTTATATTAGATAGTTACAAAATATTCAAAGAAAAGCCTCCATTATGAAAATTGAGGGTGAATCCCATCTGGATACAAGGAATCCGTTGGCAATGTTACAGCTTTACAGGTTTACATGCACGATATTAGAGGCATACATAAATACTTAGAATAAGCGGCAACTATACGAACGAACTAAGGTAACGTTGTAATGTAAATGTTTCAATATTATACTTTTAATCAAGGTCGGCTGAGTTGAAACATATTGGGAATTATATTTTAGGTATTTCAAGAAACGTTATTGAATGAAAGAAACTATAAAAGGTTTTTTTTACATTTACTGTAAATTCTAAAACTTTCGAAGGAAATGTAAAGTTGTCCCTGTACACGTCATTATGGAATATGGGGGAGTGGAAGTATAGCTCCCTGTACTCATAACTTTGGAGCTAGATAGAAAAAGGAACATTAATACATGTTTTTAAATTTTATACTACAACTAAATTTATTACGACACAGTGCTGAAGTAAGTGGCCGGCTTCACGCTTCAGCCGCTTTATCCCTGAGGAAAATGTCTACTATACTCTTTTTCTAGAAGGCTGGGCTGGCCCAAAAATTGACATGGATGCTGTGAATAAGAGAAACATTTTTAGTCTTCCTGAAAATCGATGTCGGTTTCTCATTTTCCCAACCCGTAGCTTAGTCACTGTACTGACTGAGCTACGTCGGCTATGTAGTGTTTTTATAAAAGAAATTAAATCAGAAAAAAAACATTTATTTTTCTAGGTGAGAGATGGAGAAAGTTTGGGAGAGTGTTCGTCTGCACGCGGTTGTCAGTAAAGGTCGTGGTGGGCGCACCGTTAGACCGTGAGTCCACCACACAGCACGAGTTGAGCCGCTTTGTCATGCAGATTGCCAACCTTGTCACGAATAAGGCGAGCCAAGTCATTACTCTCTCGGCGACATCGAACGTCTCGCTCGAGTAGGTGGCACTCATGCTTCGTAATCTGAAGGTCTCGGGGTTCAGTTCTTAGGCCGAACACTGGATTTCGTGAATGAAATTAAAAGCGACCTTTCTTATTTTGTCCAGAAATAATTTTAGGGCAGCAGACCTACCTCAATACAAGCTACGAACCTTTCCTTCCAGATACCTTATGACTAACCATACCCATATGGTCGGCCGTGCCATGGCTCAGGCGGTTAGTCGCCGGCTTCTCACCGCGGAGGCCCGGGTTCGATCCCGGTCAGTCCATGTGGGATTTGTGGTGGCACTGGGACAGGTTTATTGTGCCTGGAAGGTTTCCCGAGTACTTCGGTTTTCCCCTGTCAATTTCATTCCACCGGTGCTCCATTACACGGAAAAACGAAAAAACTGATCATCTTCATCACTGGGTTGCACAATAAGCCTGAAGGCTGCGGTGCGTCCGTAGCATCTGCTGCGGGGACCTTTACAAAAAAAAAACATACCCACATGCGACTCTACTGAACTATGCAAGTAAGAGTAAATCTGAGTGCAAGCCATGAAGACATATGGGGGAAGTATAAAAATAGCTCCATTCATTCTTAACTTCGGCATTAGATGGAAGTAAGTGTCCAGCTTCACGCCCCGGCAGCTTTACCCCTGAAGAGGTGTATCCGATACCCATTGAATGTGAGGCTTAATTGTCACAAGTAGGGACGTACTGAAGAAGAAAAAATCTCATGTCCCTCCCAGGTATCAAACCGTGATTATTCCGTTATACAACCCGCAGTCCAGTCACTGCACCGAAAGAGTGTTGTGGCTCTACTGGAAGATGCAGTTGAGCAAGGAACTCTACGGAGAAGAGTGTTTTTGAATAGCTAATATTACTCAAACCAGTAACGAATTCCCCACGTATTACAGCACGCAAAATTTATTAAAGTGTTAATTTGAGTTCCTACTGCTCTCTGTCCTGAGATCCAGAACATGAGTACCAACCTTATTTCCTTACTCCTTTATTCGGTATTAGGCCTGCCTCCCATCATATTTTAGTACCTCAAATGGTCTTTATTTTCCATATATATTCAGTACACCGTCATACACAACTTTACTATAAAAGTTCATTAGGCAACATGTTTCGGCTTAATTTTCAGGCTATCATCAGGCCTTAATTTAAGAACTTTAGTGAATATTTGTAACTGCAATTAGGAGTGAAATCTCACCCTTACAATTTTTTATATTTCATATTTTTATATTTTATTTTATATTTTATATTTTATTTATATTTTATATTTTATATTTTATATTTTATATTTATATTTTATATTTTTATATTTATATTTAATTTTATTATTTTATATTTAATTTTTATATTATTTTTATATTTTATATATATATCTCAATATTTTACTTTGTAAAATATTGAGAAATAATATTTTGCAGATGGTAAGATCTCACTGCTACTTGCAGTTGTAGATATCCACTAAAGTTCTTAAATTAAGGCCTGGTGATAGCCTGAAAATTAAGCCGAAACATGTTGCCAAATTAACTTTTATTGTAAAGTTGTATATGACGGTATACTGAATATAGATATATGTACTGATAACAAAATGGGGATGTGTCATGTTAAAACTTCTATTTTCTGTTCTCTTACAAAACATGTTATGCATTTCCATAGTTCAAGTGCGTGCCACTTCTCATGCCTTTCCCATCCTCAACTACCTGATCATCCAAAGATCTCACAAAATTTGTTCTTATAGACAAAAGTCACATGTTCACAAAAACAGGTTTTAATTAGATTTTATGCTCAGTGTTCAAAAACGATGTTGATAAGGGCATGAATTTTCATTTGCATTTTCAATTAAATTTATGCTACTTAATAAGGGTCAAGGTTAATTTGCTCATGGATCTATGGATCAAGCTTCAAAATTTTCTTCTTTTCTCTACTTCTCTTCTTTTTGTGTAGATTCATTTAGCTTCTTAATAGTAGTTGCCAGGGATTTACCGGAATGTGCCCAGAAAATTCGAAGATTGCTTCACCTATCTGTGCAATATACTGTCAGACCTTTGTTCCTGCGTGGGCAGAGAACTACTTCCACTATCTAGTGTTTCAGTTAAACCTTATCTTACTACCTGATTAAAGACAGGTGGTACTGTACATGAATTGTATCTCTTACCAGCCTCCCGTTACACTCCAACATGGACATATTTTATCCCTACAATGCGCATAAAGGCGGTCTACGTAAAATAGACACTCTGTACACAAAGACTTTCTATAACAGGTGGCAAAGGCAATCACACTTGAAAATGAATTACTGTTACACGTTTCGCTCCAACAAACATTAAGCATGATGGGAATGTTTTAGTGTACGATTGTTCAGAACAAATTGGCAAGTCACGGACACCATAAGCCACTGCGCGCTTAGGTCACTGCAATAACATGGCGGCTTTGTTTTTCTAAAGTGCATTCAATGTCGTTTGTCATTCGACATTGTAAAAACGTTAACGAAATTAAAGCAAAGTTGGAACCTATACGTAAAACTCTGCCTCTGTAGCTGACCCCGAAGGTTCAAAGCAGCCAACAAAAATATCGACAACCATGTTACCTTTCCTAATATCAAACTTAACCGTGAAATTTATGGTAGCCAATTTTGCAGAGGGGTTTCGTACCAGAATTTTATGTATGTTTCGTATTTTGCAATATGGAATGCAAATATAAATGTTCATTTCTCAATTTATCGCATATATAATACTTACAACCATATAATTCGGCTGTTTAATTACAAAGTTTTATCTGTTATTATTACTTAGCAAGAGTGGGTGTCGTGCACGTCTTTGTCTGCACGTTCCACTCCAGAATTACCCAAAGAATCTCCACGAAGTCTGGCATTAGGCTCTCCTTTGATGAATATTACTTTTGTTTCAGCTACATATAATTCATAAATCTCTTGAATCTCAAATGGAAGAAATCATGAAAATGAAATTCTTTGTGAGATTTGAAGTTATAATATTCGTGCTGAGGAGGCAGTTGGTTGAGGCACTGCGTTAGAAGCCGGAAGGTCGCGGATTTGATTCCCGATGGTGTCATTGGCCCTGGGGTCGACTCAACCTCTAACAGAAATGAGTACCAGGAAATTTTTCTGAGGGGGTTAAGGCGGCCAGTGCGTAGGGCTGACAAGTTTACCACATTCATGTGCGGATTTTCTAGAAGTCTGGGAGCCTCACCCTCCTGGAACCCTAAGGGCCTGTTCATGCCTGTAATGGGATTGCTTTACCTTTACCATAATCGTGTTGATGAAATTCAAAACTTGTAGAATGTTATGACATATCGAAAGATACATGTTTACTGACGTTTTGGTGAAACTTGCGGCCTCAATATTCACAGTATAAGAAGCAAGGTCCTCTGAAACCTCGGCCAACTATTTACCAATCGACATGACATAAAGTCCTAGAGAATTTGAATCTTAAAAAATCTGCTTGTTAAATACTAACCATTGTGTTTTAAAGGATTCATTACTTAAAATGCAATAGTTGGAAGTTACTATATGAACGTTCTGCTTTAAAAGAAAGATTATACATTTCATATTTCACGTTCACAACAACCCACTCGGCTACTCAAACTGACAACAAGACACCAGTGCGTGCTATCATATGTCATAAGAAAATGTGGTGAAAACCTCAATATGATCCTGAGGAAGACCCTGATAAAGAACCATAATTTGAAAAGTGTCGGGCGTAAGATAAAAATCTACAAGATATAAGGTGGTAGCATTAAGTAGTAGACAGTGCCTGCTTATATTAATCGTTTAAAACATTTATTTATGGGGGTTTTACTCTCAGAAGAGGCAGTGATTATTTTCGTAAGTAGTGTTAATTACTTGGGCTCTGTAATGGAGGCGTATTCTGGGCCTTAGGTCTTCTGAGGTGCTACATGGCGTGCGTTGGTAATTAGTCACCGATATTTCGGGAAAACGTATTTTCCATCTGCAAGGGTCAAGCCGTCGAAGAAGAAAAATCTGTTCCATGTAACAGTTCAGAACAGCTCAGGTCTCAGTTACACCGCTGCGGAAGGCTGAAATCTCGAATGGCAGTCTATTTCTTGTGAGAGAAATTCTTTCTTAAATAACTTTTATTTTCAAAGAATTACAAAGTCAATAAATGACAGTGAACACAATATAATCTATTACTTATTATCAGTAATGAGTGCATTGTAAGTCGCCCCGTTAACAGGCACTAGTGTAGTTTCTTTGCAGTTGGTTAGCTCTGAAAACAATATGTTTCTATTGAAATAACTGAACATCGTGTGCGGACTCACACGCTGCGTGTTATCGCCCTTCACGTGTTAGTTCGCAAATGTTTCGCGAGATGTTCGTCGACCTTTCGTGGCTCTGCCTGGAGCAAGAACCTTGTGCGAGTCACATATAGAGAGGAAGGAAGCAAGACATGAAAAAAATAGGAAAGGCTGGATGGCTTCTCACTTTGCAGTTCGGTTCTTTGGTTGACTGCGTAGTTTACATTTCAGTAAGATGATTCAGTGGTTAGTCTGAAGTCCTTTCTGTTGTTTCGCTGCTTAGCTATAAGTTCTCTTGATCGGTTTTCTGTTTATTTCAAAGTTCTCTTAATCGGTTTTCTGCTTAATTCGAAGTTCTGTCAATCGGTTTTCTGGTTACTTCGAAGTTCTCTTAATCGGTTTTATGGTTACTTCGAAGTTCTCTCAATCGGTTTTCTGGTTACTTCGAAGTTCTCTTAATCGGTTTTCTGCTTAAATCGAAGTTCTCTCAATCGGTTTTCTGGTTACTTCGAAGTTCTCTCAATCGGTTTTCTGGTTACTTCGAAGTTCTCTTAATCGGTTTTCTGCTTAAATCGAAGTTCTCTCAATCGGGTTTTCTGGTTACTTCGAAGTTCTCTTAATCGGTTTTATGGTTACTTCGAAGTTCTCTTAATCGGTTTTCTGGTTACTTCGAAGTTCTCTCAATCGGTTTTCTGGTTACTTCGAAGTTCTCTTAATCGGTTTTATGTTTACTTCGAAGTTCTCTCAATCGGTTTTATGGTTACTTCGAAGTTCTCTTAATCGGTTTTATGGTTACTTCGAAGTTCTCTTAATCGGTTTTCTGCTTAAATCGAAGTTCTCTCAATCGGTTTTATGTTTACTTCGAAGTTCTCTCAATCGGTTTTCTGGTTACTTCGAAGTTCTCTCAATCGGTTTTCTGGTTACTTCGAAGTTCTCTTAATCGGTTTTATGTTTACTTCGAAGTTCTCTTAATCGGTTTTATGGTTACTTCGAAGTTCTCTTTATCGGTTTTATGTTTATTTCGAAGTTCTCTTAATCGGTTTTCTGGTTACTTCGAAGTTCTCTTTATCGGTTTTCCTGGTTAGTTCAAAATTACGTTTATTATTTGGCTGGTTAGTTCAAAGTTTTATTGGCTCTTAGGTATATTGAGTGTTCGTTTGCAGTTCTCTTTAGTGGTTATTCGCATTTCGGTTTGTTGTTTTGTCTGTTGGATCGGTGGTTGTTTTGTTCATTTGCAGTTCGGTAGTTTGGCTATTTGCTGAGTTTGCAGTTCGGCTGACTGGTTGACAGGTTATTTTGCAGGTAGGTTGATTTGCATTTCGGTAGATTGGTTGGGTGGTGAGTTTGCAGACTTTGGTTAGCTGATTGGTTAATTTGCATTTCGATTGGTTTCTTTTTGACTGGTTATTTTACAGTTTGGTTGGATAACTGGTTACTTCGCTCTTTACCATCGAATGAAATAAAATTGTAATGAACAGTAGAAAAATGATTACGAAGGAAAGAGTAGAGTCCCATGTAAAGAAATATAAGTATTCAGTGGTACTCACCACAACAGGCCAAATGTCACATGAAAAAGAATCTCGTAAACAACAGTGAAAGAATTTGAGAAGAAAACCTTGGGAAAACTTCCTATGCAATTTGACTAGGCTACCGAATGGACGTCCGAGGAACCCTGTTTCGATTCGCAGCAGAAGCAAAATTTATCTCCTCTCCAAAACGTGCACACCGGCTCTGGGTTCCACTTAGTCTTCTATTCAATTGGTACTGCGGGAGTTTTTATTGGGTTTAAAGCGGCAAGAACACAAAACTATATCCAGCCCCACCTAGTGTCGAATTTCAGAATACGTGAGCTATATTCTCCATTTTCCATATGACTTTATATCATGCACAGGGACAAATTTTCACACATTTGTCTTGAAGTGTTTTCACCTGTTCACAGCAGCTAAGAGCAATTATGGATTAATAATTCCTTTCTCCATTATAGGGCCCCCAAATCCACTACTATTCAAACAGAAGGTCAAAAGGTTGAAATGTAGTTATATTTGTAATTTTTAACGTATTAAACAAAGCAAGAGAGATGGAATGGGCAAGCCATATAGAAAGGAGACGAATGATTACTGGAAAAGCGAGGGGAAAAGAATAGTTGGAAGACGTAGGAGTAGATGGATGTAAACATTAAAATGCATGTAAAAGAAATAGTAGTAGGACGGAAGGACGTAGAATGGATTGTCTGTCTGAGCACAGAGACCAGTCTTGGGTTCCAGTGAAAGTGGCAATAAACTTCTGGGATTCGTGAAAGACGGAGAGCATTCTGACTAGAGATTAGCTGTTTCCATCTTTAGTGTATACCCAGTCATCTTCTTCAACCAAACTCTGAATCCCACCTACCAGACTACACGGTGTCATAGCAAAATATCCCGATGTCTAAATACACCCTCTGTGGGAATCTTAAACCTTATATATATATATTAGGCTGCCTAGGCCCCCAAGGGGCTGTCGAGCCATTGAAAAAAATATGTATGTATATATATATATATATATACACACATATATGAAAGTTTAAGTCTGATACACTTCGCGCAGTCGCCACGTCGTTGTTTTGTTGATCCTAATCACGCTCTGAGTTCTTGGCGCCAATAATTTACATGAAATTAAATTTGATGTTTGAGGTCTGTGTCAAGGTTCCAAACCGGCCCTAAGGCTGTAGGCGCTTTGTTTCTGAAGTCAACAACAGTGTAACATGAATCACTGCTCTGGTGTCCTTAGGGTTGTTTGTCATGATTCACCGTGTCTGTTATGTAAGGCAGTGAACACGCGCACACAACCAGGAAAGTAATACTGAATTACGAGTACTATTACAGCGCGGAAATTAAGGCACATCGTAATATTACTAGCGGTGTTCCAAGAAATTAATTCTCTTTGATTAAACACATGGAGCTACACTAACAAACGAAAATCACAAACAAAATTTCTATGCACCAAGAAATAAGCTGTATCACGTTCACGAAAAGCATGTCGTGGGCATATTCGTGAACAAAAACACTTGCTGTGGTCACATTCCACAAAAATAAGTATTAATGTGGCGACACTTGCGAACAAACACACTTGCCGTGGTCACATTCCATAAAAATAAGTATTAATGTGGCGACACTTGTGAACAAAAACACTTGCTGTGGTCACATTCCACAAAAATAAGTATTAATGTGGCGACACTTGCGAACAAACACACTTGCCGTGGTCACATTCCATAAAAATAAGTATTAATGTGGCGACACTTGCGAACAAACACACTTGCCTTGGTCACATTCCATAAAAATAAGTATTAATGTGGCGACACTTGTGAACAAAAACACGTGCCGTGGTCACATTTCACAAAAATAAGTATTAATGTGGCGGACACATTGTGAACAAAAAACACGTGCCATGGTCACATTCCACAAAAATAAATATTAATGTGGCGACACTTGTGAACAAAAACACTGCCGTGGTCACATTCCACAAAAATAAATATTAATGTGGCGACACTTGTGAACAAAAACACTTGCCGTGGTCACATTCCACAAAAATAAGTATTAATGTGGCGACACTTGTGAACAAAAACACGTGCCGTGGTCACATTCCACAAAAATAAATATTAATGTGGCGACATTTGTGAACAAAAACACTTGCCGTGGTCACATTCCACAAAAATAAGTATTAATGTGGCGACACTTGTGAACAAAAACACTTGCCGTGGTCAATTCCACAAAAATAAGTATTAAATTGTGGCGACACTTGCGAACAAAAACACTGCCGTGGTCACATTCCATAAAAATAAATATTAATGTGGCGACACTTGTGAACAAAAACACTTGCCGTGGTCACATTCCACAAAAATAAATATTAATGTGGCAACGCTTGTGAACAAAAACACTTGCCGTGGTCACATTCCACAAAAATAATATTAATGTGGCGACACTTGTGAACAAAAACACTTGCCGTGGTCACATTCCACAAAAATAATATTAATGTGGCGACACTTGTGAACAAAAACACTGCCGTGGTCACATTCCACAAAAATAATATTAATGTGGCGACACTTGTGAACAAAAACACTTGCCGTGGTCACATTCCACAAAAATAATATTAATGTGGCGACACTTGTGAACAAAAACACGTGCCGTGGTCACATTCCACAAAAATAAATATTAATGTGGCGACATTTGTGAACAAAAACACTTGCCGTGGTCACATTCCACAAAAATAAGTATTAATGTGGCGACACTTGGAACAAAAACACTTGCCGTGGTCACATTCCAAAAAATAAGTATTAATGTGGCGACACTTGTGAACAAAAACACTTGCCGTGGTCACATTCCACAAAAATAAATATTAATGTGGCAACGCTTGTGAACAAAAACACTTGCCGTGGTCACATTCCACAAAAATAAGTATTAATGTGGCGACACTTGTGAACAAAAACACTTGCCGTGGTCACATTCCACAAAAATAAGTATTAATGTGGCGACACTTGTGAACAAAAACACTTGCCTCCATCACGTCTATGGAAAAAAAATATTTACGCTGCCGAAATTCAGCACCATAATTTTGATGTAGCTGTTCAAACTGTGTGTGTGTGTGTGTGTGTGTGTTGAAGAATGGTTGTTCTTAATGAAGAAACAGTATTTTTCTGTGATGTAGAGGCTGACCTCTTACATTTTGTTTACATGAACTTCAGGCTTCAAAAGGTCAAAGTGCAGATAACTGACAAAATAACCTCTGAAGAAACAGATGTAGAACTGCTTTAGATTATACCTAATCAAAACAACTCTTAGGATGCCTCTAAAGCGGATATTCGTCAAGGTCAATTAGAGTTGGTTCTGGTGGAGTCCCGCCAATAGCAGCAGGTGTTTGGCTGCAGGCGACATTGGGTTGATCCTGACACGAGACGTAACGAAACAAGCGCAAATCATCACCAGCGAAGATGGCAGAAAAACTCCGAAAGTTAGCCACAATCTTGATGACAACAATCCTTCTTTCCAGGAACGAAAAATATTGGCAAATTTAATAAAGCTGCCTACAAAATTAGGATGAGATTACAGTCTTGTGTGTTACGGATCAAGTAGCCTGCTAGGTGATTACCATGGCTTAGAAGAGAACTACTCCCTCCATTTCATATCAAGTTGTATGCACACATTTTCCCTGAATACGAAGCTTGGTGATCCCCAAAGCCGATCCGCACACTTTGAAGAAGAATAAAATCTCTCACCTATGCCTCGAATCCTACCACTATTACAATTATAGTAACAATTTAAATGCTTTTCTATGAATCTGAACAGAGACTGAAATATTATATTTTATAAATCGTGTATTTTATCATAAATCTATTACCAACCAATAAATGCACCAAACAAGTGACATGTAGAGAATGTATTTGAGAACCCTACAAATGTTTCAGCAAGAAAGTTGCCATCTTCAGGGGTTTTTAGCAGAGAACTATAAGAACTTTACTGTACAATTGGATGTAAAAAGCTCTTGTAGTTCTCTGCAAAAAAAAACCCGAAAGGACTCTTGAGCCTTGAAGATGGGACCGATACGTTGTCCCGAAACGTCGGTAAACAATTACCACACAACGCGCGTAATATCTCAGAAGAGCGCAGATCTTATCAACGTCGCGGTTGAAGCCTAAAATCAGGGTTAAAAACTGTACTATAATTCTACGTTCGTCTGACGGCAATTAATATCGCCTTATCGCCAGGGTATTCTCTATGATTTAGGAATTCTGCAGATCATCTTCGAATGTAACCAATTGGAAAGGAATTTTCAGTAATCTTGAAGGTGAAGCATAGTCCAAAGTTCTCTTCTGATCTCAATTGAGACGCTTTTTCTTGACGCTACAGACGCACCGCAGCCTTGAGGCTTATTGTGTAACTCTGTGATGAAAATGATTAGTTTTTTTTTTCGTTTTTCCTTGTAATGGAGCAGCGGTGGAATGAAATTGACAGGGGAAAACCGAAGTACTCGGGGAAAAACCTGTCCCAGTGCCACTTTGTCTAACACAAATCCCACATGGAACGACCCGGAGTCAAACCCGGACCTCCGCGTTGACAGGCCGTCAACTAACCGCCTGACCTATGGCACGGCCGTAATTGAGACGCTTAGACAAAGAGGGAAATGTAGTATTTTGTTTCTCATTTTCTTTTGCATCCCAAAAGTTTTTGTTATTGTACTACTGATAACTTGTTGCTCGAAGACCTCTTGCAAAATTCGAAAGAAAATGTGTACAGACACTATTGGAAGCATTGTGATAGTTGTCAAAACCTTTTAATTTCTGATGGTCGGTCAAAAATAAAACAGCATTAGCACAATTTATAAAATCTACTTCAGCAACGCACAGTACATATCTGGAATTAGTTTCTTTTACTTACACTCTACCTATTATATAGAAGGTAAATACCACTTAAGTTTTATTCAATGTTACTTGTTGTTCCGTAAAATACTTATGTTATGGTACTGTGTCGGATATTATTTAATTCTTATGATCACTCTGGTATCAGCAAAGTTTTGGCGAATGGCGGCTAGTGGCGGTGGCGCTATACGGAGATTTCTCCAACATAATATAATAGGGAATTTCTTTTCACAAGCTTTTACGGGCGCTAACTGATTGTGGCGCTACGTAGGGGGGGCAATTGTGTTAGAGTTTGACCCTACGTAGCTATTACCAATCAATTGCCTAAAAGTTCTGTATTTGGATTGTTTGTTTGTTTGTGAGGGGGCCCCGCAGCTGATGCTACGGACGCACCGCAGCCTTAAGGCTTTTTGTGCAACCCTATGATGAAGATGAAGATGAGCAGTTTTTTACCAAGTGTTACAAGTAATGGAGCACCAGTGGAATGAAATTGACAGGGGAAAACCGACAACTCGGAGAAAAACCTGTCCCAGTGCCACTTTGTCCACCACAAATCTCACATGGACTTGACCTGGGATCGAACCCGGGCCTCCGTGGTGAGAGGCCGGCGACTAACCGCCTGAGCCATGGCACGGCCTTGTATTTGGATTGATAGCAGGTCACTTATTTCTGTTATGCTTTTGAGGAAGGTGCATTAAAGCGCAGAGGAACACAGAACCAGTTTCGGACGCGTAGTAGTATTAACATAAAAGCCAGACGAGGGGTAACATTCAAAGTATTAAAGCTTTATAAGCATCTAATGTTAGGGATTGGAGCATGCAGCATTACGTTTCACAATTTCTTTGCCACAGAAAGAGACTACAAGATGGTAAATGCATGCTTCTTTATGCTAATGGATTAATCTTGCACATTTTTACTTATCCTACGATTTAATGAGCTTCTTACCTCATTTTCTTAGCAATTTAATTTATGGAGTAGGTTATAAAAAAAGACAGAGAATCTTAAAGAATTGCAGTATAGACTCGCTAGTCTGCCCAAGCGTGATACCGACAGTACGCATTTAGGTAGGGGTAAAGATGTCGCCCTCGGTGGATTAGTCGTTAGCGTGCTCGCCACTGGACCCAAGGTTCGCGGGTTCGATTCCGGCCGTAGCACAACTTCCTTCGGAGGGGAAGTACAGCCGTCGGTCCCATGTCGTAGATTTACGACATGTAAAAGAACCTTACGGGCATGAATAGAACTAGTAATGTTTCGTAAGCAAAATTCAGCGGCCATTTCTCACCCAAAGTCTCCTGACTGACTAACTGACTGACTAGATGGCTCTAGCAGTCACATCAGGATTGAACAGAACTTGTGCAGTCAGTGGACTGGTTACTCACTACATCTATGCACACGACCATGAAACCTCCGAAAGGAGGCCCCTATGTTCCGCAAGGAGCGAAAGGGAATAGATAGATATAGAAAGATTACTGTATATATGTTATGCAGACAAATGTACACAGTATATGTTATTTAACACAATTTTTATTAAATGTTGCCCAACATGTTTCTAGCCTATATAAGGCTCATCTTCAGGGGCTCTTTTGTTGAAATTTACAACAGCTATATTATTGGTATATAAAATTCTTAAAAAGCCGTTAGATGTATTTAGATTTATATACCAATAATATAGCTGTTGTAATTTCAACAAAAGAGCCCCTGAAGTTGAGCCTTATATAGGCTAGAAACATGTTAGGCAACATTTAATAAAATTGTGTTTAAATAACATATACTGTGTACATTTGTCTGCATAACATATATATAATTAAAAATGTACGGTACAAGTAACGTAAAAAAGATTACTGTATTGTGTGATGTGACGTCAGTTTGCCTGGTAGAAATTTACTGATCTCCATCGTAAGAGTGAGTAGTCTCACCTAACCTGAAGTAAGACAGTAACGTCCTAGGCACCTCTATGACAATCTCATATCTCTCATTCGGTCACGATGTCCGAAAAAAGGGAATGAGGGTGAGAGGAAAATGGGAAGGTATAAAAATAACAAACGGAAGAAAGGTAGGAGACAGGGAAGGTGAAAAAGAAGGTAAAATGTAACGTTGATAAATTAAGCAAAAGGTTACAAAGCCATATGAGGGAGTGGAAAAAAAAAAACTCCACACATTCTTAACTTCGGCAGTAGATAAAGGCGAGTGATTAGCTTCACGCGCCGGCCGCTTGAACCCGATTGTCTATAAAGGTATAACCTTGATAATAGGTTTTCTGAAAATCGGTTGACTGGAGGCAAAGTAACACACAGAACAGTAATACTAAAAGATAAAATTTTTGCCTTTTAAGGAACGAAACTTGGCTAAAGAAAGACAAAGAAATGAATCCTGCGCCTTGCCAATTCTTCGTCTCGCACTGTGCTGACAATGGGCCTGACACGTAAGGTATAAGCAGGTACTTGTTACGAAACCATAATCATTACTATTAAACTGCCTCCGGGTCACGGACCGTGGATATGAAGGGAGGCCACCTTCACGGCTCGGCGCTCTGAAAGCGAGAGTTTGGTCCACATTACGACGTTCAGAATTTCGGTTGGATGAGACCAGTTTGGACAGTAAGCTTGGGTGTGAAACTTTTTTATGAGAACAGTGCTAAGGAGTTTATTTGAACCCACGAGACAGGAAGTAACAAGAGAATAGAGAGATTTACATAACGAGGATCTTCAATTTTGTATTTTACTCATATATTAAGGTGCCGGGATATTGTAGCCTGTACAGATACTTGTTACGGGCTGGATGGTCCGAGGTTCGAACCCCTATGAGGGCAAGGATTTCATTTTTTACACACCCGTCCAGACTGGCTCTGGAGTGCACAGAGCCTCCTGTAAAATGCGTACTGGCCCTTTACCGGGGGGGGGGGTAAAGCGGCTGGAGCGTGACGTTGACCACTCATCACCATCTAGCGCAGAGGTTAAAATGAGTAGAGCTGTACTTCCACCCCCCTTTGTGCCTGCATGATATGTTACAGTGAGGCTTTTGCTTTTATCTTCACTTATTTTGAAGTGATCACTTCAAGAATGCGCTTGATGAAACCACTTTAAAATCTCAGTCTCTTGGTACCGCTGCAGACTTTTATTCGAGAAATATCCGGTTCGAAAATATCAGGGGACGCGCCGTCTGTCTTAACTGATTTCTTTGTGGCTCTCCTTAGTGCATTCACGAAACTGCCGGGCACTGTCTTGTATAAGGGAGACCGCGTTCTTCCAGATTCATTATGGTTCTTAATTTACCAATCATCATATACAGGGCATACACAAAAGAATGGTGCGGTTTCAAAAGTGAATAAAAAATTTTGTCTCACATTACACGGGCACAACATACACCGTCAGCGGCGGCAACTGTCCAAGTTTCTCATGCGCTACCAGCTACAAACTGGACGGAGCTCCCCCCCCCCCCCCCCCCCCCCATTTTCACAGGAATGTACGAGTGCTTCTCAATCGTGTTCTTCCACAGCGCTGGATCGGAAGTGCTGCTGCAAATGGAGACAAGAACCTTCTCCCTTGGCCACCCCGTTCGCCAGATCTTACACCGTGCGATTTCTTTCTCTGGGGGTTCGTTAAAGACAGCGTTTATGTACCACCATTGCCCACGTCATCCATGAAATTCGTGATCGGATAACGCATGCACTGCAGGCCATTACAGCGGACATGCTACACCGGGTCTGGGATGAGTTTGATTACCGTGTGGATGTGTGTCGTGTGACCCAGGGTGCATACATTGAAGGATTGTAATTACCAAATGAGAAACTTGGACAGTTGCCGCCGCTGACGGTGTATGTTGTGGCCGTGTAAGTGAGAAATAAATGTTTTATTCACTTTTGAAACCGCACCATTCTTTTGTGTATGCCCTGTACTTCGATGCTGTGTACTGAGAAATGCTGACAGAAATAGCATTAAAAAAGTGAAGAGTGAAAGGTATTTGGAAACAAACAGCTGCGAAGGGTACTTGGCCGTAACAGAGTCAATATAAACCTGACCACTAGAAAGGCATGGAGTGGATGGGAAGATAATATTAAAATGGATTTAAAAAAAAAGTGATTTGGAGTCTATGAGCTGCAGTCACTTTGCTCGGAATATGGAAAAAAGACTGAGCGACTTATATGAACAGAATACTAGACTGTTGGTGTTTATAAAAGCCAGCCAATGCTTTCAGTAGCTGAGCGACAGTTAACTGCTTGTCAAGGATTCTCTTCCATAAGCTTAGAGAGGAGAGTAGAGATATCGGTAGGATGGAAAGAATGCACAATGAAGAGCTTCAGCCTACATGTTTTGCATCTAATATTCACGATAAGTAACTCAATTAACTCAGAAATTTTGGAATAAACATGTAGCACGCATAGTGCTGTGACAAGAAATATACGTATATAGGGCCTAACGTACGAAATTTTGATTGGAGGCTGTTAAACCAAGAAAAATTTGACAGACAGCACTGGATAAATGTATTGTGAAGATATGATTGGCACTTATCTGGCTGAATATTTGGATCCAGTAGCTGGCTTTTGTGAACAAGGTCATGAATTATCTGGTTACTTTACGGCTTGGAATTCCCTGACGAGAAGAATAACTGTCAGCTGTTCATGGAACATCCTCCGTCGTGTAACTAGTTACTCGTAGTGTGATCAGACTTGGCAGAGGAAAATTTCCTTTTTATAGATAAGGGTAAAAATTTTCTTGCGCACCCTATCACGAGCTTAGCTAGGTTTTACGAGCCACACATTTTTATCGAAGTAAAATTGTAAATATTTAATTTATGTATCCAATCTTTACGTAGGGGGGAAAAAGGGAAAAAAAATTGGCTTGTATTATGTCGGTTTAAAGTGAACAAAACAAAATATATTCTAAAAATTTTCTTTCCATTAAAGTTTAGCATATTAATTTTACAACACCACCGGGAAGGCCCGAGTTCGATCACAGGTAAGTCCGTTTGGGATTCTTAGTGGACAAACTAGTACTGGGACAAATACTTCTCCGTCTACTTCGGGTTTTCCAAGCCAGATGATTTCTTATTTACTGTCTGCTTCTTCAGTTTTATATTCTTTGTGTCTTTCTTTCTTTTTCTTTCTTTACTTTCTTCGTTATAGCAGAGGGTTTATTGAGAAGCCACTAGGCACTTAAGTGATCAAATATTTCCCCACCATTTTTGTATTTACAACAGACGGCTACTGCGCCAAATTATCACCAGATGAATCCAGTCCACAAACCCCCACCCTATTTCCTTAAGATCCATTTTAATATTATACTTTCATCTAAGTCCACTTTCCAAAATTGTCTCTTCTCTTCAGAGTTTCCAATTAAATCCCTTCATATACGTCTCACCTTTCTCATATATTCTAAATGTTCCATTCACCTCATCCACTCTTTAACACCCTAACAATATCTGGTGAACTGTAAAAACCACGAAACGTCTCACTTGCAGTTTCATCCAAATTCCGTTACTGAGATATAAAAATTCTCCTCAACACCCTCCTCTAAAATACCTTCAGTCTATGTTCTTCCTTCATTTTAAGAAACCAAGTTTTATGTCCATACATAACTACAAGAAAATTTTAGATTTTTATATGCGTTTCGGAATAGCAGACTGGAAGACAAAGCGTTTTTATTTGATTGGCTGCGAGAACTCGCGAAGTTAATCTGCCTTCATTCCTTCTTTATGTGTGTTAAGGTGCTTTAACAGCTCCCATCATGACATTCTGAGCAGAAGAAAAGGCAAGAGGGATAACAGCATTCGTCACGTGCTGTAACTGTCAGTTATGTCAACCAGTTACTGATTGCTTGAACTCGAGTCAATAGGAAAGTTAGCCTTGTGTTTGTCAGCTGCTGGATGTGACCTCAGAATGTACACAAATTTTAAACGCACATGAATAGTCAATGCAAGCATGGAAGAAACCAGAAATAGGCACAGAATTTTGTTTTTTAAATTTTAGGGAAACTTATTATTGCATTATAGATGAAAATAAAATATTACACTTTTTCTTAATCGAAAATCAAGTCATGAAGTCCTATGGGAAGTGAATAAAGAGGTGTCTCGTATTCACGCCCCGGTTGCTATAACCCGGATAAAGAGACTGTAAACCATTGAGCAGACAGCTGCTGCATGGGTTCCAAAGCCGGCCTGAATTCTGTGGGGAAAAGAATTGCAGTTCAAGCCGAGAATACAACAGCAATTACCATTTCGTCTATCCTAGTCATCATACCAACTGAGCTAACCCGGCTGAGCGAAGTGAAATCCGAATTGTTACATACTGTCACACGAACTTCATGTTTAGAGTAGTGTTTGAGTTTTCACTTTTATGTTAACCAACTGGTCACAAGTAGCACAAAACCATTCACACTCCGCAGGCTTTGTTTATCACATTTCCAGAATTTAAAAAAATAACTTCTGGGCTATTAATGCTACATTACGACCAAAGCTGGATGTCGGACCCGATGCCTACACACGTGACCAGGTAGACGGGATTTAAAATTAACTTTCGAAACATGACAATCCCTCGTTCTCCCTACCAAAATTTTACTGTGAATAATGTAACAAAAATTTTTGTTCCTAATTCTCGTCGAATAAATTTTTCTTCAATAAGTTTGCTGCCACAGAGCTCCAGTTTCTTCTCAAGGATGTTTCAAATGAACTGCAATATTAAATAAAGCACTCAGCATCTCCACTACAGAATCCTTCTCTTTAGGGTTATAAATGCTGTTAATTCTCAGACTCACACGAAATCCACAAATACATTGTGCAGCAAAATGCAGAGTTTATTAATGATAAAGCGTATTGTGCACGTAGTTAAACCTGCTAATAATAATAATAAGCACATACTTCGGAAAGTGCTAATGTAAAATTACAAAACTTTTAACATGGGAAATAGCTTTACGTGTACCAACATTGTAAGCATGAATAGCTGCAAAATTATATACCCTAGAAACATGGTTTGCCGATCCCAGTGGCCCTGCGGTCTAAGGCGTGGGTCTTCGGCCGCTCGCTTACTAGGATCGTGGGTTCGAATCCCGCCTAGGGCATGTATGTCTGTCTCTTGTGAGTGTTGTGTGTTGTCAGGTAGAGGTCTCTGTGACGAGCTGGTCCCTCGTCCAGAGGAGTCCTACGACTGTGGTGTGTCTCAAATGTGTGTGATCATGAAACCTCGACGAAACGAGGAGGCCCAGGCCCATATAAGGGCTGTCGAGCCATTAAAAAAAAAAGTTAGTTTCAGCTATATAATTGTAAATACCCTGCATAAATATTAATAATAATAATTAAATTCACATTTATTAAATTGCTAAATTAACTGCGTAAAGGCCAAATAATAATAATATAAAATAATAACATATACGTGCATATTTCCAACGGATGTGACTGCTAAGGCCAGTAAAATTCTTTAACATTAAAACAGCGCAGTTTTCCCACAGGGTGTACATTTATGTGATTTGTAGAAGTCCTAGCATAAAAACCGGCATTTCCCTAAACAACATAACCGACTGGTCTTTTTAGTGGAGACGCAATGTGTTTTATGAGAGGCAGAACCATAACGGTTCAGTATAACTGACAAACTTCAGGCTCCAAATGCTTAAAGTGTTAACACTAATACTTTTTTTTAGAACACCACAAATTATGAAGTTCCTCTTGACGTAATTTTCCATACTCTCACTTATACAATAATGCTATCCCCAGCACTCTGTTCCGCTGTATTACATTCATATGAATCAAGAGGTTGAGTTATAGCATCAGCGATATAAGCACCAAATCCATAGAACAGCTCTTCCTGAGATTCCGATAGTCGCTCAGCTACTCAAAAAAGAAGATTGCCTGTTATAGAACCCAAATATTCATTACCTCGTTTACAAGAAGTGCGGGCCGGGATAGCGTAGTCGAGGTAGAGTTGTCGGTATGGTGACTCGGGTGACCGGATATATGCGCACACGACGAAAGCCCACACGACAATTGCGCATAGATAAAACCCCACTGTCATTAATGTTCACAGGAAAAATACCCACACCGATAAATGCTCACACGGATATATGCTCACACGGATGAATGCTCACAGGATAATTGCTCACAAGGATAAATGCTCACATTGATACATGCTCACACGGACAAATGCTCACACGGTTAGCGTGTAGGCTATGTCTCTGTTTTGTATATTAAGTGAATGGCCACTGGACACAAACTTAGGTTAGCGTTCAGGCTATGTCTCTGTTCTGTATATGAAGGGAATGGCCACTGGACACAAACTTAGGTTAGCGTGTAGGCTATGTCTCTGTTTTGTATATTAAGTGAATGGCCACTGGACACAAACTTAGGTTAGCGTTCAGGCTATGTCTCTGTTCTGTATATGAAGGGAATGGCCACTGGACACAAACTTAGGTTAGCGTGTAGGCTATGTCTCTGTTTTGTATATTAAGTGAATGACCACTGGACACAAACTTAGGTTAGCGTTCAGGCTATGTCTGTTTTGTATATTAAGTGAATGGCCACTTGACACAAACTTAGGTTAGCGTTCAGGCTATGTCTCTGTTTTGTATATTAAGTGAATGGCCACTGGACACAAACTTAGGTTAGCGTTCAGGCTATGTCTCTGTTCTGTATATGAAGGGAATGGCCACTGGACACAAACTTTTCGCCCGTGTGAGCATTTGTCCGTGTGAGCATTTATCCTTGTGAGCAATTATCCTTGTGAGCATTAATCCGTGTGAGCATTCATCCGTGTGAGCATATATCCGTGTGAGCATTTATCGGTGTGGGTATTTTTCCTGTGAGCATTCATGACAGTGGGGTTTTATCTGTGCGCAATTGTCGTGTGGGCTTTCGTCGTGTGGGCTTTTGTCATGGAACCGGTGACTCGCTAGGGACTGGACGTTCCGGGGTTCGAATCTCGGTGCGGGCGAGGTTTTCCGCACCTGTTCAGACAGGCCCTAGGTCCCACCCAGCATCCTGTACAATGGGTACCGAGTCTCTTTTCCGGGGGTAAAACGGCCAGGGCGTGGCATTAACCGCCCACCTCCATCTAGCGCCGAAATGAAAGAATACAGCTATACTTCTACTTCCCCTCTGCTCTTTCATGGCCTGTTCTAGCGATAACTCTGCGTTTTACATTTTTACAAGAAGGTGTTCTGAACACAATTAATCCAGCCCACATACTCCCACATTGTTTCTTTAAAGTTGATTTTAATACTATGTTCTCTTATATACCTAGTTCTCCCACGTATTATGTTATTTTAAAAATTTCCAATTAAAACTATTTTCGCATTTCTCGTCGCTCCATGCGTACTTCATGACCAACCGACCTTATATTTATTGATTAGAACGTTTTAATATTCTTAACAGTTTTTGAAGAGCACATTATTTTACATTACTGTCCATCCTCCCTCTCAGGTCTAACCACCCTATTCAGCAACCTGCACTCGAACCCCCCCTTTCCACAGTCACGAACGAGCTACATTGATTCACGAAAGATAGCCTACAGTTCCCACGTCTTCGTTATGACGTTGGCTAGGCAAACATCAAGGCCGTATTAGTGTTTCACTGGAAGGTCATAACCAGGGATTTCCGAGAGGCGTAAACACAGTGCGTCAACTCGAAAAGGATTTGCGATAAAATTTAAATAATACATATATATATATGTATATGTATAAACAAGTTTATACGTTACTTGGCTATGTGCTTATATTATAGCCCTCTCAAATCCTAATAGTTTCCATGCACTTACACAGGTGGCAGACCTGTGCTCGAAACTGTGCCATCTGTAGGATATATTTATAAATTAACTCACTGTTTTGACGGAGAACTACGAATTAGAAAAAGGAAAGAAGTAGATGAAGGATGAAGATAAAAAAGCAAATATTATCCATTGAAATTTAACGTACTTTTACACTAGTAGTCTAACAGAATATTCTTAAGTTAAAGTGTCGACGACCTCTCACCCCAGACGATCGGTTTCGATCTAATGACAATCCATGTGGGATTCGTTGTAGACAAAGTAGCAAGGAGAAACATTTTTCCCCGATTGCACCAATGTTCCACACTTATTTATCGCCGACGCCACAGAAGGTGTTCCGTAAAATGTGTGTCGAAATTCAGGATGATATTACGCTATTCACTTTGCGTAAGAAATGCAATATCAACATATGTCCGATTGTCAAGCCTTGCCTCCCTATAAGCATTTTCTTGTTTCAAAATTCTGTGCGGTACTGTAAAATTACAGCGAATCATGGGCGTCTGCTGACTGCATGAGGGGAAATGATGAAATTATTATAAAGGCGACAATTTCTGTTTTTAAACGCGCAGAATTACGAATACACAAAGGCGGAGTTCAGTTCGGACAGTAATCAGTACAACATAACTGAAAATTTATATCCTTCAATATTATGAAACCCGATGGTGTGATTGAAATTTTTCATTGACATAATCCTTTCGGTCGCCCTATGGCCCTGAGGTCGATTCAGCCTCTGATAGAAATGAGTACCAAGAATATTTCCTGTGGAGTAAAGGCGGCCGGTGCGTAGGGCTGACAACCATACCACCTTCATGTACCGACTTTCTAGAAATCTGGAAGCCTCAACCTCCTGGAACCCTCAGGGTCTGTCCAGGCCTGTAATGAGATTGCTTTACCTTTTAGTATTGTCAAAAGTAATTTTTCCTTTCTTGTTATGACATAACTGCGTAACTGACGTACCAATCTCTGTAACATAACTAAATTGACGTATTTATTTCGGGCTATTATCTGACATGATTTCCTTTTGGCGTTTTACGTACAGTGGAGTAAGACAATTTATAGCCTTTTGACGGAAAACGTCTTACACCGCGGGTCCGGTATGGGGGGAAACTATGCGAAAGTCGATGTTACGATTTTGTGTATACCACACAAATCTTAATAACTTTAAAACTATAACGCATATCCAAATAAGCAATACACGGTTTAAAAGAGCAAGGATGAAAGAATGTTACGCGACATTAACCTTGAGCGCGTGACGTCACACGCCGCCACAAGATGGTCGCCAATTTGGAGTGGAAAATTACCGGTTCGCCGCGCGGCAAAATTAGTATAGCTCGGAACGCGTATGCGTAGGACGTTGTGTGAGGTGTCGTTTAACAGAGCTCGCCGAGTACTATGATATAAAATACTAATAGTGACAATAGTGAAAGAACTTGAAAAAGTATACAGTGAGAAAGTGTTGAACTTGGACAAATTTTCCCTAAACTTTCAGAAATGTCGAAATATCTTGAAAACAAGAAGGTAAATGCCTATCGTAAACGCTTACAAAGTGAAAGAAGAATAAATGAGGAATCCAAAAACGCCCCTATGACAGCAGGCAGAACGAATGTGGAGGATGAGGCAGCGTCGACAAGTTGAGGCGAGCACCAGTCGCGCGGACGCCGCAACGCCTGACGCAAGAGATTTTACAAATTAGTCAGCATTGTCAGAAATAAATAAAATAAAAGAAATGACAAGTTCCTTGCGCTCATTTCTTTCTTACCAACCCTACAAACACCCCGCCCCGACAACACCGCCTGGGTTAAACGTTTTCCGCCAAAAACCTCAGCGGTAGTGACTCAGACACTACCTACCCCGTTTTTTTGTGGCTTTATCCGATACTTGTTGTAAAATATATTTGTGGTGTTATCTGATTTTTACAGAAGGATAAAATATATGTACTGTAAAAATTTCGGTTACAGCCGTGTATCTACGTAAGCTCGTAGCGGTGTAAGGATTTGTTATCGGCAATATGTTGTATATAGCATTTATACTCAAAAAGACTCCTCTAATAACACCCTGAATTTTGGAACGGTTTGCGTAATCTTTGCAATCGACAACGTCGCTCAATAACGCGCACTAATCCAAGATTTCAGACTTCCGCCTCAGTGTAGTTGAGACCTCAGCTCTTATCGGAAGTTACGCAGCGTGGGATGTTGTTAGTTACGGACGTTTCGGGAATCCTATCAAAAACCTTGAAGAGGTAGAGATAGGCTGTCCCGAAACGTCTGTAACCAAATACTAACCTACGCTGTAGAACATTGAAGAAGAACACTGATCTCAACAAACACATTTACATAAAGACATGCTTTAGTGACATTTATTGATGTTTTTGAAGACGCTGTCAGGAGAGCTGACAATCCTTCGGGGCGAATTTGATATCAGGAGTTCTAAGATAAGAAAAAGAAGGTTTTGCCCCCCTGGAGCGAAAAGTTCAGTGGGAGGGAAGTAAATATGTGCCTGTACTTAATTAAGCTATAGCGCCGTGAAACGGATACGAGTGAGTGGAAATGTGGTTACATGTGTTTATAAAAACGACACTAGATGAAGATGAGCCACAAAAAGAGCAGGGCAAAATTCTTGTGTTAGAAACTGAGTAGAAGGTTGGGTAAGACTCAGAGCCGGTGTGGGCACTGTGGGGAAGGAACGAGTATAGTCCCAGCTGTAAATCGAACCCAGGGAATCCAGGCCTTAAATTCAGTTACTATATTGACAAATATCCATATTATTAAATATATATCTGATGTTTGAAGTTATCGTGACTTTAAATATTAATTTCATTTATATCCAACTCTCAGCAAATTTCGACACGTGTATGTAGTAAGCATTACTGTGACAGACGTGTTTCGTCACACGTAGGCACCATAATCATTGTCTATAAACCTAATTCTTACTTCGGTCTGCACCTAAATATTTGGCACTTTCTTGGTTTTGGGCACTGCAAATGTCGTTAATATTTTTAAAAAAATATACAGGGTGTCTACAATGAAAGGCCCTGATTTTGGAGAGTTTTTAAAAATAGGCAATTTTTTTTTTCAGGTCTTAAGGGTCTCCTGCGTACTACAGGAGTTCAAATTCCCGCCTAAATTTTTATGCTACCTCACGGGTGACTGATATTTGTCAATAAGTAGGCCATATCTCTATTCCTTACTTCCTTAGAATACGTTAAAATTCGGGCGTTTCATTGTAGACACCCTGTACATGCACTTATTATGTATAATATGTTTAAAATCTGGCAAAAAAATGTTTCCTAGTTACTTATGTCACAATATTTTATGTGAATATAAAATATGTTTGTTTTTTATTATGGTACATTCCTCGGTTTAATATGGTACATATATCCACCGGTGATATCAAGTGTCGAGTGTAGTTGTGATAGGTGGCCAGAGTACGGACATATATGTATTCTTACATAAGGGTACGTATGAGCAAAAATACATTATTTACATAAAATAACTGTCACATAAGTAAATAGGAACTATTTTTTACCAAATTTTAAAAGTTAGAATAAAAAGGCACATGCAATTTTTTTTTAATTTTTAAGCAGGTCAAGAACATTGCAATCTCGAAACCAAGATATTGTCAGATATTACATATGTAATCTAATAAGCATTTTAGACACTGGTAATGGTAACGGTGCCTACGTGCACCGAAAAGCGCATATATATCAAAGTAATGCTTACGACACGCACGTGTAAGAGATTGTTGGTGTTCGGATAATTACTGTAATTGATATAACCACACGGCAAGCAAAACTAAACATAATATTAATATTACGGGACTACGGGATGTGACGTCGTGTAGCCTGTTAAATAGATGACAAAATTTCGGAGGAAAATTTTGCCTCGTTCTTCAGGGTAGAAGAAAGTAGGTATGTCTTCCACAGCTAGTTTTAACATAGACATGTTTAATGTATGTCTTATCTCCACCTTATGTCTTACGTCTGCCAGTCTTATTTTTGTAGATCTAATTACCCTAAAAATTAAGCAATGAATATAAATGTTTTATTTTCTCCTCCTGGGTTACGACATCATATTTTAGCCTGGTTAGTGGATATCAACATTTCGGGGGTACATACTGTCTCCATTTCGGGAATGAAATTGGAGGAATAACCTTTCTCTGGAAAGTTGAAAACCATTTACAAGTCATAAATCGGAAGAGAAGAAGTAAAAAATTGTGTTCTTTCTTTGATATTAATTTATTAATTGAATTGCATATGTATTTTATTATTTATTCCTTTCGTTCTTTCTTCATTTGCTTCTTTTGTTTCCCTCTTTTTTGACGACGCCACATTACATAGTACGTACGCAATTAGCGTCGAATAAACAGAGGGGATATAAACTGGAAATAACTTAGAAGGAAATGTTCTTGTCTGTTATACTAACACACGCGGTCCTTGAACTGGGTTTTGTAGTCATTATTTGTGAGAAAATAAATGATATTTGTGAAACCCGTAGTACAAACAGTGTACTGTTATTGAAGTGCCCGCGGGTTTATGCTGGAACTTCGCGTGACACCACATACTTCTTGGGCCTCAGTTCAGAATGTAATATGCAACATATAATACTTCTTCTCTCCTTGGAGGCAATGAGTCATGTGTGATTATAAATGGCAGGATATTAATGTCATCTAACGGTCGGTTTTTCTATTCCAGTCCGTACATTGACCAAACGTCACCGTATACCGTGTTTATTCGTAAGCTTCTTGACGACTCTGCACCAACTTCTAAAATTATGCCTATGTAATATCGAGTGAGGTCAGAGGATTCTGAAGAAATAAAGCAGAAGCCGGTCGTGGCATATTCAGCGGCATTACTCGTATGTCGACCCTAGCCTCCGCCCGTCACGTAACCTTCCGCCAGAACATTCACGCACTATCTTCTTCTCTGACTCAAGCACAAACCACACTCTAGCTGCTGCCATACTAGGTGCTTAATGCTCAAATATTTCTTCAGCCTAATTTCAAAGCTCATAGCGAACAGAGTCGATGTTCAAATATGTCTTTGTCCTCAGCCCATAACATGCCACCAGGCTGACCATTGTAATCGGAGTGTGACTCACTCACACCAAAGAGATATTTCCATGGAAGTATTTATGACAAGAAACGTACAAAGTAATATTTATTATTTATTTATTTATTACTGTTTCTTAAGCGGTCAGTCTCTAAAACTGAAGATTTGCAGCGTCTAATTGTAGGGTAATATGGTAACTCTGAATTGTAAATGATGTGAAAAGAAGCACCCGCGAATGTTTTGATTCACTATCTCGACATTTGTCAGGATGTACTGAGAAAAAGCAGGAAAAATACGAAACAGGGTAGGCAGAGTCCCTTTCAAGAATAAGACACCTGAACAGTGAGGAGCAATACCGATTGAGCAACTTGGTCGGTCTGAATATAAATAAAGACATATTGAAAGAAACAGTAGATAGGGACAACAAAAAAGCGAACGATTATTAATATGGTGGGAATCTTTGATGAAGAATGGGGTGAAGAGGGAAAAGACCACATATCGCTTGATTGAAGCCACGTTTACGTACGCTGATTATTAAGCGTTTAAAGATCGTAGTAACTATATATATATACCGCCTGCTTTAACTAACTAATGAATAAACTAACTCCATGGAGCAGAGCCCTTCAGAAGCTAACAGTTCCTCAGCTAGTCAAAATATTATCCGCATTTTATGGAATCCGAAGGAACATTATCTTCTTCAGAAGATACCGCCACTTCTCTCGGTCCCGAGCCAGATCAATCCAATCCACAACCTTATGCTACTTTTTGAAGTATATTTCAATATTATCCACCCATCTACGTCATGGTCTTCCGCGTGAAATCCTTCCCTCAGGTTTCCCCACTAAAACCGTGTAAGCACTTCTCCTTCCCCCTACGTGCCTCTGCCCCCCAATCTCATTCGTCTGTATTTGATCCCTCGTATAACAGCAGCTACTTTAACATTTAAAAAAACCGTATGATTGAGTTTATCGTAAGACTCACAATGAAAGCAGTTATGTCGAAGGTCGCTGTGTTCTGTGAAATTGACGCTGTGTTGTTTGGTAGAATTGTATATTTGAAAAGTATGTTATACCAGACTACACGGCGTCACAACAATCTTCATAGTCACCGCAGTGATAACCTCCAAGTCTCACTTACCCAGACAGCATTTGTCGATTGATTTCATGTATATAAAATGTATATTATATTTACTGTGCGATGGGAACTACTTTTGTGTGTAAGTATATTGCATGAATTGTGGTTTCTAAATGGTCGATATACTAAAAAAAGATAAAGGTCAAGTTGTGCCCGTGCACGCCACGTAAGCTTATGGAGAGTAGAGGTATAGCTCCACAGCTCCATTCATTCTTAACCTTGACACTAAGTGGAGGTAAGTGGTCAGTTTTAGACCTCGGGCGCTTGTTCTTAAGAATATTCGCTGGTGTACATTCAATAGAAGGTTGCCGAGAAACGAACCCAGATTGTCCAGTCTGTGTACTGACTAGGCTAGGCCGACTGACTGATCAAATGTGTACGAAACTCAAGTAGGGAATATATTATAACTTTCATATTAATAGCAATATTTACTCTAAAAATGTAACAGGAATAAAAATGAGGAGGAAGACAGAAGTGACTGAATCATGTTGATAATGATGATGACAAAATACCAAAAGAACTCACGTATAAACCAATTTGCGCGTTACGCCTAATTTACCGCAACCCCAACGACGTCACACCTAGTTTGCTGTACATAATAATTTAGTGTCATGAATTATCATGTCAGATCGTGTGTTACTGAAAATAATTCCCTCTTCAAACAATAAAATTACCATGAGAATTGTCTGTTTTGTAGGTTCACAAACGGACAAATTTTTCTTGCCTGTTTAACACTAATGCCATCATTATTTCGCTGTTTTGTTCTTGTAAATTTGATTGGAACAAACTTAATGAAGATGAGTGAAGCGGCCATTTTGTATACCTGACTTACAGGCTTCTTGCCGGTGATTTTCTCCAGAATTTTGTCCAAAACCAGAGAATGATTTTTAAACTTCATTCAGGTTCCTTCTTCCGAATACTACAGGCGAGAGAGTTCTGTTTGTCTGTCTGTCTGTCTGTTTCTCTTTTTGTAAACAGTCACGACTCTATAATATATGTGAATATTATAGACACAGTTCAACATTGTTCTTGGTTTTACATATTAACCTTATGCCATTTAGTTGCTGCAAACAGAGAGACAGACTGGACAAGGAATTTTTCTGTTAGCCATTTCACAACAAAGCTGGCAACTTCACGCCATACCATGTGTGTATATTTATAGTCAACTTCAGTAACTGCTAGTCATCAAATCAAACAAAAATTCATGTGAAGACTAACAAAGAACCTCTGTTCCCTGAGAGGTAGTTGTTTTCTTGTCATCGTCACAATAAACGTGCAGACGCAATAACATCCAAATTAAAAACTTATAGTATAATCTTCTAACTTAAGGATAAAAATTTCTGGGATAAAGATTCAAATCTCAGCCGAAAATATAGCGTAATATTTGCAAGTAATTTAACGTCTGTGTCTGTCATACTTATTCACAAGGTTATGGAGTATTTATCGTAATATATTTTTCTGTTCTTTATTAGGCCTGTGACAGGAAACGTGAAAGAGGAAATTACGTTTATGCTTGTAGATATTTCTATTTCCAAAAAAAAAAGGATTTTATTTATCCCTTTGTCACCATATCCAGACCAGCTCTGAGATCCACTCCGCTTTCCAAATAGTGAGCAGAGGGTGGTATACTATTTATCCAATCACTACATAATACAGAGGCACGCAGATTGCTTGGAGCTTTGCCTCTACGACCTATAGACACTTCAATGTATTCTATGCATGTGATGATTATCAGGCACTTTATATGTACTAACCTCTTTAAAAGAGGACGTTGGGTTCGATTTTATGAGCAATAGTGTGATTTTTATGTGTTCCTGTTTTACTTCATAAAATGAATTTATATTCGGGAAGATGGGGTTTTCAGTCCGTGCTAACACCTGAACTTTGAGATTTTTATGAAAGTTGGTATTAAGTGTGTGAACGTTTGGCTGGTTTCAACTGGCGCACGACAACGTCCACTCGCGGGATTCTGTAAACCTGTTAATGAAATTTCGGACAAATAAGTATGGAAATTCTTCAACCGCTGACTGCAAGTATTTGTAGACTTCACGAGGAACACTCTGTATCACGGTGTTACTGCTCCATACTAGAAGTTTTCACACAAACTTTCATTTGGTCAGTATGTGTTCAATATAACCGTTAGCTTACGTGAAACTAAAATTGAACTAATTTCTGTACTTATATTGAAGAAAATCCTAAATTAATATCCAGATATGTTTTACAAAACGTTGCATCGTGGTCAAGTTCTGATCCATGATACATGATCTTCTCTCGCCACATCCAGCACGGCCTTAAGACATGCCAACATAAACGTCATCTGCGTCAAAAGGACTACTTTCTCATGTGTCCAATTATTTTTTTGTGTTTCTTATTTTCGTCACAAATTTTACAAAATAATTTCCACATTCAACATGTTTTAAGGTTAAAAGTCTCTGCGTTTTTTCATAAAATGTATTTATGTTTTCTCCACACAGTCTGTTTATGATTTTGCCACACAACGTATTTATGTTTTGTCCACACAGTGTGTTTATGATTTTAACACATAAGGTGTATTTATGTTTTGTCCATACAATGTACTTGTTTTGTCCACACAATCTAGTTATGGTTTGTCCACACAGTGTATTTATGTTTTTTTCCACACAGTGTATTTATGTTTTGTCCACAAAATGTATTTATGTTTTGTCCACAAAATGAATTTATGTTTTTTCCACACAGAATGTTTATATTTTTCTCACGATTCTAATAATAAATAACAAATACTTTCCTAAATAACATTACATGATTAGTCATTTAAAGATGGGTACATTTTTTCTGTGAGGTAGAATTTCATTTATAGATCTTTGTTAAATGAGGTGTTAATTGCAGGAAATGTTGCTAACATCAGAATTGTAGATGGTTTATTGTGTAGTGTGGTGGTCCAAAATGGCCGCTACTTTAATGAACCTCAAATCTTAGTTTAAGTTCCCAAAAATTTAAGACATATATGCATAAAGCCATAAATTTGAAGCGGTCGCCCCATCTCGTGTACTTACTCTGAAACCCGTGAAGCCTATTGGTGGATGTGTTTTGCTCATAAGATGTATTGCGTTTTTAGGCGCTTTCGCATATTACCTTCGTCGTGTCCATCCGTCTGTATGTCAGTCTGGCCACGTGTATCAGCACGGCTCCCACTGGACGGATTTCCATGAAATTTGATACTGTGGGGACTTTTATAAAGATCTGTCGAGGAATTCCAATTTTGATTAAAATAGGGCCAAAATATCGGGCAATTTGCGTGGAAAACTAAGCAGGTTTTATTTTTGTCGGCGACATTAAACCGCCACAAAAGGACTCTCTTCGAGTGAAATGATATCAGGCTCTTAGGATAGCTGATGAGGTATAAAAATCACAGTGTCACGTGATAGTACATTGCCTATCTTGTTTTCTACAACTTTTGTTTAAACATTTTTTGTCCCTATAAACTTTTAACGAGACAAACAAAATGACATAACTAAATTGTGCAGGTCTGCACGTAATGTGTCCGTTATTTCTGTCCGATTTAAAAGAAAATTTGATATACGTTGATAAATTAAAGTAAACCACTCCAGTATCAAATTTTATGAAAATACTTTTAGGAATTTTGAAATACTAGGCTGTCACGGCGATTGTTGCTCGAAGGCTATATTTATGGGTTATTTCACCATGCACGTTCCATTGACTCGGTGTAAGATCTATTCCCTCTTCTCTTTCAGTACTTCTTCCTATATAACCAACACATTTTTTTTTCTTATGGCGCGACAGCCTTATATGGGCCTGGGCCTCCTCGTTTCGTCGAGGTTTCATGGTCACACACACTTTAGACACACCACAGTCGGTAGGACTCCTCTGGACGAGGACCAGCTCGTCACAGAGACCTCTACCTGACAACACACAACACACACAAGAGACAGACATACATGCCCCGGTGTTCGAACCCACGTTCCTAGTAAGCGAGCGGCCGAAGACCCACGCCTTAGACCGCACGGCCACTGGGATCCGCATAACCAACACATATCCTCATCCAATCACTTCAGCATTCACGTGAACCTAATTCAGTCACCCTAGAACGTTGGCAGCACGTTCGTCCGAAGCGTCACGACAAACCAATAACCCTACACGGTGCAATAACACAGAAGACTATCATCTGAATTTTCGAAACATTTCATGGAGGACGGATATATATATATATATATATATATATATATATGGCGAAGTTATTATGTGTGTTTTTACTTTTCGTTATGAAAACACCAGAATATAGCGCCATGCTATGAGATATCTGCAGTGATACAGTTTACGAGCAAAAACCTTTTTTTTTTTTTTTTTCAAAATTTTTACCTGAAAAGAAACCTAGAACTTACTCGGAACTTCAGCATGTATTACACTGCACAAAACCAGTCAGAATTTCGTCCGCTACCGCCATGCGTTAATGATTGATATAGATCACGCTGTTACTTCAGTGGGGGGTTGCTATTTTTAGGGACCAGCTGGCTTCCTGGCTGTTGGCGAATATGCAGATGAACGATTCGTACAGATTTCAAGTGACTGCAGCCAGAATACTTCCTGCACTGACCTTACAGTTCATCCAGAAGGTCAGGCGCCGACAAGGTTACTGAAAACGAATCGTGGACTGCAGTGGTACAGACTTGTGCTTGTGTACACGTGTTTGCTCTATTATTAGTAATGTCGCGATCGTATGTACACACAGAATAACTAAAGCAGAGTGAAAAGTCTAAAACGAATATTTGCTGGTCTTTCAAAAAGCACAATGAAGGGTATAAAATGGAGATGTGTTGGTCTCTAGACTGGTCGAGGAACTCTCTCATTGTAACTATCTTCTGAATTTTAAGTGGAAGAGATTAAATGAATTCTAAAAGGTTCTGACGATGGTTTATGACATTCAGAACCAATTGTCTTCTGGACTTTGCCCATCGTCCGGATAAAATATAAAAATATAAAATCACGACGTTTCGGAAGTTTGTTCTTCTTCCGTCTTCAGGTGAAGGGAGGGGAGACAGCTACTCAGATGGGTCCTTTAGACCGAGCTAATCTCAATCACGACGTTTCGGAAGTTTGTTCTTCTTCCGTCTTCAGGTGAAGGGAGCTGAGACACCTACTCAGATGGGAACTTTAGACCGAGCTAATCTCAATCCAGTGATTGAGATTAGCTCGGTCTAAAGGACCCATCTGAGTAGGTGTCTCCCCTCCCTTCACCTGAAAACGGAAGAAGAACAAGCTTCCGAAACGTCGTGATTTTATATTTTTATATTTTATCCGGACGATGGACAAAGTCCAGAAGACAGTTCTCAATAAAAGAGATTAATTTAAACTATTCTTCAAAGGATATGGAAATAATTGAATGTAAGTTTCTTTAAAATTATTAAATATTTTACGTGCTCTAAATTTCATGTCGGATATATATGTGACGTCAGGCCGTGTCGACTGGTAAATACTTTTCGACGTTTCAAAGGATAACAGTGTAACATTTCGAAAGGTTTGAACCTCGAACATCGCTATGAGAATATCAAATTTCGAAAGACAAACTTAGAAAAAAATAAACGAAGTTTTTGAAGAGAGAGTCAGTAAAAATGTCAGCAGCCTGGTGACTAAGAAATATGTTCACAACAACTAATGCTATCAGTTCTAATTGAAGAGGAAAATGACGGAATGTCTTGCACAGACACGTGATGGTTTACGACGTCAGGCGCGTCGTGCGTAAAACACGTGATCTTGAAAACTATTGTCTTAGTCATTAGCAGGGGAAAACCGGATTTATACAGTACAAAAATTAGAAACATTTTGGAATGCAAAAACTTAAAACGTATGTATGTGTAGGGACAGGTGGCGGGCTCTTGTGAGTGCGGTAATGAACCTTCGGGTTTCATAAAACACGGGGAATTTCTTGACTAGCTGACGACTTGTTAGCTTCTCAAGGACTCTGCTCCATGGAGTTAGTTAGTTAGTTAGTTAGTTAGTATGTGTAACATACAATATATGCCATGTTAAAAGTAAGGTAATTTTCAACACTAAGTGTTGGAAAATTAATTAAAATATTACATACAGACCAAATTGTTAAAAACAGAGTACTGGTGTACTGGGTACCGACGGCAGATGGTGACAGCTAAGGGAAGGGACCTCTTTGCAGTTGGGGTACAGGTACATACATAAAGTAGCAGACGCTGTATTCCGCATTTAGTGACAGTTAATAAATTTTCTTGTAGTCCACTTCGGTACCAATATACAAGTGTTGTGATGTACATATGCACTAAGACACTAAACTTACTGCAGTGCCGATGACGCAAGTATTCCAGTAATATTGCAGCTGCCATCTTCTGCTCCTAATCATAACTGATAACAACTCTGCTGTATTTATTTATCAGCACATTACTAACAAACATAATGGCAGTATAGGGAGTGTCTACTCTCATATTCCTAATTACTTGCTAACATAAAACCGGAGGCATTTAACAACACAATAAAGGCTCAGCCTTTTATGTAAACTAATAAAAGTACTTAGCGTTTAAGCGCTTGCAGAAGATGGACCAGTCAAATATTCGTCTTAAGCAAAGTGTTTCTTAACCAACCGTTATGTCCGAGGCAGGGGAATATACAACTACCTTCTCAACACTTTCCTTTTGTGGCCATCTTTGAACAGGTGAATAAATATTGGTGAATTACTGAAAGAGTTTAACGAAGTTATGACAGATTATTTCTTTAACGCATCAGACTTTTACAGAGAGGTTCCATACTTGTGTCACCAAACGGGCCACATTAAACCTATTTCGACCTACTTTCACCCGTAGCGCTAGCGTCTCTATCGTGAAGTTATTCGTTTCATTTAATGTCATATCCGGCTAACAATCAACGTGAAGTTGTTAAGCAGAAAACGATTCGTGATTAGTGGAGACAGTTAAGATCATCCTAGTAGTCCAGATGAGAGACCTAGGGCATTAATTACAGAGGAGATGGGTTCGAACCTCGTTAATGCCATTGATGTTTTTGGTAGCATGATTCTGTCTCCGGCCGTAATGCGGATTTAGACAGAGAGGAGTATTATATTTAATTACGCTGTAATTGCTAAGATTATGTTGATGATAGTTGAATAAATATGAGTATGGGGTACCGGTGGAATGACAGTTACGACGGAAGACTGAAGTACTGGGAGAGAATCCATTCCCAGTGTCTCTCTACCACAAATCGCACGCAGAATGGCCTGAAATCGAAATTAGGCCTCTTTGATGAGAGGTGATCTACTGACTGTGTCAGTCACAGCACGGACATAAGGATTTATAAAATCTCTACAATAGACTGGACGAAGTTTCTGATCGGAGTATACCACCAAGACGATCCTGAAGAGATGCTGGAGGGTTTGCGACGTTCCGATGCCCCATCCACGGAGTCCTACCGCTGTCTGCATAAGGGTTTATGAAATCAGTATAGTAGAAAATTTGATGTAAGTTCTGCAGATGAAATGACTTCAATAAATAATACGACAGAATAAATTTTTAGCTCCTGGTGTTCACTGTGCTAGTCAGAATTCTGCGCCTTTGTGGAACCCGCAATTTCATCAACATGTTCAGACAATCCCACCAATGACCTACATCCTGAACCAGCTCAATATTCACACCTTTTTTAGCATCTCATGTTTTACAAACGTAGGTACATCCCAGTTATTTCAATTGAATGGTATTTTAAATTAATTACTTTAATATTATCCTGGGTAATGTCGTCCCTGTTCACGCCATGTAGACATATGGGGATACTGGTTACATAACTCAAGTCATTAACTTCGGCAATATATGTAGTTAGCTTCACGTCAGGGCCGTTTTATCCCAAGAGTAAAGAAACCCCGGTAGCTGATGAGTAGGAGATTGTGTGGGTCCCAGAATGAGTGTGGACACTTTGGAGAAAAAAAAATCTTTGCCCAACCGAGAATAGAAACATGAATCCTCGGTTTTCCATTCCGTAGCCTAGTCACTATCCAGACTGAGCTATCCCGGCTCCATGATGTTTCCCAGGTTATGTAATGTTCTGCAGTTTTTTCTCCTGATTCATACGAGAGAACTAATGTACAGCATCAAATCTACCTCCATAGAGCAGAGTCTTTGAGAAGCTAACATTTCCTCAGCTAGTCAATAAATTCCCCGCAGTTTATTGAGCCCGAAGTTTCATTACCTTACTCACAAGAGCTCGCGACCTGTCCCTATCCTAAACCAGATTAATTCCACTTCTTGAACATCCATTTTAATGTTATCCTCCCATCTACGCCTAGGTCTTACAAGTGATCTCTTTCCCTCAGACCTCCCCACCAATATCCTCTATGCACTTATCCTCTGCCCATACGTGCTACATGCCCCGCCCACCTCATTCTTCTTGATTTGATCACCCGATTAAATATTTGGTGAGGAGTAGAGATCATAAAGCTCCTCGTTATGTAGTCTTCTCCACTCCCCTGTTACCTCGTCCTTCGTAAGCCCAAATATCCTCCTCAGCACCCTATTCTCGAACACCCTCAGCCTATGTTCCTCCCTCAATGTGACAGACCACGTTTCACGTCCATACAAAACAGCAGGCAAAATTAGAGTTGTGTATATTTTAAGATCAAGTGATGTTACGAAATATAATCCATGATGCTGGCAACATGTATGGTAACCGCATCTGTCAAGGCGATATGTAAGTATGGCGGTAAAGTTTTTGGATGCGATTTGAATCCGCAATCAATCTTCTTCCTTTACAGAAATAAATTTTAATTCATTATATAGTCACATCTCTTTAAATTTCTAGCTGCAAATATTGCGATTTTGACAAGGAATGCAGACGCCAGGCAAAAGAAGTTAAGTTTCTTGTATAGCGACGTACAAAAACGGACAAACACAGTGAAATCAATCTGTGAGATGAAGCCTGCAAAGAAATTCAACCCAGCCTTTACTGGCTCTAGCCTGTTCTGGTTGCTTACAGTTACAGCTATTACACACTGCTGATTGGACCAATTAGTTTGTGCGACATCAGACACTTTAGTTCATTGCTTCGGTACAAAGATATGTTATTTGAAACTAGCTGGTGACTTTTGAAAATGAGATACAAGGGCATTCACATCAATTGTATTGGCGTTTGTATATATAACTGTTTACGACACTGTATCAACTGCTGGATTTATGTACTGGCGGTAGGATACTACATGAGGATAGTGAAAGATAAATCGGCAGATATTTGGAAGGAAGAGGCTGCCACTTCTAAGGCATTATCCCCGTATTTGCCTGTAGGGTCTGAGGAAAATCACATAATAATAATGATGTTGAAAATGAAAACAATTAACTGATTTGTAACAGGGGAGAATTTTTTTTCTGTCGTCCAACAGCCCAAGTCGGGCCTAGGCCGCCTCATTGTTGAGGTTTCTAAATTACACAAAATTAGACACACACACACAGTAGGACTCTGGATTAGTGATCAGCTCGTCGCAGAAGCCGCTACCTAACAATATACAACAAACACAGCAGACGAACATCTATACATTCAGCGGGATTCGAACCCGCGATCCGAGCAATCGAGCTGCCTCAAACCCACCCTTTAGACTGCAGGACCACCGGGATCGGCACAATTAAATATTAGTCAATTCTTTTATGGTGGTACATACCCGTTGCTTTGTTAAATAAAACGAATATTGAAATCAGTCACCACAACATTATATTCAGTAAGAATAATGCTACGTGTTTCGGCTAAAACGATTAGCCATCATCAGGCCAAATTACAAGAATAAAAACCGGGTGTATAACTGTATTTCAGTTTTGAGATCTCAACATTCACAATCTAAAATACACGTATAATGTAAAAGACAAATGCCTGAAATGTATAATTTGAAGTTTATAAATTCAATTCCGTTCAATTCAGTACCTGTTTACTTTACGTGCTGGCTTAGAAACATTAATAGTGATGATGATGATGATGATGATGATGATAACAATAATAAAGCAAGAAAAAAAAAAGAAGAAAAATAATGATGCTTTTCTTCTCTCTGTTTATCTACGATTATTTCCTTCTTCCTTTTACAATTTCTTCCCTCCTTCCTTTTACAATTTCTTCCCTCCTTCCTTTTACAATTTCTTCCCTCCTATATACTTTCCTCTACTCTTCCATCCTCCTTGGTTCCCTCCTTCCTCTCTTGCCTTCTGTCTCCTTTCTTTCTGCCAATTTCTGTAACGCTGGCAGCCAGCCCAGTCCAAGATGTCATTACCCAAAAATGAAAAATGCCATTTGTACATCACCCCAGTTCGATAAGACCAGAGCCAGCGTTACTAGTCCCTTCCTGCCGAGTCCGAAGTGAATCATCATGGTTTAATGTTCAAATCAAGGCTAAAGGTCCACACTGAACATACAGTATATGCTAATGGCCTGTCAGCAACTTGACTACACAGCGCTCAGCTTACAAAATACTTAGGTGTTTTGCACCTGCGGCCTTTGAACACAAGAGCCGAAAGTGCGTGGAATCCAACACAGTTGAACCCGGCTATAACCACATCGGTTTATGCGACACCTCGTCTATTGCGTCACATATTCTGTGGTACAAATTAATTCCTCACTGTTAACCATAACATTATATCCCTCGGTTATAACAACACTCGTTTATAACGACACAAAATATTCAGTCCCTTTCATGATGTTATAACCGAGTTCTACTGTATTAGAACCCTTTATATTTTTGTGAATATTAATCACACCATCGAAGAATACCTCAAATAAAGCTAAAAGCTATTCTATCCTTCATCTCATCCTGCCTATCTGTCCTGTAAACTACTTATTACATTCGACCTACAGTCGATCGGTGAATCTACCCGCTTTCCTGGCGTATCCAGCCAGAAGCTATTGTAAGAAACACTGCAGCATATACATTACACATGCTTGAGGCTGATTACAAGCAAATTAGAGAGTGACTTGGAAATACCATAAAGATAACAGTTTATGGGGTGTAATGCTCCGTAGTCTGGTACAAATGTATCAAGATTTCGGCGGTACGTACTGTTTCTGTTTTCACCCATGCCCTCACGATCTCCCTATTCTTACCTGAACAAGGAGGCAGTAAATGTTTTCCTAAATGTTGGGAAACTCCTACCACACTACCAGGTGTCATATTGCAGAATACGAAGGCATTAAAAATGTTAGGATCTATATTGAATGCCGAAGAAAAGATTTGTACATATTCCTTTAGTTTTAGTGGTATGGCAGCTCCCTTCTAAACCGACAGGAGCATTAACCACTGGGGGTGTAATTTTGTCGTGAATCTTAAAGCGGGAAGTAGAGTTCTCATTTACTGTTACACGTGAGGTAAATAACTGCGTTACAGACGGAAGCTAAGAGACATTAACCCAGCACAAAAACCCGGAGGTATGCTATAATTATTTAGCAGTAATTCAGCTTGAGGCCAGGTGGCAGATCTGGTACAAGTACAGCCCGTGGCTCTAGTTAATCATTTGTTGACAACAGCCTGTCACAGGTCTTTGTTTTGCCGGGTAAATGGAGGCTTTCACGTTCTGGAACACGGTGTATCATAAAATGTGTTCTGCAGATCACTGGTGGCCCGCGTAAAATTATGCACTCCTCTCCACTTTCATTCCCTATCTCCCGAAGATCCACCTTAAACTTATCCTCCTATATCCTTCAGGATCTCAAGTTGACGTACTCAAAGAAGACGCTTCACCAAAATTCAGTGTCTACCGTAGTCACATGCTCAGCCTATCGCGGTCTCCTAGATATTACTACTGTAAGAGACTATAAGGTAAAGGTAAAGGTTTTACTGTGCACGCCATACAGGTAAGTGGGGTAGTTGGTATATAGCTACACTCATTCTTTCTGTGGCCACTAAATGGAGGTGAGTGGTCAAATTTATGTCCCGGCCGCTTTACCCCCGGTGAAGGGGCTTCCGTTACTTTTTGAACAAGAAACTGTGTGGGCCCCAGAACAACAGAGATCTCTTACTCCTTTCGGTAATTAAAACACGATCCCTCCTTGGTCTAGCCATAGACTAGGCACTATATTCACTGAGCTACAAGGCAACCCATATGTTTCACAAAGCCCCTAGCTATATAGTTATTTTTCGCCAATTGCGGTCATGGGACAGACATCAGCTCAAGGACAGATGTAGCAGCTCAAGGACAGATTTATATCTGTTCAAGGACAGGCGTATATTCTCAAGGACAAGCATACTGGTTAAAGGAGACACGTGTGGGTTCAAGGACAGGCATATTTGTTTCATGAATCTCTAGTATCTTGGGTCACTGAATATAATAAACAATTTTTTGCTCTTTACGACTGTCAAGCTTACGACGATCCGATTTATGGCGTTTGTGATTTATGTGAGTGAGTGAGTGATTGACGATGTATATTTCGGCATAACAGACACAGCCGAATGACTTCCATTGGTGCATTTGGCTGGTTTGCGAAGTGACCTCAAGTGTGGTTTCTTTTATTGTCAAATTTCTGTGGATTCCTGGCATTTGAAAACGTTACGTATGGCAGACAAAAGAAAAATCGCAACAAAAAATAAAGTATCTATTTTAATAAAGAGTACTTATACACTATCGCCGATCCCAGTGGCCGCGCGGTCTAAGGCGTGAGTCTGCAGACGTTCGCTTGCTGGGATTGTGGGTTCGAAGCCGATCCCAGTGGCCGCGCGGTCTAAGGCGTGAGTCTGCAGACGTTCGCTTGCTGGGATTGTGGGTTCGAAGCCGATCCCAGTGGCCGCGCGGTCTAAGGCGTGAGTCTGCAGACGTTCGCTTGCTGGATTGTGGGTTCGAAGCCGATCCCAGTGGCCGTGCGGTCTAAGGCGTGGGTCTACGGCCGCTCGCTTACTGGGATCGTGGGTTCGAATCCCACCGGGGGCATGGATGTTTGTGTTGTGTTAGATGTATGGACAATAGCATGAAACATAAGGTGACATGCAGGACAAAAAGGACTTCAACAATACAAATGGATCAAAGGGGAAAACCCAGTAAATAAAATTAAAAAAAAAAAATCCCACCGGGGGCATGGATGTTTGTGTTGTGTTTGTTGAAAGGACGGTAGCATGGAACGTAAAGTGACATGAAGGACGAAAAGGATATAAAAAACAGTACAAAATGGATCAAAAGGGGGAAAACTCCGGACAGGCAAAAAAAAAAAAAAAAAAATCCCGCCGGAGGCATGGATGTCTGTTTTGAGTGTTGTGTGTAGTCTGGTAGACGTCTCTGCTTCGGGCTGATCACTCGTCCAGAGGAGTCCTACCGAGTGTGGTGTGTCTGAGTGTGATCGTGAAGCCTTAATAATGAGGAAGCCCTGGCCCAATAGGGGCTGTCGCGCCATTGGAAAATAAAACCTTATACATTTTCAAACACAATATAGATAGCACAGCGAGACACAAAAGACCAAAGAACTGTCTACTGATAAAAACGGTGGAAAGACCGTGACACTAGAAAGGAATGGACATAACATAGTAATATTATCGGGACTGTTATCGTTAGTAACATTTTACTTATTTTTGATTGAATATCATATATTTAGGTTAATTTAGGCGCGTCCAGAGACCAGACGAGCGTCTATTCCGTGTAAAATATTCACATCAGTCTACTTTTCATTATATCGTTTATGTAGGAAATAGTTATGATTTACGAATGTCCTATCTATGTCAGGGACCTGCTGCTTCATAAAGTGCAAACACTTCCTGTAGCACAGGACTTAACAATCAGTGACTTTGGCGTTTAAATAAAAATTAATTAAATTTTTTCCACTTCGTTAATATCCTACAAGTTTAGGATAGTTAACCCTGTGCAAGTGTGAATAAAGACATGTAAAACTTCTGTAGCGTAATAAGAACGTCACCATTACCAAACACAATAAACAATGGTACTTGTGTCATAAACTAGAACACCACCTTTACAAATAAAACAATGTCACATTTGTTTTGTCTTTAACAACTTACCTACTGAAGTGAAGCTACAGCAGATGAACTTGGAGTCCTGACAACTTATGCACAAAAGCACTAGTCTTGCACTCGAATGAAACACAATTTCAATTCCGGTAAATCAAATAAATACCCCTTTTTAACAAATCTGATGTTTCTACATATCGTTCAGCAATGCACATTACACAGTTCTCCTGCTGTGTTTGTTGTCATGACCACAGCTGTTTCCCCAGCTGACAGTCTTCCCTACCGTCTGTGGAGTCACACACAAGCTGCCTTCCCTAAGTACAGATGACCAGTGACTAAATTTGACCTGTAGCCAGGCCTGCGCACTGTGCCACTGAAAGCATATGTGTGTGAACGGAAGAAAACCAGATTCACTTCCGTCTGTTAGTCATGAAAAAGGGAGGGAATGTGTAACGTGTTCTTGAAATTGTCTTTATACCTCGTCTTAAGGTCGAAAGGAAACATGGTTTTAGCAAGAGAGGAAGAGGAAGGTGAGATTAGACTCGACAAATTAAAATTTCGGCTTTCTTTGTAAACTTCATTTCAAGGTTAAGTGATCTGAAGGCAAGTATCAGAATGTGGGAAATGGAGGAAGTAGGTCGCCCCCCCCCCCATTCGACGAATTGAAAACTGTAGATTGTTTACTCGTAAATAAAATCCCAAGAATCAGCGATCTATACAAGCTCCAAAGCAAATACAGCATCACTAAGGCAGCCAATAGGCCGTGCCATGGCTCAGGCGGTTAGTCGCCGGCCTCTCACTGCGGAAGCCCGGGTTCGATCCCGGGTCAGTCCTTGTGGGGTTTGTGGTGGACAAAGTGGCACTGGGACAGGTTTTTCCCCTGTTAATTTCTTTCCACTTGTGCTCCATTACTTGTAAAACTTGGTAAAAAACTGCTCATCTTCATCTTCATCATAGGGTTGCACAAAAAGCCTTAAGGCTGTTGTGCGTCCGTAGCATCTGCTGCGGGGCCCTTCACCATGTTAAAAAAAGCAGACAATTCGGGATAGTAACAGGGGAGAAAACAAATCATCAGTGTACAACTCAGGTATTTAGCGCTATTTTTTTTTGTTAAACATCCTACATATTTCTATCCCACTGGATCATTTTCAGACAGAAACCATTATCACATACAAATGTCACTTGTCAGACATTCAATACATATATGTTATTACTATAAATATACGAATAAAATCTGTATAAAATTTACGTACATTCATATAAAGTTCTCTTTTTTATTTTCTTATACATTTTTACCTGCTGATTATAAGGGTGTTCTTGACACATTAAAATTAAAATGTTTCGCCTTATTATTTTATTTTATGTAAGAATTGTAGAGATTACCAGTGAAAAGCATTATAGCTTTTTTAAGTTTATTATTTCTTTGTGTTACTTTCAAAATAAGAGAATAGAGCCATCAATAAAAACATTTTTCTGTTTACAGCTCTTTATTCTTTTATTTTAAACGGCTTATAATTCATCGCTTCTTTTACTTTCTGCTGTCTGCGATCTAATCGTCCATAAATCTTTCTCACCAAACTTTGAAATCTTTTCTCTATTTTTCCCTGCTGGCTATGTACAAATGATTTACATCTCCTGTAGAATTTTTTTCTGTATATTGGAACACCAGGCATGGAACCAGGGCTGGCTATCTGTAAAGGTATGGATCTTAAGCCTTGATTGTAGTTGCACTCATTGCTACACTACACTAGCAACTGAACTGTTAATATTCGAGGTGCGCCGATTGACATGACATCTTTAAGTCGGGGTATATTCCGACAAATTAAAATTACCTTCTGTATCAACAATATGGTAATTTCTGTCATTTTGTGGTTTGGGCATGTTTTTTACACTCTACATAAGCAACGTCTTAAGATAAATATGAATTTCTTTGTAACTTGATACAAAACAATTGTTTCAACAGTAAAGAATTCTGACGACGGTGTATTTAGCAGGCATGACTGATGTTCTAGAAACTGTCGAATGTCTGAGGCTAAAACCCCACAATATTTGGACAGAGAATCTTCTATATTTTTCAGGTGGAAATGGGAAGAGGAGATGCTCCTTTGCGGGACCTTTAGTGGGGAGTTAGTGTCTATCAGTGAACACTGGACTGCTGGCCCAGTGCTAGAGACTAGATAATTGTAAAGAGGTCCTAAGTGTAGTTGTCCTTCTGTCCTTTTCACCTGAAGACGCAGACACATCCAATCTCCAAAAACCTGTGGGTCTTTCAAAGTGAGACGATGGACATGTTCAAAATATTAGTAACGTCTATAACAAGATTTGTATTGAAAAATCTTTCAGAAAACTGGAAGGCGCAAATAATATATAAAAACATTACCTGACATAATATTGATATTTTGTTTCTCTCGTGGTCATGGGCCTCCACTATGAGGTTCCTCGATCACACTCAGACACACCACATTCAGTAGGACTCCTCTGGACGAGTGATCAGCCCGACGCAGAGACCTCTACCTGACAACACACAACACTCAAAATCGACAGACATCCAAGCTTCGGGTGGGATTCGAACTCACAATCCCAGCAAGCGAGAGACTGCAGACCCACGTGTTAGACCGCGCGGCCACCGGAATCGGCAATACTGATATATAATAGCCCATAATATAAGAATCTTACAATTATCTAATTGACTTCATGGAGCAGAATCCTTCTGGAAATAGGTCCTCTGCTAGCCAAAATTCCCCGAATTTTAAGGAATCCAAAGGATCGTTACTGCTGTCACAAGAGCAAACGGGCTCATCCTGAGCCAGATCAGTTCAGTCCACGCCACTTCAAATAATTTCTTTAAGATATTTTAAATTGAAGTTACAAATTAAGATTTTAGTACAAATATCCAGTTCTGTGACATGTAACAGCCTGATGATGACCGAATGCTCGAAACGTGTAGCTGTGTGCCTTCAACTTCAGGTTTGTAATGTGCAATGATAAATGTGAAAATGACGTACAGAACTGTCTAATATGAATAACATTCAAGGCAACAGTTACTACGAGTATTTCATTAGAGGCACAAGGTCGGGATAATAAAAAAAAAGTATTTTTCCCCCTATTTGTAAATTTAATACCCAAGTATCGGTGGCTTGAATAGGCTTGATTCTTGACAAAAACAAATATCTCATTAGCAAATAAGACACCTGACAAAAATTAAAACGTATGTATTTGTGACCATAATCTGAAGAATCATTCAAGACAAGTGTTAATATTTGAATAGACCAGCAACAAGGCCGGATTGGACTCGACAAATTAAAAGCTACTTTTGTGTCTCTGTACACACGATGTGAAGGTTGTGTAGTCTTGAAGGGCTTACAGTATCTGTCATTAAAATAGGAATAGAGTCAGCATAGAACCAACAGTTTAAAATCTAAAATTCATTTTTCTGGTAAGCACAAACTAAAATGGTGTCTGCAGTTTCATAGGCCTCTTCAAAAGGCTTCTACTTTTATCGCGATCTTGCCTGGATATGGCTGAGGTAACAAAATGTGTGACTGAATCATGGGGATATAACTTAACTAATTCTTGACTGAGATTTGTCGTAGGTTTCATTTATGCGCTGATGTTACTTTAAAATATGCTAAAGCAAACAAAATAGGAGCACCGCGCAGCAGCAGCAGCAGAATAAAATGGTTTTATAACAAATGTGGATCACAAACACATATATTCCGCACTGCGAAATATTTTTATCGTTTAATCCTACATACGAAATTTTCAGCAGAATGGACAGCATCCGGCTTGATATTGAGAGTTTACGGGTTCATGTACCGGACATCTTAAATGATTTGTTGTTGCATTCAGCCCTCCAGGCAAATTCCTGGATAATAAATCAAATGCTTCCCAGTTAATTTTCAATAATTATACTGCCATTCAACACTAGCTTCAATCAGTTTTTTTTTTTCGTTAAATGAACTATAAATATATAAGTAAATAGAAATACGTACCTGCCTTCAACGGAAAACTGTCTATGACGGAAATATTCAGGACCTTTTTTTCTGTCGTACGTTTGTTTCCATTCACGATTTTCTCTTCTCCGCCTAATGTGAATGCAAAGGAGAATTTAATTTCCAAAAAATTGTTCTCCAAGAAGCGAACTGAAATTTTGAATTTTGAAAAGGCTGAACTCAGTAGAGAAAAAAAGGAAAATTCCACTTTTGAAGACAGTCATTTAAATAACTCACATATAATAAGAAGAAAGCCATAAAAATCACATGGTAAATATTCTGGCCCTGATGTTTGAATAATGAACCAGTTAAGAAATTCAACTTAGGCATAAAGTAACGATTCTGGTCTGTTCGTTAATTTCTGCATAATTATATCGAAAATCCGTAAGCATTACGAGGAAAGGTGTATTGGACATAAAGTATTTTTTCTATTCTTCTCCCTATCTTTATAACAAACATTTACTGCTCTGATACAACAACTAACGAGCACGAAAACCTCCACGTTTTCACAGACATTGGTGTAGATCTTCGTGTTAGTAAGTGCACATGATTGTTGTTAGTAAGTGCACATGATTGTTGTTAGTAGTACAGAGTTGTTAGTAGTGCAGTGTGTTGTTAGTAAGTGCACATGATTGTTGTTAGTAAGTGCACGTGATTGTTGTTAGTAAGTGCACATGATTGTTGTTAGTAAGTGCACATGATTTTGTTAGTAAGTGCACGTTATTGTTGTTAGTAAGTGCACGTGATTGTTGTTAGTAGTGCACATGATTGTTGTTAGTAAGTGCACAGTGATTGTTGTTAGTAAGTGCACATGATTGTTGTTAGTAAGTGCACATGATTGTTGTTAGTAAGTGCACGTTATTGTTTAGTAAGTGCACATGATTGTTGTTAGTAAGTGCACATGATTGTTGTCTTCGTGTTAGTAAGTGCACATGATTGTTGTTAGTAAGTGCACGTGATTGTTGTTAGTAAGTGCACGTGATTGTTGTTAGTAAGTGCACATGATTGTTGTTAGTAAGTGCACATGATTGTTGTTAGTAAGTGCACATGATTGTTAGTAAGTGCACGTTGTTGTTGAAGTGCACATGATTGTTGTCTTCGTGTTAGTAAGTGCACATGATTGTTGTTAGTAAGTGCACGTGATTGTTGTTAGTAAGTGCACGTGATTGCTGTTAGTAAGTGCACATGATTGTTGTTAGTAAGTGACATGATTGTTGCTAGTAAGTGCACGTGATTGTTGTTAGTAAGTGCACGTGATTGTTGTTAGTAAGTGCACGTGATTGTTGTTAGTAAGTGCACATGATTGTTGTTAGTAAGTGCACATGATTGTTGTTAGTAAGTGCATGTGATTGTTGTTAGTAAGTGCACGTGATTGTTGTTAGTAAGTGCACATGATTGTTGTTAGTAAGTGCACATGATTGTTTCTCGTTTAGTAAGTGCACATGATTTTTGTTAGTAAGTGCACATGATTGTTGTCTGATTAAAAAAATCAGAAATGTGCCTGCAGATTTTAATTACAACTCTCCAATATAACATTTCCTGAAAATCCTTTCTAGCGGTTTGCAGGTTGTTTCAAGCGTACGGATGGACAGAAATAACAATTTAAATAGGCGTTCCGAAGAAATTCAAACATCCATAGAAGAGTACTTCAAACCAGTTCATAAATCTGAATTCAAACTATCTTTATGGACTCTTATATAGTCGAGAGCTTAGGAATATAAGAACCTGGAACTCTTGGCATAGCCCTATCTCGATATTGACCTTGTAAGGAATTAAAAATTCCACTAAAAAATTAACTTTAAAAGGACAAAGCCAATCACCAATAACAAGCCTTATTTATTCTGCATAAGGGTTCATTATCAAACACGTAAATTCATAATTTATATTGAAGTACGACTACAATAAATGTTAATTCTGACAAACAATGCAGATATCAGTAGCCCTGCTATGTAGGTCTCATTAAAGGGCAGAGCTTTACGATGCGGCCTGTTCACGTTTTGGTAACTGTTAAGTTTAACTGTCCTCTCGGAAGAGAAGAGCAAACAAGTTTTTGCCTCTGAAGATCCTGTCCGCCCAAAGCACTCCGTCCTATGCTGAAATTTTAGGTGTGTGTATATATATATATAATATAAAATATAAATATATATATATATATATACTCAGTATTTAAACAGCTTTTCAAAGAAATGAACCTATTTTCATTGTCATAATCGTTCCGGTCGCACTATAGCCCTGGGGTCGACTCAGCCTCTAACAGAAATGAGTACCAGGAATCTTTTTTGGGGAGGTAAAGGCAGCCGGTGCGTAGGGCTGACAACCTTACCACCTTCATGTGCCGATTGTCTAAAAAATCTGGGGGCCTTAACCTCCTGTATCCCTAGGGGCCTGCCAAGGCCTGTGATGGGGTTGCTTTTTACAATACATCAAAAAACCCTGCAAAATTATCTACAAGAAATAATTTAAGTCCTTGGCTTTTTTCTACACTGAGAAATTTACAAATGAAGAAAGACAAGCGGATATGACATACGTTGAGACCCAAGATGTCGAGATGGATTTCGGATTTAACCTCCAATCCCTTTTGAGTTTGGCAAGCCAATAATATGACTTCAAAACCAGTGAAATATAGAAATTAACAAAGAATACTTTCACAGACATGTAAATCATTGGAGACCTGACCCTAGAATTTGCCTGGATGAACTGTTTAAGATGTCGCGGCACATGCTGGTCACGTGACAAGACGCCGCATCTGGCTGTCTGCCACGGTCTGTTACAGAGCACAAGATATAGTGGGGATACACAGCAAATCGCACACACCTGGAGTCCTCAAGTCTGCACAACAGCGAAGTTGTCCACCTTGAACTTGCAGCCAATACACACAGACTTGTCATAAACACTTCAGCACAAGAACGGGATGGAATTCCACGGCAAAAGGTTCCAGTCAGAAGGGTGACGTAGTAAATACAATGACTAAGCTATGGAATAAACGTCCAGAAAGCGTGGTTCGATTCGCGGAAGGGCAAGATACTGATCACTGTTCCAAAGCGTGCAGACCTAGCCTGTAATGTAATGAGTAACGTGGGAATTTTCTCCGAGAGTAAGGCGGCCCGGGCATGCATCTCACCACTCACCCGCAGGTGCAAAGATATACCACTACTCCCCCTCCCCCCTTATTGAGGCAGCAAAGAACTGCAAGCCTGGAGGTTCTCACAGGGATGCCCATGACGATTGGAGTCTTCTAGCATATGACGCTATATCAACTGCTAATAATTACCGACGTTTCGAAAGATCATTGCACCTTCATCTTTAGGGTCACTCAGTCCAAGAAGAGTACTCACTTCTTCCGATTCCCTCTCCCTTTTTAGGTCATCTTCTTTCTCTCCTCTTCGTGTCCTCTGTTGAAGTTTTCTCCTTGCACCCATTTTCTTCTTCCCCACCTTATCCTCCATCTTATCTTCGTCTTATCTTCTCCTTCAACACTTTCTGTGTCCTCTTGTTCTCCTTGTAGCCTTCCTTCTGCTCTTTTTTATCTTCTTGTACAAATTGCTGCTTACATCCGGAAGTGTGTATTGAGAACAAAGGCGGTCCTCCATGACCCGAATTATTAACGTTGAACTATTTTCGGAACTTGTCTTGCGGTACCGGCCATGACGCGCAAGTTACGTTGCCAACTTTTGAAGGAAACTGCAAGTAACAATCATGATATCTTCCGGAAGAAGAGAGAGGTGGATGGTTTTGAAAGTATTTGTTATACGGAAAACACGAAGGCGACCTTTCATCTCACAAGTAACTTCCTATTTAGTCTTCAGGACCATCATATATTTGCGAGATTTCAGGCTTCCGCTGCGGTGTAGTTGAAGCCTTCGTTCTTCTGGGACCTTACGCACCGCATGTTGATGTTTGGTTTCTATTATCGTCAAATTCAACACCATCATTTTTCTAATAATAAAACCATCATCTTACAATAACCTTAATTTCTTCCTTTTATTCTCCTTCATTTTTTCCACTTACACTTTCTCCTGCAGTCCGATTACAGCCATGCTCTGTCTCTCGTGCTGTACAAGTTTTGTTCATCCTTATCTCAATTAATGATATAATACAAGTATAAATGACTCTTTGTGTGAAAGCTCAGAACATGACAAAAGTTTTACCTTCACAAGACAACACATGAAGCACGGAAACTCAGCCATGCTGAAATGAGTCAGTGTTGTTTCGGTGCAGATAATTTTGTCTTCTAATTTATTTCCTACAGAAGGCGTACCGCTCTGAGAAACACTGCCTTGTATGGCCCCTGCATCCCTTTCCTCGCTAGGAACACACTCATCTGCAGACCGCTGAGTGATACTGTGAACGGCAGAAAGGTTTTCTACGCAGTCAAAACTCATCAGCCTCTTACAAATATTTGGATATAACAAACGTTTACCGCTTCACTGACACCTTATATTTTCATTATTATCGGCTCCCTCATGTACGGAGACGAAAATTGATGAACTTACACTAAAACAAAATACACCAAGCATCCAACAGCTAAGCTACAGTTTTATCTCCAAGAATTCCCACAGAACAATACGTTACCGCATCTTTGTCCCTAAAAATGCCCTCAGAAAAAAGCAGTGCCGTGTTTTCTTCATACAACTGGCACATCGTCTTTACACGTTGCACAATTCTGCAACTTCAGTAGCCTAAAGGAAGTACAGCTTCTTCTCGATTGCAATACAGATCACTGTTGGGCGCTACGGACAGCGAGAAAATGAGGCACCTGGGTTCGACTTCTCTTCAGAACGCGGAATTTTGTCAACAATTTCTGTGCTAATAGAAACTCTCGAATGAGGCAATGCACAATACAAGGAACCCCACCGAATTGTCAAGAGCTTGAGTAAATAGAAACTTGTAGACTGTCAAAGCTGAAGGTGTGTGTATGCTGAGAAATAGAAACAAAACAAGAAACATATTTACATAAGATATGCAGAAAGGAAGAAATAAACCAAGCGAGAGAAGACTAAGAATAAACGAGAGAGAACCACACAAGTGATTATCATTATTAATTATTATTACTGTTACGTGTTTTACCTTCATCAGTCTGTATGTATCTGCCTTCACCCAAATTAAGAGATAATAGTTGTACGCCTTCGAATTCCATCTCTGCCTTCACCCAAATTCTAGAGCATAAAGGTTGGTACGCCTTCCAATCCATCTCTGCCTTCACCCAAATTTAGAGTATCAAAGTTGGTACGCCTTCCAATTCCATCTCTGCCTTCACCCAAATTCTAGAGTATCAAAGTTGGTACGCCTTCCAAGTCCATCTCTGCCTTCACCCAAATTCTACAGTATCAAAGTTGGTACGCTTTCCAAGTCCATCTCTGCCTTCACCCAAATTCTACAGTATACAAGTTGGCACGTCCTTCCAATTCTGTCTCTGCCTTCACCCAATTTCCGTTTTATGAATAACGGTAAGTCTGCCAGTCCTGTCTTTCGTAAAGTGGTATTTATATCTGCTTGGCGAGTTCACTTGCTTGCTTACACTTTGCGCTCTGACCGACGTCACTCTTCTACCATTCAGGATTTATTGCGTTATTCACGTGTCTTTCGGATGTAGCCAAAAATATGCGACAGAGTAAAACAGAGAATGGAAGAGAAAAGGAAGGAAACAATAAGGAATGAATGAAGAAACCAGAGAGGGTATAAACGAAAAAATCCAGACAAAGAAACGAAGAATGAAGAAAGTGAAAAGGGGAGATAACTAACTAACTCCATGGAGCAGAGTCCTTCTTGAGAAGCTATCAGGTCCTTAGCTAGTCAAGAAATTCCCCGCGTTTTATAGAACCCGAAGCTTCATTACCGCATTCACAACAGCCCGCTACCTGTCCCTATCCTGAGCCATATCAATCCAATCCATGCCCCCCATCACACTTCTTGAAGATCCATTTTAATGGTCTCCCCACCAAAACCCTGTATGCACCTCTCCCCTCACCCATACGTGCTACATGCCCCGCCCACCTCATTCTTCTCGATTTGATCACCCGAATAATATTTGGTGATGAGTAGAGATCATTAAGTTTCCTCGTTCTGAAAGTCTTCTCCAGTCCTCTGTTAACTCGTCCCCCTTAGGCCCAAATATCCTCCTCAACACCCTATTCTCGAACACCCTCAGCCTATGTTCCTCCTTCAGTGTGAGAGACCAAGTCTCACACCCATACAAAACAACAGGCAAATTATACTTCTGTATATCTCAATCTTTGTATCTTTGGATAACAAACTGGAAGGCAGAAATCCTGCACCGAATGATAACAAGCGTTCCCCGACTTTAATCTGCTCTTAATTTCTTCTTGAATGGAATTTCGTTTTGTTAGGATTTTTCCCAAATATTTGAAATGTTCCACCCTTTTAAAGGATTTATTATCTAACTTTATGTTGTGATTTTGTCCTGCATTCGGATTGCGAGACATGACCATGTACTTAGTTTTCTCAGCATTACTTCTAGACCAATCTCCTTACTAGCGACTACCAAAGCTTCTGTTTCTTCTTTATAGCATGTACCTTCCCCCAATATATTAAATCATCAGCATAAACTAGAAGCTGATGTGTACCATTTAATTTCAAGCCCTCCTGGTTTGCCTGAACCTTCCTAATGGCATATTCCAAAGCAAAGTTGAAAAGCAATAAGCATCTCCTTTTTTCGAAAAGAGATATGAGTAATAAATAAAAATGTTAGATGGAAGAGAAAAGAAATGATTGAAAGAACTGTAGATGAATGACAAAGGAATAAATAAAAGACGGAAGAAGGAAGAGAGATCAGATGAGAAGAAAATATGCCAGGAATGAAGGAAATGTTAATTGAATTAAGAAAAAATGGAACAGGGCAGTTTTGACTTCTCAGGTGACACTGTATTCAAAGACTGAAATTGGAGTTTTGAGAAGAAAAAACAAAACAATATAAGTGTTCTATGAGAAATCCCATCGCGAACACAATGAATCCATTGTTAAACTAAAAAGACACCTAGAAATGAAGGTAAGATTTAAAGCAGTGAATTTAACTGCCTCGTTGTTGGATCAAAAACAATTTAAAGCTTCACTTCACCGCGTTTGGTCATGCGCTCAATGATACTAACCTGCCGTTACCTACGTGACATATTTCAGCAGTGTTAACCTAATCGGCTTCATAACGCACCTTATACTGAGATATGACCCTTCAGATTCACCACAAATAGAGGTCGTGTTCCTCATTTACACGTCAAAACTCTACATAGGCCTTCGTTCTTTTGTAGCGTTGGTTGGGATCGACAGGCCGTCCCGAATTTTCGGTAACGAACTACCAACACTGCGTAGCATTACAAAAGAGCGAAGGTCTCAAGTACGCCGTGGCGGAAGCCTGACATCACGCACAGCTCGTCACAGATCGCTCCATGCCTCCACTGTCGGGCCATTTATGAAGAAGAGTTGAAAAGATATGTGCTTTGGAACAACACGCAATTTCGCGGAGAACTGACAGCATCTTAGACGAAATGGAATTGGGTAGATTTACCTTACACCATTTTTTTTTTAACCGAGATTCCGCGAGTTCATTGATATATAGTAGAAAAATGTTTTCTTTTCGTTTAGCTTCTCCTAATTTTCTATGTGTTGCATTGCTGTTAAATATACTGTCTTTGTAATAAATTTATGTTGACTTCGTGAAGGCTTTTACAGTTTAACTTTGTGTTCTGTAAATATTCCTAATTTAAATGTTACCGCCAGTTGAGGTAATTTTGCAGAGGGGGTCTGAAGAATTAGCATGACGAAAGGTGTTCTTGCTACGAAGGTTGAGAAAGGCTTCCCTATAAGCTGCTCAGTATTATGGGGTGAAGGGTTGGAGAAAATAATGAAAAGTGAGAACAAACAAACAGGAAAATAAATGAAAAGAAGGGAATGTAATAATAAACGGAACACACTTTAAAGACGGTGGGAGACAAACGACAAAGAATGAATGTGTATATATATATATATATATATATATTTTATGGCTCGACAGCCCTATATGGGTCTGGGCCTCCTCGTTTCGTCGAGGTTTCACGATCACACATTTGAGACACACCACAGTCGGTAGGACTCCTCTGGACGAGGGATCAGCCCGTCGCAGAGACCTCTACCTGACAACACACAACACTCACAACAGACAGACATCCATGCCCCCGGTGGGATTCGAACCCACAATCCCAGTAAGCGAGCGGCCGAAGACCCACGCCTTAGACCGCACGGCCACTGGGATCGGCTATATATATTATTTTTATTATTATTATTACTTACTGCAATTGGGTTTTCACCCGGTGGCAGTAGTCCTTACACTAGTACACACAATACAAATGTTTTCACCCGGTGGCAGTAGTCCTTACACTAGTACACACAATACAAATGTTTTCACCCGGTGGCAGTAGTCCTTACACTAGTACACACAATAGAAATGTTTTCACCCGGTGGCAGTAGTCCTTACACTAGTACACACAATACAAATGGACATATAAATATACATAAAAGTAACAATACAATACAAACTATACACAATTACAAAACAATACATACAGTAAATACAAGTACACACATTAGAACACCATTCACACATTACAAAACATCCACACCTTAACAAAAACATCCACTCCTTAACAAAAACATCCACACCTTACAAAAACACCCACACACAATACAAACAAAACACATGCACATTACAAAAAACAACCCCACAAATTAAATAATACAAAAACATCAAAACACACATACTGCAAAAAGAAAGAGTTGTTAAGCCTAACCTAAAACCTAACGTAAATGAATCAGAGTTAAAAGTAATTTCGTATACCAAGCAATGAGTCAAACACCATACAAAAATAAAATTCCATGTTTTCAAAAAATGATACACACACATTTCAACTGCACCATCACTTCACTACTCTTATATACACATCACGGCATTCCCCGTTTTGCCTCCCTTTACTTCACTTCACTTCACTTCACTTCACTTCACTGTATTATTAGATATTTTTCCCCACCCTCTATACCCTTCACTTCACTTCACTGTATTAATAGATATTTTTCCCCACCCTCTATACCCTTCACTTCACTTCACTTATCACTTTCCTAACCCTCTTCCTAAAAATACTCGGCTTACAAGGGAAAGTCCCTAAAGCATCTGCAGGTAGTTTGTTCCAGAGTTGGATGGTCCTATTTACAAAGGAGAATTTTCCGATATCCGTCCTTTGCTTCCTGTTCCTAATTTTCCGATTATGATCAACCCTGCTCAGATAGTGTGGCCTTTGTAGTCTGTCACCTATAGCCTTCCAAGCCCTTTCGCCAGTGTATGCTTTGAAGAGAGCACACAAGCGTGCTGTCTTTCTGCGCTGCGCCAAAGTTTCCCAGTTCAAATCGGTCGTATAATTTGCAAATTTAGCCGCTTTCTGTTGTACCCGGTCTAACGCATTTATCTGTCCCTCCCTGTATGGATCCCAGCACGCAGCCCCATACTCGAGAATCGGACGCACTAGTGACGTGTAGGCTAAGCTTTTAGTATTACTATTTCCCTTTTTGAGAATACGCATTATGAAATGAAGTGCCTTCCAAGCTTTTCTCACCGTGTAATTTACTTGGTCAGCCCAGCTTAAATCGCTGCGTAAGATTATTCCCAAATATTTACAACTGCTCACTTCTGGAATTAATTCGTCCCGTAAAGAGTAACTTAGTGGATCCTTCGCCCGGGCTCTCGTGAAACTAACTGCCTTACTTTTACCTGCATTTATTTTCATCTCATTTTCTACCGCCCACTCCCCCAGTCTGTCCAGATCTATCTGCAACGTTTTTATGTCATTTTTATTTACAATTTTCCTATATATTACACAGTCTTCTGCGAAAAGTCTAATAGTTGAGTCAATGTTCCTCCAAATGTCATTAACGTACGCTAGAAACAGAAGTGGGCCCAATACACTTCCTTGCGGTACACCTGACGTTACTCTGACCTCCTCTGATAATTGCCCTCCTACCCTGACTCTCTGCGTACGACCCAAACGGAATTCTCTTATCCATACAACTACCCTAAAATCCACGCCCGAGGCCGCAATTTTCGCAAGCAGCCGATCATGAGGAACTAAATCGAAAGCCTTCGAAAAATCTATTACAATAGCGTCTACCCTGTCTCCATTATCCAGAGAGTCGGCAATGTCCTGGCAAACCGTGATTACTTGACTTTCACACGAATATCCTGGCCTGAAACCGTGTTGACCCTCGTATAACCAATCATTTTTATCCCAGACCTGCCTTAGATACGATGCTATAACGTGCTCCATTTGCTTGCAGACCACTGAGGTTATATATATATATACACACGTATATAATGTATGTTTTGTTTATGTGTAAAGAAAGAACAAAGGAAGCGAGTAGAAATAAAGACAATAAGTGTAGCTGGTATATTATATCACCTGGTGAAGCTACATAAAATTTTTTTGCAAGGATGTCATATTGTTATTTTACACTAAAATATTAAATACATGAAGGTAAAGCAACCCCATTACAGGCCTTAACAGGCCCTGGATCCAGGAGGTTGAGGCTCCCAGATTTTTTAGACAATCGGCACATGAAGGTGGTAAGGTTGTCAGCCCTACGCACCGGCCGCCTTTACCCCCCAGGAAAGATTCCTGGTACTTATTTCTGTTAGAGGCTGAGTCGACCCCAGGGCCATAGTGTGACCGGAACGATTATGTCAACGAAAAATTCCAGTGACACCATCGGGAATCGAACCCGCGACGTTCCGGTTTGTAGCGCAGTGCCTCAACCAACTGCGCCACCTCCACCTTCATGTGCCGATTGTCTACAAATTCTGGGAACCTCAAACGCCTGGAGCCCTAAAGGCCTGTCCAGGCCTGTAATGGGATAGCTTAACTACTACGTAAACGCAATTTGAAATTATTTTACTATTAATATTCTCAAACTTTTAAGCCCTGATCATATTCTTGAAGAATCTATAGCTACATTTATACCTACGACTGATTAAATCTTGAGCAGTGTTATCGATCTCGAATATTGGCTAAGGAATAAACAATATATGGAGAAAAAGATGGGTCCTCTTTATGTGGGAAGAAAAAGTTTAGCAAGTTCTTTGTATTAAAGTAATTCATACAAATGAAGAAGACATGTGTTATACACTTATCATGGGTAAGTAATGAACACGTAATAAATTTCGTGCATCGAAAGAATGGTCGAAATGGGATGTCAGCGACTGCGCGTTTCCATGGCAACAAAACTTCAAAAAAATTGTAATGCAGACTACAAAAGCTTGGTGTAGAGCTGTCGACACATTGACCTTGTGTTCATTAATATTCATGACGTTTAACGCCTGACCGCAAGTATCGTGACTCATACTGGCCATTGGTCAGATCCCTGAAGAATTTACAATAATGTACCAAAATTGTCATGTTCCTTCTCTCCAGACTACCTTACGTTATCATGAAGCCTGACACGACGGAGCACTGTCCATCTTGACAAGGAAATAATTATACGACTGGCCCATGGCCAATGAATTATCCGGCTTTTACGAAAACCAAATTTTCACAACTGTTCAGAATTGCCTATTTCTCATACATTTCTTGAGATTCAGCCTAAACCTATTTGTTTAAGACAATTTTTAATATTACCTGTCGGATCCCATTTTCGCGTACGGTTTCCAAATTCATTTCTGACCTTCATGTGTTTCATCTAAAATTCTGAACGCATTTGTCACATCTATCGTATATTTAATTACCATAATTTGATACTAAGTATCTGGCGAAGCAATTTTATAGGGTTTTGACGATTATGTATGTCATTTAAACTCATACACTTTTGGACTTTTTCCATCTTGTGTCCGGAAATATAATACATTACGTTTCGGGGACTGTTTCTTTCCCCTCGTCAGGCTTACTTCTTCCAAAGTAACTGCCACATCATATTACTTACACTGTAATTAAACGCGGGTTAATCGCAGTGTAAATAATCATCATGTAGTGAGATTTCTTTGGAAGATGTAAGTCTGAAAACGGCGACCGAAACTGTCCCCGAAACTTAGTGTCTTGTATTTCAATATATGATAGGAAAAGTCCAAAAAGGTCTATGAGTTTAAATATCTGTTAAAGATTAAAAACTATGCATTCCTCATTTTGCATGTTCTGCTTTCCCAGGTTAATTCTGTTTCTTTATTTTTGGAGGCCTATAAAATACGACATATTTCTTCTGTCTTTCCTTCTTGATCCTGGTCTCTTTTACATTTATTTCAGTGTTAATTTCCTCCGTTTTTTGTAACATTTGAAGTTGTCACGCTGTGTGTATTCAGTTCGTGGGCTTATGGGTTGTGACCTTGTGTAGTTCCAGTATTGAATATCAGCGAATCTTCACACATCCTGTCAGCCCGAAACGTATTATGCATCCTTGCAACCTGGTGAAGACCTTCCATACAAAGTACCTATTCAACCTACCACACTCATACCACTGTCCCTTGAACACTGAAGATGGAGACAGTACCTTCCTGCGAAGACTTGGTAACCACTGATAAGTCTGCATCGCGCTACAACCCAAATACCGCAACCTGCATTTCTTACTTTTTCTCACTGGTTCTTTAAATTTTAGTTTCCAAGTCCTTGTCTATTTTTCCCTTTAAATTCATAGTTCTTCGCTATTTCTTATTTTGTTCCATTCTGTGTTTCTCTTATTTAATTAGATAGTCATTTGTTTCTCATTTCTTTTTCTCTTCTTCTTCATTCTGTTTCCTATTCACATCCACACTCAAAATGTCAGTTACTCCGTGACAAGCCAAGTATCGAGTCAGAGTTGAAACATCACTTACTCCGTGACAAGCCAAGCATGGAGTCAGAGATGAAACTCCGAACCTGTCTGAGAATATGACAGTGAGTTGCCTGGTGACGGTTACATGACAGGCTTATATTGAGTAATGGTGGAATGATGATTAGCTGGGAAAAACCGAAGAAGCTCTTAGAGCAACCTGCTTCTGCGACTCAGGTCCACACAAAATCTCGCATGAAGTGACCCGCAAACGAACCACATGCTCCGCGATGACCTAGCATATTTTTATATTGTTCATTCCATGCATTGTCGATAGTAAACTCACAACACTCAGTCCAACAAAATACACTATGTTGTTCTCAGGTTTTTATACTTCAATATCACTTTGAACACTCCTACATGGTTTGGGATCGAAACATGTAGGAGTCTTCAAAGTGATATTGAAATATAAAATATCTGTGAAAAATATACTGGACTGAGTACTGTGAGTTGACCTAGAATAGATAATTTGTTCACTAACTTCAACGAACCACAAAACTCAATGTAAGACTAAACTCCATCGTGCAATATTCCCCAGACACAAAACCATTTTGGGCACACTTCAACAGACACAGCAACAGCCACTGCTGAAGACAAGGCCCTCGTGCCCATTTTCTGGACACTTCTGAAGCGTTGTTTACAAAACAAACAAACATCGCCTTTAATATTCGCGATGACGCCATGTTATCCAAGGAGAACCACTGCAGGGAGGCAAGAAACGAAAACACTTCATAACAGCTTTCATTCTTTCTTTTCTTCTTTCTTTCTATTCACCTGTACAAAAACTTTCTGAACAAGAAAGTATTGTATGTTTTTTCTTCTCGTGCCATCCACAAAGAACACTTGTGAAAGAAAAACATTTTGCGTATACAAAGACATGTCACACGCAATGGAAGATTTTAGAGACACAAAACCTCCCATTCACATAAGAGGACATGAACACGTGCCTCGTTATATAGCACGCACAGTTTTAGCATTCTGCACTCAATAAATTAATCGGCGTCTCATATTTCTACAAGAATATTTTCTCTCCCACATTTAAACTTAGAATGTACGATTTTCGTGACCAAAGCTCTGAGACACCTTCTGTCTAATTCGTAATGGAATTGTTTCATTATTTTCTCTATTACGGTTTCGAAAAATTTACCCTGAATACACTCATATTTCTGGAGCATTCTTAAACTAGTAGTTTCAAACACCCGGTATGCCCGTATAACAATTCCCACAGTCTGTGAGAAAGTAATTTTTCTCTCCAATTGAAAGCTTTTAAAATTTGTTGTGAAATTTTTTCACTGGATGATTTTAACCATTTTTAAATCGTAAAAACATGTATACATTTTATACAAATTTATTTCTATGAAAAATTATTTATAAAAAGAACGCCCAAATTTTATTCGAGCTTCAGTAAAACAGGGCGAGGAATATGCCAAATCGATAGAAATGGAAACGATATTCCGCCACTAGGGCTAACTAAACAAATATGAGACGATCATATTGAAAATCAGAACCAGGTATCGAATATTTGCACTGTTTTCAACTGCTTCGAAAAAGGGTATAATATTTGGCTATTGTGAACAGGGTAATGAGCATTTACTTCCGACAGAAACCGGAAATTTCTTAACCAGTTGAACGACTAGAAGTTTTAGAAAATTTGCTTCACCTGGAACTGACACAGGTGTTATAACTGTAAAAACACAAATAGCATTATGGCCAACGTTATCTCATTTATGGCCATGTATTTACGTGTAGCTACTGTTGTTTTATGCTACTTTCTGAACTGCATAACCACGTTTCTGTGCCCAGAATATCTAACCCATTAAGTTTGGCATACGCATTATGTTATTGAAGGTCATCTCACGCCCTATATCTTGATAGAAACTCAATACATATAAGGTGATATATTCAACTAAACTATTGTTTATTACAAAAACAATAAACTTTACGTTACTTGTACCGTACATTTTTAATTATATATATGTTATGCAGACAAATGTACACAGTATATGTTATTTAACAAATTTAATAAAAATTGTGTTAAATAACATATACTGTGTACATTTGTCTGCATAACATATATATATATATATATATAAAAAACAATATTTGTTTTTATAGCCGCTACATGTTTCAGTCCTAAAGAGTCATCATCAGATGAAAAATTTTAAAAAGGATCCATGAAGTTTGAAACATGCAGCGATTATTAAAAATAATGTTTTTCTAATCAACAATATTTGTGTTGATTTATCACCTTTAATGCACTAAGTTACTGAAACACTATGGGATATGCTCCTTAAAAATTAACAAAATGCATAAAATGAACACATATTACTGGTGGCATATTCTTCCTGTATTTTAGCTTCAAAACTGCTCGAAGTTTTTAAATCAGATTTAGCATAGAAAGAATTATAGTCTACATTCTGCCAGTGGCATGTAATGTCTGCGGAATTTTAGCCAGATGGAAAGAGTCGGTTGAATAACAAGCCACTGGGGGCACGAAATCCTGTATGGAGATACGTCATGCAAGTTATTGGTAATACTGCATTGATATTTTTCTTGTTATGTTAAAAATTACACTTACATATAAATGGCACGAAGTTTTGAGGGGCTTGCCTTTCGATATTCAGGTTGTTGACACTCTCCAGGAATCAGTACTGTAGTTAATGCTTGTCACCAAATTCTTTTAGCAATTTACCATTCCTGTGATCAGCTTGTAATAACTAAATAACTTTTAAAAGAAATAGGGGTTTTAGTGTTAAAAGCAGAATGACTCTGTAGTGACCACTATACAATTTCACTCTATAACATGCCATGAAGGCATAAAGGGGGAGTAGAGGCACAGCTCCACTCATTCTTTAACCTCGGCGTTACATGGGGTGGGTGGTTAACTCCACGCCACGGCCGCTTTACCCCGGGGAATGACCCAGTACCCATGATGGCTGAGTGGGTCTGGAGGGGTGCGGAAAACCTCGCCCCCACCGGGATTCGATCCCCGTGCCGCCGTCAAGCCCGTAGCGAGTCGCTATGCCAACTACGCCATCCCGGACCACATTAACCACTATAATAAAAGGTTAAATAAGAATTTGAAGAAAGAGGTTCTTCGAGGGTTGAAGTTCCAAACCGCTGAGTAATGTGATGTATGTTGTAGGCTGGGATTTGTCATTTTACTCTCATGCAATGAGAAACAAATTTGGAGGCAGTACGATACACTGGTCCATGGGAAAATACAACAGATAAAAAAATATTTATTTAAAAGTTTGTTATGTACAACAGTAAAATCCTCTTTTATCATTGACACCACCACTACCACCACCACCACCACCACCACCACCATCACGATTATCATCATGATCACGGATAAGATTAAAACCCGTCAAAAACTGTAGCCCCAGTCCTAAAAGAACAAAAATACGTTACTTTATGATAGATTTTATTTCTGTCTTTCTACATTAACAGTGACATGGAATTCATTACATTTTAGAAACATTTAATAAAGTTGTGTAGCTACACTGCATTGACCCTTTAGATTATGTCAATAAATTATGAATGCAATAACTTTGATTAAACGTCATGTGTTGGCATGAATACCAATTCTATAAAACGCAAAAGTAGCTCATACGACACAACACGATTTTGAGTAGTCTGTATTGTAACTATAAACGTATTTCATAATCTAGATCAGGGATAACATCTTGGTACACTCAGAAGAGTTTTTGTTATCAATGGGAATTTAAATATATTCGTAATAAAAAATCGTAATTATTTGCCGGTGATCGCGCAGCATGTGGTGATTTCTGGTCCACGAACCACACTTCTCTTTAATGCAGAAAAGTTTCAAGTATTTATGTTATGTTCAGGAGCACCGGGTTCGAGTGTAAACACAATAAGTACAGTTTTATTAGAAGATTATTTATTATTTGCTGGGTATTTGAGAGTTAGGACGTGCTAACAATATTCCAGAAAAATTCTTAATATGAGAAAAGTTAGAAATTTATTTGTCATAAGTTTCGTTTTTGCATCTGTCTCATTCAGCAAAATTTAAGACCCGCCACACATTACCTTTCTCTTAGTTAGATATTCTCCCAAAATATTTGGCAATCCCTGCCTTAAATCCTTATGCCATCTTCTGAACTGCATTAAGAATATTCAAGCTGCAGCCCGTAAGACTGCTGTAATATTTTGTCTATGACTACGCAAGATGTAGCTGATACGAGTGCTGTAACACTTTGTATACATTCTACTTAAACTCTATGCAAGATATTAGTAATATGGTTGAGGCAATACTCTTTGAATTTTCTGTAATGATGCCTCCATACGTTCCAGTTTGCGAGAGTGGATGACATTCTTTTGAGTGGTATGACTTGGCTTGAGTGTTTGTGATTGTGTCTGAGGAACACTTGTGTTACGCCTTTCAGTTCTCCACAGACCGTAGAGCCGAAATGTGAAGTAGTAAAGGAGTTCGGCTCCACTCAGCAATGAGAAGCCGATGAAGAGCCCTGCTATGCCGCCTAGAGACACTGTAATCAAGAACAGCAAAATCTGATGGGTGTCTGCCTCATTTTGGGTTTGGGAAGGCAAAATATATTGGTGAATATAAACACAGGACAAGCAGTCTTACAAGTGGAAATCCTAGTTTACAACGAGCTGAAAACTGTAGACAAGGATTGTGACGAATAATCATCGGCTTAACAGTAGTACTTAGACCGTAAGCAACATAAGTAACTACAGATAATGACTGCGGAGTTTTCACTTGACCTTGGCAGTGGTTTGCACTGGAAAAAATTTTATCTGACACATTTCCTTCCTAATTCTTATGTTTTGTAGATAATGTAAAAAAGCCGCGAAAGCGTCCCGCCATTGTTACGATATGCTTGGTTCCGTATTTTCTAACTTTACCGTAATTTTAAATACACCACCATAGCACACGTCAGCATTACAGTTAAATAACATGTTACATAAAATGAAAAACTTCATTTTTTTTCTAACTTTTTTCCCAGTGAAAGCTTACCCATTCATTTTAGCAATAATAATTTCTTACCTTTTACATTCGAAATACATGTCCATCCTATCGTGCGAAATTACCTGTAAGATCGAGCCATCCGAAAACCACGTCCGTGCGATATAGCACCACTGTAGAATGCTTGAAGTGGACGTCCAGCAGGATATGGTCCTCAGCGTCAGCGGTGCCTCTGTTGGAACAGGCAGCAGCACAGTGTTTGGCGAGGCTTGCAGGAATATCCTTATAAAAAAGGCTTTAGGTGCAGAATTAACTGAACTTATTACCTACTTCATGATTACAGAATAGTACGAAGGCAAGGATGTGGAAGAAAGTGATCGTTGCCTAATATTTGGCAGTGTAATATACAAGAATAGGAGAATGATATTAAAATGGAACTTAAAGGAATAGGATGAGAAGGCATGGACTACATTTATCTGGCACAGGATGGAGAGAAAGGGCGGGGTTTGTGAGCGTGGTAATGATCGAGGGGATTCCTTAATATACGGGGAATTTCTTGTCTAGGTGAGGAAATATCAACTTCTCAAGAAATATTCTGCTCTATGGAGTTATTTAGCTAGGTACTATCCCTGAATTGGCCTGGAGGGAAAGACGAAAACAAAGAAATACTTCTTCCAGAACAGTCGATATCTGGACGCAGATTCAAATCCAGCATATTCCCAACAGCAAATGCAAGTGTCACCTACAAAATCACGATGTACACTACCAAGTTTTATTACAATCCGCTCACTGGTTTACAACTGTAACTGGAATACAAGCACGTAGATGGAAGAATGCTTTCACCTTCTGGCTATTGCCGTAACAGCAACAGTCTATACTAAAGACTCAACGCACTATAGCCGGGAAGAAAGCTTACCCTTGGGTTACGTAAAACTCTGACGTGTACTCCGTCCGGTCGCAGTCCTCATGACATTGACAAACCATACCTTTCTGTCCGTCATCAAAGAAAGGGTTGTCTTTCTCAGGCTTTTCGTAATTAAAGACATCTGCAATAAATTATATTAATCTTATTTTAACCGGCTAAATGTGAGGCCATTTTTAGTTCATTAGATACATCACAATTAGCTTCAAAATTTAATTCCAGGAAAGATAAATTGGCTGCATGAATCAGCTTTATTCTGCTAGCCACAGGGTCTCATTTTCTCCCGGCCTTTTTTTTAAATAATTAAGTTGCTCATTATTGTAGGAGCCAGCATAGTGTCTACGCTACAGGCCGCACACTCTGAAAAACAGCGATACGATTGCCGGCAAGGGCAAGAGGTTTCTATCTTCTCCGAAACGCCAGTCACAAGGGGCACCCAACTCCCTACTTGAAGGGTACTTAGGCCTCTTTCCCTGAGCACGAAGCAACCGGGCCGTGAAACTCACCATTCAACCCAAATAGTTCCAAGGTCAAAAATGAGTGAAGCTATACACCCACTTACTCTTGTACCTGCATTATTATTTTTTTGTTTATTGAAGGGCCCCGCAGCAGCAGATGCTACGGACGCACCGCAGCCTTGAAGGCTTATTGTGCAACCCTGTGATGAAGATGATGAGGTTTTTTTTTCCTGCTTTTCCATTTTAATGGAGCACCGGTGGAATGAAATTGACAGGGGAAAACCGAAGTACTCAGAGAAAAACCTGTCCCAGTGCCACTTTGTCCACCACAAATCCCACATTACTCATATGCCTGCATGTCATGCACAGGGACAAACTTACTTTTCACCCTCTTGTCGTTATATATGTTAGCAGGCAGATTTCTTTGTGGTAAGAATATGAGCAAAGTAAGGCAGCAATACACTGCAGTTCCAGTATGTTTGGAGCTCCTTAAAATATGACACAAATGATATTATACAGCCTGTATGAGCTATGACAAATGGTACACAGCCTCTACAGAATATGACACAAATGATATTATACAGCCTGTATGAGATATGACAAATGGTACACAGCCTCTACAGAATATGACACAAATGATATTATACAGCCTGTATGAGATATGACAAATGGTACAGAGCCTCTACAGAATATGACACAAATGATATTATACAGCCTGTATGAGATATGACAAATGGTACACAGCCTCTACAGAATATGACACAAATGATATTATACAGCCTGTATGAGATATGACAAATGGTACACAGCCTCTACAGAATATGACACAAATGATATTATACAGCCTGTATGAGATATGACAAATGGTACAGAGCCTCTACAGAATATGACACAAATGATATTATACAGCCTGTATGAGATATGACAAATGGTACAGAGCCTCTACAGAATATGACACAAATGATATTATACAGCCTGTATGAGATATGATAAATGGTACAGAGCCTCTACAGAATATGACACAAATGATATTATACAGCCTGTATGAGATATGACAAATGGTCCAGAGCCTCTACAGAATATGACACAAATGATATTATACAGCCTGTATGAGATATGACAAATGGTACAGAGCCTCTACAGAATATGACACAAATAATACACATTATCTAAAACAGACCCTCACATTCTTTTACGTGGTGTGGGCAACTTCGGCAAAATTTGATCTGCCAGCAAGCAATATGAAATTCAATCTGCAAATTGAAGAATGAATAAGTATATGTATAATATGTATAATTTTACCTGTGTATTTTTTCTCTACATTATGTGCAATAAAAGTACACTGACAATAACAGAACACGTTTATATAGAAATTGCAATTCACAACACACACGTAGGCTAGGGTGTAGTAAATTTTGACCCATTTTTACACAATTAATCCGTAAAATGATGTATGTCTCCATAAATAAACAGCTCATAAGTTTTCAAAATTGCTTCGGAGTTATATATCGGCTTTGCCAGGGAAAGGGTTAAAAGATGTTACCTCATTTCAAATGTTTCCATGGGCAACAAAACCCTGTGTAGCGGGCACATTTTTCCCGCGTGCTACGGGTTGAGAGCGCCTGCTCTAAAAGATATTTCACAAAAAAGATCTCTAATTTTGTGTCGCTCATTGTTCTTTGTTTCTTTAGTCCCAATGTAGCAAGAAACAACTTAGTAAATGCATGCTCTCGTTCTGTCATTGCCTCTAAGAAAGCAAAAAATTTCATTTTGTTTAATTGTCATCAAAACCTTAAAATGTGATTTATTTTTCTATACATCTCTCGTTCAGAACGTGCATTGCTGCAATAAATATTTGGCGATCTAAATTCCAGATGCGCGAAGTAACGTATGTGAAGTGTCCGATAATATTATCCGATTTTAAACACAATAAGCTTGTAGACAAAAGTTGGTATAATTCACCCATATCAAATTTAATAAAATCTGTACCGGAATTCTGAAGTTTTTGAAGGCTAAGAAAAGGTTGGATGGACAGACATAGCAGCTAAGTTGACAGGCATTTTTGCAACTTCTCTTTACGAAGTACGCCGGAAAGTAACAGAATTTCAGCCGAAGTAGTAGATAATGTGGAACTTACCGTTGAAATCGGATAAGCACATGAGTCCAGACACGTCACACACCGGTAGGTTTCCTGGGAACAGAATAAATTCGTCGTCACTTATCATTTACACAACAGTCGGTATTTATTTATGAAATTAAATACACGCAGTAGATCTGATAACAAACACCTGTCGACGCAAATGCACAGACCTTGCCGTATTTCTTACAGTCAAATGGTCACGGTCAGACCTACGTAGCGCAGCAAGAAAATAAGGACTGGTTGTGATTAAAAAGGGTTTAAAGAATTTAAAAAATATATCTTTATTGCAACACGTTGGTGTTATAGTGTTATACTATGTATTCTCAACTGGGTGAGGAACTATTAGCTTATCAAGATGGACTCTATGCGATAGAATTATTTAGTAAAACCTTCAGATAAAACACTGGCAATATCCAAGTTAAGAGTCAGTTCCATCCACCTCGCATCCTCAAAGTAGGCCGGGATAGCTCAGTCGGTATAGCGACTCACTACGGGCTGGACGGTCAGGGGATCGAATCCCGGTGCGGGCGAGGTTTTCCGCAGCCGTCCAGACCGGCCCTAGAACCCACCCAACCTCCTACAAAATGGGTACCAGGTATTTTTCTCGGGGGTTAAGCGGCCGGGGTGTGGCGTTGACCACCTACCCCTATCTAGCGCCGAGGTCAAAGAAAGAGTAAATCTATACCACTACCCCCGTCTGGGCCTTCATGGCCTGTTCTAGAGTGAGGTTTAGTTTTACTTTATCCAGCCTCAAAACTTATTTCCCTAAACCCATGAAACTTGGTTAGGAATCTTCAACGAGGGCAGACAAAGACTTCATGTGCCAGTTCCATTTATCTCGTATTCTCAGAAACGTATTCCCTAACAATTCACTAAGCTTATGGTAACAGAACCCAAAGGTTCAATAGCAAAGTCCGCTTGTGAGCTCCAGTCCAGTTGCATCCATTCCTCTAACGGATCTCGCCGTTTCTGACAGAGATGATAAAGCGAGATGAAAGGTTCTCACTTTCGATGGGGTAGAAGTATGGCGTACAGTTGCAATACATGAAGGTGCTGTCGCGGTGACACTGAGCTATGCAGTTCTCGTGGCGATAGATGGGGAATCCAAGGGATCGGGATTCATTCTCGTACAAGCAGCCGCGTCGGTTTGCGTTTAGGTCGAGTACCTGCGGAGTCGTGTACGTCACTTGGGCTGACAGAGAGATGTGGGCAGTGCTTCCAGAAGTGACATCAGTGCCAGCAACTGGGAAGTCGTATGGACTTGTCACGAACACCTGTGAAACATTACAACAAAGAATTATAAAATGTTTTGAATTTGAGATCTTCGCGGAAATTGATGTGAGTGACTTTATGTTATTTGTACCGTACATTTTCTTGATTATACAAAATCGTGTTCCGACAAATGTACACTCTTTATTACGTGTTATTTAATACAGTTTATACTAAAAATAGTCCAACATGCTTCGAACTATGTTAGTTCATCTTCAGGGACTCAATTGTTTATTACACCAGCTATAGACGTATGGTACTCATTAAAATATATAAGTTAGTAGATAAAATGTCGCTAACTGTGTTGAGTTTGTGGTCACTGTATCTGCTGCTTTGTGTTCACCATTTGTTTGTTAGTGGTGTACCTAATAAATATATAACTATAAAAAATAAAAATAAATATATAAACGGTATTAAATAACAGATAATAAAGAGTGTACATTTGTCGGAACACGATTTTGTATAATATGAGTTTTGGGACGTAACACCGTGTGGTTTGGTACATATACCAACGTTTTAGAGAAATTTGGGTAGAAAAGCTGTAGATGGTGGCAGTAGCTTGACCAAGACGTCAGGCTCCTAAGTCTCCGTAATGCAAAGCTCGATCGCACTTTGTCTTTCATTCCTGGCTTCTGCCTGTCAGTGTGGCTGTAAATCCACATTTATAGAGGGGAGCACACACTGGGTATGATTTACATTTTGCTGTCTATGATTGTGAGTATGAATATCGCATGATAGCGACGTTGGAGATTACCATAGGCGCAACTTGGCTAATAATATTAAGATCTGGGGGGGGGGGGGGGGGGCAAAATCGACCATGGGTATTAGGAACTTTAATTTAGAAAGGAGTCAAGTTAAGAAAGAGGGGGAAGGTTGGGTTGTTTCATTTTTGCTGTCTTTACGCTACCCAAATAATTATTTTGAAAATATTTCCATTTTTATTTGCCCCTCTTCAACTTATTAGCCAAGAAAAAGTATTATTAGGTAGAAAAAATATTTAAGGGGAATTTTCCCCCCTTGCATCCCTCCCCCAAGTTACGGCTATGGTCCAAACCACGGTGTACAGCCTGGTGTAGCCTGCCAAGCAAGCAATAATCGCACACTTTTTCAAGAGGTGAAGATAGGGAATTGCATACGATATGGAGAGACCAAGAATTTCTGCACGGAAGGGCGGCTCCTTCTATTTTGAAATTTGTATGGTCTTATCATATTCCTGGTTTCTATATATTTAGCGAGCTTAAAAAGACTGAGTCACTTACTGTACACCAAATATTCTTGAAAGCATCACAAGTGTCCCAGCAGAAAATTAACTAACATAATAAGTTCCTTCACTAAGACACAAGGAGTTTTTGGAGAGTTTTCAGATTTTGTAGTCTTTTCGCTAAGACACCTGAAGATTTTGAACAGTGTTCAGATATCAGTAGGCCTATTCGCAAAGGCGCCTGAAGTTCTTGAAAAATGTGTATTCAGATGTCAGTGGGCCTATGCACTCAGAAATCTAAATAATCTGATAAAGTTTTTCAGATGTCAATAGGCTACTTACAGAGGCACATAAAGTTTTTGGAAATGCATGTTTAGATGTCAGTAGGTCCACTCACAAAGGCAGCTGAAGGTTTTGGAAATGCATGTCTAAATGTCAGTAGATCCACTCAAAAAGGCACCTGAAGTTTTTGGAAATGCATATGTAGGTGTCAGTACGTCTGTCCACAAAGATATCCGAAAATGTGGAAGTGTGAGGTCAGGTGTCATTATGTCTAATCGCTACGATCCTTGTAGTTTCAGACAATGTGTATCAGATATAATTACATCTACTCACTAAAAACCTGCAGATGTGTCACAATGTGTATCAGATATCATTACGTCTACTCACTAAAACGCCTGCAGATATGTCACAATGTGTATCAGATATCATTACGTCTACTCACTAAAACACCTGCAGATGTGTCACAATGTGTATCAGATATCATTACGTCTACCCACTAAAACACCTGCAGATGTGTCACAATGTGTATCAGATATCGTTACGTCTACTCACTAAAACACCTGCAGATGTGTCACAATGTGTATCAGATATCTCTCACTAAAACACTACTCACTAAAACATCTGCAGATGTGTACAATGTGTACCAGATATCATTATGTCTACACACTAAAACACCTGCAGATGTGTCACAATATGTATCAGATATCATTACGTCTACCACTAAAACACCTGCAGATGTGTCACACTGTGTATCAGATATCATTGCGTCTACCCACTAAAACACCTGCAGATGTGTCACAATGTGTATCAGATATCTCTCACTAAAACACTACTCACTAAAACATCTGCAGATGTGTACAATGTGTACCAGATATCATTATGTCTACACACTAAAACACCTGCAGATGTGTCACAATGTGTACCAGATATCATTACGTCTGCTCACTAAAACACCTGAAGATGTGTCACAATGTGTACCAGATATCATTACGTCTACTCACTAAAAACACCTGAAGATGTGTCACAATGTGTATCAGATATCATTACGTCTACTCACTAAAACACCTGCAGATGTGTCACAATGTGTATCAGATATCATTACGTCTACTCACTAAAACACCTGAAGATGTGTCACAATGTGTACCAGATATCATTACGTCTACTCACTAAAAACACCTGAAGATGTGTCACAATGTGTATCAGATATCATTACGTCTACTCACTAAAACACCTGCAGATGTGTCACAATGTGTATCAGATATCATTACGTCTACTCACTAAAACACCTGCAGATGTTTCACAATGTGTATCAGATATCATTACGTCTACTCACTAAAACACCTGAAGATGTGTCACAATGTGTATCAGATATCATTACGTCTACTCACTAAAACACCTGCAGATGTGTCACAATGTGTATCAGATATCATTACGTCTACTCACTAAAACACCTGAAGATGTGTCACAATGTGTACCAGATATCATTACGGCTACTCACTAAAACACCTGCAGATGTGTCACAATGTGTACCAGATATCATTACGGCTACTCACTAAAACACCTGCAGATGTGTCACAATGTGTACCAGATATCATTACGTCTACTCACTAAAACACCTGCAGATGTGTCACAATGTGTATCAGATATCATTACGTCTACTCACTAAAACACCTGAAGATGTGTCACAATGTGTACCAGATATCATTACGGCTACTCACTTAAACACCTGCAGATGTGTCACAATATGTACCAGATATCATTACGTCTACTCACTAAAACACCTGCAGATGTGTCACAATGTGTATCAGATATCATTACGTCTACTCACTAAAACACCTGAAGATGTGTCACAATGTGTACCAGATATCATTACGTCTACTCACTAAAACACCTGCAGATGTGTCACAATGTGTACCAGATATCATTACGGCTACTCACTAAAACACCTGCAGATGTGTCACTCTCATGACGTGGCGGCATATGTTCGGGGAATGTTTTGATCCTTATCCTAAGGCCACTCCACATTCCTGATGTGCTTGTTCGTCGGGGCCTCATATCTTCCTTGCTGCACTCAGGATCGTCTTCCGAGCACTTGTTCAGTTTACAATATTGATCATCACCTCGGCATGTCTTCTGAGGCGTTTCGCTCTTTCTGAGGAAAACCAAATTACACCTATATGTTATTTGAGTTTCTCAATCTAGTAAATATCAAGGTTTCGGTCTTCTGAGGTGTGACGTCGTGCAATTTGCTAAACAGATACTATTGTTTCGGAGTAACCTATTGCCTTCACATGACTACAAAAGTCATGTACCAGAACACAGAAAACACCAGTCATTTCATGATACAGTGTTTATTTATTGCTTATTTAAGGACGATCTCAGTACGTACGAATACATAGCATCACATTTTAGGATAACTAGTGAATAACGAATATAAAGTGTTTGGAAGTGGTCATGGCCTATTTTGAGACACTATTCTGGTATCTGCCTGGAGGAACTGAGAACAAACATGAAGAACCTAAGGCATAGTGTCAGTGTCCAGGCTTTGATTCGAAACTGACAGCTCCCGACTACAAGTCCGAAATGTTACTGCTAGATCAAAATTGTTCCTTTAGCGTCTTTCTTGAACACACAATAGTCGTTTAGCTACTCATAACAGTCCTGTGCCCAGCATACTTTCCAAAAGACCCGCAATTTAAGTGGCCGTCCTTACTTTCAAGTTCTGGGCCGACGACCTTAGGTGATATTTGATTTACTCAGCATTACACTGCGCCTTGACTAAAGTCGTTTTCCGGCGCCAGAGGGTAAGTTCATAAATCCCTTCGCAGTATTACCTATTCGGTCCCAATTCTGAACCAGCTGAACACAGTCCATTCCCTCACACACTAGTTCATTAACATCAATTTTAATACAATCCCATCATCTATGACTTGTTCTCCCAAGTAATTTCTTTCCTTCGAGAAATGCCGATTAAACATTTCGTATAGGCTACGATTCCTGCTTCCACATGCGTGCTCCATGTTCAGCCCATCGCATCATCTTTGCTTTAATCGCTCTAGCACATATCATGAAGCTCCTCACAAATAATTTTCTCCTCTCTCTTGTAACTGTCATTCTGTTAGCTTGAAATATTAGCCTAAAAATTTTGCTCCCCAATATATCCAGTCCATGACCTTCACTTACTGTTGTCTGTATTCAGATGTCTCTGAGTTGAAAGAATAACAGAAGCCATATTCAGTTTTCTGCAGCTCGAACAGAGAACAACAGTCATAATACATGTTTCGCCACCAGCATTTCTCCACGAAAAGATCTTTGCACGAGTTGATCACCTGAACCAACACCAAAAACACACAATTAGTTTCTTGTTCTAGAGACGTGCAAATCTTGCTCGAGAAGCTAACAGTCTCTCGACAAGTAAAGAAATTCTGGGCTCGTTAACAACTCAAATCTTCATTACTACACTCTCCAGAAGAAGATGCCAACAGAACTCATCCTAAGCCATTCTCACATTCTATTTCTCTAAGATCGTTTTTAATATTATCCTTCCAACTACTCCTGCGTACGGGTTTGGTATCCTGTCTTCAAGTTTAAAACGTATAAAATGTCACACGAATCAAGTTTTGTGCTAAATATAAACATTTCCTTATTGCAGGAAAGAATAATGGCAGAAAAGTTATTAAAAGACAAAATAGTTACATAAGTGTTTGTACAACTTTAACAACCTTCAATTTCTTACTTTTAGGCAATTTGAAGCCTGCTATCTACTAGGCACGCGCAGAACTATGTTTCCTCAATATACGCCATGAATGTATTTGGAAAAGTGGAGTTATAGCTCCAACCATTCTTAAACTCGGCATGAGATTGGATGAGTGCTTAACTTTACGTCCTGGCCGCTTTACCTCCGGGGAGAGACCACGGCTACCAATTGAACAGGAGGCCGCTTGAGCTTCAGAACCAGTCTGGACGCTTTGGAGCAAAGACAGATATCTTAATGCTGACGGGAAACGAAACAGGATATCTCGGTATTTCAACCCACGGCCTAGTCACTATAAACACTGAGCTACTTCGGTTCCGGCACAAGAACCACCTGAAACTAAAAAAGTGTTACATCGGTGTGCACCACAATATTTCAACGGAGTGCATCAAAATATTACTTTGGTCTATATAAAAATTAAATTGTGAAGTTGTAGAAACACACAAAATTTTGAAGTAATGCGGTTTTTGATTTAATGAAACCACAGGGAATGAAAGCGCCATTAATGTTACGCGATGCATACATTTTCTAAATTATTATGCCATGATTCAGTCACAATAAGCTCCTTTCTTTTAAATAGTGTGAGGCTGACTAGAGATTAAGAAGTAATTAGCAATGTGAAAGAGAGTAGTAATTCAGACTTAAAGGCGATCAGATATTTCACAAATTCCTCGCGCTTCACTTCAGCCAATGGTTCATTACATTTTTTCACAAAGAACCGCCAATGGCCCCTGTTCTAATACAGTTAAAGGGGATTTATACAGGGTGATTCAGGAGGAAAACCAATACTTTGGTCAGGTGGTAGAATCGGACATCGTGAGAAAAAAATATTCATATCACCATGTGTCTATTTATGAATAGTTTGTAAATGGTAATAAAAAAAGAGAAATTACTTATTGTTAATTGCATTTTAAGTACAATTTTATTTAAAAGAGGAACTTGTTACACAAGGATGACAAATTTGTTACAGTTCACAATAAATGTTCCAAAATCCCACCGCCAACCTCAATGCACTTTGCAACTCGTGTGCGAAGATCGCGTGTTCTTCGTCTTGAGTTGATATTCACGTTTATTTATGCGGGCAGCAGCATCCAAAATTTGTCTCTATTATCCACCTTTCTTTTGTAAACTTCGCTTTTCATCCAACCTCACAAACAAAAACATAATGGAGTTAGGTCTGGAGATTCAAACAGCTCTATCTCGGGAATCATTCAGAATTAGACACACGTTAATCTGAACTTCTTCTCTCACAGTGACCGATACTATCACCTCCCAAAGTACTGACCTTTCTTCCTGAATCACCCTGTAGAGACCGACCAAAAAATCGGTACAAGAGATAACGATGAGAATAAAGGACAGCATGTAGCCAAGCAGGGTTTTCAACACGAGGCCTCCTGACAGGAACACTTCCAGGTCAGTCCTACACAGACTGTCACAAGGCTTTCCTACCTGCAACATGAGGAACGTAACGTTGAGACCATCCAGTCTTTCCGCATCTTCGGTGCTGTTCCCAAAATATTTGCCAATCATGTCAAAATCTCCAAAATTCACATTTGATAGCCCAGATACCAGCCGGTGAAAAGCATCAATCGTCACGTTGTCCGCATCTGGAAGGTACCTTGAACATACAAAGCGTAAAGGTAGATGCCACGAAGACATATAAGCGACTGGAGGTGTATCTCCATTCTTAATCTCTTCACTAAAGCTTCACGACCCCAGCCGCTTTACCTCCGGAAGAAAGATCCCTTCTTACGCATTGAATAGGAGCCTCGGTGGGCCCCAAAAGAAAACTAAACACTATGTTCAGTTTACCGGTCTTAACCTTAAAGTTTCACCCCATCGAAATACTTTGTAACCGTTTACTTACAAAAAATATTTCGTACAAAATTTTTAGGTATATCCATAATATAACTACGCACCAAATTTTACACTTATTCCCAGATGCAACCAATAAAATTCAAACACTATAATTGCACGCATGTGCTTCCCATATTTATGCAGCATGCATATCGTACAAGGGCAGAAATCGATAAACGCATAGAAACGTGACGTAACAATACGAAGACTAAGTAATTGCATTATTACGTCACACTAAAAATCGCATTTCTGTGGCGTCATATTACGTAATTGTAAAAAAGTGTAGTACAATAAATGTTAAGTATTACTGTGACTGTATGGTTGTGCTTTTGCCCTAATTACCTTACATGAAAATCACATTATTTTGGCACCATGTTACGTTTACATCGTCAACTGTTTCTTTGACTTCTCTCGCTCTGCCTTACTGTTTATGTGATCCTTTCTTAAATGGCGAGGTATTGTGAATGTAAATAAGTCTTCATATGTGATATTTTTGTTCAAATTCATCTAATCTGACGTCTGGTGGTCAGAGTATAGTAAAGAAAACAATAGAAGATTTCATGAAAAGCCGTCCAGTGGAAGCCGAGATTTTCCGTGCAGGCAAACACAGGCGGTTAGGCAGGCAGACATTGCGAAGCTAACAGACCGTTATTAGCAAGTTCTTTTGCGAGTGCGTCAAAAAGGATACGACCCCGTGGCTCCTGAACTCTAAACCTCAGTCCCAGTGATTACGGGATTTTAATTTCGAAAACGGCTTAACCCGTTAGAGCACCATAGTTGCCATATTGCCTACTTTAGCTTCCAGAAACTCCACATTCTGTCCATACACTATATTTACTTGTTCGAAAAATTTGCAACATAAGAAGAGATTTTTTCCCCTAACAGCATTAACTGCCTTGTCTGTGAAATGGAGATGCACTGAACTGTTTTTTTTTAATGGCTCGACAGCCCCTTGGGGGCCTAGGCCGCTTCATGTTTCGAGGTTTCACGATCACACTTTTAGACACACCACACTCGGTAGGACTCCTCTGGACGAGGGACCCGCTCGTCGCAGAGACCTCTTCCTGACAACACACAACACTCACAAGAGACAGACATCCATGCCCCCGGCGGGATACGAAACCACAATCCCAGCAAGCGAACGGCCGCAGACCCACGCCTCAGACCGCACGGCCACTGGGATCGGCCACTGAACTGCTATAGTACGTTATTTAGATGTAGTAATCAGAGTAGTGACTAGGCTATAGGCTGGGGTTCGAATGCAGATAGGGGAGAAAGATCCTTGCCCCAAAAGTTCAGACATGCTCTGGGGCCCATCCAGTTTCGTATTCAATGGGTGCCGGAGTTTTTGCCCCGAGGGTAAATAGGCCAGGCCGTGAAGCTGACCACTTACCTCCATCTGATGCCAATGTTAAGAATGAGTGGAGCTACACGCCCAATCCCCATATTTCTTTTCATGGTGTGTGTAGTGCTTTAATGCAGTATTTCTGAACAGGAATTCCACGAATTGAGATAATTTTTGGAACAGTAACAGAAGTAAGGGTAAAAGATACGTTAGAAGTATAGCTCCACGCATTCTTAAGCTCGTGTGGTGAATGTGTAACTTCACGCCCTCGCCGCTTTATCTACTGGAAAGAACCTCGGTAATAAGAGGCTGTGTGGGCTCCACAGCCGGTCTGGACGTTTTGAAGAAGAGCAAAATCTCTTTCCCCTACCGGTATTCGAACCCCGGACCGTCCAGCCTGTAGCGTAGTCGCTGTACCGACTACGCTGGGAAAACGCTTCTTCAAATCGTTCGCGTTTGGAACAAATATTGTACAACGTCGGACAGTGTCTACAAGATTACACCAGTGCCACATCTCAACTGACTGCAATCTTCAAGATTACTTACTTTTCTTGATAGAGAATTGCCCTTTGTCCCAGCGCACGTGGTTCTGGTTGCAAATTGTGATGGCAGGAAACGGGAGATACTCGATAGGGAAATTTGTACTTTGAAGCACAGTCATGGTTGGACTGGTCTGATACCGTGTCCAGATGTTTGAAGATGTGTAGAGTGCTCCGGCGACAGCGATGGAGCACAGTACTACCCAGATACACCTGCAAGCAGCAATAGTTCTTATGCTAACGTCACATCTTTTACATATTGTGAGTGTGTTTCTGTAGTCTTAGTTATCCAGCATGCAAAGCACATGCGCCATATTATATTGTCATCTGTGGCCTGTCTGGCTCTACCATACTTTTCCACATTATCTCATAACCGGCAAGACTTTCGGAAAAAAGTTATTGAAAATGAAATGTGTGTTTTGATTTTCTCTACGACTTTTGCCTGAAACATTTCCCATTCTAAGAAGTATTCAGCGAGATATTATCATAAATGCACATGAGTCTTCATGTAAAGTCTGACCTCTTCTACCTACTCGTTGTAGGTGTAGAGTGTTATTGTTGCATCTGATCACACTCAGACACACCAAACTCGGTAGGACTCCACTGGACGAGTGACCAGCCCGACGCAGAGACCTCTACCTGACAACACACAACACTGACAAGAGACAGACATCCATGCCCTCAGCGGGATTCGAAACCGCAATTCCAGCAGGCGAGCGGACGCAGGCCCACGCCTTAGACGGCGCGGCCACCAGGATCGACAATTAATTAATTCTTTAAGGGGACCTTATATTCAGTAGCCAAATAACAATGACCTCACATTACCTTTCTGTCCAATGCCGTCCATCTTCTGCAATATATCGTAGCCCATGGAGGGAAGTGTTGATGAAATAATCTCGTAAGAACTGCGAGATGAAACCGAGACCCACCCTGGGACATGAGGGCTTGGTGGCCTGTTTCAATTTCTTATTTCCTTGGTTTTCCTTCGAGAAAAATCCCATGTCTTCTGCAGCCTTCAGGAATAAAAAAAGCAACACACCATGAACAGACCCTAAAGCTGCGTCATTTCACACGTGCAACAGGCTGTTAAATAAAGACGTTTCACTTGTGAAACTAGCAAACCGTGACGTTCCAATATGCTTACGCCTGCAGATTGTACTCGTGGGATTCGAAGGCTGAATTAACTTCGCCAGTTCGTTTTCCATGCCCTTTATAATATGAAAGTGGATCAGAAATTAAGTTTACAGTACAGATAAATCAAAGGCAAAATTTTAATAGCGGAAACTGACAATACGCAATGAAGATGTGACCGGTACGCTGTTTTTCATCATAGTCCTTTTTACGGTTAAAGCACTCGTCGCAGCGTGTGATAAGCAGCCACGTGATGGTACCACGCTTGACATTTTCATCGCAGGTGAAACTACGTCCTGACAAGTGCTCCTTCAAGGCGGGAACAGATGGAAATCTCTGGGTACCAAATCCGGACTTCATGAGGGATTTTCCAACATTTCCAAGTACAAATTTTGCGGGATTTTTCCGAGGCTACTGCGTCTTTTGCTGCTCACACCGTCGATAAGAAGACATGGACACTTTCCTTCCCCACAAAAACGGCGTAAGTTTTCCGACTTCCAAGCGAGACAAATTTTCCAAATGGGCCACCACGTTGATCTGCCGCAGCTGTGCTCCTTCTGCGCATGTGCCTCAAATCACATGACCGTGAACACCAGAGCCCTCTGTCGTATAGGCCTGTATCAACAGCGTTTGAAATTTCAACGAGTTCGGCGTCTCTGATAACAGAACTTGTAAACTTTTTTCATCCAACCTCGTATTGTCATCCTCAGCATACACCAGCTGGCAATTGTGAATAAAACCAATTACTGCACAGATGTAACACAAAAAGTCTAATGAAATTGTACTCATTTAGATTTCCTTAATGAGTATAAAGCATAAAAAAACCTAATCTACGGTAGGTGATGAATATAACAGCTAACAAGAAACAGCCCCACTATTAATAATACAATGGCAACATAAATTCTTGGACATATTACTAGGAGTGGGGTTTTCTTTACGATTGAAACGACACAGTTCTCACAAATGAAAATTAAATAACGACATTTTTGTGTGTCAGTACAGTGCCATGTTGTGTTTTGTGCGACAACACCTATCGGTCATGTAGTAATTACAGTAATTACAAACCTGATTATGCGATAATTAAAACATACTAGGAATCCTTTTAAACCAGTAAACCTTTGGAAGAGTTGGCACCTCTGAAAAATCAGCTTTTTGAAGTAAATAAATGCCTCTCGACCAGAAACTGAACACATTCGCTGAGGACTCTTATCGAGAAAGTTATTTCCATTTTATTTTATTCCTATTTACAAGACGCTGGCAACACAAATAAGAAACTCAGTGAAAAGAACTGCATGTATCGTGAGAGACACGATTAGAGTCATGGCTGTTTCCCGGACCGGCTGTATATAACTGTCGCAGTTGCATTTGCGTGCCCCATAAAATAAAATAAAAAGATCAGAGTGTGTTCATGATATGAATTTCGCGTGTTTGAAGCCGACCCATACACACGGTAACCTTATTATCTATAAGATCTTTATTCCTCCTCCAATTGTTTGTTCTATACAGTTGCCCCTGAACTTGTTTGAATACCAGTCATCCAGTGCAGACGTTACAAGTATGTACAAATACACTTGCAATTCCACACTGAGCCATAGCATTGTCGTGTTTCCATTTACAACACAAAAACAACAATTACGCACAAACAACATTATAATCAACTACCACAATGTCATATCATCATATAATGTCAATAATGTCTGTGGTCCAAATTACAGGGTGAGCCAAAAGTCTCTGTTTACCTACCGTAGACGACGAATGTATTTAAAGACTCCCTGTACATTAACACAAATACATTTCTTATACTTACTTAAGTTACAATAAATGTTGGAAATGGCCCCCACGTGATTATAGACATGCATCTGCTGTTCTATCTTGTTTGCAAAGACAAGCAACAATGCAGTCGGACGGAAGTAGTACAGGTGCACAGTGACTTTCGGTTCATCCTGTATATACCGGGCGATTCGACAATATTTAATGAAAGGTCACGGTCCACTGGGTAACACTCCTGTTTTGTATTCGGAATATCCAGGGTTCGAACTTCGGTTCGAAGACGGGCTAATTTGAGTGAGTTTCCTCTTAGTAATCTTTACTCCCTCTAGACTGACTTAGTATCTTAAACTGGTCATAACCTATTCATTTCGCATCCTTTCCAATTCGTGCGGGCCGGGACAGCATAGTCGGTATACCGACTCGTTAGATGCTGGATGGTCCGGGATCGAATCCCTGTGAGGGTGAGATTTTCCCCACCTGTCCAGACCGGCCGTGGGGCCCACCAGCCTCCTGTACAATGGGCACCGGTCTCTGTTTTGAGAGTAAAGCAACCGGGGCGTGGCGTTGACTACCCACCCCCATCTAGGGCCGAGGCCTTTATGGCCTGTTCTAGGTTCAACTTTACCTGTATTCTTCCCAATTCAGTATTCACTCATTCGTCATATCACTTGACTCCATAAATTTAAGCAATGGGTTTCCAACCCGCGGTCCGCGGTTCCCATGCGGTCCACGGTCACATTTGTAAATTATATACAGTGTAAAGGCTACATAATAATTTACGCGGTTAGGTATAATACGTACTGCCATTTTGTACGTGCGGTCCGTGAACCAACCCGCAATAATGGGCGTGGCCCTTTGCCATAAAAGGTTTGGACGCCCACAATCTAAACAATTGAAAGCATTGATAAACCAAGAGCAAAATCTTATTTTCTGGCCCGTTGCAATTATTGCACTTCGGTTACAATTCCAAATGGATTCAACATGTTGACAGAATGCAACGATTATATTGAAATTACATAGCACATGAATCAAGTAACAGATAAAGATCTAAAGAAATTATTGGACAAATGAGACATGATTTAACTGCATGCCAAAGTAGATTATGTTGATGACGATGATTGGTGATTATGGTGAGGATGATGATGACGACTGACAATACATGGTCCTGTGACAGCTAAATGGGATGCGATTTTTGCTTTCGCGAGAACAAATATACTTATTCTGTTGTCCTTAAGTACTTACAATTTTATTTAACTCCGCTCGTTTTCCTTCAGAAAATATTTATAGGGGGCGATAAACAGTCCCTTCTTGATATAACGGTCGCCATTTTGATAATATTTGATTTTCGCAAAAAGAACGCCAGTATGAACCTTTCCCGCGCCAAGATTTATGAACTTAAAAGGGAAAAGAGACGACTGTGAGACAGCTGGCAATGCATAAGCAAGTGAGGGTAAAACGGTGTAAATTTTGGCACTGGATAAACCGAATATGATATCTAACTTTACCTCTCCTGCCCGTTTGCCCCTTAGCAGACATCGAACAAAAGGCATTAGAAGTTACAAGTGCGTGTTGATAAATACGTCTGTTGGGGCTCAGAATGTGTAACTATTGTATCACTGTCCTTCAGTCATAATGTGTAACTATTGTATCACTGTCCTTCAGTCGTAATGTGTAACTATGTATCACTGTCCTTCAGTCGTAACGTGTAACTATTTTATCACTGTCCTTCAGTCGTAATCAGTCACCATTCACATGGCTGCCATATCCTCAATATTATATACCCTTCAATGCACAGTGCTGAATAGGGCCTATAAGTAGCATCTGCTTTAACAAGAAAAAGTATGCATTTTACACAAGAAGTAAATTTATGTGTTTCGTACAATTCTCACAATACACAATGTTTTTTTTCTCCTAAACCGAATAAACTGAATAGTCTTTGTAATTGATATGCAGTGTATTCATTGTAAGGTAAGGACTGAATCTGTAAAATATTATTTAGCAAAGGTAGAGTTTGCCGATCCCAGTGGCCGCGCGGTCTAAGGCGTGGGTCTACGGCCGCTCGCTTACTGGGATTGTGGGTTCGAATCCCGCCTAGGGCATGGATGTCTGTCTGTTGTGAGTGTTGTGTGTTGTCAGGTAGAGGTCTCTGCGACGAGCTGATCACTCGCCCAGAGGAGTCCTACCGAGTGTGGTGTGTCTAAAAAGTGTGATCGTGAAGCCTCGAAAAATGAGGCGGCCTAGGCCGCAAGGGGCTGTCGAGCCATTGGAAAAAAAAGGTAGAGTTTTAAACGTATAATCATGAGGCCGATAAATATAGAGTCTAGACTACAACATGGACGAAGGAAGAATCGTGGCTCGATTGCCGGCAGGGGCAAGAGATCTTTCTCTTCTCCAAAGCGTCCAGACCGGCTCTTGGATTCACCCAGCCTCCTATTCAATGAGTAAAAGGTGCCCTTTCCCAGGAGAGTAAACCTGAGCCCTCACCTCCACCTAGACCCGATGTTAAGCAGGGACAGGCCATACTTCTGGCCCCACATGTCTTCATGCTGTGCACAGGGACAATTTTACCTTTCCCTTTGACTTTGTAGATCCTTCACGTGGACCCCTGCTATTTCGTGGTGTCATCATAAAGGAATATAAAAATGAAGATTGTTGTCTTCTGGGATGTGACGCCGTGTAGTCTGATAGAAGTGCACTACGTTTCAGAAAATCCTGCTGCTTCCATAACCAATGTAAATTATCTTCTGCCAAACTGCACGGCGTAACATCCCAATATACAGCAAGTTTAATAGTCACCGCTGTCAGAATCTCAAATTTAAATAGCAGCAATGTTCAAGAGACAAGAAAAAATTACAATATTTTTAAATCATGTTTGTCAGGAACTTAATGTCGGTGCAAAGTTTCAAATTACTGTTGGCGTGGGATCTGTAACCCATCCATCATGTAATTTATGGTTAAAATTACATGAATTATTTTAAGGTTTTAGACTACATAAAAAATTAAATAAACTAACTCACAGGGCACAGTCCTTCTTCAGAATCTGACAGTCGTATCTTCTAGACAAAAAAAATTCCGTATTGTATAGAAATAAATAGACCATTGCCGTGTTCGTGTTATGAAATAATGCATCCGGCTCTACACACACCTTCACCTCACTTCTTTAACATCCACTTTTATATTAAACCCATATCTACGTATATGTCTCCAAGGTCTCTCTTCTTCAGGTTTCCACACTCGAATTTTTTACAGATTTCATATTTCGCGAAAATTAACTCGCTATAAAGTAATTATAACCCGTAATACTAAAGTATAATTAATTTTTTAGTGCCATAAATCTTCTCCCTGTGGCTATGCTGCCACCATTACAGAGCTTCGCGGACCGCGTCTAATGAGAAATTACATAATGAAGTGTTCGAAAACAAAGTGCCACATAAGAACAATGAAGAAATGAGCAATTTGGGTATAATTATATTATATAACTAGAAATGTGCTGGTTTAGACCAGTCACTTTATACTGTCAGGAGAGTGAAACCAGGAGACTAAGATGAGTTGGTTATGTCGCTGTGATAGGAGAAAGAACGATTGTTCGGTGTGCATAATATTAAGATTATTTTAGAAAGAAAATCAGTGAGGATAGGAGGTGGATAGCAGTGTTATAAATTAGGGTTCAAATCCCAGCAAGACTCTAGGTCACAAATTGACGAAACATGTAAACACGTTAGGGAATTTAGGCGTATGCCAAGCCTGTCAAACCCAAAGCAATTTGGGGGCAAAATCCAAGTTCATAAATTGGGCCGCAATATGTGATGTCACATTGTCTCGTCATTCTTCATTTGTAAATTTCTTAATGTAGAAGAATACAGGGGGGCACGCGGTTGGTTGAGGCACTGCGCTACAAGCCGGAACGTCGCGGGTTCGATTCCCGATGGTGTCATTGGAATTTTTCATTGACATAATCGTTTCGGTCGCACTATGGTCCTGAGGTCGACTCAGCCTCTAACAGAAATGAGTACCAGAAATATTTCCTGGGGGGTAAAGGCGGCTGGTGCGTAGGGCTGACAACCTTACCTCCTTCATGTGCCGATTGCCTAAAAATCTGGGAGTCTCAAACTCCTTGAATCCTAAGGGCTTGTCCAGGCCTGTAATGGGATTGCTTTACCTTTTAGAAGAATACAGAGACGTAAAGAACTCCCTATATGTAATTTTACAGGATTTCCTGAGTGCATCATGCTAAAATAAAATAAGAAAGACAATAGATCATAAACATAAAAATATGAGCGGGCCACATTACAATACTCTGAGGACCACGTGTTGGCAGTCCTGGTGTACAGACTGCATATCACGTGTTGGTGCGTTCGCTCAAATTTGTTTATCTCGAAAATCGTAAAACTTGGCGAGGAAAACTCTATTGGTCTTAAAACGCATATTTCAGTTTCTCTACAAATTTCGTCCCAATAAATATTTAGCAGATTATGATCGATACGCACGCAAGGTTTTGAAATGTGGTCCTGGGGAAGGGTGAAGATCAGTTGGACGGATCGTGCGAAAAGTGAATTATTGCTTAGAGTCAAGTAGGAAGAAGACGTCCTACATACAATAAAGACGTCCTACATACAATAAAGACGTCCTACATACAATAAAGACGTCTTACATATAATAAGTAACGGAAGGCTAACTGGATTGTCGCATCTTGCGTAGACACTGCCTTCTTGAACACGTTACTGAAGGAAAAATAGAAGGGGCATGAAAACGAGAAAGAAGACGTAAGCAGCTAGTGGATGACCTTAAGGAAAAGAGAAGGTACAGGAAATTGAAAGAGGAAGCACTAGATCGCACTCTATGGAGAACTCGCTTTGGAAGAGTCTGTGAACATCTCGTAAGACAGATTACGTGATGATGATGATGATGACGACGACGACTATGATGATGACGACGCCGACGACGCAAGCAAGAACATAAGTAGGTTTTGCGTAAAATGTTCGTCACTGTTGTCTGATTTTGACCATAATTACAATATATACAGTTTTCAGAACACACTTCCTAATACAAAATTTCATGGAAATCCAGAGGTAGCTTGTGGGCATATTCTTACGACGCTCCTTTTAGCAAGAGCGCCAGGATAAGATCATGCACAGTGTTTCCTCAGCCAGAAGCAGGGTTAGCCCCATGTCGTTATACACGCGACCTTCCACTTGTGTTGTCCAATCGATTAAATTCCGTGGCCGAAGTGTCGTGTTATTTAACACTAACTCAGACTGCAGACCTACGCGTAATTATTACCGCCTTATAACGTGCTAAAGTCGATTGCTTCAACTGCGGTCATACGCGAACGTCATGAAGGTAGCCTACATACATGCAAAGCAGAACTTTAGCAACACGTTTTCATTTTTCATTCCTACAATCGCGTATTTTTTTCTAATTTTAAGTGTAAGTGTCGATCATGCTTTGGGACTGTGTTGCCGATGTTTCGGCGATCTTAATTGCCTCTTTCTTCAGGAAATTTCTATTAAACTGGTCCTTTGAGCCTAAATCAAATGATTTTGGGCGAAATTACTTTTGACCGTCTGTCCAATAAGTCATCCTACTTTCAATTAAACTCATGTAGAATTAATTTGTTCAAATTCTGTGAAAATTGACTCGTCCTAACTCGCACCAAACATTTTATAAGACAATAATTGTGGGTCTGTTTGAGGAAAAGCAAAAACAATATGAAGCGTACCTGCAGAGGCGAGCCGGCTTAAACTAGTTCAGCGCTTGTAATTCGGGCTTGCGCTGCGTCTTATAATGAAAAGGCGGTTTTGTCTCAACACCAGCGCAGTCTATCTGTGCGGTTTACTACCTCTACAACGAGGGATTTATATGGCTATATGCCGTGCATGTATAACAAGCCCAATCAATTGTTCAGTATCACAACGAACGCAGCGTAGGGCCCTGGGCATACACTCCCCCCCCCCCTGCGGCTCGACAGCCTTATATGGGCCTGGGCCTCCTCGTTTCGTCGAGGTTTCACGGTCACACATTTTGAGACACACCACAGTCGGTAGGACTCCTCTGGACGAGTGATCAGCTCGTCGCAGAGACCTCTACCTGACAACACACAACACTCACAAGAGACAGACATCCATGCCCCCGGTGGGATTCGAACCCACGATCCTAGTAAGCGAGCGACCGAAGACCCACGCCTTAGACCGCACGGCCACTGGGATCGGCGGGCATACACTTTACTAACATTAAATCATTTGCCTAGTATACCGTAGTCGGTAGAGTGACTAGGCTACAGGATGGGCGTACGAGGAATCGTGGTTCGGTGCCCGGCAGGGCAAGCCATTTTCTCTCTTCTCCAAAGCGTTCAGACCGGCCCTGGGCCCTTCCAGCCTCATATTCAATAGGTACCGCGATTTTTCCGCCGGGGTAAAGCGGCCGGGACCTAACGCTGCCCACTAACCTCAACTAGTTCCGAGGTCAAGAATGCGTGGAGCTATACCTCCACTCCACTATGTGCCTTCATGGCATGTGCAGGTCTTCACTTTTTATGAATATGAAATCTATTATATTTCTATGCTTTTATCAGTACCTGCACGTGTCGTCCGATGCAGGAAAAATCGACAGAACTCACCGCTCAGAAGTGCCAATGCAACTGGCGTAATCTCAATATTCAAATACGACGTTGTGTATTCTCTGTGTGCCTCGCAATTACATATTGTTATGAAGTTTGTAACAGTTCTAAATGATTTATAGATACACAACTAGGCTGAACTGCTACTCTTAATGGCAATTCAGTATCTTTCATCTTCTCTAGTGATGACATCCGACATTATTGTCACAATTTACACTTCCAAGTGACGTACAGATAGAATAATAAGTGTAAATTGTCAGCTGTGATGCAGGAACATTGTAACTGCCATAGGCTATTTTAATCATTATTGCGAGAAATTGAAGTCAAAATAGAGACTGAAAATAAATGATTACTCCATCCATTATAAAGAAGAAGGCTTGTTAGAAATACGAAGACGGATTTAAGTCTATTTTGTACACCGGTAATACAGACATAATCAGCAAATATATGGCATCGTCGACATTTTCATAAAATTGAAAATACAAAAAAATAGTTCAATGTAAAAAGGTTTTAGGTGTGTTTCTATTCTTCGGATATCTTGAATTCAACTCACGAGTAACTGGTTGATTTTAATCATTTCAAGGGCGGGAAAATTTTCAATCCTAAACTTTAGGCATGTGCCACCATACTTTAATTAAGGAAAACAGCACACCAATAATAGTTAATAAACAAAAGCTAGGAAGCCCATTATAATGTAAATTTTAAAGTGACATATTTGGCGCCTTTGAAAAAAAAAACTCTTTATTACAATAGCCATGGCTGTCAGTCTACCGTAGCTAACACTTCAAGTACACTGAACCCATTTTTATGAAATTTTATATCGCCGAGTTTTGTAGAACTTTTCAGCGCACACCAATATTGATCAAAATCGGACACTTTTCATAACATCGATATTGGTTTCTGCACGCTTCCAAGAGAACACGGCTCGCCGAATATTTATCAAAGAGGAAAATTTTTCGAACAGAAGCTCGAGAGAAAAAAATAAAACCCGCGCTTTTTGCCCAATTATTATCTTACATTTTTCGAGATAAACAAAAGTGAGGGAAGAATTCTGACATAAAAAAAACCTAAGTGTTGTGGATAGCCTCGGGGAAGAAAGCGTAAGAACACGTAGAGACATGTCCTTGTTGTGTGGTCTATTTATTTCATGCACAAACCAATTTTAGACGATTTAATTATATATCTGAATATCAAACGTTGCGGTTATGTGTTTGTATTTTCGCTCTGAGCTTGAGGTTCTGGGTTCGATTCTTATACGGAAACCAACTTTACTCCTACCTCCACCTGCTACCCTACATACTGACGCAGCAAATTCTTCAGAGTCGTGTTACCTATCTACCAAACATGGCGTCAAATCTCAAAAGCCAGTAAATCGTGTTACCTACTAACACACAACAAGGCCTCAAACCTCAGGAGACAAATCGTGTTACCTATCTACCAAACAACAAGGCGTCAAATTACAAGACAATAAATCATGTCACCTATCTACCAAACAACACGGCGTCAAATCCCAAAAGACAACAAATCATGTTACCTATCTACCAAACAACACGGCGTCAATCAAAATACACAATATACCTACTATCAAACAACATGCATCAAATTCAAACAACAATCAGTTACCTATCTACCAAAAAACACGGCGTCAAATCCCAAAAGACAATAAATCGTGTTACCCACTACCGCACAACATGGCGTCAAATCCCAGAAGGCAGTAAAATGGTGACACTCGCCTACTTATGCATTTCAGGCACTTGTGCATTTCCGTGTTTTCCCCCTAAGTGCTGTAAACCCATCACTCCTTATACAACTACGTATTAACCTCATTCCATACGCTTCATACTGTTCTTACCGATATACTGCAGTACTTCGCAGTCCTTGCAGTGGCCTTTGTGACGTGAACATATTTCTGTCCAGCTTCTTCATCACAACACTATATTACGTTTGTAACAATACTCCCCCTATTGCTGTGCATTGTTATTCCATGCTTCCTTTCTGATGACATCATAGTTACTTAGATGCAAAGAACTGCAATAAACACAGCAACACTTATAAGTGCAAACTGTAGTTACTAACTTGTACACACAACACGTGGACGATTCGGGGTGGGTCTATGTTCAGTAACAGCTTACTGCACATGCGCAAGTTTACCGCACATCAAAAAGGTCCCGCCAACATACTCTCCGCGTCAACTCGTGGAGTGCACATAATGTGTGTCGCCTGGCGAGACAACCATTTTTCCCCCTAATTTGGTATGAATGATATGCCACCGGAAGTCCTCCTAACCTCAGTCTTTTACTTTCCTACAATTTGTAATAACAAAATGGCCACTGCACCAACTTGACAGGTACAAGCAGTGACAGAACTTATATCCTATTCATCTTCGTAACTACAATTCTATTAACATTTCCACCTAAATTTCATGCCTCCACCATACTTCCTTTACACTTTGTATTAGACAATACGCATGTAGCTGCAATATTAGTATACTAGACAGGCAGAATTATGCCACCTCACATTTCTCTCACCCCTGCACTAACTGCTCAACATCCCCCCTCCCCTCCCCAAGTATAGAAACATCTGTACTACAGACCTGTATTCTGTTATTCCTTCCCATCAACTAAATTGGCTTAAGTGGTAATACTTCTTACATTAGTTTGAATCTCAGAAAGGACACAAACTATCCTAATTAAAGATTTTCATGGTTTACCTCAGTCCCTCGAAGTAAATACAAGCACAGTACCTAAAATTAGGCTAAGGTACCTTGCCCTCTCCATCCTTTCCAATTCTCCACTCACTAATCTTCCTGTAATTTCACACCATACTTTCAGGTACTAACAGCATGGTAAAATAACTACAAATACATACATACACTACCCCTTTCTTGTTGAGTATTTGAGTGGAAATACATTCTGGTTTAGATATTACTTATCGGAATATAAGACGATCCTTTTTTTTAAATTCATGACCGATCACATTGTAAGTGCAAAGTTAAGCAGGTCTGTACAGCCCTTGTCCAGAAAACTGAAGATTGTGAAGGGGGTCTTATATTTGCAAGAATATGGTACTCATAATGAGTAGACTGGAATGAACAGTAGATATAAGAAAAGGGTGAAGCAAAATAAAGAGTAGTTTCCTGCAACTAATAATATGAAGCACCACAAATATACAGGGAACATGCATATCACATTTGTAACACAGGAGTGTTTTCAGCACTTTGACTATGAAGTTCATCTAAATTATATTTAAAAATTCAGTTTCTACCTCACAGAAAACACTATTTCCATTCCATAGTGTTCAATTACTAATTAATACTCTTTATGGAAACAATGTTCAGACTAAAAATCAACACACACACACACAACAGTGGACAAATTGCCGTTCATAGGCACGTTAGCAAAGCTGAGAAAACAACCATTAGCTTCATCATGTCTATCTGCCCGTCTGTTTGTACATCTGTATGGAAAACACAGCTTCAACTGGATGGAATTTTGTGAAATTTAATACTTTTTTAGCTAAACAAAAGCCTATAAAATTGAAGTTTGGTTCCAATCAGACAAAAATAACAGGCACTTTACATGAAGACCTACATAAATGTATGACAGTATCTGTTGAATTATTCTTTGGTTCAAAGAGTATCAGACAAAAGTTGCAGAGAAAATGAAAACACAATTTCATGTGAAATACATCTTTGTGAAAACTGTGCCATTTGCAAGTTAACTACAACAAACATGAAAGGGAAAGAGAATTACTTAGCTACATACAGACATTTGTTGTGGTGTGACATAATAATCCCATAACCCAGTATTTGTGTTACGTCACATTCCTACACAGCTATTGACTTTTTGCATGCAATTTAAATTATGCACAATTAAGGAAAATAACAATACACATTCATAATAGTTAATATTTATTGACTATGTGTAGGAAAATGAAATATTGCATGCAGATTATGAATATATCTACAAACTGTATGAAAGAAATACCATTTGTACGTCAAGGATTACAAAACGTTGTGATGAGATGAAGATCCGAGATTATGTATGTCCGATTAAATTTTACAAAGACAAAATCAACGGACATATACATAATAAGTTCTTCAAAGAAATATAACAACAGGCCACAATAACTGTAATAACATTCTATAATACAACTGTAAACAAGCACAAGTGTGACCATAGTGGATGAAATAGTATGACCATCTGAGAAGGGTCCAATACGCCAAGATCTCAATGCACATTGAAGTTATATTTTCGATATTGTTTAATCTTAAAGTAGGCAGTGCCAGTATATGTAACTCAATGGAATGAAGGGTTAAAGGCTACTTTATAATCATACTGGCACCAGAATTGCTTCTATAAAGAGCGAGAAATAAATTCAAGCTTGATTATTATACACTGCACCAGGTTTAACGTTTCCTGTCCTTTGCTACGTACCATATTTAACCACCTGTAAGATCACCCTTTCAAAATCTTCAATTCCCAGGAAAACATGTACACAGAATATCTAAATTATGACGAGCTCCATTTTCAGGATAAATTTTATTCAGTAAATACGGCACTTCCATAAACCATTTAATGTATTTTAACAATACAGTAATACTAGGTAAAGTCTTCTTTTGATGATTTTACACAAGAGGGAAGTAGCAGTATTTTTCTTGTTGGTCAAGAACACATCCGCCCACTACAACATATAACCCTATGAAAAAAAAAACACCTTTTCAATTTTTCACATATAGCCTTTTAAATGCCAGGTTTCTGTTGCAGCCAGAGCGCTATCCAATTTAAATGCATAATGCAGGACGTTTTCCTTTCCAGATGAAAAGGATACAAATTTAACTAGACGCTGTGCCGTTCATCGGTTAAAAGGTTAAGGATTACATCCCAGTCAAAAACAATAGCAGACATTTCATCTTCAGGTCGTTTTTGGTAAAGGGATATTAAAACACATTACCTTCTTCCAACCATATTTGTTATTGCCACTCTTCTAAGAGACATGGTATTGTCAAGTACTTTATCCCCAAAACAATTACTTCAGCTTCACATACATTATACACTTATATTTTTCCAGTCAGCTAACAATCCTATATTCATCTTCTATGCTACAACAGTTACAACATAACTAACAACCATTCACCAGAACTAAGAGAATACTGCTAAGGTACAATCAAATCATGTGATCTCGGACACCAACATATGCAGGCGCGAAACTGTAGTGGTACGAATGAAATATGATAATGGACCGTTTTTTATGGAACTTCAACCAACCAAAGGCTCATACATAAAATAAAATTGATATGAATGGAAATTAAAAAACGAACTACATACAACATATACACGCATTCAAAATCTTGTAGTTTAACCCCTTGCAGTCCTAATCCAGATAAATCTTGGCAGTTGTTTTCGACTAATCAGGAATAAAATGCTGTTTGACAGAATGTCGGCACTGGTGAGATGCCATTTGTGGTGGGGGAGGGGGGGATCTGGACTGCAAAGGTATACATGAAATGGAGGAAAATTCTACGAAGTTTGTCTTCTTGCTCTGCAGGATGAAACAATGGAATGTTAAAATACACAATCTTTGTGACAACAAGAAATCCACAACATCGTTTGAAGAAGGTGCAAGCACATATAAATTGTTCTTAACATCCAAATTGAAGCTGAATACTACATACAATGGTATTGTCTGAAACTGGATATATAATGATTAATGTACAATTTATACATCAATATTAACAATGTACAATTTATACTCCAACATGAGGTGAAACTGATGTTAAGAGATCATGCAAGTACATAAATCATACTTTCTCCCAGACTATGTTACTGCACTGATAACTGAGTATTGCAAGTAGACTGCATTTAATTCTGTTCCAACACCTTGAGCATAAGCCACCAACACTAAGTTAATTTCACATTCATGTTCACCACGGTACCCAACAAATTCTTGTGGGAATTTCAAAGTATGAAGTATAATAATCATTTACTGTGCCCCCCCGTTAAATATGTAGATTAAATCTGGAGAAAATAAGTGCTCTGCAGTCATAAAGAGGCTTCTCTTTCATGGTCAAATAAAGTACATTTTCACCACTCATTTACAAATAACATGACAAAAATGTTAACATAAATATAATACATATCTGACACTAATACTATTTTCATAGTACATATGCCATCACAGTTTGTAACGATTCTAAGTTTCTCATCCGCAGACATTCACTACTGACAATTTTAATGTTGTTTCACTGGACAGAATTTCCTTTTTACATATCTACAGGTATTGAGTCAAAAGTTTATAATTAATATAACAGGAAATTCGATACTTTTTGAAGCAGTTGATGTTTACATTTCTCATTATTAATTGTGAAGAAGTAATAAATGTCAGAAACCAATATGTTTCTGTCTGATTTCAGGCTTCCGCCGTGATGTTGATGAAATCTGTGGTCTTCTGGGTAATTACCCAGAAGACCACAGATTTCATGTTTCTGTCTGGTACATAAATTTTTTAACTCACAAAAAGCTTCCTGGCTGAAGCATGTCTTTACACACAGACCCTAGCATGTATCAGAAATAGACGGCCACATTTGTAGTAAGAACATTACTCAAGGAGTTGAAAACAGTATTTAATTCATCTACAAATTCTTTAACCAAAATATTTACACATAATATTCAAGAGACCATGGTTTAAACATATACCCATTTCTGACTTTGGTATAAACCTTGTTGCTGTTAAACTCCCCATAAATCTGATAAAATATTACCAAAGAGAAACAGAGCAATAAACAATTTTGAAAAACCATGGATCCAGAGCTAAGAATAACCTTAACTAACAGCAGTGGCTGTCTGTGACTAAGTTTCATAAAAGAACTTCGCACACAGAACATCTACTTTCCGGAAGTATGCCTGGAGTCTCTTGGGTAAAATTCTGCCAATATGCCTGCTGGGATTCGTTTCAACATTTCTTTTGGGAAGATTCGAAGCAGCTGCCAACCAATGTCCAATGATTCAAACACTGTGCGATTTTCATAATTACCTGCAACAATAAATACAAATTACATCCAGTGCCTTTTCTTATACATTCAGAATGGGGAATATTGTACATTCTTTGCAGAAAATGCACTGAATGAATACTGAATGCTACATGATCTTAGCAAATGACAGCACTGTTAGAGAAAAAGGAACACATATCAAGAGGGTGTGTCTGTCTGCAGATACATCTCTCAAATTACTAGATATTTTGGTCCATATCAGCCCAGTATAATGTATATTTCACAAGAGATTCATATCCACTAAAACACTTGTGCTACAAGAACCATGAATCAAACATAAATTTTATGACAAATGGAAATTGTACAAAAAAATTAGAGGAGTGAAAATCAAGGTTTTCCTTCTTTCAAATGAAGTCAATAATTAGTATGTTACACTTCCTCGATCATGTTATCTTCCAATCAGTGTTCAAATCCACTGTTGCACAGGGAAAATGTTATACATTTAGTTATTACCGACGACAACACCACCATTCTAAACTTGACTGATTCAGCACATTAATTAAAAAATCACAGTATGTTCCACCTACTAGTTATCTGTTAGACTATGTGGTCTAGCTCTCAAGTGTCACCACCAAAATTTTCACAAAGGGGAATTTATGCTTTTTCCATTGCATGCACTTGTTTCATAACAACTAAAAATACTATCCAAAATAAAGCAAAATCCCTTTAATCTGATGTCCGATACTTCAGAAATTCTGATAATTCGGCACTTGAGGAGAATAGTCCCAAGATCTGAAGTTTTGCTTTTTATCAGAAAAAGGCTTCATCAATGAAACAGGCAGATCTCAGGGACATGTTCAAAAAGGCCTCCAAGAGTATATCAACTGTTACGATATCTCCTGACCCCTTGTCTCATACCCCATCAACTTCTTCAGCTATGAAGACTCCAGAGAATACAGAAGAGGGCCCTTATGACACTGAACCAGCAGTTGAAGGAGAGATTCAAATAGAGTACTCCTCAGATTAGTTGTACAGCCCAAGCATACAAACAGTAACAAAACGTTATCTGTAAGAACTTAGTCAGTGTACGTACCATCCAATATCCGGAATATTTGATAATTCCGCACGTGTCCTGTCCCATGCGAGTTGGATTAACGAAATTTTGCTTTACGTAAAAACAACTTCCAATGCTTTACAGGGCACAGGGAAAACAGCCAAAATTATTTTGGTGACCAACCCACAACTTAAATGGGGACTTACTGAAATAAGTTTAAAAGTTGCAGAAATGAGCTGTCATGGTTGATCGATAGACCTGACCTCCTCATTATTGCATTTTATTCAGTTCATACAAAGAATGCAAAACGTAATTCAACAAAGACATGAGACGTTAACTTATGATTACCTTGAGTGATGAAATTCTTCTCAAACTTTCCAAGGAACTCGAGGTACAACAGGTCATCCGGTGTGAGGGCTTCCTCTCCAACTACAGCTTTCATGGCCTGTACATCCTTTCCAATAGCGTAGCATGCGTACTATACAAATCACAAGAGAACATTTGTAGCCATTCAAAAAAGTTGGGGTTTGGGGGTGGAAGCATGGGTGACATTCAGCATAACAAAGGATCATCTTAACATTAACCTCCTCATTCCTATCAACATACATTTACACGTAAATCATGACTTTTAACTCATACGATAGCCTTCATGTTCCTCTTTGAACACTGGTAACCACCTACCACATTACGAGGTGTCATAACCCAGAAAATCACAATATCACTACTGCAATGAAAACCTCGAGTCTTGACAACCTTATACACCCCACACAACAACAGTTGGCACTTAAAATCTTCTAAGCCTCAAACTGTAAGTCATGTAAGCATACAGCTAGTGTCATAATTCCAGTCATCTGCAATTTCCTTTCTTTGCAGACATATTAGCATAATGGGAGGTAAAGAGAACACACATACAAACAAATAAAAGTGCATTACAAGTGACTGACATTATGACAGCTGTACACTTACAGCACTTACAGTTTTGTATTTAAGCACTCAACTTTTGTTGTACAGAAGGCACATGCTGTTCACGGCAGGTTTATTCCTCTTGCATCACTGAGAGTAAAAATTACTGAATTAATTCAAAATACAGTGGAACCTCGAACTTCGAACACAATCCGTTCCAGGAGACGGTTCGACTTTCAAGTTGTTCGACTTTCGAGTTAAATTTCCCCATAAGAAATAATGTAAATTGAATTAATCCATTCCAGACCAACAAAATTTACCCAATATAAAACATTTTAAGTGCCTATTTCAAAAGATCATATTGGTAAATAATGATAAAAAAGTATATTTAATTTCAATAATTGAAAGTTTTTATTTATAATAGTACATACATAAAAAATATTGTGTAATAATCAATCAATAATAATAGTAGGAGGGATATTACTGTTCACTGGAAGGTGAATTACCCTTCTTTCATCTATACCAAGCAGAGAGAAGGCGACCACATGATTCTTTATTCGACTTTTTGTTCGAGTTTCAAAACCGGATTTTCCTCGAATTTTTTGTTCGAGTTTCAAGTTGTTCGAACATCAAACCGTTCGAAGTTCGAGGGTCAATGTATAGTAAATACTTACCAGCTGGTTGGACACATCAGCATGATCTTTACGTGTCATATTTTCACCAATAGCGGACTTCATCAAACGACTCAGAGAAGGTAACACATTTACTGGTGGGTAAATCTGCCTGTTGTGAAGTTGACGATCAACATATATTTGTCCTTCTGTGATGTAACCCGTCAGGTCAGGGATAGGATGAGTAATATCTAATTAAAAGATGAAAAAATCCACTGTAACAATCTACAAAAGTCTCCTACAAATTAGTACCAAATAGTGTGAACTGACTGAGCACCAGTTCATTTGGAACATGCCAGTTAAGAGAAGAACAACAAAAAAATGCACACTCAGGTGACAGGCCTGTTAGGTAACTGCTTCAGGCTGTGACAAACTAACAGTCTTGTCCAGTTGGGTCAATTCAAGCTTCTGATTCACTGAGATGCCACAGAGGCAAAACCTATACTTCACTCAACTTAGTTCATCCAATGTGAAAGAACGGTGTACATGAAATCTATGCAAAACACACGGGTCTACCTTCGCTGTATCTTGGTCAGTCAGAATGAGTTCAACTCAGAACTATCTGGACTGTGTACCTTCAGCCTAAGAACAGCACCACAAGGGAGTGGAAGTAAAGCTCCACACATTCTTAAACTTGGCATGGATCGACATTGGTGGTCGCTTAATTCTTTGATCACTGTATTGCTAAGAAACCAGTCCCCAGCACTAGCGGATATGAACTTGTGTCATCTCCAGTGCTGGTTTTGATGCAGAAGAAAAATGGAGCATTCTAAACCAAGCACAAATCTTCGCTCTTCTGGGATGTTCCGCAGGAATGATTGTTACTGATGTTTCAGGACAACATATCGATCCCATCTTCAGGGGGTCAAGCAGCTTGACCCTTGGAGATAGGACTGATAGGTTATCCCAAAATGCAAGTACTCAACTACCAATCAACGCTGTGTAACATCCCACAAGAGTGAAGATCTCATTCAAAGTGCGGCAGAAGCCTGCAAGTGTGCAAGCATACATGGCAAGACAAAAGCAGGAGTTTGCAGCAATGACTTGTTGAAACACGTAACAAGTCATATCACACTAGGGATTTTCTCAGTGGAGGCCCGAGATCCACACATTCAAGACAAAGACAAAAACAAATTGGGAGGGGGGATTAATATTTACTCCTGTGTTTATGGTTTACTTAACAATACTTTCAGTATCTCAGACTAGTGTTCAATGGCAGGATGATTACTGAATAACAAATTGGGAAGGATGTCGTGAAAAGCAGTCACGGCATACTTCGACACTATTCTAGATAAGTACAACCATGAAAAATATTAGTCAAGATAAGGGGTCCCAGCTAAGGTACCTCCCAAATAAAGACCGAATTTGGCCAGTCTTGAATGAGAGGCCTTTGTCAGAGAATTGAGTCCTTACTTCCTAACCAGGACATCAACTCACACACCAAATTACGAACTACAATGTCACAAAATCAAACACAGAATCTGTTATTATCCCTACATATTCACCTTCTGTAAATACCGATAACACTGCAAACAGAAGGGTATAACGAGCAGCATCTCTTTGTCACACAAGATCTGTGTAATCCTGAACATATTATGGCAACACAACAAAGTGATATTTACCATCATTAGGCATGGTAAGAATGGGAATCTGAGTGATGGATCCATTACGTCCTTCCACACGTCCAGCACGTTCATAGACAGTGGCCAAATCTGTGTACATGTATCCAGGGAAACCACGTCGACCTGGGACTTCCTCTCTGGCAGCTGAAACCTACAAGAAAATGGACACTGTGTCTCTTACAACAAACTCAATAAAACAAAATTTTGCTAAAACTAACTAGGGAATATATTTGTCAAATGTTGGCGCATGTCTCAAAAAATAAAGGAATCTTATGGATAAACATAATGAAATTTCAGTCCCACTAAAAACTGGCATAACAGCAGCACTGGAGATATACGAAACCCATACACATTGGCAAAAATTTCTTTTACATATTTGTTGCATAAACAGAGATACAATACAGAGAGCAGTGATACACAGAAAAACCCCTGTCCTTTCAAGAAATCAAACTCAATCATCCATCATCCTTCACTTAATGAGAAATCCCAGCTTCCTGAGAATATATTACAATGTTTATAAACACTAACAGAAATCCACATTTTGCCTCAATAAAAACTTCTACATGATTTTTGAAAGTCCCATTAGTTTCAAGATGTTCTTGAGACACTATTTCACAACTCTGATTAAAAAAAACTCCAAATAAGCTACTGTTGTGTCTTAACCTTCAAATGACTGGGTTGGTATTTAAACATTAGCTCATGGTTTACGAAAAAACAGAAAAAGATAAAATCATGAAATAAAGGGCATTCTTGGAAAGTAAAGCAGATTATGCAGCATATCTTAAAAATGTAGTATAAAATTCCTTCTTCCCTAAATATATAAAATACATTTCTAAGGGTGTTTTTTTTATGTGCGTTCATGCAGGTGAGTTAAAGGTTACATTACACAGTTGCTTACCATTAAACACACCGAACTAATATTACCATACACAACAAAATAAACTTCACAACTATCTAACTCACTTCACGCAAAGCCTCGGCATAGGAGCTCATGTCCGTGAGAATGACCAGCACGTGTTTCTCACACTGATATGCCAAGAACTCTGCAGCAGTCAGGGCCAATCGAGGAGTGATGATACGTTCAATAGTGGGATCGTTTGCCAAATTCAAGAACAAGCACACATTTTCCATGGAGCCATTTTCCTGCAAATCAGGATCATATAATTACTCAACACATTTACTACCTCAGCAACCCACTTACTGCCACTTTTTAAGATTAACTGTTCACAAAACAAATTCGAATTCTTAACTAATCCACATTCCTGAATGATCAATGAAATTAGGAAATGCATGTACAGCATAATTTTAGCATACTTGCTCTGTTTTGTGATCTCACAGCATAAACATGATAAACGTGTTTCGTTTTTTCTCTACACCTTGTTTGAAACAGTGTTTAATAATTATGCAGTGATGTACACACAAGTTATATGAACGATTCACACACACACACACACAAGCACATGCCTGTCACGTCTTCAAGTAGAATGCTTAGTATTGTTGTGAAATTTTTAACCAACTGCAAATACACTGACAAATCTCAGTAAAACTCCTCAGTATAAAATCTGTGGAAATTCAGGCAGTTGTTGCAAGTTTGTACATATGGATGGACGGACAAGCATGGCAAACCTAATAAGCGCATTTCTGCAACGTCTTTGCAAATGTACCAGAAACTGACACTCTGCTCCCCCCAAAAAGTGTTCTTTCTATTTATATCACTATTAACCTCAGACACGCAACTACCAGCATAAAATTTGTCTTCCATGCTGAAGTCACATTCTGCAAGCAATTCCTCATTAACATTCACACACACACACACAGCTTTGACCAGGCTAAACTTTTAGTTCAATTTGTATGCTGTTTTATGGGACCTAGATGGGAATTATAAATACCATCAGTCCACAGTGCTGACAGTTCAGATGACAAAACAACAGGTAACTATAAATAACAATAATTTTAAAAATTACAGAATGTGACACACATCAGGGTGCAACAGTGTGATGCTGGTTGTCCACATCAAAACAGGGACAGCCAGGGTTAAAGGCACAGAACTAAAACTTGTCAATCATACCAATACACACACTATTATGACCCGAGGGTACAATGATATAATTCACTGTAATTTTTGTCGACAGCCAGTAACATTTATTACAGACTTTGCATCCAATCTTATGCATACACAGCAGAATTCCTTCAATCTGGCACCCACAGGACTGGACAGCTGCCGAATTATCAGATAATTGAATTATCAGACAGTACCTATACCAACCGTGGGCCGGGATAGCGCAGTCAGTATAGCAACTAGCTACGAGCTGAGCGGCCCGAGGATCGAATCCCAGTGGGAGCAAGATTTTCAGCACCCGTCCAGACCGGCCCTGGGGCCTACCCAGCCTCATGTACAATGGGTACCGGGTCATTCCTGGGGGTAAAGCGGCCGGAGCGTGGCGTTGACCACCCACCCTCATCTAGCGCCGAGGTTAAAGAAAGAGTAGAGCTATACCTCTACTCCCCCGCTGGGCCTTCATGGCCTGTTCTAGGGAGAACATTACCTTTTACCTATACCAACCAAGTTCTTACAGGTAATTTTTTGTTACTGCACTCAGAGACTGTGCACTTGTCAGTTATTTTCATTTCATCATAAAAAGACTTAGCTCTTTCAATTATCATAGGCCCAGTCTCGGGTTTTCCTCTGTAAACCTCTTACACAACACCTTATCCAATTGTGCTAATTTAGGCTCTTTCAATGTCTGTCACTTGAAAAGATCCTCCACACTTTCACTTGAAGCCATAAACAATCATAACTGGTCCTTCCATTTCTTTATATTATAGACAGCTGATGATCCAATAATGTCATAACCTCTCTTTGGCTTTCACGACTTCCAAAACCTATGATTTCAAGTTGCTGAGAAATCATTAAACTCACATAATTCCTCTTGCCAACAGTACCTTGTTTACTCATCTCCGGATCTTTTGAAACCATTATAATAGCTTGATGGGCTCATTAAGGTCCAGATACCCCAAGATAAAGTCACGGAATCAGTATGTACACCAGAAGTTATGGACGGCACAGCTTACGCTCTTGGGACTACTTTCCTCAACTGCCGAACTATCGGAAGTACTGGATTATCAGGTGCCAGACCAAAGGAATTCTACTGTACTCCACATTTTTCTTAATTTCTGAAAACAAGTTCCCTTCTTACAGAATCAAGCACCTACATAAAGTGTGAACTGTATGTATCTTATACCTCAAAGTCTTGTTTGAAGAATCTGGCAGTCTCCATGTTGACTCCCATAGCAGCAAATACAATAGCAAAGTTATCCTCATGTTCATCCATCACTGATTTGCCAGGTAGTTTGACAAGACCAGCCTGACGACAGATCTGAGCTGCAATCTGAAAATACATAATTGTGCACTTATCTAACATGGAGACTGGAAGAACTCTGATTTCTTATTTCCCTGCCTCAGTGATCCACAATCTTTCCGAGTCATAAGCCAGGGAAACAGCAGCGCGAGCGCCCACTCCATTTCATACTGTAGAATACAAATAATACACCACAGGCCTAATTACAGTTACTAATAGCATGTCCAAATACATTTATGATGTCATAATTACCATCCTGACTTAGTATTAAAACTGAGGCAATTTCTCTATTTATCTACACTGAACACTCTCAATTAAAAGTTATGGATTGTGGCACATGAAATATGTAAAGTACAACCACCTTCCAATAATCTGTGATTTGTAACATCGGTCGGCTTCCCTATTTCTGATGAATAGAGTAACAGGGACATAGCAAAGAAAAGGGAGAAAAGAAGCAACAATGACAACAAGCATGTTCTTCGATGTAATGCCATGTAGTCCAGTAGATGTATACATACATTCCAGAGGAATCCTACCCTGATGATAGAGACAGCAGGTTCCTCTGTAGTATCAATACACATCTACCAGTCCATACAGAGTCACATATTAGAAAGAAGCTATTACAACCACTATTATGAGAACCTCAAATCTCATGGAACTCACAATGTTCAACACGAAACATTCAGTCACTAGAAAGGAACATAAAATGCTTCCAGAGCAAAAGGGCAATTTTTCCAATTTGTTACACAGGTTTTTTTCTTTTTCTTTTTTCTTCTTCTCTTCTCTTCTTCTCTTCTTCTTCAAGTGCACACTCAGATGGAGGAGTCAGATGTTCTCCTGTAACTTCAGTTGACTCGTAATGCACAAGGTCACTTCACAGAAAAGTTACTACAAAAATCATTGTATAAAATGTCACTTGCAAATATTGTCAAAACGGTTCACACATTCTTTCAGGCAGAACAACTGGATATGCACACACATGGTGAAAGGTTTCACAGGGAAATATTTCAACATTTGATATATATGTACTGCAAATGTACACACCTCATTGTGTGGCAAACCAGCAGCTGAAAATATTGGAATCTTCTGACCTCTGGCAATGGAATTCATCACATCAATAGCAGAAATTCCTGTCTGGATCATTTCTTCAGGGTAAATACGAGACCACGGATTGATTGGCTGACCTGAAGAAAATACATTTCACCAACTGTTACTTTCACATTGTAACGAACAACTGACAGACTCTGTCAGAATACAAACACAGCAGATCATCGATCCTTTCACCGCCACAAAAGACCCTTTAACACATTGAGAATTTGTTACTTTCAGAGAAAAAACAGCTTTTACACATTAAATCATAATTCTCAAACTAATTAAAATGAAAGGATTATTTAACCTACATAATAAGTGGAATCTGTTCTCAATTTATTCTTGTGGAATTATTGAAACAAATTCTTCTTTGCAATAGTTCTGTAACATGCACATGTATCAGCAGGAACTGGATAAAGAGTTTAACCCACCCTTGCAAGAGGAACTGCCCAGTCAGGCACATCTGTAGATTTGGCTATTATAGGTGCTAGATCATCATAAAGTTACACACACACACACAAACTGATGAACAGCCATTTTCACCCAAATGCCTATTTCAATAAATGACAGCTATATTATGTAGGGGCAGTAGACTATACAGTGCTTCTCCTGCAGTCTACTGCTGCAATCAGTCCACTCGGTCCTATCCTTCTCCCCTCCTCACAGCAAGCCATTTACATTGTGCCTGGCAGTGACTCAGGACAATGCAATGCTTAGAAGTGCAATTATTTCTTAATGCTATTTTTCTGAAGCCATTTCTTGACGCATAATATAAACTTGTAACTAAATAAAAGAAGTTATAAATTACTTTGTCTTACATCAGCGTATTAACCTTTAACAGATGGGGCTGGACATTTAAACTTTAGCATACCCTTTGTATAAAACGTGAATATTATATAAACCCAAAACAAACGGCATTTTGCGAGGGGGGGGGGAGACCGAAGATTGTGCAGCATGTCTTAAAAAATGCAGTAAGTATCTTGTTGCCTAAATATATAAAATACGTTTCTTCAGCTCTGGCCCTACTTGCGTCCTATAAATAGAATGGCCGGATGTTAAGCATTAATTAACGTCCATTATACAGTACCCACTGATTTATAAAAAGAATGGAGGAATGAATAATGACAGTTTCATGAATTAAAACTTTGGACAGTTTTAGTTACTGGGCATGTGATTCTGTAGTGCCACATCCAATGTCTGAATCTCAATGGCAGAATAAGGGCATTAAGTGCTGTTCCGGGCTGTACAATTGTAACCAACATTTCCCCTGCTTGTCTTGGCCTGCACCTGCTACTTTACATTAAGTATTCAATTCACACAATCACCAACTTGTTAACACCGTTATTAATACATAACCCGTTCTGTCTCTCCACACACACACAACCTGTAACTGTAACTAAAACAACCTTACTAGTAACACCATCACTGCCAACTCCTGCCTTTTTATCATGATTCTCACAGCCATTTGCATTTCCGATGACTGTTGGTGGTGTATATAAATGTGTTACTCATACATTCCAGTGTTTATTATAATAGGTTATTTTGATCTGGTTGTACCAAGAACTCAGTACCTACCCTGAATATCCAAGTAGGCCTCTGCTAAGATTGGCGGTCCCTTATCAATAGGTTTACCACTGCCATTAAACACTCGCCCCAACATGTCCTCAGACACAGGAGTTCGCAAAATGTCTCCCGTAAACTCACATAATGTGTTCTTTGCATCTATGCCTGACGTGCCTTCAAATACCTGAAAACAAATTTCATACGCTAAAATTTAATATTAACATGAACAATACACATTTAGCCACTTCATACTAAATCCCAAATTGAAAGTACATCCCAAGACTAGCATGTCATGGTGTATGAAAATGCAGACTGGTAGGAAAACAAAAAGATCTAAAAAAAATAGGGACAAAAATTATTTTGTAAATAACAGACACAGCTTCAAGGTTTTAGAGACTGAATTTAAAACATGGGACAATGTTTCTCTTTTCAGAGCTTCAGGGCTATCATCATCTTCAAAAATTTTAAGAATACAAATAATGAGAACTACAATAAGCTATGAAAAAGGAATCATAATAAATGTCTGTACTCATCAGTACAGAACCTTTCTATGGAATTTAACAACTACAGTACAAAGCTGATGTGTAATTTGCCTTTCAAAACTACATTTGTATCAACCTTTGGTTCCATAAGAGGATGTGTTGATTAGATAAGCAACTATCACCATCTCAAGGACTTCCCTCTGTAGAATCAGTACTGACACTAAATGCATGAACTATGATGAATTTCTTACTGCTGACTGAAGTTCATAAGCACCATACTTCTGGTCGACAACATGTCTTTATTACTAAGTCACAAAGTAAAATCCACAATCATTGAATGAAGAAAAATAAACTCATGGAGCAGTGTTCGACAGTCAAACAGTCCTGAGTCCTGGCCTCTTACAGAACATGATCACAGCCTGCCATTAAACCTAAACCTGCATCCCATTTGTTTAACCGTTTGAAGCCTAGCAGTTACTTTATGCGCCACCAGATTTAACATCCAAAAATCTACATTATGCCCAGAGTGAATTTATGTTTATATGGATCTCTCAAGAAACAGCGATTTTTGCCCTATACAACATGAACTGATTGGTTTCTATAATCAAGATGGAAAGTGCTTAATGCACGGTATGAAATGAGTCTAAATAAAACAAGTTACATTCCATCCTTAGAGGGCTAAGATACATTTTATGTTATCCTCACATCCCCCAAAAGGCCTTCAGGTTTTGCAACATACACGTATGCTACATGTCCCAATAATTTCACTCTCCTTGACATGATCATTGTAATAATATTTGGTTAAGAGTACAAATTATGAACCTCTTCATTACACAACCTTCTCTAGTCTCCTGTTACCTTGGCATCCTGTTCTCAAACAACTTTTATCTAAATCCTGGCGTGCCACATTTACATGCATTATGTTTAAACGTGGCTACAATCTTCTCATTTCATTGTGGCCTCTAACTTTTAACTGCACAGAAAACCTGCCGGGAGACACAAAAGATCCCTAAAACACTGGACTTAGGCTAAAAACTGATGCAGCTAATTGCCCAGGAATATTGTACCATGTTTAGTTGCTGTAAAGGTTAATGCCCTATAAAACTATGGATGTTCTGTAACTTACCTGAACAACTGCCTTTGATCCACTGACTTCCAAAACTTGCCCAGATCGAAGAGATCCATCAGCAAGATGAAGCTGAACAATCTCAGCATATTTGGGAAACTTTACTTCATCCAAAATTACCAATGGGCCATTTACACCGGACACAGTTTTATATGCTGCAAATTATAATCACTGTATCACTAACAAGGATAAATAAATCCATTCTTCAGTTGTAGCATTAAAATAGCATGTTTCCTTTACACATAGTATCTGTCTATGCTGTAGGCATATGCTAATGCAGTGAAATGGACACCAGTCTGATAGCAGGGCAACAGCAGGAGTTGGGACAATGCTTTTAAAGGCACTCATAATGGGTATTCTTAGTACATACTAACAATTATCTCAAAGTCAGTGAGCTGTATAAGACCACGGTACAAAGACAAAATGTGTATTTTATGCATCCATGCAACTTTTATACAAGCAACCCTTCTAAAATGAATACTCCTGAACCACTTAGGTTCAAGGTCCAAAATCAAAAGACAATTATAATTTCAAATTCATTTCTCATGAATTTGAAACTTAGTGCCACAAGAAAGGTGGTACAACAAAACTAGTCTCAACTGTGTGAGGATCCACAGTACTGGAACACAAATTTTACACATTACATGCACTATTCATCACACAACCATGGTGACACATATTCCAGCTTACATGGACAGCTTTAAGTTCAGTGGGTGACGTGGTGCTCAGGTAGGATGGTAAGGGATGAGAGATAAATAAGGAAGTGCTCAAGTTCACAATTATATGAGCGCATAAAAGAATGGGTCAAAAAACGAAATGGTAATGTATTATCATTGACAGGCTTATAGAACAGCTGGATATAATTCTAAAACAAAGGAGACGATCTGTGATACCGAACAAAATATAGACCATTCGCACCCTGGAAATATAAGACTTTTAAACAGAACGAGATGATGAATATAAAGAATTTCAAAGTTCTGCAATTATGGGGTGTTCCACAAAGTAACAAAATTCATTACCCACCGAAATATACAATGTTGTATTCATAGGATTCTTTAATCTGGGAAAGTGACGGTCACAAAACCCTAACACCAGAAGCTTCACAAGAGAATTTTACAATATGACCTCCTTTCAGCCCCCAAGCAGACTCGCCCATAACAGAACTATACTTCTTGCAATTTACCGACTTATCCATAAAAAATATATAACATATGTTTGCTTCACTTACTGATTCGCGGCTGCGATCGAAAATTCCTACTAACTGCCAAAACATGCTCCCTTGTAGCTTGTTTTAAACCCCAGATCGCTATTCGACATCATTCTTCTTCGGCCGTCTATTCACGTGCCATCACGTGATGGATAGCTAGATAGTAAAGAGAGCGTAGGAACCATGGAAATTAATCTATACGCCATTTTCGTTCTAAATACAGTACAGATCCCGAAGGGTAGTGGTTATAAAAAAAAGCACGGTTAGTAAAGATTTGTAACGCTATGCAATAATTAATCCAACTAACTGCACATTTATACCGCATTTTGTGTTCAACATGCATTATTCGCAGTACATTTATACATCGACATACATTTTTATATATGTAATTTTAAAAGACGAAGATCTTCCTCTTACCAAATGTATGGAGTTATTACTGTTCATAGTTTTTCTGGCAAGGCCTGATGATAGCTCTTTTTGCTGAAACCGGTAGCCTGATTACCTGTTATAAGTGAATGTGTTGGTTGTGTCTGTACGATTGATAAAAGTAAAATATACTTTTGTATCTGTATTAATACTGATTATCGTAAGCCACGGTGATCAGGAGCGCGTTTCAGACGAAGCCAGTGCGAAGCTATGAGTAGAGCAGGAAGGGGTGGTTCAATACGTTAATCTTATGCAGTTAGGCTTTAGCACCATTACGCTTACTTTCGTGGATTAATTTCCCAATTGATGTTTTCAGGTTTTGACGGCGGTTGCTGATCAAATTACGAACTTCTTCTGTGTGTTTGCATGGTGTAGTAGTTAAATTGTCCGACGTTTCGGAGGAACGTACTGTCCTAATTTTCAGTATGTTATTTCCACATACTGCACTGGTGAAGCCAGGAAGGGTTGTTCTTGGAAGTCTCATCTTGCATTGGCTTGGCACGATCCTGTCACCTCTTCCTACCACCATAACAGTGATTGACCAGACACCCATAACACCATCCTGTGCCTGTATCACGTCCACTCAAATGAAACAATCACGACGCTTGTTTTCACTGACAAAGCAGTTGGAGTAAATACTTTATATAAATTCCTACAATTTCATTGCCTGTTAAGAAAACTTACATGAATAATTATGAATGAATGTGGAGCATTAGTGAAAGGATATTGACAGGAGAAGGCCAAAGTATTTGAAGAAAAACCTGACCAGTGCCGGTTGATCAACCCCAAATCCCACACAAAATATCGATTTAAGACCTATCTCAAATACAGCCAGCCTTTTGGGGCCTCATGTGGTCGCATGGCTTGTGATACCCTTACACTGGCCCCACTTACCTGCACTTGAGGTCTGCTCTAAAGCTTCATGAACTGTAACATACTCTGGTTTCCTATCACATGGCATTGCAGCTCATTTACTATATGAACAGAAAAAGTTATGTGTTGTAGATGCCACAGTTCTCTCAATATGGCAGAATAGCTGTCATTTTACTACAACAGGAAGTAAGACATTAGTCTTACAATGTTATGATAATATGAAATGATTATGTTTTGCACAGATTTCACCCATTATGTCTCAGTATCTAAGAACTCACTGTCTTTGTGACTTGCTTTGAAATGTAAGCAAATGATTTGACATATTGAAAACTTCCTCTTATTAGCATTTCCATTTCTCATTTGGTTGGTTTCATATTAGCAGTGCTGCGAACATATCAGTTCCCCAGCACCTACCTCAAAAATATTCAGGGATGTTGGATTCATTCTGACTATAAACCATATTCCACAGAAACATTCTCACAAAAGAAAAGCAGCAAGAAGCAAATACATCTTTATTTATCAAAACTGGCAATACTCTCCATTACGAAGCAGTCGGGGATACAACAAAATACACATTTCTGCATAACTAAGTTAGTTTTATGAAACAGACAGCAGTTTTACCTTTCATGCAAGAATAATCACCCATAGCCAGTATGGGCCAGAGTGCATGAGTCAAGTATGTGTGTGTGGAATGTACTAACGTCAAACCAAATGTTTTAAATCATTAATAATGGGCCCACAGGCTGAAGTAGTTTCATGAAGTGTGTGTGTAAAAAAACCACATGCTTTGAAATTCACTCTACACAGGCCAAAGGCAGCATTATTTGATATTGCTTCTGATATATTGGTTCAAGAAACATTTTACACAGAACTGTCAATGTATAAATATTACACACCATGTCACTTTGTCTGTTTCAATTTCTGGAAAAAGAACATTCAACCATTTTAAACACCAAGGGAACTTTTTAAGACATGAAAGTAAGTGTTAACTGATCTGCAATAAGAAGCCTGTCTAATGTAATTATGTATTGCTCTTCAAATTGCTATATCGTGTGTACAACAATGCAAATCATGTTACATAAACAGACATACACAAATGAACGTCTTAATTCTAACTCAGCAATACTGACATAAAGCAGTTTAATAGATAAATTATCATAATTTGTGTCCATTTTACTTTATTTTTGTCAACGTAAATTTTCATTATGAATCTTTATTAAAATAAAACTTTCAGATTCACTGCCCCAGAAGTAACTGAATTAAATATGTAAATATTTCATAACCAGCAAAATAAGAAGTGAATTTTCTTGGAGAATCACATACTGTGGATTAGCTGAGAGAACCACAGCAGTCCATAACACAACAAAGGAATATTAAAATGCACCTACATTAATAACACTTTAAAATGAAACCTGTTCTTCAGGAGATGGCCTGATTACTTCTGAAACAGATTCTGTGACAGCAATACTGTCAACGTACTAGGACCAATACACAGGATATACAACACAGACAGTTAGGCCCTCTGAACACACCATAGCAACCTATTATGTCCACAGTTCATTCAAAATGGTAAGAAGTTTGGGCTACTAATTGACCAGAAACATCAAGAATCATGATTTCAACATCACACTGATTACTTCCTGCTGTTGTAAATGATTCCTTGAACTGTCCAAGCTTTCTGCTAGAAATGTTTCAACATAATTCACAAAATAAATACTACTAATATACACATACAATTGTAACAAGGGCACCCCATTATCATCAGAGTAACACCCTAGTGATGACAATAACCACTTTCCATACTCTTTCACACAAAGACAAATAACCAATCAAGAAGCATGTGATGTCCTGCCTCAATTTCCATGATTCGTTGTTTAATTTGAACTAAATACATATAATGTGTGGTGAAAGGGCTTGGGGCACTTAAACAATAACTATGGAAATGAACCCCACTATGGACATTGAAGCTTGCATTATTGTGTGTTCTCTTTCATTCATTCATTCATTCATTAATTTATTTACCTTCCATAAATCTACAGATGTGGTATAAGCATGGTATAAGCCTGGTGATGGTCTGATCACCACTGAAAGAGTTCTTGTCTCTTTTTAAATAACGATTTAAAAACTCTGTGCAATACAGACAGCTAAGGCTTAAATCAGGCTGTAATGCCCACGAAAAACTGGGAATACTTAAAGACAGAGGTTGCCATACTGCAGTAAGCAAGCGAAAAACCATGCACAATTCAAGTGTTACTTGTTCCCATGGATAAGGTTAGACAGCAAACAGGATATTAGTTCTAAGCAACAGTTAGGCTCCAAACAAAGTAGGAGTGCAGTGAAGATTGTAGACTATAAGAAATACCAATGGCAATGAAGAGGAAAGTAGAAATGAAAAACGTTTCTTACTAGTGGTAACATCTAGAAGACACAAAATGATTATTTCTACAGTATCATCTTTTGATGAACATGAAAATGGGAGACAGGGAGGCAATCTCCCAAAGTTTATCCTTTGGTATTAAGTTCTGTCTGCTATTTAACTGTAATCATGTCATATTACTTTCTTTCACTAAATATACATTATTTACAGTAAAGTACCACAACTGTCTAAGAATCAGGTTTCTAAAAACATTTGTAATTCATTAATAAGAACAACACTATTGTACTATAGTTTGTGTTGATATTAGTGTTCTGATATTGAACACAAATGTACCTACATTTATCAACACATTTTAAAATACTTTATGTGTCTGAACATACACATTGCAATATAAATTTAGACAATTTATCAACATTTAACAGAGAAGTGTACAAATTTATCCTCCCCCCCTCCTCCCCCCAACATTTTACATTAATGTCTTCTATATGCTTCACCCTAGATAAGTGCAGCTTTCACTACCTTGATCTATTCCAAAATGCAATGCATTCTTCCTCATCACAAATGTGTCTGTAGGAAAACTTTATCTGTTAACAGTTAAATTCTGTTTCTTTCCACAATAGACATTACATAACATGACATGACATTATGGTTCCTTAGTACACAGTAGCAGCCAATTTTTACATACACTGTAATTACTAACTTCCAAAATGTATCCAGCTTTATTCACATTTTACTGCCTACTTCAAGTAACACCACATCAGTGTAAGCAGTGTGTTCACCGTAACATCAGCTTATACAGGGCATACACAAAAGAATGGTTCGGTTTTAATAGTGAACACTATTAAAACCGCACCATTCTTTTGTGTATGCCCTGTATATGTAGAAAAAACAGTGAATCAGACGTTATGCTATGGTACTTTGAGCTTTAAGAACAGAATATGTTGTCATATGGGTTTTTACTCCTATCTCTACCCATACAAAGTTAAATTTTCTGTTTCTGTATCCCAACACCAGGAAGTAAAAATATTTTGTTATTCACAGCTACATTGTTATCAACAAACTATTCTTAATGTCATACATATCATAGAATATTAGAAGTTTCACATACAGGGGTTCATTTACCAAATATTTCTGGGAGGTGAAACCATGTGACTCTGTCCTGTCATGGTTGATATCCTGCCAGGTTTGAGGCCCTTTACATAGTTGTGTCACATTTATGAAGGAGCTGTGTTGCTCTCATTCACATACCAATGGGTTTCAAATTAATGTAATACAAAAACCAAGGAGGTAAGGTCACCTAACACTGCTATTCATGTTCCATATGAAATATTACCCTGAATGTTCTGTCTGATAACTATGAACATAATGTTTCAATGGCAATGTTGGAACTGCACACCCTATCTCAGTTACACATCTGTAAAGGCCTCGAATGTAACTTGACAACAAAATCCATAATACAGGCAAAGCCCCTTTAGTCTCACCCAAAATAACTACTTTGAGAACTAACTACTGCATGTGATTAATCTCAAGGCTGCAAGGTGATATCAATACCGCTCAACAAGACATGGTGATTAAGTACAGATTTTCATTTGACTACTATTATTATGAGCGTCATGGCCTTCATAATGTCGCCTGTTCATGAGGTAACTTATTTTGCAAGGTGATGAGAGTCGCAGTGCTAAGGGGCTTTATTTCAGTTTCACTTATTTTTAATCATTGTTTACATGCTGGAAGTATCTCTTCATGATTGCAGAATGACAGTTTATATATACACTCCTAAAGATGAAACTTCATGGACCACCATTAAATTTGAAGAAGCGTGAACAAGATCTGTGCTCTTCTGGGATATTACACAGTGTAATATCCCAGAAGAACGCAGATCTCATCAACATCGCGGCGGAAGCCTGAAATCAAGCCTGAACAAGCTACTAACTCCTTATTTTTTAGCAAAACTTTTCAGCATACAAAGTGTAGGAAGGACGAAAAAAATAATAAGAGGTTTATGAAAGCCAGCATTTCTAAGCACAGATCTCTTCAGGTCTCTTGTCTTCATCTTGAAGGAGATATCATCGATTGGTGGACACTGTACTCGTTAATAATTTAAGAATGCAGTGTCATCTACTGTGGTTATGAGAAATGAAAGGATGATCTCAAGGTGATTCATCCCTTATATAGTAAACATTAGAACAGTACACAGCCTGATGATGGCTAATTGAAAGTCAAAACATATACATGTAGCCACTAAAATACAAGTTGTGTTTGACAGACATAACAGTTGGTTTCATCGTTTTAATGAAGGGATGACTATGACTGATGTGTAAGGATGTGAGACAGGATGCTTGTGGTTGATTGTAAGGCACTATCCCTACATTTGCCTGTAAATTATGGAAAACTATTAGAAAAATAAAGGAAATGCATTTTACCAGGAAGTATTCAAATTGTAGGCTGAAAACAAATCAGATATGCTACCCATTATGTCATGACATTCGGTATTATGGAATAAACAATGGTTTCTACTAACCCTGCTTTCCTATAGAAATGCTGTCATTTAGAAATCTGCAGTACTTTCTTTTTGTCCATAGCATTTGAGGAGGAGAATCTTGTACAGTGAATTGTTTCCATAGAAACTGTGACCATCGGTTTGTCATGTGATAATGACTATTAAGTTATGTGGAACACTTGGCAAAACCAGTACTCCACAACATGGTTCCATTGCCCAAAAACTGAAAACATAACATCTAAGATGCTAGAGTGAAAAGCCTAAGATATTAATACTGTCACTAGGCTACAACTGTAGCCAGTGCTGTCTACAGTCTTAATATGTTTTGATGTCCAAGGCAAATGTGTATTACTTTACAATCTGGATTTCCCTAACAACAAAATTTCACTTCTCTATTTTATACTGGTTATGGCACCGTCAAGACAGTACAAATACACTAAGAAGACAAGCTGAATGACAGCAGTTAATAAATTGCCATTCTTTTCCCCTACAACTGGATGTTTGTATTGTTTGTACTAGAGAATTTCAAAACAACCAACATCTGGTTTGTAATGGTGCCAAAATAATTTCAAACAAATACCATGGTGCAGTGTTCAAGGTGCTGGCATACATTTCAGCCGTTCAAATGCAGCCTTTTCAAGTGATTCTCGATGATCAGGATGAGCGATGTTAATGAGCGCATGAGCTCTCTGGCGAAGTGTCTTCCCAAAGAGGTAGGCAATTCCATTTTCAGTGACAACGTAGTGGACATGAGCCCTTGTGGTCACCACTCCTGCACCTGAACCAAGAGATGACGTTTTGTTAAGAAATTTCCCATTTGCTGTCAACATCAAGATCTGTATCTGTTGGTTTATTAAAGGAATTGCAGTTCACTTAACTGCACCGGTTATTCACAACTGCCAACACACTAAACCAGCACAGAGCAAGGCCACCCAGATGACTGCACTCTGCAAGCACCACTGTAAGAATCTCAAACTTTACTATTTTGAAAATTTTAATAACACTACACGCAAAACCTGCATCTGAGACAAGAGGAATAAAGTACAGGAAATCAAATATTTTGAAGATTTTACCATCCCTTAACATATGAGGGTATATTAAAAATTTCCCAAACTGAGGTGATAATGAAATACAAACTTGCATATGTTATTTGTCATTGTGGTGGCCTTCAAAGTCGTTTCTTCTGAATTTACACAAGGGATACAATGGTGCACTAATTTGATACACATGTGAAGAAAGGTTTACCCCCGAATTCTGAAGCCCATGTTGTAGAGGTAACTTACCATGCTTGATGAGTGGGGAAATTTTACTTTCTCCCTTATTGGTTACAGATGGAAGAGCAATGATTGGTTTTCCTTGTCCATCTAGAGCTTCAGCTGCACCACGAATAAAATCTACTTGGCCTCCAAAACCTGAATTAAAAGAATAAGAGTATTAACTATATGTCACACTTCAATTGTTTTATTAAAATGTTATACAGAAATGTAACATTAGTGCAGATATAATCAACAGGACATAAAATTACAATTGTATTAAATTAAATTATCATAAATCTAGTATCAAAATCTTAACCCTTTCCATGCCAAAGTCCATTACAACTGATTACTTTTCAGGGTATAACCACTTGTACAAGGAATGATCTAACAGCATGGATTTCAAATTTGTAACAATGTTTCACAACAGAATAAAGAAACCAGTCATGAAGACCCCTTCTCCTCAAATGGGACGCTGTGTAGTTTGATGACAAAACATTGGCTCCTATCTATTGAACTACATAATGATGCAACACAGAAGATAGCAACCTTCACAGTCATCACAGTTAAAACCTAAAATCTCAGAGAACTGTTATGTGTACAATAGAATGTCTTAGGAACTGGTACAACGAACTACCCATAAACCTAATGCTAACTGACACAAAATTGATTCTTGTCTCATTTAATCCCTTGTGTGACAATTCAAATGGCCTACTATTATACAAACAGCAGCCTTTAAACCCACACTATGGCACTTGAACCTGTCATTTTCTTGGAAATCAAAGGATACACACACAAAGGACAAATATATCAATAGTGAACAGCTGCCTGAAACCTTTGGGAGATGGATTTAAATGCCAATTTTATCTCTTGATGACCTAAGTTTGTATGGCTTAGCATGGACATTTAACTGCTACCAAGCAAACACACACACACCAGCATATGGCATGTTAGGCCATCTGCCAGTACATTTTACAAATCACCATATTGCCTCTTAGGATAATAAGGTTAAATAAAAAAAAAAAAAGTTACCTCCTTACCACGCATAAAAAATTAACTGGCACGGACGATAAAAACTAATGGGGAAGACACAGTATTGCCAAATATGGATCACATTACTTGTTATGGGTCTCAGCAAACATTCCAGCACAGTGGGTTAATGTTATTTGAACCACAGGGATTACGATCATAAAATACAAGTAAATGCATATAGTATTTGACAGCAAGTGGTGACGAGCTGTTTGAGGGCACTATCCAGACAGTGAGATGAACAGAGTAGGGTGGGGGGAGGAAAAAACATTGTTCTTTCCAGTTATGAAACAGGCAAACTGTCATACACATACATCAACCCACTTCTGCATGCAAAGCAGCTTAAAGGATGCAAGAGACTCTCTTATCTGCCATCAAATTCTAACCAGCTTGAAATCATATGATGGAGAGTGAAACTGTGATTAATAATAAAACCTGCTGTGAACCAAATCTGATCATATCTATTCATACTGTAAAACATCACACCCTAGGATCAGCAAACAGAACATGGCCAAAAAATATCACATATCAAACAGAACAATTCATCAGTAAGAATGATAATATTATTATTGTAGCAGAAGAAACATACTTTGTCATTGTCAAAAAGAAAAATTACCTGAATACATCCTAGTTCCAATGGAGTCAGACACAACTTGACCTGTCAGGTCAATCTCGATACAAGAGTTAATGGCAGTCATTTTTGGGTTCTGGGCTATAATACCTGTATTATTTACATATGCAACATCACGCATCTCTGTAACACATCAAAATATTTATTCACCATTAATATTTATAACACATATAAAGGAAGAAATGAATCCAACAGAACGCACAATGTGAAGGCACATACAACACAAGATATGTTTGTACAACTAATGATAATGCAGTCTGGCAAATATGCACATGTGAGAAGAACACTTCCTGCAGATCACCATTATGTCTATAAATTTCATGTATCAGAGGTTAACAATGTCTATGGCCCAGTGTATTGACTGTGAAAGGCATATGGGAAAACGGAAACATAGTGTCCCAGAGCAGTGGTATTCATCCTGGGATATGCGTACCCCAGGGGTAGTGAAGACATCTTAGGGGGTACGTAAAATTTAAAAAAATATATATTATTTCGTGATAAACACTGAATCATCAGGGCCAGATTTAGGTTTAGCCGCAAGAGATCCAGATGTAAGGACATGCGATTTGGGAGTGCCATTTTTTTCTCTCTCTCTCCTTCATGCGATTCTTATCTGGGTGGCTAGTTTCATTTTATTCCACATAGTGCATATAATATATTTGTTATTTAATAGCTTGACTCTCCTTTTTCTCATTTAAAACTTATTATTTGATACATTATTTTGGATGTAATTTATTTAACTTATTTTAGATATAGATTATAGACTATGTATAACTTGAATTATGCACCAACAACTTTGGGGTACAAAGTTGAAGATAAATTATATCTGGGGGTACGCAAACAAAAAAGGTTGAATACCACTGTTCCAGAGCAGGCCTGGAAGCTTTGGAGAAAACGAAAATCTCTTGCCTTTGCAAGGAATTGAGCTCAGTCCATCATTCATCCAGTCTAGAGTCTAGTCACTATACCAACTGAGGTATCCAGGTTCCATTCATTACAACAAGATGCTTATCACTACGTCGGTAAGAACTGATATACTCACCTACATATGGATTATTATCAACAAAATCATACAAGGCACGGGTCCCAATCAGGAAACTGCCTATGATTTTGCCTTTATTAATTGACTTCCGATTATTTGTGATGCATCCTTTATTTACTAGATCAATAATCCCTCCTGCAAACATCTCTGAATGGATACCAAGGTCTTTGTGATTTGTAAGTTCTGCCAATACAGCATCAGGAATGTTTCCAATACCTGTAGGGGAAAACAAAATGAAGCAGCAAAATGAACAACAAACATCTGTGAGACAAGATCACATCACAAAATTTAATCATGGTAAGTTTCACAGAAATTTTTGTATTATAAGATAGCCATTGATTATACTAAGTAACAATCTTTCCATTTTCTGCCCCTGCCTATCAACCTTCTCCAGAAAATAAACATTTTAATCATATTTAGTCACACTGTGACACACTCAAATATTACAGGCTTTGAGGTGTGCTTTAAAATCACATTTCCACTGAATATGAATGTTATCAACTGAAATTTTCTGGAAATACAGCTTACATTTATAATGATACGATAAACTTCATAAAATAATAGTATTCAGTGAGCGGTGCTGCCATCTACAGGTACATATAAATATTTTTGGCAAAAGCAGACACTGCAATACCAACTCAAGAATACCATCCATGGTCAGTTACTGCTCTCAAATTCTGCAGGTATTTAGTTTAGTTTAGTTTGTATTTCATCCTACTATAAACAACTGTGACTGCTATTACACATATAATGAAAGAACAGCAAGTCCCTACCTTTTATACACCGTACATGAATTTTTGTACTATGAATGGGAAAATAAAATTCAATAATTCATGAACATAACTTGGCTGGACTACATTTTGGTTGCTCCTAGCCCATGGTCAATATTTTACACATCCTTGGCTTAGAACTTCACATTAATTTCATGGCTTAAGAATTATTGATCTGAGGTTCTGAGGACAGTGACTACAAACACTGCTGTCTTCTGGGATGTGACACTGAGTAGTTAAGTAGAGCTGCACCAATATTCTTCTGAAACATTGGTACAAGTCCTACCAGACTACATGGCATCACATACTAGAAGACAGCACTCATCAAATTAGAATTAATTACATCAAGATGTGACATGGCAATAATACTGCCATTAAAATAATGATGATGATGATCAATACCCATTTGAAGAGTTGCCCCATCCTCAACCAGATTTCCTGCTATCTGTTTGCCAATCTTAGTTTCAATTTCACTTGGTGGACGGCCACCGTGTTCAGGAAGAGGTATGTCTACTTTCACAGCATAATCAAAATGTGACTGATGGACTGTTCCGTCTCCAAATGTTCTTGGCATTTGTGGATTCACTTGAGCTGCGAACAATTAACAATAGAGCATTATGTAATAACAGTAAAGATAACATTACAGTAAAACATTATGTAATATTGGTAAAGTTAAAATTACAGTAAAATGCTACATAGTTACGGTAAAGCAAATATTACACTATAACAGTGTGTAATGAAAGGTAAAGAAAACTTACAGTAAAACATTATGCAATTAACACACAGAAAACAATGTCCCTGTGCTTTAACACACTGCAGGTCTTGAGGAATGCTTGTTGTATTCCAGACCTCAGCAAAGGACTGGGGTGAGGTATCAGTTTCAAGCTAGCTATCGCTGCTTCACCTCTGGGGAAAAAATCCTCAATTCCTCTTTGACAGGTTGATGGGTGGGCCACATGGGACAATACGTGATTAGTAGTGAAAAGATGAATCCCATCCCCCACCAGAAATTGAACCATAACCATTCAGCCTATACCAATCACTTTCACTTCATAGGGTACAACACACTGGGTACATTAACCACTTTTCCGTACTGAATTCTTGATAATAACAGTAGGGTGACATGAAAAGAAAGAAATGGTTGGTCTTTGTACTGAATGCAGTAGGTCTGACCTCTGCTTCTGGCATTAACAGCGTACTTTTCATCATTCTGTTATACACATATTCAGTACCCTTGCATAAATCAGCAAATAAACACACAAGTAAAGCAAACTGTCTTCAAAACTTCATGTCAGCAGCTGGAAGTTACCATCAGACACAAGTCATAAAGCATTCTACCAGTGCAAATTGAAGAGTTAAATGAGGACTGATACTCTCACAACACAGACTTTGAAAGGAACTGTCTTCTGGATTGTAGTTTGGTAGCTAGGTAAAAACATTTTGGAGGAATTCATTCATTCGTTCATTCATTCATTTTATTCATTTTCCGTAAATCCTGCCAGGAGTACAAACTCATGTGGATGTGGAAATCGTCTTAGTTTACAATACATAACTGCAGTGTAAAAGTTCATATGCCTGAGATGTGCTGCTGCAGGTACGTTCTTGTAAAATGCTGGTAGTAACTAACTATCAAGAGAACTGGGATGGCATAGTCGGTATAGTGACTTACTATGGGCTGGACGGTCTGGGGTTCGAACTCCGGTAGAGATAAGATATTTTCTTTTCTCCATACACGTCCAGACTGGGCTTGGGGCCCAACTGGCCTCCTCTATAGTGGGTACTGGGGCTCTGTCCAGTGTGTAAAGTCGGCCAGGGCATTGCTTTGACCACCCACCCCTATCTAGCACAGAGGTTAAGCATGAGTAGAGCCATACCTATGTGGTGGCCTTTACCTTAACTAATCTATCAAACTACATGGTGTCATACCCTACAAGACAGTAATATTCACACCTAGAAGATGGTAACCTTCATAAACACTGCAGTAATAACCCAAAATCTCTCACAAATCATTTGTGGTTCATACTAGAAGTCCATCTGCTGCCCTGTCTGTGTTAGTTTGTGGTCACATCTGGCCAGCTTCATTAATATCTCATAAACAAGATCTGAAAAATACAGCTGCTTGCTTGTTGGAGATGAGTTTATTTGGTGAGCAGAAATTCACAACACTAATTTGTATTCATAGACTTTATTTCAGTTCTTCCATGTTTTAAAATTGACATTAATATGTTGAAGAGCTTGTGGGTGATAAATAAATTTCTAGTTTGGCAAGTAATGCACTGTGTAATTGTTCAAGCTCTGCTTGTAAGGATAAGAGATGCAAATTAGCTGTTACAGAATCACACACATTTCCTGTTGGTTATTTAACAATAATGTCAGTATCAGAGGCTATAATGTCAAATTGATTGTGATTGATAAATGATGAACTGCAAAAAACGTGGAAGGAAGCAGTTGTAGCCTAACTGTGTTACTATACCAGCAGGTGCAAGAGAAGACTGAGAAAACCATGAAAATACAGCCAGGCTAGTAAGTGTCCTGGTACAGATTCGATCCAGGTACCTCCTGAATACAAGTCTAGTGTGTTACTGCAATGCCGACCTGTTCAGTAAAACAATGTGAAGGTAATCCTGAATGATAATAACTTTCAGGCCTCTGCTATAATCACACTTGCAGCAAACACATATGTAACATTTCACGCAATGTTTACAAATTCCTAACTAATAAGGCAAACAGTACTTCACGTTCCACAGTTCATACAAGAACAAGGACAGTACTGGTCTTCCTCAACAAAACTTCACAGCACTAGCAATGTTTCTCATGGTCTAGGCAACTAAGCAAAATGTAATAATTTGCCACCACTACCCTCAACATGATTATACCTTGCACGCTAATACCCAGATGCCGCCTCAACCTACCCATTCTCAACCATAAATGTACCAGGGGCACTTACATATCCACTGTAGTACCTTAAATTTCAAACAGCTTCCACGTATCTAATTTTATTCACATCACAGTTGTTCGGCAAGGCAAATGTACCCACTCCATATTATCAGGCACAGCAACAGATTACATAACATATAGGCAATGGTAATAGAAATAAAAAATTAGTTGCAAAATAACAATATTTACTGTCAGATATGGACTGAATGAAGGCAGTGCCCCCTCCCCACCACAAGGCTCAAGGCCCAAGCACAGCTGATACTCTCCTTCCATGCCAGTATTCACAGACAGACATAGAGGCATCTTCTGAGACTGTAGGAGGATAACACTTAAACCTCAGCATTTAATAGAAGAGTTATGGCCCCATAACACATTACTTGTGTTTGGAAATGTTGATTAATTAAAATAAAATAACTGTTCTGTCGTTTCAAATTATAATGTGATCAGAACCATCAGATGAACAGTTACTTCCACACGCCTGTCACTAAGTTAGGTCGTCACCATACACCAGCTCTGGCTATAGCCACAGCCACATACTCTGAAGCCTGGCCTGATTCCCATTGCCAAGGCACACTGTCCAAACTAAGACACCATGAAACAATTAACTAACTAACTCCAAGGAGAGAGTTCTTCCTAAGAAGCTAACAGATCGTCAGCTAGTCATGAAATTTCCCACATTTTATGGACCCCGAAGGTTCCTTACCACATTCACAAGTGCCTGCCATCTGTTCCTACCCTGAGCTAGAGCAATCCAGTCCATGCCTCCCCATCCCACTTCTTGAAAACCCATTTTAACATTATCCTCCCATCTATGCCTAGGTCTTCCAAGTGGTCTCCTTCCCTCAGGTCTCCCAATCAAAACCCTGTATGCACCTCTCCTGTCCCCCATATGTGCCAAATGTCCCGGCCATATCATTATTCTTGATTTGATTACCCGAATGATATTTAGTGAGGAGTACAGAGCGTAAAGCTCCTCATTATGTACTCTTCTTCACTTCCTTGTCATCTTGTCCCTCTTAGGCCCAAATATCTTCTTCAGCACCCTATTCTCAAACACCCTCAACCTGTGTTCCTCCCTCAATGTGAGAACCAAGTCTCACACCCATACAAAACAACAGGCACCATGACACAAAAGTCAGCAAACCTTAAATAAACAACAATGAACAGAAAAACGACATATTTATATAGGTCTGAATTTACACTTCTACCAGCTGGAAACAAAATGCAGTGAATTAGGCAATGTGGGATGAGTAACCTTGCTATTTTTTGGGGCACAGACCCTGGGTCTTGCTGCCTAGGTCCTGTATCTGACAGTGTTGCATTTTACCTGAAGCTTCAATTGCTATAGCTGTGGCTCTAATACCCAAATATTAGTCGACACTTGGTCACTATACATTGTCTTCTGGGCCAGTACCTGATCATTATGCATAACTTCCATTTTAGTTCATGGTTACTATTTGTGACATGTGTGACGTGCACAGTCTGTGCAAGTAAACTCCAACTACTTGAGACCAACACGCTGAGGAAGTTGACTTGAGGAGTTTATATTTCTGTCCTGTATTCATGCAGTGTCCAGGACACAGATTATCTGAAGGTTTACTGTAGGTTTCCTGTCTCTCCTGGAAATTCTGGGACAGTACTCCAAATCAGGCCACACCTGCTTCCCTCCACATACACTTCAATTCTTTAATCATTCCACCATTCGGTGCTACATAAACCAAGCTACTGACAGTATCACATGAATTCTAAATAAATAAATTGAGGTCCAGTCACTACAGATAATTTCTGTGTTAGTACCAGTTAGTATTTACGACTCAGTCAGTATACAGAACTTCTGTGTTACTGCCCAGTCACATCTGAGGCCAGGCTAATGTGCATTCAAATTGAATAACAAAACATATGTGGTATATAAACATTTTCCTTCTTACCAACAATTATCTTTGAATACATCAGCGCTGCACGGACACAGTCTATACTTGTCCCTAGGCTGCAGAATCCATGTTGATCTGGAGGAGATACCTGTCAGAAATAAAATTATGCACATATAGCCACTCCCTAACTTACAACACACCCAACAATGATCAACTGAAGTTACTAACAAAATTTCCTTAAAAAAAATTTCAACTCAAACTACCATAAAAATGCCATTAAAATTTCCTTTCAAACTACATTTCCACATTTCGTTGAAGAAACTCTGTTCTTATTATTTTGCTAAAGCAAGACTACTTATTTTAATCCCTCTTGACCTGCTGGAGGGTGCATATTCCACGTATTTCATATTTTTGACTAACGACCAGGTGTTCAGAATGTATTCTGTTCGTAAGTCAGGGAGTACCTGTATAAAGTAGACAAAGTGCACACAATATATATAAGTCACATGTCCTTATGTTCAGTTGAGTATTCAACTAATGTACATCATTTACTGTGTGGCAGACATACAAGTTTGTAAGTATAAGCAGCATCCTGTGCACTGCACTCCTCTAATGGCAGATCCACATGCACTATACATCTTTAAGGCTAATATCATTCAGTAAGTTAAAACCCAGACACCTGCACTGCAGCACTAGGGAATTTCAAATCCTTTACTCTTGGATGATAATGGTTGTCACTGAACAGGACAGCATAAGCAGTAACATGTCTGATCTGCATTTACATTCCATTTCTCCCACTTAGATAGAGACCCCATTTTTCAAAAACCAAAAACCAGGACACTTAATGACATTTAGGTAGATGGGAAGGGTGGGGGTGGGGGATTGGAAGGCAAACATTTAACCCATCATGCAATAAATAAGCAGAGTAATTTATTAATATTACTACAACGAGATAAGCCAGAAAAAAAACTTTACAGACAGACACAAAATTGAAATGCAGTCAGTTCTGTGTCTCGTTAACATGAATTGGCTACAACACAATTGATGAACAGGTAAGCGCTGTTTGCATAATGCAAACTTTCACATACGCGTGTTGGCTATTATGCGACTTCAGCGACCAGTGTGAAGATATTGTGCCAAACCTCATAATAATGTTATTACTTTTAATATGCGATTTTCTATGACATGGATGTCTCACAAAAAAGCAAGCATTATGTTATAGCAGAACTGACTGCAACAACAACAACAACAACAACAACAACAACAACAACAACAACAATAATAATAATAATACTCAAACTCAGACACTCAGTTCAATTAATTGATTTTTCTTTACACATCTGTTCCTCATCCTTCGCAGTCTCAGCCCAGACTCTATAATCACTACTCTGACACGTCTTCCTCTCTGTGTCCTACTCCTTCCTGTTAGTGGCTGGTTAATGGCCGTCCTACGCCTAAAGATGTTTCCTCCTGCCATGGGAAAGTCAAAATGGTCGTTTGCATTGTCAGAAATACCTTATATTTATGACTTTGAAAGATCTGGGCTATATGGTGTCCCACATCAAATTTTGCGGGACACCAGGACAGAGCTTTTTAAAGCCCATAAAACCGGGACTGTCCAGGGAAAACGGGAATGAATGTGATCCATACACTTAGCTAACTTTTAAAAGTAAGTAAGGAATCAAGCGCTCTATTACCCGAATAGTGTCACAGAGTTGTTGCATTTGCGTCACAAGAAGGCCTGATATTACGTGTGAAATTGTGTCTGACTTTGAGAACTTTGAACACACAACACTTACGTACATAGGCCATCATACTGACCTGAACAAAAGCCACGTCTGGCTTAACAATCTTCCTATGAAATAGTAACGGTATTTCAGACAGGAAAATGGGTATACAGTCCGAGCGACCTTCAGCCACGGCTTTGCGAACATTTGCAGCCATGAAGAAGGAACATGATCTGAAGATTCCTGCAAAGTTAAAACTTAATTTACTAAACGTCAATCTGAGGCTGTCATGATTGTGATTATGAATACTGTCTATTGGGATGGGATGCAGCACAGTGTGGCAGGAGGTATTTACTGATATTTCAGAGAAACATATCATCAGGGTCGAAGAATATATCATCAAATCAATCAATCAATCAATCAATCAATCAATGTAAGCTGCACAGCAGAAACGTGACATCAGTCTTTCATGGTGTCCAGTCCTAATGTACGCTCATGACCATATCCGAGTTCTGTTACGGTGCTCCATGCTGTTCCATCATTGTTCTGGTACTGTCAGAGGTGTACCTACTGTCTGCACAAAAGTACACCACTGCTTTCCTTTGAACTTCTTGAGTCTCCAGGAACATAATGCATTATTTTCACTGTCTTTAACACTACCAATCTCTGTCAGTGCAGGTTCATACACTAGGTTATGCCCCGACTTATTTAACCAGTCTGAAAAGTAAGAAGTGTGAGGAAAAATGTTGGGCGAAGTATGGAAGAAGGAAGGAAGGACAGAACAGAGTCGGTCAGTGAGCTACTAGAACACTGAAGTACAACAGGGCGTCGCTGGCATGGAATAACATGGGTAAGGATGAAGGGCCGCGCTTCTGTGTACGTATTATCCTCTGTAGACATATTATAGTATGCTTGTGAAATTGTATTACTGAAAATACTTGGATGACTGAGGGCGGCAAATACGTTCATCGAGTTGGTCGGCCCTGACCTAGATCATATTTCCATATCTGACGTCCCCAGTATCTTTTTAATATTACCCTATTTACATATGTCTCACAGATGAAATATTATCGTAAGGCAAATAATACATTCTAATGATTCAAAATTGCGTTTCAGAGTTTACACTTTGAGACAAAATTGCAGAATTGGTGACTCTATGCGAAACACAGCTGGCGGCAACTGCAAGTGACACGTGAACAACGTGCAACGTTGTTCAACAGCATGACTTCAGCCCAGATATCTCGCATCTTGAGCTCCGAGTTCTCGCCCTTATAGCACGCTTATTAAAGCCTCTCGGGTTGATATGATGTGACATGATACCAGAGCCCTGATGATTGATACGGAGTTTATTGTTTATTCAACCGCCTGAGGCGGCTGTCAACCTGACACGTTTTTAATGAACTGCCGTGAAAGGTTCATGACATAAAGCATCATACGTATTTATTTATGCCTTTCAATACGGGTTGTCACGACTGATATACTGGACAAACATTTGTTTACTTATCGTCAAGACTTGCTCTTGCGTTCCCACGACTCGACAAGCAAACAAGTGACGTGTGTGGACAATCAATATCTTTCGGTAAGTCAAGACACATACCCTGGCCAAGTAAACGAGTGGTGGGAACGTGATTACAATGACCAATCGAACATTTGACAAGTGAACCCCACTACAGTACGAATGTCTGCCAAATAAAGAAGCCTAAACAAGCCGTGGACAGTATGGCAATTATTCACTTGGCTACTTGTACAATTAGGGCCGGGATAGCGTAGTCGGTATAGTGACCCGCTACGGGCTGGACGGTCCAGGGATCGAATACGCCGATCCCAGTGGCCGTGCGGTCTAAGGCGTGGGTCTGCGGCCGCTCGCTTACTAGGATCGTGGGTTCGAATCCCACCGGGGGCATGGATGTTTGTGTTGTGTTTGTTGTAAGGACGGTAGTATGGAACGTAAAGTGACATGAAGGACGAAAGGATTTAAACAGTACAAAAATGGATCAAAGGGGAAAAACCCCGGACAGACAAAAAAAAATACCGTTGGGGGCGAGATTTTTCGCACCCGTCCAGACCGACCCTGGGGACCACCCAGCCTCCTATACAATGGGTACCGGGTCTCTTTCCCGGGGGTAAAGCGGCCGGGGCGTGGAGTTGACCACCCACCCCCACCTAGCGCCGAGGTTAAAGAAAGAGTAGAACTATACCTCTACTCCCCCTCTGGGCCTTCATGGCCTGTTCTAGGGAGAACTTTACTTTTTTACTTGTACAATTAGTGACACATTTGTCAAATACTCCAGTCGTGGGAACGCGGCTTACCACAGTGATAATTACACACACACGCATACGTGAAGTATCCAGACAAATTGAGATGTCACTCTTAAGCTTTCAGTAGTATTCAAGTAATGATAACACATACAGAAAACAACAACCACAACACGAATAAAACGATGCTTAGTGACGGACCGATGCATTATCTGCCATCAGCCTTTCCTTAACCCATCGTTTCATTCACCCCGTTTCTTCCTTTCTTCCAACGGCGCGACAGCCCCTAGTAGGCCAAGGCCTCCTCACTGTCGAGGCTTCACGATCACACTCAGACACACCACACTCGGTAGGACTCCTCTCGACGAGGGATCAGCCCGACGCAGAGACCTCTACCTGACAACACACAACACTCACAAGAGACAGATATCCATGCTCCCGGCGGGATTCGAACCCGCAATCCCAGTAAGCGAGCGGCCGCAGACCCACGCCTTAGACCGCGCGGGCACTGGGATCGGCACATTTACCCCTATAAACGACAATTATTCTCGTGTGGCCGACAACTGAACTACACCAGTAGAGCGTTACAGTGGCACACCAATCCTACATTTTAACCACGCTGTGTCTCACAAAGTAGATAACATTTAACACGTCCATAACAAACAGCAGCAAGTCACAGCACCGCAGTTCAAATAATTTACAGTCCAGCGCTCAGTCTACTATATAACAGCCTACATTTCTTCTGTATTTTTCCCCCACTTTTCATTGTTACAGCACTTATGTCTGCAATGAAGTTTAATCGTGAGACACAAAAAGAACAATTTCAAAGAGTGTGTATGGCATTTTCAAGTTACAATAACTATTTCTTCTTCTTCTTCCTTAGCATCACAGCCCGGGGTGGGCCTTAGCTTCTTCGACAATTCGCCTCCACACAATATCTATTTACGTGTGCCGAATTAAGGATGTTATGAGTCATGTTTAGTGAAAAATGCTGCATCAACATATGCCCGACTATCAACCGTGACACCGCTACGAGCATTTTAATGTTACAGTACAGCTATGTGTCACATAATACCACAAAAGAAAGACATCAACTTTTAGTTACGTTACCGAGTTACTTATAAGAAGAAAGGAGAAACAAAGAAAAATACGAAAGGAGGAGGAGGAGGAAGGAAAGAGAAACTGAATGAAAGGGCTACTACTGTGAACACAGACTTTACATGTGGAAGGCTAAAACAACTGCCTTAGCCTTCCACATGTAAACAGGCAATTGCCCATATACAGTGGACCCAGGAACCAACAGACATAGCCTACAATTTAACCTTTATACATCTTATACTCTTTATATGCACCTTTATTGTTAATTTGTAATTGTGTAATTTATAATCTAAAAGTCCCTGATGATGATCCCAACAAGTGATCGAAACATGTCAGGCTAGTTCACTGTGACTGTATTGTATAACATAACAAGGTATAAATATAGTGCATTTGTTGGTTACAGTGCTGTGTGTTCGAATGACAATGCACGGTGTGATGTGAATAGTGTAAAGGTAGTTATGTTCGTTTACTTAGTTGCGTCACTCATACATACATACATACATACTACATACATACATTCCATGGGTCCATAAGTGTGTCACCAAGACAATAGGATGTGGAACATGTCATAAACACACAAATATATACAATTTTTACAGTGTAAAATGCTACAAACATTTTACAAAACAGTATTATAGATCATCTTTACACAAAAAAAATTAATCTACAGAGTAAGAGGACTGTGTATTTAAGTATTTTCTTAAAGCTAATTTAAACTTTGCCTTTTCATTGGGCATGTCCAATTTCGTACACGGTTTATGGCCTACCCTTCGGGAGGAAGAAGGTCATATCCAAATTCGTTCACGGCCAGCAGGTATAGTATACGATTTCGTACACGGTCAATCCCTTACCCTTCGGGAGGAAAAAAGTTCGTGTGCATGTTTGAAATGAAGTTGACTGAATTTAATGAAAAGTCCTGTATTAAAACTTTGTACTAATATGACCATTTTTTATCAAGCAATGTAGCCTTATTTTATATTGTATGTACCGTGCATTTTATCATAAGTCTAATACCAGCCAACAAATGGACAAGGTTATTGACATATATGAAATGTATTTGAGCCCTCTACATACGTTTCAGCAAACGAGTTGCCATCTTCAAGGGGTTTTTAGCAGAGAATGACAAGAACTTTTTACATCCAAGTATACAGTATGGTTAATAACCATTCTGTATAGAGAATTACAAGAACTTTTTACATAAAAGTATTTAATAACCATACTGTATACTTGGATGTAAAACGTTCTTGTAGTTCTCCGCTAAAAACCCCCTGAAGATGGCAACTCCTTTGCTGAAACATATGTAGGGGACTCAAATACGTTTTATATATGTCAATAATCTTGTGCATCTGTTGGTTGGTATTAGACTTATGTAGCCTTAGTTTAATGAAATTCTTAAATAAGTATAATTACAGGACTAAAATACAGGGTGAGGCAGAGTTCACTCATCATTTTGATTTGCCTAGTATGATGGTAGGCCCGGAAAGGAGATTGAACTAATTGTGTTATAGAGTTAAGCTATGAACGCCATTTAGTAAATATCGATCAGCGATCGGCTGTACACCGTGTGTTCGCCGTAGAGACTTTTTAAAAAATAACGACTCTGTGATACCAACGCAACAAATATTCAGATGACATTTTAACTCTGAGAGACACTGCAAGGTTCCTGATCACAACACTATCAAGAACTGGATACAGAAGTTTCGAAACACGGCTTCTGCAACAAACAGAAAACCTGGAGACAGCGTCAGAATTGTGCTGACACTGGAAAACAATCAACAAGTTATAATGAAATAACAAGTCAAATCTTAAAAGCTTGTGCATCTCTCATTAGCCACCCATTAAGCTACATTTGTAATCACTCACTACATACAGCTGTTTTCCCTGATCGTCTTAAAACTGCGGCAGTAAAACCACTATACAAGAAGGGAGACAAAACTAGTATGACAAATTATAGCCTATTTCCTTATTAACTGTTTTTTCTAAAGTATTTGAGAAAGCTATGCACAGTAGGTTAAGCCAACATCTACATAATAACAACATACTGGTCACAGAACAGCATGGTTTTAGGAAAGGCATATCTACTGAAAATGCTACCCTCAGGCTAACAGATAGTCTATTTACATCTATTAACTAAAAGAATGCATGTTGGAGGAATTTTGTGTGATTTGGCAAAGGCTTTTGACTGTGTAAATCATGAAATTTTGTTGGCTAAATTACATTTCTATGGCATTCGAGGAGTAACTGCAGATTGGTTCAAATCCTACTTAACTAACAGAAGACAGAAAGTAGAAATAAAATCACGTAATGCAACTCAAAACGTTTTCTTTGAATGGGGTACAGTGAAACAAGGATCAATTATAGGGTCTTTATTATTCATAATATATACAAACGACCTTCCTCGGAAAATAAATTCCATATCCAAACCAATACTTTTTGCTGACGACACTAGTATTATAATATATAACAGAAATTTAGGAGATTTCTGTACAGTGGCAAACTTAGTTCTCACTCGTATGACTGAATGGCTTACTGCTGACAAGTTAGTACTACATCTTGATAAAACAAATATTAATGAAATTTATAACAAATAATTCACCACGCTGTGCATTACGTATTGATTATAGAGGGAAGTATATAGAAGAGACAATAAACACAAAGTTCCTTGGTTTACAAGTTGATAACCACTTAACTTGGAAGAATCATATTGATCAAATGGTTCCTAAGTTAAGTGCAGCATGTTATGCAGTTAGATAAATGTATCATATCAGCTACATCAACACTCTCAAATCTATTTATTTCGCATACTTTCATTGTATTATAAAGTACGGAATAATGTTTTGGAGTAATTCCTCCAGCAGTAAGAATATATTCACCTTAAAAAAAGAAATTCATCACAATTACGGTCGGTGCACAAACAAGAACTGCATGCAGAAGTCTGTTTAATAAAAAATTAGAGATTTTACCTATCCCGTGTCAATATATATTTTCATTAATGAACTTTATTTTAAACAATCAATAACATTTTCAAACAAACTCTTCTATACACAGTACAGTCACAGCAATAAGCACCACCTGCACAGACCAAATGCCAACCTATCTTGTTTTCAAAAAAGTACAGTCTATGCCAGTATCACAATTTTCAACAGACTCCCTCTGAGTCTCATAAGTCTTAAGAATGAAAAGACAAAATTTAAAGTAGCCTTAAGAAAATACTTAAATACACACTGCTTTTAGTGAGTGGATGAATTTGTTATGTATAAAGATGGTTCATAGTGAGGTGTGTAACACGTTTATAGTGTTTTAGTTTATAGTGTTCAGATGTAAAATTGTGTAGTGTGTATAGCTGTATATTTGTATATTATGACTTATTGCACACCCAGTTGTCACTGACTGAATGATTGTGCCATGCGTCATAAAACATCATTTCACGTTACATTCCTTGAGTGAAGCCCTTGCTCTCCACTGCACAGACTAGCCAGCCTGTATTACTGTGTATCGCCCTTCTCATCATCCTGACAAAATCTCCAGTTAGTTAAATATCACGAGATTGCAGTGACCTCTTTGGTGCCCAGACCGGGATATGAAGTGGTGACGTCAGAACACCGACGACGCAGTGCATGAACAAGTGAAGGGCCAGCTGATCCTCTTACCTATCTGCATATCGCTCTCAGAATAAGAACACTGACAGCTACAAACTGTGAGCGGAGACGGTAAGAGCAGGGATCAGTTAGGAACAGTAATCGAACTTGATTGGTTGAATAACAAAAAGTAACATGTTAATAGAAACTAATTGGCTAAACATGTTGGCGGAAAGGGGTGAAAACAAAGGTTACGTCATTCAAACTGACCAAGTATGATTTGGCAGCCGCATACCTGGACACCTTGGTATTGTTTTTATTGACGGGGAAATTTTTTTTCATGGCGCAACAGCCCCTAGTGGGCCAGGACCTCCTCATTGTCGAGGCTTCACGATCGCACTCAGACACACCGCACTCGGTAGGACTCCTCTTGACGAGAGACATCCATGCCCCTGGCGGGATTCGAAGCCACAGTCCCAGCAAGCGAGCGGCCGCAGATCCACAACTTAGACCGTGCGGCCATTAGGATCGGCGCTGTTGACTGGGATGCAAACATGAACAATAGCCGTGTACGAAAACGGATATACCATAAAAGGGGCTTGAGAACTACCTGCTTATCTCGTGAACGAAATTGGACATGATATTGAACCCTGCAATAAACCGTGAACGAAATCGGACGTCCCCTTTTCATTGCTTTTCATTCAACACGAAACAAAAAAAAACGTCAGTTTTGATTAGATAATATTTATCAAAGAACGCCAAGTTTCAGTTACGTGACACTGATTACTGCTCAAAGCGACGTACATTGTTCTGTACGCAGAATTGTGTGCTTCTCGGAAGAGACTACGAGGGAGTAGTGTTTGCCAGGGGTGGGAGTAAGCGTGAAGGTGGTTCAGGTCTGATGTAGTACAGCATCGTACAGTGTCTTGAAATATTACAATGCTCGTAGCGATATAACGGTTGATGATCGGGCATAAGTTGACATAGCATTTTAAACTAAAAATGACTCATATAATAACATCCTGAAGTTTGGTACATCTTATGCGGAACGCCCTGTACATATATCAATATGAACTCCGTACACAAGGCCTGTAAATCACAAACACAGTTTATGAAGTCACTTCCCATGTCTCGGCCTCAATTGGCCATCATCAAAGAGCTTAGTGACTATATCAGTGGGAGGTACTCAAGGTTTACACGTCCAAAAAATGTAAAAAAAACATACATTTTGCAAAAGTAATAAAACTGGTCCATGATTAGTCGGTCCCTGTCACCACGGCATGGCGCGTCCTCGGGTTGCGGATGGAGGAACGGCCTCCGAATATGGAGGGTAGCTGCGAATATGCAGTCGCGGACAGCCAACACGGGGTGGTCCTCCAGCTTGGGGGTTGGGCGAGGTGCTAACAACTCCTCACCGTAAAAAATTATCATGTTACGAAACTCTATACAGAGCCTCGGACCTGGACTGATTCTTTGGATAGGGACAGGTGGCGGGCTCTTGTGAGTGCGGTAATGAACCTTCGGGTTCCATAAAACGCGGGGAATTTCTTGACTAGCTGACGACCTGTTAGCTTCTCAAGAAGGACTCTGCTCCATGGAGTTAGTTAATAAAACTGGTAAAATTGTGTAAAATCCAACATCAAATCCCAGTGTAAGCTGATTCAATATAGTAAACTAGGACACAGTATGTGTTTTATGATTATGCAGTCGCTGCAATGAGATACATATCGATATCTCGTAAACAATATGAACAGAAGTCGTGCAAAGGCGTATCTAAAAGTTGTCGAGCTTGCTGCTAGGACGGAGAACAGTAACTGGTACAGCTACTGCCACAAGGTGCTGCAGTATCACCATCTTCTGAATCTGTCTAGTGTGTCTTGCAGCCATAAGCCTTTGCATTGCTTCTCAGCAAATGAATAAAAAGGTAAACGTAAAGGTTTCCCTGTGCTTAATTAAGCATAACGCCATGAACGCATATGGGGATCTTCAGGGACAAGCAGTCCGAGTAGAGTTTGCGTTCCTCAAGACCACTTTCACGGAAAACGGATACGAATAGACACAGACTCTCCAACCTCTCTCCATCTACCAGAAAAGGTCGCTCGGCTCCGGGAGAATCGGACCTCGGTCACCTTCCTGCCTCAAATCCGTACGACCTTGAATTGCATCCACAGGATGCTGTCCATACACAACATTCAATACGCTGGCCTGCCGCCCAAGAAGATCTCCAGCTTCCTTCGCCCTGTGAGGGACGACCTGCGAGTATGGTCAGGTCTACATTGGACAGACTGGATGTCTATCGAGACCAGTGTGAAAGAACAGCACCTATCAACCAAAAATCGAAAAATGATGACTAAGGGTACCACGTCCCTTGCTCCGTCAGCCATTCCCGCGCACGCAACGCACTGCTGGGCAATGACAGGGAGCCTTATACCTATAGGGGGGGGGGGGGGGGGATGTTTCTTACGCTATCGGATTTTCTGTCTTGGCTGAGGGCCTTGACGTTGTCCCACTAAGGACTTCTGCTAAAATTGGCAATATGTCCTTTCGTGGAAGGAGAAGTTTCGCTTGATGGATGTCTGGGATTTGAACCCTGAGTGGTTCGATTGCGTAGACAGAAGGCCTTCGCGGTCTGAGGGGGGGGGGGTGTCACGTTGGATGGAGGTCTGTGATTGAGTGGGGGGTGCATACCGTACTCCATCTTTTAATTGCACACTGACATTCGCCTTGCAACTAGAAAAACCAAGGAAAACAGTTTAAGCACAGTTTCTACTGTCGCCTTCGTCGTCTTTTACGGGTAGCCTCGACTGGCCTGCTGATTTCCAGTCGCTTTGGCTAAGGCTTTCGTGCGACTTTCGTGAGTCCTCGGTCGGCACAAGTGCCTTCGAAGTTGCCGAACTAGGGTTTCCCCACACCAGCTAACTTACGAGTCGAATACGTCGGTTAGTGCTCTAATGTGGTGGGCGAAAAACGGAACTTCAAATCCTCGTAAATTTGCCTGTTACTTACGCACCAAGGTGGGTTAGTCGTAATGTGATGACACCTGAATTTTACTCGTAATCCAGAACACCACAACATGAACTTCAACACAGTGAATATCTCAAATCTTCTCGCAGACTTTGTAAGTTCTTACCAGGACTTCACGTGGCTAGGACCTAAGAGTGACAAAGCTAGGTGAAGCTTCTTTTAGCGGGACTGAGCATTGCTGAGTGAGCGGCAGCAACAATGTCGTCCGCTCTACGAAGTGCAGTCTTCGCATTAAAAAAAAACTCTGTACTTACCTTTGCAATCGGGCTCTGTGTACCCTGCCACGCCCTCCGTGTGCATGTGGCACACTGAAACATCCTTCAGGCCTGAACTTTTGCCGTAGTTTGTCATTTCTTTTATCAGTTCCAGAGGAGTCGCTGCTGCTCCTTGGATGAAGACAGTGTCGCCTGGAATAAGACAGTACGTCAGTGGCTGCTAGTGGGAATCTTTTAATTTGGGAAGTGGCATCAAACAGTACGTCAGGGAAAGCTAGTATTATTAGGGCACTGTTAACATGTCACAGTATGTCAACTGCGCTCAGTCCTTCCTTGGAAGCAAAGCGCAGAGGGACACAGAGGGAACACACAAATGCACACAGAGACCGGGTTCCTTACTTCGTCCTAAAGGTAAAGGTTAAAACTTGTCCCTGTGATTACTTAAGCAGACCACGACGAAGGCGTCAAAAACGGGGAGAGGGGCTGGAAGTATAGCTTGGAGTATTCATAACTTCAGCGCTATATAGAGGTGAGTTTTGTCCACAGTTTATTTAATGTCGCTTTCTCAACTTCTGGCGTTATATACAGTCGCATCACACGCTGAATATGAAGAATGGGTCTGGACGGAAGAAAGCGGAACCTATCTGCTCTATTTTTTAATGGCGGGGGTGTTATAATATATGAAAGCTTGGATTTTACCTCCACGAAAACACATTCCATATCTATTATGAAATTAATTAGGGTAATGATGTTCAGCAAAATGACAGCTATTTAACCAACAAAACAGTTTGTTCTCTCTGAACGAAAGGTAAATTCTTTAACGTTAAATATGTGATACATTTAGTGAAACAATCTTATTCTTTTGGACTTTGTCCATTGTCCTAATTTTCAACGGAGTACGACGTTTCAGAAGTCGGATCTAAGTCTTCAAATGAAATGAGAAGAAGCATCTAAAGATGGAAGCAGAGCAGGACTTCCGAAACGTCGTACTCCTTTAATAATTATGACGATGGACAAAGTCTAAAATAAGAAGACTCACACATCGTACCTGTATAATGACTCTAACGAAGTCGTCGTCGAGTGGACACTACTTCCTATTCGGAGGACACAGGTTCAATTCCAGACCGAGAGATACCCCATACTGGCTAACCCTTTTCACGACTTTCCTCCGTCTTAACAGACAAACGCGATACAGTGGGCGTACCTCAAATTAGGCCAGGAATGCTCCTTTCCACACTCATTCCAATTCACTACTCAATAATCATCCACTCATTTGACGCCGTATGTTCTGGGGTACTCACATCGTCGTTAAATAAACCATAAATAAATACGAGAAAATTAATAAAATGTTTGCCATTCGCCATTAAAATACCAAATCATTATCGCAGCCTTTGCATGGGAGGATTAAGGAAAACCACGAACATTTTCTGTAAAGGTAGCCGGCAACTGGACGAAGAATTGAACCCTGAACCTCCGGAATATGAAGCACAAGCGCCGTTATATCTGCGTCTTGCTCCATCCTCCTGTCTTCTTCCTGAGACGCTTATAAGAGTCGAAAATGCGGGCAAGAGAATGACAATGATTTGTTACAAAGTACGTCACTTTGTGATGTATTGAGAACAACCTGCAATGGTTGGAAGGTTTTTCTCTGAATACTTCAGCCTTCCCCTGTCAGTTATCATTCCTCCATTGCCCCATACTCTTATTTCATTCATCTGCTACCGAATGTACATAATCACTGCAAATGACTGCATAGTTAAATAAATGATCTCTGTCTCCCTTGAAAGGAATACGTTTTTCAACCGAAAGACATGCAAATGTACTTCCCAATACGGCAATAATTACATTCGTTTGTGTACGTAACAAAAGAAGAAAGCCCTAAAAAAAGGCGCAAGCACTTTTTCAGCACAGAACTGACCAAATCACAGAACATCTGTAAACGCAAAAGAATCGGTTTGCAAATAGCAGAATGTATTTATCAGCACTTAAATACGATTAGAACGAAGCAAAATCTATGTGCATGTCATGATCAGCTGGAATGTGCCGCCGTGTAGTTTGGTACACAGATTCCAACGTTTCGGAGGAACTTGCTGCATCCGTCTGCAGCATAAACAAGACTACGAAGACTGAGGTAACATGTTCTCCAAACCAAACTGCACGGTATCACATCCCCGAAGACCACAATACTCGCCACCGTGAAAATCACAAATATCGTACGATCTGTGTTCATCCCGGACAGCATTGTCGGTATTGTGACTACACTACTGGATGGACAACCAAGGAATCGTGGTTTGATTCCCGGCATGGGGAAGAGATTTGTTTCTTCTTCAAAGCGGCTCTGTGGCCCACCTAGTCTCCTATTCGATGAGTATGGGTGGCTCTTCTCCGGGGGTAAAGCCGATCACCCATCTCCATCTACTGCTGAGGTTAGGAATGAGTGGAACTATACCTCCACTCCCACATACGCCCGGACAAAAGGGAAAACTTCAACTTTAATGCATTTTTAGCTATCTATTCTTACTCTGTATTGGCGAAGACAAAATCTTACCGAACTGTAGTACAGGTTTACGTGTATATGTGATATCTCAGGAACTTTTGAGACGATCCACAAATCTTAATTAAGATCTTCCGTCTTCTGTGATGTAAGTCAGCGTTGAATGGTAATTAGTTACCGGCGTTTTCGGACGACCTATCGGTCCCATATTCAGGCGCGAAGCAGTCCAAGACCCCTGAAGATGGGACAGATAGGTTTCCCGAAACGTCGGTAACTAACAATCTACGCTGCATAACATCCCAGAAGAGCGAAGATCTCATTTACACCACGGCGGAAGCTTTAAATCACGCACTAACCTTAAATAAACTCCAACCGAGCAATATGCATTTCATCGCTGTCACGTCTTCATTTCCTACCACCTACAGTACATCAACATAGCGGTGGTCCTGTCTTGTGAGGTGGAAATTATAATGCCATTTTACGTTGGGTCCCGAAAAATTTGTGTAGCAATGGCGCTTTCGTAAAATATGCAACGCTGCTTCAAGATTCTCGTATCGCACATCGCAAAACAGAAGCGCAGACGCGTGAATTCTGGACCTACATTATTATATTTAGCTCTCGGTCTGACGGAGACAAATAGTGATTCACTTGCGCTAGACACGAGGAACATCGTACAGCGATTGATCACAGCCACCAGTAAATTACGTATGAAGCATTTTGATATGTTAACAATACGAATATGGCGACAGTGCGTAACCTTCAGGTTATACCCGACACATTTAACGTAATCTCTCTTAAGGTAAAAAGTAAAGTTCACCCTAGAACAGGCCATGAAGGCCCATAGGGGGAGTAGAGGTATAGCTCTACTCTTTCTTTAACCTCGGCGCTAGATGGGGGTGGGTGGTCAACTCCACGCACCGGCCGCTTTACCCCCGGGAAAGAGACCCGGTACCCATTGTATAGGAGGCTCGGTGGGCCCCAGGACCGGTCTGGACGGGTGCGGAAAATCTCGCCCCCACCGGGATTTGATCCCCGGACCGTCCAGCCCGTAGCCAGTTGACTAAGTAACGACTACGCTATCCCGGCCCTCTCTCGTAAGGTAGCATATACGAGTACACATCAGTCTTCACTTGTTTTATTAAGAACAGTAATGCCTTCTGTGTTACTACCGAGATTTTTTTGCTCAGAAGTCCCTGCTAATTATGCCTTCAGTATCTGAAAGAAAGACATGGACATTTTACACTCTTCACGGTTGGATAAAGAAGGTTTCATAATTTGAATCTTAGCAGCTCCAAGTATGTAGTCTAAACATATGACGCAGCAAAGGACAATGTTTGAACCGAGATAAACACAGGAAAGCTGATGATATTCGTCTAACAGACGGAAGACAAATTTCTGTATCTTTCTGTTTTAATTCCTATGTTTGTAGAAAAAAGTATATCCGTGTAAGATACAAATAGGAGTTAAAACTATGTTCTCGACCAATGGCTGAAAATTGTTTAACTTTTTGAGAAATCACAGGAATTAAAACCAAAACAAAACAGTGTATTTAGTGAGAAACCTCTAATTGTCTATAATTAATATATTATGGATAAGGCAGCCATTCTATCACAGAACTTTTAAGTTTAAAATTAAATTGAATTTAGTTCTGGAAGATATAGGCATAGAAATTTTCATCGACTACTGTATTGGTCATTTTAACTTTCTTTATATTTTGAGTTTTTATATTTCTTATATTTGTATATGCATTAGTGGTTTGTTGATATACGCATATTTTATCTTTACACACTTCTCTTTGCAATTGCTTGAAGCTCCCTGATAATGGCCCAACATGGCCGAAACATGTAGGAGTCTATTTACAGACAATTAGGGTTTTCTCCCTAAATACAGCGTATTTTGTTGGCTTTGATCCCTATTATTTAATAACGAAATACATGATATTATGCAACGCTGTAAGATTTTTGAGAAATATTCTTCTTTACTGCTTCTTTTGGTTTATTTACGTTTATTTAACAACGCTGTCAGTAGCTCAGACTACACAGTGTCGAATGGTTAGTAAAGAGTGAGTTGAATAGGTAGCGGTAGTGGCCTGATTTAAGGTACTACCACGACACATAATGAAAGGTTAAAAAGGTAAAGGTCCCCGTCTACGCCATGAAAGCATATAGGGGGAGTAGAGGTATAGCTCCGCTCACTCTTAACCTCGGCACTAAATGAAGATGAGTGGTAACTTCATGCCCCGGCCGCTTTATCCCCGGGACGGAGCCTTGCTACCCATTGAATATGAGGCTGGGTGGGCCTCAGAGCCTGTCTGGACCGTTTGGAGATAACTCTTTTCCCTGCCGTAAATCGAAGCCCGGATCATCCAGCCCGCAGCCAGTCGCTATACCAACTACGCTATCCCGGCTCCACAATCCAGCAGTAACTGAGGAAAATCACGAATCACCTCAGGCATTCGCGTATGGATAAGACGATCCCATACTAAAAGCTATTTCTACGACAGAGAGGCTCGTCCATTTTGAGGCTGGCCTCCTCAGCCCAAGTTCTGTTCGTATTACGACGCACCCCGCTCCACGTCAGCGCACCTGACGCAGACGACTGTTGTGTGTGCCAGCGGACTGAATCTACGTAACAAACAGCATTTGCGTCATTAAGCGAAAGACTATTAAACTACCGCATTCAGAGGACCGGTAGAAGCACTCTACAGCACAGACGTGCCGGAACACTAGAAATACTATTACGATCATGGTGTTCTGGGCTGTGACGCCGTGTAATGAGGTGCCAACGTTATGGGCGATTCTCTTGCCTCCACCTTCACCCCCTGAAGCTGGAGGCTGCAGGCGTCCTCCGAAACGTTGTTACACACACACTCCCCGACTTAAGCAATAGTTACGCTCCGGAAGTTCCGGCGCAAGTCGAATTCTGCGCAATTCGGAATTGAGTATACATATGATCAACTATACTTATTTAGGCTATACAAAAAGGAGTCCAGTTGAAATCCAAACTCCAGCACACAGGAACCTGACCGGCCGCAGCGTGACCGCCCCGTCGCCTGTGTTATCGCCCAACAGTATTCTACCATCACTTTCGTCCCATTGCGCTTTTATTTCCGCACGTAAAAATATGGCGCGTTTCAAAAACGTTACAATTTCATGTTTTACTTTTTTTTAATTGAAGAAGTCTGATATTGCGCAGCTTGAAATTGCATAAGTCGAGGACAGTCCGTATTTACCAGACTACAAGGCGTCTGCATCAGGCGCTCGGTCGCCACCGAACATTGCTATGGGCCGGGTTCGATTCCAGGCTAATCCATATCGGACTTCCGTTGGATAAAGTGGAAGTGGGACACGTTTTCCTCTCCCCCCCCTCCCCCAAATAACAGTTCTGGGCGCGCCCGCGATCCTCAGCCATACGATTTTGAATTTCGGAGAGGCTAAAGGGCAGGCGACTGGTTGTAGATCACCGATGATAATCAAAGAGTATTTCATGTTGTCAAAGCGATCCTTAAGACCAACTTGGTACAAGAAAGCAGGCACTGGAAGTAATGGACCGACTGCCATACGTCATATCGGCTTCAACAAAGATGAGATTAAGGTAGGTGTTCTGCGGCACTCCACGCTCTTGTCTGAGCTTAAATAGGAAACCGTCATTGGTTGAACTGACAGTCTGAGTTAGGAAGGGCCCATGTTTGAAGGGAAACAGCTGGGAGCGGCAGTGCGACAGAAGTAGACAGGATTATGTTGCCTAAGTATGTAAATGGTAAAGTTACGTTCACACAGGCACACAGGATGAGAAGACGTAGGCTTATAGCTCTACTTTTTCTTTAACCTCGGCGCTAGAGGGAGTTGGGTGGTTAAGGACACGCCCCGGCCGCTATACCCCCAGGAAAGAGACCCGCTACCCATTTTATAAGGGTAGGTCTGGACGGGTGCGGAAAATCTCGCCCCACCGGGATTATTTTTTTATTTAAATGCCCCCCGCGCGATTTTTTCTGTCCCTTTTTTTTTCCTTTGATCCATTTTTGTACTTTTAAATCCTTCCCTCCTTCTTCATGTCACTTTATGTTCCATACTGCTGTCCTTATACAACAAACACAACACAAACATCCATGCCCTCGGCGGGATTCGAACCCACAATTCCAGCAAGCGAGCGGCCGTAGACCCACGCCTTAGACCGCGCGGCCACTGGGATCGGAAGATTCGATCCCCGGACCCTCCAGCCCGTAGCGATTCGCTATACCGACTACGCTATCCCGGCCCCTTTCCTAGGTATGTATGTAACATAATGTAGAATGTATGTAGAACTAAGTGTGTTTTATTGGTACAGTTAGGAATCCGGCTTTGCGGGCCTAAACGGTAGAAGATGGAAGATGTCGTTTGGAAAAAACTTTTTGTGAATTTAGTGAATGATAAAGAAATTTAAGACGTATTTTAGTGCACGCTTTACTAACCGGTTAACTGACTTCCGGACCGCTCTATACGAGCATATGGTGTCGAATGATAGGCCTGACGAATGATGAACTGGAAATGACGTAGGAGAAAAGCGGTTGTGGCCTAATTCGAGCACCATTCCGGCACATGCCTGAAGGGACGGAGGAAAACCGCGACAAACTTAAGTCAGGATAGTCGACCTCCAGTCAGAGATAAGAAGTAGGAGTGCTGCCCTCTTGACGGCGGCTTTCGGTACGACGAATGAAGGATACAAGATGCGAAGAACGCAATTGAAAAGTGCGTGTACTATTTGTAGTACGCTTTTCTATTCTTGTTAATGCATAAACAGTGAAAGACAACGTGGCCTCGGTGTGAGTGAGGCGCGAAATCCACATTTCGACGCCAAGGCTCTGCCTTGACTTATTTCCACCAAGGTTGCGTACGCACGTCATCTCGTTCAACTGCAGCAGTGGAGCGTGTCAGGCAGCCGGAACGCAACCAGCACGGGCTTCAAACGATAGCTGCAGTCCGGGAGCGCAGTGGTAATTCTGTACCGACGTTTCGGGACAACCTATCGGTCCCATCTTCAAGGGTCAAGAAGTCTACTTCTTCCCACAGAGGGCATTTATATGTTTTGGCCAGATCTCAGAATAAACCGCGATTACTTCCCTACGTAACGTCAACAGATTGGTTCTTAGGCGCGTTCGCAAAACTGCGAAAAGCGATTATTAGCATCGTCATGTCTGTCTGTCTGTCTGTCCGCTTGGAACAACTCGGCTCCCACTGGATGAATTTTCATGAAATTTGATATCTGAGCATATTTTCGAAAATCTGTCGCGAAAAGACAAGTTTCATTAAAACATCACAAGAATAACGAGTATTTACATGAAGACAAACATACATTTATGACCATATCTCTCAATTCTTCTTAGAACGAGAAATGTTTCAGACAAACGTTGTACAGAAAATCAAAACACACATTTTACATTCAGTAAAGTTTTTCCGAAAATCGTGCCCTTTATGAGATAATGTGGAAAAATATGGTACAGCCAGACAGGCCACAGATGACAATATAACACGGCGCATGCGCTTTGCATGCTGGATAACTAAGGCTACAGACACACACTCAGAATATTTAATACCTATTGCTTTTCAGTGCCAACAATGGTTACGCGAACGCGCCTCGATGTTATGTTTATATGTACATTGCCTGTCTTGTTATAATCGAGAGGGTGTGTGTTCACTGCGCGGTACGAACTGAATATTTACATATAATTCAAGTTCCTTTGCGTTAAGAGATTGAAATTAATTATTAATCCACTTACAAGCCATTTACTAACCCGTCAACTTCTGTAACTTCCGCATTCCCCACGGCAAGTTCCGAGAAAGCACGTTTAAAATAGGCCACATCTTTAACATTATTTCACATCTTCTTTCCATAAGGATACATTTTTCAATTAACAATAAAATATCACCTAACAATCGGTGTATGCAGAGGAAAAACGTTGTTAAGTATTCATCGAAACAGTCCAATTACGTATACTGTACACACATTTCCTGCCTCCCTTGTTATGCGTTACGCAACGTGTACAGGACCCCCTTAGTAACTGATACAATGCACGCCAGACGCAAAGAAATTCCGTAAAATAATTATAATACAGGCCTCAATATGGCGGCAGGATGGAGGAAATTTACATAATACTTGACACTTCATGTCCTCATATCAAGGTCACCTGAGGGTTAACGGACACCGAAAGTTCTCGCTAGTGGCACTGAGGAGAATTTCACAGACATCAAAAGGTAGAAAAAGCATCGTCTTTGGTGAAGCAACTGACATAAAATGTCTAAAATGGCCAGGGTAATGCGTCATTTTATCCAACAAACTTTACACGTGCGCGTATACATCATACTAATGAAACGCTATACCTATGTATAGTTAAAAAGAAACTGTATATGAAGATACAGCCGATCCCAGTGGCCACGCGGACTAAGGCGTGGGTCTTCGGCCGCTCGCTTACTAGGATCGTGGGTTCGAATCCCACCGGGGGCATGGATGTCTGTCTCTTGTGAGTGTTGTGTGTTGTCAGGTAGAGGTCTCTGCGTCGAGCTGGTCCCTCGTCTAGAGGAGTCCTACCGACTGTGGTGTGTCTAGAAAGTGTGTGATCATGAAACCTCGACGAAACGAGGAGGCCCAGGCCCATATAGGGCTGTCGAGCCATAGAAGAAGAAGAAGAAGAAGAAGAAGAAGAAGATACGAAGAAAAACAGTCCAGTCAATCTGTGGCCCGCGGCCCACGCGTTTTACACTGTCCACTTTTACGACATGCAGGAGCTGTGCTATGATGAAATAGGGTCTTGGAACATACAGCAATTGGATAGGCCTGGAAATAGAACACAAGTGTTTACTAGAATACAGTTATCTAACAAATTAACAAGACAGGTAATGTACGTATCAACGTAACACTGAGGCGCGTTCGTGTAACCACTGTTGCCGTGGAAAGCAATAAGTATTACATATTCTGAGTGTGTGTCTGTAGCCTTAGTTATCCAGCATGCACGCGCATGCGCCGTATTATATTGTCGTCTGTGGCATGTCTGGCTCTACCATATGTTTCCACATTATCTCATAAACGGCACGATCTGGGAGGGAAAAAGTTACTGAATAAAATGTGTGTTTTGATTTTCTCTACAACTTTTGTCTGAAACATTTCTCATTCTAAGGCGAATTGAGCGAGATATTATCATAAATGTGCATACGGCTTCATGTGAAGTACGTTATTATTGTCATATTTTAATGAAACTTGAATTTCCTCGACAGATTTTGAACATACTCAAATATCAAATTTCATTGAACAAGGTAAAGATGTCCCTGTTCACGCCATCAAAGCATATAGGGGGAGCAGAGGTATAGCTCCATCCATTCTTACCCTCGGCACTAGATGAAGGTGAATGGTTAACTTCGATCGCCGGCCGCTTGACACCCGGGAAAGAACCTAGGTATCCATTGAATAGGAGGCTGGGTGGGCCCCGAGAAGAGACAATCTCTTGCCCATGCCGAAATTCGAAACCCGGACGGTCCAGCCGAAAAAAAAGAGAAAAGGAGGCAGGAGAAGCCTCTGTCCTGGCCAATGTAAACGAAAAACGTAAATAAAAATGGCCTGTACTCAGGAAGGAGACTGGCAGATGCGCGGTTCGTATCAGATTCCAGCGTCACGCGCTTGAATGACAAGAAAGATGCACTGGGATGACATGGCGGGTGTCATCAAAGTGGAATAAGAGTCCACTCCACAGAAAGTGCACACCCGCTATAACGATTCTTTTCGTGATTTTCCTCAATGCCTCCAGACACATGCCCAGATGATAGTTCCAAGTAGATCACGACAGCTTCCGTCCACATCGTTCAAACGTCAGTACTCACTATCGTCGAATAATCTGATGCTATACAGTGAGTCAACGTCTACGTCGTTAAATAACTAACTCCATGGAGCAGAGTCCTTCTTGAAAAGCTTACAGTTCCTCAGCCATTTTATGAAACCCGAAGGTTCATTGTCGTGTTCACAAGAACCCGCCACTTATCCGTATTCTGAGCCAGATCAATCCAGTCCACGCCCTTTCAACCGATTTAAGATCCATTCTCATACCATCTTCCTATCTACGCCTACGTCTTCCAAGTTGTCTCTTTCCTTCAGGTTTCCCCACCAAAACCCTTATACACCTATCCTCTGCCCATAGTGCTACATGCACCGCCCACCTCATTCTTCTTGATTTGATCACCCGATTAATATTTGGTGAGATCTACAGATCATAAAGCCCCTCGTTATGTAGTCTTCTCCACTCCCCTGTTCCCTCGTCCACGTATCTTCGTCAGCGCGTTCTCGCTCATCCACAGCTCATATAAAATACAAATAAGTCTATGATCCGTGCGGTCTAAGGCGTGGGTCTGCGGCCGCTCGCTTGCTGGGATTGTGGGTTCGAATACCGCCGGAAGCATGGATGTCTGTCTCTTGTGAGTGTTGTGTGTTGTCAGGTAGAGGTCTCTGCGACCAGCTGGTACCTCGTCCAGAGGAGTCCTACGAACGTGGTGTGTCTACAAAGTGTGATCGTGAAGCGTCGTAAAATGAGGCGGCCTAGGCCCCCAAGGGGCTGTCGAGCCATTGGGAGGGGGGGGGAAGTCTATGATGCTGCATATGAATGACGGTAGGTTTAGTGACAAGTGTCAAAAGTCGAAGGGCTCGACTTCGTGTGATGTACGTATGTACTCTGCCCTGTGTACACGCAACGGCACGGTAGTTACGCTGCAGCCTGTACTACAGTGGACATTGCCCTCCGTCGCAACGCAAGTTCAAATTAATCAAGGTCTCCAGCATATTATTCATGCACATTCCTATTGGTTACTGACTTAAGCAATTCTAAGTCACTTTATGCTCACATAACAAGCTGTCACGTGAACCAAAATGTTTCACATTGGCGTCTAACTGTGCGAAGCGTTTCCATGACCATTTGGTTATTCACGGGTGATGAATGTCGCAGGATGCGTCTTTTAAACAGTCTGTCTTAATGCAAACGCCATCGCCACGGAGTAAAGCTCAGGGTCATTAAGCACCTGATAACTGAGCCATGGCAGTGTAAAATATTCCATGACATACGCAGAAAATTCTATTATCGAATTAAAGAAACCGGGTCATGGGAGTAGACATGTGTTACAACAACAGTTACAAATCTTCAATGACTGGCATATTTTGCCATACGAGTGCATTTACTTTTATGCAATTCGTTCTTTGAAGTGCCGTGCCATGGCTTTCAGAGAGGAGGCCCCGATTTAATCCCAGACCAGTCCGTGTGGAATTTGTGGTGAACGAAGTGGCAGTGGTTTTGGTCTGATTATTTCGGCTTTCCTCTGTCACCGTCATTCCACCAATGCTCCATACTCATTCATCCATCTATTACCGACGCTCTATAACTCAGCGCGTCGTTAAACAACACATACACCGTTGTTTCAGAACGGTGATGGTGTTAGCATTTAACCTAATGCAAGCAGACCAATATGAGGACCAAACTACAATTCACACCCTTCACATTTTTAGTGTAAACCCCACAGACCAAATTTCATCAAAATTCATTATTTTATGTCTGAAATCAAGCAAGTGGAAGGACAAACAGACGAATACAATTAGTCCATTAAGCGTTCGTTTCATGCAGTTCATACAAAATCCTACATAAAAGTAAATTTGTTTCTGCAGATCCCGTCCGAGAGTCCACCACCCCTGAATGAAGTGCACTAAGATCCCTAGCTATAGTGCACACCAACATGGCTACAACACTGTCGATGCAGCTACGGTTACATCCTTAATAAAGTATATCCTGTTCGCTGCTACAAGCTATTGAAGTCAGATTTCTTGTTCATTCCTGATGGAACTAATCGGCTAGGCCTGTAAAGTTCTCTTATGTGTTTAATGTCCACTTTGTTCAGTGTTAGTTACATGCGCACAGCCGTTAACACACGAACAGCCTCGATATCTTACAGAACAGAGGTTGTGAAACAAAAAATTTGCCACGGCTACATACACTGACAAATTACGAAATGATCAGTCGTTAAAAGAGATTAAGCTACTGGTTTGACGACCGAGAGATAGGGGGTTTGATTACCGACAAACTAACTAACTCAACGGAGCAGAGTCCTTCCTGAGCAGCTAAGAGGTCGCCAGCTAGTCAAGAAATTCCCCGCGTTTTATGGAACCCGAAGGTTCATTACCGCATTCACAAGCGCCCGCCACCTGTCCCCATCCTGAGCCAGATCAATCCAGTCCATGCCTCCCGCAATCCCACTTATTGAAGATCCTCTCAATATTATCCTCCCATCGACGCCTCCAGACATGGAGGGTAGCTGCGAATATATTGAATAAGCAGTTTCAGACAGCCGACAAAGGGTGGTCCTCCAGCTTGGGGGGTTGGTCGAGCTGCTAGCAACTCCTCACCGTAAAAACTTACGATTTTACGAAACATTTCACATGGCACTTTAATTTAGTTTTGTTAGTCTGAATACATAAATAAATTCGATTTTGCAAGGCCTCTGACTTTGATTCCCGACACGGACAAGAAATCTCTCTTCTCCAAAGCGTCCAGACTGGCTTTCTGGGGTCCACCAAGCTTCCTATCCAAGGAGTATCGGGGACTCCTTCCCCGGGTACAGCGGCCGGGGCGTGAAGCTGACGCCTCACCTCTATCTAGCACCGACGTTAAAAATGCCACTCCACACCCCCCTACTTCCCTCACGGCGAGGCGCTTAATTAAGGACGGGGAAAACTTTCTTACGTGGAGAATGTACCACTGTCAATGCAACAAATTACGTGATAGCTCCACGCATAATTAAGCACTGCTGAGTGGGCCCCAGACCTGGTCCGGACGCGTGCTGAAGAGAAAGATCTGTTTTCCTTCCCGGAAATCGAATCCTACAACCGTTATTCGGACAAACAGCTCTGAAGCACTTCACCTGACGTTGAAATTATTTCTTAATTAAACCAGTTAACAAGTGAGTGGCGACGCGTGTAACATGCAGTTTACATACCGCGTTCCACACCAGTAAGTAATAAATGTGGATGGTAATGATGGTACCCTTCATGGCTGTGCCTACTGGATGCCATGTTCTTTGCTGCTGCGGGCGACTTATTTATAGGGGAACAGCTTTTAGTTAGGTAGTGGGCGAGAAACGAAGGTGACGACATCCCTTTCGAACAACAAGCTATGCGTCACGGCCACCGACGGCCCCGATTTCGCGTCATACGATAAGAGACACACCCTCAGTTCGTCACCTTACCCAGCGGCGCGGCCCAATCGGTATAACTCCTGCTTCGTATTCCAGGACGTTCCGAGTTCAGAACTGCGTCCGAAGACCGGCTATCCTACAACTTGTCCTAACTTGTCTTAACGAGCCTACAACTTGTCTTAACGAGCGCAACTAGGAAAACCACAACAGAGGAAGCCGCAACGGAAATGTGGCTGCAGAGCGGAAGAACCAAAGAATTATGACTTGTTTCCTCACTTCAATTACAATCAGTGACGGTGGATTCCCAAACGACTGGCCAGAACAAGGTTTAGATGTTCACACTTGTAAGCTGGTATCATTATGAAATGAAGTCAGTGTTTAAAAAGATGTGAGCATCACTATAAAACCTTAATCAATCATAACTAACCCCACGGAGCAAAGTCCTATTTTAAGAAACTAATAATCTGTCCCTCAAGAATTTCCCCGCTTCACACTGAACCCGAAAGTTCATTACCGTGTTCACAAGAGACGGCAACTCGATCCTATTCTTAGCCAGATGATTTGAATTAATTTTTTTCTTTCTTTCTTCTTCTTCTTCTTTAAAGTCGTCCTCTTCTACCTACTCCGGATTTCCCGTTTCAGTGTCGAGGTTTGGAATTTCTTTTGATCACACTGACACACCACAGTCGGTAGGACTCCCCTGGACGAGGGATCGGCTCGTCGCAGATGCCTCTACCTGACAACAACACACAAACACTCACAAGAGACAAACATCCATGCCCCCGGTGGGATTCGAACCCACGATCCTAGCAAGCGAGCTGCCGAAGACCCACGCCTTAGACCACTCGGCCACTGGTTGAATTAATCATACTTGCTTTAATTATTGTGGAAAAAATCACAACGAACTTTCGACTCATAGCTACAGTTCTTAGCTCAGACTTCGTTCGTCTTCATGTCCATCTGCTGCAATGCAAATATATTTTTGCAAACCTTTTTCAACACTAAAGATTACACTGTGCTCAGATGTAGCGTACATGATTTTTTCCTGCATTCTGTTAAATATTAACCATGTTAGATGCGGTACGTTGAAATATCGCAATGGCACCAAAATTTTTGTTTTTTGTTTTTATCTTGAGACAATGAAATATATTATTTGATCTTACAGGCCTAAGGGACCAATACATACCGAAATTAAATTGACTCGATTTTGGAAGCTTTTATAGCAAAGTATAGGTTTTACGATTAGTGGGGGTGGGGGGGAGGGGTGCCCGACATGTTACATTCTAGCCGCAGGCCAATCTCTTGTCAGTTGTCCGCGTCATATCGGCATCTAACCCTCTATATCCGGAGTCGTCTCACCGATGTCGAACCTTCGGTCTCGCCTTGGCTTGTCAGCGCACAAGCTAGACACCACAGCTCCTGCTAACAGTGCACCGACAGCGCGTCATCGGTTACATGGCTGCCTGCTTTCGACCCCGTTACCAGAAGCAAACGATATTATAGACCAAGGGTGGCCAAACTTGCTTAACGTAAGAGCCACATACGATAAACTTCAGATGTTTGAGAGCCGCAAGACATGAATAAATATTACACACACGTTTTTATTGTTACATGTACATTTTGTTACAAAAATTCTTAAATATATTTACTCACCATGAACATTAAACTTGCGTTTTAATCCAGTGGACTCTCGGTTTATACACGGCAAATAATTATAAAGCTTGAAAATTTTTTTTTTTACCTTTTATATGAATTGTAATGCAAAAAGGAGCTCAGCCAACGTATTTACGCGAGCCGCACATTATATGTCAAAGAGCAGCATGTGGCTCGCGAGCCGCGGTTTGGCAACTCCTGTTATAGACTAAGAAATTATGTGAATGCAACCGCCCTTCTGTGTGGGGATCTGAAAATTTACACGAGGAAGCATGGTTCTTAAACAAACTGGGATAGTTTCGTCCGTAACTGCACTCTACAATCTCGGCTTCGCCACCGTATCCAGATCGGCTTTTGGACCCACCCATCCTTCTTTGTAATGGGTGTTACAGGCTCTTTCTCCAGAGGCAAAGAGACCAGAGCGCGAAGCTGACCAGTCACTTCCATCTAATACCGAAGTTCAGAATGTGTGGAGTTTTAGCTCCATGTTCCTTATGCTCCTAGTACAGAATGGTGCGTAGGCACTAAGAACAGATATTTTAAGCCAAATCAGATTCAGCTAACGTCATTTGTAACAAACAGAAATGCAGACCATACGAATTACTAGCGGTACTGTCTTTATTATAATGGTAACTAAGCAGGTAACTACTTGTAGCTACATATTTTGAGCGTTTATAAATATACCTAACAATGAAAATGAAAATGAAAATTACCGTGCTGGGGAATACGGACATGGGAAAGGCGCAAGCGTTTGAAGTTACGTTTGCGTAATAAATCTGAGCGTGCCTGATTAGGTACAAAACAGTCCAATGTCCTTGACATGTTTTTGAAGTAACCACCAATTTGACCAAATACATTTTATACACACGACGTTTACAGCTTTTTCTGAATCTGCCGTACTGTGGCAGGCTGACATCACTTGTTTTACTGCAGTAATTTTTCTTTCTTGTAACGGTATATCCAACCTGGTACTTATCCTATTCTAATTCCGCTGTCTTTACATTAATATAATCAACTACTGGGTCTACGAAGTGATAATCATAAATTATCGTGTCAAAACATATCCGCAACCAGCAATGCGACATCATACAACAAAAACTGTAGCAATAAAACGAAAACGTAAAATAAAAGAATCTGTTCGCACTTCAATTTAGTGTCACCCTACAATACTTTGATTGGAATTTCATTAAAATCTGGTAATTTTAACTGACAGGCTATAAATTCGCCGAAGTTGATGCTGTTACGTGTACTATTGCTGTCTGCAAGCGCAGGACCATATTGTTGACATCATGTACAAAACCGGTCCCTCAGACGGGCTCATACTTGACGCATCCCTTCCACTTTCAATGTCGGATATATCATTGTATTTACGACAACGGTTATGTAATACCTGCAGCGAAAAACTTTCAAGAGGGCAAAGGAACTGGTAACATGAAAAGCTGCGTAATTAGTTATTTAAGACAGAGTCAATAACACGAATAAATGATGGACTGTTTGAGCATGGCAAAAGGTGGCTTACGGTCGATAGGCCTACATAACACGCTGCTGGCCCTCGTTCGTGTTATAGTTGTGCCACTGAAATTTCGGTGTTGTATGTCAGTTTTATTACGATAGTAATAAACATGATCTCCTACCTGATTTGATGCATTGAACGGCTTCTTTTGCAGAAACCCACTTCGGATCTCGTTTAAGGGTTGGGCTGGTTCTGGGCTGTAAGTGTAGTAAGATCTGGGTGTACTACCCCTAGAAACAGTGACTGACGTAGGCCCCCAGTACAGAGCCCCGCCAAGTCTTGTAGACACTCTTGCAACAGATGCCATAGCCTGGCGTACACACAACAAATACTACACTACACTTTACACTGTCCCACGACAAATAACAAGCTCTTCGCTACGAACAGGTAATACAGACGTCACACAGAGAGATAACACATTCGATTAACTTCGATTCAAACATCGAGAAGGATAACGTCACTAGAACTTTGATCCATGGTCACTGACGACATGGGTGGGGAGGACAGCTGCGCGATTGCCATGCTACAGACGGGAATGTTAGCAACTGCCTCACCAGTTACACCAGTCAAGTCGATCAAGAAGTAAACTATATTTAAGACTACTGCAATTCCAGTACCAATTGAATAAATTTCGTTCCATTCTCCAAGAGCTACAAAATTGTCTAGTCAATATCGCACATACTAATGTTTTTGAACATTTAAACGATCGGGCAAATACATCCCACAAGTGACACTAAAAGCTGAAGAGTACAGCCTACAAATTGTGAAACTCCTGATATGCATTTCTCTCATCTGCTACTTTCTGCTTGTACGGCAAAACACCTTTTAAACATTACATTTAATCATGGCCTGTTCATTAAAACAGGAGTTATGCCAGGATAATTGTAACTTACATAAACTTTTTCACAAATTTACAGCTCTGATTTTATTGAAGTCAGGAAAATGCCACATGATGTTCTTCCACATACTCCCTTAAGAACATAGCAGATGCCCCACTGGTAGTCTAATTCTGTCAAATCCTGCTAAACATGCCCCTGTACACTTGCTGTAACACTTGTATAATCTGAATGTTCAGGGCTCCAATGCTGTTTGGCATAGGAGACACACAGGCATTACCTGCCATACAGAAATGCAACAAGAAACCCATGGAGGTTAAGGTGCTGGCACTCATATGATTTCATTATGTAATGCCTTAAATGGCAGTGTTAATCATGTATGTCAACTGATTTAAAGTTTAGGAACATGCCATTTCACCCCTAAGATTTTCAGTTGGTTCTCAGAATAATTCTTCTAAAACATTGTTAGCACTGTTGACATTGCAATAGACAGGTAACTTGAAACTCAACACATGCTATTTACATGACAAGATAGGGTGGGACTGTAAAAACCCAATTTTGTAAAGACTGTTGAGAAATACAGATTATGAAGTGGAAACCATGTAGAAAGAATGGATGAGACCCCAACTTCCCAAACTATTGTTTTATTATAGGCCCAGAAATTGAAAAAAATTGGATGACCAGTGAGATGATCTGATCAGATCTGAATACAGAAATTTGCCAAAGCGGCATTTTCCTTAGTGAAGCAGAATGAAGAGGAACAAAGATATTGTGTGATAATGTGAAGTAAGATTAAGCAGATCAGGATAAAGATGACAATACTGTGTGATGTTTAAGTAAAATGAAGCAGATCAGGATACATTGTGTGACATTGTGAAGTAAAATGAAGCATATAAGAGGCAAGCCAAATGGCAGACTTTCATCTTGCACAGCAAACTTCTGGCAATCATGGAACTATAGATCTAGTGCAAAGAGAATATTAAAACATATCTTAGTGATACAGTACATGCAGCTGTCAACTTAGATGTGCTAAATTTCACATAATATCCACCGTGTATTTTGATAATAATTCACAATTTCAAAAACCAACAAATGCTCTTTATTATCAAGTATTGTTCAATATCCCCTACATGTTTCGGCTTTAGTTGAACCATCTTCAGGGGGTCAGGGTTGCATTCATATCACATCCAATAGTTAATCTGATAATATAATATATACATCACAATATAAAGTCAAGTTTACTATCACATTAACAGGCTACAGTACATAAAATTCCGTTGTATACTCTTTTTGACTGTGAAACGAATTGTGTCCACTTTTAGAGTTTAAAGTATAAATATAAGGTATAAAATTAGACTCTTCAGCAGGTAGATTGTTATTAAAGTTGAAGATTGTCATTAAAAATTGCTGGCAGTGGTTTTTTAAACAAATTGCAGTTGACCAAGCCCTGTTAGTTATCTTGTATTATCAAGTGTCAAGGTGTCTTGTAGTGTGGTGATTACTGACTGTCTTGTTATGGTTGGGTTGAGTGTATCGGTGTCCTTATATTTATACTTTAAACTCTAAAGTGGACACATTTCGTGTCACAGTCAAAAACGAGAATACAACGGAATTTTATATACTGTAGCCTGTTAATGTGATAGTAAACTTGACTTTATATTGTGATGTATATATTATATTATCAGATTAACTAATGGATGTAATATGAATGTAACCTTGACCCCCTGAAGATGGTTCAACTAGAGCCAAAACATATGCAGGGGATAGATATTGAACAATACTTGATAATATAGTGCATTTGTTGGTTTTTGAAATTGTGAATTAAATGTGCTAAATCAGGATGTGCTACAGTGGTAGGTTTACAGTTTCATAAAAGGAGAGAATTTCTTAAGTGGCCGAATAAATGTGAACTGCTTAAGGAAGACAAGTTTCAGCAGCTGTTGAGCAAGCCCTTCGTCAGGGACAGCATACCATTAGCAAGCAAGTGAATACATTATATTCATGGATGTGTAATTTGACTTCTTGTGTGTTCTCTTAAAAAGGTTTGCCAACCCTGCCTTAGGTGATAATTATAACATTTGTGCACACAGTTTTTTATTTAAATCTTTCATCTTCATATGTACAACAAAGATATTAAGAATGAACACTCAGCTTTATAAAAGTTTATTAGGTTTGGAAGGTTAATCATAAGCACCATTATTATAGCCAGTGGTAGCATGTGCTCCATACTGCAAATCACCGCTTTCAAGTAAGTCACTTACTGGCAGATGTTAACTGCTTGTGAAGTGAAGAAATACTTTGCTTCAGATTGTCACATGTTCCCACAGAACTGACTTCACTGCCTTGGCATCTCAAAGAACTTGAACTGACTTCACTGCCTCGGCATCTCAAAGAACTTGAACTGACTTCACTGCCTTGGCATCTCAAAGAAGTTGAATGACTTCACTGCCTTGGCATCTCAAAGAACTTGAACTGACTTCACTGCCTTGGCATCTCAAAGAACTTGAACTGACTTCACTGCCTTGGCATCTCAAAGAAGTTGAACTGACTGCACTGCCTTGGCATCTCAAAGAACTTGAACTGACTTCACTGCCTTGGCATCTCAAAGAAGTTGAACTGACTTCACTGCCTTGGCATCTCAAAGAACTTGAACTGACTTCATTGCCTTGGCATCTCAAAGAACTTGAACTGACTTCACTGCCTTGGCATCTCAAAGAACTTGAACTGACTTCACTGCCTTGGCATCTCAAAGAACTTGAACTGACTTCACTGCCTTGGCACCTCAAAGAACTTGAACTGTCTGCATTTGTAGGCACAGCATTATTGGAAGGTATAACTTCCTCACCTGGTGCTGTATTCACTGGAAGAGAAGCATCTGAATTTGCAACTTTGGGACTTTGGAGGGTGTCTGTAACAGGTACCTTGTTCTCATTGCTTTCCTTTGAGGTAATCTTCAATGAACATAATGGGCATCGATCTTGAACGTACAGCCATTTCTTGAGACAGGATGCATGGAAGAGATGACTGCATGGTGTCACACATGCAGTTTTCATTTGCATGTAACATATGGCACAAACATCATGTGAATTTGACTCAAGCTGATCTGGGTTTGCAGATGGTAAGGAAAGAATTTTACGTGCTGCTTCACGTCGAAGCAGAAAACTCTGCCAACCAGACTGCAAGCGTAGGTACACATTGTAGTAACAGTGAACAGCCAGAACTGAGCCATTCAACCATGACCATGTATGTCCTTCTGAGGACAGCAGCATAGATCCACAAACTCCTGCAAACAGGATATTACAGACTATTATGTGTATTATGTGCATGTACTAATTAACCAAACAACTAGGTAAATTGTGCAAGGCTTTTCTTGAGCAGTCAGTAACCAGTTGATAAAGGAACTCTGATATTACCAAACCCACAATTTCATCATCACAAAATCAAAATGTTAAACTTAGGAGTAAGTCAAGTGAACATAAACATAATGGTATTTTGGGATGTAACGCCATGTAGTGTGGCAGATATTGACAATCATTCTGGAGAAATCTGCTGCCTTCATCTAGTGTAGAAGCTGAAAGCAGCAGGTTCCTCTGAAACGCTTGGACACATCTATCACACTACATGACGCCATGCCCCACAAGACCCAATCTTGATACTCACTACCATGAGAACCTCAAATCTCACTCTCATTATGCAGATTTCTCCATCCTCCTTTAATTTAATCTCACTTAGCTCCAAATATGCTCCTTGGCTTTATTCTCATGTATCCCCACAGGACTTTCCTTTATACATATATACAAATAAAATAATTCAGTCAACACAACTATCTCTGTATATAAAAGCAATATATGTTTTTACAATTTGCTATGTTTTGATCTAAGAGGTCACCATCAGGCGCAAAATTATACAATATATAATAAAATACAATATAAATTTTTTGCCTGATGATGAACTTTTAGGTTTACACATTTTGCAAACTGTAAAAACAGATATTGTTTTTATAGCAAAATGATAGTTCTGTTCATTGAATTATTTTTTTATAAATTACAAAAACACAATGGACATCATCTGTTACAAATGTACTTCCCTTTGTTTAACACTTTGTTCCCTGCAAACCTGCTGGTTGCTGAACTGCAAGCCCAGGCATTTTTACACTACTAACAAAAAAAAAAAAAAAAAAAAAAAAAAAAAAAAAAAAAAAAAAAAAAAAAAAAAACCCTAAAACAAAGAAATTATACGAGGTGTAGTAGAAAAGTAATAAGACTGATTTTCTTTTAACCATGAATTTTATTCTTTTTTACAAATCAAGGTTATCCCCTTCAAAATAGTTCCCTTGGGCAGCTACACAGCGACGGAGGCGTTGTTTCCATTGTTCGTAACAGTGCTGGAAGGCTTCTGCTGGAATACCTTTCAGCTCGTCGGTTACGCTCTTCTGGATATTATCCAAAGTACCAAAATGGCGCCCTTTCAAGTGGTTTTTGAGCCGGGGGAATAAAAAGAAGTCACAGGGACTGAGATCCGGCGAATAGGGGGGCTGAGGAACCACAGGAATGCTTTTGTCTGCCAAAAACTCATTGATGGAAACTGCCGTGTGACATGGTTCTTTGGAACCATCTTGGCGCACACTTTTCTCATGTCCAAATCCCGTGTTAAAATTTGATGGACGGTAAACCGGTTCAAATTTAACTCACTACTGATCATTCTCAACGTCAATCGACGATCTGATCTCACAAGAGACCTCACTCTTGCCACATTGTCGTCCGTTTTTGAGGTTGAAGGTCTTCCCGCACGAGGTTCGTCTTCCATTTGTTCTCGGCCTTCTAAAAAGGACTTGTGCCATCTGAACACTTGTGCCCTGGATAGGGAATGTTCTCCATAAGCCCTTTGTAACTTTTCATAAGCCACAGTAGTGGAATCGCCAAGCTTCACACAAAATTTGATGGCACAACGTTGCTCAAACTTTTGCCGGTCCAATTTCGTAACGCACCTCACAAACACAACTTCACTTCAGACGATCTCAACAATCGCGTAGCAACTGTAGCAAGTTCAAACTTGTACTGAGTCTACGGCAGGGGTTAACCTAACTGCCATGTGAAGGGGGAGGCAGCAGCGTTGTCGTTCCGTGCACAGCATTGCCAGTCTCATTACTTTTCTACCACACCTCGTATTTCATGTGGAAAGAAAAAGATTTCAAGACACAGCTACAAACCGTATCTAGAGACTGACATGGAAATGTGGTCAAACTCCGTTCAGAAAGTGCTGTTTTTGCTTTTTTTATGCCATGTTCTTACCAGACCATGGTCAGATATGGCACAAATGTGTTTAGAGACCAAATTTCAAACACATATTAAAGTATAAATAAAGTTAATGCTCCACATAGTTTTAATCTAGCTGTTTAGAAAAGCAGTTAATAGTAGCTGTAAATACTGTACTTCTGATAAAGCAGAACAATGGGACAAAGGTATTATGCTGTATCTTCTATGTGCAAAACCACATGGTATAACAATACACTCAAATTGCCAGTGCAATCAGCATTTTAAGTGGACTGCCAATTTTCAAAACTCTCCCAATTGGCTGTCTTTGTAAAGTGTATAAAAGATGAGACACTTGCCCAGTTAACAAATTAATTACTTTTCTAAGGACAATATGTTACTAGTGCTTCAGTGCAACTAGTTTTGTTGTGCATACCACAACAAATATTTCTTCAGTTCTACATGTGAAGTGCAGCCTCTGTTTTGTGATGGTGTCACACAATTAATATTTTTATCATGTCAATATAACATACATGAGAGAGCATGTGCAAGCCCATTCCATTACTTTAATGACTAAACAAACAGCAGCCTCAACAAGACTACCATAAGAGTTTTGTGTCGGTCAATAGATGTAGGCTCACTTCACCTGCCAGGCAAAAATCTACCTGCAACACGTTTCTATAATAAAAATGTCCACTCGCACCAATGTAATTGTACTTCATACTACTCTTTCCTACAGACCTTGACATTCAGAAACATCAGTGTCAATCTGTAGCAAAATGAAAAAGGAGAGCAGGAGAGAAAGAAAAATTCACAGATTTTTTATTCAACGGCCTTGCCTTCTAATCATCTTGGATGAATACACAACTGGGTATCTTGAGCCCTAAGCATGCACACAACTTCTCCAACATCATGTACGGAAGAACAGAGAAAGTTAAAAGCTTTATTATTATGTCAAGCTTTGTTACTGCATCAAAAGTTGTGATATTCGGCACCTCAGAGACCAAAAGGCTGCTGTATATTGTAATTACATGGATATTAAAACGTTACACCTGATGTGCATCGTAGTGTTCCTAGCAACCTAATGGACTGACCTAACCATTTAATTTGTCACTTGATACCCTGTTCTGTTTTCCCTGCAACACTTTCTATTCCCTTTTCATCAATATGTACATAACAGGGTTAAAATAACCAACAAGATACCAATAATTAGTGGCCAAAATCTCGGAACTGGTGGAGGGTGCAGCCAGTTGATGGAGTAGTGAAATATAATGGGCCTCCTAGCCATTTATGGTAATCACAAATTTCTGAATCATCCAGAGCCAGATATCACAGCTTTTACTGTACATCATTTGCATTTATAAGATCTGAAACTAACCTGACCCAACAACAAGCACTGAAACCACAAACTCCATAACATGTATGACAGCACGTGTGAAGTATATAATGTCATCTAGAGCCTCCCACCCTGTATCCTTCTGCAGGGCATCATACAAGAAGAGGCCATACACAATAAGGGCTCCTAGCACCTACAGAAAAAAACACATGAATAGAAACCCAGATGCACATGAAGATCAGCGCCTTCTGGAATGTGGTGCTGTGTAGTCTGATAAAAACTGAACCAAAATCTTACAAAAATAAGTATGTTTAAACCTCACATAATACGGACCAATGGAAGTTCTTACATTATTTACTACCAACATGTGTACAAGGTTAGTGACCCTGCATATGAAAAGTCCAGGGGTTTGATTTGAACCATTGCCAATACAAAAAAGACAAACATGATAACAAATGTGTCAGTACAATGACAACCAGCCACCTGAAGACCAGATTATAGCCAACTCCCAAAACATTGTGTATATCACACACACCTCAGACACATAAATGTCTAACATAAAATTCATATAACGAATCAACAAGTCACAAATACTTATAGAGTCATGGGTACAAAATGCATTTATGTTGCCACGTTTAGTGACGCACTATACGTATATTAAAAATTTTATTATGCAAAATGGCAGAACAGGCTCATACATTTTAATACTTCAAAATTCACTACTACTGTAGTCCAGAGACAACAATACTCTAGCATCTACAGCACAATTTCACACCTTTCATAAATCTGATGGCACAAAGTTTTATTTTTCCCCAGTATCAATATGATAACGGCTTTCAAACAAGTAGCAGATATCTTTGTAAGTGATTCTGTTCACTCACCATTTCAGTTAAAACAGAACACAGAATTATATTTACAAATAATTCCTGTAAACCTCATCACATGGACTGAAGCATGCGAGAAAGACTATTAATATTTAAGGATTTAAGTCTTCTGGGCTGTTGTGCTACATCAATTTGTAAACAGTTACCAAGTTTCAAATGCAATACAATCCTTCAAAATGTTGGTAACTATTTACGAATCAACACAGTGTAATAACACAGAAGACCTGAATCATCAGTCACACTACTGTGAGAACCTCGAATCTTAGTGTCAATAGCTGTTCCCACAACTTCTTGTTTACTATGTATTTGCAGAATGCAGTCTTACACATGACACTCTGTTATTAAAAGAGGATCCCACATGTTTGATCCTGTGGTTGTGCATATAACAGTTGAAGGAAGATGGCATACCATGTATTGTGGTTCTTGCTCTAAATGTGTTAATATATCCAAAACATTAACATAACGCAATCCCATCATCAAAACATGAAATGTGTACGTCTCAACAAAGAACTTTGATCAAAAGAAATAAAATGTACATACCTGAACAGAAGTGAGGGTGCAAGTTGTGATAACCACAAGCATCCACAAATCTACTTCAAACAGCTGACAAACAACGTAAGTCATGTAAAGAGATGACACCAGAAGAAAAAGGCACACTGCTATGACTCTGATGTGGCGAAGAATGGACCGTGAATGAGATGCACTAAGAGTCAACAGTATGGGTTCCACAATCTCATGCATAGACTGTACCAGAGAGATGACAACAATGAAGAGAATAATACACATGGCACCCATCCGCTGGGGCATCGGTAGATCTATGAGACCTGTCTGAAGTGCCAGCAGTGCCATCATGACACCCTCAGTCACACCAGTCTTGTCCAGTGCTTGGTCCAACAGCAGCACCCTGGTACCTGGAAGTATTACATCACCAGATCAATGCTAAATTGTACATGACATGCCATCCGTGGATACTGAACCTCTTACATGTTCTTTACACAAATGCTCTGGTCATGTTCATCCGTCTATCCACACATTTCATCTGTGCAACTGCTGACTAGCTTCTGATAAAATGTTATCCTGAGGGTCCCACATGAAAATTTGCAAAGGAAATTACCTTGCATGAAGCAACATACTTTAACAGTCCTCATAAAAACAGCTCACCAGTTCGTACATGCCACAAGACACATCAACGTTTCAAACTGCATATACTGTATGTCCATTTTTATCACATTCTTCATTACTGCATTACATCAGTTGCTAAACATGCTACCTTTCCTATTACTTTCATTCATTATGGTTTATTTCATGATGATGCCAGAATCCCAGGCTATATATTGTCAAATGATAGGAGAGCGGAATGAGGAAAGCAGCCAAGTATTGCCCAATTTGAGACACTATCCTGGCATTTACCTGAAGACAATAAAAAAATCACAAAAACAATCTGTCATGTAGTCTGTGTCCCTGCAGAGATTCAAACCAAGCACCTCTTAAATAAAAGAAGTAAGACGCATTATAACTTGACCCTACTCGTGCAATCATATGAAATCCAGAATGACATCTGGGTAAGACCAACAACCTTAGAAATGCTATTCAATAGGTGAATATTTAAGTAAGTACACAGATATATAACTTCTGAATCTTTGGTGTGGTATCCATACTGTGGTTAGTTTTGCAGCATTGATTGTATTGTGTTTATTGTATTGTATTATTAGATTTTCAGCTCAAATAAATGGACATTACAGTCACACAGAGAATGCACGGGAATATTTATAAACCACATACAATTTCACATGCCTAGATGTAAAAAAAAATGTTTCACTAGTCACCACCAACAAACCAAAATTTTAAGATGCAAGTTTTCTGGAACGTTATGCTGTGTCCACTGGTATACAGTTTGCAACGTTTCAAAGGACAATAGTGCCTTCATCTTCAGGGTAAAGCAGTCCAAGCACTCTTCTTGGACTCCTCATGATGAAGGCACTACAGTCCTTCAAAACATTGGGAACTGTGCACCAGTGAACAGAGCATAACATACCAGAAAACTGGAATCTTAAAATTTGGGCTTGTTGGAGATAACTCCTTGACCATGGAAATAAAGGCTGAAAGGTCAGCGACTTTTTATCAGACAACACAGCGTAACATCCCAGAAGGTCTGAATCTTCAGCAACACCAATGCAAAAACATCAAACCTCAAAAACCAAAATTTAAATTAAGACTTGCTTTACATTCCACACAAAACAATAAAGGGGACCATTCTCAACAACAGCAAAATATTTTTGTAAAGATCTACTTTTAAAAATTGTCCTACTCTGTGCCCATCTGCATGTTGGGTCAGAGATAAAGCCCTCCAGTGTAAAGCACTGATGATGTGATAATGTACAGCCAGGTGAAAATTACATGATGAATGGGTATGGAGCAATGGTGAAATTATTCTCCGGCAAAAACCAAAGGAACATGCACGAAAACCTGTACAGTGCCTTTCTATCCACCACATATCTCACATTAAGTCACCTAGGACTGAACCCCAAGGCTCTATAGTGAGACGTCAGCATCACAAAAGATGAACTAACACACGAAATATTGGTATACTATATTAAGTCGTGTGTCACTCCTGCCTCAGCAGGTTATACAGCTGCAATGTTGATATTCTTGATGGAAATAAATAAAAAATTACAAAAGTTAAGCTGACTTCTAGTGGCACAACATTCATACCAAATTTTATAAAAATTTAACAATTAGCTCAAAAGTTACAGTGGAGGTGGACAAAAAGCCAAATATAATGATGAAGATTGCTGTCTTCTGGGACATGATGCTGTGTAGTCTGATAGAAGTGTATTGATGTTTGAAAGAAACTTACTACCACTAACACAACAGTAGATAAGTCGCTCACACCTCTACTCTGATAATGGGGGCAGGAAGATAATCTAAAATGTTGCATCACACCAGTATACTTCTACTACAAAACTACACAGCATCACAGCACTCATCAGAATCACTTCCATAACAATCTCAAATCTACTTGTTAACACTTTCACTGCTGGGTATTTAAATCCCCGAGGGTGTTAAATTGCCAGGGATTTACTGAATGTTAAACAACTAGTGTGTCGTCTTATAAATTATAAGATATAATTATATATAAAATTATATATAAAATGTATATATTTTTTCTAGTTGTCAGCTAGGGATTAATAAAGATGTAAAATATGTTTCCTGAAAGAACTTATTGTGTGCGTGGCCTATTTAAGGCAAAAGAGCAGAGTAAATTTTAGATTGACTAAAGTCAATGCTGGCAAATTAAAACATAAATACTTAAATCGACCATGGTCGACTTTGGCAGTGAAAGTGTTAAGATAAATACACCGAAAACAAAACTGAGACATTCAGATAAACACCTTGTATAAAAACCTTAGTCAGGTTCAGTATCAACCAGGAAGCATATGACACCGCAATACAGCATCCCACTAGGCTGATGGGTGACGTGCATGCTTCTGACAATGCATACAGGACTACAATGTACCACTGTCCACGTTTAGTTGGTGAGACAACCAGGTGTCCAGGAGGTGGGTTCTGAAGAAAGAGAAACATGCAACTGTGCCATTCTGCAATGCAGCATACACATTAAAACTGGTACAACAGTGGGACAACCAAATCTCTTCTATGGTATCAAAAATACCTGCATTAGTACTCAGGCCAAAAGCCATTGACCTTCTGACTACTGTCCAAAATGTTAAAAGATTAAGACAAACACAACAATCATTCTGATTCTTAATGTTATGGAGTAATGATGTTTCAACTCATAGGTTATATAACAATGAATGACATGGGAAGATGATGGCTATTGTGTAAGCAAGGATTTAGAAGGAGATGTCACAGCTTGTATAACTTTTTGAGACAAAATATAATCACATGTTAGGGTAGTCAGCAGTAACATCAATAATTACCATACATGCCAGTAAAGAAATCGGTCTATAAATGGGCATAAAACCAGCTACATGAACACAGCACATATTGTTTTATGGTTTACTTAACTAAGCTTTCTATATCACAGGATGAACACTCAAAACACAACAAAGAATAGCATCTCAGAGGATTGTAATATTAACACTGACCACCACAAGAACCACAATTTTCATGCCATCAATCAGCTTAAAAGTAATCAAGTAAACAGACACAGTATATGGTGTGTCCCAAAGAACTGTATGCATGCTTTAGATGCTAATAACACACACAGAAACAGAGACAGACTGATAGTATTTTGCATTGCTGGATTAGAATGATGCTACATGACAAATGACCATCACATTTAGTACTGGTATACTCCACTAGATGGTAGTATTCAGTGTAAAATAAAATGGCATTATTGTAATTACCATTTGAGCAATGTAAGTGGATTATTAAGTGCTACTGGAAAACAGACAATGTCATTGACATACAGAGATGTTAGAGAAATTAATTTGCAACACCAAGAACATGGATAACAATTACAAGTCATGTGCTAAGCTTGAGGCTGACAGAACAGTGTAAAGTCAACAAGGGCAGATCTAGAAAGACCTCACAGCACATCTAAAATAAGTGTTGCAACAGTGTAACAGGCCTTCACACAGTCACCAAAGAAGTCGGTAAGACAATGTTCCCGGGAGACTGGCATCCATAAAATCAGCAACCATTACATTTTCCACATCACAAGAGGACAGTGCCCATACCAAGACTGCTTGATGCAGTTAATATAGATGATCCTGATCATTCAGGGTGAAATTTTGTGAGTGCTTGTTGCACAGTGCGTGACAAACGAGAATCTTTTCCCGACTTCACTGTTTTGTCAGATGAAGCCATCTTTAAATATAAGGGTACTGTCAACTGACACACGGCCACAAAAAATCCATGTGTAACAGACCAGGCAGTTATTCTGTATCAGGGCAGTCAACATGGTGCAGTCTTTGAAAGGACTGATAGGGTAATTTTTCTTTGAAGCATCTGGCACAGGTGCTGCCTACTTATTGATACTGCCGGACAACAGAGTTACTTTCAACAGGATGGTGTGCCACCACATTACCACAATTAGTGAGAAATTTTCTCAAACGTTTCTCTATGTTCACTATGCTGGAAGACGGATAGGGCATAGGGGAAAGGCAGAGTATCCACCCTGATCACCTAACTTACCACACTTAAACTTCTACTTGTGGTGTACTCTACAGAACACAGTGCATGCCAAAAACACACACACACACACACACAAAAAAAACCAGTACCAGAGACTCAAAATTGAATCTGCTTGTGTTGCCATTCTATTATGAACAAAGCAAGAAGTATACCTCTTTGCTGCATAGTCACCAGTGTATTACTGCTGGTGATGCATGTTTAAAACACTTTAGACAAAAAGGCAAGCAACACGACAATGGATTATTATCTGTCCACTTTACTTGTTGATAAATAGGTTAATCAAGTTTGCACACATTTTTTTGAGACACGTGCAGTTTCTTTTCATGGTCTATTCAGAGTAGGCTCAAGAAGTCAAGAGTCTTACCTTCTGATACCAAAAACTGTACAGTTGGGCTGAAATTAGCACACACCAAAAGAACAGAAAATGGGTCATCAAGAAGGACCATTCCCACGCACCAAAGGCAGCATTTATGGGACCCTGCTGAACGACTGCATGTGCAGCTAATTTGTACCTTTTATGTACATACAAAAGCAAACGTGGCAGTGAAATAAGAGAATAGTATGCAATGGAGAGAAGTGTAAGGGTGCTGGAAAAAAAGTAAAGAGTTTCCAAGTAATGAAGTGGAAAATGAGCAAGTTTTGCTGCAACTGGAATTGTGTAAACAGCAAGAATTAACTTCTTAAGGGTACAGTCTACATCTAAGAGAAATGAGGTGACTGTAGCCATGATAATTTGAGTAGCAATAGCTACAAAATGTAGAGACACTGGTGTTGAAGATGTCCTGATATCTCCAAATATGGGAAAAGAAAAGAAATGTGTACTCAGGTCATCTGCTCGGACATAATGATGTGAGATAAGCACAGACCCTGCTATCAGTGCTGCACTTAGATAGTGCCTGTAGAGGGTCACCAGGTCTTCAAGTGGAAGTAAAAGTAGCAGCAAACTGTGTACCACAACTGTAAAGAGAAAGAATTAGAACTAGAATTAGTTTCCCATAAATCTGTAAACTATAGTTAAGGAGTGAAAAGATTATGACAACAGAAAAAGTGAAAACTACAATTACAATAACAGGAATTAAAGAATTAAGAAGAGAGAAAGGAAGAGTGAACCCTACAATTACAACCACAGAAATGTAGAAACCAGTTTATGTACATAAAACAAATATATTGAACATTTGATCTGACTGTAAGACATCCATCTCATAAAAGACACAGAAAAATGAACACGTATACTAGACCTGTATCACTATTCCATACACCTGAAAACTAGGCTCATAACTATAAATGAAGATAAATAGATAAAGTAAAATTTTTATGAAGTCAAGGATTGATTTATTTTTATATATTTTTTATATTCGGTATTTTAATTCTTCTTTACTTTTTTATACTTTATTACTTATTATTAATTTTTTATTTTTGTTCTTATTTTATTGTTGGTTTATTTTAATTTTTATACTTTTTAGTTTTTGTTGATTTTTATTTCATTTTTTACTTTTCATTTTTATTTATTTCTTTATTCTTATTCATATTTTTATTATTTTTTCTTTTAATTTTTTTTCTTCTATTGTTATTATTCTATTTTATTCTTCAGTTGTTCTATTTCTACTTTATTATTATTTTTACTTATTTAATTTGTCATTTATATTTCCCTCTTTTCAATTAATACATTCATTTATTTGGTTTACTTCCCTTCCTTGTTATTGCTGCATTCCATACATTTTTCTCCCATTATTCTTACCCTGCTTCACTGGCAGTGACTTGGCTGCCCTGAGACTGGTTCTCGCCCAGGTATCCCACTAGCCACTTCACATGTTTCTTCCACTCCCCTTCATGCTATTTTGATTTTTTTCTTCCCCTAATTTACACATTTTTATTTTTAATTTTTACTCTTTGTTTTATTTGTCTTTTATTTATTTAGCTTTATCTTCATATTTTCCTCCCTTACTGTTACTCTATTCCATATAAGCTTTTCCCAGCTGTCGTAGCTGATTGCATTCTCGGTACCCCTAGTTCCTTTACGTTGTCTCTATCCACCCCCCTCTCTCACCCTGGTTCTACTCTATTGGCTGTCATCACGTCTACTGATTGCTACCCCTTGCGCACCTTCCCATATAGTATCTACATTATAGGTTGCTGGCTCTATTTCTTTCCTACTTGGACTCTTGAGCCGTGAAGATGGGACCGATATGTTGTCCCAAAACGTCAGTAAACAATTACCACACAATGCCACGTAATATCCCAAAAGAGCGCTGATCTCAAAGAAAAAAGTAGAAAAACTTCAGCAGCTTCGGAGAAATTTAAGGACCCACATGCACAAAATTCGCAATGTTTGAGGACATTATGCATGATAGAACATACAGACCCATAGCTAATATTAAACCTTTTGGCAACAGCAGAAACACTAATCCACATGCTTGTACCATGCCTGAAGATACCAGATGGCCTGAAAGAATTTTGCCGACCACACCTGTTCAGCCACTTCCAAACCAATCAAACTACCCATAAACCTTCTTCCATAGCGTGCTAACATTCTTCTGAAAATCTGACGAGGTCTGACCCCGTCTGACCAGAGGACATTGATTACAGCACACAGTTCACTAATGGTGCAATTAGAAAGCTGATCTAACATGATTACACATCAATTGCACAGTGAACAATGAGTGCAGGCTACTGGCAAGACATGTATACACTTGCTTAACAATAATCACCTTTGGAGCATGTTCAGACAAGATGTGGGCAGGGCATAGCTTGGGGAGGGGAGGGGGGGTTCAGGAGTGGCATGGCTGCCCTGGGTGGTGCTGTGAAATGGGTGGCAAAATAAATTTTTTAAATGAAAACATTTGATTTTCTGCACTTAACGGTGGGCTGGGATAGCATAGTTGGTATAGCGACTCGCTACGAGCTGGATGGTTTGGGGATCAAATCCCGGCGGGGGCGAGATTTTCAGCACCCGTCCAGACCGGCCCTGGGGCCTACCCAGCCTCTTGTACAATGGGTACCGGGTCATTCCTGGGGGTAAAGCGGCCGGGGTGTGGCATTGACCACCCACCCCCATCCAGTGTCGAGGTTAAAGAAAGAGTAGAGCTATACCTCTACTCCCCCTCTGGGCCTTCATGGCCTGTTCTAGGGTGAACTTTACCTTTTTCTGCACTTAACAAATTTTATATTACAAACAGTCACCAAAAAATGCACAAACTAAAATTTGGGCATTTGTTGGTGACTGTTTGTAGTTTAAAAATGCACGGTGAATTAAGACTAAAATTTTATATTATTGAGTCAAATGAAAGAAAATTCAATATATGACTGTGCCCTTTTTTAAAGTTCATAATTCCTGTTAGGGGCAGCCATTGTGATTACTTGCCCCAGGTGCCAAACAGCCTTGCTATGCCACTGCATGCAGGTGATACTTTTACACACAAACTGCCTTTTTGATTAATTCTCACACTTTACAGCTAACTCTCCCAGGGGTGCATAATTCCCAGGTGCCTAACTGCCCAGACGAATAAACTTTGTACCTAATATCCCAGCATAACTATTGCAGTCTTTTTTTCTTACCTACAGAAATGTGTATCATTTCACATGCACCCAGCAGAAAGCACCAAATAACAGTGAGGCACACAGGTCACTGCAGAATTGTGGGTCCTCAGTATGAAACTTGTTCCATGTAACCCTTCTGGCACCTAGAATTTGGAGGTGGATCCCATATTTTTTAAAAATATGTGGACCCCTAAAGTTTCCAGTGGCAGACGCTTCAAAACTGATAATTTAAAGCTTGGAATAGGATATGATCCAACATTAATTTGTCTCTAAACCTAATTATTTAGAAGAAACATAAAATCAAGCTACCTGATATTACCAATTTGCATTTCATTAATGACTCCAGTAGCAATATGAATAATTTAACATTACATAGATTAACAGGATATTTTATTACTTATATAACTTCTGTATCTAATATGGTCACAACAGGACAGAGCAACATGAACTTCACGCAAAGACTAAACATAAACAAAATAAATTCCTGCTTACTGATAGGAGAAACCACTGAGGACATCAAATGTGGGGAATCTACAACTTCTGCCCATATTTCTGTGGATGATGACTGATACCAATGATCAAGCAGAAACAAGCCTGGAAGGCGTAGAATCACAGATATTGTTTTCTCAATTTGTTCATCATGGACCTTAACTCCAAGCAATCCCACCATTGTCACACTGGAACAGTAAACACATTAGTTACACCTCCCCAAAAAACAAAATCTGTCAACTTTATAACAATCTTTTTTTATATTTATATTTTTATATTGGACTGAATATTGCAATTTGTTTATCACAAGCATTTACATTGTAACCACAACTAAAAACACATATGTTGTTAATATACTGGTACAATCTGTATTTACTTCTTAACAACCTCAGCAGCTCAAAATTTACTTCATGGATAAGCCCTCTCCAGTCCAAAAGACAAGCACAATTTATTCTTCTTCTCAAGCATACATTTTCTGCAAACCTTCATTCACCCACTTCTGAACAGCTGCTACTATTACTACTTAACCAAAGCAAAACACAGTATTTATATGAAAAATTTAATGCAAATAGAACACACATGCTCTTTGTCACCTTCAGGCATTATCATATCTTATGCCTTCCACACCGTTACTTCAAATCAGTGCTGTAAATACAATGTTAAATATATTTGTCCTGATAACCAAGATATGTCAAAGGTGAAAAACAGTTATGTACATTTACAATGTCAAATAAAATGCACACTACCAATATTATGATGAGGTTTCAGTTTATTTACAAATGCTCACGAAGGTTAAGGAATGTAGTTTCATTTTAGTGACAACCGTAGTTTTCAGGCTTCATTACAACAAACTCGCCTTGAAGAATATTTGTAGCACAAAGGCTCCCTTTTACTCACGTTAACAAAAGAAATGAAATTTTCGAAAATAATTATTTATTCTTATGGCCAAAGTTAATTAGATACGATTAAAAACATGGTACTGCATGGAAATTATGAGTTGTACATTCTCGCGACATTCAATACTCGTACAGAAGTTACATCGCACAGCAACGTCTAAGCAACATTTACTGTTCAACTTCAGTCACCACTGTAACATAGGTTAGCCGCCATGAATGTTGGCAACCATGATACAACCCTTGTACCGTAGCTTCAAAAGCTAAGCCGACGTGATGAAAGGTACAAAAGGAAAGTACATGAACATCGCACTAACTTCAATCGTAAATGCTGCTTCTGTTACATTAGCAACTCATTCGAAGTTTCGGTGTATGTACAAGTACAAACACGTCCGTAAAACAAGGAAAATAAGTCACACCTGTATTGTGAACTAGCTGCACTACAGCATTAATCATTGCACGTAAACCTTCTTCGTACTCCTGTACATATATAACAAACTGTATTTACTACTGCTGACAACGCCTTAGCACTAGGATTGTGTGTAGTGGCGGCGCTGAACGTGTACGACCACGGATTACGTACTTATTTTGTTAAGCGGCAACAAAAAGCCTCGATGACAAAATGGTGTTCTTCTTCTTTTGATTCGGTACCATGTAGTAGTTAAAAGCTCCAATGGTTTCGAGGACGTGCTGTCTTCATGTTTAGAGTGACAGTTGTTTTGGGTGCATGCTGTTCAATCACCTTGAACATGCTGGCAGGTACGTTCCGCCGAAACGTCGCAAAATTTAACCACTACACGGTTCAGAAACCCAAAATACGACTGTCATATGATCAATAACCACAGTGAAAACCTGAAACCATACATACAGAACGTAATGCTACAGAATTACTACGTACCTTATAGGACTCGTACTATCACGGATCATGTACACAACAGGTAAGGTAGCAACAATTAATGTTGGATAACGCCTGACTACTACTCTGCTGCCATCTCTCCGAAGTAAACGATACTCCCATGCCAGGACGTAGAGGGTTTGGGGGGGGGGGGGGCACATACCCCAGGTCTAATATGACAGCATTGACAGGGCAGGAAAGTCTGTAAAGAAACCCAAACATGATGCAACCATCACTATTTTTTATGTCATTTACTAACAACCTACACATATTTATGTCCCACGTATTGACATACACGTTTCAATGGTTACACACACACTGTTATTCATAGCATGTGGTACATTTCCATGCAGTGTTCTTTCGCACTACAATACTTACTACTTTTCTTTCTTTTTGCAGTCTCACACGTGGTCACAATGAAATATGTTGATTTATTACAAATTCATTTATGCAGGATTTAGAGGCCAAGTTGATTTAATGCATACTGTTGGTATTGCTTCTTATGGAAAACAAAATTAATCATGACCATTGAGTCAGTTACTAACACAGATGACAGACTGTGCCATACCTCCAACCAGATATAACATGCATACTTATGTGCACATCTGCGCACCTTGCTACTTGCCTACTGGCACCATTTACATTAACATGTCATACATTTCATACACATCACTAACATTAAATTTACATGATCTTTCTGCACTAGCAAGATGTTTTCAGTTAAAATTATCAGCAGGCATATTGACAAGTGCTTGTACTCATAAAAGCTTGTACTTGTACATGCCATAAGCACATAACTATTTTTACAATGAATAAAATTCACCTTCCAGGTTACCTTGTCACTATTTACAAACTTGTTGAAACAATGATGAAAAAACTGTCAAAAACTTGCCACACACATTTATCACCAACATGTGAATTTTGTCAACATAATTTCGTATGAATTGTTTTTAAATTTAATTTTAACAAGGGACAAAAAACAACATTATTTGGTTAAGGTTTAAACAATGAGTGAAAATAATGACTTGAATTAGTTTGAACACACAACAAAGTCAAAATAGCACAATTTTGGCTCTTGGGAGTATTAACTTATTTCATTTCGTCTTTGGCCACAAATATTTCACTCTTAACTCTTTAAAGCCTAGTGGTTGGTATACAAACTTCCAAGTTTAACACTAGAATCTTTTCTTTTTTCCCACAGTGCACTCATGTTCTGTAAGATTCTTACAACCGGACAGCCATTACTTCCCTATAGAGATTTCACTGGTCGGTCTTCCTAATGCCAGCAAATTGTGTCCTCAATGAAGTATAAACTAAATCTTTATATACACTGTACAATAATTTCAGTCTTCAAAAGGTTTTAAATAAGTAACAGTAACTTATTTGTTTATTCATTATTATTACAAGCATTGCAAAAATAATAAATATCAAAGATGATAACAGTGACATAAATTGGTGTTTCTAAGGTGCTTCAATACGTAAAAAAGGCACTATAATCTGGCATACTTATTCTGTGATGTGAAACAACTGCATATATTCATGCACTCTAGTTAAGGGTACATAAGCCCTTCGGTGATTTTAAAGTATATAAGCAACTTCTTGTATGCTAGAAACCTGATACAACACATAATTATTTTGGCTACTGTCCACCGTCTGAGGTATACTTAATATACATGACATCTCTAGATTATGTTCTTCTCTGCAGGTTCATTACCTGCACATTAAGAAGAGTCCAGGTAGTCCACTGGTTAGCATACAAGATTTTTATTCAGAGAGTTCTGGGTTTTATTCTCATCTTATTGCCATCATCATCACAATCATGACCACGACCCCACACGACAGATCGTCTTGTAGCAAAACCTTCCCATTCTTTTATACCTCTCACAAGCCCTCCTCCTGTCTCTGCATTCTGTCTTTCCCTATTCCCTTTTGTTTATCTTGGTCTATCCACCTTGTTTTTGATCTTTCTGATGGTCGCTTACTGAACGCGTTAATTTACACATATTCATAATGAGAAGTTATAAAAATGTGCCTCTCAGCTTTACTACCATGCCTGTTTATATTCAACAATTTGAGTGAAACATATTTCATAAAATTTAATATTAAGGAGTTTCATTCAAATTTGCCAGCACAATCTAGTTTGGTTAAAATCATATACCAATAATGTACACTTTATATGAAGAGCTACATGCATCTTTATGTGCACACTGAATGCAAATTGCTTAATATTTAAGAGTGAAAAATGTTCCACACAAAGGTTCTAGAACAAAACAAAAACTAAATGTTATGCCCAGGACACTTATTCTGCAAGTCTTGGCATGTTTTTTGAGATACTTAAAAGAGTGAGCATAACAGAATTGTTATGCTATGTATAAGTTTTCTAACACAATGACACTCCCAATGGAATCTCTGTGTCATCCACACATAACACATGTTCACACCACTGTATCCTTAATAAGACCAACTATTCTTATACTTCCTGATGTACTGATTTATAATTTCAACCCTTTTTGTTCAGTTCTTAATTATCTGTAGCAAATCATATCACTGCTTACATTTCTGTCAGTCCAATTAAAAGGCTTCTGTTTTGCATGTCAAAATTGATTCCAATCATTATCATAGATGTCAATAACAAAATATACAGATGTCAGTACAACAGCCAGTCTCCTGATAATGAAAGTTGGGCTAACTCCAGAAAATGTCATGTCTTACATCAGATGATGGACAATATTTGTATTGTCACAAAATTAGACAATCATATGACTAGAGTGTCACAGATGTGTAACACACACCATAAACAAAACTAAAGTAGCAAATTCTCTCTGTCCTAGGCACTTGGGTTTCTTCTTGACCAATTTGAATAAATAACTTCATTTTATGCTATGGTCATTTTGTTCAGAACTCAATGTCTAATGGCAGGGACCCTTCTGCCCTTGCTTTCTCCACATTCTGAAAGAAATCTGAAAAATCAACATAAGCTTCTATCCTCCTGTTCCTGTCTACAGGATTGGGTCTGTCTGGAAAAAGGTCTGATGATGTTTCTGTTGTTGATGTATTGTTATTTTGATCATCTGTTGTATTACTGGTACCAGTATCAGACAGCGAGTTCTCTATTGTAGAATTATCATCCCCTGCACTCCACGATGGAGTTGAAACAGTTGTCACAATGGGGTTAAAACGGACAACTGCATTCGTTGGTGAATTTAAAGCATGTGGTAATGGAAAATTGAAATTTCGAACAAGAAAGGTAATATCATCTCGTTTACCAGCCACAGTCGAATGGCCATCAGGAGAAGTTGAACCACTCATGTAGACATCATGATGGATGCGAACAATTTTGTCCACAACAGCTTGTGCCACTCCAGTGAGTGTTGACTGCACTCGGAACTGCAAAATATACAAAGATATATATTACAGATTTTAAATTTGTTCGGACAGGTATTTTGTGAATATTTTTGGTTGACATCTTGTCCTGCAGGTATGGTCTGTTCAACCTGTCTGGTCTGCTCACAGGCAAGAGAACAGAAGCAATTTCTGAGGTGGGAGGGGGCGGGCCACAGGCCAATTTCTGAAACCTCCAATTATGGGATGATCATGAAAATGATCAGCAGAGGAGACCTTCAGCACAAGGCAGCTAAAGGTACGAAAAAGGTAAAGTTGTTCCTGCACATGGCATAAAGCCCTGCAAGGGAAGTGGAGGTACAGCTCCACTCTTTCTTAACCTCAGTACTAGGTGGAGGTGAGTGGTCAGCCTTTTGCCCCTACTGCTTTACCTCCTCAGAAAGATCCCCCAATACCTACTGTATATGAGGCTGGGTGGGCCCCAGAGCTGGTCTCAATGTTTTGGGAAGAAAAAATCTCTTGATTCTGTTGGCATTCGAACCCTGGATCATCCACACCAAGTTCTAGTTTTGGTAGAGGTGAAGGCTTCAGTATGTGTGAGCAGAAATATGCACAAGAGATCTCTCAACAGATCAGATGCAGAATATGTCAAATCACTAAAAAAGTTATGAGTAAAATGTGGTTTGGTGGTGAAATTAATAATTTAATACAGAATTGATGTGGAATAATATTCTAGTACAAGCTGTCCTCGACTTTTGAATGTTCGACTTTCATACGACCCGCACTTTTGTACATTGTAAATCTCACCCCTAATCCGTCTTTTGTACGCCAAATTCGGACTTCTGTACACAGCTGATGAACAAACATCTCGTGCTATCGCACAGTGGCACTGTCTGTCAGCCAAGCCAACACTTCAGTCTCTGTGCAGTCTCAGCAATGCTACTACCTGTGTTCATACAGTATTGTTATTTGTTCCTGCAAGAAACTTTCTCAAAACAGCATATCACACCACGCCCACTTGTTCTTGCAGCAGTGATAAGATGTATTCCTTCCACCTATCCTCCCACACATGCCCCCTACATTTCCTGAGTGTCTAGAGCCGTAAAACTGAGTCCCAAACTGTATTTTGTGTCTCCTAAATGCCAGAAAAGGTACATGAGATAACTAGAATTTGAGGCAAGTAAGAACTTTAGAAAATTTATTTGTATTGTTTACATTTTGTTACCCAACCGACAACTTTGATGGGAATGGGAACAGACCCTCCCTTGTAAGTCAACTGCTTTGACTTTCGTACACGTCTTCAGGAACGAATTATGTAAAAAAAGTCGGGGACTGCCTGTAAAGTAAATGTCAATTCTAATACAGAATTACAGCATAATAATGTTTTCAGGCTCACCCTTTTAAGACATTTTCCCGCCTAATAAGCCTCATTTGTCGAATTTTCCAGAAATGTCTTTAGTGGGTTTCACCACATATGAAAAATATGCACCTTATAGAAATCCACAACTTTGATTTTAACCCTCTGGTGCCAAACATTATATATTTGTAGCACACACTGTGATGCTAAGAACACAAATGTTATATAAATATGACTGCTCTTATGCAACCCCTCTTTAAATTCTGGTCTGCTGCAGATCACACTGGGCATTTAATTCCAGTGTCATAGGGTTAAACATTTCTCAACCTGATATTTATTCATTGAAGTGCAAGGAAGAATAATTTCTCACTCTGTGGCACGTGGTATCTGTAGTGTGATTAAAGTTTAATTAAAATAGTGAATCTGCATAAATGAACATCACATCAACCAGATAATGCAACAGTTGCAAAGAATGCATATTAGAAGAATGAACTTATATATTTCAGTTCCCACCTGCTCCACAGCCATCTGGGCTATATCTTTGTTCACTTGGTCTGTTCGTGTGGCTTCCTCTAATGACTTGTAGAGACCATCAGACATCAATAACAGAAACCTACAGAAAAATCACAAAAGATTCAGTGATTCACATCAGAGGGTATGAAGTAAGATATATATACTTAGGTTATGTAAATTAATAGACATGACAAATAACAAAAGCAAAACATAAAATCCGTCTTTTGATGGTAAATGTGCATGCCAGTTGTCTTATTGGATGGAAGAACATGCCAAGGCATGTCATTTGAACCATATGTAACCCAGCACCCAGATGCTCTGAATTATATATAGTGAGCGATGCCAATATTATAATTGCTAAATACCTGCATGACTCATCCAGTTCGATGCCTCCATGAATTTCAGGCTCAGCAATGACTGGTTCTGCTCTAGCAGACATTAGTTCCTCAAATTCCTTGTAACAACCCTTTACCAGATAATTTCCAAGGCAACGTGTTATCTCCTGATTGCCAAGACGAGACCCTGTCACATTACACCAGCGATTTTAGTTGTATAAGAATTAAGAAGTAAAAAGGGGGACTTTCATATATTTATAACAATAATAACACAGAAGGGTAAGCAAAAACATAAACATATAAAATAAAAACCAAAGTAACAGCATGATACCTTGCTTAAATTTTTCCACATCCAGACCAAGTTGAGAAAGCCGCAGTAATTCATCTTCATTGCGCAGGTCATGATCCACACTGAGTTGAACAACACGGAGCACGCCATTGGAGTCAGTACGGCATAAGAGGGCTCGACTGTCCCCCACATTGGCTACATACAAGCGTCCACTGTACACTAAGGCCACCACGACTGTAGTACCAGCAGACAACTCACAGTTGAGAGCATTCAATTTGTCCACCTGAGTGACACGATCAACACAGTATACTTCAAACATACCTTATTACAGTAGGATTCCTCTAATGCAGCACCCACAGGACTGGACATATACCAGATTATCAATTATTCTGGATTATCAGACAGTACCTAAATTTTGCAGCCAGCCCTCAGAGAAAGTGCACTTGTCAGTTACTTTTAATTCATCATAAAAGGACTTGGCTTTTCCAATTACCATCGGCCCAGTCACAGGTTTTCCTTTGCAACACACTGCTGTAAACCACTTACACAACACCTTGTCCAACTGCAGCAATTTAGGCTGTTTCAATGTCTTTCGCTTGAAAAGCCCCTTCTCACTTTCACTTCATCCTATACACAATTGTAATTGGTCCCTCTGTTTCTTTATATCATTGACAGTTGATGATCCAATGTTGTATGAAGCCATAACCACACTTCAGTGTACGCCACTTCCAAGCATCCTAATTATTTTAAGTTTCTGAGGAATCATTAATATTACAAGTTTCCTCTTGCCAGCAGTACCTTGTTTACTCACCTTGGGGTCTTTTGAAACCATTATAATATCTCAACAGGATCAATAAAGTCCATATAAGTGAAGATAAAGCCATGGGATCAGTTATTGATGGCGAAACTTCCAGTCACAGATCATACATATCTGATCTTGGGACTACGTTCCTGAAGTGCCGAACTATCAGGATTTCTGGATTAACAGTAGCCAGTTTAAAGGAATTTTACTGTACATACTACACAGGTTCTTGATTAAACAGACTTCCATGTGCAGAATAATCTAGTCCAACAATAAGTAAGAGGTAACATTTCTTTACCTTAACTCTAAGGAGCTTACACATATATTTAGGTTAGCAGTATAATTCCATGTGTGTACGAACACTTGGCAGAAAGCAATGAAATAAAGTAACTGCAGTTATATATAAATTTGAGACTACTGGGATCCATACTGAGTGTCTTTCAGAAGCAATAAACCAAATACACATATAAAAGGTAATTAAATAGTGCACAGAGAAGCTGAAAAACACAGAAAAGTGGAAAAGGTTGTAACTCTTTACACTTTCACACACACAACAGACAGAAAAATGGAGGACATAAATGTTCTCTCTATCCCAAAATGAGTATTTATTTATTTATTTCATTCTCAGTATTAGTCACATGGTGCTCAAAAATATTTGTGAGAAAATTGTATTTTCTAATGTGGTGCACCAGATGGAAGAGTGCAAAAAGTTTGCTTCTATCTACCTATTTCATAACATACATAAGGAAACTGGTTAACGATTTGGTGCCAAACACATATATATGTAACGCGCAGTGTGTAAATTAACATCATATATGTAAAAAGTAATGTTGTTTCTTTTACCAATAAATGGAAGCTGAAGTCTGACACAGGATTACCGAAACAAACACACAAAATAAAAAAATCCTATAAACCAGTGGCAATGTACGCAATGCTTTTCTTCTAAATGTCAGAATATTTGTGTTAGTATATTTAGTTACGTTTTAACAAACGTCATACATATGTACATACATACCAAATGAGGGAACTTTTGATAAGCCTGGTACGATGTCATACCATCTGGAATCTCAATCTGAAGACTGGTCCGCTCAGCAAGTCTGTCATCCACAGAGTCCAGATACCCCTTTTCCACAGCAATAAAGGCCTGCCTATACATTTGTAAAGCAACTTATGATTCAAGCTGCATTCACTTTATTCAAAGTCACAACATATGACAGGTGTATGATCATAGTTACTTATTTAACAATGTTTTTTACCAACTGCATAGTTTATATACGTACTGCTTAATGAAGGGATCACTGAGATTAAGAAACTGAAAAGGAAGTGATAATGGCCTAGTTCAAGGAATTAAGGAAAATCATGAAAAATTACAAAATAGCTCATCTCTGGACTGAGATTTAAATCTGGAACTTCCTAGACATCAGTCTTAATTGATAACCACTCAGCTGTGACATTGATTCATAGGGGGAGCAGAGATTAACCGTTTGGCACCAAAAGTCGACTACAGTCAATGTGCAGTCCACTAAAGTTGTCATTTGAATCCTGAGTCTTTTGTAGAGTAACCTGGGCACTTAACTGTGACTTCAAAGGGTTAATATGCATATAAACTGAAAGTACTCGAAAATAAACTCCTCAGGAAAATACTGGACCTTGTTGTGGGCGAGGAACCAAGATTATTACATAAAGAAATGTCACCGCTTCAGCAGTGCGTGTAACATCAGTGGCACAGTTACGTCAAGGAGGGTATGATGGACTGGGCATGTAGCTGTTATAGGAAGGATGGGAATACATTACAGACAATGACACTTGATAGATTAAAGACATGCAATGATAACATCAAACTGAATCTGAGCAACACTTGTTAGAACAGCAGGTGGATATAATTAACTCAGGCTTTGGTATTAATGATGCATAATGTTGGGTCCCATGTTCAGAGAATTAGTTTATTACTGTCATTAAGTAGAACCCATGTACAAGTTCTGACAGGTTTTCAAATTACAGGAGATGTGTGCTATATTATAGGTACTGAAAGACAGAAGCATACCTGAGAACTTCTTTCACCTCTTCATCACTAGTTTTTCCTGTTAACTGGCCAAGCAGAATTTCTGCAGCCATTCGCTGAAGAGCAAATGTGGCTGCTTGCACACCCTCATGTCCATCAAACACTCCATACAAGAACATATTGTCATCTACACAGCAATGGAAGCTCCTATCTTCAAATTGATGTTCTTCTTGACGACATCCATCTTCTCGGTAGATTTGGTTTGTTGAAAAACCCACTCCTACAGATCATACCAGCTATAATTGTACCCAATCTGATGACATGATACATAAATAAAATGATATGACTTTGTAATTAAATTAATGTTACATTAAGGTAAAAGGTAAGGTAAAGTTCACCCTACAACAGGCCACGAAGGCCCAGAGGGGGAGTAGAGGTATAGCTCTACTCTTTCTTTAACCTCGGCGCTAGATGAGGGTGGGTGGTCAACTCCACGCCCCGGCCGCTTTACCCCCGGGAAAGAGACCCGGTACCCATTGTATAGGAGGCAGGGTGGGCCCCAGGGCCGGTCTGGACGGCTGCGAAAAATCTCGCCCCCACCGGGATTCGATCCCCGGACCGTCCAGCCCGTAGCGAGTCGCTATACCGACTACGCTATCCCGGCCCATTACATTACTAACTTAAAATCACATAACCATGAAAATGTCATAAAACTAATCTAAAGTATGAACGCTGATGCAATTCGCCAAATGTTTCTTGAAAAAAAGAACATGCCTACTCCAGGTTCTTTAACAAACATTACCACTGTGACACACACCAACCTAACCTCAATCGAGAAATGTTGATGTCAGTAACCACTAAGATTATGCAAAATCGTCCCTTACTATGATAAATGTACACATACAGCATTACTTTTACCACCATGCATGATCTACAACATAAAATTAACTTTACCCGAGTGTCTACAGACTGGCAAGTCGTCAGTCCAGCTAAACGTTTCCTGAAAATTGTTGTTGTTTCTGGGTACCTCGGCTCGTGTTGGCATTTTTCGCATTTACCTCACATAACTTTTGTGAACATTGTGTGACACTATACCACACTACGAATGAGATGATTTATTGACGTTAACAGTATGAAGACATTCTTTGCCCCAGGAGACTAATGGCGAAGGAAATGGGTGCATCTTCAGCCACATACACATTGCTCGACATGCGTGACTGAGATCAGTCTATAGGAACTACAATATCAAATAAACAGAGTCAATATTTGCGCAAATGCAAACAGACTTATATCACAATCGACTGTTCAATTACATTATTAGTCCAACGACAGTCACCACCACAGATTACTACTCACTTAACAAAATTATCACAGATGGCACCCGTAGCGCTAATACGGACAGTTCCTACGTGGTGCGTCGTATTCACTCCGTATCACAGATTATCTAGCATATTATCTAGTATCTCCGTATTGTCTCTGCTTGTCTTTATGTGTGCTCGTTTTGAATGTAACGAAACGTGTATCTTAATAATTCAAGATGTCATCAACTATAGCTTTTTCTTACACACCTACCATATATGTTATAAGCAAATTAACAATAAGTAAATAAATAACGGGACATCAATGTCACATAAATAGAAATAAGACCTCGTAAACTGAATATCCCAGTGGAAATCGTTTAGTTATTAAGATTTAAAGTTATTAATATTTTGCTTTGTTGTGGTGTTATTTTTATATTAACTTACCCATAAATATTGTCTTGGATTCAATGTAGGTACGAAATAAAAAAACATTGACGCCTTCTTCAGATCGCTTGTTTTATATGAAGGGCGCCCAACAAGAAGCCATTTATTTATTTATTTATTAACATTTCATAGATCCAATTAGGAAATGACCTTAATATATGGAAATTGTCCATGTAAAGTATAATATTAAATAATGTGTATTATGTTACACATACGTCAATTAAAACTACAAAAAGTATCTAACATGTATTAACAATAAATAAGTGATGAAAACGGTCTCTCAAAAACATGTGAAGTTACTGCTATATTATAATATATACATACGTAACATGATAAACTAGTTGTAAATTAAAATGAATAAAAGAAATCATGGCAACTATAAACACAAGCCTAGAGTAATTGGTTGTTTGTATAACTTTTAATATAATTAACAAAACTTGTTGAGATCAAATTTATGGACTATTTATAAGAACCAAGAACACCCCTTGTATTCCATTAAAAATATTCACTTAAGGAATAAAAAGAGCCAGAAAGAAGAAACTTTTTTAGGGCCTGTTTGAATTTATTAAGATCATTTAACAAGTTCTTAATGTCTTGTGGTTGGTTATTGAAAATCCTAATCCCTGAGTAGTATACACCCTTCTGCACTTTAGCTAATTTATTAGTTGGTAGATGTAAGTCAGAACCTTGTCTGGTGTTGATACTGTGTAGAGCAGAATTAAATTTGAATATATCCAAATTCTTAACCACAAATATTGATACTGAAAGTATATATTGGGAGTATAACGGAAGAATGTTTAATTGCCTGAACAATGGACGACAGGAGTCCTTATTACTAGTCTTCATAATAATTCTCACTATTCTTTTTTGAATTTTGAAAATTAAATTACTATGAGTCGAATTGCCCCAAAATATTATTCCATATGACACAATGGAATGTACATAAGCAAAATAAATCATCCTTAAACTCTCCTGAGACATAGCTGAGGATAGGGTTCTAATAGAATAACCGGCCGAGCTCAACTTAGTTACTAATTGGTTTATTTGATGTTTCCATGATAAAGTGTTGTCTATGATTAATCCAAGGAATTTTGTATTGTAAGTATTATTAATTTGAATATTTCATAATTTATATTTATATGTTTTTGTATTTAGTTTTGTTGAGAAATGCACATAGTTGGTTTTATTGAAATTTAATGATGAGTTGATTATAAACCATTCATTTATTTTGACCAGAATCGTTTTCAATACAGTTACATGCTCAGTGGAATCAGAGTTAAAGGGCCCTGGCATTTATATATGCCGCACGTACGCTAAAAGTTAACCCTTTAAAGACGAAGGGTAAACTGTTTCATTTAAAGACCCACTTCGTACCGCGCAGTAAACACTTTTCATCTCGGTTAAGAAAAAATCAATTTATGTTATATAAGGCAAAAGTCGCCGTTTGTCGTATAATAAATACAATACACATAAATACAGTGTGCGCAGAACGTAGATTTTTTGAATGTTAAAACTGTTGATGCATCAAGTAGCCATTAGGCTTTAAAAGGTTAATGGGCTCTGATGCAGTTTCGGTACACCGCAGCAGGAAAATTGCCAGTAGGAAGGCAGGCAGAGTGCGTCTAGAACACAGAGTACTACTAGTCTAGAAGACTGTGTGTGGTAAGGGAGATGGAAAGAGGCGGAGCAATGTTACTTACGTGCTATATGCAGGGCAGAGTGGGTGATGCGTGCGCAGGCCGGAGCGACCAGTCGACATGTGGCACAGATTACATGTGGGATGACGTGAAGGAACGTTGTGAAAGGGTGATTGGAACGTGCGCGGTAAAGAGATGCTAACATGTACTGTGAAACACAGATTATCTAGTATGTAGTGTGAAAGATAATAGATGTAGTTTGTTGGCGGTTGTACGCGTTGAGGAAAACGTTAACATGTTTCCAGGTTGCCTCCATAGTGTTTGTATAGGCGCCAGTCCGTCCAGGACGAGGTTGGAATATCGCGCCGACTGTAACAGACATAGCCTACACCCTAACCGAAGTTTGTGTCGTGTGGCCATGTAGTTAATATACAGAACAGAGACATAGCCTGCACCCTAACCTAAGTTTGTCTGAGTGGCCATGTACTTAATATACACAACAGAGACATAGCCTACACCCTAACCTAAGTTTGTCTGGAGTGGCCATGTAGTTAATATACAGAACAGAGACATAGCGTACACCCTAACCTAAGTTTGTCTGGAGTGGCCATGTAGTTAATATACAGAACAGAGACATAGCGTACACCCTAACCTAACTTTTTATTTTGTGACCATGTAGTTAATATACAGAACAGAGACATAACCTACACCCTAAGTTTGTCTCAAGTGGCCATGTAGTTAATATACACAATAGAGGCATAGCCTACACCCTAACCTAAGTTTCTGTCGAGTGGCCATGTAGTTAACATACAGAACAGATACATGCCTACACCCTAACCAAAGTTTGTCTCGAGTGGCCATGTAGTTAATATCCGTCGAGGACAAGGTTGAAATATCGCGCCGACTGAAACAGAGACATAGGCTACAAACTAAGCACACTTTGTCTGGAGTGGCCATGTTCTTAATACACACAACACAGACATAGCGTACACCTGAAGGAACGTGTGTCTCGGGTGGCCATATAACAGAAAAGGGAAGTTTGAAATGAGCGCTCCAACTTGCAGGAGGAAGATGGGGGCATGGCCACAACGCTCCACGCCCCTCAGCGTATATCAACTTCGTCACTGCACATGGATACACAGCAGTTTACGTAAAGTGCGTCAATGCCCATTTAATGTAGGGTTGGGAAGGAACATGGATAATGTCTGGCAGATTGCTGCGTAATTCAGTAACATTCGGCGTTTGCAAATGACGCATCAGAATTTCAATATGCGGCTCATGACCAAAGATTACTGAAATATGTCCTGCGAAAGGTTTCGGATTGTCATCCATTTGTTTTTCCATACATAATCGTGCTATAACAAACTTCATTACACGAAACACATCTACATTCATAATGAAGTGGTAACAGATCCACCCTGCTATAGCGTCGATGCTCAGCTCTCACACTAAGGGCTCTCAACCGACCGGTATAGTTTTGATGCCCTGCATAACCCTCCCGGAGTGCCGGGCGGTCTCTTTGTCAAGCCGAAGTCGGGGATGAGGGCTGTGCACAGCGCTGGTAGAGCTGCCACCACTCACGAATTCTTACTAATTAATACTGATATTGTGATGTAGCCACGCGGGTAAGCCAGAGGTGTCTGGTTTTTAGGGTATCTGCTACTGGTTTTAACCCTCTCCAGGATGTGGGATGAGGATGGGAAAAGGGTGCTCACTACGGTCCAACAATGTACCTAGATACTGATTTACGCAAACAACTGATAACCTATAAACTACCATTTATTTGCAGCCACCATATCATGAAAATAAATTCTGAACTGAATCTTAAACTAACCAACCGTTTACACATTTAACAAAAAGTTTACTAACATTGTTAATATTCTACTGAGCACCAGATCCTACGAATGGAAAGTTACAATTTTTTCAATGTGGTCCCTATGTTGGCTCTTCCGCTGTTTCCAGAAAACATAAATGTCTACTCACTCCATGGGAACCCGCTGCTGGATGCGAACACCCAGAGCAGAGTCACAAGCAGTCCTCCAGGCATGTCAGTTGGCCTTCTCATCTGCACAATTCGGCTCCATGCCACCACCTCAGTTCGTGAATATCACCAAGTGCCCACCATGGAGTCGTTACCCATACGCCACTAACTCTAACTCCATTCTTACAAGAATCACTTCAAACATCATGCATACTCTTTTCTCTATTATGCCAAGTCATGACTTCACCTCTCCTAGCTGCTGGGTGAAGTGCTGACCACAAAAATATGGCCGCCTTTATGGGCCGGTGACCTCAAGGGTGCATGACACTACACACCCCTACATTATTAGTGACTTTTTTTTAACATTCATGAAAATTTTTCTGAGCTTTTGCAACAAGTATCCTTAGTGGCACACTAAAATCATGAAAATATTCACTGGCCACCCTCTAACGGCTTGAAATGGAGGTCTCAGACCAACTACTTGACCATGGAACTTGGAACCACAGGTAAGACAAGTTTATAACATACAATTCGAACTGTAAAGAGTTGTCTTATCTGTAGTTGGAACACATACATGGAAAATTAAATGCACAAATAGGACTATTTGTGTAAGATGTTTTACTCCTGGGTTCTACCACCAGGGTTCCTACCATAATTTCTAATGGCTGACTATGGAACTCATAAGTTCTGTTACAATTTAAACTGTGGTCCAGGACGTGATATAGTGTAGTCTGGTAGAAAATTAATAACAACAGAAGCAACCAGCAGCTTCCAGCTTCTGCACTGAAGATGCAGGCTTCAAGTTCCACTGAGACATTGGTTTCTACCAGACTACATTGTGTCACACCTGGGAATGCACATTCTTCAGTCACTGCTATGAAACCCACATCTCACAAAGGTTAAATTACATGTGGACATTATTGTGTTAGAATTGCAGTGAACAATGCAGTCTATTCAGCAGACACCCACTTTAGCCATAACCTTTATGCTGAGACCTCTGTCCTGTATTTCCACAACGCGATAAAAACGTGAATTCTTGTTTCAGCTAGACAGAAGTTTAACATATTGACTTTTTGATACAAACTTCTACCAACACCACCAACTTTGTCGGTACAAGATTGAGCAACACTGACTTTCAATTGCAGGTCTGTAATACTTATACACTTATTCAGTAATTTATGAATAGTGGTACATATGCACATGATATCTGATACAGTGATAGACCAGATAAATACAAACTTTGTGTAATACATGTATTGTGCATTAAGGAAAATATGACGGTGGTTTGAATCTTTGCAGTTGCCCGTCACATTTTTGGACAGGAAGCACTTCACACTTCAGCTCTTACGTGTACTTAGTTCCACAAAATAACATTACTTACGTCAACCCACCATTGGGAAACTGACATCTCAAACAAGAGAAACAGTGGTACATGCATGTCATTTGAGTATGGAGGTTTGAGCACTACACTGCAGTGCTTCACAACTAAGTGCTCAATGATATGTTTGAACTTGACAGTGCAGTAAGCGAGTAACTGATTGTCACTAAATATTGTCAGGGCACAGCAGGAAAATAATGGCCTGTACATGTAGGTCAGATGTAGAAAAAAGATGTGCATAAAGCATGAATGGGGAGCATCTCTCAGAAAATGGTCACTTGGAAAACCAAGGATGGCATTAAGATACCCGTAGGACAATAGACTGTGAGGTTAGGAAGTGGAAGGTTCTGGCTTAAGACTGTGTTCAGTGGTAAGCAGTGATAGTGGAGCTGAATGTTTGGGTTTTACTAACACAGTTAGTTACTGACTTCAGAGACAAAGCCTCATTCCTGTACCAAGTTGGTAACTTCACAGGCAGCAACAGATGAATATGGACCATCAGCATAATCATAATTAGCAAACAAAAATCAGGGAAATTGAAAACAAGAACTCCCCATTACAACCGTTTACTGTAATGTCAATACAACTTGCAATATTTATTACATACTTTTATATTAACAAAATGCATTAATGTTTGAACTTTGCTGAAATTTATTACGTTGGCATTTCATGGTATTCAGTTTGTTTTCTTCACAGTGTTCTTCAATGTTATTGAGTCTCTATCTTAATAAATCTGTGGACTATATCAAATGCACCTATCTAGGTCTGAGAGAGATTCTTCCAATGAAGGTGTATAATCATGAAAACAAACCCATTTCATTCCTACATATATGAAAATATGCACACCACTTGTAACTCTGAGTGATTATTTATTCAAGTACTGTATGAGTTCTAAAAATAATGTTATAAGCAGTTCCAAATTCTTGCACTTCTCCAGAAATGTCCTTTAAAATCACGACAAGAAACTGTTAACAGCAAAAAGAATTTTTATGAACATTTATCCTTTTTAACATACTACATGCTGTCCTCAGACAATATGGGAAAGACTCTGTCTCAAAACTTTAAATAACAAATGTCATTGGTCAGAGGAACCAGGCTGAATACCAGTGCTGCTATTACCAACAGCATTAGTATTATTAGAGTCTGTAAAATCAAGGATCCTTCTCTGGCATTGACGAACATACTGCTGCTGTTTGTGGTAGATTTTCAGGGCGCCTTTGATGGTGATGAATGCAGCTCCACCCTAATCAACAGACAAAGTACACATAAGTATTTAACCACATAGTAATATCATAAAACTTTGTTTGGGCAAATTAGGGACAACAATCACATGAGGGTAAGGGTAAGAGAAAAGATGTTTTGAGACTGCATGATCTGAAGATGTAGGCACTACGCTTTCGAAACATTTGTAATTATTTATCAGTTGACATAGCATAACACCCCAGGACACTTGAATCTTCACGAAAGGTGTTAGTGACAAATGAGTATAGCAGATACAGTGCTGTGGCTTATGCCTCTTCTAACAACGAAAACAACACATACACACACACACACATGCTTATATGTGACAACAGTCACGTATAATCACACGTAGGAGTGAGCAATGCCTGGAGGGGTAATACAAATTACAGTCATTAAATTCTGACTATTTCAGATTGACAGAAGAAGAAGGCATGTGATAAAACCCACACTCTACTCAATCTTGCATCCAAAACCCTCTGCACCTCATTCCTGGGCTACCAAGTGTCCTGTTTAAGTTCAATGTGACTATGAATCTGAAGTACAGTAAAACCTCTATGCATCGTTTGTCAGGGGGATGGAAAACAAAAACGATACATACAGGAAAACGATAGTACCGGGAAACCATTAAAAATTATAGATAAGAACAATTTAATGATTGTCCCTGCACGTAACCAGCTTTCCGAAAACAATTCTCGATTTTCTGCTGGGTTACTTGTTGTAAGGCTGCCACAGTGTAGTACAAAGCTTCCAACACGTTTATCTTCTTTTCGTATCTTTGCCTGCATCCATTAAGCAAACAGCTGTTTGCACGAGGCATTTTCTATAAAGCTGCTTATAACACTTTATTACCCCCAAATCAAGGGGCTGGAGCACACTTGCACAATTTTCTGGGTACCGTACGACTTTTACATTTCTTAGAAACGATGTATCCTTTGGATGTGCGGCACAATTGTCCACAAAGAGGAGAATGTTCCTGTTTTGCGCACCCATACTTGCGTCTAATGAACGCAGAAATGAAGAAAAAATGTCTGTCGTCATCCACACTTTATTGTTCGCGTGGTATTTGGAGGGTAATTTTTTTATATTCTTGAAACATCGCGGTTTTGGAGATTTTCCGATAACAATCGGCACTTGTTTGTCACTTCCATCACTGTTAACACAAAGTGAAACAGTAACTTTTCCCGAGTCTTTCAAAGATCTTGTATAAGAATATACATGCATCTCAATCTCGCAGAAAACCAAAATGATAGAAATTAAGGCACTTTTCTCATTCTGGTATTTGGTTCAACATGCAGCAGGTAATCGAGGCGGCACTAAGACAGCAATACATGCGCGCGCAGCACACTAAATCTTCGTTTCAATTTAAAAAAAAACTATTCATGTGGGAAAATGTTGCGTCAGGACCGTGATTTTTCAACTATCGATGCGATAAAACGGCAGTTTGACGACCGATGGAGGCAGGATAAAATAGTGTTATTTATATGGGGCTATTTCCGGGACCAAATAAGGCAGACGATATATGCGGGAAAACAAATGGGAACGATGCAACGAGGTTCCACTGTATACTGATGCATACAGAAGCCTTCATAGAGAAATCTTCAGATACATATACATAAATGATGGCAGCAAGTTAACGGAGAACTAACCAATAAATGTGGAAGTATATGATAATGTAGACAATAGTTACTGAACAAAATCATTTTCCTCACACTAAGTTTTTCACATTCATTGACTGGTTACATTTATTTATCATGCTGTTTCAAATGCAAGAGTTACACACTGTTAAAAAAGATAGGCACATCATCACAGAAGCTGACTAGATGAGGATTTGGAAATGGTCCTGGCATATTCAGTTATTATCTATGTAATTTAAAAATCATGGTCCTCTGAGACAAGATGCCATGCCCTTACAAGAGAAGCAGGAAGTTCCTAATTTTGCTACCTGTATACCAAACTACAGGTATCCCCTGCTATAGTGTGCTTCAATTAGCACTGTTTCCCTATAGCACTCCTGCTTTTTTTTACTTTGTGCAGAAATGTTATGTCATTGAACTAGCATCTCAGCCCGTGTTTGTGTTTATTGCCACTGCGATGTGTTAATGGACAGCCAAGTGCAGCTTAATGGCATTAGCAGCTTGCAAGTTCAGCAGGATGATGACCATGCTTCTCAAGGAAGAAAACGTGAGAAATCACAGAATTGCATAACAATAATAGAAGTTGTGCATCACATGGTATGGTGCAATATAAGTTGTGTCTCATATTGTGTGTTTAGTGTACTGTGTTTTTCTTTTTTTGTATTCTCCTGGCCATAATTATAATGATGAGAGAAAACACTTGAAAAAAGTTTCTGTAAAGATGCATCGGAACATCTTGTCATTAGCAGTGAAGCTAAATGTCATCAGACATACTGAAGCAGGAAAACACCTGTTCTAAGTTTGCAAAACGCTAGACTTAGCAGGATTGACACTACAAACTACTTTAGAAGATAAAGACAAATTCAAGGAATGTGGAAAGATAGCAACTCCTGTAAGTGCTTCAAAATTAAAAAGTACTCTGTGTACTTTTAATTGTTAATCTCATGTCAGTTCTGAAAGATACTACACCTTGGGAATAAATTATCACTGAAGTGTCAGCCAAGAATATAAATTAGATCTATGAATGTTAATTATTATGGGAAATGTTCTCACAATTAGCACTCTTTCACTTAGTGCTCTGTTTTACTGGAACCAATTAAGAATGATAAGTGAGGAATGCATGTACAAGATGTCACCTTTACTTGATACATTCCCCTGTGCAGTTTCAAGTAATAAGCAAATTTGTAATAATAAGCTCACACAGTCAGCACAACTTTGTATAAATGACATGACATAACTGATGACGGTTACTTTAACATTTACTACCATAAGAACCTCAAATCTCAACTTGTAATTTACTTCAGGAAATAAAGAAAATCACTTAAAACCTTTAGACAAGACAGGCAATAATCCAGCTGAGACCTGAACCAGGAATGTCTTGAATATACAGGCAGAAAATTACCACTATACTAAGCTGCTCAATATTTTCCACCTGTAATGCTGGTACGATACATAGCAAGCCAAATATATAAAATACATAAATACTGATAAACAACAACTTACAAATGCACTAATTAAGTTATATTTACACTTTAACTACTTCAATCGTACCAATATAGTGAACAGTGCAAAAAATAACCACCCTACATTACTCAAAAACAATGGACAAGTGAAGTGAAGTGCACTTACGAGGTGTGGTAGAAAAGTAATGAGACTGATTTTCTTTTAACCATGAATTTTATTCTTTTTACAAATCAAGGTTATCCCCTTCAAAATAGTTCCCTTGGGCAGCTACACAGCGACGGAGGCGTTGTTTCCATTGTTCGTAACAGTGCTGGAAGGCTTCTGCTGGAATACCTTTCAGCTCGTCGGTTACGCTCTTCTGGATATTATCCAAAGTACCAAAATGGCGCCCTTTCAAGTGGTTTTTGAGCTGGGGGAATAAAAAGAAGTCACAGGGACTGAGATCCGGCGAATAGGGGGGCTGAGGAACCACAGGAATGCTTTTGTCTGCCAAAAATTCATTGATGGAAACTGCCGTGTGACATGGGGCGTTGTCGTGGTGCAGCATCCAAGTGCGTGCAATGCCTGGTCGCACATGTGCCACCCTTTTCCTGAGTCTTTCAAGGACTTCCCGATAAAAAGTTTGATTGACAGTTTGTCCTGGTGGCACAAATTCCTTGTGGACGATCCCCTGACTGTCAAAAAAACAAATGAGCATCGATTTGATTTTGGATTTGCTCATTCTCGCTTTCTTGGGACGGGGAGAGTTTGCAGTGTGCCACTCCCGACTTTGGCGTTTTGTCTCGGGTTCATACGAGTACTCCAAAATCCATGATTCATCACCTGTGATAATGCGACTGAAGAATTCTGGCTCCCTCTCAAGGCGGTCCAGAAGATCAAGACACACATCCCTCCGATTGGCCTTCTGCTCAGTCGTGAGGTTCTTTGGAATCATCTTGGCGCACACTTTTCTCATGCCCAAATTCCGTGTTAAAATTTGATGGACGGTAAGCCGGTTCAAATTTAACTCACTACTGATCATTCTCAACGTCAATCGACGATCTGACCTCACAAGAGACCTCACTCTTTCCACATTGTCGTCCGTTTTTGAGGTTGAAGGTCTTCCCGCATGAGGTTCGTCTTCCACTTGTTCTCAGCCTTCTAAAAAGGACTTGTGCCATCTGAACACTTGTGCCCTGGATAGGGAATGTTCTCCATAAGCCCTTTGTAACTTTTCATAAGCCACAGTAGCGGATTCGCCAAGCTTCACACAAAATTTGATGGCACAACGTTGCTCAAACTTTTGCCGGTCCATTTTCGTAACGCACCTCACAAACACAACTTCACTTCAGACGCTCTCAACAATCGTGTAGCAATTGTAGCAAGTTCAAACTTGTACTGAGTCTACGGCAGGGGTTAACCTAACTGCCATGTGAAGGGGAGGCAGCAGCACTGTCGGTTCGTGCACAGCGTTGCCAGTCTCATTACATTTCTACCACACCTCGTACGTGCATACTGAGCCCCTGATGATGGTCAATTTGTGACCGAAACGTACGTAGGGCTAATGTAAAGTGTAAATATAACTTAATTAGTGCATTTGTCGGTATACATTCCATTTATATATTAACAAAATGCACGGTGAACAAAAAATCAAGTTGAACAACTTACAAGCAGCGTTCGCTGGAGATTGGAAGGTACAAACTCAAAGAACAACTTGCCACACAAAGTTGCCACTGTAGGTAACAGAAGTGCACTGCATAAAGTTTGTGTAGCTGAAATGGGGTCTGACAGAGGTGGCACATCCAAACTGGTTCTTCGCTCCTCCCTACAATGAGACAATATCCACAGTCCATTCTCTGCACTTGAGTTAATAAAAACCATCACATTACTGATTACTTACAAGAGTGTAAGTTTGAGACAAGATTAACACCTGTGGTGAGAATGAATTTCTTGGTAATATGGCCCACACTGGACGTAATGTAGCAATGCGTGGCGATGGTGATACAGATGATGATGTGCATATTGGGCAGTAGTAAGATAATGCCTGGCCGAGGGAAGAAGCAAAGTACTTGAAACAGTGAGGGAGGGAGGGAGAAGAAAAGACAAAAACCTGCCCCAGTATCACTGACTGTAAGAAGTCCCACACAGCTCACCCCAGGATTCATATGGCCAGCAAGTACATACAACTTTAACATACTTACCCACATGATGGAAACAGATGCTTGAGGAGTGGCACTTTCTTAGAGTTGCGTCTCAAGAATGCAAGAACACTGTCTTCCCAACGAACCATTTTTCCAAGAATTAACATAATTGGAATTGTGGGTAACCCAACAAGAAGAACTAATGGATCTGCCTTTTCCATTACTGTCAAACCTTCCTTGTGGCCAACAACCTGTATACAAAACAGAAAACAATGTTACATGCAAACTGAAAGTACTGTTTCAACTACTGTATTTAGTTTCACGTTATATTCACCGTGCATCATGCTATCAATCAAAGGCTTCACTTTACCAACACATGCACTATATTCTTACAATAATATCATACACCCCTACATATGTTTCGGCTGGTTACCGGCCATCCTCGGGGGTCAAAGATTTTACCATAGACTATACATCAATTATAAAAGTTTGTACATCCTCTTAGAGTAAAACACTATTTCAGTAAAATTGTGGTTCCCAATGAGTTCAACTTTAAACTTCTAGGGAATATGTAAAATACAGAAATTGAAATTATAAAATTTTTACATGTTCTTTGTTATATTTAAAAATTATTGGCAGTCGGTCTTGTAAGTTGGAATCATAGAAATGTCCAGATTTCTGTGTTCTGTTGGTGCATATTATTCCTTGCGTGCTACACCAATTGGCTGCGTAGTGTCTAGTGCCAAAACATATGTAGGGGTGTATGATATTATTGTAAGAATATAGTGCATGCGTTGGTAAAGTGAAGCCTTTACTGTATTTAGTATTTTAATACAAGAAATGTGAAACAGTTTGAAATTAAGGTTATTAGTCATGTCATGGGCAAATTATAGTTTTCTGAATGTTCTACTATTCTGCTTACACTTATGTTGGATGGCAAACTTCAAACACTTCAATGTTCTTTTCAGCACAAATATGTGATCACTAACTGAACAGTCAACAAATATACCACATCCAGTATGACTACAGAAAAATATAAGCAGAATATCCTATCAGACAACTTCCCGTCATAATATTATTTATGTCCAGTATACCGAAAACTGGTATTTCAATACTTCAAATAAGTATTTCACTAAAATTTAAGAACACAAAAGTGATCGACATGAATTAAAAATCTCTCATGACCATTTTGTTAAAAACCGCTTACAAAACTGAAAGAAGAAAGTGACACAAAATCTTCATAGCACTGTACAGTTTTTAAAACAATCCAAAAAATTCTTTGGTGCTAAGTATGAGGTATGTTCATTTATGCTTTCCTTAATGATGGTGTCAGTAGCATCATCACTGAGTAATGAAATGGAAACATGGTCTAATTTGTGGCATTATCCCTAAATCTGTCTACACACTGTAAAGAATATCAATCATGATGGGACTATCATTAGTACATAAAGACAGCCTTCTGGTACAAACACAGTGACTTGAGACACTTTAAATGTGGCATCCTTAGACTGCAACATCTAAAGAACTATAACACTACAAATTTGGTGCACACTTGGTTCAGATTTGAAAAGCTTGTGATGAGACATTATGGATTGAGCAAATAAAAACCAACAAATAGTCCATCAACACAACATACGTTGTAACAACAAAAACAGCTACACGTGTCGGCTGTACAGACGAAAATAAAAATTTTTGACACACAACCACAAAATATAGTGAGAGATTTCAAACTTTACAATAAATTCATTCACATAATTAGTAAAAAATATGTGGTCAAAAATAAAATGGACTGTATATACATTTAAAAGCATACACACGTAAGGGCAGTATAGTGTAACTGTGTGTGATATATGCTAAAAGAGCATGTCTAAGTAAAAATTACATATCTAAGTAAAAACTTAATTCATATGCACTGTTTATGTGGTATAATTTGAAAGGACAATGTATGTTTACTTTCCCACTTTGGGATCCTGTGGTGAACTCATTATAGTTGGTAAAAAAGGTAAAGCAATCCCATTACAGGCCTTGACAGGCCCTTAGGGTTCCAGGAGGTTGAGGCTCCCAGATTTTTAGACAATCGGCACATGAAGGTGGTAAGGTTGTCAGCCCTATGCACCAGCCGCCTTTACCCCCCAGGAAATATTCCTGGTACTCATTTCTGTTAGAGGCTGAGTCGACCTCAGGGCCATAGTGCGACCGAAACGATTATGTCAATGAAAAATTCCAATGACACCATCGGGAATCGAACCCGCGACATTCCGGCTTGTAGCGCAGTGCCATTATAGTTGGTACTATCTGCAAACAACAAAGTGATGTGAGCGAGGGACTGAGCAGTTGTGATCTGCGGTCTGTTCACTGTCCTGCTAATTTTCTTTGTGTTCTTCAGAATATAAATTTTTAGGAAAAGTTAACTTCCCCTTCTAATATTGAAAATAATATCAAAATACAAAGAAGAGGGCCTTGTAATTCATTTAACTTTAAATTTAATTCCCTTCCTACATTAATCTGTGATTACGGTAGATGAACAATCTTCAACAAGCATATGAAAATGAAAGGACACAACATGATGCAAAAATATACAGATGAAGTAGTTCCAGCGTCACAATGATGTATTAGGAAGTAGGATATAAAGTTGCACACACTGTTAACTTTGGCACTAGGTGGCAGTAAGTGGTCAGGTTCACACTACTTTATCGAGTACCCAATGAGTGTATGGTCTGAACAGCCAGTCTGGTTGTTGTGCTTAAGAGAAAAGTTACTGCCCCTGTCAGGAATTGAACACAAGTCATCCAGCTCACAGCCAGTCACTTACGTGACTGAGCTGCCTTCACTCATCTAAGGTGATGGTTAGTGATTTAAAATATGTGCACAAATAAAATCCATGCTGAAGATCCAATTTTTCTGGGACATGATGTCATGTTGTTTGATGAGTACTGCCAGATGTTTCAAAGGATCACAGTGCCTTTATCTTCAGGGTCAAGCAGTCCAAGAATACACACTTTGGAAAAATACAGTGTATTATATACATGAGGGTGCTGAAAGGAAGTGTGGGTGGCAAGCCAACAGCAGTGATAGTGATATGCAATTGGCATGACCTTGTATACTGGCTTGGATAGCAGTACATTTAATCTGCATGATAAGAGTGGAGAACTGCAGTCAGTGACAGTAAGTTGACTCTGTAAGCTAAAAGACAGGTGAAGAAGTTGGTACTGGCAGTTAACACAGGTTCCATTTTATGGTTCATTAAAATATGTCACCTACACATTCCAATAGTAATTAGGGTAAAAAAAAAACAGTTCAATGTTGCACCTACGTGAAATCTGGGGTTCTCATAGCACTAAGCACAAGACTGTTGTTTTCTTGGATGTAACACTGTGAAGTTTGGAACATAGGTACCAACAATCAGAGGAACTTGCTTCCTCCTCCTCTATGCCCATGGTAGAAGTTACCGTACACCCAAGTTTTCTACACTGCAGACAGCTGCAGTAGGTGTGCCCGAAATGTTGATACCTAACTACCAGCTACAGAAGGTCATACTACACAGGGCTGAAATCTTGACTGCTGTTCATGTTCTTTCAAAATCACAAAGAGCACATATGAACCAAGGTGTCATAAAATATGTCTTGCCTTTTCACTCCATCATCATATTTGTAAATATCAAGTATGATTGCAGACGTTAAGCATTTGTGTGTTGATCATTCAACACACGTTTATGTGACTCTCCATATATACAAGATGAAGTTGAGACTATTATCAAATTTCAATACTTACCTGCATCACCGTAATAGCGCCATAAGTGACAGCAGTCCAGTATATTGATCCAACAACTATGCCAGCAGCGACAAATGGACACACCTTATATATTACACTGTCAACAGCATCCAACATGACAATCACCGGCCCTAAATCAAACACAAACGTTTATGGGTTAGACAAAACAAACACAGCCAACAAACTTAGATAGTTAAAGTACTAAGATGAGTCTTATGCCAAGTGAACTGGTAAACAGTTACCAGCACTCTGGAGGAGTGTAATGCCTACATTTTCAGGACAACTACTTATGGGTTCACAAGGCATAACATCCCAGAAGACTTGAATCTTCATCATCACCACTCTCAGTAACTCAAATCTTGCACTCTCAAGTGCCAGCCCTCCAAATATTATAGCTACCATGGTGTCCACCTATCATGGATAGTGTAGTTGGTATCAGAATGTGTTACAGGCTGGACAGTATTGGGTCGGAATACTGGTGGGGTCGAGATTTTACATACTCATCCAGACCAGCCCCAAGGCCCACCCAGCCTCCTGTACAATGGGTAGCGGGTCCCCTTCCTGGGGTAAAGTGGCAGAGGCGTGGCATTGACCACCACTTCCTTCTACTGCCAAAATTAAAGAAAGGGTACAGCTACACCTGTATCCTCTCTCTGCACCTCCATGGCATTTTACAGGGTGAACCTTATCATTACACTGTAAAGCTGTTCATAAGAAGCCCTTCAAAATGGATATTACAAAATCTGAAGTCAGGACAACTCTATATGATAACTAGGCTATGGGCTGGACTGAGGAATTTGGGTTCAATCCCCGGCAGGGACAGCAGATTTTTCTGTTTGCATCCGTATCACGTCTGGGACCTACCCAACCTCTTATTCAGTGGGCACTGGGAACTCTCCCCAAAGTAAAGAAACCAGCACATAAAACTGGCCACTCACCTCTTTGCAGTGCAAGAATTAAGAATGCATGGAGTTATACCTGTACTCCCCACATACTCATTTTAAACTGGTTTATAATTATTCCTCACGTGTTCATAGCATGGTGCTTAATGCAGCACATCACTTTACATGATCCACAATGCTGAATTTACTGTTAATCAACTTGTGTATCGAGAAGGTGGATGACAGCATGCACTTAGTATGTTTTGGACTATAAACAGTAGATGTTTAATAATGAATTTACATAATAGGCATAGGTCTATATTTTTACAATCTACAGACTAATAATAATATCACATGAAAACACGAGTTACGTTTACATGCACAGGAAAAGAGCCACAGTACTGGGCTACTTAAATGTAGTCTATTCTAAGTGACAAACAGTATACAGTACAGAGCCCTAAAGTATGCAATGGCAACTGACACACAAAAATTCTCATGGAAGCTTCCAGAACACATTTCACACTGCAACCAGTCCTCTCCAAACAATTCTACACATCCTCCACAAACATGTAGGAGGTGAGAATATACATTTACATGTTTCAGGATTTAACCAGCAGATTTTAATACCTGTCAGTACTGTAACTGGAACATGTTTACTTCCTATAACTTACTAAAATTGTAAGAAAACTAAAATTACATTTACCCATGATCAGGTAAACCTACCTGATTAATCAGTCTGAGGCATCTTGCCTGCTATTATATCAAGTCAGAAAACAAACACTAAAATGGAGCAGTCTTTGGATACAAGGTTCACTTGTACAGTATTCATATCTACTCAACTTACACTTATATTTCGTACAAATTTTGTCAGGTTTGTCATTTTGGTCCACTTAGCAAAACTTACTGTTTAAGATATATAAAATTACAATACAGAGACTAAAAATTCAGATGACCAGTGACAAAAAGATTTTCAGCATAAAGACAGCATGCAGGTTGTTGTCATGCCTTGATATTGGACAATAGCCTGACACATCAAATTCAGTTTCCAATGCAGCTAAATGCTGAAACGTGCCACTGCAAACTCTTTTATACATTTCCCTATGTGTTTGTGTCTGAAAACTGTGTTCCTAAATAAGAATTACCCATATGAGGGAACACAATGATGTACTGTGTGTTGCATTGCGGACACGACACTTTTGTTGACGGGTTTCCTTTCTGTTTTTCATCCACCCAACGCTGAATGCACGCTTGATGTACCTAAACAAAACGAAAAACCAGGTTTCATGACAGCTATCTTGGTGATCATCTAAACTCATCCTGACATTGTAATATTATATAAACGAATACAAAACTGTGTAACACTTTGATAGCTTACATAATTTTAGCATTAATCTTATACAATGGTGATAGCTGACTGGAAAGCATTAAGGAACAGAAATTTTTAAATCGGTCCACAAATTACATATGGACCAGCAGTAAAATCAATATTAAAACATCGCATATAGCGCACGATTCATTTTTCCTACTAACATACCCATTTTGTAGTTCCTCGACAATTACATGGCTGAACCCACGCAACTGATGTATCATCTTCATCAGTTGCGAAACAAACCCAACAATATCGTTTATCGTCTTCTTCCGTTTGAATGGTTCCACCTTCTATCACACCTTCTTTTGTTTGTGACGTGTTCTGTGTATCTTCATCTGCCATCTCAAAAATGCATTACTAGAACAAAACACAAACATATGTAAAAGAGATCTATCATCTGCGACAACGCAACGCAATATAACCTCTTACGTCCTAATTTGATGCAATAAAACATTTACATGTAACTATCAATATAATGTTAATTACACTTGACAACACACGAACACATACAATAATTCAGTTACGTGATGTAGCACAATTAATGAAGAACACACATAAACATGCCGACAATAATTTACGCCATTTGTCAATATGAATTTCCTTCGTTAATAGAAAAAAGAACGTCTCTGTATATTCCACATTGTTAAAATTACATTAAAAACAATATTACCTTTTCACACGCAATCAGTTCTACCATTCATGCTTTCATACATAGTTTTGAGGCCGTTCCTTTTACCAGTTTCACAAACGTATACTCGTACAATAACCTCAATTAACAGTCATAACCATTTCACGTAAAAGTAGATAATCTGTGGTCCATGGTGGTTTCATCACTATCGATTCATGTATGTCGATTCGGCCTCGAAAAATGGCGATGACACGGATAAGAGCAGCCCTTAGCTCGTGATGTGCACGGATTATGCACTGTGGTCTGCGGTGTTCTTGATATTGTTAGAAATGGGCAGGGAAAGGGGGGAGTTAATGGTATTTCGTAGCAATATCTCTCTGTTTATTACGATTTTCCCGCGTCAAATGAAAATGTCCTGGCCATAGTTTCACTCTGAATATGTATGTACTTCATGCAGCCTTGCATTTTCCTGACAGCACTGTCATAACTCTGCTACAGCTATTGATAATATTTTTATTGATATTGCTAGAGAGACAGTTATTCCATAGGTCCAATAATAAATGGATTGTCTGATCATGATGCACAATCCATAACATTTAATGCAATAAATATGAAACCGCACACTAAACAATTCAAAGAAATAAGGAAAATTAATAAACATACAATAAATGATTTTCTAACTAAACTTAGTTATGAAAACCTTTTCTAGCAATGATGTTAATAAAATGTTCAACTCCTTCTTAGATACCTACTTGAAGGTTTTTTACACCAGCCTTCCATAAAAAAAAATTAAAACTTCTAATAAAATAAGCGATTGGATTACTATAGGAATAAAGACATCTTGCAAGCATAAAAGAGAGCTTCATATATCATGTAGAATTAGCAATAATCCTGATTTGAGAAACTACTATAAAAAATACTGTAAAAGTTTGTCTAAGGTTATTAAGGAAGCTAAAAAACTTAAATATGATAGTAAAATTCAAAATCCAGTAATAAGAAGAAAACCATATGGGATATAGTAAAATTAGAAACTAGTAAGAGTACAAATAATGAAACTATATGTACATTAAATGTTGATGGGAAATTGATTAGAAATAAGCAAGAGATTGCAGATGCTTTTAACAAATACTTCTTAACAGTAGCTGAAAACATAAACGCAAAAAAACAATCAAAATAATTCTAACATTAGTAACTCACTAAATACTTCACCCATTCATTGTTTACTACAAACGTTTACGAATCCTTTTCCAAACATTAAACTGAAATCTTTATCAACTAGGGAAGTTGAGAATATAATCAAATCTCTTAAATTAAATAATTCCCATTGATATGATGAAATACCTACTAAGATATTAAAAATAAACTCAGTAGTCTTATTAAGAAACTTAAACGACGAACGGCACCTGGAGAGGGCGGGATCCCAAATATCCTCATAAGAAGATTCACATCTACTACGATCAATCATTTGACCAACATATTCAACGCAGTGCTAAGCCTTGGGTATTTTCCGGCACAGTGGAAACACGCGATAGTCCTGGCCATCCCAAAACCAAAGAAACAGCAGAACGATCCGGCTCTTATAGACCAATTAGCCTTCTACCGGCTTTAAGCAAACTGCTAGAGAGGACGGTGGCAACCCGTATTAAAAAATACACCCACCAGGAAAGGTTAGTCCCAAATGAACAGTTTGGGTTCAGGAAACGACATTCAACTATAGCGCAACTAGCCAGACTTACTGATACCATAACACATGGATACAACAACAATCAACATACGGGAATGGTCTTGCTTGACATCGAAAAAGCATACGACACCGTCTGGGTACGGGGTTTGATATACAAACTAATCACTTTCAACTTTCCGGGTTATCTTATATACTTCCTACAGTCCTATCTCACCGACAGGACTTTTGCTGTAAATGTCTCCGAAAGTTATTCCTCTACAAAACTCCTCCCGGCTGGCCTCCCACAAGGGGCGGTACTTTCACCGATCCTTTTTACCATATATACAGCAGATCTGCCACGACCCCCCCATATACACTTAGCCCTATTCGCAGATGACACGGCCATATACGCCCAATCCTGGCGTACCGACACTATATCCCGCCGTCTCACCAACGCAGTGGATCGTCTCATCTCCTACTTCTCTCGATGGCGCCTAAAAGTCAACATCTCGAAAACGGACGCAATCTTATTCACTAAACGACGGCCGCGACATCCAAAGCCAATCCAACTAGATGAAATGGACATTCCGTGGTCATCAGAAGTAACCTATTTGGGTCTCCGACTGACTTCCACCCTTAACTACTCAGCATACATCAAGACTGCAGCTCATAAGGCAATTGGAAACCTAGTACAACTCTTCCCCCTTCTGGCCAACGACTCTACTCTTGCAGTGGCCACGAAACTGCATATATATAAGGCAGCTGTCCGTTCAACCATGACTTATGCGGCACCGGTATGGTGCTCGATCAGTGACTCGACGTACCAACAGCTTGAAATTGTGCAAAACAAATGTCTGCGGGTCATTTCATCCTCTTCGCGATATACGCCCATACTCCGCCTTCGCACTGCCTTGGGTGTCGAATCTATCCAGGCATACGTCCGACGATTAGCAAGCCGGTTCTATTTAAACTGCCACTTGCATCCAAATCCCCTCATCGGGGCCATCGGACAATATACTCTCCTAGATTTGATTCATATGTATAAACGATACAAGCATAAACGTCCGAAGCACAGATTGCTCTAAGTAGAACAGTTAGATAGGTAGTGTTTTTTCAGCTGTTCATAAATTTTCACTACTCTTACTATGCTATGATGTCATGGCCACATGTGCGGACAGGGACGAGTTCCCGAAGATTGTGTGAAGTACAGAAGCTGGTATATGGCACAGCTTACCTACAGTTCTTTGTCATGTTATGTATGTAATGAAAGTAGTAATAAAGCTCTCTCCTTTTTAAAAAAAAAAAAGTTCTCCATTCATTAGTTCTCCTCTAACCCACACATGTAATAAATCATTATCAGGAATTTTTCCAGACTGTTTAAAATATTCAGAAATAAAACCTCTGTTTAAAAAAGGTGACAAACTAAATACTTCTAATTACAGGCCTATATCACTTTTAACTTCATTCTCTAAGGTGTTGGAAAAAACTATGAATATTCAACTGCTTGAACACCTACATAAAAATAATATTTTAGCAGAAAAACAATTTGGTTTTAGAACTAAATCATCAACAGATAAGGCCATATACAAGCTAAGTAATGAAATCCTAAGGCCTTAAACAGTAAAAGTTTGATAGGAGGCATTTTTTGTGACCTCGAAAAGGCCTTTGATTGTGTTAATCATAAAATCTTATTATCCAAGTTGGAATTTTATGGTGTAAAAGGTAAAGCAAAGTTATGGTTTGAATCATATCTCAGAAACAGGTATCAGACAGTTTTAATTACAAACACCAATCTTAACTTAAATTATTTTTTGACTTGGGAAAAAATAAAACATGGAGTTCCACAGGGTTCGATCTTGGGCCCATTGCTGTTCCTCCTCTACATAAATGATTTACCCAAAACTATAAATGACAAAACCATACCTATATTGTTTGTAGCCGATACTAGTTTATCAGTTACAAGCCCAAATTTAAATGACTTCCGAGTAAATATAAATACTGCTTTTCATTGTATAAATGAATGGTTCAAAGTAAATCTACTTTCTATAAATATTAATAAAACACATTACATTTAGTTTACAACTAATACTAATAATCCCATAACTAATATTAAAATTGCTTATGATAATAAACAAATCACAACCGCATCCAATATTAAATTTCTTGGAATACATATCAATGATACAATGAACTGGAAATGCCATATTGAACATATTAGTTCAAAGTTAAGTGTGGTTTGCTACATAATAAGATCTATTAAACCATATATGTCAGTAAATACCTTGAAAACTGTTTATCACTCCTATTTCAATTAAATTATAAATTATGGTTTACCATTTTGGGGTAACTCACCCCATAGCATAAAAATCTTCAGAATGCAAAAGAATGTAATTAGAATTACGCTGGGTTGTAGAACGAGGGTCTCATGTAGAAATCTATTTAGGAAACTGGAGATTTTACCTTTGGCATCTCAGTATATACTTTCTCTTATGTTTTTCGTGGTCAAAAATAAGAGTGAATTTATAGTAAATTCAGAGATTCATGGAATAAATACCAGACAACAAAACAACCTTCATCAACCCTTATGAAATCTGACAAAATATCAAAAGGGAATTTACTATTCAGGATTAAAGGTTTACAATAATCTTCCACCACACAACAAGGATATATCAGATGACCTTCAGAAATTTGAAGCACAATTGAAACAGTTTTTTACATCTACATTATTTTTATTCATTGCAGGAATATTTTCATTATAAATCCTTCTCAAGGCATTAACTATTGACCTACTCTATATTAAAATGAGATGGAACTGTCAGATACATTGATCAAATAATTTGTTTTTATAGTCACCTAAATTTTAGAAACTTTTTACAAATTTCTTATATTATTTTATATTATAATGTTATATCTTATTCTATTAAATTGTCATACTATTTTGTTCTTTTCACAAGCCTTACTGTTGAGGATATTTGACTATCTCAAGCCACGTCACTTTCTAGGTAAATTCTTTCCCTTGGCATATAGTGTATTTGTCTAAGCTATATTTTAGAGACCCTATAGGTCTTCGTACTCTATACTAAATTGCTCTGTTATTGTGTGTATTAACATTGGAACGAACGACTGTTTTGTTTTCCATAATGTTTATTTTTAACAATTTTACTTATTATGCTTTCTATGTATGTTTGTTGATTGTTGTGTACGTATTTCTGTTGACATGTTCTGGATCCGGCATATGACATTTTATGGATTTTGTGGATTTATGGAATGTTGTAGTAAATTAAAAAGAATTACTTCCAAAAACATTGTGTTTAGAAGTGTATAAAGTTTGCCATTGATGTATATAGTGTAGATGGTGGTAATTTATGACAATTGTTATGTTCTTGCACACTGTAAGTTGTGTTCTTTATCCTATTCTGTGTTGCTGTATGTTGTGCTGTGTGTGATTTGTTTGTGTTGTGGATAGAACGATTTCTGCATGCACAGGGGTTTTTGCTCCCAGTAGGGGTTGTAGAGGATGAATAGCATAAAATGTTAAGTGTAAAAATGTAAAATTATTTAGGCCAGCCTAAAAAAGGTTTCTCCACAATAATTCATTTTACAGCTTAGAGGAATAATTTAATGACAATTAAACACTTGTATATTGTGTTAGGGTTCATAATTTTGAAGACTGTTTTTATAAGAATGACTTTTAATAACAGACATTGTGTAGGACTGTATAAAGTTTGCCATTGATTCATACAGATGGTGATTAAATTTATGACGCTTACTATGTACTTGTCCACTGGAATTGTATTCTGTACTATATGTTATGTTGCTGTATGTTATGCTGTATTTGTTTTAGTTGTATTGTAAACTAGGACAATTTCCACATCCACATGAGTTTGTACTCCCGGCAGGATTTACAGAAAAATGAATAAATGAATCACATTTTCTGAAAGAAACCATGCACTGAGTGGGAAATATTCCAGGTTTTTATGTTCAAGCTATAGGTACATATGGTAACTACTGTGCCATAATGGGTTAACCATCATCTTAGCGTCTCTTTTCCAGCTTCCTTCCATTATAATAAAGTCCATTCCATTGTGCCACCACCAGCACATACAAAAACCCATTCTCTTTGAAAACCTGCAGTAAATTGTTATAGCAAAACTGAATTTCTGGGATAAATCCCATTTATGCCTTTACACTTCATATGTTCACCATGAGTTGCATATACGAGGGCTGTCCAAAAAGTATCCGACTATATTTTTTCCCGCGGTAAGTAATGGCGAAAGGGTGGGGAAACTGAGCGTAGTGGTAGAAGGGACTTTCATGCGCATGTGTGATTTTTTGCTGCCTCGCAACACCGCCGGATGCGTCTGTCGCTGCCAGATAGCGAAGTGGTGTAACACGTGTTCGTCGCATTCTCGTTTCGCTCAAGATGACAGAATGTTTGGAGCAGCGATACTGCATCAAGTTTTGTCAGAAACTTGGGGATACCCAAGCAGAAACAATCCGCAAAATTCAGCAGGCTTTCGGTGATGATGCAATGGGGGTCACTCAAATTATAGAGTGGTTCAACCGCTTTAAAGATGGCCGCATGTCGGCGGACAGTGACCAGCGTTCCGGGAGACCGTCAACGAGCCGAAATGCTGATGTCATTGACAAAGTGCGGACATTGATCATGGAGGACCGTCGTTTGACCGTCCGGGAAATTGCTGATGAGGTTGGGATCAGCAGAGGTTCCGCAAACACGATTTTAACTGAGGATGTGGGCATGCGAAGAGTGGCGGCAAAATTTGTGCCCAAGCTGCTTTCGCCGGAGCAGCAACAACTCCGCCTTGAGGTCGCGCAGGACATGCTGGAGTGCGCCAACAGGGATCCTGAGTTCCTGAAGACTGTGATCACTGGTGACGAGTCGTGAGTGTACGGACATGACCCGGAAACCAAGGTCCAGTCGTCACAATGGAAGCATCCAACATCCCCGAGGCCCAAAAAAGCACGACACGTTCGGAGCAATGTGAAGGTGATACTGACTGTTTTTTTCGATTACCGGGGTGTTGTGCATCATGAGTACGCACCACTAGGCCAAACTGTTAATAAGGAGTACTACCAAGAAGTCCTCCGTCATCTTCGTGATGCAGTTCTGCGCAAGAGACCGGAGCTGTGGGACGCACGCAACTGGCAGCTGCATCATGACAATGCCCCAGCTCATTCATCACACCTGATCCTGACTAAGCACGGCATTCCGCAGGTTCGCCAGGCTCCCTACTCTCCTGACATGGCTCCTTGTGATTTCTGGCTGTTCCCGAGATTGAAGACACCGCTAAAAGGCGCCCGTTTTGACAGCCGCGAGGACATCATACAGAACGCGACGGCGCAGCTGCACACCATTCCAAAACAAGCCTTCCAGAATTGCTTCAAGCGATGGAAGGACCGCTAGGCAAAGTGTGTGGAGTCACAAGGGGCCTACTTTGAAGGGGATTAGGTATTGTAACCACCCAGATACAGAACTTTTTATTTCCCGGCCCAAGGTCGGATACTTTTTGGACAGACCTCGTATCAAGTTAGTAGAGTCAAGATGGCGGAAGGTAGTGAAGTGATGTATAAAGTGTCGCCTGAAATCAACGTTTTAACGGACAAATTGAATATAAATATGAACTGTAACCAATGTCTAAATCTTGGGAGAGAAATAGAAATACTACGTCAAGAGCTCAGCTCGGCTAATGAGGTAATAAAACTACTAAAGGAAGATATTGATTTGGTACAGCGACACGCTAACGTAAGTACGACTCAAGATCATACAAATACAGATTGGCAAAATCAGAACAGCAATATAAGAAGTAATGAATGGCAGATAGTAAAAAACAAGAAATGGAAAAATAATAGGAGAAATGATATAGAGAAACCTCAACAAATAACTACAATTGTGAACCAGTTTGCAGTGCTCAGTAACATAACCAATGATTGTGAGCTACAGAAGCAGCCAGAAGGAACAAACAAGAAACAGATAGCTAGAAATAGAAAGAAACTAGGAAAAAATAAAATCATCTTAATGGGAGATAGTCACATGAGAGGATATGCACCCGAATTAATAAATCGATTGGATAGGAAATTTGAGGTTACGGGCACGGTGATGCCAGGAGCAAGAATACAAAATATTGTGCATCTGTCTGATCAGGAAATTAACTCTCTAACTAAAAAAGATGTGGTAATAAACTTTGACAAAATTTAAAAAGAAACTTATTGACTTTCTGATTGAAGAGTGTTTTTATTCAGTAGAAGAATTTCTTAACTACTGAAAGTGTTTGTATGGGTTGTTAAACACTTATATTTCTATAAGTATTATGTTTACACTATCATGAATGATATATCCCCTCATAACCTCTTACGATGACTTATGGATGGTGGTGATGAATGAACGATAAATGCATGTATTTTATTGTTTCAGTGGTAAGTTAGCGTATCATATAGTTTAAGGATTTTGAACTGTAATAAATGTGTTGGAATGTATGTGAAATATTATATGACTTGTCCAAATGTTACATTTGTAACAATATGGATGTGAATAAATTGAATTTAATTGAATTGAGTTATGCACTTGGTTTAGACAGTATTGTTACCTGTCCTTATCACTCACCTCCACCTAGTGCCAATGTTAAGAATAAACACAGCTATACTTCATGTGCTCAGTGGCAATTATTTTTCCGAACTTGTGTCAGCTGAAAACTCTGGGCAATTATGAACACATAAAGGGAATTATTACAAGCAGTTCTGTGATAAGTGCATTGCGGCACTGGTCTAAATGTCTTGTTGTTGGAAAGCATTTAGACACTGGAAGTAAATGGAAGAGGAGGGAGGAAAGGAAGAAGAAAGAAAGATAAAAAGAAAGAGGGAAAACAGCTCTGAAATTTAGGTTAATGGCATCCACCACATCTACTACCACTCCCTCATCCAACCCTTGACACCCACGGGATGAGACATTGGGTGGACCACACTACATGCAGTCTGTATTTGGTGGCAAAGAAATATTCTCTGTCATTGCTGGGAACTACACAAAACCAACTTTTTTTAAAAGCTTCCAACTATTTACTGAAGCTAGCACACATTAAAAATGGTATTCCACTTCTGCGCATAATGTGTGTCAGCATACATTACCACTGTCTAGACATGTTTTCAGACATATCTCAAACTTTGATATCATTACTACTCACATTATTTTTACAGTATTTTTATATGATAGATCTACCTGCATATGAAATTACAAATCCTTATTTGGAATAATTAATTAGTTATCACAGTGAACCACACCAGTAAATATACATTTCACATGACCCCTGTAACATCTTACATTTTACAAAAAATTATTTCAACAAGAATTTGATATCAGTAACACAGCATTCAAGGCCTGAGTGTTACCAACTTATATGTCTGATAAGTGGCATGTTGGTATGACTGATGGCAGGGACATAAAAACCTACAGAGGTGGTTAACAGTTATTGTATGGTGTCCATATACAGTTCCATGAAAACCCCTCCACTGACCCAAAAGTTATTGGTGGTAGGAGACAAACTCAAAAGAATTTTTATGTGAGTATAGCTAAGAAACTAAATTATATTTATGTGACAGGTTAGCTTGTGCAATATGTAACAAATAGAGTGACTGATGTAAGCAATTAAATTACAGAGATAGAAATGGCTTATTTGCTCAACATACTTTGCACTCAGTCAAATCCTGTGCTAACATCAAGATAAGACTTGACTGTAAGAGACCACATTTCACAACAAAGGCAGTGCAATCAATGTTACATAAGGAAAGGTGAATATATATTTAAAAATCTTTGAGGACTGAAAATCATCTGGATAAAAGTTCTTTTCCTACTGCACACAGAACACAATCAATCTCTACTCTAAAGACCAATCAGTTAATGCTGTATAGTAAAAAACAGCTATTTATTGTGACAATCATATGAAACATATACATACAGAGTAGGGACAGAATGGACAAATGTTTGATGCTACAGCAGGTGGTACATGCTTTGATCACTAAACTTCAAAGGGTTAAGATGTATGGCATTTAAAACCAGCATATTTTTAAACACCAAAATTTAAAAAACTAAAACATATTTTCTGTCAATATCTACAAATAATTACAAAAATACCATCACTTTTTACTTTTCAGCTTCCTAAGTTCTCCTTGTTGCATTCCTGCTGAACCAAATATCTCCTTCACTTTTTGTTTACGTTCCATATCACTGTAACAAAGTAACGAAACATAACAGATAATGGTGGATTTAATGTTGTGTGAGCATGGGTGCAGTTACACTCTAAAACAAAGGTGGGCGAAATCACGTGGGCTTCAGAAACCCATAAAAATTCAGTCCGACTAAGGATATATCCCTTTATAAATTTTTACTGCTATATCCAACAAGAAACTCAAAATAAGTTTACTTAATATTATTTTCACCGTGCATGTTTATTAACACTAGTAAAAACTGTACCAACACATGCACTTTTATTAAAACATTAATAGTTTTAAAAAACAAGCTTGTTTTTTAAAACTATTAATGTTTTAATAAAAGTGCATGTGTTGGTACAATTTACTAGTGTCAAAATAAGTGTTTGTTTTATATATGAGTATTAAGTAAAGTAAATATTAGAATGTGTCATAATTTAAATTTTCATGCAGTTACAAGTAAATCTGAAATCTGTGGTCTTCTGGGTTATTACATGGCGTCGTGTGGTAATTGTTTACTGACGTTTCGGGACAACGTATCGGTCCCATCCTCACTACTCCGACTCTTGACCCGTGAGTATGGGACCGATACCTTGTCCTGAAACGTCGGTAAACAATTACCACACAACGCCATGTAATAACCCAGAAGACCACAGATTTCATCAACATCGTGGCGGAAGCCTGAAATCAAGACAAGTAAATCTGATTATTCTTTATTAATACTGTTCAGATTGTGGAATTCTGCTTTGTGACACTGTGTATTTTTGGAAGCAGATACAAACATTTCAGGAAAAAATACTACTTCCATCTTCTTGGTTGACTCTGAAGATGGAGGCACAATGTAATTCTGAAATGTCAGTATCCATTTCCAGGACTGCACATTGTCACAACCAAGAAGACCACAATCTGACATTCATCATTACGAAAACCTGAAAGCACTTGTATTAATGATGTGATATATAGAGTATAATCTGAACTATACAGTGTAGGTTCCTTGCAAGAGGTCTATGGCCTTCCACCCCTTTAAAATATTGTCTGAACATAGCCCAACTGAAAATAACTATTGTACTCACTTTTGTAAGGTTTCTTTAAGCTTGAGCTTAGCAAGGAAAGATTTATCGCGGCGAATCTCACGAATTGCACCTTTCATCTCACGCTTGTACTTGTGCAACAACTTTTCACGTTCCTGTCTTACCTTTCCCATGGGTCGCCTCTTCCTTCCATCAAACCTACAAACACAGAAGGATGTAAACATTGTTCAAAAGAAAATCACTCCATTTAAAAGCTATAGTAACCAGATAGTAATCAGAAGATGACTGTATATACCAGTGCGAAAACATCAGATCTTATAAAAAAGTTACATGGCTTGGGTACGTGAAAGGCCAACAACACGGTACAGTATCCAAGTGACGATACAACAGATGTGAGCAGGACACATACACAAAGAACAAGGGTGTATAAGGAAGTGTAAGAGGTGGTAGTAAAGGAGAATGATGAGAAGAAGGAGTACAATGGGAGTAGCCTGTCTCTCTGAATTCACACAATCAGTTACTTTACAGTGTACATTAAAAATCGGTAAATGCTTCCCATCTGTATTAAACTTGGTACTTACACTTCTTCAATTCTTGGTTCATACAACCTTAGAGCTTTGGGTTTCTTCTTTTCCATTACCAAGAACTGCAGTTTCTTGTGCTCCATTTCCTCCATCTTGGTAATGACACTTTGAATGTCTTCTTGGAGGAAACATGGATATTTTTCCACATCAATCTGCTTCAGTGTATTGACAATAGGTTTGAAAATGTGATAACTTGCAGACAAGTTTTCTAAATGACAACAAAATTCAAGTAGCAGTCTCACAGCTGTGTGTAATGCACGTAACTTAAAACTACCATCTTCAGGAATTTTCTCTCGTAGATCATCTACATTCATCAGCTGAGTTCTCATGTCACTGAAAAAGAACAGTTTAGATAAGAAATTTTACCCTCACGAATTTGGTTTCAAAGTTCCTAGCACCACTTATTATAGCCCTTTTTAAGTATCAATATACAGGATGTAAATGAATGTGAACCAAATACAATCATATACATGCATATTAATGTTCTAAGTTTTCTTGATCTTATGCATATGTAAAGTTAAGCTACCTCTAAACCTAAACACCAGGTCAAAGGCTCAATGTGTGCATGGGGACAAGTCTATGCATTCTTGACTTCAGCATTTGTTATAGATTGTCTGTTATCGCTAGAACTCCAAGTCTAAGGGAAGGCACATAACCCATCATTAATAATTCAGTAATGGGCAGTGAGGGACACACACCACTTCTGACTGAAATGCCTGGAACTTGCCTCTACACCCCAATCAGGCATTCAGGCCCTCCTACAATGCACACAAAAGAAATATAATTAAGACAGACAAGCTGTAACTAGTTGGCAATATGCTCCAGCTGCTTTACCCCTGGTGAAAGAGCCTATACTATACGCTAGCCAAAGATCAGGAGCCCTTCTGAACACAATGGTAAAGAGAAAAATTCCAATGTCCCTTCTGGAATTTTAACCCCCACATATTCAGTCAGTTCACATTATTTATAAGTATGACAGGTCTTACAACATTAGTACAAGTCTGGTTTGTTGGTTTCATTAAATTACACTCATTGGATTTTTCTGTTAGGTAATAAATGAAACAAAGTTGATTAAACTGAACACAAAAAAAAAAAAAATGATAGTCATATGACTTAAAACATTTGTGAAATCTTTATTAGTTTTATAATAAAGAAAGTCATTATCGTAAGTGACTTGCTGTGTGTTCTGGAACAAATATGATTACGTTTCTGGAAAATATAACTCAGCCATGACTGTCAATGCGTTCACTTCCAAGTAGCAAGCAGTAGCAATTTCTGTCCATCACTACATTCAGACCAGCTTCGCAACTCACGCATACTCTCTCCAATCTGTACTCGGGGTCTCTTTACATTGGGATAAACCAGACAGGGCATGATACTCTTTATCTCATACAGAGGTCTAGGAGGTGTGGAGCTTTACCTGTGTGCTCCCTACACCACCCAGTATGCCTGTAGGAAGTGATGTTTTGATACACAGACAACTATAGCTTTACATGTTATTAAAACTGTAAAAAATGTAAAAAGTAAATTCCATACCTAACTATGGAAGGCTGAGAAACAACAAGCAGATTTCGAGCCTTGGCAGTTATGTGAACTGGATACACAATAGAGGCTGACTTAATATTTGTCTTGGGCACAGCCATGTCAAGTACACCGTGAAGAAAATTAATGGCTGCAGGAGAAAACCTCTTGGAAAGAACCGTGTACTGAAATCGAAGAGATATATTCAGTAGTATAATGAAATTAAAATCCAGTACTAGTTTTGGGGCTTCAGATGGTCGAGTGCTGGTATTTTAAGGATACTTTGCCTGTTTTGTCCAGGAATAAACATTTCATGTTTGCAGGTACTACAGGGCTGGCAATCATATTTTAATTGGGGGGGGGGGGGTGTAAGTGTTTGGGGGGAAGAAGTGTGAGATTCTGAAACAGGAGTGGTGTTAATTAAAAATGTGACTTCTTTAAACATTCAGGATCAATAATAACTAATCTTACAATATCTGACACATATACTCAAAACAGAATCTCTATGAGAAAACCTCCAACAAAAGCATCACAGAAAATTCAATGGAAACCCACTGACAGAAAAACTGAGCAATAGAATGAGGGACAGTTGAGTTTTATTATTTAGGGTGTCTTCAGGTGGCAAGAGAAAACAGAGAGCTGAAACATTATGGGAAGAAATGGAGTTACTTTATCTGCAACAAGAAAGGTAGAAAACAGAGCACTCAGATGGTATGAGCATACTGAACAAGTGATGAAAAGGTTACTAGGAAATGGTCACCACAATGAGGAAAGGAGGAAAAGGAATAAGAGTAAGATGCACAGGAAGACCTACATATAAGTGGAAGATGCCAATTAAGCCTATTATGGAATATACATGCTTCTGCAGGTCTGATGGCCATATCTGAACTTGGGGGCAACAGGATCAGGTAAAGGTGAAGCTGTTGCTCTGCATGCCATGATGATATATGAGGAAGTGGAGATACAGCTCCAGTCATTCTTAACCTTGGCACTAGATGGAGATGAGTGGTCAGCTTCACAAACCAGCTGCTTTGCCCTGTGAGAAGGGCACTTGGTAATCATTCAATAGGTAATATGATGGGTGATGTAAATGAATGTAGAAACAAGAGATTTGAAATATTTTCATCTACTGACCTGCAACACAGTGGAAATGATGCCAGAGTTAATTCAACATACACAGCTTATACGTTTCCCTCATTTAACATTAAATTCCAAAGATCCTAAGCCAATAATTTCAATGTTAGATCTTTCTCCATTTTAGTGTTGAAATCTGCTGTTCACCAAAGAAATCTTACATGAGGACTTCACTGTGCAGTGAAAGTGTTTACTGAGCAATAAGACAAAAAATGCATGACAAATATATCTGGAGTATTTTCTTCCACTGACCCAGCAATAAGAGTGCCACAAGAGGAGTAAACAGTTCAAGATGGCTTACTCAGTGAATGATGGTATCAGAAGTATAGGAGAAAGATGGACTGAAAAACAAGATGACAAAGTGTGGGGCAGAAGATATATGTGCAAGCATTTCGTCCAAATCACACCCTTTGTAAAAACGATGCCTGAATAAGAAGAGAGTGTGAGTGAGATGATCTACCCAACTGAATGACAGTACTAAAGGCACAGGAACAGCCTGGACCGAAATCGAGGATAAAAAAGATGGGGCAGCAGTCACTTGCAAGTTTTTATCATCTGGCCCACCCCTTGATGGAAAAAATGTCAGAAGTTCAAAAATAATATAATTTATTCTCTTTCCCTTGAGGCACAAGCCAGGACAATACATCCATATAAGTTATAAGTACCCGTTTGCAAATGCTTAACTATGACCACACATGACCATCTTCTCAACTTACTTGATGCTGCATACTATATAACCTCTGCAGATCAAACAGCATTATTAAATAATGCATCTGTCAAAACCCGCTGTGTACTTACTTCCATTATGAGAGTCACAAGAAACAGGCCTGTTGCTATGTCCCGATAATTCTTCACCTTACACTGATGCAACACCTGACACATGAACACAAAGGCAGGTGTTGCCACAGGGTGTCGGAAATCTGACGTAGGAAACAGGTGAGAAACAAGCTTCAGGAATACCAGCTGAAACAATCAGAATGAGGCATATACATAGTAGTAGTAGTAGTAGTAGCAACAGCAGCAGTAGTAGTAGTAGTAGTAGTAAGAGGAGGAAAAGGAAAACACAAGCTGTGGCCATGGTGGCAGCAGCAGCAAAAAAATCATAAAACGACAAATATTCCAATATAAAAATAAATTTATATTTCAAAGGTTCAGACAGTTCACAATTCAAGTCATAATGTCACAGACATTATTTTAGATGTAACACGTTGGCTCAAGTGGTAAGGTTTGTGACTTGTACCAGTTTGAATCTCAGCAAGGACATAGGCCATGATCACTTCCATCCAAATCCTTTCCAGTTCATTATTTGTTGTTACTCATCATATGATTTGATGACATAACTACTGAGTCATTCAATAAACCACAAATAAATACGAATATCAAGAGATGGAGTCAAAGTTTAGAACCCATATTTATAAAGTAGTTATGACTTTAAAAAATGGGGAATATATTGATTGTAACAGCAAAAAAAAAGTGTGTGTGGGGGGGGGGGGGGGGGGGGGGAGGGAATACAGAGATCGTAAACTGAAAGCAGTATTCCTATTTCCTGTTCCTCAATCAAAGGGTTTCCCTCACTTAAAGTTAAAATTAAATTATTCCAATTCAATACTCTTATTCCTACATTTCCTTTACTTAAGACCCTCTCTCATTTTCACATTCAAATTCTCTAGATCTGCCCATCACTCATGAACATACTGTATCAAGTCCAGGGAAACAACTGGAACATTCTCTGAAGTCCTGTTGCTTTTCCTTCAGCACCTCTGCCACACAATAACCAGCATTCTGTGGTGCAATATGCGTCAAGTCATATAGATGCGGCACTATGCGGTCAAGCACAGCAAAACAATTACAGTCCTCTTCATTCTGCAAACAAAATACTTTCACATTAATACAGTCACTACTGTTGGGGTCTATTCTCTATGCCAGGCACTTCTGCTACATGACAAAGTTTTATAGCTTAAAACAATTTTCATTTCTTAAAACTAACCCCATTGCACATAATTTTCCTGAGCAGCTGACAGTTACACAGCTATACTGAGGCCACAGAAAGGGTTCCCATGGATGATGGAGAAGGATAACAGTGCTCAAGGCTTCCCCCTCTCTGCTGCTATTGTATTCATAACCATCTACTTTGGCTTATGTCAACCAGCCTAAAGTGCCTGCCACTAGCAAACGTTATCAATAACCAACATTCATGTATTCATGTGAACATAATGGTTAATTATTTGAGGGGAATATGGGGAGTACACAGATGTAGCATAGTTGGTATAGTAACAACTATGGGCTGGACAATCAGGGAATCATGGTTCCATTCTGGTGTCAGGAGAGGAATTTCTCTCCTCTCCAAAATTCAATATTCTGATTAGTGGTCAGCACTCCTTCTCCGAACATTCCATGCTCTAAACTTGGCCTTGAGGCTATTTGTACTTGAATGCTTGAATGGTCTCTTAAAACAGAAAATGCTGACTTCTTTATGCAGCATTTCAATTTCAGCACTCACACAAACATCTTACCATTAACACCACACAAGCTATGCAGTTCAGAAAGCATTGTTAACTCAAGGATAAGACTTGTGTTTGCTCTGTTACATACGTTAGCAAGCAATAACAAATAGGACCAAAACATGGCATCAAATGCTTCCTCTTGTCATTATTTATGATACTTATGCATTGATAACACAAGATGGCAGAGATGGTGGCAGTTATGAATGCATGATGACAGCAAAGAATGGTACCGTAACATACACTTAAGTTGCAGATATTACAATTCGTTTTGTGGTGTATTATATGTGTACATAAAACACCTGTAAATCTTTTATGAAGGATAATTACAATCATCATACTGAGACCAGATAGTTTTGACAAAGTTTGTGGTCTGTACGCAATAAGGTTGCGCATAGGTGGAAACTGTTTTCTCAATAGATTTCGCGTACAACAATTTTCTGTTCAAATTTACAAAAAAAAGCCTTATATCACTGAAAGGCTAAAAGTTCAGAGGACAGACATCACACACCTCGGTGGACATGGCTGTATCCTGAAGGTGCTGCAACAGGAAGCCAAACAGATTAACAAGTTTGCTCTTGAAACCTTCACCAAGACTTGGATGATTGCACTTTATCATACGCTCCAGAATCACAGCCTGGTGCTCTGGACTTTCTGCAGACAGCACTGCTTGAAGCTTCTCATATGTGTCTGGAACTAATAAATGCAACACTCACTCACTGCACTGCATATGAAACTAGTACCTGCACCATGACAGTTCAGATAAGAGCAAATGCTCACACCAAAGTCTCACACTGCACAGACACAAACAGATTTTGCTACATGCTTTCCACATCCCTCACTTCTGGTGAACAAAACGAAGGTAACACTTTACTTACACAAATTTCTCATTACAACAGTTTTGTATGAATTTTTCAATTCAAGATTTTTGTGAAAAATAAAAAATAATTAAATTATTCGTTTGAACACAAAACAGGACTCATAAACAGCTAAAATGAACAGTAGTTAAGTAAGGCCTAACTGAATTATGCATTTTTTAATAAAGATTACAAGTCAGTGAAACCAAATGAACAATAAAATGCCGAGTTATGCAATCAGGAATGCACAAATCCCTGGTGCCAGGTCGCCCAGGCAACTAAATTTTGTACTGTGGCACCTAAGAATTGTGGGTTCTCAGCATGGAACTTCCTGCATGTCACCCTTCTGGCACTAGAATTCTGAAGCGCTCCTACATTTTTAGAAAATTCGTGCATCCCCGTACGCAATTTTAAGTCATGCTGTGACTTCTGGAATGCAACGCAACATAACATCACGTGGGATGTATTTACCCACTCATATATACTGCGAAGCTTCTAGAACTGGTCTGGATATTACTGTATTAATTACTAGTCACCTTAATGACTAAATGTGTCTACTTTATCATTCAGTCTCACCTTCAAATGTGTAAGGCAACTCCCTCCTTGCCTTTTCCATCAACTCCTTCCTTGCAAGGAGATCAGCTTTAATCTTGTCTTCTGTCTTATATTTAGTGGTACTCTTATCTATGCTTTTCATTTTATCTGACTTCACATTTTCAGTGACCACATCTAGAAACAAAAGCCATATAGATAATGCAGTAAGTTTTCTAGACAGTGTGCCCATGAAGTGAATTTAACATTATGCATCAGCCAAACTTCACAAAAAAAAAAGCATCTGACTCTACTGCGTAACTGCACACATGCAAAGGCATGCACTGCATTAACCTTTAATCAATAAATGGGACAATACTGTCGCATGGAACATAAAGAAGAATTCCTTTAATCCAGCACCCACAGGACTGGACATGTGTGAGATTATCAGACAGCCTAAATTTCATAGCCAGCCATCAGAAAACGTGCACTTGTCAGTTATTTACATTTAATCATTAAAAAACTTATCTTTTAAATTATAATAGGCCCAGTCATGGGTTTTATTTCGGAATGCATTGCCATAAACCACTTACACAACACCTTGATTTCAGGCTTCTGCCGCAATGTTGATGAGATTACGCGGCATCGTGTGTAAAATGTTTACCGACGTTTCGGGAGACAACGTATCGGTCCCATCGGACTCTTGACCCTTGAAGATGGGACCGATACGTTGTCTCCTGAAACGTCAGTAAACAATTACCACATGACGCACGTAATATCCCACAACAGCGCAGATCTTATACAACACCTTGTCCAATTGTGCTAAGTTAGGCTATGTCATGTCTATTGCTTGAAAAGGCCTTTCACACTTCCACTTGATGTCATAAACATTCGTCATTGGTCCTTCTGTTTCTCTATATCAAAATAGTTGACAATCAAATGTTGCAGGCAGCTATAACCACACTTTGTCTTTCACCACCCTCAAGCCTCCAAATTATTTCAAGTTTCTGAGAAATTGTTAATGTTACCTGTTTCCTCTTTGCAACAGTACCTTGTTTACTCATCCTGAGATCTTTTGAAGCCATTACAATAGTTCAATGGGCCCAATAAAGTCCAGATATCCCAAAATAAAGTCACGGAATCAGTTATTGATGGCAAAACTTCCAGTCACAGATCACACATATCAAGTCTTGGGACTATTTTCCCCAAGCATCAAACTGTCATGATTTCCAGATTATCAAAAGCTGGATTAAAGGAACTTTACTGTATATTCTTTTCATCCAAACAGGAAAACACTCTGCCACAGTGGGGATTTAAACTGAATAGTGCTCCAGCCACAGGAGAACCTGGCATTTAAAATGCCATACACTAAAGGTTAATGAATATTATGGTACTGATATGAGTGATAATGGATTACAATATTTACTGACAATAAAAAGAAGTTATTTTATTCTCATTTTCATTCAAAAATCAAGGGTCAACTTATTATAATAAAAAAGTACAAAAATACACGCAATTCAAAATTTTCTGGAAAAATATACACCTGGCAAGTGTGATAAACCTCATAATTTGTATGTGTGCATGTGTGCTCTTGTGTATATGTGTACATCAACCTAAAAATTTTCCAAAGTTTCATTCTTAGACTTTTATTACTATCACCATATTTGCAAGCAGTTTAACTAACTCACTCACTCACTCACTCACTCAGTAACTGGCTGACTGAATACCTAACTAAATCCATACAGCAGAGCCATTCTTAAGAAGCTAGTTCTTCAGCTAGTCAAGAAACTCCCCACAATTTGTGCAACCCGAAGGTTCATTACCATGTTCACAAGAGCCAGCCATGTGTCCCCATCATGAGCCAAATTAATGTAGTCCATGCCCTCCCATGCTATTGCCTTATTATCCATATTAATATCATCCCCCCATCTGCCATCAATCCCTGGTGAAACTGGCAGAACATAACAGGATCCAAATGGTATGGGAATTGATGGGAAAGAAACAGCTGATCAGTTAGCCAGACAGGGCTCCTCACATCCATTCATAGGACCTGAGCCTGCACTTGGTATATCTGCAAAGGTTGCAGGTTGCCAGGGTGGTGAATGGGGACTGGATGAGTAGGAAACATGAGGAGATTTGGCAGTCCATATATGGACAAAAGCAGGCTAAGGGCTTTCTTAAAAAACAGTCTGCAAGAAAAGCTGGTGAATTGCTCAATTTGAGCACAAATCAGCTCAAAATAATGACGGTTGCTGACAGGACAGTGTTATTTAAAAGGACACCTATTTAAACTGGGGCTGGTAAACAGTCCCAAGTGTAATAGATGTAAACAGGCATCTGAAACGGCCTCACATGTTCTTTGTGATTGTGAGGCTTTGGCCACACTAAGATTCATGCACCTGGGTCATCATTTTATGAAACCAGGTGGCTTTGAAGACATCTCTGTCAGTAAGATACTGCACTTTGTTCAAGGTGCGGGACTGCTGAATCAATGAACTAAAGGGTTGCACAAAAGATCGATAATGGTCGAAGTGCATGGGTCACTGTGGTGCCCGCCCTTCCATATTCTATTCTATTCTCCCATCTATGCCTGGATCTTCCAGGCAATTTATACGGATCCTTATTTGTGGAAGCAAGACTTTACTTTTGAGTACACTTTGTCATAATGTAATGTGCACACGATGTACAGTATATCCATATGCATGTCTAAGCCACTGATAAAAAAAAAAAGAGAGTAGAGAATGATGCTTGAGGCATAAAGTTATTTGTAAATATACTTACATCAATATGCACATGCGCTGGTGAGTAATAAGATATGACACAGTTGCCAGGAGTTATTCTGTGGACCAATGACTTTTTGTGGCAACTGCTATATAGTACTAGTGCTAAAAATGAACATTCATATGTAACTAATTTTCTTTGATTTATGACCTTTTATAAAAAGTGTTCACAAGAATTATACCCATTAAACAGAAATATTAACAAATCACAAGACGAAATGAGAGACCACACAGAAGCAAAAACAAGGCCCATGACATGCACATGCCTTGTTTGTTGTGAACAGTTTATGATGTCAATTTGAAGATAATGATCAATCAAACGAGCTCAAGAAACTAATAATTACATGGCATCCAGGCAGTAAAACATTTCTGCAGCCAACATGTAGCCATGAAGAAAAGTAAAGAACAATTACCAGATGAAGGACAGGTTATGTTCATGCCAGAGTAATACCACACTGGACATTTCACTGTGAACAGGCGGTCATCTTATTGTCAGATAAGTACAGTAATTATTTGTCTACAGAACACAGACTGTCAACATACAGTGTATAACACTAACCTTCATTTTCTGTATCCTCATCATCACTCTGAGAAACATTCTTCAAGTCAGACAAATCATCAATGTCATCTTCATCTTCTTCTTCATGGTTATCATCATCATCATTGTCAGATTTCTCAGATTCTTCTGAAGCATCAACTATGTTTTCTCTTTCTCCTCCTCCTGCAGTCAAATAAAGCAAATGTAAAGCAAACCAATCAACTATCAGATCATGTATTACTATGCCTGCCATCAAATCATGTCCATTTCTAAGCCACACCAACAACAATTGTGATTATCATAATTACTTTAAATAAAACAGAAAATATTTCAAGTCAAAATGGACAAAATTGTTGAAAACTTTTGGATACTTTGTAATGCATGCAGGTACCTAACACTGAGCTTAAGTCTTCTGCTGAGCAGGGGGAGTTGTAATGTACTTAGAGCATGAAGTGGGCTACTCGTCTCCATCTAGTGCCAAGGATAAAATGATTAGAGTTATGCCTCCAATCCCCAATATACCTTCACTGCATACACAAGGGAGCACTTTATCTTTACTTTTACATAACTCTGGTAGGGTAGACAGTTGCAGGCAATTCACAGCTGGAATGTGATTTGTATAAAACAGAACAGGAACTTCTCAGAATGTTGCCACTACTTGGAAGACATGGGAGGGGAACAGGAATCTCAGAGCAGTATACTACGAGAGTGCTAGGCTGATATAACTAGATTAGGATTATGTCCAATGGCATGGTTTAATATCAGCAGAGTTTATACTGCCAGTATTTTCAGGGTTTCATGCTGGTGGAGTTCTGGACTGTGTTCTTCTGTGTAACGATACTATCTAGTATAATACAGAGGTGCACAAATTCCAGGAGCCTGGTCACTGAGCAGAAACTACTAGGCAACAGTAAGGTTTACAGGTCACTCCAAAATCAGGCTCCTCAGTATGGAACTTGCTTCATGTCACCCTTCTGGCACTAAGTATTTGGAGGTGGCACCTAGAATTTTAGAAAATTTTTGCACTCCTGATATAGTCGGTGGTTACAATACCATTAAGATGGAGGCAGAAGTTCTCTCCCACATGTTGATAACCACCTATCTCCGACTACACGATGTTATAACCCACAATACTTCAAACCAAATGCTACCAAATACACCATGTTAAATGATTGATTCTGAAAGTTATTTACACACACTGTTTCAAGGTCACACATAATCCACAGAGACAGTTATATAAGAATTTGTTTGGAAGTGGTTATGGTCTATTCAATGCACTCTCCCAGCATTTGCTCGGACTGTGAACATCAAAAACCGAAGTCAAAATAGTTGGTAATCAATTCAAAAGATGCACCCCCTCAGCACAAGCACATTGCCACTCCAACCTGCTTGGTGCTGGGTACTTAGTGACTGTTAACCCCATCAGTGAAGACTACCAATTCACTATCTGTTCCCTCTCAATGTAACATACACTCTTACTGCACAAAGAAGGCTGCAGCAAACTATTTCACATGGTACTGCCATCTTTTGTGAAGCATATGAACTAAACTGTCATACAGCCTCATTGAACACTGAGAAGGTGTGACTGAGAATAATCTGCTTCAAGCCAGAAGTTTTCAAGATATACCAGGTATGAACAGGGAATAACACAGAAGAGGTTCAAGAACATTCACCTTTATGACCCTGCTTCTCATCCTCTTCCACTTCATCAGTATTTGTTTCCAAATGTACATCTAGTTCTCCATCAACATTGTACCTCATCATAACTTCTTCTTCACTCTCCATCTCAAAACTGAAAAATACAAACTGTATACTAAAACAACAATATAACCCAGACAACAACATAACAACCCAACACTACAACCTGTACACTAACATAGCAACACAACACTACAACTCATATACTGTACTAACACAACAATACACTAGCACAACAACACAACCTATGTGTGTACTGGAATTAAACGGGGAATCATTTCCTTCACACCCTCATCCTTATAATTTTTTTTTTCCAATGGCTTGATAGCCCCTTGGGGGCCTAGGCCGCCTCAGTTTTTGAGGCTTCACAATCATACTTTTTAGACACACCACATTCAGTAGGACTCCTCTGGACGAGGGACCAGCTCGTTGCAGAGACCTCTACCTGACAACACACAACACTCTCAAGAAACAGACATCCATGCCCCCGGTGGGATTCGAACCCACAATCCTAGTAAGCGAGCGGCCGCAGACCCACGCCTTAGACGGCACGGCCACTGGGATCGGCCATCCTTATCATACTGAATAAAATTATCAGACATAACTTAAAACTGAAAAATACATTGTATAAGTGGCGGAGAAGCCCACTGAAATTCATACTGCTTTCTATAATAAAACAGTGAATTAAGTTACATCTGTACCCTACAGACAGCACAGTCTGGAACACCGACCTGCCACATACGTAAATATATGAAAACTACAATTGCATGAGAATAATATAACATAAACCCATAGACAACATATATATGCAGTCACAAACTATCTCCTGTTATATACGCATGGTACAACAATACACCTGTATACAGCCACAACAATAAACCCAACCATTAGATATGCAAATTCATTCATATTAAATACAAACCCGTCATCCAAATCATCTGCACTTCTGTGCTGCCTTTCAGGAACACGATCTTCCTTAAACCCATGCATTCTCTGTAATCGTTCCATTTCTAATTTTTCAAGTCTTTCCTTTTCTTCTCGTGCCAATTCATCTTCTGATTTTAGTCGGTCTGTTGGCTGCCATAAACATAAAAGAATTAAGGTTATAGGTGAAACTTTGTATTTAATGCCTTGGAGCATGGGATGCTCTATGCAAAAGCCTGTGTTTCACAGAATATCTTACTCATGTTTATTCAGTAACATTCTCTGTACCTCAGAGTATACAACATGCAATTAGCAAATAATGACTTGGAAAGGATATGGAAGGAAGTGGTTGTGGTCTAATGTGATGAACTGTCGCACATTTGCCTAGAGGGACTGTGCAAAACAAAAATAATTCTCAGTCAGGAGAGTCAGTATCCTCACGAGATTTCAGTCAGGCCCCTCCTGAATGTAAGTAGCAAACATTACCACTTGAGATAATTTGCTCAGTCACAAATGATGACATGTTGTCAGATGAGCACTGAAATTTGGAACTAAATCTTACACATAGACTGAACGTTACATTACTTTAAAGAACAGCACAACAATGTTTACCACTGCAAAGTGACTGGTTGGTCCAGGAAGGCAGGCAGGCATCAAGATACTTCTTATCTAACATAATAACCTACCTTTCCACGCGCTTCAAATTTAAGTTGTCTCATTACTGTATCATAGGAATCTGGCTTGTCAATATCATCAACCACTTTACTCGAAGACATCTTAGAAGAAGACACAATTGGAAGCAAATCTTTCCACTCTGTATCCAGCTTTTCTGTCAGTTCAATTGTTTGTTCACGAGTCTGCTGTTTTTCAGCTTTACGTTTTTTAGACTCCGCAATTAACTGTTCAATCAAATCCTTTCTTGTATGACTTTCACCACTGGACTTCTTTAGTATACCTCCTCCAAAATGAGCATCTTCAACAAATTCCGCTATAAAAGAAGAAATTAAGAACATTTTAACTAAACTAAAAGTTTGATGTAACCACACTAATTTCAAGGGAGAATAAGAAAGCAAGTTTGCCTTCAAGTGATTCACTGAATGTTAGATATGGATCATATAATGGGCGACTTTAAAAAAATGTAAGTTGTATGCTATGTAACATGCATTTTACAACACTGACTATGAAGTCAGTGTAGGAAACTAAATTTTTCAAATAACTCCTTGAAGATTCAGCCACTTATCATAGTGTAAGACCAATATCTTTCTACTCCATGTCTACAAGAGTCAAGTGAAACATTCTGTCAAACACTGTTTCACTGCTGTTTCCACATCATCAATTTTGGCCTCTCAAATGTTGCTTCACCTGTTTCCAGCACTGATGTGACATCTAGGGAGCCGGAGATTTAAAAGTGATAATGATGTGACAATAACAGTGACATGATGGCTGAAGGACAGACACTGATTTCTGTGGACAGGGGACAAGAAAACTCATCCAAAGATAATACAAATGTCACCAACTGTAGAAAAATTGTTACATGTCATCACTGATGTAGTATTCATACCAAAGATTCGGTGAATCACTCCATGTAATCTAACTGTCCTCATACAGATCTTAAACCTTTGAAATCCAGTGACACTCATCATGCCAGGTCATACGTTTAACATCCTCCACCCTATAAATGAGACACATTATCCTGCTACTGGTACTTGCCATGAATGTCTTTAGTATGTGGCATCAGTGACAAGAAGTCTGCCTGCCATGTACTGACACTTTAATGCAAGCACATGCAACATTCTGTAAAGTGAATTTCTAAGTTATCATTAAAACATAATGCAAAGAAGGTCTTTCAGCTTAAAAATACCTTAGTATATAAAAGTTTCAAAACACAAGTGGTCAAAAAGGCTTTGAAAATAAAGAATCAATCACTTCTTAAAGTACAAGTTTTAGGGCGAAATTTTTATGTGCTCTGGGCAAAGTTAAAAACAACTTTTATTACAACTACCTAGCTTCATACTAAAAAACACAGTGAAGCTGGCAGCTATTTGCTACAAGATCTTCATCCACAATCCTCCTTTTTTTTCACCCATACCCATTCCATGTTATCTCATCCCATGCTACACAACCTGATTTTTGTCACCATCAATGTTTTATTATCCATTAACAATTGACAGTTAACCGTTTGACTGCTATATTTCTGTACGCTAACCAAGCCCCAACTGCTGGGACTTTACTGTCTTTTCAAGGTTTCTGTAGGACAACAGTTTTATGCCTAGCACACAATCCCACAAGATTCTTCAGTACTTCCACAGTTGAAAATGCATGGTACCTTTATCTGCTAGCATTAAACTGACTCTAGAATCAGTCAGTAAGAAAGTGTAGGTATCAATATGCCTGGAAGCATTCAGCAATGCAGGCACTTCCTGTGCAACATCACTACAGTATCACACAGCAATATAATAATACTCACCACCCAGTTTTCCTCTTTCTTCACCTTCTTCTTCTTCATCACTTCGGGGGTCATCAAATTTCTCGATTTCACTCAGTGTTTGGCCATGGTGTGTCAATACCTCATCATCAGCCAAATTAAAAATTGATTTCTGCAATAAATATATGCATAATAATTACAAGTTTACCTCCCTAAAATTCAGTTTTAAGGGACGCTTGAAACTGCAATTGAGTGGTTCAACAGCACGACTAGTTACCTGAATTTGATTTACATCTACACTCTGTATCATGCAATTTTCTCCGGTACCATTTTAGGTCCTCCCTCCAAATCCGTACACACTATCCACTACAGATCATCTTCTCATCTTGTTCAACACTGTGTAATCTATGTAGATGAAAAGACATTTTTAACAAACTAATATGCTTTCATATGTTACACCATGTAATTTTGTAGCCAGTTAAGAAAGATTAAAAGACCTACATCTTATACCCTGAAGATACAGGCAGCAGGCTCCTTCCAAACACCAGTACCTATCTACCAAATTACACAGTGTCATGTCCCATAAGATTGTATGTAATCTTAATGCTCAATGCTCTGAGAACCTCAAATCTTACCAGAACCTAATAATCTGTCATATGTAGCAGAACAGTTCTACCCCAAACTATGTGTTCTTGTGTGTGGCAGAAGCAGTCAATCCATAACAATGAACATAAAAACATGAACCATCACTCAAAACATTCAAATAGAAATACTAGTTCATTTGCAATGGTAAAGATCAGATTTGGTTACAGCAACACAAATTCCTCACCATCTGGATCCTATTATAATTTTTACTCTGGCAATCAAAAGCTTATATAAACCAATATGAAAATAACAGTAACAATTATGTATAGAAATATTCAAGCACTAAGAAATGTTTGCTTTTGTGTTCAATGAACAATGTGCCAAAACGTTATACCACTAATAAGACTTGACACTTTCATGGTGACAACAAAATTTTCTCAGATACTCAAGATGCTGATTTGGAGCAAAGTTCAGACATTTCCCTAATAATGGTGACAGAAGTCTTTGAAACAAGATTCAGCCCTAAGTTGATATGGCTGGTTGCCCAAAAAGATTTTATCAATGACATGCAAACTGGACAAATTCTTGATTACACACATAATATTACCTTACTGTGCATCTTCATTCTTTCAGTTGTAAATCGGGCCATAATTCTGTCTTCTGTTGTCATAGCACTATTTTTTTCGCCTATTCTCCGATCCAGGAACCTGTTAGACTTGTCTTTTATTCTGTATTCTTGAAGTAACGTTTTTTTCCTCTGAAAAAAAAAAGTCACTTCCCAACTGTCACCTTCTATTGGTACTAATCTTACACATGTCAAGTGACGTAATATCACCACGAGATATGGAATTCTGTGGAACAAGAAATTAATAAGATTTCTATTCTACTTGGTGTTAAGCTACACATCATCCTGTACCTTGAAAACCACCTCTTTTACAACTGGTACCACACTTTCACAGCATGTAACTCCTAAAGTAAAAAATGGAACATTTTTACATCAATCAAAAGTACAATAAGTACTACAGCCCTTCCAAATTTAAAATAAAATAGGAATATGTGAAATGGAGTTACCCTTAACTGAAATCATTCATTACACAATGCCATTATACTCTCTTGCAAGCTGTTTGGACAATATGACTTTAAAAATGTCGAGGAAAGAACTGCATCATTGGTGACCCGTATGAAATTAGAATATCACATAACCTAGCTTCGCGGATTCGATCTCCTCTTGAAATTTGTGCTATTTCATGCTATTATATGACCATAAACTACCGTGATTAGTTACACAGTGACGACTACTATGATCGTTACTGACATCTTACCTTGGCGATTGCTTTCGCACGAGCAACTCCTGGAAGCCCAGTATCATTTTTCGTTTTCCGTCCAAGAACTTCATATTTCTGACGATTAACGTGAACTTCAAAGGGATTCAGCACCTTTTTCTTTTGAGAATCGGTTTTAACTACCTTTTCTGACAGACGTTTCTTTTTCGTTTTATTTTTAATTTTACCCATTACGAACAACACATTCAAGTCTTCCTGCTGACACTGTGCAGCCACACGTGAGCACACATACCAACCATACCCACACGCACACGTGGTCACAGATTACACATGATCTACCACGGATTAGACACATGGTCTACTGTGGCTTGATTAGAGGCAGTGTTTGCCACCTGCGTGTAACCTGTCGGGTTCGTGGCACAAAATACCCCTATCCTACACACTGACACGTGAACGTTACCATCTGCGAAGATGTGGCGCCTCATACTCCAGCACAAATTTACAAACGTTTCGAGGAACGTCCTGCTACAAATGTCATCAGTTGCAAAATGATTCAACATGACTTCCAATGATTTCTTTCCACTTTCCTCACAGAAACAAATTATGCATTACATATTCACCCCGTTTACTCTAAAGTTTGTGGAATTGTTCCAGACTCCATGCATGATTAATGGGAAACACTATTTGTATCCAGAGTGAACACATGCATAGCAATATGTGGTCACATTGCACTTCTCTTTATCCAGCACAAACTCTCAGATTTCAGCAAGAATGCAGAAATTGGATATGCAATATGCACCAAAAGTGCAGGACAATGGAAGTGCAACATCATACAATTTAGATTTAACTTTGTGTTGCCCACAATTTCCAGCAGGGGGAAGAGATGTATTTATTCTCTAAAATGTCCTGTCTCTCGTGACCACCCAGCCTCCTTTTCGATAGGTACAGGGGGCTCTTCCCTGGGTGCAAAGTGTCCAAAGCATGTAGTTGGCCACACATCTCCATCAAGTGCCCAGGCTAAAAGTAAATGGAGCTATACCTCTACTTCTCCTGTATGGCTCCATGGCATTGACAGGGGCAACTACCTTCTACTCATGTGAACTGCTTGCTGTCTGCAGCTGACAAAAGGGCCAGCATTATCAACTGTCAAACTGAAGAACCCATTTGCATATAAGGTGTGCATAACAATAAACTGGTACCTCCTGATTTCTGCTTGACTCAAAATATTAAATACTTTATACACACCCACACACACATCAATGAACGAAGGCCTGTTTGTTGGTGTATTTCATACATTCCAGTCACAAGAGCCTTCCAATAGGTTGTGAACTCCCAAGATCATAAAGCTTACAGCTTTCTCTATTAAACAATTTAACTTTATTAAAAAAAATGAAACTGAAAGAAGCAGACCAACTGTGTCTAAAATTTAGACTAAATATGTTTTGTAAATATTATCCTAAAATCTGCAGTGATTTTCTAGGGCATGTTGTTAAGTAGGTACTGATACCATATGGGTCACAATGCCAAAGTGATTACAATTCTGGGTCACAGATAAAGTAAAGTTCCACAACCACTCTAATAAGACAACCAAATAAAATTCTTTCACACAATCACTGATTTACAACATTTCTACACTGACTGAGAGATGGACTATGTTGATGTAAGATTTTTTTTCCACCCACAACAGCCCAATTAATGACTTCCTGAAGTTTGGTAAACTTTCATGGACAGCCAGTATATGAGACACCACGTCTGGGACAGTGTAAATAATGTAGGCAAAAAAATGGCACACACACACAAGAAAGGCGATTATAGGTGAAGGCTTTGACATAGAGGGAAAAATTGGACATGTACAAGAAAGGCACTTATGGGTGGATACAGAAGAAAGGATAAGTTGTTCTTATATGAGGGAATGGTGATATATATGGCAGACAGATATTTAGGTAGTACTAATTGGTGTGTTGGCCAGATATCTCTTTATTCTTCACCAGGGATATGATGCCTCACTTCTTGTATTTTATCTGAACATCTTTGTAATATTAACAAATCTTACTGTACAAATGCATTATACATAATTCACATCTTCAATACTCAGTACAATTAGCCAGTATCCTTCAATCTTCAAGCAGTAAATCTTCATCTATATTGACATCCTACAAAGAAGACAAAGGATAAATTCAATAAGTATATTATTTTTGTAAAAATACACTGTTTCAGACAGTTATTTAATTTTAACAATGTCTTACGTTTCTAAAACTGGAAGACCAAAACTCCCATGCATCAGAAAGCAAACACTCTACATGCTGCTAGTATGGTATACAATATAAAACAGTCTTCATACTACAGTATTTCCATAAAACAATTTCATCTCAAATAAAGCAGTACTATGAAAACTTGGGGTTTAAGAATTTGCCATCAGACACACACTGTATTTATGCTCACCACATTTCCAATGTCCAGCTCTTCGTCTAGATCCAGTTCGTCATCGAGACACTCACTTGGCGTTTTGGTCTTTGTTGCAATATTTTCTGACACCAATGGAACAGGTAAGTTGCAATGTCTTGTTTACCTGCAGCTAGAGAGAAGAAAACCAGTCAGCAAGACCAACACCAGCAAATGACAGTACCAACTATACAATTAACACAGCTCAAGAAATACATGGCGTGGCTATTAAATAATGGGATTAATTTCAAAAAAATTATTTTATTAACAAAATTGTATCCACATGCTATTCCCTTGAAAGTAATTTCCATCAAAGGCTACATACTGCAGCATACAAGCCTTCCAGGCCTCAAAGCATCTACTGAAGTCAATTTGTGAGAGTTCTTTATCTGCTGTCTCATCCCCACACCTCACTGGGGAGGGGGCGGGGAAGGGGGGAGAAAAATCGGCAGTTTCCTTCAATTTTACAAGAACTGTAATGTGTTTACTTGCTACTTAATTATTTTATCAAGCATGATTGTGGCAAGCTACAAAATGCCTACAAAAATTATTATTATACACTGTATAAACGCAACAGAGAATGGTGTGTCATGCAACGGAAGGAAAGTCCAGCAGTAACTTAAAATGCATTTACTATGGTGATCAATGTGGTCGTCGTCAGGGGCTGCACATGCCACCTTGTTGTTTAATAGCCACACCTCACATGCTGATGTAATCATCGACAACAAGAAAATGCCAAATATTGCAGTACAGTGGGCGTTACTCCTGCTTCACCCCTGGGAGGCTGCACATTCAAATTCCAGTCTAGAGACTGACTATCCTGACGAAGGTTTCCCTCAGTGCCTTCGTGCAAATGCTGGGACAGTGCCTCAAATTACACCACAGCCACTTCCTTCCACATCCTTTTCAATTCATTACACTCATCATTTATCATTTGATGCTACACAGTCTGAACTACTGGCAATATCATTTCACAAACAAAAAATAAATAGTGTCCAGTCAGTTGCTGTACAGTTTGTGTTAACATATACGAGCACATACATTTTCTAGCAAAAATATTCCGGTACTTGACCAGTAACAGAGTTCTGTGCCTAGTCAAACAAGCTAATAATTGTTGACTTCACATGCTAAAGAATTTCTGAGACAAGTGGGTACAGCTTAGTACATAAAGTGACTGTTACAGGTGCAAAATGTTTGAGAGTAGCAGGGGCAGAGTTGGTAGGCCCTAAGCTGGTCTGGATGTAATGGCACAGACAACAAGATAGGCAATGTATAACATGACACTGTGGCACGTTCACGTAGTGCTTATACACCCTTGGCTATCCTAACACCTGACTGATACTGTTTCATTTTAAGAGGGTGCTTATATGGTGATTTAATGTCACTGGAAGCAATGAAACATACTGAGGTTGTCACATAAAGTGCCTGATATTTTTGCCCAGTTGTACCCAAATTTGGATTTTCTTGACAGATTTTCATAGAAATCCCTGACACCAACGTTCATGGAAATCTGTCAAGTGGGAACTGCACAGATACATCCAGACAGATGGCTGGATGGACAGACATGACAATGCTTATAGGCACTTTTCATGGCATATGCAAACATGCCCAAAATTAGCAAAAGCTTATCAAGCGAAAATTTCATCTTAATATTCATTAAGGAAATGCATGGTGGAGGAACTTGTACACTCTAATTCAGCAGTTCAGTTCTCTAGAGACTTGTTATGATAATCTACAATTATTAATTTTTAACTCAAAATTTGTTCATCTTTTAAGCATAAGATGAAGTAATAAGGTGCCAACAATGCAAGATCTAATAAGTGATTGAAAACACAATGTTTACTTTGACAATAATTTGGCAGTCCTTTATGCTGATAATATCTACAGCATATATGCCAGCAGCAATATGTACACGCACATCACAGGTTGCAAGTTCTTCCATACTGCACGCTATTGATCCCTCCTGCTTTCCCTTCTCCCCTAGCATTCCATTCCCATCTACATGCCCACAAACCTCACAGGGTCTCCATGCTCATATTTCACGCGATGAAGAAGGAACACTTGTATACGTTACCTTGAAAGCCTTAACACACTGCCTGTTTAAACTGATGATATATAAATAGGGGGCTGCCAAAAGGCATAAATTTCATGACTCATTATTTATACCCATGTCTATGTAAGCAAAAATATTGGGCTAAAAGTTGGAGGCAAAATATGGTGTTTAATTTTATCTCAAATTTCTTGTATAAAAGTTGGGGTGCATAAATTATGCAACTAAATATGGTACCCTATATCGGAAGTCTGTGTGAACTTACAACAGGGAACATACTGGTATAAACCGAAGCTCTCATTTAGATGATAACTGTCAGTACCTGGTGTTGGCTGCAAGAAGTCCTCTTGTGCAGTGGCAACACCAACTTCATCATCAATGCTAACTCCTGGCGGAATGTAGTGGAACTTCCCAGCAGCCTCTGCAGCATGCATCTCCTCAATTGGATTCCTTTCATAGTTTAGGCTGAAATATGGTTGTTCCTCACTCACACAATTCTGGAGGGCTGTGTGACTACTGGTCTTAAAGGTATGCTATTAAGTATCCTAACCTTTAATAAGATGGACTAATATTATATATATAAATTTACATAATGGAACAGCTTTTAAGTGTTATGCATATGGAGCTCCTTGAAAGGAAACATTCTGGCTGGGAGCATCTCTAACAACAAAACAGCAAGGATCCAGAAATATGACTTAAATCTACTAACAAGATTTACATGTCCAGTCTGCCAGTATACTTCATACACAGAAGACATTTTCACACTTCCTACAATTCTGTTAACTCACGCACAGTGAGTGGCTAAACATATTTGTGTAGCCAATTCTAAGGGGTTCTCACAATGGTATATTACACTTAAGATTACTTGGTTCCTGGACTTTGTCCATAGCTGAATATTCCAAACACAAAACATTTCAAAAACTTGATCTGTTTCCACATCATGTTCTGTTCCAAATACTAGACAATCCCCAGTGTACAGAAACCAAGTAATACCAAGACATAATCATTAAAACCACTGAGCTCCAGTTTCTGAAATGTGTGATGCTGGGAAAACTAGATGGTGGACAAACCACACAATCCCAAATTTCTGGAGCCTTGATGAACTGTTTATTAATCTCATAATTACAACTGTCCAGTTTTTATCGAGAGAGTATTGCGAGTTATATTTTCTGTGAAAGAAAATTTTTATCTGTCCAATGAATATCGCCTCTTCTAGTACTTAACTACTTACAATGTACTATAAAACTTCATTTACAATCACCCTCATTCATAGCAGGTTTCAGAAGTTCCTGCCATGACACAGGAACAAATTTTCATTTAGCAAACATGACCTGCTGGTCCTGTCACTCCCCAGCTAACATGCTGCCTTTCAATGCACACCATGGCATAAAAGTTTGGGAACAGTTCCACATCCTTACTGTGATATTTGAAAATTCAGATGCTGGCAGCAAGCGCTGGCGCTCTGGTATCAGGAACTGTTCTGTCTTCAGTGCTTCTGAATATCCAGGAAATAAGTTCTCATAATCCTTTGGACCAGCAAGTGACTGACCAGCCCTTTCATTCAGCTGTGAGAGACTTTCCCGCCATAATGCCACCACTTCTGAGATACGACTTGGAATATATGACCTGCCAGTACATAAAGATGAAAAACAATGACTTAATCAGTAAAATGGTTAAGCACAAGTGTACACTTCTAGGCTATGCTATCAAACTGCCTGGGAGTTAGAACTGAATCATGGGGAGTCTTTGTTTTGACAAATGCATAGGAACATTTAAACCAGATGGTGGAAATGGATCCACTTTCTGAAATGTTGGGTGTAAAAACCCCAAAACAATGGGCAGTGTCCAACACAATAGTCTTGTTTATTCATACACAGAAATTAAAACTAATGACAACAGATTCAATCAAAATTTACCTAGCAAAAAATGCTGCCTCTGGAAGCCTGTTGGTGTTTATGAGAATTTCCAAACATTTATGCACATCACCCAGCAGGAAATAAGACAAAAAGGACACATTGTTCTTGCCTGTTGAGTCTGCTGTCTCCCCTAACTTTCTAACCATTTCAGCATCACCTGAAAGAAGTTACAAATGGAACAATCATGGGTCATGTGAAGTTGCTGACTTGCACAGAAAAATGCAGAAGAAAATAAATTAACTGGTGTAACCAACATGTGGCTTTTATTCTTCTTGAACTTGCAACAACAATTAGTTTTAATTATAACTTGTGAAATATCAAAATGTGTACTGGACAATCCATACTCCTCAGATGTAGGCAAGAGACAAACTAAACTTTAACGTGCCCATGAAACAATTCATTAAAATGCACATAAATGTTCACAAGATCATCAACTTCTATAGTCTTTTTCACACCACAGAAAAATAAATACACGAAGTTGAAATGTTAACAGAAATGCAAGTATATGTAAATACCACTTTCATTTACAAAACCAAAAATTGGATGTAATAAACGCAAGTGGGCCCACTACAGGGTACATACAAATCTTTTCTTTTAATGAGGACGCATAAAAATGTTCAGCGATATTCATTACTTTGGTTGTTCAGTATTGATCTTACTGTATATTATTCATACCTGAAGAGGTCCCAAGTAGGAGGAGTCGGCCATAATCTTGTGCTGATCTTAATGTACATTATTAATACCTGATGAAGTCGCAAGTAGGAGGAGTCCGCCATAATCTTGTGCATGATGAAGACACTCCTGTGCCAGATCTAGTTCTCCTCGTGTCGTGGCCAATTCCGCCAGCTGACGCCACTTTTGCTGAGACGCTGCCTCAAGTGCAAGTGAATGGGCTGTTTGAAGCTCTCCTAATTGCAGGGCAAGCTCAAACTTATGTTCAGGGTCAGTGGATACAGCCAGTGCTTGCTTCTTGAAACCCTGCAGAAAAAAGAAACAAATATTAGAAGAAATGGAAATTCATTCTTTTAATGTAGAAGCAGAAGGTCTAACAATGCTAACATCAGAGCTTGCCATTCAAAATGACCCTGAGCCAGCTCCAGCCATATCTCATATTCTGAACCTACTCACCACCTTAACATATGCAACAATTTCATTCTCAGTTCACCAAGTAGCCAGTCTCTGCCATGAGGGCCATACACTTGGTTTGTCTCAAAGTCTATGATTTCACTGCATCACTGGGGATAGGTGACAGGTAATATACATATAAATGTACTTTCTGTGCTTAGCAGCATTCCCATACATATATGGCTAATTCTGTACCCTGCTTCTTATGCTTGCTAAATTCAGAGACTGGACATCTAAGAGTATGCACATGGAGACCTCTGTGTATTAGTAGCAGTGTGTACAGCATCAGACTATTAAGTAACATTCACAGTCATAAACACAAACATTATAACAAACAATTTATGTCTTTTAATTAAAACTTATTAGATAATTTCAAAGTTGCTATACGAGGTCTGTCCAAAAAGTATCCGACCTTGGGCCGGGAAAAAAAAGTTCTGTATCTGGGTGGTTACAATACCTAATCCCCTTCAAAGTAGGACCCTTGTGACTCCACACACTTAGCCCAGCGGTCCTTCCATCGCTGGAAGCAATTCTGGAAGGCTTGTTTTGGAATGGTGTGCAGCTGCGCCGTCGCGTTCTGTATGATGTCCTCGCGGCTGTCAAAACGGGAGCCTTTTAGCGGTGTTTTCAATCTCGGGAACAGCCAGAAATCACAAGGAGCCATGTCAGGAGAGTAGGGAGCCTGGCGAACCTGCGGAATGCCGTGCTTAGCCAGGAAACCCTGGATCAGGTTGTGATGAATGATGTCATGATGCAGCTGCCAGTTGCGTGCGTCCCACAGCTCCGGTCTCTTGCGCCGAACTGCATCACGAAGATGACGGAGGACTTCTTGGTAGTATTCCTTATTAACAGTTTGGCCTAGTGGTGCGTACTCATGATGCACAACACCCCGGTAATCGAAGAAAACAGTCAGTATCACCTTCACATTGCTCCGAACGTGTCGTGCTTTTTTGGGCCTCCGGGATGTTGGATGCTTCCATTGTGACGACTGGACCTTGGTTTCCGGGTCATATCCGTACACCCACGACTCGTCACCAGTGATCACAGTCTTCAGGAACTCAGGATCCCTATTGGCGCAATCCAGCATGTCCTGCGCGACCTCAAGGCGGAGTTGTTGCTGCTCCGGCGAAAGCAGCTTGGGCACAAATTTTGCCGCCACTCTTCGCATGCCCACATCCTCAGTTAAAATCGTGTTTGCGGAACCTCTGCTGATCCCAACCTCATCAGCAATTTCCCGGACGGTCAAACGACGGTCCTCCATGATCAATGTCCGCACTTTGTCAATGACATCAGCATTTCGGCTCGTTGACGGTCTCCCGGAACGCTGGTCACTGTCTGCCGACATGTGGCCATCTTTAAAGCGGTTGAACCACTCTATAATTTGAGTGACCCCCATTGCATCATCACCGAAAGCCTGCTGAATTTTGCGGATTGTTTCTGCTTGGGTATCCCCAAGTTTCTGACAAAACTTGATGCAGTATCGCTGCTCCAAACATTCTGTCATCTTGAGCGAAACGAGAATGCGACGAACACGTGTTACACCACTTTGCTATCTGGCAGTGACAGACGCATCCGGCGGTGTTGCGAGGCAGCAAAAAATCACGCATGCGCATGAAAGTCCCTTCTACCACTACGCTTAGTTTCCCCACCCTTTCGCCATTACTTACCGCGGGAAAAAATATAGTAGGATACTTTTTGGACAGCCCTCGTATTTATATGTTTAAATGCCTTTTCTATGTCACTACAAAGTTATGCCACATTTCAATGATAATAAAAACTCATGTGCAGTTTACCAGTACAAGTACCTATTTTCATGTTGCATACATTCTCCAAGAAATCAATTACCATGTACATTTGGCATATCTGTACTTAGAAAGATAAACCCACTTGTTTCTCTAAGAAGTGAGCCACTCTTGTTCGTTGACTGCGAGGGATAGTTGGTAACACTCTGTCAGCTGTCTCAAAGTCACCTCGCATAACTGCAGTTTGATATTCCAATACAGACAGAAGCAGTGAGTAGGACACAACATTCAGTTCCTTGTCTCCCAAGTACAGCCTGCACAGAAATACAACCAAAATTCATTTTGCATATCCTTTGCATCAGGTAATTCTTGAAATACAAGTAGTGGGCCTTAATGAAACCCGTATTCCATGTCACTACATCAATCATTTTTGTGCAATCATTTCTGTTTGTTGATATTTATAAAGTGTGATTACAGCTACAGAGAGCAGTGGTTACCTATACTGGATCAAAAATCAACAAAATAAAATTGTGCATAAAGTTTATATTAAGGGTGGTCAACTATACCAAATTTCAGCGACATCCACTGAGCAGTCGTGGAGACATAGAATTTGGACATGCACAACTTCTCATATATGTTCTCACCTCATGTATTTTGTGCACAAAATGCACACTAATTTGACAGGATTTACATAGTGGGAAAAGTATATGACAGAAAGTGTCTGTGACAGGTTCTACAGTATATGTCAAAAGGATGCTAGGAATTGAGAAAGGTTTTGGAAAACACAGAATGAGTATGTGAAGTCAGAAGAGGCTTCACTGCCTGCTTAATTAAGGATAAGACGATGAGGAAAGAGAAGAAGAGGTGTTTGTAAAAAGTGTAGGATGCTGTTACCTATTGTCACGTGGCACATATCCTAGCAGGTACATTGTGCGGTCAAGATGTGACACAGTGACTATCTCTCCTCCAACATAGTAGTTGATGCGGTTCACACTGTTTGTGTAAATAAAGCAGTCACCAACCCACAAGCCAGTTCGAACAGACTCATGTGTCTCACCAAGGAACTATGTACATTCAGAGACAATACAAAACATTAGGTTCAACAAAGATGTAATGTAACATGATATATCATTGTACAGTATATGACAGAATATCGTATATTCTCGAATCTAATCCGCACCTTTTTTACAGTTTTAGAGGGCTGAAAAATCAGATGCGGATTAGATTCGCGTGCGGATTAGATTCGCGGTCTAGAGCTGGATTTTGGAAAAATGATTGAGCTGCTGTACAATATAACAATAACGTAATTAATGTAATTAATAAACAACGTAAGAACAATACAATACAATAATCTATTATTTTATTATTTATTATTATAATTTATTATTCATCAGACTCGCCGTCATCACTCATAACTGAATCATTATCCGTGCTCTCCACCCAGTCACTATCATCTTTATCTTCAACATCGTCCTCCCATACAATGTCATCTTCGGTTCCGTCCAAAGCATTGCTTATGCAACACTTCTTGAAAGATATGACGATAATGCTCTCCGGGATGGCTTTCCATGCAGCCGACACCCACCGCGCCACTTCTGAAGGAGCTGCGTCACACCCGCTCATAGCTGCCTTGTGTTTCCGCCATAGTCGAACATTGCTTTCATTAACTCCAAAAATTGCAGCGGCTTTGCGGGTTCCATTCTCCTCTGCGCACCGAATAACTTCACGTTTGAACTTTGCCGTATATGAGAGTCGTTTAGATTTCAGGTGTCCCTCTTCCATAACTACGGTACACGACAAATTGGAACAAGCACCTCCCACGTTTCAACAACTAAAGATCAGCTGGCTTCAGACGCGATTGCGCACGTCTGTTGAGAAAGGCCCCGCCTCTATCGGTATGACTCATCGGCCACAGGCGTAGCGTCGGATTTTAACGCATTGGTAACATCCAATATTATTCAATCAGTCGCCCCGTGGGCAAGGGGTGGTTGAAGGAAAGGTGCGGATTAGAATCGCGAACTAACTTTTTTTCGTTTAAGAAGTCGCCAAAAACTGGGTGCGGATTAGATTCGGGTGCGGATTAGATTCGAGAATATACGGTATTTCAGGACTGCCATTTTTTCCATTGTGTGACTCAGATGAAACTGTTGCTCTACTCCCATTTTCAGCCAATCACTTGTCATCACACTAACAGATGTTGTTCATCTTTATTTTTGACGTTAGTGGTGGCCGTCATGTGTAGTTTCAGTTTTCCAGGTGGTCTCCCATCTGTATCAGGCTCTGAAGCAACACACAGGAGACCACAGGTTTGAAAATTACAACCACATGGAAACATCAGTAAAATGATGATCGGAAAATAAGTATACAGTACATGACAGACAGGAAAACTTACTGCATAGTATAAGTGCCTTTTATGGCAACTAGATATAATGTCCAATGGGAATCAAGGTCAGACACAGCAGTCTTCAGACTCCACCCACTAACCCTATTGGCTTGCATCCTACCATCAGGTTTGATCTGGTGCAGAAATACAGATATATAATCTGGGGAGACTTGGTGTTGAGTCATATCAGAACTGATGATGGAGGCAGAATCAGTCTCTGAAACATCACCTGATGTCACTGTCAACCCAACAAAATTTAACTGAATTCTGTTGCCGTAAAAGTTTCAACATGTCGCATGACAACATGATGACACTGCAGCACACATGTCAAGTGTTTGACGAGTCACTTCACAAACATGCCTCGTGAACTCAGTTCCTTACCATTCATCATAACAAATACACATACCTTTCATAGATACAGCCAAACTACATAAATTTACCAGACTGCTGTCCCTAAGTTTCCCTTGCAATTAGAGACAGAGACCAGTTAAAACAAAAAGACACTGTAAGTTATAAAATTAGGTATGACAATTATGCATAGTGTACCAAACACAGTCTTCCAGCTTGCTTTGAGTTCTATACCTACTGCTATCCCTGACAGGCTTGAGTGACAGAAATTTGTTAACTATAATCTTTCATGTGCAACAATGGAATGTGTGAAATATATGAAAATCTATATTCTTAATTTTTGAACAAAAAATGAGAGTGCACAAATTACAGGATGAAATACAGCATTTCATTTTGTGTTTGGTATTTTGGAGGGGTGCTAAACAATACAGTACTGAGTTCCACATCATTCAGTAGTATCAAACTCACAGTGAAAGCATCCTCAACACCATCCTCTGTCAGTCCCTCCTTACTCTCATGGGCTCGAGCCACAATACTGGAATCATATTTCAGTATAAAGTAACTCTCTTCTGTGGCAAGGCACACAAGTTCTCCATTTTCTGACCAGAATACATGGCGTGGCTGTATTTCTATGCGACGCACCAATTCTAGTGTCTCCCAATCATAGAATGCCAGTCCTGTCACTGAGCGCACACCCAACAAGAAACCACCAAATATTCCTGTAACACATCAGTCAGTATTTATTAGGTATATGTTCTTCACAGAGCATGCATACAGCAAACAGGTAATAGGGAAAAGAGGGGCATCCATACATTTTATTTTTGAAACTACTGAATTGATTTTGATGAAATTTTGTGTCAACCAGGATCTATATTTTAACCCTCTACCAGCAATATGAATATATACATACATACAAAGTGCCCTCTGGCAAGAAGTACAGCTCATTTCAAATGCACTGCTATTTTTCCCACACAGTCACTATGTACTGATTGGTCCTGAACACTGCAGGGTCTACTTTGTGACATAAAGTACCTGAAAGGAGCGTTTCAACTACAAAAATTAATTTTAGGTACAGATTCTGCATAGCTGCAATGCTGTCATTCAGACTCTAAAGAGATTCATCAATGACTTAAAGCTTTCACAGTGATTAAATGCTGATGATGACCCTGTTCTTTGGTGTTGGCACTGTGTGAAAATGGTTGTGTTGCTGACATTTTGGAGGGATATGCTGCTTCCATTTTCAGAGTTGAAGTGAGCAGAGTGACTACATTGTCATTCCACAAACACAAGCAACAGAGCCCTCTACCATGTGGTTCCAATACCTAACACAATTAACATCTAAAAATTTTTATCTTAACAAACATCGAGTGTTTCATGACATTATTTCACCACAAAAAATTTCAGGGTCCTACATTATGCCAGGCTGGTGTTGCATACCTTCAGCTCCAAATTCTGGTTTAAAGGCCTTCTTTTCCTTGAAGTTCTTGAACACTTTAACGGTTGAACTACCTTCACGTGTGGCATACTCAGATGAATCCTGTGCCCACACAAACTCCTGTGCTGATCCATAAGCCTTGTTCCGCAGTGCCATGGCAGTGTATATTATGTACTCACCATCTCCACATACAACCACAAACCTGATAACAAATTTCAGAGATATGAAATTAAAAATAGTTTAAGAAAGGAAACTGGATATAACTGGACTATACCTGGCAAAAATACAGATGACTCTTTTTAATTATGGTAGAACAGGCAGCTGATTGACCATTGCATTGGGAATAGCCACTAGTACTTGTTATTTTCACGCAGATCAGACTCATTACCTGTAAGTAGTTCCGAATTAACTTCCCTCAAATGCATATATTTTGTATTCAGTCACCCACCACATAGAACAACTTTAATTTCAACATTTCCTGCTTATACGCCATTTAAGACTGGGAATATTCCAACTATTAAAAGTATGTAGTGTATAAACAAGCCCAATCAATAGGACAATGGGCAGATGCTTTCACTGCTGACATAAATTGAAGCCCAACACATGACACAGATCAATGATGCGACTCTGTTCCTTAATATATTAAAAAATAAGTCAGAATGTTAACATACATTCAACATACAAAGTGAAACCAACCTTCCATTTGGGTTATGGGCAATAGTCTGTGGGTATATATCACAGCTTCCCATATCCTTCACTGCAAGAGGTAGTCTCTCCCCATCTTTGATCTCTGCACCATCTCCCATTGCTTTAAGGTTGGCCTGCTGCACTTCTGAGTGGCGGGCCCAGATTATTTTCCCGCCACTTGCATCCATTGAGACAGCAGGTTCCTCTCTCCCAACTTTTACCATGATGCTTCCTTCATCATACCTGGTAAATAGATCATGTAGATGCATATGTAGTCACCACTACCAAGCAAATCCACAGTACCAAATCTTCCTCAATCAGTACAAAGTTATCCAGCTGATCACAATATTCTGTTCTCATGAAACTCAATGGTTAACCTTTATCCCATCAAAGTGGGTATTTAAATCTTAGTGCAAGGTTTATGAAAAACTTGAGTGTTATTTGAATAGAAAAAGATAAAATTATAAAATGAATGACATTTTGTGGAAGACAAAACAGAGATTATGCAGCCTGTCATAAAAATACAGTAAATGTCCTTGTTGCCTAAATATATAAAATGAATTTCTATGGGTGTTTTCTGATGTGCGTTCACACACGCGAACACAGGTCTTTAAAAGGATTATTGGCGAAGTCTGCCAGTGACCCCGTCCTGATATTACCTACATTCAGTGCTTAGTTTCTGGAAATCAAGGTGGCAGTACTTGTTAAGCAAAACAAATGAACATAGGCCCATTTCTAGAATACTTTGCTTACTTAATCATAAATGGTAAATTAATCATACCAAAAATTAACTTTGTTTTCATTCAATATAAATTAGGGTTTCACAGAATTAAAGTTAACAATGTACCAACCCCAATGCCACATTGTTTGAACCTCTCATACAGGAAACAGTCCACACACGTTCAAGCCCATAATTAAGTGATGATTCTAATCGGTATGTGCCAGCATGCCAGATGCGAACTGTGCCATCCTCTGAGCCAGTAAGCACAATAGGAAGTTCAGGATGAAAGCACACTGTAAATAAGGATATGATGTGACCTGATAACTTTTCAAAGTTCACTTCAATCACAATTATACAGGCAATCCCCAGTTTATAATGACTTCATGCATGATCTTTCTGTATCTTCAATATCTTCACCAATAGAATGATATACACTGCAGACGTGTATGCATGAACCACACCCAAACAGAAACAAACAACTCAGCACAATCTCACCCTTTCTGAGTTATTACGACACCATGCCAATTGTCTAGAAAACTGGTCTTTACCAACTGACACAGTATCATATCCTAGAAAATGTGAACCAATGTCAACACCACTGTGAGAACCTAAAATCTTATGACTCAGTGAAAATGAGTCTGGTTTCTATGTCTTACTATGCAGCCTCTGTTATTTTTAAGTGTTATATGTGGACTTAAGTTTTCTCTTTTGCCTACAAAATCTTGTTAAAAATGACTGATAAGAAGGAGCTCATGCTGTGAAGAGATTTTCTGAACATGTTACAGCATTTGAAATGGTTGACTTACCACACAATATACTGATATATATTTGATTAAATCAACATTTCTATCATTTTAATGAAAAACTGGATTGCTGGCATTTGGGCAGGAATTCAATTATTGTGCATAACTCTGGTCTATGTGAGAATAAGGTCTGATTTATGACTGCATTTCCACGAAAGAAATACAGTAACTGTAAAGGCAAGGAGTACCAATATTGACCTATTGAACTTTAAATTACATCAACTCAATGAGCAATACTTTAGACCTACGAATGTCACACTGTGCACAGAAAATGGCTGCTTTTGCTTTGAGACCTTTGAGCCTTTATCATCACACTTGCCTTACATACTCTTTGGGCAGTTTTTTATTTTCTATGCCTTTCCTCAAGAACACATAAGGATAACAAATGTCTTATTTAAACATAAACTAAGTTTTAAAAAACACAAATTTAAAAAAGAGAATTTCAATTATTAAACAACTTTTACAACTGCATATATATAGTGTCAAATGTGGGGATAATTGTGAAAGTTGGATTGGGAAAGATGTGGAAGGAAGCAGCTGTGGCCTATTTTAAAAATGGGCCCAGCATTTCCCTGGAGGAAAACCACAAAGAAACTACTCACAACCCTCTGGGCTGAGAACTGAAACCAGGAACTGTTAAATATGTAGCAGAAGTGATAACTACTCATCTGTGACATTCAGTAATATCTTTTTACATAAAGTTTAACACTTTCTTTTCATTATTAACCAAATCTACAAAAAACATGCATTGCAACACAGTTTATAATAACAAAAGAGAACTACTAACCTGCAGAAATATTCTGTGCATGTCCTTCCAAGGTTTGCACACACGTTTTGTTCTGATAGTCCCATATCTTAACAAGGCGATCATCTGCTCCAGAAATCAAATATGGTTTATCACCACCATGATAATAATCAACACAGTTCACACCTTTCTCATGGCCTTCCAGAGTAAAATTAGGTGTTGATGATCCTAACTGCCAAACCTGAAATGTTACATATTCCAATATGTCTCTATTCTCATATGGTTGTTCCTCATTTCATTACGCACTTCAAATGTATTAATGATTCATCCGTCCCTTCAAACTGAATGCAAAACTGTATAAATGTAAACTTTAGTTTAATTAACACATTTTGGTCAAAAAATGAGAAAGAAATTACTAAGAAAATGTTAATTTATGCATGGATGTATGCGAGTAAGAATAAAATTCATGTCTGTATATGTCAAGCTTATGTTTTGGTATGTTGGATTAATAAGTTCAGTCATCCCTGCAATAAGGTGACCACATCTATAACAAAACTTCTTCATATATCCGCTGTCTAGTAATTAAATTATTTTGGTAATTCTGGGCCTTTTAGTGATAGCAGCAGCACAAAACAGACACATGGTCATCAAAACATGCCAGTGGGTTAAGGGAGACTGATAAATAGAATTATAAAATTTATCATCAGTAAGATGGAGAAAGTACCGTACTAAATGTTTTTATTCCCTGACTTTAATATTAAACATTTAATACCAATGTGAGATCCCATACAAACATCTATATGAAGAGTAATGTAAGATTCAATCTAGTTTTCTTGGGTGCACAGCCGTGTCAATTCGTTTGAATACAACGTTTCGGGGACTAGCTCCGTCCCCATCCTCAGGCAAAACTGATTTAACATACAACTCGTCTGTCCCGTGTTTTTCTACCTGGCGCGGCAGGGAGAATCAGACCGGTTTGTAGTGCCCAAATAGTTAAGTTGGTGGGCGGGCTGTTGACTGTTGTGCTCCCACGCCTCGCTGCGAGGTCCTTATCTGACGTATTGCGGGCTGCCAGGCTCTGCTCAGTATGAAACCGCCATCCCTGTTGAAGTTGTCCGGATGTAATTTATTTCAATGGCTTCTTTTATTATGCGGTCCAATAATAAAATTACATAAAGTTACATCCGGACAACTTCAACAGGGATGGCGGTTTCATACTGAGCAGAGCCTGGCAGCCCGCAATACGTCAGATAGGGACCTCGCAGCGAGGCGTGGGAGCACAACAGTCAACAGCCCGCCCACCAACTTAACTATTTGGGCACTACAAACCGGTCTGATTCTCCCTGCCGCGCCAGGTAGAAAAACACGGGACAGACGAGTTGTATGTTAAATCAGTTTTGCCTGAGGATGGGGACGGAGCTAGTCCCCGAAACGTTGTATTCAAACGAATTGACGCGGCTGTGCGCCCGAGAAAACTATATTGAATCATGTCGCCGCGAAAGTTTTAAAACTTATAGTAATGTAAGATAATAACTGAATATATGCTATTAGTGGCTAGTAGATTTAAGTTGCATTTCATAATCCAAACACTGAACAGTGATAATCTGCGTAACTATTTGGATACCTTAACAGTGCGATCTAGTGATGCACTGGCAAACGTGTTGTTGTCCTTTGGGTTTATAACAATCTGCATCACATAGTGTGTGTGGCCTTCAAACACCTGCTGACATGACCACTGCTTGTCCCAGTTCCACAGTTTGATCAGCATGTCATCTGTCAATCAAGAACAGCCACAGTACTGCAGTAGATTATTCCACATAATTTTCATTAAGCCTAGGAGTAGCTGCATAAAGTTCTACAATGACAAACATTTGTCATAACAATTCATCATCCTAGGCAGATATTTCTCACCTGAACTACAAAGTACAATATAGTAACTAACACAGTTCCCATTAACCATTCAACTGTCTATAGTGTTACAACCATGCAAACCTGCTTAGTGCTCATATTTTCTGATCTGACTTACACTATCATGACTTACCACTGCTGGTTAGAAGGTAGGGCTGAGTAGGATGAACTGCAATACATCTCACATAGTCTGAATGAGCTTCAAAAGCATGTACACGTTCCAGAGTGTTGTAGTTAAACACACGAACTTGCATGTCATCTGATCCTGTCACAACCCAGTTCTTGCGGGGCACAAATTTTGCTGCTCTTACAGGCAAATCACAGACCTGTAAAAAACATGAAACATAGTTGTCACTGGGCATGCCACGAACGCATGTAGGAGAACTACATGTACAGCTCCACTCATTATAAACCTTGGTACTACATGATCACAGACCTGAAAACATCCAGTAAATCCTGAAGATAACAGAATCATTGTGAGAGATGAGGCGTATTTTAACCTTTCCCCTGACTAATTAGTAAACACAGTAAAATTAAAAGGGCTCTGACCTTCTTCATACACTAATATATTATATAAAATTTAAATACAAAGACAGAACGGGGCTGACAGCATTATGAACTAGTACATTAACCTTCAAATGACCTGCATTTGGATATGGGAATGCACACAGAAAAACCACCTCCAGAAATTCATTTTATTTAAGCAATAAGGATATTTGCTGCACTTTTAAGATATGCTGCATAATCTTTGTTTCGTTTCCCACAAAATGCCATTTATTTCATAATTTGATCTTTTTCTGTTCAAAGAATACTCACACTTTTTAAAAACCAATGCATTAAAATTTAAATACCAACCCAGTCATTTAAAGGTTAAATAAGATATGTTAAGGCACTATCTCAGCTTTTGTGGCAGCAGCGGTTCCAAATCTCTTCTGATTCAGAAGCTGATACAAGAGCAGAAGGCATCCTAGTGGCTGGTATCCTACCTGTCTCAAATGGAATACTACAAGTAACAGTCTATAGATCCAGTTGCAACTAGCATCTCTAAGCACAATTACTTTCAATACAGAAATTTACAACTTTATGTGGCAGTGAAAACAAAGATACATTATAATAACCAACGTCAAACATTTACAATTAAAATCATGCACAAAGGCATATTATGTGATTTGTCAGAAATCAAAATTTACCATCAAGTTATAACAAAAATTAAACCAATGTAACCCTTATCATATTTTTGAGCAGGAAGTTCACTCACTTTGACAGCTGGCTACTTTGCTTCTTGTTTTGGATCTGTTAACTTCACCTTCAGTGCTGTGGTAAGTTTTCAAGATGTGGTAAAGTGTATCCTAGCACTATCTATAATATACAGACCAGAACAATTTAAGATGTCCATTGGCTTTTGCAAAAGAACAGCTTAGATGGACCAAGGATAACTACTAAAAGCTGAAAGTGCACAGTCTGCTTCAGGGTGAAGATCTGATTACGGACCCTCTGACATAATGAGTGATAACCATTATGTTGTTTATATTACCCATTACTTCAAAATATCAAATTACAGAACATTCAACCAATGTCCCCACTCTATTTTACCAGCTTCCCCTTCCCTCCTTTACCATGTTGCCACTGTGGCCATGCAGAATGACACTACTGTCCCCAGGTGTGTCAGCTTCTGTGTCCAGGAATTTCAGCTTTGGACATTCCCAAGTACAATGACACTTTAAGAATGCAGAAAACAGTAATCTGAGATAGGGGATAAGATTGCCACCCTCAGTGACAAATATCTGATAAAGCAATGTTAGGTTCGGTTTCCTTTTATTACCTCTGTTTATGTCTAGGAATATTTACGCACAGTGTATGCGCCACATCACAGAAATATCAACGGTGATAAACAGTGCTTTATGTGTGGTAGATGTGATTCCAATGGCTGCCTTCTATTTCTTTCAGGTAAAAATATTTTTGTTCTTACATAAGATAATTTCCATTGGCTGCCTAATCTAAATCTACACTGTCTAATTATTCTTATATGTAATATGTCATTCTTTTCAATATTGGTATTTTCGTTCCCCTATTTGGAAAGTAATGAATCTTCATGATATGTGAACTAAGCTGTTCCCATTATTAAATCTATTATAAACTCACCTGAAGACAATGTAACATTACACATACCTCAAAAGACTTAACAAGCTGTTGACTCTCATGGTTCCAGACATGAACATTTCCATTATACAGGGATGCCAGCATCCACTGTTCAGTTGGGTGCAAATCCACACACTTCACACGGTCAGACCTAGCTGTCAGCTTGCGTTTTATATCCAGTCTCAGAGGCTACCAACAACAAAGTGACAACAATTTTCATCTGGATGGGCAAGTTATTTCCATATTAGTGAGTAACGTCGCATTTTCAATCATAAACCTAAAAGACTTATATACAATCAGTAAGAAACAAACGAACTTAACAAGACGGTTACAGTAACCCATTCCGCGTTCTGACTTTTAGTCACAAACTTTAACATAACCATTTTAATCTATTTAAGCTGCATAACCTGTCATCACTATTAACACTGTTCAGAATGTTCAGCGAGCACAAGCAAATAAGATTATGCTAAACACATGGACCGCATTACGAAATCTCAGTACACACCCCTGAGGGACATCGTACCACACCGATTACGAAAGGCACTAAATAAATTAAAATACTTACCATTTTACAAGTAAACTACTAACTTATAATTGCGATTCGTGTTTACAGGCAAATGTCACTGAGTAGTCGTCATAAGCGTAACGTGGCCTACTGTTCAATGCTGCCAACCGCTACAATGTGGTCTTTACAGCTGGTTTTTACCTTGCGTGATTCTGACGAAGTGCATACGGGCTTTTCGATCCTGAGCATGGAAGCAGCAAGCTCTCCCGAAACATTTGCACAAAAGTAACAAATGTAACGTTAGATGACGTAATGAAAACCAAAAGAACTTTAAAAAACCAATAAGTATTCTTCAAACAAAACATATATTTGTCACAGAAAAAACAGCGTTTCTTGACTTTTAACTAAGCCATCAACGGGCAGTACAAGATTTGCAAGAAGGTATGATGTAAAATAAAACAATATTATTTAAGATCTCCATCTTGTAGATGTACAACAATACACGTAATATTATTCAGGGTTCAGATCTAGAACAATATTACATGCTTGCTGAACATGATGGCTTAGTTAGAAACCGAAACATGTAGCTGATGGTTCTGTATAACAAACATATGTTGCGTTAGACGGACACGTATTGGTTTTTATTTACTTGGCAGAAGACGATAAATCATGTTAAGATAAGAAAAAAACACGATGTTTGTGGCTAACGCTCCGATTATCCGTTTTCAACGTCCTACCATGCGCCACGTGCTTCCTCGCCGTCCGTTTCCATGTTCTAGTTGATGCTGGTGACTATGCCCAGCTTCCAGAATGGATCAACGATTTGCGCCTTACATGTAATTCTGAACATATATATAGCTAGTGGCAGTAGTAGACTGGCCGCCTGTTATTCGAATTGAGAGAAGCCTTAACGTGCCTCCAACTTGTTCATGTGAGCTCCTGTATGCTCGTCAGCGCATGTAATAGAAGGTTTACTGTCGTATGACTGTAGCCTTCTGGAAGAGTTTTGTAAGCAGACCATCAGTCGCTCACTATGGTGGTGCCAGGTAGTAAGTAACCACTGTTTGATGGATGACACGGAGTAGAGTTCCAGCCCTTCTGTCCTGAATAGTTGTCAGAAACATTTTACCAGTATCCCTTCCTGCGTTACGAAATGTCCACTATCCTTTGATATGATGATCTCAGTGGTAGTTGGGTTTACCGAATTTTCTCTCATATATTTCTACAGTTTTACCTTCGCCTCCCAGTCTGTGATGTGCACTCCACGAAAACCGGTATCACCACTCTGCAAAACAGGAATCAGCCAGTATGAGTACGAGTATACAGTGGCGTATCTAGCAAAGCAATGGCCGCCCCTGACAGAAATTACGAACTTTAAAAAATCGCAATTGTGTATTAAATTTCCTTTTATTTGCCTACAAAATTTAAAACTTGTTGGGCGCAGAAATTCAAATATTTTCATTTAAAATATTCATTTTGATGCTCCTTGGAGTTTATTCCTGGTAACCACGATGACTGTCTGATACTCCTTACGATCGCACACCAATGTGTTCTCGTTTTTTTTACGCACAGCCAACAGTATTTGTCACTACCTGTGTCATAAATGGACCACGTCATGTTGCTTTACACCCCTGGAATTTAATTTCTCTGTTCAACAAACCATTCTCCTGAATGTCAGTTTTTATTATGGTCCAGACACAAGTAGGCAAAGAAGAGCCTCGTCGGCATACCATGCTGTCCGGGTAAGCTTCGCTCAAGACATCGTCTCGGAATGGTAGGCATGCTCGTCATGTCCTGTTGAGACTTGACCACAACCGCGCCAATCACAACCACAGATATTCTAGTACAGATCACAACAGACAGACCTTGCACTGACTACATTGCAGCTACTGACGTATACAGACCATGGATTAGAGTATAGACCATGTAAACGTCACGGATTAAAAGTGTTTATTATTCTGCCACCTGTTACGTAAGGCTGAAACTAACATTTCGTATGTCGCTGTTCTACATCAGAGCGGTAATACGAACTGAGAGAATTGATGCGAGTGTGTCGTTATTGTCAATATTTATTTTAAAAAATGAAAAGAAAATTTGGCCTGTGTGAAGGTAGGTGTAATAAATTTCTGGTTCTGTTGAGCTGTTAAGCAAGTGGAGCAAAATCATGAATGCGATGTAGGGATGTGGGATTTGAGGTTCTGGCAGCGGTGATTTGTGAGCTGTGACGCCGCATATTTTGGTAGACCCATACGAAGTTTCAGAGAAAGCTACCTCATCCATTATTACAATAATGTACCCTGATGATGGATACTGCAGGTTCTACAGAAACCTCGGTACACAGCTGCCAGATTACACAAAACCCAGAAGATAAGTAGGGGTAAACTTTGGACAGAAATGCCTCACTGCCCTACAAACGAAAATTTCTTGAACGAAATTCAAAGTTATATTTGTTACTGAGAATGCAAAATCAAGCACATTACAACAAAGCATGAAAAGTAACTTAGTTAAAGTGGAGGAGAAAATATAAGGCTCCCTTTTCTTGCCATATTATTTTGAAACTGGAATTAAAGGGCAGAAATGAGCATCATTAAATGTTTCTCTTGCTTAACCGCAAAATATATGAATTTATGTTTAAGTCAGTTTGTATGTTAATGCAAGAAGTAGATAGTGCTTGAATTAGTGTAGTAACAGCAGTCATATTAAGTTTTGATATGCTGTTAGAAAATATGTGGAAAGGAAATGGATTTTGGATGGAAAACTATAAGAGGAACAGTGAAAGTGCACAAGTTTTGTGAATTTGAAGAGGGATTTAAGAATAAGGGTTGAGGTTTTCACCATGATAAAAGTTAAGATTGTGATCTTCTTAGTTATCACTCTTTGTAATTTGGTAGGTGGTTAATAATGTTTCAGAGGAATGTGCTGCCCTATTTTAGGGTAGAGGACCTTCTTGAAACATGCGTAAAACCCATCAAACTACATGTTGTCATAACCCACAATTTAAGAAAACACAAGACGTGTGGAGGCTGCAGCCAAATTATGACAATAACGTTTATGTTTTATTGAATAAAATTTCGTGGTCATTCAACAACTGTATTAGCGTTAATATGATGAAAAAATATGACGGATACTTGATCTTTACCACTACATCATGGCAACGCCCTCAGTCTGTGTTTTTTTTTAATGTAAAAGACCACATGTTTCATGCATATATAAAATAACAGGTAGAATTATATTTTAATTTAAGTTTTGAGATATGAGGTATTAAAACAGAATATTCTGAATTGAATTATAAAAAGCATCCTGCAGATTTTGTTCACTTTTTAAGTCCTTAGAAAGCCTGGATGAATCAGTCACTATTGTGACTTGGCTGCAAGCTGGATGACTGGACTCTAAAGAGCAGGTAATTTTTTTCTTAGTCACTATGTCCAGACCAACTGTGAGTCCCACAGAGCCTCCTGTTCAGTGGGACCTGGGTATTCTTTCCTAAGGGTAAAGGCTACCACATTATTTCCAGTTCATTGTTTAGTGATCATTATCTCATTCAGTGCTACAGTGTGCGTCGCCTGCAGTGCCATTGAAACAACCATTAAGTAAATAAATAATTTGACACTAACATAAGTAATCATACAATCTTTGCTGCTCTGGTGATGGACATTTTGTCACAGCATAATTCCGTACTACTAGAAGTGAATGTCAGTTGTTAACAAAGTGCCACTCTTTATTTTTTGCAGCTTGCAAAAGTTACCTTGAGCTCTGGTTCCAAGTTTTGAGGTTTATCATTGTCTTCTGCTTCTTTAGTATTGGTTACTATCCATATGACTTCCACGTAGTCAACTTTTTGTTATATCTCTTGATATTTCCTGCCCACCAATTAACGGCTCTGAAGATCTTAAAGAGGTATTTAAGAGAGCTGTGGTTGCTGTTTGCACATGTAACACTGTCGGACACAGTAAAATTAAATGTTCACTATTACTCTTAACGTTTTCGCTCTCCATGTCATGAAAGCATACAGCAGGCGCAGAAGTGCAGCTTCACTCAGTCTTAACCTTGGCACTGGTTGGAGGTGATTGGTGAACTTCATGCCCCAGCTGCTTTACCCTGGGAAAGAACCCTGATGCCCATTCAATAGGAGGCCAGGTGGGCCACAGAGCCGGTCTGGATGTTTTGGAAAAGAGAACAATTTCTTACCCTTTCTGGGATTTGAACCCCGGATCGTCCAGTCCATAGTCTAGTTGCAATATCAACTATGCTATTCTAGTTCCTCACTGCTGCTTTTGTGCACTAATATCTAAAAACCACATTTTATTTAATTGGTCTGGGATAATCAGGGTACAGCAAATTTAAATGGAATAGCACAATGTTAGGAATATTTTACTGAATACATGTGCTTTTATGTGTGGGTACGTGTAAATATTATGTTACAGTCACAACATTACTCCTGTTACTGGAAACATTCATTGGAGTAGCGACAACTCAACTCCTGGATCTTGACACAAAACCAGAGGCTGCAGTAAGCGTCACAACCAACAGCTCACAACTGAAGCATCGCTATGTAAAGGACCTGCATAGGCTTGCTAAATATTCTAGAACATTCTGTGAATTAAAGAATCCTTGTAAATTCAGAGGCATATGCAGGGATTTAGCTAATGGATATGAGTGTGAATGTTACAACAGTTTTTATGACAATCAAATTAATGGCTGTCGACATGAAAGGAATCATTGTGAGAGCAATCCCTGTAGTAACGGTGGCACATGTGAACCAATATGGGGAAACTACTTTTGTGCCTGTCCTGACAAGTACCATGGCCGGAACTGTGAAACAGAAAGTATGTAGGTGTACATCCTTGTTATAAGAATAAGTTAACTTCAGAGCTCACTGACATGTTGCTACATGACTAATTAGAAATGGGTTTTGTGGGCCAACTTTTTTGCTTTGTGGCCTTTGGAGGCAGTGATAAATGTTACACTAAGGCAGTGTGTATTTCGGTGCAGGACTATTGTCCAGTATCTTCTTTCCTTCCTTCCTTCTTTCATTGCTTTCTTCCTTCATTCCTTCTTTCCATCCATCCGTCTATCCATCCATCTCTATCTGCCTTCTTTGCTTATTTATTTATTTCCTTATTTCTTGCCTTTCTTTCTTGCTTCATTCCTTCTTTCCTACTATGTTACAAATAAGTAGTTCTATGTAGGTGTAGAAGGCAACTGGACTTTAAAGTAGCAGTAAGCAATTATGACTTTGATTAATTATTGTAAGCAATCATGATTTCATCTTTGGTATATGTTATAACAAATAAGGAATTATGACTTTGATTAAATTATTTTAACCTTGTTGCTCATCTTCTTCTGTGTACTAGTGTTATAAATAACTTGGTGTTCTGCATGTTGATGGATTCTTGCAGATAAGAAGAGAATAAATCGAACATCAAGACCGCTCTTTCTCTATGATGTTGAACAGTACGTTAATTCTGATTGTGTAGCATTTCTCATTTTTGATGGTGAAGTTGGCAGTAATTTTTCCTTCACTTATTCAACTGACAAAACTCATACTGTGAATTTCAGTGGAGACACTTCATTCTTGGAGGCAACTATCCCATCATCTGTGGTTAAAAAGAGAATAAAATCACAAGTCAAAGACAAAGTACCAACAGGTATGTTCACTTTGTTCACTTCATATGCTTTTTTTTTAAGAAAAGCAAATATGCCCTTCCCACCTACGGTTCGAACATTTATAACATGGTAGTACAAGGCACAATCAAAATATTTATTAGCTGCCTTCCATTTTTTTGTTTTGATGCCGGAACTCATGTTGTACAAATGGCAGAAAAATTGAATTGTAATGGACTGTGGTTGGTTATAAAATTTATAACAGAAGAAATTAATACATTATATTCTTGGTGGTATATCTAAGGATGAAATAAAGAAATGCAATTGTATCTAAGGAATATATGTAATGTGACTTGAATATACTGTATGCAGGGTTGGTGAAAAGAGCCTATGTAACACATTTTAAACTTGTGTGAAATTCTAAAATAACTGTTGCTGCAAACAGCCTGTATTCTTGTATGCTTTGAAATTAAAATGCTATGGTCCTGGGTCACGTGATGCTACTCTCCCGTAGCCACTACACAGAGCAGAAACATGGTTTTATCCTTTATGCACATGATGACCATATTGTTTGTATGAGCTGTGGACAGATTTTCTGATAATGTTTCAGAACTTGCGTCTCTAAAAACAAGAACCTTTCTGCAGTGTGGTAGGAGAAAACTGAATATGACTGCTACAGATATATTTTCAACTATCATCAGGTTATTTATCTAAAATATCTGAGAATGTGTCTGTAAACTTCCAAAATCACGTATTTTGCTCTTCCTGTACTGGACTTCTTTCTTACTTCCATACAGAAACAGTAGCTAAAGAACTGCTGTAACCATAAATATTAATTCCAGATAAGCTGAAGTCAATATGGGTTTGTGTAGAGTCTGCAGGTCTTATTAGAGGTAGTGAATCTTCTAGACATTTAAGTATTTGTCAGCTGATTTGTAGCTAAACTGCACCTGTCCTTGGTTTGTATAGTGAAATACAGCCAGTGTGTGGGATGTAAACAATTAAGATGTAGAATATTATTCTGGTGCACTGCCTTGCACTTAACACTATTTTGTGTTAGTGTCAAAACGCACATGTAGACACAAAATAATGTTAGTCGCAAGGCAGGGGACGTGAATAATACTGTACATCATAATATTTGTATGGTGTGTAAGGAATAGAGTTCAATGAAGATGCATGAAAACAGATTATCTGCAACACACATGCCATGGTTGGGTACCAACGATGCTGATTACTGTACAACTTTCTTAGTATCTCTTATTGATGAGGGCACTTCGTAAGGTGTTGTGCTTCAAGAACACAATATTTGTAGGACCAGAAGTGTATGCAGTGTGCTTTATGAATTCTGTCTGGGACTTTTTTTTTATATATCCAGTAATGACCTTTGGCCATAGTGTTATGTGACCTCTGCTTCTCAGCACTGATCCTTTGGAGTACTGCTTGTCCTGATGGTAAGAAGGTGCTGAAGTCGATAGCTGGACACATCAGACGATATCTTTAAAAATTGTACTTCATTTTGTGGGCAGTGATTAAAGCATTTTCAACTTACAGGGAAAAAGATGTTCTATTTTCCATACCGCTATCCACAAAAGGAAAATGTTGATAACTATGAGGAAGTTATGACATTAAAAGTGAAAAATGGAGGAGTGGAGCAGTTTTCAGGAGAGTATAAAGTATACATTGTTCCTAACCGAAAAGTGTGCCTTCCTCATGTAGTACTCCAAGACTGGTGAGAAAATCATATAATTCACTTATTTTGATTTGTCATGATAGATTTTTTATGCATATCTTTCTTGGTATTTAGTGTAGAATTATCATTTTGGTCCCAGTTATTTTCATGTTTCATACTGACATGTGTGAAATTTTCTCTGACTTACACAATTTCAAGCAAAGAGTGTGGGGTATAAGTAAAGTTTATATCTCTAAGTTTCTCTTATTTAGTGTTAAACCAAACTTAATGTGCTGCACTATGTTTGTGTGAAGAAGGCTGTGATGATGTGTCATGCTAGTATAACCATTACATTTGTAGTGGAAGAAATTCCAAATATGAAATTGAAGAAGAACTGAGTCATAGTAATGTATATAGTGTTTATATTGGTATGGAGGAAGTGCCACACATAACTGATGAAGAACTAAGTCATAATAATTATACAGTGTTTATATGTGGTATGGAGGAAGTGCCACACATAACTGATGACTGAGTCATAATAATGTATACAGTGTTTATATGTGTATGGAGGAGTGCCACACATAACTGAGAAGACTGAGTATAATATGTATACAGTGTTTATGTGGTATGGAGGAAGTGCCACACATAACTGATGAAAAACTGAGTCATAATAATGTATACAGTATTGAATTATTTGTACCAACAAATGCACTAAGATAGTTTTTTCACTGTTTTCTTTATTATAAGGATGCTCCAATACGCATTTCGGCAGTTATTCTGCCATCATCAGGGGGTATTTTAAGTGAGTTTTTACATAGACCAATTCTTTGGTTAAGTCATAACAATGAGTCAGTATTTGTTACCACATCGTATAAAATTTTTGTAAAATTAGTGGTATTGTTAAGCTGCTAAAAGTTATTAAATTTTAAAAATTACAATAAAAACAAGTAGTATATTATACTACCCTCCTATAGTATAATTATTAATTAATGGCAACGTGGTCCTATTTTCAGCGTGTATTCCAGTTATCTGTGTGTTATGTGTTGGTAGGACCTCCTTGCCTCCTGTCTGCGTGGTTAATGTATACAGTGTTTATATGTGGTATGGAGGAAGTGCCACACATAACTGATGAAGAACTGAGTCATAATAATGTATACAGTGTTTTTACCTGGCATGGAGGAAGTGCTACTAATACCTTGGATCAGAGTCATTTTCTAGAAACTAATAGTGCTCAGCTGCTCAAGAAATTTCCTGCCCTGTATGGAAGCCAAATGCCATTACCTGTGCTTTTTAGTTGTTGGAAATGTGAATTATCTGTGTTGTTGCTACTCTTTATTTTGTTACAAACCTCCTTTATTTTTTGAAGGAGCATGCATTTTTCTCTTTGTCGCTGTGTCCTGATCACTTCCAGTGGCCATTTCCCATCATCCTCATCCTAGTGCCTTATCATGACTCAGGTGGTTAGTCACTGGCCTCTTACTGTGAAGGCCCAGGTTTGACCTCTAGGGCTGTCAGGGTGGGAGTTTTGGAGGACAGAGTCACACTGGGACCGGTTTTTCTGTTTATACATTGATTTTTCCCTCTCAGTGTCATTCCACCAATGCTTTATAATAATATTTGATTCATATAACATCGACACTATAAAGTGTTAGGAATTGACAGTGTCAGTAAGTACGACATCAGAAAAGACACCTGTCCTCCTTGTGGAGAGCATTTTCCCCTGAGGTGAAGTGGCTAGAGCATGTAGCTGATCACTTGTCTCCATCAAGAACATAGGCAGTTCTACCTCCACTCCCACATGTGTCTTCCTGTCATGGTGCTTGATTAATGTCAAGGACTTCTTTGCCTTACATTAACATGTTTATCATATGCTTTTAATTTTGTGATTGAGGATTCAGTCAACATCTGGCTGTTCCATAGGCTGTTTCCTTGTGCACCTTTAAGCACATTCATAAATTACATCATAACATATGCTTATTCCATTTTGTACGTTTTGCATTACAATTGTACTGCAGTGGAAAATCTACTAAGGATATAAAGAATTGGGGAAGAGGAAAGAATTATACCATACGTGGCCAGGTGCTGAGACGTTGTAGTGAGGCATCAGAACTTGTGTATTCATGGGGACTGTACACTCTGAGTAAAGCAGTACCATACCCACTGTACAAAACACTGGAAGGCTCAAATAAAAGTAAGTTGATTCCATTTTAAAATATTATTCATCTCATATAGATAGCAATATAAAAAATACAGTTATTAACATATTTTAGATTTTCAATATGAAAACCAGAACCTAAATTTTGATGAGCAACCATGAGATGTATGCATTTTTTAGGATTTTTTTATATGTTGCCTCATACGAATACTTTAGAGAGAGATGTTGATCTTCCATTTGCATGTTGGCATTTAATAACCACCTACAGTTATGTGTCAAGTTGTGTCAGGTAAATATAATTCTGTTATATTTAGGAAAATACTTGCAATATATTTCGACTTCACACATCAACATCAGGCACACTTGTGATTTTGTTGCCACTAGAACTTTCAATGTTAAAGTCCAGAGCAAATCTAAAAGTTGTGCGTACTGAATTTTTCTTTATGTCAGTGAGTATAAACCAAATAAACTTTGCAATGCTTGGAATTATCATGGTATTTGTATGAACAGTTTTTAAGGAATTTAAAAAATTTTTATCAAAGTATGGAGAATGTCGCTGAATACTGTAAACATTCATCTTTTCACTGCAATAACAATATTTTATAGGATAATTTTGGCTTGTAGATGAAGCTGGGTAGTTGGCAAGTGTTGTTAATTTGAAAATTCAGAAGTCTAGACTTGACTGAGAAAGTATACACAGAAATGTATTCACCTAGAGCTGATAAAAGTATTTCTCTTAAAGATGCTTCTGATGTCTTAGACGAAGACAGCTGGAACCCTACAAAAAGTTACAAATTCCACAATTCCACAATTCTGTATTGACTGCTGAATTCTTATGCAGCAAAATTATACATCTGTGGCAGAATGACTGCGAATGACAACTTGGTAGGGATGTGGAATGAAGTTTTCATGTCCTGTTTAAATGTACTATCTTATACTCACGTGGATGGCTTAAGGAGATCCACAAAAACATCTTGGGATTACCAGTCTTTAGCTTATTTTGAACTGTGTAGCTCCTGAATGAAAGTTAAGACTTTATTGGTGCTTCATTAACTCATTTCTTGAATTTTACGAAGCTGAAATTCCTTTTTTGTAAACCTGTGTACATATTTCTTTGGCTAAGGAAACTGTTCTGTAGAATTTCCTAAATTCTGTCTACAAACAGCTGTTGATATACATGACATGGGTGAAAGCACAAAGTGGATATAAAATGTACTGTCACTATGTAATAAAATGTGTAAAAATATGTAGTCACTTATACAAAATTTATTGTCAATTTTTATCCTTTATTCAGTGAGTAATTTACAAGGATTGCATGGGAGAACAAATGAGTACAATATTAAACCATACAGCATGGTGTATGGTGTTTATGGTGTGGAGCTGCAGGTGGAAGAGAAGACTGGAGGAGGAGGACAGAAAAGGCATGTGGATCATGATATGGTGAGAACACTGAGCAATATGTGTTTTGTGTATGGAACCATTAGAAATTGTCAATACTATATACAGTGTACATGTAACTCCATCACTTGTGACCTAACTGATCCTTCGAGGTCCACTGTAATCAAGCCATCATAAGTCTGGCCTGGAAGTCACCACAGAAAGACTGAATTCTTTTGAAGTCACATTAGGTTTATCCAGTAATCACAGGATATTATATTGCTGTTCAGAATACACACAAAGCTAAGACTGAGCCTTCCTATTTTAATGAAAAATCCACCTTCATACGGAATCATGGTCTGGGAGAAATAATGCTATCTCATTGTACATCAGTTGGCCTGAGTCATGGCGACATGGTGCGGCATCAATGCATGTACCGAGATTAAGTTTGTTGCAGTTACATTTTTTGATGTTTTAGTGTAATTTGTTACGCACGTCAACAGTTGCGAATAATTCATAGAGTCAAATTTCCTCAAAGACCAGTAATATCATCACATGCGCACACTCCTGTGCATGCACACACACCCACACGCACGCACACACACAGTCTATAAAGTTCCCGTACAGGCCATGAAGGCATAAGGGGAATGGAGGCATAGCTCCACTCATTCTTAACCTCGGCATTTCTCTGCTCCTGGAAATCGAGGCGTGATTGTATGTGTATTATAAATTTACTGTTCAGTGCTGGTTCCGTATTATACCCGATCCTGTCATTGCTGACCTGGCTGGGGGCAACAAGCAAACTATCAGTGTCACATCGAAGCTCATTCTTAATGCTACGGGCTCAAAAGATCCAAATGAGCCACATGGAGTAAGGGATCACCTCATTTTTTCTTGGACCTGCAGCCCAAAATCAACAGAAGTCTGTAAAGATTTGTCTGCATTCCAAGGTAAATGAACTTTTGAAATTTATTTTATTGAATGTACATGGAGTTAATGATGTTAGGCTGACTGAAGTCCATAGAGATGAGCCATTAATACATGAGTCTAGTGCCTCAGAGGCGAAGGAAAGAGGTCACTTGGAAGACCTTGTCATAGATAGGAGAATAATATTAAAATGGATCTTTGGTAATGACCCTTCAGGTTTGTCTAAAATGCCGAAAAATTCTTGACTAGCTGACAACTTGTTAGCTTCTCAAGATTGTCTCCAATCCATGGAGTCAGTACATCAAGTTGACTTTCTTGCAGGTGATCAGGTCGTCGAATTGAAGCCTGTTATTGGTGTTTATACATTTACTGTAACAGTAAGTGTCAATGAAAGCAAAGCCCCCACAATTGGAATGTACCCAGAGAAAACGTTACCCGCTTCAGGCAGCAGCACGCAAGAAGTTTATGTCAGGAAGGGTCAAACAACCAGGCTGTCCATAGAGTGAGTCTGCCATGTCAACTGAATGAGTTTTGATTGACTCTGAGACGGCCATGCCACATCTCAGGCGGTTAGTCCCCGGCTTCTCAGCGACGCTGCTTGGGTTCAATCCTAGGGTAGACCATGTGAGATTATTGGTGGACGTAGTGGCACTGGGACAGGTTTTTCTCCAAGTACTTCTTGTTCGCCCGCCAGTATCATTTCACCAAGGCTCCATACTCATTCATTTGTCTTTATCACTAACACTATATTATCTTAGCCATTTAGAGCACTGTTAAATAACACACTTAAAAGATACACTGGATTACGTAATTATGCTGATTCAAGTGGAAGTTGTGCAACAAACTGGGTGTAAAAATATTCACAGATGTTTAGTAAGACACAATTATGTGTTTGAAGGTGTTTTCCCATAATTGTATGGAGACAGTGAAAAAATATATTGTAACCATCTAGATCATTAATAGATTTCATTTAAGCACAACAGAGTTTCAAAATATAATTGCCACCATTTAAATGAGCTCCTGAAATTCGTTTATCTCTTTTCTATTTTTCTCAGCCTTCCCATGCTCCTCACACTTATATTCTTCCTTACTCTTCCAATTTTCTTCCTCACTGAAATTTCTTGTCACTTCTTTCTCCTCCTCACTTCTCATTCTCAAATTTGTTCTTTCTTCTTTTCCTACTCTTCTTGATATGGCTTGCTGAAGAGTGGGATGCATTTCTTCTCTTATGTTTTCTTGTGCCAATTTAGTTTTCACCTTGACTGTCCAGCTGTCATTTACATATCTGCAGTGCAGGCCTGAACTGAGTGCCCTCAGTGGACAGACATCAGTTAATCAATTATAAACATATGCCTTATGGCAATAACTGTGTAAGCTGGAATAATAAAAATATGTGAATATGGTAATAATGCACCATGTAAGTTTCCTTTTCCTCACAATGGAATGTGGCTAAAAATTCTTGTTTGGACAGATTTCAAGCCCATGTTTCCTTTTAAATTTATGTGTTCTTAAACCAAGTTTGAGGTGAGTCAGAAATTCCTTAATAATTGATAATTTATTTTTAAATTGATATGGATTATTGTGTGTGCCTGTTAAACGTCAGGGATTGTGGAGTCTGTCCTTGATAATGGCTGTTGTTACCAGACATAAATAGAGTCAAAATTCATTCCATTTATTGATTTACTAAAAGAAACAATAATGATTTACATTCAGTTCAGGATTGGACTTGTTAAAAATTTAGTTTATTGTTTGGCTTTATTGTTAGTAGGGTTGCTTAGATTGATAATCAGCTACTTGGTTGAGTAGCAAATTGATTAGTGAAATTATATGATTCAATGATTTGTAGTTGTAGGCTTTCATAACCCCTGCCTAGTACATGTTAGCAGTTTAGAATTAAACACCTTAACCATGTATACCAATTTTGATGAGATTCAGTCGATGGGTTCAAATTTATTATTGGAGCATACAACATTAGCTATCATAGAATAAAATGGGAAAACAGGCTAATAACTGTGTTTCCATATTAGCTTGATTGCAGCTACATTTTCCATGGATTTTTGGCTATGATTTGACAGATGCATTAAGAACTGTGGTACCCAAAGGAAAGTAAGCAGTTCAGAGGTATTCTATGTGAAAGTAGTATGCAGTGATGAATGTGAGGGGTCAGATGGAGAAGGATACTATGAATGGACTGCCAAAGATCTGACCTTAAACAGGGAGCTGAGCTTAAAAAACAATACTGAGCTGGGTGCAGGGACGGACAGACTGATTATCAAGGAGAGTGTTCTCACACCTGGCAATGTGTACATAGTCACTGTTAGAGGTGAGTTTGTTTCTGTTCTTCGGTCCCTACCTGAACCATATGCAAGACATTGAAATAATAAACACAAATGTAAGACATAAATGCTAGCAATGCAAAATTATTGTAAAATATGCCTTTAAATGTAGAATTTGAATGTAAAAGTGGAATAAATGAGAATACATAATGAAGAACTCAGTAGAATATATGTCTCACAAAATTGCTGGCTGAGGCAAAGAATCAACTTGGAACTGCATCAATTCCATGCTGACGTTTGCAAGGACAAAACAAGGTAAGCATCTGAGCAGACTGAGAAATAAGAACTTGAATATTACAATCTAAATAATACAGTATAAACAAAGCATAATAAGGCCCAGTTTAGTTATAGGAAAGAAAAATGATGAAAGACAATGAAGAAGTTTCCTGAAACACTGAATCTACAACAAAATTATCACAAAGTCAACATATCCAGTTTTGATACACAGTGGTACAAGGATATCAGAAAGTGGAACTAAGGAAAAAATCAATACAGGAAAATTTAGCATGATACAAAATTGAATATATTTAAAGAATTTTTATACAACTTTTAAATATTAACTAAAATCTGAATATGCAAATTTCTATTAATGGAATGGATATGAACCCTAATAACCTGTAAAAACACAACTTGGAATATATTTTATAGGCTGCAGAAAGCAAAGTTGAAGCAATTAACACATTGTAAGAATTTTTTAAGGGTGAGCTGTCACTCCAAGAAAAGAACATGTAGTACTATTTAATAAACTTCTTTTACATATGTTTATAAAAAAAATTCTGATAATGGGCCATTAGGGCTGAAACATGTAGCTTACAAAAACAATTTTTTTTTGTAACAATGTAGTTGCATTAGATGGTGTCTTAGGATTTGTTGACATATTAAGAAACACAATGGGTTGTAAGGGAGCCTCGTGATGATAGCCAGATCCAGTAGAAACTCATTGGGGTTTTGATAATAAATCACTCATATATATAAATGTTATACTTTGATGGCTGTGACTTACATTAATGACAGTACAACAGTATGGTACATAATCCAAAAGTGTACAGAATTAATTTGTAACATGTGCTGATAAGAATAAGGATGTAAGCATTACAGTTTATTTCAGAATGTCTTTGTATATACTGCTAACTAATTATGTAGTCTAATTATTGGGTTCGTTTTGGGGGTAGACAATACCATACTGTGTTATGTTTTGAATTCTCAGCTGCTTTTACTCATTATTAATGGATGTTTTATTTGTATAATTTTCGATCTGTAAGATTGACTGGTCTATGCACAGGCACATTAAGTTCCTTCTTAAATGCTTTCTGTTTGCAATTTGTTCTTATATTGCATAGGAGGCATCAATGGCAGTGCTGCAAAACGAGTAACTGTAAGGAAGTCTCTGCACCTGGAAGACAGGAAGTGCATCATTGACCCCACTGAGGGAATCACTGCCATTGATTTTTTCAATTTCTCGTGTGACTACCCAGAGGATAGCTCAGGTTTTCCACTGAAGTTTGAAATCTATCAGACTCCAGATCCAAGCAAGCCTGAGACAGGTGAGGTGAATCAGTGCACATTGCTTCAACTTCGGTATAACATTATCAGAGAAAGTAGGGATGCACTAGTTTAGGAAGGGAGTTGAAATTGTTACGGAATTTTGGTGAGGAAACATCTTGAAAATTGTTATGGGATATTACTATTAAATCGGCCTTAATGAAATACTTGTGAGACTGAATTGTATATCAGTGACTAAGGATTATATCCTTGTAGTCCTCTATTCTCCCTTGAAGACCGAAGCAGCAGTTTTGTCCAAAACATTAGTGGCCATCTACAGCAGCACACGGCCTCACATCCTACATGAAGCTAGTCTCAGTATTTACCACTATGATGACCTCAAGTCTCATATTTTGTTGTGATTTTCCTTAACTCTGTGGGTGAATGCAAGGCTCTAGCTTGAATCAGGCTGCAATTGTCCCTTCAAAACTCATACTAGCTCACCATTCATATTTGACTTCTTATCCCCTTTAACTATATATAATGTGTAAAACTGAAATGCTGTAACCTAATTAACCCTTTGGCGCTGAAAGTTAACTATAGCTGACACACAGTGTGTTGCTGAGAAAGCACATGTCATAAAAGCATAAAATATTAGCTCTCAATATTTAGCTATTCCCAAAGTAAACTGCACATGCCATGTTTGTGCCATTCTTAGCATTTGGCCAGGATAGTGTTAACTTTTCAAACAGAATGCCTGAATTGTCATATTTTCATACTCTCTCTTCAAATGCTGTCTTGTGTTGGTAGTTCATAACCATCTGTTCTTTAATTTGGCCAATTTCTCTTGTAGTGTGTTCTACATTTAGATTTATGTAAATTATCTTGAAAGATATTGGTCTTCACGTGAGTTAATTTGCCACGTGTGGTCAGTTGAGAAACACAGCTACTATGTGCAGTAGGTAGTGAGTGTGTATATAAACAAGACATGACTGTAATACAGCGTTCACTCTGTAGTCCTGTTTCTCATAAAACATATCACACAGATGAGAGGGGTTGTTGTCCAAGAATTGTAACAACACTTACACACAAAATCTTGCCCCACTCAGGAGCAGAAGGACAGGCATTTTAGCATGGCATTCTTTGCAGCAATTCTGATTTCATACACTTCCAAGCCTCGGGGGACTGGACTTGTGCTGATGGCAGGAGAGGCTGATAGCTATAGGACAAAAATTTCCCTCCGAATTGAGGATCACTTTGGAGAGTCAGTAAGGAAGGATATAGCAGAGATCATTGTGAGTACAATCTGAATTAATGCAGACTGTCTTCTGCATTTATAAATGTGTACAGTAGTTACTGCAATAGTGATCTGGCTCAGGATAGGGACACGTGGTGGGTGCTTGTGAAAGCGGCAATGAACCTTCAGGTTACATACAATGCGGGGAGTTTCTTGACTAGTTGAGGACTAGTTGAGGAGCTAGTCAGTCAGTCAGTAAGTACAGTAGTTACTCTCTTGTATGTGTATTTGTAAATGTCTCTGATTTAAATTCGGTCCATGGCCAAATGACACATCTGTTTTGAAATCAAAGTTTTTGGAAGAGCTATAGACATTCACTTTTGACTGTTTGCTGCCACGTGTATATAAATCATAGCAAAACTTAAAAAAAGAGCATTTTGGGTGTGTGAGCAACACAGGCAGAACTTCTGGGCACTGGCTCTTTGTCAACTTGCACAACACTCTATAGAATTCTTTCTGTATTTATGTAATGTAAGTTTATATAATACAGTAATGGAAGGAACTTTATCTCATCAGTGAGTTTGCTAGGCTGATTTGCAGCTGGTCAGGTAATTAAATTTTACTTCAGCCACTTTTTTTAATACTGCTTGTAACTGTAAATACATTACAGAAGGTTGTTGTTGTTGTTGTTGTTATTCGTAGGGAGGGGGTAGAACTTATTACCTAAGTACAGATCCTTTCTGCACTACATTTGTCAGCTATAACGTCAGAGTTTTATCCCATCACCATGTTCCCAATTCTTGACTTACAGACATTTCATTCTTCATGTGTAGGTGTATTTATCTCTCTCTGCACAAACATTTCACTAGCTCCAGTGATTCATTAGATGTAACTGTCAAACGGAAAGCAAAATAAAATTCTCTCTTAGCTTCCATCTTACAAAAAATTGCCTCAAAAGAAATAGCATGTTTTTCAAACATCAATTACCATACATTATTTTAGGACCCTATAATTAGTGTCACTGCCACCCAAAAACTTCATGCATCTGTGTGTTCTTGTTATTAGAGTTTGCATGTAAGAAAAGTATGGGGTTGGTTTGGCGTCCAGTGGCCACATACCCAAGTTAGTAAAATTGGTTAGATGGTTCAGAAACTGAAATTTGTGGACACATACAGACATCATGGTCATCTCATAATCTTGCATATTGATATTTCGAATATACTTTTTGTCCTGAATGAAGGAAAGTAAGCTACATATGAAGGATTGTATGACTTAGTGTTGAATCTCTGTTCAAAATTTCTGCTGGTATACACATTTATCACTAGTACTTTTTATGTATGGACTCTCAGACCTTTTCTGTCATCTTATTCGCATATTACAACATGTAAGAATGTTTATATCATAACTCATTGACATGTTTATAAATTTTACCATGTAATAAGGCTTATGTTTTGTCATTATAAAGAATAAGGGCAGTAGGGTAATGAAATCTTACCTAAGTTAAACAAAAACTGACTTTTTATAGAAGACACTTTTGTCTCTTAATAATGGATGTAAAATGGTGATGCTTCCAAGCTCTTCAGAGCCAGTAGAGTATACTTCTTTATTGTGCCACACAATTTCCTGCTGTAAGTGGATTGATAACATGTGATCAGCTAGAGAAAGCAGAATACATGCTTTCATCTTTGTTAGTCTCTTAGATTTTATTACTTTTCAAAAAATGTTTAGATTTATTAAATTTCTGTACACATTTGAATATAAAAAGTGAAAGTTTCTGCTCATAAAATGCTGACAAGTGCTTTAAAGGGATATTCCATGATTATGTGCAGTATTTTATGTGTTTTTCTGCACCATAAGCCAATTCTGTCGGACACAAAATAATATTACGCACTTAGTAAAATCTCTTTGTACTTTGTGAGAATCTAGGATATCATGAGACACTAATTCATTGATTTTGCTCCATTTCAGGTGAAACCTCTGACAGAATCCTCCAATTTCACTAACGTGACAGAAGCAGTTAGGAAACTTGTCTCTGGCAAAGAGGATAGGAAGTCGCTAGAAGCCTACATCAGTGATGGAGACATGTCTGGTAAGACAATGAAAAAGGTTTTGGATCAAAGTTAGTGCAGTTTCGTTGTGTCCTTGGGTGGGCTGTCGCAAGAGATTGTAAGTTTCAACAGACAAGAAAACAGAGTGATTATGCCATAGATAGGACGAAAACCAGACAACCAGAAACGTTGTACTCAAAATAAAATGTATTTATAAAACAGTAAGCAATTTTAAATATTTTATAATAGTTTTTTACATATTTTTATGTGTAGATTAAATTGAAACACTTTTGCACCTGCATTTCTGCATGTATTTGAGTGTGCATGTGTGGCGTACTTTATTTTTGCTCACTTATTCTCACTAAATATCAGCATAGGTTTTATTCCAGTTTTAAGTTTTTTTTGTCTTTATGTTTTGTCTCAGGCGCTGTGATGCTTATGTGTGCCCTTACAACTGCTTTGGATGCAAGTGAAGATGCTGATGAAGAGGAGAAATGGATATTGAAAGAACATTTTATAAATGCTCTCAGCCAGGTATATTGTATTGATATTGATATTTCTCCACTGTGCTATCTTCTACTTTTCCCACAGCATTGACACAATTGAACACAGACTGCACATTTTCATAAATTGTCCATCACTGTGGGCTCTGGAGAACGTATTCTCTTTGCAGCTAAGACTCAGTATATGTGGTTGACACTTGCATCCTCTTGCCCAGTCTGTTCCTCGTTAACAGCTTGTTTTCACATGCACCATGTGTCATTTTTCTAGGCATTCTTCCTGACAGGTGACTCCTACGGAAGCCTAACCTGAGGTGGCTGTGCATAAACTTCAAACAGCAAAGTTTTATATGACAAGTCTTGGGCCTGAGACCAGGTGGTGATATTTTAACTTTACCCTTTACCTTTAACTTTACTTTGCTGTAAGATAAATTATGTCAGCTTCATATAGACTCCACATCAAAGTCTAAATTGTCTGCCCCAGGCTAGTATTTGTCTTGTGATTGGTACCTTCCACACCATCTTGACTGCCAATATGTGGAATCAGAAGAAGCTTAATTTTCCTTGTGAAAGAATCCCTGCTCTTGTAGTTATGTAGCCAAGATGGTAACACAGCTCCATCAGCCTTCACATGGTGCAATATTATGTCCCACTCTCCACAACAGGTATGAACTGAACAAATATGCCCCTGGATCTGTAGGAGTATTCCCACACCACTCTCTTCAGCATATTTCTGTAGATATGCCACATATTATCCTCACAAACTCTTACATATTCCAGCCTGGTATATCATATGGCCAGCGTGTGACTTTAAACTCATCAGAGATGTGATTTATGTGGTAGCTGTCAGGAATGTACTAAACTTGCAAATCGAGAACTGCCTGTAATATAAATTTTACCTCTGTTTTCTTGTGTGTTCTTAAATCTTAAATTTGATTTTTAAACAGGCACAAATAGCCCTAGATGCTGATGTGCCTATAACCTCCACACCCCCCACACACACATGCACACAGAGCCTTTGTATGAATTGGGGCCCTTTCTCCTTTTCACATTCATGGCTGTGATTGGCCTCTTCTATTCTCCATTACCATTTTCTTTTCCTCCTTCCTTCATGAAGAGTCATATTCCCAACTTGGTTCATCTCAACCCTGAGACTAGAGCCAGTATGTATGCTTGTCCCAAAATCTCCTACCCTCCCACCTACCAGACTACAAGGTGCTGTAACCCAGAAAGTTACTCTATGAATTGTAGTCCCTTTGTTATTTGTTAATTTTTCTATACTCAAGACGTCTGCAGTCTGCTGGGTGTATCACAAAACGTTTTTGGGCTGATATTAATATTGCCTTTGGTATGAAAGTGTACTGTCATATGTCTTGAGACTAATGAAAATTTGCACTGCTCATTGTAGGCACTTTCAGAACAGCGGTTTTATTCACACTCAATTCCATTTCGTTTGATGACACCTTTTTGTTTAGAATGTACTAATTTTAATGCAGATTCCAATGCAACCATGAATCAGCTGTCAAGCAAGTTGCTTCAGTGCTTCATCTGGTGCTGGGAGTGAGAAAGAAAGACGACAATCCCATTCCACATGGAACTATTCTACTTCATCTGACATTCTAAAAGCAATCACAAATCATTTTATCCTGAAGTTGTGGAGCCCTACGAGGAGACAGAACTGTCAAATGAAGAACTTACAAATGTTACAAGGTATAAATTTACAATGCAGATGTCCTGTCTTGTTTCCCTACCTTCACATGTGTATACTGTTTCTTGTGAATGAGGCTTTGGTTATGGCATTTTAACTGTTCCACATGGATGGAGCAAATACTAATGCACTAGAGTCAGCTTAAAACTAGTTAACCTTATGTCAGAAATATTTTTCGATGCATTAATTCCGTACATTATATTTTGATGCTGTAGTAATTGTCAAGATTAACTGTAACTTCAGCTATACATGTCAGTATAATTGATTCAATACAAAGACATCTTAAACAGTGAGTTGCTTGCACTATGCTCAGTGAATGGAAGGTGATAGGTTGCACACAGTTATAATGAAAATGTGTTGAGAAGGGAGACATTTGGCAGGAAGACCAAATTATGCTGGAAGGACAAGGAAATGATAGAGCTAAAGATAAGAGAGAATACTTGGTGCAACTGAAATGTTTCCAGTCCTTAGTAAAATGTCTATACTTGTCTTTCATTACCTTCTCATTGTATGTCTACGTGTAATCTGTTAATTCATGTTGTTGTTGTTGTTAATCATATTATACTTGAAGCCATGTAATTTTCTACAGAGGCTGTCATGATCTAACCATTATAACTGCCTATCTTTAACCCTTTTACTGCTAGTAAAAATGTGTGTGTCAGTAGCCTGTGCCACAGGCAAGTCAGACTGTTGTGAGCATTTGGATACACATACAGTAAAGTTTCCCCTGTTTATGTCATGAAACCATATAGGGGAAATAGAGGTGTAGCGTCACTCATTCTTAACCTCAGCACTAGATGGAGGTGGGTGGTTAATTTCACGCCCCGGCCTCCTCATCCCCTGGAAATTACCCTGATACCCATTGAATAGGGGGCTGGTTGGGCCCCAGAGTTGGTCTGGACGTTTTGGAGAAAAGAAAAATTCCTTACCCCTAGCATAGTTGCTTTTAGACAACTTACAATACAATAGTTCATCCTCACACGTTTAAATAAGATGTTCTTACGTTTAAAATGAGAGAATATAAGACCATGGCAGTGTTAGTTTCTAGTTAGTTCCTAGTATGATCTTGCATATGGCAGAATGATTGTATCTGTAACAGTTAAAGGGTCAAGTATACATAGATAGGAAGCTGATATTAAAAAGGATCTTGAAGAAATGGGATGAAGGGTGTGGACTTCATTCTTCTGGCTAACAATAGGAAGGTCTTGTGAACACGGTAATAAATTAGTGGTTGCGAGTTTTGAGGTTTTTGCAGCGATATAGTTGTGGATTATGTTCTTTAGGGATATGCTGCTGTGTCAATGGGTAATTAGGTTGATGCAGCGTCATATTCCAGCAGAATGAATTTCTCAACTTTGTGGTTCCTTAAAAGGTAAGAAATTTTTTGAATAGCTAAGTGACTATTAGCTTCTCTAGCAAGACCCCTCTCCATGGAATATTGTTAACTAAGAGAATAACAGGTTAAACTTTTTATTTTTTATGTGAAATTACTTTAATTGATTTGAGTTAGTTCTGCAGATGCATAAGCATGAATACCTTTATGACTTTCTTTTCATTGTAATAATATGCACGTTTCAGTTTGGTATTTGAAAGTTCAGCCATCTTACTGTCCAGCATGGTGACTGCTGTGAAGATGACTGCGCCTGTCCTGGGAGATACATTGCCAGCGCTGGGACCAGCGTATCCAGTATACACTGATGTGGATCCTACTTATATAGATAACATAAAAAATGTAGGTCTGAGAAAGAATCCACTAAACATTTTTGGTTGGTGGGCAAGGAAAGGGAGATGCATGTGTATTTCTGCTTAATTGAGGATGTAGAAACTTGTTTTTATATGGTATCATAAATGTGGACAATTATGAGTGGCCTGTTTCAGACATAAGATTCACATTCTTTGTTCTTCTTGGACCTTTTGACCCTTGAAGATGAGACCACTACACTCTCTGAAAATGTCAGGATCCAAATTACTCAATGATGCAGTGTCACAACCACACCAGTGCAAAAACTTTAAATTCGCGAATTTCACTTTGTTTGTAGTCTTGTAAGTGAGCATAGGGCATCAAGCATCTTCTGGTAATCTTTCTATTTCATGAAAACTTGTGATTTATTTGGAGACCTGTAATCTTCCTTATGTTAGACATTTTGGTGCCTGTCATCTTTCTGTCCTTTTGTTATATAATACACTTCTCTTTTTCTCTCAAAAAATTACTTCCTGTCACACTGTCATGCTGTGTGATATGGTCTGAATGCTAGGAGACAATATGCAGTTCTTCTAGTCCACAAAAAGCTGTCCCTATATAATGCTGTGCCATTGCTGTACAATCTTTCAATGCGTGAAGAACTTACTGTATGATACCACCGTGGTAAATAGTAGAACATATGTGTGATGTCGCATTCTTTTTTTAGAGCCTGTATTTAGTAGTAAGTAAGACTAATTCAGTGTATGGAATGAAGTAAGATTTTCTTAGCATTTATTGAAAATGTGTGACATCACAGCCATTGATGTAGGACCATTGCTAAAGTTAGGAAATTGCCCAAGTAACTGATTTTTCTTTTGAATAAATATGAAATATTTAATTATAATATAGTAAGGTAAGAAGTAATGCAGAATGTTGTTAGAAACTAGAATCGCCTCAAGAATTATTTATGTTACATTATAACATGTGAGGGGAATGCTCAGTTTACGACCTGTATTAGGATTTATGGTAGACTTGTAGAAATTACTACTGTAGGTGAGATTTACAATGTTAGAGTTTGTAGCCATTTGGAAAGTAAAACATAAACAGAACTGGTCCTGAGAAATTTGAGAAAAAAAGAATTGAGGCCTCTGCTCTTCTGGGATATCACCACATCACTAGGTGATTGCTGCCTGACACTTCAAACCAGTGTAGTGGTCTCAACTTCAAGTGTCAAATGTCCAATTGGACATTATGCATATATATATATATACACTGTAACACAATACAATGTAACTAATAGGGTATATATATTAATATACCAAACTCTAAATATAGAATTAGATATGCAATACTGTAGTGTATATTTTCTTTGGACATGTTCTGTAGATGTACTGCATTTATTAAAATGTATGTGATGTATTGCGCTCTAACTTCTTCCACATCCTGTGTACAGGGATCATTTACACAATTCTTTGCCACGTCTAAGACAGTAGAATGTTATATGATGAAATGCCCATTGCTGCTCTTAATGTACTAACGCATTTAAAATTCATTTAAATTAAATGGTTTGATAGTTTATGGGGGAGAGTGAATTTAAATAGTGCAGCAAAGACATAAGTTCTGTTTTCATTGGATTATTTTGGTGAACAGACAGTTGTGTACGGCTGTATTCTTAGTCATCTCTAAAATCATCAATCAATGAGAGGCACTGAGACTAAATAATGACTTATGATTAAATTGAGACTCTAAAACATGCTGTCAATGTAAAACTGCATTTCAGCATAACATTAGAGACTGTAATTTTTACTCATTGTTTTATTTTATTGCCTAGTATGAGGTGGCTTCAAAGACAATTGTAGAAGTGCTTGAGAACGCTGGGAAGGCGATCCTACATCGCCTAGGAGAGGAACAGACTGCAAAGATCCTAGATGTTGGCTGCATCACTAGCTGGATTAAGGTACAGTTGCCTATATGAATTAAAATTACATTATATAATAATGGAAGTGCGGCATAATGCCTTGTTTATGTGGTTGATTGATAATTCAAAGGTTATTTAATGTTGAATGAGATGTATGTATTATTAAAAACAGTGCCCTTGACACAATAGGAGCAGATAGTTATATAGCATTTGCTTGGGGGCGAAACTGATTTCCTGTAAGGCGACTTGAATTTATTTTGAGCCTTTTTTGTTTTAGGTTGACAAACCCAGTAACTTGGCAGAAACATTAATTGGCTTAGAAGAATCTGGAGAGGGTATAAAAATATCTAGAGCATTAGCTGAAATAATGGAAAATATAACAGATTATGTAGGAATCCAGGTAGGACAAATATATGAATATAATGAACCGCAGTTGCTTTTTACAGTAATCCTTAGTAATTCTCTATCCAGTAGTTGAAAATATTGCCTAAATAAAACAATATACAATTTTGTATGCTTTGTAATTTGGATAGTTTGAAATTCAGTAGATGCATAATGTGAAGTCACTGTTTATTCCTGTGACTAAAAATGTTCTGGTAGAGTAGACTCTTGATTATCATAGGGCAGATTATCTGACTTGTGGATTAACCATGGAACATTTGATGTATTTATTTTTGATTATATTGGAATGAATTACAATTTCATCAGAAATTTTGTTTTTAATATTTCTCGCTCTATATGACATTTGAGTTCCTCGCCCATGGTGTTGCTGAAACTTTAAGTTTGCTGGGATGTTGCACAGTGTCTACTGGTACATGGTTACTGACATTTTGAAGGATCATAGTTCCTTCATCTTCAGGTTAAAGAGCCCAAGATAAATTCTTGGATTCTTTGACCCTGAGGATGAATTTAAGATTAAAATGAAAAATGAGGCAATTCAAGAACTCTTCTTAGACTGCCTGAGCCTGCAGATAAAGAATTATGATTCTTTGAAGCACTGGTAACTATTAACAGTCGATGCAGTGTAATGTTGCAGAAGACTTTAACCTTCATCTTTATGCTACCTGCACATTTCTCTTTTAAAACACGTCATTGTCTACGAACAAATGTCAAGTACAAGGGTAAGCCACATGTCTCTGTCCATCCAAAGGCACATCAGTACTGTTTAGCTCAGATGGAAAGTGTTTATGCTATAGCATTTCTAGTTGTGTACTGCAAGAGGATGCATACAGAACATACAAGTGCATAGTGTTAATGATAAAACATGAATTGCATTTACCTAATTAGTAAACATAAATAAGGCCGCTGCATAAAATGCCTTTCCGAAGTTATGAATACTTTGTGAGTACAGAAGTTACTCAGTCTTACAGCTGTTATGTCTTGTTAAATGCCATAACGAAAATGCTGCCCCTTACTAATAACTTTCAGAATGTTGAAGTAATCTGCACGATATGTAGCTAATACTAAGGGTATATCAAAATTAGTGACCTGATAATAGTGTAATAAATGCACTCCATTTTAGTCAGCGCTGATTGTTACATACAGTTTGTTTCTTTGCTGCAATAAATGACTCTCTTGAGAATAACTTTACTTTGTTGCTGTGAATTACTTGTCCTTATCAGCGAACTGATGTGCCTGAATTACTAATGTTCAAGATGTCTTAAAGAAAGTTTGAGGAATAACACATAGCATTACTGGTTGAAAAATAGTACAGAACTGAGAGTTGATTGTTTTCCAGTTATGTGTCAGAAAGGGTGTGCACATGCATCCTAGTCACTTAAGCTGCAAGGTCAGGTCATTTATCTGTTTAGACAGATGAATGGTGAAAGAGCTGTTCATGATATTTGTAACAATAAATGAAATACAATTATGTAAGACTGGAAGTTATGACATTACCTTTGTTCTGGAATGTGATGCTGTGTGTGTCAGTAGATAGGTACCAGCATAGTAGGGGAACATTTTACCTCCATCAGGGAAGCGAGATTTTCACAAAATAATTAATTTGAAGACAGCATATCATTATTTGTAGACCTCAGTGTAATAGCAGATTATCCTTGCCATTGCCACAGATAATCAAGCCTAAAATAATTCAAAATTGTAATTTTGTTTAAAATATTCTGTCTGAAAGGGAACAACATAATACAACAATACAGTAGTGTGAACACTTCTGTGGGAACATCCCACCAACTGCAAAGCGGCAACTTTCGTGCAGCTGTGTAGCAGACCGCCGCGAGCACTAACCATCCAACCAACCAAAGAGCTAACTAAGGGTGGGAACTTGCGCGAAGCGCAAGTTGACGTCCCTTGGTCTGTTTAGCCATTCTTGCATTTTAATGCATCGCTGGGCTTAATCCCTACCTAAGTAACCCACACTTCAGTTGATAATAAGGCATGATGAATCATTTAAACCTGAGATGTGAAATTTATACATGGCCACATGTTACAAATTGTTCACTATTGAAAGAAGGTAAAGTTTTCCCTGTCCACACCATGAAGGCATATAGAGGGAGACGAGGTATAGCTCCACTCATTCTTACTCTCTGCACTGGATGTAGGTAAGTGGTTAACTTTACACCCTGGCTGCTTTACACCGGGAAAGAACCCCAGTACCCATTGAATAGGAAGTTGGGTGGGCCCTAGAGCCAGCCTGGATGGTTTGGAGAAAAGAAATTGCCTGTACCGGGATTCGAACCCCGGACCGTCCAGCCAGTGGTGTAGTTGCTATACCGACTATGCTACCCCAGCTCAACTGTTCACTATTAAAGGAAATAAGTTATAATCCTTTAAAACCCTCTATTCTGTACATTTTTAATACTTGTTTAATTACACGCAGTTGCTGCATTGATAAATCTTAGTTGCAGTGGAGAAAAGGACACTGCTATGTCTGGAGACTGTTGATACAAGATGCTGTTGTTCTAAGTGTCAAAATATTTTGTTGTCTCAAGGTTACTTTTGGATGTGACAACCCATTTGAATGGGCTCCTGACAGTAAGGATATCAACACAATATTTATGCTGGTTAATGTCTGGAACAAAAAAACAAATGAGCTGCTTGAAATGTCAGGCATATCAGAGCCTATAAATCTGTACTTCACCCCTCACATGAGCAACAGCAGCACAGAGGAAGTGGCAGAAGGAACTGTGACTGTGCCTCTAGCAGCGTTGCACAACAGTAGTATGTTAGAGGACTGTATCACAGTACATAAAATTCCATGCAAGAAGGGACAGACACCCTATCTTAAGTTCAAACCCCTGGGTGATCCATTTACCAAGCTGCAGGTGAGTGTTTAATATATCTGTTGGTGGATAAAAATTTAACTGAAAATTATATGAATATAGAAACTGCATGTAAATGTTTGAGATTGGAATTTTCAGCTCATTGCAGCTTATGTCCGATTTGTGCTGGGTAAATTCTTGATCATTTAGTTTGGTGATAAGTTGAACTGGGTACATAAACAGAAGTTTGCAGTGTAAGTTGGATAACATATCACTCCATGCAATGATTTGAAGTGAGTATAATTGTTAAGTTTTCTCCTTTTAGGCTTGTTTCATAACTTTAGGTATATCACACCATTTCCTTGGTGACTCCATGTGCATTAACATAAAAGCTCTACTATGGATAAGCAGAGAAGAAACATTAATCTGAAAATGTATCAGTATACAGTGTCTTGACACACATACCACAGCAGTAAATTTCGGCTAATTTCTTGTAATCGTGCACATTTGTAAATGTTGTTTCGACAGGAATTCAGTCATGAAACGGTTTATGATTTCTGCAGAATACACATTATAATATACACCTTGGAACATAGACCTGTAAGTCACTGTTGCATTAGTGCACAGCCATCTTAATCCATTATAATTTTGTGAAATTTTTCTTCACTAAATCAATTCAGACACCCATGCATCGAAACAGAGTTTGAATATCTGTAGTTGTTTATATGGGTTGATACAATCATTTGATTTTGAGGTTGTTTGCTATTCTGTATGCTTGGTCCAGAATATCCATGCACATACAGTATTTTTGTTTCATTTGAGTCAGTCCTGTCATTATATTGTCCAGGTGGTGGTTACAGAAGGAGTAAAGCCATCAATGGAACACTTTGAAAAATATTCTGAAATGGTTCCACACAGTGTTCCATCTTTCGGGCAGGAAGGAGACAATTATGTTGTATTTGTGGATGGAGAGTGCCAGCTTGATAATGCTGGGTTTTTTGTTGGTGTTCTGCCACATCCAGACACTCTAGAGGTAAAAAATATTTATCTTACTTAACTTACTGACTTTGAGATAGCTGTTCTGACAGATGATAAACTTGACTGAAAGTCAAAATACATTATTTATTGGACCGCAGATATGGTTAACATGTACAAAATCTTACAATTTATTTCAAATACTGTAAATAGTATGCCAGTCGACTGAATCAAGGAATCTTTATAAAATTTTGCATGAGTCAGAAATAACAATGAATTAAAGTATCAAACTTTGTTTTTTTTAAAAAAAAAATGCATAATAAGGTTGTGGTGTTACAGGAAGGTTTTGGTAATATAGAGTGCATTAGTTGTGAAAGTTATGGATTTTGGTTTGAAGAAATAGAGTAAAATGTTCTTGACTCAAAGTGTTATACATACACTAAATATAACAGTTTGGCTCAAAACAGTGCATAATTTACATTTTGTATCACCAGCAACTTTGTTCTTTCTACTTTCTAAACATACCTTCTTTATTCAGATATGACATTTGTTTCTTCCTGATAGATTGGTATTTAATACCTAAGTAGCAAGCCTATGTAAATCAGTATTCGTACTCAAAAGAGTGCAATTAGAATTCAGCTATCCACTTAAATTTTTCACTAAATTAATGTGAAAGCTATTTCTGTTTTCTAAACCGTTATCATACTTAGAATTACTAGGTTTCTGTACTTTGTCCATCATCTCATGGTCAGAAAAAAACACAATGTTTTGGGAACTGGATTTTTTCCCATCCTCAGGTATTAAAAGAGTTGTTCAGGGCCTGCCATGTGCCAGGAATGTGAAGATATAGTCATCAAAACTGATACCCTTAGACACTATTTTCATCTCAGTGGATATTTCCACAGTTTGTCGATTCTGTCCTTAAGAACTCCGTGGGAAGAAGTAATCAGGGAAATGAATTGACACCTCTTGGTTCAGAGCTCGTAGCATTTCTGGGAAGTTCAAACATGTTAGTTGCTGTTACAACATTAGAACCATCTTAAAATAAATTTGAAACACACACTTAGAAGTTTACTCACGAAAACCAGACCAGGAAGGAATCCACAACAGATTGCATATTGTACCTATAATATTTCATGTGAATGTGGCAGAAGCAGTGCTGGTGAAACAGGCAGACTGCTAGCTGTTCATTTCCAAAAACACAGGCACAATCTAGAAATGTTGTTATAGATAAATCTAAACTTGTCCAACATGCTTGCAAGTCATCAGAGAGACTGGAATGTTGTCAGGATTTTGCAAATTGAAAATAACAAAATATGTAGGAAATACAGGGAATTGGCACATGTAACAAATCTATTCGGTCGACCCAATCTGGGAATATTTCCTATAGTAATTTCCCCAATTGACAAGTAGGGTAGCATGTAGTAAGGAATGTCAGTAGAATCTTGTAATTTATTTATGCTTGTACTTCTGAATTTTTCTCGTCAGTGCAGTTTCGTTTACACAGAGGGTGCTGCCAGTAGGTTGGTTATATATACCATGTTAATTCTGATTTTTGTTTAAATATTTGTGTGTTGGTTTATTGATCTGGTTTCGTGGTATTACGTTTGACTTTTCTTTCCATCTTAGTTTTAGGTTTTCATGGGTATACCAACAACTTGGATTGTTATTTTAATTGTCTGTCTTCTGCAATTTCGTGTGAACAGAACTCAGAGATGGTTAACGTCAGCAAGTTGTTCAGTGATTGAGAATAGCGGCTGCTGGATCTGATACTTAGCCACAAGACAAGATTAACCCCTCAATGACATCCTCCCTGAACTGAGTTGTCTTTAAATCCTCACAGGTTGCTGGTCTCTGTGCACCATTCTGCATGAGTGCAATTTGGGGTAGTTTGTATTTAAAACTCTACCATCCTGGGCAGTAGTTGTAATTGAAACCCCAGCATCGCTGAAAGTTTAACTTGTGTTGATTTCAGTGCATAACATATGTAGTGCAAATTTTTCCAGGCTGCAGCTAACATAACGAATAAAAATGTTACACTCAAAGTGGAGTACTCATTTCAAGTCAGAACACTAAAATGTCATGTTTGGAACACGAAGACACTGAGCTGGCACAACAAAGACTGCCAAGTAAGTTGTTCATTTTTCTGTCACAGTTGCTAGGAGATCTTGAAATGATATAAATTCTCTATACATTTATAAAGGATCATCATCATCAGATGTACAGCTCTTGGTGGGCTTTGGCTTTCTTATTTTATAAAGGATAGTGCAGCTTTATGGTTAGCACTTCATGTCTCTACTGTCAGCACACAGATTTTATTTTGGTTCCTTATTTTATAAAGGATAGTGCAGCTTTATGGTTACACTTATGTCTTACTGTCACCACAGATTTTATTGCTTCCTATTTTATAACGATAGTGCAGCTTATGGTTGCACTTCAGTCTTAGTGTCACCACAATTATTTTGCTTCTTATTTTATAAAGGATAGTGCAGCTTCATGTTACACTTCATGTCTTACTGTCACCACAGATTTATTTTGCTTCTTATTTTATAAGGATAGTGCAGCTTTATGGTTAGCACTTCATGTCTTTACTGTCAGCCCACAGATTTTATTTTGCTTCCTTATTTTATAAAGGATAGTGCAGCTTCATGGTTAGCACTTCATGTCTTACTGTCAGCCCACAGATTTTATTTTGCTTCCTTATTTTATAACGGATAGTGCAGCTTTATGGTTAGCACTTCATGTCTTTACTGTCAGCACACAGATTTTATTTTGCTTCCTTATTTTATAACGGATAGTGCAGTTTCATGGTTAGCACTTCATGTCTTTAGTGTCAGCACACAGATTTTATTTCTGAATTGTTTCTCCCTAACCTGTTGAAGACATACATCTCTGAATTCTATACGACTTTGACGTTGGTGTGCATGTGTTTTACCTCTGATGTGAACCTCTATGCCCTTAGGTATATATTTCCTTGACAAGGTTGTTAGATTTGTGCCTGCAGCTCTTGTTTAGATTATCTCACCAGGCTTCCTAATATCAACCTCAGCATTTTTCCAAACATGAACAAAACAGGTTTCTACTTTGCAGCCAGGGAAGGAGACAACACTAGGTCAACTACACTGCCGCTGTTCACACTTCTCTGTGTTTGCCGGGTCCGTTGTTGCAGCTCCCAGCAGCATCGATGCCTTTCTGGCCATAGAGCTGAATCTAGTTTTCAATCGTAACTTTGTCATACCTTCATTGGTGTGCGCCATTTTAGGACTGTACTGTCTCCTTCTTGTGTGGGCCTGCTGGAAGGATAAACAGGATGCTGAAAAGGTACTGAATCTCACATCCACAAGTAATATATTTATGTATTGCCCTAAACTTATATTTCTAAAATTTGAAGAGTTGTGGTTGCTCAATAAATGGTGTGTTTCAAAAGCATTTTTGCTCTGCGAGATTTGAAATTTTCATGGCAGTGACTATAAAACATACTGCCATCTAGGATTTGATGCCACATAATCTGGTATAAATATATTGTCATTTGTGTGGAACGTGCTGCCTATGCCTTCAGGGTAGAAGAGTGGAAAATCACTCTGAAAATGGTGACAGCATCTTCCTCCGAAATATCCATACACATGTATCAGACTTTGCAGTGTCGTACCACACAAGACAGTACTTTTCAATTCTGTACTCATATCAGTCACATTTGCATACATGCAGATGTGCCTGTTGAAATTGCTGTTAATTTCAATCTGTCAGAAACAGCTCGAGAACAGCTGACTGGAATTTTATGGAATTTGGTATTTGAGAGTTTAACTAACTTCATTACAGTTTTGATTAAAATTTGACAACAATAATAGATGCATCACATGGCGACCTACTTGCAATGCTGCACACACCTTGAGTTTAACTCATGTATCTCCCTAAATACTTATGACAGTGAAAAATGTGTGGAATGACCGTTGTAGAGAAAAATAAAACATGTTATGTGTCCAGTACACTTTTTCCATTAGTTTTGTGGTTTCTGGGATAATTAAATAAAATGGAGCAAATGTGCCAGAAGTGTTACATGTATGATGTGCTCAATAGATAAGGCTCCTTAGGTCAAAAGAATCAAATCACAAGCCATTAGAAAGTTAAATATAGCTAATTTTTTACTGAAGTATTAGCCTTTTTGTTAATTTAATCCCCAAGCACACTGATGCATTTTTCCCATCTTTGCGTAGGTTTAAAAGTTCCTTTGTGGCAGAGATCACGCTCTTGCATTTATGACTATTTATGCACAGCCATTTCCACTTCCTCATTTTTGTGGTATCATCGATCTTCCAAGTGTTTTTTCAGTGACCCACGCAAATGACGCAAAGGTGTGATCCTTCAGCATAGAAATGGTAATCCTTGTTAATGTTTGACTTGTGTTTTAGAGGAAAGTGACAGTTCTTGAAGACAACTACCCTTGTTGCTGTTATGCCTACTTGATAGCAGTGTACACCAGTTATAAGAGAAATGCAGGAACCACTTCCAATGTTGCCATACAATTAGTTGGTGATGAGTACAGCAGTGCGGTGAGTTACAGTATATTCATTAGATCAGCCATGTCGATGGTCTCACGGTTGAGGAATCCTGTTATAATTTGTGATATTCTACAGAATTTTAATGCCAAGGGTGATGGATGCTGTCAAAAATGATAGTCGTGTTCAATAAAAAATCCTCATTTACTGGGTCTCACAATTGGATTTTTCCACCATTTTCAAGCATGCAGAGGCTGGAAGACATTATAAACAAGGACAGTGTCAAATGGTGATCATATGAAGTTTTGTATTGGGGTAAAGAGAAGTGTAATTTAATGTAGCTATTGTTTTCTGAAACTTTGTACATTACATGAACTTTCAAGACATGCGAATTTTGGTAACATTTTTCACAGAAGTGGACAATAAAATGTCAGCTAGAAGTGTATAATTTTGTATAGTATGAAGTTACATACGCACCCAGAGTTATTTGTATGAAACATTTTGCATGTTTAAAGTGCCAAATGCTGAAACACTTAGGACAGAGTTGGCACATAAGCTCTAACCTAGACTTCCTTGCTGTCAGGTACACAATTTGAAGGACAACAGCAAGAGGGTCCACTCCCGCAATTCTGACAATTGGTTTATGCTGTTCACAGTCCGGAGGCTAGGCACAATCAAACACATCCGTTTATGGCATGATGGCTCCGTACACTCTCCATCCTGGTAAAGATATCAGAAATCTTCATATCTTCCCCACTCCAACCATTTTCCCACAGCAACAATGTGAAGCGTGGCACATCCTGGTGTCTCAGCTTGTATATGTTACCTTTAAAGTGTGAAATCCATTATTTCATGAAATGCTTAGTTGTTTCATAAAGTAATGGCAAGGGGCAGTACAAATTTATAATGGTCACTGCTCAGAGTACAGGAACTGGCCAAGGATTTCAGAAGTGTCCTGCAGCAGTAATGTCAAAAAATGTGTGTTTGTGTAAAAATGAATTTAATGTAACAAAATGACATGAAAACATTATTATAATGTTAATTTTAATTTTATAATAAATAACAACCTTATGTACAGTATTTATATAACATTACTAACATATTGTTAAAATGTTAATTTTCATGCACTAATACTTTAATAATATATGTTCTTGATTACACTCATATTAATAATTGTATGTCTTTATAAATAATAAATTTAATGTATAGTTCATGATTACCACATGAATAGGTTAGATTATCTTCATTAAAATGTTATTCAATTTTATTTTCACATTTAGGTGATGTTTTTGCTCTTTCCATGTTCTTATCTGTACAGTCCTTGACCACTTACATCAAAGTTAATTACACGCTCATCATTTTACTGCAGTGTCCCACACAAATACCCTAGCAATCAAATGTTGCATTTTCTGACATTTTTCCTGGTTTTTTAAGTATGTTTCCCACTGATTTTGTTTCTGCAAATATAAAAAATTAACTTTCCTGTTGTCTGCATCCTTTAGTACTTGTCTCTCCTCATTATGATAGTCCTAATCACATAGAAATGAAAAGACAAATCACTTTCATGAAACAATGCTTTTATGTGAATGCAAAATCGGATTTTGGAAGCTACAAGGCTTGAACCCATGTATATTTAAGATGACTTAAAAACATGCATCTAGTCTACACATAATGTGGAAAGAAGTGGTCCAAGAATTACCTTTAAAACAAATGCTTCTAGATCTGTGTGGAAAGCATGATGTGAGAAATGGTAATGCAGTTACATGTGTGGCTGTCTCTGTTTTTCAGTATAGGTCTCTGTAGTTTTCATGCTTATGGCTAGGAAAGGATGGATTAAAGTTTAGGAAGGAAAAATGGTGTTTGGACTTAATGACTTCATGGTTTCTAAGTAAATAACCGTAGATGATATTGAGATGGGATGCATATTGATCATTGTATTAGAACGTATATATGAGGGCAGCAATGTCATTAGTAAATGGACATACCTGAACATATAAATATGTATGTTGCATACGTTAAAAGTTGGCAGTAGTTACAGCGTCAACTTTGTACTTTAATTTTTACTTATTGTGGAATTTTTTAAAATATAAAGAACTGATATTTCCTTGACAATAGCATGGTTTGTTTGCAGGTACTGTAGCAGGGTCATAGTGAGAGACATACAAGAAAATGAAGTTTGGACATTTCTGGTGAATCGCTGGTTGTCAGCGACACACATGGGGAGCAGTAATGACTGTTTTGTACACCCCGCCACAGTAGAAGAACTATACCACTGGAGACTGCTATTTATTGAACATGTTAACCTTGGCTTCCAAGAACAGCACATCTGGTGCAACATTTTCTGGAGGTAGCTTATTCATACAATTAGAAATTGAAAGCCTTGAAACAATGATGCAGATAATGAATCAATGAGAGGGGGAACCAAACAATGTTTTGGGACATTAGAGATAATATTATCTGCTGACAGAAAACAGTCTAGCACTATCAAGAAGTTGACAGACTAACCAACCGCCTTGCTGATATTAGAAAAAAATGTTCAACACTGCTAACACAAAAGCATGTCTATATATGAATGTTACATTACTTATACTGATGATCTGCTTTAATATCCTTCTGGTATTTTTGTCTTGGACTTCTAAAACTGTTTGTTTCCATTATGTATTCTGTCCAGATTTGTGTAATCTTTTCTTGCTTCCCTTAACACATAATGTTATCCTGATTTAATTATCATACTTAGAAGATAAAAATATTAGTTTATTTTGTGGTACACAGAGCACTGTAAGTTATAACAAACATTCAAGAAATTCTTTTTTGTTGTGGGACCTAGCAGTTCATGGCCATCACCTGTAAAGTTCACATCGTGCTCTAGCCTGAATTCTTCAATCCGTTTGATATCTCCAGAAACTGTTTCTTTAAGAATTTTATGTGCATTTCTTGTGTTCTACATCTGTGACCTGCAAGTCCCAATCTCCTCTAACCAATCACCATGTCTAAATAATGCAGCTGAATGGAACAGTACTGAAACAACTGGTTATGTTGCAGACATCCTCGTAGCACTTACACCCGAGAACAACGCCTGACTGTGGTGCTCATTGTCATCATAATGACAATGATAGCCAGCATCTTACGTTCTGGTACTGTGATGCATGATCCTGGTAAGTGATGATACTACTATAATGCAAGGCATGACACATTTTTCCTTGGTTTAGCAGCTAGCCCAAAAATTAATTAGCCAGATTATTGGGAAGAGCAAACACATGCCTCTTGTTTGAAATAAGTTTGAACAAATTTGTAAAGAGGCAGTTTACAATTCTCTGGCTGGAGCATTTATCTTTATATACATATATGTATATACGAATGTATGTATATACATATGTGTGCACGTGTGTGTGTATCTGCCTGCCTGCCTGTCTTAAGACTACAGGGCAGACGGTCCGGGGTTCGAATCCCAGCAGGGACAAGAGATTTTTCTTTTCTCAAAAATGTCCCTACTGACTCTGGAGCCCACCCAGCCTTCTATTCAACGGGTACTGGGGTTCTTCCCGGGGTAAAGCGGCCGGGGCATTAAGTTAACCACTCACTTTTATCTAGTGCCGAAGTTAAGAATGAGTGGAGCTATGCCTCTGCTCCCCCTATATGACTTCATAATGTGGACAGGGACAACTTGATATATATCACTGATACTTGAGGTTCCCACTGCCATGACTACAACGATTATGGTCTTCGGAGATGTGATACCACGCAGTCTTGTAGCCTGTTGTTAACATGTTGGACGAAACTGCTGCCACCATTTCTACCAGACTGCAAGGCAAGATATCACAGAAAATAATAATCTTTATAGTCACTGCTGTGAAACCCCTTGTTTTCAGGTGATTTTTTCGGATTGATCACAAGTGAAAGTCACCAACTATGTTCTAGAAAGCTTTTATTAAAAAAAGTAATTTTATCACCTACAGAAAATTGTATTTTTTTTTTTTTGTATACCAATGAATACACAAACTCAAACATTGCTTGTGGAATGTAAATTTATATTACACATTCTGGCAGTTAAAAAGTCATTGCATTAATAAATGTAGAGTTGAATGAGCACTGAACATGATTTAGCTGAAATAACAGTAAAGAAGTTCTTCCCTGACACAAATGATATGATAAATATTACAAACATAATGACAGTGCAAAGCTTTGTGACTGTTATACATGGGAATAAATCAGTAAGCTGTACAGTCATTACTGTATAGCTATTCATAGCTTTGGTCTTGTAGTAGAAACAACAGTGAAGGAAAATGGGCACTGTCAGTCGTTTCCAGAAGTTTTTCTTGATATCTAATTTTACAAATCAGCCCCCTCCCCTCCCCATCTACCCAAAAATGAAATTCTAGATATATTGGTGCAGTCGCTACTACACAGATAAACAAATTAAAGAGTTTGTCATGGACTAATGTAGTGTTTTTTTCTCTGATACAGCTGAACAGCTTGGTGAAACCAGCCTTGAAGCATTTGGAAGGGAATTTCTCAGTGCTGTTGTAGGGGCTGCCATTACATCGCCTATCACTTTCATCTTTGTTCTTCTCTTCAGGTAAGTTGAAATAAAAACTACTTTGTGTTGTCAACCACCTTGTAACATACATAGGCTATTTAAAGAAAACAGAACTATGGTGTGATGCATGACACCCGTATTCAAGATCAGACACAGTGAAATCATGCTGTATTTCCTATTTCGGGGAAGACATCATTCATATACCAAATTGTCTTGATGTGACATGAAACACTCTTTTTAAGCCTTTTGAAATGTAAGTTAAATTAATGATTTCCTGCCATTATTAGATTAATTAATTTAAATTCCTTGCTTCATGCTGCTTCAGATATTGCAAAGGGTTATTTTTATTGTTCATGTTATTTTTTTTTTATTTTCCAAATATTATGTGCTTTGTGTAAGAGAAAGTAAAGGAATAAGTTCCACCATTTTAGTATCATACCAGGTAATGCTGAAAATCAGTGTTAATATGTGATGTGCTAATTGTCTAACTAAACATCTCGGCAACAAGAGTAATTTACAAAGTGCAGTGCAAGGTTTAATTCTTAATTTGCAGACAGTTTTGTTAAAATGTTTAATTAAGCATATGTGTGTGTTTCATATAATTTCTGAAAAATGGTATCTTGTTAGATGATTTTCACTTTCAACTTGTTCACTTCTGTCAAAAAATTAAAACTTTTTTTTTTTTTTTTGCCTATTTCAATGTGTTTTCTGCAGGAAAACTGCTCCCTATAATGGAGACTGTAACAATGGGAAAGACTTAAAACTGCTTGCTGCCTCAACAGAGTCACCATCTGATGCACAATCTGCAGAAATGAAGCCACTGGAAACAGGTGACTCTTCAACATGTACAATACCCAAACAGAGAACAATACCGAATTTCTGAGATAGAAATGTGGCTTTTGAAGAAGAGGTACTGGCAAAACAGATTATGTTTTTTTGTACTGAGCAGTGCATATGCAAGACGCTGCACTATGGCACTTTTTGCGCGCGTAGTATGAGCTGCACTACACGCTCAATTCCCAGGTTTATTGTTAGGGTGAGATGGTTCCGTTCTGTTTGCCAGGAAATCCCAACGTATTGCTCCTCATAATTTGCCTTTGGGATACTGCAAAGGACACTGTGCATGCCAAATGAGTGACAGTTTGCAGTGTTTGTGGCACAGAATCACAGTGGTAATAGCTTCACTGACACCTGCACTGTCTGCCAAGGCATGACCTTGTACATTGTCTTGACATTTGCAGGGCTGTGAATGGAGCCCATACTGAGTCATAGTTCATAATTGTCATACCAATGTGCCATGTTGTCATTTTCAGTTTCTTACACTGGACTGATTCATATGCCAAATTTAGTGCATTTTGTGATTAAGTTTCCATATCTATATTGTTCTCTGACCTTTGTATCCATAAACATATTACCAAACTTTGGAGTTATTTCTGTGGACTTCACATTTAAATGCTAATGTACATTATTTATTGTATTATTTACTCAGTCGTAATCACACTGCTAAAATCCACAGTGTAGGAAATATTTAGGATATTATCCATAATCATTTCTCTTATATAAATATGCTTCCTGTTCTTACTTTCTTAACTTACTACCCTGGGGTGTAAAATATAAACATTTAGGCCTAATTACAGTAACACAAAAGTCCCTACCCAGAGTTTCTTCAATCCAGCAGGTACCTGTAAAGTGTGGTAGTAACTTTCTATGAATGGGGCCAGGATAGCATAGTCGTATAGTGACTCACTACAGGCTGGACGGTTAGGGGTTTGAACACTGGTGGGGGCAAGAGATTTTCTTTTCTCCATACCCATGAAGACTAGACCTGGGGCCCATCTAACCTCCTCTGCAATGGGTACTGCAGCTCTGTCCCAGAGTAAAGCAACAGGGGCATGGCATTGATCACCCACCTCCATCTAGTGCCCATGTGAAGCATGGGTAGAACTGTACCTTTACTTCCCCCTGTGCCTCCAATGGCAAGTTATGGGGCGAACTTAACCTGAATGTAACACAGACAACAGATTTGCATGAGTAGAATTCTGTTCAATAGGTCCAGATCTCCTTGCTGTCATTTTTCTAATTATTCGCACATCTGATTGCACTGTCTCGTGATGTTAGCAACAGTTAATTTAAACACTTTATGTAGTAATTTTTTTAACTATATTAGTTGTGGATGTGGCCCTTTGAGTTTCTTATATTCTACATTACATTACTACATTACAGTTGAAATGTTACATATTTTCATATAGTTTACCACCTGTTGTTATAGAATTATTTCAATGCTGTTTTGGTTTCCTCCTTTAGTCTACATATCTACTTTGTCTCATTATTTACCATAACATGTTCTTCCATTACATCTGAAATAGAGATGAAATGGTGGGATTCTGTCCTTATGTTTATCATGATGGAGCCACTTCTTCTGAATAAAAAGAGAAGGCCTGAAGATAGATTGATGTCAAAATCACAAGTTGGAGACACTGGGCATCATGACATGAGACAAACCTCAAAGCATCAGAAAGACAGGGGATGCAAACAAGATGGCAAATTATCAAGTTACTGGTTTCATCATGAGTTTGTCCAAGTGATGTGGTGAGTATGGGGTAACAGGCAAGCATGAAGTATAAGGCAAGGGAATAATAATTCGGTTGCTTGTTAATATATTCAAATTCATGTATTTGCATTTCTGACAGACAGTCTGTAATGTTAGTTTTTACATCTAATCCTCCATTTTTCTAGATGCAGACTGTTATTCCAACAAAATAAAAACTTTTTACCATTTCATTTAATAAAGCATGCCATACTTTGTCACACACTAATGTAAATCCAATAATTTACAGTGTTTTTCATATTTCACAAATTGTAGGGGAAAATGTACCTAAAAACATGGGATTAATTTATGACTCACAATATGTAATTGTTATTGCAGCCAGAAACAAATGCATGCATTTATTTACAGACAGTTTGAACTTACAATGAATGGCTTGTAGTTGAGATTATCATATGAAATGATGCATTTCAAGTGACTGAAAATAGTTTAGTGCATGTTATTGTAGCCTAAGAGAGAGGATGTGGCAGAAGAAATGGAGACATTTCTGTAAAGGGGAGCTTGACAATTGGTTCTCCTCACCTAACTTCAGTATGGCGATTCAGTCAGACTAAGGATGCTGGACCTGCAGCTTCAATGGATTTATAAAAAGACTGACTTAAGATTTTGGTTACAAAATCTTAAGGGAAGAAACCACATGGGAGACCTATGTATAGATGATAGGGTAATTCTTAGAGAAATGGGTTGCATTGAACAGGCTTGGGACAAATTTCAAAGGAAGTTATTTGTGAATGCAGTGATTAATTTTCAGGTTTCATAACAAGTAATTACCTGAAGAGGAAAACATAGTTACTACTCATGAAGACCCATATCATGGAGTTATTCAGTTATGTTTTGTCAGCTGCGCTTCTAGAATTTTGGTGCTCTCACTTTGGCACTCTGATATTTTCAGCACACTCTGCACAGCGACTGTTGCAATTTCTGTCATGTTCCTGGCCCATTATGGATCCAAGTGTGGCAAGGAAAGGAGTAAGGTGTGGGTTTCAGCTATACTAGCAGCTTTTCTCTTCAGCATCTTAGTGGTGCAGCCTCTCAAAGTGGTCATCTTTGCCCTCATTCATGCATTGCTACTTAAGGTAGGGCATTGCAGTCACCACAGACACCTTAAATGTGTTAATTTATTTAAATGTTATTGATGAACTGTTTGGGATTTTGTAACTTCTTTCAAATTTCATTACTGCCACTAATGTGGTACTTGGTTATCGTTCATCAGTTTAATTACCATAAAACCACAATTTAACGTTCCTGCATTTTGCATTTTCCACGATCTTATGCCCTTTCTTTTTACAGTTCCGGCCAAATGCCCATAAGAACAATGTTTGCTGGATTTTACACCACTTTTAGATAGTCTCTACAAAAACATAAAATCAGGGTTTACTGTAATGATTTATAGTTTTTTCTTTTCGTCTTCACAGAATGACCTGTAATGACCTCAGCATTTGGTTTCCAGTCCTTATTTTCCTCATAATATGTCATGCTGTGTAGTTTTATAATTTTACACAGTATGGTCTCTTGTCTTCACCTCTATCTTTTTATTAGCTGCATATTCAATGGGACAATTCTTTATATTTTTGAAACAACATGGTTTATGGGATTTTACAGTAAAAAAAATCTTTTTTTTTTTTGTCAGTTCCAGTAATTTTCACACACATATACACACTAAAATCATTTAATGATTTTCCACCTTTGAATTTAAACTTTGCATTGAGCATTATCTTATAAAACAGTCCAGTTTTTCCTGCATTGTAGATACTTTCTTCACAATAACCTTTTTTTGCATTTCACCAAAACACTTTTCGCCCATTTACTTGCTGTTTTTGAATCTGCTGACATTTGTAAATTTTTCTGCCTGTATGTTTAAAATGAGGCTGTTTATATAAAAATCAACATTCCTCTGCACCTTACCATTCCAGCATTGCTCAAATCACAGTTCTACATTTGTTGTAACGAGCTTATTGTCTAGTGCAGATAAAATCACATCTTTATTTCTAAATAAAGCTGAAACTGTAGCCGATGAGAAATCAAATTTTTTGCATACGTTAGCATTTTTCACGATGTTCTCTTGAATAATCTTAACTTTTTGTGAATAGACAGACATTTCGTTTTATTTATGAACATGTTGCTCACTGAAGGGTAAAGTCTCTGCTCATGCAACTTAGCAGAAAGACAATGGAATTAATTCTCTGGTAATGGAATCTGAAGTTACAGAAAAAATGGCCATTCTGTGGGATATGATGCTGAACTGGTTTAATAATTTGTCCTCTCAACTCAATTCCTTAATATGTTGCCTAATATTATCTTACCTATTGACTCATTCTTCTAAGTGGCTGCATTTCAAATGGTTTACCGGACAGAATTCTAAACTAATGTCTTATTTCCTTATCAAAGATGACAATTAACAACTGATTTCGTCATTTGTTTCATGTGACACAATCCTGCATGTGGCATAACTGTGCAGAAGCAACCCAGCACCATGCATTGCACAGGCATTGACCTCATGATGGATGGGCTTGAACAGGTTGCATGCACAACAGATCAAGGAAATGCAAGAGCAGAAAATGTATCGACCTCTGAAGAGTGAGGAAATCTTGGTATGTACACTTACTGTTACTACAGCCTTAAAGTCATGTTACTCTGCAGCCCCATGGAATTTAAAACAGAGTAAAGTGAGAATAGAGTAGACATCAAGTTATGTACTAAAACTGGTCTCAGATATTTGAGTAACAATAGTAGAAACATTTGACCAAAAATCCTAAAGTGCAGGCGGTCCTTGGGAAATTGTAGTGTAGAGGGATAGTAACATTAAAATGGACCTCGGATAAGTGTGTTGTCATCTGTTCCATTCTGCACTTTGTGCTTCACCATAACGTGCTCTGGCATGTAAGGAGTGTGGCAATTGTATTAAAGCCTCTTCTGTATCAACATCGACCTCACACTTGTATGGGGCACCCCATTTTTAGGAATGAGTCCTCGGTGAACATGTTGTGGTACTGCAACCATTATATTTGTTGTGGCCAAGTCATGGCAATATAATTATTACAGCAGGTGGAAGCAGAAGGAATGCAGTTATGACAGATGCTAGAAAACAACACTAGAATGATGTCTAATTGACAAGTGACACTGGAAGAGCAGCTTTCAAGTTTTGTTGGAATCAACATCCTATCCAGAATGAGGTCTTGTGTGAGTGCTTAGCAACAGAATTAGTCTGTCATTATAGTGATTTTCATAAGTGCCACTTACTCTTTGTTCATACTTTATTTGTCTATTTTTTGAGGAGTTGCACTTATCATTTGATGTAAATGTAAATTTTGAACAGATGATGCCTATGGGAGTCAAACATAAAGAAATTGGAGTAATAGAAATTCTGGGCCTCCAGATGGATCGACTAATGACGGTGGTTAATGAACAGACATTTGTAGATATTTCGTAATGTTTTTCTTATTAGTGTTCACAAATCTAGAGTATGAGTCAGTAATGCACCACCTATGCACAATCCAGTATATATTTATCTTTCATTTACTAGTTCATAATTTCATGTTCCTGCATATTTCGATAACAATCGCAAAGCTTTGCGTATGTATAGTTCATTTAATAAAGTCCTTGAATTGACGTGAACGTACAATCACTAATTAATTACAGACATAGCAATGCTGCATGCTGTTATTTTTGCTTCATGCGCAAGAACAAGACGAAGGGCGATTTCAAAAACTAAGAATGATCCTCATTCTGCTACGATGCCTGTGACAGTCCGTGCGGAAAATTAAACTTATGTGGTCATTCGAGTATGTGCCTGGATTGTACTTTCCTCTGCTCCTTTGTCAAGAAATAGACAAACTACTTTCACATGCGCCACTCCGTTGCCGACGACTGCCAGGCCATTGAGTCTTCTCAGTCGATATAATTTCCGTGGTTGGTGGAAGCCAGCACCATACTATATAATGTGGCCGAGCAGTCGCTCTACCGGCCAGCGGCTGGTACACTTCCTTGTGGCTGGGCCACTGGAGTAATGCTGAGTCTTATGAAAGCGTTTGACACCAGCCACAGCAGTCCTCACTGCCAATGAGACGCAGTTAGCTTCACTGGAAGTTGCACGGATAAGAGGACAAGTGTCTGTGACGTCATAGCCACGCGTGTCCTGCCAAACCACTTGCGTGTCTGTGGCTGGAACACTAACGGCTCGTCCACAGAGTGGCCCCTGTGAAAGCAGCTTTGTTCGATTGAAAAGTCACACCTGTAGGTAATTTATAGTCCTAGCGAACATTCTCTGAGCGATTAACTGCTTCTACAACGAGACAAGAGATTTAACTATTTCACAGGAAAGGAGGGTTGTTTATCTCCTACCCATTTATAAGACAAATGGACCGGTACCTTATGTGCGGACAGCAATTAGAGGTTTGAACTGCCAACCTTCTCCGCAATTTGAACGTCTTGAAAACAGTATAATTTTAATTAATCTCGATGTTATTATATAAACCGGATAATAGTTAAATCTCCGGTTTGGTTTCCATCTTTGGAAGCTTACTTGGTCGTTAGAACTATTGACCCTGGCCGGATATATTATCGACGTTTCGAGCCTTCGAAAAAGTCGGGAACTATTTACCAGTCGACAAGGCGTAACATCTCAGAAGACTTGAATCTTCAAACTCTGCTCTTTAATGATCTTTCTACAATACATAAGCATTGCCCTCCCCCCTGTTTTTCTACAGCTCTTTGACTAATCACGGCGTAGCAGATCTCGCGCATCAGACCACTGAAGGGCACAAACTGAATTCAAACATAGGCGTAACTTGGCTAATAACACTGGGGGGGGGGGGGCAAATCGACCATGGGTATTAGGAACTTTAATTTACGAATGACTCAAGTTAGAAATAGGGGGAAGTTTGGTTAGAATCAGTCCTTAATATACATACACCCCTTTCCCCCACTACCACCAAATTTTTTTATTTGCCCCTCTTCAACTCAGTAGCCAAAAAAAAAATTTAGGTATAAAAAATATTGGAGGGGAGTTTACCCCCCCTCCCCTTGCCCCCTCAAGTTACGCCTATGAATTCAATAATCAGTGTAAGACTACGTACAGTTTCACCGTCTAATGATGACGCTGTTGGCCCCAAGAAAACAATAAATTTTTTTTCCTATGGCTCGACAGCCCCTTGAGGGCCTAGGCCGCCTTATTTTTCGAGGCTTCATGATCACACACTTTAGACACACCACACTCAATAGGACTCCTCTGGACGAGGGACCAGCTCGTCGCAGAGACCTCTACCTGACAACACACAACACTCACAAGAGACAGACATCCATGCCCTAGGTGGGATTCGAACCCACAATCCTAGTAAGCGAGCGGCCGCAGACCCACGCCTTAGACCGCGCGGTCACTGGGATCTACAACACAAACTTTACTGCAGGTTTCAAGTCTTGTGCCTACTACGGGCATTTCAGAACTTTTGTGTATGATTTTATTGTAATAACAAAATACTAGATAAAAATACTATTGATATTCCTGAATGTATATACACATGTCCTCTACTCAATGGAATCACCAGCACTGTTCACACACTTTTCCCATCTACGTGGTAAACGATCAATTGCAGCTCTGTTTTTGTCCGCGGACGGACGCTTTAAAGTGGCAGTGACAGCAGTGTTGATATCGTCTTCCGACTGAAATCGTTTTCCCCGAACATGTTCTTTCACACGTGAAAACAACCAATAATCACATGGAGTGAAATCTGGAGAGTAGGGAGGATGTGCCAACACTTCTCAGCCCCAACGTTGCACCAGATTTTTCACATCACGATGGCGATGAGGTGTTGCGTTGTCCTGGAGCAAAATGGCACCATGCTCCAGCAGTTCTGGTTGTTTACCACCCGCTCACACTGTCTTATTCATGCATCTCAGTGGCAGAGACAACGAAACCATTTACTTACCTTACGAATGAAGTGCAAGAAAGGAACAATGCGTCTTACTTGGTGATCAAACATGCTTCCATAACACTGACACCAATCACATAATATTGGAAACATACAACAAACTATTTAACAAAAAATCACTTTTTAACCTGTCTGAATTATGTCAAAAGTACAGGAGGAATGATGATTTTTACTCGCCTTACATTCTTTCTACACTTCGGCACATGCTATAAAATACGAAAGTTATCTCGTTGCTCTGTGTAGTAATGCATTTATAAGTCCCGGCAGAACTCTTCTTAAATCTTACTTGTTTTTCAGCTTACAATACCACACCTTCCCATTCGCACATCCAGTTCTAACTGAACGCCTTTCAGCAATGTCAACCCTTGTAGCAACAGCAGCACAAGACAGAGTTAAACTACCTGTGTCCCTGTCCCTTGCAATGTTTAGGTTGCTTACGGTGTGGCAACGTAACCGTCGGTGCATTAGATTTGCAGAAAATCCAGTCAAAACCCAGCAATTTATGCTTTAATACATTCTATACTACATAGTTACACAAATTCCATTCCCCAAGGCTTACTCGTATGTATACCCACATAACAACATAAATTGTGAGGGTTTTATATCACAGGTATATATAAACGGTTAATTCTTGTGTTCAACCTGATGATGACCTTTTAGGCCGAAACATGTAGTTTAAAATAATAGAACAAATTGTGTGTTTTGACTGGATTTATTGTAATTATAGTTGTTAAAAAGCACAACGGGGATGAATTATCTTAAGGTCAGTGCATTCTATACCAAAACATGTTACCTCATGACTAACCCAAGCTATGTGCTTAGAAGGAAAGGATGTTACTACATGCTGTGCTGTCGAACAGGCCTGCTATTTGACTTTGCCCAATATCATTCCCAGCTGTACAGTCGAGAGAAGTGATCACCAGGTTATACGTGCCTCTCGCAGTACATTTCCAAATGGTATTTTAGGCACAGCTAGCAATTCACATTCTTCAACCTTATTTCTTTATGATCTGTATTAATATTACCCTCCTATACACGCTTAAATCTCCCACATACCTCTTTCCCTTCAGGTCTAACACATTTGGTGCCACGGATTACCAACATACGTGGACATACATGACCGGAAGGACACAAAGTGTCACTCGAAAACAGAAACGCGTTAGAGTAGTTTAGATGAGAAGAATAATGTTTCAGCCACGGTCGACTCGTTGGAACAAACCTCTTTCTCTTTCTTTCTTTCCGGTTTGTACGTTTCTCTTTGCGGAAGCATTGCTCGCATCTCCGGCCTTCTTGCCCCCACGATTATAAGTCCTCGGTTTGAGGCACGCAAACGACATGATCGCAGTCACTAGCACTCCCACCAGACGGTCCTTCAGACAAGAACTCTACTATAGTCTAGGTTGGGCCACGAGAAACTGTGGTATCGGAAGTGGGCTCCGTCCTGCAGGAGCTGAAGGTGCTGGAAGTGGGCTACGTATTGCAGGATATGGAAGTTGCCTCTCCCAATTACCGGTCTCCATGTCCACGATCAGTCCCTCAACACGCGACTTGCACGGACAGGTGGCCCAGAACCGCGTTTATTGCGTTCTTGCAGTGAAAGGACTCTTTCTGGCGGCAGTCTCAGACGGCCATGCGTCTGCTTGAGGCGTTGTTACGAAGCGTAGACAAGAGCCAAGGAAGCCGCAGCCCACCAAGGGCTGTAGTGCTGATGATGATTATGGTCCCTCGGTAATCCGGAACCCGGTAATCCGGATCCGCATTTGGTGCGGAAAATTTTGGGCCAACTACAGCCCAGTAGTAACCATTGAAATTATTACAGTTTATTATTATATTACATATTATGTAGAATACTTCCGCTTTAAGGGGTTTTACTTCAGCACTGAATAATTTTTTTGTATGTTGCCTACACAAACGGGGTTTCCCTTCGGTGGCCCGGACTCCCGGGTAATCCGGACCACCCCTCCCCCATAATTCGGATGACCTAGGGACTACTCTATATAATGTAGACCATAACTGTAATTTTCCTGTCAGTTTCGTTTCCTAGAGCGGACTTAACAGAAAATACCAAACGATATTTTGAAATTAATTCCGTACTCTTGGTTGAGGCACTGCGCTACAAACCGGGAGGTAGCGGGTTCGATTCCCGACGGCGTCATTGTGATTTCTCATTGATTTAATTCTTCCGGCCGCATTTTGGCCTTGGGATCGACTCAGCCTCTAACAGAAATGAATACCAGGGATATCTTCTGAGGGTAAAGACGGCCGGTGCATAGGGATGACAATCTTGCCACCTTCATGTGCCGATTGTCTAGAAATTCTGGGAGCTTCAACCTCCCGGAGATCTAAGGGCCTGTCCAGGCCTGTATATCAATTCCTTTACCTTTACCTCTTGCCAATACGTATAGTAGTCACGATTCTCAGATTTATCAGCTAACACTGCGGTACAGTTTTTGCATGTGATAATATTTCTCAAGTAGGCACACAATTTAACTTCTTAGTTTGAGTATAACTCCTCGTTTTGCAGTTCTAGGCTCTATTCTGTGACAGTGACAAGCAGAGAAACCACATGCCGAGCGCAGGAAGGGTACTGCTGCTTATCTGCCAAGTGAAATTAAATTCTTTCGATACTTACGAGTGTTGACCCATAATAAATTTAATCGGAATCCGTCCGGTCATTTCGAAGATTGAACACGCGGACTGACAGATCTACAAATCCTCGCTTGCCTCTTCTACCCACGTTGTATTTCACAAAGAACGTACACATTTTAACTTTGTGCCATGGAATAAAGGTCACCTGTTTTGTGTGAATGTGTTTATTTTTGTCTTTCCTTGTTTAATTAAGCACAGGGAGAACTTGTCTTTAGTTCCTTCTTTAAAGGTTGAAAACCCTCACGTGACTGAACGTGACAGAAATTCCCGCTTTATATCGAACACAAAAAAGTTAATTTCCGTGACCACAAATACCCGTCACTGGTCCTTATCCTGAGCCAGGTCAATGCATTCTACTCTCTTCCAGCCTATCTCTTTACGATCCATTTTAATATCATCCTCCCATCTATGCCTACGTTTTCCAAGTAGTTCTTTCCTTCAGGTTTCCCCATTAAAACCCTGTATGCATATCTCTTCTCCTATGCGTGTCACGTGCCCCAGCCAGCTCATCATCCTTCGTTTCATCACCATAATAATAACGCGCCGATCCAGGTGGCCTTGCGGTCTAAGGCGTAGGCCCGCGGGAGCTGGATTGCTGGGATTGCGGGTTCGAATCCCTCTGAGGGCATGGATGTTCGTGTGTTGTGTATGTAGCGGCCTCTGCGACGAGCTGATCACTCTTTCAAAGGAGTCCTACGGTGTGTTTGTGTGTGTGTCTAATTGTTTGTGATCTATAGACCTCAACAACGAGGCGGCCTAGGCCCGAGTTGGGCTGTTGTGCCACAGAAAAAAAACACACTTGGGATATGGTATTAAAATTGATAGATACAAAACAGCAATAACATTAAGCAGAAAAAAATTCCACAGATACTGACATGGTCAGTCCATCCGTTACACTGTGTGTCTCGGATAACAATTGCAAATGAAAAGCCGATAAAGGAATACGGCATGGCTGCCCTGCCTATCCAACAATATTTAACATGTAAATAAACAAAATACTTTCAGAGTGGAACACGAACAATATGAAGACGATACAAATAACAAGAAATAAAGACAGAAACCATCTTATTTTTGCTTAATATCAGTAATAATAGCAGAATCGAAAACCTTATTACACAGATTAGAAAGTACAATATCAAAATACGGAGTAACAATTCAAAAAAGAAGAATAAAACCATATCATTCTGAAGAAGAGACACTTCAGAAACAAGAGAGTAATTAGAACAAAATCAACAAATAAGCATGTACAGTTACTTAGGACTCACGCTGTCGTACAAAACAGGAAAATATGTTACAAACAAATTAACAAAGTATTTAGAGATGAGGGGATTCATCAAACAAGTTCTGAAATTTTCAAATTCCAAAAGCAAACCAGAGTATGCGTATACAACATTAGCAGTTCCTACCCTCCTAGACGGCAGTGAAAGTTTGAAAGGTACACGTTATGTGACAGCAAAAGAAATCACAATATTTTGAAAGAACTTCAACCACAACCAGTTTTCGAAAAAAAAAAAATCAGTAACTACAAATTAAATGGACACAAAGGACTGCAGCAAGCTATTAAGAAATATCAACCAGCAGAAAAACGGGAGGCAGGACGCCAATTAAAGGAACTTCTAAATTGTTATAATGAGGATGGTAAATTACGGGAACGTGTCGCCATGAGTTCCTACATACTATGAGTCGGTCATCTAACGTGGTGAGTCGTTTTGGGTTTCACTCACTAACGTGATGTGTCCCTTTAGTTTCCTTCACTAACGTGGTGAGTCGTTTTAGTTTCACTCACTAACGTGATGTGTCCCTTTAGTTTCCTTCACTAACGTGGTGAGTCGTTTTAGTTTCACTCACTAACGTGATGTGTCCCTTTAGTTTCCTTCACTAACGTGGTGAGTCGTTTTAGTTTCACTCACTAACGTGATGTGTCCCTTTAGTTTCCTTCACTAACGTGGTGAGTCGTTTTAGTTTCACTCACTAACGTGTATGTGTCCCTTTAGTTTCCTTCACTAACGTGGTGAGTCGTTTTAGTTTCACTCACTAACGTGATGTGTCCCTTTAGTTTCCTTCACTAACGTGGTGAGTCGTTTTAGTTTCACTCACTAACGTGATGTGTCCTTTAGTTTCCTTCACTAAGTGGTGAGTCGTTTTAGTTTCACTCACTAACGTGATGTGTCCCTTTAGTTTCCTTCACTAACGTGGTGAGTCGTTTTAGTTTCACTCACTAACGTGTTGTGTCCCTTTAGTTTCCTTCACTAACGTGATGAGTCGTTTTAGTGTCACTCACTAACACGTTTCATCTTAGTTTCCTTCGTCAATTGCTTGTGTCTTGTTAATTTTCCTTGTGATGTGACCTGTCATGTCAGTTACTTCTCCACCAAAAAAAGCGCCAATTCCTAACACCACATTCTTGCCACATGTGCGATCACAAGAAAGGACAGTGCAGCAAAAATTAAGTACTATGTACTGCAATCATTTTTCACGCGAGAGGAGAAAAACAGCCACCCAATCAACGTCACGCAGCGCGATAAGGCTTCACTCTGCAGTATTTAGACAAAGTGCTTGTAGCAAAGTCTATCAGCAAGAAACACCAATACCAGGAGGTGCTGCTGAATTGTACATGTGCTTTTCCGACACTGAAAATTCTGATTATTCATGAGCTATTTGTATTCAAATCTAGAGAGGCTTAATGTGAAATAAACACCTGACCAGTTATTAATAACAAAGCAACAGTTATATAACATCCAATAAGTGTTACCGTGCCAGAAATCAGTTTGATTTACTGCGATGGCTTTGGAAAGTGAGACGACGCAAGGGAAGCCTAAATGTAAGTATAAAAGGCTGAATCATTTCCTAAAAGTTTCCAACAATATGCACCATAGGTTTGATGATTTTAAACGTTATTACAAAACACTATATATTTCGACATATTTCAGTGGCAGCCACAACCATCATCAGGGAAATTTCACGTTGTAAGCTGAAACACCGGCGCTATTAAATACTGTTTGTCATTATATATGTGGAGCATATTGTTGGTAACTTTTATACAGTAATTTAATAATAAAATACACGGTACAAACAACAATGAGAAGTTATAAAGAATTGGTTTATCTTGACAGTTAATAAGGGGGAAGGATTCAATGATTAATATCTGCGAAAATATATTTCAAGATTTCTGACAAAGCATGCAAGGTGATAGTGAAATAAAAAATGTGTCATACAAAAAATGACTGCCTGCCATTTTGATATCCATCAAGGAAGTACCACAGACATAACTTGTTTTCTTTGTAATTTGCTCCTTATAACAAGGATTTATTTCGGTAGTCATATAAAGCCCATTTAATTTTCGACGAGAAATTGTAATTATCAGCGTCATGTTTGGTCACACTTTAGCACTGTGTCCCATTCTTACACGGCATAGACCTTGAAAGACACTAAAAATCGCATCTGCACTGAACTTTCACGTTATAAACCTAGACAATCCTCTGAAGACAGCGTCTTCTACACAAAGGTACTGCGCCTTGTAGAACAGCAATAGGCACAGCGCCGCTGCTATCTATATGTAAGCTATAAGTTTTCATGGGGAAAGACTGAAACTGCAATATTGACTTAAGCCAGTGTTTCTCAACCTTTTTGAGCCGCGACCCAGGTTAGGCTAATAGCTTTGTCCCACGACCCTAGGGGTCAGAAATAAAAAATATAAAAATGAATCGGTGTAGTAAATGTGAAATTTGAATGATTTAATAAAATTCAGATAAACATACATGCATTTACACCTCTAAAGAAATTCTTAAACAAGGGAATAGCAACTTTAAAAAATCTGAAAAATACGTAAGAAATATATCGCCCCTGTTTTGGAAAAAGGGTACAACTCACAAAATATTAATTTTACAGGAGAAGCAAGAAAGTGGATCCGTTTTACATATGACAAATGCTTTGAGAGGTAGGATATCGCCCACCTATCTTGGTTATTCTTGAAAATGGAGTTGTCTTATTCTCACATATCATAGAGGGACATTAATTGAATGATTTTTTTTTACAAAATTTAGCTGAATGTGGCAGTTAGCCCCGTTTTACAAAACAGGGGCAATATAATGGCGTGCCTGTTGATGTGAGACTTGACTTTGTAAATTTTTGAAAGCTCTTGAAATAGAGGTTTTATATTTGAAAAGCTGCATCTTGGTGTTTATGTTTGTCAGTGTCTGAACAGCCCGGCTCACACAAATATGTAGCAGTAAAGAGGAGGAATACCTTCAATGCCTCATTTCCAAGGTTGTATTTTCCCTTTTGTGTATTAAACCAAGATGCGGGACGGACGCACTGCTTGTACTGAAGTTGTAATGCAGCGCGTCGTGACTTTGCGGTTCCGTAAAGTGCTATATGAGCTACTGAGGTTTGTGACGTCACGCAACTCATGTTTCTTGGCCCACTCAGAACAGCTTCGCGGCTAAAATTTGTGTCGCGGCGCGGCCCACAATTTGACTAGCCCTGACTTACGAACGCATTCACTAGTGTTAATGGTTGCCTTATACAGCTTTGGTACTGACATAGTGACAGAGTGACAGACTGTCAGAGTGTCAAGAGTGGCCTCTGTAAAACCGTATAGACACACATACATACGTACACATATATATATATGAACATAATACACACATCAATACATACATATATAATATACATACATGCATACATAGGTACATAACATATATAATACATATAAACATTCATTCATACATGCATACATATACATAAATACTTACATACATACATACATACATATACATAAATACGTACATAAGAGTACATACATACATCAATACATACATATACAACACATACATACGTACATAATAATACATACATATACATACATATATACATACATAATAATACATACTATAATACATACACATAGAGGTGTAGTACGTACGTATGTATGTGCACAAATAATACTAATGTTTCTGACTCTACTGCAGAGGACCTTTCCTGAAAATATAATATTTATGTGGTAAAGATTCTTAAATTTTTATGGTACATGAACTTCACAGTATTTTTCAAAATGTCCCCCATTTGATCCTATTTTAAGTCAGCTGATATCGTTTCGTATTTGCACACTCCATTTCTCTAGATGTGCTTTAATACTATCCTCCCGTAACTGAAAGTCGTAGACGTGTCCTGCTTCGATTTAGGAGATTAAGGGTTCAAATCTCGGCGAAGACACCAGCCATACTGCAGGACCTCCATTTCTGTCAGTTCCTTGTGGTAAATGAAAGGACAGTGCCTCAAATAAGGGCATGAGTCCTTCTCTCCAAATCTTCTCCAATTAATTATTCAGCAATCAACTCGACATGACACTACATAAGACAGACTGAGCTGGAGACAGCGCCGTTACATAAACAGCAAGTTAAACAACCCATACTCTAATCTGTGGCCAGGTTTCCACAGTAGGTTTCGCGACAAAGATATACATATATTCTCCATTTTCCACGTTCCTGGTGCATGCCTCGCCCATTTAATCTTTCTTAATTTGATCACCGTAAAAACAGCTTGTCTGTTGCCGGTGTGAAAATCGGTCTCTGGCACTGAGGGAGGAACATAGGCTAAGGCTGCTAAGCCGTCCAAGAAGAAAAGAGCGCCACGATCTTCGAAACGTCGGGAACCTTCTTAACCAACGACATAGCGTCGCATCCCAGAAGCCTTGAACATCGCAGTGTTTCTTAAATTTACAGCGATAGGTACTTACGTAAATTTACAACTGGGATTTAAAGCGTTAAGGGAGCTGTGTGAGAAGGTCTTAACATTTCACACATGCAAGTGGGACTTTCTTATAAAGAAATAGACATCTCACACACTGTGTTCCCAAGGCCACACAAATTTATAAACCTAACCTCTGTACATCTGCAAAGACTGCGGTAAGTCCAGAGTTTGTAAGATGCTTAGTTTATTTAAAGATGCTCTCAACTTCAGAGGTCATATAACTTCGGCAAATAGATACAGTGATTAGTAAAATAAACTGGTAGTTCGCAAATGTTGTCAAATTAAAATGATGCACAAAATTTCTAACTCAATGCAATTTAGTCTCTTCATGTGATGCTTCCTTAACAAAATCGTTTGCCCATTTATAATTTATCCATGCGTGACAACTGTCCCCGTCAGTAGCTGCTAATGTTTTTAGGGTTACGAGACACAAACTGTAGAATATAATTTATTTTCAAGACGGTGAAAATTTGGATTGTGTCCGTTGTGTTATGCCACCGTGAACCCGCGTTCCGGTTCGTGGTTACAAAACTGCCAGAAAAAGACATTTAATTGTCATATTATTCCACAAGGTTCTGACAGTGGTGTATGGCATCTGACCTCTTTGACTTTATGGACTTTTTCCACTGTCTAATTAGAAGGTGGAAAAAGTCCATAAAGTCGATGATGTCAGACATTTCTTTGTGGCTGGCTTATTTTACGGCGCGGTAACTGCTCTATAACGTCGCATGATAGAATGACTGACGACGAATGGTGTATTGCGAAGGGTATGACAAGGTGGTTGAAGAGCTGAGGAAAACCATGAAAAACCTCAGTGATTTTAGTTGGAGTCCAGGTTGGTCACCGCCCAGATACGTGCAAGCCGGCGGTTATTCGCCGGGCTCTCACCGTGGCGGGCCGGGTTCAATGCCAGGCCATCCACGTGGGATTTATGGCGGACTTCGCTTATCCCCTCCCACATAATTCCACCAACACGCTACAGGTAAAGCAATCCCATTACAGGCCTGGACAAGCCCTGAGTGTTCCAGGAGGTTGAGGCTCACAGATTTCTAGACAATCAGAACATGAAGGTGGTAAGGTTGTCAGCTCTACGCACAGGCCGCCTTTACCCCCAGGAAATATTCCTGGTACTCATTTCTGAGTCGACCTCCGGGCCATAGTGCGACCGAAAGGATTATGTCAATGAAAAATTCCAATGACACCATCGGGAATCGAACCCGCGACCTTCCAGCTTGTAGCATAATGCCTCAACCAACTGCGCCACCGCGTACTGCCGCTACATAAGCCTGCTCAGTGTCAGGAATTTGTTTCCTCCATACTGAGGGGAAATGTGAAGATGAAGGCAACAACCCGACACATAGGTACAATCTACAAAAGTACACGGCGTCTTATACCAGAATGGTGTAACGTGTAGAATGGTTTCTTCTTTGCCTTTACGTCTCCAGATCTAAAAGACTTCCATGTGCCACAAAAGGAGCATCTTGAATTGATTAACGTGATTTTTCGCTTGTGTTATCAGAAGACATTTCAAGGCAAGATCAGCCCTAATTTAGCGGCACTTGATGTTGCAGAAGGACAGAAGGCTTTCATTCATAAAACCCCAAGTCTTCTGTCAGTACATTACGAAGCAGCACATGGATGACGAAACATTCGTACGGGTTGCCAAATTTGGCGGCGACTGATATTTTGACTGTAACTGGTGATTACATTTTCTTGAATGTGGGGTCACGTGATAATTCGGTATTACTACTTCGTATTCGGGAGGTCCGGGGCTAAAATCTCATCCCTGACACCGGCTACCATTACATATTTCATTGTCTTCCCCAGTTTTTCTTGGCAGATGGCGGCATAATACTTCAATTTATGCTCGGACAGCTAGTTTTCACATTTTTTACATTTATTATTCACCAATCCCAACTTTCTACTACTAATACAGAAGTAAAAGTTAGGCGGTGTCATATTTCTATGGACAGTGAATACAAAATAAGAACCCAGTAACGAAATATGTGGATAAACCTAAAATCCTTTGGGCACTGACACTCATATAAAGCTGAAGTGCACAAATCCCAAGCGCCTGGTCGCTAGGCCCCCTACATTTTTAAGGTGGCGGCTAATATTTTCAGCACAACCACTGCAGTTTTCTTTTTACATACAAAGAGAGTGCATCAGTCCACATGCACCACATAACAGAGCGGTTCACAGGTTCCTCCAGAATTGTGGGTCCTCAGAAGGGAACATGCTTCATGTCACCCTTCTGGCACCTAGAATTTGAAAGTATCTTCTAGATTTTTTAAAACTTGTGGACCCCTGACTTAAAGTATACACAAAAGTTCAGTTCCTTCCTCACAGAGGACATAGGGCGTCTCCATTACAAAGACAAAATAGTTAATGTTGTCTAATTAAATAACTGCGAGAACCATATGAGACAAAAGTACATTGTGCGGACAAAGTGCAGAGTTCATTGAAGTTACGGCTGTTAGCACATGTAGTTAAAAACGGGCGGTAAGATGTTAAGAAAAATAAAGCCTCAGGAAGGAAGGGGTCGACGTCAGAGCTCATTAGCCTAAATAAGAAAGACAGAATCTAAAAGAAGAGGTTTAAAAGATGACTGCCTCCTAGCAGAATCGTCACGTCCCAGAAGATGTTTATAAGATGGCTGTCCGTTGGTAGAAGTGGTTTCTGTCTTCTGGTAGAATCATCACATCCCAGAAGATGTTTATGAGATGGATGTCATCTGGTAGAATCATCACATCCCGGAAGAGGTTTATGAGATGGTTATCCTTTGGTACACGCGGTTTATAAGATGACTGTCTTCTGGTAGAAGCATCACATCCCAGATGTTTATAAGATGGCTGTCTTCTGGTAGAATCATCACATCCCAGAAGATGTTTATAAGATGGGTGTCTTCTGGTACAATAATCACATCCCAGAAGAGGTTTACGAGATACCTGTCCTTTGGTAGAAGCGGTTTATAAGATGGCTGTCTTCTGGTAGAATTGTCACAGCCCAGAAGAGGTTTACGAGATACCTGTCCTTTGGTAGAAGCGGTTTATAAGATGGCTGTCTTCTGGTAGAATTGTCACAGCCCAGAAGAGGTTTACGAGATACCTGTCCTTTGGTAGAAGCGGTTTATAAGATGGCTGTCTTCTGGTAGAATTGTCACAGCCCAGAAGAGGTTTACGAGATACCTGTCCTTTGGTAGAAGCGGTTTATAAGATGGCTGTCTTCTGGTAGAATTGTCACAGCCCAGAAGACAGCATACTTCATGCTCACCGCCTTGAAAACCTCAGACTTCGCAAGAAGAATATGTTGATATAGAATGTTGAAATGAGATGAAAATGACGGAACAAAGGGATGTACCCGTAGTTTGGTTTGAACACAAAATAGATGGTAAAGTGTAATGTCACAATTATAGAACACTCTCGCTATTTGTCGTATCATAACACATATTTAACGAAGTCCTGTAAACTACATCGTAGATAGATGGCTATCAAAACATATTTAGTAAACAGGCGACAAACAAGAACCGGATTTTATATAGTAGGAATATTATACGTAGAAAGATGTTAAAAACGTAATTTTTAAAAGTGTGTTTTTAACAACGCTCTTAATTAGCCTACTAAGATTATATAGCTTCAGTGATCGATGCATATAAGAATATGGATCCTAGGTGGAAAGATGCTGCAAGGAAAAAACTGAAGTACCAGGAGAGAAAATTATCACAGTGCCAAATTTTCCACTACAAATCCCACATGAACTGGGACTAAACTCGGGTCTCCGTGGTGAAATGACGGCTAGCTACCGCCTGAGCGATAGCACTGCCTGTTACAAGTGTAACCTAAAAAACTTGTACATAAATTTCGACTAGTTACGAACAGGGTTCTGGAAGTGTTTACATAGGAAATTTAATAAACATAATCAAAATAATATTTTGTAGCATAGAGATTATTCTCCAGAACTTTTTCTGGACAGAATAACAAAATTCAAGAAAACCTCGATGTTCTGGACAAGACTCAAAGCGGACATCTCTCGGACACAAGTCAAAATGGTTACCACTTGAATCAATTATCTCGGCGCAGATGATTATTAAAATAAGCAGTGTATAATCAGAGAAGTACACGAAAGGAATATCAGAAAAGTATGGGCAAAGGGCCAGTTCTTTAACACTATAACACGTGGTACACATAGTTACCACAGTCGTTGTTAAGTAAACAATTATCGTTGTGTGCAGAGCACATTTCAGGCATTAGCGACGAGGATACCAAACGAAGGGGGCGGAGCCTGAGAGCGGAGCGATCTAGAGACAGAGATGCAGACATGAATCAAAGAGAGTCACGTATCAGCAGAGCGTGACAGACTAGTTTCAGCACTATACAGTGTTAAATTCGAGACGAAACAACATAACAATGGTCTTCAACCCCAAAATAAATCAGTAACATAAAAGTGAATTTAAAAAAACATGGCAGCCGTGAACGCGTGTTTTGAACCTGATGATGGTGAAGTGGCGAAAAACGGGGGATCCCAGCTTCAGCAACCTGTCAGCGGTACCACCACTGCACAAACTGCACAGCAGAGCGAAGGAAGTCGGTCAGGTAACGACTCTTTCGATACTACGAAGGAGATATCTTGCATAGAAACGTCAGCCACTTTTGCTCTGAACTGCTTTTAGTGTTTAAGTATTTTAGTGCAGAGTTTTTCTAGCCTTTTTACCGTTCACTAAAATTATTTTCGGTATTTCGTTACTTTAAGAGCCGGAATAGCTCAGTCGGTATAGCGAATAGACAAAGGAACGCACGACCGAGGAATAAACGTTCAATTCCAGGCAGAGTCAAAAGTTCCCCCTCCCCCGCTTCTCTCTAGACTCTCTGTACGCCTCACTAAACCTCCTGACAAATGGGAACCAGGCTGTCAATTTGACCCTAACCCCCACGTAGTTCCAGTGTTAAAAACGCGTGGTGTTCTACCTCCACTCCCTCACACGTCCTCCTCGTGTGATGTTATTTTAACACAAGGCTAATTTGACCTTCAAATATTTATTTTTCATTAATTTACGATGAATGTAAATTGCCGTAAATATTAAGCGTACACTAATGTTTCTCAGCCGGTTGTTCTTGAAACATTCGTTTCAGCTGGCCCTATGTTTTTATTTAGCTTCATTTTAGGCCTATATATACTACCACATATGGAAAGATTAAAGTTCTGCTCTTAGTTACATTTCTCGTTAGATGTCAGCGACTGTGAAGACAGCACCGACAGAAGTCCCACGTACCTACTGCCTCATAAGTCCGTCCAGGTGTCACGACGCCCCTTCTAGTCTGCTTCCCTATATTGCCCTCCTGTGGTCAAGCCATTCTGTTCACAGGTCCGCAGTGATTTCGTTAGAGACAAGAGCTTTAGGCTGGTCGACGTCCTTCAGCGGAGGCTGGAAGTGGATACAAGAGTAGGAGGACTGGGTAACCTCTAAGACAGCCATCCTTATCATCGGTGGGATTTCTGCACATTGCTGCAATATACAGGGCATACACAAAAGAATGGTGCGGTATCAAAAGTGAATAAAAAATGTATTTCTCACCTTACACGGGCACAACATACACCGTCAGCGGCAGCAACTGTCCAAATTTCTATTTGGTAATTACAATCCTTCAATGTGTGCACCCTGGGTCACACGACACACATCCACACGGTAATCAAACTCATCCCAGACACGGTGTAGCACACAGAAAGCCTTCTCCTGCTGCAACGCCATCTTTGAAACTGGCCCCGTGCCACGCAGTAAGCATGAGAAGCGAACTGCTGGTAGCGCATGAGAAACTTGGACAGTTGCCGCCGCTGATGGTGTATGTTGTGCCCGTGTAATGTGAGACACAAATTTTTTATTCACTTTTGAAACCGCACCATTCTTTTGTGTATGCCCTGTATTTAGTCCGTGATTCCACTTGACTAGAGTTACTGTCTCTCCCCATTGTATATGGACCTGGTAATTAGAGATTTTGTTGATAAATTACTTTGCGATTTTGCAAGAAGTGCAGAAGGCATAGAGTGTGGTCACGTCTGTCCGTCCGTCCGGCCACTTGAATGTTTCAACTCGAGGGTTGTTGAAAGGATTTAGATGTAAAATACGCCAGTGAAGACCATCACAAATAATTAATTTTTAATTTCCATTTTTTTTCGTGGCGCAAAAGCCCAAGTCGGGCCTACGCCGCCTCATTGTTGATGTTTCTAGATCACATACAATTAAACACACACACACCCAGTAGGACTCCTCTGAACAAGTGATCAGCTCATCTCACAAGCCGCTACCTACACAACAGAAAACAAACACAAGAGACGAACATCTATACCCTCAGCGGGATTTTTTTTTGTCTGTCCGGGGTTTTTCCTCTTTGATCTATTTTTGTACTGTTTAAATCCTTTTCGTCCTTCATGTCACTTTACGTTCCATGCTACCGTCCTTATACAACAAACACAACACAAACATCCATGCCCCCGGTGGGTTTTATTTTTTTTGCCTGTCCGGGGTTTTTCCCCTTTGATTCATTTTTGTTCTGTTTAAATCCTTCGTCCTTCATGTCACTTTACGTTCCATGCTACCGTCCTTACGACAAACACTACACAAACATCCATGCCCCCGGTGGGATTCGAACCCACGATCCTAGTAAGCGAGTGGCCGCAGACCCACGCCTTAGACCGCGCGGCCACTGGGATCGGTTCTTTAATGTCCTACGATCGTTACTTCATACAGCGTCAGGCGCAAATATTTACACAGCGGGAGGAGCGAATTCGTCCAAATACCAAAATGCAGCAAATGTGATAAACATAGTAAAGACAGGCAACTTGGTAGCGATAGTTACCACAGTAATGTTATAAACTAAATTGAGAATACCTTATTGATTTTAATTTATTTTACGGTAGAACGCAGTTGCAACACAGAGACAGTCAATAAACAATTTGAATATTTTGCAAACTTTAAATATTTAAAAGAACAACAAAAGATTCACAAATAAATAAAGAGTATTTTGAATGGGGGGAAATGATTGCTGCCACTCCGATCAAAATATTTTTACTTCCTGTATGCTACTTTAAAAAATCAAGATGAAAATATATAAAATTACAATTTGTATCTGTTGTTTTGTATGGATGTGAAACTTAGTATTTTACGTTAATGAAGTATATAGGCCGAGGATTCTCGAAAACAGGGAGCGAATTACTTGGGCCTAACCAGCAGAAAGTAACATTAGGATCGAGATAACTTCATACTGAAGAGCTTTATGATCTGTACTAATCGCCAAACTTTGTTCAGAAAATCAAATAACAGAAGATAAGATGTGTGGGGCACGTGGCATGCATGGGAAGGAGAGAAATACGTACAGAGTGTTGATCAGGAAACCGGAAAGAAATTACCGTTTGGCAGTCCTAGTTGTAGATGGGAGCATTATACCAAAATGTATACTAAAGAAATACGTTGCGAGGGGATGTATTAGGTTCATTTGGCTCAGGACAGGCACAACAGGCGGCTTTATATGAGCACTAATAGACATTGGGTCCATAAAACGCAGAGAATTTCTTGTCTAGCTGAGGACTTGTTAGCTTCTCAAGTGGGACTCTGCTTCATGAAGTTATCTAATAGTTCCAGTTTATTTTACGACGTATTTAGTGCCTCAGATTATGCAGCGTGGAATGCAAATTCGGAACACCAGTGAACAACAAAAGCACGTGGAAACTGCGTGTTTTACCTTATGGACTGCAGCTTCAGAATGCTGTGTAATATCTTGCCGTCAGTATGGACTGAATTAAGATTTGCTTGTTATTATCCACCGAAGGGAGGTACGACTGGCGTAACGTGTAGAACACATGATGAAAATTTGAAACGCGTACAAAATTTTTCGTCGAAAAATCTCAAGTAAGAATAACATTACAAATATTTGAGCGTAGACGGGAAATTCATATTAACATGGCCTAGCAGAAGCAGGGTGCTGGATCTAACTGGCTGGATGCTTATGAAGGCGGTAATGAACGAGCACGGATTTTCTGTCGGCATTCCAAGCAAGTATGCACAGAAGGGTTCTACGTAGGCTGTCTGGGAACCCCATGTAGACACTGGTCCTCGTGAATTTAATTTGATACGGCTAACTGCATAGAATATTTTGTTCTCACAATTGAGTGACGTCACATGCTCAATGGCTCTTAATGGGCATAGCGTGTCTAGTAATCGATTGAAGGCCATCTCAAATAGGTGTGATATATAGAAATTTTGTCCCCATTACAGCCTTTGAAGAAGCCATCAATATTATCTTCCCATTGCTGATGGCCTTAGTATCAAGGAGATACATTGTGCTACTTGCAAAAAATTGCATAAATAAAACGTATACGAGTAGTTGCTGGGGTATTTAACGACACTGTTTTAACTACATAAGATAATGACTTAGGCCTGTAGGATCAGATGATATGAGAAGATTACAATTATTGAGTAGGTACGAATGAGGGAGGAGGTGGTTGTCGAGAATTGCATGTTACTTCTACTATCCTGGTGTTACTGGGAAAGTAAGAAAACCCTCAGAGTAAGAGGCAGCAAGCAATTCCTCTACGGGCCTGGACAGGCCCTGGAGGTTCCAGGAGATTGAAGCTCCCAGATTTCCAGACAATGGTAAATGATGGCGTTATGGTTGTCAGCCCTACGCGCCCCTCGCTTTTACCCCCAGGGAATATTCCTGGTACTCATTTCTGTTAGAGGCTCAGTCGAACCCAGGACCATAGTGCGGCCGAAAGGATTAAGTCAGTGAAAAATTTCAATTCGAACCCTCGACCTTCCGGCTTGTAGCGCAGTGCCTCAACCAACTGCGCCACCGCGTTCCCCCGGAGTAAGGGGTAACAGAGGCGAAATTCGAATGGATGTCTCTTAAACACAAATCTAGAACGTTGCCCCTACACCGTCCTGTTCAGTAATCATTTTCAGGACCATGAGGCATTTACAAGTACGTTTTAAAAAAATAAGTTGAAACCGTAGTGTGAGTATCGTCGCACCTGTCAGCCTGGCTGTCCACAAATAACGCCGCGCATACCATGGGGCCCATAGGAATGAAACCCTGTAGGACGAACTGCACTAAAAGCTATCGTATCACCTGGGCTTGTTTAAGTCTGGTTAATTTTAGAGCCAACTTTACTTAAGAGTCAAAAAGTAGCTTTTATTACTCTGACACGTTTTGATTAAAATATTTTATAAAACACTTGTATTTCATAAGTGTTCGCGTGTGTATATTTTTCACTTTACTTCACTGTAAAAGAAACTTTAATTGATGATATAAATAATGCTATTTCTGCAGGTCCTATAAGAAGTTTTATCAAAATCTGCTAAAAAACCCAGAAGATGGACTTAAAATTTCTTTGGGTTAAGTAACGCTTCCTCGAAACTGGACCAAACTAAACTATGTTAAAATATGGTAACAGAATTTACAATATGTTTACGATAAAGATTTTGATCGAAAACGGTCAGGTAGTTTGGAACCTCTTACAAGCGGACTGACGGACGGATATAACGAAATTGATAAGTGTTTTGCGATCTATTTTTTTTTCGAATTGCGCTTGAAAGTAGGTCAAAGTAACAACGGAACTTCTTGGATCATCATACTAGTAACCCATTTCGCAACAGGCCTAGACACCAACATGACCAGTCTATTTATTTAGAGCTTATTTGACGACTCTTCAAAATGTTCCGATTGCATAACGCAGAATGTTAGGATGATCAATGAATGCGCTGCATTTGTGGTTCGCCTTCTTCCACACACCGCTTAATCTTCTTATCGCGCTCACATTATTACAGTTGCGACCTCGGAATTTCCATATGTACAGTTTTCATTTGCTTTTGTCTTTCTTCATCCTAATCTATGCTGTACTTATGATTCTAGATTCGGATTGGATACAATTTGTTTAGCCTTACTAGAAGTTTTCTTGTCCTTAAATGTTCTTGACATATTTTCCCATTGTACTTCCTCGTGCTCTGTACATACAAGGTTCTGAAATTGGTATTTTAGAAGACGCTACAATGACTGTAAATTGGACGAGAAGTAAATGACGGTATTATGTTACTCAGCAATTATCAGTAATTAATTGCGATGTGCATACACAGTTTTGCCACGCAGTGTCTGTGGCCCGCAACTGGGTAAAAGAGGTCAAGTCCACAATTCATTGTTTACACAACTTCCTATAGACGCTTGACTTTCAGCGACAATGAAGCGAAACAGAATCGCTTTATCACCACGTCCTTCTATCCCATTTATTTACAATACATATTAATTTTACCTTCCCATCTACTCCCAGATTTTCCTAGTTATCTCCTTCCTTCAGCACCTCCCCCCCCCCCCCCCCACCACAAAATTGTGTATGCATTTCTGATCTCTCCAGGAGTGTCACATATCGCGCCGATCTCATTCGTCTTGCGGAAATTGAGTACTAAATATTAGAGTACTTACTATGTATATCATAACATTGGAGGACACTTCAATGCCACACGTATTTAATTTCCTTCACTTAGTAGTAACAACATGGCGGACATGCATAAGAGTGAGGCGAGCGTGACAGTAGCGCTATTTACTTTAGTCCCTTGGAATGAAAAATCCTAATATTGAGTTTTGTTATTTTGTAGAATAAAAGTAACAAGCTGGCTTTCATGCGTAAAATCCTTTGGCCACGTTCTGGTGACAATAACTGCTGAACCAGTGGAGCTGGGCAGTAAAACTTGGGACGCATATTGAACAACAAAATGTCCACACGTTTTGTAAGACAATATGTTTTTCAGTCACAATTTATAGAAATGAAAAATATGCAAAACCTCTTTGTTAAATTAGAAAAATTTACTAGTGTAGGCTCTGTAATGAGTAAACAAAGATGAAACAAGAGAGCAATAATAATAGTACTAAAAGAATTAGATAAATATAAATATACACAATAGGACAATACGCATCATGATTTACGATCGGAATCTCTCCTTCTACCTGAGGAAAGAAGACGGTGCCATTCTTCAATGCGTAGTGCTTTTGGAATGTATTGTGACTGGATAATAGATATGTGCACCTCCCATCTGAGGTTCTTACCACCAAAAGATTGTATCATATCTTCACTATACTAAGATAAGGATCAAAATTCGAAACAGGGAAACAACTGTTGGTGCTTGTTGCAGGTAATTTCAAGGTATAAATGTTTCGAACAATGCCACGCGAGTCAAACTTACAAATTTAATATTGATAAGATCCATAAAGTGCTAGGGATTGACAGTGGTGCCAGTAAGTAAAAATGCTTAAGTTACTATTTCTGCTGGTGTTATCGGTGCTTCTCTGCATTTGTTTCAAGTGCATATGATAAATTGCAGAAACACAAACCAGAAATAAGCGGAAAAACTTATAAGCACGCTGGTCTGGAAGTATTCTCAGATTCTCCAGCTTTCTTGCAAATAAGTTTTCAGATTTATTGTTTAAAGCTTCATAATCCACCGAACTGCACCACTGCAAACACATTAAGTTCACTACACAAAACAAAACGCAAATTAACGAGTTAGGAAATATCAACAGATGCGACAATTCCGGCGATTTCGCCCTGCTATTCTCCCTAGATATTAAATTTATGACTATTTTCCACAAGCCACTGAGTATTTTAACACAAAACATAATATTTCCCATACCTTTGCACCGAATTTACAACAAATTAGCAGCGAGATATTGTAAGCCGATGAGGTTTACAGGCAATGTCTCTTAAACGCCAATACTCTACCTTCCCCGTCGACAGCATTCGATGTTCTAGGCTCAAATCTTTCTTCAGCCTCAACTCATACTTTACAGAAAACACTGTCTAAATTATAATAAGATTGCAGGTGCTGTATTCGTAACGTAGTAAACGGATTTTACTTTCAAAATATCGTAATTTAATGTACTCACTTAAGAAAAGTACGTCATTCCATGCTCCGATTCTTCTGGAAACTCATAACGCGTCAATAGAATTAAATGCCGAGCTCTTATACTGAATTTAACCCAAATCGGACATTATATGTGTAAACTGCAGATAGTATTTTGACAGTATTTTGCACGGAACTCACTATATATCTACAATGACAAGATCTTTAAGGGATGGACGATTAATTACATGTTTGTATAAAAAGAAAAACTACAGCTTAGCAACGTACAAGGTTTTAACCATATTTAATGAAAACGCCCTAATAAATACAACTGTTTTATTGTTCTAATATATTACACGTTTAAAACTGTTATTTTAATCACCGTTTGTGAAACACACATAGTTTATATTAGCTGTAAGAATATGTAATATGAATTACTTTTGTAATTTTTTACTTTTTAATAAGTTTTTAATCTTGGTGTAAAGTTCCCTGAGGATGGCGCCGAAACATGTAGGAGGGATATAAGACTGTATTTGTATATATCAGTAAGTGCATTTGTTGGTGCCATGAATGAACAATTTAAGTGCAGATAGTAATTCATTTACACCCCTAAGAAAAGAATGATTTTCACTAAGACTTTTCCATGATAATCGCGACCAGTCAATAATTTTTTGTGGACTCTATTGTACCCAGTTTTATTCAGATCTGAAGAGAGGTGTATAAACTAGGCCAAAAATTAATTTTCGCCCTTAAGTAGCCAAAGTATAGTCTATAGCACACCAGTTTTCACGAAGCTCGCAATGGCTCATGACATAATGTAGAGAAATTGCGAACCTATTTTCACCAAAATCGGTTAATGTGTACCGAAATTGCAGGCAACATTAATTTATTATGAGTTTAAACCAAACCAAAAATGCACAAAATTGTACTTGTGCACTTGTGGTTTTGATTTGAACTCATGATAAAGTACGCGGTACATACAATATAAAATATTCATTTACGCCCGCAGGTAAAGTATGACTGCCACTGAGCAGGTTTGTGCGAAACCCGCACTCGCTCGACATATATTTGTAAATAACTCACATACTAAATTTAATCAAAATTCGACACAAGTTTTGGTTGCTGATGTTTGGTGACAGACAGACGGGCAGACATGGTCTTCATATAAAGCATCATTATTTTTGCGGTAAACCGGGATAGCTCAGTAAGTATAGCGACTCGCTAGGGGCTGGACGGTCAGTGGATCGAATCCCGGCGGGGGCGAGATTTTCCACACCCGTCCAGACCGACCATGGGGCACACCCTGCCTCCTGTACAATGGATACCGGGTCTCTTTCCCGGTGGTAAAGCTGCCGCGGCGTGGCGTTGACCGCCCACTTCCACCTAACGACGAGTTTAAAGAAAAAGTAGAGCTATACCTCTATTTCCCTTATAGACCTTCATGGCCTGTTCTAGGTTGAACTTTACCTTTTACCTTTACCTCCTTTTTTACGTCGTAAAAAGGCCTAGATACTGTTTCTTCTTCCTCAAAGCTTACCTCACAGAGAACGCAGCCTGTATCAATTAAAAAGCCCGACGAGGGGGAGAGATCACAAACGTAGGTAGGACTTTTGTCCGATTTAAACAAAATGAGAATGTAGGAACAGAGTTTAGTAAAAATATCAAACAGCAAATTTCACTAAAATCCGCCCTTTGAGAGTCGCTCTGGTACATGCAGACGGACAAATGGCAGACATGACGAAGGGAGCAGTAGTTTCCGCACTCGTTTTGCTAACACGCCTAAAACTAAGTTCTAATTCAACACAAACGTCAGTAGTGCCGTTTCCCTGGTAACATTTCCTCCATCCACGTGTATGGAGTTGAAACATTTGTAAAGAGATGGCAGTAAATCGAAACTTGCGGTTACTGTTTGTGCTGAGTCATATCGCAGAGGGGAGAACACGTTAGCACACGTGCTGACATCTGTTACTACTATCTGACGCTCATCACCTCCGATATACCTACTAAACGAAACATGTGCATCTGAAAAGAAACATCAGGAGATGAAAAACAGCGATAATGATGAGCTTACTTGGTCGTATATGAACGAAATGGAGCATAAGAGAGAATTATGCAGCTCAGTAGCTACAAATGTTGGTCGTTACCTTCATTAGGCCTACACTGACGTATCCTACCAAAGAATCTAATATATCACGAAGTCCATGGATCAGAGTCCTTCTTGAGAAGCGAGCCATTCCTCAGGTTTTGGAGAAACTTCCTGTATTTTGAGAAACCCGAAAGTTAATTACTGAGTTCACAACAGCCACAGCCAGCCAATTCTCCCTGTCCTGAGCCAGATCAATCCAGAAAAATCCCTCCCATCCAATTTGTTTAAGATAAATCTAATGCAACCTAAACCAAATTCACTGAACCTTTACATACAACAGTCAAAACTCAGCACAAACCAAACAACACACCCTTCAGCCACTTATGTAGCTGATAATATTCATGGAATAGCGCATGCGCAGGAGTAGGAATAATTTATCCAATACTGTCAGGAATATAACGTAAAATCTGAAAGACATGAAAAAATAAATTAAGGTCAAAACCGACGCAGGCGTCGAAGTTGTTTCAAAATATTAGCTACTAGTATGTTACAAGCATCGTGATTAAAATAACGGGGATAAATGCGTCTACAAGATGTAGAAATTATGCAAACTATGTTTTAAGATATATTCTCCTACACACTCTGATATATAAATAGGTAGCCTAACATCATCTAATCTAACCTCGTATGGAAATACTGAGACAACGGAGCTAACGTAACCCCATACAGAATTACTTAACCTAACCTGATCTAACCTGACCTCATACAGAATTAATCGATCTAACCTGATGTAACATATCCCCACAAATGGCTACTTAACCTAACCTGATGTAACCTAACCTAATCCCTGCGGAAGAGCATATCAACTGCCTCACTCCACAGCAACTGAACTCACGCTTAAGCAACTTAAATGAATAGCAGGTACATTTAGGAAGGCACAAATAAGAACAATGTTATGCAGTATGACATTTATAATACGATGGTAACACACATAAGATAGACTAGATAGATGCTGCATAGACTACGATAGTCAGTGCGTCGCTAAATAGACCGTAAATAAATTTCAGACCCCGGTCGATCCCGGTGCCCCCATCGGTAAGAGTTGTGTCGGCTCCACAGCCGGTGCTCGACATGCTTGTCTTGCTGACAGGCTATCCAGTTTCGCAGATTTATGGCGGTGAACTGATAAGTTTAGACCCGTGCGGTTACAGCATCGAGTACATTACGAAAGCGTGTTTGACAGTATTTACACAGAACACTGTAGTCACCCGTAACGAACTTCAGAGTCCGTTTCATAGGTCAATGCTAAACCAGTTGAAATGCAGAAGAAAATAAGTATAAATACATTGGCAGCAGGAACCTGCTTGTAGAATACACGATAGCGTTAGAATATGCTCTCAATTTAAAGAATTAATGAGTTCCAATATGAGTGCGTTAAATCAAAGAAGACGATGAACAGTAAAAGACCATATTAGCATTTAAATTTGCACTTTCTTTATTTAAGCACAAATGTAGGGCCATGGTTTTTGTTTTATTTAGGTTTTACACAAAAGCTGTGGGGAAAAGGGGGCAGGTATTTTGTAACCAAACTGTACGATTTGTATCACTCAGCCCGATTAGGTACAAGTGGACCTCAGTGGAAAATACTCGTTTAATCGAGTTAACAGTACAACTCAAAAAATTCCACTTTTCTGTCTCGTAAATTTGTGGTCCTAATAATCCATTAGTTTAGCTTATGTTTACATGAATCGGGGCTTCATTAAGCACCAGGACAAGTTTTACTTTTACCTACAATAATAATAACAATAATATTAGTTCTTTACATTTCTAGGTTAAGTTGACTCACATAACGTAAAGTTATCAATCGTCGCCATGTCTGTGATTGCTCAATTACAGTTCTTTATATTCAGTTTGCAGGTATGCCAAACCGATCAATACACAGATTGTTATATTCTGTGGTGTGACGCCTTGCAGTCTGGTAGAACCTTACCCGCGTCTCGAATAAACATGCTACGTCCGGCAGGGTGGTGAACGGCTCATAATATGTTCAGTTCTACGTTCTAACAATTCTTGTGTGACAAGCATACTTGATTTTAAAAAACAAACCCCAATCTGAAATTCACGAAAATGATGTTATCTTAGCACCTATGTAAACCAACATTATATTTGTCTAAGAACTCGTGTATAGCATGTGTCTGTAACAAATATCATTGAAATCCACTCAACAGTTCGTATTTTAAGCTTATAAATAAACACTTCATGCAAACGCGCAAAATAAAAAGAAGCAACCATTATAATTCATTATCTGAAATTCAAAACACTTAAAATGGTTTCATATGCCTTCAAATGCTTCATATGCCTTCAAAGACCTTCATATGCCTTTCTTACGTGGTTAATGTTTATATTTTAAGTTATATACTGTCTTACACAATATAGTCACATTTTCCGTAATGAGCAGCACATTCCAACGATAAACAGACGAATTTTGGCTATTCATTGTTGTTCTTTTTTATAAGTACGTTAAACACATTGAAAAATACGTAATTTTAAATGTAAACATAAATTAAATAATAAGAAAACCGTATGTTAATGAGGCAATACATTCATTGCCATATTCTGTCTTATTTGTTCATCCAATAAAAGAAGCACCAAGTGTGCACAAGGTGAGTTTCATTGACAAGACGCATGTATTCCCTATGCGTATGGTCTGTATGATCTCAGACTACATCCGATGCTTTGTAAATCCACAGGATACCATTCAGATGGCATGAAAATAGCAGGAAATTTGACAGCATTTTCGATGGCGGACTTGTTCCATTTTAGGCGCGTTCGCAAAATTGCTAAAAAGCGACTATTAGCTTGGTCATGTTTGCTGTCCGTCTGTCGGTCCGTCCGCATGGAACAATCCGGCTCCCAGTGGAAGATTTTCATGAAATTTGATATTCGATGATTTTCCGAAAACCTGTCCAGAAAATTCAAGTTTCATTAAAATCTGACAAGAATAGCGGGCACTTTACTTGAAGACCTGTGCACATTTGTGAAAATATCTAGCTTAATTCTTCTTAGAATAAAAAATATTACAAAGGCTCTAGAGAAAACAAAAACAAACATTTTCTTTTCAGCAACGTTTTCCGAAAATCATGTCGTGTATGAGATAATGTTCAAAAATGTGGTAAAGCCAGACGGGCCGTAGGTGACGATGTAACGGGGCGCACAAAGATGCGGTTAGCATGCCGGTTAACTGAGGCAAGAATGCATGCAGTCATAATATTTAACACTTACTGCTTCATAATGGATTAATTCCGTCTGATCTCGTAAAAAGTTTTACGGAAGCACAAACACTTAGAGACTGCGCAACGACTTATCTGTCATTGCGACCTGTTCAGCCTAATTGTACGTCTAAAGAAGGCCATAAGCAAAAAAACAATCTTTTGTTTCAGTGCAACATCGGGCACTTTACGTGAAGACCTACGTACGTTTTATTGTTGCCGGCGACACAAATTCGCCACAAAAGCATTGTTGTGCAACACCCGATATTTTTAGATTTTTGACAGTGGCATGTAGCTCAACAACACACACAGAATGTTTTATTGCCTTTCCAAGCCAACAATTGTTAACGCGAAAGCCCCACAATGTTACTTTATACGTACATTGCCTATATTGTTTATTTAACAAGGCATCGTTATTATTGGATGATTAACGAAAGATGAACTGAGAGTACGTGGAAGGATGCGGTTGTGGTCTATTTCATGGTATTATCCCAAAATTTGCCTACAGCAATAGTTTCCAAAATGTGCTCCGCATATTCCTCAAAGGGGATACGCGACAATTCCTTAGCGATCAATGGCTACATTTCTGTAATGGCTACTTTGAAGTTTGATGTTTTGTTCAAAGTAATCGCGTAATTTCTTTAATTAGCGACGTGTTTATTTCGTAATGACCCTAGAATTCGTAGCTATCTAAAATCAGGTCTCAGACGTAAGTTTTTAATTTTGTATACACATTCAGGGCACTCATCCAGAGGGCCCTGAATGTGGTAGTTAAATTGGCTGTTAAAGAGGGTCTAAAAATTGGCCCTCACAAAACAGCCATTGTTCCTTTTACCAATAAAGGAATGTGGTGGGTTTAGGACCTCTCATACTTCAGGGTAAGGAACTCAATATGCTGGGGGAGGTTAAGTATTTGGGGGGTGATTTTAGACTCCAAACTTAGCTGGAACCAACATTCACAGAAAATAATTAGAAAAGCGGAAACCACCTTTGCGGTGGCTAGACGCATGTATGGTAAGAAATTGGGTCTTAGACATACTATGGTGCATTGGCTCCATACTAGGGTAATTAGACCTTCCATTTTTCATGCAGCCTTGGTTTGGTGGCCCAAGTTTAAACAAAAAAGCACCAAAACTCAGTAAGGCAGGATTCAAAGAATGGCCTGTTTAGCTATCACTGGGGCTATGAAATCGACCCCTACTGCAGCAATGGAAGTGTTACTGAATCTGAATCCTCTAAATCTGCTGAACATGGCGGAGGAGAGGATGGCACTCTATAGACTGCAAATTTATAGGCAAATTAATATTCCTAGAACAGTGTCAGTGTTGCTAACTATCTGGAATAATGTAGGTGACCCTTCATTTGAAATGTGATCGGACTACATCATAACAGTTTATCGTTATACTAAAAACGTTCTGATTAAAATAGACCAGGAATACTGGAAAAACAAAGACCCCGTGTTTCCTGCGTATGACTTGATCTGGTTTATTGACGGCTCTAGGGCTGATTCAGGGACAGGGGCTGGTATTTATGGCAGAAGACCAGAGCGAAGCTTTAGTTTCTCTCTGGGCAAATATGCCATGGTATTCCAAACCGAAATATATGCCATTTTAAAATGTGCATATGAAAATATAAGACGGGCTTACAGACATAAGCGGATCCTTATTCTTTCTGATAACCAGGCTGCACATAAGGCTCTTAGCAGCCCGAAAGTGACATCAAGACTGGTTGCAGAATGCTTGGATGCTCTCTCTGTGCTGGTCAACCGGAATGAGGTCACCCTCATACGGGTGCTAGGGCACTGTGGAATCCCAGGCAATGAAAAGGCTGACGAACTTGCTAGGCAAGGTACAGCGATAACGCTACTCGGCCCAGAGCCGGCTCTTGGAATACCTAGGTGTTCAGCAAGTGTCGCAATCAAGAACTGGACTGAGTTCAACACTATACTACCTGGAAAAATGTACCAGGTTACAGACATGGTAAACTTTTTATTGGTAGACCAAGCAAGAAAAGAGCCGATGACTTATGTAAAATAAGCAGGCATCGGCTGAGAACGGTAGTTGCAGTTCTCAGGGACCATGCTCCTGTGAAGAAGCACCTGAACATCATGGGCCTGTTTGATGGTGATCCAGACTGCAGATTTTGCAAGTTGGAGACTGAAAGATCGTACCTTATTATTTGCTGTTGCGAGGCTTTGGCTCGCCAGCGTTATAATATCTTTGGGAAATTTTTTGCTGAACCAAAAGACATAAGCACGGCGTCATTAAAAGACCTGTGTCGCTTTGTAAAAGACACAGGGTTAATGAGTCTGTGCTGAGAGGACAACACAGGGCTGCACAATAAGCCTCAGGCTGCGGTGCTTCCGGAGCTTCTGCGAACGGGCCCTTTGGGAAGATAAGATAAGGTTTTGCATACCTGTCATCCGGTCACTCTATATTTACCTGAGCAAGGATGTGAGGATCCGTGGTTATTTTTCGAAGCCCAAAAGGGGTCTGCGAGCAAAAAAGTAAACACTGACCTAGAGGGACTAAACAATACCACGAGGAAACACACAGAGAACAATCAGTACATATACCAGCTGGGGTTCGTAACAGGCACCTCGCCATACAAGTCACAAGCATCACTGCCTGAGCTAGCTCAAGGACCCGCAAATTACGTCTACGTGACATGTGTAGTTTACAGATCCATATCTACGTGACATGTGTAGTTTACAGATCCATATCTACGTGACATGTGTAGTTTACAGATCCATACCTACGTGACATGTGTAGTTTACAGATCCATATCTACGTGGCATTTGTAGTTTACAGATCCATATCTACGTGGCATGTGTAGTTTACAGATCCATATCTACGTGGCATGTGTAGTTTACATATCCATATCTAGGTGACATGTGTAGTTTACAGATCCATATCTACGTGGCATTGTAGTTTACAGATCCATATCAACGTGACGTGTATAGTTTACGGATCCATATCTACGTGACATGTGTATTTTACAGATCCATATCTACGTGACATGTGTAGTTTACAGATCCATATCTACGTGACATGTGTAGTTTACAGATCCATATCTACGTGGCATTGTAGTTTACAGATCCATATCTACGTGACACGTGTAGTTTACAGATCCATATCTACGTGGCATGTGTAGTTTACATATCCATATCTAGGTGACATGTGTAGTTTACAGATCCATATCTACGTGGCATTGTAGTTTACAGATCCATATCAACGTGACGTGTATAGTTTACGGATCCATATCTACGTGACATGTGTATTTTACAGATCCATATCTACGTGACATGTGTATTTTACAGATCCATATCTACGTGACATGTGTAGTTTACAGATCCATATCTACGTGGCATTGTAGTTTACAGATCCATATCTACGTGACATGTGTAGTTTACAGATCCATATCTACGTGACATGTGTATTTTACAGATCCATATCTACGTGACATGTGTAGTTTACAGATCCATATCTACGTGACATGTATAGTTTACAGATCCATAAATAATTATACCGACCCTCTCAGACTTAGGCAACTTGAAAAAAGTAAAAGGAAAATTGAAATACGAACAGTTTTGAAAAGCGCGCCGATTTTTTCCTTGCGTGATGAAGGCAGCGAAAGAATACTGCTGGGCGATAACACAGGCGGCGGGGCGGTCGTGCTGCGGTAGAGCAGGTTTCAGTGTTCGACTTGGTCCGGAACTTCGGGAACGTAACCACTGCGTAAGTCGGGGAGCGTCTGTAGGTGACATTTCCCCACCAGGTGACTACATACCCCAGAAGTGTATTTTGGCCCGTTGAAGTCGAACTTTAATGAAACTGAAAAAACGTAACGACGCTCGTATGATAGACGCACCTTACCTCACGTTTCGTCATAGTGCCATACGTCAAGGGATTCAAAACACATAAACTGCACAGCAGAGTATAATATCCACAAGCAAACCGGCCATTACAATGAACCAAACTGGAAGAAAACAGCAAGTGCATACAATTTAGCGTGTCTGTCACACAGTGCTAAGTCGACGTCTTTCCGGTAGTCTGGAAGCAGCTACTTGACGACGGACAGACTGGAAAATTAAGGCAAAAGCCCTTATGCTTAATCAAGCACTACGTCATGAAAGCATGTTGAAGAGTGGAGGTATAAATCGCATACGATCTTGACCTCGGCAATAGATGCAGGTGACGGTTCAGCTTCATCCACTGCCGTTTTACCCCTGATAAAGCACACGGTACACATTGATTATGGGATTCTGTGGACCCAAAGGCCCATATGGATGCTTTTACTTAGGAGAACAATCTCTTGCCTCTGCCAGAAAATTGGCGCTTTCTCAACGGGGCAAAGCCAATACAGAGTAATTTGACGCTATCCGTCCCGTTGTGTGTATAGAATTACATAAATAACACTGCGTATTCCGTCCGACACAACCTGTATTTGTTATTATAAAGGTTGCGTCAAACGGAATACATAGTGTTATTTATGTAATACAGAGTAAATCATAAAAATGAAAGCAACAATTTACACTATTGTTGGGACTAGTAGGCACCCGTAGTTGGTTTTAATTTTGTGACTGAGAACATACAAGGTGGAAATGCAGGTTTACAGGTGAACACTGCGTCTTTACGAAAGGACTGCCTACTTCTATTTATTTTTGTGTAAGTCAATTTATACCGATGTTTTTAGTGTGTTATTTAAAGACGCTTTCCATTTATGAGATTATGTAGCGTCGGTTGTAGATAAATCAGTGAGTATGGAGCATCGATAAAACCGAAATACTAGGAGAAAAACCTGTACCAAGGACACTCTGTCCGCAACAAATTAGACATGGACTGGCCTGCTGTCAAACTTGGGCCTCCGCTGCTCTCCTGCTGGTATGCTTGCAGAAACTAATGCTTAGTTTGACAGCACTGATTGTAAAGACGGCGCCCAGCATTACAGAATTGTTAGTGTCAGAAGGAGATAATTATTACACTTAAATATTTTATAAATTTCTAATCTCGTAAGTCGATGGTAGATGAATGCAAAATGAGTAGGAGGCATTGGCGGGATCAGACTAAAAAGAGAAGACCGAAGTACTCGGAGAGAAACCTGTCCCATTACCACTTTGTCCACCGAAAATTCCCAAAGACTTTGAAAATATTTTTAAACATGAAAGCGTCGCGCAAGTGTAAGGAACACAGCAAGGCGCACGAGATGTGTTTTCAGAATCCGCATGACACAACGGCACACACTGCTATCAAAGGTCGTCCAATATCAGTGCTATCTCTTGACCCAACTGGAGTGGCTTCTTCTGTAAGCGTGTTTTTCATGTCAGTGAATTTTAAGAACCGGAAGCGACGACCTCATTTCAGAGATTTTAGTCGAAATTCAGATTTATATTCTAACAAGCTTCCGCCTTGATTTTGATGAGAGTTGCGCTCTTCTGGGATGTTACGCAGCGTCGAGTGGTAATCCTTTACCGATGTTTCGGGACAACCTATCGGTCCCGTCTTCAAGGGTCAAAAGTCGAGATTTCTTTACCCTTGACTTGAGATTTACCTTAATACTAGACATCCCCGTTGGTACGTACATGCAAAAGTATATTTTACTCTTATCAACAGTACAGTCACAACCAATACCACACTGCGACACGCAATCAGGCTACCGGTTTCAGCTCAAAGAGCCATCATCAGGCCTACGACAGAAAACTATGAAATCAAACTCCGTACATTTGATAAGAGAATAAACTCCCCCTTTTTTACAATTACGTATATAAAATATATATCAATATATAAAAATGCTGCCTAAGAGAAGTATATGTTAAAATGTAAATATAAAAGAAGCAAAATATAAAAAACATGTAAATATAAAAAATTTCACATTTCTATACTTATATATATTGATATATATTACTGTTATATATTATATATTGATATATATTTTGTATATGTAATTTTAAAAAAGGGGGAGTTGTTCCTGTTATCAAAATGTACGGAGTTTGATTTTCATAGTTTTCTGTCATGGGCCTGATGATGGCTCTTTGAGCTGAAACCGGTAGCCTGATTGCGTGTTGCAAGTGTGTATTGGTTGTGACTGTACTGTTGATAAGAGCAAAATATACTGTTGCATTTACTTTATTGTCTGTACAATCGAGGGTATTGTATTTCCATATTATATATATACATTATACAGATATATGTATGTATAGTAAGACACACTGAAGAACGGACCAACGTAATTAGTTACTAATACACATAAGTAAATCACGAGAGCTGTAATATGTAATAATTCTTTAAAGGTTCATGACAATGCGTTATTCTTTATAAAGTGCTACGATGGACGTAGTCAATTTCTTGAGGCTCACTTAATACTCACGCCATTTTGGAAACGGGCTCTATTTCTGTCATCAGATAAAAGTAATATCATTAAACCTATTTAAATGAGTCCATTAGATCATCCGGGCATATAGATTAATTATCTCGATCTAATGGACCTAAGCATAGGCTTTGTACATTACTTTAACCTGATGACGGAACCAGAGCCAGTTACCGAATCGTCGCGCTGCCTATATGACGTATGCCTCAGCCAATGGACATGTCCACCATAAGATTCTCATCATGGGGGGACGTAGTTAAATAAAGGAAAGGTATACAAAACTTTGAGGTGCTAAAACCTTGCCGAAGATTGGCAGCACTGTTTTCACGAGCTCAAATATTGGAAATGCAAATGTAATTTTGCATTTCCGTCGGTGTACAAATCGATAATGAATGACAGTATAACTAAGAGAGTACACAGAAGCTGAATGTCACAATTACGTTTCGTCGTCCTTCAAAATATTTCGGCAGTGGCGCAGTTGTTTGAGGCTACAAGCCGGAAGGTTGCGGGTTCTATTCCCGATAGTGTCATTGGAATTTTTCATCGACATTATCCTTCCGGCAGCACTGTGGCCCTGAGGTCGACTCAGTCTCTAACAGAAATGAGTATCAGGGGTATATCCTGAGCGGTAAAGGCGGCCGGTGCGTAGGGCTGACAACCTTTCCACCCGATAGTGTCATTGGAATTTTTCATTGACATTATCCTTCCGGCAGCACTGTGGCCCTGGGGTCGACTCAGTCTCTAACAGAAATGAGTATCAGGGGTACATCCTGAACGGTAAAGGCGGCCGGTGCGTAGGGCTGACAACCTTTCCACCTTCTTGTGCCGATTGTCTTGAAAACTGGGAGCCTTAATCTCCTGGAAACCTCAGGGCCTGTCCAGGCCTAGCTACTGCTTTACCTTGCTTTACAGGCCAGCATCAGGGAGATTACTTCGTTATAACATAGTGATCTCCATTAGGATGGCCGATTAGGCCGAAACAGGCTGAAGGAAAATAAAATACATTTGTAACTTGCAAATTCCAAAAAGTCTTTGTTATCTTGTCATCCGCTAGAAATGTAAACAATTATTTATACCTTGGACATTATCCTTCTACTAGTACTTATAAAGTAATGTTGAGAAATTTGGTTTTGGATCTACTTTCGGATAAAAGAGGTGCAAAATTTGAGGGTTTCTTCAGAAAACTAGTGTCAATGTAATGGAAAGTAAAAGGTTATTATGCTGTCGGCAGTGCATGTAACTGAACTTCACTCTTCAAAGCACAGTTACCGAATTCTGCCGCCTGCATTAACATTTCACCAACACTGTTTCACACGATTCTTAGAATAAACTGCCATCTAGCAGTCTGTGTTTATAATGAAGGCACGTTATGTTTGCTGAGAAGTAGGAAATTAATCCTTAAACATATTTCAGAAGGTTTCCGTGCTACAAAAAATTAATGTAACGTAATTAATTTTACAATGATTGGTAAAGAATTTTACCATGCTTATATTTTCGGTTCTTTATTTTCAACTCTAATAACAACACATCAATTTAATTATACTACTTTCACACTAATATTCCACAACGTCTCTGTAACAACGTGGCATTTAGCAAGTTGTTAAAAGAGCTTCCCTGTTCCCTGTTGATATCAGTCCTTGTCCTGTGTTATAAACCAGCGTGTCGCAACTGTTTCCATCTCGCGATCATCTTTATACTTCTGGCCATCAAGGCTGTGCTTCAGCGCTGTAAACAGACGACAATCGTGCAGCGACGAATTTCCCTGATACAGTCACACATCTGTGTACGTTCTTGAATTACAAAATTATACGTGATATGAACGTACACCCTGACCGACCCTACTAATTATGCTTACCGACTATATGCGTTAATTGTGGGCATGTCACACACCTAAAAATTGAGCAAAGGTATGAAGACTAACAAAAGAAGGAAAGTTAAAGATGTATTCATTTATAAATTGTTCTGTCTCAGTCTGACCTCTTCTACCGACTCATTGTAGGTGCAGAGGGTTATTGTTGTACTTGATCATACATAGTGACACACACATACAGTCGGTAGGACTCCTTTGGATGAGTGATCAGCCCGTAGCAGAGACCTCTACCTGTACAACACACAACACTCACAAGAGAGAGATCCGTGCAACCGGCGAGTTTCGAACCCGCAATCCCAGCAAGCCAGCGACCGCAGAACCACGCTTTAGACCGCGCGGTCAACGGGATCGGCCATTTATAAATCTGTGGTTTATTTATCGAAATTCTGAATATTTATGACTACACAGTGTTGAATGATAAATACTGAATTTACAAGGGGGTTGGGGGGGGGTGGTCGTGACCTTAATTAAGGTACTATGGCAGCATTTACAAGGAACTACTGAGGAAAACCATTAAAAACATCTCAAATAGCCGATGGCTCTGACGATATTTAAATCAGGCACCTTCGGGGTACAAACTGTATGCCAACTCCTTCCGTGATGGAGTGAGGAAAACTTCAAGAAAACGCCAAGATGTTCTGTCAGTCATAAAACCAAGATTTGAAACGACGACATTCGAGACAGAAAGCAGCAGTTCTGCCAAACGGATGGACCTGATCAATTAAAAAGACAAGTAAGATGCGTCAGACCAAAGTCTTGATGTTGGTAGACACGTGCTGCTGACTGACCGCCAAGCAGTGTTTGCATTGCCAGTTACACCTGTATGAATATACACACATTGGTCTGATTGCCATTCGTGTTTGTCTAAATTACGTTCCTTCATCTTACGTCTGGTCCATAGTCCAGCGCAGCTTTCTCGCAATCCTGCAGGTCCACTTCAGAGTCTGATATCCAAACACCATCAACTGACCTGACAACTGCACGAGTAGTCTTCTCACCTGCTGAGGTAAGCTAACTGACAGCTACGTCATATATACTGCACGATATTCAGACACAAATTCTCACCTGCTTAGGTAAGCCAACTGACCAGCATACGTCATATATGACCTCGCACGATATTCAGAACAACAAATTCTCACCTGCTTAGGTAAGCCAACTGACAGCTACGTCACATATACTGCACGATATTCAGACACAAATTCTCACCTGCAGAGGTAAGCCAACTGACAGCTACGTCATATATACTGCACGATATTCAGACACAAATTCTCACCTGCTTAGGTAAGCTAACTGACAGCTACGTCACATATACTGCACGATATTCAGACACAAATTCTCACCTGCAGAGGTAAGCCAACTGACAGCTACGTCATATATACTGCACGATATTCAGACACAAATTCTCACCTGCTTAGGTAAGCTAACTGACAGCTACGTCACATATACTGCACGATATTCAGACACAAATTCTCACCTGCTTAGGTAAGCTAACTGACAGCTACGTCACATATACTGCACGATATTCAGACACAAATTCTCACCTGCAGAGGTAAGCCAACTGACAGCTACGTCATATATACTGCAAGATATTCAGACACAAAGTTAAATTCGATGTGTCGTTTTAACACTGCGTAGAAAAGCAGATGTTTATGTACGTCTGTCTGTCTGTCTGTTTACTCGCATACTCCATCTCTGTAATAACTAGACTATCTTAGATTTCAGTAGGTGTTGGAGCAATTTACTAACTTGTCAAGTACATTTAATTTCAACTCATAATGATGAAAATAGATCCATACTTCAGTGCCGAGATAGCTCAGTCAGTACAGTGAATAGGCTAATGGCTGGATGGCAGAGGAATCGGGTTTCGTTTTCCGGCAAAGGTAACAGATTTTTCTTCTCCAAAGAGTCCAGACAGACTTTAGGAACCACTCAATCTCCTATCAAAATGTGTACCGGGGCTCTTCCCCTGGGCATAAGGCGGTAGGGGCGTGAATCTGACAACTCACTTCCATCTAATGCCGAGGTTAAGAATTAGATGCGTTATAAACCTCCACTCCCCCAATGTCTGCATGGTGTGGCCAATGATAATTTTACCATTACGTTAAAATCCATATGACACATGAAACAGAGATAAAAGTGTATCGATTTTCTTGCAAACAACTCCTCGAACATATGATACAGCACATAAATACAGACTCCATTAAGGGCCACGGGTGTTACTTGGAACGTGTGCCAATATTTTGAATATTCAAATACATACAAGGAAAATATTTTGTGATTTTACGCAGCGTGATATTTGTGCTGCCACGAACAGTCATGACGTCATAAAGTAGGCCGCCGTGTTACTCAGAACCTATCCGTATTATTTTGAAATCTCCAGTGTTATTGGCTGCTGGAACTCAAAACTGGTCGGTCCGCGTGCAACCGCAAAAGTTCGCCCCCCCCCCCTACACCTTATACTTCTGTCAGATATTGTAGTGAAGAATGTAAATTTGCAGTGTGTAATCTACATGACTTCAAGCACCGGTGGTCAAAATGCGACTATTGCATTAACTGTAGACGCACGTGCGCAATAATGCGCTACTTCCTGACTGAAGTGGATTTATTCCACAGGTTTAGCACGTCCGATAAGATTTCACTGTGCGGGCTGCAGTCTGAAGAAAGCAGAGATGGTATAACCCCGTATAGTTATATTACTTGCCTGACATAATCACAAGCACGCTTTAGCTGGGACAAACCAAAGTGAAAGAACGGTTAGCAAACTGTGGCGCGAAAATGAGCGATGGTTTCAAAACAAAACACCCTTCAGCAGTGTTGGGCCCAGTTCACTGCACGACCTCACATGTAGCAAACACGCCAGTGGTACAAGGGCTGCATTTTCCCAGCCATCGTATTTATAACCCAGTTCTCCGAGATAAATAATCAATGGTCTTACGTTACCAGCGTCAAAGAGATAACTTTATATACAATGGATTTGCAAATTCGGATAATTACAATAAAATATAAAAACAGTTACTCTTTACCTACATTTAAAAATATATATTTTTAATTGGTCGAAGACTGTGGCTGAGTTATCTTTCGTCTGTAAGTGTTACACGGTTTTGTTTTGTGGTGAAGGGCCCCGCAGCAGATGCTACGGACGCACCGCAGCCTTGAGGCTTATTGTGCAACCCTGTGATGAAGATGATAATTTTTTTCGTTTTTCCCTGTAATGGAGCACCGGTGGAATGAAATTTACAGGGGAAAACCGAAATACTCGGACAAAAACCTGTCCCAGTGCCACTTTGTCCACCACAAATCCCGCATGTAATGACCCGGGATCGAACCCGGGCCTCCGCGGTGAGAGGCCGGCGACTAACCGCCTGAGCCATGGCACGGCCAGTTACACGGTTTACTTTATTTGTTGTCTTGTAACTCCGTTTACAGTTTATGAAAAAAACATATGAGAGCATTTTACATCACTTAAGCATCTCATGTGATGAAAGAAAATCGATAAAAGAAACTTGTCTGAACATTCCTCAACATTTGAAGTTAAATATCCCTGACTTTTAAACAGCATAAATTATACGTCACGGTGGAAATGTATGAACAGATTTAAATATATTAAAGAAAAGTGTTTACAAATTTGCTTTAATGTACAGAAAAGATGATAACTTTTTCTTATGAATATCTATTGCAATATCTGGAGAAGCTGCAATGCAGTTCACATAAAAAATAAAGAAAAATATTTAACCTTATTCATACCGTGCAATGAGGTATAACTAATTTTATAAGACCAACAACTTGCACACACAAATATATATATATATATATATATATATATATATATATATAAAGACATACATGCTATCAGTCCACTCCTCTATACACTTACATGCTATCAATCCACTCCTCTATACACATACATGGTATCAGTCCACTCCTCTATACACATACACGCTATCAATCCACTCCTCTATACACACACATGCTGTCAGTCCACTCCTCTATACACTTACATGCTATCAATCCACTCCTCTATACACATACATGCTATCAATCCACTCCTCTATACACATACATGCTATCAATCCACTCCTCTATACACATACATGGTATCAGTCCACTCCTCTATACACATACACGCTATCAATCCACTCCTCTATACACACACATGCTGTCAGTCCACTCCTCTATACACTTACATGCTATCAATCCACTCCTCTATACACATACATGCTATCAATCCACTCCTCTATACACATACATGCTATCAATCCACTCCTCTATACACTTACATGCTATCAATCCACTCCTCTATACACATACATGCTATCAATCCACTCCTCTATACACATACATACTATCAATCCACTTCTGTATACACTTACATGCTATCAATCCACTCCTCTATACACTTACATGCTATCAATCCACTCCTCTATACACTTACATGCTATCAATCCACTCCTCTATACACATACATGCTATCAATCCACTCCTCTATACACATACATGCTGTCAGTCCACTCCTCTATACACATACATGCTGTCAGTCCACTCCTCTATACACACACATGCTGTCAGTCCACTCCTCTATACACATACATGCTATCAATCCACTCCTCTATACACTTACATGCTATCAATCCACTCCTCTATACACTTACATGCTATCAGTCCACTCTTCTATACACATACATGCTGTCAGTCCACTCATCTATACACATACATGCTGTCAGTCCACTCATCTATACACATACATGCTGTCAGTCCACTCCTCTATACACATACATGCTATCAGTCCACTCCTCTATACACATACATGCTATCAGTCCACTCCTCTATACACTTACATGCTATCAATCCACTCCTCTATACACATACATGCTATCAATCCACTCCTCTATACACATACATGCTGTCAGTCCACTCCTCTATACACATACATGCTGTCAGTCCACTCCTCTATACACACACATGCTGTCAGTCCACTCCTCTATACACATACATGCTATCAATCCACTCCTCTATACACTTACATGCTATCAATCCACTCCTCTATACACTTACATGCTATCAGTCCACTCTTCTATACACATACATGCTGTCAGTCCACTCATCTATACACAAACATGCTGTCAGTCCACTCATCTATACACATACATGCTGTCAGTCCACTCCTCTATACACATACATGCTATCAGTCCACTCCTCTATACACATACATGCTATCAGTCCACTCCTCTATACACATACATGCTATCAGTCCACTCTATGTTTTGGCGGCCTACCACCATCTTCAGCGAGCCACACAAATATTTAAAACCTAGTGAATTATGATACAATTTGTAGTGATAAAATACATAGTGTCTAAATAAAATCGCAGCTGTCTGACTACGAAACATGTAGCAGGGGACTGATATATGCACATGTATTTGTATTTGCAAGGTATTTGTCTTACAAAATGAAAGAAATACGATTTTATGATTTTTGTTTCGTGTTATAACTGTGGTGTAATTCTTACAATAATTGGACATCAAGGCAATGAGCTACGCGAAATCAACAAACAGGAAGATCACAAGGTATATTTCATTCCTGTCAGTAATTACAGTCACAACCAACGTATATATTTTTAACACATTAGGCTGCTAACATGTATAGAGTTTGATTTTCACAGTATTTTATAGGCCTGATGATGGCTCTATAGAGGTGAAACCGGTAGCCTAATGTGTTAAAAATATATATGTTGGTTGTGACTGCAATTACTGAAAAGAGTGAAATATACTGTGGATGTACATGCCAACGGGGATGTCTAATATTAAAGGTGATCTCAATTGAAGAATTTCGAATTTGCGTGCTTCCTCATACGCGAGAGAGGCGAGTGAAAAGTGTGAACACCCCTGACTTAGCATTCAATAACTCGGCATTTCGCCCACAGAGTTTATTTATGGGCTTCGTCTGTCACAGTCAACAGCTATTGTTTTCTTAAACATCATTAACCCGCTGATATTTCTAATGGACAGAAGTCACGCGGTGTTTTCTTAGGGTTAGAGACAGTATGTTGAACATAATTTTCTTAATTTGTACAGAAAGATAAGTTACGGTAGGCTCTATTATAACACATGGGGTATGACTTTAACATGTTTGTTCTCCTTAACGAATATACGGAATTTAACAAAATTTGGTATCAGCATCACGCCATTCAAAGTAACCCCGCTTTCGTAACTGCTAATTTCTTACTGTTAATAATAAAAATATGGCGAAAGTGTTGGTCGACAATGACATGAAGTCCCAAAAATTTGTGTAAAATCTAATTAAATTGGCGCAAGGTTTGCAAGACGCATGTGAAGGCCATGTTGTCGAAGAGTATGAAACAAATTGAAGGAACGTGAACTCTGTTTAAGTTCACAGCATTGCACATTCAGTGTATTGTTTGAATTAACTGTGTGATATTAGGCGTGTAGATTGATCATAGCAACTAGCCTACAATATCTGCGTAACACTTTTTGCTGCATGTTTAGAAATATACAAATATGGTTAGAATATTTGAAGTTACCGTTCTACAACTTTCAAATAGAGGTAACCTGCACGGAAATAATCGACAAACATTGATTAGACTGAGTCGTGTGATTATTAACTTACAATTTTACAGTGTTCCCTGTACTCATTTACAGAAATAAAGAAGAGCCGACCTCATAAATTGCATAAGAAACTCTCGTTTTTCTGCATGCTTTGAATCAGGTGCCTCAAGACGTGCTACTCAGAACTGAATGCGGCTAACGTTACGTTCTTTAAATACCGATACGTTCCAAAGAAAAATCCAAAGAAACGGAGATTCTAATTTCGTCACATCAGTGCGTCTCTACTTCCTCTGTTGGCTGTAACAACAGTCATTCTTTATGTTCAACAGAAGAAGCAAACGATCTCACAAACACGAACACGTTTCTCTTGACATAATTGCCCTCTGAGAGGAAGGAATTATGTGCGCCGAACAGGCAGCTAATATCACATTGCCACGGCGAACTGCGACCTGCAGTTGTAATCAAGAGAAGCCACTTTCGAATCTCGGCCGAGACAAAGGCTATTCTGACAGATTTTTCGTTGCTTTCCTCAGCTTCTGTATGCAAATGCTCCGATAATACTTCGATTAGGCTCTGACTGCTCCCTTCCAAACATTTTCGAATCTTTCATTCGCCAGCATCCAGTTTCAGATAGTTCAGTAAGCTGAAAGGTACAGTTCACCCTAGAACAGGCCATGAAGTACCCAGAGGGGGAGTAGAGGTATAGCTCTACTCTGTCTTTAACCTCGGCGCTAGATGGGGGTGGGTGGTCAACGCCACGCCACAGCCCTTTACTGCCATCGTATAGGAGGCTGGGTAGGCCGCAGGGCCGGTCTTGACTGGTGCGGAAAATCTCGCCTCCACCGGGATTCGATCCCCGGACCGTCCAGTCCGTAGCAAGTCTCCATACCGATCACGCTATCCCAGCCCACTCTCAGATACTGCAATACGCCGTAAATAAGGAACAGTTCTACAATACGATTTGATGTCATTACGGTTGGTTGTGCCTTGTGCAACACGCGCCATGTGACACTCTTAAGAATCGGACAAGAGCCAAAATATGCGTGTGGGTGTGTTGCTTACGCACTTGGTTATATTTATGGCAGGTGTCCTTCTGCTGTAGACACGAGACAAGCGTCATGCGTAAGAGAAAAACACGCTTGCAAATGCCACCCTTGAGGGTTGGCCGATCTTGTTGTGTGCGGCCATGTCTAACGTTTGCTTCTGTCTTGTGCCGATACGTTACAAATACTGCATTTCTACCTACGTCAATTGGAAAGCGTCCAGTCGAAATCTTACGTTTTAACTGGACGTGGTCCAATCACGTTAATAGAATTATGCTCTCGGGCGTGTTATATAAGAAACTGCAAAGAGTGACATTGCATTGTGCGTGATTCAGCAACAAAAAGTGAGAAGACGGTAAGTGAAGGTATCTGCAGAAGCAAATGACTTTCTACAGGCGCGTCTAGGCTTAATGCTTACAGATGATAGTGGAAACGCAAAATAAAAATATGCTGAATAAAGAAGTATAGTTCGCCTCATTATAACGGTCAGCGTAGTGACTAGGTTATACGATAAATTTTTCTCATGGCTCAAAACCGCTAGTGGGCCTAGGGCTCCTCATTTGTTGAGATTTCGAGATCACAGACACACCACACTCGGTAGGAAACCTCTGGACGAGTGATCAGCCCGACGCAGAGACCTCTAAGTGACAACACACAACATTCACAAGAGACAGATATCTATGACTCACGCGGGATTCAAACCGACAATCCCAACAGGCGAGCGGCCGAAAACCCATGCCTTAGACCGCGCGGCTAATGGGATCGGCGTGTGATGGATAGCCGGGAAAAGGGATTGGATTCCAGGAAGGGAGGTAAAGCTTCCAGACGTGTCGTTGGACCAAACAGCTTCGTATGTCTTTTGTCCCAGGCATAAAGCGGCCGGGGCGTGAAGCTTCAGCACTCAACTTTGGGCCTCGAAATTCTTGGATGTCGCAGGATGAGGGGAGGGACATTCTAAAACTTTAGCGAATCACGGACTTAGGTAACATATAGCAAAAATATGCACAGCACAGGGGCCCAAAAATATAAGGGTCCACGAGCTCACCGCAAGAAATTCTTATTTTTACACTAACTTAAATCTACCCATTATTTGGGCGAATTCGGGCGTATTCGCAAGGCTCAAACACGAATAATGGCTCAGACAAAGAGCTTTATTTGAGCTCAAATCTTATTTATGACATTTTAAAAAAAAGGGTCATATATGTCATGGGCACGACATTATCCATCGGTAAGTTTGCATAGAAACCCCAAAAATACTAGCAAAGCCACTGCCGCAAATTCAGAGTTTTTCAGTAAGATGTGCCCCTTCAGCCGGCACTTGGCTTTCTCCGTCACCTCTCCAGCTGCAAGACCGACAGCCTCCAGTGCTTGTACTTGTTTTTGTGATGATAAAATATGAGTTAATTTACACGCATTACTGAGGTCATAAGGGTTCTCTGTCGTTAAATAATTATACATTTGCTGAATTAACTGAGCCTTAATTGCCTCTGGTAGTATATGGAAGTCCACGATATATTTTAAGTTAAGAAATGTTTCTTCATATGTGAAAAGTTTCGGAAACACTGCACTAGTGCCAAGGCTAGAAATGCAAGGAGCTATACCTGTACTGCACGCGATTACATGGCTCGGTGATTAAATGATTGCAGGGAAGATTTTACCTTGATCTGTCTCAGGAAAGTGTTGGGATATCTTGAAACGGATACATTACTTCAATGTTACATTCTTTCCCTTTATGCTTATGTGACCTGCCACGATGGTTAGTATCTCCTGTAACTATGCCAACCCATGAAGAAGGTTCTACTTGAAAAGCTCATAGTCGCTTAGCTAGTCAAAGAATTCCCTGCTTTCGAAGAAAATAAATTGCCGTGAACACAACTAGTAAGTGTTACATTTTTAATTTGGCAACATGTTTCGACCTCAGAAGGTCATCTTCAGGCCAGAAGTATAAAATATTTTACACAAACGGAATTGTGTACAGTTTTACTAAGTTTTGGCATGAAATCTCAATTTTACACTTTTATAAAATGCATTTGCTCTATCAGGCCCAATTATGTACAAGAAAAGGTTAAAAGGTGTATAAATGATTAGACAGAGCAGCATGTACTTTCACAAAACTGCAAAATTGAACTCTCGCTATAAACTTACGTATTTTATACTACCGGCCTGAAGATGACCTTCTGAATAAGATACATGTTGTCAAATTAAATATATAACACTTACTAGTTGCGGCGGCACGCGGTGGAGCAGTTGGTTGAGGCACTGCGCCGGAAGTTTGCGGGTTCGATTCCCGATGTTGTCATTGGAATTTTTCATTGACATAATCGTTTCGGTCGCACTATGGCCCTGGGGTCGACTTAGCCTCTAACAGAAATGAGTACCAGGAATATTCCCTAGGTGGTAAAGGCGGCCGGTGCATAGGGCTGACAACCTTACCATCTTCATGGGCCGACTGTCTAGAAATCTGTGAGCCTCAACCTCCTGGAACCCTAAGGGCCTGTCCAGGCCTGTAATGGGATTGCTTTACCTTTTACCTTACTCGTTGCATTAACGACAATTTATATCCGTCGTTATTATATCTAACACAATGGGATGACAAACGTAAAATTTCCCTGGCTTCATTAAGATAAGAAGGCCCACTACCCCATTCATCAGCAAACGACGATGGTCCTTGCCCTTGAGCAGACCAATCTATTACACACATCTCAAGCCTGCAATCTTCAGCCTTTCGCAGCAGCGATGCAGTTGAGTTCTTCGTCTTCTGCGATTTGGCGCCGCATCACTGCATGGTTCGTGCTGTCTTTGCGAGAGAACGCAGTGGTCTCGAAAAGACATGCATCAATGTCACAGATGTCCAATTGGACATTTAGACCTTTCAGAATGAAGAAACCATGTCGTCTGGCAATGTCTGGCGCATATCACTCAGTGACGTGGCGCCAAAACTCAGAGAAACAAAGATATGAACGCTCTCAAATTAATTCTTTATGGTCCATTTTATTATCATCCTCCCATCTAGGCGTCAGTGTACCACGTGACCTCCAGGTGCCCCGCTATCTCATTCTCATTTTTGTGTTTCATCCCAGAGCATCACAAATTCTGGAGCTCCTCACTGGACTCGATGATTTTCGCAATACACTGTTACTTCCTACAAATAAGTAACTTCACAGGAAATATATTCCTGTAGCAGTTCACAGCTATTTAGTTAAAGCAGAAATTCCCTACAGTTATGGAACCCCCACAATCAGGTAATCTATCAATTACGGCTCACACACTGCGCTAACACACCTCTTCTCCTTTAATGTAGACACACCAAAACACTTCCTACTTCCACTTGTTTCGTTAAATATAAATGAAAAGACTAGCTAACTAACTCCAAAGAGCAGAGCCCTTGACAAGTAACAGTTCGTCATGTACTCAAGCAATTCCCCGCATTTTATGGTATCCGAAGTTTCTTTACCGTTCACTGTTTACAAACCAACGAAATGCACTTCACTTTCACTTTTATTATTTAACATCAACCCCTACATATGTTTCGGTCTTATATAAGGCCATCTTCAGGGGTTCATAAACTACGTTCATTTTACATCCAACGTTACTCTGCCATTATAACTAGTCCAGGCTCTTTGTATATAAGTTACAATCACTTACAAAGTCAGAGTTTGAAGTATATATAAAAACACAGAATATAAAAAATCCTTATACATTTGTCAGTATTCGTTTAAAATGGTAAAATGCAACAATGTGGATTATTATGTTATCTCTTCACCTTTGGCTAGTTTTTTTGATTTTGTTCTTGGTTTTGTATATTTGGATTGGTCATTTAGTAATTATGTACTGCTTTTTATGTTGTGTGTGTCCCGTGTTGCGGTGTGTCCTGAATTGGTAAAAAAATGTACGGTGAGACTAATATAAAATTTCTTTACCGTGTTTAAACTTACTCCTATTCTGAGCTAGATAAATCCAGTCCACACCGTCCCAACCTATTTATTTAAATCAATTTACCTTTACTTTACTTTAGCTCTTCCGATTTGCCTTTTCCTTCAGATTTCCCTAACAATACCCCGTACGCATTCTGTTCTACACCATACGTGCCACATTTTCGCCCATCAGCTCCTCCTTTGTTTTATCACCCTAACACTATAGCGCGAGGGGCATTTGAAAATGGAGTTTATAAGTTGGACGAAAATGAAAATTTGAGTTGTTTATACTTTTTGCAAGATGACTTAATTATAGGAAAAAAAGAAATAAGCCTAAAATTTTCTGTCGCACAACTCTAGGAAATAGGTTATTTGGGAGAAAAAGGTGTCAACGGGAGGATAATATTAAAATTTATCCTGAGAGAAATATGGTACGAATGTGTAGAGGGAATTCAGATGCCTGTTGGTAGGGCTCTGAGAACGTGGTAATAACCTTCGTGTTTATCAATGACGGAAAATTACTTGGCCAATTCAGTTGTTATTATAACTAGGATTTGGCCTCATAAAGTCAGGGGTTGGCGCCGTTTTTGAGAACTGTTATACACTTACATCTGAGGTGCATACAAGGTACAGTTTTGTGTACCAACATGAAATTCACCACTAAACATAATGTTCAACCATTTTAGTCTATTTCACGGCTTCACAACCTACCGCATTCCTCCTTACAATCCTTTTTAGTATTATCCTCCTCCCAGTTCTTGGTTCTCCTAAATTGTCTCTTCAACTGCCATCTTCTCACTAAAATCTGTACTAATTTCTTATCTTGACAATGCTTTCTAAATGTCGCCCCATCAACAATGAATCAGTCATATATCGTCGTTAGTTAGAAGATTGTGTTTGGTTTAGTTAAGACAATTTGCAGGTACGTTAGTTATATAACGCGGAATGGAGAATGATTAAGAATTATGAATTTTGATTGGTTTGGAGAGAAATATGACTGGCCTATTTTAAGAAAATATCCAAGGGATATCCGGGATGGAAGGAGGAAAACCATAAAAGCATTCTCCAATACATCCATGATTGGACTCGAGACACCCTAAGTACGAAACATGGAGCCCATAAAACCTGCGTAGTAAGTAGCTGTTGCGTTTCAAACCCACGAAGTATGACCTTGAATACAAGACCCAGCCTTCATTCATATATTAAACAGCGAATTGAACAATCTGAGGAACCGCTTTATACGGGTTCCTTGAAAAGTTAATTGCTCAAGTATTTAACCGTTTCTATGGATTCCGCACTTTCTTTAACGCATTTACAAAAGTCTGGCATTGGATCTAATCCTGACCTAGTTCAGATTACGTTTTCTTAGATGTGACACCTTACAGCCTAGTATAAATATACCAAACTTTACGAGGAACAGAACATGCTATCTTAATTTTCATTTTTACTTTGACCAATTCTATATCCCATGGTCTCTAATGTGACCTTTTGTGGATCAATAAATGTAAATGTAAATAAAGAAATAAAGAAATACTTTGAAGATAGTGGCGATTCGTTGCTCCGAAACGTCGTTACATTTCTATCAGACTACACGGCGTCACGTCACGGAAGACGAAAATCGTCATTGTCCACCTCTGTGAGAACCTCAATGCTGGCATACCCGAACGCAGTCCACATCGCGCATTATATGTCCGTGACGCTGATTATAAGATTATGCTCCCCTCTACACCAACGTACGCAAAGTGTTCTCGTCCCTTGACGTTTCAGACCAATATCCGCTCATTTTGTCAGCTGTGTGCTTCACAATATGTGTTGCGCGATTTAGTTACATATTCCTCTGATTTACCAAAAATGTACCACCTGACCTCCATCTCACCTGGCAAGCGCGCCACTCCCCTCCAGACCGTCTCCGAAACCCACCCAGCCTTCTATCTAATACGTAAAATCAAAGTTGTCCCTTTGCACCCCAAAAATAGCACACGCGGGATTGGAGGTATAGCTCCATTCATTGTTAACCTCGGTACTAGATAGAGTGGTCATATTCACTCCCCGGCCGCTTTACCCCTGGGATTGACAATCCGGTACCTACTGGTGCGCTCCAGAGCCGATCTAGACGCTCTGGAACAGATGTAAATCTCTTGTCCCTGCCGGCAAGCTAGCCATCAGCCTTCGGTTGCCCGGTCAAGTAGCCTAGTGAACGTACCGGCTGTGCTAGTCCGGCTGTCAAGGGTCTCTTGTCCTGCAGGTACATCTGCCGGGAACTGCAGCTAATCTCTCAATTCCATCCAGGGTTACTAAAGACTGGAGCTTATACCTCGACTCCCCTATACGTCACACCTGTTGTAATACCTTTGCTTCTACTTTATCCCTCTATGGCCCTACAGGCCAAGGCAGCATAGGACTAAGTTTTGCCGGGGTTTTGTATCTTATTTGCACACAATTGCAATAATTCCTTGGACAAGAGATCGGTCCGTCGCAGGGTCTGTACCTGCACGGACAACAAACGCACAGAGAACTCGCAGACATAAATGCCCCAAGCTGAACTCGAACATGTGATCCCAGCGTCGGAGCATTAGAAGACAATATGCGCGTCAGACCGCGTTGCGTAACTGAGCGTCTCACCTTTTACGTTTAGGCGCAAAAACCGCGAAGCTCCACATTACGCAATGTCCTCCATCCTCTTCCTTCTAAATCTCAGAGAAAGAGACAAGTCGACAATGTGTGACAGACGGCGGAACAGAATGAATGAAGGTTGTACGCAGCTGGCTGCAGGCGCAAACGCACGTCGTATTTAAATCTTGTAGGCAATATCAAAACACGTCCGATATTTGTGTTTATTTGAAAAATTAGCTGTCTTGTTGGGACCTCCTTCCGACTCCCCCCCCCCCCTTCCCGCCTCTGCCCTTCACGTACGTCAGAAGTGGTCCAGTATAGACTGCAGGCAGATCCGACTGGCACATCTCAGGGAACGTTAGTGTTATTAGTGTTAGTAATATGTCTCGTTACAGCGGAAGTAACTTTAAAGGAGGTAAGCACATTCTTTGTCAAGCACGATATGTACACGACACTTACACCTTTAAGATACGGACACACACTAGACATTTTCTGTCCGTGAACATGGTTAACAGCGAGGACATTTGAGGTCAGAATTAAGGAGGTTAAAATCTCTTTCGGTCTGAAAGCAAACCAACGATAACATTTACGTTTTGTGCGTCCTTATATGAAGTGAAAACACAATAGAGTTATCGCGTCCGTCTCTCCGTTTCATCTCGGGAACCACTGAACGCATTTCGACTAAATTTCGTAACTGTGACTTGGTCTATCAGATTAAAGATAAATATATATATATATTTAGGAAGTGTAAGAACAGTGTGCTAATGGGAATGTTTGGACATAAAGAAAGGAAGTAACAGAAGAATGGAGAAAACTACATAATGAGGATCTTCATAATTTGTACACTTCAACATATGTTATCAGTGCGATCAAAGTTAGAAGGGTGGTATTAACGAAACTTGTTGAAGGAGTGGCAGACGTGACAAGTGCACAACGTGTTTCTATCAATAAAAAATTTGGAGAAGAGGCTTAAATGGAATAATACTAAAATGGATTTTAGAGATACTGATTTTAAAAGTGTGCACTCCACACATTTTTTCAGATTATGGCCTTTTGAAAACGACAACGGACCTTAGGGTTCCATTAAATGCAAAGACCCTATTCATATTTTGGTCCTATGACAGCGTGTAACCTCGTAGGTGACTACCGCCTAACATGTCACATGGTGCCGTAACATAAAAGAGCAAAGAGTGAAGCTTTACTGCTGTAAGAATAATTTTTGTCAAAATGAGTATCTCTTAATCGGCTTAGCGACGTTTAATATGTAAAAGAAAATTGTTCTATGTAGTTAGTTCTTTAGTTTTTTTGTGAATGTACAATGAAATTTATCAGCCGAAATTAATTATTGTATATGCAGGTAGGACGTCATATGCCGATCCCAGTGGCCGCGCGGTCTAAGGCGTGGGTCTACGGCCGCTCGCTTACTAGGATTGTGATTTCGAATCCCGCCTACGGCATGGATGTCTGTCTGTTGTGAGTGTTGTGTGTTGTCAGGTAGAGGTCTGTGTGACGGGCTGGTCCCTCGTCCAGAGGAGCCCTACCGAGTGTGGTGTGTCTAAAAAGTTTGATTGCGAAGCCTCGAAAACTGAGGCGGCCTAGGCCCCCAAGGGGCTGTCGAACCATTGGAAAAAAAAAAGACGTCATATGCTTCCCATCAAATGTATGAATGTCTTCAAAATGGATTTCAATGTAGCACAACAAACCGGCAGAAGCGCAGTTGCCTTTAAATCTGACACCTGTTAGGCCTATTTCAAGTGTGTTTCGAAATGACACGGAAAGATGAACATATCCTTATGCTTAATTAAGCATCGCGTCATGAAGACGTGTGGAAGAGTAGCGGTAAATTTCCACTCATTCTTAACCATGACACTAGATGTAGGCGAGTGGTCAGTGTCACTTACCTGCTGCATTATCCCAGCAGAAGAGGCGCACGATAGGCTAGGTGGGCTCCAGAGCTCGTCTTGACGAATTGGAGAAGAAAAAATCGCTATTCTTACCACAAATCGAAAACCGATCCTTCCGTTTTCAATACATAACCTAACCGGTACAATAAATGAGCTATCCCGTCTCATATTAAAAGCATTTTTTTCAATGGCTCGACAGCCCCTTGGAGACCTAGGCCGCCTCATTTTTCGAGGCTTCACGATCACACTTTTAGACACACCACACTCGGTAGGACTCCTCTGGACGAAGGACCAGCTCGTCGCACAGACCTCTACCTGACATCACACAACACTCACAACAGACAGACATCCATGCTCCCGGCGGTATTCGAACCCACAATTCCAGCAAGCTAACGGCCGCAGACCCACGCCTTAGACTACGCGGCCAATGTGATCGGCATTAAAAGTATTTAGGGAAATAAAGAAAGAACTGTTTAACTCTTTAGTGTAATAAGGGTTTCAAAAATAAATGAAACTGGAAAGCGTCTAAAACAGGAAAAATATAATTCACAAATTACACACCAACGAAATTCACCATATTTTCACTTTTTATTCTTTAACCCCTACATATGTTTCAGCCTTTACAAGGCCATCTGCCATCTTCAGGGTTCTCGTAATCTACATTTACTTTACATCCATTATTTATGTCTGCTATTATGTTTTTATATCACATGTAGTCACGTTTCAAGTTGACTACATGTGATATAAAAACATAATAGCAGACATAAATAATGGATGTAAAGTAAATGTAGATTACGAGCTCCCTGAAGATGGCAGATGGCCTTGTAAAGGCTGAAACATATGTAGGGGTTAAAGAATAAAAAGTGAAAATATGGTGCATTTCGTTGGTGTGTAATTTGTGAATTGTTAAAAACTGCACGGTGAAGATAATACAAAAAAAAAAAGGAAAAATATAAATTAACCAAACTTAACGAATAAGAAACAAAAGAGGGGACGGGTCGCGACGATTAGTGAACAATGAATGAGAAAGTTGTGAAAGGAAGGGTTGGTGGACTAACCCGGCTTCTCTTGAAGGGACTGAGGAAGCCCTCCGAAAATCAGGGAGTCCTAAGTACGAAGGATTCGACGTCGACTTTCGGTGTCCGTCGGTAATTCTGCTTGTTGGAAGGCCTGTTTCAATATCCCATAACTCTCTCAGACGCATTGGTAACTGCAGTGGCGTAAATAAGCATTCGAGAACACCCCCCCCCCCCCCCGCCATTCGATAATCGGGGCCTCCCCCATAATTATTAACGTAGTTGCTCCCAGATCTCATCAGAGGGATCCAGAAAAGATCCTACCGTCAGAAGAACGCAATCCAGTCAGAAAGAACCCATAAAAATTTTATTATTCTGTACGTTTGGGGCCCCATTTATACACAGTGCCCCCGCGTTGTGGGGTCTCCAGGGACCTTATATACACCACTGGGTAATTAAAGGTACCATGTGACTTAAAATGCTTTTCTTTTTGCTTTCACAGTGAAACTTTATGGATCGTATGATTCTCAAAAGGAATAAAATGGGTCTTAAACAGCATTAACTATTTGGTCTTTAAAATGGAGATGTAATGTGTTTTCTATGGGGTAGGAGTTGAATATTTATATGTTATTTAGATAAATTGAAGGATTCACAAGGCTTTACGGAAGACAAGGAATAAAGGTAGCAAACATTTGCCGTATGCTCGGCAGTTCTTTGCGTGTTAGTTACTCGAATTGTAAAAAACCAACAAGAAAGGAAGCATGGACATAAATAATAGATATGAAGAGCAAAAATAAATACAAGAAAACAAGAATGAAGTAAGAGGGAGTAAGATGAAAAAAAGAAACAAACACAAGGATCTAACGCGTATAAAAACAAAACCGTGGAAGGATTCAATCTTACGCCACTTTAACTTCGCCACTAGACGGCACACTGTAACCTTACGTTCCGGCAGCATTAACTCCGAGAAAGGGTTCTAGGTGCGATCCCGAAGGGGGCTGGATGAGGTGGCCGTCAGCCTGGACGTAAAGGTGAAGAGTGAAGTCGAGAGTCGAAGCGCTGTCAATCAGTCCGTAGCTCGTAAATTTGCTGTGGCAATGCAGATAAGAAACATGCAATCATTCTGTTACTGTGACATAACAGGTCTGTGATCCAAACAAATCCATTCGTTACATAGTTACCTGATTTCAAATGACGAAATCCGTGTCAGAAGTGAAAGATATGATAAGAACTATGAGCATCGCTCTTCGTCGTCTTAGTCGGTTAAGGGTTCGTACCAGAGATAAGGATTATATTGGATTAGTTAAGCTTATCATAACATTCTAGATTGTAACATTAATTATCCCACTGTACTATGTACGTGTGCGGCTGGCTTTGCGTTAGTATCAAGAAAAGGTACTGGCCAAACTACTGCTATTCGCCAGGGCTGAAATAAAAAGAGAACCCCAGATGGGGTCACTGGTCTCCTGATCAAGATTTGAAAACGGGACCTCCAAAATACAAAGTAGCATTTCTACCCACTTGGCCGAGATTTTAGGGGTAGGGCTTTGAAAATTTGAAAACTTTAACACAACTTTTAAGGACAATGGAAAATTGCTCGAGCAAAATGTTTTGAATTTGGTAGAAATAATCGGTGAATAAGCGTAACGTAAGTGCATCTGCTACTAGTTCGAGTGGTATTCAAACGTTTACTCGTAAGGTATAAGCCTAATAATTTGAACTGACTAACTAACTAACTCCATGGAGCAGAGTCCTTCCTGAGAAGCTAACAGGTCCTCAGGTAGTCAAGAAATTCTCCGCGTTTTATGGAACCCGAAGGTTCGTTACCGCATTCACAAGACCCCGCCACCTGTCCCTATGCCCTGTCAGGGCAATCCAGTCCATGCCTCCCCATCGCATTTCTTGAAAATCTGTTTTAATATTATTCTCCCACATATGCCGAAGTCTTTCATGTGGTCTCCTTCCCTCAGGTATCTCCACCAAAACCCTGTACGCACCTCTCCTGTCATCCATACGTGCTACATGCCCCGCCCATATCATTCTTCTTGATTTGATCACCCTAACAATTTGAAACCCGAAAATAATATTCTCAAAATTTCAACATCTACCACATGGGGACACACCAAAATATATTCCAATAAATCATGGAACAACAAGTCGCTACTAGTATTGCTGTAAATCGGTATGTTTTTATGCATACATGACGTTCACATTATTTTGTATAACTCTTTTCGTCTGCGATTCACATAATGTTTCGTAATATGCCTACGAGGCTATAAATGCATTGGTGTCAGTGACATACGTCGTATAATGTAACTAAAAAACCTACACTGGTTGTGGTTATAACAAGGGAATCCGTCGCCTAGCGATTATCATCTGTTTACAGTCCTGAAGCAAAATCTTGGCGGCCACAAATTTATAGATGATCGCGGCGTGGGCACAGTTGTGACACGATGGCTGGTAGCAGAGCACAGTGACTTCTGTCAACACGGAATAGAAAAACGCGTCCCACGATGTGATAAATGCCTCAACTTTGGCGGGGGCTAAATAGAAAATTAGAGGAACAGCAGTAAAATGTCTTGTGAAATGTTCATAACAGAGCCGAGGATAAACAACACAAAATATATGCATTTTAAAATTATATTCTAACAGACCCTCGAACATTAGATTAAATGATTAAACAGAACGAAAACTTTATGTTTACCTTACCGTAATAAAGGTCAAATAGATGAAAAAACCCAGGGCTGAATTAGAAATTAACAGCTATTGGCAAACTCTGTCAACTACTGCTAAATATGTAGCAAAATATTTAATATCAAACTGCTGCAGCGCGCAATGTGCAGTGGAACACAGTTGACAAACCGCAGTACGTCTGTTGTAACTACGTACATTTATCTAACCAGACTAGCAAGCTAACAAATGGGTTTCCTTTCGAAATAACCTGTGATAATGCCTTAGACGTGGTGGTTACACTTCCCTCAGGTCTGTCGCCATTCTGTGCACCTGTCAATGAGGACAATACACACTGCAACTTCGCACATCATCTGAATTAAATTTTAAGTAAACTCACGTTTCGCCAAATGACCACAGAAGTGTGTTCACAACAAGAATTATGTAACGTAACAAAACATAAATTACACAGCACGTTTAATTTTACGCATCACGAAACGTCGCGGACATAAATTACAAATACAATACACAATGAATGGAATTAGAGCTAAGCAGAAAATTTACTTTTACTAAGGTCGTTCAAATAAATTATTGCTTGTTTGGAAAGAACAAGTTAAGAAGATTGGGCAGTTTTCAAGGCTAAAGTGTGGCAGTGCGTGAATTACGCTGCAGCTTCTTCGTCTAATAGCTCTTGTGAATATTGACCAAATTTAAACAAATGTTTTCAATGCCTCTATGTGTTTGTATAATGATAAGAGGTTTCGTGGGACTCTGTTTTTAGAAGCGAATAAATTGTTGGCGAACAGACGTGAAGAAAGTATACAATCTACGGCCCAGTTCCTGCTTGTGTGTTGTTTGTTATTCAGCAAGATGGTTCAACGCCATTATGGGGAAGGTCCACAAAGGTAACCCACACTGGGTTTCCGATGCAGTTCCTATTTCGCGCTCATTTTCCCACGATCCATTTAAATTAGTAGTACTCCCTATCCAGACAGCATTTCGGTTTACGGCAGCCCTCAAAACAGCAGTTGAATTCAGTTCGATTTCAATGCATTTTCAATGGGAAGTTTTGTTCACGTGCCGTCGGCATTCACTTGTCTTTTATTACCAGACAGTAACTGGACCCTCGGATAAAGCGATTATCAGAAATGCTATTTGCTTCAGTCAGACACCTTAGCATGGCTTTTAGCTAAATATTTATGTCTCTTTTCGACCACCACGCCTCTGCATCAGGATATACATTCTGGCATTAAGTGCCATCATTAGTGCTTTTAAATATTCTAGGTCAAGCAGACCCAATGAAAACATCACGACAGCTCGTCAACTGTCGTGATTTACTTGTTAAAATACGCTTGACCTGGAACGTACCTATGGCACTGATAATGACTCAATGCCAAAGTGACTGTGCTGATGTAAAATTGGGTGCTGTGTAAAGTTTTGATGGTTTTATGAGAATTAACTTGCTACAATTTCTGATTTGCTCTTTGAAGGCCATCAGAGAATTAATTTAGTATAACCCTTTCTTTGAGAAGAGCCGACTGCTAGTAGATCGAGCTCTTTCCTTTGTACTATTTAAACCGAATTTCGTCTCTATTTCGAATTTCGTACTTACTAAACTTGTTAAACCCCCGTTTTGTATCAAATTTGTAAACAAATATGCTTCACTTGTGTGAATGCCAATTTCCGACAAATTTCGGTGCTAGAACCATAATCAAAAAAAAATAATTTTTTGGTCACAATCAGTGGAATAACGCCCAAGGTTTTCACTTCAATAAGAACTATAATCATAACACACATATATCTGAGGGCACAATAAAATTTAAAAAATTAAGATATACTGTAAATTAAAAGTGATTTTTACAGAAATATAACTGTTATAATCGTAATAACAACTGTTTCAGATTTTATAAAAAAAATTATCTGAATATATTTATTTGGTATAATCTTCGTACAACGTGTTACTGGTTATACAAGTTCTGTGTGGTTACTTTATTTCAACGTCTACCTTTTAATATGGATTATTATTATTCCTATTATTATTTCATCAAAATTGAAAATTTTTATACTTATATTATAAGCTTTATACTTTACACTTCTGTTTTTATAATTAAATTGTACGTCTTGTTTTTAGTCGGTGTGTTTTGGGCTTTACATTATGGCTTATTTGGTGATGTGTTGTTAAATATTACACTATAAATCCTTGGGTGTTCAAAGTCATGTGAAACCTTGTGGAATGATTTTGTGTTGTTTGCGGATGCGCTGGTCCTGCTGTGACTGTCGCATGGTTAGCACATAGTTTACCATGAATATTTTCAAAATTTGTAATTTCTGTTGCTTTCTTCAATTTAAATTTCAGCACCTCTAGTTTGCTACCCGACGTAAGGTACAGAAAAGTCCTTCTGATGGGCTGAGCCTAACAGCGGCAGAAGCCACTTTCCCCTTCGATGCACGATTGCATCTGGAAATTCTGATAACATTGAAATTTCCTCAGCCCCTAAGGTGGTAGTTCGTCGACAACTCGAACGTTAGGAGGGTATGCGAGATTTGACGCGCTGAAAGAAGTGTTGCTGAAGATTCAAGTCTTATGGGATGCTACAACTTGTTGACTGGTAAACAATGAATCGACGTTTCGAAGCAGATTAGTGTCATCATCATTTCAGGACGAAAGAGTCCAAGGTGCCGATCCCAGTGGCCGCGCGGTCTAAGGTGTGGGTCTACGGCCGCTCGCTTACTGGGATTGTGGGTTCGAATCCAAGCCGATCCCAGTGGCCGCGCGGTCTAAGGCGTGGGTTTTCGGCCGCTCGCTTACTGGGATCGTGGGTTCGAATCCCACCGGGGCATGGATGTTTGTGTTGTGTTAGTGTACGGACGATAGCATGGAACGTAAAGTGACATGCAGGACAAATAGGACTTCAACAGTACAAATGGATCAAAGGGAAAACCCAGGAATTAATACAAAAAAAAAAAAAAATCCCGCTAGGGCACGGATGTCTGTCTCTTGTGAGTGTTGTGTGTTGTCAGTAGAGGTCTCTGCGACGGGTGATCACTCGTCCAGAGGAGTCCTACCGAGTGTGGTGTGTCTAAAGTGTGTGATCGTGAAGCCTTCAAAAATGAGGCGGCATAGGCCCGCAAGGGGCTGTCGAGCCACTAAAAAAAAAAGTCCAAGAATATTGGTCAAATATTGGGGTGGATTTGGACTACATGACTCAAAATTAATGCACTACGATCCGTCGAAATGTCGGTAAATATTTACCTGTCTAAAGGGCGCGATATATCAGAAAATTCGAATTTTTAATACAAAAGTAATTTCTCCAGTTCATCATTTTGTCCCCATTTACTGAGTCCTAGCAAGGGTCTGGTATATGTATAGGTTCAGAAGTAAATTCTGAAATATAAAGCCAGAAGGACCAGTCCCTTGAAGCTACTAAATATTAATCGAAACTGACCCTGAGAAGGCTGTCGTATTTTACAGTCAGTTAACTTCAAGTGAGAGGCAATCTGTCTGCACGAATCCGACTACATAAAATAAAACCGTACTACGTCATTCTCCGTCTGACAGTGTTGAAAACTAACAAGATAATTTGAAGCTAATGGCATGTAATTTGTTAAAATATTAGGAATGCAGACTTCAGAAGTTAATATTACACCTTCCACTGCGTATTAGAATAGCAGACCTTCATGCTTATGAGAGTTTCCAAACCAACATTTTGTCCATACCCCTTGTGTCGCATTTGTGTAGCACATGTAAGTCCACTGCACACAAATGTTAGTCAGGTTTTGAAAACTTCTGCAACAGCGTCGGTTCCGGTCGGATCATCATCAGTTTTTACTATTCACTACAAAACGGTGTGAAGAAGCCGGAATATTTCAGTCACTGTAATGACTATGCTAGGGAAGGACGAGAGGGGAATAATCTTTGAATCCCGGTGAAGACAGACAGTTCTCTGTTCACCGCAGCTCTCAGACCGACGCTGCAGTCCATCCGGCCCCCTGTTCACTCACTAACAGCGTTTACACCGTGGACAGAGTCCACTGCGGCGTTTAGCTGCTCACTCACCTACACCTGGTGCCAGGGTTAAGAATACATGGATCTACACCTCCGCATTTTTTTGCATAACAACTTTTACAAATGATTTTGATGAATTGGAGCAGGGTCTTACAGAAAAAGTCAAACGGAGTATTAGCTGGGCGGAGCACGTAACACGCAAAGAAAAGATTAGAAACGCACGCAAAATATTGTTCAGAGAACCTGCAGGGCAAAAAATAACTTGGGAGACCTAAGAGTTGATGCGAGGATAATATTAAAGCACACATAAAATAAATAGGTTGTGACCGTTTGGACTGGATTTTTGTGGCTCAGAATAGGGACAAATTAGGTTGGTAATGAAATTTCGGGAAATTTATTGATTAGTTTCTCAACTAGGAATGTGCTGTATGGAGTTGTTTTCCATCTTCTGCTGCGATTCATAAGTACTATGACGCAAAGTACAACTGCATCTGAACAGTAATATAGTGAATACACATAATTAAGTCAGTTGCGAGGTGGAACAGGTCTAAGAGCTGACATTGGGCACTTCCTTTCCCAGCCAATCAAATCAATTATGGGAAATAATTTCAGAGTTTGTATTCTGTTCCATATCATACGTTACTTGGCAATCAACAAGTACACACTTGTCCATGTATGTCACACATGAGACCACAGGAACGAAATAATGTGGCAAATGTTCAGAATCAAGCAAAAACTACACGGCGTCACGTCCCAGAATACAGTATTTTTCAGTGTATATAGTCGGTAGCCTGAGGAGTATTCGAAACGGGTCCCTTTACAACATAAATATTTTCGAGTATGATGATCGCTTATTAATTAAAAAAAAAAATTCCCGGGCCCCCACATGCTACTAGCCACACTTTTAGGCTCTGTTCATTAATACAATGTATACAACTAACAGCTGTTACGAACTCAATAACCGTTGTGAAATTGTTCACATTTTACTCAACATAACAACAAATATAAGCACGTAAAAATAGTATAATACATGTGAGAGATAGACTTGCTGTTCTATGTAGGGGTTACATTTGCAGACCCATTCAAATAACACCCTTACGGCGTCTCGGGTTCTGCGGTCTACATGTTGGGAACCATTGATCTAGTGTCTTATCACTACATCAACAGTTCGGTGACGGCCGTGCCATGGCTCAGGCGGTTAGTCGCCGGCCTCCCACCGCGGAGACCCGGGTTCGATCCCGGGTCAGTCCATGTGGGATTTGTGATGGACAAAGTGGCACTGGGACAGGTTTTTCCCCGAGTACTTCGGTTTTCCCCTGTATTTTCATTCCACCGGTGCTTCATTACTTGGAGAAATGAAAAAAACTGATCATCTTTATCTTCATCTTCATTACAGGGTTGCACAATGAGCCTTAAAGCTGCGGTGCGTCCGTAGTTTCTGCTGCGGGGCTCTTTACCACAAAAAAATTCCTCGGTGACCTTAAGAGAAATTAATTGATAGAGGAATGGATAGAAGTATATGTTAGTAATGAGTGACGTCGCTTGTACTGTAAAGTGAACTTAAACCGCAGCCGGGTAGCTGGCCACAAACTATTACTGCTTGTTGCTCGTCAGTCGGACGAGGTTCCTGCAGGCGCCGTTCAAGTGACGTCGCTTTCAATACGCAGTCAGGAAATCGGTAAAGTAGCGTAAACAAGGTCAGGTCAAATGATGTAGATTGATCCTTTACAGCACTGGTAGTCAACCTATGGCCCGAAGGCCGAATGAGACCCGCGGCACCTCTTTGTGTTCATAATGTGCAGGAAATAAAAATCGCTAAACACATAAACCCCATGTGGACAATATACAGAGCCTTTAAATATTAAAGCAGACAGTTTATCCAGTAACCACTGTGCTTAAGTGTTTATTATTTATTGTTCGGAAAGTGATCAGTGTTTGTGTGTGACAAACAGCGTTCAGAATTTCGTAAATACTTGTCTATGCAACTCACACCAGCCTGCCTCTGTCTTGCCGTCTGTGTATTTAACTAGTGAACAAAACGGGTCAAATACAGAGTCGGTAAACCTGAAGAGAATACATCACAAGCAAAGTTTTATCTATTGTCCGTCACTAGTTAGACCTTAATAGACCTGTTTCGGCCTCGTCTACGTCGTACTAGTCTCTTCAAAGGTCTTCCAAGTCGTCTTCTTCCATTTGCTCTATAATTCAGCATTATTTTGGCATCCTGTTGTTCATCCTCGTTACATATTGTAACCAATTTGATTTGTATCTTCTTAGTTTCTCGTCAACTGGTTCTACTTAAACTCTTCCAAAATTTCTTAATTTCTTTTGTGGTCAAAAAGTGTGTATCACGCTGTTCTGAAAAATTTCATCTCAGTTGATGTCAATCCGTTTTTATCCTTCTGGCTGAGAGCCCAAATTTTGCTTCCATATGAGCGTGTGTGTGAATGAGGAATAACTGAAAAGAATCTTGAACAAATGGGGTGTGAAAACGTGGATTGAATTTGTCTGGCTCAGGACGGGTGCCACTGGCGAGGTCATCAGAATACGGTACGGAATCTTCGAGTTCGATAAAATAAGGGGAAGCTTTTGAAGAACTGGGTGACAGTTAATTTCGCAAGAAGGTTTACGTATTGTTCAGTTGTTTACTTCATTAAGGACGACACTCAGCGCGCACTAAAGAAATGTGGCTGGGCCGTGCCATGGCTCAGGCGGTTAGTCGCCGGCCTCTCACTGCGGAGGCCCGGGTTCGATACCGGGGTCAGTCAATGTGGGATTTGTGGTGGACAAAGTGGCACTGGGACAGGTTTTTCCCCGAGGACTTTGGCTTTCCCCTATCAATTTCATTCCACTATCAATTTCACTCCACCTGTGCTCCATTACAAGGAAAAACGAAAAAAAAAAAACAATCATCACAGGGTTGCAGCCTTAAGTCTGTGGTGCGTCCGTAGCATCTGCTGCGGGGCCCTTCACCACAAAAAAAATGAAATGTGGCCACTGGCGAGGCACAACAACGGTGATGGACGGATTTGTAAAATTGTGAACTGGACTGGACTGGACTGGCTAAATGTGGGACTTATCTACGTCGCTGTTGCCACGGTAATCGTCTCCAGTCACTGACGGTGATTTTGCCTGCGATGTCTCCACATAGTTAATGAGATAACTGCCGATGCCGATGGCCGCGCTGTCTAAGGCGTGGGTCTGCGGCCGCTCGCTTGCTGAGATTGCGGGTTCGAATCCCACCGGGGGCATGGATGTCTGTCTCTTGTGAGTATTGTGTGTTGTCAGGTAGAGGTCTCTGCGACGGGCCGATGACTCGTCCAGAGGAGTCCTACCGAGTGCGGTGTCTCTGAGTGTGATCTCGAAACCTCAACAATGAAGAGGCCTAGGCACACTAGGGGCTGTCGAGTCGTAACAAAATTAGATAATTAGTAAGCCTCATGATGGAAATCCTTAATAATGCAAGTGTTCCGTGCTCGTGACAGTGATTTATGATTCCTGCCACAGCACATAAAATAAGTTGAGGATTATTAATGAGATGTTTACAAATGTATATATATATACATATGTGTGTGTGTGTGATAAGGAAAACTGGCTTTCACTAACCTTACTACACAGTACGAAATCAGCAAGCCAACGGTTAAGACTCTTGTCTTTCGTTCAAAGGTATGAGGCATTTTTTACTACTGTAATTTTGGCACCACGTTTGTAAGTTTATTCAGTTTTACTGTAGGATTCGGTGTTCTGCAGAATTCCTGCGCTAATAGTAATAAAACTCTTCATAGCTTTTCAGGGTAAAATTTCGCTAATATTTTTCATACACAAAGTGTTACAGGCGTAATCTGTCACAATTCGGGAGAAAATACCTTAGTTTAATTAACATCGATATAATGACGCGAGAAAAAGGCAGTCTTCTTGCGATTCCACGTGCTGTACCTGTTTAAGATGATGCCTTATCCTACACCAAGCAGGTTCGTCCGTGAGCCGACAGCCAAGCCCAGCTATATGGAGGTGAACGTGCCAAGCAAAGTACTTGAATCCGTAAGAACGGGGTTCTGTGAAACTAGTTCGTGTTTTTTTTACTTACTTAATGCCTTTATATCACTCAGGTGTTGATTAGATATTAAGCACAGGTGTTAAAATAACAGAAACTTTAAATTTCTCCTAGTTTTTTATGCATTTGGTAATTAATAAAAGCATAACATTTCTCGTTCTTTAAAACTTATCTCGTCAGTATCTCCGTAACCGTGTGACTTCGGATATAGATATTTTTGGTTACAGCGACGTAATTTAACCTAAGGAACGTTCTCCTCAATTATGGCAGAAGCTCCTCCTGAAATTGATTGGCAGAAGCGGCTACCTCAATTCCCTGAATTACCACCACCTTATTCCTTCCTCTGGGGGTACATAAAGGATGCTGCTGACATTGCATCATTCCCTGCCACTTTGCCGTAACTTGCTGGGAGGCTGCGATCTGCTGCGCCTAGAATTACACCCGCCATGCTTATAGATGTGTGGACTGAACCTGAGTGCCTACATGTCGTATGCTGGGCTACTCATGATGTCGTCATTGGACATCTGTAAGCTGTTAAGTGTAGGTCACGAAAACATGATCATATAACCTTACAAAATATATTTAGCTTTCATTCCTGTGCCTCTTATTTCTTGAGCAGTATAAGGTTAAAATAGTCAGAATTTCATTTGTTCATTCAGTACAGTGTTTCTCCACTATGGTTCCGCAGAACATTGTTAGCGAGAAATCATGGACTAACTATATAACAATTCTGAAATGTAGCGAAAAATTCCAAATATCCCTTGAAATGTCGCAGAAACACACAAGACAGGAAAAATGCGTCATTTTTTTCTCACAGTGTAAAATGATTTTATATATATCAGCTTTTTATAAATTCTCTTGACAATAATTTAGCAGTAACTTAATTGCATTCCCCGCTAACAAATTTTTCCGGCCTGTAAACTTTTCCTCGAGATAAGAATAATCATTATAGGGGCTCTGTGAAAAAATAAAAGTCGAGAAACACTGACTCAGTATATGAACGCATCCGTAGTGTTCGGCCTTGCCGTGAGGCGGTTATCGTCAGATTCTCAGCGTGCTGGCTCGTTTCCACTCCAGGGGCGTGTATGTGGGATTTGTGGTGAACAAAGTGGCAATGGGACACGTTTTACTCGAGTACTTCGACTTTCTCTTATCGTTATCTTTCCACCAAATGCTCTATATCATCCATTAAAGGCCGCAGTTCCACAGAGACGTGGAGGATAAAAACAAACTCCGCATAGGCGGCGGACACTGAGAGTCACAGAAGCAGATGGTAGCCATACTTCCTGTAATTTCACGTGATAAAATTCAGTGCGACCGTGCGGCAATTATCGCACTACAACAACGTGTCTCGTTTTAAAATGCAGCGATATTTACCACACACGACGAATAGCGGATATGTTTTTTGCTGACGGTAAGCGCAGGACGACACATACTACCGTTATAATCCCACGATTTAGGCCATGAGGCTGCGAAATCTTCTTGTTGTTAGAATTGAGGTCCTCACCGCAAGACTATGAACATTACTCTGTTCTGGGATGTGACGCCATGTAGTTTGGTAGACATTACTAACGTTTCGGAGGAAAGCGTTGCCTCCATCTTTAGGGTAGAAGACGTATAGTTTACAATTTTCTGCCGTAAAAACGTAGTAGCATGTTTCTCCGAAATTTCGGTACCGATATGCCGAAACAATGTTGCGTCACGTCCCACAAAACATACAAATAATCTTCAAATACTACTGCACCTTCGTTTCGAATTGCTGACCTCGCACTGACGTAATTTCTCTGCTGCTTGATAAATGTGTTATCTTTATCTAGTCAGATAAAAACCTTGAACAAATTACTGGCACAATCAACACTTTCTCATCAGTATTATGTGATCATGAAGTGTGGTCTCCTAGTAGGTGTGAAGAGCATAAGTTAGCTAGAATGCTTAGGAAAAGTGCTCAGGAAAATGTGTGGTCTGAGGCTGAAGAAACAAGTAAGCAAAGTAGGCTAATCAATAACACTCCTTGTGTACAGGTAACTTGCAGGTGGGATTTTAAAATACAGGTAACTGCAAGGAATAACATGTAGCTGGGATAGGGCACACAAGAAACGCATACAGAATTTTGGTGAAGGAACATCTTGGAAATATGTTACTTGAAATAACTAGAGTACTAAAGACTAGCAGTAGGAAGGCTTCTAGTGACAGAGTGTGAGGTTCGCAGGTGAATTCTACTTCAGTAGCAACGATGCTGAGCCTTCAGTTTGTATCAGTATTTTCAAATTATTTAATACATATATTCTATCTATGTAGGCTAAAAATTCTTTCAATTATTCTTAGCGCTTTCGCAAAAAAAAAAAAAAAAAGACAGTTGTAAAAATTCGCCCGATATATCCGTCCTTCTGTCCACAAGTAACAACTTCCCAGCTTTAGTTTATACAGCCCACCGTGATTCGCAGATATTTGTATAATAAAAAGACTGTCGGCCACAACTCAATATTTCAGTTATTCAATATTTAATACGACATGTTTCGGCCTACATGGCCGAACTTTCAAACTTTTGAAATAATTTTCATAAACTTTTACACTGGAAAATTTTACTAAAATATATCCGTGTATTCAAATTTCTTTTAAAATCCGAGAGAAATAGCAGACGTGTTATATGAAGATGTACGCTCGCAGGCAAGTATAAATACATTTCTTGTTTATCGTTAAATATTTCCCATAGCAAAGTGTTTCGAATTAAAGCTGGAACACTCTATGATCAAACTGTCTTACGGATTTCACGATATTCCAGTCACAGAATATCCAAATCGGTTTCAACGAAAGAGAGGTCGTGGTACTTCCTAACGGGCCAACGACTCTTTTAAAACCGTGGTGTAGAAGTGGAACACAGAAGAGCTTACGACAAATTAGCGATGTCAATTGGAAGCACCTCACAAATAAAATACATATAACATATATATAACCAATTTTTTGGCCAAAACCAGTGCTTTTCCAACTGCAGTCTATGCAGCATCAAAAGTTGTAATGTGCCAATGGTTATAACCTGACAGTGGACGCAAGTACGTAAGTACAGTTTACAACCAATTAACCGTGAGCTGGTTATCCAAGCAACTGTTCCTTTTTAAATACAAAATCGCACAAATTCGTAAACACGTAGACACGTGAATTAGCCTTTCATTCTTTCCCGCCATTGAACAAGGTTAGAATCAATTCAACGGATGGTGAAGAACGCAGAAAGCGGGGCGAGTGTGAAAGTGATTGAGGTTAGGTGTGTTTTGCCCCAGTAGGCAGCCAGTGTGTTCAGTTCAGTAGAGTGTGGAATCCTATAGTTATTGCAGAAGTAAAGGTAAAAGACAAAGTTGTGCTTGCGCTTAAACAATCACCGTGAGGACACGTGGTAGGGTAAAGGTAGAGCTCAATGCATTCTTAAGCTTCGCAATAGATGTGAAAACTCAGCTTCACACCCGGGCTGCTTGATCCCCGAAAAAGAGCCCCTCGGCACCCATTGAATATGAGGCTGGGTGGGAACTACACCCTGTCTGGGTGCTTTGGAGGAGACAGAAATACAGCCACTCTGCCGGATATCCAACGACAGAAATACTGCGACTCTGCCGGATATCCAACGACAGAAATACAGCGACTCTGCCGGATATCCAACGACAGAAATACTGCGATCTGCCGGATATACCAACGACGGGAAATACAGCGCGACTCTGCCGGATATCCAACGACAGAAATACTGCGACTCTGCCGGATATCCAACGACAGAAATACTGCGACTCTGCCGGATATCCAACGACAGAAATACAGCGACTCTGCCGGATATCCAACGACAGAAATACAGCGACTCTGCCGGATATCCAACCAAGATTCCTCTGACGTCCAGCCGGCAGCCTAGTCACTATTCTGTCTGAGCTATTTGGATGACCATGAATTCGATTCTCGGACCAGGGGCCTGATAGCCTGATGTTTTTCTCAGACCCTTCAACACATGCAGGGATGGTACCTCAAATAAGGCTGCATCAGCTTCCTTCCATAAAGATAAAAAAAATAATGATTCAATGAAAATAATAAATTAGTATGGGCACGCTATGCGGGTGCCTGGATCAGGTTGAAATATGCAAGTGTACGATTAGTTAATCCAGTTTAATATCGAAGGCCAAGTTTTACTTGTGGTCCGTACAGTGGGAGCAGAGTTGTTCCATGCGGAAGGACAGACATGACGAAGCTAACGGTCGCTTCCCGTAATTTTGCAAACGCGCCTAAAAATGCAAAACACGATAATGTTAATCATGTGACAAATGAAAAACAAATTTTTAAGAACACGTGTTCTGGCTCAGGTGTAGGTAGACCGTGGCTTCAAATCTTATTGATAAGGCTGACGAGTTTGTTTTCTCGTTTTTCGTAATGTGATTGCGTTTTATCTTGACAGTTTTTTAGATAAAGACCGTAAGTACCTTGATGACTTAAACCTCGCGCAAACTGAATCACGACTCGAAGGTTTGTGCAAGGTAAACTACAGAGCGATGTACGCTACACAGTGTGAATACAGTTCTGAAGAGGGGGGTTGGTTGGCCAGCAATGACTAACAGCTGGATAATTTGTACCATGGAGGTCGTCGTCTGTCTAAAGAAATAATGTAGACTTGTGAGATTTGAGACCATCATGGCGCTAAAGATCAGATTACGGTTTTCTACGTTATTACACCGTGTCGTCTGGTAGCTGGTTAACACCATTTTGGAGGGAAGATCTTGCCTCTTTCTGGGTAAAACTGAATGGAGAGGTAGCATGGGAAAGTTCGGAAGCACCCACCAGAATAAACGGCGTCATAAAACTGGGAATTGTATGCCAATAGAAAAACGAAATCGGGGGAGGCCAATTACTAAACAGAGGCATTTTCAGCGATGTTGATCTTACATAGAGGGACTCTACCAAGTAAGATTGTTAGTGACACAGAATAATTAGGAGTAATTAGAGGACACAGAGCAGAAAACATGTAAGTAGAAGAGGAGAAGATGAATGGGTAAAAACGACGGAAAACAGAACGAAATAATATAGACACAGGAAAAGAAAAGCACGAGAAGACTTGAGAGATAGATGAACAGAAGAAGATGCGGAAATACGGAGAGGAAAAAGGAAGAGAAAAAAAGTGGGAGGAGGGAGATAAAGATGAATAAAAGAAGACTGAAATGGACTAGGAGGAAAAGCAAATGAAGAAGGAAATGAATGACGAGAAACAGAAGAATTTAAAGGACGAAAGAAGAGTAGAGGGTGGAGGAGAATAGGAAAGAAGAAGAGGCAGATTAGAAAAAGAAAAATAAAGAAGAGAAACAGTATAATTTTAAAGAAAATATAATGTTCAAAAAGACGGGGAAAGTAAAGAGAGAGAAGTAGAATGAAGGTTTTCAGTGCTGTAGTAATTATAATGCAAGCAGTCCGAATGTGCAGAGGTCAACAGACTGCACTGTGAAGTGATATGCAAGAGGGGCAGCAGTCAGAGGGAACAAGATACAGTACGTTTATCTGAAGATAAGATAGAAAAGGGAAACTGAAGCTTCTGCTGCCACGGAAGTGCACTCTTAACCTTTAAATTCGATCACCTGCCGCGTCCTTATCAACGGCTACTGATGTGCTGTTTCGAGCTGTCTGTGGGCAGATTTGCTGGATGTCATCTCTAATGGCATACTTTTAAATACTAATACCATTATTATTATTATTATTATTACTATCATCATCATCATCAAAATCATCTTTAGAAAGTGGGGATGTAGCACTGAATATTTGAACACGCTTGTACTAGCGATGCAAGTTAATAATAACACATGTAAAGCACAAGGTCCGCAGTGTAAGGTTTGCATGTAGACAACTGTAAACGGTAAATTTTAACTCTGAACACTCTGACCATCTTTAAAAACCACTTCAGTAATTACAAAAAGGTCGCGATTTTATACTAGGTTCTATTTTAATTATAATTGTAAATGAGTTTAAGCCAAGAGATTTAATTTTATACTTGCAACAATACATTGTTCTGCAACAAAGTTACATCCGACAAATGGGGCATGCAAAATCATAAATAAATTATTTGAAAGGAAAATAATTTTTTTTTATTTTATTACACTCGTAAATGTACTGCGAAGCCTACAGGAATATTGTGTCTATCAAGTGAAAGTCATAAATTGGGCCGACAAATGTGAAGTTGAATAAGTTACATAACCTACTGCATCTCAATGACACTAACAACTGAGTACGATTGACTGCAATATTAAGCGTGCAGGAAATATATGAAATAAAGTCCATGCATAATGGTATTTTAAAATTAAGGCATTATATCAGGATTAATTTCACGAAGTCTCCAGTTAAAGACACAGGTAACATTTGTGAACCTAGGATGATGTCACAAGTCGGGAGGGTGCGCGAAGTTGTGTGCGCGCAGATCAGTGTGTTTCTGCAGTCAGAGCGGTGGAGGTGTCAGTATTTGTCTGCTTACGTAGCAGCTGCAATCATGTGACTGAGGTAGGAGGACCGCGAATTTTGTGAGACTCGCGCTGAAGGTTGTCATACAAAATGACGGGGACTTTGTGGATGTAATTCTGCTATACGCTGTAATGTTTACGAATTTATTTTAGCCAACAAATCCAATGAATTCCTCCTTATCCTGTCTCCGCGATGTCCTTTAATCACCCAGGTATCAGACTTCATAAAGCAAAGCAATCCTCATACAGGCCTGAACAGGCCCCTTAGGGCTCCACGAGGTCGAGACTCCCAGAATTTCTTGACAATCGGCACATGAATGTGGCAAGGTTGTCAGACCTACGCACCGGCCGCATTTACCGCCCAGGAGATACCCCTGGTACTCATTTCTGTTAGAAGCTGAATCGACCTCAGGGCCATAGTGTGGCCGGAAGGATTAAGTCAATGAAAAATCCCAATTACCCCATCAGGAATAAACCCACGACCTTCCGGCTTATAGTGCAGTGCCTCAACCAACCGTGCCACAGCGTACCCAACCAAATTTTTAGGTAAGTATTTAGGTGGGGAGTGGATAGATAAATGCATATGGCCGTGATTATACCACACTTTTATATTTCCTTTTGAAAACAAGCAGGCTATGAATAAAGGAGCCGGAATAGCTTAGTAACTGTAGCAGCTCCCCTACGGTTTGGACTATCTGGGTTCCAAACATCGGTTCCCGCTGTCTCGCTCTTCGTCAGAGTTGAATTTTTCCCATTCAATATTACTGACTGTCCTCCCCAATTGGCTTTCACTTGAACCATGAACATGGAGAGAGTAGGTTCTTCCTAAACGTCGGTACATATCTACAAGGTTACACGAAGTTACATCTCCAGAAGACAAACATCTTCACTTGACATGCTCTTCCACAGCTGTACTTCGCAACGTTTTCACGACACCCGATGTGTTTTTTTTTTACCGATTGGTTTATAAATAAATCTTTTGGGCATTCTCTTAGCGTCTATTCTCTGCACATGGTGCAGCCACTTATTTCTGTAGTCCAACTAGGCTACCTGGTCACCACGACACGCCGATGGAGCAGATGGCCTCCAGATAAGGAGGGTGGCTGAGAGTACAGAGAAAGAATATCAGCATTCAGTTAACTGATCCTTGGGCTTACGAGTTGGGGACAACTATTTTAAGAGTCCCTCAGAGTAGGAAAAGTAGCATGTTGTGAAATGTCATAATGAGACTTTAGCTTGGACAGACATAACCTAGACCAAGGCCGTGCCATGGCTCAGGCGGTTAGTCGCCGTCCTCTCAACGCAGAGACCCGGGTTCGCAGCCGATCACAGTGGCCGTGCGGTCTAAGGCGTGGGTCTTCGGCCGCTCGCTTACTAGGATCGTGGGTTCGAATCCCACCGGGGGCATGGATGTTTGTGTTGTGTTTGTCGTAAGGACGGTAGTATGGAACGTAAAGTGACATGAAGGACGAAAGGATTTAAACAGTACAAAAAAAATGGATCAAAGGGGAAAAACCCCGGACAGGCAAAAGAAAGAAAATCCCGGGTCAGTCCATGTGAGATTTGTGATGGACAAAGTGGCACTGGGACAGGTTTTTCCCCAAGTAATTCGGTTTTCCCCTGTCAATTTCATTCCACCGGTGCCACATTACTTGGAAAAATGAAAAAAAAAACTGATCATCTTTCTCTTCATCTTCATCATAGGGTTGCACAATAAGCCTCAAGGCTGTGGCGCGCCCGTAGCATCTGCTTCGGGGCCCTTCACAAGAAAAAAAACCTAGACCAGGCACTACCAAATGGGCAACACTTTACCCGCGAAATAGTCTTCCCCGTTGCCTGAAATGTATTTTAACCCTTTCCCTGGCAAAGCCTTGAGAGACAGCCGGAGACATAAATTGTATTAATTCACTGTCTAAAAATGTGCTAAAATTAGCGACAGATTAGCCTACTTGGTGAACTGCAATTTTGTAACGTTTTCCTATTATTAGTATATTTTTATTGCCAATGATGTATAGAAAAATACACCGGTAAAATGATACATGTAGGCCTAATCACGCGTGTAGGCTACTTATCCAGTCTTTACTCTGTGCATTTAATTTCATGCTGACCGCATGCAGACCAAATTTTGCCGAAGTCAACCGCACCACTTAAAAAGATTGAGCGGCCTGACCTAGAGGAAGACACGGGAATGGAGGTAGCTCTTGCACTCTAAAAGGAGAAATGTGCATACTTTGTATATTTGAGAACCATCTACCTTAAAAACCGGAAGTAACAGAAGAATTGACATGCATGCATACATACATACATACATACATAACATACATAACGTACGTACATACATATATACGTACATAGTTACATACACAAAAAGTGTAACGATTTGTGTTATTCAGCAAACATTATAAGGGTCATAGAATCAAGAAGGATGATGAAATGGCCGGAGCATGTAGCACGCATTGCACAGCTTGTAAATGCGTACAAAAACTGGGTTGGAAAACCTGCCACTTGAGGCGACAAAATAAACTTGCATATTTACTCGGTATTTTGATGAATATTTACAGGGAAGAAATGTACGGAACAGAAGTTACAAGCATCCTTAAAGTACACCTTACGTCCTAAGCAATATTGCCATCAAACTCCGTCATGTCGTGAATATCATCACATTACTAGGTGCGCGCTTGGGGAGAAGACAAGCCTCTTGCCATCTAGCGGCTACCAGCTCTATTAAGACTACTTTCGTATACAGACGGCCGACAGATGTCATACGTGAAAAAATATCATCGCGTGGGGGCACACAAAGGTAAAGCAATCCCGATACAGGCCTCCACAGGCCGTTAGGGCTCCAGGAGGTCTAGGCTCCCAGAATTTCTAGACAATCGGCACAAGAAGCCCCACGCACCGGCCGCCTCACCCCCCCTCCCTCCCTCCGGAGGAGATACCACTGGTACTCGTTTCTGTTAGAGGCTGAGTCGACCCCAGGGCCATAGTACGCCTGGAAGGACTAAGTCAATGAAAACTCCCAATGACCCCATCGGAAATCGAATCCACGACCTTCCATCTTGTAGCGCAGTGCTTCAACCAACTGCGCCACCGCGTGCCCCTGGGATAGATTTAAGTGCAAAGGAATAGATAATAAAAATAAATTAATCTCTTATATACATTATTAAAATATTAAAATCTGAGAATGTGTAAAACAGTAGCCATAAAATACAGTAACATGGACACTGTGCTTACTACAAGCGTGTACGTTTTTAGTTAAAATTCAGAGTACCAGCACTGTAATAACCAGTGTCCATGTTACTGTACTTTATGGCTGCCGTTTTATATATTCTCTAATTTTAACATTTTAATATTATACAGTACATTACAGATTAATGTACTGGTATTATGTATTCGTTTGCACTAAAATCCCTGAAGATGGTGATTTATAGCCGAAACACGTAGGAAGGTACAAGCTGATTTATGATTTTTAATTCTGTTATGTGCGTATGTTGGTATATATGAATGTCTAAATACTCGCATGTAATGAAGTAATTTGTCAGCTATTTAGAGCTTCGTGACGCACCCACATGTGTTTGTTCTTCAGACGAGCATCACAAATGCTTGCATCGGAATCACTCTATTGTTCGCAGGGTTACGGCGAATCATGGGGGTCGACGATTCACTGTTCGGGCCCGTGTCACGGACACAGGTTCTGCAGATGGCCGTAGCAGAGGTGGTGGGAACGGGCATGCTCATCTTCCTGGGATGCATGGGCACCGTCGTCGGGATGGCGCACGGCGGCGCACACCCTCACTTACTCGTCGCCTTCGCATTTGGGCTCGCTGTCATGATCTGCATTCAGGTAGGTGTGGTAACGTAAGAATCATTACTAAATCAATGCACGACGCAGTGTCTGTATGCGATACGTACAGTAGTTACACTGAGGTCACGGAAAAAAGCCCATGGATGGTGTGGATGACAGCGCTCCTTACCCCTCCAGCCCCTTCTTGTCCATAACATTTAACAGCTAACAACAGTTGCGTGAAATGAATGACTACACGACTGAAGAGGGGAAAGGTCTCCTGAAGGAGATGTGGAGGTGGTCGTTCAAAGGGATTGCCTGCTGTGTATTAAGTACTAAACAGCTTCAGTTCGTGCGTCCTTCTACCACAGCACCAGCCACAACCGCACGTAAGATAAGCCTATTTAACCGTTTCACCTTTCGTAGTGTCACTAATGTTATGGCACATTTCAACAGCTGAGGGACTTCTCTCTGCCCTTGTGGAAACAAGAGTTAAGTACAATTCACGTTGTAGTCTTCTGGGATACCTGAAATGTCGACAGTGATACTGTATGTTACGTTTGGCACTCCTGCTTCGTGTTCAGGCGATGTCTTGTTCAAAGTTCGGACCATTTCGGCTGTCCTGAGGCTTTTCGTTAGATCATCCTCAGTCCCCCCAGATAAATACCGTAAGAGAGTATCTCAAATTAGATGCAGGACACTTCCTTCCACATCCTTTCCAACTCATTATTGACTAATCCTTCTAGAATTCAACGCTATATAGCCTGAGGGCCGATCCCAGTGGCGTGGGACTGCAGCCCCTCGCTTTCTGGGATTGTGGGTTCGAATCTCGCCGGGGCATTGATGTCTCTCTCTGAGTATCGTGTGTTGTTAGGTAGAGGTCTCTGCGTCGGGCTGATCACTTGTCCAGAGGAGTCCTACCGAGTGTGGTGTGTCTGAGTGTGATCGTGAAGCCTAGACAATTAAAATGTCCTGGCCCACTAGGAGCTCTCGTGCCATGGAAAATATATATATATATATATACACATATATATATATATATATATAATATATATATATAGTAAGAGTTACTGACGTTAAATAAACGATAAATTAAGAAACAAATCTTCCGAAACGTTCGTAACGACCTACCAGACTACACGGCGTCATTACTTGCAAAACCACAATAAGAATCTTCACTGCATTGGAAACCTCGAATCTTAGATTTGTATTGCCGTGTTTAAAACAGATGGCCATTTGACACTATCTGAGCCAACTGAATCTATGCTACGTACGTACGCATTTTGTTCCTACTTATTCATGGTCTGTAATGATGACATTTACTGATATCGACCTAACACTCGAACTGGTCGCGTCGCTTGAGGTTTCACAACAAACGTCTCTCCTACGTACATGTGTGCTACATGTCCAGTTTATGCATTCACTGCAGTATTAATTGGCCAACAGGAACTGCCGATGTCATATAATTATATCCGCTTCTTTATCACTTCATTTCCCCTTATGTTAAAATTTTCCCCAAAGCAAATAAGAGAGACAATCTGACACACACATACAAAACCACGGGAAAAATTATTGCTAAACTGACAGCAGAGCCCCAAATTTCAGCCAGTGGACACAATCATAAACAAGTTTCATCACCCTCCCGCCCTATCAACCCATTTACTTAATATCTTTTTTTTGTGTGTTGAAGGGCCCCGCAGCAGATGCTACGGACGCACCGCAGCCTTGGGGCTTATTGTACAACCCTGTGATGAAGATGACAGAAAGATGATTCAGTTTTTTTTTTTCATTTTTTCAAGTAATGGAGCACCGGTGGAATGAAATTGACAGGGGAAAACCGAAGTACTCGGACAAAAACATGTCCCAGTACCATTTTGTCCACCACAAATCCCACACGGACTGACCCGGGATCGAACCCGAGCCTCCGCGATAAGAGGCCGGCGACTAACCGCCTGAGCCACGGCACGGCCATACTGCATTCTTACTGCACCTACTGTTCCACCGCTAACCTTTCCTATCACTACGTGATCCCCGTAATCGCAAATTTCAGTGTCCAAATCTAACTACACTGCATTTTTTATACCACGATCAGTGTCTGGTATGAATATTCTACAGATGTGAATTACTTAGCATTACAATCCGTATACGTCCTACGCCGTACTTCAAATACTGACGTACTGTGTATCTGTATGATTTTCTCCAAGAAATTAGCCATACTGCGGTGTTTTGTACCTAATATTTTTCCCCAAGACATGTAACCATTTCATTTTAAATGAAAACGTCTTGGAGGAACTGCTACACTAAATACAACTGCACAATTTTGCAAGTGCAATTAGTGTACAGTAACAATTTTTATGTGATTCATACCGTGCATATTCTTATAATTAATATATTTAACCAACTTGTGTGCTGCCCTTATAAGCCTTTGTCAGAATAACTCCCTGATAAAGGCACCTCGGTGCCGAAAAATGCAGGAATTTTATACTTCTGAACGTATTTTATTAAGTGAGTAATTTGGTTAATGTATTAATTAAATGTACATAACATTTGACAATCCAGGTTTAAGCTTGACTGTCACCACTGCTAGCGGGGTCGGTGTAAGACATTTCTATGCCCAATGCAAAAATAAGTTTGAGGGCCGTAACTGCCTATAGTCTTCAACTGGCAATACAGATTGAGTATACATACAAAATATGTTTCACAGAAATCTGAAAAGGAGCCTTTTCGCTCCCCCCCCCCCCCCCCCCAACTTCAAACGGTGGGGGCCCCACGCAGCCGTACAAATTGCTAAACATCAGCAGGGAAGGACTGCCTACGGCGGACCCCGTAAGAATAAAACAGTTTTTACACGGAAGTTGAAGAAAGGGAATTAAGAGAATAATTTGTAGACAAGCAGTAAGCTTACCTTCCGTGTTCCAAACTCATCTCTTTTTAACTTACACCAAAATAGGGCAGAAAAGCTTTTAAATAACATGATTTTACCTCTCTTTATATCCCACTTCCATAATACCTCCTTTACTAACAGGCAGAATTTCGATGTCCCACTCCGGGTTGGGGTACATCAAGCGAGTGGGGCGTGCCGGAATGGATTCCGTCTCTGGCACCTTATCGGAAGCCGGAAGGCACGAACCACGACAGGACGCCGAAGTGACTGTGACGAAGACGAGGCATATATAGGAAACCGAAAGTAGATATGTTTGTTTGTAAGATTTAAATGTTGTATGCGCCAATTACAAGTGATTAGGGCCTGGAAACTCTTTGGCTGATACAAACATTTTTAGTTTCTCTGTTGTTTACGTGTCCCTTAAATGAAGGCTAATCTTCATGGATGTAACCCAGCGTAGTTTGGTGGATGATTTCGGAAGGAATTGCTGCCTCCATCTTCAGGGTATAAGTGGGATCGCATCTCAGGGGACTGTAGTCTTAACGTTCGGTGCCATGAGAACCTCAAATACCATACAAGCACACATCCATGTATAGGGCTTACTGAGTGTGTGTGTTGGTCTCCTATTGTAATTTGTGAGATAATTTAAAGATTTTCATAACAGCTGGTACAGAAGTCACATCAGCAGAGGCCAACGTGGAACTTCTCAGGTACGAGAGACGCCTTGTACGTAACCCTAAATGTTGCAGCATAAAACAAAAGATGCAGCTTTGTTTAAGGTTATTTTGTGAGTAAAGGTAAAGGTCACCCTATAACAGGCCATGAAGGCCCGGCGGGGGAATATGGGTATAGCTCTACTCTTTCTTTAACCTCGGCGCTAGATGGGGGTGGATGGTCAACACCACGCCCCGGCCACTTCATCCAGCAAAGAGAACCGGTACCCATTGTACCGGAAGCTCGGTGGGCCCCAGGGTCGCTCTGGACGGGTGGGGAAAATCTCGCCCTCACCGGGATTCGATCCCCGGACCGTCCAGCCCGTAGCGAGTAGCTATACGACTGAGCTATCCCGGCCCACTATTTTGTTGAGTACACGACCTAATTCAAATCAAGTAAATGGTGACAATGCAAAATTAGTTTATGATTCACTTGGTAGCGACAGTTCTGCCATGGTAGCTGGTAATGGTATTTATACATATCATAAGCATGCCTATACAGTATAAACATCAGACATATAATGTATGTGTGTTAAAAGTTTACAGACATGGCATTACAAACTGACAAATTTCAGTTAAGTTCAGAAATGGATCAAAAGTTAGGTAATTATAAATTTACTTTCTTGCACAAAAAGACAGTAATGTAATCACAAAACACAGTTAAATAAAACTTTAGATTTTGACTGCAATGTAAGTTTGGCATCCCTAATATGAACATCTACCATTTTACTTCACTTAAAAGTATGAGCCACTTCAAATTTAGTTTCACATGTGTCTTTAATATTGATCATAATTCAGGTGATTACTTTCCTACACAGAATTAACTAGCCTGTCTTGGTAATGGACATACATTGTGTTTTCTGTAAAGACTTTTTTAATATTATTGAGATGAATTTCAGACTTCATTCAAAGTATTAACTACGCAGTTTTTCTTGCAAGGTTCATTGGTTTGTGGCCATTTCAAAATAGTCTCAAGCAGTCCCTGAGTGAAATCAATTGTGTACCTCTGGGATAATCATACAGCTTGCTTAATTTAGTTCTTCAAATTAATATAAAATGTCTAACTTTATTGTTATAAATACAAATAAGCAGTAATTTATGATACATGTTCTTCATGTTTTGTAACAAAGCGAATGCGTCTCAGAGGAAAATGAAAAATATCAGGTCAGCATAGAGTGTCAAGTGTTTCTCAACTGTTGCAGATAATGGCACATATCAGCAAAGCTCACCTGAATCCAGCCGTAACGTTTACACTCGTTGTCATAGGGGACCTTAACGTGCCATTGGCTGGTATCTACATTGTCTCACAGATTGTTGGGGCCACATTAGGTTACGGTGTCCTTATGGTGAGTCACTGTACCCTTCACTACTGTTCCCCACTGTACCCCACCCTACTGTTCACTGAACACAAATGTACAGTAGTCTTTAAATTACAATCTTCTATGTTATGACAATATGTAGTTTTGTAGGTGGATTTGTCTACCCTAAACACAGAAGCCGCAGTTTCCTTCACAACACTAATAAATGCCTATGAAACTACATGGTGCCATAATCCAGCAGACTGCAATCTTGAATTTCACCACTCTGAAAGCCTCAAAATATACTTGTAGCCTGTTTCTTGCAGAAATGTCACTCCAAGTCTAGCATTAATGCTTTTAGCACTTCATGCTTCAACAGCATTACTTACTTCATTGTGACAAGTGAAATTGGGCTAATAAAACTGTTACACTGAAACCTATAGTAGAACCACTGCTGTGTTGCAATTCCTGTTCAGAACACTGCAAAACAAGGAAAAGTTTTATGACCATTGCTTCAAGATATGCCATTAAGAACATCCACAATACTCATGAGAAATTCAGAGGAACCAGACCAGCTTCTGATGTGTGACATCAAACAATCAAGTTTTGGGACTGATGCTATCACATCGATAAACCAGTTGCAGCATTGCTGTTAGTTCATGTTATGACTGCTGAAGATCCATTAAAAGAAAGTTCCAGCTGATCGAGTATTTTTTGTCGTCATCATGGAGCAGCACAATTGAAAATAAAGGTTTGTGTCAGACTTGAGAAAACAGCTACAGAAACACACAAAATGCTTGAGAATGTTTACAGAAATGAATCTCTATGTCATTCATGTGTATTCAAATGGTTTAAAAGATTCAGAGAGGTGTGACAACCTTGAAGATGATCCAAGGAGTCAGATACTGTCAACTTCTCGAAATCCATAAACAGTTGCAGAACTTCATACTCTGGTGGCCAGAGACAGCCAATTATCCCAAAACTGATAAAGATCAACTACACATTAATCAGGAGACAACTAGTTAGATTCTTTTTGAAGATTTTGGAAACAGGAAGGTCTGCATTAAGTTCATTCCACACATTCTCACAGAGAAGCAACATTAGCATAGAGTCACAGCTTGTGAAACTTCATCCACACCTGTCAGACCAATCTACACTTTCTCAGTTGCACCTATGGGGAAATCAGTCTTGGATATTTCAGAATAATCCTGAAACAAAACATCAGAGCATGGAGTGGAGAATAAAATCATCATCAAGGTTCCAAAAATTAGTGTAGAATTAGAACAATGTTGATCACTTTTGATAGACAGGGTGTGATCCACAAAGCGTGTGTACCTGGAGGAACAGTGAATTCTACATATAGGTGCTGGAAAGGCCACAATATCAAGAGAAAGGCCAAGTTAGTCCCTTTTGCATAACAATGCTCCCGCTCATTCTGCCAAGATAGTGACGCACGCTTCCTGGCAAATCACAGTGGTGATCAGCCATCCACCTTATTTACCTGACCTCACACCAGCCAACTTTTTCTATTCCCTAAAGTGAAAACTGCCCTCTAAAGGAAGAAGATTTTAGGATGTCCAGCACATCGTGTAAAATAATAACTGCTGAATGCAGTGCAGATCCTTTGGATGGCTTCAATGACTGTTTTTTACAACTGTTAGAAAAGTTAAAAATGTGTTGCAGTTAAGGCTGATTACTTTGAAGGAAAATAAAACAAATTTCTTCCTATTTCAAGTGTATCTGCTCTTACAGACCGAGTCCTAGAACTTTATGGAGGTCGAGTGTTATGTTAATTTAATGAGTGAAAATGTAAATTCCATACAGCAACAGAAAAAAAAACTAGACACCAGTAAGACAGTTGTTCTAGAAGTAGATGTAGAGGAAATTAAGTATATATTCATGTCTCATCACAATGAGTTTGGCACAAAGTCACAGACAGATAACAAATCTGCAAAACTGAGGCAGAGTTCATACACATATTAGAGAATGATAGTAACAAATCAAAACTGTGTTGATGACAGAATTAAGAGCAGATTAAATTTATGAATACTTGCTATCAGTCAGTTCAGAATATGTTGCCTTGTCATCACCAAGTGAAATTATTAAAATATACAGAACTTTAACTACCACTTTGGATGTGAAACATGGTCTGTTAACACTAAGAGAGGAACACAGATGAAGGATGTTTCATGATAGGCTGCTGAGAATAATATCTGAACATAAGGAAACTACCAGAAGGATGGAGTATTTTACAGAATAAGCTTCTAATGTCCTTATGGCGAGCAAATCACAAAGGAAGAGATGGGGGAGGGGGATATAGCAGGCATGAAGTAGGTGAAAAATTAATATAAAATTTTTGTCAGAAAATTCAAAGAAAAGATATAATCTGCAAGAACTAGGATTAGATGGAAAGACAATACAGTATTAAAATGGACTTAAAATAATTAGGACAAGACACTGAAGATTGGATTAAACTGAATCAGACGAGCTTTTGCGAACACAGTAATGAAATTTTGGGTTCCACAACAGCCCAGGAATTGCTCGACCAATTTATGGAAATATCAATTTCTGAAAACAAACTTTTTCCGTGTTACTAATTCTTATTATTACCAAACACGTCTCAGTCTCAAAATAACACAAGTGTTAATGAACAAATAATCTTTCTGGCATGGTACTTACTGTTTGCGATTAGTCTGGAATAGACAAGACCTGTGCTTGAAGACAATGGTGAAGGTTGAATCCATATTTTGAAACAAAAAGCCGATAAGGGTGGATTTAAAAGATTCAAAATTCACGCCAGATATCACCGGAACATAAATCTAAGAATGTTGCCATAACAGTGATCTGCTCAGTGCAAGAGACGTGCAGTAAAGTCTAAGAACTTTGTTTCCATCTTTCAGACAAACCAATTAAGTGTCTGGATACAGTCAGGCTACATTGAATTCTAAACAACTGTTGCTCTGTAAGCCCAGCTTCTCAAAATCCACATATTAACTGTCTTCTTTGTTACAGGCAGTTACTCCGGATTACATACTCAAAGAACGCAGTCCAAATGGTACCTGCTGTGCCATGTGCGTCACCTCAGTACATCCCGAAATGACACCATTGCAGGGCTTGCTTGCCGAGTTTCTGGTCACTTCAATCCTTGTGCTTGTGGTATGCTCCGTCTTTGATAGGAGGAATGCACGCAACACAGATTCTGTCTCGATCAAGTTCGGACTAACGGTTGCAGCCATCGCGATGAATGAGGTATAATTCACAAGCGGTTTGTTCCTTAGTTTTTAAAATGGGCCTGAGCACTAACAGCGTAAGCAATTAAGGTTTAACCTTTAGTGTATGGCCTTTAAAAGTCAGATTTCTGCTGTGGCCAGACCACTATTCAATTTAAATGCCCACCGTGGGACAGTGTTTTCCCTTTCAGACAAAAAGGATGTACATTTAACGAGACAAGACTGTCCCGTTCGTCCATCTCGGTTAAGCATAATGGAGTGCTCCTGATTAATCAGCAAGGACTAACAACATGAACAACACAAATGTAAAATCGGTAACCACCTGACATCACTCGGTTTCATCTAGGCATAGGACGATTGAGCTGGGTTAGTTGTGGGATGGGTAACTGCATGACCGTGCCCACTTCTTTCCCTTTGGCTAATTCTTGTACATTATGGACTGGGTTCCATTACATCTACATGCATATATATTGACTATGTGTCACTCACACCCTAGACAGCATCAAGAACTGAACCCATGACCTCTTGAACAGAGAAATACTAACTACTGAACCAGTATGTTCAGCACATCTACATTCCATTGACATGCAAAAGATAGTAGGAAGTTCCAGTTCTTATAGAAAATCATTGTTTTGCCTTGTCTGATTTGTACTAGGCATGCAGACACATCTCAATATTTCCAGTGGTTTCACATTGATAAAACAAATTATTTTGTTTCAGGGTCCATACACTGGTGGAAGTATGAATCCTGCTAGATCATTTGGGCCTGCCGTCTGGACTGGAGTTTGGGAAAATCACTGGGTGAGTCTGATTCAGAAACATGTATACTTAACCCAGATTCAACATTTCCCAGGCCATGCATCATCACAGTACCAAAAACATCTTGGAGTATTGTTCTAAAATGGTGTTTCTCAGCTGGGGGTCTGCGAGTTGAGTGGATTCTACTCAGAAGTCCACCCCCCCCCCCCCCCAATCTTAGTTTTACTGTCATTACTGCCAGGGAAATTATGTTTTTGTAATAAATTTTTGTATTGACTCAATAAGGGTTTTACACTGTAAGAATGTTTATTTGAAATATGTATTCCAACTTCAAATGTAACTGTGAATTGTGTACGTTGGCTTGCAGCAGAATTAGACACTGTTAAGGGGTCCACGGTAGCCGAAAGGATGAGAAGCATTTCTAAAATTCATTACTGTAATCATAAGACATCACAGTTCCTGATGCATAACACATATCATTAGAAATTCTTAGAAATTTAGTTTCTTTTGCTTACGTGTTACAAACATTTTTGTTGTTCTTAAGCAAAATTTCAGATCCATAGAACGACAAGAGAACTGATGTCGCTGTGTAACTTATAAACTTTGCAGTCTTCAGGATAGAAGTAAAGATGGAGGCATGAGGTTCATCCAAAACACAGATAATCATCTACCTCCAATTAAATGGTATCATAATTCAGAAGACAATGAATTCTGTCATTCCACATACTTCTTGAGGGTGGTGACTTCAAAGAGGATGCTCAGTGGTTCATTTAAGTCAGTTCATCAATATTTTTCAAACAAAAGCTCTTGTGCCACAGGTATACTGGGTTGGACCACTTGCTGCCGGGCTCCTGACATCAGCGTTCTATAGGTTTGTGTTTGGTGTCCCACCAGTACATCCACCAGCCCCTCAAGAAACAGACCAAGGTGTACCCCTAACTGGTGTGAGAGATGGAAGAGATGAATCCAATACGAAATGAAACTATATCTACTACGTAATTCAGTACGATACAACAGATGTTGTGTTCATTAGGAATTATGATTTTACTGAAGTGATATTTTTTTTTGTATTGTAAAATTCATCCTATCAATATATCCAACATATATGAGGAACTTACTGCAGAATTTATACAGCTAAATATATTCTGTCTTCCATTTTTACTGCACTTTTATAACCAGGAGCAAAATAATCATAAAGCTCATTTCATATGTAATTTTATAAACTACATCTCCATATGAGTGAATACTTTCCTTACCATTTCAAAGCCCTCTGCATGTACTATCACAACTGTACAGCGAAAAAGTCTCGAATCACAAGTTGCAGCGATACTCAACGTCACGACATGAATGTGAAGCAATTTTAAGAACAGGCTCAAATGTAAGGCTATCATTAAGAACAAGTTCTGCATTATCTACTTATTCATAGAGGCTTATATCTTATGATTAGACGTCATGTATTCTGTGTCCAAGTATGTATGTTGACAAAGTTACATATTTCATTTTAAATCTAACTCACACATACAGATGGTACAATCACAAAATAGTGTAAAACCTTTGTATGTAATGAAGTACATATACAATTAATAACTAATGCTCTGTTGTTTGTAAAATGGTTCATCTGGACCAACCTTCCCAATTTTCTTTGTCCACAGAACTCTTTCAGTTTCACATCTCATTAGATTGTAATATTATGACCTTCTCCCATGAAAACCTACAATTCTCGAAGGATTTGTATCTGATTAAGGCAAATGAAAGCAAAACCTGGGTTGCAGTATATATTTCATCAGCATGAATAATGTTCATACAGGCTCCACTCAGTGACTTTATGCATTGTACAAACCACAGATAAAATTCTTTACACTAGGTGGCTACTATCTATACATGTGATGTGATGCTCTTCCACAGGGCTTCAAATTGTTCACACAAGTCACCACAGGTCTGTGGGTCTTCTTCCTTAATGTGGAAGAGGATAGTCTTAATTTTGCAGTGAATGATAAATGGATTGGGAGTGGTGATATAGTCTCTTTCAAATGCTTCTTTATGCTGTTTGAGCTCTTCCAGTTTTTGTAGAAGACTCTCTGTATCATCACCATCACCTGCAGCATTGAACGTACCCAATGTGTCACCAGTGGGTGTCTGAGATTTTGCAAATGTTGTGGCAATTTCATGTTCCCATTTTTTTATCTTGACACAGTCTTGAAAATACTGTATATTCTCCCGTGTCAAAACAGCAATCTTACTGACTTTCAGAACATCTAACAACCAATGCCATTGTTCTGATTTGTTTTGGCAGCCTTCACACCTGACCGTGTCCTCATTAACTGCCCCATTTTCACCACTTAATGCAGCCACACTTTTTGCTCCATTATGAGTGTCAAGCATCTCTGAGGCCCAGTCAAAAATGCCTGCACAGAGATAAGCTTGGAGACTCCTAGCTATGTACCTAAACTCTCCAGTACTTTCTGTACAAAACACACTCTTCTCCGCAAATGGACCTGGGGAAACAAAGATAACACAATCAAATACAACAAACTTGGTTTGTGTTCTGTGTCGTCTGGTAATCCTACTATACATACAAACATAAAAATATCATACTGAGAAATATCATGTACCTTGAGGAGAAAGCCATGTGCACAGCTGCAACAGGAAATATTCAGCAGCAGGCTGCAACTGCCTGTACTGACAAGATGCACCCAGTGCTGCCACCACGTGGTTCAGTCTTTTGACGCCATCACTCACACAGGCAAGGGCAACCTCCACACTCACCACTAACCACAGCTGTAAAAAACAAAGACTACACACATGACAACCATTGAGTGATAAGTTGCTGACTGATGGCTTCACACTTTATTTAACAATGCTTCAATTGCAATAATAATAAATTGCATAGGCTACCTAGCTAGTTGCATATGGAAGACAGAACTAACCAAGAAGTGAGGAATTATAATAAACCCTTGATATGGTAGAGTATATTAAAGCAAAATGGTCTGAAGTGACTGGGGCATATGATCAGAATGTAAAGCAAGTCAGAAGGCAGAAGAGAAGTGGGAAGGCCAAAACTGAGATGGTTGGAACATGCAGAGAATGAACTACAAGAGGTGAAAGTAAAGTACGAGACAGAAAAAGCAAACAATATAGAAGACTGGGCATCTGCTATAAAGGAAGCCAAGGTTCTTAGAGGAACATAGGGCCAAAGAGTAAGCACTTGGAAGGATGGATCGTGTGTGTGAAGGTCAGGTTCACGATGAGGACCAACAGAGCACTCTGATGAACACTTAGAACACTTATATTCCACAAAACCCAAAAATTGTTTGATCACCTTCAAGGAACAGGCTGTGTCATGTAGTTGCACAGTAAGAAAACCGAAATAAATGAAAACTAAACTTGACTAAGTATAACATATACCGTATATTCTCAAATCTAATCCGCATCCGAATCTAATCCGCACTCAAGTTTTTGGCGATTTCTTAAACGAAAAAAGTTAATCCGCTCCTTTCCTTCAACCACCCCTTGCCCACGGGGCGACTGATTGAATAATATTGGATGTTACCAATGCGTTAAAATACGACGCTACGCCTGGGGCCGATGAGTCATACCGATACCGTGAGGCGGGGCCTTTCTCAACAGACGTGCGCAATCTCGTCTGAATCCAGCTCGCGCCTTAGTTGTTGAAATGTGGGAGGTGCTTGTTCCAATTTGTCGTGTACCGTAGTTATGGAAGAGGGACGCCTGAAATCTAAACGACTCTCATATACGGCAAAGTTCAAACATGAAGTTATTCGGTGCGCAGAGGAGAATGGAAACCGCAAAGCCGCTGCAATTTTTGGAGTTGATGAAAGCAACATTCGACTGTGGCAGAAACTGGGTGGAGAGCATGGATAACGATTCAGTTATGAGTGATGACGGCGAGTCTGATGAATAATAAATTATAATAATAAATAATAAAATAATAGATTATTGTATTGTATTGTTCTTACGGCACGTACAGCAGCTCAATCATTTTTCCAAAATCCAGCTCTCGACCGCGAATCTAATCCGCATCTGATTTTTTAGCCCTCTAAAACTGTAAAAAGGGTGCGGATTAGATTTGAGAATATACGGTATCTGTGCTATAACCATCATTACATCACTGAGTGTATTCCCAGTTAAGTAGTAACATTTTTTAAAAATATGTATCATTACTAACAGTTCAAAACAGGGCCTGAAGATGTAACCAATAAATGGCAGTGGGAGGAACCCGTTCTTCAGTCAGCATAACAGTCTTAACCTTTGCCATAAGAATTACATACTGTGCGTATTCAATGAACATGAGATATTAGTGTCCCTTATGGGTTGTACTGTCCAAGCGTATATCAATCCATGGCAACCGTGGCTACAGATGGGTACTATCCAATTTTCCCACTGAATTTTCACTAATATTAGTAAAAAGTGCCATGACAGTGTAGCCAGTAAAGTGACTTGTCATGAACTGAACAGTCTGGGGATCAAATCCTGGTAGAGGTAAGATTTTCTGTGCTGTCCAGCCTGGCCCCCTGTACAATGGGTACCAGGTCTTTACTTTCCCAGAGGTAAAGCAGACGGAGTGTGGTGCTGACCACCCACCTCCTTGTAGTGCCAGGTTGTGAATGTGTAGGAGCTATACCTCCACCACCCCTCTATGCTGCATAGGAATGTCATGGGGTGACTCTTTGCCTTTATTAGTAAAAAAAAAAATAGTTTCAAAACTTGAAAACAAAATTGTTGAGCACAACATCTATTTAAAAACAATTTCTATGCACATGCAAATTCTCTGCCCATAAAAACAAATTTCATCTGAAGTACCTAACCATAACCAAGCAATTTAATGCCAAACACACAATTCTGTGATTGACATGCATACTAAAATACTAAACTTTCTGCAAAATGTAAACTTTCCAATCCTGCTTACTGCCAACACTTTTGCTCCTACTGTGGCACGGATGTCACTTTGTCTTCCTTACTTCATCTTACTTTAAGATTACAGTCTTCTGCGATATGACAGTGTGTTGAAAGATAACTTGTTACTGATGTTTTGGAAGAACTTGCTGCCTCCATTTTCAGGTAGTCCAACAAAACTTATCTTGAACTAGCCTGAAGATCGAGGCAGCAAACTCCTCCAAAACCTCAGTAACAAATTACCACAGAAAGCAGTGCCACATCCCAGAGGACCGTAACATTCACAAACAGTACTGCGGAAACGTCAATTACATATTTATCTTACTTCTTATTTTTTATTCCATACTGTAGCTATTACCAAATCATAACACAGCAAGATCACAACAGAACAGCAAACATATGCTTCCATCTTTTGGTCCCATTCATAACTACCTCCAACACCAACTGCCAAGAAACACATTACAGCTGAATACAAAATCTCTGCCACTTAATTATTTAGCTGTACTACTATACACATACCCTGGCAACAGAAAGGCCAAAGCCTGAAAACTGGCCAAAGTGCCACACAAGACAAAGAAAAAGAAGACTATACATGTCTTTTACCTTTTGCTTCGTATTTGGCGTCTCCTTTGTCCCATATTCTTTTAACAACGTAACATAAATATCTTCTGATTCTTCTTTGCTAACATCAGACTGCCACTTCAACAAAATCAGTTCAAGAAGTGGTGTACATTCAGATGGCAGATACTTGCAGCTGTGTAACCACTTCAAGTACAACGAAGGCTCATTCTTAGCTGACAATTCTGCTATAGTCTGATGTACAGTGCACAGCAATTTCAGGTGCTGCAAAATACAGGATTAAGATTTGTAAATACCTACTTTTTTACCATTTACAAATTTCTAAATTTTAAATGAAAACCTACTGTACCATGAAATATGTTGTACTGGGGATATATACCAACATACTGTGGCAGATACCTACCCATTAAAAACAGCCACCTTTACTAGTTCATACTGGTTTAACCACAATGCTCTTCCCTACCCTAAAACAATTTTCCACACATGGCTTAATCTTCTACCCACAAGATGGAGTTAGCAGGTTCAACTGACAGTTGTTACCTATGCACTAAACTGTACAGCATCACCACCTCCCCCATCCAGAACACAATCATCTTAACCCTTGCCTATGTGAAAAAACATAGGAAAACACCCCTAGAAATTAATTTATTATATTTAAACAGGAAATTTACTGCGTTTTTAAGACATGCTACACAATCTCTGCTTCATTTTCCACAAAATGCCGTTTATTTCATAATTTCATCTTCTTCTGTTCAAATAATACTCACCTTGTTCATTAACCAGACACTAAAGTTTACATACCCACCATGGTAGGATAAAGGTTAATATCCACTAGCACAAGAAGTTCACATCTTAATAACATGACCTACTTTTCCTGAAATATTTAAATTTACAATTTACAATGCAAGCATTATAGAAAAGTTATGAAATATAAAATTTAATGATTGTTTTCAGGATAATTAAATTAGTTTAGATTGAGAGACATAATCTGACTTTTGTTATCATAACCACACAAACTGGGTTCATGAAGTAATCATTAAGAAACAGAATGCCAAGTACTGATTGTGTGACTTCCCTGTTGTTGCTTATGAAGAAGCTGAACACTTGCACAGCGCATGCAGACTTGCTGCACAGTTTTAACATCTTTACCTTCAGATGTGCGTGCTGGAGGGCAACTTCATGTGCTATGTCCCATTTTCCCACCAACAGACTTTGTTTCAGGCTCTGGTTAGCAAGCATGGAAGCTAACTCCAGTGCACCAGCCTTGTCTGCTAAAAGTGCAGCCAGTTTCAGTGAGCTTTCGTCATTTCTCTTCCTGATCAGCATTGCAGCCTCTAACAGATCTCCCACCGATATCAAGCTACAATAACATTAACAATTACATACAATCAAAATTACAGTGGTAAAAATCAAGGATGCATACCTGAAAGTAGTGAATGCACATACACGCACAATTTAAGGGCATCTTGGTGCCAGGTAGCCCATGGCTCAGTAAGTTCAGCTGTTGTGTTGTTGAAGTTACATGGATAAGGTTAGTTTGGTTTTGATAAAGTTCATTTTTAATGTGAATTTTATTTGGACTTCATGGCACTCAACACTTCCATCATAGTTGTGCAATATTTTCTACAACATTCTGTAAAGCAGGGGTGCACAAATCCTGAGTGCCAGGTCATGGTGGCAACTAAATTTTGCATGGTGGCATCTAATATTCATGGATCCTCAGTACAAAACTTGCTTCATGTCACCCTTCTGGTGCTTAGAATTTTGAGATGGCTCCTAGATTTCTGGAAAATTCATGTACCTGTGTTCTAAATAAATAAATATATATACATATATAATTTACAATGTGTAGTTATTAACTCCATTACACAGCCAACAGCAAAACTGGCAGTTTCTTGTTTTACATCATCAGTCAGCAGAGAGATACAGGACGCTGTGATCAGCATCACCAGTGATGACTCAGAACACAGCGAACCTGTATATACAAAATACTCACACATGCTCCCTTTATGATTGGTATAAACCTTGGTCCATACAAGCACGTGTATGATGCTTACTACTTGGGATGTCAGCATGATTTCAAAGCCTGCCAAATCTTATCAGGTATTACGTTCCGATAAATGGCACTGGACTTACAGAGTGAAATGTTTAAAGGCATCTTCAGAAGCTCAGCATTAAATTGCCATATTTTATAACCACATACTGAACCAAACATATCCTATATCCTTATCCTAAATTTCATTCCTCAATCTAGATCTACAGAAAATATGTTGAGGCCTCTGAGTGTGTATATCTCCATGCACGTGCATGTTTGTAAGTCTGCGAATGGGTTTATTCTGCAAGTAAAATTATCTACACAGGGAAGATTAGAGGAAAATTTAAAGAAGAATCCAATTACATGTAACAAGCACAAAATGATCCACATCCATTTTCAAAATACAATACAGTGAAACACAGCTTAAGACGTTTCCCAGCCTTAAACAATAAAATAATTTACGTAAAAACTGTTCCCACTTGAGTTTACCCTTTTGACATGTTTCTCACATAAATGATTTCATGTCTAAAAACCATTTAACAATATTTTAGTATTTTACCCAATTATGGCTTACCCTTATAAGAAGTTTACTACTTTACTAACTTAATGCAATTAAGGCTTATCCTTGTAAGAAGTTTACTTACTTAATACACTCAATTTGTTAAACGTCTTTTTTCAAACACATTGTAAAGAATGTTTCTGTATCGCAAAGCTGATAAAAATAAGACACCTACCATTCCACAGCCAATTCATAGTTCCCTAATATTGTTAACTGTCTACTCCATTCCCGGACTATTCTGGTGGGTGTAGGATCATCCGGCCCAAGTCGGCTGCGGGCTATAGCCAAAGCTTCACGGAACAGATGGTGGTTCACAAGGAGCTGAATGGCTTCACTCACTTTGTGACAGAGCAGCAGGTAAGAAGCAGCCTTCTCGTATTGACCAAACAGTTGAAGCTGTTCTGCATAAGCTTCGCACATGTCCATCCACAACCTACATCATTAATACAAGCAAGTTAACAGCCATGAAAATGTAGACAGACTTAGTAGCGATGTGATGTTTTAGAAAAGATGACTATTACCAGTCCAATTTTGTATAGCTGCATCCTGTAATGCGCAATACTATCAACTCATTTTTCCTCTCCCCACCCCACAAAAACTCAATTCTAACGGGTTCTGACGAAAGCACACTACACTTATAATTATTTGTAAATTCATGTTCACAGTCTAACCAGGCTATAAGCTGCACAACTAAGGAATCATGGTTTGATTCCCAGCAGGAGTGAGAGATTTTTCTCTTCTGTAAGTGCCCAGACCAGCTCTGGGGCCATCCAGCCTTCAATTCAATGGGCACCACAGGTGCTTTCCCTGGGGGTGGAGTGGCAGGACCATGACATTGACCATTCATCTCCATCTAATACAGAGGTTAAGAATGGGTGCAGCAGTACCTCTACTCCCTCATACTCTTTCATGGCATGAAGAACAAACTTACCTTTACGCAATACTCTGACAATAACGGAATAGCAGTTTCCTTCTTATAAAAAAAAAAACATTAGGCTACAACTGACCAAGTGTTGTGCACCTGCTGTTCAATGTATCTTTCACACGAAAATGGCACACAGTTTCACAAAGCAACTTGTATTCATTCTACACTAGACATTACAGAAATATTTCTGCATACAGATTCAGTAATGTTTATCAAAACAAAAAATAAAAAATAAAAAAAATAAATGCAGGTGTGGAAACATAAGGCCTACCTTTGCGAAGCCATAGGGGCAAACGACACTAACATGTCTGTGAGCCGCTTCCGACGCGCCATCTCCTTCAACATCTCTGTCACATTACCCCTCCAAAGTTCCAAATGGTGTGCCTCTTCTACGTCTTCACCTTTCCTGTGTTGTTCAACTACAAGAACGCACAAGAAACTTATACTTATTTTACAATAGATTCACAGAAAAAATTTGCATGATACATTTCTGCCTTAGTCAATGAAGCAATATCAACTGCAAAGGTCACAGAGCATGCCTACACACTGTCCTCACAGAGATATCACAGTTTCCCAAGAAGGGAGAGTCCAGGTTTAACACACACACAAAGAGAAAAATCCTGCCCCTTTAACAAACATGACTCATGGCTCTGCAACCCATAACCACCCACTGCACATTCTGAGTTATCCCAGCCCCCTCCCAAGGCAAACTGCAAAGCAAAAGGAACTGCAAGATATAAGTCAAACAACCACACATTCTAACTGCATCAAACTTTATCTTGAATGAGTCCCATATTCCAGATGCAATCTGTAAGGTCAGAGTATGAACATCCTTTATATCAGACACACACACGGTGACACCCCTAAAAATTTACTTCATATATATAGGCAATAAGAATATTGAGTACATTTTTAAAACACACTTCACAATCTCTGTTTTATTTCCCACAATATGCCATTTATTTCATAATTTTATCCTTTTTGGTTGTCCAGCAAGTGCTAAATACCTGTGCTGCAGCACTGATCCAATTACTTCAATTTAAAGCCTGTCATTTAAAGGTTAATGCTATATACATACCCTCTGCATCTAACAGCCTCTGCATGTCACCATGATTACCAAGGAATGCGAAATAAAGTGGAGCATTCATGTTCTGAATATTTTCAGACTTGGTGTTCGATTGTGCCAACAAATGGTAACAGTTGCTCAGATGCTGGGGCTTCGCTTGGTTCAGCTCCTGAGCTGACACAGGGAAAAATGACCTGTATGACCCAGGTTTCTTCTTCTTATTCTTCTTCTTGGAAATCACAACTGCTGAAGCCTGACATAGTTCTAAACAGAGAAACAATAATATTAAACATACAACATAGATTGTATGTAATTCTGTACCCTCACTGTCCTGATGTTCATTTAATTGAAGACACAAACCCATTTTTGTAAAGATAATTAAATTTCTTGTATTTATTTTAATATTAAAATAAAAAATTTTTCAAATAGAAATTGCACACAGTAATAAGATCCATATCTGTATCATGTGCCAATCTTTCACAGAGATGGGTAGCTCACTCGGAGTGACTAAGCTAATGACTGGATGACCAGAGAATCTGTGTTCTATTCCCAGAAGGGATGAAAATTCTTCTGTTCACCAGAAATCAGATCAAGTCTGGTTCCCATCCAGTGCCCTATCTAAAGCATACTGAAGGCCCTTTGCCCAGGAGAAAGGAGCTGCAGTGTCATACTAACCATTAACCTCCAACTATTAACAAAGGTTGAGACTAGAGTTAAATGTCAACAATAAAACTAAGGCTCATAGTGGGCTGCAGTGACTTTTCAGGCCACTCCCTTTCCTTAAAACAGAAAAAGTAGGTTTACCAAATCACCAAGCTGTCTGCATGTGGCTGTGTGTAGCCTCATTTAAACTACCAAACCACTGAACAGATTGTCATTAAACTTAGAATGAACATCATAACATTGGAAACTTTTGAGGTAGGGTATAGGATTCTTGAGTTCTGCTCATGTGAAAACCAAATAAGTGCCTTTCCTAGGATATGGGGAAATCCCAAAGAGACAATGCGTATCCCACTTCAGAAAACCCAGTGCTTGATAGTAGTGTCACTGCTAGTAAACAGTCAACACACCAACTAGTGAATGCATATTTTTCTGCATGGGAAAGCTAGAAATACAGTCAAACTCGGTTATAATGTCATGAAAGGGACTGAATATTTTGTGTCATTATAAACGAGTGTCATTATAACTGAGCAGTGTAACGTTATGGTTAACAGTGAGGAATTCATAGGTACCACAGAATATCTGACTCTATAAGCGAGGTGTCATGTAAACTGATGTCATTATAACAGGGTTCGGCTGTAATTAAAATATGTTCCTTACTATTTCAAGTGTAAAAACAGTAACTAAGTGAACACTGTATGCCTACATGATTTAATTTCATAACAATGTTCACAAATAAAAAAATATTTGCATCTTTCCCGCAGAAGGGAAGTAGACTTTATCAGTCTTGCACTAAATCACTTTTTTACCAGTTTTATATGAGATGTTAATGAGAAATCAACACAGCATGTTTTGAGGCTCACACAAAGCAGATGCTGTACCGTAGAATATGACCCAGAATCAAGCATGCAAAACGTGAAATTATCTTCAAATTCATCTCTTGGTTCCGCTATCAGAGTTCTTACATGATTATCACTTTACCTTTTAACCTTACTTCTCTCAACAAACAACTACAGTTATAAAAGAATACCCTGTGTCATCTTAGTATTTTCATAATTACCTTTTTCACTTGTGGCAAATTCTACCCCATTATCACAGCTGGCAACTGGCATTTCTGATACACAAACTTTTACATCACCTGGAAAAAACAAATTCATGGAATCAGCATTAACACTCTTCTCTATGAGCAGCCTCACCAAGTCCAATACGAATGTGTTTGTGGTGGTGAATGATATCAGAGTTCTGTTTACAAGAGCCACGTAAAATATGTGAAGTTGCCCCTGTGCATGCCATGAAAGCATATGGGAGTGGAGGCGAAGCTCCATGCATTCATAACCTCAGCACTAGGTGGCGATGAGTGGTGGTCAGCCTCACGTCCCAATCACTTTACTGCCTGTGGAAAGAGCTCCCACTACCCACTGTATGACAGTCTTGGTGGGCCCTAGAGCCAGTTAGGATGTTACAGCAAAATGTCTTGCCCCTTCCAGAAATCGAATGATTCTTTCGTCATTTAGCCTTTTTCCTAGTCCCTATACAAACTAAGCTATTCAAGCTCACAAGAGCTAGGAACATATGTAATAAAAGTTCATTCAGAGTATCAAGCACTGCCAATGTACTGTTACATAAAGGAACATTGTTCCCTTCAGCACCACCACCACCACCACCACCATTGTTATTTTTATTGTCACCATCACCATCATCATCATCATCATTGCATCATGTTTTACACAGATGTGAAAAATGGTCTGGCTCTGAGAGAGAACACTGACTCTGTTGGAGCAAAGAGTGCTAAGAAGAATACTGTATCTAACAAGGGAACCCAGCTGAGTGAAACCCTCTGATCTGGTTCCAGTTTTGTGTGCCGTTTGGCGGCAGACAACCCCAACTTGAAATCTTTTGGCATATGTATTCTATTTATGCTCAGACTATGCACTGTTGAATGGTACAAGGACCAGTGAATAATTAATTGGGAAGGCTGTGGCATGAAGAAGTTGTGACATAATTTGAGGCATTATACTAGCATTTGCATGGGACTGAGAAAAACCATGAACCTCAACCAGGGTAATCAATGCCCCTATCAAGATTCCAAATAAGTCAGAAGTGTTTAGAGCATGAGCAAACTTGTTCATTATCTAGGCATAGATTGGAAGATTCTATTTAAATGGAGGCTAGGGAAATAAGATGATGTGGTGTGAAATGGACTCAACTGGCTTATGGTACAATCCAATGGAGCTCTTTTATACATGTGGTGATAAACCTTCAGATTCCACGAAAGAAGGGTACTGCTTCACCAACTCAATGGCTATCAGCTTTCTTAGGAAAAACCTATTATCATTGAGTTTAAGTCAAAACCAACAAATGCACAAGATAATTAACACGTATAAAGTGAATATACAACCCCTACATATGTTTCAGCAAATAAATTGCCATACTCAGGGGTATCTATCAAAGAATTACAGGTACATCCTGCATCCAAATACATGATAAAATGCACGGTACATACAACATAAAAAAATCTATTATCATTGAGTTAGTCAAGTTCATAGCAAAACACTGCAATAAATTCTTATTTTACCTTTTGCAGGCTGTGGCAAATTATCTGTATCCGCTGCTGGCAACATTTTCACCTTCTTGGCTTCTGGATTATTCTGCTTCCCTGAAAATCGTGGAAATTATTTCATTATTCTGGACATTTCCAATTTCAAGTAAAGTAAAAGCATGTAACATTAATTCTAGTTTTAAGTGACCACTGCAGTTGCTAGAAAGTCTACTAAAACAAACCACCCAGCCAGTCAGTCTGCTTTACATCCTCAACAGATTACAAACAGTGGTTAATATCGATCCTCTGAACCTGTGTCTTCATATTTGTGTACCTGAGTACTTGTAATCATAAATGGAAAATATTAAAAACAGACTACAATACTTAATTTCCTTCGAATGTCTTCAGTCTACACTGCAAGACTAGCAGGGACTATAAATTAATGATCATATACTTTAGTGGTCTATCTTTGTGCACAATATTCAATGGCATACAACTGACCTATGTTCAGTATTTCAACACATAATCTCTAACTTCTGCCCCATCACCAGTTCTCTAACTACTAACCTATTAAAATATAGTTCACAGAGAATCTGTAAACATGTTTATGATCTATCACCACAAATTTTACATGTATCCAATAATCAACTGCTTAGAAACTGAATGCTAAACACATAGTATGCTGCTGCCATTCTGTCTGTATTTTATAAGAAAATGTGCATCAAACGATGCACATTTTTAAGCCCTATACAATACAATCACTATTAACCTTTAGAGTCCGTGCGTCCTATATAAATGACGGGGCCCTTTAAATCGTCAGTCGTCCTTTGCTGCCTAGGACCGCTCAAGAGAGCTCCCACAGCTTTAAAAACATGTAGGGAACTTGTATAGCTCCCAATTCCGCGTTAGATGAAATGTTTGGTTTGCTTCACGCTCCGACCACTTTACCCCAGGCAGGAACTCAGGCTTAAACATTGAAGAGGGTTTATCAGCATTGAGCTTCATAAGCAAAGCGAACTGCCTTGGGAGTTGTTTTTCTGCCGTCTGCATACAGTATCGTGTTGGCCATAAATTGACCTACAGTGATTCATATAATCGGGCTTTATATTTCAAAGGGACACCATACAATGGCCCTTTCACTCCACGTGGAGTATGCAAGCGCCTGTCAACTTTCTGTTTCTCGGAGCCAATGAAAAGAGCAATTTCTGTAGATAAGGCGGGTCTAAAATTACAAAGATACGTACTGTAAGCTGGTGTGCAAGCCATAAATTAATCTGTGTTTATTATTTTATTATGGCAGGCATTGCATTCAATTTCGTTCTAAGAAAATGATATCAGGCGACGTTTACTTTCGTATGCAAAAATGTACTATATCTCTGCTGCCTTATTCCAAATAAAACATCAAACAAATCTTTTATGTTTTTCTTAAATTTAAAACACTCTTCAATAATTTCTTGAAGACGAGAACTTCTCTTTGTTTTCTGAACCTTCATTTTAGGTTCAAAAACGCGTATAAGTATGTCTGTGGGTTTGGAAAGTCTTTCGGCGCGTAGTTCTGTTTTTCTCTAAGCGTTGTTGGTACCGATGGAAGCCAATATGTGTAGTGTTTAGTCTAGCGAAGTGTTATTGAAACAGTGTTTTATTTCAGTTGGGTGTGCATTCATTAGGAGGTGTGTTGGTTAGCAAAGGCAATACTGTAACAGTGAAGTGAGTCATCACAACAACGTTTCTTGGTGTTGAGTATTTTGCGTAGTAAGGTGGGCTGATTTTTTCCTTCTCGGTCAATCTTGTAATGACGCTGAACAAACCTTACACTGTTTAGACTAACAACAATCATTTAGTGTTACTAATAAGAACTGATTACTGCTGAACGATAGGCACGAATATGTCTCATGAAAACGAGAAAAAGGAATCCCGTAAAAGGAATGTCTCGACCAGCCACAAAAATGACGACATAAAATTCAAATTCACAAGAATATGAAATTGTATTATGTTTATTTAGGCAGTAAGGATATATGCTGAATTTCTAATGTGCTCTGCTAAAAGCCTGTTCCAATTTCTACAAAATGGAAGTAATTCCACCATTTTATCTCTTCCAGATAAAATAATATTAAAGTTTTTCTAACGATAGCGCTAATTTTTAAACGGCCAACGCGGGGACCGCAGACCCGATCACACAGGGCTTGTGCCGTAAAGTAGGCCACTTATCTCGATTTAAAGGGCAACGCTGAGAAATAAGTCCGGCCGCTAAAGGTTAATAGGGGTTAAAATCAAAAAGTGCCAAGTCAGTGTGAGGGGGGAACTCTAGTGGTACCTCTTTCAAACCAAGTTAGAAAATTCCATGAACAGATTCAATGATTATTAAGGGGGACAAACAGACACACAGCCACACAAGCATGCCCCCTCTCCTGCTCACACACACACACACACACACACACAGTCCTTAGAAAATAAGCAAAAAGATGTGGTGCACCACATACTTTCTCCTTCTGAGGGCAGAGCACGAGACTGACTAGAGATTCTCCACACTCTGAGCGTACAGTCAGAGGATCCTGTGATTATCAGATCTGGGTCAAAGGGACACCACACACAACAGTATACATGGCTACAATGGGAGCTGAATTTGGCAACTGCTTGCTGTGATGGCACATTCCAAACCTGCAGAAAAACAAGCAAGGTACAAAATTATACATCTTATATGACTGGTGCTGCACAACTTAAAAACATTCTTTCTGCTGCAAAAATGTAACAAACACAGGAATGCAATGACTAGAAAAATCTGCACACACATCTGACCAGGGATCAAATACAGACCCCTCTCAATGACAGTCCAGTGTTTTAACCTGAGACCACCAGCTCCCACAAGATACATATAAAACAGCAATACTTCTGTAACTATAAAACAAGGTCTCACTCTGAGGAAACAACATATGTTACAAGCATGCAACAACAGAGTTCTCAGGAACAAATCTGGATATAGGACAGATGAAGAAAGAGAAATTCAAAATTCTACCTGACAGATCACCCAGTACTCTTACGGCCATGAGGACAAGGAGGTAATGATGTGCTGGACATGTAGCTAGACTGGGAAAGACATGCAATGCATATACAATTTTGGTCACAACCTCTCAGAACCATATCAAATGGAGCAGTGATGCGGCTTTGGGTTAATCAGTTCCACTCGTACAATACCTAGGCATACTGTACTGGGCTTAGACAATGTATTATTCATCACACTGACTACCTACTTCAATGTGACCTACAGCCTTGAACGACAAGACACTAAAGACAGGTGACACATTTCTAGTACAATGTTACAGCCAGAAATTGTAAAAATGTGTTGAGATAAATGGATAGGTTTTGGGGTTATGAAGTCTTTTATAAAAGTAACCATCCACAGGATGGCACACATTTCATTTCATTTCAATTTCATTTTATTCATTTTCCGTAAATCCTACCAGGAGTACAAACTCACGTGGATGTGGAAATCGTCCTAGTTTACAATACAACAAAAACACACAGAGCACAACCTGACTGACACCTTCCAAATCCTTACTTACTCACTGTTCATGGAATTCCTTCCACTGCATTCATAAATATTCCTCAATATCTGCTCAGTTAATGAACTCCCCACAAGTCATTACTGTGGCCACAAGAGCCTGCCACTGGTCCCAGTCCAGAGTTAAGAAAATCCAGTCAACAACCTCCTGCCCTATTTCCTAAGATCCATTTTATACCATCTTCCAATCCATGCCCACGTCTTCCAACAGGCCTGTTCCCTGCAGGTCCTCTGACCAAAATCCTATATGCATTTCTCAACTCTCACATGTGCTACATACCTCCAAGACTCGTGTCATCCTCCATGATTTTATGGTCTTAATGTATGGCAAACATCACACATTATGAAGCCCTTCACTGTATAGTTCTCTTCTGTCATCCTGTTACTTCCTCCCTCTTAAGCCCCCCCCCCCCCCACCCCACCCCCAGCTAGCATCATTAATTGTCCTAATAATCAGTCAGCCAATAAATCAATCAATTAATCTAATGTGTACGTACCTGTGCCGTATTATCATACGAGACTGACACCAACTGACCTCCTATATGAGGACTCCAACACATGCTGACAACTCGATTCAAATGTCCACTTAATGTAATACAATTTGAAGTAGGTTTAAGATGATCTGACTGTGCCTGTTCATTACCTGAAACAATACACTGACAAAATTTAAATCCAATACATTAACAGCCATATATAATTTAAAGCTTTCACCACCACTGAATTCAATAAAATTTTCTTCGGCTAGCAGCCGTGTCAAATCGTTAAATGGCAAGTAAACCAACGTTTCGAGAACCATCTCTGTCTTCATCATCAGGAAACTTACCAACTCAGAGTTAGTCAGTTCCCTGATGACGAGGACAGAGATGGTTCTCAAAACGTTCGTTTACTTGCCATTTAACCACAAGACGATGCTGCTAGTCTGAAAAAATGTTATTGAATTAACAGCCATGTATGAGAGTGATTATAAATTATATTACAAAGCACACACATGAGGATTCCATTCTCCTGAAACATGATACTGCTTGGTTAATCAGACACTGACATTTCAAGGCAACACAGTGTTCTCATCTTCAAGGGTTCAAACGTTCAAGACATTACAACCATTGGAGGTGAGAACACTAAGCTGCCTCAAAACATCAGGATTCAATTACCCAGTGCTGTGGCATCATAACCCAGAAAAATGGAATTCTCAGCTACACCACTGTGAACACCTCAAAACTCACAATGCATACATGTCTTCAAGTAATTCACTAAATATCTGATGTTGATATTATGTTACCATACAACATTTTAACCACTTTCCTTCAGTCCCAGTAAATGGTCAGACATTTACAGTATAGGAAGATCTGACCTTCTCATGCAACTGTAAATATATAAATGAAAGTAATTAATACACACAGTCTACAAGGGACCCCAAAACTTACAATTCAGTGAAAGTCTCTACAATATTTACTACTTTCTTTCTTTCTTTCTTTCTTTTCTCTCTCTCTCTTCTTCTTCTCTCTCTCTCTCTCTCTCTCTCTTTTTTTTTTTCTTCTTTTTTTCTTTCTTTTCTTTTCTGCAATTACAGTACTTTCCCTATACCACGTGTGAAGAAGCACAAGTTAATACAGGACAGTATTAGCAATAATATATGAACAAGACTAAACACAGCAGTCTGCTGACCCACCTAATTACATGGATATATGTATATTACAGATATATGTAAATGGGAACTGTAATCATCTCAGGTGGAAGTTTCATTGACATTCATCACACCCAGTCACACTGCAGAAATTCAGACTCTTAGCAGACTCAACACAGCTACAGCCTAAACATGCCCCTAGATGGTCAATAATATTGAAGGGTTGCACTATGTGCTGTGTCAGTCAAATAGACTGATTCTCACTGTACAATCTGAAAAATATTAAATAGTCTGAGGATGGTATTGCACAATATCCATTCAGTTAGTCTGTCTGCGACCAGTAAACACATCCCAAAAGATATTTCAGGTCTTCAGTAGTATTTCCAGTAGCCAAATAGCATAGCATAATGGACAAATGCTGACTGGTAGTGACTGCTTCTTGCATATTAGTATTTCTTTTAGCAGCTGTAGGGGTAACAATCTTGAGTGGTTCATCAAATGAGGGACCATCCAACGTGCCACCCCCCCCCCCCCCACACAAAAAAAAAAAAGTTTGGCTCACTCATTCTTAAGTTTGTCATAAAATTTTTGTGTGTGTATTGTGGTCTTCATTTGTACCAATCTTTGGTCCAGTGGCAATTTTTCTTTTCTTTCTTAAAAACAGGGCTAAATTAATGGCCACACAAGCAGCATCACTACCACTCAACCCACTTACTTGTCCTGATCCATCAGAAAAATGAAATATTGCACAGTAACACTGAATCATCTAGGCACAAAAATATTGCACAATATTAATTCAGGACAAAAATACTGAGCAATAATATTAACCGTCTAAGGGCCACTTAACACATTGCAAACAAAACACAATGCAATTGCAAAAAGCACTACAAATTCCTGTTGTTGCTGTCAGAATGTTACATTCAAGCCTTCACTGACTTCCTTATGGAATGGGGAAGAAAGAGGAAAAACACAATTAATATGCAGAGTGCTTCTGAAGAAAAACTGGATGAAATCAGTGTTAGGCTTGAGAACATTCTCCTCGAAAATCCCCTGGCTGCCATACACAGCTGATTCTAGTATCAAGCTTACTCTACTTCAAAAAAGGGAATCACCATGTAAAGGTTAACTTTTATCGAGGTGCCAGAAATGTGTGCATACCAGACAGCTATAGGTTTGCCAATTTATTAGCAGCCCATCTCTCTGTGGCTGGACAAGATGAGTGGGGCATCAAAACATGTCCACGTGAATGACTTATAGGAAACTCTACAAAGATTGCTTTTTTTGAGTGGGACATCCCATTGTTATGAAGTAAAGGTACGGGCTGTCACACACAATTCCTTACAGGTTGTAATTTGAGATACCAGCCATATACAAGGACAATGTAAAATAATTTAGGTGTTATATATAACAACTTTTCTTTGGTACATTGTCAGTCTGATGATGGCTCTTTATACATGAGCCAAAATACATTGCAGTAAAACTTTAGAACATATAAGGAATGGTTGTGATTGATAGCTACTACCCTTACCTCTGTCTACAATGATTGTTCTGAACAATTAACATTATGCTTTAGAAATTATACCGTACTTCACTCTTATATCTTACATTACAGTAATGTAAAACTTTATCTTACCTCCAGCCAAACAAGACAGATCAAACACTTTAATATCAGTCTCATTTGATGCAACTGCAAGCCAGTTTCGATATGGAGAGTATGTAGTGTCCGTGGCAGTGCTTTCAGGGTGCCATGCCAGGCACTGGATCAACTTCTTGTGTGCAAACAGAGTGTGAATGAGGGTGAGATGTGGTGCAGACATGATTTGTACAGTTCTGCCACAACAAACATACAAAGAACAGTTGTATAATTTGAGGTTTTCAGAGTACTGTTGGTGCAGATTAAAGTCTTCTGAAATATGATGCGATGTTTATTAGTACATAGTCACTGGTGTATCAGATCAACTTGCTGCCTCCATCTTTTAAGGTAGTCCACACACTGTATGCTGAAAATGGAGGTAGCAACCTCTTCTGAAATGTTGGTAACTACTGTATTTACTGAAATGTAAGCCAACCTTTTTCAGATTTTTCATTGCAGAAAAAGCCAAACAGCTTAGAATCAGTCACTCATAGGGGGCTGATATAGCAGGTATTGCTGTGTATCGAACAAGCATTTATGTATATTTCACAGTGACTGCGCAGAGCATGTACATTCTATACATCCTACAAATACAATTACTTGAGTTTCTGTGCTTCTCCTCAGCATTGCCAACCACAGCCATATGCAGCTAAAGGTAGCTGAAGTTTAAGCCAAGTAGCTGGTAGTAGAATGACTGTAGGTGATTCATAATGAACAGTACAGTACACATCTTTATGTGAAGTATGAGCTGTAGCTCATTTTTGGCCTAAGCAGCTGGATTTCTGATCATGTGTAGCAGAACTGCTAGACTTGAGGTTGACAACACTGCTGCTCCTGAGTAAGTTTGATAGTACGCCAAAAGTGTGTTTGTTTTTTCATTTTGGTCTATGTTATTCACATTAAATATGAAAGAAATCATACTGTGGAATTCAAGAAGAAAGTGATAGCATTTGCTCAAGAATCATCATATCTTACTGCACATAGGTGTTATGGGACCAACAAAACAAATATCAGGTGTCGGAAGAAACAAAAGTAACAACTGCAGTTGTGCTCCAGCAAGAGAAAAACATTTGCAGGCCAGAGCATAGACACCATAATGTCCTGGATGTGGTGTTGAATGACTGAAAGAATCTGCATACTAGCTCTGAATTTAGAAACCATTCAGGCCAAGGCCCACAAAATATGTCGCGAAATAAAAACTGGTTTCAAAGCAAGTCAGCACTGTGCAGCTATCAAGGCCCACAAAATATCTAGTGAATGAAAACAACTGGTTTCAAAGCAAGTCGGCACTGTGCAGCTATCAAGGCCCACAAAATATCTAGTGAAATGAAAACAACTGATTTCAAAGCTAGTCGGCACTGTGCAGCTATCAAGGCCCACAAAATATCTAGTGAAATGAAAACAACTGGTTTCAAAGCCAGTCGGTACTGTGCAGCTATCAAGGCCCACAAAATATCTAGTGAAATGAAAACAACTGATTTCACAGCTAGTCAGCACTGTGCAGCTATCAAGGCCCACAAAATATCTAGTGAACGAAAACAACTGGTTTCAAAGCTAGTCGACACTGTGCAGCTATCAAGGCCCACAAAATATCTAGTGAAATGAAAACAACTGGTTTCAAAGCTAGTCGGCACTGTGCAGCTATCAAGGCCCACAAAATATCTAGTGAAATGAAAACAACTGATTTCAAAGCAGGTCAGCACTGTGCAGCTATCAAGGCCACAAAATATCTAGTGAAATGAAAACAACTGGTTTCAAAGCAAGTCGGCACTGTGCAGCCATCAAGGCCCACAAAATATCTAGTGAAATGAAAACAAATGGTTTCAAAGCTAGTCGGCACTGTGCAGCTATCAAGGCCCACAAAATATCTAGTGAAATGAAAACAACTGATTTCAAAGCAGGTCAGCACTGTGCAGCTATCAAGGCCCACAAAATATCTAGTGAAATGAAAACAACTGGTTTCAAAGCAAGTCGGCACTGTGCAGCTATTCATGGTGCAATGCAGACTTCACTTCACTGACACACTTCATTCAAAAATTGCTGGGTAATTATAAAGGAATATTAAAGGAATTCCAACACTTCATAATGAGGTGAAAAAGTTATAAGAAATACCTGCTTAGTCAGATACGAAATACTGACTAAAAACTGGTGTACTCTGATAATGCCAGCTAAGATGGGCAGCAAATACGCAAATATTTTGAGGGCAGGGCACAAAAAACAACATGATTCATTATGTCATGCAGAGCTGACAAACATAAGCTCCCACCATATGTGTTGTTTAAATGAAAGACATAGCCAGAAAGGGAGGAACTCATGAAAAGCACTGTAGTGTGGGCAAATAAAAACGGCTGGATGACCAGTGACATGTTCACGGAATAGAAGCAGCTAGTGTGGCAAAGTCAGGAAGGGACTTTGTTGTGTCTGACTAGCCTGCTTATGTTGGACTCCTACATGGTCCACCAGACAAGAGGAGTGAAAGCAAATGCTTGAAAAATGGAAAACATGGCCATGACACCATGCACGATGGTATCTGCTATCCAATCATTGGCTGTCAGTAAAAACAAATCATTTAAGGACATAACAAAGAACTGTACACAGACTCTCTCTTTAGTGATGACAAATTGCTCAATGCTATGGGATATGTGAAAGAAATAAGTCGATCACATGTGTGGGTGTGGACTGATGTCACGCGGCAGAGTATCTCACATGTCCATAATTATTTGTGCTTCTAAGGAGTACTCAATTTAAAATGCACTCACTAGAGTACAGAAGACAATGCTTTGTGGTGTCAACAGCGATAAGAAACTTTTAAGTGACAGTGAATCGCCATGATCAAGTGACAACCTTCGTCAGACAGGGACTAGTGATAGGATGGCAGACATAACATACAAAATAAAGTGTATTGTTTGTGTTTAGTGTAATTATTGATCAATTATTAAATGTTTTAACTGTTAGAAGTCCTAATTTTTCTTTTTTAATTTTTCAGTGCTCATAAAAGTCAGAGGTCATCTTACACTCCAGCAAATATGGTAACTATCAACCAACATGGCACAATACCCCAGAAAACTTTAACCTTCACCATGAACAGTTGTGTATATCATGGTGACACTAAATTACCATGTTTCGAGAGCCAACTATTACTGACATGCCTATTTGTCTTGACGACAGTGGGAGCCAGAATAGCTCAGACAGGACAGTGACTAGGCCATAATAAATGACAAATTCCTGGCACTGGCAGACTAGCTTTGGGGCCCCCCACTATATACCAAATGGGGCTTTCTCTGGGTCTAAAGTGGTTGGGACATAAAGCTGACCACTCCTCTTCATCTAGCACTATGGTTAAGAATATATGGAGCTAAACCTCCATTCTCTCATACCTGTCAAAGGTGTAGTACTTAATTAGGCACAAAGACAACTTTACCTCTTTCATAGCAACAATGAATCTCAACACTAAACACAAGAAAATCTTAAGTGGAGAGGGAGAGGTATGAAGAGGAGAGGAGAAAAAACCAAGAAGATGAAGATGTTCTTACAAGAAGCATTACTAACCCATCTTCATTTCCGACAGCAAGTAGAGTATAGTCTGGTTTCCAAGCAATATCGATCTTTTATATTTGCGATCAGGAACCTGCATCATACCCTTCAGGTTATGTGGCTCTAGAAGGTAAGAAAACTATTATCAGTTTACAATTAATCACTAACACATAACACAGGGTCTGCCTAAACAGCTGATGGCTATTCAAATGCTCACCAAGTTCCAATTTCTTGTGGAACCCAAAGGTTCATCGTAATATACCATCCTCAGCCAATTCAATCCATTCTACACTTTTGATACCCCGTTTCTCTAAACTCTACATTAATATTATCCTTCTATCTACACGCAGGCCTTAAAAGTAGTCCAAAGCTGGCTGCAGTGGTAATGCTTCTGACTTAATTCAGGAGGTACCCCAGCTACAATCCTAGCTGGGACCTGACTTTCTTGACAACTTTTTTTTTTTGGTGGTCTTTCTGAACTGCTTCAGGCAAATTATTACTCATTAAAGACCCCACCATTCAATAATATATAGTCAAGAGATACTGGCAGTATCATTAATAAGCCATAAATAAATAAAAACCTTCTGTATCTGCTATTGTGTGCTACATGTCCTTCCCACTACATTCTCTTTATGCAGGTTCTCATTTTGTAATTCACTGCATTCCTTAGTTACTTTTCTCTCTTAAACATTCTGTCCAGCCCCCCAATCCACAGGCTGATCCACTAATGCAATTACACAACCTATTATTGTATAGTTTATCATACCACAACAAAATTCTCCAGTTTGTAATCTGCCTGGCATGTTTCAAAGCTTTCATATAATCTTCAGGGATGTGTTCCACTCTTATAAATGGTATTAAGGCTTACACTGGTAATATTTCACATTTTAAACGTCTATTAAATGTTATACATATGGCTGTCAAAAATTATTAAAATATAAAAGATGTGTACCTAAAATTAAAATTACAGATAACAAATGCCTCAAAGTAAAATGGCTCCTTTTTATGAAGTGTAAAATTCTTAAATATTTTCTGTAAATCCTTTTGTTGCCATGAAACTGTGGGCATAAACATAACTGCATAGACAGTCAGACTTATTGAAGTTAAACATTTTTGGAGTCTACAGGCCATAAATTACTTTGCTGCCTACATTCATTATTGAATGAACAACTAAATTTCAGTTACATGTTAGTGAAAATGAAGTTGCAATTTTTTTCCCATCTGGACCCCCTAAAATCTAACCACAGACCCCCTAGTTTCAGTGGGTCCTAACCCCAGTTTACGAACAGGTGATTTAGGCCATGCATCTAATTCATCAAATCATATATCTGTAATTTCAAGCAGATTCTGCATTAGATTTATGGAAGGTACTAAGCATACAGCAAACAAAAATGCATATGTCTAGAACTGTGAGATTCCAAGAGTTATCACATAAAATTACATTGTGTACTTTCCGTTTCCCTCACTGTATTTACACTCAGAAAGCACTCACCTAAATCGGGGTTATTAGGGTCATATTGCACAACTTTCTTATCACCACAAGAGTATAGAAAGATCCCATCTGCAACTGCACAACCTGCAGTAAGAAATGAAAATGGGGACAAATTTAATCAAACAGCCTAATTAACACACTGAAAATAGACACTGCATCCACACATATTACCAAACTACTGACAAATATCCTGACACATGACAAGCTTCAGGTCATTCTGGGATGTAACACTGTGTTGCTGGCCAGGTAGCTCCTGATGTCTAGAAGAAACATGTCACCTTCCTTGAATCCTTGAAGATGAAGGCAACACATTCCTTTGAAACATCAGAAACCACTTACCCAGTGATGCAGCACACATCCCAGATGACCAGAATCTTCAATTACACTGCTGTGAAGGCCTCCAAATTCCCACATAAGAGGTTACCATTACTTTCTAAATTATTGCTAGCAATGCATACTTTGTTTTATGGCTTGACCACTTTATGATATCATAAACTCTGTCATGAAGACTACTGTCTACTGGGATGCAATGGTGTGTACTTTGGCAGACAGGTGGCTATGTTTCACAGAAACCTGCTGATTTCATGTTGACAGTGGCAACGTAAACTGCGTCAAAAAACAGTCAATGATACAGGCATGAGGCGGCATCAATAGCCAACCAGTGCCAGCACTGCAGGGCTAAAGACTGAAGCAACATGTTGCTCCAAAACACTGGAATATATCAATCAAACACATTCCATCACAAACCAGAAGACAATCTTCATAGTCAGTGCTGTGTAAACCTAAAACCTCAAGTAAACTCTTAGCAATTCCAAAATTTCCATTCTAGATATTATTTAACAGCAGAATATCAAAATTAAGTTGAAGTCAAGCCACACCTTCTGATATGGCAAGGAAGAAGTGTTGGATGTGATAAAATTATTAAGGAATTAACTACAAACAACTGTTTTCTTTTATCATGGCAGTGAATCTAAAATTAGTAATGACAACAAATGTAAAATTGTCAGCTGCATCATCTTTCAGATTTTATTTTGAAATCTAACAATCCAGAGCTTAGAATCCACTGATTAATTTATGAATGTGCATGTGCATAGGTGTGTGTGTGTGTGTGTGTGCGCGCTTGTACACGCAAGTGAACATAAATGTAAATTTTTTACTTACAATTACATGCAATACTGGCTACAAGAGCACTAAAATGTTACAGTAGGACATGGACATGGAGTGACAAACAAAACAACAGTGGCAGCCACAGACAGACAACACAGAGATGATGGAACAATGGCATTCAAACCACCCCCCCCCCGGTCTGCCAACTGTTTCATTTTCCTGCAGTCCCATTCGGCCTACATCAACCAACCAGTAGCAAAGCAATTGACACAAGCAAAGATTAGTGACAGAAATATTGAACTAGACGACTTCAGTTCAAAAGGAACATGCAGGTGAAGACAGGTAACAGGGGACAGCATGGAATTACACATCTGCAGAGTGAAGAGCAGGAGAAGACCAAGCTGCCAGGAAGGAAACAGACAAATTTAAGAGGGTACTTAATCACGTGATTATAAGTAAAATGTGTTATACCAACATTCCCCTTGATGATATTATGGACTTACATACAAAATTAAATAGTAATAACAGCAATCAGTAACAACATTTATTGTATAATTACTGTTAAATCTAAAGTATATACTCAAACCAGTAATTTGTTGCACTGCAAATTCCATTATTACAGATTTGTGGTTAAGCACCTGCCAACACATATAATCATGAGTTCTGATATAGTGGTAGTGGGATTACCATACCAGAAGTTGTGGCAACAACAATCAGTATCATTAGTAAATGGTTTAGGCACGGTTCCTTCTGTTTTGTGCTACACAATACCTTTGAAGAGCAATACAAACAATTCCTTTCAAATTTTCAACGAATATTCATTTCAGTTATGAATATTATAATGGTAAATCAAGAGCTACTGTTGAAACACACAACTGATTCCCAGACAAATTTTAAAATGTCAAAAACTCTGTAATCATCACAGACGGGACACATGTTATATAATATCCTATACATAAAATCACTTCATCAACAACCTCATGATACTTGGCCACTTCCCGCATTGAAATCTGTACAGACACATACCCTTCTTACACACTGGAGGCCCCCAGCACAAAACATACACACTATGCTGATGGAATGAACGGAATAATATAGGCTGCTTTCCAGATGACACATCATAGACACCAACTCTTCCTTCTGACGTCCCATAAGCCAGCCACCTCTCATTTGTGGGATGCCATGCAAGCTGGAGAGAAATAAACATAAATTAGAAATACATGACCAGTTTAAGATTCAAACTGATTCCAATCTAAATTACAGATAACTGTACTCAATTAAACATGGCCTCTTGTCCTCAGGGAAGACCAGAGATTGTGAACATTCAGGAACACAGTTTTGAGGAGAATAACTGTATGTAACACAACAAAAGTAATGACAGAATGAGAACAGTTATATAGTGAGAACTTCACCAGATATTTATTATGACAATTATCAAATCAAGGAAAAGGAATAGGGAGGACATGCACAAGGATATAAGAAATTCATTCAGTCTGAAAGTTTTAAAGGAAAAAAACATTTTGAGAACCTTTGCACAGACAGGAAAATATAATTAAAGTTATGACTTAACCAAAGAATTGGTCTATGTAAAAACTCACTTAAAATACCCCCTGATGATGGCAGAATAACTGCCGAAATGCGTATTGGGGCATCCTTATAATAAAGAAAACAGTGAAAAAACTGTCTTAGTGCATTTGTTGGTACAAATAATTCAATTATAAAAAGATGCACGGTGAATATAAAGTGAAGATAATTAAAGTAGTTTACATAAACAAGGTATTGACTGTGGACTTGATTTATCTGGCTCCGGATAGCATCCAGCAGTGGGCTCTTGTAAACACACAAATGAACACTTAAGTTTTGTCAATGGTAGTGATTTCAACAGCAGCCAAGTGACAGTCAGCTGCTCCACACAGTCTGTCATCCTTCCTGCATGGTTCTACATGCATGAACCTGCAAATATGAAATATACTTACAGCCATAACCTTGGCCTTATTCTTCAGCTGCTGTAATGTGATTTCTAGTGATGTGGAATTACTTAAATTCCAAATTCGAACTGCACCATCCCCAACACCAAATGCAATCCTGTTGATGCAAGAAAAATAATTTCTATGATGTTTGTTTAATACATCACAACACAAAGCATACTAAACATTGCAAAGTGGGAGTTAGCAATCATGCTTTACATATGGAAGGGCTGTCATCGAAATCTCAGTTGGGAAATCGGCTATGCTAAACTGAGGCTACACACAGTCCCAAAGATCAACCAATTCTACATCACCCTTCAGCTGTTAAGCTTCCCCCTGTAGCATTCTTTACAGCCATTACATTCATATAAATGTGGGGATTATCAACCTCCATTAATGACATGCATTTTAGGTTGGCTGATATGGATCAGCGTGGACTGGCAGGAAATACAACAGCAGGCAGAAAGAGGGAAGCCTCAAGTGCAGTCATGCTTACCATCCATGACACTTCTTTCTGTGGCCTCAGTATAACTAACATATTTTGTCATCTTCCTCAGCTGTTTCGTGGCACATGGTGGCGCAGTTGGTTGAGGCACTGCGCTACAAGCCCGAAGGTCGCAGGTTCAATGCCAGATGGTGTCATTGGGAATTTTTCATTGACATAATCCTTTCGGTCGCACTATGGCCGTGGGGTTGACTCAGCCTCTAACAGAAATGAGTACCAGGAAAAGGCGGCCAGTGCATAGGGCTGACAACCTTACCACCCTCATGTGCCAATTGTCTAGAAATCTGGAGTCTCAACCTCCTGAAACCCCAAGGGCCTGTCCAGGCCAGTAATGGGATTGCTTTAACTTACCTCAGCTGCTTCACAGAAATGTTCGAGACAGTATCTTAAATCAGGCTCTTCTCAAGTCCTTCACAGCTCACAAATCCTCATTTGATGCTAGGCCTATATAAGTTACTCAGCGGTTGAAAAAACTAAGAAACAAGTAAGTCATCCCAGTGCATGCCAAGAAGGCATACGGGGAGAGTGGTAGAATAGCTCCGATGATTTTAACCTCGGCATTAGATGGGGATGAGTATCAACAAACAACAATATGAAAACTGACAAGGCTGTTTCTCAATTTAACAACTCTTTCCCAATTGCATAACTTATACACTATAAAATGGTAGGATAATTAGGAATGAAGAATTTGAAGGGATGTGCAAACAAAGAAGTGACCAACATGAGCATTTGTCTGTAAGGACTGAGGAAATGCCTGTACCCAAGCTGTCTCTGCCTCTCCTTCAGCTAAGTTACTGTAGTGCCTTTGTTTTATCTTATTTCTCTTACCTTCCCATCCCCTTTGGGCTGACCAGTGGCAACAAGCATGGCATCAGACTGTGCATGAGCAACACTCTACCTGCCACCATGATTTCTCATGTCTTTTGTCCTACACCAGTGTATGAAGCCATACATTATTTACACACCATTGAGAACTGTCACAGATGCTGCCAACTGTTATGGCACTGACGAACCATAGCAGATACTCTCCCTTAAACCTTACATGCCAAAAGCAGATGCATCACAGTGGCACAAAAACACATCCAAACTTTAGAAAGTGGACAATGATGTCAGTAGCAGCAAGGTAAAGAGTCTGCAAGAGACATTAATGACTGCTGTGACAAGACAAATGTTCTGCACAGATGCCAGTATCCTCCACAACACATATTAATAATATGTTACCTCATGGAGTCCAACGGAGATGCAGCAATGCAGTATACACAACCTCCCAGTGTGGGGATATCAACCATCACCTCCCCTGTTTCCAAGCAGCAAGCGACTAGGTGCCGGTCCTGAGCAGCAGTCCATACAATATGTGGTGAGGTTGTTATATTCTCTATACACTCAGCATTATCAAGTTCTGCAAAAGTGTCAGAAGTGACTCACAATACATTACCACCCTCAGACTCTCATCTTAAAACATCAAGTTGCAAGTTACAATTACACAAAAGGTAAAAGGTAAAGTTTTTCCCCATCCATGCCATGAAGGCACAGAGGGGATTAGAGATATATCTCCACTCATTCTTAACCTCAGCGCTAGATGGAGGTGAGTGGTCAACTACACGTCTTGGCTGCTCTACACCCAGGAAAGAAACATAATACTGATCGAAAAGGAGGCGGGGTGGACCAAAGAGCTGGTCAGGGCATTTAGGAGATGAGATAAATTTCTTGCCCCTACCAGAATTAGAACCCTGGACCATCGAAACCATAACGATTATGTATAATTATAGAAAATATTTGCCTTGAATGACACAAAGTCATAAAAGAAACCGGAAACAAGTACAGATGCAGGAAAACGATCAGAACCTAAAGCATGGTATGTAATGTGTCTCTTCTTGAAAGAAGCGTGCTGGTACTGAGATACCACAAAGGAAAGCAGGCCATACTTTAAGTGTTCTGCAAAAAAAATTAACCTCCACTGCACTGTTCTCATTGTGCATGTTGTTACAGAAATTTTAAATGTGTCATGAATATCTGTTAGGTTCAATTTATTCCTCTTGTCAAATTTACATCCACGTGTCATGAAAACCTGACAATCTGGTAAGATACGTCATAAATTAGAAAAAATTGGAAACCTGTGTACCAATGTAACAAAATAAACAGACCTGCAGTAACAGTTTTTAAAACAGGTGGCAAAATAACATTGCATGCCACTAAGAAAAAGCCTATTCCCATTCCAATCATTACAGTGGCTGATAAAAACATGAATATCTTAATGGTAACACATTTCAGAATAGACAATGACAATGATGATCATGATGATCAGGATATAAAATTCATTTTGCATCCAAATATGATTTAAATATAAATAAGTAAACTAAATGTACCACTGTATACCTTTATCAAATAAAACTAACAAATAGTTTATTTCACAGTGTGAGCGACTGGATTCCATTACCAACAGGGGATTCCTTAACAAGATGAATACTTTCAACTTTTCAAGGAAGACTCCTGGCTTGTAATTAGTTTATCTTGATAAGACAAACAAAAAATCACATTTAGTCACACTTCAAGGTCTCAGGATAAATTTACATTGCTGAATTTCAAAACACATTAACATGTTCACTGCCGGGCATTTAAATCCCCGATGGTGTTAAATTAAAAGCAATTTTTTGAATGTTAAACAACTAGTACGTCATCTTATAAATTATAAAATATAATTAAATATAAAATGCATATATTTTTGCTAGTTGTCAGCTAGGTTTTAATAAAGATGTATAATATATTTCCTGAAAGAACTTATTGTGTGTGTGTGTGTGTGGCCTATTTAAGGCAAAAGAGCAGAGTAAACTTTAGATCGACTAAAGTCGACACTGGCAATTTAAAACGTAAATACTTAAATCGACCATGGTCGACTTTGGCAGGGAATGTGTTAAATGAAAACTATATGGTGATTTAAAAAAGGTAGGACAGCTTAAATTCATGACAATAGCCAATTATACATCTAAGACAATTCAACTGTCCCAAGTTTTCCAAGGGGCAATAACATCAAGTAACACAAAAGATATGTTACTATTACCTGCAAGTCCATTTCCATTCAGTGATCCACTTTGATCATGATCCTGAATGGTCGCACAGGCAATGCTACATAAGCCTCGGACGTGGCAGGCATGCACCAGCCGCCACACTTTTGCTGTTAAATGTTTATTTGACCTGAAAAATTAAAACCAAAAAAACACTAAACTCTGCTGCTATTGATGCTTCTTCTTCCTTCGTTGCTACTTCTATGTGGTTCATCTAGCAACAAAAGCTCTCCATCTCTGTCCATGTCTACTCAGAAGTCCTCCTCCTCAATTTGTTCCCATGTTCATCCTCCCTCTGTGTGATATATATATCCTAACCTGTTGTTCTGAAATTGATCTCAGTCTTCTTTCCCTGACTCTGACGTCTAACAAAATTCTTGTGATTCTTACTCCCAACAAAACTCAACAGCAGGAAGGCATATGCCTACTCGCACTCGCTGTACACATATTTTATAAATGTTTTCCCTCTGAATGTGCGAATTGCATTCACCTAATTCTGTTTAGTGTGGATACAAACATGATGGCACATAATCAGACAACACACACAGAAATTATACTTCTTGGCATTTTGTTACATACTTACTGAATCAAGAAATTTTCCAAATAAATGTTCAGGATTTTAATGTACTCCAAATATGAGGTATGTACAAATTCTTTCGCATCCTGAGCCATTTTTGAGAAATCAATTCAAGACTGATTTACGCATCACGCGAAGTTATTACATTCGATTAATAAGAACCAAAATTAAACTTGCTTTGCAAGTTTCACTGGAACTTCTCATTACAGATTTAGCTGACATCCATACTGCAGTTCCATGGAGGCAGATGGACATGATGTTTGTGTAGTGCATTCAATCCCAGCATTCTATGCACAGAATATGTATTACATTTCCTCAAATACCCCCCACATACAGGAGAAAACAAACAATGCAACATTTTGGTTAAAAACTACTGTGAAAGAAATGACTTTGGAAATTACACCAAGATCATGGAAAACGTTTCATGGATCGTTGGGATGATAATGTTCAAGGCTTCTCATCATCTACTCTTCTCCTCCCCTCCAGCCTCCCCCAGCCATCAACCAGCCCAAAGCATTTGTCACAAACAACATTTGTGTAATCAGACTGGCTAACAAAACTGAAAATGAATACAGAGAATATTGCCAGATGGGACAGCATGATATCAAGGGAGATGTGGAGGGGGTCAGTCCATGAGACTTCTGTCCGTGGCCTCACCACAGATTACCAATGGTGGATACTATTAAAATACACCTTATAGCAATAGAACGTAAAGGAGTGGACCACATCCAACTGGACCAGGACAGGACACAATAGTGGACACAGTGACAGAAAATGGTTTCCATTAAAATGGAATTTCTTCACCACCCAACGACTATCTAGACCATACCACAAACTTGGTAACTCACCTTACACTTGTGACCTGTTGAATACTGAAAGCAATAAGTTCTCCCCATAAGGAACTGCTTAATATAGTGTTGGGCTCCGGCCATGAAACACACGTCCAGTTCACTTTACATCCAACTGACCCAGCAGATGAGGTCCCTACGCTGGATCTGCCATCACAATCATACAATTCAGATGATCATAACTTTGTCATTCCTTAGTGCCTAAACCAGAACCATGATTTACCAGGAAGTACCCTTTCTTTGAGAATATCTCCCATTCTGAGCACAGAGAAATAAAACTGGTGCAAAATTACCTTCAGTGAATGGAAAATATTTAGTGTAGAAATGGCAACAAAAATAAGATATTGTACAAAAACAGTCTGCTTTAATATTGCTTTCTCTTCTACAAATGTCACAACAGCTCAGTCAGCACTGAATACAAATGACCAGTAAATTTGGGTTAGATTCTTAGCAGTGACAGACACTTTTCTCTTCTCCATGGTATCCAAACAGGCTCTGGGCCCCAGCCAACCTCCTGGCCAATGGGCATAAAATGATCCTTCTGTCGCATAAAACGGACAGAGTGTGAAGCTAACTAACCACCTCCATCTAGTGCCAAGGTAACAATTAGTGGAGCTTTACCTGCACTCCCCTCCGTCTTCAGAGCATGATGTTTAAGTACACACAGGGACAATCTAACCTTTATAATGTTATTCCATACTATGCTTTCTGAAAATTGTCAGATGTTTGACTGCTGGCGAAATGCATGCAGAATAATGTAACAGATTATTGGGGGGGGGGGGGGGGGGGAAGCAAAAAAAGTAAAAAAAAAAAACCCCAAAAGCAGAAACGGGTAAAAATATGTACCTTTCATGAACAACATAACATGCATGCAGCATAAATATCCAACTTCCAATTTCGACCATAAATACATCAAGTATAAACTACAAAATTCTTGTTACCTAGATATTAGGGACTGTGTTCAAAACAGATGTACCAGAAATGAATAAAATGTTCAACTTTGTTGAGATTCCATAATAACTAAAATTTACTGCATGTTTAAAGTTTCTGCCTTTCCTAGCTTGGATCATCTTTACATTACTCAAAGTATCTTTGTCACATACCCATACCATATGATCCACTGTCAACCTACAGGAGACCAATTGTATCTCATGGTGAAGGCCTACGTGCATCGGGCCTCTAAGGGCTCAAACCCATTAGATATTCTATTCTGTCTCATGGTGACCTGAGATTTTCTGGCTTAGCATGCACCCTGAAACTGCTACAAAGTAAACAACACAGAGACCAGCATATGGCATGCTAGGCCATTCACCAGCACGATTTAGGGACCAGCATACGGTCACATAGGACAACAAAGGTTAAACCAGATGAATACTGTCTTCTGGGATGTGATGCCATGTAATCTGGTAGAAATTTATTGATATTTGGATGAACCTGTTTCCTCCATATTCCAAGTAAAAAGTCCACTTTCAGCAGTTTAAAAGTTCTTAGTTGTTATTTTGGTGAGATAAACAGGCACAGACAGAAAAAAAAACACACAATAAAGCCAACTGGTGCCTTTTGCAAACTTTTGCTGCAAACACGCCCATAAGAAAGGATGAGTCTGATAAGAAATGGATAGAAATAGTTGTACATAGTTCGGAAATATTATCCTAGCATTTGCCTGTAAGGGTATTCAAGTAGTAGATTTTGTCTGTATCAATTGCAATACTGTTCAGAGATGCCAGATGTGCCCAGTAGAGAAACATGAACCAATCTCCCTTGCCCCTCTCAGTTTCCTAATCACCACTCTAAACCACGCTACATCACTTCACCCCTTTCATGTACTGCAGAGCGCACATACTTCTCTTCCCCACAATTAATTCAATTTCATAGTAAGACATTAATTACCTAGTTTCTCCTATATTTGCTAAGGCATTATAAACCACAAGGCTTTCACATAACTTAAAACAAAGTTCTTTCACGAGTCCACCAAACAATAAATGTCACCAAAATATAACAACACTGCATTTAGCTGTGATTCAACATAAACAGAGGTAAAGTAAAGTTGTCTTGGTGCAGCCATGACATGTATATGGGGAAAGGAGATGAAGTTCCATATGTTTGTCACTACGTGTTTTGTATAATTCTCAGAAGCAAGAGGGATTATTTTCCTACACAGCATTAATTGGTTGGTCTTTGTAATGTAGCTACAGTATGTTTTGTGCGATGGAGGAAATCAATTCGTAATATTACTGCAATAATTTCAGACTTCAGAGGGTTAAGTAACTCATTATTAATTACCTATGCTGCTCAGCACCAACCGTTTCCTGTGACAGTGGTTCCACAGGAAGATTCAAAATTATTTCATAATGGCCATCTCCTCCTGCTCTCCAGAGATATATAGATTTCTCTTTGGCTCCAGAAGCTAGCAACACGTCTTCCTGTAACTTTTCTGGCTGCAAAACATTGTAGCTGACTGGACACCAAGCTAAGGACACAACCTCGGAATCATGTCCTCGCAACCGACGCAGCAGCTTTCCATTATCTAGCACAGAATATGACACTGCAATATGAGATCTGAGGTTCTCATGGTACTGAATACTAACATTACGGCCTTCTGGTATGTGACACCATGGTAGCTAAGTCAATAGGCACCAACGTTTCAGATGCCCAGCTGCCTCCATCTTCTACCCTCAAGTTGGTTCTGAGTTACCTGACTATACAGTGTCACAATGCCGTAGACCGTAACCTGGCTGCTCAGGCTTCAAAACTATAGTACATAACAAAACAGTTGCAGGGCATCAATATTTACAGTTCTGGTACACAACTTTCTCTACAATGTTGGCACACCAGCCCATCACAACACAATGCCATAAACTAACAAAGGAAAGCAGATTAACTTGTAATTTGTATGCTTTCCTCACTGCAAGGGAAAATTTCACAGCTATATAAAACAAATCTAAATGCATACCATAACATGTGTTTACCTTTCAAACTGACTGTGCATACAAGTCCGCAGCGAGTCCCAACGGCAATAAAATCTTGCCTGTGAGGGCAACAAGCAAGGCAAGTGGGAACTAACTTCCCAAAGGTCACTTGACGAGTTGTGTTGCTAAACAAATTCCAACATACGATGCTGCCTGACTCATCTGCTGAAACAACTAAGTTGGAATCAAACTTTGACCAGCTCATGGCACTGATCTTTGTCCCTACCTGTAAAGCAATAATGTGTCATTATTACTTGGCACTGGATGACAACTCAATATCCAGGGGCTCAATTCTCAGAAGGGGCAAGAGAGTTCTTTCTTCTCCAATGACCTGACAGGCTCAGAGGTCCACCCAACCTCCTATCCAAAGGTTATTGGGGAGTCTATTACCCTTAAGGTAAAGTGGCTGCGGGCATGAAGTTGAACACTCACCTCCAGTTAGTGCCAAGGTTAATAACATGTGGAGCAATACCTCCACTCCCCCATATGCCTTCATGGCATAATGTTAAATTATGCACAGGGAAAACCTGACCTTTACAACTGCATGAAATGTGATTTGAAGTTTTCACAGCAATAACTATTAACACTATTGTCTTTCGGGATGTGCAGCCATACATACATACATACATACATACATACATACATATACATGTTTCGTTGGTCCTAACATTCTGCCTGCCGACAGCTGGACGTGAATCAAGTCACAATTGTATACAACAATAAATAAAAGTTATAAAAACTAACACAGACACAAACAATACATACAACAACATAAAATATAAGTCATAAAAATCAATACAATACAAATATAATTTTAGACATACAAAATACAATATAAAACAGGATTTGAATACTATTACAAAATATGTCCAATGGGTAAGACAAAATGTGTAGCTGAATTTATCATAAATCATTTCTATTTTTATTTAACTCATAAAATTCAGTAATTGAATAAAAAGAATGGGTGATACGATACTTTCGCAGTTCTGTTAAGCCATGTACTTTGGCAGACATGTACCAATGCTCCTCTGAAACATGGACACTTATCAACCAACTAAACTGCATCCCATACCAAAAGACTGTAACCTCACATAAATGACTTTGCCCCACAGTATATTAAAAGGTATCTATCACGCAGGAACAACCATTTCCCACCCATAATAAAATGCTTACCTGCTAAAAAGGCCTTTAGTTAGTTTAAACAAGACAAATTATGATTCACTTTCTGCTGTAATGAACAATAGATAATCTGGTATGTATAAAAATGTAACTGTTTACAGTTTCCTACTACAATGAATTCTCAATGATTACTCCCTCCACCCATAACCTGTGTTACAAACATTCACCTACCATATATGTTAATCATGTTACAACCACCCTGGAAGGAGCCACGCAGTTGCAAGCATTCAAAATACGATAATGATGTAATATTCAATACTACTTATGCCGAACTCACGCGTTCGACGCATATCACAGGTGTATACAATGCTGCAAAGTGACACATTTTGATCATCATATAGGACTCAGATCACATTAATTTTAAATTGGTTTCATATGATTATGTTATTACGATTCATCTAAAACAATACGGTGTGAGACTGACAAGGAAAGCAACTTCAATAAGTGCATATCAGATGAAGAATGTGTACTTCTTCTTCCATACATAAGGTGTGCGGTGTGGGAGGGGGGGAGAAGCGCACACACGCGCACACACACAAACATACAGGTGTGTGTGTAAATTAATTTTATTCACTTTTAAGTTTCTTTTCAGTTTACTTCTCAACTCATATTTTCCTTTACATTGTATTACTTCAAATTTACGGCACCCTCTAATTTAAGATGCACCCCACTTTTAAGAAGGGATTTTCAAGAAAAAAAAACCTGAATGATAACAATTAAAAATGTGCAACTCAACATTGTTTGCAAGCATATATATTTCACTGTCTGTAAAAATGTACTACTCCCTTAGTGAAGCCACTTGTTCTTCGAAGAAAATTATGTTCTCAAGACTTTTGAAGAGTGAAAAATTATATCTCAAATTTCTTGTGTATGGTACACAAATAAATACAGATATGGTATATATCATTAAATGTACAGCACACTGAAAAATGTTTCAGGCAGAAATTGTACATAACTGTGTAATGTCATGTTATTTTTTCACACAACCCACATTTATGAAAGAGCAAATTTGAATGCAAAGTATGCCTATGAGATGCATGAATCCTTGAACTCAAATTTTGTCACAATCAGAGATGGGGGATGTAGGAAAGTTCTGGAGGAACAACAAATTCACACAGTTTTAATGGGAAAGCCTTGAATGAAACAACCACCCAGAAGATGCAAGGTCTATATTAAAATCTTACAGAACAAGGTTATTAAGATTTAAACTGGACTGAACTGTCTGACAGGACTCCAACAGAAATTGTTTGTGAATATGGTAACAAACCTTGGAACCCATAACAACATGCATTTTCTTGATCAGCTAAAGAACAATTAACTGCACAATGGCATTCAATACTTATTTAATAATGTAACAATAAAAGCTTACTATACCACATGTGCACTGTGTGCCAAGAGTGGTGACAATGTCTTCAAATTCCAAATTCTTATTACAGAGTCATCACCAGCAGATGCCAAGCAGTTCCAATACGTATCACTACTTTCTCTGCTTGTAGAGAAAGCAACAACAGTAACCCGTTCTTTATGAGCATTACGGATAACAGAGATCTTAGGCGTAAGATTAGCTGAGTATCCTGGTAAATATTTTGCAATTACAATATTGTTGTTAGCACCATAAGCAATTGTACCATCTGCTGTACAAGCGAGTACATTGCTTAGGTACCAGTTAGGTGATGGAGGAAGAGTCTCTTCATTCATTATGGTTCAGTTTCTGCAAACACAAAAAGTAACAACTCATCATGTTTGGGTTACAAACTGGCTTTCAGTTTTATGTACCTGTATGTGAATAACACTTATGTACACCATACTGAATTCTGCTCTGAGTATGGGTACAGTTGTCATATTGGTACTACTAAACAGAAGCTCTGAAATATACGTTATAATTGTTACCTCCAACAATCTTAACTTTCATAAAAAAGATCAATAACAAAAACGGGGCACGGACAACAATATTTGTATACAAACCAATTGCCAGCAATTCTTAATAATTTTTAACAACTTTTAACGACAGTGTATTATCAACTTTTACGTTTTTAACCCAAGACGAAACCAACCTACGCCAGACATTTAAAAGACAAGGGTATATCAACGGAAACAGTGAGTGGTATCAACTGTTAACAGAAAATTGACATACAGTGTGGTGTATAAGTGATGATACCAAATGGAACAGTGAGTTGTTAAAGTGAACGTAACCTTGAACCCTGATGATGGCTCTGTTGCAGCCGAAACATGTGTAGGGTTAACGAATATCTAAGAAATAAAGTGCATTTGTTGGTTTAATTGTTGAATTATATAGTTATAATTATATGCCCTCATAGTGTGATACATAATCACAGAAACAATGTTATATTTCACCATGTAGTAACACACTGGTAACTAGATATCACACTATCAATAATAAGGTTTGTACTATGAATAATAATATTAACTCAGTTTAGGGACAACATATTCAATGTATGTTTTCCAAATGAAGTTACTTCTACTTAGTAGGCCAAGAAATTTAGTCATTCCTACTTCTTCAATCGTTTTATCATCACACCCAGTATTACAATCAACACACATTTTGCTGTTGGTATAACAAGTAATTAAACTTTTTCTGTTAAACCGAATGCAAGTTTATAGGTTTCAAACCACTTGTTCACGGTAGACAACGGTGTGTGTTATGGTGAATTCAGGAATCAGACTCTACTATAAGGTGCCAAATCACATAAAAAATTTGAAAGATCAAATTTTTTAAAAGCCAGCTGAAATCATTTCCGTTACAACATGTATTTTATTCAGTGGCTACATTTATGGCATACTGATTGCATATGGATTGCATGAGTCCATGAGTTTGATAAGTTGTCATACCTCTCTGTTTTAATTAGTATTGATATTTTATATTACAGTGTATTTTATTGTTTTCATGTTGATGTATTGTGACATGAGTTTTTGTCACATATACCTTGTAAATAACTTTGACATGATATTAGGCTGTAACTTGAGTTTCACATGTCCAATGTCACACACGTGACTACAAGGATTGAATGGATAAACTAAACTAAACTACAGTACTACCACAAACTTTATGCTTTCAGGTTCAACACCCTGAAATACCACGGAAATTACGGTTCGTGTCCAGTTTAGAAACACATGTAATGGAAGTTTGCAGCTTGCGCCTCCACATTTGAAACACATTTTCCGGAAGGTTTGGGTTGTTGTGACCACTACATAAAGACAAATTTTAGGGCACATAATTCTCACTCTATGTACAAACAAGTTTACGCGAGGCTAGAGCGTGAAGAGCGTCTATCAGTGGTGGCTACCCTACTACGTTGTGGTTAACCTTCATTGCCGATACACAACCAAGTTGGTACGATAATATAAAAAAAAAATATTATTTCAGCCAACGCTATACAAGTATCTATTATGGGACTCCTTCCACTGTGTACACCAATTTACTTCAATTCAATGCCCTCAATTATTACAAAAACACACTATACTTACGTTTCCTAACCTAACACTGCGCACGTACACATTTACCGCCTATTTATATTTGTTCATGACATGTCCTACACTCTTGGCCACAGATTGGCATCTGTGCTCTCGGCTTGGTCCCATGTAGGCACAGATTAATAATACCTTCAACATATTGGTAACCCCGCGGAATAGTCAAACTACACCGCCATATGCGGCGCCTTCGTGTGTTACTTTATTTATTTATTATTTTATATACATTCCATAGATCTAATTAGGAAATGACCTTAAGATATGGAAATTGTCCATATATAATAATAAAATATTAAATAATGTGTGTTATATTACACATACGTCAATTAAAAATATGAAATGTATTTAACATATATTAACAATAAATAATGTAAACTAGTAGTACCTATTATGTGGACTTATTTATAAGAATCAAGTTCACCCCTTGTTTTCCATTCATAATATTCACTTAGGAATAAAACATGTAAAAACAAAATTGTCTAGGCCATGGTTTCTCTAACTGTGGTACATGTACCACTAATGGTATGCATCCTTAATAAAAGAAACTGAAATATCAAAAAGGATAAAAGTTTTAAAAAGTAAATAGAACATAAGGCACATACGGTATATTTGCTAATATGTAGCACTGCTGGCAACATTATATAACTCATCCCTACTGTCAGCCAGTCTTTCAGAGTTCAGCTTCTTTTTGTTTAAATACAAAAAAAAAGAAAACATTTGTGGTACATTGAAATTGTTTAATTTCATTTACTGCTATGGCAGCAAGAAAGTCTGAGAACCCCTGGTCTGGACACTTAAAATGCCCATGACAAATTCGTGCTGCACACAAACATTTCCTGAATGAGGTCTGTACTTTGAAGTGGACTGTCATTTGGTGCAATTCCTTCTGATGTCACTGGAGATATGACTGTAGTTTCATTATGAAGTGTAACACTTCTGCCAAGCATTGGAACATTTAAATCAGATGTTATCTAGAAGCATAAGAAAACAACACATTCTGTGTATACAAATCTTTAATCAATATCATTTACATGTGCACTGTACGGCAGTGAGCTGCATTGCACACAAAATATTTCCAGTAATATTTTAATTTGAAAAGTAAGACAAATTACTTATTTAAAACAAATACTATAATATAAAAATGAAGTTATTTGTATACATTATGGCACTATGAAACAAATTAACAACAGAGAATCTTGTCAAAGGAACATACTGTTACACTACAGCTTACAAAATGTTACAAATATTCAAACATCTTGAAAAAAGAATTAAAAAAAATTGATGTAAAGATACAGAACCTGAGTAAGTTTTACACAACTTGTAAAACTGGGGTACATATTCACACAGGCACTTCTGTTAAATACACATGAACAGTAATAACATTATTGGATATTCTACATTGTAGATATCATAAAATGATATTAAATAACAGTTTACAGGTTATTTTAACATACATTTTTTGAACATGTTCACATTTCAAATAAGGTTAACAAATAATTACTTTTTACACAGTAATATGGTGCAGGTTCATAAGTGATGTATGAAAATAATTATATTACAAGCAAAATGTTAACCCTTATTGTTACGACTGAACAGCTATCACATACTTATCAACATGCTCTGCAATAAACTGTTTCATCAAATACAGCCACGTTACAATAGTTTCTTTGGACTCTAGAAATCTGCCAGAAAGAGAAAACAGAATGGGCAAGAACCTAATGCCTTAAATACATACTGAATGTTAAATCTTAACTAGTGTTGAACTGAGGCTTGGTATATAACAGACGTACACAGTGAATGTAAAAGTTAAAGAAATATAATTAAATGTGACACAATGTCCAAATTCTGCCAATATGACAAATTTTGTATAACAAACAACCTACTGACACAGTTCCTCATTAATTTTATATGTCATTTATACAAGTGTTACACCTGGTCATTCCAAGGGAAGAATGCAAATTAAGAATGTTGTAAACAAAGTGCCCAAGAAAATGCCTGAACATAAGAGAAAGAAAGAATAGGATAACGGAGAAGATTATATATTAGACTTCAGAGTTCATACTTTTCACTCTTCACTGAATACTGTTGGGTGAGGAAATGAAGAGGATGGAACAGGTGAATCATGTAGCCCACACCAGAGAAAATAAACACTACACAGTTTCTCCAGAAAACCTCAAGGGAAAGGCACAGATGGTACCACAATATTAAAATGAAATTCAGGTAAATAGGGTGTAGAATTGTTTGAGGTTAAGGACCTACTGTGGGTCTGAAAACAAGTGATGAACCCCTGCCTTATAGAAAAGCAATGAACTTGTTGATAAATTAAACAATTATTAACTTTCCCATAAAGACCCCAGATAATGAAGTCTGTTAACAGTGAAAGGGTTAAAATAATAACATGACTGCATGATTATCCCTCAGTAACACACATTAGTTTCTACACCATACTATCTGGACAAATCTCTCAATGAGGTAGGGAAGAAAAAAAAAACACACACACACACACACACACCCTTAAAATCCTGTACCAGCATGGGAACATAAAAATGGTCATACAGTGTTACTTCCACATGTTTTGGTCTCTGGCAGATGTTGGCCAACATACTTGACAGCTATGATCACTTCTGGTTAAAATATCCAATGTTTGATGAAATTTCCAGAAATAATTACTTTTTATTAGAAAGTTTCACCCCCCTCCCCCCCCCCCCTTTCGATGAGTGATTCCACTATGTACTCATGTAAAACTGGCGCTCAGTTTTTGCTGACAGACAGTTCCACTAAATAATTAGTAAAATGTGGCTTGATATACTATCGTATATGATCTTTGTTCTAAATAAATAATACAGAAGTAAAAAATATTCACTATTTCATGAGATAAGAGGGACAAAAAATACATACACAGCAGCTTGCAACAGATTTATAACCACAACAGAAAAAAAAAAGTATTAGAACTAACTAAAATCTAGACTTGAATGACTACAATGAGGCATCTACTTTTGTGTAAAAATATAATACAACAGATATACTGAAAACTGTGCCAGTAACTTGCAAAACTTTCGCCATCTGCTTGTTCAATGAAGTAGGGTAAACAACACAACCTATGCAAAATACTGCTACCCTATCTGATTTGTTCTTTTATTAATTTATCCCTTACACTACTAAGACTGACAAGACTGCCACTAAAGAACAAGATGCATGAAGTCCTATGCCAGCATCAATTAGAGGGAACTTTTATATTAGCCATACCGTGCACTGTCATCAATCAAACATAAAACACTCAACCAACAAATGCACTCTTATTATTATTATTTTTTTGGATACTATATATAATCCCTGTACACCAGTCCAACATGTTTCGATCCCTTCCTGGGATCATCATCAGGGACACTTGTGAGAGTATAAATTACATAAACTAAAACCAACATATAAGTACATGTTAAAACTATGAAATGTATAACAGATGGATAAAATTGAAGGCGATCACTTCAGGGTGGATCCTGGTTGAATTTAATTAACTTAATGGCATATTGATGTTCCAATCCTGGAACATAGCTGTATCAACCCCTCATGAAGTAAAGAATATTAATTTTTTAAGCACTATTTAACAGCACTGTCAACTGCAGAATTATACAGCATCTGTGATGAATGAATCAGTACAGTGCATTGGTGGAAAGATACTGACAGGGGAAAATTAAAACAATCACAAAAGAACCTTCCCCAGTGTCACTTTTCCCACCACAAATTCCACATGGCCTGGCCTGACACTGAACCCAGGCCTCTGTGGTGACAGGCCAGTGGCCTGAGCCATGACAGGGCCTGAAGTAAAAGGCGTTTGTCCACAGATGCCAGTTAACAATTTTGACCAAAAATAACCCAAGTAGAATATACACACACATATCATAGAGTAACAAAATGTAACAAAATAAAGCACAATTCTGTACATATCAACATTCAAACAACCACAAGTTCACTTGCTATTAAACATATATACACTGCATACATATAAATGTACTGTATATGTAAAGAACCTGTCAATTCAAATGATTATATGTATATATCATTTTGTACAGTGAATACAGCTTTATAACTCTTCAGTTTCTGTCCTATTACTTTATGGCAGCCAGTGACCTGTCTCTGAAAGGAAACTTCACGAGATTTGCTGCTATGTTGTGTATGATGTTTCCGGTTGCACCATTAAATCAATGCTTCTCAAATGGTGGTATATGTACCACTGGTGGTATGCAGAGGGTCATGTGGTGGTACGTTAAGTTATTTGGGAATTATAACTTTTTTCATAATTCAATCTTAAATATGTTAATCGCATTACTAAAATTGTTTAAATGTATTTAAATGAAAATAAAAACATTTAGTATGTACTTATGAAGTTAAAATAGAAGCATACAAACTGTATGTTATTAATAATTTCACTACCTAGTGCTATGCATACCTGTTTTGTTCATGATAGTGGTATGTGAGGAAAGGAAGGTTGAAAAGCACTGCACTAGATATTTAAGCCATTAACCTACAATTCTTATACGCAAATTTTCACACCAGAATGACCATCTCAAAATATTAACACAATTTCCATCTTTCTTCCATAGAAACAGAAGTAAGAATAGTAGGAACAGAACAAAAGTAAAAAAAGTTTCACATTCTTAATCACTGTACTTATAATTCAGAAACCTCTCTTCCCTTCTTGTAACAGCTTTCAGTTTCTTCTATTTTGAACAGAGAACCAGAGCCTGTGATTTGTTGTCTGTTACGTCCATGGATTAATTTGGCATTGTCATGTTTTGCTGTACATGGAAGTATCAATGATTTTATGCTCACCAGTATTACAACATGCTACACTCCACACTTGCCTTTTTTACATGCAGCAGTTAAATTCATTCTGCCCGTGATGTGGTCATGCACACATACACGCACCCCTTGCAAGGCAACTTTGTGAAACAGAACTTAATCCAATTTCCAGCACAGCCAAAACTAAATGGTGCAACAGTCCCTAGTGGGCCAGAGCCTCCTCATTATCGAGGATTCATGATCACACTCAGACACACCGCACTTGGTAGGACTCCTCTGGACGAGTGATCAGCCTGACACAGAGACCTCTACCTGAAAACACAACACTCACACATAACAGACATCTGTGCCCCTGGCAGGATTCAAACCCCCAAACCCAGCAAGTCAGCAGCTGCAGACCCACGCCTTAGACCACGTGGCTACTGGGATTGGCCCAAAACTAAGTAACCTCCATACAATAGTACGACAGCAACATTCCTACCAGGCCAACATGAAACCTATGTGTCCTGCATGGTGATCCCTTCACTGTCCAAACACTTAACAAGTACTAAGCCCTATACAACATCACCCCTTAGCTGTGTATATCTTTAAAATCTCATGCTAGATAAAAAGGTCAGTGACCCATGGAAAAGCACAGAACATTTACTGCACAAGAGAATTAAAATACATAGGAACCACTGGTTGAAATTTTAATTACCTTGGATGTGACATGACATTCTGAATATGACAAAATAATGTGACCCTCTACATCATCACATGCAACTCCATTCAATTTTATTATTTGTGGATAGGTTAAGCAGACAGTCTACGTCCCTTCAATGCCTCAAAATCTGGACAGCCTCAAAATTTGCACCTGAGGTGCTTACGAGTCAGTTGATATGCAAATACTGTCTGAAGATTGGAATGAAATTGGATAATGTTTTGATATGTGGAGATTCACCATGTGACTCACAAAGAAAACTGGTGACAATCAAACATTTTGAGACTTCTTATTCATGCTCTACAGATTTCATTATTGTGCACCGAGTCAACTTTGTTTTGAGAAATATTCTCAACACTGTGGACATCATTTATAATGACCCTTGTGTATAAATTGTGGATAGGGTAATGTAAAAACCGCCATAATTTCTATCTCATACATTGAAATACATTATGTGTGGTGTTCTCGTTTCATCCAGACTCATGTAAGTGCTGATGTGGTTCACGTAGCACCTCAAGATTATTAGCAGCCTGAAATGAGAGGGGTGCTTTCCAAAGTAACACAGATCTTGTCTGTCTCCATGCCCTTAGACACCATACCTACCCAAAACAATACAACTGTTTTAGCTCTGAGATGATAGGAGAAATTTGGAAGACAGTCTTTTCAGTTCTAAGTAACCAATACACAAGTTATGGCACTATGATGATTAACGTATTCCAGAAAACACGGCAATAGAGCCACAGACCTGTAAACAGGGCGGGACAAATACAGAAGGCTTTGGTGAAAATATCAATTAAGTATTAACCACTTTCATATCAGAAGCTTAGAAATCCTAAATCAGACTCATTTTCAAGAACTCTGTACCTTCCTGTACACACACAATATGGCACAGAGGACCTTTGGACCCACAAACTTCACAGCTAAAAGATGTAATGTTAACTTATACCTTGGTGTCACAAAATAACAGATTATTTACATCTGCAATTGGCTACTCATAACAAAAATAAACTTGTCAGTACTATACAATTTCTTTGATGACATCAGGGTTTGAAAAATATGACCATATGTTAATTTTCTAGGTTGGCCCCAGAGACATGAAAACACATACACAAACACTAGTACTACAGTGTAATCATCTTAGTGCTGTTCAGGTGGAAGAGACTGAGTGACACTAATTGTTTCTAGGCAGGGCGAGGAGTGTAATGAACATGCCTACAGTAACATGACAAATTATGAACAAAACTTTAGATGATTACAGCATTCACAGAAAATGTTCTCTCTCATTATGCACACAATCCTGGCACCTCTGCTGAAAGGTTACATTCACACATTTCAAAAGAAGTTCTATTTTAAAACTGTTGTAAAACAAAGCATGGTGTTCAGTAGTTCAGTATGAGGCATATCATGTTTCTCTGAGAATGTTCAAGCCTAGCACTGATTTCATGCAACTTCTCTTCACTAAGCACATCTTTTTCTTTTTCCTGATAAAACTGGTGCTGGGACCGAGCATTCTCCTGACAAAAGCGGAGAGCATTTACAGCAGCTGCTGCAGTCTGGGTTAAGTTTTATTTGTAATTTATTACATTCAGGCCCTGCAGCTCTACTAGCAGTCTCAGTCTTGCAGCACACATAGACAGAAGTAGTGCAATTTCTGAACAGCCCAACAATTTGCAAGAAATTCTGCAATGGTGTGCTGTTTAGCCCTTTCCATACTAAAATCAAGGCAGCATCTCACGCATAAACACTAGCTTTCTCTTTCAGCATCCCAACATTTGATCCTGCCAGTAAATAAACTCTTCAAACATAGACCTTTAACCTATGGATATTACAAGTTATAAGCCGATTCAGTCCAGTCAGTAACATGACAGGCCATAGGCTGGACACTGGGGTGCGATTTCCAGCATGGATACAGAAACTCACACCACATCTAGATCAGTTCTTAGGTCTACACACCCTTTCAGCATGTGCTGGGGGCTCTTTTTCTTCACGAAAGCAACAGGAAGATGGAAGCCAAACTCACATACATCTGGTTCCAAGATGTTGGATGAGGCTGTGCCATGGCACAGGCAATTACTGGCTTCTCACTGTAGAGGCCCTGGTTTGATCTCAGATCTGCCCATGTGGTGTTTGTAGTGGATAAAGTGGTACTGGGACATGTTTCACCATGCACCTTGGTTTCCTCCTGTCAATTATCATGTTACCAGTGCTCCATATTCATTCACCCATCATTTTGGGCTGGTACAGCAGGCCCATTAGCAACCACAGTACCACAGGAAAAAGACCTGCGGTATTTGTGTGTGTGTGTGTGGGGGGGGGGCGTCAATCCCTATGGGCTTATATGACCACAAAGTGTAGGACTTGGCCACAATGACAAGTTAACTTGTATTTATTAACCCTTTTGCACCCAACATCGGGTATACCAGTCACACAGCATGATGCTCAAAATGCCAAACGTCAGGTACAGATGACAGCATTTAATGACCTTCCTTATGCAGTGCTCATTTAAATTCCAGTCTCCTGCACATCACATTGGGCATTTAATTCCAATACCAAAGGGTTAATTTCAATGGATATTTACATGAAGGCACCTTTGCTTACAACAGTTTATAAACAAACACATAAGAAAATCATACCACTTACTGAATATAAAATGTTCAAATGTAACTTTACATAAAGTCTGTAGTCTTCTCGGACTTGAAGCTGTGTAGTTCGAACAATGCTGTGAGAACCTCAAGTGTATTGCACTATCAGTGTCCAGTTCACGTGGCAATATTTTTCAATCCCAGACAACACAGATCTCACATTATAGAGTGCCTGAGAAGTCCCTGGGCACCTGTGCATGAAGGGTACTGCAATGTGCTGGGAGTGGAAGTCATACATGTACAGGTATTGTGCCATTTGCTGCTGCTCCATCTTCAAGTTCAAACTTTACCTCAAGGACAAAAGCCCCTGTTACCCATTCATTCACTGTGACTTCCACTCTAACCTGTCTCCCACTTCCAATAGGTGCATATGGACTTTTCAGTCACCCTGTGGCTTGCACCAAACAGGCAACTGAGGCTGATACATACAAGCTTCAAACAAAGGTGAGTAACAGCCACATGAACACTACCTTAGCTGCTAAATTTCCATATACTACCACAGTCCCCATTGCTTAATTTTTCTACAGGGCTCAGTGCTCTTATTTTACAGCTAATGATACACGACACTGTTAGTCCAAAACCTTCTTCACTGTTTCTTTACATGGTACATTTCTAGCACCTAAGTTTAGAATTGGCCAATAAGGAATGCCATGGATCAATGTTACTACAGTAATACTTAGCATTATGGGCATTCTCAGTACCATGAAGAGGATCAATGGTTAAATAAACAGTAAAAAGGTAAAGTTCGCCCTGCAACTTGCCATGAAGGCACAAGGCGAGTGTGGAAGTACAGCTCTCCTCTTTCATTAACCTTGGCGCTAGATGGGGGTGGGTGGTTAATGCCAAACCCAGGCCGCTTTAACCCCAAGAATGACCTGGTACACACTGTAGAGGAGGCTGGGTGGGCCCCAGGGCTGGTCTGGGGAGGTGTGGAAAATCTCGCCCCCACCGGAATTCAATCCCTGGACTGTCCAGTCCACAGCGAGTCGCTGTACCGACTTCACTATCCCAGGCCCATTAAATAAACAGTAAAATTCTATACTTAATCAGTGATTTAATAACCTTAATATAAAGAGGTGTGCACGAAGTACTGTTTTCCCTGTCACAACAGGCCTTGGGGCTGTTAGTTTTATTGATGCCACCTGCACAAAAACAAAATTTACATTTTTGCTTTCCCAAAGTTGGTTCTAATGTAATTATGTTTCTTCCATAGGAAGGCAATAAAAGTTCTGTATTTTCTTTAATGACAATGTATTCTTTTTCTACATAGGAATTCTGTCAACTAAAGACTATAAACAGAAGTTCAATGAAAGCTTCTCCATGTTATGTAATTTCAAAATAATGCTGTTCACTTCACTTGTGAGTACTGTGAGCCTGCAGGTACAATGTCTACACTGTCTCTCTAGACATGACAATACTGTTACCTTAAAAGCAGTGAGTAGTCTATACTACACCCAGTACATGTTAAAAGAGTTGAGTGTTCAATACTCTAGCATTATGTTGAGAAGATCACAGGTTCAATTCTTGGCCCAAGGGCTGCCTATCTTGACTGAAATTTTCAGTTTTCCTCATGCCCTCCAAGAATGTCCTGGGATAGTTCCTTAAAGCAGACCATGACCACTTCCTTCCCAATTCATAATCCAGTCATTATTTCATTCAACAGTATTCAAACCATGCAGAAACAGCACAATTAATATTAACTAATAAACAAACCAAGCCCCCAAATTTGGGAACTCAGTATAGTGAGTGGATATGAGTTGGATGATGGACTCAATTAACACCATGTTCAGACTGGTTCTGGGGCCCTCCCAGTCTTCTGTATAATCATGACTGCAGGCTTTTTCCTTATGGATAATATGGTCAGTGCGTGTAGCTGACCAATGTCATCTACTGCCAAGTTCAGGAACACAAAAAAGTATAACTAAACTACCCACATATCTGCATGGCACTGCATTGAATTAAACACAGAGACAATTCTACTTTTACCTTGACGAGCTAAATCCTGGATGCGTTATAGGAATAACTGTCATGGTCATAAAATTGTATTCCCATTACTCACCTTTGTGTGTCTATGATGTATGGCCACAAGCACTGGCATGCTCACCTGCACTACATTACTTCACAAAACAACAATTAATAAAAATAATAATAATAATAATAATAATAATAATTCAGTGTCTTGCTTTTAGTGAACTCTGTTATGTGAAAATAGTGTTTCAAATCACTGTAAACTGACAAACATTCTTCCTGCCATAGACATCATTAATTAGTTCTCTCCAGGAGGGGTCCACAAATTTTCCAAAAATCTGGGAGCCATCTCAAAATTCTAGGCACCAGGAGGTGACATGTAGCAAGTTCTCTAATGAGGACTCACAAATATAAGGCATCACCATACAGAATTTAGTCACCTGGGTCCTCTGATTTGTAAAACCCCTGCTCTCAAGTGTAACAAATTTCTCTGAATAACACAATAAGACAGTATGAATACAGGGTCCGACACACGTTAATACAACACTGTGGTAATGACAGTAACAGAACCTATCGGACCCTGCTTTACTGTCAGCAATCGCAGCGGCTGCCAGGCGATGGGTCTGGTGAAGGTGGAGGAGGAAGGGGGCTGAAGTAAGTTGATGATCTCCCAGCTGTAGAAGAAGGAGATGGAGGACAAGATGATGGCAAGCCTCCCCCTCCCCCATCACTATGATAATGTGACCTTGGAGTTGGAGGAGGAGGAAAAGGGTCTGAGTCATATTCAGAACATGGTGGTGCATAATATCGCTGCCTCCCTCTGGGCGTCAAAGGATAATTTGAATCAGATTCATCACATACATCTGTGCTGCAAGGGGTAGGTGGCGGGGGCTGATTGATGGCTCGATAATGTCTATATGGACGATACCTTGATGTGCCAGATGAAGAACAACAATAGTCTTCATTGTAATTATGGTGTAATTTCCTGCTCGAGTCAGCTGTGGTGGCAGGACTTGGTGGCGGATTCAGTGTCTCACGTGGGTAACAAAGCAATGAAGATGACGATACAAGTAATGGAGCACCATTTGGTCCACCTCCTTCAGTGGCTGAACTTGAAGCACCAGTAATATGACTCCTGTCATAGCTATTGGACGTTGTGCTACCATTAAGCATCGACATGCGAACAGCATCATTACCAGGTTTCTTACTGCCCTTATCTAATCGACCATTCTTTTGAGTTCCAGCAACAGGGCAAATGGGCATAGGAACACCACGTGATGGTTCTGGTGACAGAGGATCACCAGCTGAATCATCAAGATAACCATTTAAGGTGATATTGTTGGCACCTACAATGCGACGACGACAGTAGAATGCAAGTATGCCAAGTATAACAACAGATGCAATAATTACCAACACACTCACTACATATGTAGACTTGTTTGAATCACCATATGGCGTAACATCAACACGATGATGATTGGCACCTGGAACAATTCACAATAAAAAAAATCCATAATTCACAGGAATGTTTATGCAGTCACAGCAAATAATAATGCAACAACTGTGCAAGTGTTTCATAAATAACAGCAGAAAGCTCTACTGAAACACAACACACGTACTTTCCAAAGGCATTCATTCATTGTTATTTTGCATATGTCACTACTGATGTTTCCTAACTGCTGACATACCTACTGCTAAGAAACCTTATCACACTACAGCTAGCAACCTTTTATTGTGACAAAGACTTGTGATAATGAAAAAACGTTACAAACAAAAGCTCTACACCTCAATAAAACTTACATTTTACATTATGCACCAAATTTTCATATCATGAACCACTTCTGAAAACATTAATAAAGCTAGTTTTAATCTTCATGCCTGGTAGTGGACCAATACGAACAAAAGTTTAAATCTGGTTTAACATTCTTTGGCATACATCCCAATGCTCAAGACAGAATTCACCTAAGATCCATTCACGACAGTCAAAGATAAAACAAGTGGGTGAACGTTCAAAAAATACCCGTGGTTTATTGACAGGCAGAAGGAACATGAACAAACAAAATTTGAATTGGTAACTAATGTTACAATGTTCATCACAGTTTCTGGAACGGCTGGAAGCATTCAGAATGCCAAAGTGACAAAAACATACCGCAACCCTACGTACTGAAGCCTTCCCACCCTGTTTATGAAGGCTGTGGGTGGATGCCCCCTCCCCTCCACCACCAAAAAAACTGACAAATTTAGCATATTAATTACAGATGCAAAAACCTAAAATTAGAATTCCATGTATATGAATTAAATGTGGCAAACAGAAAACCAGCTCCAAGTATTGGTCAATCCTGAGCCAGCAAGCCTACTAGAGCTTCATCTGTTCACTGACAAGGAAAGGGTTAAATTTAAATGGAATGTTCACACCCTTCACTTCCCTGCAACTAAGCGGTGTAGCTCCACACATTCTGAACTTCAGAACAAGACACAGTTGAAGAGATCAACTTCCAGTTCTAGACGTTTCATCTCTGCAGAAACAGCCCTGATCTAAACATCATGACCAAGGAGATGTGTATGAACTACAGAGTTTCTCCTTACAATAACATCTTCCCCATTTACATCACCCTTCTTTGTGATGCAGATCCAGTTTTGTAATAGCAAGGTTGACCATGAAGAAGGAGACAGCACATTCCTCTGATACAGTGACTACAGAGTCCACTTCCACACGCTATCACCCCAAGACAGGCTCTACATCACCAAGGGATAGCCATGAAAGTGTGAAATCATTTCACCTTTCTAACATCCAAACACTTTCCAGAGCAGTTGCAGAACATGTATTATACAAAAACACATACCTCCTGCACATTCCGAAGCTGCCTCATCACTGCCATCTGCACAGTCCTCATAACCATCACAAACAGCAGTATGTGAAATGCATGACCCAGACGACAAGCACTGGAATTCACAGCAGTGGTTTTCGTCGTGGTTGTCTGGACACTGCGACGTTCCATCACATACCCACGACATATCTAAGACACACAGTAGTTTCATGCAAAATAGTGTGCTTCCCAATTGTGAGCCACAGCACACGTGCAGCCATCAAGCTATTTAGTAATAGCAAAATTGCTAATGTCTAATCACAATACATGGCATATCATAAATCAGTTCTAAAAGCACAGGGACATACAAACTCCCTTAAACGACGTGTGTCAGCCATGAATAGCACAGTTGTTCGTTGTGTCTCAGACAGAGCAGATCAGAGCACGTGAGTAAAGTTTTCTGTTGGCCAAAGTGTGTTCCTTCACAATGCCTTTGCAAAGAATGTATTATGGAACAAAGTTATCAAAACTTTGTAAAAAAAATCCTGCAACAACAATAATGCGTAAAAGAAAGGACTATTGCTGTGTGAGCGAGCCTGATGCTTCATATACCTGTTTGGCCTACCAGAATTTCAGAGACATGCCAGTTTGTGTCATGGTGACAAATTCTTGGTGCTTTGTAATGACCAACAAAGACACTCTGGACTGTTTACTGCACAGCAGTAAAATTCTCAAAGAATCTGCAGAGAAATAATTACTAAACCAGGCTGCACATAAAAACTTTCAAATTTTTACAAATAAAACATGGTACCCATTTTCCCCATGTCTGTAACTAGCATTCTAGAATATTTAATGGGCTCCAGCATAATAAAATTTCATTACAACAAATACAACTTCCATCACCCCCACAGTTTTGTTGTACTGAGATTTCACTGTGTGTGGCAGTATGCGCAGCATAGTTTAAGTGAATACATCACAATACAAAATTTCATCAAAATCCACTTATTTACATATAATGGAGATAAAACATGTGGATAGAAAGATGAACAGGCCTGGCTTCTGCTATATGCATTCATGTTGGTACCAGAGGCTACAGATCATTTTGTACTATACATTGAAGTTGTGTCTTACCTATACACTGTCCACTTCCGCAACGAAATTCACTTGGCTTGCAATCAGGGCATCCAAATTCATCACTAGCATCAGGACAATCTTTCTGTCCATCACATCGCCAAACATTCGGTATACAGTCTTTATTAGAGCCAGCAGGTGCAGCACATGTGAAGTGATCTTCCCCACATGCAGGCAGTGCACTGCATGTTCGTCCATCTTCATGCAGCACCATACTCTGAGGGCAAGAACATGTGACCGGAATGGAATTTGATCCATTGGTCGAGGTAGATGGCACAACCATGCACAGATGAGAGCAGCCACCCTGACGGCCATCTGCGCTACAACCATGTTTTGAATACATCTGTAACACAGCATAACAGGTCTTTGTTATTTTGCTTGTATGTAAAACAAACCTTGTGGTCTGTAATACTGTTTCTCAGCTTCTTCCATGTGGCAGCACACAAATACATAGTTCAACATCTCAGACCACACCAAATTGTGTATTACTGTTAAACTACATGGGCGTATGGATAAACAATGTTCATAATTTTTTGTATGTTTTTAATTTATTGGTTTGTTGATATTCATTGCACTTTATAGAAAAACTTACAACATTAACAATATATTATATATATATATGATTAGTAAAAAATAACTAATGTCAGACAAACATGAATAAAAACTGTTACTCAAAAAAAAATAAACATATGAAAGCATGGTACGTAAAACTTCAAAATGTCACACCACACTTCTATATATTCTACAGGACTGTAAGTCAAGAAACAACTGTCTACAGATAAAATGTGAGGAATACCAAGCCCCAACAAGGTTCATAAACCATTTCAGTCCAAGGGCCCCCACCGCCAACCACCATTCTCCTCCACATTATTCTACCAGCCATTCTACTGAAACTACAGAATGAACTCCCTTACCATTGCAAAGGTAAAGAGAAGTCATGAATGTCAAAAAACAAATGGAGGCATGAATCATAAAACATACCACTACAGTGCAAATGTGACAGGCTGATCAAGTGGCTAGAATGGGGGAAAAAAACTACTGTGTGTAAATTTTGATGTAAGAACTTTGAAATTGTTCACTCTCAGGACACCGAGGAGGTGGGAAGGTACGTAAACACAGGATCTTTAGGGAAACAGGGAGTGAGACTGATATGGGTTGGACCCTTTCAGAATCAAGTGTTATGGCAGAATCTGACATCAGCAGTGTTCAAAACTTCTAGTTAGACTATGAGGGTTAAAGATTTTGTCACAGCACTTACAATGAGCAAAAAATGTGAACAGATTGGGAAAACAAGAAATATGTAACCAGTTTTAAAAATCTGTCACCAGGAAGACCAAGGACACAGAAAGATAACACTAACCCTCTGTTAAGTAGATTTTAATTTTAAGGTCAAAAATTAACATTTCTTAAATTGTGTAGAAGCTGCCATCTGGTGCAGCTAAAGCATACTACTGGTAGTAGACCATACCCTAGTGACATCTGGAGCAAATTAGTGAACGCAACAAAGTGGTAAATCTGAATTGAAATACACCCCATGTCAAGAGGAAATTTGTGGACATCTGTAAAACACTCACAAATGGTTAAAAGTAACTGTCTGTGAGGATCTAAAATGAATAAAATTGGGTCATCTAGTCACAGACATTGACATCAGTGCTACTGATTGTCTGGGTTCCATCACCAACATGACAGTTACCTTCTGAGTAGGAAAATGCACTGCCACTATTGACACCAGGTGAGCCAAACGTGTCAACACAGTTCCTCGGCCACTGCCATCCATCTTATTTGCTCGTTCAATCTGTGGTTGGTCTTTATCCACCCAGTACAAGTAATCACCATGAAGAGCCAAACTAGACACAAGGACTAGTCCAGTATTTACAAGTACTTTCCTGCAAAGAAAAAAAAACTCAGTAATATGCAATTTTATTTCTGTTCTGTTTAACTTACATGTCACTAGAAGGGTTGGCAATAACCAAATGCACAAGCGTGCAACACACACACACAAAATAAGTTCACTTGCTTGACTTAATGGTACTGTAAGTTCTGCAAATTGTCACGTAACTGGATTAGTACAGCTCACGAATCTCAGAATAACCACCATCTGTGGACTGAGATACAAACATCTGACTTTAATCACATCATACATTACTGGAGATCATACTTCATTTTAATGCACAATTTTTCACATCACGCATTTAAGCTGCAAAACCTCCAACATCTCACATATAAACAATGAATGCAGGCACAAATTATTCCTTATGGCCATTAAGCAACTGATTTTCAAATTTTCAGTACATCTCTATGTTCTAAACTGAAATACATATATCTCATACCTTCCTTTCCCATCCAGATCTGATGATTCAATTTTATTTGGCTGGGCCCAAAACAACAGATCTGCCATTCTATCAACTGCTAAGGCAACCAAATTCTCTAAATCTGAGGCAATAACCACATGTGACTTCCCATCCATGCTAGCCCGTAAAATCTGTTGTGGTACTGGTCCAACATCTGTCCAGAACATGAATCTGAAAATTGAGTGTGAGAAGTTTAAATAATTAAATTGGATGGCACAGCATCACTGTGAAAAACAGGAGATGGAAGGATAACATTGAGACTAGTAATAAGGAAATGGGTTATGGATAAAAACGGTGGGTTACCATAGCATTGCTGCTGCACCTCCGGATTTTGTTACCAGAAAGTAAGATAGCTCTTAAATATGTTGGGTAGGCAGAAGATGCGTGTTGGTAGGCTGGATCTGTGGTGGACTTGGCAGTGTGAAACCATTGGGTTACGTCACCATGATGCTACTCAGTTTATGAAGTTCAACTTTATGCCATTTACAGAATTCAATCATACACACAATAAAACTTGTAAATGTACAGATCAAGCTGGCATGTGCTTAATTAAGCACAATGCCATGAAGGTGTATATGGGGGACTGGAGGTACAGCTCCAAGTTATGGCTGCTTTAACCTTGGAGAAAGTAATCCAATACACATTGAATACAAGCATGGGTAGGCCCCAGAGCTTGTCTCAATGCTTCGGAGAACAGAAAACTTCCCAGCCCCTACCAGGAATCAAAATTCCAATTCCTTGGTCATTCAGCCCATGACCTAGTCACCACACCAACTGACCTACATCAGCACTTTGTAAAACAGTACTGGATACAGACAACAAGGTCACTAATTTCCTTAAAATTTATTGTCTGGCCTCTAAATCGTTATGTGGCTGCTGCGACGGGCGTTATCTTGTTTTAAACACCCATGCCTGCACCTGTGTGGGACGGCACTGTCCCTTTTGGCCGTGAAGAGTTACCTGTAATGGGACATGGGTGCCCTGTTCAGGTTAAGCTGAACAGTTCTGTATATTTTTTATCTTTCATGACATATTCCACAACCTCTGACTAGGTTTTGGATCCATAGAATACACAATAAATTGCACACAGGTACGCTGATAACAAGCAACACTTCACCTGTCCTACTATTGTAGTACTATGTACTACCTCCAGAGAGTAGTCCTTCTTTGGAAGCCAACACTCAATCAGAAAGAAAACAATAACTAAATTTCATGTTGACAGCTTTGTACAAGTCCTCACAACCTACAACAAAGTCAGTTTATTTGTGGCTACACGTGTCATATGAACAATGGTCAGGTCACAGAAAGACGTCCCATGCATGAGGCGATGATGATGGACCTGAGACTACTACTGTTCTGCCTATTCTTGTACTCCCATCCAGCCACCTCTGGCTGCCACAAGCACTTATCATTAGCCAGTGTTACCACTTCCAGCATTCATATGAAAAGAGCAGGTATATGACTGGTACATATGTTAGTACCAACTTAAGGAAACTTACCCCTTCCATGCCATGTGGCTGTATTATAACAATTTATTAAACAATCTGCCTTTACACACTCTTTGTCATTTATGTATTTGATTAACACGTTTCAATGGTTATGAATACGTCTTTCTCAGTGTACAGTTATGCTACTCTGATTCCCATGTGTTTGGCTTTCTTGTGATTTCTGTTACATTGCCAAAAAGGTAAACTTGTCCCTGTGCATACCATGATGGTGTACATGGGGAGCAGAGGTACAGTTCCATTCATTCGTAACATCAGTACTTGACAAACGTTCTGTGCTGAACCTCATGCTCTGGTTGCTTTATGCCTGCAGACAGAACACCCAGAACCCATTGAATAGGAGGTTGTGTGGGCCCCTGAGGTGGTCTGGATCCTCTGGAGGAGAGAAAAATCTCTTGCCCCTGCCAGGAATTGAGCCCCAGATTGTCCAATCCACATCCTACCCACTACACTGGCTACACTACCACAGCTTCTCTGTTATGTTGTACGTATCTTTATTCCTAATGTGTCAATATTCACAGGCCATTTTTTGTATCAGAAGTGATGATAAAAATGTTTGACTCTGGCTATAATTTTTAAGCAGTCCTCCATAATTACATACCCAATTACTTACTGTATATAGTGGTCATAGTGACACTACTTTATGTGCACTACAGTCTGTCATACTTGTGTGTGTTGTGATTCATCTATTTGTTAACTTTCCTTGATAATGATTTTTTTATTATTATTACTTATTGCCCTTCTTTTTGATGTGTTTTTATGAACTGTTGGATTACAGTTGTGTTTCCCATTCCACTTGTCAATTATTGGTAGGCCACTATGGTGTGATGTGGTTTGGTGCTAGCCAGGAACCCTGCCGGTCATCACTGCATGATATTGTCTTGTGCAAGACGTGGAGGGGGTCAATGCATAGGACCCCTTTCTGTGATGCTAGCATACAAACTTTTTAGTGAACAATAAAGAAGAGAATACAGCAGGTAACACATCAGTGTCCAAGTAGGTACATAGATATATAAACAAAAAAGGAAAAAATAAATAAATTTTCAGTATTTTACATACCCCCTTTCTGGATGCAGAGCAATGTTGCGTGGTTTCTCTCCCTCAACCTTGCCCACAACACCAACAGCCGAGCCATTGTCCAGTCTCGTTACATTTATAGCATTAGTGTTTGCACAGGTCCAGTACAGAAGTCTTGCATATGGATCTAGAGCCATATCAAATGGGAAGTGGATACTACTAGAAGGCACAAAAGCTGGACCAGAATGTGTGCCATTGTCATAAGCTCGTTTAATGGACTGAGCGCGGCCATCAATCTGTTGTAATATTTTGATTAATTAGCATCTACTTTATAACTTCACAACCCACTTCTCTAAAATTAACTTTAATAACTTCCCCAGACACATCCCCCAACCACTTTCATTTGCCCCCAACTGCGTTACATATCTGCCCCAGTGTAACTCCCTTCATTTGACCACACTAATAATTTTAGGTGGCCTGTATAAATCATGAAGCTTCTCATTACGTAATATCCTGAACTACATATTACTTCATCTCTCCTTGGTTCAAACATTTCCCTAGTATTTTTGTTTTACAGTACTCCAATTCATGAACTTTCCTCAAAATAAAAACTCAAATTATACACACACAAAAAGTAGTAATGTATATGTTTTGTTTATTTATTTCAATCCTCATGTTTTGAGAAAGATAACCATTTATTAACCAAGTGACAAGAAGTTAACAAACATGTAAAGCAAACAATTTATGATGCAATGGGAACTTTAAAACCAAAGAAAGGTTTTTGTTTTAACCTTCCTTCACATACATACAGGGTGTGCGAAAAATGCATGGCCAAATCTACAGAAGGTGAATCTACACCCACAGTACAAGAAAAAAATGTTGCATTAACATAGGACTTCTGAAGCGTGGTCTGATGATTAAAAAAAGATGCTCAAAATGTCCACCTTGAGCTCAATGCAGGACGTTGGCACATCTGAACAGTAACTCTCTGACTAACTGGAAAGTTCCAGGTGTCATTCGAATCATTTTAAATCCATTCTGTATTTGTTGCTGCAAGTCCTGAATGTCACTGACTTCTGTAGCACAAACAGTAGACTGCAAATGTCCCCAGATATAAAAATCTATGGGATTTAAATCAGGGGAAGGAGCAGTCCATGCTGTTGGTCCACCTTGTCCTATCCATTGTTCTGGAAACACAATGTTCAAGAATTCCCGAAATGTAAGAAGAAAATGTAGTGGAGTACCATCATGAATGAACCACAAATGAATTCTAAGTCTGCAGATCCACAACTTGCAACAGCTCTGGAAGGACACTTCATAGGAAACCATGGTAAACAGCCCCAGTTAGATGTGGTGGAAGAAAGTAGGGTCCCACAAGTCTGGCTCCTTCAATGCCTGCATGGAAACTCAAGGTGGACCCTTTGCACATTGTCTTTAATTGTCTGGAGGCCGTAACTTGGAAACCATGCTTCAGAAGCCCTATGTTCATGTAATATTTTTTTTTTGTATTGTAGTGTAGATTCACCTTCTGTAGGTTTGGCCGTGCATTTTTCATTCAACCTCTATAAAAATAAACAAAGTACAAACATGTAAGTTGACTCTCACCCAATAAATATAATGTGAGACTGGATCAAATTCAACAGCTTTAATGTTCTTCACACCGTGGATAGGAAGAACTATGTCTGGACAGTCAGCAGTGTCAGGAATCAAGCGACTCAGTGAATTCTTCTGACCAAACAGCAGGAAAGACTTTGGTCCTGTCGAAACAAATGCACATGCAAAAGAAATACAAAATCAGGCCACATATTTGAAGAATCCTATGTAACAGACAAAATTAATACAACATTTAAATTAAGGATTCATTGTGTTATGCCATGGCAAGAATATAATTCCCTTGGAATCATAGAAAATTAAATTCATTTTCATTGAGTCCACTGAAAAGTGCTGGTCTCAAACACTGCACCAGACAAATCATTTCCAACAGACCTCTCAGTTTACGTGCCATTTTGCCTCATGGTGGAAAAAGAAACAGTACTATTAATACACAACTTAGATATGGGGTAATTTCAAAGCATTGAAACTAATTACAAGCTACTGACATCAGAACCATTCAATCAGGAAAACAGTGAATGAACAGTATGTAATAAAGGACAAGGTGCAGAGGCCAACTAAGGAGACATGGCAGCTGGCTAGTATAAGAACCAGGGACATTGGGAATGTTACATGGTACTTCAGCTTGCCTATGCACGTTTTGTTGTCATCTCCGAGCGTGTAGTGAGTGCGACAACCACAGTAATGTGTACTGGACTGCCTACTGGATACTGCAGGCAACACCAAGCACAGATCTGAACATCCACCATTCCCTACAGCACACTGATTCCAAGCTGTCTGTCGCGACGTGTGAAAAATGAGGATATCTGTGATAAACTCCAAATTGTTGTGGATCACAGTTCTATTTGAGCCATCTGTCTTGTTTGCTCGCTCAATAATGCCAGTCTTCCAGTCAGCCCAATAAATATAATCCTGCAAGGAATGTTTTCAATTACTCTTAACTCCGTGAAAATAAGGTGTCATTGAAAAGTTCATAATAACTCAACTGGAAAAGCTAACTTCTGCATTTGTGGAATCTCAATGTTCATCACCATATTCTCGAAGGGTCTCCAGGCCAGTTACTTCTGAATTAATATACAAGATGTTTTTAAGTAGGTGACATCAATTTCATGACCTTCAGCATACCACTGACATGAAGATACAATGAAGCTAGGTCTAAAATTTATCTCCCTACTCCAAACTATTTCATGAGATATGTGGTAATGGATGTTTACAATACAAGCAGTACAGACAACTTCATTTCAGTGAATATCAGTCCACTATAATTTTTACTTACATAAAGGTCAAATAGAACTTGCATCAAAATATGTCAACATTAACATATAACATTAAAAGACTGGTATAAATTGAAGAAGTTGTGTGGAAGAAATAACACACTTGCCTGTAGGATAAACCAAAATTAAGTGGAAATTTAAAAGATATTTACAACAACAACAACAAAAAACCGCATTTCATAGTGGGCCATTTAATTGTGAGATCTGAGGTGCTCAGAGAGATGTGTATGAAGATTTATGTCTTCAGGAATGTGACAATGTACAGGTTGGTATACAGGTGTACTGACTATATGGCACCACATCCCGGATGACAAAAATGTTGAGACCACTACACTACTTCTCATGGAACTCTCACGGGCGAGCTGCACACCTTTATCAATTTCAATGGTAGAATTTTTGTATATTTGACCACACTCACTCAACAACGGGGTCCTGCATTATCAAACTAGTCACTTAAACAAAACAGAAATAATGCAAGTATTTAAAAAAAGAATTTAATTCCACACTTAATAGCTTTAAACCTTTGGCACCAGAAGTCAAGGCTCAGTGCAATGTGCAGAGATCAGAATTTAAATGAGAGCTACATAAGGAAGCTATTAAATGGCTGTCATCAGTAACTAACTTTCTGCGTTTTGAGTATCACACCACATGATGGGTACACCTGATGTCAGGGAACAAAAGGTTAAAATTCCAATACAAATCTCTGACATGAAATTGCTGGTTTTTGTAGTGGTGAAAACTTAAGACTGTGGTGTGCTGGATTGTGATGGCAGGCAGTACCACAGGTAGTAACTAAAACTTATCTTGAAGATGACGAAAGAAGATTCTTCTGAAACACTGGTAACCACCTACATGACCGCTAGGCATCATAACCCAAAAGACTGTAGGCTAAATTTGATATTCACAAACTTGTTTTCATTCTGATAATCTTACCAAGTATTGAGTTAGACCAAATGGCTTCTCAATGTCCTCCTTAATGATGACAGCTCGCAGCTGGCCATTCAGGTCAGAGCTCTCAATATCACGATGTAGCAATTCTGTCCAGTACAGACGACGCTGAATGTAGTCTATTGTTAAACCAGTGGCTCGGCCCACCTTTCCTACAATAATATTTCGGTGTGTTCCATCCATAGCAGCCCTTGATATGCAAGCTTGAGATCCCCAGTCACTCCAGTACATATATCTGTATAATACAACACAGTAAAATTAATTTAAAAAGACTCATGAAATATTAACTGCATGGAGAAGAACCTTGAAAAGCTAATAGTTAACTTAGTATTTCTGCTTTATGTTGTATTTTATCTGATTGATACTGTATATGAGATTTCAGGCTTCCACCATGGTGCAGTTGAGGCCTTTGCTCTTCTGGGATGCAACATGGCACAGGTTAGTAGTAAGAACTACCAACCTAAGCCACGTAACATCCTTGATACCGTGCATTTCCGTCCAAATGTAACTTTATTGGTAATACATATACACTATATAATGCAATGCATTAAAATAGCATGCACAATTATTGTTTTTACAATGCATCAAAACTATTATTCGTGATAAAAGATGTAAGTGAAAACTTGGATTATGTATACTCAAGTTCTAAAAGTTGCACAAAAGAGGTGAACATATTAAAATCCAAGTAGCAGGTCTGCAATACCTCTAGCATTTTGTGCCTCTGCAGTTCTGAAGAATATGATTGTATCCAAATGCGAAGCCTTATCTGTTGTATACGTACTGTCAATGAAGTCATACTTGGACGAGAACATATAGTACTGATTAGCTAATAGCTGCTCAGCTAGTCAATCATTTTCCACCACACACATAACCTGATGGTTCATTAACATATTCACAAAAGCCCAGGATCCCTATCCTAACCCAGATAAATCCAATCCACACCCCCACAATCAATTTCCTTAAGGCCTGTTTAACATCATCTGCATAAAAATTACTCTACAGAACAAAGATCTCAGCCTCATGTACAACATAAAGAAGTATATCACAGAGACTCACCCTTCTCTTGGATCCAGTGCCAAACTGCGAGGTTCACTTATGTCTTTCCATATTAGAACCTTCCGAGCACGGCCATCTAGTTGAGCAACTTCAATCCTCTTGCTACCCATATCAGTCCAGTAAATATTATGGGCTACCCAATCCACAGCCATACCTGCACATATTTATAGCAGTATAAATTAAGTGGAATTCCCATTTACAGAGATCTTTACATAAGATTTTCCCTTAATTACAATTTAATTTATATGATTCCAATTCAAGTACAATAATATAAAAAAAAAATTACTGTCTTTTTGGATGTCACGTCACGTACAATGGTCTGTACTGACATTTCAGAGAAACCTGAAACCCCCATCTTCAGGGCAGATAGACAGAAACATCAGTGCATATCTTCCAGTCTGCATAACGCAATATCCCAGAAGAAAGAACCTTCATTCTTCAAATTTCCACAGTTTATAGTATTTTAAATCTATTATCCTGAAGAGGAACCTCAGAGAAGCATTTCACTGTAGTACACAGAACATGGAAAAACGTATGTACATTTAATTCATTTTATACAGAACTACTGGACCAGAAACAATACAACAAACAAAGGGTTGTGCGTGTAACTGACAGGCATGTACAATGAATGAATTATGTAAAAGAGAATACATATTAAGACACAACAAAAGGTAAAACTGTCCCTGCACATGACATGAAGGCACGTGGTCAGAGTGGAAGTAATTACAGAAACAAAAACAGTAAAAAGAAAGTCATTTGCACACCTTCTGGCGAGTCCAAGCCAAATTCAACTATCCTCTCCATATCCGAACCATTCATAAAGGCACGACTTATAGCTTTCACTTTTACATCTGTCCAATAAATACGATTGTCATTGATGTCGAAATCCAAAGCACTGAGAAAAAAGAAGATTATTATTAAAACACGCCTTTTTTTATAATGTTTTATTGGCGACTGAATACTTCTACTGTTTGGCACATACTGATACACTATTCTTAATGAATTTCTTTCTTTGTGGTGTTCTCAACACCAACCTAATCTGCAGAAAATGAGGGACAAACTGGAGGCAAAGAATACAAAAATGTTCAAGTGGAGGATGAGGAGGAGGCTGGGTAATAAGAAAGCAAAGCAGGCAGTAGCATAAAAGAAGACTGGCAAAGAGGAGATGAATAAAAAAAACTCTTTTTCAGCTCTTGGTGCCAACATTCCTCATCACGGTTTCAGAATCCACTTAGACAGAAATCTTGCAGAAGAAGCAGGAAAAATAAGGCAAAATTCACACTCTAACAAAGACAAAGCCAACCCCTGCAACAACAAAATTTGATCCCCTTTCAACAAGGAAACAACAATCACTGCCTCAAAGCAGCACTCGATTGGATTGAGATGCCGTGTGTGTTCTGCTAGTGCACTGAGTTAGCAAAAAAGTTACAAGTGTGAACAGTGAGAAGTAGGACTGCAATGCTCTCTCTGAGCTGGCAGAACGCAATGAGGTAACCCTCATGTGGGTGCCTGGGCATAGTGGCATCCTTGGTAATGAAAAAGCAGATGAACTTGCAAGGCAAGGCGCAGCTAAACCATTACTTGGCCCAGAGCTGGCTCTTGGAATACCAAAGTGTTCAGCAAGAGAAGCAATCAAGAACTGGACTGAGTGTCAACATTTAATTACCTGGAACAGTATACCAGGTCACAAACATGGTAAACTCTTTATCAATGGACCATGCAAGAAGAAAGCTGATGGCCTGATTAAATTGAGCAGGAATCAACTTAGATCAGTAGTAGCATTCCTCACAGGACATGCACCTGTGAGGAAGCACTTGAACACAATGGGCCTCTTCGAAGGAGATCCGGCCTGCAGATTTTGTGGGTCGGAGACTGAAACTGTGCACCATATTGTTTGTGGTTGCGAGGCACTGGCTCGACAACGTTATAAGCTCTTTGGGAAGATGTTCGCTGAACCAAGAGATATAAGCTTGGCTCCACTAAAAGACCTGTGTCTCTTTATTAGTAGCACAGGGCTAATGAACCAATGCTGAAAGAGAGGCTAAGGGTGAGCACAATAAGCCTAAGGCTGCGGTGCATCCGGAGCGAATACCGACGGGCCCATAGAAAGAAGAAGAAGGACTGCATGTTATTTGCTTCAAAGGCTACCACACTGAACTTGGGTTGTGCAGTCTTCTCAAGCACAAGAAAATCTGGATGCACACTTGACAATTTGTATTACAAAGGGGAGAAAAAGAAAGCATATTCCCATTTTTATTAGAAATAAAAGTTCAACTCTGGGTTTTGTATTTAGGCCATATATACTTTGTTTCTTTGCATTTTGTCCTACAGATCCTGAAATGTAACTGTTTTTATAACGCTGTGTGTAGTTACTTAAAAGCCTCAAATTACCACCCATTAATTAGAAATGCTCATGTGGGATTTCAATCCATTGCAAAGGGGTTAATACTGTTTAGAGAAATAATCAGCACTTGCTGTGAGAATCATATAAAGCACATAAGTACACTGTGCAAGCAAAAGCACAGAAATTTTTTATGTTATTAATCACTATGGTGTAAAAATCTACTTGGCCAATATACAAAAGCATTATGCAACATATTCCAACCCTTATCTGATACAACTTCCTTGTTTCTCACAAAAATGTACACGTCTGCCTACCTGTCTGTGTGCACCTGCCTGCACACACATGTGCACACATTCACACAAAACATGAGTTGAAGTTCTGCCATTATTCTGTCCCCATGCAACAAACTTATAGCTATAAATATGTACATCAAGTTTCAATGACTACAAAAACCATCTGTCATTACAATGCAGCTGAGAGGTGCCATACTTTAGTCAGAATTTCAGTCCTAATCAGCACTTATAAAATGTTGCCAGCAGGTAGCATCACCACTTACAAATCCAAGCGGTCATTCAAGAACTTTTAGTTAAAGTTCATGGTGTGCAGGTTCAGGGAAGTCGTGATTTCATAAAATGCCTCAACAGCCAAAGGTGCAGCCACAGATAGGAACTGTCAGACCTTACAGTAGACATTTCAGTGGGTTTCACACTGTTACTTAACATGGAAGGGTATGAACTTATATAAAAGAAAAGGCTGTACGAAGAGGCAAAGACACTCCGAGCCTTGATACATACCTAGCATCTTTTACTCCTGTAACAGGAATTATTGCATCATTATTACCATTCTCAATACTTATGCGACCAATGTTCTCCTTTCGAGCAAAAAGAAGGAATGCCTCCGGAACTACACATGTCCTTTCATTCGCTGCTAATTCATAACCTGCAATAAGGCAGAGTATTTCAAATATCCATAACACCAAAACTGTTACATATAAACAGAATAAATCCATAAAATCTGAGGCTGAAAATACAAAGAAAATTAAGAAAACTAATAAAAGTAATCACTCAACAACTACTAGAACTGTCATTCTGTCAAATATTACTAGACATGTTGCTGGGTAAGAACTGAACATCTGAACAAGATCTGTCAAAAGACTTCTTGTTTTGCTTTAAGGAACAAAGATTGCTGCCTCTTCTTCTGCAAGTGGCCACCTGGTGTAGGAAGACAAGCAACAAGCTACACATCAAGTTGTTAAGACAGAAACAGAACGGTTCAGCACGGATGATGCCAACGTGTTTTACACTAACATGGATATCTAAACCCTCAACCTTAGATAATTTAGTCTTAAATTTAATTATCTATATGAGAACTGAGACCTGTGATAGACACATAGGCTAAAAAGTGTTGTTTGTATATTTACTGTTATTTTAACTAGGCAATTCTCCTCAATCTTCTTCTACCTGATTTAGCTCTTCATTAGTTTAATGTATTCAGCTTCCAAAATAGCCTAATCTCCTCCTTCCAAACCCAAGGCTCCATAACACTTCAGCTTACATGCAGACCTTTTCATTCCATCCCCATCCTGTTCATGACCAATGCATTACATTTTTGGTAATCCTTCCTCCATTTTTCAGTACACTAGTAAAATCTGAGTGCTTTACATTGTAAGTTTCTTACCACATATGAAGTATCATCCACTTCTTCACATAATGTTTCACTTCTCATGCTATTCATAACAAAATACTTTCTTTGTGTGTAGACTGGACATATCTTAATATTTAACTATAGACTTCACTCACCAATCTGACAGGCACAAACATAATCATGTGGTCTGTTCAGGCACAAGTGACTACAGTTCCCATTGTTATATGTACACGGATTACTTCCTTTCACCTCCCCCAGTCGAACTGCCTTCAGTCCCATCAAGTTGGGCAGCTGGTCAACTAGCACTTCCCGTCCATCTCCAGTAACCTTAATTCGATCAATACTTCGTCTCTGCCAGTCAGTCCAATACAAGTAATCCCCAAGGAGACTTAATCCAAACACATGTGGCAAGTTGTCACTTATAACTTCACGACGGTCCTTTCCATCAGCCATATTGGCAACCTTGCAATAAAAGAGAAATTCCTATTTAAAAATATAAACAGAACATATCTTTAAACATGCACCACAATTTGATGTAAACTTATCTTCCATATGTTGTCTTTATGATTATATGCCTTATGTTTTATTTATACACAATCTATCTGGGTGCTTTGATTGCTTGTGTTCGTACTGAAAAGAACGGTTGAGTTGATTGTTATAGGAGGGCTGCATCGTTATATTAGCAGCTTCTGTGGGCATCTCTTGGTTCACTTGTTGTTTGCTTAAGTCAAGCTTAAGCCCCCTCATCGTCACGGTGAATACCCACAAGGGTATCAGTGTACAAAAATATACCTAGAGCATTGCAAACATTTGGCGCAAGAGCAAGACTTGGTCACATAGTGACCCAATCCTATCTGTATAAATTCAGACTCAGTCCTTTCCCTCTACGTACGCTATGTCAGCAACAAGAGGAAACACTAGAACATGTTTTAATGGACTGCCCGATACAACTCCAGGATATATAAAGGATGAGCACTGATCTAAAAACAATATTAAACAACAACACATTCTGGACAACAGCAGAGCAAGTTTATAGGAGACATGGTGCCATTGGCTGACAGCTGGAAGCACATAAGAAGAAGAAAAATACGTTTTATTTGCTGCAAACACAACTCTATTTTTGAAGTGACAGCCAGTGGCGTAGTTAGACTTTTTGATGCCCAGGGCAAGTAATCACAAAGGCTGCCCCTAACAGGAATTATGAACTACAAAAATGTCCCTGGTAACAGCTACAACTATGACATGGCAAACAGGTAAAAGTACTTCTCCCTGTGTATTACTAAATGTTAACCACATGATAAATAAGATACTGAATTACAGCAGTGGGAGTGTAAAGAAATTTCATGAAATTTGTCTTGCAACATTCAAGCACTGAACTTACACTACAAATTAACCAGATAAATTCCATCAGCACTTCAAAAGCACAACCATTATACATCTCCAAAACTGAGACTTGAAGTTTTAATGACAGTGAAGATTTAGACTGTGGTCTTCTGGGTTGTGACACCATGCAGTCTGGCTGGTGGTAATCACTGACCCAAATACATGATTTCATAATCCAAAATACCATCATAGACCAGAAGACCATAAACTAAACCTCTAGCACTCCCAATCACATAAATTCCTCCCCATCTGAAGCTCAGCATAAACTTCATCCCTTCTCACCTCAATTTTATCAGTCTTTGCATCACACCAATAGATCTTATCTCCTTTCAGATCCAAAGCAATGCCATTTGGCCAACCAAGTTCCTTGTCTATCAAACGTATGCGGCTGGAGCCATCTAGAGAAGCACGTTCTATCTTAGGAGCCTTCTCGTACCAATCAGACCAGAACATCCAGCCTTTCTCTGGGGCAACGGCAATGGCCCGAGGTTCAAAGAGGTCTTCGTTGATCAACACCTGTATAAAACAACTCCCCATTTACAAAGCCAAAATATACTTTGTATTCCAAATAATAAGCACATTTCTGACATCTATAAAGAACAAATTCATTAAAAAAAATACCCACTGCAAACTGTTGGTTGTAAGAGATATGGAGTACCACTAAGCAGGTAGTTTATAATGTTACATAATGTGTGACTTTGTGGTTCATACACGTTGCCTAGTGCTGCTAGGATACAACTATTCCCCAGAATTATGAGTTTTCAACTTTTGCAAATTTCTCATTGATGTGACTTTTTAATCTTCTGTGAAGACCAAAGAAAACAAAGTGTCTAAAACAGAACAATTGGAACTTGTATTATGATCCTACGTGACCACATACTGGTCTCTGAAATGTACTGGTGAATGGCCTAGCATGCCCTATGCTGGTCTCTGTGAATTTGCTTGGTAGCTAATTGTAGGAAACTCAGAAAAGCAGATGTTTTTTTGTCACACACCTGTTTATTGCAATGTCTGGTCCTTATAAAATTAAAACTCTCATTTATAAGACTTATTTATAAATTGCTACATTTTGGAAACACAAGTATCTATGCTAAGTGAGAAAAACTCCAGCCAGCACGAGATACACTTGGCACTTAAATGCGTCTGCTAAAGGTTAAAGATAACTTGAAGTACATGATTTTGCAGTGGAAGTTAAAGGTGGAGAAACCAAAGGTACTACAACAATTCTGAGTTCAGGAAATTCAAATTACATAACCATTCTTGGGAACATAAATAAAACAGACCACAAGGCTGGGCATGTAGTTAGGATGCCACAGACCAGCAAAACATATAGGATTTTGGTGGGGGAAACCTTTTGGCAAGCAGGACACACAGACAACCGTCATGAATATGGGAGGATAACGTGCAGATTAATATGATGGAGACACACTCGAGGATGGGAGGTGGACAGAACTGGTCAGGATTATGTTCAGGGGTAAGCACAATGCACTGTGAGGATAGGAGGTAAACAAAACACACCAGGATCGTGTCTGATGGCAAGCATAGTTCTGTATCATCAAGTAATGCTACCTCGACTCCTTTTATGCCACATGCAATGAAGGGGAAACCACAAGGTTTATGAATTTAATCAAACACATCGTGTTAATAATAATGTTAAAAATGAGACACAGCTGTACACCAGACTTATGGACTGCCATTTTTGACAATGAAAAATAAAACCATAGTTTTTATGTCACTTGACTGCTGTGTGCTACTATAAATCAAGCCCAAAACTTATCAAGATTTCATTTCAAAATTCAAACTGTTTCTCATACCATAATATTCTGCTTGCCAGACACTGCTCCACAAGCAAAACAGTGTCCACCCACATGCTTGTAACTGCTCTGCACGAGCCACTTACCAACACACAGTGTATAAAATACTGTTCCTTATGCTCAAATTACTACTCAACATCAGTGAAGAAACAAAAAAGACAAACTCAAAGATTTCCATTCATCAGCCTGGACCTTTCACACATTACAGACAACCATATGAGAGGGTTTGTTACAATAATCACAAGTGCCAGCCACTGAACCATTTGCATCCAGTGTCTGTTACTTTTTTGCATCTGTAACAGAAATACTGAAAAGAAGCATTTCACCTTTCTAAAAGCTCCTGTGAGTCTAGCAACTTCTATTCTGTCAGTACCAGTGTCTGTCCAATATAGGTTGCGGGCCACCCAATCCACTGCAACTCCATCAGGATGTTCCACTTCTGTCACCGTCACATTTTCTTGCCGTGAACCATCAAGTCGAGCTCGCTGCAATACCCTAGCCTAAATTCAAATGAAACTGTTGTAATTTAACAGACTGTAACACCCTCAGGACTGGATTGGTTAGCTGTTATCAACCCTACTTCTAGCTCCTAGAACTAGCAGTATTAGTTCTTACCAAGAGATAGGTGAGGTAATACAGTAAAACCCTAACTCCATGTTCCCGCAGTTAGTGTTTGCCACGATTTTATGCACTTTTGTATGGTCCCAGCCAAATGGCCATAAGAACAATCTTCCCCAGACTTTACACTTTTCCAGATTTTATGCCATTTTTAGGTGGTACCCACAAAAACGTAAAATTGGGGTTTTACCTTATATGACATATTTAATATAGCTGAATATTTACTAATAAAAATTATGTACAGAAATGGATTACTAAATAGCATATCAATTTATGCTTCCTGTCAACCTCATAATATGAAATCCTTGCCTCCCCGTCCAAAAAAAGTTATTAATAAAAAGAAACTTCTATGAGACTTCAGGCTCTTACATCAGTGAATATTAAGAGTACAGCTTCTGGGATGTAACGTAATGTAAGTTGGTAGAAAGGTTCCAACATTTCAGAGCAATCTGCTGCCTTTGTCTTTCACTCTGAAGCTGGTGGCAGCAGGTTGCTCTGAAACATTGGTACCTTTCAATCAAACTACACATCATCATATCCCAGAAGTTCATAGCCACAAATAAATGTTCCTTTCAAGTGTTATGAAATTCACCTCATCATCTGTCCAGTAGAGGTATCCATCAACAGGATCATAGTCTATAGCAATGGCATGTTTTATTCCACTTAGGGGAAGCACAAAGTTGGTATAGTCTGGTGAGTCTAATGAGATAGTGCAGATTTCAACCCTCTGGACCAGAAGCAGCATCTCCTGAGGACCTGAAACAGTAAATGCACTACTCTGCAATACAGAGCAAACGAGATCGTGCAGAAAACCACCGTAACCAACTGTTCAAGAAGTATGTGGTCTGGATCTCAGCTAGGTTACTGGCTAACCACTTCTTTCACTGAAGGGTTTAACACAAAATGGTATCATTGGCAAACAAGTTGCAAAACATCAGCAGAATGTAACACTCCTGGTGCATTTGTTCTGATATTATTCCTGTAAGTTCTCTCCATACCTAAGCAACAGATTAACAGTCAATCACACCTGTTATGCTTAGATCATCAATGCACTGCACAGTACTAAGAGATTTAAAATCCCCTAATCCTATACAATATAATATAATGCTTGAATTAAAATCTGGCCACCAACCCCCCTACAGGAAAGTTTAGAACCCTCATTTGAGGACTACAAATGTTAATTTATGTATTTCATAACAATACTTCAGGGCATTACCATCAGCACACGTCGTGTTACTTGTATTTAGAAGCTTAACACCGGTGGGACAGGCACACGAATATCCGGGTGCATAGGGGGCCAAGAGACACAGATGTGAACATCCACCATTTTTGTGTCGGCAAGGAGTATCACCAGGTGGCTGCCTCTTTGCATCCCACACATGAATACCCATTGGAACATAACTGCCATGGATAATCTCTTTGGGTGGTGCGGCTGATGTCTTGTCATAAACATGAATTGACCTATAAGAAGATACAGCATATTCTAAGGTTAAGCAAATAATCTAAAGCAGAAATGTGCAATTATTTACTTACAGGAAGAGCACCTCCATGACACAATTTCTTTCCTCATTAGTATAATAGTATACAGTAACTAAAACTTTACTGTTTATTCAACCTTCACCTACATTACCATAAATTATACAGTATCTTAAAATGACCCAATATAAACATCTTAAGACAGCCTTCAGACAATTGTCAATAAAATAATGTGGCCATTTGAAAGAGGTTATGCATCCATGCATTATCCTTTAACCCACTCCTGACTAACTCTCTAAGACATCACTCACTGCTCTGTCCAAACAGCCACATCAAATATTTGACATGATTTAAAGTATGGGTTGTTGCAAGGTTCACACTTAGATATTGCTAGTATTAGGTCCTGTCATAAACAGGGTGGCCTTGTGTTCTTTCGTAGCCTTTCTGTGACAATAGAATGCAGCTAATTTATCAATATACATATAAAACAAGATAAAACTGAAATATAATGGACTTGCTGCCACTTGAATACAATCTTAATGGTTGTGTTATGCATGTTCTTTTGCCATTGTTAATTATGGATTGCTTGTATTTGTTTGTAAACTGCTTAAAGAAGTCAGGGTGTGAAACAAACTGATCAGTTGTAGAAGGAAGCACATCTACCTTTCAGCCAATGAATGTGTTAAATTTATGACTGATTCAACTATAAAGAACAATGAATACAGAACTGTGTCATCAACATTTGAATAACCAAGTCAACAATATAAAACTTACCATGTTTTCCAATCTGTCCAATAGAGCTTGTTCTGAAACATAGTAAGTGCAAATGGATAGTTCACCCCCTCCTTAATTATGGTCCTTCTGTTCCGGCCATCATAGTCCATAACCTCCACAAACTTAAGTCTTCCATCCAACCAATATACCAGCTGGGCATCATAATCCACAGTCAAACCATTTGGCCAGAATATGTTTTCATGAACAATAACCTTGCGAGTTGTGGGATCACCATTCATGCCAGCACGTTCAATTTTTGGAACTTCGCCCCAGTCTGTCCAGAACATTATGCTGTCAACAGAAGAAACAGAAATTAACTGTGTCCTGACATAACCACGGATGACACACTGAAATGGAATGAGTAGTAAGAAGGGTGCAAATAGACTTCTACATTTGGACAAAAATGTAATCACAGATTATCCAAATGCACTGGGGAAATGCTGGCAACTATGCTGGAAGGGTAAGCATGGCATCTCAAGGTAGATGTGGGTCTCTGTCATTGGTCTTTGTATAGTGACATAGAACAATGTCAGTATAACAGAATCACAAGCATCTAAAGCCCCTGAATAAGGCAGTGGAACTATGTGCTATAGGACTAAACAGAACACAGACTGCAGCTCACAATACCTCTTCATAGGAACAAGAGTAATAGCACGAGGCTGATCAATGTCATCCCAAAACAGAACTTTCCGATGCTCTCCATTTATGGTGGCCACCTCAATACGGTTGGTCTCATCATCAGTCCAATACAATTTCTGTGTTAACCAATCACATGCAAGTCCAGCTGGTGAAATCAGCCCAGTGGTAACAACTCCAACCTGCAAATAACGAACAATTGTAAACAACACTGAGAAACATTACCATATTCCTGTGCCAAAAACACAAACACTGGGAATGTTCTGACCTGTACTTGTTTGCCAATATGGACATCATTACTGACTTACTTCAATCTGACAAGTTCCTGAGTTAAGGCTAGTCAAATGCATCTCTTACAGTGTCCCATACAGTTACTTCAAAGCACACACAGTGCACCCAATTTATACACGCAGGGCTCTTGGCACAGAGTCATGGCAGTATGCATTCTGCCTGGTGTGGAGGAAATGTCACTACCTAATACAAGAAAACGAGTCATGGCGATATAACCACTACACCTGGTATGGCAGAAATGCCACTGCCGAATCCAAGAAACTGGGCCATGACAGTAAAGCCACTACAGCTGGTAAGGACAAAAAGCTAAAACCAGTTCCAATTAAAGCATTTCAAGCTTTGTTTTCAGAGTTTTGGTACTGATTCAATTTAGATGTCACATACAACCAGTAGAGTTCATTCACTGAAACTTACTAGTTCATCAAGGCAATGAGTAAGTGGTTACTGTACATAAGCAACTATAAAATAGGACACCTATAACAAACTTACCTTTGTCCCTGTGTCTGTCCCATTGTAAGAAACACACTGTATCATCTCAAGCCCACTATCAGTCCAACACACCAAGCTACCCTCATGGTAAAAATCCACAGCTGTTCCTTCTTCCAAATCCTACAAACAAACAACAAAACACCTAAGACCATATTTAGGGACACAAGGACACTAAAAAGTCTAGGAAAGGGTGGCCATATGATCACCTGAAAAGACCAAAAGAATCACACAAAGCTAACACAGTAGCTGACACAGCTTTAACAAATGTACACAAAAATGCAACACAACAGCAATTCCAATTAAGGATTATGACAAAGTTTGTGAATAATTCATGATGTTGACTCCTCTTTGGTGTTCTCTTATTAATATATGCACTGCTCATATCTATAAATTAATAATTATGTAAATTGGTAATTATTTTTGTGCAAAACACCAGCTACCACATAAAGTAGCACAGAAGAGCTCAAATGATCATACCATACTCTACTTCGGTAAGACCCACTGTAATTAACAACCAACAATCCAGTGCTTTTCTAATCACTCCTGTTTCAGTGAATATTACTGGCAGGTAATGGTAATTTTAAGTAGTGACCATGGTCACTGGTAATGTTAGGTTACCAGCTACCTGGACAGATCTACAAAACAGGAAATGTGGTGTGCCAAAAATATGATATTTTACTAGTCAAAGCAAAAATATTTTTGTTACCTCTCAAGTGAGACGATAGAATTATGAATTAATTTATTTAGTTCTGTATTCATACCATATTTATAAATACATGTAAAAATGTAAAAGGCAAGTCAAACATTTTCTTGCTTTGGTTGCCATTATGTGTACCATGATACAGCATTGTTCCCTTTTCCATTGTTTACATCCCTTAACTCCCTGTCAAATTACGCGACAAGATTTGAAATAGATCTGACAATTACTGCTTTGGACACGGAATGACTGGAAGTGACAGAGAATTTCAGTTAACAGCTTTCAAATAGCTGTTACCAAGATATAATTCATACCTCATTTTAATATTACCCTCTCATCTATGCCTGTGTCTTCAAACTGGTCTCTTTCTTTCAGGCTTATGAAACCACACACACACATTTCTGGACAGTAATGTACACGCTAGTAGCAAAGCTACTCAGATATTTAAAAAGGATTAAGTATAAACACAAAGTGTCAGGACTACAACAGACTGGTTAGTGCTCATGCCTCACTTCAGAAGTTTGCATGGCCATGATGTTGGTGTTATGAATGGTAATAAATTAAGTACTGAATTCCAACAGATGCCAGTGTCAAAATAAGTATAGCCAGTGACACTAGATCTGGCAGCTGCCTGCAGTGGCTTCTGGGAGTACACTGTTATAATATCTACTAGTACAAAGCCTGTTGAAATTCCAACAGTAAACTTGACAGTTCCCATGTCCAGGTATGATTTCCACAGTTACCCCTTCTAATGTTCCTCTCTCAAACACTACAGATCTTGAGGGATATTATGAAATCACAGGGTCACTGAAATGTGCACCATGAACTTTGAAACTTTCTTGAAAGTCCACTTGGCAGAATATGCAGTGCTACTAGATATTTAGAGATGACTTTTAATCAGCGAAGGTCAAGTGTGCAATACTGACTAAAGCACAGGTCAACTGTCTCAAGTGTTTCATAATGACAGATTATTTTTTACAGCAATCACTGCCACTAAACACAGATATACAAAACTGCAGACAAAATTACCCGTTGCTACAGTGGGACAAAATAATGATATAATTTAAACTTTAGGCTCTGACACACGCGTGCGAGCACATGCACACACACACACACACACACACACACACACAGAGACGCACATCTTGAGTATAAAAGGGAAAATAAAATTTTATTATGGAGTTTCTTTTAATGAGAGGCAGAATAGGGCTGAGCACTGTAAAACACAAGGTATCACTGGTCACTATGTATGCAGCAATGGTGCTGTCCGCTCTACAGCGAGCAGTCCTGTGACAAAAAGTCTCTATATAATACAAAATGTTACAATATGCCCTCTGAGCAAGTTTACAGATTCTATGAGTGAGTTCCATTTTAAGCTAGACACTCTGATGTAAAACTTACCTTAACAATTGTCACTACTTTGTTCGGTTTTGAAACTCTTGCAACTCGGATATCTTTTGATGTGGAAAACAACAAATTTGGGTATGCTGAAAAGACAGAGAAAATCCAATGAGAGTACCTCCAGAATTATAATGAACTGATCCACTCAGTACCAAATACCATTTTGTTCCTTTCCATGCTCTTCCTACTACAGATTTCTAGCAGATCATCTTCAGAGTGATGTAACTACATTTGGCATAGAGAAATTACAAATAAAATGAACTTCTGGGGAAAACTTATGCTTGCTTCCCTTTGAACAATGACAGTTTGAATTTTTTCATCTCACAGCATATTTTAACCTCATAATATCCCAATTCTCCCTCCCTTCTACAGGAAGTTTTCTTGTATAATTTGGCAACAAATAATACATAATTTACTCGTATTTATTGAAATGCATTCATTGCCAAATTTTGCAATTATATTGAAATGCAAAATACTGAAAAAGGAGAGACATAATTGCTCTAAAACATAAAATATAAAAAAAAAGCATTTTCCCCCAATAACACTGATAAAAGTAAAATAAAAAAGGCAACAAACTGATGATGATGATAGGCTGTCACATTAATAAGCACCTGCATAAAAGTACAATGTAACCTAGTTTTTTGAAGCAAAACTGAATTTGGTTCATACTGTTTTGCATCCTTCTGGAACTGTCTTATTTCCTCTACCCTGAATATGGAAGCAGCATGTTACTCTAAAACACTGGAATCCATCCACCAAACTACATTGTATTACAGCAAAAAGACAGTAGATCTGCGCTCTTCTGGGATTTTACGCAGCGTACATTGGTAGTTTGTTACCGACGTTTCGGGACAACTTATCGGTCCCATCTTCATGGGTCACGCAGTCCAAGAATGTAGATCCGAAACGTCAGTAACAAACTACCAATCTACGCCGTGTAAAATCCCAGAGGAGAGCATATCTCATTTACACTGCGGCGGAAACCTGAAATCGCGAAGGAGACGGTACTTTAAAAACATGATGGGCAGAGTATTTTACACAGGTGATGGGAATGACAAATGCTCACAAAATTTTGGTCAGAAAACCTTATGGAAAGAGACTCAGTCCAGATGTGGGTATAACGTTAAATAGATGTTAGGGGATGGATTGTGAACACGTTAACTGGCTCAGGATACACACTGTTATGACACAGAGTTATGCTGCAAATGGGTCCTGCCACCGAAGATGCCTGGAGCATGTTTCTCCAAATTACTGGTGCCCACCCGCCAGTCTACACAGTGCCCTAACCTAAATGACCACTGTATGATTGACAAGTTCAGCTTTCACATATTGCTTACCACAGTGTCTAATGGCAGGCGCTTGTGCCACTACACACGTGATTAAATCTACGAATTCCATAACAGCTACCGCGATGAGCACGTGTCTACAAATTTTCCAGAAATCTAGAAGACACCTCCAAATTCTAGGCGCCAGAAGAGTGACATGAAGCAAGTTTCATACTTGAATATCCACAAATATTGGGCGCCACCGTACAAAAAGTAGTCACCCGGGCAACCTGGCGCCCGGGATTTGTGCGTCCCAGCAGATGAGAATCTACGTATGAACTGCTCAATGATCAGTCTATGAAATGTATTTCATACACTCTCAAAACACAGGGCAACTTTCTAGCACAGCTTCTTCTGTGCACGGAAAAACTCAAGTTTCTGTAAAATGTAAACATAATACACGATAATATGGAGTTTGAGTAAAAATTACATCGCTACTGGCAAGCGGTGTGTTAAGTCTGACGCTGAGGCAAAGTGGTATCTGGACTGCAAGGGTCCAGGAACGCTGCTGTAATTGATGGACTTGGTGCAGTTTTACTCAGAGCACGGAACCAAGTGAGAAGAGAGATGGGAGGGCACTAGCATGCTGGCACGCTCTTCCAAGCTTCATCCAATTATCATCATGCCTCGGATAGGTACTCCTTGTTAGCGAGTCAAACGAGTCAAGGTCAAGGAATTTCACAGCATCTGAAACACCATTACTTTCCACTGAAGAAACCGTAACAAAGGGTGACACATATTAGGGGCCCCACCCATACAAGTTACACGTCTGTCTGTTAAACGACATCGCAAAGGGAAAGTGTTTATCGACCTTTATGGTCCCACGGACTTCTTATACCCCGTATCCCCAGCAAATTCCTTGGCCACCCCCTCCCCAAAACTCAACAACACCTAAAAGTGGAATATTTGCAAACAAAATACAAACTGTAAAAATCTTTATTACATCAATGTAAAAATTTACTACGACAATTATCGTAGCAGTAGTGACAATAAAACTGACATTCGAAACATCCCCCTCCCCCCCCCCCAAAAAAAAGGCTAGGGTTCTACTGAGTACAAAAAACTCAATCCGCGGAATCCCCCCTCCGGTGAGAGACACTGCTATAGGAAACATGTGGGCAACCATGATTTTTTCTAAAGGGGCACAAAAGAAAAGTTGCTTGCAAAACTTATGTTCAGGCCGCTTAAGAATATTTTCACGGGAATGCCCTCGAGTTGTGAGTCTAAACTGAAACATTTTCAGAAATGCATTTAATTCTTTTAACAAAATCCCGGGGGGGGGGGGGAGCAATGGCCTGCCTTGACCCCCCTGCCGGCGCCTTCATACAGAGCTACACGCACTTCGGTATTAGATGGAGGTAACCTCCTTCCTGGGTCACCCTTCCCCGGAAAGATCCATGGCACCCACTGGTTGCGTCCCACAGCCGGTCTGGGAATTGTGATGAAGAGGAAACGTGGGTCACCAATGTTGAGGTCGATTTACAAAAGTGAACTCTACAAATAACGCCACAAAGCACAGTACTCTCTTGAGAAGAAAATACTCGATCGGCCAAACAAAAAATCGCGCATTTACGGGAACCTGAACGTTTATTACCGCTTTCACAAGAATCTGACACTGTTCCCTACGGTAAAGCTGTCTGTCCTTAACTAAGCACAACTCCAATAAGGCATATGGAACAGTGGAGGCACAGCTCCACGCATTCTTAACCTCGGCAATAGAACCTGGCCGGTACGCACCACGCCTCGGCCGCTTTACGCCAGAGATATGGAGAACCTGACACTGAATAGGAAACTAGGTGGGCCTCAGAGCGGGCATGGATGCGTTAACAGAAGAAGAAAATCTCCTGCCTCTGCCGGATATCGTACCACGATTCCTCAATCGTCCTACCCGCAGCGTGGTCCCTATCCTGAGCCAAATGACTGTAATCCACAACCTCGGAACCTGTTTCTTCTCAGGATCCATTTTAATATTTCTTCATCTATATGCATATCTCATCTCATTTGTACTGGATATTTATTTATAGCAGATAAAAATCCAATATTACAAAACTAACGGACACTGCAGATATCACACTGCATATACATATATTTTGCCTGGCATTCCGTTAAATTTTAATCGTGCTCAAAAAATTTCAAATAAAAGTTATGTATCTGAATAGATCTATAACATATAGATCAAACAATTTTTTACCGTAAACAATTTTTAAGAAAACTTGTCAAATTCTGGTTACAATTCATGTATAGAGGGGCACCCTTCACAGATACAAGAGAAAATTGAATTCCGACGTCAAATTCAGAGGCACAGCACCCTCCCCCATTTCTAATGAGAAATATCACAGAAATCCATTCAGAATATTAAACGGTCTTCCTATCGTGCCTTCAGTTTATGTACTTCAAAGATGCAGAACTCCAATTATATGCCGATGACCTCCGTATAGACATTTGCGTTGTACTCTACAGTGCAGAATCCGTACCGCAGAATGCAGTCGTACTCAACTGTCCGCGGTCTGGAATACTGCAGTTGAAACGAAAGGCGGTTAATGACTACTGGCTCAACAAGTCTCGGTTATCACAACTCATTGTTTGTTTATGACTGAGTTCCTAGAATAGTTATTTTTACTCGGAGCTACACTATTTCGAAGTAATTGTCGGACAGCAGTCTAGAGCAGTGCTGGGTCATTATTTTGGCCGGAGGGCCATATGACCAGCACGGGCAAACTTTGCGCCAACGCACCTTTATCGATTTATTTCTATTTGCATTTATTTATTTATTTATTTATTTATCTGTGTTTATTTAACAACGCTGTCAGTGGCTTGAACTACAGCGCTGACATACGAAACAAAGCGACAATGGAATTAAATACTACCCATCACTGAAGGGGGCACGCGGTGGTGCAGTTGGTTGCGGCACTGCGCTACAAGCCGGAAGGTCGCAGGTTCGATTCCCGGTGGAGTCAATGGCTTAATCCTTCCGGCTGCACTATGGCTCTGGGGTCGACTTAGCCTCTAACAGAAATGAGTACCAGGGATATCTCCTGGGGGGTAAAGGCGGCCGGTGCGAAGGGCTGACGACCTTTACCACCTTCATGTGCAGACTGTCTAGAAATTCTGGGAGCCTCAACCTCCTGGAGCCCTAAGGGCCTGTCCAGGCCTGTAATGGGATAGCTTTACCTTTACCTTTCCAAGGTTTATATAATCGGTCCCTCGGTGTCTGTCTGAGGGCCATAATAAACGCATTACCCTATGTATTGCTGCTTTTATTTCAATCTCGTTACTTTCTAGACGCGTTGGGTATGTGCATATCTGACATGCGACAATGCATTAATACAAAAATGCAAAAAACGTTATGATTTTTTGGCCGGCGGTGAGGGGGGCGTGGGGTTGTGCAATTCGGGAGCTTGCCCCTGTCTCTGACCGTCAGCTAATGCTGTTTACGGAAATGGTTGCTGTTTGTTCTGAGATCCACGCATTTCGCCGACACAGTGTGTTTATTACACACTGTGTCGGCGAAATGCAGAGTTTATGTTGCAGAAGTTGGTACACATTGGATACCAGGTAGACACTTTGCTCTAAAGGCTAATTCTCTAGAACAGGCCTACTTGTACAACAGACAGGCTTATATGTAAAATACAGGCACCTTTCTTAATACCGCCCGAAGCGTTCACTTCCCCGTTCTTGTACGAAAAGCCACAAACGTTTCCAACTAAACATTTCTATCCTGGGACATACTCGTACGAACGAATTTCGCGACGCAGTATGTAGATAAACACGACTCCCAGCTGAGCAAGAGATTCATCTCCTCTCCAAACGTCCAGCCCGGTTCTGGGACCCATCCAGCCCCATTTTCAATTGTTGCTGGAGTCTTCTACGGGATAAAGCGGCCGGAGCGTTTGCTGACGACTCACTCCCATCTAATGCAGAGACTAAGAATGAGTGGAGCTATGCATCCACTCCACCATATGCGTTCATGAAGAGCACGGGAACTACTGTCCTTTTACCTGCATATACGTACATCACGGCAGAAGATACTGGCAAGAACAAGTCCAAAGGATGAGCTCCGAAACGTCAAGAGAAAGGAAAGATAAATCTGGAGAAACCCCCCTGAAAAAATGGAAAGACTGTTTTGTAATACCTCACGGACTTAATACTGTAAAGGATAAGGATATCACCTAGCACTGTTAGGATAGCGAAACTGGGAAAGCTAGAAAAGACTTACTGTATTTAGAATGTAGGAAACAAGAAATGCGCACTTCAATTTTTGGCGCGTAAAGATCTTGTAAGAAGTACGTTGGTTGCAATTTCTAGTTCACCTCGTTTAGAACGGATTTATACTGTGATTGAATCCAACCAGGCTGTTGACACAGTAATTAGGACTTCTGGTATTTGCTGTACGACCAGACCCCTCTAATCACGCAAGTCTGGACAGCCACCCAAGTCGCATGTATCAGTTCTCTTAGGATTAGAGTGAGTTAAAGCCACGTGCTGTACCACGGAAGTTACGAAAAATACAAAAACTGAACTACAGAGACACGAGGGCGCCCTTCTTCTTCTCCTTACGGAAGACTTCAGGCTCTCACGGCGGTGAATATGTGACACAGATTTCTCCACAAGCGAAAAGGAAGAAAATATGCGTACAAACATACGATGAAATCGTTTAAGGACATTTTTACGGATTCTGTTGAGAACGCTGCCAAAGGCGTTTGTATTCGGAGCAGAACGACAATTCTTTTAATTAATTTTAATATTGGTACAGGTATTAATTCTGCGAATATTTGATATCCCTTCAGTTTTTCAAAATTCGGAGGAACATTACGGGTGCAGCAGGGTTCTCCACAAACGTTGGTACCAAACCACACAGCGTCACACCTTCAGCTGTCACGGTTGCCTTGAGTCAGAATAACACACGAATCCTTGAGATATATAACAGGACCCCTTGGACGGGGGATCGGTCCGTCACAAGGTCTGTGCCTATACAGTACTTTAAAAAAACTCGTATGTCCATCCATGCCCCGGGCGGAATAAAAACCCTCTATCCCACGGTCTGAGCGGCTCAAGATCAAACACGTATTACACTGTGATCCGCTATAACGTCTCTGTCGGCAGTTAACACATTAATGCACAAGTATATTCACCACCTGCTGTTGCATTAACAACACAAAACTACGGCGATTATTTCCCTAAACGGCATTAACCGACTGGTCTAAGTAACACGTGGAAACGCGCCGTTTTCTGTGAGGTACGAAATAAATATTTATACTCCTATGATGAACTCGAAGATTCAAGGCTGTGACATGACTGAGGCGAATAGTCGCCGACCTCCCACCACGGAAGCCCTGGTTCGAACCCAGGCCAGTCCATGTAACATTTATGGCCGACAAAGTGGCAATTGGACAGTTTTTTCTCCCAATACTTCCGTTTTGCCTTGTCAGTTTACATCCAGCAAGGCCCTAAACTCGCCTCCATCTTAATACTTCTCTTATCATAAGGGTAAGTGGACTAAGCCTGGGAGCCTTAGAACAAAGCAATGCTCATTCGGATATCGGGAAGCATTGGACAGGCCAGCAAGCTGACTTTGTTTCTGTCTGAAGCGTCAACGGCTTAGCAGTTATTCAACCGGTCAAAATACTCCCTGCTCTTGTCGAACCCGTATGTCCATTGCCGTGTTCACAGACAATCGTATTTGATCGGTACAGACGAGAAATAAAATTCATCCGACAAATTTTAGTACGAACTTCCAAATACGAAATTTTCACAGAAATCCGTCCCATAGTACCGGGGATGAAACACATGAAAGGGCAAGGACGCCTCAGAAGAACACCACTAGTATGAGTGAATGAAGGATTTCGTAAGTTTTTGATACAACTCTACAACTTAGAATTTTAGCGAAACTTTTAAGTACAGCAACGTCTAAGTCAATAAAAAGAGCATCAAGTTTTACAAACCAATAAATACAACTTTAAGCATAATTTGTTATAACCGTTTACGCTACAATAAGTTACATATTCAACACAATTAATAAAATTGTACTGTGACTGTCAGGATGGAATGATGGAATGATAACTGTAACGAAATAACTAGCATCCTTTTACATATTTTTGTAAGTCTGATGATGACACCGCCACGTCGAAACATGCAACACTTTACAAAAACAAAATTTATTGTTTTTGTAATAAAATAATTGTGTTGAACCGTATTCTCTTTTATATTGACAATTTATGAAAATACAACTGGATGCTTCCATTAAGACGGTTTTAGGCGCGTTCACAAAATTGCGACTATTAGCTTCGTTATGTCCGTCCGTCTGTCCGCATGGAACTCGGCACCCACTGGACGGATTTTCATGAAATTTTATATTTGAGTACTTTTCAAAAATCTGTCGAGAAAATTCAAGTTTCATTGAAATCTGACAAGATAACGGGTACTTTACATGAAGACCTATGTACATATATGACAACATCTCGCTAACTTCTTAGAATGAGATATGTTTCACACAAAAGTTGTATTGTAGAGAAAATCAAAACACACATTTTATGTTCAATAGCTTTACCGAAAATCGTGCCGTTTATGAGATAATGTGGAAAAATGTACAGCCGAAGAGGCCACACATGACAATATAATATAGCGCATGCGCTTTGCACGCTGGATAACTAAGGCTTCAAACACACACTCAGGATATGTAATACTTATTGTTTTTCCACGGCAACAATGGTTGCGCGAACGCGCCTATGTTACGTTATACGTACATTGCCTGTGTTGTATGAGATTTCAGGCATCCACCCCTTCAAGCATTCATATTATGCTCTTCTGGGCTATCATATCGTGTAGTTTGGTAAGTACAGTACCTCCTACCGTTCAGATGGAGGCAGGCTTTCCTTCCCAAATGTTGATAGCCACCAACCAGAATACAGGGTGTACCGACTTAAATACAATATGAATACAATTTTATTCGCCATGCTCAGGGATCGGCTCAGCATCTTATTCAGTATGTACAGGGGCTTTAAATCCGGGGGTAAATCGGTCGGGGCGCAGAACTTCATGCCGAATTAAGAACGTGTAACCGCACCTCCAGTCGCCCAAAGATTTCCACGGTGAGGTGCGCAATTAAGCAGTGGGGCAAGTTGACCTCGCAAAAACAACGCTTAAAACAAAACCCTCCTCAAACCACGATCACAGCGGAGCCAAGACATATGCCACTCTCGAACTTACGGTCTGGTCGGTCTGTGTGTGTATGCACAACCTGAAGATAATAAGGGACTGCTGGCCACTCCAATAATTTTCTATGATTATATACAGAGCGTTTGTCCGTCGGTCTTTCGAACATGAATTTCTGCTAACAAGATGAATCTCTTTACGTGACAGATGATTGGGGGGAGGGGTGGGGCAGAGATAAAAGGGCCGCGGGTCAAATTTCTCAGTGCACTGGGCAACCTACTTGGTCTCGTTTCTACGTATGTCCACACATTTATTCCGCCCCCCTCCGAGTTTTCGTGTACCTTCTAATTTACTAGCATAAAACATGTTCAAATATCAACGAAAAATTGTTAAAAACAAACTCTGTAAAATCACCTAACATTAATATAATGAAAACTTTTCTAAAAACACAGAACTCGATACAATAACAATACATGGTCAGACAATAAAGTTCCGGGACTGATACTATAGCGCAAGTGTGGTTTGGCAAAGAAACTAATTGCAGTCGGTTTCTGTATATTCATGTTGTGGCCGCCAGGGATTAATGAAAAGAAGGCTCCAGCTCAATCAGTTCATCCGTAGCAGCCCCACGCGTAAGATGTGTTTTTCTTTGTTGTCATGGAGCAGCGAACAAATATCAAGTTTTGTTTCAACATATGAATGCTTAAAACTGTTCACGGAAATAAAATTCCTATCTCGTACGCGTTTTAAAAGATTCGGAGAGGGGTCAGAGACCCTTGGGTGATTAAGAAGATAAATAACCTTTCATTCGTTGCAAAATAGATTGTTCTTTCTGAGTATTAACTTCTTACAAGGAGTGAGCGGCCATTAACTGACTCCAAATTTGGAAGGAATTATAGAAGTTTGTGAAATGGTGGTCAGAAATCGTAGATCGATGGAAATATAAACCGAAGACGATTCAGTCAGATTCTTCATGGAGATCTGCAAGAAGTCTGTCCACAGGGTCTCACACCGATGAGCTCATTCTGCCATGACAGTTAAGCACTTCCTCACGAATCCCAGCGTGCTGGAGTCAGTCATCCACCTCATTCACCTGACCTCGCGCTAGCCGACTGCTCCCCATTCCTTAAAGTGAAAACCGCCATCAAAGAAAGATGATTTCAGGAATGTCAAGGGCATCAAGAAGAACGTAACCGCCGAATTAAATGCAGTTTCTTCAGCTTTCTTCGATGACTTTTGTGCAACTTCTAGAAAGGTGTACAAAGTATGCTGCTGTCACACGCCATTATTCTGAAGGACGCTACTGTTGCACTACTATCTACAGAATGCTTTCGGCAAAGATGGGCCACAGTGCTGTGCGGCCACCTTCTGCTCCTATCCCTAACTATATGCCAACATACCAAACACAAAAAGCAAGCACTAGCCTCTTATACTGTACATAAGGATGGTTTACTCAAGGAAGCTTTTAATTGGTCGGAATACAAATCATGGTGCCGAATGATGGCATCACTGAATAATGGGCTGGAATGTAAACAGGATCACTGTCAGTACAGTAGCTCAGCTACGGGCTGGAAAGTTGGAACCGGGGTTCGATACCCGGCAGGAGCAAGGGATCATTATCTTTACCACGGCATCCAACCCGACTGAAGGGTTCCGCCAGCCTCCTATCCAATGGGTACCAGAGGTAAGGCGAGAAAGCGTGAAGCTGACCACTCACCTCCGTCCTCCTATGTCTTCGTGGCGCGGTACTTTAGTACAGAGACAACATTATAACTGCAAAGAAAGTGAAAGAAAGCGGTCATGAAAGAATTTTACGTAGCCCTGAATTTGACTGGGGAACTGCGGAAAGTCAGAAGAACCTGTCAGTAGAATTACCAGGTGTCCCAACCGAGATATGACCCAAGAACCTCCATCACGCGAAGCTGAATTCGCTCGTCCGTGGCGTTCGGCATTGTAGGTTTAGTCGGTCATTTCCTTGCTCTTCATTGAACGACACTTTCACAACTGATGACTGTTTAAACCGCACAGGGTACATGAAAGGTAAAGAGACGCCGATATACCACGACGCTGACGCAGTGTTAGCAGAACTTGCGGTTATGTTATGAAAACAACAATGTTTGGTTTCCGATGTCAAAGCGAGTAATTACAGTGGCGACGAGACAGCGGGCTTCTAATTGCTTTTCATACATGGTACAGAGATTTACTAGTAGGCGAGACGGAAGTCAATACCGAAACGAAGTCTGGTTGGAAGTTCGGATGCCCGTTCTCCCTTATTTGCTTCCACTGGACGGAAGTGCTACTGTAAACGTAATTATAAATTAATAATTCATATCGGTTAAAGACCTTTCGACAAAGTACACTGTCTGCAGCTCCCTCTGACTCGAAGTCGTGGTCGAGTGGGTATTATTTGATTCGCACTTAGCAGGTCCAGGGTTCAGATCTTCGCTCGGAGAGTGGCCATCCTGAGGTTCACGTACTCAGTTGTTCCAGGCAAATTCCTCAAAATAGGCCACGACCGCTTCCATCCACATCCCTAAACGAACTGCAAGGAGTGCAATCATCACTCCGATTCCTATGGATGTTTTCACCCACCGTGGGGAAGTCAAAATGGTCGTATGCATTGTCAGAAATGTCGTATTTTTATGACGTGGAAAAACCCGGGACATTTTGCGTCCGGAACCGAATTTTGCGCGACATCGAGAAAGAACTCTTTAAACCCCATGAAACCGGGCCTCTCCAAGGAGAACTGGCACAAATGGGATGCCTAATTTAAGGATACTTTTTGACCCATTAACAATACGAAATTATCAGGTACACAAAGGAACCGGTTAATTCTTGTAGTTTATTTTGTTAGAATCACAGTCATGGCAAGAATGTCAAGATGCATGTATGCTTATTATAAAGAAACCGAGTAAGTTAATATCGAAGTCTGATATTTTCCAGACGACCAGTAGGTACAAGCAGAAACATAGTTATCAACACTTCACAATCATTCTCCTGCCCACCTCCAAGCGCAACAAACTTTTTATAGCTACACCCAAGTTCCTCAGCGTCCTGTTTCAACAACTTTTTTGGAACCAGTTCGTAAATCACATTGTAACGCGCCTGGTCTCTGCACAACAAGCTGGGACTACTCGGTGCAAGCGTGTTCTGCACAATCACGTCATCTTTATCGATGCAACAAGAAGTTCGTCCACAGAACATTTTGTTCCAAAGCGAAATTTCAGTATTATCAGCAGTATTTACGAGAACGTTTTCCATTGTCATAAAAATACTCAACAGAACACACTACGTTTCGGAGGCAAACCGCTTCCTTCTTCAGGTAAAACTACTAATCCTAAAACACAATACGTATTGTATTGAGTAGTTTTATGACAATGGAAAACGTTCTTGTAAATGCCACAGATATTACTCATGTACAACCACTGTCAAAAGTCTATATGTTACAATGAAATCTGAGGTTCTTACCACGATGAATAGTCTTAATGTATGTGACACCGTGTTGTTTGGCAGGCAGAAAGCAATGCTTCGGAGAAACTTGTTTAGAGTGACCCTGAAGATAAAGGCAACAATTTCCTCCGAACCCTGACACACGGCGTGGCACCCCAAAAGGCACTATTGTTAAAATTTGGTTCATACCTCACAGAAAACACACCTGGTCTCAACTGCGTAAATGTACTGCGCCTGAGGCGAGTGTTTCTTATCCCACCCGTGTTAGGGTTCTGCTCTCACCCTATTTACATTGTTCATATACAACAGTCAGACATGTTCTAACTATAATCGTGAACGAAAACAAAAATTAAATTAAAAAACAAGAAAAGACAGGAGACGAGCTTGGGATGGAGTATACGTACTTTCCATTCTGACCCCACATTCCAGTAACAGCGCCTACAAGTGCTGCAACCCGTATATCCTTTCTCAGGCGCAAAGTTCCTTCACGCAGCGCCTGACAGGTGTTCGTTCTATTTCCTATGCTGCGGTTTGGTTCCTTTTGAGAGGACAGAAGGAAGACTTTTCGCTTTTATTCCCCATACAACAAATATAGTTCGTGTTTTATTTCTCTGCCGTAAAAATAGGTGTTAAATGCGGGCGGGTCCTGTTGTATTACACACACACAAAACTACATAAAATATATTACTCTCCCTCTTCCAACAAACCGTTCAATAATTTCACAAAAATTTAATATTCATGGAAGATATTTGTCCTTTCTCCCTTTCAAAGGACGCACTCAGAAACCAAAATATGGATCACTCCAGGTCAAAATCAAGTAGTTCAAAATTCGAGATCAGCGAAATTACGTATTCTGATATATTTCAGACACGCAAAGCCAAACTTTCCTTCTAACCCCCCCCCCCCCCCCCCAATTCCTCCTGTATCATAATTGTATCTCCTTGATGCTACAATCGCGACTCGAGCCTTCATTTTCTCTCTTTCTAACCCTCTAAAGACAAAATTCAACCTCAGTCACATTCAAAGACTCACCTCGTACTGCACCGTAAACACTGCAGCTCTGTTATAGAAAGCAATCAGTTAATGCTGTACACAGAAATAATTACTTTTGTTCTGAGATCCATACAGAACACACACATTCACTCTGTAGGCAGAACGCAGAATATATGAATGTTAAACTTGTGGTATATAAAAGTAACCGGGACATTAATGGGTTCAGACAGGCCATCATGTCCGTTTGTTTTTGGTGCTGCAGCCTTATTCGAGCCTTAATCTGCTTCCGTTGTAAACATTTTCTACGTCCTTACGAACACACGCGGTAGGACTCCTTGGATGGGGGAATCAGACCATGGCAGTTGTATAGCACAATTAAACCCAAATTACAGGCGCATCTAGAATCAAATATTTGAACAGTGTACCACTCCTATATTTACATACATTAATGTTATCATTAGATGGCTCCTTTATGCGCCATAGCAATGTAAACAGTCGACAGTCGGAAGTGACAATTAGGTGAAGAGGCTTTGGACTGACAAGTCACATCAAACGCTCTACAAATGACAAGAAATGCTCGGCAACCAGTTTCACTGCAGCACTGCACGTACAGTATAAAATGTCTGGGTTAAAGAAATGTAAACCGATATTCATCGGAAAATTTCTTAATACAGTCTGTTACTGTCATTTTAAAATTTTGGTATTCTGGGTCTTGACACCTTCCTGTTTCCTGAATGGTTACCAAGATTTCTGATAAACCTGCTGCCACTATGTTCTAACATAAAGATGGAGGGAGCAGGTTACTCCGAAACAGAGATAAGCACTTATCAAGTAATAAGCCAACAGACTGTCATAACCCCAATGATCACAATTCTCACGGCCGTGGAAAATTCAAATCCCATTATTTTTAATACGGCCCGTTACTGTTAAGTTGCTGCCACCACCACCATGACATTAATGTAACTGCCACTGTTATTCGTAAACGCTGCTCAACGACGCTGTCAACGACTAAGATCGCACAGCGTCGGACTGCTGTTACTAACGAGTACAATATCTGTACCTAACAAGATAGGCAATGCACGTACGACGTAACACTGTGGCGCGTTCGCGTAATGTTTATACCTCCTCGGCTATCCTAACTCGAAGGGAGCGCTTTTATGGCGATTTAATGTCACACTTTTACTTGAAGACCTAAGACGCACTTAGGTCTTCAAGTAAAATGGCCGTTATTTTTGGCCGATTTTAACAAAATTTGGATTTTCTCAACACATTTTTCATATAAGTCCCTAATATCAAATTTCACGTAAATCAGTCGATTTGGAACCGCGCTGATACATGCGGACAGCAGGACATGGCGAAGCTAATAGGCGCTTTTCGCGACGAAGCGAACGTGCCTAAAAAGAAGTGGACGGAAGACGGAGAGAATTTACATACGAGCTTCACAATTTGCCGTGTTCGCCTGATACGACTAGGATGGTTACATCAACGGAGTATCGAATCACGCGATGGAACGGGAACTTCACACAAAATTGTGATTGTATGGTCTCACCACTTTGGAATCCTAGGTGTATACGAGAAGCTAATATTAACATGACGAATGTAAAGGTGTGGACAGCATTCAGTTGGGTCAGGCGGGCTTTTGTAACAACGGTGATGAATCCTTGGGTTCCGAAAACGCAGGGAATTACTTGACTAGCTCTGCCACTATAAACTTTTCAAGGGAGACCCTGCACCATGGAATTATTATTATTATTATTATTATTATTATTCATTTTATAAAAATTGTCCCTCCAGCCGGTGTGTAACTGCGGCAAATTCTATTTGTAATCATTTGGATGTCTTCAGAAGGGAATTTGTTACACTTAGTCAGATGTGATACTTTATTACATTATTTTAAAGTGTTCTTATTAATTATTTAAGTAATTAATTGTTTGTTTGTTTATTTGTTTTGGTTGTTTTTTTATTTTTGTTCTGTTTATTGTCCGTTGTTATTTGTGTTTGTATGTTGTGCTGTTTCTGTAATTGGCCATCTGGCTGTTGACTCGGCACATTAGTAAACTGGAATTGAATTGAATTATTATTATTATTATTATTTAGCAGTAGTGCATAATACATATAGCGGTAACATGGTACTATTTCATTATGCTCGTGTGCCCTTCACAAACGAACACATTCAAAAGTGGATCCACCAGAGAAGCACGAACTAGGCCCCGTTTGCAATGAAGAAAATTTACATCTCCAGGTGATACAATGACCAAGGTCCCACTTCGATTATCTCTCTTTGCTCCTCTTAACAACCTGAGACGAGAGATTCTGCTGCCCGATTCAACACCAGCATGGGGCTGTCGGCTTCCCTTTGTGACGTCAACTCTATCTGACATACCAACCACAAAAACACAGAGTTCAGTGGACAAGTGGCATAAACCCCAACAGGCTATACCGGAGAGAACTTACATGGTAAAATGTTTTACTGCCTTTGTCAAGGCGTTTCCTATCCCAGGCATACTTAACCCTTTGGAAAAGGAATTTAGCCTGAATTCTATTTAAAGATTCAGCTCGCACCGCGCAGTAAACACACTCCGTCTCGTTTACAAAAAGGAATCAGTTAATGATGTATGGGGAAATAATCGATGTCTGTTCTGAAATCCCTGCAAAACACATACACTGTGAGGGCAGAACGCAGAATTTCTGAATTTTACACCTGGTGGTATACAAACTAACTACTGGACTTTAAAGGGTTAAACAAGGCCAGGAACTCGCATCTGAACACTTTTCGTCGGTACAAAAACCGAGTCACGATACAGCAATCATAGTCACCGCCACCTCAAATATCCAAAAGCAGATCTACTTTCCTTCAAACACGTCAAAATACAAAGTCAGCGTACTAAGAACAAAGCTTGAAGTGATAACAGAACTTCGTGACACAGTCATGTCCATAATTATCATAGCAAACATGAGGCAAAGGTAAAAGGTAAAATGTCCCTGTACATACCATGAAGGCATATAGGGGGAGCAGAGGTATAGCTCCACTTATTCATAACCTAGGCAGTATCGGCGGTGAGTGGTCAGCTTAACGTTTCGGCCGCTTTACCCCTGGGGAAAGAACGCCCGGTACCCATTGAATAGGAGGCTGGGTGGGCCACAGAGCCAATCTGAACTTTTTGGAGAAGACAGAAAAACATTGCCCCTGCCAAGAATCTAACCGTGGAACGTCCAGCCTACAGCCTAGTCACTATACTGACTGAGCTACCGCGAACGAATTTAAATTTGCATAATACAGAATAAAAGTTTCGAATTGCCACCATTTGGTGAAAGGTAACTCATAAGAATATTACATACAAGATTTGTATACATTTGTGACCTATCTTCATTTCGCTAACACAAGTCCCACATTTCGCGCGGCAGCCATGTTATTCTTTTACATTCAAGAGACGCCTTTAAGGCTGTACATTTCTAGATCAACAACAGTACTGTCGGTGACGCACGTACCGTCGGTAAGCATTTCTTGTGTGACGCATTCTAGTGTAACGATCATTTATAAACAATGTACTATTTACTTGTTTGCATGTCTTGGAAACTGTAAAAACAATGCTGTCGTTTGTATACTTTCCGGAATTATTTAAGGATTTACCTATGTCGACGTCTGTTTGTGTGCCATTGAACGAGTGTGCAGAAAATCTTAGTCTCTTTCCCAAACAATTTACATTTTTAAAATGTCTACACAGGGAATCATAATCGTCTCTTGACCAAGAGCTGTGGAAATTATACCATTAGTTCCCTAGCATGTCTGGGATCATTCAGGAACTCAAATGAATATTTCCTACACACCCACAAGGAAGCAATTATCTATTTGAGGAAGGATGAATCTGTGATACTGCAGCCTCGTCTTCCTGCCCGATTATGTATGCCGTCTTGCACAATTCTAACCCAGCCCCAATGTCTGGTACATCTGACAACTTAAATTCAGATGGAATGCATAGTTTTCACAGCAGAAAAAAAATAGAATGTGGTGTTCTGTATTGTAACACAATCTTCAGGACAGAACATGGAGGCAGCAGATTCTTCTGAAATCCTGGTAACTACCTACGAAACTACAGCGAGTTATAATTCAGAAAATCACAAACGTGAGAGTCCATTCTTCTTGGATACGATGCTGCGTCAATGGGAACACACTGCCCACTGAAGCAGCATCATATTCCAGAAGAATTAAATCCTCAGCTACACTGCTGCGAAATCCTCAAAACTCACATCACAGCCTTACTTCAGTTTAGTCCACAGCTTCATATGTTATTTCTCTAGAACTCATTTTAATATTCTTCTTCCATCTACACCTAAGTCTGCCAAGTCACATTCCTCCTCGAGTTTCGTAACCAAAATTTGATACGGTTTCTGTCTCTCCAACATCTGTAACATACCTACCGCTGTGTGATTTGAAATTTTCACAGCAAGCATTGTTCATGAAGATTACAGCCTTCTGGGATGTGACGCCGAATTCGTTAATTTGTTACTGACGCTTCGAAGAAACTTTCTGTCTGCATCTTCAGGGTAGACAGAGAATAAGTTGCTGGGAGAAGTGGTTGCCTTATAAGGGAAAAGGGAAGGTCACTGCGACTGTCCCCTAATCTTGATATAGGGCATCCTCATTGGTATATCAGATCACAAATGTATATTTATTCAGTTATCAATCACACAACAAGAAGCTAATTTAAAATGTTTACAATTAGCTTGTTGTTGTTGTGTGATCGATAAGTGAATAAATACACATTCACTATCCCCTAACCTCCTCTTTCCCTACACAATGCAACCAATTCTCCCAGTAACGTATTCTTCGACCACTCTGCAGATGGAGACAGGAAGCCCCTCAAAATGTCACTAACAAATTACCAATTAATCAGGCATCATATCCCGGACGACTGTAATCGTCATGTACGCTGCTCACATCTACCTTTACTTAATCACGCTAACAATATCTGGTCAAGCACATAATTATGAAGGTCTTCATTATACATCTTCCCCATCTTCCTCTTACCAAAGTCAAATATCTTGTTAATAAACAAAAGTATGGCATCTAAATAATCCGCAAGGCACAAAAGCCATACAAACTACTGTTTGTCACTTCCCGCTGCTGATGTGCCGCGTGTATGGGCATTCGGTTGAGTGGGCTATGTTAATATGATAAATCAGCCGGCAGGAAGTGGCAACTGATATTTGTCAGATAAAATAATGACCCTATAACTCACCAAATACAGCAGTATAGAAATGTATATGCAGAAGTCCTGTGCTCCAGTCTCAGTTAAGAGATTTGACATGCTGAATGACATTTATTGCGGTTTCCTCAGTCTCCCCATCTGTTACCTTTAGCCACAACCTCCCACACCCAACCAAATCCATTATTACTTCATAACTATTCTATCATTTTCAACACACACCTCAAGCTGTCAAAGTAAAATACATGGGCATCAACTGTGCTTTTCTATGATGGACTTGACTTTTATCAGCAGAATGAATTGGCTTACAGTCGAATACATGTTCACAGGACTTGCAAATTGGTCTCTATTTGCCATGTGTCACACCATTCATGCATAAACATGACAGGAGCAGACTTTATACCACATACACAACTAACCCCCAGAGTTAACCATAATACAGTCATGAAATTCATCTGAAATATGTTCAAGGATTCGGTTCTTACCTCACTGTAAACAGTGTCTCCATTACAAACACCAACAGGTAACTGCTGTTTAGGAAAACACATGTCAGAGGAACCTGCTGCCTAAATCATCTACCCTAATGACAGAGGCAGCAGGTTCTTCTGATATGTCAATACACTTCTACTGACTACACAGTGTAAAATTCCAGAAGACATGCAATCTTCACAACCACTGCCATGAAAACCTCAAATCTTGCAAGAACATAATGCTCTAAACTGGCAGAAAATTCCAAATGAGCAGTTCTTTACAGTACAGTGGTTACTATATGCAGCACAATATAAGATTCAAAAGCTCTGCATCTGACATGCATTTCATACAATTCTCATGACAAATAACCATTATTTCCCTAAACAATAACTGATACGTCTCTGAAGTGGAGACTTGGTGTTGTTCACTGTTGAGTAGGAAAGGCCTTTTTTTTACATATTTGTTGCATGAAATTTGTGCTTCAAATGGTCACCAAATACAGAAACAATGAAATAAAAACAATTAATAACTCTGTTTGGGATTCCTAGAACAGGGCTGATGGGCTTTATTTGTGCAGAAAGGGAACAAAATGCTGCTTAAGGTCCACATGACAGGGCCAAGAACTGCATACAGCATGCTTATGATTACAGTCTTTCAGGATGTCACACCATATAGTCTGGTTAAGTAGGTACTGATATCTCAGACGAATCTGCTGCCTGCATGTTCAGGATAGAAGATGGAAGCATCACGTTTCTCCAAAATGTTGGTTGGTACCTGACTACCAAACTAAGAGTACAAGGTGTCACATCCCAGAAGGTCATAATCTTAATATTCACAGCAAGGTTGTGCTATGGCCTGGATGGTTAGTCGCCAGCCTCTCATCACAGAGGCCTGGATTCAAACCCAGGCAAGACAATGTGGGATTTTCAGTGGACAAAGGGGCACTGGGAGAGGTTATTCCCTGTTTACTTTGGTTTTTCCCTGCCAGTATCATTCCACCAGTGCTCCACGCTTGCTCATTCATTCACCTATCACTAACGTTATACATCTCAGCAACTGGCAACACCATTAAATAAAAAAGATATTCACCACTCTGAGACCCACACATCCTACACACAATTACATACATATATATGTTGGTGTTTGTTTCACAATGCCATCACAACTTTCAATGAAAAAAAGAGGGACAGAAGGAAGGAAGGAAGGAAGGAAGGAAGACAGGGAGGGAGGGAGGCATGTGTACATACCATCGTTTCCCAAACATTTCTGGTCACAGAACACTTTTTAACTTAGCAAATATTTACGGAACACATGTGTTTTGTGGCCCCTCATTTATCAAATCAAAGCCAGTGCAACAAGATTTGTTAGTAACCAAATGAAAGGTTCTTATAAAATTCTTATATGAACAGAATCTTGAACTATGATCGAAATATGCTAAATTCAAATTTAGTAAAAAATCTACGATTTTTTGGTTTCTCAATTTTTTCAAGGAACGCCTATTCACACCTCACTTGGGAAAAGCTGGTATATACGATGCTACTCCTGCGCCTAAGCACCATGCTATGAAAACATACATATGCATACACATTCTTAATCTTAACATAATGCATGTAAATAGTCAGCTGAGGGTGTTGTAAACACAGAATGAGTGACTGGACAAAGATGCCAATGGTGCATCCACAAAAGCAGTCCACAGTGGAAGAAAAATGAAAGGCACACTCTTCGTTATCCTGTTATAGATCCCATAATGTTCAATATCACTTAATATTAATAATGAAGTTTAATGGTTGGCAGAAGTTTGTATCCGTTTGTGAATGCAACAACCTGGCTATGCCATCAAACCTAACATAAGCTTATGTGAAACAATCCAAAGCTGAAACTTAATTTTTATAATAACTAGGTCACAGACTGGAAAAATGAGGAAGTGTCATTCAATTCCAGCAGGACCAAGAGATCTTTCTCTCCTCCAAAGCATCCAGATTGGATCTGTGGACCACCTAGTATTCTATTCAGTGGGAACCATGGGTGAAGAATTTTACTTATTCAATTACGAGATCGAGTAGTTCTGAGGGTACGAGTGGTTATGGGCTGTATGTCCAGGATTTGATTCCCAGCACAATTTAAGATTACTCCCTCACCATGACATCCAGGCAGACTCTGCAGCCCACTCATCCAGCTATAAAATGGGTACTGGGGCCATTTTCTCAAGCACAAAGTGACTGGGGCATGGAACTGACTACACACCCAAATCTAGTACCAAGGTGTAGATTGCATGAAGCTATACCTCCACCCCCCAAATGTCTTGATGGTATACTTAATTTAGCACAGAACAACTTTACCTTTATATATTTTTTAACTCAATGACCTGTTATCAATTACATGTTATACAGCAGTAAACAGCAGGATGGCTATGAATATTGAAACATGAAGGATATGGGACAACACAGCCACACCCTATTTTAAGACAGACCTTGAGGAAGTGAGAAAACTGTTACAGGGCAGCTGATCTCAAGGCAAAAACTTCCCCTAATAACATAAGGGCAAGTCGTGTCATCCATGATACTGCATCATTTACTATCTTTCATGGATAAAAGGTTCAAAGTTACAACAATATTTAAGTGAACTGCCAACATGACAGGTCATCAAAGAGAGGGTGATTTCACCATCTTTTCATTATCCCCACAAAGCAGCAATCTGTGTGATATTTGTTTCATGACAGCATTGCCACAACATCATACATGCCCTACAGCCAACAGGCAAGAAATGCAACATCTCATCATTAGATATGCATGAGTCAGCTGGACAAACAATTTATTTCTTATAAATAATTTTTTAACATCAATAAAGTTTAAGATGTGAGGCACATGATTTGATATAAAATGTATATAACACTGATGTGACCACAAAACTGACTCAGTACATAATACAACCGTATGTCTGAATGAAGATATACAAGGTTCTTATTTTATCTCTGACGAACATACTTCACCACTTCCAGTTACCATTCTGCCACTTAATAGGGTAAGATGGCAGAAGTGACAAACAATATGTGTCATATATATATGTAGGTATATATATATATATATATATATATATATATATATATATATAAAGTATGGAATCCATGTAAATAAACATACTTCAGTATACATCGTCTATACTGGAGGACGGTGACGAGGGAGAGAGGCAATGATTGGCTGCCAAATTCCACACAAAAGGTAACCGGAATACTAAACGTGTAAATACACACCTAGAGGTACAACATTAAATTGTCTCACATTTTGTGACAGCTATTTTTGATTAAAATCAGGCAATTTTTAATACATATTCTGTGTTACATTAATACTGCAACAGCCTGGTGAAAAACTGCATTTGACTTATCTGCATTCTCCAGGAATGGAAATCATTACTGTAAAATATGCAGTTTGGCCATTATAGAGAGAACCAACAACATACTTTCATACACACAAGTGAATACAGCAACAAAGTGTTTTCTGAATATAGTGGCAGAATTTCAGGTGAGATAACGAACAGACTGGAATGTTCCGATTCAGAAGCGTAATTTCATTCAACATTGACCAATTCTAAATAAATATGCTGATTATTCTGCTAGTGTTAGGGGTAAGCCAATTTCGTTCAAGAGGGACCAGTTCTAAATAAATCCTTGACTACTCAGCTAGTGTCAGAGGTGAGTCAGTTTTGTTCAACATGGACCAGTTCTCAATAAATATGTTGACTATTCAGCTAGTGTTGGAGGTACAACAATTTCGTTCAAGATGAATCAGTTACAAATAAATCTGCTCACTATTCAGTGAATGTTTGAAATGACACACAACTTGCCTTCACAGCCATTTACTGAACACCTTTTCTAACAATGAGCATGTGAAGAGACAGTTACTATTGTACACTGCACAAAGAACACTTTATTTTTGTTACTTTTATTTTATATGAGAAACACTTTGGTTCTGATTGGTATTAATGAAGTCACTGGGAACTGAGATGGGAGAAATTACCTGAGTATCACTAAACTGATATCTCATTATCAGAACACACTGGAAGGCACACAAAAAGGCTGCAATTTTTTTCTCTTCACATTCAGACTGAAATTACAGTCCTCGCAGCAAACAACATTCTCTTTTAAAAAGCGTCCAGACCAGACCAGGGGCCTATAAAACCTACATTTATCCATATTTATTCACATTTGCTTACATTCCATAAATCCTAACAAGGTGAAAGAACCTTTTGGATGTGGAATCAGTCAACAATATTATATATATGTGCTTGCTTACAAAAAACATGTGTCAAGTTTAAAATAAGCAAAAGTTGACAGTCGAAATAAAATGTAATATAACAAATTAACATTACAACAATATAACATTTATCACAAAAGTTAGTAAATTAAATTTTAAAATTGTATGTATAAAAATATGCTTATGAAATAAATTTAATAAGGACCAATATCTTTAGACAAATTCCAATTAAAATATTCATCCAATGAATAAAATGAATTTGTAAGAATAAATCTCTTTAAAGCAGGTCTAAAATGTTTTTCTTTACGAGATATATCTTTAATACTAAGTGGTAAATGATTAAAAACCTTAATTCCAAAATAGAAGGTTCCTTTATGGAACGATGTTAAATTTCATATAATAGGAGGATGTAAGTCACTACCATGTCTGGTATTTATACTATGAATCTCATAATTGGATTTAAATAGGTCCCTGTTTTTAATCACAAATAATAAAAGAGAAAGTAGATATAGTTACTGTATTGGAAGAATCTTTATTTTCTTAAATAATTCTCAACAAGAAACTCTACTTCAGGAATTTGCAATAATTCTAACTATTCTTTTTTGTACTTTAAAAATATTACTGCAATAGGATGAATTGCCCCAGAAAATTATACCATATGTCATAACAGAATGAAAAGAGAAATAAATTATCCTTAAGGATTCTTGTCATAAGAGATTTCACAGCTCTGATTGCATAGCATGCCGAACATAATTTAGACATTAATGTACCAATATGATTTTTCCATGATAAAGTATTGTCAATGATTAAACCCAGAAAATTTTATTTCCACACCTTATATTTATATTAATTTCCTGATTATTCTTAGTCAGAAATTGAATGTAATATATGTTTTGTCAGAATTTAATGATAATGAATTTATTTTGAACCAGTCATTTATATTTCCAAATACTTTGTTAATGTCCTTTAGGAACTCTATAGGGCTAGGTTTTGAGATAAGTATACTAGTATCATCAGCAAATAAGACTGGTTGAGATATATTTGTTATAATTCCTGGTAGGTTATTTATATGAAATACAAAGAACAAAGGACCAAGAATTGAATTCTGAGGGACCCAGTTTTTGACATTCACCCAATCAGATGAGATACTATTATTGCAATGACTAGTCTCTATCAGAACTCTTTGATATCTTTGATATATATTAGTTGTACTGTCTTTCTTAAACAATTACTTTATCTCTGAAAACTTCAAACAACTGGGAAATATACCTGACAGTGATTTATTACATATGAAAGTTAAGGGTGATATAATAAAGGGAATGCTTAATTTTAAATTTTCACCAAAATCCCATCATATCCATGTGTTTTTGGATTTCAATGACTTGATGATTTTTTCAATTTCCTTAGCCGATGTGAAATTCCAGTTTATATTAGGAATAGGGTGCTTAAAAGTTTGAAACAATTTAAGGGATTATTATTGTTTAAAGTTCCATCATTATTATTTGTATTACTACAAATTAATTTATCAGCGATTGTTGAAAAGTAGGTATTAAACAAATCAGCAATCATGTGATTATTAGTAATTAATTTTCCACCTATATTTAACAGATGTACACCAACATTGCTAGTTTCTTTTTTTTTTTTTTTTTGCCTGTTTCAGACTTTACAATATTCCATGCAGTTTTCATTTTATTATTGGAGTTTGCAATCTTTCTATTATAGTGAAGTTTTTGCTGCTTTGATAACATCAGATAAAATCCTACAATAAGATCTGTAATGTATTTTTGGCTTTGAGTTATTAATATTTCTACTAATCAAATAGAGTTCTCTTTTATAGAGACATGATGTCTTTATGCCAGTTATTATCCAGTCTGTTACTGGGTTTCAACTGTACTTTTCTCAAAACTGTAATACAAAATCCTTAAGTAAGTATTAAGAAAATTGTTAAATATTGTATCAACATCGTCATCAACAAAGATGTTGTCCCAAGATTCATAACTGAAATTAGTCATAAATTACTCAATAGAATATTTATTCATTTTCCTTAGAGTATTGGTGTAATGTATCTGATTCTGTATATTGATATTTTTAAGTGTTACAATTTGGGCATCGTGATCTGATACCCCATTAACAAAGGGACATATGGTAAAATTTCCATTTTTCATTTTGTCAATAAAAATAGTATCAATTATCAACGGATACCACGGCCTTTGCTCTGGGGGCAAAGCAGCGACCAAGACGTTAAGCTGCCGAGGTTAAGAATGTGTGAAGCTACACCTCCCGTCACCCATATACCTTTTACGGTGGCAAGCTCCTGCGAAATGTCGGTAACTATATACAGATATACACGGCGTCATACACCAGAAGAATTGAAACTTAAAACACAAATTTTAACAATATATGATTACTTACCATTTACGCAGATAATCAGACAGCTTATTTGGGCGATCCACGACGCCACTACCATCCTAATTACACTTCGATTGCTCTTCCGACATAACTCGCTTCTTTTACGGCATTTACAATTCATATAAATGCGCAATAACCAAGAACACTACTTCAACACACCACAGCCGATACCATTTATAAAGCCATCATCAAATGCCATACTTTGTCAAGACCACTGTTTGGTCTGCAAGTATAATATTCCAGGCACCAAGAATAATCAGAGGTTGTTTATAACAGAGACGGGAAGTTTCAACAAATCTTTCTAGAAACAAAACTGTTACTAAAAGAAGTTTATACTCTGCAGTATACCGTAAACCAAACGCAAGTAACACCTTCCACTATTCTGCAGCACCTCACCTCGCAGAGCTTGAACGCTTCGTAGCTTCCCAACTTCTTCCGAACGCGGAAGACGAATAATCTCTGCAGTGCTGTTTGTTTACAGATCCAGTTTCCTGCTCGCTCTATCTACAGGAGAATAAACTAGAACTTTCAATCCTTGCCGTCCGGCGCTGCAGTACATCAGCAGCCATCCGAACGCGGAGCGGCCAATCTGAACATGAATTTCATATGAAACTCCCATACAGCAAGTAGGGTCTGTTAACAGGTGACAGTTCACTTTCACATATTCACATTCTATTTAGCTAACCTATATTGTAATATTTTGAAGCAGTGGAAGAATTCAAATATCTTAGATCTGCATTGACCAGCAACAATAGTGGATGGCAGTGAAAAGAGGAATTGTGGCCACCAAGAAAACCAGATTTTTATTAAGTTTTTGCAGTGACAGTATCCACAACAATAAAATTTATGGGTTATATAATGACACAGATGTGCTAACACGTATTAAACTCAGAAAACTGGAATGGGCTGCACACATCTGCAGGATGTATATATCAAGAGCACCAAGGAAAATCTTAGAACGAAAAATACATGGTAGTCAACTAATAGGGAAGCCAAAGGACATGTGAATATATTCAGTGACCAGAGATGCCAGAAAAATGCTAGGTACCACATGATGGAAAAGATTGGCATTAGAATGGATGAGAAGGCTTTGGTCAAAAATTGGGATATCATGCTACAGTTGCAGGTGGTGGTGGTAGTAGTAATTATTGTCATTATTTATGTTTCCTTCTTCCTAACACATTTCCTGCCAAAATTCAAAAATCATCTTTCCATAAACTAAAATTCAAAGTGAGAAGCCACCAGTGTAAAACATTTCACAAAGCAAATAATTCTACTAGTTCAGTGAACATAGTGACACAATGGAGGACTGCAGATAGAGTTCAATTCATGATTTGACCACCAGACTCTCTCTAGACACATGCAGTTATGCAAACTTGTCACTAGGTCTCATCCTTTGGGGGACACTTAGTAATTTTTAAACTCGTAATATAAAAACTTACTGATTCGATTCTTAAAGCTTGGAATAACAAAGAATACGTAACGGGGTTATTTTGTGATTTGACAAAGGCCTTTGATTGTGTTAGTCATGAATTAATGATCTCAAAGTTAGAATTTTATGGAGTAAATGGCTCTATTTTAAATTGGCTTAAATCTTATTTGTATAACAGAAAACAAAGGTGCAGTTGCAACTTGACAGGTCACTTAATAATTTATCGGACTGGGAAACTGTTAGACGTGGTGTTCCTCAGGGTTCTGTGTTGGGTCCTTTACTGTTTAATGTTTATATTAATGATTTTCCAAGCATCATTGGTAAAGTTTCTCACACCATTCTTTTTGCTGATGACACTAATATTCTTGTTTCGTCCAATGATCAGACTGAACTAAATACTAAATTAAATAAGGTATTTTGTTGCATTTCTGAATGGTTTCAAAACAATCAGTTGGTACTTAATTTAAATAAGACGCAATTGATCAAATTTACTTCATCTAAATCTTCTACTTATCCGTTACATGTTTTATACAACAATCAAGCTATTACTATTGCTGAAAATATTAAAATTTTAGGTGTATATCTAGATTGTCATCTTACATGGAATTTGCATCTAGACAATTTAATTAAAAAACTGAGTTCTATTTGTTTTCTCTTGAGAAAATTATCATCTATTGTAAATGTAAAAACACTACAAATGGTTTATTTTGCACATTTCCAATCACAAATTAATTATGGTATAATTTTCTGGGGTTCATCTTCATCAATAAGAAATGTTTTCATAATTCAAAAGAGAGCAATTAGAATTATGCTGAGGCTGGGTCCAAGGAGTTCTTGTAGAGAAGGTTTCAAAAAACTGGATATACTTACAGTTCCTTGTTTGTATATCTATGTTTTGATGTTATTTGTAGCTACAAATCCTAAAAACTATCAAACAAACACCTCAGTTCATGGCAGGAATACTAGGCAACAAGATAAACTGCATGTACCTTCTGTGAGATCTTCCACAATACAGAGAGGTGTATATTATTCATCTGTTAAAATATTTAATCACCTTCCACAAAATATTTCAAAACTTCATAACAATATACATATGTTTAAGACTATGTTAAGGAATTATCTTGTTAAGAATGCTTTTTATTCTATTGATGAATTTCTTTCTAAAGATTGTAATAGTTAACCAGCAACAAATAATTTTTCAACTGATGTTGCACTCCTTTTATAGTTCATTATTATTAGCAACATATACGTGTATTCTGTGTGTCTTTCATTCTACTTAATTTTTAAAAGTTAACTTGTTATTACTTATTTTAATTCATATATTTACCTTGTCTTAGAGAGTGAGTATGAATTCTCTTGTTATTTATAGTGTTTTACTAATTTCATGTAACTTTGTATCTCATCTGTATCTCAGTGTTTCGACTTGATTGCATATTACAATCTACTCTGCTCTTGACGAATTCCATATCCAATCCCACTTACGTGTATGTTGGATCGGTGAATGTATATGTGTATGTATGTATGTAATTCACACGTGTGCATTGTGAAAATCTCAAACATTGCAACACACAAGGATTACAGATCAATTAACATACATTCTGACACTTTAATTCAGTGAAATGTAGTGGTCTGTGTTAACAGTGCTGTGAATTGCTAAGGTTATATGGTGTTTGGTGATAGACAAAAGAATATGGAGCACTGAATGAAACTGACAGGAAAAACTAAGGTACTCCAAAAAAAAACCTGTCCCTGTGCCACACAGACTGTCCTGGCACTGAATCCACGATTCCACAGTAGGAGTCCAGAAACCTACTGCCCCGAGCCATGGCATTACCTGTACCGTGGTGGCACCAAGTTCAATGCCCCTTATGTAACAGTACATTCAAATATACTATATTAAGTACAGAAGGGAAATTTAATTTTACTCTATTAAACTGTGTTGAAAATTGTCCCTGTACATGCCCTGATGACAAATAGTAGGAATGGAAGTACAGTGCCACTCAATCTTAACCCTCACAATGGAGATGAGTGCTCAGCCTCATGCCCCAGACACTTTACCCCTGGTACAAAAAAAATAAAGAAGCTGGGTGGGCCCCAGAGCCAGTCAGGTGCCCCTGGAAAGGGGAAAATCACTTGCCCCAGCCAGGATGTATTATACTGTGTTAAATACAACAAAGATTTTACTGTCATGTTCCTTTAGACTTAAACTTTGGGTTTCTGCAGGGCAAGTCTGAGTTAAGCATGGCAAGAGTATGGGAGGCTGAGACTTCAGCCATTAACAATTCACGGATACGAAGAAGATTGATGCACATCAATAGATGTTGTGAACAATGATAGCCATATCTACTAAATATTTAATTTTCTACAATGCAGCATGATACTGTCTTGAATGCAGAAGACTGGGACAGGAGAACTTTGAACTTGAGAGGCGACACACTGACAAGAATCTGAAGCATCTGCTTGCTACATGACACACATGCACCACAAAAAGAACTCACAATTCCTGAGTAGTCGACACATTCCGTTATTCCTTAATCATCATTCACGGACCTGACCAAATTCATGGTGTTAAAAAAACACAGTAGAGGCAAAGTAGAGGTGCAGCTGCTTCATGTTCTGTTACAGTCACATAAACGCAAGTAAGTACACGACAGCTTGTGTTTTCTTCTTTGCTTTGTCCATACAATCCTTTTTGCCTAAAAAATTAATGACAAAATGCCAACTAAATGCAAACCCAGACAGCAGATATTAAGAGCCATAATACAGTAGTTTTTATAGTATATGAAATATACAGCCAGTCCCATTCTTTTGCAGGTCTGCATATCACAGATTCATTTATTTCCAGGATTGTGGCAACCTTCATGCATTGCAGTGTAGCTCCCTTATTCTAGTAACACGTGAGAGACCGCGTCTTCCTGCATGTCTCACTCAGTAGCCACATAGGCATCATAAGATATGGAATATACTTTGACAATAGAACTGTTAACCTCGTATGTAATTATGTATTGAAAGGGTGATGTGCGTTCTGATGAAGAGCCAATGATGAAAAAGAAAGGGAAGTTATTAATCTGTTACGAGAAAGTGGAGATGTTGGATATGCTGAACAGAGGAGTGACGACTGCTGTGGTTGGAAGGCATTATGGTATAAGCAAATCAACCATTTGTTTCATCATGAAAAATGAAGACATCAGCAGAAGTGTTAAGGCCAGTGTCATGGTAATATGTGCGGTATTCAAGGACAGCACTTCAATATCACTTCTTCCTTCATGAAGTCTTCAGTCTCACCCACCACCATGCAATCTACATTGTTTGATCGCCACAACAACTTTCTGCAAGAACACTGAAATCATTTCAATAAATGGCAAAACAAATATTTTTGTGTTCATTAATAATTAAGTTACACATTATGTCTGCAGTGTCTCTGGTTCTCCTAAACTCATTCTTGCCAAAACATCATAAATTCATACACTGTTATTCTATAGCATTCTGATGGTGTACAACATCTGAACTCATTGACTGTATGGACTTTTTCCATCACATGTATTGAAATTTAACAGGTTTTACCACATGCAGACAGCAAGGGTTTACTGTACAATCAAAATTAAAATGGACATTTCCAGTGTCTTTGAGCCTAATAATAAGAAAAATTCTATCTTCATCATTAATTCGCCCAAAATATTCAGACTATAGCAAGAGCAGTGTGTTCTAAATATTTGTGTGGCATCCAACATGCTATATTTTTGAGGTACTGTGTTACCCTAATTATACACCGTATACAGCAGCAAAAGCAATACACACATGCACACCACATATTTCTATTTATAGATATCCCACTCTTTCTTTTTTTATTCAACAACTCTTAAGTGCATGGACTGTAGAGCATCAGATGACTTCCTGAGCACAACTGATTTTATTTACAGTATATTTTAAAGAATTGCACTACTTCAGACTACACACTGTAAAATGGTAAAAACAGTGAACGACGAAATTGGAAGGATGTGGAAATAACCTGGCCTAATTTGAGGCACTACACTGCTATTTGCCTGGAGATATGCACATAGCCATATGACACATCCTGGCAGTATTGTTGTCCTAGAAGAGATCTGAACTGGACACCCTTTGAAAACAAAGCAGAAGTGTTACTACTTCAGCCAACTTGCACAAGCAGAGCGTTAACCACTATATACAACTACCCACAAAGCAAAACGACTTCTCAGAATCATAATTACCTTTTCTCTGCAACCCATCCACAGACAGCAAAAGTTTTTCCAGTTTAAAAATCACTGCATCATCAAGAAACTTATCTGTTTACTTACAGCATGGTTTATGACACTTTCAGTAGCTGTAGGCTGTATGTCACAAACCTAACACTGTCAGCGACACTGACAGGTCACTGACCTGACACAGGTCAAATATCTCACAAATAACACATAAATCTACACCATAAACCAACTATTGTAGGAACAGAAACTCCAAATATTTCTCCCAAATCAATGTGTTTATTTGTTGTTAATTTATAAAAGTATACATTTTATAGTGAATGATTTTACTGTGGTGCTCCTCCTCTTCCACGCCCAAATCCACCACGCTGAAACAAAGAATATTAACACAAAGTGCAATGAGGATATGTTCCAAGTGTAAAGGCTCTCCAACAAACCACTTTTGTTACCAGCAGGATAGGGAACACCACAGAAAGAAGACTGAAAGGGGGGGGGGGGGGTCAAATTTTCAATACTTTTATAAGAGTGAAATTTCTTGCAAGCTGCAAGGTTCTCACAGAGGTACTGATGACGGTTCAAGTCTTCTGGCATATGATGCCATGTCAATTGGTAAACAGACATTTTGAGGGAGCTTCCTGTCTCCATATTCAGGGTACAAAAGGTCTTGGGCTCCCTGACCCTGAAGATGGAAGCAGCAAGCTCCTCTGAAATATCTGTACTGTTTACCTATTCACACAGCGTCACACCCCAGGATACCTGACTCTCCACAATTTTTTGAAACTTTGGCCACTACCATGAGTCAATTATTTGTTCTTGGTGGTGGTGTTGTTGCTCCAAGAAAACTGAGAAATTACAATTCTACCAGAAGCAGCAGCAAAGACAATAATAACAATATAGCCAAATATTCTTTATAATGTGCTGTTCTGCATATAGGTACTTGTGAACACAATGGTTAAATCGTAACACTTTCCCTGGCCGCACACACATTGAAATGCCAACCGTACTATGGCAGGCCTTTTAACCTCTTGGCGATGAATTTGGACATTTAAATTTTAGCGCACCCTTATGTAAAATGTGAATATTTTATGAACCAAAAAGGATATAATGAAATACACGGCACTTTGTGGAGGAAACAAACGAAGATTGTGCAGCATGTCTTGAACTTCAATAAGTATATCTGTTGACTATATATATAAAATAAAGTTACTGAGGGGTAGCACCACACCCATCCTATATATAGCACACACGGTGACTAAACGTTAAAAAAAATAAAAAATGCAGCCAGTACAAACTTATTTTGTTACTACATCAATTCAAATAATAGTTTATGCCAGTTTCTAAAAATAAAAGTTACAATATATGTCTAGAAGTATCTTAAAATTTTGTGTATCTGTTTAGCATTTTCCTGCATGGTATTCACCAAAACAAAAGGTCTGCAACACACCACACCACAACTCAAACACATAACACTTTTTATGTGTTTAACAAACTCTACAGTTTCTCACTGCTGCACCTTTCTTTTTTTAACTTGGTGGAACATGAAACACTCTATGAACTTTTATTCCACCCTGTAGACAGTCAGCTGGCTCCGTCACCAGTGGCTACTTGTATGACAGTGGCATAAGTGCTGTTGATATCGAGGCTAGTGATTCATCCTTTATTCAGCAGCTGTGCACCCACAAGTTCTACAACCAGGTTTTTTATTGGTCGTGATTTCCCAGTACACACCTCCACATTACATATGTATCCACTCTGGGACTCACAAATCAGGTAGGCTTTGATGCCATACCTGCCTTGTTTATTAGGCATACATTTTTTGACAATACGCTGGGCCTACCAAGCAATCATGCCCTCATCCATTAAAATTTGTTCTTCTGGGACACATACCTGTTAAAATTTGCATACAAGACAATTTATGACTGGTCTCACCTTATACAATCTGTTATGAGTCAGTTGGCTTCACATGATAGCAAAATATATAACTTCTGAAATCTTTAGGAAAGGATGGAAGGACACTTTTTTGACCATACCATGGACTACACATAAAGGGCTTGGTGGACCAATAATCTTCTATTTCTGGTCACCTATCTATTCTTGTTATGAATAATATATGTCCACATTTTATCTTTTGTGACATATTTGTTAAGTGTGATCTTGAGAGTACAGTGACAGTTCAACTGTACTGAGGTACTGGTGTGCACACTGGTTTGTTTCTACCATAATTTACTAACTCAGCAACCAAGAAACCTTTCAGCCAAGAAAATGGACTGTCTTTATCTGGCAAAGCAATTTTGATACCAGAATCACCTTCAAATTGAAAAGTGGAGAAATATCACTTTCACATTGATCACTCTGTATCTACACTATCGAAGTTTTCTATTTCATCCCTTTCACCTAATTCAGGAATCATCAAGTCCAACATCTCTACACTTGTCTGCACACATTTCATGTGCAACATTTTCAAGTGCATCGGGCTTGATACATCCTGCTTTCTTACATGAAGACATGTTGAAGCACCCACTACTTACAAGGTAAATATTGCAACACTGCATTTTATTTCTTGCGATAACATTAGCCAACTAATACTGCAGGAGGTTAAGGGTCATGAATAGTCTTCATTCACATATGGCTATGAATTCTGAGTCCTATGTTGAGTTAATGAGTTGCAAGAGCAGCCAAAGTGCAGCAAAACATCAATACTATTCTTGAAAGAGTTTAAACTGAGAACTCAATATATCATTTGTTATCCTTAACAAACCATATCATGCCAGCTGACTAAAACAGTTTCATGTTCAAGGTCAGACCCTCGTAACGGAATAGTAAAGATTTTGTCATCGTATGTTCAGTTAACACACAGCAGTATTTAGCAGAGTAAGCCCCTGCACCAAAATGTTACATGCCAATGCCAATGAATGGGTGGAATCACCAGAGTGTTACATCACACCAGCACTAGGGAAAGAGTTAAACCCAGAAGACTACACTATAAAAGTTCACCACTGTAAAAAGCAAAAATCTTACACCAAAATTTGTTGACTGAAACTAAAGTACTTAGTAACTTTAAGAACTTACAAATTCCACATCACCGGTTCCAGCTCCAACATCAGCCTTTTTGTCAGGGCCCGCTGAACCTGTACCAGGAGCTCGCCTATATGCAGCCCTGTCTTCTGCTGGTCGGGATCCTTCTGATCTTGGTGCCGTTGGCCGAGGACGAGCTGTTTCTTGCCTTGGTTGCCGTTTTAGTGTTGATGGTACAATCTGTCCCAAAACATCCAAGAATATGTAAACCACATGGCATTTGAAAGTCATTTTTCTTCCCAAATCCTTGTTTCCTTCAAACGCCTTCCAACCCATCTGACAGTTGTACCAATTGCTAATGAAGAGAAACCATAAGATGAAGATTATAGTCTGTTCAGATGTTCCACTGTGATGTTTGATGGGTAGGTACCAAATTGCAGCATTTTCCTTCAGTAACTGCTTCCAAGTATTAGGCACTGCAACCCATTTCAATTACAAATTCATCAATGAAAATCTTTTTGAGTGCATGGTACTCACTGGAGGGGGGTAAACCTACTGCAGGATGTTACTATAAGATATCAAGGCAACACATGTACATAAACTGCCTCTTTGCATACACCAATAAGACATTTTGAATAAGCCCTGCATGATCAGAAATGGAACAATTAAATTCACTAAGTAACTGTAATTTAATGGCATGACAGCAGTGCTCAACACCACTAATACCAAAACCTGTCACTGGACACAACTGTCACCAAATTATGTCCACCTCCCATCCTCCAGATCAGGATTACCAAATCCCGGGCGACTAAACCTTATAGTGGCACCTAATACTTGTGGGTCCTTAGTATGGTATTTACTTCATATTACTTCTCTGGCACCTACAATTTTCAGGTGGCTCCTACATTTTTGGAAAAATTGTACAACCATACTGTGTTATCCCTTAACTTAAAACAACATGCATTATAAAAAAAAAGTTTTGTTTCATTATTCATGCACCTTTGCTAGTGAAGAGCAGCTTGGTTTCATCAGCATTATTCAATGAACATGTCATATCAATCTGTTTCATTTCTGGTCATCTGATGTTTTCACGAAGTTGCCCACATACTACCAACTTTACTCTTCCTCATACTAATACCACTTCAACCTACCTCATATACATAACAAAAGAACACCCTGGCTTACCTCTGCTGGTAAATGTAAATAATTCCTCAAATAACTGATACCTTCATTTGTTAAGTACCAGTAGAAATGTCGCCAAGCAAACTGTTCTGATACGTAACCACGTGATTTCAGCGACTGGAAAGCAACATACAGGCACATTAGTGACTGCAACAACCATAAAATAGTGTACTAATGAAACTGAAAACTGTTCCTTCATATACTTCTACACAATCCAAATGAAGTAAAATGTAGAATACAGACCACCTCACTATGAGGCTGAGGTGAAAGACAGACAGTACTGTACAACATGAATAATTAAAAATCATCTCGTATCCCTCACAAACAGCATCACTTTTTTTTCACTAACACAGATACAATATGCATACAGACATGCCACAGCACGAACAGTTAAAACAAACATTGCTTGTATTTAGAACAACGTTTATATCTCTCTCCCACAAGTCCTAATTCAGCAAGAGATAAAATTAGGTCAATTAAATTAACCTTTGGTACATGGCCTGTTAAATGCAACATTCCTGCTGTGGCCAAGATATTGCCCAATTTTAAATACCCATCGCAGGATAATGTTTTCCCTTTCAGATAAAAATGATCTACATTTAAAGGGGCAGTGTTGTCCCATTTGTCTGTCAAAGGTTAACATTCCTTATGTACGGTCTTGCAAGCATAAATGAAATGAAAACCCTGTGGCCTCTACCGCACCATATCAAGAGGAGAACCTGAATACTGCATTGTAAAACACTGCTCCAAGAATGTGGAAGTGCATAAACTGAATTAGCTTTTGCAGATTCTGTGGAAGGGACATCAATGCTGTGAAGTTACGAAATATAAACATACCATATACATTTACACTACCAAAACATCACACAATTCCACCATCTGACATACACACGTGACCAGAAATTACCTTCTGCAACCTTCTGCAAGATTAAGTGCAGAAGAATTTCCAAAATCTTACCTGCATAGCTTTAATAACTTGTAGATTAGGAATGGGATCCAGGTCTGGGTGTTTTGGAGCATGAAAATCTTTCTTCGCAACCATTACACCTTCCTTGAAAAGGTATTCGTAAATGGCAACCCGATTCTTCTTTGGCATCAACATCCTTCAACGTAAAGCAGATAAAGTTAGTCCAAATAAGACATAGTGCTACGGCACAATTGCTTACAATATTTCACAGGAAATTATATGAAACATCAAATCTACATTCACCACATCTTTCAAGCATATTTCTTTAAAGCTAAAAGGGTTGGTTGTCAACCTTCTATATATTTCACAAACTCAAGTCCAAGTACAGCAAAAATAACCCATTCCAGCAAGTTTACAAGAGTCTACTACATGTAAAGAAAACAGGGAACAGGTAGCATGCACACCATTCCAAAGGCAAAGTTAGAACCGCCAAATATAGTGGACTTCTTCAATGCTACACATTCACAACAAAACTCTAACATTACCCAATATACAAGACAGTACTGTATTTAACAAACAGGTAGAAGGCAGAATGCATATACCGCACGACTGCAGTTTCCGAACTGGCAATTGTAGTGGATGCAAATGTGTCAAAAATTATACCAATACATGTTAGACAATAGCCCCATCGAGACAGCACACTTCAACACAGCACCTCAAAACAATATTTTAAGGGTCAAACTCCAACCCCTACATTCACACCTCCTTTATCATTCGACTGTACATTTGCTTTTATTTGATCAGCAGGAAGTTACAGCCCAACCTTCAGTTACAAGAGTTCCATTAAATCACGTTATCACACTACATATTTTCATTCACACATTCGGAACGCATATCCCATTCACGAAAATATGAACAGCAATAACTACAGCAAACATGTAAAATCACAACAATCCGACAAATAAATGAAAAACTATAACGATGCCTCTACTTTTAATCGTTGTTTCACACAACAATATACTAACCCGTAAGCCGTATGAAATTTCCAGCATGGAAGAACAAGCCACGAACGTCAAGGGTTATAGAACATTTACTTTCTGTGATAGACGAGGCAGAACCACGGATCAACCGCAAGAGACAACCAAAACAAAACATGGATCAAATTAAATAAATAGATCAACAAATGCACTATTTAACCACTTTAATGTAGTGTCCTTCTTGTATCACCCTACATGTGTATCGGACCTAAAGTCCATCTTCATGGGGTCCCAGTATTATTAAAAACTACTAAAACAAGCACATGTTTACACGAACGTACAGCACTCCCATACCACTATTGTGGTAGAGTTCTCTGGATAAAATTGTAGAACATAAATATGTATATATTTAGTTAAAACCTTATTAATAAGGTTTAATTTAATAAGGTTTTAACTAAATATATACATATTTATGTTCTATAATTTTATCCAGGGAACTCTACCACAATAGTTGTATGCGAGTGCTGTACGTTCGTGTAAACATGTGCTTGTTTTAGTAGTTTTTAGTAATACTGAGACCCCATGAAGATTGACTTTAGGTCCGAAACACGTGTAGGGTGATACAAGAAGGACACTACATTAAAAGTAGTTAAATAGTGCATTTGTTGGTCTATTTATTTAATTTGATTCATAGAAATGCACGGTGATAACAGTGTGAAACACATGTATGTCAGGTTACATATTACCCGTTAGGTGGCACGCTTAGCGTCAAACCCCAAATTTAAGGGCATGGAAACTTGGAACAGTGATTTTAAGTTTAATAACTACTACGCATAACAGAAATTAAATCTGTGTACTGCAGGGAAATTAATCTTGAATCACGGCGACGATAGAGGCAGCAAAATTCTTCCGAAATGTTTGTAACTATTAGTCAATCGACAAGTTATCATACCAAAGATAGGCTTTATGAGACACCAAAGGAATGCAATATACATTCAAACTTTATACTCATTGACATGTTTTCCATTGTTATTTCTAACTCCATGGTATAAAGTGCTGCTTGAGAAACGCCAAGAAATTCCCTTCATTCTATTAAACGAAAGCCTGAGATGCTGGCAGAGCAAAGAAATTACAGTTCTAATATCCGACATTCTCCTCACACCTATTAATAATATGAACTCTGCTTAATATGCTACCTGTACATTGAGCCCACACAATTTAAACTTCGTAATTCACGCATACATAGACAATCTACCCACAATTTCAAATATTACGAATTTTACTGAATCTCGCAACCATTGTGGTCTCAAAATATCGATAATCGATTCATGTTTCCCGCCATAAAGAGACGTCAACGAATCTTGAACGATTACAGAGAGACTATACGGAGCGAAAATTAAACAATAAGAACTAATTAGTAATTCATGTTCACGACTTTGTAGTAACATTGAGTAGTAAGTATACATACCATTAATTCTGAAGTATTTAGGGCCGTAAATAGGATAATACTTTCGGCAGTTTTTAATTGCGTATGTTACATTTCATCTTTTATTTATAATAAAGTATCTTGTTTTTATACATACCAGCCCCCTTTTTAAGCCGTAGTTGTGTTTTTGAAAACTGGGCGTAGTGAAAAAGGGAAAAAACTGAAAATGATATTCCCCGTAAGGAGTAATGGACTTAAATAACTGCAAATAAGCCATCCAGATTACTTTAAACCCAATATGAAAAAGCGCAAATTAATAGGTGTTGTTTATCGGTAAGCGTTGTTAAACCAAAGGGGATAAACAAACGGTAGTAATATATATATATATATATAAAGACTGATAGGAAGAAGCAGTAGTTTCTCTTTGTAGCCAATACAGAACATCCAAAATTATAAACAACATTTTAATTGGAAATCCTGAAAGAAAGAGGCAACTTCATCATTTAGTTGATGGACAAGGCATGACTTGCATAATTTGCACCTAATGAAGTCTTTGTTAACCATCTTGTGCATTAAAGTACGTAATGCCGTATAAGTTCTGTTTATGACAGGTTTTTGGTCACTGCTGGGTGACTTAAAATGTCTCAAATGCAAAGACAGGCACTAACTGAAAGTTATTTGTATGTGATTTGTCTAATAACAGAATACATAAAGCTATTCTAAAGTGTTCTGGGACATTACATCACGTCGATTTGTAAGCAGTCACCAATGTTTCGAGGGTTTATAGTGCCTTCATTGTTAGTGTCAGACAGTCCGGTGTTCGTGGTGTGCTTGACCGTGAAGATGAAGACACTACAGACCTGCAGATATCGGTAACTACTTAACAATCGACAAAGTATATAGTTGACAATTCTTAACATCCCTGAAGACTTGTGTGGTCAGTAAGACCGCTGTGAGCGAGTCCAATCTTGCAAATATGAGTTAATTGGAATATACGTTTCTGTGGCTCTTTAATAAAACTAACAACATTTTTTTTTTCATAAGGCTGAAAAGGAGAAAGAAAAAGAAGAGTTAGAAGAGCAACTGAGAGGGGAAAAAATGAGAAACTATGATAACGAGGAACGGATGCGTTTCCTGAAAGATGAACTCGAAGTGACAAAGGTGAGTGTAGCTTAGATAGTATGACTGTTTTTAATTATCTCGTATATTGAAGTACCTAATGTCATATGATCTCCGGTTAAACCTGATATTTTGGTCACTGGGAGGTGCTTCAAAGTGCCTGAAATGCAAAGACAGACAGTAAGTGAAGGTTACTGGAATCTGATGCTTCTAATAACATACACATAATACATAAAGCAATTCTAAAGTGTTCAGGGATGTTGCGTCACGTTGATTTGTAAGCAGTCATCGATTCTTGGAGGGATTGTAATGCCTTCATGTTCAGTGTCAAGCAGACCTCGCTTCTTGGTCTGCTTGAACCTGTAGATGAAGACACTACAGTCCAGCAGATATCGGTAACTACTTAACAGTCGATAAAGTCTTAACATCACTTAAGACTTGTGTGGTCAGTAACACCGCTTTGAGCGAATCTAATCTTGCAAATATGAGTTGATTGAGAAATAAGTTTCTGTTGCTTTTTAATAAAACTAACAACATATTCTTTTTCATAAGGCTGAAAAGGAGAAAGAAAAAGAAGAGTTGGAAGAGCAACTGAGAGAGGAAAAACTGAGAAACTGTGATAACGAAGAACTGATGCTTTTCCTGAAAGACGAACTCGAAGTGACAAAGGTGAGTGTAGCTTAGATAGTATGACTGTGCAGTATTATCAGGTCCTATTACTTGTGGCCCATCACAGGACCATTTGACTGAAAATTACTTCATCCTGCACAGTATTACTGAGACAAATTTTAAAGGTGTACCAACAACAACAATAATAATTTAAGCACTTTTAAGCTGAAGGAATTAATGAGGAAAATGCCTCATCCATGACTTGATGTCTTAGAAGTTAATTCTTTCCCATTTATAGTAATACATATTCATCCACAAGCAATGTGTTGTTTTATATATACACCCAAATGTTGTTTTATGCCCTTTGTTTGTTCCTGAGTATTGGGTGTAAATAAAGAAGGGGGGCATAAATATAAATGATGTAACCGTACAAAATAATGGTCTTAATTAAATGGAAATCTACCAGTCAGAGCAATAATCCAAAAATGAGAAAGTGTTAGTTACGGTGTGTAAATTGACAAGCGACTTATAGCAAAAAGGGGTAAAACAAACTGCTGTAAAGCATGTGCTTGGTATGTATGTATGCAGGTATGTATGTTTACACACACAAAACACACACACACACACACAAAGACAGAAGAAAAGCAGTAGATTTAATTAATGCAGAAAGTCGATATACATGAAAAACATTTATATTGGAAATCCTGAAGGGATGAGACAATGTCACCACATAGTTGATGCACAAGATGTGACTCACACAATTTGCACATTGAACCATGAATTGGAACAAATGAAGGTAAGTGTTGCCTCATTGCACCTCACTGTACAATATGATCAGCTACTATCACTTGTAGCTCATCACTGGACCATTTAAATGAAAATTACTGTAACCTGTGTGATAATTCTGATACAAGACTTAGAGCTGTTTTAACACAACCACCACCCCACCACCAACAACAACAACAACACTTGCAGCTTAATGCAGTCACGTAATAAATGCCTAAGTCCTTGACTCAATGGCTCAGAAATGATTTCTGTCACTGGCACAGCCGTACTTTCATATCTACAAGTTATACCCAGCCCTTCTTTCACACCCTAGATGAGTTCCCATAAACATGGGCATAAATAAAATCACATAAAGCAAAAACAACTTTTGTATAGGAAATAATAGACCAATATGAAGGGAAATAAACCAGCTGATGGGTGTTGAACCAAAAATGAGACAGCGCAAATTAAGAAGTGTTGTAATTTTCCAAGTGGTGTTAAAGCTAATAGGCGTAAAAGGAAACTAGCATATAACAAGTGTTCTGTGTATATATATATATATTTACAGACACACGCACGCACACAAACACATATATGAAGACTGATAGAAAGAAGAAGCAGTAATTTTCCTTGTGGCCCATACAGATAATTGAATATGTCAGCAACAATTCAATATATCTGTAACATACATATTTATAATACATCCACACGTGCTGGATGCATTTACTGCACATTGTTGCAGGACGAATTTCTGTGGTACAAACAGTTGTAGTACTTGTCACCTGGTAGGGCTCATAAATGAGCTTGATTTTACTGTTTCATTTACATACTAATTTATCAATTGTCAGCACTTCAAAATGGTGACCTTTTGAAGGACACGTAAATTTTGATGCTGTGTCTGACAATTTTGTTGACTGATTTGTTGCATCTTTTCTTATTCAATTTTCTTCATTAGGCTGAAAAGGAAAAAGAAGCAAAAGAATTCAAGGAGGAACTCCAAGCAGAGAAGAAGAGAAATTATGAAGAACAACAGAAGATATTGCTGAAATGGTGGAATGCCAATAACGAGCTGGCACAACTGAAGGTAAGTTGCGCCCTAGTACACCTGACTGAACAGTATCATCAGCTCCTATTGTTTGTTACCCATCACTAGACCACTTGAATGAAAATTTCTTCACTCTGCAGGATATTTCTGACACAAATTTCAAAGCTGTTTTAATAAGTATACTTCAAACACTTTTAGCTAAATGCATTAATGTGAAAAATGCCTGTATCCATGAATTGTTGACTCAGAAATAATTTCTGTGGTGTGTCTTCATGACTTATGAAATTCCTCGTTGCTTTTACAATGAAACAAAACCCCTTGTAGGAATTGGGTTAACAGGCTTTTGAAAGGCATGTAGCATGCATCTGACAGAAGAGAAATGCGTGCTCACATTTGGTTGCAGTCAGTTGGGAAACCTTGTTGTAAAGGGGATGATAATAATTTTGATCTTTAAATTAAGGTGGTTGAATGTGGACTTAGTATAAATAGGTCAGGATAGAGAAAACTGGTGGACTTTTGTAAATGTGATAATTAAGTTTCGGTTTCCATAAATATGGGGTATATTTTGACAGCCTTTTTAGAACTGCACAACAAAACAGCGACTCTCACACATATTTCAAAAATTGTGGTCAGTTATTAGTTATTTACTTGTTTAACCCACTTGTTTTTCACAGTTCTCAATTCCATATTTCTCTATGACACTTGCCATCCTTATGCTAATCTGACCTTCTTTTGAGCTATATATGTTACACTATATTTGCTGTTTACCCGTGCCTGCAGTCAAATCAAACTTCTTTAAAGAAAACAGCTTTAAGATTCCCTGTTACTTTGGCTGTAATTGCCACATAAAATCTGTTGCTTTGTCATACTTCTGTCAATAAGTGAAGTTTTTTGAAGCTCTGTTATACCCTTTGAAAGCTGGGGATATCCCACATACAAGTTTTGGGCCTCCCTGCCATATTAATCAGTTTTATTACTCCCTTGATACTGGTTTAACTTCCTGAAACCACAGTGACGTTTATCTAGACAAAATGAGTGGCTACATTCAGACGCATAACAATGTCCATAAATGCAATGGTTGCATGAAACTTCAGTGCCAGTCTGTATGAACACATGACATGGCATGCTGCAGCCGTACCTATATTGGTAACATGTTAAATGTTTCAGAGGCACACAACATATTCTGTAGTCCACAGGCATTATATTCAAAACAGAATGTAAATTTGTACCTATGTCTAAGCCCCAGGCCACACAGAAATGTAGAGAGCAAATGGGTACAGCTTCACGCTTTGTGAAGCTGAATGGTTGTACTGAGGACCATTCTGGTCTACTGCTGTCTTGCACAGATGCAGTATATAGTCAGATATGCTAAAGAAACGGGGAAAGAAGATTGTTAGCATAGATTAAGTAATCCAGAAAGATATAAAAGAGAGAAATATTTTGAAGGGTTGCATGCAAAATGGATACTAGATATTTCTATGTTTTTGAATTATCTACTGTTGTGATTACCTGCTCTGCTTGTCCCTTACCGAGGATAACTCTTTGTTTTTTCGAGCCTTCACTCTATGTTTGTTACGGACATTTCCCCCACAGATGTTCTTATCAAGGATATGTATTCTCATAAATAATCCCAAGTATCGAGGTTCCCAGAATTACATTTTGAAATGCGCAAGAATGTGTGGTATATATTTGTTATTTTTATTACGGGCCAAACAATCAGCACACAATTCCCAGCCGGCTGCTAACCGTACTGAACCACAAAAAGGAGATGACCACAATGAAGGAACTTCCCTCAATGATTTCACATTCCTCAGAGTGTTGGGCCAGGGTGGCTTTGGCAAGGTCCTTCTTGCAGAAAGCAAGTCAGCAGGCACACTTCAGCATGAGGAAGGACTATATGCTGTCAAGGTTCTGAAGACGAGAGATATCATCAAGGACAACAGTGTTGAGTTTGTTATGGCAGAGAGGGATATCCTTAACCTTGTTTATGGACATCCCTTTTGCATCAATCTGTTCTCAAGCTTCCAGACAGAGGTAATTTTCCAGATTTCTAAATCTGTTTCATGATTTTGAATGGTCACAGATGTTGAACTTTACATTCATTCATTCATTTTATTTGTTCCGTAGATCCTTACAAGGTTCTATCACCCATATGGATATGGACACAGTCAATACTACTATGTATATAAAATTTTGCTTAATAAAAAATATTGCTTAAACCAAGCATTGTCATAATAAACAAACACAATTCGTATAAATATTACATTACTGAACATGAAACCTTGTACAATATTCATAAAACCAAACATAGCGTATATTTCTTATAAAGAACAACTAATAATACTGCGACACATCATAATTCTTAAATTAATCACATTATTGAACCATAAAAACATATTACTTATAAAGAAACAATCATACAGCAATATATTATATCTATTAAATACACATAAAATAAAATAAAAACAATAATCATACAGAACTATGATCTTTCTTGATGTACAATCAGAATTTAAAATGTCCACCACAAGTATTATCTGTTGAGGAATTCATCTACACTATAAAAGGAGTTTGTTTTCAAGTAGGTTTTTAAAAGATTTTTAAACTTATCAATATTACCAGAGGCACATTTAATGTTTGAAGGAAGACTATTGTAAAGTTTTATTCCTGAGAAATACACCCCCTTTTGGTAACAGGCTAGAGAAGCCTGAGGTAAATGGAAATCACTTTTATGCCTAGTATTTAGATTATGAAGTTCTTGATTCGTGATAAAATTTTCTAAATTGTGAATTACAAATAACAGCAAAGATAAGATATATTGCGATTGCAAAGGTAATATATTTAGTTCCTTAAACAAATTCCTACACGAGTCTCGACTTCCTCTTCCCATAATAATTCTTACAGCCCTTTTCTGAATCTTAAAGACCTTAGAACTGTGTGTGCAATTGCCCCAAAAAATAATTCCATAAGACATTATTGAGTGAAAAAGGGCATAATATATTGTTAATAATGTAGTTTGAGACATGTATGGTTTTATTTGTCTTACTGCATAGCAAGCAGTGCTCAGTTTATTTACAAGATGGTCAATATGAGTTTTCCAATTTAAAGAGCTGTCAATCAATAAACCTAAAAATTTTGTGTGTAACGTTTGAAATTGATCCACTGATATCACTAATTTGCAAGTGGGTCAAGGAGTCAAGGAGTCAATGAGTATGAACATTTCATAATTTGTCTATGCATCTGACCAATTGTTACTGTTGTGTTAGTAGTCACACTGCACTGGATCATCAGATAGCAAAAGTAATATTTAATGTTTTGATTACTGATCACAAACAGTTACATTTAAATAGTACACACAGATGTTGCTGCTGCAGACAATTCACACACATGCTGTAATGTGTAACTTGTACTACATACACAGTGCATTAAAAGTATGTGTTGACATTTTACTTAGTAACAGCAAGTTCCAGTGCTTACAGATATTAGAATAAGTAAGTAATTTTATATGCTACAGTAGTTATGATGTTTGTGCACATAGTTGAATTCAGAGGGAACACAGTGTTTCACTTAATATTTGCAGTGCAGTGTTTAACTCTCCTGTTTCATGTATTGGAGGTCAGTTTGAATATCAAATGGGAGGTTATCCCTTAGTGAAATTTCTAGCATGGATATCTTTACATAGGTCTAAATGTTCCTCTCACATTTCTTTACTCCCATTCTAAGATCGTCCTGTGAATCCTGACTGCATGTTATCTAAAGGACTCCAGTTGACATAGCATCAATTCATGAATCGTGAAATAAATAAATATAGTTTCTTAAAATGCTTTTTTCTTAACCTTCTTTGTTACATCCTATGTACCATTTAAATTATAACTTGTGAACAACTAAATGTAACAGGAGAAGTCAAGTTGTTAGGAACTGTGTATGGTATAATAATAACTGTGGTGCCATGTTTACAGGCACATCTCTTCTTTGTAATGGAGTTGGCACATGGAGGTGACCTGAGGTCCCTACTGCAGCTTCTACAGAGATTCAGCCAGCCAGTTGCTACTTTTTATGCAGCTGAGATTGCTCTCGCTGTCCAGTTCCTACATAAAAAAGGCATTGTGCACAGGTAGGCAACTCGTGACTTTTTATATGCCAGACATTGAAATGATTTCCACCAGATCAGCCTAATGTTTACACACAATACAGATGGTGATGTGTGAACTTTATAGTTACTATGTCAGCTTTGCTGTTCACATGTGTATAGCAACATAGTTACATGCCTGCTTTGTGAGGGTCTGGCCATGATAGTGTTCATAATGAATGTTACAGATTGCAAGTCACCATAAAATTCATTTCTGCAATAACTCATATTGCCATTAATAGCCCTGAAACATGTTGCGACATTCATTCATTCTGTAGTCTGTCTTACGACAGGTCCGTAGCCTCTTCCAAAGCGAGTTCTCCACAGGGTGCGATCTAGTGCTTCCTCTTTCAATTTCCAGTATCTTTTCTTTTCCTTAAGGTCATCCAGTAGCTGCTTACGTCTTCTCCCTCGTCGTCCCGTCATTTCTATCCTTCCTTCTAACTTTCCTTCAATCACGTGTTTCAGAAGACAGTTTCTACGCAAGATGTGACCAATCCAGTTAGCCTTTCTTCTTTTATTGTATGTAGTATATTCCTCTCCTCCTTGACTCTGTGTAATACTTCTTCATTTCTCACACGATCGGTCCAACTGATCTTCTCCATTCTTCTCCAGCACCACATTTCAAAACTTTCCAGATACTTCTGATCTACTTTCCGGAGTGTCCACGTTTCAGCACCATACAAAGCTATGCTCCAAATGTAGCACTTTACTAGTTTCTTCCTTAAATTTAATTCCAGTTTGCTGGTGAAAAGACAAAGTGCACTTTTTTATCTGATAGTTTGAACTGCATCATAATACTGAAAACTACTCTAGAAAGTTGCACTAATTATGTGAATGTGTCTTTGATATGCAGGGACCTGACACCGGAAATGTCCTGCTGGATAAAGAAGGCCACATCAAGGTCACTGGCCTAGCAAAGCAAGGAATGTTTGCAACGACAAGGACCCAAAGTTTCTGTGGAACCCGTGATTACATGGCCCCAGAGGTAACTAAATATGACTGCTCTGTATCTTGATCAGCAATTTTTAATTTTGTGTTAATGTTGTTATTCTGTTTAAAGTAAGTTTAATGTTTGGTATTAAATAGGTAGAAATCTGAATTAAACTAATTGTCTGATTTTGTTCTGTGGTATCTGCAGATGGCTCTAGAACTGCAGTATGGACATGAAATTGACTGGTGGGCCCTAGGAATAACAATTTATGAGATGTTGATTGGTGTTCGACCTTTCGAGCCCCATGATGACTATGAAGTGCTCGACTCCATCGCCTATGATGACATCTGGTACCCAGAATGGCTGTCCAAGGAGGCTTTGTCCATACTGGAAGGGGTAAGTACTATTAATATCAAAACTCAGGCATTAAAAGGTTACCATTACATCTCTTTTATGCAATTTTATCCACACTTAGGGACACAGAGTTTATTGTTATTAAATTAAATTTAAAGAATTTTGTGCCTCTGGATCTATACAAAGTTACATATATTTTGGGTGTTGTTTGTGTAACATATGGGATTCCCTACTGAAAGATCATCATTCTGACACTCAGGTTCTGCTTCATTTAAACTTTTTCAGATTCATTTTCACAATCTCTATAAAATATGCATTCAATCTCTCTTACTTCACTTTATACCGTGTATAATGTGAACTGAGAAACTCTTGTCACTAAAGGATACATGATGTGCAAATGAATCTCACAATACTCCTACCTAGACATTGCCAACATGTACTTCAACACACTGTATGTACCAGGATGCAAGGCAGATCCTTAAAATGATGAACAGATGTTTACACTTTTATCACAATGTTATCACAAAGCTGCTCAGTCAATGCTTATAATGAACTGTGTCACTGTGCTACAAGCCAAGGGCACAGGTTCGATTCCCAATGGGGTCATTGAGATTTTTCGTTGACTTAATCCTTCCTGCTGCACTATGGCCGTGGGGTGACTCAGCCTCTAACAGAGATGAGTATCAGGGATATCTCCTTGGGGATAAAGACGGCCAGTGCGTAGGGCTGACAACCTTGCCACCTTCATCTGCCAATTGTCTAGAAATCCTGGAAGCCTCAACCTCCTATAGCACTAAGGGCCTGTATAGGGATAGCTTTTTTACATTTGTATTATAAGGTCTAATGTAATTAACATATCACACATTAGTCTGTGTTTACATTCATGCTAAACACAGATATTTTACACTGAAACATTTTGTTCTCCCTGCTAAATTCACACAGGCAGGAAGTTCTCACACATTTTTCTGTGTAAATGTGGGGCTCTTCGATGTGTATGTAACACTATTATGTTTTGATGGGTGTGTGAAAGGCAGTTGAATTGCTGGCCTTAGAACTGTGCTTGTCGCCTGCTTTAAACTTGCTTATAGTACACTGTCTGATGTCCATAGAAACCGTAGTTCCTTGTTGCACCTTTTCCAGAGGTTGATTCACTGTCCATAAATGATAAAACAATGTACACAGTTCCCATGCTTACCTTTGTAAAATTTTACATTGTAGGCAGCACTATTATGGTGAAAACTAGTTTAAAATTAGGACTGTTGTGTTGAAAGGTACACAACTGTAATTGGCAGTGTCTGAGGGGAAAATAATCAAAATGTTCAAGTAACTGATGTCTGCATTTCACACTGTATGCATTATTAACTAATTATGAGTGAATTACATTATTCATAATTATATCAATAATACTGTTGTGTGTTTACATAATTGGTGTTATAAAAGTCAACTCTGTGATATTGTGCACAACGATATGCCTTGAATGCTGCAACAAAACTGAACTTAGTGCTATGCTATTAATACTGTACATCAGTTATGGACAGTTTGTTTACAAACTTGCAACATTTGTGAGGAGCAAACTGCAGTGAGTGGAGTGCAAGGGCATTAATTCTTTGCTTTTGTTTTTAGTTTCTGAACAAGGACCATGCACAAAGACTGACAGCTGACCAAACAATAAGAAGCCACCCATTTTTTAAGGGCATGCGCTGGGAAGAGCTGGCAAAAAAACAAGTGCAACCACCCATCCGACCGCAAATTGTGAAAGTAAGTAGAACAGACTCTGCATTAATTTCTTGTCATATGCAGTTGGCATTAAGATCAGACGTTAGTGAGGGTAATAACAGTATTATAGCAAGCACACTGTCACAAAGTGATAAAACTTGATATGTACTTGTGTGTGTGTGTGTGTATTGTAAGTGTACATGTATGTAAGCACATCATGTACTGAGTGAAGTGTTTTTAAGTTGGTATAAAAACTCATACTATTTCACAGCATAAAATTCATATCAATGCGGATCAGCTACTATATTTTAGCAGGCTAGATGAAAGTTTTTAACTTCTTCTGGAAACAAGTGTGATAGTTCTATTCATTTCAAATGTAAATTGTGTAGACAGTTATGAAGAACTGGCTATCTGCCATATTTGTTTCTAAATATATTTCTCCGTGGGAAGATTCACCCAGTTTGTTCCTTAGTGACACACTTCATGAGGGCATTTTGGTAACGCTTTGTACTGACAACTAAAACCAGAAACTGAAATGATGCTTATGTATGAGTCAGAAAAATCGGGGTTGAAATTGAAGATTGTTTTCTTGTGGAGTGTGATGCTGTGTAGCTCGGTAGCTATGGGCCACTGTCTGCATCTCGTCTTTAGAGGATCATTAAAACATTATTATAAGTATATGTACTAATACATGAACAAAAGGAGGGACATGACCTCTACACAGGCATTTTATGTTGTATAATTCACATGGCTTGCACAGCAGACCTAAAATGCCTGTGTCACTTTCAAAGACATGTATTATTTTACGTGACAGTGTCTTGTTTCAGAGGTGACACTGATGTGCTATATTTTAAGTTCTAATTATCCAAATCAGTTACTTAACACATCACATCACATATCATCACTATTAACCTTAATTTAGTCTGTAATGTCTGGTAACAGCAGACTAACTCTTACAGTACTGCAGCGCTATTCCAAATTGGGGCACAGGTATTAGTACCATATTGAGAGACTGCAATGTGTGGCAGTGCATGGCTAGTGAAGATTAACAGCTGTGCAATTTAGGGCTATTTTCTGCACAGCTGGGAAACATTAAAGGAATTAACACATGTCTCTTTGTTCTCCTTACAGAGAAGTAAAGTGAATGGTCCAAGGAAGAATGCCCTCATAACCCCTGCTCTGCCTGTGTTTCATGCAGACAACGAGTTATTTAGGGGGTTCTCCTGTATGAATTGTCATCAGTGATATTTCACTGAACTTGATGTTTCACCAAGATGGAATGAAGATGATGGATAACAATTCTTCAGTGCCGACTGTGTTAGTTACATCTATATAGACCTATGAGAAGTGGAGGTGAAGTGACCCACTAAGAGAACTGTCTAAGTAGTGTGACGAGAATGTAAGTACCACTTGGGTGTAAAACAGGTTTAACATACGTAAAATCCACAGCACTTTCACTACAATTTCTTACTACCTCTCCTGGGTAATGGTGGCATTTAGCGTTCTAATTAGAATATTTACGGTTTGTCCACAGGAACAACTGCCTCAAGAGAGACAGATAGAACAGAGACCGAGCACCACCACCAGTGCGACCACAGGCACCGGCAATTCTTATGACCACGCCGGCCATTTGTATTGCAACATAGGCCCTTTTCAGGGCCAAACCGTCCACTTTTATGGCCAAAACGGCCCTTTTCAGGGCCACACTTGCCAATAAGTCAGTAAGTTAGTAAGTCAGTAACTAAAGTAGTAAGGAAGTTAGTTAATAAGTTAGTAAGTAAGGTTGTAAGTTATTAAGTAAGTTAGTAAGTAAGTTAGTTAGTTAGTTAACATCACAGAATATTCTATATTAATTACTTAGAGTATTAAATTTAGGTTACTTTATTTTAATTAAATTTGTATTATTCAGTCAGCCAGAAAACATTCTTGTAATAATTCTGTGTTCCACCACTATATTACTTTAGCTCGAAAACACGAATTCCAGATAGCATCACATCCCTATCTGGACTATTGTCTCGGATGTGGATATGACATCCTGTGCATGACGCAGGGTTACATATCCCCCCTCCAGGTCCTGTGCCTCACCGTGGCGAGGGGGTGTAACAGTGAATGATGCCTGCTTCTATGTGGAGTTACTGCAGATATCAGAGAAATATTTCAAGTGCTTGTGGGAAGACTGGATAATTTTAAGCTGATATTGTGAATGTATATTACTAGATTTTTAAATGACTTTACAATTTCCTGTCATATTCCACATATTTTCTGGACATCTCTTTGTTAAAACATGTTATCACCCGCCATATTTACGTAGAAATTTGTGTTACAACTTCATACTAATTGATCACCAAATCAACTAATAATTTCAGTGTAACTGATCATAAACTGGTATAGGTTTGTACTGTATCTGACACACAAAAACTGCCACTGCATACAGCAGCAATATTCTGGCATCCTTCACTGGCCAAAGCAGGACATGGCAAAAGCTTGAAATGTCTGATATCCGAATAGAAACCACATATCCACACAAACAACCACTCACTTGCGACTTCCGTTAGGCGCCAGTACGTAAATATCCTATAAGATAATATTAATGTAATTAAAGTTAAAGTTCACCGTAGAACAGACCATGACGGCCCAGAGGGGGAGTAGAGGTATAGCTGTACTCTTTCTTTAACCTCGACGCAAGATGGGGGAGCGTGGTCAACGCCACGCCCCAGTCGCTTTACCCCCGGGAATGACCCGTTACCCATTGTACAGGAGGCTGTGTCGGCCCCAGGGCCAATCTGGACAGGTGCTGGGTATCTCGCCCCCACCGGGATTCGATCCCCGGACCGTCCAGCTCGTAGCGAGTCGCTATCTCGGCCCATTATTAATATAGTACAGCTTAATACTATCACTCCTGAGGCTTATATAGTTTGTAGATATATCCTGAAGATGTCTCCACACCTCAAGCCGAAAAATGTTGCTGTAGTTAGGTTTAATTTGAAACAAACAGTTGTGTTGACAGGTTTTCTTTACTAACATTTCATACTGAGTTATTTATAACCTTGGTGCCTCATTGTTTCCAACACAATTCTTGCAACCACAAAAACAACAGCAGCTTCCGCGCTGTTGGTACGACTTTAATAATATAATTATTTTCAAATCGATGAAGTTGGTAGTGTGATATTTTAATACGAAACAATTAAAATAACAAATGAATATGTTTAAATATATTTAATATTCGGGGTTGAAATTGAAGATTATTTTCTTGTGGGGTGTTATGCTGTGTAGCTCAGTAGCTATGGGCCACTGTCTGCATCTCCACTGTACAGGATAATTAATAAATTATTATAAGTATATGTATTAATAGATGAACAAATGAAGGGACATGACCTCCACACAGGCATTTTATGTTGTATATTTCACACAGCATACCTAAAGTCTGTCACTTTCACAGACATATATTATTTTATATGACAGTGTCTTGTTTCAGAGGTAACAAGGATGTGCTGTATTTTAATGTCTAATTATCTAAATCAGACACTTAACACATCACATATCATCACTATTAACCTTAATTTAGTCTCTTAACATCTGGTAACAGGACACTTTTTAACATTGAAGGAAATAACACTTGTCTACATTACTTATACATTTGTGTTTCTTTTTACAGGCAAGTAAACAAAATGTGGACATCGGTGCCCTGATAACTCCTGCTGCTCTTCCTCTTTGTAATAAAGACCAGGAGTTATTCAGGGGCTTCTCCAAGAATTGCGGCCATCAAAATTTTGCCAAATTTTATGTTTAACAGAAGAAATGAAGATGATGGCTAGCAATTCTTCGGTCCCGATTGTGTCAGTTACACGTATATAGACCTAAGAGAAGTGGAGGTGAAGAGACCCACTAAGAGAACTATCTACATAGTGCGTCAAGAATGTAAGAACTGTTTGTGTGTAAAAAGGGTTTAAAGAATTGTTGAAAATATCTTTATTGCGTGCAACATGTTGGTACCCACATTACACTACTCTCCACATGGTGGTCATGTAAATTTAGGCACCTGTCATCGTGGAACAAGCTTTTGTATGCCTTCATCAAAAAAGGTTGCTGTCAAGCCTTGCAGCCAGTCTTGCATAACATGTTCTGTTTCTTAGCCACTCATCAGACTGGACGGCCAAAAGTTCCTGGAGGTGGAGAAACAAGTGGCAATCACGCGGTGCAACATTGGGACTGTATGGAGAATGCTCAAAAATTTCCCACAAACAGTGAACATATTCTCTCTTGACCACGTACAGTACATTTCCTGCAACAACAGAGTACATCTGCACTCTCATTGCCAGTGTACCATGTAGTGGACAAAATATTTACTGGACCTGGGTCTGGTAGAACATGGCATGTGCCATGACAGTACTTCTTTAATTGGAGGTTGTATTATTTATTGTAAATTTTTGTTAATACACATAGTGTTCTAAATACAGGAACTGATCATTGTTGTATGGTGAAAAGTAGAACATGCAACGGGCCACTTTTGGCCGTCCTTAATTGTAAGTTGTATACTTTTATTAGAAAATGTTGTTAATTTTAAGTTTATAATTAGGTAGAAAATGTTGTAAGTAAACTGTTGCTCTAAATACAGTCATTATTCAATGTTAGTGTGATGAATATTTGAAATTCTTGTAATGGTATGTTAAATAAATTGGTATTTTTTCTATATGTTATTTTTATTATCCTGGGCTATAATACTTGACATATTATTTGCCCCATCTGCCCTTAGAATCACACCTACATGGATCAAAGAATTTTCGGAAACTGTTGAAACGTATGGCAGGGGAAACTTGCACATACAACATTAGAGGAGAGTCAAAGTAATGAACCACAAGTTATTAAAAATAATGGGTGAATAAGTAACAGAACGTAGTTACATATTTTTGTGAATCACCAGATTACCAATACCGTTGTTCAGCATGCAAACCCACATTGACAGCTTGATACCTAACACATGACAGAAACAAAAAACCCTTGCATGGTGGTGCAACTTCTAATAATTTAATAAAACCACAATTCCTTGGCCACACCACCCAGCAAGGAAGTTACTAACACAGTCATCTCTGGTCCAAACTATAATTTCAAGAATTTACAGATCTGGCTCAAATCACAGAGGTTCATACAGAAAGCAATTAATCAGTGCAATGTTGGAGGAGGTAAGGGAGGCAGAAAGGGTGACAGAGCCAAAGAGTGTCCACATTGATGTCATAATAAAGAGATGATTTGTCACTGTACACAGTAATTCTCCTTTCAAGTTAATTGTAGAAAAAAGCGAAGATCCTATGCAGATGAAATTTCAGTGGGAACAAGCTTCACGATTAACACTAGCCAGTTTTACCGCAGGATTATATGGAATTCCAGGAAGACAAGTTAGGTATTCCAGGCCAAGTTCTTTGGAAGAAGCACTGCAAATTGCTATCTCAGTAGATCAGGCAGAAAAACAGGAGCGTAGAAATGAGTCATTCTACGTAGAAAGATCTTCAACGCATTATGGGGCGCGTAGGAAAACACACGGTAGATCCAGAGGAAACGGTAGGCAGGCAAGAGATGAACAACCTCACAGGGGGAGTAGTTCAAACGAGGGTACAAGAAGGAATGTACAGCCTGTTAGAAGTTTCCAGTGCTACCAATGTGGAGGCGAAGGTCATATAGCCAGAGTATGTCCAAGCAGGCCCAGGAAAAGTTGGTCAGAGGACACAAAGAAATACGTGCAGAGCAAAGATCGGGAAAACCCACAGGGGAAAGAGAAATTAGATACTAAGGGAAAACCCAAGGCACAGGGAAACTAAAATGTGGCAGATCTGGAGACAGCTCTATCTGTCACACTGTTGTTGAAAACGCTGTCAGTGCTCACTCAGCAAGAATCAGTTGGGATCGAAGTACGCCTACTTTGATCGTAACGATTCAAGGAATGACGAGGCGACTAATAATTGACACAGGGTCAAATATTTCACTAATACAACCTTCCACGAGTAGTGAAGAAGTGCAAAATACCGAGTTGATACCTTTTGGAGTGACTGGGAAAAAGTTGGAAATATTTGGAGAGCAAGAAATTGTTTTTGCGATAAATAAGAGGAAATTTAAACACCCATTTTTGGTTTGTAGTTTGCCAACTAAAGCAGCTGGAATTTTAGGAGTTGATTTTTTGTTGACTTACAATGCTCAGTTAGATTTAGGAAAGGAAGAAATATGGCTGTTCAGTTCTTGGAGACAGGGAAATGCTATCGCAAAGGGAATGCGCAACCCTTCTGCGCTGAAATATTCTCTGATTCCGACAACGAACAAACCAGGGAAGATTTGGAAGTACAGAAAGAGAATCAGATGCAGACAGTTAGAAAACCCAGTATAACCACAAGTAAGCCAACATCATACTTGGTAAAGTCTATTGGAACGGTGAAATTACAGCCTAGGGCTAGGCAAATCATAAAGGGAAAGTTAGATTTGCCAAGACAAAAGGAACCGCCAGGGTTAGTTTGTATAGAACCAGCTCAACTACCCTTAGCCGGAATATTTGCAGCCAGAGGAATTTCTAGACCCCATGCAAATGTCATTGACCCAGATGACAGTCGAGTCAGCAAGCATGTGACGTCACGAAACAGATGTTCGACGGACGCGTCGAAGTCAGCTGTTTTCGTCATGGTTGCCAACTTTAGCGACAAGGAAATAACTTTGCCGAAAGCTACAGTGTTAGGAATCGCAGAGGAGATTTCTGAAAGTTTAGTTGCTTCAATAAATGAGGGTCAAGAGTTCGAAGCCCGTCAAGAGAGCCAGGGACCGTCGACAAGCAGGATAGAGGAACCCCGTGGGAAATTTAAGAATTATTTGAAAGATAAATTGAAACACTTGAGTGTCAAAGAAAGACAGGTGTTAGAGCCAATTTTGCATCAGTATAGGAACGTATTTCATGATGAAGAAAGCAATGATTTTAAATCGACTAGTGTAGTTGAACATTGCATAGACACAGAGAATGCAAAACCAATTAGAAGGCCCCCAACACAGAGTGCCATTTTCACAGAGAAAGGAAATGGAAAGTCAGATAGAGAAAATGCTACATAAGGGAGTAATTCGAGACAGCAATTCGCCATGGTCGGCACCAGCGATTCTCGTTCCTAAGAAATCTTTGGACGGCACACCAAAGTACAGATTTTGCGTAGATTTCAGAGCGCTAAATGCAGTGACTAAGTTTGATACTTATCCACTCCCTGTATTTGAAGAGACAGTTTCCACTCTTCATGGCAGCAAGTATTTTTCAGTGTTAGATTGCTATTCGGGATTTTGGCAAATTCCCATTAGAGAAGCTGATAAGTGTAAAACCGGATTTTCAGTTCCTTCGGGACACTATGAATTTAACCGTTTGCCGTATGGACTAAGTAACTCTCCAGCTAGTTTCCAGAGGCTAATGGATAGTTTTGAAGAATTTGACAGGATCAGAGTGTTGGATTTTTATTGATGACATTATTTTGTATTCCGACACCATTGAGGAACATGCCAGTAGGCTACAGCATGTTTTGGAAAGATTTGAAAGGGCCAATTTACAATTGCAGCCGAGTAAATGTGTATTCGCACAAAGTGAAGTGCAATACTTGGGTTACGTTATCTCTAGAGAAGGAATTGCACCTTCACCTGATAAGGTTAGGTCAGTAAGAGATTATCCTAGACCCACAACAGTGAAAGAAATTAGATCCTTTATAGGACTAGCTTCGTTTTACAGAAGATTAGTGCCGAAGTTTGCAGAGATTGCAAAGCCATTAACTGAACTCATGAGGAAAGATGAGAAATTTCAGTGGGGAGATAGGCAACAAGCAGCTTTTGATAGCTTAAAGGAAATGTTATGTTCAAGTCAGGGCTTAGCCTACCCAGACTTTAGTCAACCGTTTATATTGACGACTGATGCGTCAAAGATTGCAGTAGCTGCAGTGTTATCACAGGAACAGGGCGGAGTAGAAAGGCCAATATCATTTGCCAGCCGCCAAATGAATAAAGCCGAGCAGAATTACTCAGCATCAGAAGCAGAGATGCTAGCTTTAACGTGGGGAACCAGGCATTTTAGATGTTATTTGTATGGAAAAAGATTCGTGGTCAGAACGGATCATGCTGCGCTGACTTATCTGCATAAGTTTGCGGATAACAACAGCCGTCTGTTAAGATGGAGCTTAAGATTAGCTGAATTTGATTTTCAAGTACAACATAGGCCAGGAACGAAAATCAAGCATGTTGATGCTTTAAGTAGGCACATTCAGCAAGTAACGGTTAGTGAAACCCTTACGAAAGAAAGAGTGAAAGAAGAACAGGTGAAAGACAAATTTTGTCAAACCCTGAAGCCAGGCAATGAGAGTAGTAGAGCCGAATATTTTCTGGATGAAGACGAGGTTATCTACAAAAGAAGTAGAACCACGGAGCACAAGTTAGTAATACCCCACAGTTTAGTGAAAGAAATGATTGCAATGAATCACGACCCAGTATTTGTTTGTCATCCAGGAAGGAAAAGAACATTTGAAATTGTAAGCTTGAGAAACTATTGGCCAGGGATGCGCAAAGACATTGACACGTATGTGCAGGGATGTGATGAATGTCAGAGGAGGAAATCAGGGAAAGAATTTAAAGCACCCTTAGGAGAGGTGAAGGAACCTATCTACCCTTTTGAATACACTTCAATGGATTTGTCTGGTCCGTATCCAGTGACGGCAGACAAAAATAAGTACCTTCTAACATTTATTGACCACTTGACCCGGTATGCAGAGGCTATACCAATCCCTGACATAACGGCAGAGACGTGCGCAAGAGCATACGCGACACAAATTATTGCTAGACATGGTAGTGGCTCAGTGCTAGTGACAGACCAGGGAAGACAATTTACTTCCATCTTTTTCAAGGAAACATGTAGAATTTTGGGTATTAAGAAGCTATTTTCTTCACCCCTACACCCACAATCTAATGGAATGATTGAGCGTTATCATCGATCGATGAACGAAGGTTTAAGTCATTACGTAAACGCTAATGGAAACAATTGGGATAAGCTAGTACCATTTTACTTGATGGCTTACCGAGCTACACCACACGGCAGTAGCGGGTACAGTCCTTATTTCCTACTGCATGGAAGAGAGATGGTTATTCCATCCATGCAAGACCTGAGAGCTAAGTTGTCATCAGAGGCAGAAACCCATGAAAATGCGAATAGATTGGAAAATTTAAAGTCCAGTTTGAAGAGAGCGTATCAAGAAGTACGTAAAAATAGCAAAAGGTCGCATCAAGTTAACAAGCAGTATTATGACAGGAAAGCCAAAGTGAGGACTTTCGAAACTAATGACATTGTGTACTTGTTCAATCCAAGCATAAAACCAGGGCAATCTAAGAAGTTCAAAAAAACCCTGGACTGGTCCTTATAAGGTAATAGAAAAGTTGTCAGATTTAAATTACAAGATACAGAATTTGCTAGGAAAGGAGTTTGTTGTTCACGTTAATCGTTTAAAGAAGGCATTTAATCCAGATGTGTGGAAATCAAACCAAGGGAAGAAGTATGTTAGGAAGAGCAAGAAAGAGAAGGAAGGAGAGAGTGAGGAAGAAGAAAGCGCTGTTTTACCTCCTAGGAGAATTAATTTACCACCTCAGTGCAAGGACAGGCAAGGGCAGGCAGACAGACAGGCAGACTTAGATAGGCAGGATATGCAACCAGTTGTGGACACCCCTACAGGCTCTCCACAACACCTAGATGAACCAGGATCGGCGAGAATCGATCCCAACTACAGACCACCCGACACCCCTAGGTCTCGTAGAGAATTAGAAGAACCATGTAGACTCCAGCCACCAGTAACTAGGCTTAGAGCGAGGTTGCAAGAACAGCAGGAACAATAAGATTAGGTAAATGTCTGTAATAGTGACCTACTTGTTATGAATGCCACAGTGTAAGTTCAATGTCCAGCAAGGGAGATAGCATTGACCACTCCCTACTACTGACACCTCCTTCAGATAAGAATGGTCCAACCCAGTGATACAAAATGGCGGACAGACTAGCAGCCGATGAATGTCACTCAGAGCTATATGATACTTTGTTATGATGTGTAGTGAAGACCAACCCATTTACAAAATGGCGGACAGGTTAACAACCCAGTATGTAAACATTCAGCCAGGTGTTTAGGTTGAGACAGATGACAGGTGAACTAGGTACTCATGCAACAAGTATAAGGTACATTGTTATAGTTAACAAACACTAGTAATGCATTTATGGTTTGTTACAGGTTTGATCTTCGGTTTAATACGAGCAGATGTAATAAATACTTCGTAAATAACAGCATAGTATTTTTGCAAGAAAAAGATGTAATGTTTACAAATGATGTTTGGAAAATTGTGATTAATGTTGATTTGTCCAGTTATGAAGATGTTATTGCTGAATTGTATCAAGAATTGGTTCATGCCCAAGAGTTTAATGACACTTATACCTCAGCAAGGGAATTACAGCAAGTAAAAGTTATTTTGATGTTGTTAGAGGAAAGATTAAATGGAGTAAAGACTATGTTACCTAGAGTTGATGCACGAAGAGGTTTAATTGATTTAGGTGGTTCACTTTTGAAACCATTGTTTGGTACAGCCACGGTGACAGATTTGAACACATTACATGACACAGTGAGAGTGTTAGATGAAAATGAAGAGAACGTAATACATGTAGTTAATCAACACGTGACGTACATAAAACAATTGGATGAATCAGTTGAACTTAATGCAAAGGCAATTACTAATTTGTCTAAATGGACAAAAGATGCTATTTTAAATTTGAATGATGGATGGACTAAAATGGAGTTAGGATTAGAAGGATTGTATAACATGACTAATAACGTTCGAGAAGTAACTATGGTAACGAGACAACTAGAATTTGCTTTAATGCAGCTTGAGATGAGCGTAAATGAAATTGTACACGCGATGGAATGCGTCAGGATGGGCAAAGTTCCCATAGGATTAGTAAGTCCAAACAAGTTACAAGAGTTGTTGAAGAACGTAACTTTGAAGTTACCGAATGATTTGGAATTGTTTGCTGGAATACAGTTCAATAATATGTATTTGTATTATAAGATGATGGAAGCAGCAGTTTTGGCTGATGTCCATAGTTTTAAATTAGTGTTAAGTGTACCTTTAAAGTCTATGGGTAGAGATTTTACTATGTACAGGATGTTTGTGTTTCCTTTACTAGTTATGCAGAGAAAATATGTGCAATTAGAATTGAAGCACCAGTTTCTTGCAATAAACTTGTTACACAGGCAATATTTGTTGCTCACAGACCAAGACATAACTCAATGTCGAGGTGATAAAGTGTTCATGTGTCCTACGAATCAAGCGGTGTATGACATGTAGTTAATGACGTGCGAATTAGCATTGTTTTTGCAGTCACCGGAAGTGCAGCGGATATGCCAAAGGAACTTGGTAATTTATCCAGTGTTACCCAGGATGATACGACATGGAGCCGTTCGAGTCTATTACTTTCCACAGCAACAAGGAGTACACTTCAAGTGTAGTATCAAGGGAGGTTGGCATACCTTCTCACTTAAGTTAAGTGGGGGTGGTATCCTCAGCAATGTAAGTTCGTGTTACATATCAACAGATAAATTGCAGTTCTATCCAGAGCTACGGGGCGAATTGAATTCTGTCCTTCCCGCACCAGCATTGTATGTACCAGAGCTACAACCGGTAGTATCAGCCCATGAATTGCATACCCTCCAGCAGCTGATGCCAGTCGACACCAAGGTACTCGACCAGATGGAAGCCAGGTTATCCGAATATCACCATGGGAGTAATGTAAATTCACTCATGCAGCTTCATGCAGTCTCTTTGGAGCAGGAGAGGCGCACCAATTGGCTCTTTCATGCATTGATAAGCCTAGGAACCATTTTGATGAGTTTCCTATCCTATTTTTGTTTCCTACCCTACCTAAGGAGTATGGTAACCAGATGCAGAAGAAAACCTAATGAGTTTACTCATCCAGATTCGAAATCAGAACATCCACAGACCATCCTATCCACTTCCCAGGGACAAGTCAGTCCTAAACCTGAATGTTCCTTGAACGAGTCAGCAGCGACACCAGTCAGATTCTCAACGTACTCACTACAGAATGAGTAAGGGTACCACCAAGAGGCAACACAAGGTAGGATGCAGATGTCCAGCTACATCGAGCTACGAGCAGCAGATTGGGAGAACGAAGATTTGTAAAAAAATTAATGAACTTTGAGAGGAAAAGCTTAGTTCAAAAGAAAGAATTAAGTGTTAAAGAACTTCCAAATTTTTGTGTTTTAAAATTTTGGTTGATTACATCATTTTGAATAACAAGTGTAAAGAACTGTGCAAGAAAAGTGTAATATGTTTACAGGAAGCGCTCAATGACATTGCTATAGCTAAGAGCAACATTGAGTCAGCTGATGACATATGAGTACACATTTAAAGTGATGTAGTACAGACAGTGCTACAAGTAATGTTTTGAAAGACATGAAGGGAAACTTTGAACACTTAAGTGAAGAGAATTTTTTTTGTGTATGGTTTAACACTTTTAAGCTTTTATTATGTATTTGATTGATTTACTTGTTTAATGTTTTGTGTATGACCCTACTAAATGTTCATTACAAGGTATTACCCAATTAATATGATGCGAGGACGCATCATGATTTGAAGGCGGGATGATTGTAGTGAATATTGGGGGAAAGGGTAAAATTTTTTGAATTTTGTGCATGATTTATAAGCTTAGTGAAACAATGAGGGAATATTCCAGTTGTAGAGCTAAGGTACAAGGGTCAGTTGATTTCCGTGAGACTTACACACTCAGTAGAAAGACCAAGGCTATGAGAACTGCAGGTCAGCACATAGATAGGAAGCAGTGCAAACTAGAACAATGTGTTTTAATTGGTAGATCCATATGTGGGAGGTATTGAAATAATGAGTTTGATTGGAGAATGAGTTATGAGCAGCCATTATGTGACGTAAGATTTGGGTGTGGAACCGAGGTTTTAAATAATGAGGAGAGACAATGCCTCGGGGAGTTTGGCTTCAGTTTTGGATGGAGTAATTTGAAATTCATAACTTGTAGAAAATTTGAAGATAACAAGTTTTATTTGTAACAGTGTTAAGTCGGCGTAGATAGGAAAGCAGCCGCAACATGTCAATTTATTTTGGTTAAACATTTAAGTGCAGATTAGTAAAAGAAGCGTCGATCATTTAATTGAAATGACAAGAGAATGAATGGCAACAGTGCTTGTTTATCAACAGAGTGATAAAGCGAGAGCAATTAAGTAGATAAGTGAAACCGCGTGCAGCAAAAGAGAAGTGGAAACGGCGTGAATTAATTGAATTATTGCGTCACTAATAGAGGCTAATATCATTGGCTATGTCGGTTAGTTCCGAGATGATCGGAGTGATCCTGATACAAGGTAAGACTGGTGCAAACCTGTTATTATGTATGTAAAAAGGAAACGCAATATTCCTACTAGGGGGATGTTAATGTGAGGCTACTGAAAGTGTGCGAGTCCAACGACGTAGACAGAATAAGGGGAATTTTATTTAGAGTTATATAGTAGAGAATAACTGGGGAAAATATAAAGAAACAGAAGGAAATTTAATAGATTATGTTATATTTGTTACTTTGGGTTTATTAGAGTAACTTTGTTGTATTAATAATTTTGTTGTTTGAATAGATATAGTTTTGTTAATAAATTGTTTGGTTTTTATGAGTTTGTTTACAGTATAAAATTTGGAAACCCTCCCCAGTGAATTAAATTGTTTAGTTAAGGAATTATCGTACGGAGTTACGATTGGTGGCAGCTACCAGGTGTACTGTTTGTATACACCTTTGTCGTGGTCTTACTCTGGGTTGTATCCGCGGAGTGGGCCCGCGTTACAATATCAATGAATCTTGGGCCCGCGTTACAATATCAATGAATCTAACTACTATACTTGCGAGAGATTTGTGGTAGACAAAATGCCACTGACACAGTGTTTCTCTCCCAGTACTTCAGTTTTCCTTTGTCAGTATCATTCCACAAATGCTCCATACACACATCTCACTCATCTACAACCGATATCATACAATCTTAGCAAATGACAGTGCCTTTAAACAACACACCAAATAAAATATATGTACAGTCAAGCACTCGTAACTGCAGTTGCTGAAACAAGCATGCTGAAGAGTTACCTGAAGCTTAATTACAAAAGATACAGCCTCAGTGGAACCAAACCTTCAGTATGACCCTGTTGTTGCGTACACCAGGTTAACTCTGTTGCTGGCACATGCCACTTTACTATTACACACAAGTCTCTATAATGTTATCTTGCTTAAGTTTAAGGTCAAACCCGTCACCCCCGCAGCTGTACACACGCCACTTCCTTTGTTCACACACATACACTCTGCCGCGTCCAGTTCCACTACTACCAACCCATGAACACACAAAAACGCAAGCATGGAACACAACATCCTCCCACCTTGACGATGACGGACATCCTCAACACACTTCACACGTCATACCGTTGAGGAACCTTCACTAGTCGGCCCCTTCGGTTTCGTGCCGGAGTCGGGCCAGGCGAAGCAGCAGGAACCTCCACCACCTTGGACCGAGGGCCATCACAAGGCACCTGTTTAAGCTTACTCAATATTTCAGGATCATCTTCGACTTCCAGGGGATACAACCTCTGTACAGGCCTGAGGAATTCTCCCAAAGCCATTTTCAGCCTCGCAAGCCGTACGACACCATCAGTCCCAGGTATCAACTCAAGAACCCGTGCTAAAGGCCACAAAAGTCTGTTGGTATTGTCACTACCTACTATGACAACTTCTCCCACCTTCACTTCTCGGAAGCTGCCCTTTGGCCTTCCACGATGCACAAGCATCCCAAGATATTCCTGACGAAAACGCTTTCTTAAGCTCTGGCGTAGATTTTGTAGAAAGCTCATCCTTCTGTTCAGAGCTTTGGCGTCCAAGTGGTCACAGTCCGGTACTCCCACCTCTCTGACATCTTGTAGGAAAAAGGAAGGAGTTAGCGGAGTCAACTCAGCTCCATCAGAAGACATGTACGTTAAAGGCCTTGCATTCAATACCGCCTCACAATCACAGACAACCGTAGCAAGTTCTTGATAGGTAAGACAAGCCCTTCCCAACGTTCGTTTTAACAGCTGCTTGATGACCCGAATCAACCGCTACCACCATCCACCCCACCAGGGGGCTCCAGGAGGGTTGAACTTCCAACCAATTCTTTGAGCCGAGCTGAACTTAAACACCAAGTCCATATCCAATCGTTTCAAGGAACTCTCAGCTCCTCTAAAGTTGGTCCCATTATCACAGTAGATGATGGAGGGTCTCCCTCTTCGAGCAATAAATCTTCTCAAAGCCTGTAGAAAAGCTTCAGTAGACAGTGAGACTATCAGTTCAAGATGAACTGCACGGAATACAGCGCAGGTAAAAATGCAAATCCAAGCCTTTTCTTCTCCACGTAGAACCACAGGCCCCGCTAGGTCGATCCCACATATCTCAAAGACGGAAGCATCCTTCACTCTGTTCTCGGGTAAGGGTGCAGCAGCAGCATCCATCTTCCTGCCCTCGAACCGACGACATTGTACACATTTGGAGATTACCGATCTGATGGTTCTTCGTCCTCCTAAAATCCAATAGTGCTCTCGCAAAAGACTCAGAAGCAATTGGACACCAGCATGGCAGTGCCTCACATGCTTATCCCAGATCAGTCTCTTCACCACAGAGTGTTCGGACGGCAAGACAATAGGACATCTGAAATTGAAGGAGCTTGTCTCAATATCAATTTCGTTTTCAACCTAATTAACCCGTTGTCCTCAAATGGATGCAATGTAACCAGACGTTTGTCCTCAATGCCATCAAAAGATTCCTCCTGGACAAGTCTGAAAACAAGGTTCTCAGCAAAATTCAGCTCATCAACACAGAGCTCTCCATTTCTTTTACATTTCGGGGTCCTGCAATTGCCGATGAAGCGAAACATCCAGGCCAACACTCGCACAATCTCTTCAAACTTAGAGAAGCGTCTAGTCAACCAATCCTTGTCTTTGGACAGAATGTTGAGACACACCTGGGTTTTCCTTTTTTCTTCAGCTACTGAGTCTTCTTCACAAGTCCAAAGATTACTAGGCCAGTTATCAAGTGGTCCCTTAAGCCAATCTGGACCATTCCACCAGCAGGAATCCAGAACTGCTTGGGTAAACAGCCTCTTGAGGGCAAGTCTGCGGGGTTCAATATCCCCGGCACATGCCTCCAGTGGTACTTGCTAGTCAACTTCCGGATTTCGGTGACTCTGTTCTTAACAAAAACAGACCACTGTTCATCTCGCAGAATCCAAGCTAGCACTGTAGTAGAATCGGACCACAAGTAAACAGGCATGTGATGCCAACACAGAGCATCTATTACAAATTGAACCAGACGAGCTCCAATAGTGGCAGCCAGGAGCTCTAACCGAGGTATGGTAGGCCTATTTAAGGGAGCTACTCGACATTTTGCGAGCACGAGCTGGACAGTAATGCCTTCCATGCCTTCCGCTCTCAGATACACAGCCGCAGCGTAGGCATCTGCGCTGGCATCACAGAACATGTGTAAACTACACCGATGCCCACCTCCCATCCATCGTGGAATTTTCAGCTCCTTCAACGCCTCTAAATCGCTCAACCAAGTGAGAAAGCTCTTCTTTAGTTCCTCCTCCAACTCACAGTCCCAATCAGTTTTTCTTTTCCAGGCGCGCTGAAGCAATAGCTTGGCATACAAGGTCGTTGGGCATAGAACCCCCACAGGATCGAAGACCCGCTGTGCCACGGATAAAACGACGCGCTTGGTCACAGTCTCCACTGCAAGGGATCCCCACCAGTTCAGATTGACAGAGAGTACATCTTCCAGGCAGTTCCAGTCGAGTCCCAAAACATTAATCTTCTCTCCGGCCTCTCTGCCAGAGTGCTCCCAGCATCTCAGTACAAAACCCCCACAGGCCATCGCCGCACATGACTCTTGTATGAAGGGAAACAGCTCAGCCTGGGAGTCAAGACTTGTAGCCAAGTTGTCCACATAAAAACTGTCTCTCAATCGCCTTACCGCAACCTCTTCTGATGCGCTCTGAGCCTGGTATGTACTAAGATGTTGCTCCATCACAGCCGCCAAAAGGAATGGACTACTCCTGACTCCAAAAACCACTCGCTTGTGCCTAAAAACCTTAATTTTGCCGCTAGTTTCATCCCACCAAAGGAATCGCAGGCAGTCTCTGTCAATTGGATTGACACTGATTTGCAAAAATGCCTTCTTGATGTCAGCAGATACACCCACTCTCCTCTCTCTGAACCAAAGCAACACGGTGGGTATTAGCTCTATTAGATTGGGCCCTTCATCCAAACAGTCATTGAGCGAGGGCGATCCAACTTCCCTTGCTGAAGCGTCAAACACCGGACGAATCTTAGTGGTGGTGCTAGCCTCCTTCACGACTGGTCGATGTGGTAGACAGTGACCCTCCTCGTGCACACCTGAGACTGTTTCAATGATGCCTTCCTCTTGCCATTCCTTGAAAACATCACTGTATCTGTCATACAGATTCTGAGCCTTCAACTTCTTAGTGGTGGTCATCAGGCGTCGCTCAGCTAAATTCCAATTCGAACTTAACAGGCTTCGATTCTCTTTCCAGGGTAGACAGACTTCATATCTGCCCTCTATATTCATCTTGACTGTTCGTTTAAAGTGGCTCAAAGTGTCCAAATGAACTTGTTCCTTGGTTTTCTTCTCAATGGGATCGTGGATACCAATTAAATCCAGTTTCCATAAGTCTGCGATTTCAGCTTCTTTAATGAACAAGGAAGTCACTGTTATGGCCAAGTTTGAGTTAACAGCCCCATCCCGTGGCGCCTTCCCCATCAGTGTCCACCCAAGATATGTCTCGACTGCCACTAGGCCACAAGATAACACTTCTCACCGACCCGTCAGCAGTCTCCCAGCAATATCCGCTCCTAGAAGGACCTCAATAGGCTCCACTGTCTGACCAATATCAGTCAATTTTATGTTTCTCTTCCTGAGCTCGGATAACCACGGTCCACTTCCAATGGTCGGAATGTCTCCACATATCACGGGCTGGTCCAGTGAATCAAAATTGCACGAGAAGCTCCCATCAAGATTGCCTAACCTGACCTTGTAACAGCGATGTTTCCGATGCTCTGTAGTTACGCCACCAAACAGAGAGTGGACAACTGCCTCCTCTCTTAGTGCCACATAGCCCATCCTCTCAGCAGTGTCCTTTAAAATGTATGATTTTTGTGAGCCAGTATCTATCAGAGCACGTACACATACTTCCCTTTTGTCAGATTTTAGTTTTACCTTCAGGGTCTGTAGAAACACCTTGGGGTTGTCCATCAGGCTAGTCATAGCAACATCATGTCTCTTATCAGACAGCACATGTGTTTTGTCATTGGATTTCAACTCTTTACACATCACAGTCACATGCCCTTTCCCGCAAACCACACACCGTGATTTCACTTTGCATTGCCGCGCCACATGTCCTTCCTTGAGACATGAGAAACAACAACCCCTTTTCCTCAACAGTTTCTGCTTGTCCGAAAACTCCATCTTCTGAGCAAGAAAACACTCATAGCTAGAATGCGTTTTGTCACAAAACACACACCTTTGCTTAGCCTCTTGCACCTGCGAGGCTGACAGCAATCCAGCCGCTGTGGGTACTTCTTCCTTTGGACACTGTTTCAAAAAGTGTTTCTTCTTGCATACCAAAGTGGATGCTTCCGGTGTTAATCCAAGACTGGTCATGGCAAGGTTGATCCTTTCCTCACCTTCCACTTCCAATCTTAAAAATTCCATTAGGCTGTCCATTCGCTCCCTTGCCTCTCCTCCCTGCATTGCGTTTTCTCTACGGTGCCATGCTCTTAGAAACTCCTCCGGAAAACAAGACTCTACCAAGGGAAACAACATTGCGGAACACGTGTTTGTCGTTACACCTAAAGTTTCAAGTGCTCTCAAGTGGGATTCCAGTTTATCGTAGAGTGAGGACAAGGATATCGATTCTTTGTCCTGATGAGCGGAGATAATCATTTTCAAAACCTCCCTCACATACACCTCCACCAGAAGCTCCTCTCTGCCAAACCTCGCCTTCAGGCTGGCCACTGCTTTCGAATAATTTTCACAAGTGGGCGGGAAGCTTTCCACAATTTCTCTCGCCCTGGACCCAGCTACTGTAGCTTGCAACAAATACTGAAATTTGTCGTCCGGTGATATTTCGTCATCCTTGTCGATTTTCTGGAACTGGCTCCAAAAGGGCAGCCAATCTTTAATATCACCACCAAATTTTCTAAATTCTAATTTCGGCAACTTGAACTTCCTTGTGTTTTGGTTACTGGTGCATGAGATGCTACCCTCGTTAGATGTTTGGCTGGATTCAAACCACAGCTTTCTCTCTATGAACTTGGCTTGATATTCCTCGGCTACCGCCATCTCTGTGTCTAGCTCGGCGTCGGCGTCATCTAACAGCATATCCAATACCTGTGCATCCTGTTCCCTTAGTGCCGCCGCCTTTTCCTCTAAAAGTCGGTATGCGACTTGAATGGATTTCTGGTCGGGTTCGGTGGCGGCTTTCAACTGATCGAGCTGGTTTAGCACCCTCGTGAATGCTGCACGCGTTGCCTTCCTCAGCCGCAACGCTCGATCTAACCCCATTGTTTTAACGTTACCCCTACGACTTATGAGTCCTATCTAAGGTCGCCAGATGTTGCGTACACCAGGTTAACTCTGTTGCTGGCACACGCCACTTTACTATTACACACAAGTCTCTATAATGTTATCTTGCTTAAGTTTAAGGTCAAACCCGTCAACCCCGCAGCTGTAAACACGCCACTTCCTTTGTTCGCACACATACACTCTGCCGCGTCCAGTTCCACTACTACCAACCCATGAACACACAAAAACGCTAGCATGGAACACAACACCTGTATTACAAACAATGTTGAAAGAAACAGATGTTGTATAAGTCATGCCATTATCCAGGAATTTATCTGGAAGGATTGATGAAAAACATGGAAAAAAATCAGTACTGTTGCAGTCCAAGCCGACATTCAAACCAGGCACCTCCCAAATACAAGTCAGTATTATCATGTCTTGAGCCAACTTGCTGGTGATTTGTTTTTATCATTTTGATGCAGTAAATTATATCACTGTGGTGCTGAAGTACATTTAAATAAAAAAAAACAGTAAAGTTTTATGAAGCATCACTAAGGAATAGTGTATGCCAATAGATAGAGGGGTGAGTAACACAAACAATTGTAGTATGAGCTGAGATGAAGAAGTACAACAAAAGAGAACATATTCACACATTTCACACTATAAAATGTACAGCACCCCATTTACTGCCTCCCAGAAAAAGCAATGTGTTAATTACTGAAGTTAAATTATTGGGAAAAATAGAGAGATGTGGAAATCACAACAGACTCTACACAAAAATATGACATAGAGTGAACTTTCCAGTAAACAAAATGCTGGATAAATGGACTTTTACTCTACACACATTTAATTTTCTTCTGACGTTTGTATAACAGTGAAAAATAAACTCTCACCTTTCACTTTCTTAACATTAATAAAATTATCAATACATTGAAACAGCGATCAACATGCCACAACTCGCGTGTATTTTCTAAATTCAATTAACTGTTTAACAACAGCTGACTGTAAGGTTCAGGATCCTCCCTGAAAATTTATTCACCTGATCAAGATATTCTTTAACAGTAACAGTTTCCACAGTCTGAAGTGTTCTAGTTACATGTTCAGATTAAGCCCGAGGTTTCATTACTGTTTCCACACTAGACCTACAGACTTCCCCATCCTAACACCAGATGAATCCAGTCTACAGCCTACCAAACTACTTCTATAAGATCCAATTTAATGTTATCCTCCAATCTACACTTACGTATTAAAATGGATCTTCAAGAAGTGGGATGGGGGGGCATGGACTAGATTGATATGGTTCAGGATAGGGTAAGGCAGAGAGGGCTTCTGTGAATGCGGTAATGAACCTTCGGGTTTCATAAAATGCGGAGAATTTTTTAACTAACTGAGGACCTTTTAACTTCTCAAGGACTCTGCTCCATGGAGTTAGTTAAGAGCTTGACAACTCCGTGCAAACGTAAAACTACACCGCCACATGCGACGCTTTCGTGCATTACTGCAGTCGGCATGGCTCATTGGCTGTGGGTAAAGCATGCTCCTGGTGGTAACCTATAGAACCACAGATCGAACTATGAAGCATGACATTGGCCCTCCTGTTTTGCCTTACCATCTCCTACACACACACCCCCACCACTCGACCAAATGTTCTACTAAATTAATAATGGCAGTAAAACAATAGCCAACTTCGAAATTATTACAAACCAACTAACTAAACGTATTAGGAAATATTATTTTATGTTAAATTTATATTAAATTCCGACATGCTTGTGCTCACATCAAATTTAATGTAAAATAATTTGGTATATGTATTGTCTAATTGCTTGCAGCTACCTACATGGTTCTATGTCAGGGATACAACTTTGCCTCGCAAAAGTGCCTTTGTCTGCCATGTACGTGGTACTAAACACAGCCACTGATCACCGGCTACAGTAACGCACGTCGAAACCGCTTGAGGCGCCACAACACCTAGTTACCAGGGGTCAATTCAACCTTCACTGGGTTTGTCATCGATGGTTTGTGTTGTAGTAGATCGTCGGAAGAGGTTAGTCTACCGCCTGTCGGTTTTAGCCGTGCTGTCAGTGCAGGTGGAGGTTCAGATGGTGTAGGTTGGTTGCCAGTGTATGTGTGTTGATGATTCATTACGAATTGTAGATCATTCGTCGAACAAGTACATAGAAGGTACACCATTTCCCGTTGTTAACCCCTTTGTTACGGTATGTGGGCTTTAGTGTGTGTTTGGTTGTGGGTAGCTCCTGGTGCTGATTATCAGCCCTCTGAGTGGTGTCAGCTTACAAGATTGTCATCTTTCGGCCCTAGCCCCACTCGCCGTACGTGTGCGTTGATTTGTCGTCTTCGATTTTTTTCGATTTAATTTTGAGGGTTTTGTATTCGCTTAGAGTTAGTCGTCTGCAGGTGAAATAATTTAGTAAAAGCCTTAGGGGGAGGAGTCTGGTGAGAGTCATCTAAAGAGAGTTTGAGGAATTTTAGTTTTTGTGCGTTGTGTTGAGCAAATAATAAAAGTGTTCGTAAAATTGAAAGATATTTTGTTGTTGAGTTATGTAATTGCCATTGGATATTTACGCGTGAGTGGTATGTCTGCTTGTATGAAATTACGTATTGTAATTGCCATTGGATATGTATGCTTGAGTGGTATGCCTGCTTGTTTAAAATTACATATTTGTTATTGTTTTCATTCTTTGGCTGTTCATGCCAGCAGAAATCACCATGCAATTTGATGTTGACAAAAAGGACCCAAACCTTCGCCCTTGACCAAGGGATGTTTCAGTTGGATAAAATGGGTGGAATTAACGATCGTATGGGCCATTCACATCTCTCATTAGACCATTGACCCTTGAAAATGAGGCCACTACGCTGTCTTGAAATGGAAAACGAAAACCCAGTGACATAGTGCAATATTGTGTATGAACTTATTGATGCCTTCTTTGCAATGCAGTTTATTGAACTAACTAAAAAAATACTATCTCTTGCAGATATGGCTGAGAAATCATTGCGTTTAAATCAGCGTGTTGAAGTTACTGGCAAAGATGTTCGTGGTATTGTTGCCTATGTTGGCAGCACTATGTTTGCAAGTGGAAAATGGATTGGTGTTATACTTGATGAACCAAAAGGAAAGAATAATGGGACAGTGCAAAAGAAGTCATATTTTCAGGTACATGTAAATATGCATTCTCATCCATTTTACAGTCCTCTTCAGGCTTTTGTTGTGGTTAGTAGGTAATATTACCATTTTTGGGTGCGTTTGGTGGGCTGGTTTTCCATTGTCTTGGAGAACCACACTGCTTTCATCATTAGGATGAAATTATTATCTAAGAATTGGAAACTTGTGAGCTGTTTACTGATTAACAGCATCTGTAAATACCTGCAATTTGTTAAATCAATAATTGTGACTGAAATGCTGAATGAATTCTTAATTTGAAATTTGCAGTATTTCTTGGTAAAAGTGTTGCATAGACAACCACAAGGATCATGAGTTGCTTTTGTTGAAAAGGTGGTAACACAAGAGTATTTCGAAATGTTAGTGGATGTAGAACTGTAGACAGTGAAGTGTTGTATTTTTCCCCTATTCTGCATTAATTCTCCTATTATTTTAGTGCGAAGAAAACCATGGGATATTTGTGCGACAGTCCCAGCTGACCTTGCTGGATGATTCTGGTACCCCTATTAGTGACATAGGAAGTCCATCTCCGGGTACCTCCACTGCAACTACTCCTGATGAAGGTGGAAAATCACGATCCAGATTAAGCAGGTGTGTAAATATTAATCTTTTATTTTTTTCATAATGATATATGTGCCTCATATTTTATTGTCAGGTTTTTTACTTATTCCACTTTTTTTTAGTTTATCAAATGAGACAGTAGTTTTAAGGCTCCTGAAACTCTGTAATTCTCTTAGCTGACACAAGCTAATTGCCCAGGAAGATAGTTTGTCTTAATGCTGCTACCATTGGCACACATTTAGGGGCAGAAATCTTTGTTCTGGTTGATGGTCAGTTTCTTGGTGATTCATTGATGGTATGTAGCTTGATATGAAAGGCAGTTAAAATATTAACTTCTCTTGCATTAATCTATAAAAGGATGAGTGGTACTGTCACAGACGACAGCTGGTACTAGTTATATCTAAAATGTTGGACTTCTGTTCTTTGTCTCAGACTAATAATCCCACAGTATTTCAGAGGTTAGATCTGCCTCCATCATAAGACAAGAGAGGGAAAGGGGAGAAACTACTCTGGTGGTCCCGTTGGAAAGAGCAAGTCTCAGTCCTTATTTCATCTGAAGACGGAGGCTGATTCAGCCTCTGAAATGTGTTGTTGTTAGCCTCATACAGTGTCCAAAATTTCAATTATGACCATGTCCATGTACCATTGTCAGAACCCTTTAAAGCTGTGCAGTTGTTACTATCTTCATTCAAAAAATTGACAAACGAAACTGTAGATTCTAAAAGGTTCTGACGATAGTATGTAACATTGAGAACTAATTGGTTTCTGGACAATGGACAAGGTCCAGAAACCAATTAGTTCCAAACGAAACTATTCAACTGTGAGAATGCCGTTATTAGTTCGATGTTTTTTTACCAGAAACTCTTAGTTTATTAACATTAATTAATTGTATTCACAATTTTAATACCATGTTTCTGTGTCTTTGTGTTCATGTAACAGCATTCGTAAGAAGGCTGAACCCACAACGTAAGTAAAGCTGAGAAAGTAATATATTAGTGTTGTTACTGAGTTTGGTGAACTGTGACAAGGAATCTGTATTAAACTATGATATTTATTCTCTTCATGCTGCAATATAAATTAGTGTGAGACGTAAGTCTTCTCCTGCCCACGGTCCAAGAACTAAACAAGAGAAAATGAGGTACAGTGACTCTGAATTTGCTGCTTTGAGCATTACAGAATGGTTAATAATGATATGTAATCTAACGGTTGGACTTTGTGCTTCTTGCAGATAGGATGAAAATATTGTTAATGAAATTGCACTCAGCACTCCTCATTCTTTTATTGGAACAGTTATGTGCAATGCCTCAACTTTACCTCACAGTACAGTCTTACAGAGTTTTGTTAATGTCTTTGTTAAGTCTACCAAGTATGCTACTCATGAATTTATGTTGCGGATGTTCTATTTTATATGGAATCATTACTCCAGATTTGTACAATTCTAACAATTTTATACTCATTGCTTACCTTTTATGTTGAATATACCCAGTTCTTATGGACCTGTATTTGATTCTTTATTAAAAGCTTTTTAAGCATAATGGTATGAATTGGGATAGCTCTGTCAATAAAGTGTCTGGTTATGGGCTGGCAAGGAAGGGGCTTTTCTCTTTGTGTTTTTACACCAGCTCTTGAGTTCTATTCAGTGCGTACCAATAGCTGTTTACCAGGGAGGATGCTGCCAGTGTGTGTTCCTGACTAAATACTTCCACATAAAATTTTGATCTAAAATGTGGAGGTTAACTCCGCACCCCTTGTCCTCATGGCAAGTTTTGCTGTTGCCAAATGATTCTACCAGGCATCCTGCTGGGTTCTTCTGCTTGCTCTTTCACACGTTTAGATGATGATATTTGTGGTATTAATAAGGTTTATAAAGCCCCATGATATAAAGTGTATTACAATATTAGTTGTTACTAATGTTTTAATAGAATTTACAAATGTGCTCATGTCTGTGAATGTGTTAATTTTATCATAAACTGCATAAATATATTCATGTTTATAATGTCACCTATTAGGAATCACAAGAATTCCATGCAGCAGATTTATATGGTAAATGAGTTCTTTATTTGTAAACATTTTCAGCTCAAGATTGTCCCTAGTCAGCAGCCGTAGCCATGGAGAGTTTCCTGGTAGAGATGACTCTGGATATAGCAGAGACCTGTCAGACCTTCAACAGACTTCTGAACCAGCTTCTAAAAGAGCTTCTTTTATTGAGGTATTTGTAGTTTGTACAATAGTTATAATCTGCTGGTATTTGTATGAAACGAAAGTTTGTAACTTATGTAATGTAAATGTTGGCAGTACAATTTATGGAAAGGTGACTGGAATTCATGCGTTTCATGAAGAGCCAAGGCAGCAGAGCCATTACAGGAAGTAGGCCACGTGCTAGATTACCAGGTTTTCATTTCTGTTTGTCATTGCGTCGATATTGACTTGAGCTCATGTAGCTTTCTGTCAACCCTCTGGCACCAAATGTTATGTATGTGACGTGCAGTGCAATGCTGAAAACACTGAACACATAAAAATATGTGCCCTTACGCAGCCCCCATTTAAATTCTGGTCTTCGACAAATCACCACGGTGTTTAATTCTGGTGCCAAATGGTTAACTAGGTACCAGAGGCTGTTTTTTCAGGGGTGTGACAAAACACAGTTACACGTTTGCTTTTTATCTTCAGAAAATAATTAGATGAATTTCACTTTTTAGAATTAAAGTTTTTACAGTGGTAAAAACTGTGATTGTGGTCTTCTGTGTTATGACACCATCTAGTCTGATGGGTGGTTGCTGTCTTTTTGTAGAAACATACTGATCTGTCTAGAGAATAGAACCATGTGTCTGCAGTATTGGTGCTCACCGATAATGCTGCACTTTGTCATAACCCGGATGTCAACAGTATGAGTGTCACCTTTGTACAATTTCAGGGCTTTTATGAAATCATTGACCCTTTGGCACTGGAATTGAATGCTGTCATCTGTACCTGATGTTTCGCATTTTGAGCATCACACTGCATGACGGTATACCTGATGTTAGGTGCCAGAGGGTTAATGTAATCAAAACAAGAATGGAGAGTAGGGCTGGGCACTTAGCATGCACTTGGTAGATGAGAAATTCATAAGAGGATTTCAGTCAGGAAACCTGAAGTGTAAAGAGAGTGTATCAGAGACTTAGGTTTAGATGGAGAAAATATTAAAAGTATTGTTTAAAAATAGGTTATGGGTGTGGAATGGATTCACATGGCTTTGGATGAGTGACTCAGCTTTGGGAGGAGGACGCTGTTCCGTGGAGTAATTTAGAATCTGGATTATGTGAAATAACTTGACAAATTTTATCTGTCTTAGAATTACTGGATTTCGTGACATAATTGTAAGAATTTCACTTGTTCTTATTTTGCGCTTGAATATTCAAGCTTAGGACATGATACCTTGTCAGCTAGGAGAGTGGCACATTGTCATATTCCAGAACACTTGAATCTTCATGAAGGGTGCTGTGAGAACCTCATATTTTATATTCTGCACCTCCTAATTAGAGTTTTTCATGACTATTGCACATCTGAGTTCCATTATGTATTGTTCTTTTTAATTCTCTGAACAGAGATATGATTTCTATGTTTGGTTTGTGTCAGTATGCTTCCATTTTTATTCCTGCACTTCTACACTAATCTTCTCCAAGTGTTCTCCATTTACCCCAAAATTGCTATTTTGTTGTTTATTTTATATCTTTGCATATTAGCCTGTCATCTTTTATGCCAAATTGTATAATGTTCAATTTATAGTTCCTTTAGCCTCACCATATAGATTGAAGGATTAGAAGGAAAGTAGTTCTTCTCATAACTTCTTGTTTATTGAATGGTTTGCAGAAAGGTGAACATGTGGGTCTTCATGTTTAGTGTATGGTACAGAGCTGAGTGTTGATGTAGTGAATTTGGATGGATGTTATTTGTTTTATGTTGGTATCTGTGGCCATATTTGAGGGGTCTAGCATCTCTTGCAGGGACAAGTGTAGGCAGGTATGTAGGCGATTCATTCAGCAATAAGGTAGCAAAGTGACAGTTGCTGTTGGTTCAGGTAACACCTTCCGTGTGTGTGGTCAGATCTGTCATTTCTAATTCAGATACAGAATGTGTTATGTAGTCCATCTGGCAGCCAGGATGAATTCGCTGCGGTCTTCATCTTGGTTTTCCACCATGATCTCAACCACAATCACAGTTGCGATCCCCATAGGATAAAATACATGACCATAGGCACCTTTTCTCCAATTGTTGCAGTCATTATTTTGTGTTTCAGAAATTCCCTGCAGCCTCTAAACAGGGGTCTGCACCCTCTAAGCAGGTTCATGTAGCCTTGAAGCAGGCTTCGAAAAGATCACGAGTGTTGGCGGAAGGTAGCGATGGGGAGAAACAAGTAAATGTACTTTTTTCTCTCTGTCAGTTTCCATGAATTACAATTATTTCCCTGTTTCTTTTGCTTGATTCCTTTCCCACTGGTGATATGTCTCTTCTTCATGCTCCATTTACTATAACATACACTATGTATTTGGAATGTGACGTCCATGATCTAATCTACTTTCCTAAACTCTGATGCAAGAAAAAAAGTGTTTTCTCCTTTATCGGTGTTGTTCACTATTGACTCAGACATTGTAAGCAACATCTTCTGATTTTATCATTTGCATAAGTTACATAAATCACTTGTATAATTTCTGTCCATAAAAATTTTCAGTGCAGATATTCCAGGTGTGGTTTGCAGACGTTAAACTTTATAATGATTTATTATTTGATTTTTCAAAATATTATTCAGATTGGTGTGTTGTATAATATCAAATGAGATTCGAAGATGACCATGACAAATGAGTAGACACAGATGTGGAAGGATAAAATTATGGCCTGTTTCAATGTACAGTCTTGACATTTGCTAGGAGACATGCTAGGGTCATGATGGCTGGTAACCCAGCCAGGATCTGACCTTGGTTCCTACCACATACAAATTTATGTGACTGCTGTTAAAGCAACTGACTTGGAACATTCTCTAAATCGTCAAGAATGTGTAACTGCAGCTTTTGGGGTTTAATTACATTGTATGTTGGAAGCTATACTGCAGTTACCATCCGCAGAGTAAATGAAGTGGAAGAAGGAAAAGGGGCTTTGTTGTTAATAAGAAAGAATGGGGGAAAACAGTTGAAACCAGACTTTAACTCAATTTTTATCCACCTTTGTGAATGAAATTGTGTAGGTTGAACATTTTGCTGGCTTTACTGATGGTGCTGGGCAGGTAAGTGCAGCTACAGCTAAACCCTAAAAGTCAAACGTACGTATGGATGCAGGGTGCAAAGAATAAAGTTTGCAGAACCTGAGGACAGAATAACACAAATGAGTCAAGCATAATAAAACCATTGGAATGCAACATGATTTCATATTTATGTTTTACATTAGTCATATATAACCCTGCATACTTTGGCATGATGGTGGTGGCGGTGGTGATGATGATGATGATGATGATGACGACAACAGTGAAGACAACAACAACAATATAACTACATATTATATTATGTTGGATTTTACTGAAACATGAATGATATAAGAGTATTTTAATCTTTTCATTAATAAATTTGAAACACTGTTGTATTTAGGTAGTTTTATTAAGTTCAACCTGTGAACAAGAAAATAGATTCCTACTCATTGGGCTACTGGGTAGGGGTTCAAGTTATGAGAGTGGCGCTGTCTAGTGGCCCCTAGGTAGAGGCTCAGGTTTTGACAGTGGCTGTGTCAAGTGGCCAAACAGAGTAGGATGCTCTTCATGTCCTCTCCATTGAAGATGGAAATAGCACCTGTTTTCAAAATGTGGATTTATATTATGAATATGGTGACAAACAAAGACCAAATGAATAGCCCAAAATGGTGTGCAGTTTATAGTTTCAGAGAAACATTTAGCTATGCATTATATGGGTTCATGTGATTTATGTACACCAATGATGCAGTAATTTTTTGTTTTTAATTTGAAGTTTAAGATTGTGTGTCTAGAAGATAGAAAGCATGTTGGCATGCATACTAGTTTGATGTTGCTGTTATTCTAAATTTTCTTCAATGTCTTGGTTATGGGTTGGGCAACTGGAGACCTGGGGTTCACTTGTCAGTGGGGTCAGAGATTTTTGTGTTCTCTACAGCATCCATATTGGCTCTGGGACCCACCCTGTCTCCGGTGCAAAAGGTAAAAGGGTTTTTTCCCCCCAGGAGTAAAGTGACAAAGGCGTGAAACTGGCCACTCATCTTCATCTAGTACCTATGTTAAGAATGCATGGATCTGTACCTACACTCCCTCAAAAGTCTTTATGGCATGGTGCTTAATTAAGCACAGGGACAACTTTATTTTTTACCTTGGAGCTGGGATAGTAAATGGGTACTGGAAGGATGCTGAGGGTTCCAATGCCATGCAGGGTTCTGAATTTTTATCTTTTCCATCACATTCTGATGGGCTTTCTAACTCGCTAAGACAGTTTTGAATAATGAATGGCAAAGTTTTTGGGAGAGAGTGTTAATTGACTGTGGGGGATTACTGCCCTCCCAGAATGATCTTATTACACATACAAGTTGGTCACATTAACACTCAGCCAGGCTGCTTGGTTTGTATTACAGTAGAATTTCTTTAATCTGGAAACTGATACTCTGGAAATCCTGACACTTTGGCAGTTGAGGATAATAGACCCAAGTCCAGAAGACAGCCTCCGAGAGTGTCTGTACATCGACCTTTATGGCATCTCCTGACCCCTTGTCTCCTGCTACATAAACTTCTTTGATCCAGAGTCTGCTCTCCTTCAGCACACCTGGTAGAAAACAAAGAGACTCCAGAACACATAGAAGATGACCCTGAACCAGCAGATGAAGGAAATATCCAAACAAAATACTCCCCTGGTCAGCTGTGCAGCCCAAATATAGGAGCAGTAACATCAAAATTAAGTGCAAGAACTTAGGTCAGTGTAGGGTCTGTTTGATAACACTATGTAACACGATTTTTGTTCCTGGATAGTAAGTGTTATTTTCTAATTGCTTTTATCTAAAAAGTATAGGAAATGGCTATTATTCCTCTCAAACTTTGCTTTTGTGACCAGGACATTGATATTTTGAAATTCCCCTATTTCCTATGAGAAAACGGGCGAATTTGCGTCTTTTCCTTCACATAAAGTCAGAAAAAAAGCAATATATGAATCAAAATTAACATGTATTTATACTACAGTTATACAAAAGTGACCACAAAACATTTAGAAGTGAGTAGGTTTTCGAGATTTACGACTATACTGTAAATCACTTCCACGAATCAGCCCCCAAATGTAGTCTCCCACCATGTTCTCATTATACTGTCCTTGGTAGCGACGTTCAAAGTCCAGTATATCCTGGTGGAAACGCTCGCCTTGCTCCTCTGAGTACGCTCCCATGTTCTTCTTGAATTTATCAAGATGAGCATCAAGGATATGGACCTTGAGGGACATTCTGCAGCCCATTTTGCCGTAGTTCTTCACCAGAGTCTCAACCAGCTTCTCATAGTTTTCGGCCTTGTGATTGCCCAGGAAGCCCCTAACCACTGCGACAAAGCTGTTCCAAGCCGCTTTCTCCTTCTTAGTGAGCATCTTGGGGAATTCCTTGCACTCCAGGATCTTCTTTATCTGTGGTCCGACGAAGACACCGGCTTTGACCTTTGCCTCAGACAGCTTCGGGAAGAAGTCTCGCAGGTACTCGAAGGCTGCCGACTCCTTACCTAAAGCTGTGACAAATTGTTTCATAAGTCCCAATTTGATATGTAGTGGTGGCATCAGCACCTTCCGTGGGTCCACCAGTGGCTCCCACTTTACGTTGTTCTTACCCACAGAGAACTCAGTCCGCTGTGGCCAGTCCCGCCTGTGGTAGTGCGCCTTGGTGTCCCTGCTATCCCAAAGGCAAAGATAGCAGGAAACTTGGTAAAACCGCCTTGGAGACCCGTCAGGAATGCCACCATTTTGAAGTCTCCAGTGACCTCCCAACCGTACTCATCATACTTCAAGGCGTCTAGCAAGCTCTTGATGCTGTTGTAATCCTCTTTGAAGTGCACCGAGTGAGCCAGAGGAAGAGACAGGTACTTGTTCCCGTTATGGAGTAGCATGGCTTTGAGGCTCCTGGATGAGCTGTCAATAAAGAGGCGCCACTCGTTCGGGTTACATGCGATTCCAATTGCCTCGAACAGACCGGTCACATTGTGGCAGAAGCAGAGCCCATCTTGACGGGTGAAGAAGCTGGAAAAAGATTGGTGACGCTTCCTGTGATCTGTGACTTGCACACTTTCATCCAACAAGTTCCACTGCTTGAGCCTAGACGTCAAAAGCTCGGCATTGGACTTGGTGAGATCAAGATCTCTGATCAAGTCGTTCAGGTCTTTTTGGTTGGGGTAGTATGGATTTCTCTCCTGAGTTCCATCTCTCAAATTGTAGTTTGGATCTCCAACGTCTTCCTCGCTGTCTGACTGATTGCTCTCTTCTGAAGACAGCTCCTCTCTCTCCGGAGGAGTGGGTACGGGAAGCTGAGGGCAGTGTGACACTGGGGCGATGGATGAAGGAAGGTCCGGATACGTGAAATGAGGTGCCCAGGGTTTGTTTTGATCCCCGACAGGCATGCCGAAATATGCCTTGTAGGCCTTACACATTTTAGCAGATGCTTCCACAGAGTACATTTTCGCTCTTGTCTTGATAAATTGGCCGCAGACATAGCAAAATGCGTCTGCCGGATGCTTACAGCGTCTTGATGCCATTTCAGAAAAATGCAGATAAGCGGCTGAAACTGAAATTTCAAAATATCAATGTCCTGGACACAAAAGCAAAGTTTGATAGGAATAACAGCCATTTCCTATACTTTTTAGATAAAAGCAATTAGAAAATAACACTTACTTCCCAGGAACAAAAAAAAAGTAAAAATTTGTTACATAGTGTAATCCAGCACCAATCCGGTCCCATGGGTACCAGATTAAAGGAATTCTACTGTATGTATTAACAGGAAGTTCTGGAAAAACTTAACAATGTCTGATTTCCTTTAGAGAAACAAACAGAATTTATAAATCAACTATTTAGACTTGGTGAAATATTTCTGCACCACATGTTCACTTGTGTGGACTGCCTCTGCTTGAAATTATTTATACTTAACCTAAAAGTTTTGCTAATCTTTGTAATTGTTTGTATATAGTAATATGAGACACATAAATGTGTTCATGTATTTATTGATCGTAGTATCAGTTCTTACATTCATAGCTTTAGTGGTTTATAATAAATTGTCATCAGGCAGAAATATATGTGTGCATTGTGCATTGCCAGTCATTGTGTTGCTATTTTAACTTCTGCAAAAACATTACCTTGTAACAATTTGCATATCTCTTGAATGATGTTAGAATACAGAATTTCAGGCTGTGCATTAGGTGACACTTAGAAGTTCGCATAGTTGCCGCGTTGATTTTGTTGATAACGAGGAATTAAAAGAGTATGGCATAATGTTCTTACCAAGGGTCATGGAAATTTCACTCGTTGAGGAGTGAATGGAGTATCAGATATGTGGAAATACACACACATAATTGAACTAGACCATAAGCCTACCTTTTCTTAGAAATGAAAGTGAGTTCAAAATTGTATGAGGTAAAAATACTTCAGTTGCTCATATTATTTGTTGTTTAGTTTAAATAACTTGTTACCATAATGGATGCTTTAATAAATTCATAAATATTATGATCCCAAACAGTTTTTGTATGGTGGTATGTTATGGTAAAGATGGTGCAGTGCTTTGTTTTTTATTTTTTCCCTAGTTTTTGTGTGCAAAATTCTCCTCAGTTTCTTAATGCAAAATTCATTACAAACCCACATGCTGCAGAACATGTAGTTGTTTCTCTGTTTTCTCCCTTACATCTCGTTATGTGTGACCCATAGCATGACCAAGTAACAGTTGATGTTGTGTCACTTCAAAAGGGCATGTATACAACACAGAAGGAATATTTAGATATTCCTCGTGAATTTCTTCTTATTTATCAAAATTGTTTGAAATGCTGATACATGTAAAATGTCATTCTTTTTAAATGTTTGTGTTGTGGCTCTTACCTCTAGTTACAATCTGTTCAGTCTCTTAGTTGGTAGGATGATGATAAATGATGATGATGATGATGAGGAGGAGGAGGAGTTGGATGGCAAGAAAAGAGAACTCACAGGTAATTGTGTGCTCCTACTGTGTGGCACCTATTAGATAAAGTTACTCCCTACCACTAGACCTGGGTTGGGTCTTGCTGTCTTGGGTGTGGGTCCAGTAAATTACATCTTTTGCACTATACCTAATGTATACCCTTCCCTTGTGCTTGAAGATTGAGACACATGTGGTCTTTGAAACATTTGTCAGTATTATCCAGAGAGTGGGCAATGTCTAAAGAAAATATTGTGATGGTAAAAGAAGAGCAGCATGATTAAGTGGTGAAATCGAAATTTCTTCATAGTACTGGTAAGAAAAATTGTGATGTCTTATTTCCTGGGTTTTCTAAGAGGAAATCCTTTTTTTATTATTTTTAGACTGGATTTGTGGAAACACTGAAGCCACAGTATATTCCAGGCCAAGCAATGATTTCTCCTGGTGCATCTTCTTGTTCCCCTAACACAGTTGAAGAGAAGCTTAACAATTTACAGAATCAGCAGGAGTTTGAGAATCTGAAATCTGAAAGAAGAGACTTACAAGAAAAAATTGAAACATTGAAAGGTATAATTATATATATTTTAAGAATCATGTTAGGTATTCAGTATACCATAATTAGTTTCAGCATTTTAGGTGTAAAAAGTAAAATTATCTTTTTTGGTTATCATTAACCTCTGTGATGTGATTGAGCGTATTTGCCTGGTTCTTTCTTCTTGTGGTTGAGTAGACATAATTCAAATTTGCAGTCTTATTGTGTGGATTTTATTTATGTGATACATTTCGAAGCTTATGTCCTGCCATTCAGGAATATTTTCAAATGATGTCACTTGTATTATGGACATAGTCTAGTATGTATGTAGCTCATCTGATAAGTTATTATGAGATACACTGCAATACCTCGGCTACCGGATCAAACTGCGAATATGTGGTAGAGTTTCTGGATGGGATTTGAATCTTTATATTCAAGAATAAATTTTCATTTTTAATTTGGGTGTTGTTCGTTCTTGAAAGTTTTAGCTTTTATGTATGCTGATATTGACAAAAAAAAAGCAACCATATCTGGAGCAAACAATAGGCACTTCTGCGTGTATGTTATAGAAACAGGCATTTACCGTATATTCTCGAATCTAATCCGCACTTTTTTTACAGTTTTAGAGGGCTAAAAAATCAGATGCGGATTAGATTCGCGGTCTAGAGCTGGATTTTGGAAAAATGATTGAGCTGCTGTATAATATAACAATAACGTAATTAACGAAATTAATAAACAACGTAAGAACAATACAATACAATAATCTATTATTTTATTATTTATTATTATAATTTATTATTCATCAGACTCGCCGTCATCACTCATAATTCGAGGAATGTTCAAAGATCTGGCCTTCTTTATCGCCTCCTCGCGAGTAGATCATAATCACAAACAGTCCAGTCTTGCGTCTCTCTTGAAAAAACGTGAAGACTGCGTCATCAATTTCAGGAAATCGTCCTTTCTTGGGTCCAGTGAATTTCCTTCGTGACGCCTCACACCCGCTGATCGCTGCCTTGTGTTTCCGCCATAGTCGAACGTTGCTTTCATCAACTCCAAAAATTGCAGCGGCTTTGCGGTTTCCATTCTCCTCTGCGCACCGAATAACTTCACGTTTGAACTTTGCCGTATATGAGAGTCGTTTAGATTTCAGGTGTCCCTCTTCCATAACTACGGTACACGACAAATTGGAACAAACACCTCCCACGTTTCAACAACTAAAGATCAGCTGGCTTCAGACGAGATTGCGCACGTCTGTTGCGAAAGGCCCCGCCTCTATAGGTATGACTCATCGGCCACAGGCGTAGCGTCGGATTTTAACGCATTGGTAACATCCAATATTATTCAATCAGTCGCCTCGTGGGCAAGGGGTGGTTGAAGGAAAGGTGCGGATTAGAATCGCGAACAAACTTTTTTCTTTTAAGAAGTCGCCAAAAACTGGGTGCGGATAGATCGGGTGCGGATTAGATTCGAGAATATACGGTATATATACATTTTCTTTTCTTCAACATGTTACTTGGCAGCATAACATGGCATGGAAGTTGTGCAGTTTCTTCAGTCGAAATATATTTTAGAATCCTTTGAGGAAAGTGTCACTTTTAGTGACAGTGATAGTGATAGTGTTTAATATATAAATCCAGAGCTAGCAAATTGGGTGTAATTCAGAAGTGGGGGAGATGCTGGTGTAAGTAAGGCAGTGAAAGGTTGCAAGGTTAAAGTTACCACATTGTCATTAACCCATTATGTGTGCATTAACACAGTGTGGTGTGAAAGTAGTACTACAGTACAAGATAACCTCCGTATTTTTTCATGTAATTTTAAAAAGTGTCCAAACTGGTGAGTACCATCATGGATATGCAGTTCACATCTCCCACACCTGCACACTGGTCACAGTTACACCATCACCTCCTACTCGTGCGGTAACAGCCTTGCAAACCTGAGAAGGAATACTTTTCATGGTAATTCACAGCCGTACTTGAAACTTCAGTGCTGCTTATGCCACACTGTACAAATTTAGTGCCCAACATACACTGAGTTATCAGGACCGGCCTGAGACAAGCGGGCGTCCCAGGCAGCTGGCCCGCCCCTTAGTCTGGCCCTGTGAGTTATTTCTTTCTCTTTACACAGTGAAACGATTGCAAGACAAGGAAAAACTAAAGGACTTTGACAAAATGAAATTACAAATGGAACAGCTTCTTGAATTTAAGTCTCGTATAATGGAGTCACAGACATCTCTTCAGCGAGAACTGCAGCGTGCTAAGCAGGAAGCTAGAGAAGCTGTTGAAGCTAGAGATGTGCATGCTGAAGAAATGGCAGATTTGTCAGAGACTGTGGAGATGGCCACTCTTGATAAAGAGATGGCTGAGGAGAAGGTGAGACTTCTGAACTGACATTTTCTCAGTTCATTCTACTTTTAATTCGTGATGAAAATCATCTTTGTTTTTGTTACCATATATTTAAATGTTGACATATTTTAAAATGATTGGGTTACTTTTATGTCTTATTACCTAGTTTAATGCTGTAATGTGTTTCGGTAAGGAATAGCCGTGGTTGTCCACACAATTAATTCGGAGTCCTAGCAGGAATGAGTGTGTAGTCCATGAAATCAGAATGTAGTGCACACTTTTTGCTTCTGAATGCCTCTTAGAAATTGACTGTGTGTTATATTTGTGGACATTCAATTCCCTTAGATTCTTTAGTAGAAGAAATATGCACATTTCATTGAAAGATTTCCAAAAATTGACAGTTTCTTGGTGTATGTAGAACAGTTTAGTATTTTTTAAAGCTTATGATTTAAAAATGGTTGTTTATTACATTATACTCGTAAACTACATTTTTCAGCCTCTTTTGGCCATCGTCATGTGTATACTAGGAGGAAGGATAATTGCAAGCATAAAATTTAAAGATTAGAATAAGATCTTACTCTTTACAGTTGGATTCAGTTTGTTAGAATAAACATTCATATGTCTAATGCAGGTATCCCACTTCAACTGTAAAGAATAAGATCTTATTCTAACCTTAAAATTTTATGGTTACAATTATCCTTCCTCTCAGTACTTTTTGTGTGTCGGTATACCTGATGATGGCCAGAAGAGGCCGAAACATTTAGCATAAAATATAATAAATAAGGATATATATACGTGAGTTGTGATTGACGGTATATTTATTCATTTTGGTTTGTACACCGAACGTTTCTCTGTCATCAGGTGGAAAGGTAGGGAGGTACATATGCAGATGGTTCCAATAGAATTACAGTTGTAGATGACATACGTACATGTATAATTGTGTGATATTCTTAATTAAATTGCATAAGCTTATTTGTGCAGTATGGGCATGAATGTAACATTTTTTGTAGGCAGAGACATTGCAGCTGGAGCTAGAAGCAGCACAAGAAAAGATTGAAGAGCTGACCTTAGATTTGGAGATAATTAAAGCCGAGATGTCTGAAAGAGCAGGAGGGGGAAGTGGTGAATCTGCTGTTTCAAAATATGAGATGAAACAACTCGAACAGCAGAATAGCAGATTGCGAGATACTTTAGTAAGGTTAGAAATGATTTATTATACAGGTAATCAAAGTCAAAAAACCCTTTGCTGCACTGAAGATATCCCTGTCTGTAACGTTTGTGATCAGATCTGTACAGTTTGCAGTAAGTCGTATTTAGTCTGCTCTCTTGACAAACATTTGGAAGTATTTGTACATTTCTTCCAATCCCAATGAATCATGGAGCTAAGAAATATTTGGCAGTCAAAGAGTTAATAAACTGCTTTGTTACGATGAAGCTTAAGTACCTTAGTAACTGTGACATTTCTTGGGATATCACATGGACACTATCTGAACCACCTCATGTACCAGTCAGTACCGTAATGCTCTGAAATGTTAGCGTTGCACACCAGTTGATATCCCAATGGTTAACTACATATTTTCATATTTGTTGTTAAAGAATGCGAGACCTGTCTGCTCATGAGAAACATGAGTTCCAGAAGCTCCAGAAGGATCTGGATCAAAGAAAGTCTGAGATTGCTGAACTGGCACGCACCAAAGAGAAACTAAGTGCAAGAGTGGAAGAAATGGAACATCAAATTGCAGACTTGCAGGAGCAGGTATGTGGTTCAGTCACACACCTGCTGTCATACATCCAGCATTAGGAGTAGAGTACAGGCAGGTAGCAGAAATAATTCATAGTTTAATCATGGACACAAAATCTATAATTTTATACAATAAAAATATGTTTTTTTGGCATATTCACACTGAAGTGTTGAAACTATATATGCATTAGCTTTGCCATGTCTGTCTGTCTGTCCACAAGTGACAACTTTGAACTGGTGAATGGATTTTCATGAAGTTTGACATTTGTGAGTTTATTGAAAATTTTCAGCACATTCCAATTTCGCTTAAAGTTGGTTTATTTGAAACTTAAATGGATTTTTGATCATATCTTGAATGTAACAATCCAAGAGGATGTGAATCCTCACTACATGTTAATTGGCATAAAACATGTTTCAGACAGAATTTGTGAAGCACACATTCTAGGCTTAATACAATTTTCCTTAAGTCTCGTGGTTTTTGAGGTAATAAAACAAAGGGTTTTATGGTATTTCATCTCAGTAGCTTGAAAACTGTTGGAATGATATTGATGAAATTTATATTGGATGTTTTGCTCATCTGTTGCACCCCTTTCTTCTTCTTCTTCTTATCTTCTTCTTCTTCTTCTTCTCTCCTCCTCCTCCTCCTCCTCCTCCCCCCTCCCCCCTCCTCCTCCTCCAAAGGGGAAGGGGGAACGGAAATGACACCGGATGTCACACATTAGTGCAATAAGGGACTAAGTCTCATTTATACATTTATTTCACATACAAGCATGTTCATAAATTATGCAACAGCACTACGTATGGGTACGAATATATGTAATTATGCTACACGGTAATACACCCACGCATGACCAAGAAGTTGGGTCTCCTGCTTAGCAGACCCATTCTCATGCAAGTAAGTACCTATATATAAGTTCTGAGGATATCCTAACCTACATTTACGTTTACTAAACCAATTATAATTATTAACACCTACAGTAAAATTATGATCAGTTGCATTACTGATCCCTTTTAGGTGAAATATTATCCCAGGTACTTTACTTGCAAATGCTGATTTACCGTATATTCTCGAATCTAATGCGCATCCGAATCTAATACGCACCCAGTTTTTGGCACTTCTTAAACGAAAAAAAGTTAGTTCGCGATTCTAATCGCACCTTTCCTTCAACCACCCCTTGCCCACGGGGCGACTGATTGAATAATATTGGATGTTACCAATGCTTAAAATCCGACGCTACGCCTGTGGCCGATGAGTCATACCGATAGAGGCGGGGCCTTTCTCAGCAGACGTGCGCAATCTCGTCTGAAGCCAGCTGAGCTTTAGTTGTTGAAACGTGGGAGGTGCTTGTTCCAATTTGTCGTGTACCGTAGTTATGGAAGAGGGACACCTGAAATCTAAACGACTCTGATATACGGCGAAGTTCAAACGTGAAGTTATTCGGTGTGCAGAGGAGAATGGAAACCGCAAAGCCGCTGCAATTTTTGGAGTTAATGAAAGAACGTTCGACTATGGCGGAAACACAAGGCAGCGATCAGCGGGTGTGACGCAGCTCCTTCAGAAGTGGCGCGGTGGGTGTCGGCTGCATGGAAAGCCATCCCGGAGAGCATTATCGTCAGATCTTTCAAGAAGTGTTGCATAAGCAATGCTTTGGACGGAACCGAAGATGACATTGTATGGGAGGACGATGTTGAAGATAAAGATGATAATGACTGGGTGGAGAGCACGGATAACGATTCAGTTATGAGTGATGACGGCGAGTCTGATGAATAATAAATTATAATAATAAATAATAAAATAATAGATTATTGTATTGTATTGTTCTTACGGCACGTACAGCAGCTCAATCATTTTTCCAAAATCCAGCTCTAGACCGCGAATCTAATCCGCACGCGAATCTAATACGCATCTGATTTTTTAGCCCTCTAAAACTGTAAAAAGGGTGCGCATTAGATTCGAGAATATACGGTATGTTCTTCTCTTGAAAGGAAGATAGAGTGTTTCATAACCATACAAGACAACAATTGTTATTTTGTATATCTTGGTTTTTAGATGATTGTGTCTACCCTATGTATGTTAAAGGTTGATGCAGCACTGGGGGCAGAAGAAATGGTCAGCAACTGGCTGATTCAAAATTGACCCTTGAAGAACGTGTGAAGGATTTAGAGGAGACGGTAGCAGATTTAGAGGCCTTGCAGGACATGAATGAACAGCTCCAAGAAGGTAGCCGAGAACTGGAGATAGAACTGAGGGAAGAAGTAGATCTTGCTAATTTTGCTACCAGGGAGGTATGATTCTTGTGGATAACTTATCATGTTTGTGAAGTGGGCTCATGTAATTGTCCCTGAAAATGTAGGATAAATTATTGGATTGTATAGTGAAGTATCTCACAGCACAAATGGACATTGTTATTAAGTCATGTGCATTTATTACATTTGTATTATGTGTGTACTTTCAATTTATGTAGCTTGTGTAACATACCTTACAGTTCACAGGAGATTTCTAAAAAGTTGGCTTTTTGAAAATGACTGATATTTCCTTGAAATATACTACTGCTTGAGTGTAAGAGAGTTTTGCAATTATTCATTCCAGGCACAGCGTGAGAAGGAAGCAGCATTAGAAACACTAGCGGACCGAGAACTGACCATTGCTAAGTTCCGTGAACTGGTCCAACGCATGCAGGAACAGAATCAGGAGCTGCAGCGGCAGCTGGAGAGGGAGTCTACCAGACCTGTTTCTGCTCTGCCAGAAATCCTTGATTTCAAGGTACAAGTTTTGCTGTTTCATATAAAGGAACAGCTGTGATCTATGTTCATTGTTAGACTTTTAGCAAGTCTCAGTTTGTGATTATCTCCTCATGATATTATTTATTTATGGCCTATTTAATGATGAAACCAGTAGCATAGATGATGTCATGTCAAATGATACGATGATTATTTTATAATGACTTTTATGGGATGTGGAAGGAAGTGGTTGTGGTCTAGTTTGAGGTGTGAACCCAGAATTTACCTATAAGGACTGAGGAAAACCACAGAAAATCTGTCAGGATAGCTAGTCTCTATGCTGAGAATTTAATCTGGAACTTCATAACACAACAAAGCATTGCAACGTACTTGGCCATGACTTTTGGTTCCTTTCCTGTAGTTTCACACCAAATAACCTGGAATCACTACAGAATTATGAAATAACCTGTGATCCAGTCACCTGCCATGATGATTTTAATTTTATTACCTTTAAGAGTATTAGGTGAAGTATCTAAATCACACATTGTTCTTAAGATACTTACACTATTTATAAATAATGATAATTTTATTTCTTTAGAAAATGTTTGCTGAAAGTAAAGCCCATACGAAGGCAATTGATTTGGAGCTGCGCCGCATTGATGTACAGCAGTCAAATCAACATGTGCAGTACCTGGCAGCATATATGCCTGACACCTTTATGAGTAGGGGAGGTATGTGCTTCTTGTCCAACTTAACCTAAATTGTGAGCTGTGATAACCAAGGTAGTAAAGTGGCCAGCTGTGGGCTGTGTGCCTCAAGCAGGATTCCTGGCAGCTATAGGAATTTTTTCTTCTTGAAATCGGATTGCCTCAGGGCAAACCCAGCATCCTGTCCAGTTGATACCAGGGCCCCTTTCTTTGAGCTCTAATGACCACTGCATGGAACTTTATCTCCACTGTCAGAGTGAATCATCTTGTGACACAAGATTCCTCCATTTGGGTCTCTCAGTTAAGGTCTTTCATATGAACTTTAGCAAAGTTGTCAAGTTGTGCATAACTGCAGAGATTTTTCGATTAGACCACTTCCAGTTGATTTGCTGTGTTGAAATGGTGGTTCATATGAATAATGTTCAATGGATGCTGCAAAGCAGAGTGCACTGTTGCCAGCAGTGAGTAAAGGATTCTTATTATAAGGCAGTATTATTTTGTGTTCGTTTAGTTTACTTATAACATGCTGTGACACTGTATTCCATAACCATTCTTCATATTAAAAGTAACCCTATTCCAGTAGATTAAGGTGGAGTATTATAAAATACAAATATGTTGGATTGTAGGAGACCATGATGCAGTACTGGTATTATTGCTGATTCCACGGCTGCTCTGGAAGTCAGAAATCTTGTTATCACAAGTGAGGGACAAGTTCCCACATGTCGAAAAAATTGATCGTGTTGCAGTTGTGAGAGACCATGCTGTTGAACAGTTTGCTTTCAAGTCACGACTCAGTCATTATGTCTACTCTCTTCAGGTATGTACATTATATTTGTTGTGATACCATTTTGTGTATATATTTGTGATGACTCATTTTACCAGACTGCAGTAGAGTCTCTATGTTTGGGGTTTCAGACTTTTGTGATCACCCATTTTAATGCTGTTGCTTCAACCTATTGTGACCCATTCTGATGATTTGGGATGATGAGACCACATGGCTGGTGAGATTTGATCCACGAGGGAGGAAGTATCGCTGAGCTCAGTAAAATATAATGGGGAGCTTCATTATATGTACTCCTCTTTATATTATTTGTGTGATTAAATCAAGGAGGATGTGATGGGCAGAGCATGTGACACACATGGGGAGAAGAAAAATACATACAGGGTTTCAGTGGGGAATCCTGAAGGAATGAGACTGCTTGTAAGAACTGGACATAGATGAAAAGATAATATTAAAATAGATGTTAAAGAGATATGATGGGAAGGTATTGACTGCTTTCTTCTGGCTTGGGATGGGGATATGTGCTAGGCTTTGGTGAACGTGGTAATGAACCTTTGAGTTTCGTAAATAGTGAATTTCTTTACTATCTGATGAACTACTAGTTTCTCAAGAAGAACCCTGCTACATGGAGTTAGCTAGCTTTAACTGCACTGCTGGTTTCTGATGTATTATACAAACATTTTTTTTCCCATATTTTCACTTGTAATTTACAAAAGCCAATGTAACTGTATCACTTATGTGACATGATTTTCCTAAAAGCATTAGACATCATCTGACCACTTACTCTTGTGGGTGGGCAGTACTGTAGAATGACACTACTACAATAAGCATACAGTAAGCAGAGGATACCCTGCCAGCTATATGGGTAACAGTACGACCCTAACTAGAAACTTGAAGCCTCTATATGCAACTGAAACCCTTTGTATACTGTTGTGTTGTACTACATGTTTCAGCCTGTTACCTGGCTCAGCTGGAGATGATCGACCCATATACTAGTATTATATTTACTTTTTACAATTAATCACTACATAATAATTATTTTAATTATAAGCACACAGAATTTCTCCCTTTTTTCACTGAATCTGGAGTATACATACTCTGCGTTTATGTTATTTACTGTAATATATATTTATTTATTTTTAACAGGTTTTATAAGTCAGTGTCACTGGGTATTCTGAATGTAACGGTCAGTTAAGTCCTCGTAATACTGCTGATATAAGTATCTGCCCTGCTTCTTCTTCTTCTTCTCATATACTACAGTCTGTCCAGTTGTAAATTTGATTGTATTGTTTTTTTCACAATTTTGTTTTTTATGGGGTTGGGATGTCAACCCAATGTCCAACCCCCAACCTGGAGAACCAGGGTGTCTCTCTTTGTCTGGAACCTCACTCTTGCCCTGTCCAGCCTGGGAGACCCTTCCAGTAGTTACGCTACTGCTGGCATAACTCTTGAGATCATTGTATCACCCAAGCCCCACTACCAAGACAAGGTGGAGACACCATCAGGAGGAAATATTGGTCCTAGTGAAGTATTTTGCTCCGTTTGAAATTATAACATGATCCTGTTTCATTAGATGTTAAATTTTGGAAGAAGACCATGTTTTATACTGAAGTAAGTATGTTAGCAATAGTTGCTGCTAACAGCTCTGGATTTAGCGGACTATAACTGCATTCAAGTAATGACAAAATGTTTACACACACGACACGAAAACCAACTGCACGATTTATGTGCTGAGGTTTGGTCTGTAAAACTGTTTAACACTTGTACAGTTCAGTGGTTTACCGACTACAGTTGAAAAACACACTGTGGAAACTTGCAACAAAACACACACTGAGAACTGCTCTTTGTGACAGTTGTTTGACTCACTTTCACTCCCTATATAAATCACATGAAAACGTGTGTAATACTATAGTATGTACTGCATGCCATTCAGGTAATTCTCTGTGTTACATATGTATTTCCAGACCATATTGCATCAATTTCTGCATGGACTGAATACGTGTTCACCAGATACGCTTTTGAAAGTTGGGGCAGCATATCCTGAAATGGCAGTACAGGAAAAGGCTGTTGATATGTTTATGGAGCTTCTTAGGAAGGACCAGGTACTCGTTTTATGATATATGGTGTGGTGTTTAATTAATCTTACAGAGAGCTGTCATTTACACTATATCTTGCAGCAGATCTCTCCTTACAGCAGAACTTATTGGTAGTACCACAAGTACTTAGGATATTTTATTGTTGATTTGCCCATTGGCTTGTTCACAGCTTGATGAAAATGTGACCACTGAAGCTCTAGAACAGTGCATTGCTTATTTCAACACAATTTACCCAGTCTTGCTGGGTGGTGAGACTAAAATGAACCAAACACATCTGTTGGGAGACATTGGAAGAGCGCTGTCTTCAGCATGCAACAGTATTCGTACAGATGCTGTTGTGATCCGAACCTTAATACAGGTATGTGTGAATACAGCGAAACTCATTGTTCATAGTTTTCTGCGAACTTGCTAGTAAAAGTTGTAAATAAAGTGTTAAAGCCTGAAGGGAGGAGACAACTAGGAAGACCCAGGGATAGATGCAAGGTTAGTATTAAAGTGGATCTTTAAAGAAATAGGATGATTGGCTGTGGACTGTTTTTATCTGGCTCAGGACAGGGACAAGTGGTGGACTATGGTGAACATGGTAGTGACCATCATGTTCTATAACATACAGGGATTTCTTGACTAGCTGAGCAACTATGAGCTCAAGGGGGACTGCACCCTGTGGTCAATTAGTAAGGTTTATTTAATGACATTGCCAGTAACTTAGCCCATATTGTGTCAAATGGTAGGATAATGGTGAATGAGGAATTGGAAATGATTGGGAGGGAAGAGATAGTGACTGATTTGGTGTATTTATCCCAGCTTTTGATTGAAATGACTGAGGAAAGTCATGAAAAATCATAGGCTAGCCAGTCTCTAGGCTGAGATTTGAACTTGAAATGTCCAAAGTATGAAGCAGGAGTACTTCAGTGCTATAATATTAGTGCAATCAAAATTGCATTGTTAAATAACCTAAGAATTAGTCTCTCTTGTGATAGAGGCAGGAGAAACTGCACAGTTTTTGAGGGAATTTGTTTTATTTCAGAACAAATTCAGAAAGCTGAAGTCATATAATTTCAGAAGTGTGGTAGAGTTATGATAACATTTTATGTCTTGGGAGATGTACTGAGTGTTAGAATTACAGTCAAGATGCAGTGTGTTCTGAATGTTTGTTGCATTTTTGCAGGCTGGGCAGGAAACTGGAGATATGGGTTTGCTCAGCCAGTACCTTGTGAATACCACAGAAGTGCTCCAGCAGCAACTAAAGCATATCAGACTTCGCATTCCACAGGAAGGATCGGTAACACAACTTGGCTTCCCAGACAGTGTCACAGCTACAATACAGCAGTGCTGTCAGCATGCCGTAAAAGTTATGAAAACTCTGCACGACATTGTAAAGGCTTCTCTGCAACAGATTGCTCTTGCTGGAGGTAGGCTGAAATGCAGTGAAATCTAAATTTGAGGTTTCTTTGGGGAGCAGTGGATTTGAACATTAAACTGAGGAAATTTGACACTGATATTACTGACTTGTAATCAGCAGCACTGATCATTGAATGAAAAAAAACTTTAAGTTTAGGAAATTGGGGGTTTTGTGGATTATGGTCATGAATTCTTGTAAAATGTGTAACTTTTAGGCTGGTATATCAAATTTATATTACTGAACTGAATTTTTTTTATGTGCCATTTAAATGAACTGCATAAAGTGAATGCATAAGGGAATGTTTGTGTTGCTTGCATGTTTTATCTGTGAAACTGCTAGATAATTTTGGTATTGGGGTGGTGAGCAGATTTGCTTTTTGTCCATATTGGTCCAGTATAAACCCTTGACTGTATGTTCTTATTTTTCTTATTTACTCCTTGGTCCTACAGTCCTTGAAGAACCTTGACCTCTTTCTCTTTACGTTGAGCTCTGTATGTCATTCTCTTCATCATCCACCCATCTCAGTTGGGGCCTTCCCACTTCTTTTCTGTCTTCTGACTTGCTTTAGAAATTCTCTTAGCAACCCTTTTTTCGTACATTCTGATCATTCCCTAGCCACATGAACCTTTTCCTTTTGATGTCCACTACCAGCCTTCATACATTAATCAGACTTTATAAATTCTCACCAGAACAGACTAGTATGAAAGGTAGGAGCTTAAAACACAAGGTCTAATTAGGGTGTGAATTTTTTCCTAACTTTTTCAGTATTTTGAAGACAAGTTTTATAGTCTGGGAATAGGGATTTTAAATCCACCTGTACTACAGACGTGGTGTCAATATTTTAGGTCAGGGGTAACAGTTTGGGTCTTGAAGCCATATTTTAATTCAGGGTAACAATATTATTATTTAAAAAATGCAACGTCTGGCTGACTTGACTGTACATATATGCTTTTGCAGTAACGTGACATACAGCAGCAAAATTAATGACATAAAATGGAAAATAGAGTGACTTTGCAGTATGTCAGTAGTGTAGGTAGTTCTGGAACATCTGTCTGCTGTGGGTGATTGTTAAGGCTAATGAGGTATGCAAAAGGGCAAAGACTGTAGGCATGAAGTTTTTTAGAAACTGTTTTGCAAATGTTTTATGTAATTGTATTTGTTTTTCTGTTTCATACAATCCTGTATAAAAGTTGAAGTCGAATTTGGAAGTTGTTGGAAATAATGTTCTAATGAAATGAGTATAAAGAAATTGCCATTGTTGCTTGCAGAGGTCATGATCATGAACTCTTCTGTTGGAAAATTTAACGTGATTGTGTGGTTTTTAAGTAACTTATTTAAAATTGAAAGTGACAGCACAAAACTTAGGTACAGTGAGAGTTGCCAGTTTATAAATACTGCAGAAAAATGTGGCCTGTAGCATCACATGCAAATGTAGTAATACAGTGAGGAAAGGGACCATGAGCTGTAATGCCATGAAGCGGAATCTTACATATCAAATTACTTTTCTTTTCAGATTTAGATACTGGCTTACCTCATGACAAAGTGAAGGAGTTTGCACATGTTTCAAGTGACAGAATCTTTGAACATGAGGACCATGGTCCTGTCGAGAGTTTGAAGGCATCAGTTGGCTTTATTCAGACTGAGGTGGCAAAGATTGCACAAGCTATGCAAGATGGGGAATATGACATTAGCACAGTGTCCAGCACTGAAGAGAAGGTACAGTGGAAACATTTGGACCAAACATTGGTGTAACACAGTAGCATCAGTTCTACTGTTCTAACTCAGGCTTTCATAGTTTTTCTCAGCCTTTCCTTGCAAGTTGTAGGCCTCCTGCATTATAATTACCGTCATGATATCACGTGTTAAGCTTTATCCTGTTTTGGTTACAAGGATTTAAATTGATTTATCCTGTTTCTTTCTTTCTTCCCCCCCCCCCTGCATGCACCACTAACATTATGTACCCTTCACTGTATACTGATACAGAGGCAGAGAATTTCAGATTATCATTCATTTTATTTATGATGCTCTTTTTTTGCACACTGTTACATAAGCCCATCACAGCTTCCTTACATAAACTGAGAAACAAACAAAATGTAGTCTTCTGTGCATATGTGGGCCCAGTGTTTTTTTGTTTGGGTATGCAGTGTTGGCATCTTTTTTATTATATTTATTTTATTTTTAGTATTCTACACAAGTAAACACTCAATGTTAAAAGTAAATTAATGGTGTTCTTGGTTATAAATCATATATAATATGAAATTTGAAGTTCACATGGTGGTAGTCTGTTAGATATGTGCTGAACATTTCAGAGAAATGTGCTGCCTCCATCATCAAAATAAAGGAATCAACCCACATGATGAAGGCAGCAGGTTCTGCTGAAACACTGTTATATATATCCATCACATCCCAGAAGATGGCTGACTTTGATCACATATGAGTTGATGTATTGAATATTATAATATGGAACATACAGTGCATTATGAAGCACGCTATTTACTCCCGTTTAATAAATCTTTAACTGCTGATGCAAGTAGAAGCTCCTCCCACCAAAAAAAAAGAAAGCCGTGCAGACTTATTTAAGCAACAGAAAATATAAATGACATTGAATTTACTGCCTCCTTTTCAGGATTGAAGCTTGTATCCCTGTTCTTATTTTTTTTTAAACTCTGATGAATGGGAGGAAGCCAGTTTCCCTGGCACGTCAGTAATATACCTTATGTAATACCCTTTGTGTGAGTGGGTGATTGAGTGAGTCACAAAAGAGGTTTTGTTAAATATTCTTGAGCAAATCACAGTAGAGTATCTGCTCAGTTGGTTCAGTGTGTAGAAGGAGTGTTTATATTTAACAGTGCAAACACTGAGCTTAATAATTTCAAAAGTGTGCTGCATTTGGTAATGTTTTCAGGCTGTGCCCCCTGTTGTTCTGCGAGCCCGCACAGTGAAGAAAGAGTTAGAGGAAACTAAAAGTTTGAAGCACAAACTAGAAGCTAAAGAAGCAGATATAAAGGTAATCCATATGCTGCAATACAGTATGCTCATGCAGCCAAGAGGACAATTGGGAAACACAAATAAGCATATAACATGGTTATTCAGATTTATCTTATTTCCAGCTGACTTATTGGATCATAATGCTAGTGATTTGTGCAAGCTTGGCTATGATTAGGTATGTGTTGGTTTTCTGGAACAAGGATTGACTCTGGTTAGCTGCAGGTGACTTCCCTAAGTTTATGATGTACTGTAAGAATTTAAACTGATATATATGAATATAAGAACTGTGGAACACAACATTTGATTTACGTAGTTACAGTATTACACCTGTACTGTTGAATACCCTTAATAAGTGAATATTGACACTCTGATACATCTACCGATTTTCACTTAAGAAGCAATCACTGGTGGCCGTCGTTTGTTCTTGATTAATCATTTTAGTTGGAAAATGTAAAGGAACTAGTCTGGTTGCAAGACCTAGGCATAGATGGACTGGCTTATTAAGATGAAGGTTGGGATCAGTGTCAGGCAGTTGCAAGCACAGTAATGAACCTTTGGTTTCCATAAAGGGCAGGGAATTTCTTGACTGATGGAATGACTTCTGACTGCCAAAGAGACGTTAATTGTACTGTATGTCAGTGACAAACTGAAATTGTTTGCACTGACAATTGTGATTGTAAAAATTGGTAATAATGAAGTGAACTGTTCAATTTAAGGAGCTGAGGATTACCTTGAAACTTAAACAAGAGGAGATGAGTGAAGTTACTATTAGAAGAGAAATGGCAGAGAAAAAGCTTGGAAATGTGAATAAGGACTATGAACTGACTATTGAGAAGCTGCAGGTAAGCCAGACAGGCCACAAATATAACATTATTCTGATAGTTGAGGCCTCATAGCGATGTTGTTGAAGATTCAAGTCTTCTGGGATGTGATGCTGTGTCACTGGGCAAGTAATTTACAACATTTTGAAGGATCGTGCATCTTCATGGTCAATCAATCCGGTCTTAGGCTTGTTGCCCAGTGACACAGCATTACTTCCCAGAAGACTTATATCTTTGTCAATATTCTGGTTTTAAGATTGTCATTTATGAGCATTTTAATGTGTGGGGGATCATTCAGACTGTGTGTCAACATTTTATAATAATTCCTTTAAGTCAGTAAGTTTCTCATAAAATTTGATATTAATTCTTTATTGTAAAAACTTTTCACCCATTTTTTACATTGAACACACAGACTGGCATTAATAAATGTGACCACTGAACCAAGATAACTGGAAGCTTGATTAAACAGCTTCCTGCAGCACAATCAACAGCACATTAGAAGTTTTTTTTACAGCTGCCAGAACTTTTTCATTACTACAACACATACTTATCCTGTCTTGCATTATTCATAAAAATGGCTGCACATAAGGTTCAATGTAACATGACTTGATTTGACCATGTCCCAGTTCAGTTATACAGCTGTTTTCATGAATACGAACGCATCTGTTTTAGCGCAAATTGGATGATGCACAGCAAATTTTGAAACGGAAGGAGAAAGAGTTTGAAGAGACTATGGATCACTTACAGGCTGACATTGACTCACTAGAATCAGAAAGAGGAGAACTGAAGGAAAAACTGAAGAATTACTCCAAGAAAGCTCTGATAGAGGGTATATCAAAATCAGCAGGTCAGTTGGTTACCTGTTTTGTGTCGCTACATAATAACTTCTATATGCCACATGTCTTGCAATCTTATATTCTCATTTTGCTTGCTTGTTAGATGCATTTTGAAGAAAAACAGTGGTAAAAGCATCTGTTTTTTCATGTTTCCGTGTCTGGGTGTAAAAAGTGTACGTAGCATGGTCCATAATGGTAAAGTTGCAACACGTAAAGAAAAATTGTAATTTCTTTTGGTCCTTCTGATGTCAGATAGTAATAAAGTTATGAAGATGATGTCTTTCTGGGATGTGATACCATGCAATCTGGGTAGATAGGTCTCATTCAGGGGTCCACAAATTTTTCATAAATGTAACAGCCACCTCAAAATTCTAGGCACCACAAGGGTGACATGAAGCAAGTTCCATACAGAGGAAGATACACAGATACTGGGCAGCATTGTACAGAATTTAGTCACTTGAGTGACCTGGTGCCCGGGATTTATGCTTCCCTGGGGTAGCTAACTTACTGCCTCTTCTGCCCTGAAGATGGAGGCAGCAGGTTCCTCTGAAATGTTGGTATCTGTCTGTGACACTATACAGTGTTGTCGTAGAAGACTGCAATCTCTACCCAGTAGTAGTTAGTGCACAGTAATTTGTCTGAAGACTTTGCTCAAAGAATGTTCTTATTTTACCAGCGAGTTCTCAAAGCCCAGTGCAGTACCCTTCAATGCCAAGCTTGCCTGCAATGGTTCGTGATTCACCACTTCTAATCCAGCAGATCAAAGACTTGAAACTGGCACTCAGAAACGTTCAGAATGAAAAACTGCAACTTCAGACAAAACTTTATAGGACCCAGCTGGACAGTTTGCAGCCTCTGAAGGTGAGATGCTTTCATATCCCGTGTTCTATTTAATGATCTTGCACCAAGTAAGCAATGCACGGTCTTGATTAGTGGTAGTGCAAAATGCAATTAATCTTTTGTTGATTCAATGTGCCACAGTTACACTGGACATTGCCACATCTGTGACTGGAGAAGTTGATGTAACAGTTGTTGATTTTTGTTTATTGCTTCAGGTTCCTAAGAATAAAATGCTGGACAAACATTTGGAGAAACAAGAGCAAAATATGTTGGACAAGTTAGAGAAGAAAGCCTGCAGTTTGCAGAAGGTTAGTACATATCATCATCAGCAAAGCCAGTTGATAAGGGTATGTTTGTTTAAATCCTTCTGAAATTGATCCTAACATACTGCCACCCTGCATACTCAGAAGCACACATAGGATAACTGACACCATAAATCAGCTATTAGTCAGTTAGTTGGGAAATAAATTTTTTCTGTGTTATGGAACTTATAGGATCATTACAGTGTGTCCCATAGCCTGCCATTACACCCTGCCCTTATCCAGTTGAATCAAGTCCACACACTCAGACCCTCTATCTTTATGATTCATTTTAATATTGTTGTAAAGTCTGCCCTTAGGTCTCTCAAGTGATCTGATTCCTTCATATTTTTGCAGCTACAATTTTATGTGCATTTTTCATTTTTACCTTGTTCTCCTGCATTTCTGCCCATTTCATCCTCCTTGAGTTGGTGATTACTCTAAGAATATTTAGCAAAGAGTGCAAAAACTATGACAGTCCTTAGAATTCTACTCAAACAGCTTCAGTTTGTGAAGAGTACTGCATTCTGGGTTATGGTGCCATGTAGTCTGGTATAGGCGTGCCATTGCTTCAGAGGGACTGCCACCTGAAGATGGAGGCAGCAGGTTCCTCAGAAACATTGGTACACTACTACCAGACTACATGGCACCTCATCTCCAAAGACTGCAAATTAATTATCCTACTGAGGTGGGTATTTAAATATTAGTGCATGGGTTATGAAAAACATGACTATTATTTGAACAGAAAAAGATAAAATTATGAAATAAACAGCATTTTGTGGAATATAAAACACAGATTATGCAATATATCTTAAAAATGCAGTACATTTTGTTGTTGTCAAAATATATAAAATTAATTTCTAGGGGTGTGTTCCTACGTGTGTTCGCGTAAACGAATGCAGGTCTTTAAAAGGTTAAACTGTCACTGCCGTGAGAACCACAAATGTCATGTCTTGAGTATATGTTTTTCCTTCCAAGGAAGAGATCAGCTTTCACTCCCATCTAAAACAACATACAAAATTAGTTTCCCTTATATTCAGTAGGAGACAGCCAGCTAGGTGACTAAACTGCAGACACACTGTATGTGTGACCACTGAGGCTGTGCCTTATATCTTTCCAGGAAATATTTCACGTGATGTGTAACCCTAAAGTCGTTGACATTAGTTCACGAGCTCCAGGCACTCCTGCATGGCTGGATAGATTGGCACCAGTGAATCATCTTGTTCAAGAAGTAACTAAACTGCAGAATTTACAGAAGAGAGTTGAAGAGTTTAGGGTAAGATTCAGATAAAGCAGCAAGATATGAAGACAATTGAATATCACCACAAATGGCACTTAGTTACCGTCCACCATAGTGGGTTATCCTGTTGCAAAACCTTCTCCATTCTCTCTCCTCTCATATGCACTCCTCTTGTATCTTTGTCCACTCGTTCCCTGTTATAACAAAGTCTTCTTCATTCTTCTTTATCCTCCCTTAAACACTCCACTTGTATCTACATCCACTCCTTCTGCCTGTTAAAAAATATTTCTCCATTTTTCTCTGTCCTCCCATAAGCGCTCAAGTTGCATCTTTGTTCACTCTTTCCTCCATATAACAAAGCTTTCTCCATTCTTATCGCTCCTCCCATGAGCATTCCAATGTATTTGTGTCCACTCTTTTGTATTCTCACCTCCAGTCTTTCCAGTTTCTCTTTCGTCACTCGATTGATCATGTATTTACCTTTTTATTTTATACCCTGTAAGTCAGTGTGCTGTCATCCATGCTTACCACATGAACTGAAAACAAACATAGTCAGAACACTGTTAGTAGAATTTTTTCCACACCAATTTAAATGGTTATATCTTCTTATCTGGTACTGCAGCTCAATTCAGGCCTTGACCACCTCAACCGTCATCCTCATTGGATCCTGCCTAAGTTGGTTCCACCCAGCTGACATAGTTTCAGGATTCCTAATGTGGATTTTTTTGATGGTGGTGTGGGGGATGGAGTTATCAGTCCCACACCCCAACCTCCAACCTGGAGGACAGGATTACCTCTCTTTGCCTAGCAAATTGCGCAGAACTTGTGCAGCATGGTTGGTCCTATCAGCAGCTAGATTGCCACCAACATAGCTCTTTAGTTCACTGATACACCCAAGCCCCCTTGCATGGCAAAAATACGCCTTCAAGAAAGTGGAAATTCCACCGAGGGAGAAATGGGTGTATTACCAGGACTTAGTTGCCAACATCTGGCTTGCGTGAATGCAACATGCTGCTAGGCACTGACTGAAGTGTAATGATTCTGATTGGTATTATTGGTATTTAGAAATTTTGGCCAGGACACCAGGTATTCGGACAGGTTTTTATGGTTTTCCTTAGCCCGTGTAAACAAATTATATAGTAGTAGTTCATGTCGGGCCATAACTACTTTGTTTATCATCCTTTCATGTTCTTTCTTTATTACTAATCAACCTGTGATATGCTTCTTTATAACCTGAGCTATAACACCATCATTAAATAATGTGTAAATGAATCTTATGTGGTGATGCATAATGTGTATTGGTAAATATTCTTCTACAGGTTGAAGTTATACAGGAAGTTGCCAAACGAAGAGCTGGGGGCAGTGTGAAGGCTGATTTTGCCCAGTTCCCATCAAAAGAGATGACTAAGGTAAGATGCTATTGATCATCTAGAGTTACCAGTATTAAGGCCAAAATATATGTTTCAAAAGGAACTTAATTGTAATGGAGCAGTATATAACACACTTTATGGGGTATTCTGCAGGAGTTTCTTTGTAATTCTGTAGGCAATTGCATGGGAAATTTGCATATCATTTATGAGTATGCTATACATTCACATAACTACGCTCCGAGAACAGCTGAACAGCTTCTATGTGGTATTATTATGTTGACATTTCTATAAAGTAAGCCAAAATAAACCTCTTACAGTCTGAAGGTTCATTACCATATTCACAGGACACCCACTGGGCCCTGTCCTGAGTTCACATCCTCCCACCCTATTTCTTTATATTCTGCATTCGCACCTAGATCTTGTAATCAGTCTGTTGAGGTTTCAAATCAAAACTGTGTATGCATTTCTCAACTCTCCCATGCATGCTGTATGCTAGGTGAAAATATGTGTTCTCCTTTTGTAGCCTGTCTTGCCAGGCTTGTTGTCTGCCATTTTGTTTCCTCATGCTGACTTGGTGTATCTCTGTATAACATTGGTTTTTCCTGTGAATATATTGACACAACATTACTTTAACCTTTTAAAGCCTAACAGTTACTTTATGTACCACCAGGTTTAACATTAAAAAAATTACATGTTTTACCCACAATGTATTTATGTTTCATATGTATCTCAGGACAAACAGTGACTTTGGCCTGTACCACATTAAGTTGTTGGTTTTTATAACAGACAGAGACTGTTTACCGCACAGTATGAATTGGGTCTTTAATTAAAACAGATTTAATTTCATCGCTGCATCTTCATTATCAAGTTTTGCTTGTGATAATTACTTTCCTGCTTCTTTTTTTCAGGCACTTCATGAAAGCAAGCCTGAAGTCATTGGACATATTACAGTTCCTGTTACTGGTGAGCAGGTGGTCAACACTCCACCTGTCCCACTTGTTTTGAACATTGAAACATTGAGACTGCTACAGAGGAAATTGTTACTGTAATTATAATTTTAAAATTATACTATATGCATTTTGTAAATAATGTGTCATATTATCATCATGTGTAAATGAAGGCTTCAGAATGGGCTTGAATGCATGATGTGGCAAGAACTTCTTAAACTCAGTGTTAAATTATGAATTTATTTTCTTCTCCAGTTTAATTTGTGTTCAAGATATTTATGGCTAATGTTGATAAATAGATATGCTAACCAAATATCAAGTAAGGCTTTTTTAGGGTAATTCACACATTAATTGGGAGTATGGTGTTCATAAAGTCTGTATGTATTTTAGTGACCTTAAATGGCAAAAAGAATTCTGTGGATGCAGGAAAACCTGTTCCTTAATGCATCTGAAGGATTTGTGCTAAGCAGAGATACTGATGGTGCTGCTGCTAACAATAACAATAATAATTATAACAATAATAATAATAATAATTAATTATTATTATTATTATTTGAGTTTGGTTCTTACAACTCTTGAGGCTACCTTCAGATTAATGCTTTGTTGTTACAGAGGATGATGGTGTTTATGTGGAATCCAGTGCCTCAGTTATTCAGTGTTGTTGGATTATTAATCGTAAATGGCATTGCTTTCAACACAAAAAAATATGTAGGGGCTTTATGGGCACTGTTCACACTAGTTCCACAGTTTGTTTTGGATGTAGTACCTTGGGGGTGCGGGTGGGGGATATTGTAGTGCTTATATGCACACTGAAACAGTATTAGTGTTGAAACAGTGCAATGCTTGGACCAGTATGACTGTGTGCTTGTGCCAGTGCAATGTTGTAATGTGTGGCCAATAAGAGAGAAATAATTCTTGGTGTCACGGACTTCTCATTATACACCTCACTTCTAATAATGGAGATATATTTCTTTTTCCAAGTAGTCATACACAAGGTAAAATAGGCTACATGTTTCAGCTTGAACAAGCCATCATCAGGCCTATAAAAAATATCTAATAATGGACTTTCACTGTAGTTAAACTTTTTCATGCTACACTTTTATTATATCTCGCTTAGAAGCAGTGACCTTTCTGGTTGCAGTTTATTCAGGGTGTGAGGAGATCCATGAAAGAAATGTGTCACATTATCTTTTCAGCAGTTAAAGCTAACAATGTTTAACCTTTTAGCATTGGAAATTACACATTACTATACTGACAAAAGAAAGTTTGTTTGTCTAAAAGCTAACGTGGAAAGGGATAAATGTGTTTGTATGACTTTTTCCACATCTGTAGATTTATGGAAGGTAAATAAATGAATGAATGAAAAAAAAGAAGTAGCCTGGGGCAAGCATAAACGTATGCTTTATGGGTTGTGAATATGTTCAGCAGAGTTATACAGGACTTTATATTATTAATAAAGACATATAAGAATAATAATGAATTAAGCTGCTACAGCTGTATTAAGAAATGTGCATGTGCACAAGTGTGCGTCATCTAAAAGTTGCTTCTCTCCAGGCTCTACTCACGATCCAGGGAAATACTGCTTTCTACAACAAACCACCAGCAGGACGTGACAATAAGGAGGTACAAAATTTGTTCAAATTATTGTCCTTCACATTATGTAATGTCAGCTGTTGCAAATAGAAAAACTAAATGCAAGTGAAGATAATCACAGTTAACTGCTTCATTATCTTGGTAAAGGGACTTTTAGGACACTAAGTATGCAAACACAGGCACATGCACCCCCTTCCCCCCCCCCCCCCCCCCCACACACACACACACACACACACACACACACAGACTGATCCAATTGATCTAGCATTTTTTCAATTTTATACGGGTGAATGGACAAAAAGTCCCCACTCTCTTCAGTCTTGAAGATTGCATTCATTTGGAATGTGATGCCATTCAGATTGGTGGACAGTTACTGACACTTTGGAGCCTCTATCCTGCAGTTGGAGACAGCAGGCTCCTCCAAACTTGGTAAACTTGTACCAATCTACCTTGTGCCATATTCCAGAAGACTGCAGCCTCCATCATTACCGCTGTGAGAATCTCAAAAGTTGCTCGTGTACCTTCCCAGAGTCTTTTGATTTCCTGCCTGCTCTTTCCTCTCTTCCTGATGTCTTCCACTACTTACCTCTATCATCTGGTTTTGGATTGCCTCATTGGTCAATTTCTTTACATTTTAATTACAATGCCCTTCATGGTATCCTTGTTCTTTCCATATGGTCTACATAGGCAAAACATAATAGCCTTTTCCCTATGCGGACTCCATTAACAAATTTTTAATTTCGTGTGTAATTCTATCCGTTTTTGTTTTCCCTCAGTACTTCTCAGACGTTCATATCCATGGCTTGAATTTTGCTTTTGCTTCTCTTTTGAAGAGTCCATATTTCAGCATTGATTTTCTGTATCAACTTAAAATATAGTTACAAGACTTGTTCATTGTCTTGGCATCTCTCTGCTCCTAATGTTCATTTTATAATTTGACACAGATTAAATTCAATAAAATTGTACACAGATGTTCTCATATTTATGGTAGGCCAATGTAGTTCCTCTTACATATAAGAGCATACAAGACAGTTTATACAGGGTCCATCGCTTCATCAGTATTGATAGTCTTCTTTGTTTATGGTATATTGTGACCTTGGAGCCAGGAGAGAGTAGTTAGTACAGTGACTCCGCTATGGTCTGTATGATCCAGGTTTCAATATGTGGCAGGTGGAACAGATTTTTGTCTTCTCCAAAACATCCAGACTGCTCTGGGGCCCATTCAGCCTCCTATTTGATGTGTACCGGGACACTTGCCATGGTATAAAGTAGCTGGGTGTGAAGTGGACCACTCACTTTAATCTAGTGCCAATGTTAACACATTCACTGCCAAAGTCAATCATGGTCGATTTAAGAATTGTTTAACATTAAATAAATTCCTGGCAATTTAAACTGGATTAAACCCGACAGTGAACGTGTTAAGAATGAGTGGAGCCATACCTCTACTCCCCCATATGTGCCTTTATGGCATGCACAGGGACAATTTACCTTATAGTGTGTCCATTTAGTCTTTTTTGTAAAATGTAAGCAGTTTATGATAAATAATGAAATAATAAAATTGGAAGTATGTTTGTAAATAAAACTTAACCATTGCATTGTGCATTATCTGCGTCTAGCTGCTTTACCGGAACATTTTCCAGCATCCATAGTCATTTTTATAACTTCCACCCTTTAAAGCTCTATAAGATAGGGAGTTTATGGATACGGTACAAAAACCCAAACAGATGGTAGTTAAAAGTCATGCTTTAGATGTGATTGTCATGTAACGATATCTAAACCAATCGTTCTGGCTTTACTGTTGGTACTATACGTGTCCTGTCATGAGTACCAACTTGCCAAGTCACACTGCTAAGATATATGTATTTTGAGGGAAACTGTAACTGGACTAAATCATATAATGACATTAATAAAATAATTATTGGTGTGCACTTGAGTATGTGGCCAGTTCATGAGTAAGCAGTGTTACAACATTGCAAGTTTATGACTTGCGTGTCTGCACAGCAAACTGTCACTCCATCCCATCCTCTTTAACATAAGCTTTTATTAGTGAATGTGGCAGGCATATCCAGAACACAGATATTAGGACTATGGTGTTTGATTTATGTGGCAGTGCTGATCTATGTGTTAATTGGATCATTCTGTATTTTGCCAACCATTTTAGCGCCAGCCTTGAGGGGTGGGATATGCAAAAATGCCAAGCACCAGGCTACTTCTGATAAAAATCTGTTAAACGTTGATTATGTGGCAAAACAGGGAAGTACTGATGTGTGATGCAAGTAGAAGATTCACACTGTTTGTTGATATGGTTGATGCTGCATTATTGTAGGCGAGATGGCAAGTAGACACAGAAAAATGGTGGCACAGTGTGCCGATGTATTGGTGACCACCAGGCTGGTCCACGTATTACTAGAAGGGTTAAAGTAAATTCATTAGCTTGCATATGATGTATTAATTTTTTAATAATTTATTATGTATTTTGTTTCTTAAGTTATAAAAGCTGCTGACTTCTATTCTGCTGAGGAGTAATTAGGAAATAATTACTGGCCTTTATCAGCAGGTCTGTCATTTCACACTTGTGGCAATACTGTTATGTAATGAGATTGTATAAATAAATATATAAGTTGTGTGCATTTGTTGGTGTGTTGGTGACTGTAGTCATGTTGCACGGAACAAATAACATTACATTCCTCCTTGAATGGTTGATAGTCACGCTAAAGAACGTCCTTGAAACCTCAAGATTTATTACCATCTTGACAAAAGTACCCCCTCTGGACACTATCCTAAGCCAGATGAATCCATTCAATTCCATACCCTCTTGCTCACATTTGGTTCATTTTTATTTTATTGTCATGGGATGGCACTGCGAAACTGTGGCCTTAAATGGGGCCATTGTTGATACACTGGATTAGCACTGATAGAACGATAATTTACAGGGAAAAGCAAGGCACACGGAGAAAAATCTGTCTTGGTGCAATTTTGCCTACCACAAGTCCCACACAAGACTGTCTTGGGATTGAACCTGGTTCTATGGGGCGGGAAGTCAGGGACAAATGGACTGAGCTGTAATGGTGTATGATAACCTTGTAGTTAAATTACTGTACAGTACATTCTTTAAAACTGAATTCCCAACCTTTTTCCATGGAGGAAACCATAAAATAAATTTCATATCCATAGGAACCCCTACCTGTGAAAACGAAAACATAACACAGAGGCAGTTCGTAGAACACGGAGATTACTTCAGTATTGTCGATTGCTGGACAAAGATTCCAGCGATTTCAAGGGACATGAATTTTTCGCGTTGTTTTCTACATTTTTATTAATTTATTCCACGATTTCTTGCAGAACACCTAACGATGCTTTGCTGCACCGTAATTTTCCGGGGAACCCTGGTTGGGAAAACTGCACTAGATTAAAGACACATAACCATTCATTAGTTTTACGTTATGGATGTATATTTGTACTGGACATCTGCATAGGCCCTATATTGAGCATTTATTCCTCATATAAGGTTTGTATTAGCGCAGGTGTATCAAGGTTGGTGGGATGGTCTGACGGTTGCATCGTGGGTTATCATTGGTTGGTTCGCTCTGCTACTTCATTTGTTTCTATGCGAGAATGCAGTGGCGGCTCATCTATTAGACCACTTTCAACATTGCCTCACGCCACAACATAGACCACTGGTAATGAAACGAATGCCTGCTTCAAGTTCTTTAATCTAGCGCTTGCCAAACTATGTTTCGCGGAACACAAGATGTGAATAGGTGTTCCGTGTTAAAAAGTGTTCCATGAACAAAAACGTTTGCGAAAGGCTGCATTAATCAGTCACCGATGCCATATAATCTTAACAATTGAGAGTGTCGTTAAACCACTTGCTTAAAAAGAATAGAACAAGGTAGCTTACCACTTCACCGCGAAACTCGGTCCAGGCCTGTATTAGATGATGTGTGTTCCAGGCATTTCTGGTAGAGCGAAGAGAAATGTCGTGTGTACACAGTGGGGCTTGAATCCCGGCAATCCTGACTCGGCGACCGCCAAGCTGTTTGGACCTCGGTCTGGATATTTTTCGTAACTTCCCTCACTTCGGTCAGACAGAAAGTGGAATAATGCCTAAACTCGGCCACGGCCACATCCACAAATTTTCAGTTACCCATTCACAGTCTCCGTTATGCGTGTAGTCTTAGGACAGGGGTCTCAGACTCTAACACGACGCGCACCAAACGGATAATTTTGAAAACTAAGGCTGGCCACTCTCGTCATTGCAAGAAATGAAGAGGGTATTTGTATTGCGACTAAACACACCATTAAGAGTACTTTATACTTTAATAACAAAATCAAAATATGCTTATCGAATTTATAATTTACTGCACTGCTATCACTTTGCTGAAATGTGTGGCGTGTTACATTTCAGGGATAGACTACAGCCTTAAGGCCCGTGACCAAAAGCATTTTAAATGAAAAAATGTATGCACCGAGCCGGGCCGCATTCTGTCATTGGAACAAGGTCAGAGAGAGGGGTGTAGAGAGTGAACTGGCATGTGCGGCCTGCGGACCGCTGCTTGAGACCCTTGGCAGTTATAACAGCATCGTTAAATGAATCAGGAATCCGAGAGTTACAACTCCTGCAAAGTGTTTAGTGACGTCAAAGCATTCCGCAAATAAAGAGCCAGACCTATAAAACGGTGGATGGAAGTCCTCGCAGACGAAAAGCAATTGGGAAAATCAAAAAATAATATTAAAATATATAGTTGAAGTTTCTTGTAGTGAGACAACACATGGTACTCTTCTCCTATTCAATGGGTACTGCATTCTTTATGGGGTAAAAGCTGCCGGGGCGTGAAGCTGACCACTCACCTCCCTCTAATGCCGAGGTCGAGATTGTGCTGAGCTGTAACTCTGATCCCCCTGTACACCCTCATGACGTGCACAGGGACAATTACCTTTCGGCTGAAGTTTCAGTGATTCAGGCAGCAGCTAACAAACCGAACGTCGAGTTCCTTACCCACATGTTTCGAAAACCGGAAGTAGCACAAATGAAACAATGACTTGAGTGGCTTTAGAACGTGGCTTCTGCTGTAACTGAAGAAAACTACAACGTAACCAGAAAAATGTTTGTGTGTAATAAGCAAGTGGAAAATAAGGCTGTTAATGGTCGCCAAGTGTTGTTAGGGTACTGGCTTTGAGGTTACGATGGGCTGGACGTGTAGCTACTATGAAAAAACAAGGAATGCGTGATTTTGTGGATAAACATCTGTAAGGTGCATTTCTGAAAACCCTAGAAATAAATGGTGTAATATATATTTTGTGGTTTATTTTACTATGCTGTCACTATCTTAGACTATGTAACGTCGAAGGTAAGATGACTACTGGTAAATGAAAAATTGCAAAGGATTAGAAAGCAAGATGTTGTCTCCTAACTGAGATTTTACAATCTTGTGTGGAGGAACTAGGAGAACCAATTTGATTTTCGGTCAGTATAGACGGTGACTCGACCGAGATTCGAAACTGGTACCTCCCGGAACCAAGTTTGTATGTGCGTCATATTTTCATTACTCATCACATGAAACAAAATTATTACGAGCCGCCAGTGAAATCATAAGACACTATCGATAAGAATGACATCTAACGGGGTGGATTAAAATTAACCCTCGAAGTTATGTGATTGCTGATCGAGTGACATCAGAGAGTCGCTGAAACCCGGTGGAAGCAGACGTGCGCCTGCCTGCCCAGAGTTTTCCACCACGAGAAGTATATAAGTGTTGTGGTTGAACAAATTTCTTTACAGTAAGTTGTATTAAACAGGCGATTTGCAAGTATATATGATTTAAAGATAATTCAGTTGAATTTCTATTTAAAATAACCATTAATTAGCGAGAAGAACGAGTTGCAAATTTCGTAGTCGTTTTGGCGCCTTTTATAATTAGACCAGACAATTGCGTATTTGAGGTATTCTACATGCAATTCATAGTCATAAGTTAATATGTATTTTTTGCGAAATATAGAATTATATCGAATCTGTGGCAGGCTGGAAATATATTTTATATAATTGCAAACCTTAAAAATTAATATGCAAAGGCTGGTAGCCATCTTGGATTTACAATGTCTTGGCGCCCATGTAAATATTACAGTTTTCTCGATTATAATATTATGCATTAAGGGTTACAATGTTTTACTGAAGTTCACAATAATTTTTCCAAACGTTATTATCATAATTCCAGAGGTAAGTTTTATGGTGACCGGAAATATGTGAAGTTTATAGCAATTTTTTTGGCGCCTCATGCAAACGTTTGTAGACATCTTGGATTTCAATTATTTTGGCGCACATATAAATATTACAGTAATCAGGAATATTAGTATTTACAATAAGATTTACAACGTTTTATTAACATCATAATAATTTTCCAACTTTATCATCAGAAATCCAGACGTAAGTTTGCTGGTGACTAGAAATGTGAAGAACGGGTTCATAGGCATAGTTGGCGCCTCATGCAAGCCCTTGCAGACATCTTGGATCTTCTTGTTGCTTGGCCGCAATGACGTGTTACAGGAAACCTTGTCATCACTGTTTACATTAACAATTACAATGTTGTATTAAGTTCATAATAATTTCCGAAATTTTATTATCATAAATCCACAGGTAAGTTTGGTGCTGACCGAAAATGCGAAAAATTGGTTGTAAAATTGTAGAACATTTTCGCTCCGTTTACAATGACACAAGACATTTACATAATTGAAGTGCTCTGAAGGAAAGGCATATTCTGCAGTTATTAATTAGGTGTTTGACAGAACATTAAAATCAGTTGCAGAACTCGGACTTCGTGTTTACGTGGTGAATAACATAATGCATTCATTACAAATGTTCATGACCACATCTGGATTTTCAGGGTTCAATATTAAAGCATTTTATATTACGACTTTATACATTAATAATTACCATGTTTCTTAAACTTCATACTTATTTCCAAAATTTTATCAAAATTCTAGATGTAGGGTTACTGGAAACTAGTAAATGATTAATTTTTATTAACAGTGTATATAAAGTAACCAAATGCATTCTTTGTAAAGTTGTAGCCATTCCTGCATCAAAGATTATCACTGAAAACTTTCCGTTGTATTTCAGACTTTTGGCAGCATAATAATCCATGTTTCTGTCTTAAGTTTTTGTTGATTTCCAAGAGAAGAGTTTCAAAAAATATAAGGAAATAAATGCGATAATTGAACATAGAAGTGCAGGATTGAATCTTCGATTCTAAATTAACAATCAAAATCATATGTGTAGATATTATGGTCCCTGTTATTCAAGGATTAACCAGTGACATAATATAAAAAGCTGGTCCTGCTAACAGTGTTGTTAAACATCACTGGAAGATTTATTCTCTGAAGGTAAGTCTGATACTTAGGGTAAATTCATAGAAAAAATAATTGAATGCCTTCAAAATAGTATGCTATAAATATAGCTAAGTGTCATGTCGCAAGGTTGTCAAGGCTGACAAAATGTAGCCTTCCTCTTTGTAGGCCTTCTTTAAGAAAAAAGATAATGACGCTTCACATGGAGTACACGTCAGTCCGTCCTTTCCTTCTACAAGCGACTAAACCCTTTCTCTGGCTTTTATGAAATTTGGTACAGATTTTTTCAAAAACCTTTTCGAATAAACGCGAGTTTCGCGAAAACCGTCTCAGGGACAGTTGTACTTTACTTGCGGGCTTCAACGAATTTCTGTCTGTAATTTTCATATTTTTCCACCGATTTAGGCGCAATTCGGTACAGCAGGTTTCCACAGCACAGCAGTTATAAGTTTCGTGACAGGCGATGCAGTGAAAACCATTCTTAACATAGGGGTGTGAATGAAATTTGCCCATATTTAATGCACTTTTATTTCAATTCGAGTAAATTTTAAGCAGGAAATATTCACAAAATTGTACTGAGTAATTGTGAGTTTCATGAAAGTTGACGCCGTGTAAGACATACTTTACTTATAGGCGTAAATAAACTTCTATTCGTACTCTACATATTTATTCTCCAATTTGGCCGAATTTTGGTATGAGGTATCATAAAGTAAATCTGTTGAACATTTTCGAGTTTCGTAGGATTCATATCAGGGAAGGCTATAGTTTTCTAGGGGCGTAAATCAAATTAAATATGCGCGTGTACCGTGAAATCTTATGATATTTTGAAAGTCAAGAACATTTTAATGAAGCCTGTGTAAAACGTCACGGAATGCGCCATTTGCAGTGTTTTGTATTACAGTTACTACAGTTAAAATACACCAAATACGGCTTATACAATCAAAGCCAGATCTTCAACTGTAGGCTGGCAGATACCATAGTTACTGAACATATATGTGACTATTTATGTAGGGTGTTCTGCTTTTGTCACTTGTCAATTACACAACAGTAGGTGTTGCTGTCAAGGTTTCTTAATTATTAAGCTTTATATTTTTTTCTCTCATTCAGTCCTTCCAGAATATTACATGCAATCGGCCACGACAGCATCCCTCCCAACCGCTTGTACTGTGCATAACTCACCTGTTAGAGCTTTCCTTCGCAGAATTCGTCTCCTGCAGTGCCTTGTTAAGTGTGTTATTGTTAACTGCAATATTTGTGTCATTATTCCCTCAATTACAGAACTGTATAACGTGCTGTGTGCCTTATCAGACACACTCAATATAACTTAGTCTGCTCCAATTGTCTCTGCCTACGGTACAAGTTCAGTACTGCATGTTGCTGCTGTGTACATCTGATTGAACCCTCTTATATTTTAAACATTATATTTGTTATGTAAACTAATATTTTGCGGTAGAGTTCTCTTTCAGCAGCTAACGGACCCTTATATAGTTGAGAAATTCCCAGCATGTTATAGGACACACAGGTACATTACTGTGTTCTCAATAGACCCCACACTTTTGTCCATACTAGTACTGAGCCAGACGAATTCAGTCCACATATTTCAATCTATTTCTTTAAGATCAATTTTAACATTCTCCCGTCTACACCGAGATCTTCCAATCCTCATTTCGTTCTTTTTCACTCATTCTGGGATATTGCCTTTGAATCAGCCACGAAAGCCTTGTTTTCCCATCCATTCAAGTCGTTGTAAAGAAGCAGAAGTAAAGAACGCCAATGCTGTTTGATTTCAAACAAATTTTGTATTTACATCCTATCAAATTTTGCACACACCCTCATTACAGGCAATACGGCAAAGGGACGTTCAAAATTGAACTTTATACGAAGAAAAGCTGTTCTGAATCACGTACCTTATACACGTATATCACAGGAATATTTATAATTACAGGTCGATATATTCTTTTAATTTACACCCAAGCTGTACCCTTGGAGTCTACAGCATTATGATAATTTTAGAAACTCAAGAACACATGTAAAACTATTTAATAATGTGGTAAGTCATTTTGTTTTTTCAGTCTACATCTAGGTTATATACTCATTTTCACAATAATAATGACGTTGCATATATAATGACGTCACATTTTGACATAGAATAGTACTTAATGGCAATTTCCACATATGACCGTACAAAACCCCAAATTTCTCTGTATGACTAACACACTATAGCAGTAACAGAACTAACGCTTCTTTAGTAGTCTGTTTGTGCGTTCCTGTCTCTACTTATGCATGGCCGGCAAACACTAACTAACACAATTTGTACGTTCATATGTGTCCTTTGACACCATCTTGTGAGTTAAATTTGAATCAAAAAATTACTTGAATTCCTTTTCTCAAAACCCCTTCACGTAATGGGGACATTGAATATATTTGGATTTTCTGTAACAATGCATAACAATTTCGGAAAAGCAGGTTTACATCACACCAATTTGGCTCAGGGTGTGTTACGGGAATATTGACAAATTTATTTTAACCAGTCTCTGCACTTCAGATGTCAAAAATGTAACAATTTTAGGGCAAGGCACTGACTTGCATCCATGATAAAAAAGAGACAGATAAAACAATGTATTCTTCAATAACAATAACAAACAGAAACACTCATGAAATATTAAAGAAAACAAATATTATACAGGGTGTTTGGTGTTGCTTGAAGGTTGTTTCCGAGTTTCTTCAATACAAATTAGGATATGAAATTCCATACAATCTTACTAGATAGATTTTCCCGATTTATACATCTCTACAAATAAACTTTATGAAATGTTAGTTACAACTTCCCTGTATAAAGGCTTCAGTGTTTCCGTGAATTTTTCTTATCATCACAGCGATGTTTCTGTGGGTTCCATAAAATGCAGGAAATTTCTCGACTATATGAGGGTCCATTATATTCTGAAAGAGAACTCTGCTACAACATGTTAGTTACATAACAAATAAATGTTTAAATACGTATAAGAGGGTTCAATCAGATGTACACAGCAGCAACATGCAGTACTGAACTTGTACCGTAGGCAGAGACAATTGGAGCAGACTAATGTTATATTGAGGTGTCTGATAAGGCACACAGCACGTTATACAGTTCTGTAATTGAGGGAATAATGACACAAATATTGCAGTTAACAATAACACACTTAACAAGGCACTGCAGGAGACGAATTCTGCGAAGGAAAGCTCTAACAGGTGAGTTATGCACAGTACAAGCGGTTGGGAGGGATGCTGTCGTGGCCGATTGCATGTAATATTCTGGAAGGACTGAATGAGAGGAAAAAATATAAAGCTTAATAATTAAGAATCTGTAGAATATAGTGATGTAGAAAGGGCATCATGCCCTAGTTATAGGAGGATTAAATACATTTTCTTGCTTTTTTAAAATACATTGATGTATATGCAGCTTCATGCCAAGTAATACAAAGATTACGTATTTTTTATAAATTACATTTTAGATTATATTAAAGTAGAAGTGGCTTCATGCCACCGTAATAGGAGGATTAAATAATTGTATAAACTATATATTGAGATAGTTAATGAAGAAATAGCTTCATGCCCCGGAAATAGGAGGATTAGTTATTTCCATGGATGATACTGCAGAATGTATTGATGTAGAAGGGGCTTCACGCCCCGGAAATAGGGGGATTATTTATTTTCATGGATGATATTGCAGAATATTTGATTTAGAAGGGATTCGTGCCCCGGAAATAGGAGGATTATTTAATTCCATAGATGATACTGCAGAATGAATTGATGTAGAAGGGGCTTCACGCCCCGGAAATAGGAGGATTATTTATTTCCATGGATGATACTGCAGAATGTATTGATGTAGAAGGGGCTTCACGCCCCGAATAGGAGAAATTATTCGTGTACTGCAGAATTATTGATTAGAAGCTTAGCCCGAATAGATTATAATCAAGATGATACTGCAAATATATTGATTTAGAAGGGGATTCGTGCCCGGAAATAGGAGGATTATTTAATTCCATAGATGATACTGCAGAATATATTGATTTAGAAGGGGATTCGTGCCCCGGAAATAGGAGGATTATTTAATTCCATAGATGATACTGCAAATATATTGATTTAGAAGGGGATTCGTGCCCCGGAAATAGGAGGATTAGTTATTTCCATAGATGATACTGCAGAATATATTAATTTAGAACGGGCTTCATGCCCCGGAAATAGGAGGATTAGTTATTTCCATAGATGATACTGCAGAATATATTTATTTAGAACGGGCTTCATGCCCCGGAAATAGGAGGATTAGTTATTTCCATAGATGATACTGCAGAATATATTAATTTAGAACGGCTTCATGCCCCCGAAATAGGAGGATTAGTTATTTCAATATACGATACTGCAGAATATATTGATGTAGAAAGGGCTTCATGCCCCCGGTAGTAGAAGAATTAATTATTTCCATAGGTGATGCTGCGGAACATATTAATGTAGAAAGGACTTCATGCACCGGTGTTAGCAGCGATCAAATGTGAGAAATTTCGAATTCTAATAATTACTAAATTATCAGGCAAATTGTCTCTGTGGCAGGCGGGTGCTGGTAGTGATTTTCATTTCGTGTGTTAGTGCTGCTTTTCTGTGGATATCTCAAAAGTGTGGATACACCTCTTTGTGCCTGATATAGACTCGTCACATTACGTATTTCAAACGACCGTTCGAGTCACACAGTTTCGTTGTTTTGCGTGGTGTTCGTTTCCATGGATGTGGAGCAAAGTGTTGTGATGTGTGCGTGATAGCAGCGACTTTCTGAGTATCTGTGATACAGTGTTGTGCCATTTTGTCAACGACTGCAACATTCCAGTGGAACAAGCAGCAGACGAAGAACCCAGGACCAAAGGGAACGAAGCAACGCTCAAACCGTAACGTTAAAACCAAAACAGTGTCGGCTGAACCTTTAGCAGTTGAGGACCCATCCGCAGGAGGATGGGCTGGGTACTCGTAGCAAATCAGGTACGCCATAGCACCGACACGAGCTTATCATGATGTCAGTCCGGCCCCAGGCTGGTCATGATAATTACCGCCGTGCCAGGCAACTCTGTATTTGGTGCGGTAGCCGCCATGACTCAGGGCGTAGGTTAAGGTCGGGTTGACAACCCTGTGGATGTGATTTTTTTTTACTTAGTTTGTAAGTTCTGGCCTCCCTGCCCTCCCTGTTAGGTGTCCCTGTTAGGATTTCTGGATAGGATGGGATAGGTCGCGTGAATTTATCTGCCAGAGGCAGGACGTTCAGTGAGGAGGGTTTCGTTTTAAGTATTTCTGTGTGTGTGGTGTGTGTGTGTGTTTTTTTTTTTTTTACCGCAGGGTGTCAGCTTGACAGGGTTCGGTCGGCACAACCAATGATGTCAATGCGAGAGGGAGAGAGAGAAAAAAGAATCTTTAATAGTTCTCCCTGTGAATAACTCGCATTGAAGGGCAAGGATTCAGGAAAGCGGGACTTAATTCTGCTTTGATCCGTCTTTCACTTCAGTGTTGAAAGACAAGTGTTTGAATCTGTATGAATTTGCAAAATGTTGAGTGGAACTTGTAAAGTGACATGTTATATATGTTTCTGTGAATGTGCTGTGAATTCAATGTACAAAATAAACTCAAGGTTCAACATTAGAGAAGACATCGACTGCTAACAACGAAAGGTAGGTCTTCTATATCGAGTTTCAACGAAAGCTGCATCTTCTACATCGACTGCTAACAACGAAAGTAGGTCTTCTACATCGAGTTTCAACGAAAGCTGCAACTTCTACATCGACTGCCAGCAACGGAAGTAACGCCTTGCACATGGACTGTCAACAATGAAAGCTGCGTCTTTGACGCTCTTAGGCCTAATACTGGAGAAACACACACATGAACAACATTTACATTACACGTGTTGACAAGAGTAAAGGAAATACTGACGTAATTAGGGTTCTATATATAAACAACAGTTTAATTAACAAAACGAAAAGACAACTGAATTTCATAGCGTTAAATATTTCTCTCACTAGCAGCCAGGCTGTGTTACATTTGACAGACATCTCATTAGGCTTTAAAAATGACGCATTTTTTGCAAGATTACGCCAAGTAAGAAAAATGTCGTTCATTGGACCACGTTCATCGTCATTGATTGCGACGTGAGTGGAGTGTCGTTCTAGAGCGATATACTTGAGTTCCAGTTTTAACAAGAAGATGCCGACGACATTTCATTTTAAGACCATTTATTAGTACTGAATCGAAAGTGAAAATTTTGACTTTGTTGCGCCTATTTTTAATTCCGTGCACTACATGACTTGTAGCTGTGTATTTTCAGTTTCATTGAGTTGTCCGTTTTAATATGCACAGCTGCGATAGCAAGCGATACACACAGTTAAGCTTATGTGCGTGCAGCGGATTGGGTGAGGAATTTTACATTTCGTTGGAATTCTTCGATTTCCGAAGTGAATCGAGCGTCTTAGAGCGCGATACCTTTCAGCTCCAGTTTTAACAGAAGAAGACGTTGATACTTCATTTTTTGACGATTTCATAGTACAAGTTTGAGGGGATAATGTTGACTTAATTGCGCTCTTTTTTAATTCCTTGCATTAGCTGGCTTATAACTGAGTACTTTCTGTTCACTGAGTTGTCCATTTTAATATGTACAGCTGCGATGAACAAAGGGCACATACAGTTATACGCCTTCCTTGATCAGGTTTTAAAACGTACAGCAGATCGGAAAAGGAAATTTACATTTACTTCGAATATACATAAAAGAAGACAGGACCAAAATGTGAAGGTAAGTTTGCTGTTCATATTGTTAATTGTGTATTGCAATGTGTGTCTGTTACTGTTTTTAAGGAACATGTTACTTATTTGTTTTTCTTTTCCAGGTCCCGCTCATATCCTGTGCCTCACCGTGGCGAGCGGGTGAAACAAAGAACGGTGCATGTCCGTAGTTGGAGTCAAAATTACAGTAACTGAAAGTGCCCCATTTTGTTTATATTTTTTATCTATTGCGTGTTTAAGGATATATTCTATGTGGCCTTTAGACATTTTAGCTCCTTTCGTAACTGTACTTTAACACCTGTTAGCTTCCATGTGTTTGTTCGCCACTTTGTCCAGTCATAATTTTGCTTCCTTTAGTTTTACAGATGACATTAAACCTGTTAAAGGCGCCGCGAAATATCTTTATAAATTTACTTACGTTACGTGCCCCTGAAAATCGACCAAATTATAGAAACATAAAAACACACAGATCGTGTGTAGGTTTACCACACCGAATGTGATTAATATGAGCTAGGATGTTCGGGCGCTTTTATTTGTGGGCGCATGAACATGACGGAACTGACAGGTGGAAAGCGCCAAATTAAAGGTAATATTCGGTTGGAAATTCTAAAATTCTGTAATGCATATGAGGAATGTGTACTGTTGATCTTGACCTGTAGAGAAAATTAACACAGAGTATCCACAGAAAGTGCCGAAGTAACAAATTTTGATACCATGTAGGTCTGCTGATGGAAATGTAATCACGTACTTTCCTTTAATTGCCTGTTGTGTGGCCACAAATTTGTGTTGGTGAATCTAGCAACTTTAAAATGTCAATTATGGGAATGCATCGTTCTTTGGCTAAACAGGATAAACTTCATTATGTGATCATTTGAAATTTGTAATTTCCTAAATGCTAAATCCAATAAGACCTTCTCTAAACAGTCAATGTTTAAAGTCTTCAAGATTTACCCTCCTGTAAAACCATAGGCAGTGGTCCTCAAATCAAACCAAATCAGATCCTGCCATTAGAATTTGACACAGATCTCTCTGTCTTAAAATATTTTTTTAATAAAAGTGTTAGTGTGCAGTGTTACTGAGTGATTGGCTTTACATTCACATCAAAATTTCCCTCATGTATATATCTGCTATGCAGAAACTAAAAGTTTGTGAGAAATACAAAATTAGATCCAGTTTTCACGTATCAACTTGTAATACCTGATAGATGACTAAATGGGCCCTATAACATGCCATAAAGAGGCATAACATGAAAAGCCACAGTTTTGCCAGGACTGAACATGACTATGAGAATTTGCATACTCACGCAGTGAATGTTAAAATTACTCTACCTTGAAGATGGTGGTAGCTGGTTCCTCCGAAACATTGGTATTTATATACCACAGTACACGGCGTCACTCTTCTACTCTGAAGATAAGCAACAGCTACCTCTGAAACGTTGGTATTTATCTACCAACTACGAGATGTCACTTCTACCCAGAAGATGGTAGCAAGCTCCTCAGAATCGTCTGCTGTACCAGTCCACACGGTGTCATATCCCACAACAGTTCAACATTCAACACTGCTATGAAGACCTCAAATTCCCAAAGTATAACATGTACAGAAATGCCAATTAATTTGAAAGGACCCGTTGGGCTGTTGTGCCACGAAGGGGGGATAACTAAGACTGCAGACACACACTGTATGTATGTATGTTGCGTTTATACATACAGTGCCTCTTTTGTTTGTACTTTGTTTCATGTTTCGGCTTCCACTGTAGCAACCCGGGTTAATCGGACGGTGGTCCCAAGACAACAAGTGAAGACGGGGGAACTCTACTCCGTAACTGTATTATTATTATTATTATTATTATTATTATTATTATTATTACGTGTTTCAGCCGTACCTCAACCAAGCCCTGGATGCCCTGATGAGTGCGTATGGACGCTAACTTTTCAGTTACGTCTTAGCTGTCTGAAGCCAATCTTCAGTTGTAAATTGGTACTGGACATGCAGTACCAAGTATTCTATTTGACTATCGAATCCCACTCTTTTAGACGTCGAAACACATAGGGGTGCATTGTAAATCAGCATTTGTAAGGTTGTGTTATGATAATGTGCGTGTTATCAATTGGTGCAATACTAACCAACATGCCGTGATCAGCTGAAAGCAATGACACGTTACGTAAGGCAACAGATCTGGCACAGACTAACTGCAGCACAGACAAGTGGACTGCCTGTCTTGAAGGGAATGCAGGTGGTTGACTATGACGTCACCGGACCTTCGATGGGCACTGAGTACTGTCGTTCTGATTGGTAGGATGATATATGCAACGTGAGAGGTTGCAAGCTTGCAGTGTGCTGCTTATCGTAGTTAACAGGGCGTTCTTTACATAAGGTACAGGCGTAAACGTAACTGCAGTTTATAAACTTAATATTATTCATTCCGCACATTTCCTTTTCTATGTTTATTGTCCGACAAATGTACACTTTTATTCACTATTAATTTGAATAGTGAATAAAAGTGTACGTTCGTCGGACAATAAACATAGTAACTGCAGTCATACCCATAAGAAAAGTGTGGCCTTCCCTGCGCAGTCTGCACGAAACCCACAAAGGCCCAACAGCATTATGTGCACTTCTCTTGTACCGCATTTCACCCAAATCGCACAGCAAACGTGGCAAATACGGACAGAAACTCATTTACTCTTGCAAGTAAAGTGTGGCTTTCACTGCGTCCATTTTCTCGAATCTCATAGCCAATCAAATTTTTATAGACATGTGTACCGAACTTTATCCGAATGGGAAGAAAAATGTGTAAAACACCAACAGAATTTCATGTACGCGCTTAAGTAACGTAATGAGATGGATGGGGCATGTGGCACGTATGGGGGAGAAGAGAGATTCGTACAGGGTTTTGGTGGGGAAACCTGAGGGAAAGAGACCACTCGGAAGACCTGCGCTTACATGGGAGGATAATATTAGAATGTATCTTGAAGAAACAGGATGAGGGCATGGATTGGTTTGATCTGGCTCATGAGAGGGATAAGTTGCAAGCTCTTGTGAACATGGAAATTAAACTTCTGTTTCCACCAAACGCGGAGAAATTTGACTAGCTGAGGAAAAACTAGCTTCTCAAGAAGGACTCTGCTCCATGGAATTAGTTAATATAAGTATGTCTTTTATTATTCCGGTTTTTTCACGATACTCACAATTGCTCAACGGAATTACATATGTGAAAAGTCTTCTGTATCGATTTTCACCTAAATTGGCCAATAAATATGGGAAGTACAGATAGAAATTCATTTACGCCTTTATGCGCCGTTTTTCAAGAAAATGAAGCTTGCGTGACAATTTTTTCGTAAAAACGTCCTGTACCAAATTTCATAAAAATCCGACGAAGGGTTTAGTCGCTGGTCTAAGTCACACACACTTACACATATACGCACGCACAGACTGCTGTGGTCTCCACATAAGGTTTTCTTTATATACTCCTCAAGAAATAGCTTAGTTGGTACAGCGACTCGCTAAGGGCTGGACGGTCCGGGGATCGAATCCCAGTGGAGGCGAGATTTTCCGCACACGTCCAGACCGGCCCTGGGGCCCACGCAGCTTGCTATACATGGGTACCGGGTCTCTTTCCCGGGGGTAAAACGGCCGGGGGCGTGGAGTTGACCACCTACCTCCATCTAGTGCCAGGTTAAAGAAAGAGTAGAGCTATACCGCTACTCCCCCTCTGGGCGTTCATGGCCTGTTCTAGGCTGACGTTTTAGTCCTCAAGAACGCCTAAAAAGCAGTAACTTGAGACTGCGTGGTGGCTATACAACAAACGGCGAATGTTACATGAATGGGTAGAACGAAGAAACGAACTTTGCTGTGCGATACGCAGGTGTACGCTCTGACGTCACGTGCACATTTCATTTCGTTTTACCGTTGCTATGCGCTGGTCTGGGGATTCCTGTCACAGAAATGCTGTTACTATTATTGCTGAGATTGTGGGTTCGAATCCCGCCGGGGGCATGGATGTTTGTGTTGTGTTTGTTGTATTAGGACGGTAATATGGAACACAAGTGACATGAAGGAGGAGAGAAGGATTTAAAAGGTACAAAACGGATCAAAGGAAAAAGTGGGACAGAGAGAAAGAAAAAAATCACGACCGGCACACCGGCTATCCTCAGGTCTTTCGTGGTTTCACTACTTTTTCCATGGAGATTCCCGGGTAGTGCCTTAAATTAGGCCACGACAACTTCCTTACTTATCCTTTCCAGTTCATTATTTACTGTCATCAGATTATTTTACGCTATGCAATGAGAGTTACCGACAGCGTCGTTAAATATAAACTGCAAGATTAGCATTTGATTAAAATTTACAATAAAACTCTTGTAATATTCAGTAACACAGCGGCGCACCCAAGGGGGTGGGGTGCTGCCGGGCTGCAGCCCCACCCCAAACCCTCCAAAACCGAAATTTAAAAAACAGATTTTGTAGATATTATATCAAAAGTTTTACGTTATTTACCCTTCAGCCGAAACCAGCCACTGAAATTGGCTGACGACTAGCACATTAGAATTTTGAAAAACAAATTAATAAAAACTAAAAAAAACAAGAAGATAGGACGGGGGCACGCGGTGGCGCAGTTGGTTGAGGCACTGCTCTACAAGCCGGAAGGTCGCGGGTTCGATTCCCGATGGTCTCATTGGAATATTTCATTGACATAAACCCTTCGGTCGCACTATGGCCCTGGGGTCGACTCAGCCTCTAACAGAAATGAGTACCAGGAATATTTCCTGGGGGTAAAGACGCCGGTGCGTAGGGCTGACAACCTTACCACCTTCATGTGCCGATTGTCTAGAAATCTGGGAGCCTCAACCTCCTGGAACCCTAAGGGCCTGTCCAGGGATTGCTTTACCTGTGGGCCGCGATAGCTCAGTCGGTATAGCGACTCGCTACGGGCTGACGGTCCGGGGATCGAATCCTGGTGGGGGCGAGATTTTCCGCACCCTCCAGACCGGCCATGAGGCCCACCCAGTCCTCCTATACAATGGGTATCGGGTCTCTTTCCCGGGGGTAAAGCGGCCGGGGTGTGGAGTTGACCACCCACCCCATCTAGCGCCGAGTTTAAAGAAAGAGTAGAGCTATACCTCTACTCCCCCTCTGGGCCTTCGTGGCCTGTACTAGGGAGAACTTTACCTTTACCTTTAAGAAGATAGGACACTGATTGAGTCATGGAATTTGTATGTATATAAATGCAGTTGCAAACAGTGTTATGTTGTACTTACGACATTGCCCCAGATATGTCAATTAACGTTCCCGTGTGGTGACCGAGGAAAATAATAGTCCCGCTGCAGCCCATGCAGGTCATAAGGTGACTAAAATGGGTACTCGGTGCCTGGGGGTACAGCTGGGCCACCATGCCCCATTGGGTTACAAGTACGGTGGACTGGCCCTTCAGGTTGGGGGTTGGGCGACAGGCCGACAACCTGACACCGTAAAAAATAAGCTAACTGTTAGGAAACGTAAAACTGTGGCCTCGTAACTGTCAGACAAAGCGGAATTGACCTAGGCAATGGAAAAGGTTTAATGAGATGAGGTACTTTCCTTCAAAACGTTGGAAGCAATCACCCAGCCACACGGTACAACAACCGACAAGACCTACTTCTTCCGTACGAAAACAGGTTGACAACTAGTAAAATCTTTCGGCGCTCTGTCACACTTGACCTAGCCGTATCTTTCATTTTAGTTTGTATACTCTCACTTGTTACACAAGCAATGAGAATTATGACTGTTATTATCGTCGCTTTACATACCATTGAAGTGGAAACTGTGAACAATACACCACTTTACCTTCTCAGTCGCACACACACACACAAACACGCGCGCTGTTGTGACCGTGTTGGAACATGGCGCACTGTCACTGTGGTCAGCCAACTGCATTGTCGTAGTCGTCCATAATCTGTGCCAAGTTGAGGTGTAAGCTATCGACTATCGATTTACCAGATTACGTGTATTGACCGTCACGTACTGCCATCTAGTGGCCAGTTCTCAATCTCGTTATTGTGCATGCCACGTATGAGCATGTTTGATTAATAAATACTTTTAAAAGTTTCAGCTCGATTGCTTGACTTTTTCAGAGCAACCCACTTGAACGACCTTTCAAGAAATATGTATAATAATTATATATTTATTTTCTAACAATTCCCATTTGTAGTGGAAACATAAATGCGTAAGATCACTATACGTAAGTAAAATGTAATTAATTCGGTGTTCAACCCCGTCTCCGAGATTGTTAAGGCTTGTGCTGCACGGAGAAGACAGGGATAGGGAAGGACTGTTGTTATGGGCGCATCATTGCGTGCAGTAAAATCGCAGTCTGCAGCCGGTTATTTATCGCGCCTGCAATTTTGTACTTTATTTATTGGCAATTACACAAGCAGACAGTGTCGCCCCGGGGGTAATCACAGTGGCCGCCCCTAACAGAAATTATGAATTTAAAAAATGTATTGAATTTTATTTTATTTGGCTGAATAATTTAAAATGTATTGTTCGCACAAAATCAATGTTTTTTAAAAATAAAATATCGCTTTTGCCGCCCCTTCCACCCTGCAGCCTGGGACGGCCGCACCACGCTCCCCCACCCCCTCCCACACCCAAGTTACGCCGTTCTTTTGCACTGGCAAATATATTGCACATAATACCTCCAACCACCATTTATTTTTACTGATGTTTTCGCTTGTACTGCTTTGTACTCACGTGTAAATTTATATTCCTTACCACTGGCGCCATAGTGATCGTGGTGGGCAGGCATGGAAACTGAAACCGTCTGTTATCGGCTGGTGCGATAGTAGGGGGAGGAGGAGGGTTCTGTGTGTTTTAGTTATCTTCCAAGAGTTGGCTTGAAAGATCTACAACATGCAGCTTTTATTCTGAGAACACGAGTTTTGTAAGATAAAATCTGTAACGAAGCAGGCGCCTGTCGGTAACGGAAAAGAAATGAAAAGGTAAAGATTCTGTCTGTAAAACTTTTACTTGTTATCACAAACTGAAAGCAGCGTATTGTTGTCGGTTTTACTCATAGAGTGAACATTACTGTCAATATATTGTAGCTGTCAGTGTGTAATGTAGACTATATGACCGGCTTTCGATTTGGAGCTACACCGTACGTTTACTTGCTGCCGTTCACTGCAAACGTTGTAGCCGTGAAGTCTTCTGTCGTCGCAAGTGTTGTGTACTGTAGTAACAATGTGACTGTTCATTAAATATGTTAGGTTACGTAGCGTTTGTCATAGCAATTCAAAATCAAGGCCCAGTTAGAAAAAAGTAGTGAGTCGTATAGCCCAGTCCAGTGACATATTTATAAAATGTGATGGTGCTGTGTAGCTGTACATCGAACGTCACCAATTTTGTAGGTAAAGGTAAAGGTAAAGTTCTCCCTAGAATAGGCCATGAAGGCCCAGAGGGGGAGTAGAGGTATAGCTCTACTCTTTCTTTAACCTTGGCGCTAGATGGGGGTGAAGTGGTCAACTCCACGCCCCGGCCGCTTTACCCCCGGGAAAGAGATCCGTTACCCATTGTATAGGAGGCTGGGTGGGCCCCAGGGCCGGTCTGGACGGGTGCGGAAATTTTGCCACCACCGGAATTCGATCCCCGGACCGTCTAGCCCGTAGCGAGTCACTATACCGACTGAGCTATCGCGGCCCTTCACCAATTTTATAGTGATATATGTGTTTTTTTTATCTTGGACATCCCGTTGTGTTGCATAAATTACAAAATTGTTATTAATTACCATCGACACAAATAATTTTATTATATAAATATTCGGCTACATGTTTCAACAATTACATGGTCATCCTCAGGCCATTTAAATGTACAAAAACCAAAATTATGATTGCAGTGCCTGAGGATGACCATGTAATTGTTGAAACATGTAGCCGAATATTTATATAATATAATAAAATTAGTTGTGCCTATGGTAATTAATAACTAGTCTGTGATATTTGTGATAACGAATGACGGAAAAGCCGAAAATTATTTGAATGTTTACCGTCAACCGCAAATCAGAGACTGAGTCGAGAAAACAAGCCCTAATAAGTTAATGCACGTAGGTATTATTGAGCTTCAAGACGACAGCGAAGCCAAAATGCCTGTCGTATGTACGTCATTAAATTTCAAGTTGGAAAAACTACAGGACGCTTGAATGAGGACTTGGCGTCAGGTAACAGCACCCACAGGTTCAGAATCTCCGAGACCAGTAGCTCCCAAAGTGTGCTCCGCGGATCCATCACAGAAATGTATCCGTGGGTACATTTCTGTGATGGCTACTTTAAGGTTTGATGTATTGTTAAGAATCATCGCGAAACTTCTTTAATTGGAGATATGTTTATTTCCTATGATTGTTAGAATATCTGTCTAATTCATAAACCCCTTGTACCCACGAAGCGAGAGACAATCAGCAATTAAGGTCAAATCATGCAATGCATTGTTACCTATGCTACTGGTATGTATTCGTAGCTATCTAAAATCAGTTCTGAGATATAAATTTTTAATTTTTGATACCCATCATCCTGACACTATATTTGCGTGAGTAAGGATGTGAGGGCCGATCTAGTGGCCGCGCGGTCTAAGGCGTGGGTCTGCGGCCGCTTACTTGCGGGTTCGAATTCCGCCGGGGACATGGATGTCTGTCTCTTGTGAGTGTTGTGTGTTGTCAGGTAGAGGTCTCTGCGACGAGCTGGTCCCTCGTCCGGAGGAGTCCTACCGAGTGTGGTGTGTCTAAAAGTGTGATCGTGAAGCCTCGACAATGAGGAGGCCCTGGCCGACTAGGGGCTGTTGCGCCATAAAAAAATTATGTGAGGATCCGTGGTTATTTTTCGAAGCCAAAAGGAGTTCGCGAGCAAAAAAGTTGGGAAACCCTGCCCTAGGCAATAAACAGCAAGGACGCGACCTGGAACTGTTGTTTAGCCTTCCAAGTGGTGGCTGTTTGAGAGGTCTCACAACATGGGGGGGGGGGGGTGTTGGCAAAGTAGTGGCCTTTCAACTGGACAATCGGCCTGCTAACGACTGGGATCGTTTTTAGGCGCTTTCGCATAGGCGCGAAAAGCGCTGATTATCTTCAGCATGCCTTCCGTCCGTCCGGATGTGTCGGCTCTGCTTGCACTGGACAGATTTTCGTGAAATTTGATATTGGTCACGTTTATTGAAATATGTCGAGAAAAGCTACATTTAGTTAACACCGTACAAAAATATCGGACACTACATGAATACCTAAGTACACATTTCATTGTTGAAATATTTTGTAGCTCGACAACTATAGAAAAAGAACGCATTGTTGCATTTCCATGGCAGCTGTTTCAGTGTTGTGTGTTGTTGAAATAACATGCATTGCCTTTAAACGTGCATTTTATACTTTTGTATTTAATTAATGTTTTTTACGTGATCATGTTTGTGAAATTTGGTGCTTCCACTTGCCATTTTGTATCAACCTCCTTGATGATGGCCTAGCTAGGCCGAAACGTTGTTGAGATATTCGTATAATCAAATGTTTGGGGTAGTCAAACCTTAATGTACACAGTTGTTTTGCTTTAATGATAGATAAAGTATACACTGCAGAAACTCAACACTACAAAATGTTTTATGTAGTTTGTGTGCTGAAGCACGCATAACAGTAGTGTCGTGTATTTCACAATTATCCTGTGTATACCGACAATATCTTTATCGTATTTGCGTCTACTGTTACACGAAGTTCATAAATAGAACCTAGATAAGGATTTGTGCGTTAAGTATCAGTTCGAGGTGGGCTTACGTCAACAGGACCTTGGTAATCTCCAAATGGACACTAGTGTGCAGACTGTGTTTTACGTATCGATATGGAGCCAGTATAACACAAGTCATTTTTGTAACTAATTTATGAGCGGGACGACCAGGAATCGGTCTTCGATTACCAGCCGGGACAGAGATTTTACATTTTCTACAGTGTCTGGCCCAATCCATGGGGTAAAAGCTGCCGGTTGTCAAGCTGGCTGCTCACTTCCGTTTGGTGTCCGACTTAGATCTCAAGGGAAGAGACCATTTGGAAGGCTCAGGCGTAGGTGGGAGGATTCTCGAGAAATTAAGTATGAACTGGATTCAAGTAGCTCATGACAGGGCCTGATGTGACTTTTCTGAACACAGTAATAAGGCGAAAGGGTTTCCTAAAAGTAGGGATCGAGGTTCGTAATCTTAGTAATGGGTAGCGTAGTTAAATTACATACTGCAGAAGAAGGGGCCGATCCCAGTGGCCGCGCGGTCTAAGGTGTGGGTTTACGGCGCTCACTTGCTGGGATTGCGGGTTCGAATCCTGCCGGGGGCATGGATATCTGTCTCTTGTGAATGCTGTGTATTGTACAGGTAGAGATCTCTGCGACGAGCTGATCCCTCGTCCAGAGGAGTGCTACCTAGTGTGTGTCAGTAACCTCTACATCTACAATGAGTATATAGACAGAGATCAAACTAAGAATGAAAGAAAGAAAGAAGGGAATTTCTCGATTAACTGAGCGACTGTCAGCTTTTCAAGAAAGCCTGGATTATGTGGTTCATTGATTGATTGGTTGGTTGGTTGGTTTCACAGTCCACAAAGGGAACCGTGGGCGTCCGTGTGACGTTAAATCAGCAACCGAGACACTCTTAGCCAAGCTACAGGCCGGACGCCGAGGAATATAATTTAGATTTCCGGCAGGGGCAAAAGGTTTTCTGTCCACCAAATCTTCCATACAGGCTCTGGGGTCCACCGAGCCTCCTATCCGATGGGTACCGAAGGATAAAAGGTCCTGGGCGTGCAGCTGACCACTCACCTCCATCTAGTGCCGAGGTTAAGACTGAGTGCAGGTATCCTCCTTTCCTTCAGACGTGTTTTACACACCGTTTACTTCCGCAAACCTTACATTAAAATCGAGTACTTAGCATCTAACTGTCGCGGTGGAGAAACATGCTGGTTTTTTTTTTGTGTGTGAAGGGCCCCGCAGCAGATGCTGCGGACGCACCGCAACCTTGACGCTGATTGTGCAGCCCTGTGATGAAGATTATTAGTTTTTTTTTTTCGTTTTTTCCGTGTAATGGAGCACTGGTGGAATGAAGCTGACAGGGGAAAACCGAAGCACTCGTGGGAAAGCCTGTCCCAGTGCCACTTTGTCCACCATAAATCCCACCTGGACTGACCCGGGATTGAACCCGGGCCTCCGCGTGAGAGGCCGGCGACTAACCGCCTGAGCCATGGCACGGCCTTAGCATGGTGTTTTTAGGGAAGTTCTGTGTCCGGGGCCCGACCTCAAGTTCGTCCCTTCTAATAGGATTTAGTGATTTGCCTCAGTAACTCGAAGCCGTTGCCGGGATAACGTTACTAAGGCAATGACCACTTCTTTCTACATCCTTCCCAATTCTATTCAGTAATCCTGTTAGTTGGTATAAGCTGAGGTGTTGAACTCGTCGCTAAATAAACTAAGAATAAAATTAAACAAGCATCAGATTGCCTCTCTGTTTTGCTTATCAGTACTTCTTGTTCAGGAGAAATAAAACACTCCGCTCAAACAATGAATAAATTACGTCTGTGGGTCTGCCTTGCGCGAGCTTCTAACATCACAAAGACGTGGCTGGGCGGGTTTGTGTATTTTGATACGTCGTCGTGTGTAACACTCTGTCGCCATCATTTAACGGAAAGAAACACTTTTCCGACTTCTTAAAATATGAAATAATAAATAAGCTGAAATTTATTAGGCAGAAAAGAGAGAAAAGTGCTTTTAGGCTATAATATGTCTACAGAAATCGAGAAGTAAACAGCTAGTGTAATATGGTTTTAAAGAAAGGACTGAGTACAATAATACAAGCTAAGTCGTAATATGGTTTTAAAGAAAGGACTGAGTACAATAATACAAGCTAAGTCGTAATATGGTTTTAAAGAAAGGACTGAGTACAATAATACAAGCTAAGTCGTAATATGGTTTTAAAGAAAGGACTGAGTACAATAATACAACAGCTAATGTAAGGCGATAATATAAGTAAGTGATGGTTTAAAGAAAGGACTGAGTACAATAATACAAGCTAAGTCGTAATATGGTTTTAAAGAAAGGACTGAGTACAATAATACAAGCTAAGTCGTAATATGGTTTTAAAGAAAGGACTGAGTAAAATAATACAAGCTAAGTCGTAATATGGTTTTAAAGAAAGGACTGAGTACAATAATACAAGCTAAGTCGTAATATGGTTTTAAAGAAAGGACTGAGTACAAATAATACAAGGGCTAAGAAATCGTAATATGGTTTTAAAGAAAGGACTGAGTACAATGATACAAGCTAAGTCGTAATATGGTTTTAAAGAAAGGACTGAGTACAATAATACAAGCTAAGTCGTAATATGGAACTTCAAAATGGTCATCACGTAGGGGCGCATTTTGTAAGAAGGACTTATCTTATTTAAGGTCTTCTGCAAAAATTAAAGTCCGTGTCTATGCCATGAAGCACGTAGTCGGAGTAGAGGTACAGCCACCTTCGTTCTTAATTTCGGCACCAGATGGTGGTGAGTGATCAACATTGCCCCTCAGCCGCTTTACCCGCGGGAAGGAACCACGGTACTAATTAAACGCGAGGCTGGGTGAGCCCCACAGCCGGGATTCGAGCCCCAGACCGTCTAGCCCGTAGCGCAATCTCAATATCGACTGCACTACCCCGGCTATGTTAACGTCTTCAGTAGCTCGGGTTACGTAGCATCGAATTATTTGATGACAGTGAATTGGGAAGGATATGGAAGGAAACGATCGTGGCCTAATTTGAAGTCGAAATGCAAACGCGGGACCTCCTGACTACTAAGTAGGAGTATAACCACTGGTTGACGAAGGGCGACGTAGGTAACTGACTCAGTAAGAGCTGCTGTAATTGTACGTGCAGCATAATCCTTCGTGAGAAGCTGATAGTCGCTGAGCTAATCAAGACCTTAATGTAACCAGAAGATTCATTACAGTGTCAGTGGCCCCCAGATTACTCACATACTCGTATTTCTAGACCGCGCCCTCACCCCCTGCTTATTGAAGCCTAAACGCGAGTCTTACAAATGCTCGTTTCCCCAGGGACGTAATTGGGGGTGGAGGGGGGGTGCGGCCGCCCCGGGCAGCAGAGTCGAAGGGGCGGCAAAACGAATATTTTAAATGAAAATTAGATTTTAAACGCTCCGCAAGTTTTAAATTACTCAGCCGAATAAAGGAAATTTAATAAATAATAGCGATTTTAGGAGCTTTCCCAAAATTACGAAAAGCGACTGTTAGCTTTGTCGTGTCTGTCTGTCTGTCCTCATGGAACAACTCGGCTTCCACTGGATGGATTTTCATGAAATTTGATATTTGAGTATTTTTCGAAAATTTGTTGAGAAAATTCAAGTTTGATTAAATTCTACAAAATAACTGGTACTTTACATGAAGACGTATATACATTTATGACAATATGTCGCTGAACGCTTCTAAGAACGAGAAATGTTTAAGACAAATTTGTAGGGAAAATCAAAACGCACATTTCATGTTCAATAATTTTCTTTTCCGAAAACCGTGCTGTTTATGAGATAAGGTGGACAAATATGGTAGGCCTATAGCCAGAGAACTGACAGATGACAATACGGAACAGGAAAATGCGATTTGCATGCCTGATAACTGATGCAAGAATACAGACAAGTACTCAATATTTAATACGTATTATTGTTAACAGCGTGGCCGTGCGGTGTAAGGCGTGGGTCTTCGGCAGCTCGCTTGCTAGGATCGTGGGTTCGAATCCCACCGGGGGCATGGATGTTTGTCTCTTGTGAGTGTTGTGTGTTGTTTTCAGGTAGAGGCCTCTGCGACGAGCCGATCCCTCGTCCAGAGGAGTCCTACCGACTGTGGTGTGTCTAAAGTGTGATCAAAAGGAATTACAAAACCTCGACACTGAAACGGGAAACCGGAGTAGGTAGAAGAGGACGACAAAAAAAAATGTTAACAGCAGTACGAAATATTTGGTAGCTCGCCAACAGTGCAAAGTGAACCCATTGTTATATTGTTGCATTTAAATGACAACACTAAACAATTTTATATTGTTGAAAGTTACGTCTCCACCAACAACAATAAAAAGGGAACGTACTCTTGCGTTTCCGTGGCAACAATGGTTACGCGAACGCACCACAATGTAACGTTCTACGTACATTTTTTATCTTGTTTCTTATTGCTATTAGCAGCACAGAATGATGAGGAAGACGGCTGGAAGAGGGAAGGCGATGAATGAAAAACGACTTTTTTTGTTACTGCGGACTGTGCATATGTGTAAATAAGGAAATGTTTAAGGTCGACAGAGTTACAATTTTATTAAAAGCAGTGGTTTGTAATGCCAAGTGTCACCACTCATGTATCACAGCTCGACTCCTGTTTCAGTTGATCCAAAATGTTCAGTCACGGTACAAAGGAAATTTACGTCTCATTGTGGGACAGACTAATTTTTTTTAAACACACGTCTCATTCCCTCTTGTAATTTTATCCGTTGCTGATGACTTCGCTGATTTTCTCGTATCAGAAAACCGTTATCGCTGCACTCAGCATGCATTATTGTCGTACGCGGCTAGAATAAACCGTCTGAAATTGCCCTGTTGGCAAACGCTCCTGAAATGTGGTTTCATTACACACTTGATAAGAAGGGATACCATTACCGACTGAGACATGTTCCTTGCTGGTTCTCCGGTTTCCATATTCAATACCGTGAGGCATTTTTCATTCCCTTCTTGCAGCGTTATACCCGACTGCAAAAGAAGAGCAATAATAGTATCTTCGGAAGTGATCGGAATAAGGTTTCGTGTAAAGGAGCACAGGTACTCTGATTACGAAAGCACCAGTGGTTGTTTGCGTATTTTTCTTTCGAAAACATGACTCCTGTCCTTGTATCATGGACGCTGTCGCCAAGAATAACATTCAGCGTTTAGAAATCAGATCCCAAGGTGATGAATGTGTGTTCTCTAGTGGCAGTTATCAGTTTACTGTCGAAGCTGTTCCATCCCGAAAGATATTTTTAAATGCAAGATCTGTGCGTTCGTTGGTGTTGATTTCATGGTGCTTGGTATTTAGTTTAATGTTTACAGCCATTCAAACTGCGCAGTAGCTGATAAAGGTCCCAGAATTGAGTTCTACTAATTGGGGTGGTTTGCTTTTCTGGCTTAAGTGCATTTAGTGATTTAACTTCCAAGTAAAGGTGTAATAAGAGTGTTGTGTGACAACTGACCTTCTCTTTCGCCCGTCTTGTTAGTGATTGATATTCGATTTTATTGGTGACCAGTGAGTCTCTATCTTTCATTGATCTAAATTTGATCCTAATCTTGTGCAAGTTGTGCAAGTGAATTATCGAAGATCTTCAGTTGGCTTTAACCGTTGTTTAGGACGCACGTATCAAGCGAACTCCTCGGTGTGATAAATCAGCAATCAGAGTTTTGTGAAAAAGGTTAAAATTCCTACGCCACTGAATATATCAAAATTGAATGCAAAAATTTACATGGAATACCTGTACCCTAATATATGTACTTATTTAAGAATATTGTTAACCATGCCAGTTACCATCGCCGGTTTTCAGAGTAGTTTTTTTCGACTTAAACTAATGAAGATTTATTTTAAAATAATTTATGTATCAAGAAAGAGTGAGTTCTGTACCTACATGTTCAACTGAACGCACCATCGCTCAAAAGCTATGTTTATCCACATTAGTTAAAAAAAATTCTGTGAACGTGAACGCGAGAAAAGTCAACTTTATTTTAAGTATTTTGGTAGTACCTGTTTTTCCGCTCATTACACTTCTTCTATTCAAGGTAATACTATTTACTTTTTATAGATACATTTGTTTATGAGGAATGTTACGCACCCATTAAGAATAACGTGAAAATGTTATGTAAATAAGAGGGGGGACAAGTGGGGGGGGGGGGTGCCAGATACATTTCGCATTGGGCGCCGATTTAGCTAAAGAGCCAGCTCTATCAAAAATATGCAGAGAAGAAGAAACAGTTCCAAGCACTGTGTCGTTTCTACCATGGACAGGGCTAATGTCAGCTCAGTCAATTCAGAAGCCATAAGAACATAATGAAATGCCAACACAGTAATGTGAATTGTGTTGCAGGTAGATTTGTGTGGAGAATGTCAGTATTATTTACAACACACGGGATGGCTGCCATCATCTGTTTGTCATTTCGTATTGTGGCCGGTCAGAACAAAGGTAAATATATATATATATATAATTTTTTTTTTGGGGGGGGGGGGACATTATGTAGCGATTGAGGCCCTATGCTAGAACCGGAATAACAGTCACTATATTGATTAAACTACAGGCCGGACGACTCGGGAATATGGGCTCAATCTCCGGCTTATGCAACAGATATTTCTTCTCCACAATGTCCAGAACGGCTCGGGGCAGAGCGGCGGGGATTGAAGCTGACCACTTACCTATATCTAGTGCTAAGGATCAGAATACGTGGAACTATACCTCAGCTGGCCCATGTGCCTTCAGGGCGTGGGCCCTTAGGGACAACTTTACCTTGGCTACAAGAAACAACCGAACAGAATGTACCGCTGTGTTCTTGTTCACATGAAGCAAGTCCGCACTTCCACTGAACGTCGCAGTTGATGGGCTTGCACAATCACTTCGCATTGTGGAGGTCCTGGGTTCAAATATTTGCTTTAAAGTCGTCTATCCTGACTGCGTTTTTCGTGGTTTTTCGCAGGTTCTCCAGGTAAATGTCAGGATGGGCTACCTACTTCCATGTTACTTACAATTCTTTTTTTCAGTAATCATTCTGTCACGACGCTGTGTATTTTGGCAAATAAAACGTATTTAAAACAGTAATAAACAAAACAATCAGTAGTTTGACGCTTTCAGGCAGGGCTGTTCCTACATGTAACACCATCTGCTTTAACATTTTTTTTGTGGTGAAGGGCCCCGCAGCAGATGCTACGGATGCACCGCAGCCTTGAGGCTTATTGTGCAACCCTGTGATGAAGATGACTATTGTCCACCACAAATCCCACATGGACTGACCCGGGATTCCGCGGTGGGAGGCCGGCGACTAACCGCCTTAGCCATGGCACGGCCTTGCTTTAACATTTTAAAAGTTCTGAATTTTATCCACATAGTGTTTATATATATTTTTCTGAAGAAACTACAATTATTTCCTTAAATGACATTCTGTTGGTCTTTGTAATGTAAACAATGCGTTTTCTGTAAGGTGCGAACTAAATACCTAAATATTGTTTAGACAATTTTCGGACTGTTAATTCCGTAATATCATTGCAGACTTGTTAATGGCATTAACCGGCCGATCTTTGTAACGGAGTCAGTGCCTTTTCAGTGAGTGCGAACTGAATACATATTTAGATACTGTTTAGACAAAATTCGGACCGTTAATTCTGTACTATCAATGCAGAGTTGTAAATGGTTCAGTCAGCTGTACCCAGAATTTTGCTGTAGCGACTGCTCCTGACTCTTGTCATAATCAGTGCATCGTGTCTGTAGCAGTAGGCGAGTTGTGCAGTGACTGGGCTTTACCGGCTGACGGTTTGTTGTGTGATATAAAGACACTAGTTGTGTACATAACCATGTTAATTAAACAGTCGGCATCTAGAAACGAAAGAGAAATCTCCACACAAATATGCCTTATTCACCATTAATGACATAATTCAGGATGAGTCAAAGTGTGTTCTACACGTATGAGGTGGATTTGTTTTCCCTGCACAGTCATGAGGACATATGAGACAGTGGCGTAGAACTCCATGCATTCTTAACCTCAGCACTAGATGGAGGTGAGTGGTCAGCTTCACGACCCGGCCGCTTTAACCCCAGGGAATGGACCTCCAATATTCATTTATTAGGAGGCTGGATAGGTTCCAGAGCGGGTCTGGACTCTTTGGAGAAGGGGGTGGAGTAGGGGTATGTGTGTGTGTGTGTGTGTGTGTGTGGCGCGCGTGCTGTGGATAGATAGGATGGGTAGGTGATAGGTGGGTGGATGGATGGATAGACAGACGACAGATGGATGGATAGACAGACAGACAGATAGATGGATGGATGGATGGATGCATGCATGGATGAATGGATGTATATATATTATATTATATATATATAATATATGTCTGTTTTATATTTATATATATATATAAAATAGACAGATAGAAAGAAAGAAGGTAGGTAGGTAGGTATGTACGTAATACATGAAGACATACACGTTGTGGTATTTCTCCAAGTAATTCACATGTAACTGCATAATTTATCGGGGCGAAGAATGTTTTGAACAAAACTTGCAGAGAGAAATTAAACGTACATTTTGTGTTCAGTATATGGTTTATGTGGCGACTGGGCTGGGTGGTCCTCAGATCGGATACCGGTGTGGGCGAGATTTTCCATGCGCGTCCAGACCGGGCCCCACCGAGGCCCACCCAACCTCCAGAAATGACATATAACATAGCCTACATATGCTTGTACTTACTAACTGTGACAGTCCTAAACATAATGTATATTACAGATAGCTCTGATGTTTGCTTCAAAATGAACTGATGTATGAATGTGCTTGTTTATTTCTGATTTGAGACTTTCTGAATCACCCAATGGCCGCTCCAGCTTCTCCATTTCGAATCACGCAGCCGGTTGGCAGCGAAGTACGTCTTCAGTGCTGCAATAAGGGCAGGCGAGTAGTTTTGTATCAAGAGCACTGCAGCTCTCATGATGTTGTGTGGCATTACAAGGTAAATAATAATGTACTGCTATCGTACTCTAGTTCAGCAGTTCGTAAGCAAACGTTTGCTGTCAAGACATTTCATAGTAACCTCATCTGAACAAAATTCAAAAGTTAAGTTTCTACCTACACACTGCATTTCTGTTACAAAAGCCAACCAGTTGATTTTATGGGGAAATAATTACTTGTTATTCTGAGAATCAGAGGAGACATATAACTACACTCTGTGGGTGCAAGGCAGAGTTTCAGATGGCAACTGCTTCCACCATATACTGAAGAGTTGTTGTAGGTTGTAGCAGTTTTGTCAGAGAAAAGTTTGGACAACTTGGTTGGAAGTATTGTCATGTCTCCACTTCTGCCATGAATAGGTAGGCAGTAGGTTTCTTCTAACTTAAAGCCGTAGGCTATTAACCTTTTAAAGCCTAGCAGTAACTTTATGTACCACCATGTTTAATATTAAAAAATTCTCTGTGGTGTTCACATTGTGTTTATATGTTTTGTGTGGATCTCAGAAGAAACAGCAATTTTACCTTATACAACATTAACAGACTAGTTTTTATAACCGAGGTGGAGAGTGTTTACTGTGTGGTATGCACTGAGTCCTTATATAAGACAGATACGTTTCGTCTTTAAAGTGTTAATGGCTTTACACTATTATAGGATCATTGTTGACTTTTCTCTGGCATTAAATATATTGCGCCTTTCCAATTGAAGTTTGTCAATTAATTTCAGAGATGTGGGGATAGATTCAACTTCACATCATGTCAATCTTTATCAAGCAATGAATCATGGACAACCATATGTGGAAGTAGCAGTAATCCATGCCATGCTACTGTAATTCTAAACATAACCACAGAGGGAGACAGTGGATTATACCGTTGCTCTATGTCGCACCGAAACAGGACATTAAGGAATTTCAAAGTCACTCAGATTTATGAACTGGAAGTTACAGGTAAGCTAACTTAAGAGTTAAAGAACTAACAAAGAAATTGAGAAAATTAAGTACATTGGACTCCCTAAAATAACAATATCTTAACTGCCTTAATTATATTTAAAAAAGGTGATTAATGACCTTCATAATGATGTTTTATGGCGTATCTATAATGATTTTTCATTTTATGCTACTTTTGTATTTATTTATTGTTTCTATGTATTAACCAGCTTTTTAAATAACCACCTTACCACTGGTCATGTTTATGATGATTAAGTAAGAATCCTCTGTAATGGGAAATCTGACAATATATAGTCATGATTAAATTGCAAAAGATATGATAGGTTTGCAATGTGTTATGTATGAGAATGGTAGTAAAGGCATTTAAAGTTATAGTTTAAACCCCATAATAAATCACCATTCAGTAGAGTAGGCATACATGGGAAGATAACTTTAAATGGATTTGGGAGCAATGGGATGTGAATATATGATAGTGATTAAAATAGCTTGTAAAGGGACCAGTGACAAGTTCTGTGAACATAATGAGATGCTGGTTCCTAACAGCAGAAAATTTCATGACTAACCAAGCAACAATGAGCTGTTCAGAAAGAACCCACTCTATGTAATGAGTGATTATAATTTTGATGAATTAAAAGCACTGTAGTAACTCTATGTAGAACCACAATGTGTTTAAGGTTCACTGTGCCTCCAAATTTAACTAAAACATACACCTGTGATGGGCCAATGAATGTAAACAGATGGTAGATACATATGGCTGGACAGGTTGGCGAGGGAGGGGGAAGGTTTGTTCACTCGTGTAAAAAAAGGTAAAGCAATCCCATTACAGGCCTGGACAGGCCCTTAGGGTTCCAGGAGGTAGAGGTAATGGAAAACGGAAAGAAGATTAATAAGTGAATTACTGTCTGCACATGAATAATTAGTAGTATGAATATGATAATACTTTGTATATATCAGACAAAATTTCTGTAAGAATTTGAAAATTGCTGTAATCAGGGCCCCAGAAAGGTGTCTGCTACAGACAAAAGTGACTAGTACATTTCAGCCTTAATCTAATTAATTCAAAATTGAATCCATAGACTACATAAAAATTGTTTTCCCATTGTACAGAGGGCACACTCTGTCACCATTACAAAGATGAACCAGATAATGCTGTTTAGGTAAATAACTCTTCTAAGAATCTTACATAACACATAAATAATATACCGTGTGGGTAAAATGTTGAAGTGTTATTCCTAAAGCAGGTGGCATGTATAGTTACCACTGTGCTTCAGAGCGTTAATGAAAAGGTAGTCTGTTGTTCGTGTAAAGGGCAGAAAGTTGATTATGGAATTTATTGCTGTTATTTCTTGACTTTAACAATTAAAGTTGCGATTTGGAACATCTATGAAATTATTGTGTCTCTATGAAGTAGCTTGTCAGGCCATGGACCAGAGGATTTTCTGGAATGGCTAATAGATTTAAATGCTGCTGTTTGAGCCTTGACACCATTTATCTTATTATGGGCTGTCTTTTTCAGAAAAACGTGGCCCACCAGAAATTCTGCAAGAACAGCCAAGCAATGTGACTGTCCAGCAAGGAACTCGAGCCATTTTTCAGTGCCGTGTGCATAGTAAAGATCGTCCCATTTTCTATTGGCTGCGACGAACACATCACAGAACATCTGACTATGTTTCAATACCTTTCCTAAATGATACATACGAGGCAAGTAGCGAACAGTGTCAAATGCTAAGGATGAAGTGACTGTTGTAATTTAATGCCTATATAAGGGTGGGCCACTGGTCTTGTTGTACATTTACTGCAGATATAGATACGAGTATACTGTTGCACAAAGTTAATCACACTGCAAAGAGTCAAAAACTATTTTGTCTTCTGTTTTGTTAAATATGCAGCATTTTGTGAAGCACTTATAACTGTTCTGTATTGTAATTTATACATATATATTTTTATATTCTACATATTTTTTAATATAATGAGCCACTTTAAGAACGTCCAAAGTTCAGTTTGAGCAAGTGTAAAGTACAGTATATGTAATATTGGATCTGTACAAATCAAAACTAACTTCGCAAGGCATTGTTTTAGTGTAGATCCCCTGTACTAAACTTCACCTAAAACTGTTTAATATGTTCTAATATTACATTTAGACAGATGGATATGACTACCCCACAATGCTTATATACACACACACACACACATACACACACGTGACTAGTCATTAATATTTCAGAGGCATCTGTTGACTCCATCTTCAAGGATTTCTCTTTATGAAGGTGTAGGCAGTATGTTGCTCTGAAATGTTGGTAAATGCCTACAACAATACACAGTGCTGTAACACAGAAGAACATAATCTAAATTTTCACCCCATTCAGAACCTGAAGTCTCACCCCATATTGTGTTTATTTTACGCAGTTTATGCACAGAATCTGTAAAAGTGGACATGAAAAAGATACGTAAATGATTTATGAAATCACAGATGAAAGATGGAAGGTGTCAGTGAAGAACAGACTGAGATGATGTGGCCAAGTACTGAAAGTAGAGGAAAAGAGTACATGGTGAAATGTGAGATGAAAAGTGTAGGATGACAGATATTTGGACACTTTTCATGCATCAACCCACTATTTATTATAAATGATGCCAGAGGGAAAGGTCTACTGAAATATCATATCCTTGTATTGTCTCAAATATTTTGACTGACTGTGTGTTCAGGTCATGAATTCAAGCGGAGAGAGGGAACTGCCAGGTGACATATATCTTAGTAAATTAATCCTGTCTCGGAGCTCCAAACGTGATCACGGCTACTACACTTGCCTAGCAGTGAATGGCAACGGATTTCAGTACAGAGGTGCATACTTAACAGTCCTCACACGTACACCAGGAGGTAAGAAATTCTGTTGTTTAGTTAATCACATACTGTACCTGGTGTGCTCTTTCTCTCTTTGATATTAATTCTAAATGTTAGTGGTTCCCTTGTCAACATGGCATGGGACATTCTTAGGTTCATAATGGAGGACAGCTTGGAGGTAGGGATGGTACATGTGAATATATTGAATGAATGGTTGCAGAGAGCCAACAGAAGGTGGTCCTCTGTCTTGGGATTTGCAGAATTTTATGAATTATCACCCAAGGCCTCGGATTTGTAGGGTTTGTGAACTTGATAATGAACCTCTGGTTTCATAAAGTGCATGCAGTTTCTTGACTAGCTGAGGAGATATCAGCTAATTGACAAGAATTCTTCTCCATGGAGTTATTTGGAATATGAAACATATTTCAGTATGTTATTGTGGCTAAGGCCGCTTAGTCCTGACCTGTAGTACTTCGGCATTGGTGAAGAATTGAATTTGTGAGATGGTGCACTCTGCTACATTTAGTGGCAGGATATGACCAGCATACAGATCCTTCAGCCTCTGTGGATTCCATAATGTTATGAGACCCTTGTATGTGCCAGATTTACAAAATTTTATGATATTTGAGGTCTTCAAGGTGGTGAATGAAGACTACTGTATTCTGGAAGACATATTAGTTTTATTTGTTTCTTTGCAGAACACAGTACCTCAGACATGCCCACATCTTCACTTTCACTCTTGTTCCTCATCCCTGCTGCATTAGTATTGGTACCAGTGATGTCTTGGGTATGCTGTCGCTGGAAACAACACCGTAGAAGGAACTGCCCCCCACCACATTGTCGGCATGAAACAGTCATTAACATTAGAAGAGAACAACATAATAACAACAAACAGCAGAGACGTGCTGACAGTGGTTTCAAATACACATCCGTCAATGTTACAAGACACTGTGGCTCAAGTGAACGTGAAAGAAACTCTAGTCACCTGCAGTATGTATAGTGTTATGTGTTCTATTTGTCTCAGTTTGTAATCCTTTCAATACCAGCTTGCTATTTGTCCCATTCTTGGTTTTTTCTGCAGCTGGTTTAGTTCAATTAGTGTCATAATTATGCTACAGTCTCAACAACTATGGAATGAGGGCTTAATTTTGGTAAGGGCAGAGATTTTTCTCTTCTCTACAATATCCAGACTGGATCTGGATCCCACCTAGCCTCTAGTCCGATTGGAACTAGGGACTGTTTCTCCAACTGTAAAGCAGCCATGGCAGAAAGTTGACCCTCACCTCCATTCAGTGCCAAAATTAAGAATGGGTGAAGCCTATAACTCCACTCCCCCACATCTTCATGCCATAATGCTTAAGCACAGGGGCAAGTATATCTTTACTTTTCTGCTCCCTTCCTTATTAATATACTTCTATTTTATTAATAGAAATTGTTCTTATCCATCAGTTTTATGGGTTCCCAGGTTGTGCTATGTGTTGTCCCAGACAGTTCTCTTAGTGTGTCCACTACGTATGACATTTATTATTGTTAATGCAGGCTGCACCGTAGATATGTCTGCCATACCAACTCTTTTAATACATTAAACTGAAATCTCTTCAGTTGCACGTGATGAATTTTTTTAACTTTGTGGCCAGATTGAAAAAGTTGAAAATAAAATTCTTTCATACTAAAACTCATAAAATCCTGTAAAATAAAGGCCTACTTATGCGACACCTGAAAAAGAAGCCTGTCTGTGAGGACTCTTCAGCTCTTGCAAAATGTGGCTATGAAAGTGTTATAAGTATTCACTTTCATAGGAAGACTATGCATGTCATTGACTGTGGTATCCCAAGGATAGGAGTTATTTCACTATTGAATAAAATCTCTGATGATTTGGAAGCTCTTCTTGGATTGCTTTAGTCTAAATATGAAGGCACTGCTCCTCCAGAACCCTGGTAACTACTTACCAGTGGACATAGTGTAATGTCCTTGAAGACTTAAATCTTAATTTACTCCACTCTGACAAACTCAACTCTCACACTTTGGAAGCTGATTGTGCTTCCATCACGACTGCTGTGAGGTGCAGGAGTCTCTTATTGTAACTATGAACATTAAGTAGTAGGGAATTCAGGACGAGGTGGCCATGCCAATTTTGCAGGTACAGGAAATTCAAATGAAAACCAACCCAGACACACGGCACGGCTTACATTTCCACAATATTCCTGCATTTTAGAGTAGGTGTTGGAAATGACCTCCTTCAACTCGCAGATGATGACACATGCTGAACAGAATATTAAATACTGTTTGAAGTTCTTGTCTAGAAATTGCCTGTACTTTCGTGGAGACGCTTCTGATCATGTTCCATTATCGTCTAATGTTTCTTCTAAAAAGGACACATCATGTTTTCTGTCACTTCTTATTCAATAACAACCCCATTGTTCAACATTTCTTCACCATTTGATGTATTGTTGATTTTGAAGGAACTGAAACAATGGGGAACTGTATGCTAAATTTCCTATGACAGTTTTCATATGATTTTTTCTGTGCATAGTTCTCCACAGTGAAAAATCCTCTGTATTAACTGTACTGCATACTCACAAATAAAAGAACTGTATGTTACACTGTGCTTCACATGTCTGTTACAGACAGCAGATTAAAGTGGACTATGTGACTAAGATGTCGGATGATGCACTGTACCGTACACGCAGGGATAGGACTGGCAGTGTGTGAGTCATGCAGTGGCTGTTAAGCTTGCAGTGTGTTTGAGTTCGGCGTTCAGTTGGACATTCTGTACTATACCAGCATTTGTCCGGAGATGGACAAGAGATACATACAGCATCAGTCATGACAGTGAAGATTTGAACTGCATATTTCCCACAATGAGGCTAAAGAGATACCACAATTCCTAATTCCTGGCAATCGTAACTTGAACAGAAACCAGCTGAGTCACATAATTTTTTACCTGGTATTCTTTGTACAAGATACATTTGACTGTAAGAATATTATTACTAAAAACAAAACACATGTACGTTGTTCATTTTTCAGCAGTAAATGTGTCCAACACACATCTAAGCACTTGTCATGTGAGATTTAAATTTTTGTAAGGTATCACAGAAAATATTAGTTGTTAAAAAAACAGCTTCGTAACGTGTAAACTGTATGACAAGCAGTGTATTCATGACACTTCTATGGAACTGAAACACATCTGCAGTATGGCAAACTGCATTAAAAAGAATCGTAACATACCACTAGAATAATTATTACTATTATGTTGTTATATTCAACAAGCCACATGGAACTGTTACGATTATAAGATTGCTTATTCAACATGTTTGACAATATTGGTATGTGATACTTTTTGCTAGATTTTATATGTTTTTATTTGTGTCAGTTGCTGAATCAGCACGTTCATACACCCGATTCTGATTGTGCTTTGGTTTAAGTATGAAGAGGTGTTACTGTTATTGATGTAAATAAAATTATTCTTCAGATATGTGGAACTGATTTCTTGAATAAAATTCACATTAAGATGTAGACAGTAATGAATATATGTTAACTTTGTTTTCAGTATACCTCTGTGTAGGGTACTACACTGTTACAGATGACACTTGCTCAAGATCAGATATACATCATTTACATTGTTGTCTAAATGTGGGTCATGACACTGTGTAGGATAGATGATTATCACTCTGAACATGGATACAGCAGGTACCTCCAAAGATTTCTGTTTAGTTTTGGAGTGGGGCGAGGTTGAATCCCTTAGCATTACAACCTATTGCAACAAATGTTACATTAAAAAACACAGTCCTATGCAACACATATACAAGTTTTCCAGGTTATTAGTTTTGGCTTTGTTAACAAGCCATAATCAGACCTTTTGTTATCAACAGCCATCCAGTGAAACTTATCCTTGCATACAGGATTGAGATCTCATTCCTTTACAATATTCGTCATAAAATTACTGAAATAAATATATAAAATATAGATAAAATTATGAGTATAGAAAGGTTTTTAGTCCTATACTTTTAAATATAAATAAAATAAATACGAATAAAAATGGCAGGCATTACATCTGATGTGTTGAAGCACACGTCTTATCTTGTTCTTCCAAGGCGCTGTGAATTTCTGATTTTACAGAAGTAAGTTAATATTGTAACAACCCTGGATGACATGAGTGTGGAAGATTGGTAGAATGATAATTGGCAGGGAATACCAAAGTTCTGGGAAAAGAATCTGCGCCAAAACCACCCACCATGATTGAACCTAGGTCATCACGGTGAGAAGCTAATGACTAACTCCTCAAGCTATAGCACAGTTCACCAACAGCACAGTCATAAAATACAGAGTTCTGGAGGTATTCTATATTGATATGTGATGATATGGTTTTTGAGATGTGGTATACATATAAATCACTTGGTTTCAGCAAAACATTGTTTTAAGTGACTTACCTTTTTTTGAGGTCCAATTAACAAAGTCACATCCATATAGTCTGTTACCATCTGACCACTGTGCAGCAGTAAACACTTCACTGTTTTTTTCTTTTAAATTGACATAACATGAACTCTCACAGAGTTTGTTCAAGTTTTGAGTGTTCATTTTGCCACATGTCCAACAGTGTGTTTGACAGTGATATCTTGTGAAATACTATCCACTGTCAAGAGAAACTTGCTGTCCTGTTTACACACTGCCTGACATGACCTTGTATATTTTATCTTGGGCACAGTCAAACCCCAGTATAGCGCCACCCTCACTTAGTGCCCATGAGCTTCTGTGAACAGGAATTCCCTGTTATACTGTTATACCCTTGATATACTGCCATAAATTGTGGTGAACAAACAATGGTGCTATATCAGAGTTGTATGTTGTTTTCAGACCACTATGAACTATCATAGACACAAGTTTCGTGGTACCCACAAGCCATAGGAGTTAGGCCCCCTTCTCAAGACTACATGCAACCAACAGAAGTATGGTGATGGGATGAAGACAGTGGCATTACAGAGCAGACAGTGGTGTCCTATATGGCAGGGAGGTACAAGGTCACAGATTATATCACTGACTCCTATGGCAGTGAGGTAGATGTTCTATCTTCGATTGCAGTCAACAGTTTCATTTACTGTGATCTTCATTGTGTTGTCCAATATTTCATTTAACTAACAATGCGAACAGTACGAAATAAACTAATGTTAAGCCTTCAAATCTAGTGTGGTGCAGTGTTTCTATAATCCCACTGTCTAGGAGAACAGCACAAACAGAAAACTGCTTTCCCACTGTGAACACATTAAGTTTATTGAAATGGCATTACCCCATACAACCATTTATAAAACATAAGTATTATCCAAACATAAATTGTACACAGTGACTGATACTAAACACTGTGTTTTGCAAGATAAATTAGTCTTTATAATGGTCCAAATATTTCAGACAAAAAGAATCATGGTTTGTTTCATTTACATATTCCAAAACCAAAGTTTCTCCATCCATCACTGTACCTTCATTTAAAAGATCATCTAGTTTCCTTTCCATTTCTGTGCAGAGCATTTGCCCATCATGATGGTGGAAGAGTCTCAGCTTTGTGGCAGCAATTTGATTGTTTCTGTTTGGAATATCACAAAGATCTGCAACTGAATCAATTACCCTTCCTATGGACCACTGTTTTGCCACAAAGACAGCCTTACTCTTCTGAGGAAATGTTAGTGGAAGATAAATTAAGAAATACACCCTGTCTGACACTGGTATCCCTTTTGAACCTGCTGCTTTCCCCTTCAACCTCATCAGCTGAACTTTGAGTGCAGTTTTGTTTAAGCTTTCTTTCTTCTTTGCTCGGTTTAGACTTGCATCCACCTGCAATAATACGTGCTGTTTATTTCATTTTATTCTAGTACAAACAGTTTAAAGTTCACTAAAAAATGATGTCCATTAACTGATGTGTTTATTTTTAGTGTACTGCTACCTGTCTATGCTGCTCAAAGAAGCTAATCAGTAACACAAACTTAATGGAACCAAACACTATATTAAGCCAACATGACAGTGACTTTCATCTACACCAGATATAATGGGCATATCACTGCCAGTGGCATTTCTTGAATTACGTACTGGCATTTTCAACACTACAGATACAGTGTTTAAAATACCATCACTTTTACTCATATAACTGGATACTGGAATTTCTTTTGTGTCAGGTGTAACAGTAACACTGCTGTGCTGAATTAGGCAGTGGTAGATCAAACTAGTTCTAAGTTTTGTTTAAAGTTTTACCTTAACTGCTTTGTGTGTGAACAGCTGCAAATAATCATTGAAGTTGACATGAACATCACAGTTTAAATATAAAGGATATAAAGGCTTTAGAATATGTATTAACAAATAGCAGTCAGATGCTGTGCAAACATTTAAAGGGTGAATGAAGGATAGCATCCAAAAGAAAAAAGAAAGTTCTAGTATTAAACTGAGAGGAAAACGCCTATCAGGAAGACTGAAATTAAGATGAGAACAAGTTAGGAAAGATGTCACATGCAGAGTTGACCATAGGAAGAAACTGACGACAGGATGGGGAGAACGGGGAGCTTTGGGATGAAAACAGATCGAGAGGCTTGGGTGTGAGACAATGTCTAAATGAGAATAAGATGAGTTGATAATGAATCCATCAATCTCTCATTAAATGCCTACCTGTCTATCTGCCTCAGCCTTCGCTAGTTCAAACTGCCTCTTTGGTGCTTCCCATTTGCTTCTTTCCTTGTCTCTTGTTGCTTGATCCATATCATTGCAACCATGGTGACGATGGTGAAGACAAAAGTGCTTGTTACAAACTTTGCAACACATTTCCACGGAACTCAATGTGCTACAGTCATCGTATGTACAACGGTAATGTTTCAGAGGTTCGCCAGCTTCAATGACTGATACACTGTCATGTGTGCACATATGTTTGTCTGGCATAAAATGATCTTTGCAAAATACTAGTTCACAGTGACTGCACTTAAATGGAAGAAAATCTAACTGTTTACATTCTAAACGTCCACATCTTTTCCCCAGTCCAGGAAATTCCATTTTTCTGCAAAAGACACCACATTTCCATAATCTTTAGCAGAAGTGCTTTAGGCTTTCAGGAGGAAGCTGCTTCTAATCTCATCTAGGCTACTGGGTGTATTGATAGTTCCTCTCACTATTTTTAGGCAAATGCCAGAATGGTACCCCTCAAACATGCTATAACTAACTCCTTCCAAATCCTCATAAACTCATCATTAATGACCATCTTACCATTCAACACCATATAACCTCTGCAGATGAAACAGCACAGTTAAATAACATAATCAGCAGGACTCAAATGTTTAACAGGTCAATTCTGAGTAATTTTCAATAACAATAATCCTCATACAATAAATAAAATGTCTTAATCCTTTAAAGAAGGATATTTAAAGATTAAGTTTGTACCTCACAGTAAACACACTACAGCTTAATTACAAAGACCAGTGGTTAATGCTGTTCAGTGAAATTATCACTATTTGTTGTGAGAATCATACAAAATACATAAGACACCATGTAGACAGGATGCACAGTTGTGGTAACTTTAACCCTTTTGCCCCTGGAGCTAGACATTTAAATTTTGGTGCACCCTTTATGTAATATGTGAATAATTTATTACCCAAAAAAGATAACATCATGAAATACTCAATGTTTTGTGGAGAAAAAAAAAGGAGATTGTGCAGCATGTCTCAAAAAATTCATTAAATATATTTGTTGACCACATATGAAATATGGTCATTGGGTGGTTGTAGTACTTGAATCCTATATATAGGACAGGCAGTGGCTAGAGGTTAAGGAAGCTGGTACACAAAATAACCACTGTGCTTTAAAGTGTTAAGTGTCAATGTAAGATTATCAATTCTTTGTATCATTATACTGATATAATTATTACAAGTGATGTCAAACAAGGGAAATGCTTGCTATCATTTGGTTCAGAATCTTTTGTCTTCCAGTTTGCTATCCATAAATATACACATTAAGACATACAGAACTGTAATTTTGCCTGTTGTTTTGTATGGGTGTGAAATGTCATCTTCACACTGAGGGATGAACATAGGCTGAGGGTGTTTGAGAATAGGGTGCTGAGGAAGATAGTTGGGCCCAAGAGGGATGAGGTAACAGGGAAGTGGAGAACACTGCATAATGAGGAGCTTTATGATATGCACTCCTCACCAAATATTATTTGGGTGATAAAATCAAGAAGAATGAGGTGAGCAGGGCATGTGGCACTTATGGGGGACAGGAGAGGTGCATACAGGGTTTTGGTGGGGAGACCTGAGGGAAGGAGACCACTTGGAAGACCTAGGTGTAGATGGGAGGATATTATTAAAGTGAATCTTCAAGAAGTGGAATGGGGAGACCTGGACTGGATTGGTCTGGCTGAGGGTAGGGACAGGTGGAGGCGCATGTGAAAGCGGTAATTAACTTTCAGGTTTCATAAAATGTGAGGTATTTCTTGACTAGCTGAGGACCTGTTTGCTTCTAAGGAAGGACTCTTCTAAATGGAGTTAGTTAGTTAGTTAAGTTAGATGTCAAAAAAGAGTGGGAAGGTGACCACACATTTTGAGTTCGCATATTTTCAAAATATGTTTTTGAAATTATTAAATTCACTACTGTTGATATGTATTACAGATACAAATCTATTGCTGCAAACTAAATCATATTACAGCTGTGGCATAATACATTCATGTATTATTTTGTTCTTCTATTTTGGAAACTAACTTGTCTGAATGTGGCTATAACTTTGTTAGTACAACTAGACATCTTTCAGTATAATAAACACTGTTTTCTCTAATGTGTCTCATAAACATCTACCTGACTACACAGTAGTAACACATCCCAGAAGATGGTTGGCTTCATAGGTACTGGTAGCAGAACCTGAAATCCCATTTTTTAGTAAAATGTACCTGTAGTAAAACATCATGTCAGCAGAAATATAGTGACTGGTCACTCTGTCGTAAAGATACACCTCAAATCAAAATATAATTGAAATAAATGATATGCCCAGGCACCAGCAGTTTGTGTTATGAGGGCTGCATTCTTACCCTGTTAGTTTAAAACCCCTTGATGCTGCTCACTCAGAATTCCTAAAGCAAGATCTGTCCACTTCTGCTCTTGCTCCTTCAGTGTCATATGGGAATCACCATTATCTGCTTCTGGATCAGGCAGTTCTGCAGGTGGCACATTTATATCATCACTGGGAAGTTGATTCTCGCGCCATGCATCATCCACAATGTCTAATAATCGACCTTCAGTTTCTGCTTGACTGTCCATACTTATCTACAAATAGTTGATAATAAACATTATATTATAAATTGAAAGTTGAAATTAAACAACATGGCAGGTGAGCGCCAGTTTGTTGTGTGGAGATAACTATGTGGCTGTGGTATGAGGAGCTGCTCCTTCTCAAACATGTTACGCACAGTAATGCTACAGTTATCATGCAATGATCACATTAGCAACACACATTTAATACTGTAAAATTTGCTACTGAAAACTTATTCCAGTTATGTTTCTCCTTGCCATCCATACATTTCACTATTGAACTGTAACATTCCTCAACAATGCAACTTAGCATATTCTTGCACTTTTGAGAGAAAGCACACAGTGTCAACATCAAAGTCTGACTGATGTTAATTGGTTTACTATCATCACAAGACAACAGGGCTAATGTCACCTGCAGATATGGACAATTGCCAACTAAATGAGAACAACTTAAGCATTGGAACTAGGAGTGTCAGTGCTCAAATTCTGGCTCAGTCTCTGTATTTGTCCCCAGATTCTCCGTTCGTCTGCTGGTAAATGGGCGATCTCCAGCTTTTCACTAATATATAATGGCTTACATAGGAAACAACAATTTTAATGACATACTTTCACTTCACTAGTGCCAAAATTACTTAGGCTAATATGCCATATAATGCAATACAACTGGTAACGTCTGGGTTTTGTGTCATTTGGGTGAATGGGCTATGTGGTGTCAATCCAGTGAAAATTGACTTCTGAGGAACAACTGATACTAAAAAGGTTTCTGTGTGCTTAGGCATCATACCATGCAGATGTATTGGGTAGTGAATGTACACAAAATATCCAGGTAACCTAGCTCGTAGCCTTATCATTAACTGAGTGGGCTACCTCAGTTCCTAGAAATTTATAATGGGTACCTAAATTCGACTTCCGACCACGTCTCCAACTATAATATCGTCGATAAAGAAACCTAACCTCCAAATTATTGCATACGATCAAATTAACAATCTATTGACGGGGCATAACGGCGAGAAACACCTTTCATCCATGCTATAATGACCATTGTACGCATAATCTGGATTTAAAATAACAAACGAAAATAGGCCACTCATAAAAATGTCTGATGAATCCAATAGAATACGTTTTATATTACTTTTAGAAGACGATACCCCACACACACACAGCCAACTTCCGATACAGTACGCCTCGAACACGGGACAATGACGGACGTAATATTCACATTCAGAAACCGTTAAAGAAGAAGTCCAAACGCTGTTGCCCAAGAAGGGATTCGAAAAAGCAGCATTAATTGATTTTCTTCTCCAGATGGACCACAAAGGCGAACAAAGGAAAGGTCAATGGAATTTCAGTGGTCGTTAAAATGAATAGCAACAGAGAAACACAACGCTAAATATTTTCCATTACAATACAGTACTAAGTGACGAGATAAAGAAGTATTTTAAGTCCTGCTCCTTTCTGTTTTATATGGACTGTTTTCGTTATGAGTTTACAGAAATATTACATTTTAATAATGTTCCTTTAACATGCATAAATTGACCCAGCATCGTAAGGCGTGATATAGCAGTTGTCCATTTAGTTGGTTATGCTGTTACATGCTATCGATGACACAGATTACTACTACTCGATGAGGTCGCTGAGCAGGAGACTAGTCGCTGCTTATTGACAATTGAATGGTTCCATTCGTATGCTTACTGTGCAGGTTATGTAATAGTACTAGCGCTGTTGTGATTTACCATACTATCATATTAAAGTTACACTGTCTCTTCAGGTGATATTAATTATTTGTCTCGACTCTTTTTTAACAATGTCTGGCATTGTAAAATATATTGCCAAGGCCATTGTAGGAAGATATACTTCGGTAAGTTAAGTAGCTTAGATCACAACCTTATTTCTACAAACTTCACTTTGTGTTCCTAGCGTGTGTAATGCAGTATTGCAACCTCCGTAACCTGTATAATCGTACGTGTATTGTACTGCTACGTAATCTGCTTATCTAGCTTAGTTTTCATGACCACAGTTGGGTTGTGTTTAAATGTGTATTCTGACGTGGTATTCTTGGTTGTGGCACCGTGTAATCTTGTAGTCCGCCAATAAGATTGCAGGATGTCGCAAACCAGAAGACCACATACTGAACACTCACCTCCGTGAAACCACCAATCTTAAAGCTTTCTATTATATTTTAAAGTTCTTGTAATCGTATATGAAGATTTATAACTTTGCCGAGTTGTAATTGCTCGCTGGAATTCCATAAATCACCAGCTAACCCCACCTTCCCTTGTCAAAATTGATGGCAACATGTTAAGGTTGGGATAACATTCATGTACCGACTAGGAAATTAAAAACTTGACCCTTTCCCATTTTCCACAAGAGTGCAAGTTTTACAAAATTACACACTGGACTTAATCACTATTATTGGTGCTTGCTAGTTTGTCTCTGAGGGGCAGTAACAGATGTACTAGACATAATGCTATCTGGATAAGATTAATCAGATTCATAGGTTATGGTTATACTAGGCAGAAGAAAGTTTACTTGTTACCTTTTAAAAGTTGAGCCCCATGCACAAACAGTGGAGCCTGCTTTAATTTCACTTGCATCAATGTCAGATCTGTATCACAAATCACTTGTGTAATTCACATTAAAATATTTTTTATGTAAACATCTAACAAAAAGAAATTGTTTTTTTCACAGAAGTTGCCAGTGTCCAGTTTGTCATCCATCAGTCGAAGCGTTAGTACTGGTAAGTGGACGTGTCCGCAGAATTTAGGATGTTATGCAGCAATCAACTTTGCATGTCACAAAGTGTTGTTGGGGTAGTGAGATTAGTTCTACAGTGAGCTTAATCACAGACCAGTCACTCAGAAGAGAACTGTGAGCCAAGAAAGGCCGAGAAACACTGTCTCACAGTTTGCTGTATTTACCATACTGCTGACAAAGAGGGGTATTTTAAGAAACAGGCTTTGAATTATGAGCTGTAAGATTATGTTTCTATTGGGTGATTATTACAGAATTATGTAATGAAATACAGCATTTATTAAGTTTAGAAGCAGAAACTTATCTTTGTTCATTGCTTTGCTTAACGTAGAGTGCAGTGAAGTTATATGTCATCTGGCACACTGAACATGCATGATTATGAAAACTCAAGATTCTATAGAAGCAGGGCATTTCTAATCTATCACAGTAATTGTCAACTTTCTGAGGCAAGTTGCACCATGTAGTTGTTGTAAATGTGTGCCTGTTAGCTTCACCATTGTTTGTCTGTCTGTCTGTTTTTCTGCATGTAACAACTTGAGCAATGCTGAAAATAGTTTTATGAAATTTTATGTTTGGGAATTTTGCTAAATTTTATTGACACATTCCACTTTTCATTAAACTTGGACTGCTATATCAGACACTTTGCATGAAGACCTACAAGTGTATCTGTGTGCATCTTGAGGGTCACTCACTAAATATTTACCAGAGCAAGAAAAAGAATATTTCGACTGAAGTTGTAGAGAAGAATGAAACACACATTTTATGCCCAGTACACTTTGTCCCTAGTCTTGTGATTAAATTGTGTATTTTATTTACGAACAGTCATACACTTATTTTTTTTTTCTATGGCTCGACAGCCTTATATGGGCCTGGGCCTCCTCGTTTCGTCGAGGTTTCATGGTCACACACATTTGAGACACACCACAGTCGGTAGGACTCCTCTGGACGAAGGACCAGCTCGTCGCAGAGACCTCTACCTGACAACACACAAGAGACAGACATCCATGCCCCCGGTGGGATTTGAACCCACGATCCTAGTAAGCGAGCGGCCGAAGACCCACGCCTTAGACCGCACGGCCACTGGGATCGGCCATACACTTATTTATGTCCTCTTTATTGACATGTGTTTCAGTGCTAACTTCAACATAATTCTCAGTGTCATCTATTTTAATACATGGTTAATTGTGTGCCTGTCTGACAGTGAAAGATCTGATGTAAAGAATTACACTAAAAATTGAAAATACTGACAGAGTAATTTGATACTGTAATGATAATAAGATTCAAAAGGCAACTGTTACTCTAATTAACTTTAAGTGCTACAGTCAATACATAACTGAGTAAAATTGTTTGAAGTTTTAATGTGTTAAATGTAGTGTTATATTAAATAATTGAGTAAAGTTTTTAATTTTACATTGTAGCAGCTTTAGGTAGGTACCAGAAAAGGAAAATGGTGTCATAGTAATTAAAGTGGTAAACAACAGTTGGTAACTGTTTCTAGACTTTTGCAGCAGCGTAGTTGAGGTATCTGTTCTTCTGGGATGGGATGCTGTATCACTGGATAATTGATGCCTGTTATTGTTGTGAGACCACCTAATGGTCTTATTGTCAGGGGCCAAAATGTCCAAGATCTTTCCCAGAGATGCGGTGCCACACCTCAGAAGAATGGAGACCTCGACACTGCCAGACACATGTATAACTAGCCATGTGACACAATAGATGACACTGAGGATGACTTTGAAGTTAGCATCAAAACCCGTATATCAATAAACAGGACATAAATAAGTGTAAGGTTGTTGGTAAATACAGTATAGAATTACACTAACCACATGATATGCATAACTTAAGGTTATGATCAATATTCATCGCTTTTTAGGTGTCCAGTTGTGTTCACCTCGAATTCAACAACCAGCTCCAGATTTTCGTGGGACAGCTGTTGTAAATCAAGAATTCAAGGAAATCAGTTTAGCAGATTATAAAGGAAAATATCTTGTCCTGTTTTTCTACCCACTTGATTTGTAAGTATGACATTCTAAGATATCCAAAATTCACAGCAAATAATGCGTCCTGGTCTTCGCATCATACTCTTTCATTTATTTACATGCAAATTGTGTCTTAGATTAGTTAATCATGTTTGTCAACTTTGTGGGATGTACATTATTGAAAGGGTGATATAGAAGTTTGTAGGTGGATACCAACGTTCTGGAGGAACATGCTGCTGAAGTGATAAGGGTGAAAATATAGGCAAGTAATGTGGGTAGGCTGTTAGGGAACAGCAGGAGAGGAAGAGGGGCTATAGGAATAAGGAACTGGATTATGAGGAAATGCCCTTTTGCAGTAATGGCAACATGACATGAATAGTGGTCACACTAAACCGCAGGATGGATGGAGGAGACCCTGAAGATGGAGGCAGGGTTTTCCTCTAAAATGTTAGTTTCCATTTGCAGGACTAACTCAAATAACTGCAGTCTGAATAGTGACTGCCATGAAAACTGAACAAGTACAGCAGTGAAGCAATTTTTCAGTTATAGCAGTACACTTATTGCATGAAGGAGATGTAGTTACAAGATCCTATGTTTGGAAGGCTTTATTATTTTCTTGTACATGACAATTTTTCTAAGTTTTTAAGTGTTGCTGATTCATATTTAATGCATAAGGTAAGAAGTTTCTTGTGGTAATATTTGTTATTCTTTTTTCTAACCAATTATTTAAAAAACTTGATGATATCAATGTCTGTCTTTGCTTTACCGGGATGTCGCAGGGCGTTGGTGGGTGATGTGTTACTGACATACCAGGTCAGCGTATTGTTCTTATATATAAGAAGAATTCTTGGACTGCTTGACCCTTAAAGATAGGATCAATATGTTGTTCTCAAACATTGGTAACAAACTACCAACCAACAATGCACAAAATCCCAGAAGAGTAAAGACCTCAACTACACCACAACAGAAGCCTAAAATCTCGCACATCAGTGTCCCTTCACTGAACATTGAAATTCACAGAATGTAATTGGCTGCAAACGTGAATGCTGGAAATCTGGATGATTTTTGGTTGGATGGGAGAGTTGTTCATTTCGTCACCAGACTGAGACTTTGAAGAGGTTTTCTCTCCCGACTTTTGCTCTCTTCCAAAATGGAAGAAGCCCTCAGGATTAAGTATGTTGTCTTCCTGATGGTCCATTGTAAAATAACACCTGTGAATTAATAAGTAAGGTGGCCCCTGTTGAAACTTGAGGTTCTCACAGTGGTGAGTATGGGATATGGGACTGTATATTGTGATACAAATTTACAAGTGTTTACAAAGAACCTGCTGTTTCCATCTTCTGTACTTAAGATGGCTGCAGCAGTTACTTCTTGATCACTGCTAAATTTGTAACAAATTACATTATGTCACATCCCAGAAGACAGTATGACCGCTTGTCATCTGGAAAACTTTCAGATCCATCCAGACCATTCTAACTAGTAAACATTTTTGCCTGTAAAATAAATTCAGTATATTCTTGTAAAAAAAGGAAAACAGTAATCAAATTATCAATCACTGCCCTTTGACTGAGTGATACAGAGTCAAGATAGGCAGTCTCATGGTCATATTCAAACCCAGTACCTCCGTGTGGCAGACCAGAGCCTTAAAATCTACATGTAACTGTTCAGTTGCACATGAATGTGTGTTTTACACATTGTAAAGGCCAGACTGAAACTGAAACTCATTAAAGCAGGGTGAAATGTGAAGAGCAACATGCAAGTTATAGTATGCCTTGGTGGTGGTTGTTTTTTTACAGTTTATTTAATTATGCTTTCAGCATCTGTGTAGCATCAAAGGTAGGATGATTTTTCAGCAGGGAATTGAAAAGGTTTTGGAAGGAAGTGGTTATGGCCTGATCAAGGTACTAACTTGGCATTTGTCTGGAGGGACTGAGAAAAATTATGAGACACCTGAGTTAGGATAGCTGATGTACCAGGCAAGATTTGAACTGGGTTCCTCCCAAATACAAGTCTGAAGTGTCACCACCACGTGACCATGTGAACCTGCTCTGTGTTACTATTGAGCCAAAGCCATTCCGTAATGTGCTCATTCTGCAGTGAGAGCAATGAAGTTGTTGACATAATGGCATGTAAATTAAGTTTGTGTATGGTTGTTTTCTTTTCAGCACATTTGTGTGTCCAACGGAAATAATAGCATTTAGTGAGAGGATTCAAGATTTTAAAGCAATTAACACTGAAATTGTTGGTGTTTCTACAGACTCACATTTCAGCCATCTTGGTTGGATCAACACACCTCGAATAGTGAGTCAATCAATAATAACTATAATATTGTGTTGCCAGCATTGGGTTCAAGTATCTGTGGTTAAGAAACTTTAGACATTTTGGGAGTTTGCTCTGCTTCCAGCTGCAGATGATGGTTTGTCAGTGTAATGACAGATATTTTTATTTTAATTGTCAGCATTAGCAGCAGCAGTAGTTGCAGTCAGACTTTGAGGCATCATGCTTGTTTTGCTGCAGGTGTTTGTAGAGTTCCAGGTTTGATTCCTAACACTTTGTCGTGTTGTTGTGGTTTGTTGTGCTTTGAGATGTGGTCTTTGAATATCATGGCTTTTGCCTGCTTGCCAGGGCCAAAAGTAGACTTCCAAATTTTATATTGGGTCACTCACAGATTGTGATTGCTATTCTCCCTGCAGTGATACAGTGATGTGTAAGATTATGATGGCCAGGACCTTCAGCTTAATGTGGGAAGTGAACCATGGTGGGGAACTGCCGTATGTTGCGTACAGTAGTGTAGACTTTGTTTGTGAAAACAGATAGGAAAATCTGCCATGAACCTGGCATGTGAAATAAACAAAGAACAAAAGCATGTCACTATGTCTATGGTTATGAATTACCTATTTTATTAAATAAACTGAGCAGAATATTGCACTTTATTTATTGTTTTTCCATTATTCAAGAAATTTATGGACAGTGCTCGTATTGATGTATTGGAATTTATTACATATTATTACAAACCATAAAAACACATTACAGTTTGAAAGTCGCAGATATTTTTGCACATATTTTTTTTATTCTTGTTTAGTTTCTTATGAATTTGTTTTGTTGATTTAGGCTGGAGGACTAGGTCCAATAACGTACCCTCTGCTATCAGACTTCAACAAGAAAATAGCTCATGATTATGACATTCTTCTTGAGAATGCCGGGGTGGCCCTGCGGGGTCTGTTCATCATCAATCCCAAGGTATGATGCCCTCTATGGTGCCATGCTATGCCGCAGGTGGTCACTTGCTGGCCTGTCACCATGGAGGCCTGGTTTCACTGTCTGGCCAGTCCATGTGGGGTTTGTGGTGAACGAAGTGGCACTGGGACAGGTTTCTGCAAGTACTGAAGCTTCCCCATTCAATGCCATTTTACCATTATGCCATATCATATTTCACTCATCTACCACTGAGTTTAATCTTAGCAATTGAAAACATCATTCAGTAAAACACTTCTGTCATGACCACTGTGAATATGAGTCCCAGGAGTTTGATCTTCTGGAACGTATAAACATTTGCATTTTTGTGGTGTAGTTATATAATAAATTTTAATGTGTTGTTTGCATGAAATTATCGAAAAAACCTCATTAATGCAAAAACATTAATACAGTTCAGGTTGCGGCTCTAAAACCCCAGAAAGAATGCAGAAATGATAGTGTGGCTGTTCTGAATGTGGTTGTCTGGGATGAAATACAATGACACACATTTTTGTGTAGTGTGCAGTGTGAGTGGCCTGGTGATGGTGGATTTGTTTATTTAATAAAGAACATCAGATCCACTGAGGCCTACAACATTACAATGAATGCTTTTTTAAATAGGTGTAAGGTTTTGCAACTTAGGGTACACCTCTTCATCTTGTTTATTAATTTGAATTTTTTTAACAGGGTGTCCTTGTCCAGATTACAGTGAATGATCTTCCAGTTGGACGCAGCGTGGATGAAACGTTGAGGCTTATCAAAGCTTTCCAGTTTGTAGAGAAACATGGAGAAGGTGAGCCTTGACTCTCACAGTTATTGATTACGTTAAAAAGGTGACTTTATTGTGCCTTATAAGAGGACCAAAGTGGAAGTATAAGCTGCTCAGTATTGAGAGTAGAACACTGCAGTTATATATGACTAATGTGTATTTTTTTATAGTTTTACTATTTAGATGGAAGTATTTAAAGGATGAATTTGTCATAAATTGTTCCCAGATAAAGGTAAAGCTATCCCTGGACATGCCCTTAGGGTTCCAGGAGGTTGAGGCTCCCAGATTTCTAGACAATTGGCACATGAAGGTGGTAAGGTTGTCAGCCCTACACACCAGCCGCCTTTACCCCCCAGGAAATATTTCTGGTACTCATTTCTGTTAGAGGCTGAGTCGACGCCAGGGCCATAGTGCGACTGAAAGGATTATGTCGATGAAAAATTCCAATTACACCATCGGGAATCGAACCCGCGACCTTCCAACTGCGCCACTGCATGCCCCAAAATTGTTCCCAGAACGTTTTTTAAATAATTGTTTGTACTGATTTGTTGTTGTTTGTACAGTTTGTCCTGCTAACTGGGAGCCAAATTCACCAACAATTAAACCCGATCCAAAAGGCTCAAAGGCTTACTTTGAGAGCGTTAACAAGTAGCAAGTAGCTGGGAGATCATCATGTCACACGGGTGTTTCCATTCTGCTTCCCAAATGACCAGGTAACCAGAAGAGGCGTCACCATTCTTGTGATTGCTGCCGACTTTTTCTGCATTGTATCCTCTACATTGTCATGGAGGCATACAATTTTTTGTGTATAATTATTATGGCTCATACAGATTGTACGTAATATACATTTATGTAAAAAATAATCAAATGTGATCTATAATACATATGCTGCTGTGGAAAAATATGTCTTTTAATTTTTACAGTTTAAAAATGCCAATATGACAGTAGCAGCTAATGACACTGATAATGTACCTTGTGTATTTTATTGCAACATGGCTGCTTTGAATATTGTGCATACCTACAGATCCTTTTCTGGCTGTCTATCTTATCGTGTGCGTAAATGTTTTTATGACCGCGAAAGTTCACATGCTGTGTCACGAACGTGTGCAACGCTTGTGTTCACAGCAATTTGATTTTCATATGTGCCATGTGAGTCAGATGGTTCTGTGTTTATACAGCTGATGCATTTGTGTTTGTAGTGTGCTGGTTGCTGACATTGATGGTGTTTATTTTAATACTGCTTACTAAGTACATGGTATTATGAATAAATTCAATATACCTGACATTGTTCAAGTTGCGTGGGGAAATATCGTACTGTAATAGAAATTCGGCAGCCATTAATGACTTCCTCAATTTATGATCCAGTATCGTCACCATCACCATCAGTGCTACCCATTGTCATTCCCATAAAGGTGGATTATCTTAGGACGCTCTTCTCCAGTGTTCTCTGCCCTCCCATAATCACTCTGCTTGTACCTGTGTCTGTAAGGAACGTCACATGTTCATTATTATGCTCTGAAAGCTGCATTTCTAACAATATTAATAACTGCACATAGCGGTGTTTTGTCGAGAAGCTGGCAGACATCGAGCTGATTGAGAAGTTCTGCGCCTTTTACGGAAATCCAAAGTTTGTGGCTTTGTGCACAAGAGCCTGTCACTGGTCCCTATCCTGAGGCACATGAATCTAGTTGACACACTGTTTCTTTAAGTTCCCATGTACTCGAGGACTCAAAGTTAAAAATTTATATGCACTTCTCATCTCACAGTATGCTCTACAGTCTGGATTTGATCATGGTTACAAAGTGTGTGGCCTGCAGCCACCCTTGGTCATGTTGTAACTTGCCCTCACTTCTACATTTTGGATGGGTGTCTGGTGTTGGTATGTTTCGGTGGTGGTGAAGTGGGATGTTGGTAAATCAGTGATTTGGTAGAGGTTAAGGAGGACTGTGTGCCGATCCCAGTGGTCGTGCGGTCTAAGGCGTGGGTCTTTGGCCGCTCACTTACTAGGATTGTGGGTTCGAATCCCACCGGGGGCATGGATGTCTGTCTCTTGTGAGTGTTGTGTGTTGTCAGATAGAAGTCTCTGCGACAAGCTGGTCCCTCGTCCAGAGGAGTCCTACCGACTGTGGTGTGTGATCATGAAACCTCGATGAAACGAGGAGGCCCAGGCCCATATAGGGCTGTCCAGCCCCACACACACACACACACACACACACACACACAAAAAAAAAAAAAAAAAGGAGAGAGAGAGAGAGAGAGAGAGAGAAGAAAAGAAAAGAAAAGACTGTGTAGAGAGAGATGCTGAAAGGCACGAGAAATCGGCAGGTATTGTAATTACACTGATGAATGTTGGATGTAATGAATAATTTAGGTAGAGCTACACGAGCAATGGATGGTAATTTTTCTGCCACAATACTGTTGCATAGCAGCTAGCTGTAAGGTAACTTGTTAAATGATTTTATGTGCTTGTGATTTGTGTGGTTGACTTCTATGAAGTCTGCCAGGCACTGAACATTATTGCAACTTAATTATGGTGTGTGGATGGATACATGTGGCATCTGAATGCAGAGTAAATTTGTATTATGTCTGACTGAAGTTGTCTTCAGTGTGGAGCGGTTTTGGAAAGTCTTGCAGTCTTCTGTCAGTCTGGTACTTTTGAATTCTACTGTCTTGAGCCTTGTTTCTTTCCATCCCTTCTTTCTGCCACTAATTCTTTGTCTTTTTTCTTTCTCCTCTCCTTTTTTATTACGTTCTTCTCTTCGTTTTCTTTTTCTCTGTCTCTGTCGCCCTTTATTTCTTCCTTGCCTGCCTTCTTTCCCTCTTTTTTACCTGTTTTTTACTTTGTTTTTCTCCCTTTTTCTCCTTATTTCTTTGTGCCTGTGTGTGTAGATATTTTTCTCTTACACATATGAGTAAGTCTGTGCATGTAACACAATGCTGGATGCCTCAAAAACAGTGTGACACCTTATGTTCATACATATAATTGAATCATTATTCTCTTCACCCACTACTTTCTCCCACCTTCTACTTTGCACACATGTCTTCATTTTCTTGATGCCTTCGTTTTTATATCTGCGTCACCACTTCCGATGACAAACTTGTATGTAGGCCTACCCAACCTCCGAACTGCTCCCCCAAACAACATTTTTTTCCTCGTCTTGCCTTTATTCTACCCCCCCCCCCCTTTCCCGTGAGACCCATTTTGTTTCCGTCTTTGTTGAGTTCAATTTTTGACCGGCGTAGCGCGCGTTACCGGTTTGCCGACTCTTTATGCCGAAAATCCCAGCTCCAAACCCCGATTTCAGCAGCAGTAAAGGAAAGCAACCTGTCTCGTATATTTTCACAGGGATTCACATGTTGAAAGAAAGATGGCAGCAATGATTCTTTTTCTTATTCCATTCTTGCCTGTTTCCAGTGTCCTTTGTCTGTGGCAGAGTACAATATGTGGGTCACCCCTTCTCTATAGATAGAAGCTTTTTACCTCACAACATAAGACTAGATTTTCATAGGCCATGTACACCGCAGAATATTCTGGGCGTAAGTCCATGTCGTAACGTTCCAGACGACCCATGTTTCCACTGAACGTGGTGTTCCCTTCACGATATAAGTGACAGTGTTTGTGTAGTGATGCAACAGATTGGCACGATATGTGATTCGTCAGAACGCGGTCAACGTAACGTCTGTCCACAGTACTCTCGAATAATCACCCAGCCAAATCAAACCATATTAATGCTGCCCCCATCATTATGCTTCGTTTATCATTCATTTATTCACTGCATAGTCTGTCTTGCGACAGATCCGTAGCCTCTTCCAAAGCGAGTTCTACACAAGGTGCGATCTAGTGCTTCCTCTTTCAAATTCCAGTACCTTCTCTTTTCCTTAAGATCATCCAGTAGCTGCTTAAGTCTTCTTTCTCATCTTCTCGTCCCTTCCGCCTTTCTTTCAATCACGTGTTTTAGAAGGCAGTTCCTGCGCAAGATGTGACCAATCCAGTTAGCCTTCCTTCGTTTTATTGTATGTAGGATATTCCTTTTTTCCTCGACTCTACGTAATACTTCTTCATTTCTCACACGATCGGTCCAACTGATCTCCATCCTTCTCCAGCGCCACATGTCAAAACTTTCCAGGTATTTCTCATCTACTTTCCGAAGTGTCCAAGTTTCAGCACCATCCACAGCTATGGTATGTTTCGTTTATATTGCATTGCATATCATGGTGTATTTGTCATTCAAAATTTTCTGTTGTCTTTCTCAATACCTCCCGTGGGCCGGGATAGCAGTCGATGTAGCGACTCGCTACGGGTTGGACGGTCCGGGGATCGAATCCCGGTAGGGGCGAGAATTTCTGCACCCTTTCAGAACGGCCCTGGGCCCCACCCAGCTTCTTGTACACTGGGTGCTGGGTCTCTTTCCCGGAAGTAAAGCGGCCGGGGCGTGGCGTTGACCACTCACCCACATCTAGCGCCGAGGTTAAAGAAAGAGTAGAGCTATACCTGTTCTCCCCCTCTGTGCTTTCATGGCAGATTTAGGGTGAACTTTATCTTTTTTTCTCAGTACCTCCCCGCGAACTCGGGCGTAGAACCTCGGGAAGTACCACGATGGTTTCCTTCCATATCCCTTTTCATCTTTCAGAGTCATCCTGCTGTGTATCGCTGCTTCAGCTAGACAGTTGATAAGCCGTTGTTAAATAACATGAGACGTCATTTGTTCACTCTGTTCAGCGTCATGATGTGCTTTTGCTACTTATATGCATGGTCTGGAGTTCATTCCTCGGCCAGAACAGTGTCACTTCTTTATAATTTCCTGAGTAGCCTTATCTGCAGGGCAGTTCAGGCAGTAGCATGGAGCGCTGCTGCTTCCTTCCGAATCGTCGTTGATCACCTACAGTCTTTCTCTTATTCAGTGATATGCATCTAGTGCAGTTGAGAAAGTGTGGTTAAATAAATCGCGGGGGGAGGGAGGGGGGATCGGAACACGGGCTATCAGTCTGAGGTTTTTCATGTTTGCGATCAGTTTCTCCATCTCGATGTAGTAATTTAAACAGTACGTTACCCTCCCGTTCAGGTCTTACCTTGATCAGTTAATTGTCACTTTCCCATGTCCTTCGACGTCATGTAATTTCTTCACTTCTTGATAGATCCGAGAACCAGTCACTAGCTATAACACACACGTATTGTTTATACTCCTGCCATGTGTCAACAATCCACATGCTTTAGTCATTATGCAGTGGACACTGTGGTCAGTATGAATCAATTAACCAACTCTCTGGCAGCAGAACTGTGTGGTGCAACACCGTTCCTACGAAAGCCCACCACCTAACATGATCGTCAGCCAGTTCCATCCATCTACTAGCTTCAGAATCCCTTTTCCCGAGATCCAACTAGCCCGATGGTCTTGAAGCCCGAAAGTTTTAACGTCGCTGGCGTGATGTCGTGTCCTTTGTGACCTCCTGTACGTTGCTGCTGTAACAACGCTGGTTGACCTGTATAAATCGCAGAGTATCACTTTGTGTAAACTGAACTATATCCTGAATTGCTCACTTTATTCTTCTTGGGTTCAAATGTTTTTCTGAGTAATTTGATTTCAGAAGTTTGTAATTTGTATTCTTATCTCAAAGTAAGAGACCACATTCCACCCCGCATACAAAAAAAAAAAAAAAGATCTTTATTTGGAGAAGGGGGGGGGGGAGGGGATAGACGTTATAAGAAGTTTTTTTAACTGAATACCGAAAATTTTATATAAATTTATTCTTCTCCTTAAATCATTATTAACTTCATTTCTCTTAATGGTGTTGCCACATATTTAAAACTTGAAACATTTTAAAACGATTTATTACATATAGTTACATAGCATGAGTCAGTATGGCCTGGAAATGGACCCTACTGCCCCCTGTTCACATTGTGAACTGATTTACTGAACCGGCCCAAATGCTTTTTTGATCCCATTTGTTAGTTTTATAGTTAGATTAATCTATATTATTATTTGATATATCGATTTGCTAATGAAAGCATTGTGTGGTGTGGAAGAGGCAAGAGTGTTCTTGATTTAGACAGACTGGCAGTAATGCATCTAGAATTATATTTGAACGGGGGGGGGGGGGGGGGGTAAGAAATTAATTACGAAGATGTTATGACAGTAAGCTGCGGTGCCTGTTGTGCTTCATGTGCTTTCACATATACAGAAGTCTTGCAGCAGTTACAGACTAGTAGTTTCATGTATACAATTGACTGATCACTTCTGTTCGTGCTGTTCACTAACATTGGTTCCCACTGTATGACAATTGTCAGACATAACCTCTGCGGTTCGTACAGATGACGTATTTAAATTTATTTAATGACACTTGCTAAACTTCATAGGTTTTGTAGAGTACCGTCGGTATGATGAAGGTCGAATGTATGTATTCGTTTTCATTCTTGTCTTGTGTAAAATGAATTTATTGACGTGAAGATGACATGCGATGATCTCTGTGGTAAATTACATTCTCCTGTCCTCATCATCTGCCTTTTAGTCGCCTTTTTTTTTTGTATTTTATAAAGAAATATGAGAATATGGTTTACTCATATTCATATGTATCTGCCTGTCTCACAGTTACTTTTGAGAAGGTTGAAAATTATATATCTGGAATAAGCCATCGTGATTTACTGTGAAGTAATATCCCGGTATACAATTTATTTTACACCAACTAATGCACACGTAAAACCACTTTTTTGTAGTTTTTATTGTAAAATGTACCCCTACACGTGTTTCGATCCTTGGATCATCGTCAGGGGTTTTTTTTTTAAAAAAACCACTATCACTTTCAATTGCATATTTTGAAGGGTCCAATAGCACCCTTCAAAATATGCAATTGAAAGTGATAGTGGATTTTTTAAAAAAAAACCCTGACGATGATCCGAGGATCGAAACACGTGTAGGGGTACATTTTACAATAAAAACTACAAAAAAGTGGTTTTACGTGTGCATTAGTTGGTGTAAAATAAAATTGAATTAGTGAAAATGCACGGTGACAGTAATATAAAATGCACGGTGACAGTAATATAAAATGCACGGTGACAGTAATATAAAATGCACGGTGACAGTAATATAAAATGCACGGTGACAGTAATATAAAATGCACGGTGACAGTAATATAAAATCCCAGCATACGTCTGAATGATTGAGGAAGACCACGACATTATGTCACAGGTGTTTCTAGCCTTGTCATTTCCTACCGCTAACCCAATACAGAAGACATGTAGATACAGTATTCGTTACTTGTTAGTCCAGCCAGTATGCACGGCAGCCACAGCTGTTAAAACGATATGCAACTATTGCTGTGGGGTTTGTGGCTGCGATTTCGAATCGTTATTCCCAGTAGTTTCTTTATTACATTGTATACTTGAAATATTTAATTTAAGTTCTGTTACGTCTTTAACCTTTCAATGACGCCGGGATTCACATTTCAGCTGCTGCCCAGGGCGGAGGTGTTTTAAATTTATAGTACCCTTAAATGCATTCGCGAGTGTATGGTGCATCGATATCGGCAGCACTTGCGGAATTAGGGGTCCGTACAGTGCACCGAGGCCGGCCTTTAAGGGGTAAGTTTAAGCTCGCCTATATTATGATATCGACAAGGCAAAGAACAATATCTGTGGCGAGGAAAGAATACATTTTACAGTACAAAGTGTGATGGAAGGTATTACATATTGTATATTGTCTTCCCTAGATGGGAAGTTTGTTTCTGTTATCTTTATAATGCGCTTTGCGTTGAGTTGGAAATTGAGTAGTGCTTTTCTCCTTCTTGATATCTCTACCTATTTCTTTTCTTTTGCCTTAAAAAAGCGTATTCTTCTTGATCCTCTCCAGAGGGCCATTTTTAGAAAATAGTAACGCATTTCATTCTTTCTCTCGCGAGTTTCTTGTTTTTCTCTCTTATCTTACATTGCCAAGTCTCCGCGAAGCATGGCGCAATGGCAGTTTCTGCTAGACATTTAGTGCGACTAAGGATGGCAATATTTTACCTTGCAGGATTGAGAAAAAGAAAATCTAAAGGTTAGGGACTTAGTGTTCCCAAAACTCCAGTTTTCTTTCTTCTTACAGGGTAGAAGTGTAGGAGGGAGGGAACAATTCCACAATCCATTTTGCTTCACAGCGCCTTCTGGTTAGAGGAGAAATCTTTTCCATTTTAACCCGAACACTAAACCACTTTTATTTGACATTTAGCTTCTGTGTATCGCCGTAAGGAAAAGTGAGAGAGAGGAAAAGTGCGATAACAACGTAAAAACGTACGAATAAGAGACAAAGAAGTTGACGGAAAAAACGAAAGAGAGTCACAACTGAATTCTGTTCTGTTGGATAACCAATGAATATGTTCCGTAGAAGTTACTGCATCCAGCGTGTCGATGAAAGAGGTGTTTGTATATGGGAGCGCTTTTGTAGTAGATCGCAGCGTAAAAATGCATGGCTACACGCCCAGTGTTGTAATCTGTCAGTTTTTGTACTCTCAGAGCATTGTTTTTAGATTACCGAAATACAAGTAATAATAATAATAAAATAATAGTAATAATAATACTGTTAATCCTTAATTCGGACTGGATATTTTAAATTATAATCGGTATTCTCAAGGTTTTAAACTCACGCATTAGACAGAATATGCCAGGGTCTATTTCGACTTTCTCATATTCACTTGTACGTTTAGTAAATGAAAATTGTAAATAATGCCTTCGTGTACTACGGATCCAAAAATTTACATTCCCGTTAAAGTTTGGATTTTTGTTTATTTAAGTTTAGTTCATGCGGCATACGAAATTTCCCCCACCTGAACGTTTGTCCGTTATAATGCTCTGGTTAAGTTGGCTGTGTAATTTTTATTCGAAACAATTTTAGCAACACGGAGATGTAAAACTACACATGTTAGCCTAATGTCTGGCCCTCCGTTTGCCTGTCCGCATATAACAGCTCGAGATGTAAAACTACACCTGTTAGCCTAATGTATGGCCCTCCGTTTGCCTGTCCGCATATAACAGCTCGAGATGTAAAACTACACCTGTTAGCCTAATGTCTGGCCCTCCGTTTGCCTGTCCGCATATAACAGCTCGAGATGTAAAACTACACCTGTTAGCCTAATGTATGGCCCTCCGTTTGCCTGTCCGCATATAACAGCTCGAGATGTAAAACTACACCTGTTAGCCTAATGTCTGGCCCTCCGTTTGCCTGTCCGCATATAACAGCTCGAGAACGGATGAAAGGATTTACATGAAATTTGGTAGGGGAGTCTAGCAGCAGTTTGTGGACAGATTGCAGTTTTGTTTGAAGTAGGGCAATGATAACGGGAACTACACGAAGACCTGCGTGGTTTTTTGCTGACGTTTAGGGTGTGGTCAGGTTTTGCGAGCTACGTATCGCAATTGTATGGCGTTGTCCAGTTCAGAGACATTTGGTCGGCCGCTGTTACGAGTCAAATGCAAAGATCACGTGCGGTCAAACTGTCAGAGATTCGTAGAAAGACGAGGTTTAAGCAGACATCCTATTTCTGAATGCAACCCCTGTTTCTAACCCTAGCAGTTGGCCTTGCCATGGCTTAGGCGGTTAGTCGCCGGAGTCTCACCGCGAAGGCCCGGGTTCGATCCCGGGTCAGTCCATGTGGGATTTGTGGTGGAGAAATTGGCACTGGGACAGGTTTTTCCTCGAGTACTTCGGTTTTCCCCTGTCCGTATCATTCCACCGGTGCTCCATTACAAGGGAAAACGGAAAAAAGAACTAATCTTCTTCATCACAGGGTTGCACAATAAGCCTCAAGGCTGCGGTGCGTGCACAGCATCTACTGTGGGGCCCTTCACTCCCAAAAAACCCCTAGCGGTTTGCCTTCTCCACCCGTTTTAGTTTTGCCTTGTTTAACATAATCAGGTTCCCCAAGTCAATTACGTTATCCTTTAATTTAGCTCATTGTACTCATACTAATACTTTTCTTAGTCGTATCTCTTCTTCCTACTCATTGTAGGTGTAGCGTGTTGTTGAGATCTGCACTCTTCTGGGATATTACGCGGCGTCGTGTGGTAATTTTTTTACCGACGTTTCGGGACAACGCATCGGTCCCATTTTTACGGGTCTTGACTTTGATCCGTGAAGATGGGACCGAAACGTTGTCCCGAAACGTCGGTAAAAATTACCACACGACGCCGCGTAATATCCCAGAAGAGAGCAGAATTCATGAACATCGTGGCGGAAGTCTGAAATCAAGGTTAGAGGGGTTATTGTTTCACGTGATCACACACATGGACACATACACACGCGGTAGGAATACCCTGGACGAGAGGAGAGGCCTCTACCTGTATAACACACAGCTTTTACAAGAGACAGACATCCACCCCCCCCCCCCCCGGCGGGATTCGAACCCGCAATCCCAGCAAGCGAGCGGACACAGGCCTATGCCAGACAGCGTGGACGCCGCGATCGTTCTTATACTGATACTTCTCGTTATAAACGACGTACCGTACACACAGCGTAGTTCGGGACAGCAGTGGTTCCAGCTCAGTGTCTATCATTGTGCGACGTTTCGTTTGGCCTGTGTAATGTGAATCACTCCACCGTAGGCGTCTGTTATCGGAAGGGCAGTGCGCCACAGCAGAACCATAAAGCGCTGCAGTGTCTGCAGCATAAAGACCGGCAAGTGGCTGCTGCTGTGAGCAATGAGTTCTTGCGGACGTGTTTGTCATTGCTCAGTGTCATACGCATAAAAAAGTAATGTGTTTCGGTTGTTCGAGTGCAAGAAATAATGCAAGAGTATATTTTGCTCTTTTCAGTAGTACAGTCACAACCAACACACACTTGCGACACGCAATCAGGCTACCGGTTTCAGCTCAAAGAGCCATCATCAGGTCTATGACAGAAAACTATGAAAATCAAACTCCGTACATTTTGATAAGAGGAACAACTCCCTTTTTTTTACAATTATATATATAAAATGTATATCAATATATAAAAAAGGCTGCTTAAGAGGATTATATGTTACAATTTAAATATAAAAGGTGTAAAATATAATGATGATAGCGCTGGTTGTAGTGTCATCCGTAGTCAAGCCTGTAACATAATACACGTATTCCGTGTGTGTGAGTTCATTACGAATTATACGCGTGCAGAACGAAGCAGGATGCACTGCTCAAAGTGCCAAGACAGCCAAAGTAGGTGGCGTGAGTAAATCAGGTGTTTATAGACTGTCTCTTTATGGACACTGTAACACGGGAGGTGGTTGTCATTGTGCCTCCGTGCCCTGAATATGAAGGCAGTGTGGTTCTCCGAAACACTGACAGTGACGGTTGTCGCAACTCAGAAAGTCGCGATGTGAGGCAGACCTCGTCCTGTTAGCACACGACCCGTCGTGCAGCCTGTAACGGACGTCGCGTCGTTGCGGTGTTCTGTGGATCCACTTGGCTGGCATTGCGATTGTCAACGCAACGTCACCTGCAGATATCATGCGCTCGCCCTGTCCGTCCCTATTATTTAAGCTTACGTAATCATCAAGATAACTACGTGCATGCAAATTTACGTCACACTAACAGTCGCTCTGTTCATCGACATATAGTTACGTTCGGCTGTTCGCGATGGACACATAAATGTATGTGGATATGCTTCGAAAGGCTTAAGGGATGATCCTGTTGTTTAGCGTCAACTTCCGGTGACATTACGGTGTGATGTTAACATTTCTGCTTCGTATTCTTGTTGCCTGGAGCAGGGGTGCACAAATCCCGGGCGCCAGGTCGCCTAGGGGACAAAATTTTGTTCGATGTCGCCTAATATTTGTGGACTCTTCAGTATGGAACTTGCTTCACGTCACTTTGCTGGAGCCTAGAATTTTGAGGTGGCTGCTAGATTTTTGGAAAGTTTGTGGCCCTGTGGTCTTGAGATGGATTCGTGGACACACATTAAGGTGCCGTTGAAGGCACGTTGTAACACGCAGTGGTGCGAGTGCTTTACTGCAGGATCTGCGGAATTGTTATGGTGCTTATGTGTACACCAGAAGCTGGATAAAATGGAGAAGGTGACAGGGAAAGGAAATAAAAAGCAAGAGAAGAAGAACATTTGGATTTAGGGGAAAAGGACGAGGAGAGACAAAATGAAACGTATAACATAATGATGAAGAGAAGTGACAGGAAGAAGGGGAAACAAAGAAAGTTACTATAAAGAAAGGTGGAGCAAAGAGAAGATTAAGTAGAACATGCAGCTGATTCGGAAAGACGTGAAGAAGATGATGATGAAGAAGGGTTTTAATGATTTATTTTACTTGTTATATCCGTGTGAAAGTCGGTCATACACCATGACTGAAGTAGTTAGATGGAGGGTGTTTGAGAACAGGTTACTGAGAGGAGTATTTGGACCTAAGCGGGAGGAGGTGACAGACAGGATGTTGGAGAACATTGCGTATGAGCGAATTCATGATTTTTACTGCTTACGAAACATTATTACTTTGATCATTGGAAGACAGTTAAATGAACGGAGCGTAAAGCGTACCTGGAAGAAAAGAGAAGTTACACAACATGCTGGTAGGTAAAACTGAAGGGAAGAGAAAATTTGGAAGACAAGACCAACGTATAATTGGAACTTCCTATCTGAAAATTGCTTTTAATAAAGAACCCTCAACTTAGCTCCTTTGAAAGATATATAAAACCTAAGCCTCATCCTATACACTCTTCATCTATCAGAATTACCTCGATTGTAACAGTTCAAAATCAACAGATTGCTCAGAGAAAAATTCTCTTATCTACTGTCTACAAAGTCTGCAATATAAGTGACATCTGTATACACCCTATTGCCCTAAATATAAAATGGTTAATTGTAAAATGAGATATCATTTAAATTCAAACAACTTTTAGAGCAATAATTCCTTCAGTATTTTTAATATATGTATTACCTGACGATGGCCCATTTCGGCCGAAACATGTTGTAAGAAAATTTTCCATATATATATATAATAAATATCATTAGTTGTGACCGACGGTGTCTTTTTCTTTATTATTATTATTATTATCATCACAACGGTATTAATCAAATCAGAGTTATATTGAACTGAATCTTAAGGAAAATGAGTGTGAGTGGGGATTGGATTCATCTGGATCGGGATACAAAACAGTGGCGGGCTCTTGTGAGCATGGTAATGAACCTTCGGCTTCCATAAAACGTGGGGAATGTTTGTGTTGTTGACAGACTGTCGGCTTCTCAAGAACACTCTGCTGCTTGGAGCAAGTTTGTCACCTGTATTCATTCTCGTGTGACGAAGTCCTGTGCAGCCGCCACTTGGCACACGGCCCTCAGCCGCACCGATATGTTGCCCCGCAGTACTGTGCCTCCCAGGCGACCGATAAATTAATCAAGCAACTGGAAGGTGCCAACCGACAAACGCGGTATATGGAAGCGACGGAGCTCTACCTACACGAGGACACTCACACAACAGTGGCTTATGGGGCAGGGCGAGGGAGTAGAACTAAAAGTGTTCCCTGTGTCTAAGCTCCACACCGTGAAGGAGTAAAGCGAACTTCACGCGTTGTTCTTCAGCAATAGGCGGTCAAGGGAGCCAAGATGGCTTTTTCAATGTAGTGACTAGCCTATGGGCTGGAAGACCCCCCAGTCGGGTGCGGTCGTTCGTTAAGGACACATTGTTCTTTTCTCCGCCGCGGCCAGACCGCCTCTAGAGCCCACCCAGCCTCCTAATAAATGAATACTAAGGTGAATTTCATGGTGGTAAAGCGGCCGGGTCGTGAAGCTGACCACTCACCTCCATAGTGCTGAGGTTAGGAATGATAGGAGCTATAACGCACTGCCTCCACACATCTTCATGGTGCGCATAGGAACAACTTCTGTAGAACACTAACTGGCGGCGTACATAAGAGACCTTCAGAGCCCGCGGTGCGGGGGGGGGGGGGGGGCAAACGTACACTGTGTTAAAGCTTGTTTTGGGTTGTTTAGGACTGGAGTCCGTTCTTCTGACAGAAGACAGTGTTCTGGATTACTGTTATAAGATCTGGGAGTAACGTCGTTTATGATTATAGGGGGAACTCCGGTTATCAAGTCCCCCCTCCCCCGACCGGTACGTAACCTAATTTTGTGGCCAATTTTGAGTGTTGTATAGCGCAGTGAGGTATGGTACGAAATTGTGGAGGGTTTTTCTTAATCTTTGCAGTTCAAAGAACGTCGCTAAATAACCAAAAATACAGCCCAGCAGTAGGCCTATACTGCTCAGCTGCGCTCAAATGCCGGTTAAATATAAATAATCATCTTCTGTGCACCTTGAAGACGAAGGCAGCATTTCTGTGTACCGTCTAGCATACAGCACGCTGTCGCGTCCCATTCGACAGCATCTGTCATTGTCATCGCCGCAAGAACGTGAGATGTCACTCAGTTTATGCCTTGCAGGTGTATTGCTGTTTGTGCGGTTGGGAGTGTCTGAGAAATTGTATACGTGTTTAAGTTTGGGCTTCGTTTAGAATGGGAGTTATAGGCCGATTGTGCGACAAACCCACCCAGGTTTAATAATCAGAATGTGGTTAGGTGGTTGCTTATTTAATTACTTAACCATCTATCCAAAACAAGTAAGCAGAACACGAACCTGGTGAAACCTAATAATTGTGCTAATACTTAAAATAAGCAGACATCCGCTACAGTACAATAAATATTCACACGGAATTATAACGAACACGGATAAACCGCTACAAGTGTAAACAATAACAACATGGCGACGTTCCGTGGACTTTATGCTGCATACTCCACTAGTACACCGAAATACAGAAGCATAACATACAAATCCTCTTTTAACCATACTTTTAATAATTATCATAACAAATTTGACACAGCAACACGTTTTGGTTTAAATGTAAAATTGATATGTATATTATTAGAATTTTTAAATAAATTCTATACAACATTTTTTAACGATGTTATATTATTGGCCTGAAGATGACCACATTGGGTCGAAACATGTCGCCAGAATAAAATATGTAATATACGCTACTCTTATTTTATGATAATTGATTCCTTTTTAATTGGTTGGTTTGAAGCAGTGGCGTACGTAACCGGTCGGGAGCCCGCTTGTAATTGTTAGCAGAGTTACTCCCACATCTCATAACAAAGATCCAGCATACTGCCTCGTTTCATAAGAACGGGATCCAGTCCAAAAGAACCCACAACAAATTGTAGCATTCTATACTTTTGGGTGCCTCCCTGACTCCACGAAGTCCCCCGCGCCGCGGTGTCTACCGGGGTCTTAGCTACGCGACTGGTTTGAAGGCGAGATGTATCAGAACCTTTAGGAAATGCACTTACGCCACTCATGCGAGAATGATATCATACGGCCATGTAGCTCTTGAGTATTAGATAGGTGGTTCTAAAAGTCGTGAAGGTAAATTCAGAGCTCGTAAATCGAGATGGATTATCTCTCTGTCAAGTCAACAGAAAAAGAGGAAAGCGGAAAAAGTAGACTATGGGAAGAGTGGGGAGGGGGGAGAGGGATCTTCTTTTCTTTTCCATATGCGTCTTTCTGCCTGCCTTCAAGAAATAGCAATTCTCAAAGGCGGAAAGACGGGAAGAACAAATAAAAATAACGGTGGTAAGAGAAGGCGAGGAAGTTACAGGCGAAAGTACTGAAATAAAAACGAGCATAGTTCAAAGTTTTCAAACATCACAACTTCACATCCTCAGCGTGCTTCATATGCAGTAGATTTATTTCGAAACAATTCCCTGCTGCCAGCAGCTGTAAACAGGCATGCCGTAGTGTGGTGTCAACAGACTCACGTAAATTACTTATATCATAAGACTGTTTGTTGCTGATGTTTTCGGAAGGATCAAGTCTAGTTTGAATCATGATAGCTTAGACCATATAGTGACGAGGCTACAGGACGATCGGGAAATCTGGGTTCGATTCCAGGGAGGAGCAGCAATTTTTCTCTCCGCCACAGCTTCCAGACCAGGTGGGGGCTCTGTCCGATTGGTACTGGGGCTCTCTTTCCAGAAGTAAAGCTGACCGCTCAGGTCCATCTAATGCAGATGTTAAGATTTCTTGCCGCTATTTGGGTAAAGAGACTGGGACGTGAAACATGATTCTTCTGCATTTAGTGCAGTGATTAGGAACGTGTGGAGTTATATCTCCACTTCCCATACGTCTTTATGGCGGGATGCTAAATTAAACACAGAGACAGCTGGACTTATACCAATCTAATTATAATAGTATAGAGAGAGGGTCAGGATATAACTCCAGCGAGAAGAAACGTTTGTGAGAAGCTGATAGTCGTGCAGCCACTCAAATCGCCTGCCTCTATGCAGGCCTGCACAATTATCCAGAAATCCAGAAACCGTTACACAGGCACCAGAAGGGTGACGTGAACAAACTCTGTGCTGAGGACTCACAAATATTATGCGCCACCATACAAAATTAGTCGCCCGTGCGACCTAGGGCCCGGGACTTGGGCACCCCTGTTTTATGGGTCTGGGAGGTTCATTTATGTGTTAACAAGAGTCCACGAAAGGAAATAATAATAATAATAATAATAATAATAATAATAACTGGAAATCACAGTCTTCTGGGATGTGATGCCATGTAGGACGATAGACAAAATACTAACGTTTCGGAGTAAGATGCCACCTCCTTCTTTAGAGTAGAAAACATTTTAATGTAACTTCAACTCAGCCTTTAGATAAGCGGCCTGTACTCTACTGTACTGAGAACCTTATCCTGAGCCATCTGTAGGCCACACAATCCACAGCACCCTGTTTCTTTCAAATGAAGAGCACTTCGTCGTGAAGAAATAGCAGATTATGAAATGTTATATAAAACTAGGACATGTGTTTGAAGAGGGTTGCACAAATCCCGGGCGCTAGGCCGTTCGAGCGACTAGATTTTTTACGGTGGTGCGTAATATTTTCGGCATCATTTTTGCAGTTTTTTTTACACACAAAATATGTATCATTTCACGTTAACCGAGCAGAAAGTACCAGATAATACTAAGGGTCACAGGTCATTCCAGAATTAGTGGTTCTAAGTATGGAACTTGCTTTATGTTACCCTTCTTTTTTTTTAATGTCTCGAAAGCCCCTTGCGGGCCTAGGCTGCATCATTTTTTCGAGGCTTCACGATCACACTTTTTAGACACCACATTCGGTAGGATTTCCCTGGACGAGGGACCAGCCGTCGCAGAGACCTCTAACTGACAACACACAACACTCACAAGAGACATACGTACATGCCCTAGGCGGGATTCGAGCCAACAATCCCAGTAGGCGAGCGGCCGTAGACCCACGCCTTAAACCGCCACTAGGATCGGCTATGTTACCCTTCTGCCTCCTGGAATTTAGAGGTGGCTCCTAGATTTTTGGAAAATCTGTGAACTTCTGTGTTTGAATTTATAAAGTACGAGCAGGACTGCCCTTTTTCCCCGAGATATGTTGCTTTCTTTGTTAGTGTCACAATATATGGTGGCTAATATTGAATAAAGGAAGTAACGCTCTAAATTAGGAAATTAAATTTTACAAGGATGATTGTGAATGGGGATTTGAATCAACCCAAAAACTCTGCAGTAACACTTGCAGATTGCTTCGCGGCCATGGCTACCGTTCGTCTGGCATCTTTTGGTATTGTGTGTTATGTCTGAGGTAGGAAACGAAGTTAGACAGGAGTCTTACATTTTTAAAGAAGGCCTATTTTAGATACTCTTATAGGCTAATGATGCAGCTTAGTGTCATCTTTATTGAACGTTTTGAATAAAAAGGACCCGCAAGTTTCATAGTCGTATGTAATTACACTGAAAGCACATAAAAACACGACAGTGCTTGAAGTCTCTCGTTGTTCTCCAAACAACCAATCATAAACAATAACGAGGGTAGCAGACAAAGAAGGAGAAAAATTAAGAATTCCAAACCCAAAATGCCAGACGAAGGAACATATTAGTTGGAGTTTCTCTTATGTTGATGCACGGTCGCATTTTTTCTCTAGTTCATTACACGGAAACATAAAGACTTGATGCATTGCAAGGGGCTGCCCTTTGTGATCTTTCGTCGTCATGCAAATTTCTGGAGAAGAGAGCTTTGATCTGTCCGTAATGCAGTGCATATAGCCAGTCTGAAGGGAACGAATATGAATAAAGCATTCACGCTTCGTCCTGAGCTCCAGAATTAGAAAGAGAAAAGCTTAAGAATGAAAGAAATGTGTTAGTTGTCTGCTTCGTGCCTGTTTGAGACGCTGTAAGTACAGACGTCACACATGTAATGCGTTATTTGCATGACATGCGTACAATAATCGGTCTTGTGTCATGCCGCCGTCTGTATAAAAGTCACCCCAAATTCCCCCAAAAGTCGATAAGTATCTACCAAACTACACGGTGTCAGTTGTCGTAAGACCATAATACCGCCCTAACAGTCGTCGTCACATTAAGCATCTCAATTATCGTGACGTCCTGTACTGAGGCCACGGAGGGCACTACCGAGGATGGTGGGGAGACGGCGCTAGAGGCGTCTCAGTTTCTGCCTACAGTTGCATTCGCCTCCAGCCTCCTCAGGACAGTGTCAACCATCCCAAAGCTCTTGTCGGTAGTGAAGCTTATGGTATGTTAGTGAAGGCTATCAAATGTTTTACGTACGAATGTTTGTGTGAACAGTGAACACAAGGGGTTGCACTGGAGGCTGAAGCGTAGCAGATCGAGGGAAGTTGGGTGGAGGGTGGCGTTGGTCTTTTCTTGACAGCAATATATAGGCTATGCAGGCGTACCAGTCGTTTTGCTAAGATCATTGTCATTTCTGCATGGATATGTTAACACCCTGGAACATGAAATTAACGTTAACTTGTCCCTTTGCACACTGTGAAGGCATATAGGGGAAATGGATGTATTTTTTTTTCAATGGCTCGACAGCCCCTTGAGGGCCTAGGCCGCCTCATTTTTCGAGGCTTCACGATCACACACTTTAGACACACCACACTCGGTAGGACTCCTCTGGACGATGGACCAGCCCGTCGCAGAGACCTCTACCTGACAGCACACAACACTCACAACAGACAGACATCCATGCCTCTGGTGGGATTTTTTTTTTTTTTTGCCTCTCCGGGGTTTTATCCCTTTGATCCATTTTTGTACTGTTTAAATCCTTTTCGTCCTTCATGTCACTTTACGTTCCATTCTACCGTCCTTACGACAACATAACACAAACATCCATGCCCGGTGGGATTCGAACCACGATCCTAGTAAGCGAGCGGCCGAAGACCCACGCCTTAGACCGCACGGCCACTGGGTCGGCATTGGATGTATAGCTCCACTAATTATTAACCTCGGCAGTAGATGGAGATGAGTAGTCAACTTCACGCTCCTGCTGCTTTACCCCCGCGAAAGAACGCCAGGTGCTTATCAGATAGGAGGCTGGGTGGGCTTCAAAATCCGGTTCTGAAAATTGTGCAAAAGAGAACAATTTTCTCCAAAATGAATTCGGACCCGTATTTGCCAGCCTGTAATGCAGTTACTATACCGACTGCGCTATTCGGACTGCCATGTAATATAAATTATATTTTAAATTTCCGTTCATACATCACGGAGAACACACTGCATTGCTTTGGAGAGTTATTCAGTTTATGAGGCAGGTAACGCTGCTTGTTCTAAGTATCACACGAACACGTAATGAACTCTGTGAGCAAGGTTAAGAGTTTTTTTAATGTTGAAACAGGTGGTAGGCCTGCACATAATAACCACTGTTGTGCGAGGAACACCAGAGCACACGCCCAGCAAAGTCTTCCATCTTGCTTCCCAGTTTCCTCCGTTTTTGTCTCTATGTGACAAAAGATTAACCTCAGTGCGCGCAGAGAACGTTCGTGAAAAGGAAAAAAGAGCGAACCAATGAAAATGAGTGACTCTGTGACACCGACCACCCCCTCCCCCTCATTCGCTTCAGATATATTCTTTTCAATTTACAACCCCCCACCCCACCCTCACCTCACGCTGTATACATTCACTGATGCCTTTCCACTTTCAGAATATTAATACTGACTCCAAGATCCTTTTTAGAGCAACCTTTGAACTCTTTCTTTTTTCCCATTATCATCACGCCATGATCACCACGGCTCCCAATCCCAGCATTAATTCACTTCGCACGCGCACGCTTCATCACAATAAACCGCCCCGACCCTCAATACACATAGATTGGGTTCGTAGCTTAACAGTGACACAAGTTGCAGCAACGATTGTTAATGCACACTCCCGCAAAATAAATGTGGAGTCTTGTGTATTAATTTGTAGCACAAATGCCTTCCACATGTGTCTTGCTTTTCGATTTTGTGTAGCTCATACGTCGTGATATACATTTATTGCAGATACAAACCCATCGTTGTAGAATTAAAGAGCGACGCATTATTCTTAGTAATAAAATATTAGGCCTGTTCAGGAAGAGTTTGTGTGAGGGGCGTGTAAGCTTTTATAACCGCAGGCCACTCAGAAGCGAGTGATTTGGCGAACTGCCACGAACGGTTTTTAGGCGCGTTCGCAAAATTGCGAAAAGGGACTATTAGCTTCGTCATGTCTGTCTGTCTGTCCGCATGGAACAACTCCTCTCCCACTGGACGGATTTTCATGAAATTTGATATTTGAGGACTTTTCGGAAATATGTCGAGAAATTCAAGTTTCATTACAATCTGACAAGAATAACAGGTACTTCAAATGAAGACCTCTGTACATTTATGATAACATCTCGCTCATTTCTTCTTAGAATGAGAGATATTTCAGACAAAAGTTGTACAGAAAATAAATTTGAGTATTTTTCGAAAATCTGTCCAAAACGCCGAAGTTTCATTAAAATCTGACAAGAATAACAAGTACTTTATATGAAGACCTATGTACATTTATGATAATATCTCGCTCAAATCTTTTTAGAACGAGAAATGTTTCAGACAAAAGTTGTCGAGAAAATCAAAACACACATTTCATGTTCAAAAACTTTCTTCTGAAAATCGTGCCGTTTATGAGATAATGTGGGAAACTGCTGTAGAACCAGACAGGCCACAGATGACAATATAATACGGCGCATGCGCTTTGCATGCTGGATAACTAAGGCTACAGACACACACTCAGAATATGTAATACTTATTGCTTTTCCACGGCAACAGTGGCTGCACGAACGCGCCTCAATGTTACGTTTATAGGTACACTGCCTGTCTTGTTAAGACGTCACATGAATACAATGTATTAACATTATGAGTCACTAAACGCTCCACGGGCCAGTCGCGAAATGGGCTACGGCGTGCGCGGTACTGGTTTGGATCTCAATCAGCCTCGTGGTTACATTATGTAATTATCAATTATTTTTGTATAAGGAGCTGTTTTTAATAAAACTGGCAATGCCACATTTCTGTTTCACATAATACAGGGCGCAGGCTAAACGTACGCTATCTCGTGACATGCCGCATTTCACGGTGCGACACTCCAAATTAATTAGAAGGTCAGGTATGTGTTCCAAAGTCAATGTCTCTATTTCTGCTTACGAGTAGAGATCCGTTAATGAGCTGACAGTGGAACACACACCTTTGCGGGGGCGGGGCGAATTTAGAGTGCTGTACCGCAATACTGTGCAGTTTAACATCATATTGGCCCAGAGTTTAGTCAAGTTTCGCAGTGTTCAGTTTCACAAAAACCCGTAGCGGACAGATAAAACTACTAATAGATTTAGGCAAAATTTGGTATGGGGAATTCACACTGTAACTTGTCCATCAGATGTAGTTGGTAAAATTTTTATGGGCTTCTAAATTTCAGATATAACTTTACAATTCTTAAAAACAGGCCATCTTTCGAAATATTGATACATCATGTATCGAATTAGCTCTACAGCTGTATTGTAACATTCTAACATACGCTTTTGTGCTTTAAACCAGAGTAGAAATTTCCAATTTAGTTTCTGTGTATTGCCATTCTCATATAATAACCTTGGCAATTGAGTGGACCTTAATCCAGGCATCGAAGAACCTTCTATTCTTCCGCATCTGTCCGTGATCATGAGGTTTCTTTCCTCTTCAATAGGAGGATGAAAATAGATCCGTCTCATCTGTACCGACTGTGAGTGATGATGATGATGATGATGACACTCCATTGACAAAATGTAATTCCTCATAGAATTGTGTTGCTTTAAAAAAAAAAACACAACTGCACTGCGCCCACGCGGTGAGTGAGTGATTACTCAGCTTTTAATAGCGAGAATTAATCTTGCACAAAACTCATACCAACCCCCAGCATCCCTGTGTTAAACAAGACAGACATAATCCCAGTCAAAATCTGTCCCTCCCCCTCAATCTAGTGCAACTCCTTTTAGTTATTTCAACCCTCACCTCCTTTTCCGCCCACCCCCTCCCCGTGCCACACGTCACAAGATAAGCTGTGCCTTCATTTGCGTCGTTACAGGAAGTTTGGTGCAAGTAAGCCACATGATCGGAATTCTGTTATAGGTCCTCGTAGCCAGAGAGTGGAGTAAATGATAAGCATATACTAAAAGTAACCACATTATGTAAGGCGTATGCTAATTAGCTAACCAACTAATTACATTCAGCAAAGTCTATTTTTAGGCGCATTCGCATAAGTCGCGAAAAGCGATTTTTAGCTTCATCATGTCCGTCCGTCCGTCAGTCTGTCTGTAATAGCTCGGCTCCCACTGGACGGATTTTCTTTAAATTTAATACTGGAGACTTTCAGGAAAATCTGCCGAGAAAATCAACATCTGGTTAAAATCGGAAGAACGTATATTTACACGCCTTCAGCCGACTGCATTTGACATGCCAGTTGAAACGGTTTGGAGCTTCGGTTTATGCAATTGGCGGATTCGTATTAGGCTATATAACGATACTGTGTGTAGCTGTGACGTTTAATGATGGCGGGTTGTTATCAAGAGCAGGCAGGTTTGTTTCTAAAGGTTCGGAAGGAGTCCGTTGTCTCGACATTCTCTTGAAGCGACTGAGCAAAATTACGAAAAGTTCGAGGCAGGACAGAAAGAAAAAGAAAGAGACAGGATCAAAAGAATAACAAAATGTCGTCGTAACAACGGAATAAAGGAAACAAAACGATGAATGAATGATTTGACGTATAAGAAGAGAAGGAAAGGGTAGGAAGGAGGACGTAATGAATGAAGAGAGAAAAATGAAAAATAACTCAAGAAAGGAAATAAAGCAAATAAAATAAATAAAGGAACGTAGACAGAAAGAAAAGAAGGAGAGATCGAAGTCGGTGGGTGTGCAGATATCGCAGTGTCGGAAGTTTTCAATCTGTTGAAAATATTGCAAAGTGCTGCAGTAGTTTGACTCTTGGGCTTTGGCTTGGCTTGGCTTGGCTTCTGACCTGGGAGCCGGCCGGCATTATGCAATTGTTTCGACAGACTTCAGCAGCAGCCTTACCATGGCAACTTAGACATTTAGTAGATGTATAGATTTTCCGTACTGAAACCTGACGGCATTACCAACTTGAATTTAATACATTGTTTTCCTATCCCAGAAAAATTATAATGGCATGAACATTGTCTATATATATGTATACGACTTCGAATTTACCATTTATTTAATTATATCGATGATTAAAAACGGTATTCCTGTGGAGAGATGTTAAACACGCTTAATTTCTAGACTAATACCCTTACTCTTTTGAAACAATGTCTGTATTTTTTATTGTAGTGTTTGTGGATTGTCTAATAAATTGACGTCACCAGCATATACTACTACTACTACTGCTAATAATAATAATAATAATAATAATAATGTATACCTCCTTCTCCTTATTGTATGGCGCTTCGCCCCGTTATCGGGCCATGACCTCCCCGATCTCCTTCCTCCAACTTTCTCTGTCCCTTGCTGCCGCCTTCCATTTCCGTGTCTGGAGCAACTCTACAGCATCCCTGCTAATAATTGTGCATCTGACAGTCTTTGTGTAATCGAGTTCTGAGGTTTTCGCAGCGGTGTAGTTTAGGATTTCATTTTTCTGGAACATGACGCTGCGTTAATAGGTAACCAAATCCTGGCGTTTCGACGTCACGTGGCGTTCTCATCTTCATTGGTCGAAATGTCCTTCTTCTACAACATTTCACCGTTTGAAGATGAGGACACTACATTGCCTTGAAACGTCGGGATCCGATACCCATTGACGCAGCGTTATATCCCAGAAGAATGGAGTTGTCAATCTTTATATGAACTCCCATTATAAATTTAATATGATTTATTCCGTTCATTGTCCATGTAATCATTTACATACACCAACACATGCACACAATAAAATTATAAGTTGTCCATAAACATGAACCCTCCTACATGTTGCAGAGACAAATCACCATCCTCAGGGAGACGTCAGTACAAAGGCGTATGTAATATTAATACATCAGCTTTACATGTACAAAGCTAAAATTATCTACAAATAACCATTTTATGTAATAAAGGTAAAGCAATCCCATTACAGGCCCTGAGGGGTCCAGGAGGTTGATGCTCCCAGATTTGTAGACAATCGGCACATGAAGGTGGTAAGGTTGTCAGTCCTACGCACAGGCCACCTTTACCCCCCAGGAAATATTCCTGGTACTCATTTCTGTTAGAGGCTGAGTCGACCCCAGGGCTATAGTGCGGCAGGAAGGATTATGTCAATGAAAAATTCCAATTACACCATCGGGAATCGAACTCGCGACGTTCCGGTTTGTAGCGTAGTGCCTCAACCAACTACGTCACCGCCCCCCCCCCACCCAACCATTTTATGTATTTTATATATTTATATATTGTGTATGTTATTATATATTATATACTTTATATACACATAAACATGAAAATACATAAGAATAGTCATTTTTTTATATTTTTAACATTCTGCATGCAAAATTGATGTCGTGGTATTATATGTTCCTTTGTACTGACGTCTCCCTGAGGATGGAGATTTGTCGCTGAAACATATAGGAGGCTTCATGTTTGTGGATAACTTATAATTTTATTGTGTGCGTATGTTGGTGGATGTAAATGATCCAGTTATAAAACTTTGTTTACGCCCGTTCAGTAATTCTGGAGAGGACTGACACTGACACTTGATACAGTTTGTACGCACACAGAGCCCGCAGTATTTTTCCTTTTACTCTTTTATTTTACAGGAAAGAGATAGAATTTCGCCGATATCGCTCAAGAACTGGGTTCGAGAAGTGCAAGTTGAATCTCGGTTTAACACGCACCGTCCTGACCGATATATTTAGTGCTTTTCCTCAGTATCTTCAAGGTAATGCCAGTGTAACGCTGTACCTTAAACAGCGCACACAACGCCCGCTTCCTTCCACATCAATCCCACTTCATTATTCACTGCTACCCGATATTTCGACGCTGTATAGTCGGAGTTGCCGATCCCAGTGGCTGCGCGGTCTAAGGCGTGGGTCTGCGGCCGCTCGCTTGCTGGGATTGTGGGTTCGAATCCCGCCGGGGGCATGGATGTCTGTCTCTTGTGAGTGTTGTGTGTTGTCAGGTAGAGGTCTCTGCGACGGGCTGGTCCTTCGTCCAGAGGAGTCCTACCGAGTGTGGCGTGTCTGAGTGTGATCGTGAAGCCTCGATAAATAAGGAGGCCTAGGCCCCCTAGTGGCTGTTGAGTGGTAGGAAAAAAATAGCCGGAGTTACTGACGGCGTCGTTAAATAATTACAGATCATACAAACACACTTTCCTAGCCAGCGACAGGCACAACTGTGTCGTATTGTGGCCACGTTGTACCTCGCCCTAAGGGCCGCAAAGCAGTCAGCTGACATTCAACTCCTTCAACTTTCTTCTCCCCATTCCTGTCAAAGAGAAGTCATTTTGTGGCTTCTGTAGCCACTGAAGTCGTAGGCATGGACCGAAATTGTTGCCTCAAGAATTATTTGAATCTTCTCGTCTAAAAGACAATGCTTAACAACATTTTTATTTCCTTCCTTTTTTTTCTCGTTTCCTACTTTATTTTCTTCACCATGTTCGCCTTTCTCCTTCCTTTCTTTTTAATTTTGATTGCCCTTCTCTAGTTACTGTAGTAAGAGTACTAGATCATTCTTTGTGTTGCTGAACGACGCTGTTAAAAATGAATATTTTTCTCTCTCTGCTTCTTCCATCCTTAATTTCCTTCGCCCTTTTATGCTTTCTTCTTTTGTCTTTATTGCGCTCTTTATCCTCTTTTCTCTTAGAGTTTGGCTCGCGAACCACACTTTGGTGATCGCTGCAATGAGATCAGGCCTGCGTGTTCAGTATCCCGTTCTTCCAAGTCCAGGGGGCCGTGGTTTCAGCTAGCCTACATTATGTCCGCGCATGAAAAGCAAGTGAGTGGCTGCAAGGAGAGGAGCCCTATAATGGGGCGGCCTAATTATTTTGAGAGCTACAGTCGAGCTTCCGCCACATAAATGATGAAAACTTATAAAATATTAAGGAGTTCCTACTGCAGCAATAAATTGAGGTTAATCCAGAACATTACTTGGCTCGTAGGCTTAAATTAACACCTAACTGAGAGTTACGGAGAATATCGCTAAGGAAGAATAACTTTAAGCTAAAAAAAGCTTTGCTTAAGCCAGTAATTACTGCGGTGCCCGAACTTTATTAACATATCGCCCACTTTAAATTCTGAAAGTTTCTGTAAGTAACATCGGCTGATGTTGAGTAGTGAATGCGAAAGTACTTTCAAGTCTTTCATTCCTTCCAATGTAAAGTCTTGGATTTCGGACCTGACCAGTACATAATTCATTGAAAGTACTTTTATACACTACGATCGAGATGGTCCTTAAGACACACCCTCAATTTCTGCTTTAAAAAAGCCGTGAATTTATTATATGTAGAAATAATGAACTTATGCCTGCAAGAAGGCTTGCATTTATTATAAGGAAAAATGAATTAAGTTGGAAAGACAAAATGACACAATAAAATTCCCAGCAAAGAATTCATTTTTAGAGGGAATGAGCCTCGGATCTGTAAAATCTGGATGAAAAACCAGCAGTTTCTCAGTCCTCACAGATTAAGTCTCCATAATCTAAGCAGGTGGCTGAAGATCAAGAAGTGACTAATTTATCGTACTCCCTCCCTCAGTTCCATTCTCCTCAAGTAATGAACGCCTTTTATACCTCTCCCCCCGCCTCAACACAAAGCCACTGCTTTGATAGGAACTTGACCATATGTGATTTTGCTCTTCTGTAGGATTCTCTCGGGGAAATATTGTAATACAGTGCTTTGAAACCAACGGCGGTCTCTACATAGGCATATTTTACGTTCTTTGCGCGAAGTAAGCGCTTAATGTCACGTCTGTTTTTCTGTCCCTCTGTCTGTAACCTAGTTTCATCACCTAACCCGTTGGACAGATTTTTTAAAATTCGATGTGGGCGACTTTCACCAAAATGTGACTCCCAGTTCCGATTTTCAGCCATATTGACACATAATGGATTTTACTTTACTTAAGGTCATCGATGGCTAAAAAAGGCAAAACTTCAAAGCATGCCGATGTAGATTTTGTGTGCCACTTTATGGTATATATATTTTCTAATTGTGTTATTACTTGTACAACCAACCGACAAATACAGGGTAAAGAAAGTGACAAGCCAAGTGACTCAGTTACCTTTTGAATCACGTAGTTCATCTAAGCAGTACTGACAATTCAATTCCTAAGGACTTTACTCAAGACACACCATGCGGCTATTATGATGCGCAGTGCTATTCTGGTCCACTGTCTTGCACTTAACACTATTTTGTGTCCACACACGCGTTTCGACGCTACCCTGCGTCACCGTTAGTGTATAGTGATTTATCTGTTGATTCAAAGCTAAACCGGTATACACTGCCTATGACACTGGGCAGCGTCGAAAAGCGTATGTAGAGACAAAATAGTGTTAAGTGCAAGACAGTGGACCAAACAGTAGATCAACAGATAAACAGGTACAGCAATTTATTAACATATCGCCATATTGATCTTCAACCTCACGAAATGTATGTAATCTTTGTTTCAAATCACGCATGTATTTCTTCAACTTATATTTACGTAATGTTTTAATGTTGTTTCTTATCAACCAGACACCTTTTTCCTTATTTGTTCTAAGGCATGCATATGTACCAAGAGGACTGTATTTGGCTTGTGAGTCAAAATTGTTTTATCTTTGCTTGCTGCTCAAACCCAGTCTATGTTTCATAATTTAATCGGTCAGTTGGGAAAGGGAACGTGTCTATCTTTTAAGAAATTCGACAAGTGTTTCGCCTCATCTGCTGGCTTAATTGTGGTTTTTTGTAATACGTTGCTTATATTTTGCAATACTTCCTTACTTTGTTTAAGAATTTACATTTTATTGTTTTTGGCTTAGCCGTTATTTGTGTCACATTATTGCAACTACGAGTATTAGTATGATCTACTCGAAGTCGGGTCAGGGAAAGAAGGAACACGGATTCTATCCTAGCAGCTATCTTCATTTCGCCTGCCTACCCCCAAATTCCACCAGTTACCACCACCAGTTTTCATTTGTGTTTCGGCCATTTATATCTAAATGCTGTCTCTTTGCCTTGTACATTTGTACAATATAGGAGGAGGAGGCGGCTAACGTGAATCTGTACCTCCCTTATTTATTCTTACCCTGACCTGACTTTAGGTTAATATATACCTATTATTTATTATTATTTATTATATATTATATTATTATAAACAGGGAGAAGGACTCTTTCGGGAACACTACAATGCACCACTACTGAATCCAGAGGGCTTATTATAGGTCGACTTGTTGATTCTATGTGGGACCATCACTGGAGTCCAAACTCTATCGATGTAATGTTTTCCCGCTCGATGACACACCCCACACACCCAAGTGCGCAAGCTCACGCACACACACCACACGCACACACATACACTTGAAATATTCTCATTATCTTTAGAATCGCGAATAAGAGTTCTTTTATGGACACGGATACAAAAGAAGCCCCATCGAGGAAAGAAAGAAGATTAAAGATGTCTATTTTTTAATTTCACGGAAGCGAAGGAGAGAAGGGCGGACAGACATCAGTCATGTCAGCTGTCTGCATCGCTCTGTGTGTTGTTCGCCATACAGCAGAGAGCGTCGCTCTTTTCGTAGTCCTTTGTATCCGCAGACATGCATGAGGCAAGCACCGTCTGTGCCAACAACAGGTGAACCCAACGTTTTGCTGAACTAACTCCTTGGAAAGATATGAGAAGCTGACAGTCGTTCAGCTCGCCCAGAAGTTCCCTATGTTTGTGCATTCAAAGAAGAGCCAGCCACTGTTCCCTGTTCAGAATAGGAAGATTACAGTACTCGCTGTCTCACCCTGTTAAGTAGAATATAGACGTTTCGGAAGAACGTAATGCCTACATCTTAAGAATAGGGTGCCCTGAAGGTGGAGGCAGTACTTTCCTCCGAAACATCGAACTTCTACCACACTAAATGGCTCCACATCCGAGAAAACGTAATTTCAACGATCACCATCATGAGAACTTCCCACTAATTAATTAACGAAATACATCCTAACTAACCCGCTAAGTAACTTAATACTATTGAATTAATTATTTAGTGACCAATTAAGTAGAACATCAACTATTTAAGATTACTTTCTTCTGGGACCAATGTTCTGCCTTGAATATGGAGGTAGCAGGTTCCTTCGAAACGTTGGTATCTGTTTACTAGGTTACACGGTGCCACATTCCAGTAGAACGTAATCGTCATATACTCTTTGCTGTGAGAACCTAAATTCTCGATTAATTAGTTAACAAACAACAAGTTTATAAACAAATGAACATAGAAATCGGTTACTCGATTTTATAATTGCACCATTCACAATTCTGCATGCATTGCGACTGTTGTTCCTTAATACACACCCATCTGTTCTGTGGAGTGAAGATCAGTTTTACGGTTACTGTACCGAGCTTAGCCCTAGGTGTAAATTCTCTTCTTTCTGTATTCACGAACTAAATATTTTACCAGCCTAAAATTCCTGTTTTCACATTTCCCTTGTTATTCTTCACATGCTTCAATCTGCAGCTTTAAATCACATGCTATATTCAGTCACCTCTCTTCACTCATTCTGACTTCTAGTGCTATAAATGTACTAGCAATATCTTGAACTACTAAAACCTGTAATTTTCATTTTAAACGTCTCAGATGTTTCAACAATATTTACATTGCCATCTAATCATTTATATCCAGCTAAGCCACTTTAAGTTATCATTTCCTCTCCATTTACTCATTGTTGATCTGTGTTATAAACCCTGTGCCACATTGTTGACAACACTGATGGCAGACAGGGCAGATCTACCCATTTCGTTACATGCATTATTCTTTGGCAAGAAATTGTAAAGTAGCGTTGACGTTGGGTATGTATTCCACATTTAGTTTGAAGAGTTCTCCATAGATTTATAGAAATTTTGTAGGTTTATTCTGCAATCTCGATTTATACGAGTATGTCCATTATTTTTTACATTTGATTTCATTAAATATTCTCACATCAATGAAAACTTAAAATGTGCGCTATGCATGTTAGACTCGTATTTGAGATGTGTGTTATTCCTGTATCTGTAGGGCGACTTTATTGACGTGTCACTGGAAGCAGGAAAAATTGTGTTTTATTGGAAGTTGGCATCCCTTCAATTCGATAATTACCGGTGGTAACCGAGCGTGAAGACCTCAGTTTGACAGCGACTAACCACTGCATGACCGCTCGTTCTCACTCCATAATACCACCTCCACCCCTTCATAAATCTCGCCCTCGCACCCTTGTTTTAGCCTGAATAATGCATGGATTTCTCTCATCACATTAGCAGTCGGCCTGCCTCCTGGTTGCTGTTTGCAAATCTGCCGTAATACTTGACTCCATAGCCACCATTTTAGCGTTAATTTTACACCTTAAATCTCTTCTGCTAAACCCCAACAATATGTTTACTTTAGATAACTGTTAACAAACGATGGTTTGCGGAACGTTACCGATTTGCAAATTCAAGTTCGTATTAGTTATAGGCTAATTACTTATGCTGGGTATTATTTAACACAGTGAGTAAATTACTATTTCATGATTGCGGTATTTTTCGTTTACTTAACCTTTTAAAGCCTAATGGCTACTTGATGCATCAACAGTTTTAACATTCACAAATTCTACATTCTGCCCACACTGTATTTATGTCTACTGTATTTATATTACAACAAACACCGACTTTTGCCTTATATAATATAAATTGATTTGTTTTTTAACCGAGATGAAAAGTGTTTACAGCGCGGTACGAACTGGGTCTTTATATGAAACAGTTTACGCTTCGTCTTTAAAGGGTTAAGCAAATTAAACATCTGCACCATTTGCTACAAAAACTGCCTTCCGAACTCAGTAATTATCCGTCTGACGCGGCAAACACAAGCAACTAAGCAGTGTAACGTTTTATCCTATATTTGTTTATGGCTCGACAGCCCCTAGGGGGCCAAAGGGCCTACTCATTTTACGACGCTTCACGATCACACACTTTAGACACACCACATCGGTAGGACTCCTCTGGACGAGGGACCAGCTCGTCGCAGAGACCTCTACCTGACAACACACAACACTCACAAGAGACACACATCCATGCCCCCGGCGGGATTCGAACCCACAATCCCAGCAAGTGAAAGGCAGTAGACCCACGCCTTAGACCGCGCGGCCACTGGGATCGGCTCTATCCTACTATAACCTTCCAAATTTGTTTTGGCCACGTGGATACTTTATGTGAGAAAGAGACGAGGTAATATTTTGCTTTGGAGGAAAAATGTGTATTGAAACCTGTTTTGTTTGAAGAAGAATTTGTTTGGAAAACTGCATACGAGAGATTACTGCCTTCTGAAACGTGGCGCCTTGTAATGCGGTGAAAACATGACACAGGTTGTTAAATACTTGATATTATACATATTCCGTGCAGTTGTTATGCATATATGTTTATTTATACCAACTACTGCGCACCAAATACATGCATTCATTCTGTATACTCCTACATGTTTCGGCTGACATTCTCTGCCATCATCAGGAAGTCTTCTTCTATAGATTATGCAGCATGCAGCTTGTCATTGAAGGTAAAATATATACACATATATGCATACATATACATATATTACAGCCATAGTTATAAAATCCAATAGAACTCGTTGTGTTGTTACATAAAATACTTGGATACAAAACATGTATGTAACTGTCTGTTTCCAAACGTCTGTCACGTAACAACTTGCAGTTTTTTGGGGTGAAGACCTGTAGCATTATACACTAGATAAAAGTGATTTAAAACAATTTAATTTAAATGAATAATTTGAGACAGTTACATATATGTTTTATATCCAAGTATTTTATATAACAACACAACGGATTTTATTGGATTTTATAAATATGGCTGCAATATATGTATATGTATATGTATATATGTGTATATATTTTGCCATTCAATGTCAAGCTGCGTGCTGCGTAAATCTATAGAAGAGGACTTCCTGATGATGGCTGAGAATGTCAGCCGAAACATGCAGGAGTATGTAGAATGAATATATGTAATTGGTGTGCAGTAGTTGGCATAAATAAACTTATATAGGCTGTTGATTGTTTACTGAGTTCGTTACATATTACAGTCACTATTATTGCTACGTTTTGCTGCGATAAGTGTGGTAATGTAGACCCTCAATAAATGTAAATAGAAAAGTCTGTCACAAACTAACCTTTTTTGAGTTCCAAAATTCGAAACCGTGATTTTACGAGTATGATACGTTGCCCTGAGCGCTACGAGTAAACTTCGGTAAGAATGATCTCTTAGTATCGGTAAGAATATGCATAAAGCTCTCTTAAGGAAAACGTCCAATCGTGTCAGGGAGGCGGATGTCGGTAATGTATTCTGAAATGGCTAAGTGAAGATTAAATTGAGTGTAAGAATTTTTTGTTGACACGTCACGCCTGCTGCTTTTGTTCCCTTCTGCACAGAATAAAATTGCAGACCTACATAACCTCACTCCATTATTTCGAGACTAATGACCTATTGAATAGTCCATCACACCGCACGGGTATTGCACTATGTTCACACAGGCGTACAGTCATAAGGTTTATTCCTTTCTGCTATTTCTTGCTTTATAAATTTATTTATTTATTCGTAGGAGTGTACGGAATTTTGAGACGTATTATTTGTGAGTTATTTTCCTCTTTATTAGAGCAATACTCTGAATATTATCAATTGTTTTAACTTCGTTTGCTTGATTGCAGTTGTTATGTAAAGGTAAAGCAAAGCCATTACGGGCCTGGACAGGCCCTTAGGATTCCAGGAGGTTGAGGCTCCCAGATTTCTAGACAATCGGCACATGAAGATGGTAAGGTTGTCAGCCCTACCTACCGGCCGCCTTTACCCCCAGGAAATACTCCTGGTACTCATTTCTGTTAGAGGCTGAGTTGACCCTAGGGCTATGGTGCGGCCGAAAGGATTATGTCAATGAAAAATTCCAATGACATAATCGGGAATCGAACCAGCGACCTTCCGGCTTGTAGCTCAGTGCCTCACCCAACTGCGCCACCGCGTGCCCTGCAGTTGTTATGTAGGTAATTTTAAAAGGGGAAGTTGTCTCTGTCTGCTCATGAAATCGTGTGAGGCCGTGCCGTGGCTCAGGAGGTTAGTCGCTGACCCTCACCGCAGAGACCTGGGTTCGATACCAGGCTAGTCCATGTGGAATTTTGGCGAACACAGTGGCACTAGGACAGGTTTTTCTCAGAATACCTCGGTTTTCTCCTGTCAGTATCATTCCACCCGTGGTCCATACTCATTCATTTATCTATCACTGACGTTACATGATCTCAGCAATCCACAGTGTCGTTAAACAATAAACTTAAAAAATGAAGGCGTACGGGGTAGTGGAGGTGCATCTCCACTCATCCTTAACCGCGGCAATATATGGTGCGACTGGCCAGCTTTAAGATCAGGCCGTTTTAGCGCCTGGGAACTCGCCCCATATAGTCGTTAAATGGGAGGCGGTGTAGGCCCCAGGGCCGGTCTGGACAATTTCTAGAAGAGATAAATCAAACTAGATTACTCGACCGTCCTCCCCGGATCCTAGGTGCCATACTGACTGTGTCGTCCGACTCTTCTTAGGCAAGTTATGTTTTATAGGGTCAAATAAAATGGCAACATGATTACGAATGTTCAACAGCATTTGCTTACGTGTGATCGTGGTCTAGTCCAGCGCACGATGAGGAATTTTTTGCAGTGACTGTGAAGAACAGGAAAGAATCTGAGTGCGCATGATAGATACAGATTTCGAAATTCTAACCAAATACTAAAAGAATCTTAGCTGATATTTCACATTATAATTTATTACGATGAATTTTAGTATTATCCTTACCTCTCTGCCCAAGTTTTTCCAAATGTTTTCTTCTCTTCAAGCTTTCCTACTAAAATTATGCATGCATTTATTAGCTTTTCTACGCAAGCTACATGCCCCGGTCATCTCAATTTCCTTCGTTTGTTACCCTTAATAATATTTGGTGATAAGTGAAAATTATGAGGCTCCTCACTTTGCGATTTTTTCCATTCAGTCTGTTTCTTTCTTTGTCTTCAGGGACACATTTTTGGACAGGAAATTTATAGCAACTTAATTTATGCCTATTTTATACTCCTTCGTTCCTAAGTTTTAATTGATGATTTCCAGCATGGATGATTATAAAGCTTCTTCGACTTGAAGAATCATAAATTTTTACACCGCTTAGTCATGTTCAGACGTGCTAGTAGTGATCAGAATTGTGAACTATTTATTCTCCTGTGCAAAGAAAGACTGAGCCTCACTGCTGTGCTACATGTTTATGAATATGAAAGGTTGAGGAAGCAGCAACTGACTTGCATTTCATGTGTGCAGCTGCAGTATTTGCACCGTGCGTGTGACGATATGCAAGTATTGGAACGAAGTAGAGCTGAGATCAGCTCTCTTGCCGAACCGAAGTAACGTACTTTCTCGAAGGTCATCACACGCGTTTAGCGAGAAACGCGCGAACATTTTCTTCCGTGTAACAGACAGAGGCAGTTGGTAGTATGAGAAATTAAACACTCAAACTTACCTGCCCGCCGAACCATGATTGCCATCAATCAGCGCCATTAAAACAGTTGAATATCGCAGGCTGATCGTTTGTAATGGGCCCGGTCCGGATATAGTGTTGTTTTATCGGTTTTAGTCGCAATTATAAGTGTTTTGTGTTTGGATTAAGCACTTAAAATGATGTAGGCTAAATCCAACGTTAATACAGCTGTGTGCGTGTGTGGGCCAAACGTGCGTTGTAGAAATGTGTTGCTGTTGACACAGTGTTGAAGTTGATTATAGTGACTGTAACCTAAAAATAACTGAACTACAGTTATTGATTTTTTAACTTCTTTCAAACTGATGCAGTGACAGGCCACAGGTGAAAGGTAAGATAATGTTCTCGCTTGTTATGTAAGATTGGTGACTATTTTGTGATAAAAGAGACAATCAGTTCAAACGGTAACGCTTGTAACTTGTATTCGGGAGGCAGCCAGTTCGAATATGGGGTGGGACAACGACTGTTTCGACCGTTTTCCATGGCTTCCTCAGTATTTCCAGCAAATTCCGGGATAGTACATCAAATTAGGCCATGACCGCTTCCTTTCACATTCCTTTCATTTCGTACACTACCTACCATTCAGCACTGTACAGTCAGAGCTACTGACAGTGTCCTTAAGTAACCTGAGGATCAATAAAGGCTACGGGCTGGTCGATCCAGGGTTCGGAACCCGGCAGGGTAAGAGATTTTTATCTTCTCCAAAACGTCCACACCAGCTGTGGGGCTCACAAGCCTCCTGTTAAGCGGGTACCAGGGTTCCTTCTCGGAGGTGAAGCGGCCGGGGTGTGAAGTTGTTCATTTACCTCCACCTATTGCCGAGGTTCAGAATGAATGGAGCTGTAACTTTACTCCACCTATACGCTTTGGTATTGTGGACAGGGAAAAACTTTACCTTTAAAGTAAAGTTCACCCTAGAAGTTCACCCTAGAACAGGCCATGAAGGCCCTGAAGGGGAGTAGAGATATAGCTCTACTCTTTCTTTAACCTCGGCGCTAGGTGGGGGTGGGTGGTCAACGCCACGCCTCGGCCGCTTTACCCCCGGGAATGACCCTGTACCCATTGTATAGGAGGCTGGGTAGGCTGCAGGGCCGGTCTGGACGGGTGCTGAAAATCTCGCCTCCAACCGGGATTCGATCCCCGGACCGGACCTTTACTTTTTTATGATGAAATAAATGGAATTTACAATAGCCTCAAGGCTGCGGTGCGTTTGTAGCTTTGCTTCACCAAAAAAAAAATTGTGTTATTTGGTCCTTATACTTGATTATCAACACAACGTGATTTCGTTACCTATATTACAATAACCGCCAAATTATGAGTCAGTGTATTCGGTATCCCTGCTGATGTTTGTACCCGGTAGGCTACGTCAGCAGCTCTAATGATGTGCTCATCTGCTTGGTGTCATATATACTGTACACTGTCGTTATCTTTAGAACTGTGCCATGGCTCAGACGTTAAGCCACTGGCTCCTGGCCACATAAAATTGGGTTCATTCCCAGGGTGATGCTTCTGGAATTTGTGGTGGACAAAGTGGCACTGGGGTAGAGTTTTCTACCATAAATACGGTTTCCCCTATCAATTAACATTCCTCCAGTACCTCATACTCCTATGTCATCGGGGGCCGTTACAATATGCGCACTTGCTGCCGCAGTACCAAGGGACTCTGACCTCCCCCTCCCCACTCCTGCATCTAAGTAACTTGGCCCCTAAAATGAACATGTAGTGTATATTTGCTATACTAGGCTGCATCAAAGTCGGTAAGGTAATTTTAAAGCCGTCTCATTTTCTCTGCTATGTGTGTAAACATCACATTCAGGCCCACATCGTGTATCTGAAATCGGTGACGAGTCATCAGGCTTATCGTCTGTAGAAGACTTGTCTGCAATATAAAGATGGGAACTTCATTTCAGAAGCAGAGCCCAAAAAGGATAAGAATGGGAAGAAAATAAATAGAATAAAATCTTCAGATTGATCAATCAGTCTACCAGTATCTGTCTGGCAAACGGGAGAGACGAAAAGCTATTTCATGTCAATGCAGTCACTCGAAGTTTCACAACACGCAGATGTAATGAACGCGGCGTTAGTCCTGCAGATGACGTGATTCTATTTTCTGTACTTAGAGCGCGTGGGGGTTGCTGTCGAATCTACAAGGCTGTAACTGGTTACTTCGTACGTAACAGTAATTTTAGACATATTTCCAGTTCTCCAACCCCGTGAATTCTCAATCTTTCACACCTTGTGCCACCGGTTAAGAAACGCTGCTCGCTGCAGCCAGCCAAGTGCGGTAGCTGAGATGAAGCCCCCAGCTTAAGACTGAGGATGTGACAAAGTGCTTCCGAGTCAGAAGTATGTCACACTTCAAGGGGCGGTGATGGTGGGTATGGAGCAATGGTGGAATTATTACTAGCAGAGGAAAAGAGAGTAAACTCAGTGGAAAGCTTTTTTGCAGTGCCAGTTCATCTACAACGAATTTTGTATGACATGTTGTATTGGACCAATATAAACCAGACTTAAACTCTCATCATAAAATTTAGTTCAGTAGTTTTGGAGACGATATATGCGGAGAGGCTGTTCAACATTACCTGTTGTATTCACTTTGTATAACTTGTGCAAAGAACGCCTTAATAATCAAAACAAGGATTTCCGAGCAGAGCTCAGAACAGCCTACTTTCCTACTGGAGGCAAGATACTACGAATTTCTTTCGCCTTGTGAATATGCTTATAAAATTAAACAATATAAACATGCCACGTTAATATACATATTTGCTCTTTTTACTTTGGAAATTCTACGGAAGTTATTTTACTTGCTACTTCTGTGCTCATGCAGATTAATTTGCACTGAACAGTTTTTGTCTTCCCATGTCATAGCAATGGCACTACAATCGGGTGTTGTGTTTTCCCCGAGCGGGATAAGAATTGCCTACACAGGTTTCTTCCCGTATCTGAGAAAATGCATTTTTTTGCGGATTTGTGGAGCAATGCAAATTTTGACTAGCAGAACCTGCGGAAGTCTACTGCACAGTTCACAGGTTCGCGCCTGTACCGTGAAGTTAGTACTAATGTACGATATCAAAGGGGACGACCATGGGGTGGACTCCAGTGGTATGATGTGCATTACGAGTTTCGTGAAAATTGGTACAAATATTGAAACCAGGGCACACACACACACTCACAGACAGAATATGGTGATCTCAGACATCTCCATTTTTTAAAAGTAAGAATTAAATCTTGAAACTTGAAATAGAATAACTTGCGTGATTTCAGGCTTAGGCTGCGGTGTAAATGACATCTTCGCTTTTCTGGGATGTTACGCAGCGTAGATTGGTAGTATGGTAGTTACTACCAATTTACGATGCGCAATATTCCAGAAAAGCGAAGATCTCATAGAATAATTTGTATGAATTTATGATTTTAATGAAGTCACCAGTTGAATTATTGTCTATCACACCAAGATTCAATTTTGTGACGGTTTTTGTCAGGTATGGGCAGATTTCTGTTTGTTTCACTACGGGAAGCACTCGGCTGCAAGGCATTTGCAAGAGAAGGATGAGTGGTGAAATCAGCTCCAATAACTTCCTTCATCCCCCTCACATACGGACCGTATATTCATCCCCTAGACAACTAAACTCCGCCCAAGCCATTAGGGGTTGCTGTAACCCCGAGGGGTGGTACGAGATTTCCTCTCTCTGCAGTGTAATGTAGACCGATACCAGCAGCTTCAAATTCGACAATAGGGCTCTCTAATCTGGTTGTAACAGTAAGTCAGGTCAGAGGGTTGGAGGGTAGACAAGTAGGGGTGATATAGCTCGGCCGATATTGCTGTCCTGCAATTAGGGAAAAGACGAAAATCGAAAGGAAGGAATAAAGGAAGAAGAAACGCAGGAAAGGAAATGAAGAAAGGAGGAGGGAAAGAAAGTAAAATAAGAGGAAAGGAAGAACGGGCACAGATTGGAAAGGAAGAAATAAACAATACGAGAAGGAAAAAGAGAACGAAAGAAAAAATGATAGAAAGGTAGTGGATGAGGTAGATAAATGGTTGACTAGTCCTGCGTTAGTAAATGTAAAGAAAAATGAAAATGATACTCGTATAAGTGTAACGAATTAAACTGAAGCAGTGGAGCTTGAGGTATAAAACCCTGTTAGTTTTTTTTTTCTATGGCTCGACAGCCCTATATGGGCCTGGGCCTCCTCGTTTCGTCGAGGTTTCTTGGTCACACACATTTGAGACATTTGAGGGACCAGCTCGTCGCAGAGACCTCTACCTGACAACACACAACACTCACAACAGACAGACATCCATGCCGCTGGTGGGATTTTTTTTTTTTTTTGCCTGTCCGGGGGTTTTTTCCCTTTGATCCATTTTTGTACTGTTTAAATCCTTTCGTCCTTCATGTCACTTTACGTTCCATACTACCGTCCTTATACAACAAACACAACACAAACGTCCATGCCCCCGGTGGGATTCGAACCCACAATCCTAGTAAGCGAGCGGTCGCAGACCCACGCCTTAGACCGCGCGGCCACTGGGATCGGCAAAACCCTGTTAGTAAACATACGAATATATAAGTGAAGGGAGAGGCTATTGCAGGCTAAAGGGTAGAATATAGGAAAAGAATAACAATTACATTACTTTACATTTACGTTTTTTTATTATACTAACCACTGCACAACTATTTACTCCTACATGTTTCGGCTAACCATCTAAACATTATCAGGGAGTAAATGTTTCACAGACGTGCGCACCGTACAGTATGTCAATGAATGGTAATATGTACATTAATTACTTACAGCAGCAGTCACCATACAGTACCAATAATTCTGTATGGTTTAAATTATGTATGATATTAAAATATAGAGTGTGTGTTAATACATAAAATGTAAAGTATAATATATATATATATGTATATATATATATAAGTCTGTCTCCAAACATGTGACTTGCAAATCACTTCTAGTTTTGTAGGGCGGAGACCCCTGGCTATGGTACCCGATGTTTATTCCATGCGTAATGTCTCTGTACTGTACTGTAATTTAAACTATATAAAATTATTGGTACTGTATGGTGACTGCTGCTGTTAATAATTAATATACGTATTGTCATTTATTGACATACTGTACGGTGCGCACGTCTGTGAAATGTGACTCCCTGATGATGGCTACGATAGTTAGCCGAAATATGTAGGAGTAAATGGAATTATTGTACAGTGATTGGTATAATAAAAAACGTATATGTAAAACAACTGCACGGAATATGTATAATATTAAGTATAACACACTTTAGTTCATGATTAAGAAATTAGATAATTAATGTTAACTTTACATGTAAGTAGCAAATGAGTAGTGATGATATACATTGAATAATTGTAGTTGGTGCCGATCCCAGTGGCCGTGCGGTCTAAGGCGTGGGTCTGCGGCCGCTCGCTTACTGGGATTGTGAGTTCGAATCCCGCCGGGGGGCATGGATGTCTGTCTCTTGTGAGTGTTGTGTGTTGTCAGGTAGAGGTCTCTGCGACGAGCTGGTCACTCGTCCAGAGGAGTCCTACCGAGTGTGGTGTGTCTAAAAAGAGTGTGATCGTGAAGCCTCGAAAAATGAGGCGGCCTAGGCCCCCAAGGGGCTGTCGAGCCATTGAAAAAAAAATTGTAGTTGCTAATGTTATGGATAATAGGTATATATATAGGTAGATATATAGGTATCTATCATGAGGTAGATCGATACCCTATCTTTGTTTCCCCTATTGGACTACGTGTCCATTGTACTGACTTGACTAATTACATGGAGCAGAGATTACTCCTTGAAAAGCTGATGGTCGCTCAGCTACTCAAGACTACTCTCACGCAGCAAAAATGTTTCGTTGCCGTGTTCAAAACAGTCCGTCTAACGTGTTAAATTGCAAGTGCTTTTAGGTAACGCATGGGTTGCAGGCTAGATCGCGAAGGTGCGAAAAGCGACCATTAGTTTCGTCGTGTTTCTCTCCGTCTGTCCGTCCATCCATTTGTCCGCATTAACAGTTCGGCTCCTGCTTGAAGGATTTTCACGAAACTTTACACAGGGGATTTTTAGTAAATTCTATGGACAAAATTAAGTTTTTGATAAATCGGAAAAAATAAGAGGTACTTTACATGAAGACCTACATCAATTTGTTATGATATCTCGCTGAATTGTTCTCGAACTGAGGAAAGTTTTAGATAAAATTTGTAGACGCAACGTGAACACATTTTATTTAAAATACGCTATGTTAAACATTTGTTCCTAAAATCTTTCTGTGTGCGAGATAACTACATGAAATAGAGCAGAGCCGGACAGACCATAGAAAATCTATCATGGTGCAAAAAAGATGCTATTTGCATGCCGGTTAATTAAGAACTAACGTACAAACACAGAACCACAATATTAGTTAATTCCGTCTTCTGGTAAAATAAGTTTTGCTGTCTGGCTTTAGGAGGCTGAGAAATTACGCAGCAACTTATTGGTCAGTACGATCTGTTTAGCAGCATTGTGCGTCTAGACATAACTTCTGTTAAAACCTGATCCTATTACTTGCATAACTCTGTTTCCTGTTAATTGCGAGTGAACGTATATATAAGAATGGATCCTATTTGCATAAGCCTGTAAGATGGACTGTTGTGAGTTTATTTATTTTCATTAATCACCGCAATGTTACAAGAGAGTGAACAGGGAGTTATTTCATTTGGCTGGAATTCTTAGATTTATTGATAAGCCTGTAGCTTAAGGAGACATTGATTATAAATAAACCTATATATTATGTACGAAATATTGTTGATAAGCAAACATTTGCAAAATATTTCGACCGGGTGAAACTTTGAGATTACGACCGGTAAGTGCACCGCACAGAAAGGCAAAGTAGAACATTACGAACTGTGTGGAAAATCATGATACATATGTACGAACACGCCTCAGTATTTATTACCTTACAGTACGTAAATTTCCTTTTTTTAAACAGTACTGTCACATTGAGCTGGAGTCTTATTTGGTACTTCAAACAGTACTGTCACTTCGAGCTGGAGTCTTATTTGGCACTTCAAAGAGTACTGTCACTTCGAGCTGGAGTCTTATTTGGTACATCAAACAGTACTGTCACTTTGAGCTGGAGTCTTATTTGGTACTTCAAAGAGTACTGTCACTTTGAGCTGGAGTCTTATTTGGCACTTCAAAGAGTACTGTCACTTTGAGCTGGAGTCTTATTTGGTACATCAAACAGTACTGTCACTTTGAGCTGGAGTCTTATTTGGTACATCAAACAGTACTGTCACTTTGAGCTGGAGTCTTATTTGGTACATCAAACAGTACTGTCACTTTGAGCTGGAGTCTTATTTGGTACATCAAACAGTACTGTCACTTTGAGCTGGAGTCTTATTTGGTACTTCAAACAGTACTGTCACTTGAGCTGGAGTCTTATTTGGTACATCAAACAGTACTGCCACTTTGAGCTGGAGTCTTATTTAGTACATCAAACAGTACTGTCACTTTGAGCTGGAGTCTTATTTGGTACTCTTGTTGTTGCTAGCGAATGACGAAAAAAGATGACGTGCTTTCCGCACCACCTGAGAGCCCGTTTGGTAATTTTCTGTGATTATATTGGGAACGAAACCATTTGACACTTGAAAGCAAAATAACATAATTACTACAAACAATTGAATACAGCATCGCTCAACTACATCCACCTCATTGTCTGGTTAGTTGCAGTCGTTATTTTCACATTCTCGTTTATAATTGGATAAACGAACTGAACTGTGGTGGTGAATTTGATATGTAATGTGTAAAGGGAGACGAGCATATGGCATTGGCTGTTGAAAGTAAGCAGCGGTTTCGGACCCAAATACTGATAAACAGAGAGCGGGGGAGTAAATATGCAGCTCGCAAACATCTCAACAAAAAATTAATGTGTATGTTGTGAGGTGAATTAATAAATAAAAATTATAAGGGAATGAATATGTAAATGAAATTAATATACGTTATAAACAAATACATAAATAAACATGGGACACTACAATAAATTAATATTAAACAAATAGGCCTGTGTGAGAGCAAACTAATTAGTAATGAAAATAAGGTAAAGGATAAAGTCCCTGTGCAAGCTATGAAAGCATGTGGGGGAATCGAAGTATAACTCCACTCATTCTTAACCTCGGCACTAAATGTAAGCGAGCTTCATCCCCGACCGCTTTACCCCAGAGTGAAGCTCCCTCCGTACCCAATAAATAGGAGGCTGCTTGGGCCCCAGAGCCAATCTGGAATCTTTGGACTTTTCCAAAGCGCCCAGAAAATGGATCTATTGACAGAATTTAAGGAACAAATATGCGACCTATGAGAATAAGGAATTTAAAAATAAGTAAGTTGCGTATGAAACACGTACAACTGAAACCCTTTCAAGGATTGCGAAAGAAAAATGACCACGGACATATAGACAGTAGTCCAACTGATACACAAGTCGGCGTATCCCCTCAGCAAAGAACGCCTGTGTCTGCTACCTAAACCACGGTACCACAGTCTTGTGCATATCGTCGTTCGACGGGAACGTACGGCCTCTGAGGGCTTTCTTTAACTGTCCTAAGATATGGAAATCGTATGGCAGTGAGTCTGGGCTCTATGCAGGCAGTCTGAGCACGTCTTATCGCATTGCATTCAGTTGGTCCTGAAGCCTTTCGGCCACATGTGGACGGGCACTGTCGTGAAGCAGGTGATGCTGTCAGTGAGTTTACCCTGACAGTCGTTCTTGATCTCGGCATGCAGCTTTTGAAGTGTCTGGCAGTAACAGTTTGCACTGATTGTGTCATTACGTGATTTGAAGTCCAGAAGCGGCGGTCTGACGATGTGCCTGTAGTCCTGTTTGAAGGGGTTCACCGCCTGGTGCGCCATCTTTAAGCTTCGGTACAGTGTCGTCCGTACTGGCTACTCACCCATTTGACTCGCTGTTCTACACAAGTGTCTGCCAATGTCTGCCGAGTCAAACGCTCAGCCATAGCAGAGCCACGAACTGGTTTCGGTTGCAGTACATGCCTCCTAACTTAAACAAGCAGTGCATTTATGAATAACACTAATGATATGTTTAAATAGCAAGTAAGGGAATTTTTAAATAGGTTAGTTAAATAAAACTCTAAATACGCCAGTAAGCAAATAAAGCAACAAATTACTAACAAATAAATGAGTGCAAGCTGCTGGTTAAGCTGAAATGTGCAGTGTCAAACAGAAGTAAATTAATTGGATTCTACACTGTGATAGGTATTGATTTTGAAATGTCATTTCATATTTAGATTTATTTATTAAACTGCAGTATTTTAAATAAGGTCATCTCTCTTCATAACATTTATGAGCGTGTTTGTTCACATCCCGAAAGGGACATGATATTGAACCAACAAATTTACTCCTGTGATATAACTGCACTTGTGAAGTGGGTGTCAATAAAAATAACACTAAAACGTAAAGTGGGTAATTAAAGAACCACACGTTTGCCAGAGTGTTGTGCATACAGTTTGTCCTCTTATGTTTCCACAGAGCTTAAGCTAAATGCGTGTATGTGAACACAGCACGAAACTAAATTCAGCAGTGGAAGTTAAAACGTTAAAAACTTAAAAAAACGCCTACATAATGAGAATGTTTCAAAATTTAATTTGTTCGCGAGGACATTCCGAAATAACATACGAATGTTTTTGGTAATGATGATGGTAATGATGAAGATTTTGAAGACGATAACGAGTTTCATTAATTGAAAAGCCTCATTATCCAAATTGCTTAGATAACTTTGTTTTTATACGTTTTTATTTATTTTGTATTATTGTTGTCCAGTCCTTTACGAAATAGAAAATAACGCTTTGTATGGTGATCATGTGTGTACGTCTAACTGTCCGTGACGTAGTATTAGCTCTTAAGCCGTTGTACTGATTTATTTTAATTGTGTATTTTGGAGTAAAAGGGTAAACAGGCCGCTTGTAAACTTACTGACCTACAACAAAGGACAGTGAAAATATTGTGCAATAATAATTGTGTCGCTGCAATGGTTTTAAGTTAGTGCTTGTGCAAGAAAGATTTGTTCGTCCCTGATATAAAGTAACAGAGCTAGTACATTGCCCTTAACTCTTTAAGAGACGGAAAGTAACTTGACTTGTATGAAACTATTTATATCGTACCGCGCAGTGAACACACTTCATCTGCGGTATACAGATCAGTCAGTTAACGTTCTGGGGGAAAAGAGTAGCTGTTTGATGTGAGAGCCGTATGAAGCACGTAAGTACACTGTGTGGGCAGAACGTAGAATTTATGAATGCTAAACCTGGTGGTACGTACAAGTAAACACTGGGCTTAAAAGGTTAAACAAAGAGTAGAATTTGTTTAGTAATTACATAGCAACTTTTATTAGCTGCGTATGATGGCGCCAGATAGTAGGATAAATCTAAAATATTAAATGGGAAAATTGTGCACTCGTAGCCAATTGTAAGGTGTTACTTCAAAAGTTTCGTGGAGTGACTGAGAAAAACACTGAAGGGTCTATCAACTCGGAATCTCCCGAACACGGGGCTGTAGGATATTACCAGTCAACAGCGACATTCAGTACCAACTGGTATTAAAAATATATGATCTAATCCTTTGGAACCCTAAAATGTACCACGCTAGCAGTGAGTGGTTTTAATACTTGTGTGAAGTCGTAAGCAGCTGGGAGCGATGCGGTAGTTCAATTAGATACGGGCTGAATGCTGGGTAAAGGGGCCAGTTCATAATGGAGACGCCTGCTGGTCCTGATCTGTCCCGAAGGTATATTAGGCTACTGCTGTCTTTATAATTTATATACATAGAAACAGTAGGGAAGTGCGTTTTAAGGTTTGGGGGGGGGGGGGGGGGTTGAGTGTAAGTCTGTAAAGGAGGGGAACGGATTGTCTAGATGGAGGGGGGGGGGGAGCAAATTTGTGCGAGTTTGCGTACTGGCCTAGAAGTGTATCGCTTTATGAACTGCTGAGTTACATTTCGCAGCCTAGACAGACGGACAGAGAGACATATGCCTGTGCTGTAATTTTCGCTTTTGGCATTGTACTGTAACGATATAATATCACGTAATGTGCGGGCCGATATATTTATTGTTATGAAATTTAACGACGGATGTACATGCAAAAGTTATTAGGGTGTGCCCTATAAGTAGATGTTTATTTGTTGAGAATTAACACTGCTCACTGGGATATAGCGATTAAAAGAATAGTATGACAGTGCGAAGAGAAACGAGTATTTGATGAGAGGATAATATTAAAATTTATCTTAAAGAGATAGAATATGAGGACGTAGAATGGATTTATCGGATTTAGGATAGGGTTCAGGATTTGATGGGAGAATAATATTAAAATTTGTCTTAAAGAAATAGAATATGAGGGCGTGGAATGGATTTATCGAATTTAGGATAGGGTTCAGGATTTGATGGGAGAATAATATTAAAATTTGTCTTAAAGAAATAAAATATGAGGGCGTGGAATGGATTTATCGGATTTAGGATAGGGTTCAGGATTTGATGGGAGAATAATATTAAAATTTGTCTTAAAGATATAGAATATGAGGACGTGGAATGGATTTATCGAATTTAGGATAGGGTTCAGGATTTGATGGGAGAATAATATTAAAATTTGTCTTAAAGAAATAGAATATGAGGGCGTGGAATGGATTTATCGAATTTAGGATAGGGTTCAGGATTTGATGGGAGAATAATATTAAAATTTGTCTTAAAGAAATAGAATATGAGGACGTGGAATGGATTTATCGGATTTAGGATAGGGTTCAGGATTTGATGGGAGAATAATATTAAAATTTGTCTTAAAGAAATAGAATATGAGGGCGTGGAATGGATTTATCGGATTTAGGATAGGGTTCAGGATTCGATGGGAGAATAATATTGAAATTTGTCTTAAAGATATAGAATATGAGGACGTGGAATGGATTTATCGAATTTAGGATAGGGTTCAGGATTTGATGGGAGAATAATATTAAAATTTGTCTTAAAGAAATAGAATATGAGGGCGTGGAATGGATTTATCGAATTTAGGATAGGGTTCAGGATTTGATGGGAGAATAATATTAAAATTTGTCTTAAAGAAATAGAATATGAGGACGTGGAATGGATTTATCGAATTTAGGATAGGGTTCAGGATTTGATGGGAGAATAATATTAAAATTTGTCTTAAAGAAATAGAATATGAGGACGTGGAATGGATTTATCGAATTTAGGATAGGGTCCAGGACGTCGAGTACACTGAAAACGGAGTCGTTGGGCAGCAAAAAGGTAAATAATTTTTACAAGGTCGAACGTATCCTTGACAACCCTAATACCCTGAACAATACAGACATTGCACTGGGCTTGTAGCACGGATCGAAAAGATGAAAAATTCGCAAATTTGTTTAGAAAAGCCCAAGTGTTTAGGATGTTCACTTTGGTTCACGATACGGCCCAGTAGCCGGGACTTTTGAACACTGTAATAAACTGCTGGGTGCCATGAGAGGTGGGGAATGTATTGACCAGCCGAATCACTGTTAGCTTCTCAAGAACGACTGTGCTCCACGGAGTTAGTAAAGATACGTCGAAATGATAGTTTCAAACATCAAAATAATTAATCGATGGGTCATACTACGAAAATGCGTCCACAATTTTCGACGTTTGTGAAATGCAGTGTCGCGACTGGAATTATATCCAGCAGTTGAATATTTTCCCGTGATCTAAATAAAGTTAAAGGTATAACATATTTTCTAATATATACTGCAAGGGACTCGGTTACCTGTTCGCCTGTCCTGCACTTACTGCTCTTCCGACCTTATCCTTTTGACTGCCTGTAACATGCTATAACTCCCATCACGTATTATTAAGCTACCGTATGGGCCTAATACACGTTAATTTGCTTAATGGCGAAACTCGGACAATGATGATACATTACCACAGTCACCTATACACTACTGCCACCAACCGTCACTTACAAATACAAAATGGAACATTAGGCGACACTTGTCAGCGGTGGTTTCACAACCCGATCAACTCGTAGCTCGCATGTGAAAAGTGACGTAAAATAGGCGGCTTTTCAGGGAGTGTTATCTGACTCAAAATATGGAAATATGGGAATTTCTATCCGTTAGTCGTCCGCAGTAAACCGCAGTTGATAAAAACGTACTAGGCCTACTTCAAGATTACCAAACCCAGAAGTGGTCGACTTTTAATTTCAATGGCATTTCATCCTCACATGATGAAATGATTATACGACTATGCCTATGTGCTATTGAAATTAGGTAGTAGGATTTCTGAACACCTGCTGCAATGTTTATATCACCAAACCATTTCAAATGTACCAAATTCACAATCGTCCAATTTGAATGTCTTTTAAGTCAGCCTGACCAGTTGAACAGCTTACTGATACGCTGACTGACTGACTGACTGTGACTGACTGTGTTGTTTAATGCCTTAAGTTTTAAAACCCCTGATATCAAAGTCTGCCATTGGACACGATCCTGAGCCAGTTCTACCCACCTCCCATTCTCATGATTCCCTAAGACGCACCTTAATGTTATCCACCTTTTTCCATGTCTGTCTTTTGAGTGGCCGCTTTTTAACCCACCCGTCCCCTTTCCATTTCCCTCCCAGATTTCACTACCCTATCAGATCACAAGTACTTAATGTTCCTAGTTGCTTAACACTCTATATTACTCACATATATTATCCATTTTAGATCCAAATGTAAGTAATATAAGATACGCCTTTAGTAAAACTCTCCAATATGAAATCCATTCAGTCTTGCTCGAGTTGCTATATAGTGACAGGTTGACAGACAGACATGGCGAAGCTAATGGGGGCATTTTTTGCAACTTTTCTTTGCCAATAACGGGTGGTCTCTAATAAAATGACAGGCTTATTTATACCGTGTTTCATAAAAATTTGTTGATTTGTGTGTATGATATTAATATCAAGTGTTTGATACTTCTGTTCGTGTAGGTATGTTATATTGATATCAGGAATTTGTCACTTACTGACAGTGTAGGTGTGTGATATTGATATCAGGAATTTGTCACTTACTGACATTGTAGGTGTGTGATATTGATATCAGGAATTTGTCACTTACTGACAGTGTAGGTGTGTGATATTGATATCAGGAATTTTCACTTACTGACAGTGTAGGTGTGTGTTATTGAAATCAGGAATTTGTCACTTACTGACATTGTAGGTGTGTGATATTGATATCAGGAATTTGTCACTTACTGACATTGTAGGTGTGTGATATTGATATCAGGAATTTGTCACTTACTGACATTGTAGGTGTGTGATATTGATATCAGGAATTTGTCACTTACTGACAGTGTAGGTGTGTGATATTAATATCAGGAATTTGTCACTTACTGACATTGTAGGTGTGTGATATTGATATCAGGAATTTGTTACTTACTGACAGTGTAGGTGTGTGATATTGATATCAGGAATTTGTCACTTACTGACAGTGTAGGTGTGTGATATTGATATCAGGAATTTGTCACTTACTGACATTGTAGGTGTGTGATATTGATATCAGGAATTTGTCACTTACTGACAGTGTAGGTGTGTGATATTGATATCAGGAATTTGTCACTTACTGACATTGTAGGAGTGTGATATTGATATCAGGAATTTGTCACTTACTGACAGTGTAGGAGTGTGATATTGATATCAAGAATTTATTACTCACTGTTAGTGTAGGTGTGTGATATTGATATCAGGAATTTGTCACTTACTGACAGTGTAGGAGTGTGATATTGATATCAAGAATTTATTACTTACTGTTAGTGTAGGTATGTGATATTGATACCCGGATGTGTAATTTAGTGTATGTGTATGATAGACAGTGAGTTACCGAGCGTCGCAGCCAAGTGGTTGGCACTCCTGTAGCACTCATTCGGGATGTCCCGGGTTAAGATAGTGACTCAAACATCGACTTTCCTGACTTAGGCGTTTCGTGATGTTCTCACTTCCTCCAAACAGATGTCGGGGTAATACTTTAAATTGGACTGTGACCGCTTTCTTCCACATTCTGGTCAAATCATTAATCATTCTATCATTCGACGCTATGCACTCTGAGGTACTGACAACGTTGCTAAAGAAGCCATGCGTCGAAATAAACACAGTAACTTGACTGTATTCTGGGATGTGACACCATGTAGCTTTGTAGGTTAGTACCAGCGTCAGGGAGGAATCTGCTACCTTCATCTTCAAGGGTAAAATAGGTAACAGTTTTGTCCAAAACTTTGGTATATCTTTACCCGACTATACGACGTCAATTCATAGAATCACGTTGTATTAATATTTACCGCTGTGAGAACCTCAGTACATTAATTATATTTCATTGAACTTGATTAGGCGATTAGCACATAATGGGTTTTAGGTAAAAGGTCTAGGCATTAACGAGATCTCCGTTTTACGTTGAAAGCCTGTTTGCTTGCAAGACTTGTACCATGAACCAGTTTTGGGACCTTTGACTAATTGTATTTTAAACTCTGTGTGATTGTATAACGCAGTGTTTTGGTTGGTCTGCGTGAAAAATAATAAAACTGACTTGTTAATTTCAGCACATTACACGAATGGGAAGTTAAAATTGAAGCTTATGTAAATTAAGTGGCTTTTTAGTTGAAATATGTGGATGGTTTCTCCATTATTCTTTATTTTATGCACTTGGTGTAAAGAGAGCGGAATAATATTCCAGTAGAGATTGTGTGAGTGTGTTTAATATTTGGGGACAAGTGTCGGTGTCAGGCCGTATTAATTACAGTGCTGAACTTTAGACTTTCATAAAAGCTGGGAATTTGATGACAGGTCGAAGAACTGCCAGTCGCTTAATGCTTATCCTAAAATCGTGTTCATCACCGACGTATAATCTGATTAAAGAGCTCCAATTTACGCCGCGGTTCTCTGACATATTTTCGTAAGCACAGTGACGAGGGTTCAGGTTCCAAGAATATCGTGATCGTCTGAAATGACTCAAGGTTGTACGCTAGACAAGCAGGCTTTGTTGGACAATGGCACATTTTTTATCGGACGTAACAGCTGATTATATTTGACTGTTTCCGTGCTTGTTACTGATAAAAACAATCTGTCGTCTCTTTTTATTTCCATGGCAACAGAAGCTTAATCTATGTTCTTAAGAAATGCAGTTAGTTATCTTCGGCTGTTCATAGATGGCAGTACACGTTTCTTTCACTGGTCTCAAATACGAAGTACATGCAGCCTACTAGGACCTGTACTTGTAAGTAACACGGAAAGAGTTGAGTGGCTCAGGCTTACATTTGGACACTTCTGAGGTGAGAGGCTAGCTTCCATATTTACGTGATGACTATTATTTCGCCACGCTATTAGCGATATGACCAATCCTCGTGTTTTTTTTTCGAAAGCTGAACGTATAGAGGGTTAACCCAATGCATAAATCACAATCATAACACATATGTGAGTACAGAAGGGGCGAGAGAGGGGTAAATACAGAGAGGGAAAAGTATGCTATCCACCACCACATATATGCACATATAATAACCTAGGGGATGATGTATTAGCCACATTTGATTGGCTAAACCGAGAGCCATCATTGCAGTTTCTATGGGTTTGTGGTTACTCGACCGGGGATTCGCAGGGTATATGTAGCATGGTCCGTAATTACTTCCATTAAAACGGTAATGAATGTGTGTATGTATGTATATAACCACACTACGGGATTAGCATCACTGTGTTTGAAACGCTCTCTGGGTTATGTTTATCGATAAATATATATTGTTGGAAACGAAGTTTAACCTGTGTATAGCAATGCGAGATGAAATGATATTGTTATTGTAAAGACGGAGGCAGCATATTCCTTCGAAATATCGGTATTTTTCTAGCACATGCGCCGCTTTACGTCCTGGAGGATAGTAATATACTGAAAGAAAGAGATCGCTTGAAAAACTTTGTGGTATGTGTGAGAATAATATTAAAGTGGGGTTTAACTAAATAAAATGACAGACGAGGAGTGGATTTATTTGGCTCAGAATAGGGCCCAGTGAGGAACTCTTGTGAACTTGATGAATTTTTCTGATTCCACATGATGCGAAGGCGAAATCCTTTATTAGCTGAGCGGATGTTAATGTTCTAACAAGGACTTTGCAGCGAGCAGTTTGTGAACTGTCTCAAGGAGTTGACTAAGCTGCTTGCTATTTAGTCACTCAATGAGACACTGTTCACAAAGAACTTGAAAAATTGATCCTGTCCTGCGCCAGTTGAATCCAAATTAGACCCTTATACCCTATCTCTTTGAGATGCATTTAAATATTATTTACCCACCCATGCCTACACCTCATAATGGGTTTTTTCCAGTCAGCTTTTCCGACTAAAATTTTGCGTGCATTTCTCATATCCTCACGCGTACTACACGTCTCGTCCATATATTTCTCATTCATTTTTTATGACCTCTCTGCTATATCAACTGCCCTCTGCTCTTTTCAGCACTTTATTCTAAAATTTTTCTTTCCTTCCTACGAAAGAATTAAAGATTACATAAAGTAACAAGAGAAGTTATAATTAAAGTTATGGTTATAGCTCTGTGACACGTTCGTAAAGGAACATTTGATGTCGGTTTAGTGGTGTTTGGCTTTGAAATAAGATTACGGCCTTCTGGGATGTGACGCCGTGTAGTTTGGTTGGTAGGCACCACAGTATCGTAGGAAACTGCTGTCTCAGAGTCTTCAGAGTGTCCTGAAGATGTAGACGGAGGGTACACGATGAAATCTTTGTACCAATCTACCGAGCTAGTGTAGCGCTGTGCGTGACTTTCAGACGACTTTTCTCCTAGTAGTCACCGACGTGACAACCTCATATGTCACACGCATTTAAAAATAATAAGACACCGATGTTCTGAAACTAGCCATTGCAGTTCTACGGGCGAGTGACGTTTTGGAAGTGAATTATTTCACAGCGTGCAGGGAAAGAAGTGTAGGGCTATTGTGAAATGTGTAACGTGTTAGCATGTGGTTACGTCTTGCTTTCTATAGGCTCGTGGTTCATGGAACTGGCTGCAGGTAATGCAGGGTCAGTGATTTGTTCGTGTTCTCTATTTCTGTCCAACGACACTGTCAGTGTCTCAGTACAGATAGCGTAGAATGGTAGGATGCCGATCCCAGTGGCCGTGCGGTCTAAGGCGTGGGTCTGCGGCCGCTCGCTTACTAGGATCGTGGGTTCGAAGCCGATCCCAGTGGCCGTGCGGTCTAAGGCGTGGGTCTGCGGCCGCTCGCTTACTAGGATCGTGGGTTCGAAGCCGATCCAGTGGCCGTGCGGTCTAAGGCGTGGGCCTTCGGCCGCTCGCTTACTGGGATCGTGGGTTCGAATCCCACCGGGGGCATGGATGTTTGTGTTGTGTTGTAAAAAGACGGTTGTGGACCGTAAGAGACACGAAAGGACGAAAAAGGATTAATACAGAACAAAAATGGATCAAAGGGGAAAACCCAGGAATTAGTAAAAAAAAAAAAAAATCCCACCGGGGGCATGGATGTCTGTCTGTTGTGAGTGTTGTGTGTTGTCAGGTAGAGGTCTCTGCGACGAGCTGGTCCCTCGTCCAGAGGAGTCCTACCGAGTGTGGTGTGTCTAAAGTGTGTGATCGTGAAACGTCATAAAAAAATGACGAGGCCTAGGCCCCCTAAGGGCTGTCGAGCCATAGGAGGAGGAGGAGGAGAATGGTAGGATGATTAGTGAATTGGAAGGGATGTGGGAGGAAGCGAACGTGTTTGAATTGCACGCATTATTCTGCTATTTTTATCTAGAGACTAAGGAATACCCCGAAGAACCTTTGTATATAGCCGGTCTCCGTGTCAAGATTCGAAAACTGGCCCTCCCGAATACCAACCAGGAGTACCACCCACTCTGCCGCCACATTCGTTGTGTTTTTTTTTAATACAGGATAATCCGTGACACGTCAGTGTGTTTCCATTTGGGTCCCTCTTGTGAATCGATATCCACTGTCACACTTTGATGGAGACTGGTAGAGAGAGTAATAATGTAACAAATATTTTTACAGAACTATTAATTATAAAACCGAAATGCTTTTGCTGAAATCCATTGCATCAGCAACTGTTTTCCTGTGTAATCAGCTTTATCACCAAATTATACCGCATGGGTATTAGGCATATAGTTTTTTTTTGAGTTGTGCGTTCTGTACTCGTCCTTCTACCTCTTTCTGTATTCTGTCATAATACCGTGTCTTCCAAAATTCTTTCTATTGCATAACTGCGCTCATGCTTAACCTCTGAACTAATTAGAGGTGAGTGGTTAGCCTCAGGACCTGACCGCTTTAGCCCCCGTGTAAAGAGCCCCCAATGCCCATTGAGTGAGTCAGCGTGGGTCTCAGAACCGGTGTGGACGTTTTGAAGCAGAAGGAAACCTGTTACCCTGCCGGGAATCGAACCATGATTCCTCGGTTGTCCAGCTCTTAGCCTTGTCATTAAACCGACTACTCTCCCCTGCTCCAGATCTATAAATATGTCACGTAGAAAGTGAAAGCACCCTATGATTTCATGTGGGGAAAGTTGAGGTACATTTCTACTCACTCGTAATTTCGGCACTAAATATGTCATTATGAAACTGGGTCAATAGTAAAATACTTAGGTTTACCACACTGTGTAGCATAAGAAGAATAAAATTTAAATCAAAAAGTTGAGAGGACACAGAAACAAATCTCTATCGAACATTGGTGGTTGCAACAGCCATGTACGAGTATACACATGTAATGCGAGTAACAGGAGAAAGGGATAAACAGAAAATTCGGATGTCCGAAATGAGGTTTCTGAGGTCCGAGAGATTTGAATTTCTCACAGCTGCGAAGATTCATGTTTTGGTATTCTGGATCCTGACACCGCTTGTTCTGGCATATGGTTACCAACGTGTAGACAAATCCTGCTGCCTCCGTCTTCCCTGCGCGATGTTGCAGAAACCACAATCTGAATTTCTGAGCCAAGTTGAAGCGATCAAGATAGTGAAACAGTGAAATGAGAATACGTCTAAAAGAGACATGACGTACAGTGTTAATTGAGTAAGACGAGAGGAGCTGTCCTGCGAAACACATTTTGAGTGAAGACATTCGAAGAACGGAAGTTGGAAAACGTTGAAAAAGCAAATACACAAATCGAAACGTAGAAGTTGTTCAGGAAGTTCTTTAAAAACTAGCCTGTATACAGTTTTAGGCTGAGACAGGTCAAGGATCGTAATGAGTAAAGAAGGAGCAGAAGAAGAAGAAGATGAAAAGAAAGAAGGGGATTGGAATATAGAAGAAGAAGACCTGAAGAAAGATGCTTTAAACCTGACTGGAAACAAGAGCGATACGCTGTAGTCTATATCATTTGACGTGTTCCGAGGTTTAAATGCTCCCCATGCGTTGTTATAGAGGCCTACAACATATTGTAGATCCAAAGCATATGCAAGACGTACTCAGCATTATACTAGATACTAGATATATGTAGATACTAACTCCCTGGAGGGCCGTGCCATGACTCAGGCGGTTAGTCGCCGGCTTCTCACCGCGGAGACTCGGGTTCGATCCTGGATCAGTCCATGTGGGATTTGTGGTGGACAAAGTGGCACACTGGGACAGGTTTTTCCCCGAGTACTTCAGTTTTCCCCTGACAATTTCATTCCACCTGTGCTCCATTACAAGGAAAAACGGAAAAAAACTAATCATCTTCATCATAGGGTTGCACAATAAACCTTAAGGCTGCGGTGCGTCCGTAGAATCTGCTGCGGGGCCCTTCACCACAAAAAATCTCCATGGAGCAGAGTCCTTCTTGAGAAGCTGCTATTTTCTCAGCTAGTCAAGAAATTCCCCCGCATTTTATGAACCCGAAGGTTGATTACAGCGTTCACAAGAACCCACCATCTGTCTCTATCCTGAGCCAGATCAATCCAGTCCACGAAAGCCCCCCCTCCATCGTATGTCTTGAAGAGAATTATAAATAATATACTGCAGAAAGTAATGAATGACTGTTGTTGAGATACTTAAACAATAGTACTGGTATTACACTGCATATTTAACGTTATGAATAACACTGCATATTCATACGTAGGCCTATTTTCACTCTTTTCACAGTGTTAATTAACGGTACAGTTATCACAATGTGAAAATTAACGAATTCTACAGCTGACAGAGCCGATAAAGAATAGAGATAGATGTAGTCATAAAGTACTATTGTTTTCCATTTCTTTGTGTGGATATGGGCTGTATGAAGCCAAACATATTTGAGATAGCAGTTAAATAGTTATTAGTGCCATGTACTGTGTGTAGGCCTATGCATTACGTTTGTGGGAAGGTCTTAAACTTGAATTCGGGCTGCATATAAAGTATCAGTTAAGTTGGTTAATTAAATCGAAAGTTTTAATGTAGAAGCCTCCTAACCATAAATTTAACTGTAATAAGCCCTTTGTCGCATAAAATGAAGGAAGAAACGTGTGAACAGGTAACACAAAAGAGACCTGTAATGCGCATTCATTTTTTGCAGCATGTGCAAACAGTGCATACATGTCGACGTGTTAGTGAATGACGTTTGAGTTTCTGATGGCTCGAGTACGAAATCCTGTGTTGGTGACGCTGTGTAGCGTGGTAGAAGGGTACCAGAAGGCCCTTCTGCCTTGAAGATGGAGGCAGCAGGTTTCTGTACAGGTCTATACGGCATCACGTTTCAGAGGACAGAACCCTTAACCTTTTAAAGCCTACTGGTTACTTAAGCAACAACAGGTTTAATATTAACAAATTGTACATTCTGTCCACACTGTATTTATGTGTTTTGTGTTTATCTCAGACGAAACAGCGACTTTTGCCTTATATAACATAAAATGACTAGTTTTTATACCGAGATGAGAAGTGTTTACTGCGCGGTACGAACTGGGTCTTTAAATGAAACAGTTTACGCTTCGTCTTTAAAGGGTTAAAGTAACTTTTATAAGCAACGGACTATTGCTTTCTGAAACGACCAATTTAAGTTGTAACATTCCGCGAAGCTGGCTTTTTGAGCCCAATTTGCTGTGTTAAGTTCTGCAGTGTATGTTTCATTAATTTCTGTGCGGTGCGCTGCTACAATGAAACTGTTTAATATAAACCATCCGTCGATGCGTCATGGGATTTAAAGACAAATTCTTGTTTGTGATCAAAATGTGAGGGATTTTCACATCGCAACTAAATCCATTGGACACTGGTGGTCATTCCTCTATTATAACCGATTAATTGGTGAAATAACCAACATGGAAACAATTCCGGCAGCTTTTATTGGTGACTGGCATTAACATTACAGAGTATTACCCATCATGGCACGGAGCTGTGGAGTTCGCTGGTCATAAAATAACATTTAGCCGGAGCGCTGTTGAATAACAAGGTTACCAACATTACCTCTCATTACAACTAGTATAGTCAAATCAAAATAAAAGTCTGCTTTTCCTGTGAAATTGGAAGTAATGAGATACAGCCTACCGGGCTACAAGCTGCACGGATTGAAGCTGTATGCGTGTCGGTACTGTGCTCAGGTGTAGGCCTGTGTAATGTTAATCTGAATACTTATTATGTTCATATGCTAAGATATAATTTTGCATTTGTGTATTTCTTGTATATCTCGCATCTGTTGTAGGTCTTTAGTGTTATTAAGCAATCCCCATACACGCCTGGACAGGCCCTGAGGTTTCAAGGAAATTAAGGCTCCCAGATTTCCATACAATTGGCATATGAAGGTGGTAAAGTTGTCAATCCTACGCACCGGCCGCTTTTACCCCCCCCCCCCCCTTAGGAAATATTTCTGGTACTCACTTTTGTTAGAGGCTGAGTCGACTCCCAGGGCCATAGTGCTGCCAGAAGGATTATGCCAATGAAAAAAATTCCAATGACACCATCGGGAATCGAACCCGCGACCTTCCGGTTTGTAGTGCAGTGCCTCAACCAACGCATGCCCCCACTTTAGTGTTATACTCAGTTTAAAATTTGATCCTGAGCCCGTTTAAACAAATGAAGTGTTATAATTTAGAACACAAATATTTACTGAAGAAGGAAGGAGGCGTCGTGATTTTTAGACGGCCTTAGGGGAGGTACAAGACGGAAAGCATTACGAACCACTGAAGTCGGAAGTGAAATCATTATTGAGCATATAATAGTTCTGAGTGATACTCATGTTATGAATGTGTTATTGTCGTATTATCAGCTACGTTTCTACCTCGACAGTGTGCCATTTGTTTTATTGGAAGTTGAGCCATATTGTAATTACAAACTGCCACCAACAGCTCAGTTGCATGATAAACAATTCCACCCTGTACTAGTTCCTCCCCTTCAGGCTCATATCGAAACGAAGTTGTGCTGTAGAAGCAACTACGGATGTAATTACTTAGCTGTTAGACTATTTAATTAAGTCCCCTTCAGATAAACCACTTGAAAACATTAGACTAATTAATAGCGTTCTGAAAATTATGAGGAGGAGGGAATTTTCATCCCGAGCAAGAAGAGAACACTGCTTGAACGTCAGATGGCAATTAGTTATACCGCAAGCTGAAGGGAGAAGAGGGGAAGTGCCAGAAAGGAACGAAGAGATGAGAAAAAGTCTCCAGTTTCTAAAACAAACACCAAGTTACACCGCTACAGCAACAGAGGGCTTGTTCTGGCTACTTATGCATTTCTTACGCACTGAAACACGACTGATAACATTCGCGCATCGCTAATTTCTTATACTGAAGTGGGCTGAGGACACGACATTCTGTGCTAAATATTATTCGCGGAGCTTAAATTTCGCATTGGTAATTTATTATGTTTACGTAAGAAATAAGGCGTAGTATGAGTAAAATTGTATTTCACGCCGTGGGTCTGAGTTACTGCGAGTGTCGCTAAATAAATAAGATTCGTCAGGTGGATGGATGGATAGACGAAAGACAAAGCACTGATAAATGTACAGACAAGAAGATAAGTATTTTCAAAATATGTTATTTTCATACGTTATTAGCAGCGGTTGATGTAGGGCAGAAACAAACGCTGCGTTGCGAAGGTAATTACACTGCAGATATCAAACCGCACAGAACCAGCATATTTGTTCTATATTAGTATGAAATTTGGTCTTTGAATTTAAGGAGGGGAGGAAGGTAAGGACGTTTTAGACCGGGCGTTGAGGTGAATATTTGTATTTAAGAGGAAGCAAGTAACACATTCATTCATTCTGTAGTCTGTCTTACGACAGGTCCGTAGCCTCTTCCAAAGCGAGTTCTCCACACGGTGCGATCTAGTGCTTCCTCTTTCAATTTCCAGTATCTTTTCTTTTCCTTAAGGTCATCCAGTAGCTGCTTACGTCTTCTCCCTCGTCGTCCCGTCATTTCTATCCTTCCTTCTAACTTTCCTTCAATCACGTGTTTCAGAAGGCAGTTTCTACGCAAGATGTGACCAATCCAGTTAGCCTTTCTTCTTTTTATTGTATGTAGGATATTCCTCTCCTCCTTGACTCTGTGTAATACTTCTTCATTTCTCACACGATCAGTCCAACTAATCTCCATTCTTCTCCAGCACCACATATAAAACTTTCCAGATACTTCTGATCTACTTTCCGAAGTGTCCACGTTTCAGCACCACACAAAGCTATGCTCCAAATGTAGCACTTTACTAGTTTCTTCCTTAAATTTAATTCCAGTTTGCTGGTGAAAAGATTTTTCTTTTGTTGAATGTTGCTTTTGCCATGGCAATTCTGGATTTAATTTCACGTGTACACCTTGCATCATTTGTTATCATACTACCCAAATAATTGAAATATTCCACATTCTCCAATTGTTTTTGATCTATCATAATTTTCATTGGGGATGGTTGCAAGTAACACGGACAGAGAAATTTTCATAATGAGAAAAGTCATTACATGACTCTTCGAAATTTATTAATATGGTGGGCTGGACACCAAGTACACAAAATGAGATAAGAAATGGTACAAATTTTTGATTGGAAAACCTCAATACAAGGGACCTTTCGGGATTCGTAATTTGAGGTTCACAGAGCTTTGTTGTTGTTGAAGAGTCGAGTCTTCTGCGATATGACCCCGACGTCATATCCCTTTTTGAGATACTTATACTTAGATGTGAGGATAATATTGAAATTGATCTTGAAATACATGAAGTGTGAAATTGTGTACCGGGATCACCTGTATTATAGGACTAGTGGTTGGCTTTTGTGAATAAGGCCATTAACCGTCGGGTTCACAAATGTTTGCAAATTTGTCAGCAGCTAAGTGACTCTTAGCTTCTCAAACAGGACTCTCTTACGTAGGGCGAGAATCATAATTATTTATTCCTGTTTCTTCCAATACTGGCCGTATAAGGCAGGAGCTCTAGAACGTGAGGTATATAGCATAAGCTGTGTAGGCCAGTGCACAAACATTTTTAGCAACGAGACTTTTTAGGCGCGTTCACAAAGTTGTGAAAAGCGTCTGTTAGCTTCGTCATGTCTCCCTGCCCGTCCGTCTCTCTGCCGCATGGAACAACTCGGCTCCCACTGTACGAATTGTCGTGAAATTTTATTCTGGGGTGTTGCACTGAAATCTGTTGAGAAAATTCCATGTTTGGTTAAAATCGGACAAAATTGACACACTTTACGTGAATACAGAAACAAATTTATGACAATATCTCGTTGGATTCTTCTAGAAATGCTGGAAGTTCCATGCGAAAGTTGTAGAGGAAATCAAAATACACATTTCGTGTTAAAGACCTTTTTTCGAACATCGTGCCTTTTATGAGATAATAACAAAAACACGGCACAGTCAGACTGCCCGTATTCGATTTAACATAGTATTGCGTAAAAAACGCGATTTTCATGCAGGATAATTACGAAACAATACAAATATATAGTCATAATATATAATTGGGCTAATCATTGCTTTCGACCGAGTTAAAATTTGAGGTTAAAATGCATTTTTGTGGAGGATAATCAAGGCAAAAATTGAAGGAGCCGTAATGTTTTAAACACTTTTTGCTTTGTATGTGATTATTATACGTAGTGTGGTACCGCATACGGTAGATTGAAATTTGTTGTTTGTGCTGTGACGTAATAATGGGTGACATAGACTTCTTATTGTTAAGTAACTTTCCTATGCAGGTATCACTTTTCTTACTGTTTTCAGTAGTACAGTCACAACCAACACACACACTTGCGACACGCAATCAGGCTACTGCTTTCAGCTCAAAAAGCCATCGTCAGGCCTGTGATAGAAAACCATGTAAATTAAATTCCGTACATAAATTATAGATTTTTCTTTTCAAGTTTCTGTAGCGTTTATAATTTTAATACTAGATATCCCCGTTGGTATGTGCATGCAAAAGTGTATTTTACTCTTTTCGGCAGTACAGTCAAACCCAACACACACACTCGTTTGATTTTTATAGTTTTCTGTCATGGGCCTGATGATGGCTCTTTGAGCTGAAACCGGTAGCCTGATTGCGTGTCGCAAGTGTGTGTTGGTTGTGACTGTACTACTGAAAAGAGTAAAATATACTTTTGCATGTACATACCAACGGGGATGTCTAGTATTAAAATTATCAATTTTTTCTTCATTCCGTTAGCGTGATGTATATTTGACACCTGTGAAAAATCCAGGATGCAAAGTTCGAATACGCCTCAGTCTTACGTCATACGTGTACACGTATTCCTAACTTGTTTTGTAGAAAACCAACGAAGTTTGAAATTATCTTTATGTAATATATAGGTGTTTTTTTTTTTGTGGTGAAGGGCCCCGCAGCAGATACTACGGACGCACCGCAGCCTTGAGGATTATTGTGCAACCCTGTGATGAAGATGATTAGTTTTCTTTCGTTGTTCCTTGTAATGGAGCATCGGTGGAATGAAATTGACTGGGGAAAAACCTGTCCCAGTGCCACGTTGTCCACCACAAATCCCACAAATCGAACCGGGCCTCCGCGGTGAGAGGCCGGCGACTAACCGCCTGAGCCATGGCACGGGTGTTACATGTGACTGCTATGAACGTGCGGACGGTCACAAACTCGCATCTGGTACGTTTGTCTTTCGCACTCTTTGCAAAGAACGCATAACGAGAACTCAATTAGAGATCTGATTATTTCACGACGATAAATTGTTCTAAATTACGGTCTTCTGGTAATTAGCACCATGTAGTTTGGTGTACAGGCATCAAACGCTTCGGAGAAGCACGCTATCTCCAACTTCTGCAACTAAGACAGAGGCAATGTGCTGCTGCGGAACTCTGGTGGCTATTTATCAAACCACACGGAGTTGAATATCAGAAGATCTGTCTTAGAAAAACGTTTGGAAGTGTCTACATTGTAACAACCCCCCCCCCCCCCGATTGCGATAGAAGCCATAATTATAAATTTTGTGCCTCGTCTCATATCTGTATAGGTCTGTGTTCCCTTTTCCTTTTCCCTTTCTCCCCTTTATTTTAAGTCGTTTCCCCCATCTGTTTCCTTACTTTCCCTTCTTGTTTATACCTCGATGTTAGTGGCTGTAAAGTAGTTTATTTCTGACTGAAAATTAAAACAGCAACAAGAAACTGCGGAATCAGTTGAAAGGTTTTTAAACATTTAAATAAAATGCATAACACCTTTGGAAAAGAAAGCATTTAAAGTCGTTTGCAGCGAATACAATATTTGAGTAATGCTGGTGTTTTTATGAGTGCGGGTTTTAAGGCTATAGACTAAGTGTTTGAGAACAGGATGCACAGTAGAGTATTTGGATATAAGGGGGCGGAAATAAAGGGAACATGGAGAAAATTGCACGTCAGGAAGCTTTATAATTTACTGTCTTTACTGCTGCAATAAGGATGATCGCGTTAAGGAGAATTTGATGGGCGGGTCATGTAGCAGGCAGAAAGAGCTGGGATACCAATTGTCGAAATTGATGAGCCTAAAAGACCGATATCGGACCCCAAATAAATATAAAATTTTAGACATTTTTGTATAGGTGGCTGAAAAATATGCTACTGTAATTTTTGGAAAAGGAATGAGGTGTGATCTGGATGCGAGCGGAACCGGTAGCTGGCTCTTGTGAACACTGTAATGGGCTTTCGGGTTTAATAAGAGTGTGGAGTCTTTCGTGTAGCTGTGTGTAAGCGTACGGAGTGTTTACACAGGGTGAGGCGGAAGTCACTGTGCACGCTACTGCAAACGATAAAACCCCATCATTCTTAGTGTTGATGTTACAACGATGAAATAATTAAATTACTTTTATTGAGGGGGGGGGGGACGCTTGGTCACCGTACGTCATAATACTAAGAATGAGGCCGTTTTCACGGTTTTGTGATAGGTTTACAGGGCCTTTTGGCTCACTCTGTACTATTTTGCATACTTTCTTGTGCCTTGTATTTATATAAATCTTTTAATTTTCGTATAATAATTTAACATACTTGTAAGATTTATCGAACGAGTAGTACAGCCTACGTGTCAAAGTGACAGACAAGTAATAATTACGTTTAAAAGTGTTTATTCACTAGAAGCGCCGTCTGTGACAAATATAATGGGGTTATCACAGCGGTGGCTCTAAAGACATCCGTCTTGTGGGATGTGACGCCGTGTAGCGTGCTATATATGTACCGACGTTTTAGACCTGTTGCCAACATAATCATGTTAGAAGAAAACTTCAGAAGCCTGGGTAACAACATACCAGTCCACGCGGTGACATAAGAAGACCGCCTTGTGTACTCTGTTAGTATTTGTAAATTTGTAGTTTTATTTGTATTAGAAACGTTGCTGCACGCTGACTGTGAAACGCTGCTTCAGGGGTGTGATGTTCGGTCTCCTTCCCCCAAGCCTTGCGCTCAATCACTCATATTTGAGCAATTAAGGTGATGGGTCGGTCATTAGTTTGTTTAAAAGCCAGCAGAGGTCAGTCCATCCACTCCTCCCATCTATTCTGCCGTGTACTTAAACACATCTGTCTGATCCCTTCCCCGGCAAATAAAAAAGCTAGCCATCCCTTAAATAAAACATTGATGTGTATTGAATGGGGAGGGGAGGGGGGCTCAGAAGTACGTCATGAACTGATAAATGCTTCATTTATCCCGATTCCCCTGTACTCTGCACCCTAATATATCGAAAAGTCCAACCCCTGCTATGTTAAATACCCCACTGCACTCACCACTAACTGAGCCTACTTGTTAATGGTAAAGTGACCTAGATGACACCAAAAAATCCTCAGATTCCCCCTCCCCCCCTCCGGACATAATTTGATCTTTTACTTTATTAAATTGCAAAGGTAAAATTTAAAGTTCTCAATGCGCTTATTAAACACCATGCTATGAAGACGTATGGGGGAGATGAGATAGATCTTCACGCAGTGTTAACCTTGGCACTGGATGGAGGTAGGTGATCAGCTTCTTCGTGCCTGGCCGCTCTACTAGACGGCAGAGAGCCTAGGCAGGTCCCAGCGACGGTCTGCACGCTCTGGAGAACAGAAAAATCTAAGAGCTTGCCGGGAATCGAATCCCGATATCCTGGATGTTCAGTCCGAAACGTGATCACTATACTGACTGAGCTACCCCGCTAATTTGGTTTATCCTGTCTTACGCTGTGCACACAACTTCCACTACAGCAGTGCATGTTTACATGCATCATCCTGCGCTCTTTGTGGAAAAATCAATTGTGAACATAATTTGAAGTGTTTTAGATGCGAGGTTCTTACGGTGGTGTCAAAATTACGATGTTCTGGCACGTTACGCCATGTAGTTTGGTAGATACCGACGTTTCGGAGGACATGGATACGTCTTCATTGTCTGGTTCGGTGCTTGGTACCTATCTACTAAACTGCAGGTTGTCAGAATCCATAAGACCATAATCTTAATATTTGTCGCTGTGAGTGACTTAGGTATGATGTTTAACTTTCTGAAGCCTAGTGGCTGATACATGTACTGCCAGGTTCAACACTAGACATTCCGCATTCTGTCCGCACAGTGCCGTTATGTTATATTCCACATGATTCATACCACAAAAAACGATAATTTCCCTATATAATATGTATCGAGTGGTCTTTCTAGTACACTAAGTTTTTAGTGAGGTGCGGATTGAATATATATGTTTTTTTTATGTATGTTTGTGGCAATGGCTCAGGCGGTTTGTTGGTCGCCGGCCTGTTACCACGGATGACCGGATTCTATCCCAGGCCAGTCCGTTTTAGATTTGTGGTAAACAAATTGGCAATGGGATATGTTTCGGTCTGAATACTTTGGTTTTTTCCACTGCTAGTATCATTCCACCAATTATGCATACTGACCTTCAGAAAAACGAGTGGGTGAAGACTGGGAACCTTCAAACAAAGCATTGCGTCGTTAGATGGGATAGAATTGGACAGGAGGGTACTTTTACATTGTTTTTTTTTAGCCTCCACAGGTTTAAACTTTGTTGACAGTGACCGTACGTCTTGACTTTCGGCTACAGAATTTGTATTCGAAATATTAAGGCGTTCAGCAGTTTGCAGTTGATGTTTTCCCGTAGGTTCTTTAGAGTTCTTTACCGAAGGAACATAATTAAAAAAAAAAAGAAGCCGCTTGTAGGCATCTCACAGTGTGAGGTTTTGTAGGATAGATGAATTTTGTTCGCACACAAATGAAATGTACCCTTTACAGTCCTGATTCTGGTTATGATACCTCGCTGAGAGATTTTCCTCATTAACAGAAAATACATTCCGCTGTAGGAACCTCTGCAGACACATCAGCTGCATTTCAGCCTTCACTTAACCGACCAGTGGACGCAAGGAGACTAAAAACTCTCTCTGACAGGCGAAAAATGCATATCCTGTGTACACGTATGTGCACTTACGGTGGTGCTGCGATCTTTCTGGCTACCTTGTGCTGGATCATACTGTAATTATGGTGCCACTTGTGTCGATGTAGCATGCACTGTAGCTGTTTGCACTCCATAATAAAGACACCAGCAGCTAATTCCCTGTAGATTTGTACTGTTCACCCAGCGTGCAGACGTGAAACAACCCCCAAACTTCTCCATCTGTCGATTATGGGGCTGGGAGCAGGAAACACCCCTATCTTGGCCATACTATCCACAACTGGCGTTCATCTATGACGAATTCATTCCTTTATGTAATAGCTTCTCTCTCTTTCTGTGAAACACGAGACGTTTAAAGGCCTCACTTCGATTAAAGTTAAAATCCACTGGAGCAGGCAAATCCTCAACTTGTTATGTGTGCTTCATTTGCATCAAACTGGTGCAGTGGAGACAAATTGGCATCCGTATTGGGAATGCCATGTGACGTAGGTTTTCAGGTCAGAGATCATCAGAATAATATTAGAAACGAACAGGGGTTAAGTAAGTGGAGGAACGCCGTGGTGTGTGCAGGGGCAGAGGGGACGTTGGGATTTGCCCACTCAGAGACCTGAAGTACGTACTTCAAACGCAAAGCGGAACTTCTACGGCGTGCTTCGTGAAGTTACATGTGTTACTTAAGTTAAATAGACGGCCGTGCCATGGCTCAGGCGGTTAGTCGCCGGCCTCTCACCACGGAGGCCCGGGTTCGATCCCAGGTCAAGTCCATGTGAGATTTGTGGTGGACAAAGTGGCACTGGGACAGGTTTTTCTCCGAGTTGTCGGTTTTCCCCTGTCAATTTCTTTCCACTGGTGCTCCATTACTTGTACAACTTGGTAAAAAACTGCTCATCCTCATCTTCATCTTCATCACAGGGGTTGCACAATAAGCCTTAAGGCTGCGGTGCGTCCGTAGCATCAGCTGCGGGGCCCCCTCACCAAAAAAACCACGGCCTTTGTTATGCAATTGAGTGTAGTTTGGCAGGACGGTACCAATGTTTCGGAGGAAAGTCCTGCCTCTGTGTCTACACTGAACATGGCGACAGTAGGTTCGACCGAGACAGTGGTGCGTGTCTACCATGTTGTAAGGGTTTACATCAAATAGTACCTTAATATCAATATCTGCCTCTGTGATAACCTCAAATATCACTGTTTTCTTTACTGTCTGAATATTACAAAACTTCTCTGAATGTTTCTTCTTACGAAGCTGCGTTTTACGAAGGAAACAGAGAGAAAAGATGTAAAGATAAAGGTACGAATGAAAGACAGGAACGAGAGTGTAAGGAACAAAGATGGACAGAAAATGGAAGAAAATAAGAAAGACGTTATTAAGTAGAGAAAAAAGTAAAGGGAAAAGGAAATAATGAGAAAGAATCCGAGGGAATAGGCCTACCAAAGAAGTGGAAGGAAATGGTAGAGAAACTGAAGGAATAGGCTTAGCAAAGGGATGGAAAGAAATGGTAGAGAACTGGAGGGAACAGGCCGACCAAAAAAGGGAACGTAATGGTAGAGAAAGCGGTGATATAAAAAATTGTGAATAAAAAAAGCGAAACAAATGAAGATGTACTTGGAGACGGTATGTTCCTCCGAGGCTTTGGTGCTCACATACCAGACAACACGGTGTCATTATGCAGAGGAGCCGTAATATTTAACTTGCTGCTGTGAAAACCTGAAATTCTATAAAAGTAGAAAGGCTGAGTGAAGGAGAATAGCAAATAAATATGTAAATAGAGTAAGAAATTAAAAAGGGAGGAAATTGGAAGAGATGAAAAGCGAAAGGGAAGAAGGGAAGGATGGAAGAAAGAGAAATGAGGAAGAACGGAAGGAAGAGAGCAGGAAGATAAACGAGCAGAAAAGGCAAACCAAGAAACATCAGCGCGAACCGCTAATGTCACGTTGCTTCTACCGGCGGTGGGTTGAACACACACACTGTCCTAAGCAGTAGGTCTAACCACGCATGTGAGACTCATTTTGTCTGTGGAGGTGATGTAAATGCTTCAGTGATATATAACATGTGATTTAACTTTTTAGCTTGGTGCAAGAAATTTTTGGAGGCTGTTAATAAAGGGGGCGGCAGTAAAATAGCGCAACACAAAAATGCTTTCAACTGTCATTTCTTTTAAGCTTATACCACGTACTAGCTGTGCTGTGCGGCTTCGTATTTATATGCACAAGGTAGCGGCAGCAGACTCCATTATTGGTGCTCCGTTTTGCAGGTTTCGTTACCCGATACTTGTTTATATGTGGTCATTTGTCAGTGGATGTCTGTATTAAAATTTAGGACTCGTTGTAGAGTCACAAAAAATTCAAGGTGATTTCGTTATGGGATTGCATTTATATTTGTTTTACGGCCAGATATTTTCCATTTAGCGCGCTGCGTTAGCTGTCTTTACTGTTCGGTTGAATAATGACAAGGAATGTCCCCTTCCGCTATAACGATACTCATACAGTTCATGATGCAGGTTGTATGTGTTTTGTTTACCTGGTAACATGAGGCTGGAGAAAACTGCATATTGAGAAACTTTAACAAATACTAGGACACAAAATTAATAACCCTTTAAGGTACGAATAAATATAAAGCTACCCCTCTACAGACCTGGACAGACCCTTAGGGCTCCAGTGGCAAGCCCTACGCACCGCCCGCCTTTACCTCCCAAGAGATATCTCTGGTAGTTATTTCTGTTAAGAGTCTGAGGCGACCCCACGACCATAGTGCGGCCGGAAGGATTAAGTCAATGACCCCATCGGGAATCGAAACCGCGACCTTCCGGCTTGTAGCGCAGTGCCGCACCAACTGCGCCACCGCGTACCCCTTTTAAGATGACAAGGCGATTCATACCCGTTGTGTTCTAGTATTGCAATGAAAGCAGCAAATGATCCGTCAACACATCACATGTTGTTACATGTCAGAAGACAGCTCCACGTTCAGGCTAGTGCCTGAATTTGAAAGGATTTGGACTGAAGGATTTAATGACTCATCCCAGCATTTGTCTGAGGGACTACGGAAAACTGCCTGCAACCTTGGTGAAGATGTTGGGGGGTCTCGACCGTGATTCGAATAGGCTTGCTCCAGAATACAAGCCTAGAACATTACTGCTACACCACCCTGTTCGTTAAGACAAGTATGTTTTTTTATTTTAGAAGGGCCCCGCAGCAGATGCTACGGACGCACCGCAGCCTTGAGGCTTATTGTGCAACCCTGTGATGATGATGATAGTTTTTTTTCGTTTTTCCGTGTAATGGAGCACCGGTGGAATTAAACTGACATGGGAAAACCGAAGTACTAGGGGAAAAACCTGTCCCAGTGCCACTTTGTCCACCACAAATCCCACATGGACCGACCCGGGATCAAACCCGGGCCTCCGCGGTGAGAGGCCGGTGACTAACTGCCTGAGCCATGGCACGGTTTACAGAAGTCAGTTTACCCAAAATCTCATTCAACATACTTGTCTGGCCGTGCCATGGCTCAGGTGGTTAGTCGCCGGCCTCTCACCGCGGAGGCCCGGGTTCGATCCCGGGTCAGTCCATGTGGGATTTTGTGGTGGACAAAGTGGCACTGGGACAGGTTTTTTCCCCGAGTACTTCGGTTTTCCCCAGACAATTTCATTCCACCGGTGCTCCATTACACGAAAAACGAAAAAAACTAATCATCTTCATCACAGGGTTAAACAATAAGCCTCAAGGCTGCGGTGCGTCCGTAGGATCTGCTGCGGGGCCCTTCACCACAAAAAGAAATTGACTTCTGTGGAGGAGCAGGTAGACAACTTTCAACTCATATCATGTGTTGTACTTGATAGAAGAATATAACGTAGATTTGTGTAGAACTCTACTAACTGAAATACGAACCTTTGCTGTTGGTGTGACTGGCCTGGTTACCCTAGCAGCATTCTTTTATTTATTATGTAGTTCAAGAGAAAACGTGTTTCTCTTGGCATTTTCATCTGATTTAATCAGTAACTAGCGTGATATTAGAAAGAATGCAGAACATTTGCTTTAGGCAGTTATGTGCTACTTTTTATGTACACATGGAAATCATTTATACTCCTTTGTAGCACTCTGTGTATGTGGTCTTTTTATGTGAGTTTAACAAGTCATCCTATAGCATTAGCGTAGCTAGCTTACTCCTTTGCAGAAGGCAACCATGCGCAACTATATTAAAAAAAACACCGATACCGTATGCTATTTCACATATGATGTTGCTGCGGCCCAAGGCAATTTATCCTTTTTTGAGGGGTGAGGAGAAGGGGGGGAAGGGAAATGTTTTGACAGTGAAAAAAGGTCTCCAATTAATGTCCAAAAAAGCACGTATATATCTCTTCCTTGTATCATTCTCTCTACCCATATCATACACACATACGTATTTTTGAGTCCTCAAAAGTTGATTCAACATACGTAGCATTGCCCTCTAACGATCTGGTGTGGCTTACACGCTCTGCACAAGAACCTTTTATACTGACCGCCACTTGGCTGTTGCAAAAATGACTACTTGGTGGGGATTAGACAGGATTCGTCATATAATGAACTCGACATTACGAAAAAGTAAAGTTTGCTTACAGTTAGCTGGATTAATGAATAAATGTGTGCCTCACGGTCTTCCTCAGGTAGCGGACTACATAGTCGCTTAGCTAATCAGTCGACACCCATCTGTTATAGACACCGAAGTTTTGTTAGTTCTCAACAACAGCAGTCCTGAAGCCGTGTGTGTTTAGGTTATCACAGCAGTATCAATATCACCGTCTCCTGGGTGTGTGACGCCGTGTAGTTGTCTACAGGCACAAACGTAGTGGAGGAATCTGCTGCCTCCATTCACCTGGAAAGTGAAACGACTGGTTGTTCCTAAATGTTAGCATTTCTCGTCCAAACTACACGGCGTCATATCTTAGAAGACGGCAATCTTCGTAGTCACATCGGTGAGAACCTCAAACCCCGAAGCCTTAATCCTCAAGCTCTTTGGGTTAAGTGCAAAGTTAATGAATGTTGCACTGGGAAAGTAAGTGGCACTTTCAAGAAGGTGAATCATGATAATATAATCATTATATTTGCTATGTAGGAAGTGCCACTACACAATCCGTGTAAGCATTAATACATCTGGTGCGGAAGAAGTGTCACTACGAAATATAAGTCTGTTTAATGTCTTTAACAGTCACAAATAGCTGTTGCAGTTGAGTCGACTTTAAACCCGTTAACCATAAATGAAAAGTAGCCAAGGTAGTAGTACAAGTGGTCTTGTTATACAGGTTTTGACGTATGTTAAAAAAAAAAGAGAACGAATCAGACACAAACCTTTCATCTGGTTTTTGTACGTTTGCTTTGTATACAATGTTACATTATATTGGGCCCCGAAATAATTAGACAATCCACTGGTAAAGGGAGGTGGTTGCACGCTGAGGGAATGAAGTGGCAGGGAGGGAGGTGCATGAAAGTACCCTCTTTCCTAACGTAACGAAGCAGACGTCGTTAAACACATGATTTGTCTCTGTTTATATCAGTAAAAAAAGAGCTGGTGAGGACAATAGAACATGAGACGTAGTCTAGAAATATGATACTGCAATGGTGATATGGGTAGAAAGAAAAACGAACCATTGTTTTTATTTTTGCCGATATATGCTTTTATTTCTGTTAATTGTGGTATAAAATTTCGTAAAAAGCTAGCAGGCATGTAGACTGAATGTACGGCCGTGTAACAATGTGTTATTTTGAATAACAAAAGAGGACTGACACTGTCACGTCATACGAGAGATGGACAGATGATGGTGAATCTTGGGCATTGTCTGCATGTCTATATTCAGTTTGTCGGCATGAAACATACTGGCCCTCAGCTTGCCTCAGAAAGGGCAGTCTTGCCTCTTGCCTGAACTCTAGTTCTGTGTTGCATGTAACGCAGTAGTGGACAGTGCAGTTGAATATGCCCTTGCACGTTGTGGTGCTAACACTGAACGTAGAAAGCGTGTTAAAAAGTGAAGAGGAGATTCTGATCAGAAATCACAAAGAAAACTTTTTTGTTGCATGTATTTCTGGTCCTGTGTTTCCATTATTATTAAACCTATTTTTGTTCTCCTATTTTATTCCATTTTAGTGAACAATTTGTAATTGTTGATCGTGGGACATAAATAAACTAAGAAGGCATAAGGTAATGTCGTTACAAAGTTATGTGAAAATGTAATGTAGTGCGTAATTGGAGTGGAGTATGGAGAGAAATGCACAGAGCGTGGCAAGCTCATGAGCTTAGTTTCTTTCCCGAAGAAAGGAACGTAGGCTGAAAGGAAATTTGGAAGTTGGAAGGAAAGAGGAAGGGAAAAATATAGGGATAGAAAGAAAAAGGAGAAAGATAAGCAATTAAAAACAGTATAGGATAAAGAAGTGAGAAACAAAGAAAGAGAAAAGGAAGTGATAGATTGCTATATCGATAGACGGACAGACAATTGTGTGTGTGTATATATATATATATATATAGTCATATGGTGGTATGTAACGGCAAATGGAAAGAATAATTAAGCCACATTGTGACAAAGAAGGCCTCCATGAATGCTGACTAACGTAAGCAGTAGGCCTACTATACATCCAGGGACAAGTAATAATACAATTAGAATGAAGAAATAGTACGTAAAGAGTATGGAAGGGAGGAAAAAATTAAAAGGTTTACGAAGGAAATTACGGAATGCCGTGACCAGGAAAAGTGGAAGGAATGTAGAAAGAAAAGAAGGAAAATGGGCCTCCCTGAAGATGAAAGCAGAACTTTCCTCCGAAACATTGATAATTATCTTCCAGGCTACAGGACGTACCGTAAGATCGTAGCCACCGTATTGAACGCCGTGAGAAATTCCAACCTCAAGACAACTGAATCATGTAGGTGTATTTCTTTGTGTCAGCAAGTATAGCACACTGAGCGTGATGAATTATGGTCCGTGACAGTGTGGGGTGTAAATCCTTAGCTTCTTGCATTAGACAAAAATCTGTCTGAAATGGAAACAATATATTTTATCCATTTGTAACCCCGTTGTAAGCAGGCTGGTGTAGCAGTAATGCTCTAGACCAGGGTGTCTAACCTCCCGTCCTCGAGGTTCTATTAAGCATCCCTGGGTCACATTTGTAAATTATATAAATACTATTAAAAATTACACAACAATTCAGGGGTTAGGTATACCACTTATTTTGATTTTTACACGTGCGGCATGCAAACCAGTCCACAATAACAGTTGTGGCCCTTTGCCAAAGACATTTGGACATCCCTCCTGTATACTTCTATCCGGAGGTACCTGATTCGAATCTCGAACGGAATAACGGCTGTCCTGTCTGAGAATTTTCTTGATTTTATGCAGTTTGTCTATGAAATTTTCTGGTTTGTGACCCGATTACAGCCCGACGGCTTCCTTCCACATCATCTCCAATTTTTTCAATCATCTTACCTTTGAAATACGAACCAACGCTGTCAAATAAATCACAGCACTAAAATCAAAGATTGCTTCAGTACGCTATTTTTTTGCTGGATGTTCTGCGTAGCCTCGATTCAGAATGAGTTTCCTGTTACTCGGGATTTTTTGAAAATATGCTGAAACCCGTAGTAAAGATAGGTCTGAAGTCAGCACGTACTTGACTATAGTTGTTAACATTCCCTCGAATATAGAAGCTGCTCTTCACAGAACGTGTAACAAGATCACTTTGCTGATACTTCACAGTTAGAATACTGCACTAGCGAATTACCTCTTCTGTCGTCCCAGCATCCTTTGCGTCTCTCGACGCTTTGTTGTTAAATTGGCTTTAGTAAAAGGGATACAGCATCAGAACGACGGCGCCCACGGAGGGTTAGGAGGAACGGTTCTTGGTTCTGAAGTGAGAAGACCTGGAGCATTGTGGTTGAACACAGTCATTTTGTGTGTGGCTCAGTCAGTAGTGTTGTTGGCTGGGCACTAGGTAAACGGTACTGTACGATTATCTAGAAGTATTCCGAAAAAAATTGAAAGCCACACGTTAGTTTTTTCGTGTCCGTCGAATTGTTTAACAGGGCCCAAACTGTGTAACCGATTTCGATCGATTCGTGGGCCTCTATTGATATTTTAGATATATTTTGATTTTTGTCTACGTGTGATTGTTTTAAGGGCCATGTTATTTAAGGGCATAAGTGAGCTCTGAAAGTGTGTTTTTTTTAGTTTCTTGGCAGATGGTCATTAAGCGCCTAACGTAGGCACTTGCTTTAAGATAGAGGCAACAAATATTTCTTATTACAGTTTGTAAATTTATTTTTACTTATAATGCTTGGATTTCAAGGGACACTTTAATATCTGTTTCACATTTTACGTGTAGGCTGGTTGCTTTTGAATCCTTCAGTAGGTGTTAATTAACCTTTATACCCAAGCTTATGCCTAAGTGCTATTGACCTTCAACCATTTTAGTCGCCACATCAATAAAAGGCCTGGATGACGTTTGTTTAGGCCTGTAGCTGCCTTTGGGTTTGTGTGTGACAGAACTCACATTATGTTGATGTAATATAACTACTCTATGTGGAATATTGCATGAGGAATTTCGGATATGACATAAGGAAGAACTTTATGTTTATTCAGGTCACCTCTTGTTGTTAGGAAGGTTAAATGTAAGTCAGTCAGTTGAAAATAAGTCAGCCAATCAATCCAGTCAGTCGGATCAGTCGCCCAGCTCGTTGGTCTGTGAGACAAGTTAGTGTTATGACTGAGGATCAGCCAAATGTGAAGTTATATAAACTCTCAATCAGGCAGTCAGTCACCAAATCATTATATCTTGCAAGCCAGTCAGTCATTATATCTTGCAAGGCAGTCAGCCAGCCATCGTATTGTGCAAGCCAGTCGGTCAGTCATTCAGCCATCAAATCCTACTTGCCAATCAGTCAGTTAAGAAATCTTTAAAGTCAGTCAGTCATCAAACCATTCGAGGCAATCAGTCCTAAAGTCATTTGCGCTAGTCCGTTACGTCATGTAGTCCAACCAGTCAGCATAAGCTACTCTGGCAGTGGACAGCCTGCAATTTACCCTTCAGAACACTTCGCTTGTCCTTCAGTGTTGTTGGATCAGCTTCCACGAAACACTTCTTGTCGCTCTTGTTTAAAGCTGCCCTCAGACAAGGCTATCCAGTATCGCTGTGGATCTCACGCACACGGCAAGTCTTGCAGATTGCCTCTCTCCTACCCTAATACCGTCTGTGTTACCATTACTTTGTTAACGCGCCGTCTAAGAAGAACTACTTCGAGAAACTTATACGTACGTATAAACACTATGCGTAAAAGATCGGAAGGGACTTCCACAGTTTCTCATCTCGTAACCATTTGAAGGATGCTGTACATCCAAATAATGTGCAGAATTCCACTTCACAGAAAATAACAAGTCTCCATAATAAAAATCATTTGGCCAGTATTATTTAAATAATGGTTGCTTTTTACTGTGAAAATCATGCAAAGTACTGGGTGGGTAAAAAGTAGGGCTTTTCAAATTACTGCAGATGGTGCGCACAGTAAACACTTGCTTTAGTAAATGGTTGATGACAGTCGTGCTTCCATGTGTTTCACCCAATTTGCACGAACAGTTGTAAAATTTTTAATTTGAACACACATTGAAAATACTAGGCAAATGTTTGTAGGCCTGCTTCAGAATAGGCCACGGCCCTTACCTTTGACGGCCCTCTCTGTTCGTCGCTTATAATCGTTCTAAGATATAAGTTTGGCGTGCATTACTTCAGCAGTTTGTCTGAAGAAAAGTGAAGTGACAATAATTAAATGTTTCTCAACTGGTCACCTGCGACATAATTATTTACAATTGCGTAGTGTCATTTTTATTCTAATGCATCAGAAAAGAAATGACGGTAGTTATCCTGTCATGAAGTTATACAATAGTCAGTAATTACGAGATTTTAGGTTCTCGCGGTGGTAAATGTTAATAGCACGGTCTTAGGTTGTATGACACCCTGTGGTTTGGTATATAAGGAAGGGGTGCACAAATCCCGGACGCCAGGTCGCCCGAGCGACTAAATTTTGTACTCTGGCGCCTAATATCTTTGGATCCACACTGCGTAACTTGCTTCATATCACCCTTTTGGGGCCTAGGGTTTCTACATGGCTTCTGTACTTTTCGGAAAGTGTGTGGAAGCCTATAAAGTACCAACGTTTCGGAGAAACCTGCTACCTCCATTTTGAGGGAGGAAAATGGAGGCAGATGTTTTCTCGAAGCTTTTATGCTGTACCTACCTACCTACCTACCTACCTACCTACCAGACTACATGGCTTCACGTTTCAAAAACCGTATTCTTCAATTGCGTTTGTTTCACGATTTACTGCAGTACCATTGGAACATTCTATTAAAAATTTGTGTGGGTAAATAAAAAGGGTAAGTGTAATAACAGTGTAGGTTAGGGTGGGGTTAATAAGGACTGTTCATCTAAACAGAACATGACTTTATCACTCAACCACATCCACGTATTACATAAACAAAGAAGATAGAGTGATTACATTATTTGAGGAAGAGAAATGTGGAAATGGGAGTTAAATAAAATGTAGCAAACTAAAACGAAGCTGGAAAAAGTTAATTACATAAAACATACACACGTTACATAAGTTCAGATAACAAAATAGCATCATTACCCACACGCACGCGCAGAACGTCACGAACCAGCTACACGCAAGCGCATAAAACGATTTGATAGATAAGACTAATATGACGAGCAGTTCCCTGACAGAAAGATGGGTGCGAGACTGTTCATGTCCTGGCAAACGGATACCTTATAGTATAGGGTGACAAACAAGTATCTGTAAGAGATCGTCACTAGTAAGGCAACGTAATGACTTATGTTGTTCGTACCATGAGTAATTTTACAATTAGCACATGAACCAACATATGCACTTAATAAAATACAATTTATGACAAGTATTAAACTCCTACATGTTTCGGCACCGGGGTGCCATCATCAGGGAATTATTTAGAACACAGGAGTACAAGCCCAACACACTAATCTAGGTTTTATATCTCTTTTTATCTTTTCCTTTATTTTCATGTCAATATGCATGTTCAGTTTCATGGCATCTTCCTTTACGACTGTGTGTCTTTTCCCATTCCATGTACGCTCATGTGGTTTTTCCGTTTTTTCCTACGTGGAGAAATAGACATGAAGTATATGTTTGATTTTCTCATGTTTACGGTTATATGTTTGTGTATATAGTATGCCTACCTTTGTATTGTTCGTCTGGTTAGCTGTTCATATTCGCATGCCCACTCGTAAGTTGAGTCTGTCCAGCCTGCTGTTTTGTGCACCTCATGACTCCAACTTCGGGATAGTTTGACGTCTCTTAAAGCAGGCCGTTTTCTTCAATAATTTTTCGCTATCATTTGATGCTATATATTCCTATCTGTAGACAACGAACGCTTTGTTAAATAAGCCACAAGAAGTAATAAGAAGACCCTACACATCTATATGCCTTCAAAGATGTAAAGTTACTTTTGGCCCATCTTGTAGTGCCCAGCTGTTTCAATTCCCTCTTAAGTGTTTCTTTTGTTAACTAACTTTACTACTTGCTAATGTAAGATTGTTGTATAAACATGCTGACTGACGGAGTTCTATATCTCTATGTCTTAATGTTATGTTCAAATGCAAAGTCAAGTTATCCGACTCAAATGTTAATGCGGTGTGGTGAAGGACAGAGCAGCCGTTGCTCCAGAACCACAAAGAAAGGCAAAGCAGTTTACACGTTGCGCTGAAATCTGCATTTGCCACTGTACAAAGTATTTATATAAGACTGACCAAGCTGGATAAAGAGGTAACGCCGCTGACTTACGTTCTCTAGGTACCAGGTTCGAATATCGGCCTAGATATTGGCTGCCCTGACTGAGGATTTTCATGGTTTAATGTCCTTCCAGGCACGCTTAATAACAGGCCACGACTGCTTCATTCCACATCGTTTGCGATTCATTATTTACTATTAGGCCTGTACCGTAATGCGATGCCTTAATCTGAGTTACTGGCAGCGTTGTTTAACTGCGGATATGAGTTAGTCTGGAAGGTTTTGAGAACAGATATGGCTTTCCCCCGCCGAGAATGGAGCCCCGATCTTTGGTCTTCCAGCCCGTCGCCTAGTCACTTTGCCGACAGAACTATGCGAGCTTCACTCACAGACTTGAAAGGCCCAAATGTCTGGTTGTTGAAATCGAGGCTTTACTCTCACTTCAAAAGTTACTATATCGTATTAAAAAAGAGGAAGGTTACTGTAGAAAGCACGCCATTCAGTTTTGTGTTTCTAAAAGCCTTGGGGGTGTGTACTTTCCTAGCCATATTAAGGTAATCAGATCGTCCAACCATTCCGTCTTTTCAGCAACTAATAATTTGAAGCAAAAAGAATATAAAACAGTTTTTATAGAATGCAGTAAACGCTTACTAGACAGTTCCACGAGCCTTTATCATCTAGTCTGATTTTCCAAACACCCAAGATCAGTGAAGCTACAGCATACAGGAAGATTTTGTCAAACTTTGTGGGCACATTAATCAAGCCATTTTGAGTAACATGGGTCTATTTGGGAAAGTTTAAGGAATAACAACAGTCTGAAAGTAATACACAAAACTACCACAGGTATGGATTTTTAATTAAAAATGTTACAATGACGTCATTGTAGAACTAAAACAGATGTTGGCACGGTGTCGTTGAGCGAGTTGCTGCCGACATTTCGAGATAATATAGTACCTTTGTCTTCAAAGGTGAGGCAGGCCGAGCAGAAGAGCACTAGTAGAGCACTATTGTATGCCTGTCCTTGGACTGCTTGACTTTTGAAACAAAGACAGTACGTTCCTTCGAAACGTCGGGAACCAGTCATCCAGCGACACACCATCATATGCCAGAAGAACTGAATCCTCATAAACACGACTGCGAGATCCTCAGACCTCGCATAAAGTAGGCTAATGAAGCCTCATAAACACGACTGCGAGATCCTCAGACCTCGCATAAAGTAGGCTAATGAAGCCTCATAAACACGACTGCGAGATCCTCAGACCTCGCATAAAGTAGGCTAATGAATCCTCATAAACACGGCTGCGAGATCCTCAGACCTCGCATAAAGTAGGCTAATGAATCTTCATAAACACGGCTGCAAGATCCTCAGACCTCGCATAAAGTAGGCTAATGAATCCTCATAAACACGGCTGCAAGATTCTCAGACCTCGCATAAAGTAGGCTAATGAAGCCTCATAAACACGACTGCGAGATCCTCAGACCTCGCATAAAGTAGGCTAATGAATCCTCATAAACACGGCTGCGAGATCCTCAGACCTCGCCTAAAGTAGGCTAAGTGTATTTTGATAAAAACACCTGTTACAAAAACTTCAATATTTGAATAAGGGGTGTTATTGAAGTGGTTGGCAACACTGAAACTCTCCCATGCGATTCATGCAGGCTACATAGTATTGTTAGGGTAGTGATTGAACATCTACGAGAAAGGAAGTGCGTGTAGAAGTTAGGTGGGTTATTCCCTTGAAAGACTTTGAAATTGAAGATATATCCAAATATTTATCGTAATCATGATCAAGTTCATTGTTTGACTTTAGACCTGCTTTTGACTTAGCATCTTCATTCGTTAGGGCAACCTATTTTTCCATTTTCCAAATATCGCTTTTATGTCATGGACATAATATATTTTCCATTTACATGAACGTCAGCCTTTTCTGCATGTTTCTGTTGTTGACAAGCACAATATATTTCTTCCGTTATCTTTTCCCCTTCATTCTTTCAGCATGGCCATACCATATTACTCTGTGATATTAAGATTATTTAGAAGAATATGTTATGAAGACTGACTGACGGTGGATGGAACTGACCAAGGATTATGTCCGCTTTAGAAATGCCATGTTTGATCCTTCGGGGTCTGCTATCAGAGAGTAGCGAACGTTTGTTAAGACTAAATCAGAAGACTACGTGTCTTGAGTTAACATTTTTGTAATAAAATTTCCGGTGTATTTTCTAAATCAAATGGTACGAAAAATGTGACTTGTTATGAACTTTATGTGCGTCTTATAGACGAAATGGGGGCACACGGTAGCACAGTTGGTTGAGTCATTGCGCTACAAGCCAGAAGGTCGTGGGTTCGATTCCCAATGGAGTAATTAGCTCAATCCCTCTGGCCGCACTATGGCCCTGGGGTCGACTCAGCCTCTAACAGAAATGAGTACCAGGAATATTTCCTGCCGGGTAAAGGCGGACGGTGCTTAGGGCTGACAATCTTCATGTGCCGATTGTCTGGAAATCTGGGAGCCTCAACCTCCTGGAACACTAGGGGCCTGTCCAGGCCTCTATAAGGATAGCTTTACCTTTACAGACGAAGTGGTTACAGAATGCATAATGGGAAGCTCTTGTGTGTGTGTGTCCATGTTTTGTCTTTAAAATTGCTGAATATATTCTATTAAATCTGGTACTGGGGATTAACAGTTATAATAGTTATAATATAACCTAAGAAATATCAAAATAAAATTGTCCCTGCACCTCACTATCAAGACATTTTGCAGTGGAGGTACATTTCACTCCTTCTTAACCTCAACATTAGATAAAGGTCAAAAGTGAACTGCGTACACTGGCCGCTTTACCCCCAAGGAAAGAGACCGCTGTGCTCATTGGAAAGGAAGCTGGGAGGGCGTCAAAGCCGGTCTGGGCGGTATGTAAGAAATTGTCTCTGCCAGGAATCGATCTTCGATTCCTCGATCGTTGAGCGTGTTGCATAGTTACTGTATGCTGTGAGCTGTCCTGGTTCATAGTAAATATTCTTCAGGTCCAAACTTACATCATATCCATTCTGAAGTACTTTGAATTTCCCTCGTTTTCTCAAAACAAACGCCAATTTCCACAACAGTGTGTCCTCGGTATAAAATATGACGCTCGTTACAATCCACAGCGAGATAAGTAAGATGCACAGAGTTGCTCTGTAACATATCAGGATATGGTAAATATTAAGGAGATGCAAAAACTGTAATTTAAGAATAATAAGTGTGAAATATTTAGCGATTAGTTGCAGACTACGTGAAATGCAGGTAAAGATCAAAGCGAACTCCTATATTGTATGTACCGTGCATTTTGTCGTAAGTTTAAGTTACAAACAACTAATGACAATAATTATTAACAAAACATATTTGTAACCAGCCGATCCCAGTGGCCGTGCGGTCTAAGGCGTGGATCTTCGGCCCTCGCTTACTGGGATTGTGGTTCGAACCCACCGGGGGCATGGATGTCTGTGTTGTGTTTGTTGTAAGGAACGGTAGCATGGAACGTAAAGTGACATGAAGGACGAAAAGGATTTAAACAGTACAAAAATGGATCAAAGGGGAAAAACCCCCGGACAGAAAAAAAAATCCCTCATGGATGTCTGTCTCTTGTGAGTGTTGTGTGTTGTAGGTAGAGGTCTCTGCGACGAGCTGGTCCACTCGTCCAGAGGAGTCCTACCGAGTGTGGTGTGTCTAAAGTGTGATGGTGAAGCCTCGAAAATTGAGGCGGCCTCGGCCCCCAAGGGGCTGTCGAGCCATTAAAAAAAGTAACCCCTACATACGTTTCGACAATGAAGTTGTCATCCTCAGGGGGCGCATCAAAGAATCACAAATATCTATGGCATCCAGATACACATACATTTAGCATTATAATGTAAGTACACATGCCGCTCATAATATTAAAATGAATAGATGCCTATAGTCATAAAACTGAACGTTAACAGTAAATAGTACATGTGTCTAAGTCAGTGATGTAAGCTGATACTTTATGTGACACAGTAAAGATTATTATATACAAATATTGTTACATGATTCGACTTAGACGTTTAAAACATATAAAAAGTTTTTTACAAGAGTTTTATTGGCTGTTAGCCATGTATACAATAATGTAGTTGATCTATGTCGTACTCGTCCTGTGGCTTGGGATGTGTGGTCGGTGAAGTGTCGTTACTGTGGCCTGTGATGTTGTGTGTCGGTGAAGTGTCGGTACTGTGACTTGGATGTTGTGTGTCCGGTGAAGTGTCGTGTACTGGGCTTGGATTGTGTGTCCGTGAAGTGTCGTGTACTGTGGCCTGTGATGTTGTGTGTCCGGTGAAGTGTCGTGTACTGTGACTTGGGATGTTGTGTGTCCGGTGAAGTGTCGTGTACTGTGGCTTGGGATGTTGTGTGTCCGGTGAAGTGTCGTTACTGTGGTTTGGGATGTTGTGTGTCCGGTGAAGTGTCGTGTAGTTGTTACAAATATACCTTACTTTGTTAATAATGCTTGTACATTAGTTGGTTTAACTTAAACGTAAAACTAAAAGATCAAAGCGGTTTGCAAAATAGCGAAGAACGCGTTTGACCAATGTGTTGCACGACTTTCGACGGTTGTTGAACTAAACCATTTTTGCACCGACCGCCTCAGTTTCTGGAGGGAAGGATGGATGACTGACGTTAAGTAGGGCCTACCGCTGCGATAGCGATCGTGGTAACAGTTGAGCGATGCATTCATTTAGTAGATCTAATTAATAGTTATTTCAAAGCGAAGATATGTTTCCCGATAACAATGCCCGCTCCATTTAATTCGGTCTAGACACTGCGTTCGCTTTTTCGAATTATGCTGTGGACATGAATACTAGTTTTTATTGTCATATGAAGGGCTTGGTTAGTTGATGTGCCGTCCAAACAGACCTGCTGTATACCTAAATAGGATGTGGAAAGCCTGTGCGATAGAGGGTATCGAGAGTAATGCACTAAGACGAGACGGTGGAACCGGCGATTGAGCACGACTTTAGACGATTCTGACAGTTATGTATTGTAATAGATGTTACTGAGTGGGCCGGGTTAGCTCAGTCGGTATAGCTGCTCGCTACGGGCTGGACGGTCCGGGGATCGAATCCCGGTGGGGGCGAGATTTTCCGCACCCGTCCTGACCGGCCCTTGGACCCACCCAGCCTCTTACAATGGGTACCGGGTTATTCAAGGGAGTAAAGCGGCGGAGCTTGGCGTTGACCACTCATCCACATCTAACGCCGAGGTTAAAGAAAGAGTAGAGCTCTTCTGGGCTTTCATGGTCTCTTCTAGGGTGAACTTTACTTATACCTTTAATAGATGTTACTGATCTTGCATTCTTGCTTCATTCACGGTCTGCCTAGTATATGTATATATATATATATATATATATCCTACTTATGCTATCAAAAACCAAATCAGTACAAAAAGTAAATGTGGATAATATCAGTTTATGTGTTTTACTACTTGTTTCGTCCTTATAGTCCCATATTCTTTACTATTAAAAAACCTCCCTGATTATGGCCCTATAATAGGGCCGAAACATGTGGGTTTTATTCACATTTGCTTTGTGTACCATTGCGGGTTTTGAGACGCTGCTGGTATTTTGGACATTGTGCATTATCGCCGGCTAAAACGCCGCAAGGTTTCGGACAGTGGATCTGTCGACATCATCAGATGCTAAATGGGAGAAGGAGAAAGTATCCAGATGGGCTCTCCCTCGCCTTCTTTCCACCTGAAGATGGAGACAGATCCATTCTCCGAAAGGTTATGAGTTCCTTAACCTGATGTGGCGGACCATATACAGCATATCAGTGAAGGTACTGATTGCAGAAACATTGCGATGGTCTGATCCTTTATCAGAGGGGTTGTATAAGTCGTGTTTGAATAAGGACTTAGATAGAATCTGCAGTACAGAAGACCAAGGCTCGATCAAATTGTGGAAGCAATAAATACGTGATAAATAAGAAGTGGAAGGAAGTGCAGGCTATTAGTAGAGAGCTGTAGTGGGAGATACAATTATTATGAAATTTCCTGCTGTCAATAGACACCTGTTCTATAGCTTGGAAGTCGCTGATGTAAGGGAACATAACACACTCACGTTTTAGTGTATGGAAGCCTAATGCTAGCAGCTTACTGCTGGTGGCTGACAGGTTTGATGCTTGTGTTTTTGTGTGGAACTACATGTAGATCTGTTGCACAGAACTGATTTGTGCGAGCGAGTGTGTCTATACGCTGACATTCTATTGAAGCAGTCACTGCGCGACACGCATATAGCGTTTACAATGTCGAACATTACATGTTAATCCCTCTTTCCCTTTCACTTGCCGCATTTCGTCAAAACGAATGACAAAATGCCAATGTTACATTTTGTAAAACATGGTGATTGTAACAGTTTCATACACAGTTTTATAGCTCCTTTTGTGTCTGTACTCAAATTTGATTAAGCCATTTTACTTGTTGGTTGTAAGTTACTTAACTACGCTGTATCAACAGTCTAGGTTATTTGGTGTCAAATAGAATGCGGGGAGCCATGGTGGGTTCTTTAAAGCTTGTTAAAATGACATTTAAGAAGCGGCTGTGGAAATTTTGAAATTGCTGCTTGGACACGAATGAAGGACTAGTATTAAGGATTAACCCATCAAAGATTCTGAAGTTTCATTTCCAACTACTGCCCAGGACGGAGCGGGTTTAAATTTGTAATTTTAACGTTAGACATCCCCGTTGGTATGTACATGCATAAGTATAGTTTGCTCTTATCAACAGTACAGTCACAACCAACACACACTTGCAACACGCAATCAGGCTACCGGTTTCAGCTCAAAGAGCCATCATCAGGCCTGTGACAGAAAACTATGAAAATCAAACTCCGTACATTTGATAAGAGGAAAAACGCCCCATTCTTGTCCTCTTATCAAATTATGCAGTTTGATTTTCATGGTTTTCTGTCACAGACCTGATGATGGATCTTTGAGCTGAAACCGGTAGCCTGATTGCGTGTCGCAAGTGTGTGTTGGTTGTGACTGTACTTTTGATAAGAGCAAAATATACTTTTAAATTTGTAGCATCCTTAAATGCATTCACGACCGTACGGTGCACCGACGCCGGCTGCATGTGAAGAATTGGATTTCCGTACGCTGCACCGAGGACGGCGTTTAAGGGTTAATTGGTGAGATATTTAATGACACTACTTTAGCTGTATAATTTGCGCAGAGCAGAAGGTAGCCGTCGTCATCTGCTTCAATTTACTGCAACAAATTTTTCCAGAATTAAATGACGAATACAGCGAAGTACCTCAGTGAGGGTAGCCGATCTCCGCGTCGAGGGAGAATAATCACAGTACAAAGAGTAGGATTTTCTGGGATAAGACGCCGTGTAGTTTGGTAGATATGTACCAGTTTTTTTTTCGGAAAACCCTGCTGTTCCTATGTTCAGGGAAGAAGAATATAACCCACGTTTTTTGGCCATTCTTATCAGCTTCAGTCACTGTGTCTTAATTCTTTGTTTTAAGTCTGTTATTTAGAAATTTTAATTATTTACTGTGCGGGGATGAATGATTTCTGCCGTTTTATTGTTGCATGTTGAACTCATTACATAAGCATGGAGTATTGTTACACGTAAGTTAGATGGCTGTAAAAAAGCTTTATAATTCATAAAGATTCAAGATTCTCACGTCTGTAAGTATGAAGGTGACAGCCTTCTGGGATGCGACGCTATGCAGCCAGGTAAACAGATGTCAATATTTCTGAGGAATATTTAGGCTAGAAGACATGTGTTCAATAAAGACAGCTTTCCGTTTAATGTGTTTTCTGTTTCACGAAGTGTTTTTAGAATAAGGTTTGCGTTTTTTTAACCAGTACTTATGATAAGTCACTTTTTCCGAGAGATAGTTAAACGCCATCAAGCTAATAGTCTGTTGGGGTGGGGTGGAGTAGGGTAAATGGTGGCTAAAGCTCGCTGTTGCGATGCGCACGCAAAGTCAAGGGGAGATAAGAGCGAACAGGAAGGGGGAGGTTCATTGTAAATCATTGGGTAAACACGTGACTTACCACAGACTTGTGTCATCATTATGTCATACGGAAGCCGATACCAATGATTCAATTAACATCTCTCCTGCATCCTGTAATTGAATGAAATTATAAATGAAGAATACTGTGTTGTGGCATGTGACGCCATATAGCCTGGTAGAAAATACAGACATTTCGGAGGAATATGTTGCCTCGATATTTACCGTCTTCTGCTATGGAAATGGAGGCAATATGTTTCACCGAAACTTCGACAAACTTCTGTCACGTTACACGGCGTCATCCTATAGTCTTTGGGAAAATTATGTTTCGTATTCTGTCCTGTCTTATACAGGAAATGTTACTACATTGTAGCTTAGTGTGAGAAAAGGGAAATTGAAAACTTGACAGGTGACATCGTTGAAAGGGAGGGGGGTAAGGGAAATCCCTTCAGCATTCAATCACTTCTTAAAGCTGGAAGGGCCATAAAACATTATAAACAAATTTACATTGTAAAAATATTCATGTTAAAGCACCAGATGACCCCAAAATAAGTCCCTGGAAGTGAATCCTAGTCCAATAATAAAAGCATTTATAAGAAAAATGATTCTAAATCATAAATTACAATTTAAAAAGAATGATTAAAGGTTTAAGAAACCAACATATGCACTATATTCTCATAAGTAAGTCAATTGCACCTACATAGGTTTCGGTTTGTAACAAGCCATTCTCAGGAGGTCAAATTTTACATATGCTTTACATCTATTAGTTCAATTTTTAAACAACTTTACATCCAGATATAATAAAGTACCGGGTTTGTTATAATGATGCTGATATCCGTTCATATTTCCACAGGGTAACTTCAACCTACTCGAGATAACCTGTATACAAAACAAGACTGCCATTAATTTTATAAACAACAATAGATATGTAATTTTTTAAAGAAACTTTTAACCTTTTATGGAAAACTAGTATAACACATTCCCCTGGATTTTACATAATTCGACAGCTGGAAGTAATAATACCATAATCTATTGTACAAGTTGTTTAAAAATTGAACTAATAGATGTAAAGCATATGTAAAACTTTGACCCCCTGAGGATGGCTTGTTAAAAGCCGAAACATATGTAGGGCAATTGACTTACTTATGAGAATATAGTGCATTGTTGGTTTCTAAAACTTTTAATTAGTTATCAAGATGCACGGTTAATATAACGTGAAATTTTTAAAAGGAATGGTTTTGTTTGACGTCAAATCAAGTCAAAAATATTCAGGCAATCAAGAAGCTTTGTGTAATTACCTACAGGAATTGCGGAATTTGAACTAGAGAAATTAATCGTCAGCTGCACCGTTCGTTTGTTTATCTCCAGGGTTCCGGAAGGTGGTAACAATTACAGTACAGAGCTTGTCTTCACGTAGTGATGAAGAAGAGAATCGAAACATGAACCCCCGCCGACCAATCTGTTATTTGTTACTTCAGGGGTGCTTGTTTCAATGCCGAGGTAACTTAGCGGATTTCGATAAAATATGGCATGGGTAATCTGAAGAAAGCATCATGGAGCAAATTTTATTTCGGTTTGTATTAGGTCCAGTCAAACTCGTATTTTGCATGAGCTCGGCGTTAAATTATTCACAAGCTGGTTAACACGTAACGTAAAATACAAATAACATTTCAGATATTTCAGTACGATTAAAATGTAACAAAATACAAGGAAAATAGTTCATGACTGTGTATTGTTGTCCTGTTTGTGGACCTTTTAGCATTGCAACAACGGATTTTGCAGGCTTGTCTGTAGTTGGTGAGCAACAACGGCACTTATTTATTCAAAATCGCAAACGGCGCGTTTGTGAAACGTCTCTTTTTTGTCTTGATTCTTCTGGGTGAGTTTCATTGTACATTAGGTTATTTATCTGAATAGCTCGAGGGGACGGGTTCGAAACTCGCAATAGACTAAGCCGTTAATAATCCTTTGACACCAGAGTGCAGCACTGGATTTTAGTAGCCTAGATGAATCACATTGCAACTGAAACAGACCATTATGGAAATTAAATTTTAAATTGTGTGTATAAATTAATATGTTATTAACAAAGACATGTGCTATAATAGGTCAGTAATATGGTTAAATTATTAATAAATTATTTTTATAAAAATAATTATGCATGAATATGTAAATGGATTGTTTGTACCCTGGTGTTAATTTTATTAAGTTTACGATTGTACCATGCAGTCGACCATCAGGTGTTAACCTTAGTCCTCACGCGTGCGCAGTGACTCGCTCATTAATTACACTAATTAGTGGCTCGAACGGTCGTGGCTGGCCATATTATACCCTCTTCCCACCAGATGGCAGCCCTAGACATACGTGGTCGCATTAATTTATTAAGCTGACGTCGTATGCCATTTGCTTATCTTCAAAAAAGGAGCATCATTTTTTAAATTATATTTCAAGAGTCATTTGTTTTGGGAGCTAACGTCTGTTAACAAGTTTATTTTGCCAACAAAAAATTTTGAGCGATCTTATCAAAATGAAGATCCTTAATACTTGGGGTTAGCATATTTTACTGTGACCATGCTATCTAAAGGTAGTGGTTCCCTCCTTAATTGCACGGGATGTGCAATAGATTCTGAGCTATTCGTTATTCAATGAATGTTACAACTTGAGGTCTGTTGGCTGGACATTAAGATAAGATTTTTTAAATCCACAATTAACTATTAACATATTAACATTTCCGGAAATGACGTATACTGTTTTGTAATGGTAGTTCGAGTCCTGGCTACATGACACGTTCAGGATGAAACCCAGAGACATTCCATTCCATCCCTATTATTTTCTTTCCGGTGGTGGGAACTCCATACTCCATGGAGCAGAGTCCTTCTTGAGAAGCTAATAGGTCGTCAGCTAGTCATGAAATTCCCCGCATTTTATGGAAACCGAAGGTTCATTACCGCACTCATAACAGCCCGCCACCTGTCTCTATCCTGAGCCATATCAATCCAGTCCATCCCCCCCCCCCAATCCCACTTCTTGAAGATCCATTTTCTTTCCAAGTCCCAAATTTCATGTTTCTTTTCCGTTGCTTAAGTTGTACCAAAGAATCAGTCCAGGTCCGAGGCTTCGTGATCTGTTTCGTAACATGGTAATTTTTATACGGTGAGGAGTTGTTAGCACCTCGCCCAACCCCCAAGCTGGAGGACCACCCCTTGTCGGCTGTCCGCGACTGCTTATTCAATGTATTCGCAGCTACCCTCCATATCCGGAGGCCGTTCCTCCATCCGCAACCTGAGGACGCGCCATGCTGTGGTGACAGGGACCGACTTATCATGGTGACAGGGACCCACTTATCATGGTGACAGGGACCGACTTATCATGGTGACAGGGACCCACTTATCATGGTGACAGGGACCGACTTATCATGGTGAGAGGGACCCACTTATCATGGTGACAGGGACCCACTTATCATGGTGACAGGGACCGATACTGTGACAGGACGACTATTGGTGACAGGGACCCACTTCTCATGGTGACAGGGACCCACTTCTCATGGTGACGGACCCACTTATCGTGGTTACAGGGACCCACTTATCATGGTGAGGACCCACTTACATGGAAGGGACCCACTTATCATGGTTTCAGTGGTGGGAAATTATTTTTAATTGCGATTCGGATTGTGAAAGGTAACATAAAATTGTTCTTATTCGACTGAACTTTGTACTTATGTAACTCATAGACCATTTACATGTAGGGCGTAACTTTCAACATTTTGTGATAAAGATGTAGCGTTATTGCATCCCAGTTACTTCTGTTTCAAATTAGTTTAACATTTATCAAAGTCATTGATGCTCCTGAAGATGGCGAAGAGCGGACGTGTGTCAGACATGTACACAAGTATAGGCCAATGTTCTTATTTGCATATGACAATGCAATAAGAAATTGAAACGTATTTTATTATGTTTACGGTATTAAAAGAGATCTTTGTCAATTTAAAGTAATTTTGAACTCTCATCAAGTCAAGTCGTCCTTAAGTCGCTATTGATACTGTAAGTGAGTGATTGATAATCGTTTAAACAAGCGACCAGTCCCATTACATTTCTCCAACGCAGTATCATCGGACAGTGTCTGATATGTTTCGATATCAGAGGTGCATCTCCATGGCGTATTTACATGTTCGTCTGTCTGCTGCCACTGAACTGTGTTGTGTGTTGTGATACTGACCGTAACCAACCACATCACCTTCTTAATGATACCCTGTAATGTGAACATATTGCGGATGGAACTAAATATTATTCGCGGTTCTCTTACAATGCGTGACCCATATTGTTTTTGCATCGCTACTTAATGTTGTTTCTATGACGTATATTTGTTTCTGGGGTTATATGACGTCAACAGAGAGAAATTTTTTTTTTTGTTAATGACGCTGTTAGTAAGATTATATGGTGTCGATTGTAATGTAAAGTAAACTAAGTTAAAGTTGACCCTACAACAGGCCATTAAGGCCCAGAGGTGGAGTAGAGATATAGCTTTACTCTGTCTTGAACCTCGGCGCTAGATATGGGGTGGGTGGTCAACGCCAAGCCCCGGCCGCTTTACCCCAGGGAAAGAGACTCGGTATCCATAGCACAGGAGGCTGGGTGGACCCGAGGGCCGGTCACGCCCCCAACGGGATTCGATCCCCGGATCGCCCTACCTGTGGTGAGTCGCTATACGGACTACTACGTACACTATCCCTGCCCACAGTGTCAGTTGTAGATGAGTAGAATGAGTATGGAACATTGGTGGAATGATTCTGACAAGGAAAACCTGTCCCAGTGCCACTTTGTCCACAGTTCTACATGAACTGGCTTTGGGTCTGATTCATGCATGGCTCTTCCATGAAAAGTATGACCTTCCGTGTAACGTATAATGTGTGATATCATGTCTGTGAAAGGGAGTTAAATGGAATGAGGCAGTTATCGTGGCCTATTTGAAGTAAACTTACTAGCTAGACAATTCCTTCGACAACTGTTGTATTAGACTTTCCAGAGCAAGTTTGAAGGAAATCCTTTTAGTAGTGTGCGAGTTGAACTGTTCAGAAACACTGACACCTGACCTGCTTGCATCCGCACACTGCATTGTGTTACAAACAGTAAAACCTACAAATGACTGCGCGTCGCTTCCCCCTACACGTTGCACATGTGTTGTGTTTCTTAGGGACTCATAAATCAATAATATTGTTAGATGGTATTCAGGATTACCACTTGAGCCACCACGTCGCAGCTGGTAAAAGAGTTACCAGAGGCTTTGTTCTTCGTTATAAACAAGTCCAATGTTTTGCTTCCCCTAATGGTTTTTAGAGGCGCTAAGCCTCCTGCTGAGAATGTGGCAACTCCATCCGTTGATCCTACATTATGTCATTTTATGCTCTTTCCAGTGATGCTACACTTACAAACACGTTGGTGTATAAGTGGCGTAAGTGAGGCCGGGATATCTCAGCCTGTTAGTTAGTAACTAGGCCAATGGACGGGCGACCGGAGAAATGGTTTCGATTTCCGTTCAGGGCGGAGTGTCCGTATTGGCCCTGGGGCTCATCCAACGGATTCCGGGGCTCTTCCCTTTGGTGGTAACAGTTAAAGTTTTATTTACATTTTAGGTGCGCTCACGGTCAGTTGAAGGTCAGGGAAAATATTCTATACCTCTACTTAAATGTTCTGTTAATAACAACGGCCACGCTCAGGTCTTGAGGCGCTGAAATGAGCACGGTTAATCTTTGATAGAATATTTGAACTAAACGTAATGCGATTATCGCCATATCTAAATTGGTTAAGTCTTCGCACATGCCTAAAGCAAAAGGAACTATGCTGAAATGCCACAAGAGCGTTCAGCATGAATGCAGTGTATCAAAAATCCTTGACTGTGAGCTTACCTTTAGCTGAGCGTGAGTGTGCCCATAATGGGGATCAGGCTTTATGTATGCCCTAAGTAAACTGTATACGGAATGTTTAGAATTTCGGAATCACATCAAATTACTGTAGATCTTTATAATTCAAACTTCACTTTGGGAAAACGTTTTTTATGTCGGGCTTTTAAGCTATGTCACACGCTTCGTAGAATGTCTCTGTTTGTCTCGTTATGTTCTGAACAATCCTGCGCTTCAGTTGCTCGGTTGTTTGTGGCCGATTATTGCAATTGTGCTCTTAAAATATCCCCACAAGGAAAAAGTCCAAACTTGTGGATGCGTACGTTGATGCTCCCGGTGCGCGGATGTGGGAAAACGTCATGAGTACAGTGAAACCTGCCTATAACGGAACCGAAGTGGACGACATTTCTTTTCCATTTCAGGAAGGTTGTAACTATGGATCTTCGGGAACCCAGATCATCCGGACTGTTAAAATTTTCCGCTAATGACAGGTTTCCGTTATGTTCCAGGTTCCATTAAGACAGGTTTCACTGTATTTGTACCTGTAAGGCAAGGCGTAACTCCAGGATGGAGAACATTAGGACATCAGCGAGGAACATCATGTTGTTTGACTGAATGCTGAAAGCGGATGGCAGCTGTCCCCACTTCACCTACGACTGGTGTGGGTTAGCTCTACTACCATTACTCCACTCTTCACCACCATCCGCCTTTAGCATTCAGTCACACAGTAATCTCTTCTCTTGACTGGATTAAACTGACTCAAGATGGGGCTCAACGACTGGATTTTGTGAACATAACTTATTAATAAACCTGCCGCTGTCATAAAAGTGGGTCATCATGACCAGCTGAGCAACTTTCAGTTTGTCTAGGAAGACATTGTGACAGGTGTGACTTTTTGACCTGTATTTATGAACACTGAATTTGAGCAGACTGTTGTAGCGACCGCACGTTGCATTTCTTAACAAGTTAACAAATTTCTACGAAAGTATACCTTCAGGTCTGCACTGAAAGATGTCAGAGACAACAAACACGTAACTTCCCCAGGAAACTACAGAACCCACCGCTTCACCTCCCTGTTTGATGTCAAACGACTTACGTTTGAAGACCACGGTCCTCTGAGGCGTGCTACTATATATTCTTGTAGTTAGTTAAGGAAAAAGACGTTTCGGAGAAAGCAACTGCCTCTATTTTAGTGTCTTATTAAATGAAGATACGTGTCTCCATTGGTAACCACCTACCAGACTGCACGGTGGTAAAACCCAGAAGGTATTGTAAACATTATCAATGTTTTAAGGAAATCTTTACGAAACTAGAACATATATTTGTATTGGTGACTTCCTTCACCTTTGCACTCAAGTATTAAGACAAAGAACAAATACAACTCTTTTGAATTATAATATGCTAAATAATTATATATCTCGTTCCGGGGTTATCTATAATCATAAATAATTAATCACTAGACATAATCTGACATTCCCTCTCCATTTTCTCCCTTAATAAATAAAAACAACTTAACTGTATTTAAATACAGGCGGAGGCAGAGGGGTTGTAGTTTAATGCCAATTTATCATTTGTCCACGTGAATCAATTAATGGAGGGGAGGTGTCGGGGACGCATCACGCGGTCTCCTTGCCGTCACGGTGAATTAATAAGCAAACTAATTTTGTATGTAAATTATATATGGTCTTGCGTCATGTCTGTGAGTAGTCTATTGTAAGGATAATGCAACCATTAATTAGTTTATGCTCTGCCAGGTTTTCTGTTCTGGACAGCAAAATATATCGGTCGTGTTTTCCAAATGTTTGACAAGATATTTCACGTTGTGGTAGGATCTTTGTAGGCTCTGTGGCCTAGCGTTAATGTAGGTTTATAGGCCTAAAGGGGAACCCCGAGAAGAATTCTTTAAAGCATATTTTGCTTTGATACAGATTTTCAGTCTCGACTGGTCTATTGTGCCATTGTTGTTATATTTTATTTGTATAGAAAACCTGTTACTTATGTACTTATTACGTAAACGTTAAATTTATCCGATATAATATGAAACTTTCACATCGTCGCCACGTTTGTAATTGGCGTACAAACAGTATTACACGTAGTAGTACATAGATACGTTTGTGATGTATTTTCGTTCCAATTGTCACATGCCTGACTCAAATGTTTCTTTAGTTATCGCCCTAAACCGCAAGTTAAAGACTGAGTGTCCCTGAAGTGTAACAAATTCTGCTGCTTCCATCTTTAGCAACCTTCTCTCGTAACATGGGAGCAGCAAAGCATACCAGACCAGCTCTAGAGCCCACACAACCTGTTATTCAAAGGTGTGATGCCGACCACTCATCTTCATCTAATGCCGAGGTTAAGAATGTGTGGAGCTATACCTCCATTTTTCTAATGTCTTAATGACACGGTGCTTAACTAAACAGAGGAAAATTTTACCGTGATTATTATTGTTATTATTATTATAGAAGTGATTGTTCTATTTTAGGCCTGTTGAAGGACGGAAATGTCATTATGAATGATTAAATTCGCGAATAAAATGATTGTGGCCAATTTTAAGGTATCAGTCCACGTTTATTGGGGGGACTGTGTAAAACACGGAAAACATGAATGAGGATTTCTGGCATCCGGATCGTGAATCAAACCCGCGACGACAGGGATAAAAGTTCATGAAAGATATGTTTTCTGAGAGTAGGGCTATGTAAGGAGAAGTATAAGTGGAATGGATGTGACTGGTAACGGGTATTAATAGCGCCGTCAGTGACTTAGTCGAATGATTGAGTGATGAGTAGTGAATTAGAAAGTATGTGGAAGGAATTCGACGGGGCTAAATTTAAGGTACTGTAGACAGAATTTGCCTGAAGCGACGGAGGAAAACAGTGGATAACCTCAGGGTGTCCCGGCCGAGTTTCGAACCGATCACTTCCGCAGAACATTCAGAAGCGTTATCACTTGAACCAACTTGCTTGACGAAGCAGAAAGAAACGTAAGAAATTAAGAAAAACGAAAATCTGTCCCTTTTTATACCACGAGGGTATGCAGGGGGAGCAGATGTATATATCTGCTCATTCTTAACCTCGGTGCTAGATAAATGTGAATCGTCAACATCACATTCCGGTACCCCTATTCTCCTATTCAAGGGGTACCCCAGTACTCCTTGAATAGGAGGCTGGGTGGGTCCCGGAGCCGAATTGGATTTTTTGAAGAAAACTCTTGCACCTACTGGGATTCAAATCCCGGGTCGTAGAACCAGTAGCCTAAGTCTGTATACCGATTACGGTTTCGACAAAGCATAAATATGAGAAGTAAATGAATCTTCACCGTGAACTGAAGCTGTGACCTCCCGAATATCAATACGGAATGAGACAAACTGATGTTTTCTGAGCCTATAAGAAGGTCACACGAAGTTCGGTTCAGCCTTCCATTCCTTTTATGTCTGCTCCAAACTGAGTGCGTTCCCCTCGGATCGAAATTGTCCATTTGATGTTTTCCTGCTCCTCCCATTGCATTTCCAAATACCTTTGAGTTCTATTGAATCACGGCTGTATACACACAAACACAAAACAACATAACACGAATGAAAAGACGAAGAAAGAAACCAATTCAACCCCAAACCACCCCCTTCCCTTCACGTCATCGCAAACCTCCTCATTGTGATGAGCGTGTCTGGTGAAAATTGCTTTAAATGCTTTTTTCTCCGTGCCTGGTCCATCCCTCTTCCTCTGGTCCTCTCCTATTACTTCAGGGGTCTCAATCTCATGTCATGTGTCCGTAGGCTTTTTCACCACACCGCATTAACAACAAAACACAGAAATGTTATAAACATTACGTGTCTTTTCCTCAGTCCGTCCAGGCACATGCCGGTTTAGTACCTCAACTTACACTGCCACCGCTTCCTTCCACATCCTTTCCAATTCATTATTTAGCAATGATTTTGATATTCAGTGGTGTTGTCTTAAGCTTCTGACAACATTATGGAATGAACAAATAAAGAAACAGACAAGAAAGTTATGTCGGAAAATCTCACTGGGAGGTCTGGTATAGATGAAAGGGTAACAGGAAACTGTATTTAGAAGATTTGACTGGATTAGCCGGTTTATGACACGATCTAATGGTGGTAAAAGGTAAAGGTAGTGTTATCTTTGTACACGCTATGAAAGCATATGGTAAAGTAGCGATATAGCTCCACTCATATTAACCCCGACGCTAGATGTAGGCGAGCTGTCAGCTTCATCCCTATAGAAAGAGTCCCAGGTACCCATTGAATGAAAGGCTAGGTGGATCTCAGAGCCGGTCTGGACTCTTTGAAAAAGATAAAAGTCTCTTGCCCCTGCCGGGAATCAAACCATGGAACCTAAGTCGTCCACTCTGTAGCCTAGTCACTATGTTGACTGAGCTATGCTGGCTCATACAATCATATGGAAGATTTCTGTTAAACCTCTGACCCAGTGTTTCCCAAATTTTTTTACACGCGGCCCCCTTTTGGCTTCGAAAAATAACCACGGATCCTCAAATTTTTGCTCACGTAAATACAGTGTTGGGAAGATAGGTGTTCAAAATTAAAAATTTATATCTCAGAACTGATTTTAGATAGCTACGAATACATACCAGTAGCATGCGTAACAATGCATTGCATGATTTGACCTTACTTAAAATGATTCTCGCTCGCTTCGTGGGTTACAGGGTGTTTCTTACTTAGATATTCTAACGGTCATGCGAAATAAAAATATCGCCAATTAAATAAATTCCGCGATTATTTGTAACAAAACATTATTCCTTTAATTTAAAAACTAAGTAAACTTCAAAGTAGCCATTACAGAAATGTATCCACGGATCCCCTGCGAACCACTACTCTAACTGGTTGGTCTTTTTAATGGCTATGTTGTGTGTTCTCTGTGAGGTACAAACTGAATTCTTCTGTTAACAGTTTAAAACAGCGATGAACCATGTAGATATTCTGCAGCTGTTGCACGGCGGGAACCACGAAACTTGAGAGCTCGCTTGGCACCCCTGCAGGCCGCTGCCACGCAGTCGTCCCATAATGTCGCTTAATTGAGCGATGAAATTGGAGTTGTATTATTGAACCTCGGTTTTGTCACCCCGCCACCTCCTTTCCTCCTACCCACGGCTTCTATAGCGGACTTCACAAACATGGCGTCCATACACGTGTCTTGATAAAAAGAAATACGGCGAAGAAATTCAAGGAAGAGAGAAGGTAGTGGTTTAAACATGAACCCTGTTGAGGGTGGGAAGTTTTAAGTTCTGTAATTGTTGGGGAGAATATGAAATGTGTAAAGGGGCGTAGGGGCTAACGGTTTTGTAAATTTTCTGATCGCTTTGTGTCTACAGCGTGTTTTATTCAGCTGTATTGCCACGTTACATATCAGGCGTGGCAAAATAAATTGTCTGGCGACGGCGTGACACGTTTGAGATTGTTTAAGCTTCGTTATCTTAATTCATTATTTTGCTAAAACCACAGTGTTTCGGACGTGGGTTACATTTCCAAGTTCAGGTGTTCAGAATATGAAGAAATTTCTATTCTCTTGGGTTTGCAAGTAGATATCCTCTCTTACCTTTTGTATTCTGGAACCCATACACGTTTTAGTTTTGTATAAAGAAATATGGCGATGGACAAATTCCAAATAAAGGTCATAAAATCGTGGTAAAATTTAGGTAACTCATTTCAGAACGACAACAATAAATCAAAGATAAATGGGCCAACATCAAATTACGTTTTTTTGCAGATTTAGACTATACTCAGAGTAGAAGTAGACGTCTATTGCTTAAGAGAAGTTCAGGGGACGTTACTACTTTTCATTCCAAAACTTCTGTATTTACGTGTTCTGTATATAAAGCTGAAGTTTAAATAAGCATGCAACTTATGGTCTTCTGTATTGGTTTGTACGGGTGTGGGATTTTAATGGAAAAGGCTAGTTGGATGGCGTGCAGGGAAAATACTTTAACGTGTGAAGGATGAAGTAGCAGGGTACTGGAGAAAACTGAATAATGAGGAGCTTCATAATTTGTATTCTTCATGTAACATTCTATTGGTAGAGTGATCAAATCGAGGGACATGAAACTGTCACGACATCTGGCACGCATGGGTGAATGGCACAGTGCCGCGAAATTTTATTCTTAAATCCTCGAAGGAAGAGACGAATTTGGTGTCAGAATCGTAGCGGGGGAGGATACAATTAAAATGATTTGGGTTGAAGTGGCTCAGGGTGGGGTTTTTATTGGCGGTTATTGTAAATTACGTAATTACGCTTTGGTTTCCATAATGCCGAGAACTTTTTCACCAGCTTAACGACTGTCAGCTTTCAATAAGGGAGCCGCAGAAACATCTTGCTCGTTATTTTTGGTAGAATTTGGTAGGTTGATCAGTGTTCTGTAAGACGATTATGAAAGACATGAAAGAACTACACAATATTAGGTACATCAAACTGCACAATCAACAATAAATAATCATTTGTCACTTATGTCCCTTCTACATGTTTCGACATCTACAAGATCATCATCAGGGAGTTACATACAAAGGCATACAAGTACGGCAAATTCTATAAAAAATGTGCGTGTGTAGAGTTAAAATACAATATTGTTAATTAAAATTACTAAAAATGTTTAAAATATAAATCAATTAGCAAATATTTTTAGAGTTCTAAACAATACTTTATCTTCTATTGCCGACAAGAGGTATGTCAGTTGTCAGCTTCATTGAAAGGTAATATCCCTGTGCTGTCTGGTTGGTGTTTATGCCACGGTGTGTTACTGAGTACTGTCAGTATGCATTTGTATACGCCTCCCTGATGATGACCTTGTAGATGTCGAAACATGTTGGAGGAACATAAGTGACAAATCATTATTTATTATTGATTTGCAGTTTGTTGGATCAAATACTGCATAACCAATCTAGTGCACTGAAAATGGATTACGTTCGACCTGGAGGAAATGGGTCGTGGCCTATTTTTATGTGACGTCACGCTGTTATCGTAAAAGCACGTGTGCATACATGTTTTAGTCGGAGAGCCAGGAAGTAAAACACCAGCTGGAGAAACTAGGCATGGATAATTGCTTTCTGCCAAGGAGTGAGAACCGGCACCTTGTTTTCTGTCAAGGAGTGAGTACCGGCACCTTGCTTTCTGTCAAGGAGTGAGCACCGGCACCTTGCTTTCTGTCCAGGAGTGAGCACCGGCACCTTGTTTCTGTCCAGTTATGCACCGCACCTTGCTTTCTGTCAAGAGTGAGCACCGGCACCTTGCTTTCTGTCAAGGAGGATAGTACCGCACCTTGCTTTCTGTCAAGGAGTGAGTACCGGCACCTTGCTTTCTGTCAAGGAGTGAGTACCGGCACCTTGCTTTCTGTCAAGGAGTGAGTACCGGCACCTTGCTTTCTGTCAAGGAGTGAGTACCGGCACCTTGCTTTCTGTCAAGGAGTGAGTACCGGCACCTTGCTTTCTGTCAAGGAGTGAGTACCGGCACCTTGCTTTCTGTCAAGGAGTGAGACCGGCACCTTGCTTTCTGTCAAGGAGTGAGTACCGGCACCTTGCTTTCTGTCAAGGAGTGAGTACCGGCACCTTGCTTTCTGTCAAGGAGTGAGTACCGGCACCTTGCTTTCTGTCAAGGAGTGAGTACAGAAAAATTAAAAAAAGCAAGCATTATATATAGCCCTACATATATCAGCAGTCTGAGATGTGAGGCCGTGTTGTTTGGTAAACACATAACAGCTTTGTGCAGATACATAACTAGCACCGTCTTCAGAAACTGTGGCGTAACTGTAATCAGCCTACTCACCACGGGTAGATTATATCGAATGCCATAGGCGTTAGTCATTTGAATATTTTGAACTATTTTTATTGTTCTCGCCAGACTGCCCGATTCATAGACACTTCGAAATTGCTCTATCCGTTCCGTAAATCATATATTTTTCTTCTTATTAAAATGTACAAAAATCTCCCACTTCACTTCGCATTAGTTTGCGGGCCGTAGGTTAGGAACCTTTTCACTTAACCTTTTACTTTCGTCTCTGGACTCATTATGTGTATCCCCCAACCCCCTTCCTCCATGTGGGCTAAAATTGCAAATAATAAATATCAACCAGCCGGACACCGAAATGATGAGTATAAAACATGGTACAGCAAGAGAAGCACTCATATAACAGGGATATATGAAATATGAACTTCCCCTTAGGAAAGGGAGAGGAAAATAAAAATATATTTGTTAGAAAAAAGTGCCCCCCCCCCCATCCCTTAAAAACATGAATGCCACTCGTTCTCTACCCTCTCCACTCCATTCTCCTCTGATAATAATGATGAGAAGGCCAGATATTAATGTTCCACTTTTATGCACTGCTTGATCCCCCCAAGCTACAGCGCAGTCGCATAAAGCGACGAACGTTGAAACCATTTACTGCCATATTATTCTTATTATTATTGTTATTATTCAAAACTTAATAGCATAATGTACGTTTGCAGTTTACTATTTTACGATCCTTGAGGCAAAAGGAATATTAATATCATGATATAACAAGTTGATTCTTTTAATTTTCAGGAGCACAATTAAAACATCTGACGTTCTACAACTGAAATGGGATCTTAATTTGCTTAGCGTCGGGAAAATCTTCCCTCATTAAGCTTTACAGAGAATTCAGCGCCCCAGGCGTTTTTGTCGCCAACTGTCTACTTGTATAAAGTCGCGCGGGCTTGTGGAGTTGTCATCAGGCTACAAATTATTGTATTTTTATAGGAAGCTGGATGATTCGCATATGTTGACTTTTCGCCCTGTCCTTAACATACGGATTAACATTTCAATGTCGATTAACCTATAGAACCAATCAAACAGTTTCTGAAGAAGCCTCCTTTTTGGATGTGACTCCTTGTAATCTAGCAGTTGGCTGATTGTGTGTCGGAAGAACCTGCTGCCTCCATCTTCAGGGTTGTGCGGCGTGTTCTCTATTGCCACGGCGCACTCAGTGTCCCCACAGTTCCCTCCTAAGACAGAAACCTTGCGCCGTGGCAATACCGCCAGACAGGACCTTTCTACCAGACTGTGCTTTGTCACATTGCAGAAGACTATACCTTCCTGTTCACTGCAGCAAGAACCACAACACAGATGGGGGGCGGGGTGCATCGGTCGCTGTCAAGATATCTTCAGGTGTTTTTTATATGAAGGGTACCGCAAACTACGAAATAATCAAGTGTTACATGTAAATTTTGCGTGTTATTTATTTATTTATTTATAAATTTATTCCCTTATATATAACGACGCTTCTAGTAGCTCAGAGTACATAGCATCGAATGAGAGGATGATAGGAGATAATTAAGTTTAAAAGGCGCAAAAGGAAGCGGTAACAGCCCAGGGGTGCACAAATCCCGGGCGACCAAGTTTTGTACCGTGGTGTTTAATATTTGTGGACCCTCAGTATTGAACTTGCTTATGTCACCATTCTGGTGCCTAGAATTTTAAGATTACTTCTAGAGTTTTGGAAAATTTGTGCACCCCTATATCCAATTGTGAGTTGGGTTCTACTGTCACTGCATCTGTTTGGGGGAACTGCGAAAAACCAAATTAAGAACGAAGTCAAGATTGCAGGTCTTCGGGCCGATGTTTGCACCCGGGACCTTCTTGGAAACACATCGTATTGAGCTTTTAGTATTTTTGTTTTGCAGGAAATTGTGCTTTGGTCGAAATTTTATCAAAGGGCATTTCCGTTTCAGTGTTCATCACGAAATCAAGTTGTGGAATTCGTAGGGCGAATTTTCAGACATTTTCTATAATACCCACTGCCAATAAGGTTTCATTAAACTAAGAACCTGACAAAATAATACACTGGGACCCCATGGTCGGAACAAAATGGAAAACCTATCCTTTTGATCTGTTGGTGCCCTAATATGGAATGTCGATTCTTATCACGGGCACTATTAGGCTGGAAGTGGCCGTGATGGTGAGATAATCACAAGATTTGTTGACTTGAAATTTCTCGGAATTTAATCTGCTTTCCATGTTCCCTGCTTCGGTCTGTGTGTGTAAATGTTATCACGAGCTATTAAGCGTCTGCGATGTTACACTGATTTTGATCCGCGTCCAAGCACAGCTATGTTGAAGCTTTCCTGGAATATTATACAGCTTTTTCAATTAATTAGATCCAACCACAGTGCCAACTAATTTGGTGTGATCCATTATTTGTATTAATATGACATCAGAGACCAGCATTTCATTTGTGTAAAAATATAAAGCGTTACGTCAATAAACGCTTTCAGTTGGCCTCATTGATGAAAACTAAGAGACGAGAAGTCAGTAATGTAGGCTATTGCAATTTAATGTTGAGTAAGTGAAAGTTAGTTGTGATATGGTATGTCTGCATGCTATGGAGGAACATAGACTGAGGGTGCTGCAGAGAATATCTGGACATAAGTGGGAGGAAGTGATAGAGGGGCGAAGAAAACTGAGTAAGAAGAAGCTTCATGATTGTGCTCTTCACCAGATGTTATAGGTGATCAGTCAAGGCAGATGTAATAGGCAGGGCGAGTAGCACGTGTGGGAAAGATGAGACAAACACACAAAATTCTGGTCGAAAAAGTTGCAGGAAAGAGACAACTTAAAAGACCCAGCCATGTATTGGAAGATAATATTAAAATGAATGATAAAGAAATAGGGTAAGAGGAGTGGACTTGGACCAGTGGCGGGCAGTTGTGAGCGTGGTAGTGCAGTCTCGCACGGAAATAAACCTTCGAATTCCCTAAAAGGCGAAGACCAGCTTGACTAGCTGAGCGACTGCTGGATTCTCAAGAAGTGGAATTTAATGGTGTAGCCTTATTGAAGAATATTAATTAGTCGTTGGCCTAAACTTTTGCCCTGTGCTTAATTGCACACCGCGCTGTGATGTACGTATGTGGGATGTAAAGTAGCTGTAATTCCACATATTTCTTACCTTAGCACTAGATGGAAGTGAATGTTCAGCTGCACGCCCCAGCCGCTTTATCCTCGCGGAAAGAGCTCCTGGGACCCAGTGGGTAGGAGGCTGGGTATCAGAGCCTGTCTGGACGCTATGGAGAAGCGCTAAATCTCTGCTTCTGCCGGCAATCAAACACCAATTCTCTTAACTGTGGTTCCTCGGAAAAAGCTCTGGGTAAATACATCGAATTACAGGACTTCAACAGGGCTACATGTAACATCTCTTGCTATACAATCACAGGCGATGGTAAGTAAATTGAAGATGAATTCACCATATATGTTAGAACAAGTGCACTGTAATTAGATACAATAACATACAAACATGTGGTAATCCTTCTACATTTTTCGGCCTTTTTCGGCCATCCTTAGGGGAGATCCAACAAAGAAAAATACAATAATGGCTACTTATGTCAGAGATGTGCAATGGTAGAGTTTAAATACTTAAAACCTAATTATGTCAAAAAACATGTATATATATATATATGATGGTTGTGACTGTAATTACTGAACAAGAGTGAAATATACTGTGCATATACATGCCAACGGGGATGTCTGTTATTAAGATTACATAACATAATTGTATTTAAACTCTACCACTGCACATCTCTGACATAAGTAGCCATTATTGTATTTTATTTGTTGAATACCTCCCTGAGGATGGCCGAAAAATGCCGAAACATCTAGAAGGATAACCACATGTTTGTATGTTATTGTATCTAATTACAGTGCACTTGTTCGAATATATATGGTGAATTCACCTTCAGTTTACCATCGCCTGTGATTGTATAGTAAGAGATGTCACCGGATTAAGTCAATAAGAAATCCCAATGACCCCATTGGGAATCTAACCCGCGACCTTCCGGCTTTTCCCTTTAAATTTCAAGAGATTGTACATGTAAGTTAGTTGCTGTTGTTATATTTTTGTTTTGCTTATCACAAAAAAGGTAGGCTTATATAAAGAAAAATCACAAATAAATGTGAATAATAATATGTTGATTGTTGTGCACTTATAGGCGTGTGCACAGTCTTTGTGATATTGCTAATAAGTTGCATGACTTCTTATGTTGTAAGATGTATATAAGTGAATATAGCTTTGTCTGTCGTCACGTGGGAAGTTTTGAGGCACGGACTAATGGTAAAGAGACCCTGTCCTGAACTGTGTGATGAATCCTTTAATCTAAGGGAAGTTTTGATGATCAGGGTTAATAAACTGTCACTTTCAAATTGGCCTCATTATTACAAATCTAGTAGAGGATTCAGATATTGTCAATACAGCACTCTAAGCTGATGGCAGGTCATATTACGACCACTAAATACACTTTCTAGAGGGAGGTCATGCTTCATCCCCTTGTTGCATCCCTTAGGCTATTTCACACCCCGGCGCATTGCAACTGTAGTCTACTCTCTAGTGGTACCATGAACACCATCACCCGTTGTGCTAATATTTCCACTATCATCCCCCACCAACGCCGCAGGGAATTGAGACCTAACATTATCATCAAACGCATTAGAACAGAACACAATCATTGGACTTTATCAGACCCCAAGCATTGATACCCTTATAACGGGTACATCCATTAACCATTTCCACGTGACACTGCTGTTTCGTATCTCTATGGCCGACGTTTCAGAAGACAGCCGGTGTAACTCAGTCAGCATAATGACCAAGCTACGGGATGAACGACTGGAGAATTGGGGTTCGTTTCCTTGCAGGGACCGAGATTTTTATCTTCTGCAGAACGTCTAGGTCTTCTGTTGGGACCTGCGAGGCTTCTGTCAAATGGGTAAAGTGGTTCCTTTCCTGGGGTAAAGCGGCTGGAACGTAAAGCTCATCAGTTACCTTCGTCTAATGCTGAAAGTTAAGAATGCTTGCATTTTCCCTCCTGCATATATATCTTCACGCCATGGTGCTTAATTAAGCACAGGGATAACTTTGCCTCTTACCGTCTTAGGATGAGGCAACCCACTCTGAGGCGCGTATAAACAGATGAACAAAGTGACCGTCAGTCACAAGTATAGTGGATAGTATTCATTGTTTGATGTGCAACAAGTTTCGGCTTATCTGTAAGCCATAATCAGGCACAGGTTAAAAATATTTGACAATGTGTTGTTTGCAAGGCTTTCTCGGTTATTTTTAACCTGTGCCTTATAATGCCTTACAGATAAGCCGAAACATGTTGCACATTAGCCAATAAACATTATCCAATACACTGCGATTGACAGTTTTTATTCATATATTGTTTCTTTTACATTTGAGGGTGTTATATTTGGACCTAAAAGAAAGGAATACAACAGAAGGATGAGAAAGGTTACATAGGCCTAATGACGAGCGTCAAATTTGTATTCTTTGTTTATAATTTTAAGGCTGTTAAATTAAGGGGGATTGAATTAGGGGAACGTATAACGCATAGATGAAACGGAATGCAAATTTTTGATATTGAATGCGCTAGGGAAGGGGCGACGTTGGATATACGGTTTATATAACAGAGTCATAGTCAAATGGGTCTTAGAGAAACAGGTCGTAAACGTGTGGTTTGGAATCGTGTAGTTAAAGATTGGGTCAAATTTTGGGCTGTTTTGAAAACGGTCATGAGCATAAGAATCACGAAATAAGAATATCTGGATAGGCCCTACTTTAGTGACAGGCTGGATCCGTGTGTGTGTCTGATGTACGTCATCTTCCAAAAGTTTACTTCGCAGGAATGATATTTTGATTACAAAATTGGAATAATTATTTCAGCAAACAAGATTCTGATGAAGGGTTCTTCTAACTACAGTAGCGTTTTCTGGTAAACACTCTAGCTGGATGTCCCTTTATTTTCCGGTACCAAATGACAGCTCACAGACAACAACTATACTTTAAATTTAAAATGTCTTTCCCCACAAGTGGAAGAAGAATTGACTGCTCTCAGTTATGACATCACTTCGAGGGCTGTGTAGAGGCAACAGGTTGCCCGCACGATGTCACTGGTCTCCTTTGTATAGACAACCATTAATATTTAGAGCCTTTTGCTGAATGGTAATCAAAACATATTTGTACTATCAATATGTCCATTTATTACACACATTTAATTACAGTACTTACACGAATGCGAGAAGTTAATATCTTGAAAATGTGAGTTGGTCACGGGACCCATATTTCCCCAAATATGTCTCGCATTTCTTCCTCCCGTTTAATATTTCAAAATGAAGTGCGCCTTACATTCGGGAAAATACGGTACATTTTACGGGTATTTTATTCTAGAACCTGTCTAAATATAACACTTATTTTTGTACAACTAGTAAGCTATTTACAGAGCTTATTATTTCATATTAATATTCATATAGTGAAGTTTAACGTGCATTATACACATGAGACTGAGATATCGTAAATTTGGCAACCGTGTTGTAGAAACATCATTTAGAAATTTTTCTGGTTGTAAAAGAAAACTTGATTTAGTTACTGAGGTTCTGTAAGTGAGGAATTAATCTCTTCACAGATCAATTAATTATTTTGAGGTTGGTATTATTAGAAGGTAACATGTGTCACGGTTGGCAAATTTCTTACCAAAAGAGACCCAAAATCGTTGTTTGTTTTAGTGTATACACACAGTAACTTAACCCTTTCCATGGTGGTGTTTATTTACGGATATCCAGTTCTGTTAGTGTGTTTTCCATGTTGCTTACAATTTCCATTGCAGAAATATCAAAAATAGTATTTTGCTGTAACTGTGGAGAAACAGCTGTCCATGTTGCTTTCACTGATCTTCAATAGAGACAGTGTATCTAAGAGAGATTTTGCGTCTGTGGGTGTAAAGAGTTAAAACCCTGTAATTACCTTACCCTAATGCAATAGTATTCGTACAGTCTCCCAAATTATAATTCGTGTGTCTGCAAAACAGAATGTATAACTTTCAGAGCATCTGGGTAGTATTTATGGACATTGCCCATTGCCTGGCTCAAAATATGTAGGCCTAAACGACGTTTCGGTCACAGGACTTTTCCATTTACATGTATAAGAACAGTTAAACATGACGTCTTTCACAATGCCAGTGTACTGGATATAAACATGGGCAAGACATGGGCTGCGCAAGACAGTTCGGCGCTCAATTAGGCGACGGTTTTAAGAAAGTAGATGAAAATTTCTGAATGCTGCTTATGAAAACTGGCCACCGATCATTTTCGTAACTAGAGTGAAAAACTTAAATTTCAGAACTGCACCTGCGCCATGTTTCTACATTGATATCGTCGACTGCTTGTTGTTCTACCGTAAGAGACTGGGTCGTCACGTGACTGACAATCACGGCGAATTTCTCAGCTATATGCCAGTAACAGACGCAAATTTTCTCGCTACTTGTCCAGCAGTTGTCTACGTTCGCTCCGAGTTCCGCGTATCCGCAATAACGATCTTGATTACTTCTGCGGCTTGCCACACTGGTGATGCAAACCTTTGCAACAGCCCTCTGCATTGTCAGAACAACTGGAAACATGTGACTGTGAAGATTTCATGGAGACACCATAAACACCATAAGCTAATACAAAGGATCTAAAAAAAAGTAAGCGCGTATTTTAATTTCACTTTCAAGAATTGTGTTGAAATTGTATACGTAATTACTTATATTCTCTTTGTTCTTAATTATCTTTGGCGACCGGGGTAGCGTAGTTGGTATAGCCACTCGCTATGGGCTGGACGATCCGGAGCTCGAACCCCGGTGAAAGGGAGGTTGTCCATGCTCGTCCAGACCGGCACCGAAGCCTACGCAGCCTTCCATACAATGGATACCGGGTCATCCCAGGGGTAAAGCGGCTGCAGCGTGGTGCTCACCACCTACCCTCTTCTAGCGCCAAGGTTGCGAATGGGTTGGAGCTATAACTCTGCCTCTCCTCTGTGCCTGCATAGGCATGTCATGGGTTGATCTTTACCTTTTAATTTTTGTTAAAATCTAAAGTGATATATAACAGGCCTTACAGTGTTATGCTCTTCCTGTTTACTTGAATATGGACGAACAGAAAGTTCAACACGGCTATCTTTATTATAAAAACAATAAATTTTCTTTTTCTAACGAATTTGTTGCCTTCGACTGTGTTCTCATTTTAATGATAATTTATGAAACACGACGGGCTAACATCCATGAAGAAGAGCCTCCGACTTGCCATACAAGGAACATCCGCCCAACGCGCTTCTGTCTAAAGAAGCGGGTTGGGCGGATGTTCCGTACAATAAAGCTGAACCGTTTATTTTGAAAATTTCGTGAGATATTCACATTTTCACGGATTTGCCTTTATCAGGACTAAAGTTAGTAAGCTCTCACAATACATTTAGTTATACGTTCTGGTTAAAATAAAAAATTCTTCCGTCCTTTACTGATTTTTGCTTCTCCTGTAAAATTGGGGTCTTAATAATTCAGATCGTTTTTAAAAAATAAATGATTCAATTAATTCGTTCCCCCCAGCACCCACTTTCGATAGTTTTGTTCCAAAAATGCACAAAAATATTTTAATGAAATAAAGAGTTGCTTATTAAGCTCGAGGTAACGAGTAGGCTTAAGTTGGGCATTTTAAACTGTCTGAATTTCTGTATTCTTCATCATGTTTAACACTACTGAAGCCAGTTTGTCTTTTTAAAATGCGTTTTGTCTTACTGCAGGATGAAGTATATTCACTCCATGAAACTCCAATAATAAACTCGAGAGTGACTTACCACTCTGCTTCTCTTCACAGGGTGGAAACATATATTTGTATTTACTGTGTTTTTGCTTGGTGTCAAAATAACAGTCTGGTACATAAATGCCGAATTTTTAGAGGAGGGTGCTGCTTTTAAAACGTCAGTACATTTTCACGATAAGCCTCTATCATCGCGGAATTTTAAATTTCACGTGGATAGCTTACGATATTCATGCTGAGGTCTCTCTACTCATTGTTTCTTTGAACCAGGATTGTTAGGAATCACTGTCTTCGTTACGTTATACTGCCACTTGCTTCCACACGCAGTAGCTCGCTGCCCACGGCTCCTTTCGTATGTCATTGACAAAGGGAAGCACATTCGGCCGTACTGGGTGTCCTTAGCTATTTACAAGATAGCTTCTCGCGCACTCAGTAAAATTCCGATGGCCGCACTATTTCCTGAATTATTATACAGTAATCCATTCTCAAACTAGGAATAAATTACACGTAAGGAACAAGAGTTACGTTTCTCCCATGTCGTTAGGTAACTCACAACTGCTTTGGTTTATCACGAAAAATTCATAGAATTCTTAAGTTTGTCAGGTCATCACTCGGCGTATGCTGTAAAGTTAAATTTCATTGAGCCAAGACCAGCGGAATCGCCCGCAGTTTCCCTGTTGCTTTACCGGTGAAACTGCAAGGAAATAACTCAGCACGCCATATTCGACAGAGGATTTAACAAAAAAAGTTGAATGTTATTGTATCAGAAATATGAAGAGTAATGGAGTTACGAATACAATAGATTGAATTTATATCCATGTTTGTAAATAATGAAGATTTTTTAATTTATTGAAGGACCCCGCAGCAGATGCTACGGACGCAACGCAGCCTGAAGGCTTATTGTGCTACCCTGTGATGAAGATGATAAGGTTTTTTTTCTGTTTTTCCATTTAATGGAGCACCGGTGGAATGAAATTAACAGCGGACAACCGAAGTACTCGGATAAATACCTGTCCCAGTCACATTTTGTCCACCACAAAACCCACATGGACCGACCCGGGATCAAACCCGCGCCTCCGCGGTGAGAGGCCGGCGACTAACCGCCTGAGCTATGGCACGGCCAAATAATGAAGATTGTTGTTAGGAATTTTCGTAATCACAGTCCTTAAAGACCAATTCTTCCCATGATCTAATATGTCATATAAATGTAGACCAGAAGGACCAGTGTATCGATGCGCGATATGTTACGTGTGGCATGGAAAGGGTTAAATATGCGTCATTTTGTGTGGCTGAGTTTGTCTGTGTTCAAATATTAGCAGACGACCTTATTTCGGATGTACGTTAGGCTACTTATGGCACTTTTGGAGACTTTCTGCTATTTCGTTTTCAGAAGTTTATAAACGTAACACAGATTTATAGCATTGTTGTTCCAACTGGAGCGTTAGTTCTGAGGTATCACATTACATATACACTATAAAATCACGAAGAAATTATTGCAACAAAGCAAGTTTTAATATTGGCCTGTTTGAAATGCAAGATAACGTAGGTCTGTTTCAGAGCAATACACATTTGCAACTGTATTTTGTAAAGACGGTGATCATAAACCTTCGGATTTTCTTAACAAATAATTTATTTATCCGTGGTTAACTAATGACTACAATAGGAGCAGCGTAAATAAATTACCGTAATTGATATTCTTCTCATTGGCACTTCATGCATTACCTTTGGTCTTCATAAAATAAATCTTGGCACGGAAAGAATTAACAATAATATTTCTTTTTGTATTATCTTTGTCAAAATGCTTATCTCTAGAATTCCCTATGACGGCCATGTCACTTTGTAGGCTTATGCCACAGGTAATAGTTTCCTTCGGAAAGAGTATACGTAATTTTGGTATAACAAATTCATTATATCTGGCAGAGGGTTTAACTCAGCATGGGAATGGTTTTAATTGAACCCGAAATATCGTAATTAGAAGCTATATGTCTTATTAAATGCATTAATCAGCCGTTCTAATACGGCATAAACATCCAAAACTTCGGAGACTCTGTGTATGTCTGTCTTCATGGACTGATGTACATTTATGCAGATGGATATTATAATCAGCAGCTCACAAAGTTCATTGCTTGTACCTGTTTGCTATAGTTATTCAATATATGTTTACCTCAGCGAGCTGTGATTTGGTAAATGTAACGCAAAACAGGACGCAACATTTGAAGTGTGCATAGGCCTATGTGCTGATCTAATGGCTAGTTTAATCTGCGACCGATCCCAGAATTGACCTCAATCGTTGTTGTTCTTTCAGGTTCAAAATGAGCAGTCACCTTCTTGCAGTTGGCCTAGTTCACTATTGTTGCCTTTGTTGAAATTAAGGTCTGAGAGTGTCTGAATTGTTTAAACGTGATTTAAATTTGTTCCCGGCATTCGTCACTCATTACATGTATCACTCATTATGGTCACAAAAAATGTCCCCGAATCATTGTAAGTTTTTTCCATATTGGTGTCACTGACGTGAGAAGACCTTATAGTGTTCTTATGCTAATACGAATCCTGCTGTCAAACACGGAACATCATAATAGACCTTATACTGCACAGTGACAACTTTAGTCCATTTCTCCTACACCAGACTAGATAATGGCGCTCTGGTCGCTACAGGACTAGCAGGTAAACTATGCGCCGCCGCTGCTGCAGCTACGGAATGATGATGATAGTACAGGGGCGGCGGATACGATGCAGTCGTAGCCGAAGATGTGGTAACACCTGCGCTGCCTCCGTCTAAGTGATGATGGTGATGCAGTGGGACTCCATGGTGGTGATTGCCGCCACTGCTAGCACTGGCCGCTACTGCTGCTGCAGCTGCTGCCGCCTCGTGGTAGAGTATCGGAACTCTAACGAGCCTCTGAGCAGCGTGCGCCATGTTGGCTGCTTCCAACTCGGCAGTCAATTGCCTTTTCCATTTGTTTCGACGATTCTGGAACCATATCTTCACCTGAGTTTCTGTTAGGTGTAAGGATGCCGCTAAACCTGCACGTTCAGCACTCGAAAGATATCTTTTCATATCGAATGTTGATTCTAACTGGAAAACCTGACTTCGTGAGAAAACAGTACGTGTTTTCTTCTTTCTCTTGTTATTGTTATTGTTGTTTGCATTGCTATTGTTACTATTGCTAGAAGCCGAGCCGTTTTCCTTTTTGATGTCTTTGCTGTCGTAATCTTCATCGTCATCGGCGTCCTCCTCGATCTCCATGTTTTCCATGTCCTTATGTTCTCTCGTATGCTGGTGCAAGACGAATGGCTGAGGTGACTTCGGTCGCCCAGCGAGATGCAGCCCCGAGCCGGTTAGGTAAGCTTCACTAGTTAAGAAAGCCGGGTGGTGATGTGAATGTCCGCCCAGGATGTTGCTGAGGTGATGATGGTGGTGGTGATTCGATGTTAGGTGCCCCGTTGTGGATGTGTGTGGGGCTGAGGGTGGGAGTCCCGGACTGCTTCGGGGTGTACTGGAACAGCGATCGTCTCTGGTAGCCCCTGTTGTGCTGTCGAAGTGATTGTCCTCGGGGGAAGAAGAACTTCGCCTGTTATCTGCCATATTGGTCGTAACGATAGTGGAGCCACGTGGTGAAGCAGGTGGACTGGTTTCGTCGTTTGTTGTTGTGGATCCTCCTGAAATTGAGAACGGCATAAAATAAATATGTTTCTTAAGAAACAAGGGGAACGGCCGACAATCACACCGGGGATTGTGATTGTGATAGTGACTGACGGCCACTTACCTTATTTGTTTCACCCTAAGGAACATGTTCCTGTCGGTTCTGTAGGACGTAGCCACACCAGTAGAATTAGAAGAATAAATAATACCTACTTTTCTACATTTGACAAAACTCTTTAACACATTGCTTGGACTCGACAACGTTTGTTAGCTTCGTATGTGCCAGGCAAAGGAAGTAGATAATTCAAAACTCGCCTCAAGGTCAAAAACTGTACTTTTGCACATGCGTCGGAAGTTAGTACTGCCAAGCCGTGCTGTTGCTTTACCGCATTTCGGCATGATCCAAATTCTAGTTCAGGATTCGCGTCAATCAGAGATTAAAACTGTCTTAGAAAGTAAGGACACAAGTTGTGAGGAATGAGAGAAATAAAAATAGAAAAAAGAAAGAAAGAAAGAAAGAAAGAAAGAAAAGGATTAAGGAGAAAAGACCGATTTTAAAGCAAACGTATTTTGACAATGAATTTCCAGTCAGAATGAAAACCCTTCCTCTCTTAACCATAGAAAGCGTGATGGTTACTAACTACATGTACTACAAGCTTTGACCTGTGGGACATTCTCCATTTTCCCGTCAGACTGCGTGCATGTTTTTCGTTTAAGTCTGAGACAAAAACTATTTCCGTAAATATTATTAACAGACTGGTTTCTGTAATGGAGACAGTGTTTTCTGCGAGGTAGGAACTGAAATTTTAAATGTTACATAGTTTAACTTCGGTGGCACAGTTGGTTGAGGCACTGTGCTGCAAGCCGGAAGGTCGCCGGTTCGATTCCCGATGGTGTCATTGGAATTTTTCATTGACATAATCCTTCCGGCCACACTATGGCCCTGGGGTTGACTCAGCCTCTAACAGCAATGAGTACCAGGAATATTTCCTGGGGGTAAAGGCGGCCGGTATGTAGGGCTGACGACCTTACCACCTTCGTGTGCCGATTGTATTGAAATTGGGAGCTTCAACCTCCTGGAACCCTAAGGGCTTGTCGAGGCCTGTAATGGGATTGCTTTACCATAGGATTCAAAGTATTATTTGATGATTTTTTTTTATCTGAATACATTACGAAACGTTGAATAAGAAAGCGCTTGAAATCAGACGGATGTAGGAGGAAAGGTGGTTGGTCTGTTGTGAGGTAATATTTCAGCTTTTTTTTTCTGGAAATAGCACTGGAAACTTGAGTCACGATAGGCGATCTGAATTAGATTCAAATCAGATTAAGAACCTCCCGAATGCCAGTCAGTCATTCATGCGCAGTGATAATCGAAAAGTATAGGAAATAATTATGTTAGCCTCTTCCTTCCAGCAAAGATTGCATTAACGTTAAAAATACCAAAGGATTTATTATGTTTAAGAAAAGAAGCTGACAGCCAAACCAACTAACTTTATAGAGTGTCCTGAGAAGTTAACAGGTTCTGAGCTACTGAAGAAATTCCCCGTATTTTATGGAACCCGAAAGTTCATTACCGCATTCACAAGTGCCCGGCACCTGTCCTTATACTGAGCCAGATATTTTCAGTCCATGCCTTCCCACCCCACTTCTTGAAGAGCCGTTTTAATATTATCCTCCTATCTACGCCTGTGTCTTCCAAGTGATTTTTCCTCTCAGATCTCTCCACCAAAACTTTGTACAAACCTCTCACAGCCAAAACAATTCCCCAAAATAATTTTCTTATAACGTACTGAGGTATTAAACAGGATTTTCAAATTATGACGCTGCGAATATGCGTGTTAAGCAAGCCGCCCTGGACTAATACAGCGCTTATATCGGGATTATGCAGCGACAAGTAATGAAAACCCTGTACATTGACCACTGTGGTTGGGCGTGTTAGCGAGCCATCTTACAATTTTTAAAACAAGTTCCCTTGTGTCACCTGTCCCTCCGTGGCCAGCTTTAATGGTCGTCGAGAAGCTGTATTCATTATGTGTTTTAATTTTCACGGAAATTAACACACTTACGCAGAGAGGACCTTCATTGCAAGCAACTCTAGTATCATTAGGGTGTCAAGAGTTGTGAGCTAAGTATGTTGGAAATAACACACAAAAATATTAATAAGAAGACATGATAAAAAAAATTCTTTTGGGATACGTGGTAATAGGTGGAAACATATTAAATTAATTGTTAGAGCTGGTTACAGCTGACTCAGTATCGCTCATGGACTTTCGTCTTTGATAAAAGCCGGCAACTTCTACACCAGCTAAATGATTATTGCCTTAAGACTCTGTAAGGTAAAGATTAGCCTACAACAGGCTATGAAGGCCCAGAGGAGGAGTAGAGGTATAGATCTACTCTTTCTTTAACCTCGGCACTAGATGGGAGTGGGTGGTCAACGCCACGCCCTGTCCGCTTTACCCCCGTGAAAGAGACCTGGTAACCATTGTACAGGAGGCTGTGCGGGCCCGAGGGCCGTTCTGGACGGTTGCGGAAAATCTCGCCCCTACCAGGATTCGATCCCCGGACTGTCCAGCCCGTAGCGTGACCTTAAGTCTCTGGTAAATTCGTTGTCAATTATATTTAACTGCAGTACAGCAAGTTCCTCTGGCAGGTTTTTATGAACACTGTTGTGAAAGTCTCTGGTTCCCTGACAGCAAGTTAACTGTTTATTTGTTTCTAGAAGACACGAAACTTTAGTAGACGCTTAATCGATTTGTGTGGAAACTTAAATTGATGTAATCGCTTAGGTGGACAGAAGCCCTGCACGATGGAGAACAGGCTGCAGCCGTAGAAGTGTCCATTAGCATCTCGTTCCGTTTTCTGTCTTTGCTTTCGAGTCTGTTTAGATAAAACCTGGATATGACATCACGCTGCTGCGGCAACACAAGGAGGTTAAATATCTGAACCATGAACTGCTTCTGCGTAATACTTACAGGGCCTAGTTACATTAATTTCTACCTCACAGTAAGCACACGGCGTGACCATTACAAATACCAACTGGCTGATAAAATTTTGGCAAATAATCGCTCTTTTTTGTCACACAAAATATGAAACACATAAACTGTGTGAGTAAACGTTATGGGTTTTAATGTTAAAGCAGGTGATTCGCGTAATAATTGTTGTATTTTCAGGGCTTAGTACAGAGCGAAGTGAAATTGGTCTATTACAAAGCCACTTGAAATTTGTACGAACTGTTTTTGTGGTAAGAAACATATTTATTGACTGTTCATAAACAAAGTAAAGTTGTCTCTATTTACACTATAAAGGCATATAGGAGAAGTAGAGGTATGGCTCCGCTTGCTCTTACCCTCGGTGCCGGATGAATGTGACTGGTCAACATCAAGCCCCGACCGCTTTACTCCCGGGGGAAAAAACCCCGTTATCTATTGACTTAGGAGGCTGGGTGGGCCCCAGAGCCGATCTGAACATTTTGGTGAAGAGAAACATCTATTGTCTCTGCCGGTGTTCGAGCCCTGAACCATCCACCACGTAGCCTAGTCGCTATACCGAATTACGCTATCCCGACTCCCCTTATTGAGCATCCATACAAATTGAAATTCAAAATACACTGTTGTTGGGAGACACCCCAACTCTGTTTAATGAACATCCAACATATGTCGGCCCAGCCGGGCTATTATAAAGGGGTGAGAATACTTTATAATCTGCATTGAATTTGGAACATAAAATCTGCTGAGAAAATTTATATTTATATGAAAAAAAAATTGATCTGTAAATGAAATTTTTTTTTCAAAGAGCCTAACTTGAATATTTTAAAAATTTCTGAAAGAATGATACACTTATGCTATAGTGCGTAGCTACTAAACTTGATCTAACAATGCTATAGTGCGTTGAAACTAAACTTGACATAACAATAAGCAGCAAGCTGTGCTGCTGTGTAGACGTGCGGACTGAGCTACGAGCGTTTTCGACTCGTCAGTACCGACTCAAGAGTGCTTTGCACTGCAGTTTATTACTTCCTTCTTCTGCTTCTATTTGTAACTACTAAAAAGTCTGCTAAGGTAGGCATACATACCGACACCAGTGCAAGCATTAGTCTTTTATATGCTCTAAAATATATGAACGCGACAGGTTACACTTTAACATGTGTTTATGTAGTCTTCCGCCTTTCTTTACTTTTCTGTTATTTCCGCCTCCCCTTAATTTCTTTCTGCACGTTTTTTCTTTCGTTTTTTCATCCGTTCATTTGCTGTATGCTTCTGTCTTTCTGTCACTGCAATGTGTCGAATACACGCACCTGTCAAATTATTAGTCACATAATTTATTTCTGGTGATATTCTGTCCGTATTTACAATTTTCAGTTACCAAAATATAGTCGTCGCTAATTGATTATATTGCAGTGCGTTGTGTTTATTTGTGTGATTAAAGAATGGCTGTGCTCTTACCTTAATGTGGACAGAACTCAATCAAGTCTTCACCATTAGTATCAAATGCAGGCTCGTCCTGGATTTCCGCGCTATTTTTTAATTAATTAATTGACTGTATGTGCCTTTATGTAATGCTCAATTACAATTAAATGATTGTAAGTTCTTTGATGTTGGTAGATCAATCCAGTTGATCTCTATTACAGTTCATTTCTTCATTATACTGAAGAACACACATATGCAGGTACTATTTAGCTCTCTCCTCATTTTCTGATTTTGATGTCCAGTAAGCCTGTCTAGTGCGTTTATAGTAGATTTCATGTCTTCCTGATGTTGCAGAACACTCACATGCGCGTACAACATATCTCTCAGTTTCTTGCTTTTTAATGTCTATGGGCCGTATTCAGTTTGTCTGTATTATACTTGGCTGTTTTCTTCCTTACACTGAAGAACACACATATGCAGATATTATGTACGTATACACTATACAAAAAATCTTAATTTTAAATCTCGCTGTAAGATTGTTTCTAGCGTAGATGCTGCTGTATTGGTGCAAGAGTGTCCTCCGTTATGGGAAAAATACGTAAGCAGTGACCGTGTGAACATCATTATGCTTGCCTGTGGGCAGTGACCGTGTGAACATCATTATGCTTGCCTGTGAGCAGTGACCGTGTGAACATCATTATGCTTGCCTGTGGGCAGTGACCGTGTGAACATCATTATGCTTGCCTGTGGGCAGTGACCGTGTAAACATCATTATGCTTGCCTGTGGGCAGTAACCATGTGAACATCATTATGCTTGCCTGTGGGCAGTGACCGTGTGAACATCATTATGCTTGCCTGTGGGCAGTGACCGTGTGAACATCATTATGCTTGCCTGTGGGCAGTGACCGTGTGAACATCATTATGCTTGCCTGTGGGCAGTGACCGTGTGAACATCATTATGCTTGCCTGTGGGCAGTGACCGTGTGAACATCATTATGCTTGCCTGTGGGCAGTGACCGTGTGAACATCATTATGCTTGCCTGTGGGCAGTGACCGTGTGAACATCATTATGCTTGCCTGTGGGCAGTGACCATGTGAACATCATTATGCTTGCCTGTGGGCAGTGACCGTGTGAACATCATTATGCTTGCCTGTGGGCAGTGACCGTGTGAACATCATTATGCTTGCCTGTGGGCAGTGACCGTGTGAACATCATTATGCTTGCCTGTGGGCAGTGACCGTGTGAACATCATTATGCTTGCCTGTGGGCAGTGACCGTGTGAACATCATTATGCTTGCCTGTGGGCAGTGACCGTGTGAACATCATTATGCTTGCCTGTGGGCAGTGACCATGTGAACATCATTATGCTTGCCTGTGGGCAGTGACCGTGTGAACATCATTATGCTTGCCTGTGGGCAGTGACCGTGTGAACATCATTATGCTTGCCCGCTTTCTGCTCGATTTTGTGACGGGAGGTTTTCTTTCTTCAGAAATGCATATTCTTCCTCGTCAGGAAAAGATAAATTGTAGAATACGGGACAAAACCAAATACACACTTGGAAAGAGTGGTAAATGTCGCATTCTGTTAGAATATTTAGGTATAACCCTGACAGAAGAAGAGATGCAGTATGACAGAGCTGTAGATAAAGTCGTTAAAAGTGGGAGTTCATTTCGTTATTTCGAATTTCGTTCACAATTTATGTGCTTTGAAATAATAATTTGTGGCGTGAAAGGACGGCGAGGTGTCAATAGAGTGTAAGACAGTAAATGTGAGTGGCGTATCGTGTTAGTAGCTTGCAGGTGGTTGCGCACTTAAGAAGCGTAGGAAATTACGAAGTGTGGTCAGAGTTCCGTACAGCCAGAATGTCTTAATGTGCTTTGGTGGCTTGGTGTACGTAACATTAATTTGATGTTGACGTACATGAAGCTGCTTTTGTTTGAAGGCTTCTGTGCATAATGTGCCAGGACTATCATGCATGTCGTGAGCAGTCACTGGACACTTTTGGTTTTGATAAAAAATCAGTTTTTTCGCACTGGAACTGCTGGATATAGGTTGTTCAAGAGTAGGCTAAGAGTGTCTGTTTTGTGGGAACAGCGAAACGTCGTTATGCGTAGCGAAGCATTATGAAAATTTTGCTGTGGGTTTAGTAATAACAATAAATAGTTAAAGAGATTCAAGTTTATTTATTTGATTTTAATCGCTGTAGGTTTTTTTTGTATGTTTTATTTTTCCGCAGAAAGTGATTGGATGCTAACCCGGGCGAAGGCCGGACACGTGGCTTTTATATACGCCTATATATTACTCCATGGAGAAGCTAACAATTTCTTAGCTAGTCAAGACATTCCCCGCGTTTTATGCATCCCAACGGTTCATTACCGTGTTTACAAGAGCCTGTCACCTGTTCTTATCCTAAGCCATATCAATCCAGTCCACGCCCTTTCAACCTATTTCTTCAAGATCTTTTTCAATATTATCTCCCATTTAAGCCTAGGTCTTCCAAGTGGTTTCTTTCCATGAGGGTTTTCCACCGAAATCCTGTATGCACCTCTCCTGTCTTCCATGCGTGTCACATGCCCCGCCTATCTCATCCTTCTTGGTCTGATCACCCGAATAATATTTCGTGAGGATTACAGATCATGAAGCTCTTCATTATGCAGTCTCCTCCAGTCCCCTGTTACCTCGCCCATGTATATATGTATAATGAGACTGTCATTGTCAGTTGCTAAGAACGGGTGTGCTTTTGATGAATTTACACAGGTAGCAGCTGTGTGTTTGAAAGTGTGCTATCAGCAGGATGACATGAATTAAGTGACTGTTACAGTGTAACACAGGACAGAGGTAGGAAGGAAGGAGGAGAGATGAGAAAGAAAGAAAGAAATAAATAAATAAAAGAATGAAAGTAGGTGAAAGATTGATTTTCTTTGTATTCAACGGTCCTTTTCCTCTGGTATTTTTTGACATGTAATCATGTCTACATGATTTTAGTTTTGTTTGAAGTATCTTGACCGCATATTAGTGGAATACTGGCCTGCCCCACCGCCTACTTTCTGTGTGTAAAGGGGGCAATCCATTCATTAGTCAAGAGACCACTCTAAAGCACGGGGAAGTGGCTAAATGCTAGAGGCTCTCTATACACACTAAACCACTCTAATTTAGAAGCAACTGCTCTACCTTTTTAAATGGACTTTTCAAGTGTTTAGATTCAGTGGAAACTGTAAGTCTATACAAGCTTTCTGTAGCATCCACTGTGGCTACATTCAGCATCGTCCACTGATAATACAAAGAAAGACCGTCTTGCTATTTAACAAACAAAAACACTGTTATATGTTGGCACCCGTGGTATATTGAACAGCAGTATCAGTCAGTCATGCTGCATGGCTTCGAGTGGTATGGGAAAGGATTTGGAAAGTAGAAGTTATGGCATACATTCGAGCACTGTCCTCATATTTGCCTCAGAGACTGATAAAAACAAGAGTTTTCAGTAAAAATTTGCAGCCTCCGGACCGAATACGAACTACGAGTGTTACTCGACCACAGTGTTTGGTAAAGAGCAAGTGTCAAGGTGTGTTCATAGCACGAACTGCCTCGGTCTGGGCTCATAGCGAGCAGCGTGTCTGTGAGATCTGAGTGTCAGGTACGATCAGGGCCTTCTGGGATGTGGAGCCATGTAAACGGGTCGATAGGCTCGGACGTTTCAGAGGAAATAGCTGCCTCCATGATCTGACCCTGAAGATGGAGGCAGCTGGGTTTTCCATAACCGTAGTACTTACACACCTGACTTAATGTCATAACACCCAAAATACCGAAATATGAATTATTCTAACTCTCTCATTGTGCTTAGCGTGACTAATTTTTAGGCGCTTTTCGCACAAATAGCGAAAAGCGCCTATTAACTTTGCCATGTCTGTCTGTTTGTCCGTATGTATCAGCTCGGCTCCTACAGGACGGATTTCCCTCAAGTTTGATATTGGGGACTTTTACCAAAAAAAAAAAAATCTGTCGATAAAATCCAAATTTGGTTGAAATCGGATAAAAACGTCGGTCACATTACATGTAGACTTAAGTGCATGTACGTTTATATTGTTGACAAGAGTACTATATAGTTTGCAGCCCGACAGCAGTGCAAACACATCACATTTTGTCGTATCCGTGGCAACACAGCTACTTACAGGTCAACAGTCATACAAAGTAACGCACTGTTGATTTTCCATGGCAACAGTGTTTAGGAGAACGATCCACAATATTATGTTATACGAACATTGTCTATCTTGTTTATTTTCGTACATTTTCATGTTTCGGTCGCACTATGGCCCTGGGGTCGACTCAGCCTCTAACAGAAATGAGTACCAGTTATATTTCGTGGGGGGGATAAAGGCGGCCGGTGCTGACAACCTTACCACCTTCATGTGCTGATTGTCTAGAAATCTGGGAGCCTCAACCTCCTGGAACCCTAAGGGCCTGTAATGGGATTGCTTTACCTTTACCTTTTGAGCAACCGTTGTAAAGAAAGCGGAAACACATACACGTGTAATATATGCCCATTACATGTTGTCTATAGAGCTTCTGGTTTTCGAGTTAGTTAAAGAAGAGGGGCGAAGGCACCAGACTTTTTGTATGGTAGTTAATTACCTTTGTAAGTTTTTTTTTTTTTTTTAGTCGTCGTCTTCTACCTACTCCGGTTTTCCCGTTTCAGTGTCGAGGTGTGTAATTTCTTTTGATCACACTGAGAGACACACCACAGTCGGTAGGACTCCTCTGGACGAGGGATCGGCTCGTCGCAGAGGCCTCTACCTGACAACAACACACAACACTCACAAGAGATTCGAACCCACGATCCTAGCAAGCGAGCGGCCGAAGACCCACGCCTTAGACCGCACGGCCACTGGATCGGCTACCTCTGTAAGTTAACCATTTATATCCGAAATATCTAGGAATTTCAGTCAATTCAATTTTACAGATATTATCGAAGTGTTTTGTTAGAGGTCCATACCGGAAAAGGAATTGACAACCAACCGTTGAAAGTTCAGTTCCGTAATATAAACGTTCTTGTTTTGCTTATTATAACGCAGTCAGGATACCTCAGCTTCGGCAGCATCAGCAAATACGAGCCTGTGGTACAATCTGTGGCTCCCTGAAAGTTCAGCAGTAAATCTAAAGGGTCTAGAAACTGTCTAGAAACTGTCTAGAAACTCGGCCGTCTCATAAACGGCAAATGCTGACATGATTATTCGGTAGCTGCCTGGTTCTAATCGGGACCGAGAGACCTGCTACCTTGACTGAGACTGTCCGTGGTTTTCCACAGTCCTTCCAGACAAATCCTGTAATAGTACCTTTACTGGAACACGACCGCTTCCTTCCCTATGTTTTCCAGTTCCTCATTCACTCATAACTGGACGTTATAAAGTCTTCGATGGCGAGAGCGTCGTTAACCCACGAAAGGAAGGCATGTGTTCACGGTGTTGATGTGAAAAGACTGTACTTCATGCTGGTTGAGGTTTTGCGCTGGCGTTTGCTTCTAACTGCTTCGAAGCCTTTGAAGATCATCAGCAGGCCCTAGTCTATACAAGTCGATAGCTGCATGCTTGTTACGTTATGCAGCCTCTAAGCCAATTTGTGCTCGCAAGGGGAGGGCGATGAATTAGCATGAAGCAAATTTCACTTAACAGAAGTCTGAACAATGAACGACAGTGTAAGGATTAAAGTTGCTTATTCTACAAAGATGGCGCTTGAAACCGCTAATGTAACTGATAAAAGAAAGTCGAAATTGGTTGTAAGATTGAGAGTTGTATGAGAGTAGCTCCGGGCCATATCGATTGGCGGTCTTTATTAGTAGCGCTATTGAACTGTTGGGTCCTTATAACAAATAGTTAATTATACTACATTTAAAATTAAAAAGAAACTTGTTACAACTATAGAGGTGACAGTTGACTTATCTATTGCAGGTCTGAAGGAAACAACAATAGATCTGTACCTAATATAATCGATCAAATCAAATTTATCGAATTTTAGAATATAGGTTGTGAGGATGGGAGGAGGTGGATAGAACTGGTCTAGAATCGTGTTCAGTGGCGGACTTCGGTATCGTGACCAGTGGCGGGCTTCAGTATCAGCTGTGCTGAACCGTCGGGTTCTGCTACCAGAGTTAATTAGTAAGTTGGGTTGGACCTTAGAGAGATAGGTTGTGAAGATGGCAGGTGGATAGAACTGGCTCAGAATCTTGTCCACACTGGGCGGGCTTTGATGTTAGTGACTTTGAACCTGCGGGTTCTGGTACCGGAGAGTTACATAATTAGTAAGACAAATTATAGAGACATAAGCTATGGAGATGGGAGGTGGATAGAACTGGCTCAGGATCGTATCCAGTGGCGGGCTTTGATATTAACGGAGTTGAAATTTCGGGTTCTGCTACCGGAGTTAGTTAATTAGTAAAACGGGAATGGATCTTATGGCAATAGTCTGTGAGGATAGGAGTGGATAAAACTGGCTCAGGATCATGTCCAGTGGCGGGCTTTGGTATTAGCTGTGTTGCACATTCGGGTTCTGCTACCGCGTAGTCACGTAACACGAAATTATGCTTACCAGTAGGACTCGGTCTATCTGGAGCAGTCACACCCCCAGCAATGGCCGAGGGATGCGGCACCCTCGCGGTGGCCCAAGCTGCGTACCATGGACAAGGTTTGTTATCCGCCACAGTGGACTGTGGATAGACCGCAACAAAAGGACTTCTCCCAGACGCCGCTGCTGCCAACGCGCCGAAGTGCGTCATGAGGCCCAACCTGCAACAGTGAATGTAAATTGTGGTTCTGTCCTTAATCCAAACACAAGGCCTTTCCTGCTATGCGTATTTGTTCATCTACCGTTGAGGCTGTTCAGTCTAGAACACGGCCTTACGAGTTTCTTCAGTAGTGGACCACATAATCAGAAATGTATATGTGTGCGGGCCGCACGGTTTGTTTTGTTGACAACAGCGATTAAATACAGTCTGCTAGCTAATCCAAATTTAATCTCAGGTACGGTCAATTCTGTGGCAGTAATTACAAGACAGGCAATGTACTATAACGTAACACTGAGGCACGTTCGTGTAACCATTGTTGCCGTGGAAAAGCAATAAGTATTACATATTCTGAGTGTGTGTCTGTAGCCTTAGTTATCCAGCATGCAAAGCGCATGCGCCGTATTTTATTGTCGTCTGTGGCATGTCTGGCTGTACCATATTTTTTTCCATTGTCTCATAAACGGCACGATTTTCAGAAAAATGTTATTGAACACAAAATGTGCGTTTTGATTCTCTCTACAACTTTTGAATGACACATTTCTCATTGTAAGAAGAATTCAGCGAGATATTATCATAAATGTAGATTGCTCATCATGTAAAGTACTTGTTATTCTTGTCAGATTTTAATGAAACTTGAATTTCTCGACATATGTCCGAAAAATATTCAACTATAAAATTTCATGAAAATCCGTTTAGTGAAAGGGGAGTTGTGTCATGTGGACGGACGGACAGACAGACGGACAGACAGACAGACAGATAGACAGACATGACAAAACTAATAGTCGCTTTTCGCAATTTTGCGAACGCGCCTAAAAAGACCCAAAGAACGGTGTAATCGGTTGGTACAACGTAGTTGCTGAACTCCTGCTGGCCTGCTTGTTAATGTGTGCCAGCTAACTCGGTGCAACATCTTCTGCCACAACTCTTAAGCAGGCCGCACACCGTGGCTAGGCGGGCCTCACACTGTAATCTCAGTGTCTAAGATGCTGAGAACTTAGCTAAATGAGCTACGGCAATACTACGCCTATTCCCTTATTTAGACCCAAGCTTCTAAGTACTTGTTTCTGTAGAGTTTTTGCAATTGTTGTACCCTCTAAGTTTGTCTTTTTGAATTTCTCATTGCTATCCCTCATGCTACATTTCCAACCCATCTTATATTTCTGCTTGATTTAATCAGTTTCTTTCAGTGTTATTTTATAAAAAGTACAAATCATGGAGTTTCTCGTTTTGCAGTTTTCTCCAGCCTCCTGTTACTTCTTCCTTCGTAGGTGCAGACATTTTCCTCAGAACTCGAACTTCAGACACCTTCAATCAAATTCGTTCCTCGGGATGAGAGACGAAACTTTGCGGACGTACGGAACGCCAGGAATAATTTAATTTTTATGTGCTTACGTAAGAGATCGGATGATAAAACTTTCCAAAATGAATGACAGCCGGCATGCCGGGAATTAAAAGTGCTCAAAACTTCTGGCAGTAACGCTTAAGTTAATTCTTTTGAACTTGTTCATTGTCGTGTTTCTTTCTTTATAAAAAGCGCATTTAGATTCCAGTTCTTTTTTCAGGTGGACAGGAGGTAGGAGCTACTGTCATACCCTGGACCTGAGGGCCCTAGCAGATTAGAAACATCTGCCTATCATATCTACCGGCGGACTAAATTAGATGAGTATTTTTATTAGAGAAGTAGGACGATGGACAAAGTTCTAATAAATAGCCTCAAACATTGACACACTAAGGCCAACTTCATTTCCATCAGCAAATTAAAGTCTAATCACAATTTTACATGAAAACCAAATTGAACGTCATCAGTTTTCTCGTAGACAGGCTCAGCGTACAAATTGTCAATAGGCTATACGTCACAGTACACAGATGTCCTTAAAGTCTATAATGTTATTCTTGAACCTTCACAATAATCTTGCTGATAAACAGGAGATGGAATAGCGTAGTCGGTATCGTGACTGCGTTTTGGGCTGGGCAACAAAGAACACGTGGTTCAGCACCTGGCAGGGCCTGAGATGTTATTCTTTTACAAAAGGTCCTCCTATTTATCGCGTATCGGGGTCACTTACCTTATGGGTAAAGCAGCTGGAGCGTGATGGTGACCATTCTTCTCCTTCTAGTGCCGAGGTTAAGAATAATTGGAGCTATACCCCTACTCCCTCATGTGCTTTTGTAACATGCATATGAAAAAATATTTAAGGAAAATTAGCAAATTAATTTTTGTGCCGTGTGGTTAATCTTGAAGCAATAGATTGTTATCTGCAGCACATGACCATGAAGAGAAGCAAGGTGTGCAACACTGCGAAGAACGAATTTTGTACATATTCTTCATAACGGTGCAACTGTCCTCTCTTTTCAAACTGAAAACTTCCTTCCTTCCTTCCCTCCTTCCTTCATTTCTTCCTTTTTTCTTTCTTCCTTCCCTCCTTCCTTCCTTTTCCATTTTTTCCTTCCTTTCCTTTCCTTCCCTCCATCCTCCCATTTTTGCTTCCTTCCCTTCCTTCCTTTCTTTTTTCCTTCCTTCTTTCCCCATTCCTTTTTCCTTCGTTCCCTCCTTCTTTCTTTCTTTCCTTCGTTCCCTCCTTCCTTCCTTTCTTCCCTTCCTTCCCTCCTTCATTCCTTTTTTCCTCCTTCCTTTTTCCTTCCTTCCTTTTTTCCTTCCTTCTCTCCTTCATTCCTTTCTTCCTTCCTTCCCTCCTTCCTTCCATCCTTCCTTTCTTCCCTTCCTTCCCTCCTTCATTCCTTTTTTCCTTCCTTTTTCCTTCCTTCTCTCCTTTATTCCTTTCTTCCTTCCTTCCTCCTTCCTTCCTTTTTTCCTTCCTTCTCTCCTTCATTCCTTCTCTTCCTTCCTTCCCTCCTTCCTTCCTTTTTTCCTTCATTCCTTTCTTCCTTCCTTCCCTCCTTCCTTCCTTTTTTCCTTCCTTCTCTCCTTCATTCCTTTCTTCCTTCCTTTTTTCCTTCCTTCCTTTTTTCCTTCCTTCCTTTCTTCCTTCTCTCCTTTTTTCCTTCTCTCCTTTTTTCCTTCTTCTTTTCCTTTTTTCCTTCCTTCTCTCCTTTATTCCTTTCTTCCTTCCTTCCCTCCTTCCTTCCTTTTTCCTTCCTTCTCTCCTTCATTCCTTTCTTCCTTCCTTCCCTCCTTCCTTTTTTCCTTTCTTCCCTTCCGTCCTCCCTTCCCTCCTTCCTTTCCCCCATTCCTTTTCCTTCCTTCCTGCCTGAGAACATCCCCACGGCAGCTGCCCATAATACGCTACGATATGCCGTGCTGTAGCATCTCAAACTCCCACTAAGCGACCCCGTTTGTGTCTTATCGTATGTAAAAGTTACTATCTCCCTGAGGAGGATTAAGGAACTGTAAAAACGCCACATATAGAAACAGAAACAAAAGATATGGGAATTGATCAAGCACTTTTACTGCATTGATTTTACATGTATGGCGATTCAGAAGGCGTCCCTTCCTCAGAGTGGCCCTGACGTCACATAAAGTGCACTTCATTTAATCCCTCTTGTGGGACCTCTTCAGGACACTCACCGCATTGCCGGGTACTTTGCCGATCTGATCTTATGTAGACAGTTCTGCACATGAATCAATACTATCTCCTGACCAATTACGCCTTCCGATGTTGTGACGAGCAGTTTAACTGAACTGTATGTATGCTGGCAGGTAAAACACTCAGGCATGTACTTCAGTTTACTGCTTTTAGGTTTGCATGTACTCGTGTTTTATGACCATGTTTCTAAGAATAGCTGTTATTTTTATGGTCCACGGATCGACAACATGTGGCCCGCATTGTAGCTTAATCCGGCCCACCGGCATACCGCTAACAAAATAAAAAAAAAAAACCCCTTTCAAATATTTTATCTTGCAGTTTACCGACTATTCGAATTTCTTTTTCTGGTATCTGTCTTCAAATGCAGTTTTTTCGTGGTTTTATCTGTCTTTAAATGCAGTTTTTCGTGGTTTTATGTCTTCAAATGCAGATTTCCATGGTTTTATCTGTCTTCAAATGCAGTTTTAGTGGTTTTATCTGTCTTCAAATTCAGTTTTTCGTGGGTTTATCTGTCTTCAAATGCAGTTTTCCATGCTGGTATCTGTCTTCGGATTGTTTTTTATGCTATCTGTCTTCAAATGCAGATTTTCATGCCTGTATGTTTTCAAATGCAGTTTTTCGTGGTTTTATCTGTCTTCAAATGCAGTTTTCCATGCTGGTATCTGTCTTCGGATTGCTTTTCATGCTATCTGTCTTCAAATGCAGATTTTCATGCCTGTATCTGTCTTCAGATGCAGTTTTTCCTGACAACAAACCCACAAACATCATCCCACCTCTCACCAACATTTCAACTGATATCAATTTTATTGCTGCTAAAATTCAGCCGCAATTCTGTCATTAAATTTAAAGTGAAAGGAAAAGATTATTAATTTTAACAATTTCTAATTGTTTTGCGTCTTTGGATTTATAAGCTGCTATTTATGTTTTAGTGTTTTTTAAATGAAAAAATCTGAATCTCAATATAGTTATGATTATCTTGCCACTATGCAGTTAGAGACACAAGTATTATAAATGGAAAAGTTCATGTCTTACAACTGTTTCACCCTCATATTATCAAGTTGTTATTTTCTTAATTTCTCGGCAGTTACGATTAAAATGTAAATATAAGATGGTCCCTGTACACCCCATGAAGGTGTATAGCGGGTGTATAAGTATAGCTCCACCAATTCTTAACTTCGGCCCTAGATGAATATGAGCGATCTGCCTCAAGCCCCGGCCGCTTTAACACCAGAGGAATACTCCACGGTACCCATTAAATAGACTGCGTGGGTTCCAGGGCCGGTCTGGACGTTTTGGATAAGTAAAAAACTCTCTTGCCTCTGCCGGAATTTGATCCCCAGGTCTTCCAGCCCGTAGTCTAGCCACTATATTGCCTAGCTGTCTTGGCTCGCGGCAGGTACTCTTACTTGTTCTAGTTTTTTCAAAAGCTTTTTAAGAATTCTTAATAGCACATTTGATAAAAGGCGAACAGATGGAATTATAATGTATTTGAGTTATTTTACTGCTTTCAGTTAAATGTGAAACCCTTATGACCCAGTTCTATTTCTTTTCTTGACAGTATGACCCGTTCTGACAAAAGGGTTACCGATCCCTGGTGTAGGCCTGTAAGGGACTGAGCCAGAGACGCTTGGTGGGAGGCTATCACCTGTTTTAAAATATAAATGCTGCGAGAAAGAAGAGCATTTATTGTTCGGTGTTTTATGCTGTTTTTATGTCTATATACCAGCGGTTCCAAACTTCTGGTCGAGACCCAAATCAGGGTCGCGAGAGGGTTTTATGTTGAACGTGATATCATTTTTCTGTTCATTTTATGTAACGTTGCGTATGTTCAGTATTCCACAAGTTTTTATTTAGAAGCAAATGATTTGTCTAACCAGCACATGTATGAGTTATTTAAATACAGATTTGTTTCTTGCGTGTTTTGTGTATTTAATATTGTCACAAAAAATATTGGATTTGACAAGTAACATTAAAAATTTAATATTTTATTTAATAAGTAGCAATGTTATGTAGTGTTCAAGAAAAGGCATTAGTATTAGTTGATTTATGGTAAATATCACTGACTATTGCCGTTTCCATGGTAGGGTCGCTGGTCATATACCATTTGCTATTTTAGGGCCACACAGATAAAAGTTTGGGAACCGCTGATATATACATTAGTGTCCATTGTAGGATAATTTGGTGAGTGATATATTAGAAGATATTTCTAACGAAACCGTAGCAGCCTAATGGAGGTACTATACTGGGATTTGCGTAGGGGACTGAGGAAAATTATGAAAATCTTCTTTCAAGGTATCTGGTTTCGTGACCTCAATACGAGTCGAGCTTCTTAATTCTACATCACACTTATCGATGCCTATATATATATATATATATATAGTATCAATATAATTTACAGTGGATCCGGAAGGGACCTAATTTATAGGATCAAAACGTGAGCCTTTGTTTGTTATTAATGGTTATGGTGCTGCTTTTGGTGATTGTAGTTATGGTGAAAGTTTTAATAAATTCTGGGCTGGATATGGCAACACCTTTCCTTCTCAATTTGTTAAGGTTGCTGCCGTTGTGAAGTTAAATTAGCGATACTGATGCTGCGCGTGTTGATCGCTTAGCTGCTTGCCTGCACAACTTCTCTCTCCACTTAACTTCCTCTTCTTGTCGCATCAAATTTGCATGAACACTTAAGCGTCGTCTCATCAATGTCTTAACATCCTGCAGAAAAGTGATTCTGTTTTTCCTTCAGGTCTAAAGAGCTGAAGGACTTGATTTCCTACAGCTAATATCTAGAACAAGAAGCCGTGTACGCCATTAGACTGACGTAACCCGACTGACAGGTCAAGCGGAGAAGATCTCTCTACTAGAACAGGATTCAACAAGTGCAAAAAAGATGTGGTAAGGAGGTAAAGAAACAAAGAAGGACGCAGGGGAAGAGAAAACGACGAAGGAAGAGAAAAAGAAAGATGTGTTGGTTCACTGAAAGGAAAAGTAAAGAAGAGAGAATGTAAGTCTTGTGTGATATCACGCTGTGTGAACTGTAAATATTTGTCGAGGTTTCGAAAGATCGTAGTGCCTTAACTTCCGGGCCAAGAAGACACTTCTTGGACTGCTTGTCCCCGAAGAAGAAGGCGCTACGATGCTTCGAAACATCGGTACCTGTTTACATGTCGGCAAGAAGTAACACCACAGAAGACTTGAATTGACTGCAGTTTCACTGTGAGATCCTCCAATCTTGCAATAAAAGCAAAGCCAGAAAGGAAAAAACATAGAAGACAGGTAGGAAGGAAGATAAAAATTAATTTCCTTCCTTTTGGAGCCTTTGCTCAACTTCGATTATCTAGGTCATGTGTCTATTTTGGGCGTCAGCAGGATCTTCCTAACTTTTTTACTGTTGTTTTAATAATGTGGTGATTTAGAAAGAAAGAAAGAAAAAAGAAAAAACGAATGAACAAATAAATGAATGAAGGAAGGAAAGAAAGAAAGAATATCCAGGCTACTTGCTGGAGTGAAGCTAATTCATGTGCAGTCAAGTCCTCAAGGGCAACTAGCGTTACACTAGAACAAACTGTACGGCCGACATCCACTGTCACATAGAGACAGTATCTTTTATCGTTGGACTGCTCGCCGTAGAGCAGCGGATGATGCCGCCGGCTCTGCAGTGCTCAGTCCGGCGATAAACATTCTGTGTTACTCTCCGCCAATGACCTGCGGGGTGGAACAAAGGCTCCCGGACTTGTACCCTGGTGCTTGCATACACAGAGGTTTTGAAGCTGCATCCCTTCAGAAATGTTTTTACGTGTATAATAACTTAAGTCACTCTACGTTGCCCATCCCCCTCGTGAACCCCACGGACAAAGAGCTGACTAACATATTCCTTGCTGTTAAAAAAATCAGCATTAAACGACTGGTGTTGTAATGCAAATTCAGCCTTTCTGTTAGGTATTAAATGTATTTTTAAGTATTTAGATGAAATTTCTGTTTGAAATTGTTCAATTTAAAAAGGTATATTACAGTTATCGGTCTTCTGGGATGTGACGCCGTGTAGTCAAGTAGAGTTACTAACCTTACGGAGGGAACCTGCTGCTTTCGTCATCAGGATTAGTACCCTGAAGATGAAGGCAGTAGGTTATTTCTTAACCTTCGTAAATCTGTACCAGACTACACGGCATCTCATCCCAGAATACAGTAGTGCGAATGTTTACCACCGCGGTAGCTTAAAATGTTACCGTTACCCGTTATTAACTGCTGATAGACTTACTGCAATGTGTAAGGTCTAGTCCTTTGGATCTTAATTTGCACCACGCGCTTATTTCTTGTTTGTTTTACTGAAGACTGTATTCCAACCTTCTCTCTGCTACTCCCAGCAGACTCTGGCTAAAGTAGATCTAGGAGAGAGAGAGAGAGAGAGAGAGAGAGAGAGAAGCCCAGCGCATACATAATTGCTTTGTCCTGGGAGACACTTTAGACTTCGGAAAGCTTTATTAATATTTCACAGTAAGGACTATCAAACTGCACTGGGTGGCTCAGTACATAGTACACCGCTCTACGTTAATTGTAGGCTGCGGCTGCAATAAATAATGTTAACGCAATAGAAGCTTAAAATTCAAATGTTGTTTTGACGTTTCCCATACCTAGTCACGTTTCTTACATCAAACCTTTCCATTGAAGATAAAAAATCTTCTGGTGTATGACGCCATGGAGTAGGTTAGAGATTTACAAGAGTTTCTAATTAACCTACTGTCTCTGTCTTTAAGAAGGTTCCTTGTCTCGCCACTACGTTCCGCTGCTTTTTAGGCATGTTCGCAAAATTGCGAAAAGCGATTAGCTTCATCATGTCTGTCTGTCCGTCCGTCCGCATGGAACAACTCCTCTCCCACTGGACGGATTTTCATGAAATTTGATGTTTGAGGATTTTTCGGAAATATGTCTAGAAATTCAAATTTTATTATAATCTGACAAGAATAACGGGTACTTTACGTAAGGACCTATTTACATTTATGATAATATCTCACTGAATTCTTCTTACAATGAGAAATATTTCAGACAAACATTGTAGAGAAAATCAAAACGCACATTTTATGTTCAGTACTGTTTTTCCGAAAATTATGTCGTTTATGAGATACTGTGGAAAAATATGGTAGAGCCAGACAGGCCACAGATAACAATATAATACGGCGCATGTGCTTTGCATGCTGGATAACTAAGGCTACAGGTACACAATCAGAATATTTAATACTTACTGCTTTTCCACAGCAACAGTGGTTACACGAACGCGCCTCACTGATACGTTGATACGTACATTGCCTGTCTTGTTAAATAAGTACATATGTCCAGTGACACTGGACATTCGACGCTTGAAGACGTGACCACTACGCTGTCTTGAAACGTCGGCCACCAATCACCCGACAACACGGCGCAATATCCTAGAAGAACGGAGAACTCAACTGCACCGCTGTGAAAGCCTAAAATTTAAACGCTCAGTTAGTCAAGAAATGCCCTGCCTCCTACGCAGTTCAAGAGTTTATTGCTACGAGAGCTCGCCACTGGGCGCTATTCTCGTGAAGTTAGTACATATTCTTGACGTGACAACACCACGTCTATTCTCGTGAAGTTAGTCCATATTCTTGACGTGACAACACCACGTCTATTCTCGTGAAGTTAGTACATATTCTTGACGTGACAACACCACGTCTATTCTCGTGAAGTTAGTACATATTCTTGACGTGACAACACCACGTCTATTCTCGTGAAGTTAGTCCATATTCTTGACGTGACAACACCACGTCTATTCTCGTGAAGTTAGTACATATTCTTGACGTGACAACACCACGTCTATTCTCGTGAAGTTAGTCCATATTCTTGACGTGACAACACCACGTCTATTCTCGTGAAGTTAGTACATATTCTTGACGTGACAACACCACGTCTATTCTCGTGAAGTTAGTACATATTCTTGACGTGACAACACCACGTCCCGTCTGCACCAAGTCTGCCTGGCGGTGGGTTTCCTTCAGATGCTGCGACGGGCGTGTACGAGTATACTTCGTCAGATCGCATGATATTATCAGAAATCAGGGCCGCTGAGACCAGTTTTGGGCCCCAGTGGAAGAGGTTTTTCGGGCCTCCCAGGGAGGGCCGACTGGCCAAAAATTTTTACACTAAATCGGAAAGACTGACTCTCAGTTGCAGAGTGACGGGCTTGGTCTGAAAGGGCTAATTTGTACAATCGACATATAATAATACTACCAAGAAAGACAAAAACATGTGCAATATAGTCGGGCGCCGGGCCCCCTTCCGGACCACCGGCCCCAGGAATTTGTACTGGCTTCCTCCACACCTCTTCTTTTCGGCACTGTTAGAGATTACTGTAGTAATTACTGGTATAAAGACGGTGAAGTTTTAACTACAAAGTTTGACGAGTTCTATATCTAGCTACAGTTTCCGTATATAAAGAATTCACTGATCCAGTTTTGTATATTATAGATGTTGAGGAATATTGTGAAATCACAATTTCACTGACTACTCCTACCATGAACTTGATTCGTTCTTGAAAGACATATTGCTGAAATGAACACTTCTACTAACTTGGAGGTAAATTTTTTTCCTGTCGATTCTAGCCTGCAATACCGAACGAAGCATAGGTGTCTCTTGATTGCTCCATAATGACACTGTATTCGCCATCACGGTCACCTGGCGTGAGTATTCGTAACCATTAAGACTGACTTGTTGAATGGGGACAATGACAACATTTTTTCACATATAAGATGGAATATTTTAATACGAAAATTCAGACAAAGATTTGAAAACCTTAACAATCAATAAATGTAACACACCTTAGATTAAACGACTGGGCGTTAAGCACTCCTTCAGTCTTTGATAGGGGCTTCACTTTATGGACTGTATGTTGATGAGAATTGTGAAACGGTTTGAAGAATTATCAGCTATTTTCCTTACGAGTTTATTCTCAGACTTTCTCAGTATCTGCCCTTTTGTCGTTGTGAGACATAACACTTCGCACACATACGAACAAGGAAGTCTTCTGCGCGGATAGTTTTACGTTGAAGTCATGCCGCTGTATTATTAATACTGACATTTTCCAACCTTCAATAAGAATAGAGTTGATCTTATAATTAAATAAGCACCATGCCAAGTAGGTATGTGGGTCGAAGAGAGGTTAGTGGTTAGCTTCAAGCCCCGGTCGCTTACACCCCGGGAGAAAGGGCAGCCATTAACCATTGTATAGGAAGCTGGGTGGGTTTCAAACCCAGTGTGGACCCTTGGGTAAAAGGCAAAAAGAAAGATAAAATTTTCCCTGTCTACGCGATGAGGGCATATAGAGGGATTAGTGGTATAGCTCCGCTCGTTCTTAACCTGGGCATTAAATGAAGGTAAGTGTTTAACTTGACGCTCCGGCTGCTTTACCTTGGGAAAGATCCCCGGTACCCTTTGAATAGGAGGCTGAGTGAGACCTAGATTGTGTCTGGAGGTTTTGGAGAAGAGAAAGGCATTTGCCTCTACCGGGATTCAAACCCCGGACCTTCCAGTCCATAGCCGAGTTGCTGTACCGACTGCGCTACTCCGGCTCCTAGTGGTGGAGGAGAGATAAATCTCTAGCCCCCTGCTGGGAATCGAACCACGATTTCTCGGACTTCCACCTTGTAAGTAGTCACTGTACCATCTGAGCAATCCACCAGCAATACGGTATATAGTTACGGCCACCCATATATCGTTGAACCAGACATATTCCGAACTGAGGTCCTCAGGGTTCCCTTATGCCTATCCCAGGTTGGGTCTTGACAATAGGGGATCTAAGACGATCCACTGACAACACTTCTCGCAACACATTGTTATTGACCTGTGCTGCAAGCTAAGTATTTAGCACAATCCCCGACGAGACAAGAGAGTACAACTGTTGGTTTTAATTAGTGCAAACGACTCGTTTTTAGTTCATTTTAGTTAATTTAACATACTGTAAGGCAGATTTACGGATAATACCTACAACAGATTGAGCATAAACCGTTTCGTGTAATATTTGTCTTTAGGATAAAGAAGGGATTATGTGTATTGAGGTTTAATGTATGCGTTCTTATAATTCGTGCAGTATAATGTATTGATACACAGGAAGTGTGTGCAGTTATTTGATATGAACTTTGTTAGCTTGCGTTACGTGAGAAATCCCTGAAGATAAACTGGATTCACTTGAAAAAATTTTGCGTTTATTAATAATAGAGTGACTGTAATTATATGGTTCTTAGGTTGAAATTGACGGTTAGACAATAAAACGGTATTATACACAGATATATGCACGCGCATTGTATTTAGATACAGGCGTGTGTAACATACAGGTACTTTAGTACTCGGTCTGGCAATGAGCAAGGAAACTGAAGGTGAGATATTATGTTCTAAATGGTTACTACCGAGTGTAGCGATGTAGTGGTTATACGAATAAAGAGTTCTCTGTTTCGACCCTCAGCTAACGTGATGGCTCTTTTCTTATTCAATTTATTTTACACCAGGCAAGAATAGTTTATCAACACCAAATAAAGGCTCTTTTCTTAGTTTTTCTCATCCCCTGCACTTCGCATTCAATTTATCACTCACAGACGTACTACCATTTTATGTTATCTAAACTGTGCAGATAAACATAAAGTCGTTAAATAACCAACTAGTTAAGCCATTCTTTACCGCAGATGTCATCGTGAATTCAGCAACAGATGCTGAAAGAAATAAAGGAAGAGAATTTCATTTTTTTCTGCAAAGAATGGTATCAGATTACTGAAAGGAGTTTTCTGAATATGAAAATTGGCCTATGTAATATTTTCCTTTTAGAATCCGGTACCGACAAACTGTTTCCTAGCAGCTTAGAGCGACTTAAAATGAAGCGAAGCTTCAAGAAGAGACGAGGGAAGACAGCCAGCCCCTTGCCCCCTCCGACACACGCTAAGTAACGTTGCTTTGAGCGCATAACGGCCGTAACTGCACGTCGCGAGGTCTGTACCTTCCAGGAGTTTAAGCCCCTTCAGCTCAGTGACACAGCACAGGCAAAGTGAGGGTGGGTGAGGAAGGCTTCTGTTACTGCAAGGTGGAGGACATAGTGCCGGTGGCATGACTTGAGTAACCAACTGCGTGCCTTGATCTTTCCTGAGAATCTTACAGTCGTTAAGCTACCTAAGAAATTCCCCATGCTTTTGGAACAAAGGTGTCTTGAGATTAGAGGTTCTCAGGGCAGTAACTGTAAAGGATATTATCTTCTGGGATGTGACGCCGTGTAGTCTGACAGCAATCGGAGGAAGGCACTCTTTTCGTCTATAGAGATGGAGGTAGTACGTGTCTCCGAAGCGTCAGTAAACGTTTATCGGAACTCACGGCTGCACATGTCACAAGACAGCCCTCTGTACAAAGGGTCTTATTTCTTCTTCTTGTTTATTTTACAATGTCAGTGCCTCAGGCTATTCAACATTGATGATAGGATGAATGGTGATTGATAAAATGGAAATGATTTGAAGGAAAGCGGTTGTTGCCTAATCGAGGTACTGTCCCTGCATTTGCGTGGGTAAACTGAGATATACCACGAGGAACTTCGGTAGGATATTCTTTACAATGATCGAGATTCGAATCCGGCACCTCCGGAAAAAAGTCTAAAGATTTACCGCAACGTTAACCTGTTCGTTCACAAACGCCAATGACTTTATTCACAAAAACATGTCTCTGCCCTCTATCTTTAGGCAGATAAATCCCGTCTACACCCCACCCCGTAGCAATCAATGTATCGGTCTTCGGAGTGGTCTCTCTCTTTCAGATATTTCGATCAAAATTATGTATGCATTTATCATTTCTGTCATCCATGCTACATATCCCGCCCACCTCATTCTTCTCGACACGTGGGCCAACAAAATTACTGACATACTTAGTGCTTAATATGCACACATACACGCACGCACACAACCAAATACATAGGCCTGCATACACAAACGTAGAACATTTTGTGTATTTATTTATGATTTGTTTATCAACGCTTTTAATTAATGTGATACATTTATATAGCGTCAATTGATATAATTTTTAGTTCGTAATGAATTGGCAAGACGTGGAAGTGGTAGCAGCCTGACTTAAAGTTAGGTACTATTTAGGAATATTCATGGAAAAACTGATGAAGGACAAAAACTTTGAGTTATAATAATTAATATCCTGCAGGAGATTTGAACCGCATCACTGGCTCTCATAACCATAACCAAGAACAACACACGGTACGTGCTAGCAGTACAGTTTGGCGATCAGTGGCTCTCATAACCATAACCAAGAACAACACACGGTACGTGCTAGCAGTACAGTGTGGCAATCAGTGGCTTTCATAACCATAACCAAGAACAACACACGGTACGTGCTAGCAGTACAGTGTGGCGATCAGTGGCTCTCATAACCATAACCAAGAACAACACACGGTACGTGCTAGCAGTACAGTTTGGCGATCAGTGGCTCTCATAACCATAACCAAGAACAACACACGGTACGTGCTAGCAGTACAGTGTGGCAATCAGTGGCTTTCATAACCATAACCAAGAACAACACACGGTACGTGCTAGCAGTACAGTGTGGCGATCAGTGGCTTTCATAACCATAACCAAGAACAACACACGGTACGTGCTAGCAGTACAGTTTGGCGATCAGTGGCTCTCATAACCATAACCAAGAACAACACACGGTACGTGCTAGCAGTACAGTGTGGCAATCAGTGGCTTTCATAACCATAACCAAGAACAACACACGGTACGTGCTAGCAGTACAGTGTGGCGATCAGTGGCTCTCATAACCATAACCAAGAACAACACACGGTACGTGCTAGCAGTACAGTGTGGCGATCAGTGGCTCTCATAACCATAACCAAGAACAACACACGGTACGTGCTAGCAGTACAGTGTGGCAATCAGTGGCTTTCATAACCATAACCAAGAACAACACACGGTACGTGCTAGCAGTACAGTGTGGCGATCAGTGGCTCTCATAACCATAACCAAGAACAGCACACGGTACGTGCTAGCAGTACAGTGCAGCGATCAGTGGCTTTCATAACCATAACCAAGAACAACACACGGTACGTGCTAGCAGTACAGTGTGGCAATCAGTGGCTCTCATAACCATAACCAAGAACAACACACGGCACGTGCTAGCAGTACAGTGTGGCGATCAGTGGCTCTCATAACCATAACCAAGAACAACACACGGTACGTGCTAGCAGTACAGTGTGGCGATCAGTGGCTCTCATAACCATAACCAAGAACAACACACGGTACGTGCTAGCAGTACAGTGTGGCGCTCAGTGGCTCTCATAACCATAACCAAGAACAACACACGGCACGTGCTAGCAGTACAGTGTGGCGATCAGCGGCTTTCATAACCATAACCAAGAACAACACACGGTACGTGTTAGCAGTACAGTGTGGCGATCAGTGGCTCTCATAACCATAACCAAGAACAACACACGGCACGTGCTAGCAGTACAGTGTGGCGATCAGTGGCTCTCATAACCATAACCAAGAACAACACACGGCACGTGCTAGCAGTACAGTGTGGCGATCAGTGGCTTTCATAACCATAACCAAGAACAACACACGGTACGTGTTAGCAGTACAGTGTGGCGATCAGTGGCTCTCATAAGCATGACCAAGAACAACACACGGCACGTGCTAGCAGTACAGTGTGGCGATCAGTGGCTTTCATAACCATAACCAAGAACAACACACGGTACGTGCTAGCAGTACAGTGTGGCGATCAGTGGCTCTCATAACCATAACCAAGAACAACACACGGTACGTGCTAGCAGTACAGTTTGGCGATCAGTGGCTCTCATAACCATAACCAAGAACAACACACGGTACGTGCTAGCAGTACAGTGCAGCGATCAGTGGCTTTCATAACCATAACCAAGAACAACACACGGTACGTGCTAGCAGTACAGTGTGGCAATCAGTGGCTCTCATAACCATAACCAAGAACAACACACGGCACGTGCTAGCAGTACAGTGTGGCGATCAGTGGCTCTCATAACCATAACCAAGAACAACACACGGTACGTGCTAGCAGTACAGTGTGGCGATCAGTGGCTCTCATAACCATAACCAAGAACAACACACGGTACGTGCTAGCAGTACAGTGTGGCGCTCAGTGGCTCTCATAACCATAACCAAGAACAACACACGGCACGTGCTAGCAGTACAGTGTGGCGATCAGCGGCTTTCATAACCATAACCAAGAACAACACACGGTACGTGTTAGCAGTACAGTGTGGCGATCAGTGGCTCTCATAACCATAACCAAGAACAACACACGGCACGTGCTAGCAGTACAGTGTGGCGATCAGTGGCTCTCATAACCATAACCAAGAACAACACACGGCACGTGCTAGCAGTACAGTGTGGCGATCAGTGGCTTTCATAACCATAACCAAGAACAACACACGGTACGTGTTAGCAGTACAGTGTGGCGATCAGTGGCTCTCATAAGCATGACCAAGAACAACACACGGCACGTGCTAGCAGTACAGTGTGGCGATCAGTGGCTTTCATAACCATAACCAAGAACAACACACGGCACGTGCTAGCAGTACAGTGCAGCGATCAGTGGCTCTCATAAGCATGACCAAGAACAACACACGGCACGTGCTAGCAGTACAGTGTGGCGATCAGTGGCTGTCATAAGCATAACCAAGAACAACACACGGTACGTGCTAGCAGTACAGTGTGGCGATCACTGGCTTCCATAACCATAACCAAGAACAACACACGGTACGAGCTAGCAGTACAGTGTGGCGATCAGTGGCTCTCATAACCATAACCAAGAACAACCCACGGTACGTGCTAGCAGTACAGTGTGGCGATCAGTGGCTCTCATAACCATAACCAAGAACAACACACGGTACGTGCTAGCAGTACAGTGTGGCGCTCAGTGGCTCTCATAACCATAACCAAGAACAACACACGGCACGTGCTAGCAGTACAGTGTGGCGATCAGTGGCTTTCATAACCATAACCAAGAACAACACACGGTACGTGTTAGCAGTACAGTGTGGCGATCAGTGGCTCTCATAACCATAACCAAGAGCAACACACGGTACGTGCTAGCAGTACAGTGTGGCGATCAGTGGCTCTCATAACCATAACCAAGAACAACACACGGCACGTGCTAGCAGTACAGTGTGGCGATCAGTGGCTTTCATAACCATGACCAAGAACAACACACGGAACGTGCTAGCAGTACAGTGCAGCGATCAGTGGCTCTCATAACCATAACCAAGAACAACACACGGCACGTGCTAGCAGTACAGTGTGGCGATCAGTGGCTTTCATAACCATAACCAAGAACAACACACGGTACGTGTTAGCAGTACAGTGTGGCGATCAGTGGCTCTCATAACCATAACCAAGAACAACACACGGCACGTGCTAGCAGTACAGTGTGGCGATCAGTGGCTCTCATAACCATAACCAAGAACAACACACGGCACGTGCTAGCAGTACAGTGTGGCGATCAGTGGCTTTCATAACCATGACCAAGAACAACACACGGTACGTGCTAGCAGTACAGTGCAGCGATCAGTGGCTCTCATAAGCATGACCAAGAACAACACACGGTACGTGCTAGCAGTACAGTGTGGCAATCAGTGGCTCTCATAACCATAACCAAGAACAACACACGGTACGTGCTAGCAGTACAGTGCAGCGCTCAGTGGCTCTCATAACCATAACCAAGAAAAACACACGGTACGTGCTAGCAGTACAGTGCAGCGATCAGTGGCTCTCATAACCATAACCCAGAACAAGAGTCTACGAATTTCCATCGCCGTGAAAACCTCAAATCCTTGAAAGTATATAGCAAATGCAAATTACTCGATAGGGCTGTGTTTGTAGTGCAATTCCACAAACTCTGCTGCGAAACAAATGATGGGTACCGGGGTTCTTGCTCAGGGTTAAAGCGTCCGGGGCTTTACGTTCACCACTCACCTCTATCTAGCGCCGAGATTGAGAATGAGTGGAACTATAACTATTCCCCCTATAAGCCTTATGGTGTGGACAGTAACAAATTTACCTTGTTTACCTTTACGTAACTGCCTGACTGTCTGACTGACTGTCTGACTGAATTATTAACGAACCCAATACAACCACCAGTTTACATGAAGGTCAACCCTTAAATATTAGCACTTTTCTGGAAAGCTTTTAAATTTTGGAAAGTAAATTGAAGCTTTTAATGACGTAAAATATTGTACTGATCTTATCTAAATCTCAACATTTGTATGACAATTTTTGATTTGTTAATTACTTAACGGAATACGACGAAAAGTTTGTGATTACTCGCAGTGTGATATCTGTTGTTGACTTTATTGTAACCCGTGTCAAAATGCGAGTGTTCCTTTTCTTCCCGTTTACTCTCTCCAAGAACGGACCTAACTAAGAACATCTACTCTGTACTTTTGTGTTTGACTGTGATTCCAGTCCTCGTTCCTAATCTGTTTCTAAAAATTACACGACTCTGTTTTAATTTACTTTGAATGTTATTTCTTCTTTAATATTTTAGCTGATAGAGCGTAGAGTAAGTTGTGATGTCACAAGGAAAGCAAGCATATCCTGGATAAAGAAAAGACATTTCTGCTTGTTTGAAATGTACAAACATCAGAGCCAATTCCAAATCGAAAAAGGTTTGTAAGATGTGCGACCTTTACTGAAGGAAATATTTCTACTTTTGTTTATCCAGAAGAGGACAATGGCTATAGGAAATAAACCTTTTAGGCCTACTTGTGGGATTTGATGTTTTCTTGGAGGTGTACACGTGGTTTGCAAATCGTAATGCTACGCAAATACTTGTAAAAGCGGACAGGCCTAGTCTAGTTCAGCGCTTTCGTCGGACTTGTCTAGCTTCGTATAGTAAATGCCCTATATATGAAGAATGTCGTTTTAGGAATGTAAAATCTTGCAGTCTGGTAGAAATCTACTGACGTTTCGGAGGGACATCCTGCCTCCATCTTTTACTCTGAAACTGATGGCAACATGTCTCTATGAAGTGTAACTTTCTACCAGACTACAAGACGTAACATCCCAGAAGACAGCATTCCTCGTCCTGTATATTTAATCTGTTAAGCGTTAAATGGTGCTTTGGAAAGCAGAAGTATGCGTCTGTTCTAAGAAGACATATGGACTGAAATGGGCATCTGCCTTATTTTTTCACCACTTCCGAATGTAATAATTTTGCTAGGCGAAGTTTCACGTGATGACTTCTGCAGACCCGCAGCATTAAAGTGTGGTAATTAAATGGACACCTACGAATTCTCATCCGCTAATAACTTAAAAATAATGCAGTCTGTTTAACGTCACTGGATGCATAATACCATCTGGTAACTATAAAGGGGCACAAATACACTGAGAGCTGAAAAAGGAGGATTATATTTAATTGAGGTTAAGGACTGTTTCTTGCCTCACTGATTGCAAACGAAGATAGTCTGACCTCGTTGAAAGCTTAGTATAGTGAAGCAAGGGGTATTAATGGTCAGCACAATGGACGGATGAAGTCCACAACTTGGGACCACTGCTGTCCAATTAGTGGCAGCTTGTTACTTGAAACATCAGGCGGTAGACGGCCGGTCTGTAATCTTACCACGCACACTGCGTTTTCAATAACAGAGAAAGGTAAAGATACAATCAAAGTACACGTTTTGTCTGAGTACCAAATTACCGAGACGTAAGGGGACATGAGAGTTAAACTTCGACGTGTTCTACACCATAGGTACACAGTTTCGTGCTCTGGCCGTTTTGCCTCCAAGAAGTAGCCTCCACTATCATTTGTATGGGAGGCTGTTTGGGCCACATAGTCTGGATGCATTCGTGGCAGGAAGGAAGTAGTGTGTCCTACAGGGAATCGGGTCCCGGTTATCCAGAGAATTGTGGGTCATCTAAACTTTATATTGCTGGCAGTAGATGCAAAGCTTTTTGCGCTATGTATTTCTCCTATCTGTATTTTACGGCAAACACGGATGCGAAAGATCATATCACTTTACTTGCCTATGCTGGCGTTTCTTGGGATTTTACAGTCCCCTCCTACAGTTCTTGATTTTTAATTATTGAAGATGCAAGCCTGTTGTATTTATTTATTTATTGTTTGTGCAGTCTAGGTCCAAACAGGCTTGTAGCGTCGAATGATAGGTTGATTAGCCCTCTACAGTCCAAATTATTATTGTGAATTCCAACAATCTTAAAGCAATCCCTGTACAGTCCTGGATATGCCCTGAGGGTTACTGAGGTTGAGGCTCCCAGATTTCTAGACAGTCGGCACATCAAAGTGGTAAGGTTGTCAGCCCTATGCACTGGCCGCCTTTACTCTTCAGAAAATATTCCTGGTACTTATTTCTGTTAGAGGCTGAGTCGACCCCAGGGCCATAGTGCGACCGAAAGGATTATGTCAATGAGAAATTCCAATTACCCCATCGGGAATCGAACCCGCGACCTGCCGGCTTGTAGCGCAGTGCCTAAACCAACTGCGCCACCGCGTGCCGCCTGTAACAGTCTTATCCAAATTAATTTTGCAGAAAATCTCTAATCTTCGAAATTTAAATGCAGCCATTAGATGAGAGTAGCTTAGGAAAAACCAACATAAAACGTTGTAAAATAAGGTGTCGATTTGAGCTCGACGTTGGACCTCATATGTACAACAGAAAGCGCTGTCGAATGTAGCTCGACATTGGATCGTTAAGGGTTAGTAAGTAATAAACTGGCAAGATGTTGGGGTACTATGCGGCTTATGCATGGAGAGGCTAGGAAAGTTGTACTAGGATGTCAGGGTGTGAAAATAACCATCTTCTAGAATATGACGCCTTGTAGTTTGGTCAATATGAACTGACGCTTCACAGAGCATAAATACATTAGCTTTATAAAGCAGTAAATTTATGTATAGTATTATTAAAATAATTGACTGTTTTATAATGCTAATATATATATATATATATATATATTGTTTACCATTTACCGACATATGATACGCTGCTTGTATCTTTATAATATTATAGCCCCCTGATGATGGCTACAATAGGTAGCCGAAACATGTAGGAGCGTAAAAACTAGCTTTGTGCAGTAGTTGGAAATAAAACTTGTATGGAAAAGACAACAGGGCCGCGATAGCTCAGTCGGTGTAGCGACTCGCTACGGGCTGGACGGTCCGGGGATCGAATCCCGGTGGAGGCGAGATTTTCCGCACCCGTCAAGACCGGCCCTGGGGCCACCCAGCCTCCTATAAAATGGGTACCGGGTCTCTTTGCGGGGGGTAAAGCGGTCGGGACGTGGAGTTGACCACCCACCCTCATCTAGTGGCAGGGTTAAAGAAAGAGTGGAGTTATACCTCTACTCCCCCTCTGGGCTTTCATGGCCCGTTCTGGGGAGAACTTTACTTTACTTTATGTGGAAGACAACTGTACGGAATATGTATAAATTAAATATCCAGGAATGTCTATTACAGACAAGACAATGGCCACATGTCTCGACAAGTGTTAGCAGATTTGACGAATATTGTCTATACTGAAGCACGTGAATTACGTGGTTACTTATGGGTAATATATTACACAACACTGTAAACAACTGATTCGTGGAAGGCGTTACACCTAAGATATAAAAATTTAAAATTATCTGGAAAAGGCTTGAAAATAACCAAAACTGTTCGAAATATGTAGCCATAGTCGTTTTTTTAACATATTACTGTAATAGTTATGTAAATTGTTTCTGATATAACTTAACCTGTCTTACGCTGTAAGTTTGTTAACACTACAATTACGCCATGCAGCAAGCCGCAGGGTCTACACTATTTTGCCTTAAGTTGCGTGGAATAGGCCTGCAGGTACAACTTAACCTAGCAAGTGGGAAGTAGATTTAGCTTAACAGTTATCTCCGCTTTTCCAATTGTCTCGAATATAATATAAGACTTATGACAAACTCTATTGGATATAAATGCCTTTTTTATTCTGTTTCTTTTAAAATATCTTTCGCTGCTATAAGTATTTAACCAATTTTGCTCGATTAGTTGTCGAGGTACGCACAAAACGCATGTAGATAGATCGTCCTGTAAAAATTGCAATTATCTTTCAATTTTGAGCAGGAATTGGAAGGTATTGGAATAAGCGTATTTAAGTAAATTTACAAAGACCAAATTTCATGAAAATCCTCTTCTTGTTTCGTGAATTGTTTCGTAGACAGTGGTACTGACTCTAGTTTTACGCAGTCCTGAATTAATTCCAACCGCCTCCCGGTTTCAGAATCCATCTCCATAAAGTCGAGCTCTCTGCGGTAGCAGAACCTGTAGACTGAACACAACAAATACCAAAGCCCGCCACTGGACAGGATCCTCAGTCACAGCCATCTGCCTCTCTGTCCAGATCTCCTTTGTTTGCGATATGACTGACATCGCCAATACCAAAGTCAGCAAATGCACAAAATCCTGAGCCATTGCTAACCACCTCCCACCCTCACAATTGAACTTCGTAGCTACATCTTACAGTGATATGTGTTTATCCTCTCCTCGGCATAGCAAAGGGCCGGGATAGCTCAGTCGGTTTAGCAACTCATTACGGGCTGGACGGTCCGGGAATCGAATCCTTTTAGGGGCAAGAGATTTTCCACAGCCGTCCAGACCAGACCTGGGGCACACACAGCCTCCTGTAAAATGGGTACCGGGTCTCTTTCCGGGAGGTAAAGCGGCCGGAGAGTGGCGTTGACCACTCACCCACATCTAGTAAAAGGTAAGGTAAAAAGGTAAAGCAATCCCATTACAGACCTGGACAGGCCTTTGGGGTTCCAGGAGGTTGAGGCTCCCAGATTTCTAGACAGGTGGTAAGGTTGTCAGCCCTACGCACCGGCCGCCTTTACCCCTAGGAAATACTCCTGGTACTCATTTCTGTTAGAGGCTGAGTCGACCCCAGGGCCATAGTGCGACCGAAAGGATTATGTAAATAAAAAATTCCAATGACACCATCGGGAATTGAACCCGCGACCTTCCGACTTGTAGCGCAGTGCCTCAACGAACTGCGCCACCGCGTGCTCCCACCCACATCTAGTGCCGAAGTTAAAGAAAGAGTAGATCTATAACTCTACTCCCCCTCTGACCTTCGTGGCCTTTTCTAGGGTGAACTTTGCCTCTTTTAAGCATACCAAAAGGCTGTTCTTCATACAAACTATTTTATCATCCCTAAATGTGTTTTGGCAAATTTATCCGCGTTTATAAATATCGCGATGCCTTCATTATCCGCCATAGTTTTGTATTTTGAATTGTTAACCAGTATATCCCACGTTACAAAGCAGCAGTAGGCGGAACATATTTTCCAAATTAATCCCTTGTTTTGTGTTTATCATTGGCATCGATATTTATACATTGCCGACACAGATCTGTCGATGGAAAGCTAACGGGGCTTCTGAAAGCTCTGTCTCATTGCACGCAGATATTTTTTTTTTGTATCTTATTCGGTCAAGTATTCGTGGCAGGACCTGTAATAGGCCGATGATTCAGTGACAACTGTTGACTTCGAAAAGGTGTGGCCTGTCCATTTTACGTTGTGTATGAATTGTTTCTGCTGTGAGCTGTTTGAAATAAGATCAATAAATTTCGATCTGAGCTGCATGTTGGACCAACACAAATAAACATTTAAATTCGTCTGACAGATTTGCAACGTAAGTTTTTCTCCAATTTCAAATATATTCATAATGATTTTAATGATTTCGGGAGTTAAATGTTCAGGCTAATGTGCAAAGAGCACCTACCCACTTGGCGCACTTTTCCCAAAATACTTACCAATACTGGCACAAAGTTTACGACGATACCATCAGCTAAGTTACAATATTTCGATATTAATTCTTTTTAAAAAGTATAAATCAGACTATTGGACTATGATGATCATGCATTTAATGTTTAACCTCTGCCGAATTAGTGTGTCGTTATTATAAAATCCCATATAAAGCAATCCCATTACAGGCCTGGACAGGCCCTGAGGATTCCAGGAGGTTGAGGCTCCCAGATTTCTAGACAATCGGCACATGAAGGTGGTAAGTTTGTCAGCCCTACGCACCAGCCTTCTTTATCCCACAGTAAATATTCCTGGTACTCATTTCTGTTATAGGCTGAGTCGACCCCAGGGCCAAAGTGCGACCGAAAGGATTATGTCAATAAAAAATTCCAATGATACCATCGGGAATCGAACCCGCGACCTTTATACCAATGTGGTATCCAGCCCTTTAGAGTATGAGCACCTCGTCTAAGCTTCAACATATTTCGCCGACCCCCATATGCTAATATACTTCTAGGCTCCGTTGATTGAGAAAGTACTTAATGACAAAGATGTTTTTCACAGTAACCGTTGTGAATTAATTACAGACATTTGAACTTAGTATATATAGCAGGGGTGGCCAAACTTGCTTAACGTAAGAGCCACATACGATAAACGTCAGATGTTTGAGAGCGCAAGACATGAACAAATATTACACACACGGTTTTATTGTTACACGCACATTTTGTTACAAAAATTCTTAAATATATTTACTCACCGTGAACATTAAACTTACGTTTTAATCCAGCGGACTCTCAGTTTATATCTTGTAAATAATTATAAAGCTTGAACATTTTTTATTTACCTTTTATATGAATTTTAATGCAAAAAGGGCTCAGCCAACATATTTCCGCGAGCCGCACATTATATGTCAAAGAGCCGCATGTGGCTCGCAAGCCGCTGTTTGACCACCCCTGATATATAGTATAATGCGAAATGTAGACTATTTTTGAGTTATTTTATAGAAAATACATTTGCAGACCGCTTGGAAGAAATTTCACGACCCACAGGTTTGGAATTACGAATAGCCTAACTACGAACATGTAAAAGCCTTGTGTCACCGTACAAATGTACATAAATTACTGTACTTGTGTCACCGTACAAATGTACATAAATTACTGTACTTGTGTCACCACGTACAAATTTACAGTAAAATGTACTTGTACTTGTGTCACCGTACAAATGTACATAAATTTCTGTACTTGTGTCACCGTACAAATGTACATAAATTTCTGTACTTGTGTCACCGTACAAATGTACATAAATTTCTGTACTTACGCTGTCCGTCCTCTGGGTTGCCCGTCGTATTAACCTACTTGAATTCTTTTATTTTCCTCTTAATAAGCAGCAGGTCCTATGTTCATAATTAGATTTGCGTTGGGCCCAGTTATGCTAAGAGATAATCTAAGAATGCTTACAAACTTAGGCCTAAATAGGCCCCATGCTGGGACCAGCACTAGCAAATGTAAAAGAGATTTATAATAATGAGAAGATGAAAATAATGAATTGTTGAACCTTTGTTGGTATTTACGTCGGAACCTGTTACTATGACGTAGAAGTTTCTAAAGGCTCAATGTAGGCCCTGTACGCATACAATAGAACGATTTTGCGGGTTGTTTTGTACGAGTATAATACGTGGTTTGTTATTTTGAGAGAATATCAATTAAAGGCGTCTCAAAAACTGTCGACAAACTCATAGGACTGAAGAGCCATGGAGCAAGTGGGTAATTTAACGTATTACATAAGAGGAAACAGTGCTTTGTGAGGAAATTTAATATGGGGCGGGATGACGAAATTAAGGGTCTTGCTATGCAGTGTGTATGTTTTGGCTAGGATGGACCAGAAAAAGTACACATGCTACAGAAATTTGTTGCTAAACATTTCGGAAAACGTCCACTGGGGAGACTGAAAAGGAGATTACAAGATGATTTTAAGGTAGCTTTTGGGGCCACAGGATTTGACTGTGCGAGCGGATGGAACTGTTTCAGGATCGTGTCCCGAGACGATGTTCGGATCCCTATACTCTTAATGTTAATTTTCTATTTATTCTTATACGATGAATTAGTTGTCTCCCGGCAGAATCCTTTGTGGTCGCATTTCATGAATTCCCCTGGTTTCTGGTGAAAGTCTGCGACAGCATTGCTCAGAGGCGGTATAAAGAATTTCGTAATTTGTACAGGCCACATAACGTTATGATATCGAGTAAATCGAGAAAAATGAAATCGGTGGTTTCATGCAGCATGCATGGGGACATGAGAAATGAGGGCTATGTTACAGTATTTTAGCCGGAAAATCCGAAAGGAATTTTTTTTTTGTGGCGCAATAGCCCAAGTCGGGCCTAGGGCGCGTGTTTTTTTAGGTTTCTAGATCACACACAGTTAGACACACACACACACCCAGTAGGACTCCTCTGACTGAGTGATCAGCACGTCGCAGAGACCGTTACCTACAAACACACAACAGACGAACATCCATGGCCTCAGCTGGATTCGAGCCCGGATCCCAACAATCAAGCGGCTTCAGACCTACGCTGGAGGGAAGGTTACCACATTGAAAGCGCGTTATGTAGGCCTGTGTTGGAGGATAATATTAAAAAGCACGTTACAGAGCCGGGATATGGAATATGAACTGAATTCAAGTGACACAGGAAAGGAGCCAGTTGCGAGAATCTGTGATAGTGGTGATTGACCTTACGGTTCGATATAAGCATGATATTGTTTGGCTAGATGAGTAACTGACGGCGTTTCAAGCTAGACCGAGCCACTTGTGTTACTGTATCATCTGCAGCTTGGTGTGTGGGACAGGGTGCAGGGTTCGCACCTTGATCAGTACGCTGTGTGTTGCTGAGGCTAGTGCTGCTAATGAGCGTTTCAGTTGTGTTTGAATGATTCCTGCCTGAAGTTTCACACGTTTATGGGTTCCAATTACGTAAGCAACGTAACCTTTTACATGTTTTCTGTGCTCGATATACGTTCAAGGTAATGTTTACTCGTTTCCAACGTATTTCAGACGTTCCTTTTATAAGGGCATAGCAGTTTCATAACGTTTACGCGTCCGGTACCCCCGGACAGTCATAATGCCGGTAGTCCCGGACAATTTACGTCATTTTTTTATCATATTTCAGATTAACCGTAAATACTTAAGAGTGCCGAAATTCAAGGATGAAAATCCTGAGAGGGACACGAGAGGGAGGTAAAGCAATCCCATTACAGGCCTGGACAGGCCCTTAGGGTTCCAGGAGGTTGAGGCTCCCAGATTTCTAGACAGTCGGCACATGAAGGTGGTAAGGTTGTCAGCACCGGCCGCCTTTACCCCCCATGAAATTTTCCTGGTACTCATTTCTGTTAGAGGCTGAGTCGACCCCAGGGGCCATAGTGCGACCAAAATGAATTATGTCCATGAAAAATTCCAATGACACCATAGGGAATCGAACCCGCGACCTACGAGGAGGGAGAGTGGCATGAAATAAAGGAGCAAAGTCGTCCCAGTCCGAGCCATGAAGGAATATGGCGGGGAGGGGTGTAGAGGTATAGCTTCACTCTTTCTTAACTTCAACACTGGATGAAGGTGAGTGTTTAACTTCACGTCCCGGCCGCTTTACCTCCGGGAAAAACCCCGGAATTTATTGAATAGACAGCTGGGTGGATCGCAGAACCGGTCTAGGCGTTTTTGGAGAAAAGAAAAAATCTTGCCCATACAGGTTTTCGAACCTTGGATCGTCCAGCCAGTAGCCTAATAGCTGTACTAACTGCGCTACCCCGGTTCTTGATGACATGAAGTAAGATTGACGAAAACAGATATTGAAGGAAATGTCACAGCAAGAAGCCACTCAGTCTTTCAGTGTACCGAAAGTTCACTTCAGGATATGTTGACAAGTATAAGACGCGGAATTGAGGAAAAACTGACGTGAAATTTTGGCAAAGTTGAAAATACTTTTTTTTAAGAGACGGCGTCACATTTGGTCAGTCACGGTAAAGGAATACACAGCTATTTAATGCATTTTTATAAGTAAGGAGTTCTTAACAAAGGCACGTGACTTGGCCGAAGACGTGCTTATTTCTCGTACATTTAACAACAAAACAAATCTGCCGGAAAATATTTATTTATCAGCTCACAAGCTGGCATCATTCATTCCGTAGTCTGCCTTACGACAGGTCCATAGTCTCTCCCAGAGCGAATTCGCCACAGACTGCGATCTAGTGCTTCCTCCTTCAATTTCCAATATCCTCTCTTTTCCTTATGGTTATCCAGTAGCTGCTTACATCTACTTCCTCATATTTCCGTCACTTCTATCCTTCCCTCTATCTTTCCTTCAATAGCGTGTTTTAGAAGGCAGTTCCTACCAATATGTGACCAATCTAATTAGCCTTTCTTCGTTTTATTGTATGTACGATATTCCTCTCCTCCTTGACTCTGTGTAATACTTCTTCAGTGACTGACATCCTTATGCCATCAACAAGCAGTGACCATCGCATGGGAGACTCCCTGACGGCAGGCAGCATAAACTAAGTTCCAGGAAAAGAGGCAGCGTTTAAAGTGAAATACTTGCCTCAAGTTTTCCCAGAATGAGTCGGAGAAGAAATAAGTCAGCCGTGTTATAAAACACCAAAATAGGCAAAGGAACAAACATGCAACAAATAAATAAAAAGGATGTAAGAAGAAACTGTACTTCGGAGAAGAAACCTCGACTGAGGCGGAAGAGAAAACACTGGACATTACTAATGGAGAGTAATTCGTAGAAGACTGGATTCTCTGTAGCCTATCCGATGTCAAGAATGGGGCCTCGAAAATGTTATTGAACTTGAAGGGCTTGCTGGTGACTTTTGTAAATTGCTGTATGAGCTTGTGCTATTTTGAAATGATCAGAATAAATCGTATTTTCATATCTGGGGTTACTGGCCGAAATTGGAAAATCAACAAAGAACAGGCATGTCATATATGGTTTCTTTCTTAATGCAAGATACAAGTACATCTTGGCGCAGCTTCACATTGACAAGTTTTGCTTTGAGATAAAATCACACTTAGTTGAAGCAAGAAACTTGTGGGGCAACCGGACTTTTCCCTGGCTTCTAATTGGCCATCAGGCTGTTGACTCGGCAGAGTAATGAACAAAATTTGAATTTAATTTTGTCACACGGCGTATTTATGCGTCTCTTCTGATTCTCACACTAAACCGAGCATATTTCCCTAAACAACATTAACTCTTTGGCCGTTATTATGAAGAGAGGTTGTGTTCTCTGTGCGGTAGGGACTGAATTTGAAATATTATATCGATGGGTTTTAGACCTTTGGCTCAGTCGGTTATTCACCGACTTCTTACCGCGGAGGTCCGGCTTTAATCCCAGGCGAGTCCCTGTGGTATTTTTGGTGGATAAAGTGACCTGGCATAGGTTTTAATTCGAGTACTTTGGTCTTCGTCAGCCAGTTATTATTCCGCCACTCCGTACACGTCTTCATCTTAATGCTGCTCTTATCAAAATGGTAACCGGGCGAAGGCTGGAACCTTCAAACAAAGAAATCTCTTCGAATTGGACGACATGGATGAAAAGTTCTTTCTCGTTGTCCATGCCCATACAATGTTATTTATTTATTTAATAATTTGGGTAACTTGTGAATTTCATGTGGTTGCTTTTATGTAGGCGTGTGTACGGCACATTAGAATAATTTATCCTGACCGTGGTCTGTGTGCACATATAGACAAGTTCTTTGTGAACGATTGCCCGCACGCCGGGTTTGTCCTGCAAAGTTAGTTTTGCCCTTGGCGATACTCAATCGGCCAAGTACTGACAAGTTGCTTTGTTCGTTCTTTAGTCGTCATCCGCACTGTGGAGAATGTAACTTACTGTAATTTCAAAAATTTACTTTGCAGACAGATAATCCAGATTTTTTTGGGGGAATTCAGATGTTGGTATCCCTAGAACACCTTTGTACATGCTGTTATATTTAGGCCTACAGTATTTGAAATTGAATGTGTACATTAAAAGGCTGAAAATTCCGTTTAATGAGTGTCGTAACACCTTAAGAACACCAGTGACATTGTAGGATGTCCTGTCCTTGTTAATTAAATGGTCTGGCGTAATTCTTATGCTAGCTAGTTTAGGGTTTTTTTTTCATAAATGAAGTTCAGCATTTCGGTATAAAAACCTGCACGAAAGAGATCACTTAGAAGGTATATACAGGGCATACACAAAAGAATGGTGCGGTTTCAATAGTATTCACTATTGAAACCGCACCATTTTTTGTGTATACCCTGTACATAGGTGGAGTACAATATTAAAATGAAACTCAAAGAAGTAAGATGGAAGATGAAGAGAGGGTTCTTTGGCCTCGAAATAGTAAATAGTGGCGAGCTCTTGTGCACACGGCTTTGAACCTTCAGGTTCCATAAAATGGAGGGAATATCTTGACGTCTTGAGCGTCTGTTCACTTCTCAGGCACTCTGTTTTAAGGACTTACTTTCTGTGTTCAGTCAGGAAGCATAATTATTAGATATTTAGCAATATTTTAATTAAACGGAATGTTCCTCTCGAGATTCTGTGGCCTTCGGTAGCTTAGAAATAAATTCGTTCATCCCCAAAGTAAAATAATAACCTTGAACTTCTAACGTTGAAAATTAAGTAGCAAAACTTTTCAACTGAAGCTCTTGCTTTTTATATGCATGTCACTGAGCGTTGACGTGCACTGGTGGCGTACGTAGTAGGTGTTGGTTACTGTATGTACCACTTGCTTTAACGTTCATGAAATGGGCATTTATATGCATGTCACTGAGCGTTGACGTGCACTGGTGGCGTACGTAGTAGGTGTTGGTTACTGTATGTACCACTTGCTTTAACGTTCATGAAATGGGCATTTATCCAGCACAGTGTATTTGAGGGTTTTGTATATGACTCTCAGAATTAACAGCAGTTTTGTCCCAAAACAGCATTAATCTACTGGCCTTACTCTTTGATAAGCTGTGTGTTTATTACGAGATATGAATAATTCTTGAAACACTGTTTTATGAACTTCAGGTTGCAGAAGGTTTAGTCTATTACTTTTTAGGCCTAACATTATGGTAAATCGTCCAGGTGAATGGTAAACACATAGGTCTGTCACCTATTCTAACATTCAATAATTCGGACTTTTCCATAGATTATTTATAAGTCTATCTTTTTATCACAATCAATAGCATTTATATTTCTAAATTTACTACTGTTTTTGTTAAGAGAAATTTTGTGTATTTTCTTGTACGTGGGGCAGACTTTTAAAAAAAGTTAATTGCTTGAAATTGAACCCTCATTGGTTAAATGTATCCGAGGTTTCTTTTATTTAGTTAGCAGGCTTATGACCTTATTTTGTTAGTGTGCATCCATGGACACTTACTATTAATTTTTTTGGCAAATCATTATTAGGTCCCTGAACTATCACATAAGAGAGAACAGAACATATCATATAAAAATTCTACTGAAATTCTTAAATTATTATCCGTTGCTATAAACCCAGGGTGTATGGCCTCAAATTTTGTATTTCGAACGTGAAAATAATCCTGCGAAAAAAATTTTTTTCTCTCTTTCCTGACAGTAATGTTTATCGTATTACATTTCAGAAAGACGAGGTGTTTTAAGGCTTTATTAAGGGAACAGTAGGCCAGCTACCAGTGTTATTTACACAAGTTCCCAAATCACATGTGCTATTTTATATAAAAGAAGTATTTATTTTATAATAGATCTTGTGAACAAGCTTGTCCATCAGCATCCCAGATGTTTCAGGGGAGGAGGAGGAAAATTTAATTCGTAATATTCTCTTCCAATAGGCCCTGATTAATGGGGATTGTTTCGTGAAAAATTTACTGTTATTGAGACGGTAAAGGAATTCTGTGCTCTTTAAAACTCGAAGTTTCCTGCCTCCATCAATGAAACTTGAATCCGAATTAAAACCTCGCCTTTATTTAAAATTTATTTTAGAAGTTTAGGCTACACCCACTACACCGATATCAATCATGTTTCCCTTCCTTATAGGTTTTTGACTAAAATGTTGAGAATATTTCTTATTTCCCGATGCTAGGGCTGTTAGATCTAAGTACTGTCTCTATAAGCTTAATTTAATCCCCCTACTAATAAGTTGTTGTGCGAAGCATAATACAAATTATAAAACTCCTCACTATTTAATTTTCTTCGTCTTATTTTTATTTCCTTTTGCTTATATTCAAGTATTCTATTCACCGCAATGTTCTAAAGCACCTAAATCTGTGAATAATTCTGTGTTCTTGGATACGACGCCTTGCACTTCAGTAGCTACGTACAGAAGTACACAAAGTTACGTCCGCCTTCGCAGTTTACACTTAATCCAGCTATTCACTTACACGTCTGTTGCCTGTTTTTCAGGCTTTGAGTTTTTAATTAAAAACGGGTAAAATTTAAGAGTCTAAAGGAAATGAAAGCACACATTCACAAAAAAGTTAATCTGCTCTAAATTTCGCCGGTCATTTCGCTCTGTGCTAAACGTTCAGAGTAGTAATTTGTAGCTCGCTGTTCCTCTAAATACCCGTGTTCACTAGTACGCCTGCTGCTTTGCTCCATAGGAAGATTAATTGTCAGTATCGTCGTGAGTCTCACATGCAACCCCTCGTAAGGGACGGACTCTTACCTGGACAGCATGGCGGTGTCCGCGCAGGGATGCAGGGTTGCAGTAGACGCTTCGACGACGCTCGGATGCTGGAGCGGGGTTTGTTGTAAGGCGCCCAGAGAAGCGTTTAACTTCTTAGACGGTTCAGTCCTGCTTAATATACTGGATATTGAGAACGATGTGTATAGAGGTGAAGAGGCTTTTGCTTGCACGTTAGACGTAGGTGACCCGACTCTGGGGCCTGACGGGGACTTTCTGTTGGGACTGTCTGGAGGTGACGATGATGTCCGACTGATTGGGTGGAATGATATTGGGCCTGTAGTACTTGTTGAAGTGGTGATATGGTGATGTGGTGACGGTCCTGGTGATCCCATCGCTGATGAACACTGACTGGTTTCCGGCGTACTGACAACTGAAACCTCGATTTCTCGCTGTTCACTCATTCTTCAGTTCCTTTTGTTGCTGGTGGTCATTATTTTACGATTATTCTGTCATGATAACTTCTACTCATTTTATCTCCTCATAAATTGAAAGTAATAAACGCAGTACAAATCCAACAAATTCAAAACGCAGCCCTACGTCGCTCCACAATGGTTTAAGTTACTGCAGTCGTACATGTGTGTGTTTCTCCTCTGTCCATAACCACGAATAAGATTTGTTTTGCTTACATGTCCTTCAGGCTTTCTGATAACTTTCAATTCAAAGTTACTGTAACACCGAAAACGTATGTTTATGATATTGCAAGAACTCTGATGACACATACTATTATAAACTAAAGACCTTTGATGATATTGAATTAATTTTTCGTAATAAGTTATGTAAAAGTCACTTTGGTTATGTCTTTTAGCACTAAACCACGAGATATTCACTGTTTTGGTATAGAGTATATAAGCTTAATAAATATTTTGGTTTAAGTTAGGAACTCGTTATGATAAAGAGATAACACATGACCTTCGTCGATAAACGTTTCTTGACTGTAATTTGTTTCATTGTACTTCTGTTGTACGGAGTTTTAAGCTACGTGACGTCACTTACCGGAAGTAGTATGGCACGTTTTGTGTCCGTAACTTGTATATCGGTGGTTTGAAACATTGCACTATCAACAGCATGTGTAGAACCGCCTGTCTGTCTGTCTGTCTGTTATCTCTGCACGCCGTCACACGCTGCTAGATAGCGTCCGTGTAGTACACAGCCAAGCCAACGACTAAACACACCATCCCTTAGAAACAACCCCTGTCCGGTCAGTGAACATCCGACGGCCAGTCCCCGAGTCGCGCGAGCAAACCGCCACTACAATATTTCAACTGTCCCACCCTTAACTTTTACCAACTCTGCACCACATAACATCCCTGCTTCTTATCTTCATGCCCTTCATCATGTCTTCATCCCCCGCTTTCATTTCCCCTTCTCTATCCGCTAGTAAATAAGATAATTGCATAGAAAATACAAGTGTCAACCATGCTTAAAACTATATTGACAAGAATACCACAGTGCCTTCTCCGCCATTCAAGGATTGGTTGGACGAGATAACGAGTCGGTGGGAACTCAAAACGTCTGTTATTACAAGCGAAAATGAGCTTTACGAGAATACGATGCCGACAAGACGATAAGGGTGAGAATGGCGTGATATTTAGGTGTTTCGTCGGAAGGTAGCACTGACAACTGATTGGACGAGACTCGAAGGATCCTATCAAAAAAGCCACCAATCAGGAAGGAAATGGAACTGTAAGGAATCAATAATATTCTGTCCCTGCAACGGTGGTTGGGAATACAGCGATTCCATTTCCTCCCTCATGAAGTGATGGGTTGGGAGAAGTTTAAACCCAACCCACTCCTTTTTAATGGGGGTTGTTATGTTAAATGTGTGCGCATCCCTTCCCTGAACTGAGCGTCTTCTCTTACCCGCTGTTCTTGTGGTCACAGAAAGGGCTTGCATTTAATGGTGATTACTGTTAGGCGGACGGTGGGAACCTTGGGGCCCACTAATAAGTCTAATTAGTGAAATCTGCTGCCGGACTGCACAGTGGTAGCCAAGCAGTGACTAATTGCACGAAGTAAATTCAAAACTGTCCTTCAAGCCTATTAGCGGGTCTGGAATAAATTTGATTCTTAGGGAGTATCAGTTCGGATTGTAACGGGAAACCTAAAGTGATTTCTACAAGTCACAGAATAAGCTTACTGAAACCTAGGACGCTGTGATTTTCTGAGCATGGAGCTCGGCCCGGAGGCAAGTAGTACTTAAGGGATGTAGCTAGTTACTGCTGGTGAATGGCTGTTATTTGGAGCAGAAGGAAGGCGCTCCGGCCGTCATATTGCAATGAATCTAGAAAATTTGATTCTGAGGATGATGGGTTAGCAACGAATGTCATAAATGTCAGGATTGGAGGGAAAATAAGTGACATTTGAGGAGGTCAAACGGTCCTTTCCCATCTAGTGTTGGGTTGGCACAGCTGCGCACGTGTCTGTCTGCGCTCCCGATATAGCCGAACATTAATGTAGGGTATAACTTTGTTTGCATAATAAAACGGCGGTCTGACTGGGATTCGAACCCAATCCAACATTCGGCTACAGCGTGGATGGATTATGTCCAAATTCAGGATTTTGTATTGCTGGCGCTGAACGTCTGGGCTATACTGTCACAGACTTTAGTAAAGCAATTATTTAGACCCCAGTTAAATTTGCGTCGTAAAATAATTTAATTTTGCTCCGTAACTGCCCCAATATGTTGCCTAATTTAGAACCGCATAAAGCTCTAATGGGACTTATCAAGTACCTCGGAAGTGGCCCATTCATTGAAGAAAATCTAAGTAAACTGTATCATATAGCGCTGATCTATATCTGATTAAAGTGCTGGGCTAAGACATGTAATTGAAACATTTTTATACAGGGTGTCGGCCAATATTATAGGAAGTACAAGTACAAATATTTATTGCGTCCGTGCAATACAGTAGGGCCATAGGCCCATTTATTTACTCTTAGACTTAGGCCTACCTGTGTGAGATATAGGATGTGCACGATCCTGAAAATTTAAATCATTATGGTCGGATGGGTTATAATTCTGTGTAGTCCGGCCTGTCAGACTGCACGGAGTCATAACAAAGAATACTACTATCTGAATTTCTACCGCCGTGACGAGCCAAAAATATCTTACATAGTTTTAAGTCTGTTTTTCAGTATATCTGAGGCAGGGAGCTCTGTTTTTTTTTTCATGTCATTTATATTCGTAAATTTTGTGATGCTTTTACATCTTAATTTTGTAGTTTCTTAGGCCTAAAAGAAGACATGCTTTTCGAAATGTGTTATCTCAAAAAGTTTCAGTTTGCACATTTCAATTAAACTTTGTGTGCACGTAAAGGCATACGAAGCACCGCACCGTTTCTACATTTATATTACACACAAATAATAACAATAACACTGCGGTCGTGCTGCGGTCACGTGGTACATCAGGATGTAACGAACATGCAATTTACCTTTCGGTTCTAAAATATCTTATCGTGGAAGATAAACGCGTCAAACGTCAGTTTGCATCACACAGGATGATCTGGGCCCACAAGATCTGTAACAGAAAGAAACCACATTGCATAAACGAAACACTGATAATCACTGACTTAAGAATCATCTACAAAATACAAACCCCCAGCTCGTTTAGTTTTTAATTCACCCCTTCAATTTCCTTCTGCGCAGTCCACGTAGGCATGGCAGTATAATACAACCCCTTACACAGCACTAGCCTAGTAGGTCTGCTATAGAATTTCGTGTGAAGTACTCCTCCTCTATTTCACAAAGCTGCAAGCGGGGTTGACCCCCAACAGTGACAGATTGGCGTTCCGTACACCCCACAGCTGTTTTCTTAATAAAATAATGACTGTATGTAACAATCACGTTGTATATCTACTTATTTGAATAGTTTTGTGGGGTGTCACCGCGTGAGAAAAGTACCATGATTGCTGGTACACTAATATCAGTCGCAAAATAGTACATTCCACTGCGAACCAGTGAAGTGTCTGGCTACGGGCTAACCATTCACCGTTCGACTACTTTCATATAATTAAACTTATAGAACTACAGCCAGTATTAAATTTATTATTATTATTATTATTATTATTATTTACTGCAATTGGGTTTTCACCCGGTGGCAGTAGTCCTTACACAGTACACACAATACAAATGTTTTCACCCGGTGGCAGTAGTCCTTACACTAGTACACACAATACAAATGTTTTCACCCGGTGGCAGTAGTCCTTACACTAGTACACACAATACAAATGTTTTCACCCGGTGGCAGTAGTCCTTACACTAGTACACACAATACAAATGTTTTCACCCGGTGGCAGTAGTCCTTACACTAGTACACACAATACAAATGTTTTCACCCGGTGGCAGTAGTCCTTACACTAGTACACACAATACAAATGTTTTCACCGGTGGCAGTAGTCCTTACACTAGTACACACAATACAAATGTTTCACCCGTGGCAGTACTCCTTACACTAGTACACAAACACAAATGTTTTCACCGGTGGCAGTAGTCCTTACACTAGTACACACAATACAAATGTTTTCACCCGGTGGCAGTAGTCCTTACACTAGTACACACAATACAAATGTTTTCACCCGGTGGCAGTAGTCCTTACACTAGTACACACAATACAAATGTTTTCACCCGGTGGCAGTAGTCCTTACACTAGTACACACAATACAAATGTTTTCACCCGGTGGCAGTAGTCCTTACACTAGTACACACAATACAAATGGACATATAATATACATAAAAATAACAATACAAAACAAACTATACACAATTACAAAACAAATACATACAGTAAATACAAGTACATACATTAGAACACCGTACACACATTACAAAAACATCCACACCTTACAAAAGCATCCACTCCTTACAAAAGCATCCACGCCTTACAAATACATCCACACCTTACAAAAACACCCATACACATACAAAACAAAATACATACAGTAAATACAAGTACACACATTGCAAAATGTATTTCAATATTAGGCTGCCTTCAAGTTGTAATTCATGAAACAGGATGTCAGTGGCGAATTTTTTTATTTCCTGGTAAAATGACTACTAGACACAGTTTGTTGAAATACGTGTAGGTAGTGACATTTCATTCACACCGGATATAGCATAATACTTATGCTGCCATGCCTCAGTTTCTTAGTTTGTTAATGATTTTTTTTTCACGTGACATCGCTAGTATAATGGATAGATCTATAATTCTAGGCTTACCACCATAAATCGGAAGCTAGACACTCTTTGTTAAGGTGTGCCAGGCGAAAGAGAGGATGGAATCAGTGAAACAGAGGCTGTACCGCTTTACAGACAGAAACCCACCTAACTAATGGCCCCACTTCAAGACATTACTCCCACTTGCAGTACAAATACAGCATTTCTGTACAATCCGTCCTTTAAGCCTTCTCATTTTATTGTGATCGGAGAATCTAACGGCTACGTATTTTGTGATTAGAGTGTACTTTGTTGCAACGCGGTTTGATTGTAGATACCACAGACGCTTCGATGCGACATGGTACTTTGGTCTTCAGGAAGGCAGCAAGTGTTTTCAAAATTTTGGTTCCTGTTATCAAACGAAACGGATTTACATTCACAAGGAGTGTCATTTTAGTTTTTGTTTAGTTCACTCTTCATTTTGGGAAACAAAAGTAATCCGCCAAACGAACCACATGGACACAATTTCACCTACACGAATGTCACAAGCGGTGGCATAGGCTATATTAAGCCTATCGAGTTTTGCGGCCCGCTGAGTTATATCTTAAATAATCAAGAGATGCAACTTTGTATTATAAACATTTAAGGGATGCAACGGTAAATATATTCGAAATATGCAAGGGACCTAATATTGTACCCTGAATATTCAAGGGACGCATCAGTATATCCTAAACTATAATGGGACGCAGTAGTTTATCCTAAACATTTAAGGGACACAGCAGTATAGCCCAAGGATTTAAGGGACCCAGAAGTACACGCTAAATATTTAAGGGGCCTAGTGTTTTATCCAAAAATTTAAGGGACGAATCGTTGGGCCTTGAACATTGAAGGGACACAGTACAGTAGAACCCCCGTATCCGCGGATTCGGTATCCGCGGTTTACCGCGGCCCGAAAATATTAACACATTCACTGCCAAAGTCGACCATGGTCGATTTAAGTATTTACGTTTTAATTTGCCAGCGTCGACTTTAGTCGATCTAAAGTTTACTCTGCGCTTTTATATATAGGGTTCGCTACTATCCGCGGTTTACCGCGGCCCGAAAATATTAACACATTCACTGCAAAAGTCGACCATGGTCGATTTAAGTATTTACGTTTTAATTTGCCAGCGTCGACGTTAGTCGATCTAAAGTTTACTCTGAGCTCCTATATATAGGGTTCGCTACTATCCGCGGTAGGTCTTGGAACGTATCACCCGCAGATACGTGGTGACTACTGTATTTTATTTCATACATATGAGAGACGCATCTTTGTATCCTAAACATTTAAGGAACGCAGCCACCTCTTACACTCGGCGAGTTCGGTGGATAGAAGCTGCGAGTACTTCTTGTAAGTACTAAATGAAAACAACAACTTTAGTAGCAAGCTGTTTCGTGTATTCGTCTATTGTTTGGTTCCACCATCATTGATAGCTTGAAAGTTAGTGGAATGAGATTTCTATTGTTAAAATCAACTGCCAGTTTCAAAAGGGATGAAATAATAATACTGTATTTCTGTCTCAGCAGGGCTGAATCTGGGCGTGTCATGTTATGTCATGTCTGTAGCCAGAATTTCTATATGTATCCTACAGACCGAAATGTCAGTAGACTGTAGCTGTAGGCTACTGCAGACACATGTCTGGTATTTTATTGTAGCCTTGCTTTAGACGCAATAAAAACGTTAATGTGTAAGGATTTTGGTTCCTAAGCCGTCGTGACCCGTACGAACACGTCACACTTGTAAAACACTTGGCGTATTTTCATGAAACTCCATAAGTTAATAAAGTGTCTTCAAGAAATCAGTATGCCTAATAGTCTGTCTTGTTTCTCTACACTGCAGGTGGAGGAGGAAAACACAACTGTTTACCAGTCGACACGGCGTCATATACAGAGATACTTGTATCTTCATCAGCACTGATGTGGAAACCTCAAAAGACTCAAATTTGATATTGAGATGTGAGCCCACTGGTAGGTGAACACAGACAATTGCGGTATCAGTCCAATTCCTTGCTTACATATGTTATGCTCTTCTCGTCTATTTATCACGTTCACTCTGCAATTCACTGCAATTGAGGCAGCATCGCTAAATTACCACACACCTAAGCATGACAGTTAGAATACTCACGGTTCTTAATGCTGTATAGTTTATAATGATATAGGAACTTCCTGTGCTACTAATGCGGCGCGGATCAAGGCTTCCGTTTCAGTCCTTTGAACGAACTGAGTTTCCCTTAGACACAGTGTTAAAACCGACGGTCGGATTCGTAGGCCAAAACACAGTAAGTCCATCATCAGGGTATAAGAGAGAATAGACTGCATTCTTCACATTCACCGCTGAGAGTATCTCGTATTTGGTGATTGAGGTCTTCTGAGATGTGACGCTGTGTCTTTAAACGAGTGGTTCCCGACGTTTCGAAAGAACTTAATGTCTTCATATTCAAAGGTCAAGCAGTCAAAAAATTCCATTCTTTTTGAAGTGCTTGATTCTTGAAGATGAAGGAAATACTCCCAAGATTTTTCGAAACGTCGGGAACCACTCATCTAATGACACAGCGTTACATCCCAGAAGATGTGAATCCTCAACAGCACCGCTGTGACAACCTCATATCTCGCAAACTCATATCCGGCGGTGCGCCAATTTTCACAAAATTCTAGGACCCACTTCAAAATTCTAGGGTAACATGAAGCACGTTACGCAGTGTGGACCCAACAAAGTTTAGGCGCCTTCGTGCAAACTTTAGTCGCCATGGCGACCTGGTCCTCGGGATTTGTGCACCCCTACTCATTATTCTGAAAGAGATAGGAGATTTTCACGGCGGTGAAAATCAACATAGTGATTTTTTGTGGGGTGATAGGGTAACAGTGTATATTCGTAGGTGATTGCCGACATTTGAAAGGAATGTACTGTCTCCATAGTCAGGACCCTCCGAAACGTCGGTAAACACCCACGAAGCTTCCGGGTCATAAACCAGAAGGACAGCGTTTTCGCATCACTTAGAGCTAGTTCGTGAGATTGGAGGTTGTCACTGGCGTTACTATGAATAATACTGTCTTGTGGAATGTGACACCGTGCAGTCTGGTAGACGTTTATCAATGTTTTGAAGGAATCTGCTGCCTAGTTTCTCAGTTTCTACCAGACTACACCTTATCGCATAAGAGAAGGCAATTTTATTCCACACATATGATTTTCCTACTTGAACGTTCGAAATTTTTTTTTTCTAATTTTCGTGTCTGGAGGAAAAACATTTATTTAGGTGAGAAAGAGGAGATATAAGTTCAGGCCTACTTTACGAAGATTTTTTAAGGCCCAAGAGATTCTTCAGAGAGACGACTAGTTGCTGTTCATGCCGCCTTAGGATTGAAATATTATTACCACCTATAGGTAACTACCGCCGATCCCAGTGGCCGCGCCGTCTAAGGAGTGGGTCTACGGCCGCTCGCTTACTGAGATTGTGGGTTCGAATCCCGCCGAGGGCATGGATGTCTGTATCTTGTGAGTGTTGTGTGTTGTCAGGTAGAGGTCTCTGCGACGAGCTGGTCCCTCATCCAGAAGAGTCCTACCGAGTGTGGTGTGTCTGAGTGTGATCGTGAAGCCTCGAAAACTGAGGCGGCCTAGGCCCCCAAGGGGCTGTCGAGCCATTGAAAGAAATGCGTAATTACCCCTTCCGTCAGCCGAAGGTTTCCTCTGTTAAATGTAAACACGTTTTTGGTCCAGTTTACCGAAAGACTACCTAAAAACAGCCGGGATGGCAAATCAATAATGTGAGTAGTCTAGATAAGGCCGTGCCAAGGCTCAGAGTCGCCAGCCTCTCACCGCGGAGGCCCGGGTTCGATGTGGGATTTGTGGTGGACAAAGTGGAACTAGGACAGGTTTTTCCCCAAGTACTTCGGTTTTCCCCTGTCAATTTCATTCCACCGGTGCTCCATTACTTGGAAAAATGAAAAAACTAATCATCTTCATCACAGGGTTGCACAATAAGCCTTAAGGCTGCGGTGCGTCCGTAGCATCTGCTGCGGGGCCCTTCTCAAAAAAAGAGTCCTGGATAAATGAAGAGTCCTTTTTGATCCCAGGAAGGTACAGGCTATTTTTCTCTTCTCCAAAACGACTAAACCCGCTCTGGGCCCCATTCAGCTTCCTACTCAATGTACATCGGGACTTTCACCCCGGCATTAAAGCGACCATAGCGTGAAGCTGACCTCTCACCTTCATCTAGTATCAGGTTAACAGTGATGAAGCAATACGTCTACTTGCCCTGTATACCTTCGTGTTGTGGACGGGACAACTTTACATCGCCACTTACATGTAACTTGCATTCTGCTACCTACGAGTAATACCCTCCATTTTACCAACTCTCTCATGAAACACAACCCTACAACCGATTACGAGGTAAAAATTGTTCTGCAGTAACTCAGCTCATTTTGTTGTTGAGACCTGCTACTTATGTACCCTCTCTTCACTCGTACATATACGTAGTTTACAAGGGTCGGCCATTTTCCAGTTCGTTTGATCCAGGGACCACAGGCGATCCCCACAACTCATTCCATTCGGGCCTCCGGCCAGTATTCATCTAGCTCAACATCACGAGTGTCCTTTGTTGTGCGCTTTTCTTCTTTCAGTTGTCAAGGGACGATGAAAACAATAGACATGAGACAAGCTGTCGCGAAATGGGAAACGTGTACTGCCACCGCGTAGGTAGACTTTCAGTTTCAATATACGTTTTATGAGCCAGTAAAGTGAAAGGATATTAAGACAGTGTAAGAACTGCGGCTTTTAGATGAATTACACGTAACTAACTAACTAACTAAACCGTGGAAAGCTGTCCTTCAGAAAGCCAGTAGACACTCTTCTAATGAAGAATTCCCCCGCATTTTATGAAGCCTGAAATCTTATTACCCTACTCAAAAGATCCAGGTATTAGTTCCTATCTTCGGCCAGATTTGTCCAATCAACTACCCCATATGTACCTCGTTTTTTTTAAGAATCAGTTATGCCCCCATATTATAAGCAGCCTTTTCCTCCAGATTTTCCTATCAAAATTTTGTAGGACTATGTGTTTATGATCTGTCACACGTGTTCTACGTAGTATACACGCCGTCCATCTCGTCCTGTTTCACTTGATTATCTTACTAGCAGCGAGTCTAAAACCCAAAAAATTTAACGAATGGAGAGTTCATTTACAACCTTCCTTTCGGGAAATATTCCTTTTCTCCTACCTTCCCCCCCCCCCCCCCCCCCCCGGTCTGCAATTGGCCGTTACCCTCTACTTAACGTTTTTGTCAAGAGACGCGGTAGATAAGATAACTTTCATGCACAGAAATATTATCCATGTGAGGGCGATCTGGTATCTCCGTGTGACAGGCCGATCTATTGCGAGGTGGAGAAGCGTAAGTTGGAGTGTTTGTGTGGTAATCTGCTTTATGTAGATAAGAGGGAGAGTGAGGTTAAGTATTCTTTATTAATGCCCACATTTATGTATTCGATGGTCAAGGCTTCTAGGCGCCAGACTGTCAGTGGATAGATACAAATATTATTCACTGTCACGCAAAACACGTCTTAAGTGGCTCTGGCCTCTAGGAACTCCTCACATTCCAAGTTCTAGAAACTCGTGTTAATTGTAGACTATATTTTCTTAGGTTATTTCAAAGTAACAGTCTAAGTCCGGAGCCCTGTGTAGACCCTAACATTTTGTGACATGTTGATTTTTTTAAGTGAGTATTTGTTAGCCCCTCCCATAGCCTCCAAGTTGATGGACCACCCGTTGTCGGCTGTCTGCACTGTTTATTCTGTATGTATATTCGCAGCTATTCTTCATATCTGGTGGCGGTCTCCTGTCACCGAAACTTGAGTACGTGGAATGCCGTGGAGACATGTCTGCCAACTTAAGGGAAGAACATAGCTGAGGATTTTAGAGATTTTGGGTGCTGTGGACGATATTTGGGCTTGAGAGGGAAAAAGTAGGAAGGGGCTCGAAAAAATTACATGGGGCTAAAGCACAGCTTCATGATTTGCACTATTTGTAGATTATTATTATTATTATGGTGATTAATTCAAGGAGGATGGGTTGGTAGGGATGGGTACATGAAACGTATGAGGAAGAAGAGAAATGCATAGAGAGTTCTGGTGGGGAAACATGAAGGAAAGTGTACTTGGAAGACCCAGGTGCCGGTGAGAGTATAATGTTAAAATGCACGTTGAAGAAATAAGAGGGAGGTTCTGGACTGGATTATTCTGGCTAATGATAGACAGTAGTGTGGATATAGTAATTACTTAACATGCGAGCAATCAGCGCAGCAGGGACGACATCCAAATTCAAAGTACAGCAACGTCAAATAAATAGTAGTTACTTGGATATCTCAGTGCTCGTTATGTAACACACACCGACAGACACTACACGACTGTCAACAACCACGTTGACTTGGACTTTCCGTCTGTCCTCCCCGAGACAAATGTGAGACCCTGAGCTCAGACAGCCACACCTATCATACTAAGCAACAGGTACGGCCAGACTAAGCCTTAAAATAGCCGGAGCGTTTACACGATCATCTGCTGCAAGAGTGTGGCGACGATGGTGGGTGGGTGTATCAGCTTACCGTGCCAAAACTGTCGTATCTTTACTTGAGAAGGGTGCTGGTAATATTGCAAAGCTGAGGAAAGAACGACAACGCTTCGAACTCTGTCGCGAGTCTTTAAACGTATTGGCCGTAATGTGCGTGTTCGAAAATAGGGTGCTGACGAAGACCTTAGGGTCTTAGAAGGACCAGTTAATAGCGGACTGGAGGAGATTGCGTAATGAGGAGCCCATGGTCTGTACTTTTCATCAAATATTATTTGGGTGATGAAATAAAAAAGAACGAGATGGGTGGGGCGTGTGGCACGTATGAGGAAGAGGTCAGGTGCATACAGAGTTTTGGTGCGGAAACCTGAGGGAAACATGACACTTGGAAGATTAGACATAGGTGGGAAGATGATGTTAAAATGTATGGGCAAGTAGTAGGATGGGGGCGTGGACTGTATTGATCTGGTTCAGGATAGGGACAGGTGGCAGGCTTTTGTGAACACGGTAATGAACCTTTGAGTTCCATAAAGTGCGGGAATTTCTTGACTAGCTGAGGAACTATTAGTTTCTCAAGAAGGGCTCCGATTCATGGAGTTCGTTTTTTCAAAATTTGCCGCGAGTTCCGCCTCCTCATTAATCGCAAACAACCGTACATATATACACGTACACACACACACAAACATATACATACATACATACATATATACATACATACATACACACATACATACATTTACATACATACATACATACTAATAATAATATATATATGTATAAATATAGGGTCTATGTACATACAAATGCAGACACATTGACTTTTATACTAAGCACGTACTATAAAAGTACGTATATAGTACACTGTATGTGCATTGGCTTTTATAGTACGTACGTGCGTACGTACATACATACATACATACATATGTACATACATAGATACGTAAATACATACGTACATACATACATGTATACACTTACTAATATATATATATATATAGGGTCTATGTACATACACACACACACACACACACACACACAAAGACATTGACTTTTATATACTAGATGTGAAAGTATGTACACGTGGTTTCAATTGATGTGATGAGGCCGCCTGACGATTAACACCATCTGTAAATTATTCAGAGAAGCGCAACAACTCAAACATAAGCTGGAGCTGGCTTCTATTTACGATTTTCTGATCATGAAGATGTACATAAACGCCTAGGCCTCTGTGGTATTGTCCCTCATGAATGTGAACTCTCCAGTGAGGGGACGGAACTCACAGCAAGGTTAACTTAACGTCATGCCGACAGTAATTGGCACTCAGTCGACACATTTATTACTAAATAAATGCCTTTTGTGTACAATACTAGCTCCATCTTTCGGCTTGTTAGCAGTGCCATCTTTAGGCTGAATCATTATAAAGTACAAACGTATAAAGTAACCCTATATCACATATCATTTCAATTTGGTAGTGAGATCTCACACCTTGCAATGGTTGTTATAATTATATATATATATGCAATAAACTTTAGTCGCCGTGAGATCTCACTACAAAATTGAGTATTCTATAATGGTTTAGCCTGATGATGGCTGAATAAAAAGCCAGAACATATATCTAGTATTGTAAACAAAAATTAATTTATTTACCTACAAAGCTATGGCGACAGAGTAAAAAGTACTTTTGTTTTCATATTAGAAAACACAACGGGATACCAAGAAAATAGAGTCCCCATAATTGTTTATTGATTTTTGTACCTTTGTGTATTATTTTCTTTTGTACAGATTTTCCTAGGAAGGCACATTTTTGTGAACAAGAAAAAATAAGCTTATTGGAAGACGGAGTGTGCGCAGTGCAATTTAGTGGGCTGCTGGAGAGGGAGACAAGAGAGTAACTGTACGTGGGGCTTGGGTTATTGCTGAATAGAATCTTGACAAACAGGAGAAATAGAGAAAACAAAGACAGGACAAGGAAACAACACAAAAATGACGGCGTATCGCATTTTTGACGTGAAGACAAAAGCAGACACTCCTTCCAGAATGTTGTTTTGTTCAGAATACGGCAGTGGACAATGGACAACGTTCAGAAACCAAGTAGGCCACTCCATGCTATTAAGCTAAAAGCTAAGAACAATGGAAAGGTGTCATGCACTGTCGTGTGGTATTGGGGGGGGGGGGGGTGGCGTGATAAAAACAACAATGAAAGGATCAATACCTAGAATATTGTACAAAGAATTTAGAGAAGTTTCACAATATTTATATACAACAGTCCTGTTTTCAAAGAAAATAAGCTATGAGAGAAGTGTAAGGTGGCTGAAAGATTACGATTAAGAGTGACTTATATCATGAAGATGGAGTCACCAATTTCCTCCGAAACTTTGGTTTCTATCATAATAAACGCTGCCATATCACATGTTTTATGCAGTCTTTCGCACGCAGTAATAATTAAGTGTGTGGATTATGGTACTCCAGGACGCGACGCCTTGTAATTGGGAGACCGACCTTGAGGGATTACTTGTTGCTTCATCTTCAGGATAGAATAGAAAGTCCTAATGTTGACACTCATCGTAAGAAGAACCATAAGTTTCATAGTCATTACAAAGTTTGGAGTGCCCTGGGATATTGTGCCATATGTTGGTGTGACAGCCATCAAATATTTAGAACCACTGACATAGTTAAATGGAAACGTGTACAATTGAATGTATATGAAACAGCCTTTAAACTCCCCGAGTGTAAACATATATCTGCGAAGAGATATAGAGTGGTTAGAATACCAGTGAAGTGGCCTTGAAAACCTGAACATTGTTCTCTATTCATTTGGGGTTTAAAATTCTGCTGATGAATAGCATTTAAAGAGAGTGGATTAGGAGGCATTTAGTTTATTATGAAGAAGTGGCAAGAAGCGACTTAACCTAGGCTGTTGTTGTCTTCGTATTGTCCTCAAATACCAACAACACTCGTTTTTATTTGGCCCCCTCTTTAGGAGCAGAATCGGATTAAGGGGCTTGAGGGTACTGAGCCTAGGAACCCTATTTTATGCTTCTTTTTTCTTGGAAATGTATGTTTTGTTACTCAGCAAGTGAGAATCATATAACGTTTAGAGGACACAGACTGGAAATGAGGACAAGCAGGTCAGACGAAAGGGTAAACAATGTCCAGCAATGTAGTTCACAATGAGCATAAAGCGACGATATGTGTCTTGAGAGGTTTGGGAACACGTCACGCTTTTAGGTCCTTTGAAATAATGGGTTAAGACGCTATCCACGCCCTGAAGGCATACAGGAGGAGTTCTGTTATACCTCCACTCATTCTGATCCTCGGCGCAAGATGGGAATGAATGGTCAACATCACGCCGCGGCCTCTTCATCCCCCGTGGAAGAGTCTCTACGCATTGAATAGGAAGTTGGGTGAGCCCCAAAGCCGGTCTGGACGATTTCGAGAAGAGAAAAATATCTTGTACATGCTGGGGTTCGAACTCCATATCGTCTATCACGTAACGTAGTCATTATACTGACTATGCTATCCCGGCTCCCGGGAGGAATCGGCAAAGGCCTTTTATATTTTAGACTCTGAGGTTCCAAAACTTGGATATTATGCTAATTTGAATTACTGTTGGATTTCTTAAATTTCGATTTGCATTTACTCAGATTTTATTTATAAGAAATGAATTGTTTACAATTCCCGCCGCCGAGGGAGCAGCTTTAGGTGTCTGCCATTTTAGAACAGTTTCTTAAAGCAGCACAAGGTGGTGGCCATGTCGTTATGCAGGTCGAATGTGGATGTTTTTATCACAGTCGATGTAGTGTGAAGGTAGGTTAATGTGACGTGAGTAAAGTCGCAGACCTCTGGAAACTCTGTGTACTCCAAAGCGGAGTAGACTACGTCCTTCCACTCTTGTTGCCTGGAAAAATTTCTTGGAGCCAGAAGAATGAGGCTGGTGCTGTTGCGCGTCTCTCCTCTCGATGTGGCGGCTATTGGGCTATTGGGCTATTGTTGTCTGCACCGTGGTGCACAAACACACGGCGGGGGTTCTGTAGGGGTGAACCAGGCACCTTGTAGTTCCCACCCTAAATGGAAATTAGGGTGAGGATCAGCCTCACTCTGAATTGCAGTACATTGTGGGTAAAGCTGGTAGGGTAAAGTGAGGCGTGCTCCTAAAATGGAAATGCAGAGGTTGGCCCCTGCCCTCAGTCTTCTTTCGATCCTTTCTATTTTCCTTTATTTCGTAGTCATATTTATTTTCTTCTCTCCTATCTTTTGTTTTTTTCAACAGACCATTAAATCTGATTGGAATGCCGAAAGGAAAAAACACGCCTAGACATAGATAGGATAATATTAAAATACATGTATTTCTTAAATGGAATTTGAGGGTGCGCACTGGATTCATGTGCCTGGGGACAGGGACCAATGGCGAGCCGTTGTGAACATAGCAATGAATCATGAGTTTTCGTAATGGGCTTGATGTTTACTGACCGGCTGAGCGGACATATGGTTGTTACGGGGAGTAATTAGTAGGGAAACCCTTCAAAGTGTATGGTCGGTGAAATCTGTTTATAGCGGGACTACAGCTGTTTGAGGTTTTCGTGGCGGTAGCTACTACTGTTGCCATCTTCTTGGACGTAACGCCGTATAATTTGGAAATTAGATGCCGTTTCGGAGACATTTTATGCCTGAATCTTCAGGATAGATGAGGCGGTAACAGGTTTTTGGTATTTATATACAATATCAATGTACAGGCCGTGAAATTCCAGTAATTTTGACTGTTGATTCTTCTGGAATAGCTATGCTAAATAAGCAATAAAAAGTAGGAAGGGAACCAGCGCAACTAAGAGACTGAAAAATTGCGCGGATTATTTACTGTTTTTATGCTATAGGTCCGAAGACGTAGCGCAAATGGACGGAATTGCATCAGGGGTGCAGAAATTTTCCAAAGAACTAGGAGCCAGTTCAGAGTTCTAGGCACCGGAAGGGTGACATTGAGCTAGTTCCAAACTCAGGATGCACAGATATTAGGCGCCACCGGACAGACGTAAGTCGCCACGGCGACCTGGTGCCCGGGGTTTTGTGCACCGCTGAGTGACATATATTGTTAGCGCTACGATATGAAATGTTATATAGCGCGCAGCAGTAACAGTGGATAAGGTTATTGACCATGAAGAAAGGCACTGGTGTTTATGGAGTTACTGAAGGTTAAAGAAGGCGGTAAAAATAGTTACCACTGCACTATAAAGTGTGCCGGAAATCGTTTATGTTAATTGACGAAGTTACGTGTCATTAAAGAAAGCGATTTTTAGGGCCGTGCCATGGCTGAGGCGGTTAGTCGCCGGCCTCCCTCCGCGGAGGCCCGGGTTCGATTCCGGGTCGGTCCATGTGAGATTTGTGGTGGACAAAGTGGCACTGGGACACATTTTCCCCCGATTACTTCGGTTTTCCCCTGTAAATTTCATTCCACCGGTTCTCCATTACTTGGAAAAACGAAAAAAAAAACTTTCATCTTCATCACAGTGTTGCACAATAACATAAAGGCTGCGGTGCGTCCGTAGCATCTGCTGAGGGGCCCTTCACCACAAAGAAAAAACGATTTTTATGATTTAGAATTGCTGTTACGTCGGATGGTAAAAATACTTGCCACTGTGCTGTACAGCTTTACAGTAGATACTGGTGTTAGCAGACGAGGTTACTGTCCCATTAAGCAAGCAGCGGTATTTGTGTGTTCGCTCTCGAAACGGCACAGCACGCGATGTGCTACAGACTGACACATCGCCTGCGAATACGTGCATTCCCTGCACTTGGGGAGGCTGGCAGAAGCACTCAAGACGCCGTCGTTTGTCAAAAGTGTTAGCCTGCGGTCAATGACATGCCAGATGTTTACAAGCGGCCCTGCAGGGATTACGGTACAAGCTGTTGTCATGCCGACAGTCCCTTCTTCAAAATGAAGCAAATTAAGGGATCAGTTCTTGAGTGTACTTCAAGCATGAGGACTTAACACTCAGGTTCCTTCCCTTATTTAAGCTTATGCAATCAAGCGGAAGTAACAAGGTATGCTCTGTTCTGCATAACACGCGGTCTTCTAGACTCTTGTAAGAACCTGCTGCCTGTATAGATAACACGGCGTCATATACCAGATGATTTTGTTTATCTCGACAGTAATACAGAGCAGCAGGACCGTGCCATGGCTCAGGCGGTTAGTCAGTCGCCGGCCTTTCACCGCAGAGGCCCGGGTTCAATTCTGGGTCAGTCCATGTGGGATTTGTGGTGGACAAAGTGGCACTGGGACAGGTTTTTTTCCCGAGTACTTCGGTTTTCCCCTGTCAGTTTCATTCCACCGGTGCTCCATTACTTGGAAAAAAAGAAAAAAAATCATCTTCATCACAGGGTTGCACAATAAGCCTCAAGGCTGCGGTGCGTCCGTAGCATCTGCTGCGGGGCCCTTAAAAAAACATAAGTCGTGGATTTGAAACATCGTTGTCACATATATTTAGCGAGATACACCCCAGATGCACGCGATAAACTTGTAGTCGACGTCTACAATATTTGTTGATCATATCCGATTTTCCCCTCAGGGGCTCACGATTATTGTGAGGTCCCGAGCTACCCAGTGTCTCCGGGGGTCATACATACAGAGACCTGGTCCACTAGGTTGGGGGGTTCGGCGAGGGACTGACAACATCTCCCCGTAAAACATGCTCGTATGTCTTGAAAACCTGAACAACAGGAGGCCAAGGCCCGATACTGGGCTGTTGCGCCATACACGACACCATGTCCGATTTTAGCCAAAATTGGAATCGGTTAGTAAATTTTAATTAAGCTCGGTAATATCAAATGTAAAGAAAATCCGTCTAACGGTTCTCTTGTTTCATGTATACGGACGGACGTATCGAAGGAGCGATTTTATTAGACTCTCCGCAGGGACGGGAACACGCTAAGATATGTAGCTATGAACACTAAATACAGCAATGTATGTGTGCTCGTCTTATCGACTCAATAAAAGGGAAGGCAATTTTCTTCTCGCTTACTCTTTTGTAAAGAGAGGATGCTATTTCCCTTACCGATCATCAGAGTTCTATTCTGAAGACGTAAGAAGGAAGTCAGAAGAAAGAATATCATAAGAAATCTCTCAGAGATTAAATTGGTGAGATACATGCATCTTTCTGGTTGTTAGATCTCCTGGTTTGCTTCGTATTCTATACCAGTGGTTATCAAGTGTGGTCCGCGAACCCAGGGGCCGCGCGATTGTTTTTGTCTTTCTATTACAAGCCATAAGGAAAAAAATGTTATAGTGAATATTTTTAACATTTCAGAAAATTTGATTATGTGACAAATATTTTTCACTCGAAACTGTGACTTACGTATATCTATGATACCTACATAGTGGTGACAGCCATTTAAACGTGCCAGTTATTCGGTTAACTGCGTGTGTGTCTTGTGGATTTACAGCGCCACTACCCTTTTAGTAATTTGCTGTCAGTCCGTTCTTCTCTACAGCGAATGCCATTGCATTACGACTCAATTAAATTCTCTGATTTGCTCTGTATTTTAAAATGCCTTTGGATACCTGGAAAAGGAGACTCACTGGGGGGGGGGGCATAAGATAACAATGAGAATACAAGTTACATTGTAAGAGGGAAGGAAAGTGACAGAAAATCTGGTGAAAATTCGTAGCCCACTTGTGAAATATTAAAAAAAATACCGAAAGTTGTCCTAAGATGGCATTTTTCGTGGCCGGGGATGAGGAAGATCCCATGTGTGTTCTCTTCAGATGGTTGTAAACCACAAAGTAGTTTGCAGGAGGTCCTGACGATGACGCAAAAATAAGCGTCGTTCGCGTTTGTCATAAGCAGAAGAACAGGCGTGATAAATGCTGGATTCTGTACGTCATAAGCTACTAGATAAGCCACAGTATGCATAACTTAGAGGTTTTGAATCAACCAACAAAGCCCCCAAAATATTCGCGTTGTTTAGAAACAAGGCACAAAGGTGAAGATGGCTAACCAATTAAATTTTTCCAGCGAAAATTAAAATAAATTGCTGCTTCAAGGAGTGTAACAGAATCAACTTCATTACGCACTGATACACCTTACATAAGCGTAATAATAACACCGGCAGCAGATGCTGTAAATCAGACTTATTCTTGCGCTCAAGAGCCCATTTTTCGCAATGCGATTGGACGAATTGACGGACAAAACAAACCAAGCTCGCCCAGTAAGCTTCGTCAGATACGAATTTAATTACCAAATTCATGAGGATTTCTTATTCTGCAGAACAGTATCGACAAATTGTACGTCTCAAGCTACTCATGTTTATGACGTTCCTCATGACCATCTTGTTGGCCGCGATAGCTCAGTCGGTATAGCGACTCGCTACGAGCTGGACGGTCCGGGGATCGAATACCGGTCGGGGGCGAGATTTTCAGCACCTGTCCAGACCGGCCCTGGAGCCTACCCAGCCTCCTGTACAATGGGTACCGGGTCATTTCTGGGGGTAAAGCGGACGGGGCGTGGCGTTGACCACCCAACCTCATCTAGCGCCGAGGTTAAAGAAAGAGTAGAGCTATACCTTTACTCCCCCTCTGGGCCTTCATGGCCTGTTCTAGGGAGAACTTTACCTTTACCTTTACCTCATGACCATCTGACAAGCAAGAAAGTAGACAGGAAAAATGCGTAGGTCTGCTGATGGAACGAGTGCTTTGAGAAGGGACTGAAAGGACTGGCCGCCCTAGTAACGACAGTCCCTCCTCCAGTGGCTCAACCGGACTGAATGTGCCTAGTGTCCTCACGAAAATATCATTGTGTTTATTAAATGATTGTGTAACAAAGTACACTCTAACGGAATTGAACTCTTTGTAACTTGATAAACGCATTAAAAGATTTTGAATAAATTATTTTCTATTTGAACTTTTGAAGTTGATATGCATGTTATTGAAGATGTGTAACGAATGACATGTTCTTAAATGCGCAATGTATTTGAAAACTTCTGTATTGTTTTATATTGTTCATGCCTTGCTTTGTCGATAATCAAATTACCATATTCAGTCCAACAAAATGCACTTTATTTTTTCCAGATATTTTATATCACAATATCTTGTAGGAGTGAGCAACAAGATATTGTAACATAAAATATCTGGAAACAATGCAGTGTATTTTGTTGGACTGAGTGTTGTGTATTTGAGAACGACTGCCCTAGACGCTTAAATCAAATGTCGCTGCAGAGTGGTTGGCAATCCTGCATCATAGCTTATTGTCGGAGTATCGCTTTAGAACCTCAACTCCAAGACTGAATAACCTGACGATTTTTGCTTCTTCTCTCTGTCACTTCTTTAGATAGTTAGGACAGTGGGTCTGTCTTAATTATACAAGTATGCTAGGCAGTGGGACCTGTCTTAATTATACAAGTATGCTAGGACAGTGGGTCTGTCTTAATTATACAAGTATGCTAGGACAGTGGGCCTGTCTTAATTATACAAGTATGCTAGGACAGTGGGCCTGTCTTAATTATACAAGTATGCTAGGCAGTGGGCCTGTCTTAATTATACAAGTATGCTAGGACAGTGGGTCTGTCTTAATTATACAAGTATGCTAGGACAGTGGGCCTGTCTTAATTATACAAGTATGCTAGGACAGTGGGCCTGTCTTAATTATACAAGTATGCTAGGCAGTGGGCCTGTCTTAATTATACAAGTATGCTAGGACAGTGGGTCTGTCTTAATTATACAAGTATGCTAGGACAGTGGGCCTGTCTTAATTATACAAGTATGCTAGGACAGTGGGCCTGTCTTAATTATACAAGTATGCTAGGACAGTGGGCCTGTCTTAATTATACAAGTATGCTAGGCAGTGGGCCTGTCTTAATTATACAAGTATGCTAGGACAGTGGGCCTGTCTTAATTATACAAGTATGCTAGGACAGTGGGCCTGTCTTAATTATACAAGTATGCTAGGCAGTGGGCCTGTCTTAATTATACAAGTATGCTAGGACAGTGGGCCTGTCTTAATTATACAAGTATGCTAGGACAGTGGGCCTGTCTTAATTATACAAGTATGCTAGGCAGTGGGCCTGTCTTAATTATAAAGTATGCTAGGACAGTGGGCCTGTCTTAATTATACAAGTATGCTAGGGCAGTGGGCCTGTCTTAATTATACAAGTATGCTAGGACAGTGGGCCTGTCTTAATTATAAAGTATGCTAGGACAGTGGGCCTGTCTTAATTATACAAGATGCTAGGACAGTGGGCCTGTCTTAATTATACAAGTATGCTAGGACAGTGGGCCTGTCTTAATTATACAAGTATGCTAGGCAGTGGGCCTGTCTTAATTATACAAGTATGCTAGGACAGTGGGCCTGTCTTAATTATACAAGTATGCTAGGACAGTGGGCCTGTCTTAATTATACAAGTATGCTAGGCAGTGGGCCTGTCTTAATTATACAAGTATGCTAGGACAGTGGGCCTGTCTTAATTATACAAGTATGCTAGGACAGTGGGCCTGTCTTAATTATACAAGTATGCTAGGACAGTGGGCCTGTCTTAATTATACAAGTATGCTAGGACAGTGGGCCTGTCTTAATTATACAAGTATGCTAGGACAGTGGGCCTGTCTTAATTATACAAGTATGCTAGGACAGTGGGCCTGTCTTAATTATACAAGTATGCTAGGCAGTGGGCCTGTCTTAATTATACAAGTATGCTAGGACAGTGGGCTTGTCTTAATTATACAAGTATGCTAGGACAGTGGGCCTGTCTTAATTATACAAGTATGCTAGGCAGTGGGCCTGTCTTAATTATAAAAGTATGCTAGGACAGTGGGCCTCTCTTAATTATACAAGTATGCTGGGGCAGTGGGCCTGTCTTAATTATACAAGTATGCTAGGACAGTGGGCCTGTCTTAATTATACAAGTATGCTAGGACAGTGTGCCTGTCTTAATTATACAAGTATGCTAGGACAGTGGGCCTGTCTTAATTATACAAGTATGCTAGGCAGTGGGCCTGTCTTAATTATACAAGTATGCTAGGCAGTGGGCCTGTCTTAATTATACAAGTATGCTAGGACAGTGGGCCTGTCTTAATTATACAAGTATGCTAGGAAAGTTTCCTTTCATATCCTTCTCAATTTTCTATGCTCTATTATCCTGTCATTAAAATAATCGCCATATGTTTAATTACGCATCTCTTCATGTAGACACGGGGAAGCAGAAGTGTACCTCCATGCATTCTTAACCTCGGCACTAGATGGAGGTGCGTGGTCTGCTTCACGTTCCGGCCACTTCAACTCCTTGGAAAATAATTCCTGATGCTCATTCGATAGGAGTCTGAGTGGGTTCTAAAGCTGGTCTAGACACTGTGGAGGATAGAACTACTGCCCAATAGCGGGCATATAGGAATACGTTGTGAGGATGGGCGGTGGATGGACTGGGCTCAGGATCGTGTCTAGTGGCGGACTTTGGTGTTAGCGTCGTTGGGCCTTGGGTTTGCTGCCAGAGAATTGGTTGATTCGTGAAATTGATCGTAGTAGGGATAAATGTGTCTGAGGTTGTGCCCATTAGTGGGCTTTGTTATTGGCTGTGTTGAACCTCGGGCTGTGCTCCCAGAAAGAAGGTGTGTGAGCGAATGGGGCGATCAGCCAGCCGGTTACATGAAGCGAAAGAGTATGCAGGATATGTGCGATCCACCCGTATGCAGAAAGAAAATGGAGCACCCTCGGAAAATAAAACATAATTATCTTGTCATTTATGTTCTTATTGCTTTTTAGTGAACCATGATATCTGAAGTTTCATGCTTAATAAAGAATTGGCACTGAACTGCAAGGTTTTACTTTAGAACGCAACCAATAAAAGAACCTTTAAACGAAACTAAGAAAAGAAATTTGAGTTTGTTTGGTAGAAACCATCAGAAGTGGAATGGTTTTGCAACATTACGAAAGAAAAGAGTAAAACGAGAGAGACGGAAGTAGAGAGAAGGAAATCTATATCCAGATCTTGAGAGCAACATTGAAATACGTAGCGTTACTAGACAGGCACTTGGCCAGAGGATGAGGTCTCGTCGTCAGCTTGGGGTGGCTGTGTATTAATAAGATCCCTCGAAAAAGTTGAGTTCTGGGGTAGCGACATCAGAAGAGCCAGACAGTTCTGGTTTGATTCACAACTGGGACAGAGCTTTGTTCTTTGCCACAACACCGTCCTGAAGATCTGTATTTGCCAACCGAAGGGCAGGATTTATTTATGGTGTATTTAGCTATTTTTAGTACCTTAGATTTTATAGAATCAAATGTTTTGATGACCATTGAATAATAAATAGGAGAGAATGTGAAAGGAAATTGTCGTGGCCTAATTAGACTTAGTTTTACTCTTGTTTACACGTAGGGACTGAGGAATAACACGGAATATATCAGTGAGAGTCGTCGATGTCGCGGCGGATATTCGAACCGGGTAGGTCCCAAATAATTTTACCTCCATGTCACCTATACATCTGCATAACACCAGACACGTTAGATACAGGGATAAATACAGCGTTACACTATTCACATCACACCGTGCATTGTCATTCGAACACACAGCACTGTAACCAACAAATGCACTATATTATACCGTGTTATGTTATACAATACAGTCACAGTGAACTAGCCTGACATGTTTCGATCACTTTTTGGGATCATCATCAGGGACTTTTGGATTATAAATTACACAATTACAAATTAACAATAAAGTTACATATTAAAAGTATAAGTGTGATGATTGGATACAGGAGCAACTTCATATCCTACTTCTATTGCTGCAATAACAAAAAAAACATAGTTTTAATATCAAGGTCATCTGAAATGTGACCCCTTGTAGTTTGGTATATAGCTTGCAGATTTATTATTAAATAAATACCTGGTCATCGTCGAAGGTCCAATTGTGCTTTTCCGTGAGCCGTCTCCGTTGCTCGGGTCGCATTTTGTTACAGTTCGTGTTGCAGAAGACCCGGTACGCTTTGTAGGATTCTAAATACAATAGGAAGCTACGTTTAGACCGTTCTTGCGTTCAGGTACTGTGTTGTCAGAGCAGGGTACTACTGTACGTTGCTCTAAATTGGACGATCTTCGTTTTGAAAGGGAAGGACTGGAAAGGAGAGGGGTTTGGGAGGGTGGTCTTTTAATCAGTCACCGTACTGTGGTTCTTCTCTTTCGACTTGGTGAAAAGAGATGGGTATTATTTTTACTGTCCTTCAGAACACAGTGTGCTACCAGAAATCACTGCTATTTCTCTGGAAATGTGCTGACAATTAATGCAGTGTGCACTCCATGAGACAAGTGACCCGTGATAGACCTCAAGTTGTTTCTATCCCACGCCAGTTAGAGGCATGTCTCTTGCAGTCCAATATAATTTGATAGATTCCTCCATTTATCCCTGTTTTTGGCCTTGTCACTTCTACAGCGAATGGGCTGCGTTGCGTTTCTGTGATTCGTTTAGTTCGACTTCCTGCCTTGGTCGTATATCCAGGGGACACCGCGTGGTGGCGAGTTACTTCACCCCCCCCCCCCCCCCAAATAGACCTCAAGGTAGGATTAGCTTTATTTTATACAGGGTGAGAAATTTGTCGCTTAACCGAATCGTTGCGAAGACGTTGCCGTGCTATGTGGGAAGTTGGTGATACGGGGCCCAGAGTGCAGAAAAACCAGAACATTCTGTACGTAACTTTCCAGCCAGTCCGTGTGGGATTTGTGGTGTACAAAGTGGAACTGGGGGCATGTTTTTCTCCTAGTACTTGGATTTTTCCTCACAGTATCATTCCATAATCACTCATCTATATATCACCGACTCTTTAGAATGTTTAGTAATTTACAGCGTCATTAAATAACCAATTTAAAATAAATGTACGTAAGGAATGTAGTCTATAGCTTAGGCACTGTGACGTGCAGACACTCCTCGGTTTAAGCAGTTGGAACTTAAACAATTTTGAACTTGCGCAGTTGTAAGAAGAAGGAAAGAAATTGAAATAACAACATGTTTTAAACCCGCCGTGCCATGGCTCAGGCAGTTAGTCGCCGGCCTCCCACCTCGGAGGCCCGGATTCGATTGCCGATCCCAGTGGCCGCGCGGTCTAAGGCGTGGGTCTTCGGCCGCTCGCTTGCTAGGATCGTGGGTTCGAATTCCACCGGGGGCATGGATGTTTGTGTTGTGTTGTAAAAAGACGGTTGTGGACCGTAAGTGACATGAAAGGACGAAAAAGGATTAATACAGAACAAAAATGGATCAAAGGGGAAACTCAGGAATTAGTAAAAAAAAAAAAAAAAAATCCCGGGTGTGTCCATGTGGGATTTGTGGTGGACAAAGTGGCACTGAGACAGGTTTTTCCACGGGTAATTCGGTTTTCCCCTGTCAATTTCATTTCACCTGTGCTCCATTACAAGGAAAAACGAAACAAATTAATCATCTTAATGACAGGGTTGCACAATAAGCCTCAAGGTTGCGGTGTGTCCGTAGCATCTGCTGCGGGGCCCTTCACAAAAAAAAACAATATGTTTTAAACGCGCCAAATTTTTTCTTGCCTGAATGAAAGCACCATGAAAAGGAACTGGTAAAAGAATACTGCTGGGCGATAACAAAGGCGACGGGGCGGTTGTGCTGTTGCGGATAAGGTACCAGTATGATGGAGTTTGGACTTCAACTGGGCTCCCTTGTGTACAGGCCCGTATAGTTGATCAAAATTATACTCAGTTCCGACTTGTGCAAAACTCGACTTGCGCCTAATTTCTGGAATGCACTAGAGGTCTGGGGGTGTCTGTAAAATGTTTTCAGACCTCGATATTCTGGGATGTGACGCCGTGTATTTTGGAATATAAGTACTGACGATTCGGCTCTGCTGACATTATTTTCCGGGTAGAAGGAACCTTGGTACTTATCTACCAAACTACACTTCTTTATATCACAGAATACCGTGTCTCAATTCTGAACGCTATCAGAACCTCACATCTCTTAAATTGAATTCTTGGCTTCGTACTTATCCCATGTCAACACCACTGATGGCTGATGTTAGATATAATGTTGTATGTTTTCTTCCATCCTCTGTTTGTCTCCTACTTTCTCAATCCACCTATTTCGTTCGTTCGTTCTGTCGTAGTCTTACATTCTCGACCGCCCTGTACGCACTATTGCCCGCGGACTGTACATCGTTACTGGAACTTGCTAACGTCTCTTCCTCCGTTCCTTCCTCCACTTGGGGTTGTTTCTTTCTTTTGTTTTGCTGCAATTTTCCAAACACTTTCAATTGACTACTGAGATTACTGCTTGTTTGTCTCCCTTATTACTGTCAGGTACGCACAGCCCCACAGCAGATCGCCACATTCTTGCGTGCTCTCTACACACAACGTCTGAATAACTCTGTGCATCCAGAGCCAGCTTTCCATGTTCGTAAGCCACACGCTAGGTAAGGGTAAAGCAATCCCACTACAGGCCTGGACAGGCCCTTAGGGCTCCACGAGGTTGAGGCTCCCAGATTTCTAGACAATCGGCACATGAAGGTGGTAAGGTTGTCAGCCATACGCCCCGGCCACCTTTACCGCCCAGGAGTTACCCCTGGTACTCATTTCTGTTAGAGGCTGAGTCGACCCCAGGGCCATAGTGCGGCCGGAAGGATTATGTCAATGAAAAATTCCAATGACACCGTCGGGAATCGAACCCGCTAGGTGCTACAGATAAACACGGGTCGTTTGAGAAGATGGTCTGGTTGTACTACTTCAGGGCTTATGCAGATATTTACTGTTGTGGCAGCTGGAGTTACGGCTGTCGGGAATTGAACCGCTGGCGTATAGCCGGTACTCTAGTCACTATACTGACTGAGCTATCCCGGTTCGCATAATTTATTTTGTATTGCCTTAAGTGTTTACCTTAGCGGTAAATATTTCAAGTTAGAGTTGTAGATCTTAATTGCATGTGAGGTTTTACGTCAGATAAGTTCTTCCAGTTTTTTTCTACGATGAGCGTTGTTAAGGGAAATTGTAAATTTCGGTTAAAGCTCGATGAAACCAAATTCCTGCGATGGAAGACGTGGCCGGCCAGATATTACATTGATTACGTTTTGTTCAAAGAATTCACACAAATCATACGGACCCATTTCCCTATAGTATGTAGGTCATTTACAGTAAAGCTAAAGCGATCCATATAAAGGCCTGGACAGGCCCTTCGGGCTCCAGGAGGTTGAGACCCCAGGATTTCTAGACAATCGGCACATGAAGGTGGCAAGGTTGTCAGTCTTACGCCCTTCCACTTTTACCCCCAGGAGATGTTCCTGCTACTCGTTTCTGTTAGTGGCTGAGACGACACCAGGGCTATAGTGCGGCTGGAAGGATTAAGTCAATGAAAAATTCCAATGGCGCCATCGGGAATCGAACCCGCGACCTTCCGGATTGTAGCTAATCTACAGTACTATAAGGTATTGTAAGTTGTACAATTTTGTGAGATTTGAGGTTCCTCTACTTTGACGTACCCTAGTGGTGGAGGCAGCAGAGTTCTCTGAAACGTCGGTACGTTCAAGCTGACGACAGCAGTGTCCTCTGAAACGTCGGTACGTTCAAGCTGATGACTGCAGTGTCACGGTACAGTTCTGTGTACAGTTATGTTTCACAGAAACGTCGGTACGTTGAAGCTGACGACTGCAGTGTCACGGTACAGTTCTGTGCACAGTTATGTTTCACAGAAACGTCGGTACGTTGAAGCTGACGACAGCAGTGTCACGGTACAGTTCTGTGCACAGTTATGTTTCACAGAAGTGGATTAATGAAAGAGCTCAGCCATGCTGAACCTGGCGACAACAAGTTGTGCCTAGCGACATTACGAGCACAGTGCATGTTTCGTATTGTTTGTGACCGCAACAAATGGCAGATGATCACTTGGCAGTTTCTCAGCATTTTCCGCATGATTGCAATGACAGTCATAACTACTAGAGGCCGTCTGACTACCTGCAGATGTAAAGCCTCTTACAACCGACACTGTAGCCATTGAGCGCCAGAACAGCGTACCTAGATGCTGAGAGAAGGATGGACCGTGGTGGCCAGTCCAACCGCATTGCTGGAAACGGAATTGACGAATGACATTCGTTATAGACACTCGAAATTAACACAGCGCATTTAAATTCCAAACGACTTTTTTTCTCCCCACGGCACGACAGCCCCTAGTGGGCCAGGGCCTCCTCAATGTCGAGGCTTCACGATCACACTCGGACACACCACACTCGGTAGGACTGCTCTGGTCGAATGATCAGCTTGGTGCAGAGACCTCTACCTGACAACACACAACACTCAAAAGAGAGAGATTCGAAATCGTAATCCCTGCAAACCGACGCCTTAGACTGCGCGGCCAATGGGATCGGCTTCCAAATGACTACTTCCTCTATATTACATGTATTTAAAACATATAATTAAATATGTATTTATCGTATTATAATGTCCTTCTGTCAGTCTCCCTCTGACAAGAATGTGTTTATGGAATTTCATGAAACTTAGTATAAACGTAATGCCATTACAATCAATCCAACCTTCGTATTTCCTTATGTTTTATTTAATGTTTGAAATGTGTTATTTAACGACGCTGTTAGTTGTATATGAATGAATGATTATTGAGCGTCGGTGGAATGATACTGACAGGAAGAAACCGAAGTACTGGGAAAGAAGAAATCTGTCTCAGTGCCATTTCGTCTATTGAAATTTATAGGTGGACTAGCCTGGAGTCGAACCTGGGTTTCTGCGGTTAGAGGCCGGCGGCTAACAACTTGACCAATTCCATGATCATCACTGTTATCGGTTCGAATATAGAGGCCGTACAAACTGCTGAGGTGGGAGTGACAGCTGTCATTTGCGTGATGTACCTGAAATTATTACTTTTAATAGATATTCGAGAAATATGCAATAGACGTCATTATGACAGATGGCGGTGCAGCTGTGGGTTATAACACAACATAGTCTGATAGGTGGGTACGGACGTTTCGGAGAAACGTCTGTCTCAGTCTTCACTTCTACCATGAAAATTGAAGTAGCAGGTTCTTCCGAAACCTGCTTGGATCTCACAGTCTAAAAAAACTGGCTTTATAAATCCTGAGTGTAACGTAATTATTAGAACAGGAACACACCATAAGTTTAGGATGGCTTGCGCTAAATATGTGTACACCGCAGATCGTTTCAAGCCATCACCTCCAATAACGTCGTCTGTTCAAACCGGCGCCAGCGAAGAATACTTCGAATTAGGGGATTTACCGGACATAACAATAGCTGCGGACTTCAGAGGAGCAGAGATGCGTCGGAAGATAAGCAGCCCTTTTGTGCAGCAACAAATGCAGGCAAAACACGTCTAAACATCGCGATTTGACAGTCGTGGGTACTTATCGTGTTGAACAGGACGTGGAAAATGGACATGCGGAAGGCAAAGGAAGGTGGAGGAAAGAGAGACAGATGGACGGAGAGGAAGAGAGTTAGGAGAAATGGAACAAGAAAGAAGTATGGAAGGAAGGAAGGAAAGAAAGAAAACAAGAAAGAAATATGGACGGAGAGCAAGAAATCGACATGGGAAGAAAGAAAGAAAAGGAAGGAAAGAAAGAAAGGTGTTAGGAAAGAAAGAATGCAAGAAACAGAGTTGGAGGGAAATAAAAAATATTTTGGAGGTTGATGCGATTGCTGATGGCGTTTGTAGTTTTGTAGCCTGTTGGTAGTTCGGCCAAGCAGCCGTCTGCACTGACTGGCACCGTTCGGGGTCATTCATTCACTGTGACTGAGCGTCAGAGTCGTAATTTAAAATAGGTCGTGGCAGTTTTTGTTTCAGATACTTCTCTCTTATTTATGTCTCCACCTTGTTTGACCGTGTAAGTGCTGCTGCAGTTCAAACAATGTCTTTACATAAATCAGGTTTAAGGAACAACAAGGCAACAAAACATGTGTACCTTCAGTCAGCCAATTAACATATAGTCATTTAGTCAAGGGGTTATTCATTCACTCAGTGAATAAAGTAATCATGCGTGACTTCAGGCTTCCGCCGCGATGTAGATGATATCTGTGTTCTTCTGGGATATTACAGCGTAGAGTGGTAATTCTATACCGACGTTTCGGGATACCCTATCTTTCCCATCTTCAGGGCTCAAGAAATCCAAGAAGGCTTCTTGACGCTTGAAGATGGGACCGATAAATTGTCCCGAAACGTCGGTGCAGAATTACCACTGTACGCTGCGTAATATCCCAGAAGAGCAGAGATATCAATGAAATAATCAGTTACTCAAACAGCCCAGTCAGGCCATCCTTCAAACATTCTTTCAGCCAATAAATAAACCAATCAAACGGCCATTCAGTTAATCAAACAGCCACAAAAACAGGAAGGCATTCATTCAACCCACAAATCATTCATTCAGTCATCAGTTGAGGCTTATGATGTGCGGCAGTGGCGGGCTAAATCCGCACCGTTGTCGACTTGCCACATGCACGAGTGTACCGTTCGTTCCCTGCGGGGAGGGAGATGTTATTAAGAGAGGAACAGGGCAGTGAATAGAGATCAAACAGAAAGGGAAAGAGTCCTTTACTTCAGTAGTTGAAACCAACATTTTCACTTGAGCCCGTTTGCTTCACCTTACGGCATAGTGTAGAGGGTAGTGAAAATGTATACCCCGAGGGTAAATACAGTATGAAGCAGGGAAGCCATTTGAAGAATACAAGAGACGATGTCAAAATGTACAACGTCAGATGGATATGCCTAAATAAATTGCGGGGCCCAATTTAAAAATGTAACTTGTTTTAAACCACTTCGTTTCCTGTAGAATGATGCGTACCTGACAAAAACAGTATGAATACAAATGGGAGTCATGGTGTTGTTAAGAAAAGGGCACATGCAGGTTATATTGATATTGTAAAGGTAAATATTTAGCACGCGAGTTGTTATGTTCTTGCAGCGCTATTTCTGAGGATTCAGGCATTGCGGATATGATGTCTATATCCTTTGGTGAGTGGTTGTCGACGCTTCGAAGAAACTTAGCACATTCATGGTCAAGGGTCAAGCAGTCCAAGAGGAATCTCCTTGGACCCCTGAATACTTGCAGCTACTTACCAGTCGATACGACGTAGCTAACTAACTAACTAACTAACTAACTAACTCCATGGAGCACAGTCCTTCTTGAGAAGCTAACAGGTCGTCAGCTAGTCAAGAAATTCCCCGCATTTTATGGAACCCGAAGGTTCATTACCGCATTCACAAGAGCCCGCCACCTGTCCCTATCCTGAGCCATATCAATCCAGTCCATGCCCCCCCCCCCCATCCCACGTCTTGAAGATCCATTTTAATATTATCCTCCCATCTACGTCTGCGATACGACGTATTATTCCAGAAAACTTGGATTTTTAAAGCTAAATTTTTCCCTGCCGATCCCAGTTGCCGCGCAGTCTAAGGAGTGGGTGTACGGCCGCTCGCTTACTAGGATTTGGGTTCGAATTCCACCGGGACATGGATGTCTGTCCCTTGTGAGTGTTGTGCGTTGTCAGGTACAGGTCTCTGCGACGAGCTGGTCCCTCGTCCAGAGGAGTCCTACCGAATGTGGTGTGTCTAAAGTGTGTGATCGTGAAGCCTCGAAAAATGAGGCGGCCTAGGCCCCCAAGGGGCTGTCAAGCCATTGGGAAAAAAAGTTTTCCCTGTTGCTAATTAACCACCGCTCCATGAAGACATGGCGTTGTAGAATTGTACCTTCATGCGATCTTAACCTCGGCGCTAGATGGTGCGACTGGTCACCTGCGAGCCACGACCGCTGTATCACGTAGAAGAGAGCCTTTCGTACTTACTGAGGAGGCAGCTGTGTGTGTTCCGAAGTCGGTCTGTGCCCTGCTCCTGCCGGTGATCAAACGATAATTGCCTAATCTTTCAGTCCATGACCTTATCGGAAGACTGACTGAACTGGCCACGCTGATAGTTGTTTATTTACAGGTTGTAAAGCGTCTTTATCTCTGTATAGTCTAATATTTGATTTCTTTAATGCGGTCGTCTTGTGGGTTGCGGCATCTTGTAGTGTGGCAGATGGTTACCAAGCTTCCGGAAGAATATGCAACACATTGCACTTGTATGGCATCATATTACTTCTTAAATTCAAGCATAAGGCAATAAATATTAAGTATTATGTATGTATGTATTTTTCTCCCTAAATAACCAGCATGCAAATCCCATCCATGTGGCGTCATATTTATATCAGCTGTGTTTCTTGCATTTGTTTCGGAAACAGAAAGATTTTTTTGTAAATGTACGTGTGTTTTCATGTAACATATCTGTTGCTTTTTGTCCGATTTTAATGAAACTTGCACGTTGCCTACTGATTTTGTTAAAAATTCATAATATAAAATTTCACGAAGATCCGACCAGTGGCAACCTAGTTGTTGCATATCGACAGACAGACAGGTAGACAAGCATGACGAAGCCAATAACAGTTTTTGGCAGTTTTCGGAATTTTTGGCAAACACGCCTAAAAGTATGCAAATTTTAGCTTCAACAGCAGCGTTTGGTATGAATTCAGTTTCATTACTTCTGACTGTCATTTAATTAAACCTCTGTCTTTGTTTTCCCTGATGCGATCTCTTTGTAAACTTGATGAAGTTTTGTGTATATCGAGAGGCTCAGAGAATTGTTTATGTTGATCAGTAACTTATACAAATGTTGCTGTACACGTGGTGTCTGCTTGATATTGTACATATTCCGTGCAGTCGTTATGCATATATAAGTTTATTTATACCAACTACTGCACACCAAATACATGCATTCATTCTAAATACTTTACATGTTTCGGCTAACATTCTCTGCCATCATCAAGGAGTCCTCTTCTGTAGACTGCTGCATAATCTATAGAAGAGGACTCCCTGGTGATGGCAGAGAATGGCACCCGAAACATGTAGGAGTATATAGAATGAATAAATGTAATTGGTGTGCAGTAGTTGGTATAAATAAACTTATAACTTACATAAGTTTTCTGCTCTTACAGATTTTTAGGATGCTGTGTTGCGTGGTGAAATATTTTCGAAGTCAGTTCTGGCACGGGCCAAGAGGCACCAACTGACTACTTAAATGTGAGAATTTTCGCGGCAATGAAGATTCATTTCATGGTTCTAGGTGTTAAGGCAATTTCTGGAGCCCACTGAGCTGCCGCGTATTCAACGGGTACTGTTGATTTTCCCGGGCATAAAATGGCCGAAGCATAAAGCTGATTATTTAACTCCATATAGTGTCGAGGGTAGGAATGCGTGCAGTTACGTCTCTACTCTCCAATACGTATTATTGGCGTGGTGCGTAAGTGAAGACAGGAATATATTTTTTTCTTGATTTGCTTAACTTAGCTTCCATTTGCTAAACCTAGGTACGTCCTTACATCGGGCCAAATGATATTGTGGTTTATAAGTGATTAATTGCAGTCTGTGCGGCGAACCTACTGCCGCATAATTCATGATGCTACAGCGCTATTTGACTGAAGGTGTTGAAAACGAAAACTCTCAACCAGAATGGAAATTTTCCGGGCCAAGGTTTGAACCCGGAATCTCTCGAATACGAGGCAGGAGTACGAACTAATTTACCGCGACGTATATTTTGTGTCGTTACAGATATAACAGACATAAATGGTTTACACAATTCTCTTGTACGCAGGTCCTTTTGGTAATTAAATATATTTAATTCTCCAGGGTTTGACGTTGTTATAAATTTATCAACTTCTCTTTTATCCTGCATCTTGTAGAAGTAAGTTCTGAGTTTTCGCTGTTTTGTCTGTGTTTAGCATTTCCTTCGTTACTTCTATCAGGTGAAGTATTTTCAAACAATGTGTGTTCAGAAGCTTCAATTCATATTTCGTACCTTGTACCGCACCACGCGTAGCTTTGAATGCGTAAAATATAACTTACTTCCAAAGACGACCTCAGTTTCTTAACTTACTGATCTCTGTGTGTCTAAAGACTCAGGTTACCTTTTCATTACACAAATAAGAAGAAATCAACTGTTGAAAAAGATTTCTTGTATAGAAATTCCAATCCTCTTCTCTTTGCTTGAAGATGGGGCGACATCCATTTAATTCCAGTGGTGAAAGGAGTTGGCAAAATGTATCCTTTTATACATGAACCGAGAATTTCTCTTAAATTAAGATACTACATCGTCTACCCCACCTCTACCCTCGCTAAGCCATTACTACCTCTCATAGTTCAAAGGCAGATGTCCTTACAAAGATCCAGCAAAGAACTTAGAAGTAGGAAAATATTTCGTGCCTCTTTCACTTATATCAGGGGCTGTATTTCAATCTTGGAAAGAGTCGGCCAATTACTGTAACTGGTCCGAGTTGGAAAGTTTAATTCATATTTTTGACATGTCTGAGGATGAATATCTCTTAATCAGCACAACTTTACTTGCAGGCTTACGTATCAAAAGGGAAGCCATTCAAGTAATTCCTGAACTTTTTCATTAAGTGTTGACCGTATTCCGTGAAATGTTTCCAAGACTCAACGTTGAAGGACACGAAGTGTATAGAACTCTTAATTCTTGACTTATTTGTAAAAACTGCATTAGCACGCACTGTTACGGAGATCTGCGTGACTTGAAGTTCTGACAGAGGTGTGAATGAAGATACGGCGCCGGGTCGGTTGGTAAATATTTACCGACGTTTTGGAGGAGCTTACTCTCTGACTAGTCTGCTACTGGTAGTCATATTAGACTACGTAATGTAAGTTGCCCATTTGGACTGCTTAGGCCAGTTCTGGACGTACACTTTGAATATTCATTGCTTTTTACGTGACACACTAGAATTTGAATAAAGAATCAAAATTTTATAATAGTACAGAACGGCCGTCATTTACACGGAGGGGGAGGGGGGGTTGCTGGAGCGCGCGCGTCAGCTAAGGTTCGCGCAAATTAAGCCCAATTATCCCATAGAAAATTCTTGACTCAGCGTGAATTTTGTAAAATTTTTTGTACCCTACCTGAACACATGACGGGTTCTTTTAAATTTTTACGCGTGTAATAATGATATTATTATTATTATTATTATTATTATTACTTATAAGGGCATTATTTCAAAGTAGCGCAAAATATGACCCCGTAAATCACGACCTGAGTGTAAGCTATCTTTTAATTTCATCAAAATAAAATTACTTTACAGCAGAAAAATGATGCATTTTTGTCACAAATATCAATTTAAGAAGCTTAAGAAAATGCAGTATTTTACACACTTTATATAGTGGTGCCCCCTTAGCTTAGCAAAGACTTCATTAACCCCCCCCCCCCCCCCCCCCTCTTCTTAGCAGTTTTTTTCGTTTTTAAATTTTTGCTTTGCCTGTTTCATTTTATACAATCATTCGTCTCTTCAAAACCTTGCGGTACACTCTAATGTGCAGCGGCAACCCTTTCAGAAGCACCGTCTTAGACCCTGAAGATGGAGAAAACAATCCCCTCAGAAATGTCCGTAACTATTTACCAATCGCCACGGCTTCTTATCGCCAAAGACACCTTCATTGCAGATCTCTTCCCAAGTATTTCTCTTTCTCACAACCACTAGTGCTCATTTTAATCTCAGTCACTGTTAATGCTACTGACTTTCGGGTGGTTTCCATTCCCACTGGAGAAGGCTGTTTCTTTTCCATGTCTCATTCAGACTGGCCTTTGGATCTTCCAAATGTCATCCACGTAATTCCAACGTATTGATCGCTGGTCATTCCATCACTCGGCGCTATAACCGTAAGTAAATAACGACATTGCCGAGCGGCCACATTGTTAATTAAGGCTTGCCACTAAAACTCTTAAAAGCTGAAAAAATTTAAATTAAAGTTGAAATGTATCTTTTTAAAATTTAATCCCGGGCTAATGATTACAATAAGCACTGGAAAAAATGTGACTTCGAACTGGAGTGACATATGCCAGTCTTGTGGTTTTTTACGGCGTTATAGTTGAGTCTCCCTTTTTCTGGGATATGACGCCGTGTCGCTGGGTAATCCGTTCTCGACGTTTCGAAGGAACATAGTGCTTTTATCTCAAGAGACCCAGGAGTCCGAGGATAATGGGGTACTTCGAGTGTAAGAGGCAAATTCTTTATGTAAATTTCGGTCTAGTTGTGTGGGCTTACTTTAGGTTGAGTAGTCTGTTTCAGTAAGCAAGTTTACAGAGATATACGGGTTTGCCGATCCCAGTGGCCGCGCAGTCTAAGGCGTGGGTCTGCGGCCGCTCGCTTACTAGGATTGTGGGTTCGAATCCCACCGGGGGCATGGATGTCTGTCTCTTGTGAGTGTTGTGTGTTGTCAGGTAGAGGTCTCTGCGACGAGCTGGTCCCTCGTCCAGAGAAGTCCTACCGAATGTGGTGTGTCTAAAAAGTGTGATCGTGAAGCCTCGAAAAATGAGGAGGCCTAGGCCCCCAAGGGGCTGTCGAGCCATTGAAAAAAAATACGGGTTTTACTTAATAAAGACTCCTATAAAAATGTACAAAAATGAGACGTATTCGCGTAGAGTAACAATTTTGGCACTATCTCTCACTGTTGCTTTATTATTTCTGAAGCGTTAAGACTAGCAGAAGGTCACACTGGCCGTAATGTATGCGCCTTTGTTCATTTTTCTCTACAACGTCTGTTCAAGACATTTTTCCTTTCGATAAAAACGCAGCAAGTGACGCTCGTGTCTCTCGCAGGGAAGTACGTAGGTCTTGACGCGAATTTTCCGTTTTTGCTGTCCGACTCTAAGTAAAATTGGAGTGTGTAGATGTATTTCAGTAAAACTCCGCTGTGTCGGATGTATCGATTATCCGTTTAGCGATTCTGTAGTCGCTACACGCAAACAGACGAACGAATGCATGGTGAAGATAGTAGTTGCTCGGTTGACCTTAATTCTTTGCATGAAGCCAGAATCCCATTCCTTGAGAGGAAAGATGAAGTATTTATCCGCTCGTCATGGAGATGAAGGTTTAATTACACCTGCACCACAAACATTACTTAGTACCATCTGGGGGGAGCATTCCGAACTACAAAGCTATTATCCTCTTTTAAGTACGACAACATTAATTCATTATATTCTGCCCGACTTTAAATGCGTTTAAATCTCATAAACTCCGCAGGGTAGGAAAAGTGTAAAGGGTAGAACGAACTTCAGTGCGGATTACAACGTGTGTCAAAAACGTAGCTTGTTTCACCGTTGGGCTTCTGCGACATCCAAAGTGACCTAGGGCTTAACATGTAACGTATAGGCCTGCGAGTTTAGAGTAATTAGTTGTCACCTCTAAGCTAAATCGCTAGTATTAATCCAATTACAGTGTTTTCTTTTTCTGTTACTTCTTCCTTTTAGATGCCACGGACTGAGGTGTCTTACCTGTTTCTATTCAGAATTAATTCTGAAACATATCCTTTTGTATGTTTGGTAGGCTTCTCTGAATCGGCTCATTAATAGGCCTCCGCCTGTAAAGAAAACATGAACCTATAGCCACGCAAATCTCCTTAATTTTTTATTCTGTTCTCTTTGCTTTATTCATTATTTGCTCCCTTCTGTTCTTCCCGTCTTCTTTCTTCTTATATTTTTCCGCTTTTTTTTTAACTTTCTTTATATATTTATGTCTTGTTTCTTGTCCTATCTGTTTTTTATTTCTTCCCTCTTTTTCTTTTCTTTCTTCCCGGCTGATGTTTTCAGAACGACGTCTCTGTGCCTGCTAATAGCAGAAACGTGTCGTCTTGTACAGTGTAAGCAGTCCTCTGCACCTTGTGGCCATTTAAAATTTAGCCGCTGCTAGAATAAGGCCACGGTAGGGAAATAATAAGGGTTTAAAGCGAAAACAAAAAGCGACAGCGGAACGTGGCGTGAGCTCATTGACAGTCACTGCCTAATCTGATTCGATGGCTAAATGGAAGGTCACGACTGTTCTGACACGTGACTGATGGGGGGAATGAATATGTATATAATATTGTCAAGAGAAACTTGTAAGGCACTAAGTAAGTAAATTATTACGTTGGCTAACTGACTAACTGGATATCTAACTAACTAACTAACCAACTGATATACCAACTACAGACACTCCCCGACTTACGCAGTAGTTACTTTCCGGAGGTTGTGCCGCATGTCACAATTGAGTGTGCATGCGGTCAACCATACTTATGTAGGCTATATTTAAGGCAGTTCAGTTCAGAACCAAACTCCAACACACTGTAACCTGATCGGCCGCAGCATGACAGCCCCGCCGCCTGTGTTATCGCCCAGCAGTATTCTACCGCCGTCTAGGTCTCATTGCGCTTTTATTCTTGCTAGGAAAAATTTATCGCCCTTTAAAAAATGTTAGTATTTTAATTGTTTTACGTTTTAAAATTTGTCTACTTTTCTATTCTCGCCCATCATGCTACGGCTCCTGTCTCATTTTCGCTCATCTTAATAATTGTAAGTGAATCTGTTATAGATAACATTAATATACCGTGTTGGAGATGTACCTGGTTTGAATGTGAAGTATGAGAACGTTAACTATCCTATAAGGTTTTCTGGGTTTCCTGAACCATGGGCACTTTAAAATTTCCCAGTTCTGTATTCTGTATAGTCTGTGCAGGTGGAAATGCATCGTTGGATGATCCAGACTGATATATATATTTGATAAGCAGCCAGTTTGAAGAACCGGAACTAAACAGGTTTGGTGACGTTAAATTAATTTTCTGAACGTGGGTTGTTTTGATTAGACACATCAAACTGTTCTTTTTTTGTGAAGGGCCCCGCAGCAGAGCTACGAACGCACCGCAGCCTTGAGGCTTATTGTGCAACCGTGTGATGAAGATGATTATTTGTTTCGTTTTTCCTTGTAATGGAGCACCGGTGGAATGAAATTGACAGGGGAAAACCGAAGTAGTCGGGGAAAACCGAAGTAGTCGAAACCTGTCAGTGCCACTTTGTCCACCACAAATCCCACATGGACTGACCCGGGATTAAACCCGGGCCTCCGCGGTGAGAGGCCGGCGACTAACCGCCTGAGCATGGCACGGCCAAACTGGCTTACTAAGTTCCAATTACAAGAAATTGTAGCAATGTTTAGAAGAGAGCTTAAGGTCGTTTCGCGCCCAGCTGGAGATATACTGCAGTCAACTCTGTGTCATACTTCGGCGTCTGCAGGAGTGCGGTTACGTTAGTTCTTTGATTGTTCTTTAACGCTGCCGAATAAAAGTCGGAATAATTGAGCCTATGCATTAGGTAGGAAATGTCTCAGCGCCTATAGTCGTTTTCTGTTATATGCGTAATTCTTTGCCATTAACTTTGAATTACTTAAATTTATGCTCTTTGTGACGACTGGAGAAATAGCTTCGTTGATGACGCAATGCTAAGCTATCTGATTGAGAACAATATGAGTCACCTAGACCACAGTTGATCGACTTGGACTGCCCTGTCACCTAGAAGACCACAGGTTGATGCTGACCATTGATGGAACTGCACCCTGTCACCTAGAAGCACGCACAGCTCACCTGTCACCTGACCACTGGTGACCATGACTCATGGACTGCACCCTGTCACCTAGAAGACCACAACGCTTGTGCACCTGTCACCTAGACACTATGTGCACTGCACCCTGTCACCTAGAAGACCACAGCTTGGCTGATGTCACCCGGGCCTTGATGGACCTGCCACACCTGTCACCTAAGAAGTGATTACCAGGGTATGTATGACCCTGACTACTATGGTGGCTAAGAACATATACCTTGGTACCTTTCAAGGTGCTAAAATACTGATTCCGCAGTACATATCACCTTTCCAATTACGTCCTTTCACCTTCCTCGGGACCACGTTGATGAGACTATGCTCATGTATAGAATTACAGTTGATGTGACTTGGCAGACAAATCTTGGGACTTGAGGTCAAAATTCGCAGTACACTTCATATCACAGAAATTTGTTACTGAAGTGCCATTTAAAAGGTATACAGCTTGTTCTGCGTCTATGACGCCGTGACGTCGACTGAGTGAGGTGAAGGTGTGGGAGGGGGTGGAGAACAAAGAGCAATGTAATTAGGAATTCAGTTAAATTAAAGAGCCCCGCTAGTGTACAGGCTTCCTCCTCGTTATCACTAATCTCTCTTTGCTTAAACAACGGAGAGAGCGACTCATCCCTTACTACGTAGATACAGTTTCATTCTCCCTACACCTCATCAACCACCAACTTACCTCGTACTGAAATACGACGTAATAAGGAAAGAGCTAAAAATGAGACTAACCGAACTTCTATACCAATACGTTTGTCGTATTGTTGCTTCATAAAATGGTCACATCCACTTAGGGTTCTTCAGGGGTGTACAGCTGTACATTTCATGTCGGCATTGTTTTTGCTCTAACATTTGGCATTCCATCAGATGCAGTTTAATTTGCGTGAATTTTAAAATGCTTGGACTGACACACGATTTTCCAGACTTTGGACTGCATGCGACGTAGAGCACCTTCGAGGTAAGATTTTTTTAAGCGAATGACATTTCACCGAATGAATTTTGCTCTTTTTCCTGTGTCTTTTGCCCTGTCAATGTTTTTTCCTCTCGTTTTTGTTTCTCTCTATTTCGCAGTTAATATAGCTCATTATATTAATGAAACTTGAGGCATTTATAGAGTAAACGTACATTATTTCGTGATGCATCGCTCCAATTTTACCGAAAAGTTATATTTCCTCTCCCTACAAGTTACAAGCTTCGAAAGTATAGACCTTTCTTGAAGTTGTTACGTCTGACAGCATGTGATATCTTTTGCCATGTTTTCTGAAACGAAAAGACGAGAAACCGCTAGAAAGAATACATCCCTACATTTCGAGTTATTAGGGTTTGTGTGTGTGACAAAATGGCTGCTTTGATAATTTAAAATGGCGGCTTGGCGCTGTAGGAATTTAACCTAGCACTTCCACGTTTTAACAAGCGTTAGTAGACGGCATATTTATGTAGTCATCTACAGAGAACTGTTGGAAGTTCCTTCGAAACACTTACCTAATTTCGTAGCGAATGTGAGGTGTCTTGTCGCCAAGTGGTGTACGTTCAACCACATTCCTTTAATATACAGTGTCCTTTCTAAAAAAAAAACAGTAGTGTAATAATTTATGCATCGTACAGAGCGGTGCTTGGCGTATAAAACAGGTTATGTGAAAGAAGCGAAACACTAAAACAGTTCTATGTAACATGTAAGAGCACAGTACTTTACATCTAAACGTAGAATATAAACACGCGATATCAAACAGGCACAAAGCCTCACATAAAAAAGCATAAGAGTTTGAATTTTCAGGTTATCACAGTGGTTCTTCAAATTGTGATAGTAGTTTGGGATTTTACGCCGCGTAATGATTCAGGTGGGTGCATCATCTCGAAAGATGGAGAAATTACTTTTCTCCGAAACGTCTGAAGAGACGAAGCTCGCTGTACGGTGTAAAACCCCAAAAGACCATCATTCGGAGCACAACACTTCACAATTATATGTGACACATGAAAGCACAGTCCTTTACAACTGCACATGAATATAAACAAGTAATATCAAACAGGCACAAAACCTCACATAAAACCGGCCAATTTCATGCAGCACCGTGTTAACATTTTAAGCGTGTTACATAAATCATAAACATGTCGGCTGGACCATAAGTTTTATAGTGTCTGTACACAGAACACGTGACAGCGGGCGTTTGCGTTTCAGAATCACACTGTGGCGGCAGTAAGCCTCTTCTATTAGTCCATTTACACCCCTCTTCTGTCTCCCGCACCCTGATGCATCCCCCTAACTCGTTTACTGTGTATCCTGATGGTTAGGAGAGGGTGTCAAAGCACAGTAAGGCGCAAGATACATGCTAGTACTGTGCTAGGCTAGTCTACGTAACTAAATAAATGAACTGCAGAGTCGCTCAAAGCCACGGCTCTTGACAGCAGCAACTGCCTAAGTGACAACCGGAGTTAAGACTGCAAGACTCTTTATGGCAGTGGTTACAGTGCGTGAGCAGGAACCAGAGTTGCGTTTGTGGGATGGTTGTGGCATGTGTGTGTCAGGGTCGCATGGTGTTTAACCAGTGGCGTAGCTGGGTGTTCAACGCCCGGGGCCAGTAACCACAATGCTCGCCCCTAACATAAATTATGAATTTTAAGAAAATCACAGTTATTTATTGCATTTCCTGTTATTTGTCTCAATAATTTCAATAATTTAAAAATTTCTGAGCGCAGAGTATTAATTTTTTTTTTATTTAAAGTAATCCTTTTGCTGCCTCCTCGACTCTGCCACACGGTGCGGCCGCACCACTCACCCCCCATAGCTAAGTCCTGATTTAACAATGCTTTATCAATAGCAGAAGTTACTTAGCGACAATGGGGTGGGAAGATGATCATGAACTGTGAGACAGAAATTTGTAAGGAGGTAGCTGTGGCATGTTCGAAGGTACTGTTACAGTGTTCGACTGCAGAAACCGACAAAACCCCAAATTTCCTCAGAATATCTCTACCCCGGCAGAGGTGCGAAGCTCCTACGATGTGCAAGTCCGGGGAATTACCGCTAAACAAAACGTTTCGTCTATCGTTTTATTTTTGGAAAGTTAATATATTTACGTTTTTGTGTAGATTCACAAACAAGCGCAATTCTTAAGTTTCTTCTTCTCAATTAGAGTGTTGTTTGGATAAAACTGGCTCAGGATCATGTCCAGTGGCACATGCTGGACCTTCCAGATACGGTACTACAGAGTCTATCAGCCACTCAGTCAGCCATTAAGCCAGGTAGTTAGCCAGCTAGTCAATTTCATTGCCTGTCACTTAATTACCCAGTCCTTCAGCCTGTTCCCATTAGCCATGTCGTTCAATTTACCCAGCACCTCAGTCTGTCCGTTAGCCAGTGCCCATAAAATTACCGAGCACCTCAGTCTGTCCGTTAGCCAGCCAGTTAATTACCCAGCCTCAGTCTGTCCGTTAGCCAGTCCGTCAGTCTGTACCAGTTACCCAGCCGTCATCTGTCCAGTCTGTTAATTACCAGCCCGTCAGTCTGTCCGTTAGCCAGTCTGTTAATTACCCAGCCGTCAGTCTGTCGTTAGCCAGCCAGTTAATTACCCAGCCCGTCATTCTGTCATCCAACCACTTAACTACCTTGTCCGCTGGTCTGTCAGCCAGTCCAGTACGTATGTACGTACCCTTTCAGCCTGACGGCCAGCCATTCATTCCGCTAGATAACCAACACTCAGTAAGAAATACCCCGACTGCTGACCTCGAACGCCGTGTCTTGCCACTGTGCATGATTGCACACAAGGCGTTACTGTACGACCTGAAACGAGCCTAGAGAAATTAGCCGTTACAGGGAGCCAAGGGTGCGTCTTCCTGTTGATGATGGAAGTTTAGTCTGTTAGACAGGGAATTAAATGACGAGTTCTTTTTTGTGAAGGGCCCCGCAGAAGATGCTACGGACGCACCGCAGCCTTGAGGCTTATTGTGCAACCCTGTGATGAAGATGAGAAAGATGATCAGTTTTTTTCATTTTTCCTTGTAATGGAGCACGGGTGGAATGAAATTGACAGGGGAAAGCCGAAGTACTAGGGGAAAACCTGTCCCAGTTCCACTTTGTCCACCACAAATCCCACATGGACTGACCCGGGATCGAACTGGGGCCTCCGCAGTGAGAGGCCGGCAACTAACCGCCTGAGCCATGGCACGGCCTAAATGACGTGTTAGTTATGCTGCATTGGTGTTAATGAAACTTTGGATTCCATAACAGCACAGTGTTAGTTGATCAGACAACTATCCCTTATCTAATGAAGATCCTGTGTTAAAGCATTTGGTTATTGCGTGAAAGTGCTCCTTAGAGTTTATGTACCTATTTATTTTTGTTTAGAGTTTATTTAATGAAGATGTCAGTAATTATTTTACGGCAGTGAATAGTGAATTGGAAGAGGTGTCGACCGGAGGAGCAGTCCTTGCGTAATTTAAGGTACCGTCATGGTAAATGCGTGGGGAATACTTGAAAACAGCGGAAACCTCATTCGGCATTGTCGGTGTCCTGTCCGAGATTCGAAACTGACATCTCCAGAGCGCAAGACAGAAGCGATGCCGCTTGATCTCACTTTTTCTGTCTGTTAAATTTATAACGTACGTAAATTCGTAAACAAATCTTTGATTCGGGCCCGTTTGTCGGTTTATGAAACGAGAATCCACTTACACCGTTGTTGCACTGCAGTGTTAGTGTGCCGTATACTTTGCGCCATGGCGGCTCGTAATCAACTGTGTTATACCGAACCCTTAAAACAAGGGGTGTTGCTGTCTAAGAGGATGAGGAGATAAAGATAGGAGTTGTTCTTGGATTTAACACCGAAGGAACTTCCTTTCAACATTAGGGACAGGTACTGTGGATTGTGAGTCACGTGATATACGATTTTATTACGTCATAATGTCGTCTAAACTATGAAATATTTCCAAATAGGATTTCTAATCTGCTGACACAAATGAAACTCTGGAGGCCATTCTATGAGCGGAATTATCAGCAAAGTCACCCAACAAGGCGGGCTGCTAGGCAGCAATGCAGCTTCGTAATTGGAAGGTCCCAGGTTCGAATGCCGGTCCCTATTCCGACTACCCAAACTGTTCCTTTCGTGATTACCTTCATTCCCTCCGGACAAAAGGTAGGTCAGTACCTCAAGTCACGCCATGATATCGTCTTTCCCCATCCGCTGCAATTCATTAAGGGCCGTACCATGGTTGAGGCGGTTAATCGCCGCTGAGGATTGGGCTCAAACCGAGGCCGATCCGTGTGGGATTTGTGGTGGACAAAGTGGCACTGAGAAAATTTTTCTCCGAGTCCTTCGGTTTTTTCCTGTCGGTATCATTCCTCCTGTGATCCGTGCTCGTTTATTCGTCGCCGACGCTCTGCTATATTCTTATTACCTGTGAGTGCCATCCAGTGCCACACTTACCAACACTGCAGTTTATTATTCACCCATCGGCCTTCCATCGATGCGATGTAGTCTCTGCCAGCCTTCAGCGCTCAGCCAGTCAGTACTTTAATGTACTGCCATCTTCGAAAGAAGCAGTTCATGCAGCGCCTTGCAACTTGTGTTTAGACAACAAGCTAAACAGACAGACACGATAAGTTGCCGTACCACCACGGCGAAATATTATGTTCCCAGCATTCTTAGCAGTTTGCGTCCTGAGGAGCGCCTGTTGCCACCGCTCCATTCCTCCTACTGTCTGTACGGTGAGAACAGCTGACGGGTTTCCATGAAATTTGGTATTGTGGAGTTAATACAATTTGTCGGCGCAGTACAATTTTGGTTAAAGTCGGGCAGCAATAACGGACACTTTTCATGAAAAACTACATGTGTTTCTGCTTGTATCTCGAGCTTAATTTGCCCTTAACTCGCTGAATATAGGTCAGACCGAAAAACGTTTAGAACAGACTTTGTATCTGTAGAGAAGAATTAAAAACACATTTTATGAATGTGCGAGAATTGTTACGCTCTACTTATGTTTCCTAACTTGTTGGGATTTGGGGTTCTCGCGGCGGTGAATGAATCAACAGGGGCTGTGCGCATGATAAGATGCAGGAGTTCTGTGGAAACAGCTGTGGAATTCAGTCCAGTGTAAGTCTGTTTGTGACAACGATCCAGTTGCTTGTACGTATCCGAGGTGCTTGAATCCACTTTCAGGCGCATTCGCATAAGTTGCGAAAAGCGCCTATTAGCTTCGTCCTGTCTGTCCGTTCGTCCGTGTCAACTGGGCTCCCACTGGACAAATTTCTATGAAATTTTATATTGGAAATTGTTATGAAACTCTGTCGCGAATACCCGAATTTGGTTATAATCGGACAAAATGTCGAGCACTTTGCATGGAGATCTGAGTATGTTTATATTGTTGACAACAGTGCGAAATTTTTTGCAGCTCGACAACAATATAAAGGTGGTCCATTATTGCGATTCCAGAAACATCCTACAGTTTTATATTGTTTTATATTGTTGACAGTGACATGTAATGCAACGATATAGAGAGAAGGCAATTTTGCTTCTCCATGACAATAATGGTTACGCAGACGCGCCACAGTGTTACATTGTACGTATATTGCCTATCTTGTTAAAGCGGGAAATGATTAAGAAAGGTTTTGTGCTCTAGAGGTAGAGAATACTCGTATATTACTCTAAAAAGTTTCTGATAGGATGGAGTTGCTTATTTCATTCCTCTCTTCAGTTCTAGTGACCTTAGTGATACATTTATTAGTTAACTGTGTCTCTCTGGCTCTTTGCGGCATTTTTTGGATCAGGGATGGGATAGAGGTGTCCTTATATCAGATACCTCAGACTTTTAAAACGGCGTTATTTTTCTGCATTATGAAGATGCATGTCTTATGGCAAAGCTGATCAACAGCATACATGTATCTGGAGAGTGGCCCAGAGATTTCATTGAAGTTACAATGACTGACTTAATGAAGAAGCCCAAAGCTACAAAATGCAGCGACCATCGCACAATCAGCCTCATCGCACATGCAGCAAAGATAGTTGCGAGGATACTTAGAAGAAGGATTGAAAAGACTGAGGATGCGCTTGGAGAAGATTAGTTTGGATTTAGAAGAGGTAAAGGAAATGGAGATGCAATTGGGATGCTGAGAATAATATCAGAACGAATCTTGGACATAGATGAGGAACTGTGTGCTTGCTTCATAGACTGGCAGAAGGTATTTGACCGTGTCAACTGGACCAAATTAATGTAGATCCTAAAGGGAACTGGGATAAACTGGCGCGAAAGAAGATTGATCAGCAAATTATACATGGAACAGAGTGTCAAAATACGACTGGACCAAGGGGAGACGAGAAGTGTGAAGATTGGAAGAGGAGTTAGACAAGGTTGCTGTTTGTCGCCGATTCTGTTCAACTTCTACAGCGAGTACCTTACCAACGAAGCTCTTGAAGGATTTGGAGACTTCAAAATAGGAGGACAAGTAATTCGCACTGTGAAATATGCAGATGACCTTGTACTACTGGCTAAGGAAGAAACGGTGCTACAGGCATGATTGATAGACTAATTGAAATTGGAAGACGCTATGGAATGGAAATGAATGTGGAAAAAACTAAGGTAATGAGAATCTCAAGGCAACCATACCCAATAAAAATTATGATAGATCAAAAACAATTGGAGAATGTGGAATATTTCAATTATTTGGGTAGCATGATAACAAATGATGCAAGGTATACATTTGAAAATAAATCCAGAATTGCCATGGCAAAAGCAGCATTTAACAAGAAGAAGAATCTTTTCACCAGCAAACTGGACTTAAATTTATGGAAGAAACTAGTAAAGTGCTACATTTGGAGCATAGCTTTGTGTGGTGCTGAAACGTGGACACTTCGGAAAGTAGATCAGAAGTATCTGGAAAGTTTTGAAATGTGGTGCTGGAGAAGAATGGAGAAGATCAGTTGGACCGATCGTGTGAGAAATGAAGAAGTATTACACAGAGTCAAGGAGGAGAGGAATATCGTACATACAATAAAAAGAAGAAAGGCTAACTGGATTGGTCACATCTTGCGTAGAAACTGCCTTCTGAAACACGTGATTGAAAGGAAGTTAGAGGGAAGGGTAGAAATGACGGGAAGACGAGGAAGAAGGCGTAAGTAGCTACTGGATGATCTTAAGGGAAAGAGAAAATACTGGAAATTGAAAGAGGAAGCACTAGATCGCACCTTGTGTAGAACTCGCTTTGGAAGAAAATAAGGACCTGTCTTAAGACAGACTACAGAATGAATGAATGAATATTTTATGGAAGTCATCAGTTAACTGGATTACTCATTGATTATTTGATTATATTCCAGGCCTACTTATCTTGATTGAGTACTTACAGTCATTAACTTGTGAAACAAATTTACGTGCAAAACCTAAAACTGTGATAACAACTAATGCAATGTAATTTTCTTCACAGTAAACAGTGGGATTTTCTCCATGCCGCAAGTGGGTCTGATGCATTATCGATATAAATTGGTCTTCTTCAGTTAAACAGCGTAATTGTATTCTATGCACAAAATAACGGTCATACCGTCGTATCATTTCTGGTAGTCACCTGCTGTTGCGCCACATGAAGATGAATTTGAGACTGATGAAGATGAATCATCATGCATGCATTCGTGCCTTACATCTCAAAGATGCACGAGAGCCATAATTTAATTTCGGATGGCTGGAAGGCTGGAAGGCACGGACCAGTAATATGGAAAGAATATTTAATACAGAATATGAATATTTACAATTAAAGATGGTCTCTTCGAAGAGTACATTTCGTCAAATACCATCGTTTACATGGATTGAAGGCCTACTTCTAACTCAGGCTTTTTCAATTTTATTAAGAATCTCATCAAATTAGGCAATTTTAATTTATTATGACTCTAAATGGGGGATTTAAAAGTCAGAAATCCAATGCCTCGCTTTTTCGATACGTACCTACTTTATGAATATTTTATTACCGTAACAGGCACATCGGAAGAGTGGTTTAAATGCTCGGCAATAAACAATAAATTTAAGTATACGAATCCTGAAGGAATTAATGTAAAATATTTCATTTATAAAGTATCAAATTACTGAAACGATTATTTTAAAATGCCATTTATTTCTCAGGAGTACAAAACCTATAAAACAAAACAGCCTTTTGCGAGGAAAATCAAAACATTTACAAGCAAAGAACAAGACAATACAGACAAGGGAATGAGGAATTAAAGGGTATGACGGGAAACAACATTACACCTTGCGTGGAGAAAATGGCACGTCACGATTTAACTACCCTTGCCATGCCAGTATAACTAACACATATATTTTGTTGGAGATGTGTCACTACATAATTGAGGAAACCGAGTCATGGCGGTATTATAACCATATCATCTGGAGTGGAAGATGTGTCACTACCTAATTGAAGAAACCGAGTCATGGCGATATTATAACCATATCATCTGGAGTGGAAGATGTGTCACTACCTAATTGAAGAAACCGAGTCATGGCGATATTATAACCATATCATCTGGAGTGGAAGATGTGTCACTACCTAATTGAAGAAACCGAGTCATGGCGATATTATAACCATATCATCTGGAGTGGAAGATGTGTCACTACCTAATTGAAGAAACCGAGTCATGGCGATATTATAACCATATCATCTGGAGTGGAAGATGTGTCACTACCTAATTGAAGAAACCGAGTCATGGCGATATTATAACCATATCATCTGGAGTGGAAGATGTGTCACTACCTAATTGAAGAAACCGAGTCATGGCGATATTATAACCATATCATCTGGAGTGGAAGATGTGTCACTACCTAATTGAAGAAACCGAGTCATGGCGATATTATAACCATATCATCTGGAGTGGAATATGTGTCACTACCTAATTGAAGAAACCGAGTCATGGCGATATTATAACCATATCATCTGGAGTGGAAGATGTGTCACTACCTAATTGAAGAAACCGAGTCATGGCGATATTATAACCATATCATCTGGAGTGGAAGATGTGTCACTACCTAATTGAAGAAACCGAGTCATGGCGATATTATAACCATATCATCTGGAGTGGAAGATGTGTCACTACCTAATTGAAGAAACCGAGTTATGGCGATATTATAACCATATCATCTGGGAGTGGAAGTTGTGTCACTACCTAATTGAAGAAACCGAGTTATGGCGATATTATAACCATATCACCTGGAGTGGAAGATGTGTCACTACCTAATTGAAGAAACCGAGTCATGGCGATATAACCATTACGTCTGGTGTGGAGGAAATGTCACAGCTTAATTCAAGAAACTGATTCTTAGTATGTAATTGAAGACTTCCGCCGTGGTCGTCATGTTGCTTAAAAGTTTTTGGGTTGTAGCCCGGCGTCAATTTTTGGTGTGCTACCAACGTTTCGGGAACACTTGTTTGTCCCATCTTCAGGGTTTTAGGTAAGGCATGTTACCTAAAACCCTGAAGATGATTCAACATGATACTTAGTAATTTTAACTAAGAAAAGATGTGAGTTCTGTATAATGATCTGTCTTACGTAAATGAGGTAGTTACAGCGAAGTTACTATGTTCTGTAGCGTAGGCCTACTTCAATTATTGGTGCAGCTAAACTTATTGGCATTTAGTGTAGATTATAAACTCCTGCAATAGAAATAGGCCTAATTTATTTTTGCTCAGTTTATAAGAAAATAAAGCATTCGTACTTGAATGACTTAGGAGTCTCAATAAAGCTGTCAACACGCAACATGACAGCAACTCTCTGTTGTATAAATATCAGTTGTATCAAATTCCCGACAATCGAAGTGCCATTTAAGAAGTAGAACTCTGTGGTTTAGCTCGTTTCTTGAAGAACTGAACATTTACTTACCTGGCCAAGAAATTTCCAACTTTATGAAATTCAGAAAACCATCTCCGTGCTCACAGATCTCGCCGTTAGATCTAATTCTTCAAGAACTGTATTAGGTCTAACTCGTAGCCCTCCATGAGTGGTCGTATCATTGAAGTGACCAACATTCGTGTTTTAAGAATTATATTTGGAAGTAATGGCGCGCGAGTGGGCGTTCTGGCTACGTGGAAAATGACAGTTGAGCGTCGCTGCTGCGCGGAAGGAGCCACTGTCGAGATGGCGGCTGCTTAATAAAAAAAAGAAAAGAGGTGAAGGGGAAAGCTTTTCCCCACGGGGGTTTTATCCCTGCAACACTCCATACCGGCTAATGTTCCCTGAGTCTAATAGGAGCCAATGAACGGCCCCTGAATACGATCTCAAATCTTAGGCCTTATATTGATCGTGAGGGTAATGCAGGAAGAAGAATATGTTTATGGCCACAAGAGCACGGCGAGATCTTTGGGCGGAGCTGATTACCGTGGTGTAGCGGCTAGCGATCAGCCTTCTTTACACAATTCCACACACTTTACTTTTCGTCTTTCCTCCATTTTTCCTCTTCGTCCGTTTTGAGTTATTTGTTATTACTGCAGTTTTTTTAGTGTGTTAAAGAATTCTACATTACAGTAATCCTTCTTCCAACTCGGGGGTCAGTGGGAGTGATCACGGCGCTGTGGACAAAACCGCTTTACCGACATTTCTTACGCGAAAAATTTGGTTACTTGAACGCGGACACCTGTCCGCCTTTCTCCACCATAATTAAAATACATTTTTCGATATTAAACATTTTCACGGTACTGGGGTAGTTGATACGGCGGTTGAGTGAGTAACCGCCCGCGTTTGTCCGCGTGCATTTAAATATTTCGGCATTCGATACATTTGCCCCCCCCCCCCCATACGTCTAATTATTTTCAACCGCGGTTAGTCAAGAACGCGCTGGCGATAACCGCTTTGGTCGAGGGTTATTGTATTTTCTTTTTGCGTGTTGCGTTATTCTGCAGACTGTCCATTTTAATTCTTTACTATTTATGAAAGGAATGCACTCTGTTACATAATTAAACAAGCCCAGTATGGAACAAAGTTACAGAAACACAAAACAGTAAACGTGCAGGCTAATGCTTGCTCTTGAGTCCTGTTCAACTGCGCTCGCGTCTCTGCGGAGCGCCTTTTAACTTAGCTCAGACTTTCCTCCTATCCAGTGGGTACTGTTGGCTGTTTCCGTGGCATTAAAGCGGCCGTGGCGTGAAGATGGTTACACGCCTCCATCTACTGCTGAGATTAAGAATGAGGGTAAGTATTATCTCTCAATATCTATATGCTTTTATGGCCTGCGCAGGGAAAAATTTACATTTACGAGCCCTTTTCTTTTTCTGTACACATGAAACAATCTGAAATCCACTGAAGGGATTTTCATGGAAACCGATATTAGTATAATAGATCTAACTAAAAGTTTCTGCCTATTTTAATTTTGGTTAAACTCGGGTAAATTAATGGGCATTTTTATGAAAACCTACTCGCCTTTCTAAGCCCATCTCGAGCTTAATTCCCGCGTATCTCGCTGAATAATTTAGGAACAGAAGTTGTCGATAAGAATAAAACATCTGTTATGCACAAAGCTTACTTTCCCCCTAAGTCTTGGCGGTTTTCTTGATAAAAAACAAAACGCTTCGAAACTGTTAGCTGTTTGTGTTTTACCTACATTTATTCTATATTTACATGACTCTTCCCATTGTGTTAGTATGTGATAAACTAATAAATATATCCCTTAAACATAACGTATATTTTGATATAAAACCAACAGCTACATGTTTCGGCTTTTAGCAAGCCATCATCAGGCTGTATAAAAATATAAAAAATGCAAAATTATTCAATTATTTACATGCTTTTGCAAATTTACAGCTTGTTACATTGAATTCACAAGAGCACGTTCACAATTATTTAATTAGTGCATATGCTCTTTTAGACATTTACACCTTTTTTATTCTTATACAGCCTGATGATGGCTTGCTGAAAGCCGAAACATATAGCTTATCTTTTTATCAAAATTTAAGTTGTGTTTGACGGATTTGTTTATTGGCTTATCGTACATCTGTTTACATGTTTAATATTTTCCGTATGGGGATTGAATGCGATAGAATTGAACTGGCTTAAAGAAGTAGTGGATCTTCGCAAATATTCAACTTGATAAGAACATTGTATCTAATATATGTTATGCAGACAAATGTACACAGTATATGTTACTTAACGCAATTTTTATTAAATGTTGCCCAACATGTTTCTAGTCTATATACGGCTCATCTTCAGGGGCTGAAGATGAGCCGTATATAGACTAGAAACATGTTGGGCAACATTTAATAAAAATTGCGTTAAATAACATATACTGTGTACATTTGTCTGCATAACATATATATATATAATTTAAAATGTACGGTACAAGTAACGTAAACATTGTATCTCTTCGCCACTTGTATAACTGTCATTTTCAAGCAATACCTAGCGTTGTGCTATTGCATTAGTCTCTGTCCTCGGGATACGACCAATGTGTTCTATATAGAGATCTCATTTTAAGACAGGTTTTACTTTCTTTTGAAAATGTCATGAACTTTGAAGCTGTGTTTCTCTCCTGTCTTCTTATTACTTTGCCACTGCACATTCACTTTTCTAACGAGAAGTAACTTATTTGCACCCCTCATCGCTCACTTTTGTGCGCGGCAGGGGGTGGGGTGAAACACGACCCTCAGGTGAAACATGTTCATTATCTGCAGGGGGGTCACAGTAGCCGGCCGAGATGAGTGGGCCGGGGGGAGGGGGTGAGTGTATATGTGTTCCCCCGGATTTCTACTAGTGCTTTCGAGCAGGGACGGGCGGGCTGGCTTCGCTAAAAGCCATTTAATGAGCCAAATAGACCAAAGCAGAAAGACCTTGTTAAAGTGATGAGGTCCATCATGCAGCCTCTGCGCCAGGGCAATATTACACGGCGGAAACCACGCTCTTTCTTTGAGACATGAGTGACATATGTGTGTTTCTTCTTGCCCATTCCTTTTCGTACAAATATGGCCCACAAGATACATTAAGGTGAATAAAGATGTAAAATTTTCCGTGTGCTTAATTAGGAAACACGCCATGAAGACGTATGGAGAGTGGAGGAAGAGCTCCACGCGTTTATAATTCGGCACTAGATGAAGGTGAGTTGTCAACTTTATGCCCCGGAGGTTTTACCCCCTGGTAAGGTACCCGCTACCTGCTGAACAGTATGTTGGTGAGCCTGGGGGATGGCCAGAATGTTTCGTAAGAGAGAAACGTCTCTTACAACAACTGTCGGAAATCAATCCCGATTCATCGGTCGACCAGCCCATAGCTTAGTGACTATAAGGACTGATCTACTTTTTTGTATTCTAAGCAATGGAGTCCAGTTTGTACAGCTTTTTCATTTTGTTTCTCTTTTCCTTTCTTGTTCCAGACGCCGCAGTGGCACAGTCAGTATGCTGACTAGGCTACGGGCTGCAACATTTCGATGTTCGAATCCCAGCAGATTATTTTCTTGGGCCCAACCAGCCTCCTAATAAATGGGTACTGAGTTCTCTTTAGGGCATAAATAGACGGGGGCGTGAAGTTGACTACTCACCTCCATCTAGTGCCTAGATTAAGAATGAGTGGAGCTATACCTCTATTCCTCCTATATCCTTTCATGGCGAAAACAGGGAAAACTCTATACACTTAGCCCTTCCTTTTTTGGTCCTTTTATCATTCTTCTCCATTCCGTGCTGCTCCTCCGTCTTCTCCTTCTCTTTATTCTTTAATTCCTTTTCCTCCTTTATCTTTTTTCTGTCCTTGTTCTTCTCTTCTTTGACGCATAGCGCCTAGTTACCGGCTTGTTTCCAAAGAGTGAGCAGCAATTCTAGTAACTGAAAACAAAAAAGCCCAATGGACGCTGTTATTGTGTACTGAAAGTGTGTATTTAATATTACCGTAAATTGTGGCATATCTTATGAACTGGTATAGCTCAGTTGGTGTAGGTTTTATTAATTTCCATGTACGCAAGGAACTCTGCGTAATGTGTGGAAGCTTAAGGTGCGCTCTGTGGTCACAAAAGCCCATCACTAGCTCATGCCCTGCATTAGTCTACACTACGACACAACCTCACTCCATATTTCTATTATTTTTTTCTATGCCTCAACAGCCCCTAGGGGGCCTAGGCCTCCTCGTTTTTCGAGGCTCCACGATCACACTTTTAGACACACCACACTCAGTAGGACTCCTCTGGACGAGGGACCAGCTCGTCGCAGAGACCTCTACCTGACAACACACAACACTCTCAAGAGACACACATCCATTCCCCCTGTGGGATTCGAACTCACAATCCTAGTAAGTGAGCGGCCGAAGACCCACGCCTTAGACCGCACGGCCACAGGGATCGGCATATTTCTATAGTATTCATTTTAAAATAATACCATCTGAGCTTTACCTGCTTAATGGTCTCTTACATCATGCTTTTCGATAGAATTTTATAAGGATATCTTATATCTTATACAGGGCATACACAAGAGAATGGTGCGGTTTTAATAGTGAACACTATTAAAACCGCACCATTCGTTTGTGTATGCCCTGTATATGGTGATTACATGCTTAAAACGCTTGGCCAATAAGCGAGAGGGAAACGAAGTTGTTAAAGATGAAAGTGGACCGTGCCATGGCTCAAGCTGGTAGTTGCCGGCATCCCACTGCTGAGGCCCGGGTTCAATCCAAGACCGATCCGTGTGGGATTTGTGGTGGACAAAGTTGCAGTGGGACAGGTTTTTCCCTAAGTACTTCGGTTTTCCCCTGTCAGTTTCATTCCACCGGTACTCTTGGGAAAATGAAAAAAACTGATCATCTTTCTCTTCTTCTTCATCACAGGGCTGCACAATAAGCCTTAAGGCTGCGGTGCGTCCGTAGCTTCTGCTGCGGGGCCCTTCTCCACAAAAAAAATGTGAAAGTGCCTGAAACTGAATAACTAACCAACGAACGAGCAAACGAACACCGTGGTGCAGAGTCCTTCTTTTTAACCTTACAGTTGCTTAGACAATTAAGCAATTCTCTGCCATTGCTTGAACATGCAGTTTCATTTCTCCTGTTAACAACAGGCTGCAGCTAGACCCTAGCATGAGCAGGCTAAATACAGTTCACACACTCACTGGCGCACTGTTCACACCTTAGTTTGAAAATAAGTAAGGTCTGACAATTGTGTTTTCTTAATTTTCACTTTTAAAGGATCATTCTTTCCCCAAAAATAATTACCACTGTACCATGAACTTAAAAAGCTAAAGTTACGCCTGTGTTTAATTAAGTACGACACAAAGACATATTGCGGAATGGAGGTATAGCTCCGCACATTCTTAGCCCCGGTAAAAGATGGAGGTGAGTGATCGCGTCTGTGGTTCAGCCGCTCTAGATCTCCCGGTGCGTATTGGAAAGGAAGCTGAGTGAGCTCCAGAACCAGTCCGGACGCTCTCTTAGCCTTGCCTGGAATCAAACCCTGACTCTTCATTACACTGACTGAGCTATCCCGGCTCCATGTATTATTAAAAAAAGGAAATGTGCTGATAAATCATTCTTGCGTTTTTGGTACTGCCCAGTGTTCGCTGTGCGACATCAAATATCCATCTGTCTGTCCATCCATCCATTTGTCAGATGGCCGGAGTTTTGATAATCAGCATTCATCATAATTATCCGTGAAAGACAGAAACAAGCTAGAAGCAACGTCATAGAACTTTCGCCGAATCATCAACTTACACGATGAGTCGGAAGGTGTAAAGTACCACAGTGAAGTGTGGGCTGCATATATTTTCCAAAAAACTTTGCCTATGCATTTGTGTTGTAAGGCGTACTTCATCATTTTAACTTATTCCGGTTACAAATGTGTGTTGTAAGTTTTAAGGTATCCACGGCTATTCACGTTTTCTGGATCACACACCGTGTTGCAGCCTGGCAAACTTAGTGGTAACGTTTCGGGGGAACTTATTTTTTCAGTCTTCGGGGTAGAAGGTGGAGGATATATGTGCCCTCGAGAGGATGGTAGCAGCTGCCAGAATGAGATACGGTGTCATCCATTCATGATTCATGTAACGACACGCTTTGTCGCTCCGACAATATTTCGTCGAATGATTCGATGATAAGTGAATTGGGAAGAATGTGCAACAGAGCGGCAGTTGCTTAATTTGAAGTAATATTATGGCATTTGCTTGGAAAGTCTGAAGAAAACTACGACATGCTGGCCGAGTTTTGAGGCCAGAAGCTGCTTTACAGTTCATCATTCCCTAAGCATCCTATTGTCATATGCTATTTAAGGCTAGGTATGACGGTATCGTCAGAGAAACCAAGAATATCCCTGTAGGCCTGGGATGTCCAACATTTTTATTTAGCAAAGGGCCACAAGGGTGTTTGTGGGTTGGTGCGCGGACCACGCGTGTAAATTCACAATAAGTGGTATAATTAACCGCCAAATTATTGTGTAATTTTTATAGTACCTATACATACAATTGACAAACATTGTCTGGAGTCGCATAACACAAGCTGGCGGGCTGATGGGTGGATACCCCTGCTGTAGGCTGTAAATAAAATTTGCTTTCACTTTACGGAGTTGCTTGTCTGAGTGTTTTGCATCTCACCCCACAGACTACTTTGTCAAAAACCAACCCCCATCCCGGTAAAACGAAAATTTTCTTTCGCAGGAACTGTATTTTAAGATCACTTATACGTATATATATATTTTAGTATTATATTAATTGAAAACCCATCTCCCATCACGGTAAAGATGTTTGTTTTAAGATCACTTACATTTTAATATTATATTAATTGAAAACCCAACCCCCATCACGGTAAAACGGTACTTTTCTTTTGTAAGATCACTTACATTTTAATATTATATTAATTGAAAAACCAATCCTCATCACGGTAAAACGGTACTTTCTTTTGCAAGAATTGTGTTTTAAGATCACTTACATTTTAATATTATATTAATTGAAAACCCAACCCCCATCACGTAAAACGGTACTTTTCTTTTGTAAGATCACTTACATTTTAATATTATATTATGAAAAACCAATCCTCATCACGGTAAAACGGTACTTTCTTTGCAAGAATTGTGTTTTAAGATCACTTACATTTTAATATTATATTAATTGAAAACCCAACCCCCATCACGGTAAAACGGTACTTTTCTTTTGTAAATCACTTACATTTTATATTATATTAATTGAAAAACCATCCTCATCACGTAAAACGGTACTTTCTTTTGCAAGAATTGTGTTTTAAGATCACTTACTTTTTAATATTATATTAATTGTTGACGGAAGTTCCTATTTTCGAGACGTCACGCCCCTCGCAGCCACTCAGCAAGTCCCACCTGCTGATACACACCACTCTGCAGCACGTTTGCACAGGGCTGATCCAGATACATAAATATCCCCTACGTAACGTACGATGGCGTTAATGAGACGGGGTTTCAGAGTTTTGTTTGAAATTGACTTGTATGTTGTGACCAATTGTAGGCGTTGCTATGCGAGCCTGTTCAATTCTGCTGCCACTGCTGCTGTTGTGCTAATTATAATGGGGGGAATTGAGGAACAAAACACTACAACTACAACGGTAGACTGCTGTGGCACATCAATCAAGTGTGTTGCTGTGTTTCCTGAATAGAATTAGCAGGCGGTGAAACCATGCGAGTGGGTGGAAGGGCGAGGCTTTTCAATGGCGTTTGCAACTGATAGGCCCATGATTCGAGCCCCTGTTTCTATTGAGGTCTTGTGAATCGTTGCAATTCACAGGCCGCACTGTACCTCAGTATTGCGAACGTTTTCAGGGCGTTAAAAAGCGTTGTACATGATATATCGCTCATAGGAAGTGTAGTGTACGTTTATGATATAAACTGTGAGGCATGTGAATGGCACGTACCGTTATGTCCGTCTACACTGGAATGTGAATGAAACGACATAGCGAGATTGCCTGCATGTTTAAACTCGGTACATAAAGCAAATTTGATTGACTCGGTCTCTTGTATTGAATGACACCTTTTTGTACAAAGTTTCATGTCTACGATCTTTTTCAAGGTATTTCACTTTTACATACAGCTACTTTAAGCCACTGATTTAATATAAATATCTATGAAAATGGGCACTGCGCTACAAGCCGGAGGGTCGCGGTTTCGATTCCCGATGGTGTCATTGGAATTTTTCGTTGATATAATTCTTTCGGTCGCACTATGGCTCTGGGGTCTACTCAGCCTCTAACAGAAGTGAGTACCAGGAACATTTCTTGGGGGTAAAGGCGGCCGGTGCGTAGGGCTGACAACCTTACCACCTTCATGTGTCGACTGTCTAGAAATGTGGGAGCCTCAACCTCCTAGAACCCTAAGGGCCTGTCCAGGCCTGTAATGGGATTGCTTTATATCTATGAAAAGGTAATTACAGCTTGATATTAAACTGTATAAAGTAATGTAACAAGTTTGAGATCTCAACTTGAAAATTTAATGTTCAGATAGCTTTTTAATTTCTATACATCGTCATGATGGCTAAACATGTAGCTGATCTCGCGACGTTTAACTACAGTTGTGTTTGACGGACAGGAGTTGGTTTTCATGGCTGTTGTTATTGTAACACAACGGGATGGATCTCTTCAGAGTTACCTTTTCTTTTGCCTAAGAATGAAGAGCTTCTTTGCATACTAGGTATTATTACGATGATGAATCCGAGGAGGGGAGATGGGCTGTGCATGTAGCATGCAAAGGAAGCTTTAGAAATATATAAGAAATGTTGGTCGCAAAATATGAGACGGAAGCAAACCATTTGGAAGGTCGTTGCTTTGATATGGGATATTATTAAAGTAGATCTGAACAAAACACATTTCGGAGATGTGGACTGGATTTATTTGGGTCAAAATATCAACCAATTGCTGGCTGTTACAAACTTGACAATAAACGTTCAAGTTCCTTGAAAGGCGATGAATGTTTTTTGCCTAATTTAGCGTCAGCAGACTTCACAAGCAGGGCTCTGGACCGTGTGGTTACGTAGTAATTTGCATCGTCGAATTCGAGGATGTATTAATTAAGAACTGAGAAGGATGTAATGGTCTGTTGAAAGTCACTTTATTAGCATCTGCCTCCAGGGACTAAGAAAACCGATGAAAAACTTCTTTGAGGCTACTTCGTTTTTCAGTTGTTTGTAACCGGTATGTCCTGCCGACGAAGCAGGCTTGCCGATCATTCCGTCACCCAGAAGAATCTGAATTGAATGACAGTGTACCATCGCTGTGTTTAAACTACTCTAGTCTGTCTACGAAATGTGAAAATTCATAATTAGTGGATTGTTGATAGCTGCCATATTCCTGTAGATGTTTTCTCCCGCCGTGGGAAAGTCAAAATATATTTTTAAGACTCGGAAAACCCCGGGACATTTGGCGTCCCGGACCGAATTTTGCAGGTGCCAGGACAGAGCTCTTTAAAATCCGTAAGACCGAAACTGTTCTTGGAACACCGGGACAAATGGGGTCAATAACAATTGACAGAGTCCAGAAACCAAGCATAAAAGATCGGAAGGGTGTAGGCCAACAGCATAAGGTCACAAGTTCGTCATATTATGGTGGTCGTTGTCAGTTGAGGTACATTTGATATAAGCGTACAGAAGGTTTCGTATGCTGGTTCTGATTGTGCTGTGTGGGAAAAGTAATATTATAAAATATATTTTCTTGGATCCATTATATCGAATTAATACGGGGACAGAGATTAGTATAGCATTGCATTCTTACAATAAATCATCCACTGGTGTTCGTTATAATGTGGTGCACCAGCATTCTTGGTAGCCACACACCTTGCTTGCAGGCTGTTTATCAATAAGTAAAACTGACCGTGATTTCAGGCTTCCGCCGCGATGTAGATGAGATCTGCGCTCTTCTGGGATATTACGCGGTGTCGTGTGGTAATTGTTTACCGACGTTTCGGGACAACGTGTACGTCCCATCTCACGGGTCAAGAGTCCGAGTAGGAAAGGAAGCCAGCAATCTATAACGTAGATTCTCTGTTTCTACCCTATTGGCTGTCATCACGCCTACGGATTGCTACCCCGCCGTACTTTCCAGAATCAAAGTTATAGGTTGCTGGCTTTTTTCCTACTCGGACTCTTGACCCGTGAGATGGGACCGACACGTTTTTCCGAAACGTCGGTAAACAGTTACCACACGACGCCGCGTAATATCCCAGAAGAGTTCAGATCTCAAGTAAAACTGAGTTTACTATGGGAGAATATGATTGCAAAGAGGAACTGCGCGACACCTGCTAGTGAAAACGTATAGTATGTAACATGTCGAATCATTTGGCTCGGAAAGGGGTTCGGTCCTACTGCAATAAAGGTTACTGGTATCGCCTGAGCCACGAAGCATTGCCACATTCTTGGAATGAAAGCATCACTTTATGTCGTGCAGCTACGTGTATATCGTGACGTCATGTTCCATACTAGCCACGCCCTGCGGGAAAGAGGAGGGAGCAGCGGCCACTTTACTAAATTGCTACTTTATGTGCTGGCAACCTACAGACACAAAGGTGCTGCTCTTTTGTCAACAAGGCATGACTTTAGTGCATGTGCACCGGGAGCGAATGTGAACACTTTGGGTCTGCCACCTGACACGTCCTCCATAGCACGAGTCTGTCATTACAGATGGCAGTGCAAATTTCCAAGATTAACCACCAAATATTTAAGTCCTGAAGCTTTCACGGTTGCTGAAATTTATGGCATAATATCGGGCGACCAATCGCGTTAATCCAGAACACAAACTAATGTTTCGGAGGCCTAATCTGTCTCCATCGTCAGGAAATAATGTGGTTTCGTCACATTAAACATGAAGGTGCATATACAAACTACAGTCTCTCAGTATATTGACTGGCTACAGACTGGAAGACCTGCGTTCGGTTTCTGGCAGGGGCTTCTCTGTTTGCCACTTCGTCTAGACCTCTAGACCTGCTCTGGGGCCCATTCAGTGAGTACAGGAGACTTTCCCACGGGTTAAATCGGCAGGACGTGAGGCTGACCACTCACTTGCATCTAGCGCCTTGGTTGTCTCCACTTCCTACATTGTGGTGCTTCATTAAGCACGGAGGCAGTTTTACATAAAGGCTCCAGAAATTCAATTGGTATATACTAACGTGTAAAGGAAAATGTGATGGCCAAAATAGTAACAACAGTAGGTTTCGTATAATTTTTGTAGGTCTATAGCCCATACAACTCGACCACAGTGAGTGAGTGACCGTATTTCTGGAACCCTGTGTGCAAAAATAAATTATCCAGACTGTGGATTTCTGGGATGTGACGCTTTGTAATTTGAACGCGGTGGGAAACATGTTCCTCCGAAACGATGGTAACCTTTTACCAGACTATGTGACGTCACACCACAGAGGCATGCACTTTTAATAACAAGCACCCTGTTAACGTGAAATCTGGTACATAGTAAATACAGAGTATACACAAAAGAACGGTGCGGTTTCAATGGTGAAAACTATTGAAACCGCACCATTCTTTTGTGTATACCCTGTATACATGTGCATATGTATACAATAAAGTATCTGCTCTTTACCCTGACGGGATTACGGAAGTTTAAACAAACACTCCAGCTTTGCTTCTGTGTATACATGGTAACTTAAGTTGTAATTTGTTACGATTGGAAAGCCATAAACTGTTGGCTTGAACATTTTATATATCTATTATTAGACTTATCAAATTCGAAAGACTTTATCAAATTCGAAGCAGAAGAACGAGTTTCTTAACGTGATATATCTTTTCTAGAGCATAAAGAGTATACGAGTACAACTAGCCTTTGCTTAATGTCGCCGTATTATTTCATTTAAATTCGTAGGTTTAATTGATTTTTAATTTGTTTCCGTCACTCGAGTGCAGAAGTTTCAGCTCATATTACAATTTTAAAGAGTAATAATAATGGTAATATAATCGTAATAAAAGAAGTCACCATTGAAAAGAGCCCGACGTATTGTGGTCGTATTGGATACATGAATCTTCCTTTAGCACTACGAACTATGTAATTCTGTACGTATATATATTTTTTCCAGCTCCCAACATGGGTAAAAAAGGATATGGGTCTTCCCATTCCATATTCGGTTTAAGCAGCTTTGCTATACCTTCACAAGCCACAGTAGTGATTTTTGTGTGTAGTCTAATGCATATATCTCCTATATAAATTATGATATGGAAGAGTGGAATATCTTGTCTTATTAAGTTATTTTTCCTTCCTTGCTAACATATTTATAAGACTGTACATTTCACTGCAAATTTCATATGCTTTTTTGGGACGTTTTATGTACGTCTTTCTCTTTTCTTTTGTACACTCTTTATCATAACTTATTTCCCCATACGTAAATCTGTTCTTAATTTCATCCATTGTACTTTAATCTTGTTTTGCAACGAGTAGTGGCTCCCATGTTATAGCCTGTGTGATTCTGAGGGGGAAAATATATATATATTTTTTCGTCCGCTGAAACTCCTTTTCTTCCATTTATCCCCTTTTGTACAGAAAAAAAAATCAACTCTGTATTTCCCCTTCCGATTTTATTCGTTCACACACGAATATAAAAATCCAATGTGAAGCACCATGCGGGTTTCCGGAAAGCTTTTATGTACTTCATACGTATAGGACCTACTTTACAGTATTTGAAAAATTCGAATGTATTTTTTTTTTTCTTGTTCGTTTTGGTCAGCGCAGACAGAAAGGTAATCAATCATACAGGAGATTCAGATTTACTCGTGAATCCTTTTATGCAGATGAAATAAAAGCACAGAGGGAGTCTTTTTTTCATCCCTTCGTCGTCCATGTTCCCTGTGTCTATAAAATCACTGGGTACATTAAAGGGTAGGACCACGTAAGCTTTTCGTTCGAGCAGAGTATAAAGTATAAAAATCAGCCTTTGGTAGATGACGTAAAATTACGGACAGAATGGAGCATCTGATAATTCTAGTTGATAATCTTTCTATGCTTTTTTACATTGTGGAATGAAGACGTTTCGGCAAAGAGATTTTTAAGTGAGTTTAGTTTAAAAGTGTACACTCAGAGAGAAACATGTGGAATTGTGTTAGAAGGAGTTTATTAACATTTAAGATATTTGATTGTGGTTATCTAAGTTACTACAACGTGTATTGTCGTAGGTGAAGATGGAAGCAACAGGTTCCTCCGAAATGTGGTAACGACCTACTATACTACGTGTAATCCAAAACCGTGCAATATAAAACTTTAAATTCCCGGGAAAATAGACCAGTTTCATATTTGCCGCCTTAGGCCCACCTCATGTCTCCCTGAAGGCGTATAGCCTGTACCTACCGTCCCCACATCTTCGTTAAATATTCCAAGAAAAGATAACCTGTGCAGTTGGATTATCATCGCTAGTAACCCACAAATCAATCAACAGATTACGGAAGACACCACCAACCAGCTTTCTAGGATGCGGGGCAGTGCATTTTGATAGATGTGAACCAACGTTTCGGAGGCACTCCTACACTGAAGATGGAGATATCATGTTCCTCCAAAACGTTGATAATCACCTACCAGGCTACACGGCGTCAGATTCCAGAAGCCCGCCCTTTTAACTTTCACCGCTGTGAGAATCGCAAACCTTACAACTAGCGAAGGTCGAGATGCAGCGCTAGCTTTGTATTCCGCAGTGACACCGCTGGAAATTCTTGTGCCTTCGTGTTGTGCTATTACACCATAGAGCAGGCCTGCTCAACCCGTAGTTCGCAGGCAAATGTTGCTCGCGGCAGCGTTATGTTGCCTGCGGGGACATCAGAAATGTGAAAAAGTCTTTTAGCCCTTTCCCTGGCAAAGCTGAGATATAACACCGAAGCAATTTTGAAAACTTACCAGCTGTTTATTTATGGAGACACACATTACATTACTAATCCATTTTGTAAAAATGCGCTAAAAATAGTGACACTCTAGCGTAGGTTGTGAATTACATTTTGAAAAAATAATTCCTACTATTATCTGTACAATTCAATCGCACATGATGTGTAGACAGGTAAATGTATACCTGTTCATTCTTCGTTCTGTGTGTTGAAATTAATGTTGACCGTATACAGACCCAAATTTTGACGAAGTTGCCCAAACCACGTAAACGTCTGAGCAGGCCTACCGTGGAGATAACTCTGTCATGATGTTATGTAGTGATCAGTTTAGATAGCTGTATCGTAATGTTTCTACAGTAACAGTGGTTTAGATAGCTGTAGCGTAATGTTTCTACAGTAACAGTGGTTTAGATAGCTGTATCATGGTGTTCTGCAGTGACACTCTTTGAGATAGCTGTATCGTAATGTTTCTGCAGTGAAACCGTTTAAATAGCAGTAAAGTAATGTTCTGCAGTGACACTGTTTAAATAGCTGTATCATAATGTTCTGCAGTGACACTGTTTAAATAGCTGTTTCGTAATGGTATGCAGTGACACTGTTTAAATAGATGTATCGTAATGTTCTGTAGTGACACCGTTTAAAAAGCTGTAACGTAATGTTCTGCAGTGACACTGTTTAAGTAATTGTATCGTAATGTTCTGCAGTGACACCGATTAAATAGCTGTTTCGTAATGTTCTGCAGTGACACCGTTTAAATAGCTGTTTCATAATGTTCTGCAGTGACACCGTTTAAATAGCTGTTTCGTAATGTTCTTCAGTGACACTGTTTAAGTAGATGTATCGTAATGTTCTGCAGTGACACCGTTTAAATACCTGTATCGTAATGTTCTGCAGCGACACTGTTTAAATAGCTGTATCGTAATGTTCTACAGTGACACAGTTTAAATACCTGTATCGTAATGTTCTGCAGTGACACAGTTTAAATAGCTGTTTCGTAATGTTCTGCAGTGACACCGTTTAAGTAGATGTGTCGTAATGTTCTGCAGTGACACCATTTAAATAGCTGTATCGTAATGTTCTGCAGTGACACCGTTTAAATACTTGTATCGTAATGTTCTGCAGTGACACCGTTTAAATACTTGTATCGTAATGTTCTGCAGTGACACCGGTTGAGATATCAGTATCGTGGAGTTCTGCGATGACATTAGTTGAGAGCTGTATCGTTGTGTTCCTGAATTCCGTAAGTACAGTGCTCGAAGATTGCCTTCAAATAGACTACGACCGCCACGTTCTATAATTATATGAGCTATATGACTTTATAAAAACGTAATTAAATGCAACACCAAGTCCGCACTTACGAAATCAAACAAAATCAAGGAATGAGTCAACCAAGCAACCATTATCTCTTTAGAATCAATATACTTACTGGCTGACAGACAGCCTGACTGACTGACAGAGCGACCAATACCTACACTGGCAGAATGATAGCCCGAGAGACTCACTGACTGGCAGACCGATCGTCAGATTCACCGACGGAATGACCATTAAACTTTCTACCGACAGACCGATCAGTATGCTCCGTACTGAGAGACAGGGCAGATCCACTGACCTGCCGACAGCCTGACAGACCAACCGACTAACTGACCGACGGCCCGACTGTAATTTGAAAATTACAATTAGCGTATATGTGCTGTATCCATGCTGCCAAGTATGATCACACACATGCGAAGCTTTCTTCCATGTCTTGAACCCTTGTTGCACACAGCTGCAGACAAGTCTGCTGGGAAATACAAATATCATCCTTGCCGTACTCGGCTTCTCTCATTCAAAATACTTCCAATGAAAAATGTTCATCGCATTTCATTCGGAGCATTATAACGCTTTCTGCCTTCGTGTTCAAATCTTTCCCTCGAATCTTGTTCATCAACTTCCAGCTGGTAAGTTGAAAATCTCACACGCTCGCGCGCGCTTGCACGCACACACACATACACACACAAACAAACATATAGCCAGTCACTTTTTTTGTTCTCGATACAATGCACCATGTATTGCAGGATTACATTAACATGTATTTTAAAGAGACGAGGTGTCAGGTGGTGGACTGCACAGAACTGGCTCAGGACAGGAACCAGTGGAGGAATCTTTTGAACACGGCTGTAAACCTTTAGGTTCTGTAAAATGCTGGAAGTTTTTGACCAGCTCTTCAAAATACAAGGAAGTAAGTGAACCGTACGGTTAGTTAAAACACAGAACGGAGCCCTCAAAAACCAACACTCACCGCCGACCTGAGGAACAATGGCAGTAAAGCCTGTAGACTTGTCTTTGTTTAAAGGAATATTGTCTCCGTTTCTGAGAGCATGGAAAGAAAGTCGGTTTAAAATTACCTGTAATTAACGGAAAATATTTTCCACGTAAACGGAAGAGATATAAATGATATATAATTCCAACCAGATGGAATAAAACAGAAAATAACAGTATTAACTTGCACGCACAAGACGCAACTACACTTGAGCCTAGTATTTTAATCGGAATACATGGGTTTCTGGTCATATCTAACGGTCAGACTTTCCCTGCGCTAACACTTCTAAGGTCAACACTGTTTTCGTAAGTGGACAACAGTAGGCGAAAAGGACGTGACTTTGCCGTTGTGCGTGTCTTTACTACAATATGCGACGAAGTCTTTAGTCTGTTAGGATGCGTCCCGTCAGAACTGGATTGATGGTAATAAATTCGGTACATTTATTTGCCGGAGAGGGGGTGTCAATGGTAAGGGGTAGTAGGGATGATTTTACTCCATCTCAATCCTATGCCGCTTCTAATATTTCGCTTCGTTGACCGGTTTAATCTTTCCGCCAACAATCGGTCCCCGGCTCCTATTGTAGTTGGTTTTACAGTAGCCAGTAATTGCTGGTCCTTTGGTTAGTCGGTCACTGTCAGGAAGACTAGCTCTAATCGTATTATGAAACTGCAGAAGTGCGGCAAAAATGTATCGAGACCGATTAAAAATTACGGCCTTCACGGATGTGACGCTGTATGATTCGGTGGATGGTCACCACCGTTTCGGAGCAACTTTCTGTCTCTGTCCCATACGTTCAAGATATTGGCACATAAACTTAAGGATGTGTCTGGTGCTGGATAAGGAGAAGTGGCGAGTCCTTACGAACACGGTAACGAGACCTCTGGATCCATAAATGGTGGGAAATTTTTTGAATATCTGATGAGCAATTACAGACCACAAGATAATCCCCCCGTGAGGTGAGCGTGTCTGGTGCGGTGCGGGGACTGCTGGCTATAGGGGAGACTACTGGACTGCTGTTGGTAACAGCGACAGACAAAATTCTTAACCTCGCCGCCAGACGCGGTAAATGGTCAGTCTCACGACCTGGCCGCGTTACCCATTGAATAGGGGGCTGGATGGGCCCCACGGCGGGTCTGGACGCTTAGTAGAAGACAGAATTCTCTTGCCTCTGCCGGGAATCGGATCTTGACTCCTCGGGCGTCCAGCAAAGCTGTCCCAGTTTCCAAATACACAAATAAACAAATCGTGTGGAGAGGGAAACTACGCATTGCCAATTTTTGAAAAACGATTTTGACAGATGCGGCAGTGTTTTGTGGTCTGCAGTTCGGAATCCATTCTACATGCCTGTTAGACACCATTCTATTTGTACAAACTGAAAACCAGTTTGGCTGACTGCCCAATGTTGATAAGTCGATAGGGTGAATATAGGGAAATGGGGGCGGGGACGTTAAGGGCCAAAATGCTGCACAGTGGTGGAGGCATGTACAGCTATCAGCCGTTTTATGTTAATCTGTTAATCATTTAATAAGACCGCTGCTAATTAAATCAATTAAGCACATCTCTGAGCTCAGTTTTCTTTATGTTTGGAGTGCTAATGTTCAGACTTCTCACAGGGCCCTGCAGTTTCGTAATCCGGCTTAGCGAAGTCTGCTGCGCGCGCGGACACAACAGTGAACAGGCAGTTCGGAATTATCATGCTGCGTTCGGATGCAGCGACATTTGAAAACAACAAATATGGACAGATTACAGGCACTCTAGCTTATAATAGGAAACTGACTGGTTCGTACTGTTTCTTGATTCGTGTGATATTAAACGACACTTTTTCGACTATATGATTCATTATACTGAGATGAGAAGATGATCATGCAGTATGTACGTAAGGAATTAGAAACAAGACAGTCGTGGTCTCTTTGAAGATAATATCCTGAATTTGCCAGGACTGAGAGAAAGCTGGATGACTCATAACTTAAAATTACTACACTTGGGAGATGGATAAAACTTAGGAAAATAAACTTTTCTAACTTACTCAGTAAAAAAATATAAACAGAAAATTGCAACCCCTCCAACAGCCACTTGTTTTTACAAATGATATTACTGTACGTGATTTCAGGCTTCCGCCACGATGTAGATGAAATCCTTGCTTTTCTGGGATATTACAGCGTAGAGTGGTGATTCTGTACCGACGTTCTGGGATAACCTATCGGCCCCGTCTTAAAGGGTCAAGAAGTCCAAGAAGCTCTTCTTGGCCCTTGAATATACGACCGATGGGTTATCCCGAAACGTCGGTACAAAATTACCACTCTACGCTGCGTAATGTCGCAGAAGAGCTCAGATCTCTACGTTACCGTACATCTGTTATGTCACCTCCTAACCGCTAGATAGCGTAAGCATACATGGAATATGCAGAGGTGGTCCTTATTAACGAACTGTTTCGATACTGAGCGACTTTACCCTACATCTTTAAAGTATTTTTGGTACTGAGACCCTCAGAAAATGCATAAGGTGAGGCGCTTGTAGACATTAGACTGTGAGACTGTAATCTCTTGAATTGTATAACCCTGCCATCTGGTACCGTTTACCAAAATGTAGGAAGAGCCCCTTTCCTCCGTATTGCTTCTACCCTGAAGTTGGAGGCTGCACATTTCTGTGCAAAGTTGGATACAGGGATTACATTCCTGTGAGGTATTACGCCATATCTACTGGATAATTGTTTGCTTTACCGACGTTTCCTTGATCTGTCTGACTTTGTATTGTGATTCACCGAAACGTCGACAACTATTTACCAGTCGACACGGCGTAACGTCCCAGAAGACTTAAATCTTTAAAAACGCTGCTGTGAAAAACTCATATCTCGCGTTGGTAGCCACAAACCAGACTACACTGTGTCATAACCGAAGCTGAAAGTATGCAATCCAAACCTCATCGCCATGAAACACTCAGATGTCACTACAAGTGTTAACTACTCTACAGGGTCTTTCTTGAAAAGTTGGCAGTTTCCGGCTTTTGTGTTTCCGCATTCACAATGGTTACCCACTGGACTTTTCTTAGCGAAATTATTCCTTATTCTTCTAAGTTCCATTTTAATTGTATGCTTTTGTCTGCACTATTTTTTCATAGTTGAGCTATTCTCTCGATTCGTGTTACATGTCCCAGCCATCGCATAAGCTACTTCCTGATTCAGTAACCGTAATAATATTAGGTAACAATGCGTTGTGTGATCTACCTATATTATTTACTTTTTCCGCCACTGGGGGTGGGTTTGTTTTTTGAAAGGAAACAAAATCCTTAAGAAGAGAAAGAACTTAAAAGACAAGGGATGCAGATAAGATTGAGAGATACGAACTGAAAAATTGATCGAACACGATGTTTTTAAGAGACTGGAAGGAAATAAGATCCTATTTTTCTGCTGGGGAAGGCCGGATGAGTAGGGTACCAAGGGGGTGGGGGAGCAATTTTTATCCACCGCATCCCGCCAAGAGCTTTCACGTCGTATCAAGCTGAGCAACAGAATGAAATCTTGTTAGGTTTGAGATCCGAGCGTCTGTGCGAGGTACCTCTTAGTGCACTGCGCGGGCTCATTAAGGAAGAGAGGAGAAGAGGAAGTAAGGAGAGAAGGTGAAGGTAAAAAGAATGAAGGAAGATATCAAGAGAAGGGAATGAGATAAAGCGGGAAAGAAACAAACAGCTACCTAATTTCAATAGAAAGCAAGAGAAATGAAATAAACAATGGAAGAAAAAGCAAGTACGAGTAATAGGAAAAGGAAACAGACTAATAAACGAAGATAAGCGGAGGAGATAGAAAGGTTTAAACAAAGAAGCAAACACAAAGGAATAAGTAGAAGGAAGGGAAAAACACTCAAGTGAAGAGAAAGGGAAACGAACAGAAATAAAATGAGAATAAAGGACGAACCGGCGGCAAAGACAAATCAGTTGCTGAGACAGACAGACTTGTGTGGTGTCTGTAGTCGTCACGATGTCGCGCCAGGCAGCAGCATTTCCGAGGAACCTGAAGTCTTCAATCAAGAAGAGTCCCTCTTAAAAAACCAAACCAAGAAACATGCAGATAATATAGCAACTTATCAGCGTTGAAGCCTCTTGAGCCACCGAAAATCCAAATTCTTTCTCAACTCGGACACCAAACACTACCCAGCAATCCTCGCCAGTGAATACCAAAGTCTGGGATCCCTGCCCTTACAAATGACCACACTGGACATTTAGGCCACTCCCCCTCAAAGTGGCGCAACCACCGTGGTCTTGCTGTTTGTTACGTTTAAAACCTACAACACTCCAGAGCTGGAATTAGACCTAGTCCTCACACACACACACACACACACATTAGAACACTTGTACCGAGGCTTCACTATAAATGTAGTCGAGACTTAATCCTTCCCAGGGGATTGTGTCCTGTAACAACATACTCGTAAATTGACCCTCCAGCTACGTCATACCTGCTGCTGCGGTCAGAATAAGTATCATGCTTCTTACACTATGTTCAAAATGCCGTTGTGTAAAATGATTCGCTTTTTTCAAGCTCAGAAACTGAAATGGCGTCCCTATAAGGAATAGGATCGCTGCTGAGGATATGCAAATAATTTCTGTAAGAAGGAAGGAAAGAAGGAAGGGAAAGGAGGGAAAGAAGGAATGGTAGCTCGCAGCTCATTTAGTGTTGGAGAATATTTGTCTTTCACAGAATATCCCTAAAACATGTGATTTGTGACGTAATGAACTAAATACTAAGTATAAACTGCTGCCTTCAGTTCAGTTTACATATTTAAAAACTATTGCTTCTATTATCCAATTAAATATTAGCTTGCCATTTTGTTGGAGACATGATAGCTCAGTAAGTACAGTGAGTGAGCTACGATCTGAAAACCGGCGTAGTGGGAACTCGATTTCCGGCAAGGACAGATATTTTTATCCTCTCCAAAGCGCCCAAACCGGCTCTGGGACCACACTATCCATTATCCAAAGGACAGCGGGAAGTCTTCCGTCAGGGGTAAAGAGGTCTGGTGTGTGAAGCTGACCATATATTTCGAATGTGCCGAGATAGGAATCTCCCATAGGCCTAAGCTTTCATGAAATAGTACTTAATTAAATACAGGTTTAAGGTTACTTGGGGCACGCGGTGGCACATTTGGTTGAGGCACTGCGCTACAAGCCGGAAGATCGCGGTTTCGATTCCCAATGGTGTCTGGTGTCATTCAACTTTTTCGTTGACATAATTCTTCCGGCCGCAGTATGGCCCTGGGGTCGACTCAGCCTCTAACAGAAATGAGTACCAGGAATATTTTCTGGGGGTATAGGCGGCCGGCGCGTAGGGCTGACAACCTTACCACCTTCATGTGCCGATTGTCTGGAAATCTGGGGGCCTCAACCTCCTGGAACCCTCAGGGCCTTTCCAGGCCTATACAGCTATTGTTTTACCTTTTTGCTTTAAGGTTAGTTACTGTGTTCTATGGAACAGTCTAACGAAACACAAAAATATTGCGTAATCGCGAAGCAGCCATAAAAGTGACCCACAGAGCGACAAACAAATGTAACACCAGCAGCGTATCTCTGTTTTCGTGTCTCACTGTCGTACTAAAGCATACCCGTGAAAATGCGAGTAGGCAGTGACGAAGAGATGAGAAATGCTACCCAACTTTACGTCACTCCATTGCTCGGGCGGAGGTTTAAAAGTTCTAATATTTATGCAAATTGCTTCACCCCCGGTTGTGTAGTTATTACTGATAATACAACAAACTTTCTCTGTGTGTGTGTGAGAGACAGAGAGAGACGGATGCTGGCTATTACTCGCCCCGGTGCTTTGCCGGGATTGGATTGGTGGTGTCAGAGTGTTTACAGATCTACTTGCAAATGGAGTGGCGATTTGACGGGGTGTGAAAATATACTTTATGACAGTTGAAATTAATGGCCTTTGTCACAGAGCCGTGTGGCAGTAAGCCCGACACAGGGTTCCCACCTGAGTGAAACACGAATGTAGTGGAACCAAGGAATATGCAAGGAATTTTGGAGATGAAACCTCTTTGGAAGCCTTTACATTAAATACTTAATTCAGAAGCACAGAGATGGATACTTGAACAGTTAGTGTACTACGGCCTGTCGATTAGGCCTACTTGTCCTGACAGACACATATTTACTTACTGAAACTGCATCGCCTTTCAGTCATTCAAGTAACAACATGCATAGTTACTTGGCTAATTAGTCAGTTCCACAGACGGTTATTAGTTAGCCAGTTAGTAAGTTACACGGATATATGCTTAGTCACACAGAGAGTTACGTAGACGGCTACTTTGGCAATCGTTCAGATATTTACATATGTAAGTTTCCTCGCTTAGCGAATCAGTTAGATAGCTACTTAGCCAGTCGTTTAATTGGATGCTAATTTACTTAACCAATCAACCAGTAAGTCAACTTAGTCACAGCCCGTCTCCTATTCAGTTTGGTATTTTTTGGTCCCTTATAAAGTCAGTCACTCATTCCCCCAGCCAGTTGGACTTTGTTACACAAGACACTCAATATACTAATTACTTCACTGAGCTAATCAATATAGGTAAAGTTCACCCTAGAACAGGCCATGAAGGCCCATAGGGGGAATAGAGGTATAGCTGTACTCTTTCTTTAACCTCGGCGCTAGATGAGAGTGGGCGGTCAACGCCACGCCCCGGCTGCTGTACTCCCGGGAAAGAAACCCGGTTCCCATTGTACAGAGGGCTGGATGGGCCCCAGGGCCGGTCTGGACTGGTGCGGAAAATTTCGCCACCAGCGGGATTCAATCCCCGGACATTCCAGCCCGTAGCGAGTCGGTATACCGACTACGCTGTCCCGACTGGTAATAAGTACAACATTTAAGCGGTTTCTCCACAACTAATTGCAAAGTAGCAGTTAGTTGTGCTGGATAATGCAGAAGTCTTTCTGCGTACAACAGCGTATTTGGTTCTGCCATTCTGGCCAGTCTGCGCGTAAAAAAGAGATTTTGCCTGATACTAAAAGCAAAGTATCCTTCTGCCTTAAACTAAACAGTAATGCTTCAGTATTGGCATTGTCTTGCTGTCGTGGCAGAAACCTCACGAAACGACATATTTGACAGCTTTTGGCTTCAGTTTCTAGCTTTTCCATTTAGTGTCTGAAATGGAATACCATTTCTGTCCATTCTCTTTGCGGCGTTTCCATGCCAACAAACAAGCATTATTTTGGCTCTCTATAGCACTGTGACTCCATTTTGTGTCGAAATGATGGTTAGCTATATACATGGCCGGAAGGGTGAGGGTGTTCCTAAGGGACGACCAATGATGGACAGAGCAAGACGTGAGCACAAAAACGACATTAATATCAACGTTACCGGACACTCTTGTAAACGTCACCATGGCTTGTCTACAAATCTTCGATATAATCGGAATATCGAATATCGATTCTTCAATATTCTTCTCCGTATTTGGAACGTCATAAGTTTGTATCTCGGCTCGGCTGTTAAGAAAGGTAACTGAAGTCTGCTATGGTTTTCCTCAGTTTTTGCAGACAAATGCTGGATATCTGACTGGCTGCCTAACACTCCCATGCAGGGCCCGTCTGGAGAACATGCCTATAAAAGAACTAAGTACATGAAAGAGGCCTTAGTTTTGAAAGAACATTTCAACTTATGGATGGCCCAAATGAGAAACTGGAGTTCCAGCGTTCACTTGCGATGTCCAGTGTTTGTGGTTGTTGCGTAGGTGACTGTGATGTAAACAGTAGGACACGTGGATCCTGAGTGAGACTGGAAATTACCGCGACGGTGAAAGGTGATGTAGTCTTCTGGGTTGAGAGACCGTGTAATGTGGTAGGTGGTTAGCAGCGTCCAGGAGGAACTTGCCTACTCCATTTATGCACTTTTACCAAGAATACCGCAATCTAAATAAAGGTCGTAAAATAGACGTCCTAGTTTCAAATTCTTATACATTTTGTGTTGAAATTATGGCACTGGTTCTGTCATCACAAAACTAATAAACCAGCTAATATGATATTAAGGAAAGAATAATTTTTTGTAACTACAGCCATTGTTTCCTTAGTGATACTTTCCGCAGCAATTAGTGTTAATTCTTCAGTTCTTCGTACTGTTATCTCAGAGAACTCTCAGTTGTTATGAGTTCATTAATTTCAGTGCAAACGTGACGTCACGTTTGGTGACTCTGCAGGATACAGATACATAACAACAAGCGGTACAGTCCTGGACCTTCCAAATAAGAAGGTAATTATGAGGTCAGAAATTAGTTTTTTTTAATGGCTCGACAGCCCCTTGGGGGCCTAGGCCGCCTCATTTTTGGAGGCTTCACGATCACACTATTAGACACACCACACTCGGTAGGACTCCTCTGGACGAGGGACCAGCTCGTCGCAGAGTCCTCTACCTGACAACACACAACACTCACAAGAGACAGACATCCATGCCCCCCGGCGGGATTCGAACCCACGATCCCAGTAAGCGAGCGGCCGCAGACCCACGCCTTAGACCGCGCGGCCACTGGGATCGGCCAGAACTTAGTGTGGTTTATTTTGCGACATTGTCAGTATCTCAGACTATATAGCATTGATAGGTGATAAAACAGAACGAATTTGGGAGGAAGCCGTCACATCGTCATCGAGGTACCTTCCCAGCATTTTCCTGGACGGACCGAGGAAAACCACGAAGAAGAAACCTCAGACATAGCCGGTGTCCCGGTAGATATTCGACCCACGCCCTTCGCAAATACAAGTCTAAAATGTTAGTGCTACACCACCTTTCCCGGTCTGTAAAACGAGTGTACTCCATTTGAGTACAGCTTTCAACTGTTGTTAATGTGTGCTGTAGGCCGTTGTTATCACAAAGTGGGGCCACCTTCACACTGTCGCAGTAGCAAATCGAAAACGTGGTAGAGAATTCTAAAACAGTGTCGCATTGTGGAAACAAAGGCGAGAGGGGATTCCCCTTGGGAAATGGGAAACAAGATGGTGAGCGACCGAAGAAGCAGGAGAATGAGAAAGAGATAGAGAGAGTGAGAGAGAGAGAGAGAGGCGGAAAAATGATATGACACGGGATTGTGTTACAACAAACAGAAACAGTCGGAGTGGAAGGAATTGGATATATACAGAGGGAAAGGGGGACGCTGAGGAATAAAAAGTAGATGGGAATAAAGTAATAAGTTATATGAAATATCATTTAAGGCCAGAGATACCCTTCAAACGGCACCAGAGCTTGAATTTACTTAATATTTTATGTATTCTTAGCATTCCTTCGTTTATTGGTTACTTTAGGTACTATGGATAAGAAATATGTATCTTGTCCCTGCCTGTAAACGGACTCCAATACTTCGATCATCCAATCCGGAGCTTGGTCACTATATTGACTGAGCTATACTTGCTCATCTGAGACCTATGTCGTGTAGTAATGGCATTTAGCCAGGGCTAAACTAAAAATTTGTACCGGGTGAAAAGTTGGTGTTACAGATGTTCGAAACTTTCAAATAAATTATCTTGTATGGACACCCCTGAACATGAATTAATCTCTTGAGAACAGTATCAGACACTGGCATCAAATGTCCCTAAAATCTCCATTTGTGTCCCATTGTTGTGCCACCTCTCGTTCTTGCACAAACAAGTGGCGCGTCATAGCGATTCTTCTACGTCATTGATCAGACAACAATGGTACTCACTGGAAGGGGTAATGGGCAGCTCGAGAGGCCCGCCGTCTTGCGTGTGACTCAATCCTTTTAATGACTGCACCAGCATAACCTGCATCATTTCCAGGATAGCTCACACACACTGTAATTTTACTGACCAGTGTTCACGGGTATCAAATTTGGTCTCTGACAATGACGATTATCTCGGATGTGATGTTGACATCAGGGGAGAAAGGTATTCTATCCTGAAGACTGACGCACCAGGTTCCTCGGAAATGTAGTTACGTTTTCTGCGAAACTACACAATGTCAGACATTACGAGATCATAATTTTGACAATAATTCGCTATACAATATCATTCGGCTGTATATATTCCGAGCTACTGACAGAGCCATTAAATAAACCATTAATATCGATTTATTATCCAGACACACACAACACTTGAACACTAGATGTTCATTTATTTACTTTTCTGCAACATGTTTCGGTCGTTTTATTCGGCCATCATCAGGCAGAAACACAATTACATCGATGGAAAAGTATGCTGCTGTAAGAAATAATCAATTGTAAATCCATTGATAATTGTTAATGACAAATGATAATCATAATACGTTACCATTTACCATTTGATATGTGGCGTAAAATTTTATCATTGCGTTACATTGAACCTTCATGTATGGTTATCCATACTACCAACCAAGATCGCGTCAAACATATCCAGTTGCGTGGTTTATACCTGTCACATTTTGACGTAATAACGTATAGGAATCTCTTTAATCTTCAAAATCTACAATACTTTTCGATTGTCAAGTTTTATTCCCGTGTGGTGGCCGGGAATTAGAATAGCCCCAACGTACCCTATGCGTGTCGTAAGAGGCGACTAAAATGGGGACCCGGTGCCTGGGGGTATAACTGGGCCACCCTGCCTCCGGGGGACATAAATACGGAGACACTGGAGAAGGGAAAACTCTTATAAAACACGGTCCATCAGAGTGGTGGTTAGGCAAGGGGCTAACAACCCCTTCCTGTAAAACATTTAATCGTTCAGAGGCCCAAACATAAAGGGAGGCTAAGGACAAACTTAAAGGACCGTAATGCCATAGAAGAAGAAGAAAGAGAAGCAAGTTTTAACCTCCTATTTTCATGTGTTTATTATTAATTTATTGGGAATAATAGCTAATTTTATGTATTTTATCACACTAATTGTGAAGGAGAGGCCTCTTCCAAGCATAAATTTCCGTCGATGTAATTGTGTTTCTGCCTGATGATGGTTGAATAAAACGGCCGAAACATGTTGCAGAAAAGTAAATAAATGAACATATAGTGTTCAGGTGTTGTGTTTGTCTGCATAATAAATCGATATTGATTAAATAGCGCAATGGGATAATGCTACCGAAAAAAGCCATAAATAAAAGAAGCATCCCATAAATGGATCCTCATATGAATAGATTCGTAAAGTTTGTGTCTTCAAGGTCTGTTTTAGTATTACCTTTGTGTCCTTTATTGTATATGCTTAGGAATATTTATGAATTTAGATGCATTACTCTCTCATGATTCTAATTCTTGTGATTTATTTTTAAAAAATACTTTTAATATCATAATCTGCTTTTTTCAGCGGGGCCTATTAATGTACATTGTGGTTGTACATCTATATGCATGAGACGCGTGTAAATGCATGCTAATATGTGGAATTACATGAATCTATATCCAATTTCCATCAATATGTTGTGGTAAATATCTGTAACATTCAAACAACAAACACGTATGAATAACCGCAAATTATTGCTAATGAACGATGACGAAAAGCTGTTATTCCCATTCAATACATGTCCATTATACATTTTCCCTCGCTGTCAGCCAGTTCTCAAAACAAATTATTGTCCATGCGTCATGAATACCGACACGCGCTGCATTGTTGAAACTAAACATTGTTGATACGTCATTCAGTACGTCGTTTTTGTTCTTTCTCATGCCAATATTTAGAATGACTTCTCCCCCTCATTCTATGCAACAGTTGCTTTAACATGGCGGTGAATAAAAAAGAAATAATGAAAGATGGAGTGGCCTCCAGATTTTCAAGTGTCTGTTGTATTGTATGACCAGGAACACGAAGTGGATCTGGAGTACCGGATAGGATAGGCTGAGTGATTGTAGAAATATACAGACTTAGTCTCGACCGTGAAACATAGAGGGCTGTGGGAGAAAGAAGTAAAGATAGGGCGAGAGAGGAAATATGAAAGGCAAAGCGTGGAACTGAATTTATGGCCAAAATAGGTGGGCTCCATTTAATTGTGGAATTGATACACGATCAAAGTTTTTCAGTTATTTACTGCGAAACGTTAGGGTTATATTATTAAGGTGAACAAAGAAGGCAGCTTGGAACATGACGGCCGATGTCCGGTTAAGTAACAGTCAACGGGCATAAGAAGGAAATTTAAAAGAATAGAAATACTTGATAAGAAACTTTCAAGGGAAAAGACCATTTGGAAGGCGTACGAGTAAATTGGAACGTATGGGTTATTGAAACGATCTTTAAATAGATAGATACTGAAAGTTGAAACTGGAATTTAACTGACACAATGTGAATCCCGGTGGTAACATTTGGTGAACACGATACTGAAACGTGGGCTTTACAAAGACACGCAATTTCTTGGCTGGTTGAGTAACCGTACAATTTTCAGGGAAAATTTTGTGTATAATTTGCAATATGTAATTATAGAATAGAAAACATAAGGTCGGTATATTTTCTGTACGACTTTGTATTCCTTATAGGGGTTTCACTTTAATTGATTACAGATTTCTGCGAAGCTAGTTACACTAGTTAGATTTACTGCAGGTAGAATTGTAGTAGTGCGAACCTCATGAAACTAATTACTTTGCAGATAGTATTATATTGCTGCGAAGCTAATGACCTCGTTACATTGCAGGTAGCAATATATAGGTGCGAAGCTAATCACACTGGTTACATTACACAGAGTCTGAAATCTTTGCGTTTGGTTACGTTCCTCGTAAGTCTCTCAAAAAAGATTTTAAACGTAATTTATAAATACTGACGAGATATATGACTGTAAGCTTCTTGGCAAGTTCCACACAACAGGCTTTAAAAATGTGCCTATTAAGTTCGCCATATTTTTTGTCTGTCTGTTCGGCCGTCAGGATGTAACAGATCGAGAGCAGCTGAAAGGGGGGTTTATTAAAATATACTTTGGAAGTTTTTATTGAAATTTGTTGTCATGTTCCGGCATTGTTTAAAGTTTGAATATAATAGCAACAGACACTCTGTATGCACTTCTAAATACATGTATTTCTGTGCTCATCTCGAGCGTAACTCGCGTAATAACTATGGAAACAACAAAAAAAGCGAAATACGTTTTGTGCCAGAAACATTTGCCCAAAATTCTTAAGGGTTTTCAGACAATTGAAGAGACCAAAGAGAGAGCGCGCCAGAATTCTTAGGTTATGCTGATATTTTACAAATTACTTTGCTAAAAACCTTTTGAAAAAGCATATAATTTTACACTAGAGCTTCTTTTAAAGTCGGGATTATATCGAACAAATCCGGAACACATTTAAATTCTCCCATTACACATCCAATGCCAAATTTTATCGAAATCCATTTAGGAAATATTGTAACTGGAAAGTTTACTTACTGACTGACAGACACGTTCGGATTTTAAAACATGCAGAGAATTTCATCAGCAGCTGAGCGACGGTCAGTTTCTCAAGAAGAACTCAGGTTTTTGAAGCTGATTTATTAGTTTACACATGATAATTCATAGGCATTAATTTTAAGAATTTCCTGAAGGGCATAAACCCAGCTACCCTATTTTCCGTTTACTTTAGCATGAAGCTTTTCATACTTCCATCTTTATCTGCTGTCAATTTTCGTTTCTCAATTGTGTAAAAGCTGAGAGTATCCGAGTGGCTCTGTGAACATAGATAATTATTTGGGGTAGCTACTGTAGCAGCTCAACAGGGGCAAATAATAATGGCCGATCCCATGCTGTGAGACCTTACTTAATGCACCCCTCTAGACCAGACTTATGATTGGTCCGTATCTCTTACAAGATGGCACTCCAGGGGGTGTTGTTGCCTTTTATTAGAGCTTGTTTTGCTTACCGCACGCCAATAATCCCCATTCTGTCGGCTTCCTTTGTTATTCATATCCAAAGAATAGAGCAGCTCAAGTTTCACCGGAGTTTATCTTTCCAGTCGTCACAAAGTTATACATTTAAATGGATATATGAAAATGTTACACCATTACATAATTTAGCCGATTGTATAAACAGGAGTGTCAAGTTAGAATGTCATACTAAACAACTAAACCAACTCTATAGTGCAGAGTCCTTTCTGAGAAGCTGATAGTCGCTAAACTACATTGTGGCAGCCGAAGAATTCCGATAGGTTCACCCCTCCAAATCTCCCTCCTCCTGTTACGCTTTCCTAGCTAACGTCTTTTCCTATATGCCCCTCCAGTCGTGAAGCCATTCTGTTCGTATGAATGTTGGTAGTGATAATCAAGTGATAAAGTTTGCTAGGCGCAAGTGCTTTGGGCTGGTTAATAGAGAACGGAAGGGATGAAAGGGGAATATAATAGTGGGCAGAGTCTGAGAAGTCTCGTGCACCGGCATCCCCACCAATCATATGACTTATTTCCTTAGCCTCAATATAGTCACGCAATTCCCCGCCTTAAGGTTAGGCCTATGTAAACCGAACGTTCAAAACCGTAGTCACATGAGACAGCCATGTATCTCTGTGCTCGTGTGTATAATCAGTTCTCTCATATCGTAAGACCTATCCACAGGCTGAAAAGGAGGTTACAAAATTTGTGCTGACTTTGTCTTTGATTTATCGGTGGATTTAGACTCGAATCAGCCGATATGGTTCATGCGACTGTCCCCGAATTATCAACAGTTCCATTAACAGGAATGATTTACTAACAGAATGGCAAAAGAACCCAAGTATCAGCACCTGTAACGTGAAAGCCGGCCATCGGACGCTATCCTAAGCTAGTTCTTCCTCCAGTCCTCACAGACTGTGTCTTTGCGGGTCATCTTAATATTATCTTCCGATCTCTTGCTCGGTGTTCCAAGTGGACGTGTCCAAAGAGACTTCCTAACAAAAATATTGTTTGTATTTCTCGTCTTTATGTTTATTTATTTTCCCTACTTTTTCTTCGACTTTCAGTGCCAGATTATTTTAGATTATTATGTTTTGATGAATAGAAGAATAGGGTGGATACTGGGTTCATCCAGCTCAAGACAGAGTCCAGAGGCGAATTCCTATGAGCACTGTAATTAACCTCAGGATCTGTGAATCTCTTGAGTAGCTTCTGAAGGACCCCGGCTCCAGTAAGATGGTTAAATAAATCAAGAATCAAGCAACAAACGGAACTGAGGAAGGTGAGCGATATGTAACTTGAAAGGACGGCACACAGGAAGGAAACACAATCTGGAAGCAGGTGCAAAACAAGATATGTTTGATGGGAAGCCGTCCAATTACTTTGAGCTGCCTTCAAGTGGCTGTGCACAATGGCCTCAGCTTGGCTCCCCTATCATTATCAATTGCAACGGCAGGGTGATACTTTCTGCCATTCAGTGCTATAATGTTACAGCTCCAGCCTGTGCATTCATTCTGATCCACGTACACACGGCCGTGTTGAAGAGGACGGCTGATGTGCTCGTGCAAGTTTGTTCTATATAACAGGGTTAGTGCTGCTATTGTTGTTATTATTAGGCGTTCTTTACAAATAAGAAAGAACGCCTTCTGTGGAGACCATGTCTGTCCGTCTGTCTGTGACCTAATATCAGCAACTGATGGTACGAATTTAAACCAAACAAGCATAGCCAAGTATTTCTACATGTTTAGTACCCTGCTCGATGTCACAGAAGTAACATTTCTGGTACAGTTACTTGGGTTGTAGCCGTAAATTCTTTTTCAGTAATCAAGTCTATTTATAATTTGTTCATCCCACATACATCACTTTATGCAAGATAAAGTTTCCAGCTGTGGCCCATGCCATAACAGCTGTGGACTGTAGAACAAGACTGCATATCTTGGAATCGTATCGATCATAATTCCGAATACAAGCACATCTTATACAAACCGTCTCCTGAATGGAACCCACTGTGATTATCTTGGTCTGAAGATTCTCGTTTTGAGCGCCCCCCGTCCTCTCAGTTTATTTAATTGGTGGAGTAAAGGTAAAGCACAGTGGCCAGTGTTGCTATGGCAACCGGGTCCAATAAAGCTAACGTCAGGGCCAACACTATTCTCCCGCCTTGCGAGACATACATCGATAAATAAACATAAGAAATGCACTTCCTCCTCTTTCGATTCTGCCAATAGTAACGATGATCCACAACTTTATGTATATTGTAGTAAAGTAATGCGTAGAAAAGTGCCTTTCCCAATAGAGATTTATTTTTAAGCGTTTTCGCATTTGTTTGGAGGGAATATAACAGACACTGTGTCCGTCTGTCCAACCTTCCGTCCGGGGTGGCCACTTAGACGAGCTTTCGGACCCCAACTTTAGAGGCAACTTAGGCAAAAGTCATGCATTAATAAAATAAAATATTTTTTCCTTATGGATGGCTTCTTGTTTCTTTTCATACAACTACAGTAGGTTAGTTTCAGTTACTGATGGGTCTCCTTTCATCAGAAAATCTTTTAAAATGCCGTTAATGTCCAGCTTCGTGTGCATACACGCGACCTGAACTTTATTTTTAGAAGCAAATTGCGTGAGCCTCATTGTGGCCACCCCTGGCACATAAGAGTTCGAGAACGCTGGAACGAATCTTCACGAAATCTGGTATCGGGAAGTTCTACAAGAATACGTCGAGCCGTTTTAATTTTGGCTTAAATCGGACAAACATACTTTATATGAAGAACTTTTGCATTTCTGCGCGCGCATCTCCAGTGTGTGTAGGCATACCCATCATTCCTCACGACAAAAGAATCCTAATGGCGTCTAGACTGCTATGGAAGGAGATGCGTTTTATTCTTATAATATGGCTCGCTATTAAAATGCAATATTCCAGTTTATCGTTCACGGCCATTACACACACTGCAACTTTCTTCTTGTCATAGCAAGAACGCCAAAACCGATGACTGCAGTCTTCAGCAACACCGTTGTGAGAATCTCAATTCTCGCAGAAATAAGTTCGATCGTGATTGGTTGTAAATCTGTTGCTAGGATTAGTATGTGTTAAAGTTCAAAAAGCGGAAAGACACTTTAAAGATATTGGCATTTCAAATAATCGGAAGTTGGAATTCACGAACTAACAACCTAAATGGAAGGACATGCCGAGCGTGCCAACTGTGTTATGATAAAGCAGGGCTGTCCAACATGAGGCCCTAGAGGAAAGTATTTGCGGCCCACGGTCACCTGAACAGTTTCAGTAATACAATTTAACAAACATAACATAATGGGTCTACAGAACATAATATGACAATTTTATTAGCAGAGAAAATGTTTACAAACTGTAACTCATCACTTTAAGACAGCGCACAGTAAACCAATCAATCATTCTTTGTTTTATCGAGTTTAGTACGGCCTACTGCTTGACATTGAGCCGCACTTTTAGTGTAACTTACTGTTTGTAAATACCGGCCTTCTAGTGAATTCAATCCCCACTCCCCCTCGACATATGTATACCCAAGTGCGGCCCTCAGGCCAATCCTTAATTAATTATGTGGCCCTTCTGTGAATTGAAGTTGGCCAGCGCTGTTTATAGGCCTCCATATATTTCTCAGCTGCTTTGTATTGAATGAATTGCTTCGAATGAACGTGATATTCAACTGAGAAAATATGAAAAAATCTCAAATTCAACCCTTTAAAGCCTGGCGGTTGCTATGTGTACTGTACCACCAGGTTAAACACTCAGGAATTCTACGTTCTGCTCAAACAGTGTCTACGCGTTTCGTATATTTTCCGGTACAAATAGCTATCATTTTTATTTACTGTGCGGTACGAACTGGGTCTTTAAATATAATTCGTATTAATTGTTATCTGAAAAGGGTTAAATTAAGCCTGGAACTTCTAAACATAGGTACATTTCATAATGAAATTACAGTTTCACCACGCTTAATGTTTAAACCGCCATGACTCGTTTTATTGCATCAGATAGTTAAGTGTCGAAGTTCTTCTCACACTGTGGTGATATACCGGATAACCCTTAAGCTTATAGGAATTAGTGGCGCTACATTTGTTGGGTGAATTCCAATTTAGTTGGTATTTTTCTCTGTTACGTCGTATTTTACGTATTTTTTAAATCGGATTTCTATACTTTTTCTGAAAATAGTTGATCCTGTAAGTAATGGATGCAAGTGATTGGAGTATGCAATGTATGGACCATACTGAACTATGTTTCTATGTGTTTTTTTTTTCCATTGGCTCGACAGCCCCTTGGGGGCCTAGGCCGCCTCATTTTTCGACGCTTCACGATCACACTTTAGACACACCACACTCGGTAGGACTCCTCTGGACGAGTGATCAGCCCGTCGCAGAGACTTCTACCTGACAACACACAACACTCACAAGAGACAGACATCCATGCCCCCGCTGGATTCGAACCCACAATCCTAGTAAGCGAGTGGCCGTAGACCCACGCCTTAGACCGCACGACCACTGGGATCGGCTTCTATGTGGTTTATGTTTGACAAATCCAAGGAGAAACTAAGTGCACTGTGCATGTGGGTGTGCACTTCGGGACGCGTCGTAAAGCGGGCACGAAGACTGCCGAAGGAGGTGAACTGTGAGCACTGGACTCTGCAGTAAACAGTCGCGCTGTCGCTGTAGTATCGCTTATCCTTGTATTGTTGTATTTGAGCCACTTTGTTGCACTGCTTCGCTTCCTTCCCCCGGACGTCTTCTTGACTAACTTGTAACAAGTCTCCAATGAAATCGCTTCACTTATTCAATCATCGTTTCCAGCGTAGCCATCGATCTTTTAAACAGATACGCTCCAACGTCTGGAGTTTAACCCCCCCCCCCTTCCCGCCCGCCCGCTCGCGGCCTTATTTACAATCTCCCAACTCTTACGCTCTCTTGGATTACAAAAAGCCTTCACCGCCTCCCTCCCCCACCTCCAGTTCGTCCTAGCATTGTCCAACGTGTCTTAAGAAGATAGAAGAAGGAAGCATAAGAAACTCTTGAACCAATCTAAAAGTTTTGGGGTGGTTGGGCGCCAGCCTTGCTTGTGGTTACCGATCTGGGAATATACCAATGGAGTGGAAGTTGCAGATCCTGCGGCATTGTTTGAAAACAAAGAATGTTTTGTTGAAGAAAATGGAATGAGTCTGTGTTGTGGGCTGTTCATAAACGAGTCATTCGGAATCGACATGAGGAGTAAAATATTTGGTGAGCAAGAAGTGAGAAATACATGAGGAGTATAATATTTGGTGAGCAAGAAGTGAGAAAGACATGAGGAGTATAATATTTGGTGAGCAAGAAGTGAGAAAGACATGAGGAGTATAATATTTGGTGAGCAAGAAGTGAGAAAGACATGAAAAGTATAATATTTGGTGAGCAAGAAGTGAGAAAGACACGAGGAGTATAATATTTGGTGAGCAAGAAGTGAGAAAGACATGAGGAGTATAATATTTGGTGAGCAAGAAGTGAGAAAGACATGAAAAGTATAATATTTGGTGAGCAAGAAGTGAGAAAGACAGGAGTATAATATTTGGTGAGCAAGAAGTGAGAAAGACATGAGGAGTATAATATTTGGTGAGCAAGAAGTGAGGAAGACATGAGTATAATATTTGGTGAGCAAGAAGTGAGAAAGACATGAGGAGTATAATATTTGGTGAGCAAGAAGTGAGAAAGACATGAAAAGTATAATATTTGGTGAGCAAGAAGTGAGAAAGACACGAGGAGTATAATATTTGGTGAGCAAGAAGTGAGAAAGACATGAGGAGTATAATATTTGGTGAGAAAGAAGTGAGAAAGACGCTGCAGGATGTGAGGTACAGCCTGTCTCGACTGCTGGTCATTGTTAGTGCGATTCGTTTAATTCTTGTTTACTCAAGTTGACTTGACTGCACTCTCAAAATATTATATAAATGACATCGAAACAACCCAAATTATGATAATATTTGTTCCTGTACTGACGTCGTGGCTGTACGTTTAACGACTCACTGTCACATGATTTTAGTGCCGACAGTTGCTCCACACAGGTCATAACCTTTTCACGATAAGGCTCAGTCTTATGGAATTGAGAAGTAACGCTTATACCACAATAAACATAACGACTGTACATGCATGACTCGGTCTGCGCACACATTTATATTCATTCATCCTGCAGTCTGTCTTACGACAGGTCCGTGGCCTCTTCCAAAGCGAGTTCTCCACAGGGTGCGATCTAGTGCTTCCTCTTTCAATTTCCAGTATCTTTTCTTTTCCTTAAGGTCATCCAGCAACTGCTTACGTCTTCTCCCTCGTCGTCCCGTAATTTCTATCCTTCCTTCTAACTTTCCTTCAATCACGTGTTTCAGAAGGCAGTTCCTACGCAAGATGTGACCAATCCAGTTAGCCTTTCTTCTTTTTATTGTATGTAGGATATTCCTCTCCTTCTTGCCTCTGTGTAATACTTCTTCATTTCTCACACGATCGGTCCAACTGATCTTCTCCATTCTTCTCCAGCACCACATTTCAAAACTTTCCAGATACTTCTGATCTACTTTCCGAAGTGACCACGTTTCAGCACCATACAAAGCAATGCTCCAAATGTAGCACACATTTATGTTAACCACACTAAATTGAAGTTAGCAGTAAGGTGGGAAAGGGGTTTTGTTCGTTGCATTCTTCTGTCAATAAAGGAGTGAAAAATCAAAATTCCTTCTCTACACCTGCAGACACTCTCCGACTTACGTAGTGGTTACCTTCCGAAAAGCCCGGTGCAAGTCCCATTTTCCGAAAGTCGGAATTGACTATATGTATGTATGTAAAAGTGAGTCAAATCGAAATCCAAACTCCAGCACACTGGAACTTGATGTGAACCGCCTGTGTTATCACCCAGCAGTATTTTTCCGCCGTCTAGGACTCATTGCGCTTTCATTCCCCTCCAGGAAAAAATCGGCCCTGGTTTTAAAATTTTTTAATTTGCTTATTTTTTTTTAAATCGCATAAGTCTGAAATTACTGAACTTAAAATTGCGTAAGTCGGGGAGTACCTGCGCAGTCATGACTCGGTCTCCAGACACATACTTGCATTTTAAACCTACGGATTTTGCTCCTTATGCTCTGCAGTTTATAAAGAATTGTATTTCGCCCATCTCCAGTGTATAACGCACTATACAGTTTTGAGAATTGGTAATTTCCTTATCTACATGTATTTTGTCTGTCAGCTGAGGTACGGTATTTAGGTAACACTGTGCAGCAAAGAGTGATTTGAAAAGGAATAAAGTACCTCCGGATTTAATTCTTGTTTCCACTAATTACTATTTGCCTCAGGGAAGTTTGTTAGGGCTGTTGTTCTGCAGTAAACGTATACACACACTGAACTAAATGTACTTCCCTCATCGTGTTATAATAATCCAAGAATGTAAAAGTACAATAACATGTATCATGTGTTAAGAGCAGCACACAAACATGTTTTAGAGACTAAAGTGCCAGTGATGATGAAATTTTAGACAGCATATTATGTATAGTTGGACGTAGTGCATAAAGCTATTGCGTAAGAAAGATATGACGTTTGGCAGCCAGTTAGAAAGTCTTGCGTGTATGTGGAATTACTGAGTGGATTTCGACCAAATTTGTTGTTCGAAATTTATACTGAAATTATGAAGCAAGTGTTATCTTTTCAGCGTTTGTCCAATGTCACATGAACCTCAAACTGAAATTATCAAGTTTATCATCATACGGGAAATGTGTTTATGATGTAGCGTGTGGGTCTGGTAAAGTACGCAGTATGTTTTTCAAACATATCTAGACTCCTTTCCTTCCTAAGAAGGGAAACGGAGTGTAAACACTTTGTGTTACGTGTTGATGTTTATACTGTAGTGGGCTACTGAGTACTGAGTGTGTATATGTGGCTCAGTACAGTGTAACATTGACACGTAACACACGGTACGTATGCTCAATTTATATAGCAATACTACTGCAAGAATCACCGCGTGTAACACATTAACTTAATTTTGATTATTAATTTTTTTCAGGATATGACTCCTTTTAAATGAAGATGTAATTTTTGACATATGTGTTTGACATTTTAGCACAAATTGGTAAAAAAATGTAAAATAATGTATATTTTATACATTTTAGCACATAATACTGTATATTAACTGTATTTATGCACATCTTTGAAATATTTACCATAAATGTATTCCTTTGTAGCTGGCCTTCCCTGAAGATGGCCTATATGGGCCGAAACATGTAGGATGAATATTAAGAAATAACAAATATTAATTTATAATTATATTGGCTTTTTTTTTGTGAAGGGCCCCGCAGCAGATGCTACGGACGCACCGCAGCCTTGAGGCTAATTTTGCAACCCTGTGATAAAGATGATTAGTTTTTTTTATTTTACCGTGTAATGGAGCACCAGTGGAATGAAATTGACAAGGGAAAACCGAAGTACTCGGGGAAAAACCTGTCCCATTGCCTCTTTGTCCACCACAAATCCCACATAGACCGACCCGGGCCTCCGCAGTGAGAGGCTGGCGACTAACCGCCTGAGCCATGGCACGGATTATACTTGCAGTTAGTTGGAACAACACTGTATAGTAAATATATTGCACGGAATATGTATGACGGTACACTTTTCTATATTTGGACACAGTTTCATTTAATAACCTCGGCGCTAGATGGGGGTGGGTGGTCAACTCCACGCCCCGGCCGCTTTACCCCAGGGAATGACCCGGTAACCATTGTACAGGAGGCTGGGTAGGCACCAGGTCCGGTCTGGAAGGGTGCTGAAAATCTCGCCCCCACTGGGATTCGATCCCCGGACCGTCCAGCTCGTAGCGAGTCGCTATACCTACTGAGCTATCGCGGCCCACTTTTGGATTTAAAGTATAACAGAAAACTATAGAATTAATAAGGGGCTTTCTGTTATCGCAACTCATTGAACTAACAGAAAAAAACCAGTGAAGAGGATAGAGAAGGAGGAGACCGAGTTAGAAGTGAGAAAGGAATCATGATGAAAAGATAGACGATGAATTGAGAAGGAGGGGTTTCATCGGAGTGGAAACCAATTTCTTGGACCAGTGAACAGGCTAGCTGAGGGTTCGTTTCAGCGGTCATTCTCTTGTTAGCAAGTAGAGATTAGCAGGACCGTACCGATTCTCCTGCACTTTCTTTCTTCCTTCCTTATTTCTGGCCTGTTAGCGACGAAATTTTGCAAAATGCCACAGATTAGTTTTACCATATCTGTGTCTGTCTGTCTGTCTGTCTATACGCATGTAACAACTGGAGAACTGCTGAACGGATTTTAATGGAATTGTACGTTGGGACTTTTTACTGAGATGTTTTGATAAATTCCAATTTTGGTTAAAATTCGAGACCAGTAACGGCAACTGTTTTTTCAAAACACAACATGCATTGCTGCGCGCACTTCGAACGTAACTCGCTAAATACAGGGTGTACAGCTGAAGGCGTAACTCGCTCGTAGCTGCATTTGCTGCGTAGACACCGATGACACCGACCTCCGTGTTGTAGAGCGGACGACATACATTTCTCCATAGCGATCGATGATGGCCCCCAGCTCTGCATTAATCAGTTCCGCGTTAAACAAAACAAAACATACAAAACACTCTACAGGCGCGAAACATGTCTCGAACAAAAGTGGTAGATAGAAATAAAGCGCAGGTTTGTCCATGTGGGATTTGTGGTTGACAAAGTGGCACTGGAACAGGTTTTTCCCCGAGTACTTCGGTTTTCCCCTGTCAGTTTCATTCCACCGGTGCTCCATTACACGGAAAAACGAAAAAAAAACCAGTCATCTTCATCACAGGGTTGCACAATAATTCTTAAGGCTGCGGTGCGTCCGTAGTATCTGCTGCGGGGCCCTTCACAAAAAAAAAGCGCAGGTTTTGTGTACAAAACAGGTTTCTCGTAAGGCTTGCTGCTTTGAAGATAAATGCATAAACGTGAACGAACTCGTCTGAATTGTTACATTGTGCTTACTTACATTTCCTAGTTTCTCCCTGTCTTTATTTATTTATTCTTTTTCGCATTGAAATGTGTATCTTTGGATAAGAAATGTAAAAAATTGTTCTCAGACGGTGTTTTAAGGACACTTGACACTGTGTTAATTGCAGAGTTTATATATCGTTGGTTTAGGGTTATGAATAGTGAGTTTGTAAGAACTGGAAGGACGTGGTCGTAGCCTTTGTGTGTTATACTCAGTAATTCGCCGGGAGAGACCGATTAAAAGCAATCGGAATAACCGATAACACCGCATGTATTCGAACGGATTACGTGTCTTTCGAATACAAGACCAGACCGTCATTGGTACAGCAAAGTGCGCTGTACTCCATTTAAAGTATAATTTGTGTTGTACACGGTTCATTTGACATGTTAATATGTAAGTTGCGGACAGTTGCACATAACGAAGTGCGACGAACAATTTAAGTCTGTGCAGTGTGACGTCTGTAGTGTGATCAGTTTTTCAGAAGATCTCTAACTAACTAACTTCATGGACCACAATCCTTCTTGAGAAGCTAACATTCCCTGAACCACTCAAAACATTCACCGCAGTTTCAGTACAGTATTTGCAGCAGTCTGCCCTTTGTCCCTACACTAATAGAGCTGTAAGCCTACCTATAGTACAAAAATCTTAAGACAAATTATATGTGGGTATATAAACTAGTAAACATCACATTTCGAAACACATTCCTATTGCATCCACACTGGAACACATCAAGCGGAGAATAAGTCGGTATCGAAGCTAGTTATTTCATTTATAACATGGTAAATATTGACAGCTGTAAGACACTTCATACCAAACTGCTATCGAGGATAGCCTTGATATCCATGCACTATGGAAGCGTCTCACTCTCCTGATATATATGTGTTCCCTCTTCAGGATGAAGACAAAAGAGGAAGTACTTTCCCCCATTTGCTACCCCTATTCATGCCCATCTCCAGCACAAGGGAATAGGGAGGGACGAAAACATTTGGCTAAACGTTTTGGAGAACTTCCATTATGTACAGCTTCTGCTTATAAGCAACTATCAACTTTTAAAAAGCAGTGGTCTTTAATTTGGCATTCAGAGTCATCTATCCGTGAACTTCATCATCTTCATCATTTGCATTGCCGTAAGGGATAGCTTGGATAATGTAGCAACCTAAGGTAGGGGAAGTTTCAGAAGAAACTATCTTTCATGGAATTATTATTACGTATTATTTGTAGTGGAGTAAAGGGGGACACGCTTTTTTGTATTGTAGATTCCTGTGATAATTGGATCGTGTTATTCTACAGTAAGGTAAACACACATCGTTCTAGCCCATTATTGTATAGAAATACCACCCGTGGCGTTTAGTGAAACTAATCTTCTCCAAGTTAGGGTTGTAATAGCATGGACGAAAGTATAGATGTGGCATTATAAATAGTATTAAGAGGATTTTATTTTGTCGTGCGTGTTTTTGAGGTTGCAACAGGACTTTCTGTTGTGTGTGTTCATGCATTTCCTTTTAAAGGATAACAATTTTCTGCTTAACCGTTTTGTAACAGAAATGATGCGCAAAGCTCACAGCTCCTGCTTCCCTAAACAATGCACCAGAGAGACAGTGACTGTCGTTTCAGAATTACCGTGTGGATCGGCACACCTGTCCAATCAGACCTGTGGCACAGCAGCATCCACGCCAGACCCTCGCCATTCGTGGGGGATGATTTCTTTAAAACTCCCGTGAACGGTAGAACCTCGATATGCGAATTATTACAAGTTAATCTAGGTTAATACCGGTTTGTATATGGGGTAATTCCGTCGATTAATGCCAGGCGGGTAATAACGCTATTTCAAGGTTGTAAGCTAATTAAAGGTTACAACAAAGGAGAGATCGAATTTTACATTCCATAATTTCCTACCCTGTGTTAGTGGCTCTTGTATTATGTTACCTTGAATAGGCGTGTCGACATCATTCTGTACCTATCAGCCAATATGTCATAACATGTCTTAACTGCTAGATGCATTTAAGAGGCTGAATATTCGACAACACTGCGGACAGAGTGTAACAGTTTCTCTTTTTCCAACTGGTCACACTTTGTTTGGTGTCTATAGATTTCGAATTTAATGCTCTGTAATAATTCACTATAAATTGTTGGTTAAATTTTTTTCGTTAAAGCTTGCCTATTGTCTGAAGTGAAATATGTCGTTTCGGGTAATGTCGCCATTTCACTTTCGGAAAATAAGGCCAGGCCTCTTGGATAGGAAATTGTGTGGCCCCCTGAAACAGTTCAGAGAAATCTCTACCCCTGCCGGTCGTTCAGTCCGTAACCGTGTCACTATACTGAGGGAGCTGTTCTGATTCTTGCTGTTTAAACATTATTCTTAACCTTTCAATGAGGCCTCGGTGCACTGTACGGACCTTTAATTCCTTACATGCTGCCTGCCTCGGTGCACCGTACGGTCGTTAGTGCATTTCAGTGTACAGCCTCTGTCTTGGGCTGCAGTTGGAATTTAAACCCCAGCTCATTGAAGAGTTAAGGTAAAGGTAAATTTCACCCTAGAACAGGCCATGAGGGCCCAGAGGGGGAGTAGAAGTATAGCTCTACTCTTTCTTTAACCTCGGCGCTAGATGGGGGTGGGTGGTCAACGCCACACCCCGGCCGCTTTACCCCCGAGAATGACTCGGTACTCATTGTACAGGAGGCTGGGTAGGCCCCAGGGCCGGTCTGGACAGGTGCTGAAAATTTCGCCCTCACCGGGATTCGATCCCCGGACCGTCCAGCTCGTAGCGAGTCGCTATACCGACTGAGCTATCCCGGCCCACCATTGAAGAGTTAAACGAAAATGCATAATTCCATTTCTGAAGAGATCTGATCTCTTCTGGGATATTACACGGCGTCTTGTGGTAATTGTTTATCCCAGAAGAGCGCAGATCTCATCAACATCGCGGCGGAAGCCTGAAATGAAGGTCCATTTCTGAATATCTGAAAGAGCTCAAAGCACTTTCACAGTGTGGAGATAACAGAAGAAATTTCCAGTCTGTTGAAACCTCTTGGATTTTTCAGAAGAGTTTTGTTGCTCGAAAGTGAGTTTTAGTTGGAACACGCTCGTCGGAGAAAAGCTTTTGCTGTTTTGGCCTTCTAAAGATCGGCATTCGCTAATTACATTAACTTTGAGACGAAGTGGAATGAGGAGGAGAGGTGCGAGGGAGTGATGAAGCTGACAGAGTTACGAGAGAAGCGAATGAAGGGGAAAAAAGAATAGAGTAGAAGTAAAAAACAGGAAATAAGCTGAGAAGCACCTTTTCCCTTCTGAAACAGGAAATAAAATTGTTAAAAAGAGAGAAAAGGAAGAAGTTTCCAAGGCGAGAGAAAAGAGATACTTTGTGACTTGAGGGTGTTTGTTGTTTAGGGGTTGGGGGATGAAAGAATCAAGGGTGTGGCAAACGAGTGGTTGGATGTTTCTCCTTACTTGTTTGTTTATTTGTCTGTTGTACTTTGCCTCGGTTTCTTCGTCTTCTTCTCCGTCTCTTCTCTCCCCCTCAGTCTCTGGTTGTTGACTAAGAAGCAAGAAAGTATCAGAACACAAGGCAAAAGACGCTCACTTCTTGAAAGGTACAATTAAGAGGCTTCGGTTTGCTTGTTGGTTTAACACTTTGTTTCTCAAAGTAGTTCCGCTTAATGGATACACACGTACAAAGTCGGTGTATTCACAATGAAATTAATTCCAAATTTAACGAATTGTAAATGACATTTGAGGTTCTAACTGCAGTGTCGTCGAAGATTCTAATCTTCTGGAATGTCACGCTGTGTCGACTTGTAGATATTTACCGACGTTTCGGAGGATCTTGCAGACTACTGACCCTAAAAGTGAAGGCACTGAGATCTTTAGAAACGTCGGTAGCATCACATAAGACTTGAATCTTCGAGAGTAGGTGTTCTGGATTGTGGTGTTTCGGAAGGACTAGCTGCCTTCACTTTCAGGGCAAACTTCTACACTGAAGATGGAGGCAGCAAGTATATCCGAAACGTCAGTTCATTTCAACCAGGTTACACTACGTCTATGCTAGAAGAATGTAAACTGAATTATGAATCATTTAATATCAAATTTCCTTAAGTTTTAAATACTTTGATTTGTCAGTTGTGAGAGACTGAAGTAAAAAGCCTAAATGCTGACGTGGGCTAAGAAATGCTTATGAGAGGTAAAGGTGAAGTTGTCCCTCTGCTTAGTTAAGCACTAAATCGTGAAGGCATATGAGGAGTAGAGATGTATCTCTGCACATTATGACCCTCAGCACTAGGTAGAGGTAAGTGGTTGGCTTCACACTCCGACCGCTTTACCTGCAGAGAAAGAGACGGCGGTACCCATTGAATATGGTACTGAGTGGACATCAGAACCAATTTGGACCCTTTGGAGAAATGACAAATCGGTTGCCTTCGCCTACAGTCAGGCGCGTATTCCTTGTTCCTTCAGCCCACAACTGGTCACCATCACAGCTGAGCTGTTCTGTCTGCAGTGTATGATTATGTCTGACTCAATTTCTAAATGGTTTTATTGGTTCTTTATTGGAAGTTTAAATTCAAAAGTAGAGCAGTGTATTGAATTACCTTCATGCCGATTTGTGACAGGCAGAGTGCCCGCTGTTCGCCTCAGACTGGTAGCTTTCTTTGGTAATGTTACAGGGCATGGTAGCTTTCTTTGGTATTGTTACAGGGCATGGTAGCTTTCTTTGGTATTGTTACAGGGCATGGTAGCTTTCTTTGGTAATGCTACAGGACATGGTAGCTTTCTTTGGTAATGTTACAGGACATGGTAGCTTTCTTTGGTAATGCTACAGGACATGGTAGCTTTCTTTGGTAATGTTACAGGACATGGTAGCTTTCTTTGGTAATGCTACAGGACATGGTAGCTTTATTTGGTAATGTTACAGGACATGGTAGCTTTCTTTGGTAATGTTACAGGACATGGTAGCTTTCTTTGGTAATGTTACAGGACATGGTAGCTTTCTTTGGTAATGTTACAGGACATGGTAGCTTTCTTTGGTAATGTTACAGGACATGGTAGCTTTCTCTGGTAATGTTCCAGGACATGGTAGCTTTCTCTGGTAATGTTACAGGACATGGTAGCTTTCTCTGGTAATGTTACAGGACATGGTAGCTTTTTTTGGTAATGTTACAGGACATGGTAGCTTTCTTTGTGGTAATGTTACAGGACATGGTAGCTTTCTTTGGTAATGATGTAGGACATGGTAGCTTTCTTTGGTAATGTTACAGGACATGGTAGCTTTCTTTGTTAATGTTGTAGGATGTAGTAGTTCAACTCTAAAGAAGGAACGACATTCAGCTTAAGATATTAATGTCTACGCATCTATTTAAAGAAAAGGATTGAGAATGAATACTGGAATCGCATACAAGCATTGCACTGCAATGCTTGGACATTCACACATACTGGCAAGAATATGGAGACAAATTTTGTGTTTGGATATTCTCTCTTATATCCGCAGTAGGGTACAGTTAACAGAACCTACTGCATGCTTCCGATGCATGGCTTATAATTTGCAGTAATCAAAATTAAACACATTTTAAGGATATCACCAAATTATAATAAAAATTATGCAATCCACCACAATAAAAATAAGATAATAAGATTTCCTCAGCTTGATACCACTACTCTTTACCTTTCTAAGCAGCGATAATCTTTCTACGTACACCTCTCCCCCCCCCCTCCCCACCCAAATCAAGCGTCTTGTACTTGTCCCATGTCTTGGTATGTACTCTTCTACTTTTATTTCTTAAACCCCTGTCTCTTACAGTGGTTTACAAAACTTACACCCTAAAGCACGGTGCCCACCCCTAAGGACCCAGATCATGTGATGTACAAAGCCCGACCTGCTGTGTCCCCCTCTCTCTTCCTCGAGAAAAATTTTCATTTTTATGTACATTAAAAGTGCTGGGACATGGATATAATGTTAGACGTAATTGTGTTAACAAAGTTTATGGACGTATATTTCCGTCTACGTCTGCTTATACTGTGTTGATACAGACGTAAATATACGTCCCTAATCATCATAGAGTGATGCTTTCGTGCTGTCTTCATACATTGTTTGGTGCACCTGAAAGCTCTAGGCGTCATCGTGTTCCATTAAGCAGACACGAGTAGATTATCGTAACAAAACGCTGATTAAAAACAACTTACATTACTATCGTTTAATATACAGAGTGCAGTGGGACTCATCCACCGAGACTACTAAACGCTGCCGGGTCATTTGGAAGACCCTCGCGTGATACGAAGCTGTTAGGCTGTGAGGACATTTGTAACAGAAATATGAAGTTTTCCAACAACGCCCTTCGTCAGCAATTTTTGTAAAGAGTGATCTATGACTACAGTGTGGCGAGTGGATCTAAAAGCTGGGAAAATTTGTGCAATACATGTAGAATTGGCGCTTTTGCCCATGCTGCCCTCTCTTTTAAGCCATCCTACTCTCGCTCCTCTGTCTGTCTCTTCTGCTCGACGTCTGCTTGCAATATACACCGTTGTCGAAAAGCATAATGGACATAGCAGTTTTGGAATGGACAGGAAAACCGTCCAGTGTGACTATCTGGCAACTCAGCAGGCCGTAGCAACACTGTCACTAATTTTACTGGAGAAGGGTGGGGGAGATATGCCCCAAGCTGCGAAAACGAAGGCAGTTTTCCGAACGCTATTGTTTAGGCCCTTTGATCATACAGTAACGGAATGTTCCGACACTGGGAAAGTTCGGCCTTCTTTGATACTGCTTTTATCGTCGTCTAATCCGATGAAGCATTTTCGTTCTTTTATGTAGTTTCTTCAGGCAAAATACTGAGGTGCCTTCCTTACAATAATAAAAGTAAGCCTCGACCACTTCCAAAATGTTCCCGATTTTTCATTTAGAACCACTATGTCAAAGGAAAATGAAGCCTGTATTCTGTAATCCATGGAATTGAAAAAAGAGTCATTAAATAAATTAACACTTATAGTGCTTAGGCAGGAGAGAACTGCATAACGGAAAAGTTTTGTGGTTAGTATTTATCGCTAAATATTATGAAAATTATCAAATAAGGAGGACGTGTAGCACGGATGGGAGAGGAACGCATAAAAGGTGTTAGCCGGAAAACCTGAAGGAAGAAAGTAGTTGAAACACGTAGGCGTAGATGGGAGAATAATATTAAAATGGATCTTATAAATAGGGTGGGAGTGCGCGAACTGGGTAGGGATAAGTCACGGGCAGTTTTGAAAACGGCGATGAAACTTCGGGTTCCATAAAATGCGAGGAAAGCTTCTTCATTAGCGCAGAAACTGTGAGCTTCTCAAAAGGATCTCTGTTACATGGAGCTGGCTAGTTCGGAGTCTGTCTCTACGTCCGTCATCAGAGCTAGGCCATTGTTACAGGTGAGATGGTTATATGTCAGTTTAACTGTCAGAATTATGAAATTGGCTTTTATTTAATGACTGCTGGTGATGCTATCACGTCGCAATTTCATTTCGCCGCCACGCGATATAGTTCCAGAATAGCAGTTTAACTGCACATTACTCCAATAGCTACAGCCTCATAATGCATGGTTACTCGTATTTCCCAGTCTCTTTACTACTGTCTACTAATTCCTGTATGGCTCACTGCTTGATTGGTCTTGGAGGTTCAAAGTTATGGTTTCCTAAGTTTATCAGTCTTCAATCCCTGTGTCTAAGCCCCGCTCCCTTACCGTCTCATATGAATATGGAACAAAAGTCCCATTAATTCAAGATCTCGACATGAAATAGAAGTGAGAAGTTAGCTGCACCTTCCGTTCACTATATTTCCAGCAAAGCACACCCCTTCCCCAACCATTGAATACTTGAATGGATGAGCATAGAATCGCTCGCGACACCATCATGGCAACGAAAAAATACTTTAATCTCGAAGCCCGGTCCTGCAGTCCGTAGTCAGTTGCTAAGCGACCTGTGCTGTCTCATTGTTAGTCTCGTATCGCATTGATACACGAAGCATAACACTGTGAAGGAGGATGATGTGCGGAGTGCTGGCTCCCTTCACTGACGTTTTTCATGATTTTTCTCAGTCATGTCAGAGGCATGACGATGTAAAAGGTAAAGTTCTCACTAGAACAGGCCATGAAGACCCAGAGGGGGAGTAGAGGTATAGCTCTACTCTTTCTTTAACCTCGGCGCTAGATGGGGGTGGGTGGTCAACGCCACGTTAAAATCTGACAAGAATAACAAGTACTTTACAAGAATACCTGTGCACATTTGTGATAATATCTCACTGAATTCTCCTTAGAGTGAGAAATGTTTCAGACAAAAGTTATAGAGAATATCAAAATACACATTTTGTGTTCAATAACTTTTTTTGTTAAATCGTGCCGTTTATGAGATAATGTGGAAAAATATGGTAGAGCCAGACAGACCACTGGACAATATAATACGGTGCATGCGCCTTGCATGCCGGATAACTAAGGCTACAGACACACACTCAGAATATGTAATACTTATTGCTTTTCCACCGCAACAATGGTTACACGAACACGCCTCAGTGTTACGTTATACGTACATTGCATCTCTTGTGTAATAAATGTTCTGATGGCAGAGCCACTCTGGTAGCGGAGTTAGGATTCTACATGCGGCGTATTTGTTTTGTTATTTTGTAAGCTCAATTAGGATAAGCCTTCTCCTCGGTTTTCTCATACGCCTTCAATAGTTTGTTGTCAGAGCGAGGGACCAGGTTGAGAACATAAATGAAACTGAAGGAATTGTAGCGAGATACAGAAAGCTTCCTCAGAATTTCGTCCTCAAACAACCTGAAGGCTTTCAGATTATTATATTCTGGATGTGCCGACGTTATTTGGTACATACATACCGACGTTTCGGCAAAAATCCTCTTTCTCAAAATTCAGGCTATGGCATTACTGCGAAACGTTGATAGCCTTGTATCTACCAAAGTACACGGCGTCATAATTAAACAAATAGACAGTGTATGTATAATGTAATATTGTGGCGCTTTCGTGTAAACATTGTTGCCATGGAAACTCATCAATTAATTCCTTTTGTATTGTTGAGCTACAATATTGGAAGTGTTGAGCCACGATATTGGAAGTGCTGCCATGGAAAGGTAACAATTATTTATCTTTTGTATTGTTGTTGGTCTAGACATGTCGTTTTCAACAATATAAAATGTACACAGATCTTCATGTAAAGTGCCCGGTGTTTTTGTCCGGTTTTAACCACATTTGGATTTCCTCGACAGATTTCAATAAAAGACTGCATTACGAAATTTCATGCAAATCCGTCCAGTGGGAGCCTAGTTGATACATGCGGACAGAGGGACGGACGTTACGAAGATAATAGGCGCTTTACGCTACTTTGCGAAAAGGCGTATATAGACTGCAATTTGAATAACCACCTCAGTGACAACCTCACGTATCATCCTGAATAATGGTTATTTCTTCACAGTAGGGGATAGATATTCTCATGCATCCAGGGAATGCACGTATTCACAGAGTTATAGAAGGGACTGTACTGCAGAACCGGTTCAAATTAACCACTGTGCTGGATTAAAAATTTAAAAACTTTCATTACAATTACGAGCACAGACACGTGATGTAGAGCGGACAGACAGATATGAAAGGTTAAAAGAGGAAGCTTTTTAGTTAATTGATCGCTTGCATCATGTGCCCACGTGGGCTGTAGCGCTTTTAAAAATATTCACTTCATTTGTTTTGACCAGCATACAAGTAAATCTTACAGTCAGTTTTATAAATCTCCCTCTGAGGCACAAGTAATTTTGTGTCAATAGTTGAACGACAAATTGGAATATTTTGTTATTGTTGCCTGCTTGTCATTGTATGGTCTTTATCTATTGTTTTGTATGGATGTGTAACTTCGTCTGTCATCCTATGGGCAGAGCAATGATGGAGAGTGTTTGAGAAGAGGGTGCTGGGGAGAATATTCGGACATAAGAGAGAGGAACTGAGAGGATAATGAAGAACATTGCGTAATGAGCAGCTTCATAATTTGTACACTTTACTTAATGACAAGACGGAGGAATCATGGTTTGATTCCTGGCAAGGGCAAGAGATGTTTGCTTTCTCTAAATCTTTCAGACCGGTTCTAATTTTCACCCAGCCTCCTATTCATTACGTACTTGGAGTTTTGTCACGGAGTAAGGCGGCTAGGGCGTGAAGACCACTCAATTCCTTCTAGTGCGGAGGTTAAAAGTGGATGGAGCTATACCTTCACTCCCCCATTCGCCTTCATGGTGTGTAAAGGAAGAACTTTATTGTAGAAAATAGTATGAACTTATTTGGATGCCCTAATTAAAGCGATGGGAAGAATGAAGTACTCGTGACATACTTATATTAAAAAGTAATTACTACTGCATCCACCTCCTTTTCCAGCCCTGGAATTAATGGCTGTAGGCTATTTCAAGTGCAGAGGCTGCACTGAGTGGCTGTAAACTCGTAGCACTACTTAAGAAGAAAACTGTGTAACTTTCATTAAAATAACGGTCATAAAACTGTGCTAACGTGTGCAGAATATTCCGAAGTGTTTGTGGTTATCGCATTTGCTTGCCGGCCGTTGGACTTTGCGTGGAACTACCTGACCGTATTTAGATCACGAATTAAAACTGAAGGTAATTTTGGGGCTGGCAACGTTTGTTACGTAAAATACACTGTTCATGTTTGGTAAACTATTAAGGAAAATGTTAAAATTTCTACGTAGAGATAAATGTTTATCCGTGAAGGTGGAAGCCACAATATTGACTAACGCCTCTCGCCAATTACTGCCACCAAGCGTATGTAGACATGACTGTAAAAACGTATTACAAGTGGGACAGAATAACGACAGGATTTCAGCTCTGGAGCGTGTTCGTGTACGTAGTGTGTGTACAGATAGGCTAATCACATGACTACACCTGCCGAGCGCAATGTGCTGCCATCTGTACGCGCCACCTCACGTTTATCAGAGACAGACTTTTCCAGATTGCGGTCACTTAGTTCCGTGCTCAAAACGAACATATACATGTACGCTATTAGCCAATTCTTTTGTCTCACTTCTTTCCTATGAGATGGAAGGGCGGTGAACCCCCTGACATGCAATGCCCTAATCACGTAATACTTAAATAAAGATCTCTGTCACTCTGTCACCCCCACATCACTCGCATTATTACCCTCATTCAATTTTCCTAGTATCTCCCTTTGAGGTTTTTGCTTTTGGTCGCTCCGTGGCCATATAAGGGAGAAGAACAGCTTAAATCGTGTCTCTTCTATATCATAATTAATTTGTACATTTTCCTTTTTGGTCCCTTTCAAAGACTTATGATAGTGGACGGATCTGCGTTTCGGATTAACTGCGCTCCATGTCGTCAATGTCACGCGCTACTGTATCTGCAGTGCGCGATCTGTACTTTATTATCGCAACTCTCACACCGAGCAGTGTGGAGCACTGTACTCCGGAGATGTAAGGTTCGACTCTCGAACAGGTTTCCGGCCTAATGGCGATTTATTTTTGGTTTCTTCAGTGTCCCAAAAATATACATAAATTTATCAGTTATTGCAATTAGAGTACACGTAACCAGTTTTGCAAGTGACCTTGTTTCATCTTGCACATTACAATTCGCCACGAAGCTTGTCATTTGCTGCACGGCTAGCTTCAACAGGTCTCCACAGAAAACTCAGTAATTGCAGTCGACTGGGCAAGACACAGAATTTCTTGCCCAGGACGTCCAAACTTCAAAACCGTGTTTACAGTTTTTAAATACTAGACTCCATCCTGATAATGAGGTGGGCGGGGCATGTAGCACGTCAGGGGGAGGGGAGAGGTACATACAGGATTTTGGTGGGGAGACCTGAGGGAAGGAGACCACTTGATAGACCCAGGCATAGTTTGGGAGGATAATATTAAAGTGGGTCTTCAAGAAGTGGGATGGGGGAGCATGGACTTGATTGATATGGCTCAGGATAGGGACAGGTGGCAGGCTGTTGTGATGCGGTAATGAACCTTCGGGTTGCTTAAAATGCGGAGAATTTCTTGACTAGCTGAGGACCTGTTAGCTTCTCAAGAAGGACTCTGCTCCATGGAGTTAGCTAGACTCCATCCTGAGCCAGCTGAATCTAGAACAACATCCTACTCTTTTTTTATGCCTATATCCACAGTGGTCCTTCCTGTATCTTTCAAGCGGTCTTTTTCCGTCTAAATATCAAACTTTGTAGGCCTAAGCATTAATTTTTTTCCCGCTCGCGTGCTCCATATTGCGGCCATTTCATACTCTAAATTTATTCACAAGTAACTTCAGATTAAGAGGAAGCTTACAAATTATGAAGAATCTCACTTCGTAATTTTCGTCATCCTATTACGTCTGTTACTTTCTCTTTCGTGGGTTCCAATGTGCTCCTCAGTCCGGCACTGTGTTTTTAAACATCCCCAATTAATATCCTTCCCATAGGCTGAAAATTAAATTTAAAATCTGTAGGCTTATGGAATAACTTACTGTTACATAGTTTTGTACATTTTAGTGTTCAGATTATCAAAAGGACTCTCCCTTCCATTTGTGGTACACAGCGACACTCCGACGTCACGAAAGTACTGTCCACAGACCAGGAGATGATACCTGTTAGGAATGCGATAGATGCGCATGCGCAAGGTTTCTTGGCGAGTGACAAGTTGCTGCTATCCATCCTGCAAGCATGAGCACAGTGCACTCGCACACCACACGCCCACGCCACTCGAAATACTTGATGTGCGTAGTAAGCAAACGTCTGTCGCTCCTACCAATAGCAGTCCAGTAGACCCTCCTGTAGCCAGCAGTTTCCCGCACCGTGCCAGGCACGCTTTTCCCGCAGGGATCATCTCGTGGTCTGTAGACTGCAGCAGCTCAATTGATTCTTGGTGAGTGGATATGTCTTTCCTGTTTATATTCACTCCGTTTCCATCTTGCAGAAAGCTGTGTCGTATTTCCATATTCCGACGGCATTTCATTTCATCACACGCCGCAAGTTATTTTGTCTGTAATCCCCACTAATCCTTTCCTTACAACCCGCATCAGACTTCATGCGCATTCCAACAGAGAATTGCTCCTCCCCTAGCACTCAATACGACACCAAGAAATAGAGATTGTAATGATGTAAAAGTGAAGGTAAATTTACCCCTTGTTAATCCATGCAGTCACATAGGGAGAAGTGGATGCCAATCTCCACCAATTCCTCTCCCTCTTTTCTTTTTTCTTATTTAATGACGCGGCATGAAGCCGAAGTCATTTGACCTCAAGCAAAACGAGAGAAAGATTAGACAAAACTCAGTTTTCAGTTCGTGGTTACTTAATGGCGCTTTGTCAGCTGCATGCTCTTACATTTGTAATGATCTAGGCCACAGGTGCACAAATCCCGGTCGCCAGGTCGCCGTGGCGTCTAAATTTCCTACGGTCGCGCCTAATATTTGTGGGTCCTCACTTTGGAACTTGCTTCGTGTCCCCCTTCCGGTGCCTAGAATTTTGAGGTGGCTTCTAAATTTTTGGAAAATTTGGGTACCTCTGGTATAGATTTGTATTTAGAAGTCGCCCGGTTGTAATCTTTGCCGGACTGTGTAGAGGCTGTCGTTATTTTTCGCAAGAAAAGTACAAAAATGATTTAATGAGAAACGCAAATGAACGAACAGATCAGTTAAATACACGTGTTACATCTTCTGCCATAATGGCTCCCGATATCTTTCTGTAATGTGTTACCATTGCAGTTTAAGGTATCAAATGACCGACTTTTGATGTAGCCCTATATAAATCCATGACATTATCACATATAGGCTACATAGGCCTGCTGAGAACAGCGGATGAAGAAACATTGCTCAGGCGCGAAATGAAGGTTCACTCTGCACGGACTTGTTAGAGGAGTTGTATTGTAGGACATGCTGACGTAAAGCTGGGCTACTTTTTGCATTAGAGTGCTGTTGTAGCTACAGCTGGCTTCACCTGTTCAGAGACGAGACATTTCTTTGCTCATGATGAAATACATTCCGTTGTGTTTCATAAATTATCAATATAACAGGGAATACAATCGGACACAAGTAATTTATGGTAGTACAGAAACAATAACACTAACAAAACAAAAACACTAAATCGTGTTTATTGTTTTTATAATAAAGTAGTTGTGTTGGAGTGTATTGCTTATTATATTGACACTTCTTCGTTGTTTACCTGATATAGACATGGGCGTAATTCATTTCTTTCTGTATTCTCCCTGTATTTTGTTAAGCATATTTTAACAGTTAATAATGTCATTTCTCTCTACTCTTTCATTGATCTATCCTTTTGTTATTTAAAAAGTTGTTCCTAAGCTATGAAATAACGATAATTTGCGTTCACTTTCATTTCTAAACTATTTATCAAATTATTTTTAATGGTCGATCTGTGGAAAGAAAATAAACAGCATCAGTTCCTTCAAAACAACTACTGATATTTTAGCCCCCTTAAATATGCTCGCTTCATCGCGGTAGTTACCACAAGTATGTACTGTTACTGACTGTGGAGTTTGCAGTTGACCTTGGCAGTGATTTGCCCCCGGGGAAAGCCGACCGTTCGTTGTTTGTGACCAGTAACAGATCTATTGCAATTGAAAGTACATTGGGCTGAAGTTCTGTCGTGTTTTGTGCGCGTGAGGTAATAGAGTTATTGTCTGTAGTGTTGTGTGTGGTTAGAGCTGTGCATAAATGTGTCTTTAGGCTTGTTACAAATGAAACACCTAACAAATGTCGACTAGTATTAAAAAAAAAAAAACTCATGCATTGATGGAGGCTCATGTTTTTGGCGGAATCTCTATGTCTTCCCCCTACCGTTGTCACGATTGTTACGGGACTCTACCCACGCTGTGCAGGCCAACTGCGTTCTCGTGAGTAACAGACTTTATCTGTGTTATGCACTGAACTGGTCTTAAGACATCATGACACAAGGAGCCTGCAGCAAAGACGTTAGGTGGTAGGGGCGAAAGTGTGAAGAAAGTGGTATATCCTTCCATCTGAGCTCCCTGTTCCGATGAAGGGCTTATTCCAGTCGAACAGTTCGCAGCGGTGGGGTGGCTAAAGAACACAGTAATGGCTGCGGCTGACGTACAAAATGCGCTAAGCAAATCACTTCACACGGAGGAATGGGCTGTGGGCGCTGGAGCGAATATCTTGCTTCCGTAAACACTTTCCATCTGAACGATCCCGGTAGGGTCAGAGTCGGGCGCGCACCTTGGCTAAGTCTTTTTCCACAATTTAGACTTACATGTGTGATGATATATCTTCAGCAAATGATCGGAAAGCCTGAAGGGAAAGATCAGTTTGGACGTCTTAAGTTTTATTGGGAGGGAAATATTATAATTCATCTTAAAGAAGTAGGGTAGAATGATGTGGATTGGAGTAATTTGGCTCAGGATAGAGACACCTGGTGCGCTGTTGTAAATGCGGTGATGAACCTTCGGATTTCATGAACAGCTGAGCGACCATTGGGTTCGCAACTGCTTTGCTGCATGTAGTTACGACTACAAGGTTGCTCCAGGTGCAACGAAATTATCCTCCTTTGCAGACCGTGGTCCTGTACGCAGAGGTTAACCCTTCAAAAGGTAGTGGTTACTCTGTGTACCATCATGTTTAACGTTCAAAAATTCTACGTTCTGCCCACAGTGTATATTATGTATTTTGCATGGTTTTCAAATCAGAACAGCCATTGTTTATCTATACGGCATTAACTGACTGGTTTTTATAACCGAGACGGAGCGTGTTTACTGCGCGGTACGAACTGGGTCTTAAAATGTAATGTATGTTTATGTTAGCCTTCAGATGGTTAAGTCGTTAAGCAACAAATTAAAATCCATTTTCGAGGCAAGTTTCCTTATGCTGCGGTACAATAGATACTATCCTGAATATCTTTAATTACCCACTTTAATGCCTATCGCAGTGGCCGCGCGGTCTAAGGCGTGGGTCTACGGCCGCTCGCTTACTGGGATTGTGGGTTCGAGTCCCGCCGGGTGTGTGGATGTCTGTCTCTTGTGAGTGTTGTGTGTTGCCAGGTAGAGGTCTCTGCGACAGGATGGTCACTCGTCCAGAGGAGTCCTGAATGTGGTGTGTCTGAGTGTTATCGTGAAACATCGATAATGGGGAGGCCCTGGCCCACTGGGGGCTGTTGCGCCATGGAAAAATTCTAGTTTAATGCCAAACGCGCCAATTTTCTGTGCGCGATATATTTACGAACGAGGTTTTGCCAACAGACTGATGGCAGCATAAGCAAACATGCATATCTAGGGGAGGAAATGCCATTATCTGCCAATATCAAGAAGACAGATTCGTGGTGAAATAAACGTTTAAAGCAAATTCTGTTATCTAATTTTTATTTCGTGTGAATGTGACGATGATGGCCATGTACCATTGTAACCACTGTCGAACACAAATACATTAGCTGACCTCGATTAAATGAGATCTCCACATAATGCTGTTGAGCACTTGTGAGTTCTGTGAAAATCGATGCAGTGGAAACCACGCTTTAGATAAAGACTAAAGGAAATTTTGACCTATTTTCTACATTTTTCTGATTTTGGAAAAGAAATCGGTGAGCCAAAGATTTATCAAGTGATTGTGAGTTTCGTGAAAATCGGCGCAGTGAAAGCCATACTTTATTTTACTTAGGGGCGTTAATGGATTTCCATTTGTAATACTCACATTTTTTCGATTTGGGTGAAATTTGGTATAAGAGGTCTGCACCTAATGCTGTTGAGAATTGATGAGTTTCATGAAAATCGGCATAGGGAAGCCGTACTTTTCTTATGGACATAAATGAAATTACATTTACAGTGTACAGCGAAACGGCTAATAAAGTCTTGGTACTACGTGATGGAATACACTATTTTCATTTAAATAGGACACAGAAAGACAAAAATTTCCGAACTGAACGGTAGCAGTCACGTCCCGAATTTAAGTCGCTCTGATCTGATTTCAGACGATAAACTCCAGGACCACGAAATAACATCAGCTTGCGCGGTCGATGATGTATATCGCACTCCATCTATTGTGTGATGTAGAACTAGCAGCAGCTCTCACAGCACGGCCTCTGTAGCTGTGTAGGTAAAGGTACCAAATTATGTCTGTGCTTAAACGCCATGCCAGGCAGAGAAGTGTGAGTGGACTTAAGAGCTCCACGAAGTTTTAACCTTGTCACTGCATGTAGGTGAGTGTTCAACTTCATGCACCTTATGGAAAAAGCCTCAGACACTCCTGAATAGGTGGCTGGGTGGGCCCCAGAGACAGTCTGGAGGCTCTGAAAAATAGAAACATCACTTCCTGCGCCGAAAATTGAAACCCGATTTCTCGGTCTTCAAGCTTATAGCCCAGTCACTATAGGCTGAGCTATTTAGCTTATATGTGGAGTGTACTACATGGCTATAAATACGGGAGTGAAAGGTTGATGTAATTACGCTAACCTCTTGTACAATGTGGCACACGACTTTTCCTAATACATTGCCAAAGTGCTACCTAAGTTTTCCGTAAGTCAGTTGTTCTCAAAGTGTGGTCGAAGTCCGTCAGATTAGTTTTGTTTTTCTGTTATAATTTGCAACGAAAAAAAATGTTGCATTGAATATTTTTGATAGTTTACAAAGTCTGTTGTTCAGGAATAGTGGTGTAACTGAATAAATTCTGCTTAGTAGAACATGACGATATCTTTACGATTTGGAAAATCATAGTTTTGTTATAAATGTTTACCCTGACTGAACAAAGGTTGTTGCATTTTAAATATCCCGCCTTTTAAATGTTACTGTGAGTTGTGCCTTGTGTGTCTGCGAGGTAGGATCATTTTGGGGAAGGGGTTCGCAAAATTGGCGAGACTTTGTAAGGGGTTTATGTTACCAGAAGGACTGAAAATCACTGTTTTAGTCTAGATAATCCAGTAAGACTACCGTCTTCAGGCTGTGACGTCGTGTAGTCTGGAAGAAATACAAATACATTTCTTTCTGCATGCCGGTCTCCCGGAGCAGAGATTTAAAGTTCTTACGTGCCACGGATAACCCACAAATAACGATCGCCAGCAACATGCGAAACCGTACGATGAAATTGATATTACTGCAGAATACAGCATGGAGAAACGACCAGTTTAACAGAAAGTTACACGTGAGGTCAATGTAAAATTTCAGGTAACATTTTTTACGTACCTATTGGCAGTTGAGGCAGGTAATCCGTGATTGCGCCTTTTGGCACTGATCATCTCTGATCCATGGTGATCAGGCCAATAGCAGCCATTTTGTGGGTTGGTAGATGTGGGCGCAGGTTGTGGGTAGCGGTGTTTGCAGAAGATTAAAACTCATGCCGTTCTGTGCTGTTTTAATTAACTGTAATAAGTACAAGGATGATGGCGGCCGAAATTATGTAGGTAAGGCAAATGTATAATTTTATAAGTGGTTCGTTACTGGATAGATTTGTATTTGTGTGAACAGAGAGCACTACCGCAAGTTTGGTTAAATGAGTAAGAACATGGCATTGAGTCCCCTCATTTATGTAATCTTCTGTACGTATGTGTGATGTAGGGATTCGACACCATGTTGTAAGTTGTAATTTTGTACAGGTAAGAAACATTAATATATGGAGGAGTTGTTACGGAGTTACGGGATTTAAGGAATTTGTCTGGCCAAATGAAATTGTTCAGCAGCTGTTCTGTGCTAGAATGCCGCTATCTGCCTCCTGGTATATCCCCCCCCCCCCCTTCACCCTCGAGCTTAGTGGCGCCTGTTGGCTAAATGCTCGTGGCTAGCAAAGCTTAGAAGTTGTTTTAATATTCATGTGGACAGAATGGGTGAATTGGAGGGGCATATGGGGAAGGACATAGGCTGAGGAAGTGCAACAGCTCGAGGGAAGTGTGGTAAGATGAATTCATGGAACTTTTTTCCTGGCCTGACCATAGTATAAGATTTTGGTTTAGATCTTTTTGTAAATGGCACACTTGTATGTTGCCCCAAAATATTAACCACCTGTTATGGGATGCAGCCTGCCTTACTGTAAGAATATAATAGATATGCAGAAACTCATATTCAGATCTGCACAATGATTAAGCCTAGCCAATTTCTCTTCAGAAAAGGATGTTGCATATATGTTATGTTGAAAGAATAGCTTTTCTCGTTTGTAAGATTCTTAAAATTGAAATTATTATGGCAATATGTTAATGGTGGTAAATAATATACATGAATGTTTTTATCCTACAAAATAGTGACTCAAGTCATTGCTTTAGCAGTAAACACTATCTGCTCATGTGGAGTTATGTATTATAAAATACTAGACTTTATGTCATAGAAAGTTTAAATCATGTGTATTTCCTTTAAAAAACAATTGTTATGGTTTTGAATGTGGTCGAGGTATCTGTGTGAGCTGTCGCCTAACTTTTTTGTAGAATAAGAACTGTATTAAAAGAATTAAGCAAGATGCAATAATAGAACTAAAGTCACAGAACATATTACATTTTTAATTGGTTTATTTTTAACCATGCACCTTTAATAATGCTATGTATATATCTTAGGGTATTATTATTAATTAAGACTAATACTAAATGTTATCACTTAAGAACCAGAGGGAAAACTATAGAAGTTCTGTGGGTGTTTGCATAAGCCTGTTCTGTGACAATCTTTTCTGTTAAGTTCATAAGTTTGATTTTACATTACTGAAAGACATTTGTGTAACATGAAGTGCTGTAAATTGGCACTAGTTTTTTGTGATTTTTTACATCAAAAAGTTATTTATGGGAAAACATTTTATTTACTATACTTTGCTCATAGGTAGCACCATTGTTTTTTATAATTCTGAAGGACTCGCTGCTCAGTTAGAAGCTTGTATCTGTAATTTTCTTCCCTGTGCTGTTATATCCTTCATTTAAAGGAATCAGTGGGTCTTTTGTTTTGACAAAGTATTATTATATACAGTCCATTTTGTGTCACAGAGCATAGGGATACACAATTTCATCTTGCAAAGGCAGGTTGGCTGACATGGACCTCATCTCATCACTGCTGAAACGAGACAGGTGGTCAGTTATAGAGGGCAGGCAGTCAGTGGGTGTGAGAATGTATTTTGTTGAACAAATAGTGTTAATGTTCAGTACTTTGCAAGGTGACATGGTTTACATTAGAGTTCATTAGGGCAGGGACCTTTTCATCTGAACTGTTTCCGATCTTTTGTGCAATGCTTTTCATTAAATGGGAGTGTAAGCAACTGGAATAACAGATATAGGTGTTCTAAAAATGCCTATGCAGTTCATGAGCATCCTTTGCATGACCACAGAGTCATAGTCTGGTGTGCAGTGAGTGTACACAGAATTACAGACCATGTGTTTTTTGAAGAAAATGTTCATTCCTGTGTTTGTGTTCGGTTAATTCTGATATCATTCTTTACAAAACTAACAGAAGAAGACTGTACAGTTACTTCATGTAGAACAGTACCACAGCCTACACAGCAAAGTTCTCAGTGACTGCCCTGCAAGAGATATTGAGCATACAGTTGGCAACTCATGATTTGGATGTGCATGATTATTATTTGTTGGTGACACTGCAAGATACAGTTTATATGAACAGTCCACATTTTTTGCAAGGTTTGAAGGACAGTGTTCAAAGAGAAATTGCTAATATTTCAAGCCAAGAGCTGTGCAGGCAGGGGTGCACAAATCCTGGGTGACTAAATTTTGTATGGTAATGCCTAATATTTGTGGGTCCACAATATGGAACTTGCTTTGTGTCGCCTTTGTGGTACCTAGATTTTTTAGAAGTTGTGCACCCATGACGTTAAGGTTGGCAATTTGAGACTCTTCCATGAAAGAAGGTAAGTTGAACAGCAGCAGAAAAATGGACTCTGAATTTCTGGCATGTGCAGGCATCCTACACAATGAAGCTCTTGTGACATCTGCTGTTCTCAGGGACAATTGTAGTATATTCTCTAATGGTATAAAAAGACTGTCAAATTTAACTGTAGTGCATAATGTGAAAGTGAACTATAGTAGGTTAAAATAGTAGCAGCGAATGAAACCAAATGAATGTATGCATATGAAAACACAAAGTGAAAACTGATAAAGTTTAATTCAATTTAGAAACTTACGTACCGTGATACAAGATTTTGTCAAATTGAACAATGGTACATGGTATGAAGTATCCAACGGAACCCAAGGATACTGCAGAACACAGTGTGAATGCCACTGACGTATGCAATTAGTGGCAGTGGGCAGTTTGCCTGTCGAACAAGACTATGTATGGGTTCCCAAGAGGGTTAGCCTTTTAACTGGCAGTGTATAGAAATCGATGGCATTGCAGTCGGCTATGTCATTGTGCACGTCACACGTATTCGATGAATAGCATAGCTCATCCACAGTGCAGCTCGTTACATCACGTATGTGAGCTGGTATACGGCCTTCTAACCAATAGAAAAATCGTAAGAATTAGCCATGTTGAAAGTTGGGGCCGAATTGTAATGGATCGGTGTTTGGAGGGTTGGTGACCTGAAGCTTTTCAAGTTATTTAAGAGAAGAAAACTAAAAATTTGTAGATTCTATGCTATTTACAGTGGCATTAATATGTGTCAAAATAAGGTTTTCAAAATAAAGTAAGGTATAGCATTACATGAGAGCACCTGTGTTTGTCGACAGTCATAATGGCTAAATTGCGAGCAGAGCCATTTTGAAGGTTGGTGACCGGAAGCTTTGTGGTAGTAGAACACTAAAAATTTGTAATTCTTTGCTATTTATATTGGTATTATATATCGAAATCAGGAAGTAGGTAAGGAATAACTTAATGTTAGCCACTCTTCTATGTTCATAAGTCGTAATATAGTACAGGACAGCTTAAATAAGTTGTGTCCGTAGCTCGTGACAGAAAGAATGTAATTTTGATGCTGTAGTAGACTGTTTTGCAACGGTGTTTTATGTATCATCATAACTGTATGTTTAATGACAGGAAGAGGTTGGGTTCATATATAGACCATTTGTAGTCATAGTATGTATCCACATGCGATGGAGAAATTGTCACCTCTGTCAGAATGGATCTGTAATTAGATAGATACAAGACTTTGTTGTGCTGTGGAACTGGAATCGAAATTCTGCAGTATATACAGGGCATACACAAAAGAATGGTGCGGTTTCAAAAGTGAATAAAAAACTTATGTCTCACATTACACGGGCACAACATACACCGTCAGCGGCGGCAACTGTCCAAGTTTCTCATGCGCTACCAGCAGTTTGCTTCTCATGCTTACTGCGGGGCCGCGGGGCCAGTTTCAAAGATGGCATTGCAGCAGGAGAAGGCTTTCTGTGTGCTCCGGTTTGAGGTGTCCAGATCTGTGATTACAGTGCAGCGTGAGTTTCGTGCACGGTTTAAAAAAGACGCACCACACAAGAATCTTTAAAGACAGCATTTATGTACCACCATTGCCCACGTCCATCCATGAAATTCGTGATCGGATAACGCATGCACTGCAGGCCATTACAGCGGACATGCTACACCGGGTCTGTGATGAGTTTGATTACCGTGTGGATGTGTGTCGTGTGACCCAGGGTGCACACATTGAAGGATTGTAATTACCAAATGAGAAATTTGGACAGTTGCCGCCGCTGACGGTGTATGTTGTGCCCGTGTAAGGTGAGAAATAAATTTTTTATTCACTTTTGAAACCGCACCATTCTTTTGTGTATGCCCTGTATTTAAAGCTATATATAGACAACCCATGGGTTATATTGTTGAGCAGTTCCTAAATGTGTTAGAAAAATTGCCTGTGTAAATTTGTTTTACAATCTAAAACTTTGGCTGCTTCCCACCTGACATGATGTCCATTGTCATAGGCTAGTTTGGATTTTCTCAGTAGTCATAGTTTCAGATTTGTGATCTGTAAAGTTGCAGCCCATTGGTCTGTTTCTCTGTAGTTCCTGCTTTATTACACATTGTACTACAGTTGCAGTGTTGTAGCATCAAGAAGACCCTTGTCCAGTTTAGGTTTTTTGAGGGAATGCCTCAGAGTGTAATTTGTTTTGAAAACTGTCTGCACATTGTATTGATTGGCAGTGCATCCAGACATTTCTGAGATAACCATTAAATCTTTTAATACCTTGTGCTGCATGTTGTCATTTGATGTGATCAAAATGTCATGCTCATGAAATGAATAGTGTGCATAATGTTTCTGTGTAATGAAATTTGAATAATACAGTAGAACCCGGATAAGAAGTCCCCGCATAAGAAGTTTTCCCCTGTAAGAAGTCTGATTTTTAAAGTCCCGAAATCCTATTGCTTTTAATAAGCTTCCCTCTTAATAAGTCTTCCCGCTTAAGGAGTCCCTAATCCTCTGGTCCCTTGAAATATTTCTTAACAGGGTTCTACTGTAATTGTACACTTTATTAAATTTTTACCCTTTGTTTCCAGTCTGTGAGTGGAATCAGGGAAAGGCACACTGTTCTGGATGAAGGATGTCACATTCCTGGTTGAAGAAGAACCACACAGTATCTTCCAGCAGTGTAAGGTGTGTGCCACATCAAATACTTATTATTACAGATGGACTGTTCTACTTTTGTTTGGTTTTCTGATAAATTAGAGAATAAAATATGTGGGACAATACATTGGAGGTGGCAGCTTGATGTGATCCCATGCTGATAGTATTGTTTTGTAAATTATAAATTATCAGAAGAGTAACATATATGAATGCTGTAGAAGAGGTACCAAGAAATAACTGTTACATATCAAGTTTCAAAACAAAATCTAAATGGCTGGAATACCTTTGCAAATAACTTACAGCAGGATGTCAAGTAATCACCAGAACTAAGCAAGAACTCCAGATAGGCAAGGGGATGGACTGGTCACAAACAGCACCTGGGATTCACACAGTTCACTCAAGGAAGGTGTTTGTCAGCTTTGGTTGCAGGGGGCAGAGAAGCTGTGGCTGAGAAGGACAGCAGTGTGGGGATGGACTCTGACAGTGCTGTTCTCAGGAGTCCAGTAGGCCTGGATTAGATTCATTTGGCATATGCAGTTATAGATAGATGCAGTCATAGACAGTTGATGATCCACTGTTGTATGAAGCCATAACCATACTTAGCTTACGCCACTTTCAAGCCTCTTATTTATTTCAAGCTTACTAGGAATCGTTGATGTTAATGCTTCCTCTTGCCAGCAGTACCTTGTTTACTCATCTTGGGATCTTTAGAAGCCATTACAGTAGCTTGATGGGCTCATTAAAGTCCAGATAACACAAGATAGTCACAGAATCAGCATGCGTACTGGATGTTATCAGTCTTGGGACTCTTTTCCTCAACTGTTCAGGTATCAGGATTTCTGGAGTATCAGTAGCCAGCTTAGAGGAGTTGTATTGTATTAGGTTATTTTGATATTAGTGGAGGCAGTTGGATGGAATGCTAGGCTATTACACTAATCACTAGACCACCAAGACCAGCCACAGATGATCTGTTTAAGTTTCCTGCATCTTGCAGTGTAGGTGTCATGGAGTTCATATCTGAGTTGGCTGACTTGTGTTGACAGCACACTTCATTTTATAGCGATCCCATATTCTTTGTGAATGGTTTCTCCCTTTGTGTTCTGTCCTACCTACAGATTGTATGAGGACCACAGAACACAATCGGATAAAGAAGAAACCATTCACAAAGTAGAAAACAGGTTTTTCTCTGAGTAGGTCAGTTTTCCTGTGTTGGCATCATTCAACCAGTGCTCAGTGCTAAACTCATTGATCTGTCAGTGATGCTATATAACACTGCTTTTCAAATGGTGGTATGCAGACGTTCACCTGGTATTACATGAAGAAATTCAGGAATTATTTTTTTTTAAATAATTAAAATTTAGAAATGTTAATCACACTATTACAATTGTTTTAAAAATTTGTTGAAGTGTAGAGAAAAACATTTATAAAGTGTATACCAAGATACTATTTCATTGTTCAAACATAAATACAGGCTCTCCTCTGTCGTCTAATAGCATTAAATTAGGAAAGTAGCAGCTGTGTAATTGGAGGTTTCCACAGCATTGTCTTGCTGGTTGCTGCCAACCAGTGAAACATCCTGGAAGACCAGTATCCTGAAAGTAGGCATTAATATTTGCAGTACCTAGTGGTACACGTACATGTTTTGTATTGTGATAGTGGTACGTGAGAAATAAAGTTTGAAAAGCACTGCTATATAATCTCAAATTGTCATTGTCATTAAATATCACACTTAAAGAGATACGTCATCAGTTATCTGTAGTTGCCCCTAGTAGTCAGTTGATCAGCATACCAGCCTAGCATTCTAAAGAACTGAGATCCAGACCAAGATGTCTCCCTGTCATTGTGTTCTGTAAAGTAAAGTTGTCCCTGTCCACGTTATGTAGGCATATAGGGGGAGTAGAGGTATAGATCCACTGATTCCTACCCTCAGCACTAGATTGAGGTGAATGGTAACTTGAATATCCAGGCCACTTCAGCCCTGTCAGAAAGAATCTCTGGTACCAAGTGAAGAGGAGGCTCGGTGGGCCGCAGAGGTGGTTTGGACGTTTTGGAGAAGGGATTCTTGTCCCTGCTGGGAGTTGAACCTCAGATCATCCAGCTCACAACCTGGTCACTATAATCACTTGGTTAGATACGACTTTCTAGTTTGTTTTGTGGGGGTTTACCTATATTGTTACTGTACTTTTATCTAGACATTTTGTAATGATTAAGATGAAAGTTAACAGCAGATTTTTGTTTTGCAGAGAGGAGGATGAGAGGTAATGATGTGTCCATGCTGGAGAGGATTTGTCTACAATGCCATGAAAACAGCACATTTTGAGACAGTGCACATAAAGAACTTCAATTTTTACAGGAAGACCACTTGTGAGGCTAACAGGTACCCTGTTCCTTCAGCATCAGTATATGCCCCTATACTTTTTCACAATTGTTCAGCTCATTTAAATGATTGAAATCCTGTCTGTAAAATACACAGTGTTACAGAAATAGGCACCAGTATATCAAATGTCTTAACTGAAGACTATGTTAATATGTTTGAAGAAGAAGTGTTGTTAACAACGTGCAGCACTGCTGTTATATAGGAAACATAAATATGGAAGGACAGAATGAACAAAATATGATGTGCATTTTGTAGTGTGTATTGCTGTTGAAATTTGAAGTCCTGTTGTGCACTATCTTGAAATGTGTCACTTTCCCAGAGAGTCTGCAGCCTGTGAACAAGCAAGTAAGAATCAGAATAATGCATTTTCTGTAGTAACATACTGTCCCATCTTTAGGACCTAGCTAGCACTGGGAACAAGTTCTTGAAAACAGGAGCAATAAGTTTCTTTCAAATGTGAAGTGCTGAAGGAAACAGGCATTATATAGTCTAATGGTATGTGACTCTGCATTGTGCTGGATAAGTACTGATATTTTGGGGACCATCAGTGTTTACCTACCACAGGTGACATAATATGGCATCACAGAGGAGTTTGTCAGTGCTATGAAACTTGCACATGTGTCTCAGTAACAACACAGTACTGTGTGTGTGTTTGTATATATAAGCCCAATCCCTATTCCCTTTTGGCCCTTAATATATAGCACACTGATGAGTACATTGTTCCCAAATTCAGACCACACATTACTCGTCCTTTCATTTTCAAAGATCACTACAAACACAACAGGGGCAACAGCAGCTGTCTTGTCAGCACATTTGGTAGCTGTTGTGAGGGAAGTGGAATATTCTGAATTTCACTATGACCCTTGAACCTGGAGAATAATTAGCCAGTCCACATATGCACATCAGGCGTGGAATGAATGCAGGAATTTCATCCGGTCAGAGTAAACTAAGGCATTCAAAATTCAGAAGGACTGCCCACCAGGAGTATACAAGCAACATTTAATTTTTCCACACATAGTATATACTTTAAGTGGACATGGGCAGGGGCAGTGGGGGGGGGGGGGGGGGGGGGTGGGGGTGGTTGGCTGCCCTGGGCAGCAAATAATGTTTTCAATGAAGAGATTTATTTTTAGCACTCTATGAATTTTAAATTACTGAGCCAAGTATAAGGAAATTTGATACATGATTGTGATTTTTTTAAAGTTTGTAATCGGCAATTGTGATTACTTGCCCTGGGTGCCAAAAAAAACCTAGCTATGCCACTTAACAGGACAATCCCATCACCTGAATATACTTAGTAATAAAAACTGCTGTGGGCCTATAGGACACATCCCCAGTAATTTTACTGTTTGTGCACATTTAATTGAAGATCAGGCCCTACTGCTTACTCTAAGGACACATGTAACTGTGCTTACATTACAGACCTCTGTCATCTAGGGCTAGAAGATTCCCAGTGCATGGGCAAGTACAGTTCTCAAAATCATTTCCTAACTTTGGTTTTCACCAAGTGTATAAGATGTCCTGTATTCTCGTAAGATTTTAACTACTGTGTTCATCCATTCTTGGCAGGTTATTACTGCCATTCCTCCCTGCTGATTCATCTTGTTTTAGGAATTGGTACTTGTCAGCATACTGTACTAACGGCCTTATCACTGCTCAAAAGTTATAAAATTATGTCTTTTGTTATATGTTGATAGTCTTCCTCAAGTTTATTTAATAAATTTTATATTCTTATTGACATGCAACACAATTTGTACTGACACATATGACTTGGCAAGAATGTTGTTGAAAGTACGGACATCAAAAAGCAACCTTTTAGAATCCAAATAGTTACCTTATTCTTTTGTAAGCCACATGAAGACCCACCAGACATCAAATCTGACCTCCACATATGGCTGTGAACATGCATGCATACATTTTCAGTAGTTCACAGCAAATGGCTGCCTCCCTCTTCAGAACTCGCTCAAAGTCACTCCAGATGGTGTAGTCAGTTACCCATGTATATTAAACACATACTGTAATGTTAGAATGAAAGAAAAGTTCTTGCTGGGCTACTGAGCAGTGATGGCATGGAGTGAATTTCCACTCATGAAATTTTTAGGTTATTTGTAATAATGTTTTTGGAGGAGCTTGGTGCCTTACTGTTTGCTGTGTATTTAGTGAAACCTGGAGTTTATGTTTCTGAAGGAACCATTTAAAATGAATTCAAAATCACAGAATTTGTGTAACTATTGGGATTAAATACACTAAATTAATGGATCACACTAAAAATGTAATCAAATTCATTGCTTCCATGCGTCCATGGTCTATTAAATTTGATGCTGCTGCACTTTCTGCTGAACCCTGTATACTTCATTCTCAAGGGCAGCCATTGTGTGTTCATTCTATGCATGTAGGGGGCATTTTTCCCTGCCTTGCATTGTGTACAGTGCAGGAATGTGGCTGAGCTACCAGCACTGGTGCAGGCCTCACTGCCGTATTGTAAGAATGGGCTGGTGTTGGTAGCTGAGCTGGGCTGTGCCACAGTACACAACACTGAAGTGTATGACATGAAGAGAACAGAGAAGGTGAGAAATTATAACTGAAAATCATCCCCCCCCCCCCTTCCAATTGAAATAACTTGAAAGAAGAGCAACCTGCCAATTTATACTCAGTTTAAATATATAATGGAAGAACTGGGTTGGCAGCACAAATGTAGGTTCAAGGAACATAAAATCCAAGCTTCACTGAACATGGTGTCATCCCAAAGAGACTGGAATCTACAAAACTCGTCCCACTTCTAGTCTTAACACTAGATTCAGGTAAGTGGAGAAGAGAGATTGGATGGCCCAGAGCATGTCTGGAGATAGCAGCCAAGAGGAGGATCCATATGCCTGTTAATAATCAAACTCCAACTGTCCACCTTGTTAGGCACATAAGGAAGCCATTGCAGCTCATAATGTCAAAGAAAAGTACTGACAGTAAATCTGTCATATTAATTTTCAAACGGTATCACAAAAAAGGACTGTTGGTGGCAGTAAAATGCTGTATTTCATTTACACATCACTGCTGTATATACACTTTAAATCAAGTGCACATGAGCTAGGTAGGAGACCAAATAACATTTTCCATGGTGCACTCTGTGGTGCTCAAAATGAGTGTTACACATATTATGTATCTGGATGGATCCCAGTAACTTTCATGGAGGGTACTTTTATTACTTTTATGGTGTAAAAAGGCATTCAGGCCTTACCTGTTTTGCATTTTCCTCATATTTGCATGAATGGAACTCATGTCCCCCTTGTAGTGTACCAAACTCAGTGTGTACACTTATTTGTGATGACAGGCAAACAAAACAAACAAGGTTTTAATTCTCTTGTCCCTAAAATGCACCCAGCACCATAGGCATAACTTGGAAGGGGGGGGGGGGGGATGACTGCCCCCAAGTATTTTTCTACCTAAGAATAGTTTGCTTTTGGCTACTGAGTGGAAGAGAGGCAAAGAAAGTAGTGTGGCGAGAGTGGGGAAAAGGGTGTATGTATATTAAGGACTGGTTCAAACCAATCTTCCCCCTCCTAATTTGACTCCCTCATAAAGTTCCTAATATCCATGTCAGTTTTGCCCCCCCCCCCCCCCCCCCCCCCACCAACTTAATGCTTATGCACAGTACAAAGTTCCATCTCCTAAGCATGGTGCGTTTAGGCATGAAGGTAAGTGGCCAGAATGTCATGTTTTTCTCCCATGCAGTTATTTTGTTGTTCACTAGATGTGGAAGAGAACAAGAACCCCCGACCCTTCCTTTGGCTATTTTCATTTCACTTACAGCCTTCCATTCTTTTTGTCCATTGGTGTCTAAATTCCGGTCCATCTCATTCTATTTTCCACTCAGTTTTCTTCAGCTTCCCCTTCTTTCTGTTCTTTCTTGCCTGTCTTACACATCTGCCTTCCATTCATTTGTCCACTTAATTTTTTCTTTTTCTGAGCCTTTCTCATATTCTCTTTATTGCATTTCTCTTTGTTTCTTACAGCTGTCCTTTTATTCCTTTATCTCTTTCCAGTCTCTTGGTGCAGTAAAAGGAACGAGTACTACTGGTATTCCGTATATGATATATTTGCCATGTACATTGAAGAAATAAAACAAGTGTACAAACAGGTGTTGTTCTTTCTCTGCCATGAAACCTGCCCTTGTGCATTATTTTGATATTTAATTTCTGTTCATCAGTATCTGTTACTATGCTGTTTTGTCCTCCCAGAGTTTATTGTTTATCTTCCTATTATTGTATCACTCTCCCACCGATATATACTGTTTTTTTTTCATCCTTCTACCTCAAAATTTTCATGTTCCATTCTGTTCATCTTCTAGGCCCATCTGTTTTCTCCGTAATATTATGTTTAGTTTTCTTAATACAGTTCTCATCTGTAATTCATATACCTTTCTTTGTCTTGTTTCTTTCCCTTCATTTTTTCATTCCAAATCTAATTTACATTTCCCATTTGCATCTTCTGACCTTAATCTCCTGTACCATTTCCAAGAATTTTCCCTAACCTCCCTTTGTTTCTCTAAAGTAAAAGTTTGGAGATGAAAAAATGAAGGCCAATACAGTCTATAGTTAACTTCCGGTATCAAAGTTTGGGGTGTGGAATATTTATGTACAAAGAATGTGTCGCCATCTGTTGGTGATTAGTGGTACTGTGCAAGCAATTTGGAGTTCTGAAAGTGAACGCCAACGCCACCTTTTTACAACCCTCGCTACTAAGAGACCGAAATGGAATGTCAACGCCATCTGTTAACAACCTTCGGTACTAAGAGAAAAAGTGAACGCCATCTGTTAACCTTCGGTACTAAGAGATCAAAAAGTGGATGCCCACGCTATCTATTGACAACTTTTGGTACTAAGGCTTTCGACTAGAATTTTAGAATCCATCCTCAGGATAATTTTCGAATGTTTCGACTACAATTTTTGTTTCCATCATCAGGAAAGTTTTCCAATGTCTCGACTAATATTTTTTAAAATATTTTTTTAAATTTTATAAATGAATCAATATTTGAAAAATTCCTGAAGATGGAAGCAAAGATTTTAGTCGAAACATTCGAAAATGTTCCTGAGGATGGAATCGAAAATTCTAGTCGAAAGCCTTAGTACCAAAAGTTGTAAATAGATGGCGTGGGCATTCACTTTTTGATGTCTTAGTGCCGATGGTTGTTAACAGATGGCGTTGACATTCCATTTTGGTCTCTTAGTACCGAGGGTTGTAAAAAGGTGGCGTTGGCGTTCACGTTTTGGTCTCTTAGTACAGAAGGTTGTCAACAGGTGGCGATGGCGTTCACTTTCAGAATTCCAAATTTTCAGTGCTCAAAATTGACAACAGATGGTGCTGGCGTTAGTTTTTTCGCCCCAAAAATAACTATATCTTACTGGTGGAGGAAGTGGCTTCTAATGGGACATAGTCCACTACTGATACAACCCATCATTGGAAATCTGCAAGAGTGCACTATGTCAAAACGTGTGAAAGTACATAAAAATGCAACTTTTTAAAACATTTATTGTGTACCATACATTACATTTTCCATTATACATGCTCACAGTTCAACAAACTCTCATAATCCTTCATGTAAAACAGGAAACAAAATGGTAGCAAACATTATGGGAGACAGGCAAGACTGGAGGGACAGAAAATGGAAACACAAGACATGATGGAAAGACCATATAGAAAACACAAGTTTGTTTAACAGAGTAGCCCAAAAAAGCGGGAATGAAAAATAAGAATTTGAATGAATGCACAAACTAGGAAATACAAAGACAGAGAACAGAAATCCAGGGAAGCAATGAGGTGTGTTACATACCTTTAGTAGATTTCTTGTGTTTAAGTACTAATAGCAGAACACAACTACTACATGCCTCCTCTGCCCAAAGCCAGTGACCTTGTTGTAGATCCCTGGTTTTTAACCTCCGAGAGAGATGCCTTAGGAATGGGATTGGTTACAGGCTCAAAGAGACAAAGAACATGTTTTACACCAAAATTATAGCTTTATCTATTATTATTATTAACAGCTGGTTTACTACCAAGATTATTATTATTATTATTATTATGTTACAATTCAATCAAGTTTATTTACATGCTGAATCAACAGCCAGAGGGCCATTTACAGAAACAGCACAAGCTAAGTACTATTAAGTAACACTTAAAAGACGAAGATACAAATACAGGTATGTAATTGCAAAACATACAAAATTAAGTATCGTGGATATTAAAAAAATACAAAAGAAAAAACAGAGGAAATTATGATAGTGGGGGGATAATACCTAGAAGCCATTAAAGAACAGAAGGATTTAATAAACAGACAGTAATATGAGCCATAGGATAAGAAAATGTATATAACAAACTGAATATTGGATTTAATTATGTTCTTAAGTGAAATGTTGTGACTGAAGATATCAATTAACCTGCAGACAGCATTAGCTGCCGTCAGCTATCTGTCTCAAACAACTGGCCTGAGCACAACGCAGAGCGGCAATTACTGAATGATTGAATGGTCTCTGATTTTTGCAGGTACACGTAGACTGACGATATTGAGAGTGGAGGAGCAACTGATTTTGTTATTAAAGACATTAATAAGAAACAGGGCATTGAGGTGCTGTCACGTTAACTGAAGCATCGATAAATTTAACCGAGCCAAAATATAGGTATTTATTAGTACCAAAGTTAATAAAATCTATTATAGCATAAATCAGCAAACTGATTATTATTAGTGCTATTGTTATTATTATTATTATTATTATTCATTATCACCTTTATGTGGGGTATTAACAATTATATACCTGAAACAAACCATAATTCTAGGGTATATATATTTGCAGCTATTCGTACTTACAATTTATGCTACATGTAATGTTATTTCCCATGTTGAACGTTTTGTACTATTACTTTCTGAAGTACGTGTGCAATGCCCAATATGGCTGTTTTTTTGTAGTTCCTTGATTTCATGCTTTCCCAGTATGTTGCTCAGGTACAATATTTACCCGAATGCAAGACGACCCACCAGATAAAACACATCTGCCAAAGAAAATGTATTTATCCAAATCTAAGATGACCCCCCAAAAATAAAATGTCTGCTAAGAAAAAACATTTTACTATTAATTTCATATACTTAATACACAAGGCATGTCACATTCTATCTACATTTACCAATCAATGTCACTGTCTCCATCTTCACAGTCAGTGCCTTTATCTTAACTCACATTTACTCCTAACATCCCCAACCTCTTCACCATCATTCCACAACATATCATCATCAGTCCCAACCATTGCATTGGATAGACAGCACTTCTTAAAACTCTTCACAAGCACTTATAGTGAGATGCTCTGCCATGCAGTTATGATCCACATTGGCCCGATAGTACATTTGTATTTCTTGGTTTATAAGCTCACTTGAACCCATGAAGATTAACAATTTTATCGTACGATGGTATGTGTTATGGATTTTTTTTGTTGTGTCTGTAGTCTGATCAGTATGAGTTCATGGCCCTTTTTATGGTTTTTTAATTTTTGGATTGGTCCAGGTTTTATTTTTGGGTCTTGTAGTTAATTTTTAATTTTTCAATAGCCATTTTCTTGTTATTACCCTTGGACTAGATCTGTTATCAGGTTGGTATCTTAACAAGTTTACTGTTTCTATGGTGCCCAGTGACTGAGAAAATAGCTTGATCTAAGGGGTCCACCAGATTAGGTGCTTCTTTGTCTGAAGATGGAAACAGACCCGGCTTCTGAAACGTCGTGCTTCTTTAAAAAATCAGACGATGGAGAAAGAAACAAAAAAGAGACAGAGATTGTGTCAGTTAACTTTAGTCATGCCGTTCTCTTGTCTACACATGATGATTTAGGCCTTGGTTCGGCTCCGCATGGTCTGGTTGAGTGTTGTATTGTATTTTGTCCTAGAAATCATTACAGACTGATATTGGACATGTCCAGAGAGTAGTTACAATAAACAGTATAAGAATTACAGTAAAAGCAAACAAACACGTAAATCTGATATAATTACATTCATATACAGGACCACACAAGACACTGATTAACTCAGTACACAGAAGAAAGCACTGGTAATTACAATACAGAGATACATCTCTAACCCAGTTCCTACAAATTAGTAGTCAACTGTCATAAATTCTTCCACCGAATGAAAACTCTTTTCAAGTAGGAAGTTTCTAAGTATCTTCTTGAATTTTATTATGGACTTAACACTTTTAATTTCGCTAGGTAGTTTGTTATAAACAACAACAGTTTGGTGTTGTGGCTTGTAATGAATAAATCTTTATTAGTCCATGTATCATGCGAATGAAACATAGAATTAGTTTTGAATTCACTTAAGGACATTTTAATGTATAGAAGAATTTCATAGATATATATACAAGGCAGTGTCATAATCTTTAATTTTTTGAAATATGGTTTGCAACTTGTGGTGCTTGAAATATTAGCTATTGCCCTTTTGTGTAGTTTAAAACCTTTAAGATTTCTAATGTTTCCTCAGAATAAAATACCATACTTCAAAGATGAATGCATATATGCAAAATACATAGTTTTAATAATATTTTTATTTACAAATGACTTGATTGTTTTTATTGCAAAACAAAGTTTACTTAGTTTAATTACTAATTTTCCCATGTGAAAATCCCAATTTAGATTGTGGCCTAGCCAGACTACCAAAAATTTTGTTTCGGATACGTAAGTAATTTGTCTATCTTTCAATATTATGTCAGGAAGTACTATATGTTTATTTAATAAGTGATGAAAGCCTAATGCCAATGATTTATCTTTATTTATAATCAATCTGTTATTGTCAAACCAGGGTAAGATACTTTTATCAATTTTATCCAAATTTAAAGTTAGATCCTGTATGTCTTTACCAGTTATTAAAATGCTAGTATCATCAGCAAAGAGTGTTAGTTTGATGCCCATTGCATCGCTGATATTTGTAGCTATATCATTCACACATATTAAAATTAACGGCCATAAAATGGAACCCTGTGGGACTCCAGATTGAATTATTTTTTCTTCTGACCGCTTTTGTTGGATTTCGTGAGTTGTTGCATCAAGATGGTCAATTTCTACCAGCTGTTTTCTGTTTTTTAAGTAAGAAGCAACCCACTAATGTGCAATTCCTCTAATGCCATATTTATCTAATTTTTCTAATAAGATAATATGATTTACCATGTCAGATGCTTTAAATCTAAAAATAGACCTACACATACTTCTTTATATCTAGTTTTTTATACACATCTTCCAGAAAGTTAACTAATGCTGTACTGGTGAGTGATCCGGTTTGGAGCTTCATATGCGAATTTAAGACAACCTCACATATTTAAGCACCAAATTTAAGGAAAACCCCTCGTCTTGCATTCAAGCAAATACGGTATTTTCTGAATGATTTTAAGATGGTTCCAGTTGCCCCTGTTATTACTGGTATCACTTTTGTTTTTACATTCCACATGCGCTGTATTTCTACTGTAAGGTCTTTATATATTAGGATCTTCTCAGTTTCTTTGTTCGTCACATTTCTGTCTCATGATATTGCAACATCTATTCACATACAAGTTCCTTTTCCATTATCACAGATTATGAGGTCTGGTTTATTTTAGGGATGGTTCTGTCAGTTTGCACTTGTTTATTCCATAACATGGTTACCTTACCTTCAGGATTTGTTTCTCCTAAGTTTCATACATGCTCCTACCAGTGTTTGTTGTCTGATTTTACCCTATTTCCTTGCATATATTAAACTGTAGTTGAGCACACATTATATACTGTTCTTTTGCCAATACTGGGCATGCTGATATTATGTGTGTGATATTATCTCATCAAATTGTTGACATAATCTGCATTTGCTATGTGTTTCTGTTTGTAATATTTTTGTGCACTATTATTATTATTATTATTATCATTGTCATTTATTAATATGGGTGTAAAGCAATTTTCCAATTTTTCCCCCCTTCTTTGATGTCCTTTGTACTCTCATGTAATGAAGTCCATGTAAAAATGGAAAATAAACTCATTTAAGTAATACATTACTCATAATAGTTTGATTAAAAAAAACAAAACTGGAATTGGGGGGGGGGGGGGGGGGCTGCAGATGAGGTGCACATAAGGGCCTTCCATGATGCTCCTACTGCATCTGAATCTTCACTGATCTCTCCAGGATTGTCAACAAATACAAACTGTTCCATCACAGCATCTCTAAAAGCATTCTGGTGAATATAATTAATAATGTGGGACCACTGTGCTAGAGGAGGAGGAGAAGAATTTGTTGTATGGATATGCTTTTGGATGCTTCCTGTACTATCAGCATAGCATTCTTGCAGTCAGCAGTATAAATCTACAGCGCAGCCTGGTTGGCCACATCAAGATCTGTGTGTGCAATATTAGTGAGTGGTGAGACCAGATGACAAGCTCTACTTAACACAGCTTTCAACTTGACTGTGAAGTCTGAAGTCACAGATATTTGTAACAATACAAATGCTAACAGACTCAAACTGACAGCTAATCCACATTACCTCTAACAGTGTTTATGAGGCACAAACAGAAAATAACACCAGCTTGTCTGAAAATCAACAGCCTTGCAGGTAATGAAAGTTGGCATTTTTCAAAATGTTCCCCAAAATGCATTAAATGATCCTATGTGTCTGCCAATGGTTTCAGTCTTCACAATCAAGTGCACTGCTAAGGTGTGTAGTTCTCAGTATAAAACGTGTAACTGTAATGACTGCAGCAGAGGGAAGTTCTGTGTGCAGAGACAACTTCATGTTGGTGCTTCTAAAGCCACTCACCAGCACAGTGCTGCTGTCCATTACACAGCTCATGACATCATTAGGTTCTGTACCACACAGAAGGAACATTTAATGAAGACTGCAATGCAATTTATTTGTCGGAAAGTGTATTAGCCAATGAGTATGCAAAGTCCAAGAAAATCCCCTGACTCTGAATTTCCAAACTGTCACATAACTGTCACCTAATATGACACATACCTGTGATACAGTGATGCCTCACTGGTGTCACACAGAGGGATGAGGGACGCGATCAGTGTACTCAGGAGTCAGAATTCAAAACCCTTCAGCTGGACTGCAACAGATGGGGTCTACTGGGTACAGTTCGAATGCAAAGTTGATATGCTCCTCAGTCAGTCTGAACTACAACAGCCCAGGACACGGTGAACAGCAATTTCTTCTCTGATGTGTCTCCACTGTCAAAAGAACATAACAAAATAAAACACACATACTTGCCATTTATAATTCAGTCAGTTCAGTCCTGAAGAAGTAGGCTGCAAGTCCCTCCAAATGTCAATTAGCTTTACCATTCTGACACACTGCCATGGTCAGAAAGCCTCTACAGTGAAGTCTTATAAAAAAAATTCACACATTCTTCTATCACATTCAAATCGCCTGTGTATCTGCAATAATTTGCACGCTGTGTGACACACAGTAAATACAGCCTTATGTGAAAATGTCAGGCCAGGGCCACTGTCTTCTGCCTTTGTGTTGTGCTAAGCAGGGCATCATAATACACACTCGAAGGTTGACCGTAACATTCCGTTTTCTCAGCGGGCACCACCCACTTCCACCAGACTAGTCTACACACAGGCACCAAGCTCAAAGTGATCATATGTATGTACATTTTTGCAAACTGAGGACAAACAGTACGATACGCTGAGGTTTAGTTTACTAGCAACATACATCACAACTTAACACAACACACCTTTACTAAGAGAGTCCTCTGTGGATTACCTTCATCACACAGGGGAACTTCCTGCATCTTGTGAGATCTGATGTTCTTGTTAAGATCACTGTCTCCCTGTAAGTGATTCAGTGTGGTCTGGGTAGGAAGGTGTCAGTGTTCCACAGAAACCTTCTGCCACTGTTGGGGTAGAAGATAAAGGCAGCAGGCTCCTCTGTAATGGTGCATCTCTACCAGATGGCAGTGTGCTACAGCTCATGAGACAGTACTCACCCCTCCTCTTCTTCCTCAATCTGAAGTCACTGACATCCTACAAGACGGCGCGCAGAGGCAACGTACACACTCTCGTTCATAATCACTTGGACTGACATTTTGCCACGGCTGCCTGTTGACAAGAAGTATATTATTTTAAACTATAATCCATCTCCAAGACTTCATAGCAGTTTGTTGTGTGAGCAACACAACTGATTAACATAACAATACTTTACATAAGGTACAGCTGTCCCCATGCTTAATTAAGCACCACACCACAATGATATAGTTCCATACTTTCTTAACCATGACACTGGACAGACATGAGTGACTGGCTTCATGGCCCAGCTGCTTTACCCCAAGTACCAACTGAATAGGAGGCTGGGTAGACAGAGCTGGTCTGGATGCTCTGGAAAGGAGAGAAATCTCTTTATCCTGCCAAAAATTAAACCATGACTCCTTGGTCATTCAGTCACTAATCTCACTGAGCCATCCCAGCTCCCTTTCAGATGTTACCCAGTACACAGCACAGTCCTTCTTGCAAAGCAAATAGCTGCTCAGCAGTTCATGAATCTCCCACTTTTTAATGAACATGAATGTTCATTTTGTGTTCACAAAAACCTGCAGCTGGCCCCTTACCCTAACCAGAATAATCCATCCAACAACATCACACCTTATGTAAGATCCACGTTAATATTATCCTCCTATCTATGTTTGTCTCCCACTGCTCTCTTCCATTTACTTTAAATATTTGTGAACCTTCCCATGCATACTACCTGCCCTTCCCAGCCCAACCCTGACATTATTTGGTGAACAGGACATATTATTATTCCATTCAGTGCATTATCAAATGAGTCTGAACATTAACAAGTTAGGAATCACAGACAGACAGTGCAAAATTTCTGAGGTATTTGCTCACTTCTGTTTAATCATCTCCAAACAGCCAACTTCTCCAGTGGTGCCACCCACGTGCCAGAAAATAAAGTGTAATGAGCAAATGTGGACTTCCACAGTTGTCAATTACATTCTGCCTGCTAAAGTTTGGAATGACATCTGTCTATACTGTACAATTTATGGAACAAAAACCTTCGATGCAGTGCATGTTCACAACAAGGACTCCACATAACCAACATGCAGGGGGATGAACCCACAGAGTGCTCCTCGCTCCAGATGCAGTTGTGTATGTCATCATCTCCGCATACGGCAGTTTCCTCATGGATGGTACCAACCCAGCCCTGCCAACAAACAGTCCAGAGACTCTCCGCACAACTTCCACAATGTACACATAGCACAAAGTGCAACACAATACACTCCTACATAAACTAAGAACATGCCTCATATTCCAAGAACGCCAGTAATTCCGTACCGGAGAACTACAGATCTCATATTTCAACATGGTCCTATTACATGCAGACATACTTATATTCTATAATTATATACATATCTCCACCATAATAGATAACATACAAGTGATGTACGTTTGTATAAACTGCGCTTGCTTTGTAGTTTGTGATAATACAGCGACCCCATGAAGATGGACTTTTGAGTCCGAAACACGTGTCGGGTGAAAAAACAAATACTACAATAAAGTAGGTTATAGTGCATTTGTTGGTCTACCTTTTATTTTTATTTCATAAAAATGCACGGTGATAACAGTGTGAAATTGACATGAAATTAGTAGTGTCCAACTGATAAATTTCACATGGTGAGATAGAAAATTTCTTTTTTCACTGCCCAATTACTGTTTGTATAGAAGATGAATGGAATTCACTATGCTGTAGTAAGTCTCGACTTGTACTTCAAAATACGCCACTTAGGTCACAAGTTTGTCTGGCGAGCACTGCCTTTATGATGTCAGTTCACAATATATGAACTACAGCGTTCTTATTACACACGCTACACAGATCCATTTCGGCTTCAGTCATCACCAGTGCCTAATGCCTATTTGCTTCCAAGAACTTAAGAATTATCAGTAATAAAAATACAAAATAACCTCCAACTCTTAAAAAGCACGACACATTATGTTTTTAATAAAATACACTTTTGGGAAGCACAAAATACAAAAAATGACTGAAACAGAGTCTCATTCTATAACGCACAAAAGTAATCAACCTCACTTGATGAAAGATAGGACTAGACTCATCTGAGAGTAATCTGCACAATAGCAGAAGAGTAGGAGAAGTGACTAGTCACATTTTATGACCCCAATTTGCTGGAATCTGTCATGAACAAGGTGACACCATGCTATTAAAATGGGTGATGGTGAAATGTTGAAATCCTCAAGCTCAAAGTTCAGAAACTTTCCAAGTACTGTACATTATTTACACTTGTCCCAAGCCACATAACCTATGTCGGTGCATTATTGCTATTTATATCTGTGCCCCCTCTCTATTATTGCTTTCACTATTAATGCTTGTTACACTTCATTGTACTATTTTTCATTTCACTTCACTTTGTGGAATTGTGGACATTCTGTTTGTGTTATAAAGCCTCTGTGGCATCTATTCTTTCCTTCGTCTGTGGACTGCTTATTAGTAAATGGGCCTGCTGCTTCTACTTTGCTATTTTACACATTCTTAACATCTGCTGTGACAGTATATTGCATTCTTCTATGCCTCTGTGATGTTGCAGTTTTAACTTCTTCCTTTTATATTGGTAGACAGTATCATCAAGTAAAATGAAGAATAATGCTGCTACTGATAAGTGAACTATAATAAATAAAATACCTTCCGGGTATAAGGATTTCAGAACACTAATAACAGGGCAAAAGCAGTAACCAACTGTAATACCTCAAGTTATAAAAAAAAAAGTCCTTCAATATGTAAAATCAATCAGCTATGAACAAGACATAAAAAAGAATAGCACAAAACATGCTTATGCACACACATTCACAGAACTTCTGTTATTTTTCCTCACAATTTCTTAAAGTGATCAGTTTAGTGTGTTTTTTTGGAGTTCCAGTTTTATTACTGGGGACTACCTCACTTCTTCTTAACATAGTATTTACTCTAGAACAAATTTAAATGACAGTCCGCACCAAATGATTTGGCTACATTCATTACTACAGATCTTACTGTATAAAAATAATTCAGTCTGAGCATAGTATGTCTGCTGCTGTAACAATGAATGAGGGTTTGTGGGATCAAAATATATTTGTGTATATTATTACAACCATTAACACACTGCACACATAGTGTGTGTTTTTGCCATACTATAAGAACAGCATGTCATGAGATGTGCTGGTAGGTAAAAGAAATGCCCCATACCTCAGTGTAATAATTCACATCTTCAGAATCTCTTACAGGAGAAAAGCTATTCTTTCAACAGAACATATATGCAAACTAACCTAGTTCATCCTCTTTTTTGGAAGACAAATTTGCTAGCCTTAATCACTGTGCGGATCTGAACCTTTATATCTATTGTTCTCTTACAATAAGCTAGCACTATGTGTATAGCAGGTAATTAACAATACTTGGGGAATGTGCTATTAAGCAACTGTATTGACTTTATTAGTCCTCACCCAAACAATTCCCAATCGCAATCCACAAAGGTCTGGGTCTGTATATTAACATCAGTGACAGAAACTCTGTATTGTTTTAAATGCCAAACAAATATGTATGCTTTGCATATGTCTCTTACTCCACGTAACATCCAGTGTCATCCAAAGAGGAAAGGGTTTATGTATTCATAATGCGTTGCCATCCTTATCATCCATAAACTTCTTTCCGTTGTCTTCGTAGAGTTATAATAGTACGTTAGGTAATTTAATGCACAGGCTTTATTCTTTCGCTGGTTAAGCAGCTATTAATAACACCCGCACAAAGTTGAATCTTACAGCATATTGTGCAATCCTCACATCACACATACCTAAAGATTACATACATAATTAGCTTGGTTTAAATCTCATTACTATTTACCTGTAATTAGATTATAACATATACAGCAGCAGGCATACTTCCTGAAGGGACGGAACATCATGCCGTTTTCATCTGACCGTACTCAACCTCTGGCTATGCCGTATATTGTACACACACACTTATCGAATAACATTTCACTCATCAAATGGCAGATTTGTCTTACCCATATAATCTCGTCGCCACTGGACTTATTGTGGCTAACAAAAGACCAAAGAACTCTACCACGTTTTATTCTTTATGCAAACGCAATTCCACTGACATTTGTCACTTCCACTGCACATAAAATGGCCGCCACACGCTCTGCTTAGCATGGATTAGAGGTGGTCACAGATCATAAGGTGGTGGAATAGTGCTACACTATTAACATTGGATTAAAACATGTAATTACTTTACCACTTCGAGTTTCAAATTTGCCATGTGTACGTATGTATAACTGATATTAAAATTACCGTTTCTCTTAACGTTGCACTCTGTAGTACTCATTGCTCTGTCTTTTTCTGCCACAGATCAACCAATCTGCGTAGTTGTTGGCAATTCTGCTCGTAGGTGAACTGGGTTCGAATTATTTATGATCTGTGGTTGGAATGGTACATAGCTCAAACGTGCGTCTAGGCGACCGGCATTCTGTAAGAAATTCGAATGTATCTTCTCCCAGACTGTATAGCGTTAGATCCTACAAGGCGGTACTTTTCATTGTATAGTACAGAAGACAAGTACTCAGTACTGTGGTATTGTTCGGAAAAGAGAAGGGCTACATTGTAAAATATTTTAGGGTCACTGAATGCAACTTTCATCCCTCTGTTTATAAATCATACTGTGCATTCTGCGCAGCTACAGATACATCTCAATCCGTATGGTGACCAGGCCATGTTGTGGAAGGCGGGGGAACTGGCTTTTCATTCCCGAGAGAGGAAATCATTTTTATATTCTTCACAGCGTCCAGGCTTCTGAGGCCCACCGGTGTTGGAGGCTCCCTCCTTGCAGCGGCCGTGGTTTGAAGCTAACCACTCACCTCCGAATGGTGCCAAAGTTAAGCAATCATGGAGCTATATTCTCACTTCCCCACCCGTCTTCATGGCGTGGTGTATGATCACAGGGAGAACTTTGTATTTCGCCTTTATCTATGTTGGTACAGCGGCTGTTATGTGGAATCTAGTTTTATTTCCGTGTATTTATAATGACCGCTCAAAGTTGGTGTTACTTCGAAGTTCTCGATATCCTCGACGCCATGTAACAGCATATTGACATACAGCAGTACATAGCAGAGGTATCGGATGGCAGCTCTGCAAGGCTCAACCCTACTGTAGCTGCTTCTTGATGGAACGTGATTCGAATGTTTGGAAGAAACAAAGTATGTGGCGAAGCGAATAAATTGAAAGCAGAAATTGATAAACGAAAGCATGTATAATGTCAAATGATGGAATCTATACATCAAGATCTAATCCTAAGAACTATTTCACAATACGACTTTTTTTTGTTAGGTGTGGACGACCTTTGCCCAACATTGTACTGTAATGCCCAACATTGTACTGTATTAGGTAAGTAATTATTTGCCCGATTAATTGTTGATCACAAATCCAATCCATTAAAATTGTATTAAACACACGATTTGGTTATAAATAATTACACTGTTTTCGAACACTGGCATTACCACTGCATACGCTTCTTACTGTTGACAGACCATGCCAGTTAATCTGCTGTTGCTGTAAGCTGGGTTGATTTCATGTTCACACAAATAACACGTTCTATTATAAACATTAAGTGTATATTGTTCTTTAGGTTGTAATAAGATTAGCAGACTGCGATATTATGTTACGAGGCTAGCTACATTCCATTAGAATACATGTAGTTTCCTAATGAGGGTTTTGTTATTTTTCATATCTCACTGGTCGTAATGTTCCTTAGGGATGTCCTAGAATGACGACTTCAGTTCGAGACAAAGATTTAAAAAAAGGGACAATCCGAGAAAATAGAAGACAAAAAGAATTCATCAGAATTTCAAGTTCTTGCGTGGCGAGAAAATGGCAATACTTGTACTACTTGTATGCTGGCACTGTCGATACTATGAAGTGCTACTGGTCACAGATAATTGTGGCGGGAGATGAGATCCGACACCATGTGTAGAACTGGGAAAGATGCAGTGTGGACAGAGAGGGAGAGTCTTTGTTGGCAAGTTGGCTGTTGCCAGTAACAACCATCAACGTTCTGATGGATCGAGTATTTTGCGTTCTACTGCGCAAACCAATAGCAGTTATCTGAAAATTCTCGATGTACGAGGAAACCGAGACATAAAACTTCAAACTGGGATGGAAATATTTCATTTTTCGACAAGACCTGAAAAATTAGAGACACATATAGGCCAGTGTGTAATACTCGTGTGTTACAGGCACGTAATACAGTATATAGAGCGCATTACACGGAGTGGGGAACAATTTTTTTTCCGTGTTTATTCTACTCATCAACTACGCCGTAGAAGGGATAGGGAATGTACACAAAATTGGGGTCAGAACCTAAAAGTGGGGCCACTGGAGTGTCGTAGGCGTATAAGTGGGGCCACTGGAGTGTCATAGGCGTATAAGTGGGGCCACCTAGCGAGTGGTATCGTAGGCGTATAAGTGGGGCCACTCGAGTGTCGTAGGCGTATGTGGGGCCACTGGAGTGTCGTAGGCGTATAAGTGGGGCCACTGGAGGGTCGTAGGCGTATAAGTAATTAACTCCGTCGAGAAGCTAGTAGTCACTCAGATATGTAAGAAATTTCTCGAATTTTACAGAACCCGAATTTTCGTTACAGTATTTACAACTGCCCACCAGCAACCCGTAGTCTGAGTCACGCTCTCCCACCCTATTTCTTTGAAGTACTTTTTAGTATTATTTTCCCATCTTCGCCTAGATTTTCGATGAATTATTTTTCCTTTAGGTTAATTACTGACGGCTTAGATTAAAATAATAATTTTAAATTTACAAGTAAACAGTTACATAAACGTAAATAAAACTTTAAATTTCTCAGAAATGGAGGACAACAGTAAATACGTACTTGACCACAGAGAATGCATACGTGACAAATATACATCTTATGGAAATACATGTGATTTTTTAAAAGTCTTCTGTGTCATGCATATTAATTGAAATATAAGTAGAAATAATTGGCCAAAATAGTTTTACAGCCCTGAGTTGTGGATGACATCTACTCTTTTAACAGAGATTCACATCTGCAAATAATTAACCACACAAAATGCTACACCTATAACTGCCTACGTAAAGGAAATTTAAGTTTTGTAAATTTGAGATGGATTCAAGTGACTTAATAAAAAATCCACCAGCATGGTTTACGGAGATAAAAATCAACGGCTTTACTCAGAGTCAGCAGAGTATATTAGCCGTCTTACTGTTAAATTTCAAGAAGGGATAGATGTCACACGCCTTAATAGCTAAAGATGATTGATTGTTAGATTATTTAATTAAGACAGGTCAATACCTTATTGCATCTGATGAAAGAAGAGAGACTGTAACGATATGTGGCTATAGCAAGGCCTGTTTGATTGTCTACTTTACAGTCACCTGGAGACGTTCGGGAAGATATTAGTCAAGAGACTGGGAAAATCGACATCTTTTCGACTTTGGTATTTTTAGAACAGAATTATACAGCCTTGCCTTAACACCAAACTTCTCTGTAGTCAGTTATGTAACTGGTTAGTTAATTTGTTATGTGACACAATAGACGAAAGAAGTCACATAGGCCTATTAGAATTGCATTGACCATTTCCATGTTCTGAATGAGATATCTTGCTTAAAGTCATAGACAATTATAAACCGGAGGAGTTCGTCGGTAGCAGTGTAACTGGTAGGACGTACGATAAGCTGTGCTTGACGAGTGCTAGTGGGTGTGTTGTGTTGTGCTTCATCGTGCCGGCGGCAATCGAGTGATTGTACGCCGTGACCAGTATCTAGTGATAGATAGTGCAAGTGAAGTGAAAATGAGTCTAAAGGGAGTACTGCCTCCAGAATACCGTCCCGACCAGGGATCCAAACGAAAACGAGGTAGACGCCAACATGAGGGCGAGGCAGGGACTTCATTTGAATCCCCTAACTACTTCGCAGTATTATCAGACAGTGCCTCCGAAACAGAGAACACCGAATCAGTGACTTCATTCCCAAAACGTAAGACCAGGATTCCTCCAATAGTCCTGTACAGTTATTTGACCCATCATTCCACCACACTCAAAGCATTAAATGAAAAACTAACATCACCTGTGGAAGTAAAAACCAAGATAAATAGGTTATTACTTTACACGAAAACAGAAGGGGACTATGACATCCTACTTCAGGAAATTAAAAAGGCTAATCTAGCATATCACACGTACCCGCTTCCAACGGAGGTACAACCGAGAGTGGCTCTGAAGGGGGTTCCTCCTACGGTGGAAGTGGAGGAAATTCAGGAAGAGCTGGAACTCAGAAACCTAAAAGTGGTGAAAATAAGGCAAATTGTCCGAACGGATAAGTCAACGGCTCAGGTACAACATAAATATCCTGTGTTTACAGTCACATTCCAGACCGGCACGGACCTCCGTGAAGTGTATAAGATAACGAACGTATGTCACTGTATCGTCCATTGGGATAAAAACAAAAATCCGAGACCGATCCAACAATGCTTTAAGTGTCAACAGTTTGGTCATTCTTCTGCCTACTGTGGTCGTCCAACCAGATGCGTCAAATGCGACAAAGCACATTCAACGCAGGACTGCCAGAAGCCTGCTACAGCTCCACCCAAATGCGTGAACTGCGGAGGGGACCATCCGGCAAATCATACGGGATGTCCGGTGTACATTAAACAACTAGAATCGCGAAACCGCAGACTGCCCCGTCCACCGACTAGGACCAATCACCAGCCACTGTCACATCCACCGCTTCGTCTGCCGCCCGAGGCAAAACGCCAAGCTCCAACTTGGGCTCAAGTGACGTCAAAACAACCCACTCCACAGAAAACTCAATCATTACCATCGATAATCGACTCTCTCAAATCGATTCTCTCCACACTGAATCTGCAATGGGTATGTGTAGCTATACGAACGCTGGCAAATCGACTTCAGGCCTCACAAAACCCGACGGATAAAATACTGCTCATCGCAGACACCATACTGGGGTACTTTACGCAATCTCCGTAAACCGAAATCTAAGACTTCTGCAATGGAACGCAAATTCCGTCTCACTGAGAAAAACAGAGTTATTGCACTTCCTAACCCTCAATAATATCGATGTGGCAGCCATCTGTGAAACGAAACTCCCTCCAAAATGCTAATTCTCTGCCCCTGGATACAACATCTATCGGACAGATAGGAATCAACACGGTGGAGGGGTCATGCTGCTCGAAAAACACTGCATAAGGCACGACCACTTTATTCTGCCTGAAACCTCAACACTTGAAACGGTGGCGATATATATCCATCTTCCGCAGCGACAACGGATACTGATCGTCTCGGGGTATAATCCTCCAGGCAATACGCTCTGCCGAGAAGATCTGGAGACAGTTTTCTCCTACGACAACCCGGTCGTCATCCTTGGAGATTTCAACAGTAAACACCCGGCTTGGAACTGTGCCACAGCAGACAGGAACGGAAGAGTACTGCTGGACTACTGTATAGAACGATCGGTGACAATATATCCTCCGGACCTCCCTACATATGTGCATCCCCGGGGGCACGACAGTGTCCTTGATATTGCCCTGTCACGAGGGTGCCACATGTCGACACCCAACTCCATACCGGCATTATCATCAAATCACAACCCAGTGGTGAGTAAACTACGAGCCCATCCTATGACAAAAGAGAATCGTACAGTCTGGGATTATGGACAAGCTAACTGGCCTCTTTATCGCTCACGGTTAAACCACTTTCTCGCTCATCGCCCCCACATCCGCGATGATACAGATATCGACAGGGCAGTACACTACTTTACGGCCTCGGTCTTACAGGCGGCGGCTGCAGCTATACCGAGGAAGGAAATCAAAAAGCGAAATATCTGTTTCCCACCGTCCTTCCGAGCGATTGTGAAGTTCCGAAACTACATACGCCGGCGATTTCAGAGATCTCGCCTACACTTGTTGGCTATACTACACTTTTTGGGGAACACTACATCCACAAAAAGCACCGTTATGGAAAATAGTGAGATACTTTCAAAAACCACCCGTCCCCATCCGCCCTTGTTCGACAACGGAGTGCAGATATACACAGCTGAAGACAAAGCAGAAATACTCGCCGACAGTTTGAGCGCATTCACAGTCAAACTATAACGATGGAACCCACGCCCCACTCTAGAGGAGTGGATCGAGTGCTTGATACGTTTATCAAACGACACAGGCTCGGCGTCACAGACTTTCCTCACGTCAGCATCACTAAAGTACGACGATATATCTCATCCCTTAAACGCCGCACTGCCCCAGGAGAGGACGGAATAACGCCCATCTTGATTCGTCACTTTTCCACAGCCACAATACGTCATCTGGCCTCCTTATTTAACTCCGCATTGTCCCTCGGCCATTTCCCTAGGACCTGGAAACAGGCCGAAGTTATAGCCATCCGGAAGACTCAGAAGCCTCCAGCTAACCCAGACTCATACAGACCGATCAGCCTACTTAGCGCACTGAGCAAACTGCTGGAACGAGTGATATCACGAAGCCTGGACGGACACGCGCGTCGGAATAGTCTTATTCCGAATGAGCAATTCAGTTTCCGAAAACGTCACTCAACTGTTGCGCAACTGGCACGAATCGTTGACCACATCACGCATGGGTATAATATCAAAAAGCATACGGGCATGGTACTGCTGAATATAGAAAAGGCGTACGATAGAGTATGGACCCGGGGACTGCTCAGCAAACTCATAAAATACGACTTCCCGGCATATCTAATCGCCTTTCTCCATTCATACCTCACAGACCGCTCATTTGTGGTGGTCGTAGACGGGGCACCCTCCTCCTGTAGACCACAACTAGCGGGGCTCCCGCAGGGAGCTGACCTATCTCCGATTCTTTTTACGTTATACATATCTGATATTCCACGCATCCCACATGTATAACTGGCTCTCTATGCAGACGATACAGCACTACTCAAGCAGTCCTGGCGCACGGATACTATCGCTCGTAGGCTCAGCATAGCAGTGGACCGGCTCATAAGGTACTTTACGCGATGGCGGCTCCGGGTAAATACACCAAGACGAAAGCTATCTTTTTCACCAAAAGAAGGCCGCTGCCCCCTGCAAGACTCTGTATAGATGAACAGGAGATACCATGGTCGACGGAAGTCAAATACTTGGGACTACATTTAACTCCTACTCTTACATTCACAACTCACGTCCGAAGAGCGGCTCACACTGCGCTAGGCTACTTGGCAAACCTCTTTCCCCTCCTAGCCAGGGATTCCACGCTGACAGTGAACACAAAACCTCAGCTGTACCGGGCTTCTATCAGATCTACACTAACATACGCGGCTCCAGTCTGGTGTTCAACCAGTTCTACAAACCTTCACACCCTCCAAACAGTACAAAACAAATGTTTACGGGTTATCTCGAACTCTCCTCGTAACACTCCCATCCTCCTCCTCCATAATACCTTAGGAGTTGACTTCCTTCAAACGTGTGTCCGTCATCTTGCAGCTAGGTTTTATGCCCAATGCCGGCATCATCCGAAACCATTGATTGGCGACATAGGAAACTACTCTCTCCATGATCTTATAGACATGTATAGGCGTTATAAACACAAAAGGCCTAAACATATGCTGCTCTAAATAGAGCGACTCTGATGGTAGTGTTTTTGTTTGGGTGCTACAACCCACTTTTCACTACAGTTACTTATCTTGGTATTGTATACATCACAGTCAATTGAGTGTATCATTTTTTAATTCAAAGGAAGTTGGTGTAAGGAAGAACTTGATACCTGTAAGACGAGTCTCATTGTACTAAACCAAAAAGGAAATAAAGCTTTAATATAATCCGGATGAATGGTGTTTCAGAGGATGTTTGAAAGAAAATTCTCGTATTATCTCTGAAGAGTTCAAGCTAATTATGCGTGGCTTCTTAAGGCATACATAAGTTTTCGTGAAAATAAAGGGCACAATAACAGAAGAAGGTTTCTTAACAAAAGTATTGTGTAAATGATAAATCGAATTTAATCCTTAATTAAATCCTCTGACTAAAATCCACCCTTCTTTGTCGTACGTAAACATTTTTATTATGCTAGCCTTTCCAGACGTTTCTTTGTTCCCGTATTATATTTCAGTTCATGACGTTACAACAATACAAACAGGCCACTAACGAGTCACTTAATTGTTCGAAATTCCTGTGTACTGCATTAAAAAAGCAAACTGAAGTGATAATACAGTTCAAGAGTTTTCCAATTAGTCTATATAATATGCCTACCCAATAAACTCAAACTTTTTTCTCCCCAATTATTCAACATTTTGAAAGAGTGACAATAGGAACATCATTAGGGAACTTTTTATTGTTCTGTTTATGAATTTTATATATTAAAGATACTTCTTTCTCGTTTAATTTTCGTTTCCATGATAGCCAATTAAAATGTGACTAATTATTGACAGAAAAGTGAGCCTTTCGTTGCAGCCATTTTAATAAAAAAAACAGGAGATGAAGTTCATATGTAAAATGAGGTAGGATATTATATTTCGCGCCTGATCTGAAGTATGGCTTATGATACGTTCGAAAAAGCTAAAGTTGACAAGTTTAATAAATCAGTTTTAACAATGATCATATATGCTTCATATGTGTACAACTCAGCGTCTACTTATTGTAATAAATCTACGTAATTGATATAGAAATTCGTACCTGTGTATGATGATAATACAGAAAATAACTATGCAATTTATAGGTGACCTTTCAAAAATGTTGCGATCCCAGTGGATTCTCTTTTATTTCAAATAAAAAAATGGCTTATTTTATGTCTTTCTCTTGAATAGTAAGCATACTAGATATTTCATTCAACAAAATACAACAGATACTTCAGTCAGGATATATTTACAACAATGAGTTTGTATCTGCAATAATACAGTTTTGTGTGTGACTAATGAACATCAGGGCACATGACGCATAGAAAACACATCTGGGATATTACGTTTACATCAGTAGAGACTTCTTTCGACTCTTCTTCATTGCGAAATGGTAGGTTAGTCGTTCTTGCATCAAGGAGAACAAATATAGAACAGCTACTTGAGAATGACGTCACATGTCTTCCCATTCGCTTCGCCACATTCCATTGTTTAATTGCTTCATTCCAAGCGAGACAGTGTTGGAGAAGGGGTGGGGGAGGGAAGAGGGAGCAGGTTTTGGGAATGGCGTTCCCCAATTTAAAATGTGAATTCACGTCTGTTCAAGCTTGACTCGCCCTTGGTTCTTGAACATCACACTTACGTTGGTCCCAACTGGCGGACCGCGCAGGTGCACTGAGCGGTAGAACCCGCAATAAGTTACAGGCCTACCTAGAAGATTACAATCTTCTGGGGTGTGAAACCGTGTGCTTGTAGGTTGTTTAACGACGCTGTCAGTAGCTGTGAACTGCGGCGGTTGATTGGATGACGGTGAAAATGAATTGCAAAGGACATTCCTGCACACTCCTCTGAGGTGCAACCCAAGAATTTGCCTCAAAGAAGGGAGCAACAGGACAGACATCTTCAGTGCACCTTTGGAACGTATTTGCCTCTGTTGTTTGAATTAAGTCCGTAACTTCATATCATGTATCTAAAAAATAAAGCTGCTCCTATAGGTGTCACTTGGGGGGGGGGGGGGTGTGCAAGTGGAGGCAAATGCCCCTCCCAATATTTTTTCTACCTAAGAATATTTTTTGTGGCTACTAAGTTGAAGAGGGAAAAATAAAAAAAAATATAAATATTTTCAAATCGATTATTTTGGTGGTGTAAAGACAGAAAAAATGAAAACCTGCATTTTACGGGAGGCACAATAGAGGCATCTTGAGTTTCGAATACCCATGGTCGGTTTCGCCCGCTCAATGTTATTAGCCAAGTTATGCCTATGACTGCGCGGAAGGTAAGAACAAAACGGAAGCAATAAAAGACAAGGGAGAAAAACAACATGACAAATAGACTATAAAAGGCAAATTTTACAACAAACACTTCATGAAGTTATATGTGGGGGTGGAGTTATAGCTATGCTCTTTCTTCAGTGAAGTCTTTACACACTTGTAGAATACAGCTATTCCCCAACTTAACGTCGATCGCGCTATTGGAGAATTTCTGTTATGCCTTTGGTTTAATGGCTGTTAGTTTTCTTTGGAAAATATTTAAATGTTACGTGATAGAGATGACATGCAGCCTATGTTTATATTTAGTAATGCACGAATCCTAAAATATTCTTTCTATTTTAGACAAACCAATTGCCTCTTTTATCTTTCACTACAGTTTATTTTTAGGCGCTTTCGAAAAATTGCGAAAAGCGACTATTAGTTTCGTCATGTCTGTCTGTCTGTCCGTCCGTCCGCATGGAACAACTCAGCTCTTACTGCACGGATATTCATGAAATTTGATATTTGAGCATTTTTCAAAAATCTCTCTCTCGAGAGGTCAAGATTCATTAAAATCTGACAACAATAACGGTACTTTACATGAAGACCTATGTATATTTATGACAATATCTCGCTGAATTATTCTTAGAATGAGAAATATTTCAGACAAAAGTTGTAGAGAAAATCAAAACACACATTTTATGTTCAATAACTTTTTCCCGAAAATCATGCCCTTTATGATGTAATGTGTAAAAATTTGGTAGAGTCGGACAGGCCACAGGTGACAATATAATACGGAGCATGCGCTTTGCATGCTGGATAACTAAGGCTACAGACACACACTCAGAATATGTAATACTTACTGCTTTTGTCGGCAACGATAATTTTGCGAACGCGCCCAATGTTACGTTTATACCTATAGTGCCTGTCTTGTTAAGACCTCACGTCAACCCCCTGACGTAACTTCAACATTATACCTCACACGGAACACATACTTTTACCAACACAATTGGATGTACTGTGAACATCATGCGAATCACATAAATAAGACACCGCGTAGACGAAATACAGATTCTCGAAGTTACAACAGTGTAGTCATGAAGGTGCTTTGAGGGGCTAACTTGAAATTTGGGTAAGTCCGGGAGTACCCATGTCACTGGGATAGCCTCAGGGCTGCTGAAGTAACCACTGGCAGCATTTAAACCTACAGTTCATCATTAATAAAGCTTCAGCCAGAAACGTCACATCGGTTTTTGATTTACTGGTGTCGGGGTTTTGGGTCTGCTCCGGATGACTTGTGGCAAGTCGAGGGGAAGTCCCCATGTTGCGCTGTAAGACAGACATTCGGAGTTATTCTGGATCGTCAGCGGGGCTACTCAACAACCTACTCATTTTGTATAACAACAGACAGACTCTTAAATTAGGTTATAGAATTAAGATAATCTTAGCCTGGAATGTGTCACCGTAAAGTGTTAGAACCTACTGACGTTTCGGAGGAACCTGCTGCCTCCGAGTTCAGACCTACTTCTCTGAGGGCAGGATGTTCCTCCGGCAAGTCGGTCCTTTTCTCTCAAACTACACGGCGTAATTACCCAGAATACAGTAGCCTTCACACTCATCATCACCAGTACTTAAATACTGCATTGCTCTTAGCAGGGGTGCACAAATCCCGGGCGTCAGGTCGCCGTGGCGACTGAATTTTGTACGATGGCGCCTAATATTTGTGTACCCTCAGTATGGAACTTGTTTCATGTCACCTTTCTGGTGGCTAGAATTTTGAGGTGGATCTTAGATCTCTTAAAAGATTTGTGCACCCCTGGCCTGCAGAATATTTATTCTATTGACCAACTTGTAAATTACATCGGAAAAAGCGTATGTTGCGTGCACGAAACTCCTCAAAAAAATACGCCACTTGGCAGCGATTATTTGAGAGTTTAAAGCGCTACTGGATGGTTAACGAGAATTACAATCCTCGTGAAATTCCGCCAAATTAATGGGAAGTTTATAGGACCGTATAAAATGTTTCCGTACAGTGTTATCCATTTCTTCCTCAGTTTCCGTCTCTAGTGTTGTTGGCGCTAGGCGATCGAATTCAGGCTTCAACGTAAGTGCAGTGTGTGTCCACCTCTGTGCTTAGTAATCCTTTAATTCTTAAAGCTATAAGATGCAGTTTAATTATTCAGTAGTCCGTGCCGAGAGAGCCCCAGGCGAAGCATGGGATCTTCAGCTAGTTAGGGCCTACGTAAGTGGAACTCAAACCCAAGTTATAAGCCAGGAACTAAAAGCTACGTAAGAACCAAATATGCCGATCCAGTGGCCGTGCGGTCTAAGGCGTGGGTCTTCGGCCGCTCGTTTGCTAGGATCGTGGGTTCGGATGCCGATCCCAGTGGCCGCGCGGTCTAAGGCGTGGGTCTTCGGCCGCTCGTTTGCTAGGATCGTGGGTTCGGATGCCGATCCAGTGGCCGCGCGGTCTAAGGCGTGGGTCTTCGGCCGCTCGTTTGCTAGGATCGTGGGTTCGGATGCCGATCCCAGTGGCCGCGCGGTCTAAGGCGTGGGTCTTCGGCCGCTCGTTTGCTAGGATCGTGGGTTCGGATGCCGATCCCAGTGGCCGCGCGGTCTAAGGCGTGGGTCTTCGGCCGCTCGTTTGCTAGGATCGTGGGTTCGGATGCCGATCCCAGTGGCCGCGCGGTCTAAGGCGTGGGTCTTCGGCCGCTCGCTTACTAGGATCGTGGGTTCGAATCCCACCGGGGGCATGGATGTTTGTGTTGTGTTAGATGTATGGATAATAGCATAAAACATAAGGTGACATGCAGGACAAAAAGGACTTCAACAGTACAAATGGATCAAAGGGGAAAACCCAGGAATTAAAAAAAAAAATCCCACCGGGGGCATGGATGTTTGTGTTGTGTTTGTTGTAAGGACGGTAGCATGGAACGTAAAGTGACATGAAGGACGAAAATGATTTAAACAGTACAAAAATGGATCAAAGGGGGAAAACCCCGGACAGACAAAAAAAAAAAAAAAATCCACCGGGGCCATGGATGTTTGTCTCTTGTGAGTGTTGTGTGTTGTTGTCAGGTAGAGGTCTCTGCGTCAAGCCGATCCCTCGTCCAGTGGAGTCCTACCAACTGTGGTGTCTCTCTGTGTGATCAAAAGGAACTACAAAACCTCGACACTGAAACGGGAAAACCGGAGTAGGTAGGAGAGGACGGAAAAAAAAATTTTATATATCGCAATAAACAAGAAACAGAGCAATGTACAGTATACAGAATACGAGTAACTCTTAGAGGGTGGCGCACTTACAAGTAGCCCATACCCGCGCAGTCTGTTCGTATTGCGAGAGTATTTTACACAGCAGGCGCATGCGCAGACCGTTGTCATATCACTTTTATCACTCCTTCCGAGTTCCTTGCGTCTGTGTCCGTGCTGAGTGCCGTGTCGCAATTCTGTAACTGATACGAGCTGCGCCACTCTGTAGTATGTGGCGCCGTAAAGTCTGGGCGTTTATTTGCCAAACTACACGGCGTCACATGCCAGGAGATTATGAACCTTTATATTCACCGCAATGAGAAACTCAGACCTTATAAATAGAATGAAAATGTTTTTGATAATTAACAAATTTTCCCGTTTCAGAATATTAGGCTGACGCATGCGCAGGACAACAGAAGCCATTACAGTGCCAGATCGGTCCGTTCTCCTGGTTGGCCTACTGTTACTCTTACGATGATATCCGATAAGCATTCGCACTGCCAGCCAGCATGATTCAAAAGACACTTTGGGACAGTGTGACACTGACGTCACACCTTTTAGGAAATTCACTATGATACTGACCGCTGTTTGTGGCAGTAGCAAAAGTTAGGGAGTTACCGCCAGCAAGCACATAAGCAATATCAATTTGATACAGAAAGAGACAGGTGTAACCAGTCAAAGAAGAGCACGAGATTAAAATCATTTAAAGGCGTACGGTTTTGGAAATGTCGGGTGAAAGTTTAGGAGAACACAGTGTACTTGTGAGGATAATATTAAAATAGATCTCAGGGAAAGCCCGCGTGAAACTGGAGACTGGATTATTTCTATTTTTCCTTTCGTCTCCGGCTCCCACCCCCACTTCTTCGCCTCTTTCTTCTTCTTATCCTTCTTCTGTTCTTACTCCTGTTCTAGCTGGCCTACAAAATTTAACGGCCCTTATTTATATGACGAGAAATAAATAATGGCCAGACGCCGTGTAGTCTGGTACAGATTCACAGAAGTTTAGGAGGAACGTACTACTTCCATCTTCAGAGTAATCTTCTCTGCCCTGTAGACTGCACGGCGTAACAAGACTAACGGCTTGAGCAGCAGATTTGTAATTCAGACCCCGAAAGGCATAACGCGATAGTTCTGATAAAGTTCCCTTCCCGTAATGAAATATCCCGTGTTCGCCACGTTGATGAGCCTTTTCATTTGGACCTCGGCCCCTGCACTGCACGCTTGCTGACTGCCAGCAGCGCCATGCGGTTACCAGATGTACCACCATAAGAGAGCGGACGCGAAATTAGTGATGGCAATGACTGAAGCAAGGTGAGGGGATTCTTGGCACGGTGCAGACACTGCACTGCGTTCACGAACACTGTGCAGAGAACGCGAGCACATGCCGAGCAGGTACAGGCGAAGTTCATCAAGCAGAGAAGGTCCTAGTGGCGTAGCTACATGTGCATTACAGCAGACAACTTGCTACCCTAACAGTAATTACTGTAGTCTTCTAATTTCTTTATCGGAGTACCGAATGGCTGTGTTTGAAGATACATCACACTCAAAACGCGCTGACAATTTACACCACATTATAGCTAAGTCGTATAGAGTCGATATCAAGAGTAGGTAAGGTAAAGGTAAAGGTAAAGTTCACCCTAGAACAGGCCATGAAGGCCCAGAGGGAGAGTAGAGGTATAGTTCTACTCTTTCTTTAACCTCGACGCTAGATAGGGGTGGGTGGTCAACGTCAGCCCCGGCCGCTTTACTCCCGGGAAAGAGACCCGGTACCCATTTTACAGGAGGCTGGGTGGGCCCCAGGGTCGGTCTGGACGGGGGCGGAAAATCTCGCCCCCACCCGGATTCGATCCCCGGATCAAGATTAGGTGGGCTGTACAAAATACAAAGTGCCTTACGTAATATTCTCTATTCACCACTTCCAAATTTTTCGTCAATCCTTTACTGTTTTCTAAAAAAACTGTGCCATAATAAAAACTAATAACCTATAAACCCGATCACGGTTAAGCATCGAAAACGGAGAACAATACACCAAGGTATTTTATTTGGGCACGTCAAGTAACTACATTAAACATACTCACATGACATAAGGCTACCAAACTCACAGACGTACTTGAGGAATCACCGCCTGCTTTAATGTAGCCCCACTCCGTTTTGCAGCAAAAGACCTATTTCACAATTAATACGTTAGGCAGAGACATGTTTATAACAGGCTGCTGAGGAGGATATTTGGGCCTAGGAGGGACGAGGTGACAGACGAACGGAGAAGACTACATAATGAGGAACTTGTACTCATCACAAATAATATTCGGGTGATCAAATGGAGAAGAATGAGACGGACGGGGCATGTAGCACGTATGGGGGAGGGGAGAGATGCATACAAGATTTTGGTGGGGAGACCTGAGGGAAGGAGACCACTTGGAAGACCCAGGCGTAGATGGGAGGATAATATTAAAATGCATATTCAGGAAGTGTGATGGGGGCCTTGGACTGGATTGATCTGCGGGGAATTTCTTGACTAGCTGAGGACTGTTAGCTTCTCAAGAAGGACTGTGCTCCATGCAGTTAGTTAGTTAGAGACATATTTATACCTCCATCCACATCACGTCAACCTCCTCTCGATAACTTCTAAGCCAGTAAACGGATAAAGCAAAACTCTCAGTGTTTAACTGATCGCCATGCCATTCAGGCATATGGTGGAGTCGTGATAAACCATATTCTTAATCTCGACACTAGACGGATATGAGTTGTCAGCCTCATTCCCCGGCCGCTTTACACTGGAGAAAAAGTCTCTGACGCCCACAGAACCTAAGGCCTGAGGGGCCCCAGAAGAAGTCTGGACGCTGTGAGGAACACCTGCATAAAATTAAATAATTGCCCTACACATTTTATTTTCGCTTCCGATGCCGTGAACAATTAAGCGTTTAAGCTATGTAGCACGTGAAATGTGATATGGAGGCAGGTAATAAATGTACCTACAAATTTTTGTTTGAAAACTGAATACACCTAAAAAAAATACAAACACGGAGTTCGTGCGAAAATTTGGGTTTATGTGTGGAAAATGATCAGACGTTGCGGAAATTGCTACCAGTAGAAATTACGAACAAAACGTATCACTAAACTTTCTAATTATTAAAGTACAGTTCTTGGTAGGTTTTGTATAGACCGGAAAACTGGAAAGTAATTAACAGCTGGAAACGCTTCTTCGAACGTCTCGTGACATTAGGGTAATTCATTGTACCATACATAATACATACATACATACATAGACGCATACCACATGTTTTCCTTGCAGTTTTCAAGAACAACCTAACAGTTCCCAGCAGAACGGACATAAGAGAACACAAACCCTCAATTACATTTCACATGACTGTACATACATATTACGTACAACGCTCCTGGAAAAAAGTTGATACAAGCGCTATCATATAATGCAGTGCTCTGTGTTTCTAATTTGCTTCACTGTTTAGATTCTTTCTCGGCTCCATCAATTATTTATGAAGCTGCTGCCTGTACCGCTAGATGTGGCTGTACAAACAGCACACAGCACCACCCTATTACACATTTTATATAAAACGAGGGGAGTGGAAATTGGAACGTTAAAAGAGCAGGCGGCAGCTATCATATAGTTGCCTGCATAAAACAGAGTCAGCACAAACGTGGTTCGAAGAGGGTCTCATGAAACTCAGAATTATCACACAGCGCATGTAGTTTGGACAATCGTATCATGAAACACAGAATTAGTACATAGCGCATGTGGTTTTGACAATCGTATCATAAAACACAGAATTAGCACATAGCGCATGTGGTTTGGACAATCGTATCATAAAACACAGAATTAGCACATAGCGCATGTGGTTTTGACAATCATATCATAAAACACAGAATTAGCACATAGCGCATGTGGTTTGGACAATCGTATCACAAAACACAGAATTAGAGAACATAGCGCATGTGGTTTTGACAATCGTATCATAAAACACAGAATTATCACACAGCGCATGTGGTTTGGACAATCGTATCACAAAACACAGAATTGAACTTAGCGCATGTGGTTTGGACAATCGTATCACAAAACACAGAATTAGAACTTAGCGCATGTGGTTTGGACAAGAGTGTCATAAAACAGAACTACGTATATATGTGTACCAAACTACACGGCGTCACATCCCAGAAGTCTGTAATATTTATCGATATTGCTGTTAGAACCTCAAATATGTCGTGGGACAGTTAGACTGAATGAAGGGAGGGGAGGAGGAGGTTCTTGACCGCCTGAGTGACGGTCAACTTTGAAACAGGGCCGTCTTGCTTTGGCCAACACTTCGTCTGCACACGCAGTTACTGTTTGAAGTGCTGCTCTCACCTAAGTGACATATAAATACTAAAGTTCCTGTGTCACAGCAAACAGCTCCTCATCCATCACAAAGACGAACACGTTAAAGGTGTTTAGGGAAGCAGCATTTTTTGTTTTGGGGGTCACTGTGTGCAAAATGCAGATTTTGAAATGCTGAGTTTGGTGACACACAGTAACCCGCTCTTTTTAAAGGGTAATTTGTCTTGTTCCCATAGAGCAAGAAACGAGTTTAACTTCGTAACGTCGTTAAATAAGCCAATAAACAAAGCAGTCTGGAGAGTTCGGGGGGAGGGGGGTGCAGTCTTAATTCTGAAGTCAACAGATGAAACAATATTACAGGAAAAGAGCAAATTCTCGTGTGAAGGGGAATGACGATTTGAGGAAGTGATGAAACTGTCATCAGGATGCAGGTGCCCGGGGAAGTGGAAAGGGGGACAACAAGGAGCTGAGAAAGAAGACAAACTGCCGGCAACAGCAGCAGACAGCAGGCTGGCAGGACGAACTGTCGGGCGCAGGATTTGGACCAGCGACTTTGCTCTACACGGCGTCACAAGAAGCAAGGTTTGAGTCTCGGGAGTGACACAGGCAGTTCTGATCGAAAAACCCTGCGGTTTACCTCAGCATCTACAGGCAAGTGGTGGGAATGTATCTTGGGACTGCCCACAGTCATCGTTCGTGACCTTTTAATACAATTAACATCTGAAACTGCAAGAGACTCATAAAATGATATTAGAATAAATCGCGGATGAGATTACATATAAGCCTATAATACATAATTTTACGCGGGTAGGTAGGTAAGTCATAAACATTTTCTAAATTGTTTATTTACAAGATAATAAATAAATAAATACTAAGTAAGTGACTCTGTGATGTTAGCATACACAGGAAAACAGGAAGGAAGCAGACAGTATTTCTTCAACACTAGCGATATTCACAGCATATGTTACTGCCGCAGTATAATTCAGTGAAGACTTGACCCATTAGCAGCCAGGATAGCTCAGTCAGCACAGATACTAGACTACGGACTGGAAGATCGCACAGTCGGGGTTTGAACCCGGCAGGGGTAAATTACGTTATATACTCTATAGCGCACAGAACGGCCTGGTGTACACTTATCCTCCTGTCTAATAAGGACAGGGGACTCCTTCCTCAGGATTGAAGAGACCACGAATTGAAGCTGACCACATATCTCCATTTAGTACCGCCGTTAAAATGTATGGAGCTATAACCGTATTTCCCACATACACTTTCATGGTGTGGTGTTCGACTAAATACAGGGACAACTTCACGGTTTATACGGCGTAGAACGAAATAACAAAGACACAATTTTAGGGATGGTGGAGGGGACCAAAATAAGAATTTCGAGACAAGGAACTTGTGTCTGGAAACGTACTGGTTCGATGCACAGGAGCACCAAATTCGGAGTGCGTTAGTACGACAATAGAAAAATATCTGGCGCGAATTTGACGTTCGACTGCGTCGAACCAGGATGTTTCAGTATGTAACTTCCTTATCTCAAAACCCTTATTTGGTCTTCTATATCAGTGGTATTCAACCTTTTTTGTTCACGTACCCCCAGATATAATTTATCTTCATATTTGTACCCCCAATGTTGTTGTTGTATAATTCAAGTTACACATAGTCTATAATCTACATCTAAAATAAGTTAAATAAATTACATCCAAAATAATGTATTAAATAATAAGTTTTAAATGAGAAAAAGGAGAGTCAAGCTATTAAATAACAAATATATTATATGCACTATGTGTAATAAAGTGAAACTAGCCGCCCAGATAAGAATCGCATAAAGGAGAGAGAGAGAGAGAGAGACAGAAAAAATGGCGCTCCCAAATCGCATGTCCTTACGTCCGGGTCTCTTGTGGCTAACCCTAAATCTGGCCCTGATTATTCAGTGTTTATCATGAAATAAATATATTTATTTTTTTTAACTGTACGTACCCCTTAAGATGTCTTCGCGTACGTACCCCAGGTTGAATACCACTTTTCTATATCATCCCTAAAAGTCCGTCGGTGTTATTTCGATCCACTCTGTATAAGCATAGAAGACTTCACTGATTTCCAGTCACTATGTTTAATTTTTTCGTGCCTGTGAGTTTTTGTCTTCACTGCCGTTCAAACTTGCTCACTGACCGACACAGTAATAAGGACAATATTTATTGCTACAAACGCGAACTTCAACGTTTTTAAAAGCACGCAGTTAATCAGCGTGCTTTGCAGTTTCTGCTGTATTGGCCTACCTGTATTTATGAGCAATTCGCTACATTATGAAGACGTATTGTGTTGGAAATCCTTGTCCCTTACACTGCCAACTGGCAGCCTGGGACAGTGTGTAGGCCTAGTGATTAAAACTGAAACTGGATATAGAGGCTGATCTGGTTCCTCCGAAACTGCTGGTAATCACCTACCAGGTTACACATCTCATATCAGAAATACTTTTCTTAAAACTGTAGGCAACTCTACGGAGCAATTTCGTTGAATTGGTAATGTTTCTAATTCGTATTGGCAGCTACCCTAGTTCCAATCTGAGCCAGGGCAAAGACTAACCTCACTGAGGTTACAGTCACTCTCCTACACCTTCAGGCCAGTTCCGGTGCAGAAATTCAAATTAGGCCATGGCAGGTTTTCCCATATCCTTCCCAATTCATTGTTAACTAATTACCCTGCAATTCAACGCCATATAATATTAGCAAAAGCGTCGTCAAATAAAGCACAATAAAAGTGTTTTGTCGAAACACCTGCGTGATTTGAAACACGTCTTTAAAGTTTTCATTCTTTTTTCAATCACGGATAACCCTCCTCGAATCTCCCCCTACATGTCTATAAAAGCTTTAGACGCGTGTTACGACTTCCTAAGACAGAAATTTGCCTACCGTGGGTACTGCACTAACAGACGACATAGACTCATTAATTCGTAGTGGATACAGAAGTACTGAAGGCGGTTTTTCCTCGAATTTACCCTATTAATCAGCATTCCACTACTGTTTCATATGACCTATTACCTTCTCCTGATGTGTGCGATGGCCCTGAACAAGAACTCATTATAACTGCCTTAGTCTTTAAGTTGGGTCTCGATCTGTCTGGCTCGCTACTCGGTTGGTCACAGGGCAAAGAAGTTAGTATTTGAAATTCGTGATTGGCCGTCACAGAACAACACTCATTTCAATTATTTTCATATGCCCTTAAATTGCACACACATATTTGTGTTTTTTTTGTGGTGAAGGGCCCCGCAGCAGATGCTACGGACGTACCGCAGCCTTAAGGATTAATGTGCAACCCTGTGATAAAAATGATTAGTTTTTTCGTTTTTCCGTGCAATGGAGCACCGGTGGAATGAGATTGACAGGGGAAAACAGAAGTACCCGGGGAAAATCCTGTCCTAGTGTCACTTTGTCCACCACAAATCCCACATGGACTGACCCGGGATCGAACCCGGACCTCTACAATGAGAGGCCGGCGACTAACTGCCTGAGCCATGGCACACACATTTGTGATACTTAAAGTGTAAGTTACTTTACCACATGCCTGAAACTTGAAACAATTAAGAGGACAATAAAACCTGCCAAACAGCCCCAGTCTCCTCTAATACAAATTCTGGTGGAAAATTCTGCGAGTTTCTCCTTTTCGCTACAATAATTGTTGCCGACACGTAAGAGATGCAGGCCTACATTCAGTGACACTCGTCTGCTTCAGAAGAAAAAAATGTATACAAACACATAACTACCACATTATTAGGACGAAATACGCATTGGTTTTAATCACGAATTTTAAAATTTTATCTTGATTTAAGTATTTCATTTTTACATGATCACGTCTGTGACCTTCCGGTCTTCTAGTTGTCCTTTTGTATCAAAATCCTTGATAATGATACAGCTGGGCCGAAATATGTTGAAGACGGAATAAAATATTTGGGGTATCCCAACCTCATATTTGGGGTATCCCAACCTCAGTGTACAAAATTGGTTTGCTTTAATGACAGAAACAATGTACACAGTAGGAAAGGTATACTGCAAGATGTAAGAGAGGTTTCACACAGAACTTATGGTCTGTCCTCATACGTAGTGTTCACATGCCCTAAATGTTATTGTATACTAAGTTATATAATTTATATACTCCGTTCCATCCTCACAATAAACACATATCTTGTCCCCAAAATTTAATCGTCTGATATTGCCCCAGATCTGCGGTGTGTTTAGTGGGAGGCTAGAATAAAACTGTTGAGTATTATGATAAGTCTCGTGCTTCAAAGGCTACGGATTAGCGAAGTAAGTAATTGAAAATTAATTAAAATATTCCTTTTATTCTCTCTCAAGTATAATGATTCAGAAAGTTATACGAACTTATTAAGGCAGCCATAACATTTTTATATTGTGTAATTAAAATTCTTATGAGCAAAATTAAAAAAGAAGAACCTTTCAACTCGTTAAATTAAAGCTAATTAATTCGTTCTTTAAGAATTTAAATTACCATTCCTTCGTGTCACTTAATATAAAAAGGAAACTTCAAGACGTCGTTACGATATGTTGAAACTAAGTACCAATTAAGAAAAAAAATAATTAAGAGAAAAAAATTCTTTGTGCCCTTTCAGGAAGTTAAATTGCAGCGATGTAACAGTGTTATTCCTACGCGATTCTGTACATTTTGCGTAATATTAATTACGGACGAAACAGTGGATTTTTATTAAACAAGGACGCATTAATCAGGAAGATTGTGGATTTTACGGAGTGTAAACTTAAAACACTTTTTCAAACAGGAACAGAAATGTTAATATCACGGTCTTCTGGGATGTTATACCGTATATTTCAGTCCATATCTAGCAGATTACATGGCCATGTTCTATAAAACCATAGTCTTGGTACACAAGGTCTTAAGGACCTCAAATTTTAGAACAGAATTCTTAGCCTAGTGAAGCGGATCGTAACAAGTAAAGTCACACCATGCCTGATACACTATGAAGGCGTAGAGCGAGCGCGGAGGTAAACTTCGTCGCATTTGATATATCAGTATTATAGTAGGATTCAAACATCACGGAGGGTGACTGACGGTTTGTACCACTGACAGAGAATAGTTACAAGGTTGCGACGTTGCAAGAATTGCGATTGAAAGCGCCTGCTCTACGCTGTAACTTTAGTAATTATGAATGTGTGTCTGTGCTTTGGCAGCACCGTGCACAGGTCCACCATTCTCGACCCGTCGCTTGAAATAGATCAGACCCCAGACACACCAAGATTTGTACAGTTTGCCAGTGCGCGATTTTCCACCGAGTTTAACGAACACAGCAAGACTTCCCTAAAATTAAACAATCCCGAACATCCAATTTTCAAAAGTAAAGTAACCAATGACAGCCGTATGAGGCAGCAACCGAAGCCTGCGTGATGCTGATTACTTACTTAAATACCAAAACGTGACACTGCTTGATGCAGAGCAACTTACATCCACCTGCCGTCTTGTCTGAATTCTACAAATGATGTAACTGGTTCAGAGCATGAAGTTCGCTCCGCCTTACTGCCGGTACTCTGCAGATATACTCGTACTTACAAAGGGTTTTGTGAAAGTCGGGTTAAATGTAATGAGAAAAATAAAATTCTCTGATATTAATGAAAATCGAAACATCGACTTCCTTCCCCTAAGCAGTCATGGACTTCAGTCTTTCATAAAAACTGGAAATGTCTTGACCAGTTGATAAATTACAAACTAGCAAATTAATCTAGGTAGTTTACTGGTTTGTGTATTTATGTAAATACATTCTGCTGCCTTCTGATGATATTTCGTAATAATTTAAAGACACTTTTCAACTGCATGATCTACTCTTATAAACCTGCAGATTTGACTGTTGAAACTGCAGTGAATGATGAAGGGGAAGGGACGTGAATGGAATCAGTGGTGGCCTGTTCAAAGATAGCCTGCGATTTCAGCATTTGAGTGAGGACAGGCTGAAAAGAAACCACGAAACACGTCATTTAACTTTAAAAGATTTCTGGGCCGAGGTCTGAAACTGAGAGCTCCCAAACACAAAGCAGGGGTGCCAAGCCCTCAATCACGACGCCCGATTGCCATCTGTCATTCCACACAAGTGTTCCAAAGCATCCTAGGACTCTGATCGGCTCACTAGATTCATTGGAGAGTGTAATGTGTCCCAGACACTCTTTCATCTCCTCTTTCGTCTTTCCAAAATTTGTTTCAATTTTCCTTCATCATCACTATGTTGTTGGCTCCTCTTTCCGGTGTATGGGCTGAGTGACAGCCTAATTATGCAATCGGGCCTCTGTAGTGTGTGTGTGCCAGACTCGCACGGCATGGGAACGTTTAATCATTTTAAAATTGGAAGCCGCACCGCCAGTGTCCCTGCTGCTAGACCTCTGAGGTGCAACAGTGGCACGAGTCTCGTACAGCCGTCCGAGCAATTCACATCAATCATGAGACCGGAGGTTCCTCCGACAGTGATTTTTACGTTAAAGATTATCGTTGTGGCGCCGTGTAGTTTGGTAAACAGACCCAAAGTAGGTACATATCACGTCCTTGCAATTAGGAAATTGGAGGTTTTCGCAGCGGTAGACATTTATAATTGTATTGTAGATGTGACACCGTGTATTCGGTACCGACCTTTTGGATAACCCGCTACTTCTATCAATATGGTAGAAGGATAAGTCGAACAGTGATACAGTCTTATTCTAAACGCCGCATCACCAAAAACAGGTCCAAAGTTACCGTTTTAACATTTTCAAAAACTACACACTACACAAGAAACTGTGTGCGACATACAACATATAACTGTGCACATACAACATATAACTGTGCGACATACAACATATAACTGTGCGACATAAAACATATAACTGTGCGACATACAACATATAACTGTGCGACATACAACATATAACTGTGCGACATAAAACATATAACTGTGCGACATACAACATATAACTGTGCGACATAAAACATATAACTGTGCGACATACAACATATAACTGTGCGACATACAACATATAACTGTGCGACATAAACATATAACTGTGCGACATACAACATATAACTGTGCGACATACAACATATAACTGTGCGACATACAACATATAACTGTGCGACATACAACATATAACTGTGCGACATACAACATATAACTGTGCGACATACAACATATAACTGTGCGACATACAACATATAACTGTGCGACATACAAATATAACTGTGCGACATACAACATATAACTGTGCGACATACAACATATAACTGTGCGACATACACATATAACTGTGCGACATACAACATATAACTGTGCGACATACAACATATAACTGTGCGACATACAACATATAACTGTGCGACATACAACATATAACTGTGCGACATACAACATATAACTGTGCGACATACAACATATAACTGTGCGACATACAACATATAACTGTGCGACATACAACATATAACTGTGCGACATACAACATATAACTGTGCGACATACAACATAAACTGTGCGACATACAACATATAACTGTGCGACATACAACATATAACTGTGCGACATACAACATATAACTGTGCGACATACAACATATAACTGTGCGACATACAACATATAACTGTGCGACATACAACATATAACTGTGCGACATAAACATATTAATGTGCGACATACAACATATAACTGTGCGACATACAACATATAACTGTGGACTCAACATATAACTGTGCGACATAAACATATACCCACAAGTTGAAACATTTATGTTATAATTCAAGTTTAAGAATGACCCACAAGAATTGGGCGCCACCATAGAAAATGTAGTCGCCATGGCGACCTGATGCCAGCGATTTGTTCACCCCTTCAATACCGTAATATCTGACGCAGTGTAATAAGACGTTTGCAGGCGATCAACTCCCGGAAAACAGCTCCATCCGTTCAGAATCTGAACAACAAAATCAATGTAGCACGACAAGCCGCACATAAAGCACTTGTACAGTAACAGCGATACGCTGTTCTGCTGAAACTGTATGTCGCCGCCACAGCACAGCGATGTGAAAAGTAGGACTTGTGCCATTTTATAAATCAACATAACGGAGACGTCTGTCGACCTAATTGAACATTCCCGCTCTAGCTTTGTTGAGACACATCATTAATATCGAACCGTCGCGGCGCGATGCGTCGAGAAACAGGACGAGATGGCAATTGTTTACGAATACAAAAATTAAAAACCTCTATGATTTCATACGGCAGCAAAGAAGGTGCACTCTATTGAACATAACGTACTAACTACGTTATATCACAAACCAGATTATGGAAAGATACTTCAGACTTTCACTGCTCATTCAATTCAAGCCCTTCAAGTCTCGGCCTACAATCCAAAAGTCTAAGAGCCACATCAAAATTCTAGGCGACATAAAGGTGACACGACACAAGTTTCATACTGAGGGCCCACAAATATTAGGTGCCACAAAAATTTAGTTGAACTTGCGACGTGGCTCCTGGGATTTATGCAACCCTGGCCTAACAGAAGCTATCCTTCCTCGAATTATTTGCTTTTTCTCAGCCTCTACAAATCAATTTTCCAACGATACTTTTCTTACATATTTTCAGCGTTCATAATTTACGAGTACCTTCCCATCTCATCCTGCGAATGCAACTTACGCAGTGACACAAAGCAAAATTCGACAGTTCACAAAATGTTCAAGGTCTCAGCCGAAAGATCACTCAAGCAGTTATTCCGCTGGAGTACAACACTCTTTCAGAAGCTGGTACTCGCTCATCCAGTGAAAAAAATTTCATTTTTATGGAATCAAAAATTCACTCATGAAAGAGCCTATCACTGGGCCCCGTCCAGTTTGCGTCCTTTCAACTTAGCCATTTAAAGGCTAAAGCACATATACAGGACTGGACTGCGACTGTATTGTGTCGGACGGCTCCGCGCGGTAGCCGGAAAAAGCCGAACCTTCCGTGCAGGCTTTGACATCCATTCCAATTCACACATACGGTAGTGGACTGGTACTATACCGCGTTGTTGCCTTGACAAATCAATTTCAGAGCGGTCCGTGGCGACACGGTCCGGGTGTCGCAGTTCAGTCATGTATTAATTTAACTAAACACGGTATGACGATGTGATTTAAAAGGATAAGACACAGTACTGATCTGTAGCTACTCGACACAGCCAGAGCACAATGCAGTGCTGTCCTGTATATGTGAATTAGCCTTAGAATCGGCTATAGCCTAATAATGTCTATCACCTGCCCCTCTCTCGTGGTTCTGAGTGACCGTCAATATTTTTATCTTGCCTACATAACCACACAGCAACATCAACACACTCATTACTGCCCTGAAGACAGAGGCAGCATGTTTCTGCATGATCGCACGTTGTAACACCGCGGAGTAATATCTTTCTCAACAGGCCTACTACCCTCCCCACCCCCATCTACACCTTGAGGGAACAGAGATACTTAAGTCGGTAGAAGGACTAGGGTACAGGAAAGACCACCTTTCGATCACTGGCACAGGCAAGAGATTATTAGCCTATATTCAAGAAAGCGTCCAGACCGCCTCCGTAATCCAGTTAGCCTCTTATTCAGTGGGTACCAGTAGTAATTCACATGGGGGTAAAATGGCCGGATCATAAAGCTGTCTAATCCATCCGATTTTAAGAATAGAGGGAGCCAATTGTCCATTCACACACACACACACGTCTTCATGGCGTGGCATTCATTAGGCACAGGTAGAAATCTGGCTTATCTGTGCCTACAGTTCTCAAGTGGTTTCTTCCCGTCAGGTTTACCAGCTTGTTTCAATAAGACCAAAAACCGCTTTACTCTATTAGTGAATCTCCTTACCGATCAACAAAGTAACCATCTGTGTAAAGAATAAGTCATCAGGCCATCATTTAAATGTTACGAACCGGTGTTGCTCTGTGCTGTGAGGCCCCCACGGCGGTAAATATGTAATGAAAATTAGGAGAAACCTATTGCCTCCCCCATCAACAAGACATGAATCTATCCTGAACAAGGCTGGAAAAGGTTCTTCTGAAACGTCAGTACCCATCTACCAAACTCAATCCACAAGACAGTCATTTCCGAGTGTTGCCGGGTTGCAGCGTCGTGGCAGACAGTCGGTGGGATGTCTTTAGATATGGTAACCAAGAACAATGTTGTAGGGACCAACTCCACTTTACAAGCTATTTACCTCTCCTATTTTGCTTGATTTTTTTTGTTCGATTCGGTCTCACGTCTCCTCAAACACCCCCCCCCCCCCCCCCCCCCCCGTCAAAACAATGAAACACGTAACATAAATTCCACGCGTGGTATGAAACATTTTGAAAGTTGCGTTGCCTACACACAGAACTAACAACACAGCTCCACACAACTGCAGTGCCTATAAGATCCAAATTGAGTTTTAAATTATTAACACTCTCATGTACCCTTCACACTTTCCGTGTTTATTAAATGATGTGGTGGAGCTGCCTCCACCAAAGTAATAACCTTATTATAATTTAAAATGCTATTCCATGCTACGAACTGGTTTGGGGCGAATATGATGATGGTGTGATATGCTTCGTGTGGTTGATGCTCCCCTCTGCACCCCTCACCCCGCAGTAAAGATTCTAACTTACTACTCCACGTGTGCCATTAGTTTATATGGCAGTGTATCGGGCCTATCAAACAATATCAGGAACGGTTCTGTACTGATGTATGTACTGCAGTTTCTAAGACACGAGAGTATAGTGACTGACCTACGCGCTGGAAAATCTTGGGTGCTATCCCTGGTAAAAAAAAGGGATTTTCTGTTCCCCAAACATCCAGACCCTCTCCGGGGCCCACCCAGTACCCTATTAAATGGATGCAGGAGGTTGTTTACCAGGAGGTATAGCGACGGGCCCTCAAATTGTCCACACATATCCCCATGTAGCGCCGAGCTTAAGTAAGTGCAGCTACACTTACCTTCGCCCTACAGGCCTGTATGCCTTGCGTGTACAGCGACAACTTTGGGCCGGGACAGTGTAGTCATTGTAGCGACTAGCTACAGGCTGGACGGTCCGGGGAATCCCGGTGGGGTCGAGATTTTCTGCACCCGTCCAGACCGGCCCTGCGGCCAACCCAGCCTCCTATAAAATGGGTACCGGGTCTATTTCCCGAAGGTAAAGCGGCCGGGGCGTGGCGTTGACCACCCACCACATCTAGCGCCGAGGTTAAAGAAAGAGTAGAGCTATACCTGTACTCCCCCTCTGGGCTTTCATGGCCTGTTCTAGGGTGACCTTTACCTTTTACAGCGGCAACTTTACCTGTATTCGAAGGCACATCACTGTCTAAGCTTAATGGCAGACTGGCGGATTTTTCTTTAGGCACAGTGGTGACTACATGCATCATCTAATTTAACATTAAGAAATTTTGTACTTTGTCGACACGAATATTTATGGATTTTCTGAATAAAACTTCCACATATAAAACACAGACACTATGTTTTAAATGTCACTTGCATAGGAAAATGTGATATCGAGAAAAGTCCTTAATAGCGGTATAATAACATTACAGAACCTCTAAATATTGGGCCTACTGCTACTGAACCCAGGCGGTTAGTCGCCGGCCTCTCACCGCGGAGGCCTGGGTTCGATTCCGGGTCAGTCCATATGGAATTTGTGGTGGACAAAGTGGAACTGGGACAGGTTTTCCTCTAGGTACTTCGGTTTTCCCCTGTCAATTTCATTCCACCGGTGCTCCATTAAAATGTGAAAGCAGAAAATCCTCATCATATTCATCATCTTCCTCGTAGGTTGCACAATAAGCCTTAAGGCTGCGGTGCGCCCGTAGCATCTGCTGCGGGGCCCTTCAATAATAAAAAAATAAAATACTGGGCCCAATATGATTAAAAGATTATAACACCAAAGGAATTCTGATATCAGTGTAAGCTGAACCTTACAAACATACCTGAGTTACAGGGACGTCAACAAAACAGAAGAAGCCGTCTGGATAAAGACGACCTTCCAGAGCTGGCATTCCATTAGAGACAGAGGAGGTGACCAGATTTAGGGTGACCTGAGCGATGATTAGGAAACCAAGACAGGAACAGGTCTTCAAGATCTTCAAGACCTACAAGTTTAGTGACGATACTGACTTACTGGACCCAAGTGCGCGTAAACGCAAAGCCTTTTCCTGTCTTCTACCTCCCCTCTGCCATCGAAAGATTTAGGCTACAATCCGGTGTTTAACTAAACAACAGAATGCAGCCATTCGTAAACGGAAAATATTTACAAGTTCTTATACAGATCACTGCGACATTTCGAACGCAGCCCTTACAGCTCACGAATCTCTTATGAAAGATTGACCAAGTGAACTCGTAGCGCTACGTGTGGTTCCTATGGGAATCAACTGAGGGCCTAGCAATGATGATGATTACCTCTCCATTTTTCATCCGTCCCCTGGCGCCTGTTGGTTAGGCTACAAGTTATGCATCATTTCACAATCACTGCCACCACTCGGCATATTCTCCAAACGCGAAAAAAGGAGCCGCTATTTGGCCAAGTCCAATAAACGTGTGTATAAAAATCGCGGTTATTTCTGTGCGCTACTTTAGAAATCTGCATGTGTGCCATTCTGGATCGTGTTGATAATACAGCAGACAATAAAATTCTCAGTTTGGACTTCAGTTCTTGTAAGGGGTCAGTTTTCCCTCTCAGCCGTCGTGTCCAGACCGGCTCTGCATTTCACCCTGCCTTCCGTCCGGGCACGGCAGGCTCTTCCCAGAGCAGTGCCTCCGAACAATCTGGAACTTTAATATAGTTATATATGTACCTTTGTGGGCCGCGATAGCGCAGTCGGTACAGCGACTCGCTACGAGCTGGACGGTCCGGGGGTCGAATCCCGGTCGGGGCAAGATTTTCAGCAGCCGTCCAGACCGGCCCTGGGGCCTACCCAACCTCCTGTACAATGGATACCGGGTCATTCCCGGGGGTAAAGTGGCCGGGGCGTGGCGTTGACCACCCACCCCATCTAATGCCGAGGTTAAAGAAAGAGTAGAGCTATACCTGCACTCCCCCTCTGGGCCTTCATGGCCTGTTCTAGGGTGAACTTTACTTTACTTTATGTACCTTTACATAAGGAGCCGGTTTAGCTTTGTCGGTATAGCAACCAGGCTACAGACTGGGCGGTCTGGGATTCGAATCCCTGCAGGATAAAGAGATTTTTCTCGTCTCCAAAATACCCGAACCAACTGTGGGGTTTACCTAGCGTCTTATTAGATGGGGACCGAAGCTTTTTCCTGGGGTACAACGGCCGGGGCGTGACGTTAACCACTCACCTCCATCTACTTCCGAGGTTACGAATGATTGGAGCTATACCTGTACTTTCCCCATATGCATTCACGGAATAGGCAGTGACAAATTTACCATTTTACCTCTTCCCTTTAACCTTTATACTAAGACACTGTGAATAGCTCAGTGTGTATAGTGTCGGATTTCAGGGTGACGATCAAATGGTGAACTGGAAATTCGTGGCACAGCCCTCGAAATTTGCTTGGACGGTCTGAGGTAAAACACAAAGACGGTTTCCGAGGCGAGGTTTGAACTCCGGACCTATGAAATAGGAAGCAGAAATGTTACCAATTTAAGTGCAACGTTAGGGTATTAGGGTTAAGAATGTGTGAAGCTTAAACTCACCCTTAATATACGAAGGCCTACGGTGCTTATGCAGAGCAAAGTTGTGTGATATCTTAAGACGTGCTACAGGTCTCCTCCGATGGGGTATCGGACTAACGTAGAGTGATCAGTTACAAGCAAATATAGAACAATAGATGAAATACGTATATGGGCCTAAGCTGACATAGTAAGTGGATTAACACACACATTTTCCGACAGACTTTCTTTTTCTGTTTTGAAGTGAAGATATTGTAATGAATGAATAATAGCGGTAGATTTACCTTTTTGAGTTTTGATGTTAGGTTTAAATTTTGAGTTAGGTATTTGGTTGAATTTTGTTGACATTGCCACTAGAGGTGCAGTGCAGTGAACGTTGGTTCACCGCACTTCGAAGTATGCTGAGGCGGGAATTCCTTAATTGTTTATATAAGGGGATTCCGCGAGGCAAACGTCCTCATTCACGTTTTAGTAACTTTGGTAAAGACGACTCAAAGCTCCTGCAAGTTACTTGGGCGATGAAGATAAATACTGGTTTATGGCTGTGCGTACAAAGTAAGTAAGCTGTATTGAATATTATATTTGCTTTGAAAACGATTACTGGAACGGAGCAATTTTTTGTGTTTTAATACTTTGGTGACAGAATTTGAAATTCTAAATTTATTTAGCAACGCGGCGCTAAAATTTATTTAATATGATTAAGAGGGCAAGCAGTTAATTTAACTTTTATGTGGCAATTTAACTGTGAAATTGTTAACTAAGTTTTTATTGTAAATTTATTTATTTTGTAAATAATACAGGTTATGTTATTTAAACTTTAAATCGACTGTATTATTTTGATACTTGACAATTATCTGTGGTGCGTATTGAGCAAAGTGCAGGCTGCTGTTTGCCTGCTACTGAGTAATTGGACACGCCGGAAAAGGTAGTTTGTACCAAAGGCAGAGCAGTTACCGATTGCTGCTCGAATATAAGAATCGGTTGGTGGCAGCTAATTAGAAATAGGGAATCCAGCGATTGCCTTATCGGACGCTACCGACAGAACCTACTTCAGAGAATTGAGCTGTAGGGTAGCAACTCTCTGGGGGGAGGCACTACAATATTCTGAAATATTTTATTACACAAGCAGTTTTGGGAAAAATTAACAATTACGGTCGGATACAAAATGTTAGTAGAATTGACACATCCAGATTCAGGCAGGCTGTTATGAAATATCAACAAAAAAAAAAACCACCCACCAAAGCGTCTTCTAAATTGTTATATTCAGACCGGAAAGGGCCATGAGGCCTAAGTCCTTGAAAGCATGATGCTGATGATGACGATGACGACGATGATGCATACCTATTTGGCCTTAGAATTACTTTATTGCAGATAAATATATATTGTAAAGGTAACAATAAAGGTAAAGTTGCCCCTGTACTTAATTAAACACCACACCATAACGATTTATAGGGGGGCAGGGCTTAGGTTACAACCTGCATATGGAGAGAGCAGGTTTGACCGAAATGTTTGTAAGCATCTACCAAACTACACGACGTCAAATCCCAGAAGACAATACTCTTCAAATTTTAATGATGACTCCAATACCAGATGTAACAGAAACCACTTCAGTAGTGCAGGAAATACAAGCTGAGGGCAAACACACACAGTCTGCCCATTGTGCATCCGTAGGAACTTCCTGCTTTACATCAGCGGGACTCGAACCCTCACGCCAGTGTCTGAGCGTCTTCAGACAGCGCGGTCTGTCTCGCTGTGTGTGTTCCCATGCTGCGGTTACTACAGTGTGCAGTGGAGGATGTAGGACCCTGCCTCATACATTATTATATACTCTTGAGTTTTAAAGTCATTAATTTGTGCTGCTGCTTGCTAATTAAGTCGTAAAGTGGCAGCTACTGTAACGTCACACCCTGAGGCTCGTTTGTCACTTCCATCTCTATCTTTTTCTTCCCCTTCCTTCCAAACTTCGCTGCAGGCACCAAGGAGCAAGTGTGGGGAAGGAAAAAGAGGGTACCGGAGTGAAGACGGGACGGACAGGTTCACTGTTACCACCCGTGCGGTCTGAGACGTGGAATATTGAAGTAAATAATTCCGTGTAGCAGACACTTTCCTGAAATGCTGATAGTTGCTCAGCCACTCAAAATATTTCCCGCCTGTTTTTAGTAACTGCGGTTTTACTACCATGTTTACAAAATCCGTCACTCATCCCTGTCTTGTATCAAAGCGAATGCAGTCCAAACTGTCCACATTTCTTTAAGATTCACTTTAATGGAGCATATTGCCCTCCATCTGCTTCTAGATCCTCCAAGTGTCTCTTCATTTCAGGTTTCCCGAAAAAAAATATTATTGAACTACAATCTGAAATGCAGAATGACTGTGAAGTTAAAATTATATTTAATACAATACACCAGCTCTCGCCTGGAGGGTCTGAGAAAAAACACTAGAAAAGTCAGTCAATATGGAAGGTGTCAGGTCCGAGAATGGAGACAGCAAATCAATATCACAATGTTCTGTAGTGTAATACTATGTAGTGTGGTAAATATGTACGAACATTTCGGAGAAACTTAATACCTACTTCTTCACGGTAGAAATATAATCCACAAGGCGTCACAACCCATAACACTATAATCTTGACGCTCATCGCCTTGTCATTCTCAAATCTCTCAGCGATTAATTCATTTTTCACTTATTTAATGACTTCTTCATCTGCATGATAAAAAGCAGCTAATGGTGAGAATACAGTACATTATAAAACAAAAAGCAACTGTACGTGCTCTTGGCCTGCTTTAAGATACACTTAATGCAGAAAAATATGTACTCGGAGTGGCTGGATAAAATACTGCAGTAACCAGGAAGTCAATTAACTTAAACTCTTACGGTTTCGTTTCAAAATTTCCAATAAATATGTGAGACGAATAGAGCTCTCTTTTGGGATGTGATGCCGTACATTTTGGTAGAAGCATGCCGAGTTCTCAAAAGAACCTGCTGCTTTCATCATTCAGCCTGATCACAGAGACAGCAATTTCCTCTAAAAATCGGCAAATTTCTAGCACACTACATGACGTCACAACGCACAAGCAACTTCATATCCACCGCCGTCAGATACCCAAATATTAATATAACACTTCCTTACTTATCTGCTCATTGACTGTTACATAACACCATGTCAGATGTTGATACTAATGAGCGATTTTGAACAAATGACACGGCGAAGAGCGGTGTATTCTGGGTAGGATATATTCTGAGAGCAGAAATACATCGACTGGTTATAAATCACGTCTCAGATAACAGACATTTGTCTGCTAGGTTATATCATATTTGTTTCAATATTAGACTAACCTCTCTGAAGGTCAAAGATTGAGGGGTCTTTCAGAATAAACTGTTGACGAGAGTTTTTTTTTATGCTGTACGTACCTTGCATTGCATCGTGAGTTTAAGTTAAAACCAACAAATCCACAAGATTATTAGTAAGTATAAGATGTATTTACAACCCGTACATATGTTTCGGCAAATAAATTGCCATCCTCAGGGGGTATTTATCAAAGAACTGTTGACAATAATATTTGGACATAAACAGAGGGACGGCGAGCTGCAGAAAACTACGAAATGAAGAGTATCATACTGGTATTCTTCACAATGAAGAGTATCATGCTGCGTATTCTTCACAATGAAGAGTATCATCTGGTATTCTTCCAGAAGGTATATACTGGTTTCTTCACAATGAAGAGTATCATACTGCGTATTCTTCACAATGAAGAGTATCATGCTGCGTATTCTTCACAATGAAGAGTATCATACTGCGTATTCTTCACAATGAAGAGTATCATGCTGCGTATTCTTCACAATGAAGAGTATCATGCTGCGTATTCTTCACAATGAAGAGTATCATGCTGCGTATTCTTCACAATGAAGAGTATCATGCTGCGTATTCTTCACAATGAAGAGTATCATGCTGCGTATTCTTCACAATGAAGAGTATCATACTGCTATTCTTCACAATGAAGAGTATCATAGTGCGTATTCTTCACTCAATACTATTCGACCACGAACAGTAGAAATGATAATTATTTGGGAAACGTGTAAGAAAGAGAACACTTGAGAGACCTAGATATAGTTAAAAGGATCACTTTAAAAACTTGATCTTAACGAAATTGGGTGGTTGGTGTGTATATTATGCCATAAATACCAACAAAATGCACACTAGTGAAATATTTCACTAGCATTTTGTGGTACTTCTATTATATTATATATATTCAATTAATCATGTAAAGGGGGATCAGGGTTTGGATTGCAATGAATGAGCTTAGATCAGGGGCCAATTCGGGCCTTTTTTTAAAACGACGACAAACTTTCGACTTCCATAAAACTGAGAAAGTTTTTGACCATATGGTTGACTAAGAGGGAGGGAAATTCTCAGAAGCTTAAATTTTTAATACACTGATATTACCTTTACCCAGGCGTATAGGTTAAGTAGGCCTGTCAGTTTTATGTTTTATAAACCATGCAGTTTATAACGCGTCATTAAACAACCAAAATAAACGAACGAATGCATTGAAGTTACGTCATTAAAGCCAATACAACAAATGTCGCGGTCCAGAGGGCACATCCCGAGCACAAAACACGGCCTAGCCACCGTCTATTCTGACGGGAAGCTTACACAATGCCTCCACGTCTAAACCCTCCGTCACCACGTACTAGACGACACAGTATGCTTCCAGAGAACTGCCCTTGCAATTCAGTGCACTATACGACAGTATTATACGTAATTGGCCGCGCCATGGCTCAGGCGGTTAGTCGCCGGCCTCCCACCTAGGTCGATCCATGTGGGATTTGTGGTGGACACTGGCACTTGCACTGGGACAGGTTTTTATCCGAGTACTTCGGTTTTCCCTTGTCAGTTTCATTCCACCGGTGCTGCATTACACGGAAAAACGAAAAAACTAATCATCTTCATCACAGGGTTGCACAATAAGCCTCAAGGTTGCGATGCGTCCGTAGCATCTGCTGCGAGGCCCTTCACCACAAAAAAAAAGTTAATAATCAACCACCTTATGCACTTAATAGAGTACATTCAGAAGCAAGTATAAAATTCCTCCTCCTTTTTTCTAAATAACTCCCTGATGATGGCACCCCGGTGCCGAAACATGTAGGAGTTTTACACTTGCTTCTGAATGTATTTAATTAAGTGCATAATTTAGTTGATGTATTAATTACAAGAATACGCACGGTATGAATAACACAAAAAAGTATAATACATGACTTGATGCGAAGAAGCGTCATTAAATGGAAAACAAATACATTTATAAGCTTAAGCAGGGAGGATAACACCTGCTATTGTGTCATTACATAGTATGGATATGTTATAAAACAGTTATAAATAGTATCAGAAGGTCGCAGCAGTACAAAGGCAGTGGAAGTTAACCTATGTTGAATTCGGTAATGCAGTTAAGACCAATGCCGAAAAACGTTCAAAGCTCATTTCTAGATAGGAGCAGTTCAAACTTTAACTGTCTCAAGTGTTTGGTACCTTAACATATATGTAGTTCTCATTTTCCAACTTTTAAGATTGCTGAAGTTAAGTACCTTTGAAGTTTATTTATATAAGAAAAAATATTGCATCTTCACTTAAATTGATCTATTGATATATTTTATGGTTAAATATTCCCACTCAAACTTCAAAGGTAACAAAACTACTTTCCTCAAGGTTTCTATCTCGGATCACCAAGTTCATTATTTATAAAACACTTATAAGACCGGTGCTCACATACGCTTCAGAGACGTGGCCACTAACAGTAAGAGATATTGGAATGTTGGATACCTTCGAGAGGAAGGTACTTCGTAGAATAATAGGCCCAACTGTGAAGGAGGAAGATGGAGAAGGAGGTACAATAACGAGCTGTACTCCATTTATAAAGATCCACCCATCAGAAGAATAGTAAAATCACTAAGATTGAGATGGGCAGGACATGTGGCACGGATGACGATACAGAGATACCTAAAAAGATATTAAGCGGAAACCCCGGAGGACAAAGAGGGTGTGGTCGACCGAGAACCAAGTGGTTGGATGGAGTTGAGGAAGATCTACGGAAAATGGGATACAGGAATTGGAAAGTACTGGCACAGAATCGAGACAACTGGCGGAAAATCGTTGAAGAGGCCAAGGTTCACAACGGACTGTAGAGCCACGAAAGAAGAAACTTCAAAGGTCTTAATTTATAAATAAATACATAAATATTAAGAGCAGTAAGCTAGTGTTTACTTATCTTCAATAGGTGACTGTTATGTTTTCCTAAGCGAGTTCGAAGTCACATTTTAATTGGATAGTTTGAAGAAAGACCTCATCATTTTGTATTTCTTCCGAAAGCAATTTTTAACCAAACCTAAACATCGTAGACATCACAAAGTTCTTAACTTAATGTGCACGTGAGCTGTTATTATAGAGGCAGGGGGATTTCTTGAACTGTTGCCACAAGTGTCTGCGAACCTCACTTGTTTCTTGCTGTTGACGGGTATATTGCAGTGAGGCTGGCACCCATTGACGTAATTGCAGGCCAAGCATCCTATTAATTATCCACCTCTCGTATTATGGTCCATGTAGTTCAAATGATGGGACTTTAAGCTTACAGACTGAAAGATCCAGTTTTATCTGAACATTCTAATTACCTCAACAAATACAACTGCCAATAAATTATTCGTTATTTTTCAAATTTACAACCATTACATTACGAGGTTATACACTTCACTCCGAAAATTCCTTAACCCAATTTATTAATTCTTATGCCATAAAATACAAAAACCATTATAGCTCAGTGGTATAGTGATTAAGATTCGGGCTGGATAATAGCGAAACCGGGTTCGATTTAAGGCACAGACAACAATCCTTCTCTCCTCCACAGTTTCCAGATCTCTCTAGGTTCCACCCACATTCCTAACCACTAACCATTGAATATTCATGGTGCTTTGATTTTACGTAAAGCGACGGGCACGTGAAGCTGAGATTAAGAATGTATGCTGCACCTCCACTCCCCTCCCCAAGCCACCTTCCCATCCTGGTGCTTATTTAAACAACGGGAAGCTCTGTTTTTGCCTTTCAAACAGAGGCGTATAAAAAGTCAAATACTTCATCATTAACTACAAATATTTTAGGTGAAGGCGGTTAATGCCTTTTTAATTCGGTTTCGCATAGTCTGGAAAAAATTACACGAGTTTCCTTCAACTTGCTACCTTTACTTTCAGGGCAGTATTCTATCGAAACGTCGGTGAATACCTACAAGACTACGCGGCGTCACATTCCAGAAGACAGTAATTTTCATAATCACTACCATGAGAACATCGTTCTTCTTGTTCCTCAGCACCACAGCCCGCGGTGGGCCTTAGCTACCTCGACAATTCGCCTCCACTCTTCCATCCGAGGCTCATCATGACGTTTCGTAATACATTTGTCCCGAGATAGGGTTGTTGGCCCTATGCTCAACCCCCACCCTGGAGGACCGGGTTTGTAATCAGGGTTCCTTCCCCTAGGGAGGCTGGTTTTACCCACCTACAGAGGCCCCTCCCCTTGGTTTTCTCTCAGGGTTTTCCTTCCCTTAGCCCAATGCTCTCGTTTTAAGGCGCCGGAAACTCGCCTTTCGTCCTTCCCTCTCAGCTAACCTCTGAGCCCTCACCTCAGAGCGTATTACCAGGGCCACTACTTGGAGGTGAGAGATAGGACTTGCTGACCCAACCCCGTTACAGGGGGGGGATTTCCTGATATTTAATGGTGTATACCTATGGGTATCGGTATACCCCACCAGGGCCCGAGTCAGCCTTTTGACCCCACCATGAGAACATCAAGTAACGCATTTGCAGATTGCTGTCTGAGAAAAATATCTGATAACTATTGGTACAGGGTGGAGAGAAAGGGGCTGTGGAATAAGAGAGAATAGAAATACATTTTAGTTGAGATTAAATACTATGAAGATTGTGTTTTCTGGGATGTGACTCCGTATATGCTCGTAGAAGTGTACCGACGTTTCAGATGTTTTTGTTCCAAACACTAATTTTCTGATAGATGCTTAGCGAGTTAAGATCGAGATGAGTACAGAAATGTACGTTAAACTTTAGCAGAGAGACTGAGGACAAACACCAACCTCAGTCAGGGTAGAGAGTGTTACGGCCAATTTCTAACGTCGGTATCTTAGGGAAAAACTACGTACGTGGAAAACCTGCCGAATGGCAAGTGGTGTGGCAACATTCCGTGACTGCTGACTGACATATAAGGGTATGCCTACACAGCTCTTGGAATTTATAATTAATGTGCGAAAGGGCAAGAAAAGCGTGAATAGAAACAACGTAGGAAATAATTTGTCCTTTACATAGTCTGTGAATCCCTGCTAATTATCCATGGAATTGTGACAGTTGATTGAATCTCGCTGGTTCGCTTTCCTAAGAACGTAAATTTGTCTTGTTTCGCATAAACTACTGCAGCGCCAGCAGACATGTTGAGTCATTAATCTGCACTAATTTTTAACTCACGAGAGCAAGTGGCGATCGTTTTAAACACATTTTCAAAGTTATTTTCTAATTAACTGGTAACTCGTTGGTTTTATCGACATATATATAGAACAAAGTTGGTTCTTTAGATCCTTCTGTGTTCTCCTTTGCTTTCTTCCCAGTGTTCTGTTTTGATCATAATTACTAGCATTCCATCCATTCCCACCCCGACAACACTTGGCGACTCTCTTGAGCTGGGTGTAGAAGAGGTACTGTGCTAAACGACACAGAGCTACCCTACACTTTTCTCTCTTCTTAACACCACGCTCTAAAGATGTATGGTATAGCACACGTACACTTACACACGTTCTTAACCTTGGCACTAGATAGAGGTAAGCAGTCAGCCTCACGCTATGGCTGTTTAACTCCGAAGGAGTCCCTGATCACATACAATAGGTGGCTAAGTTGGCCGCACAGCCGGTCTGGAAGCGGTGGAGGCAAGAAACAAAGCCCCTTCCCCTGTCGGAATTTGGACGTTTAGTATGGATAATATCGATATGATATAATGGAATATATTCGATATCAATGTATCGATATATTGCTTAATTTGTGCCAGACTACCTCTATATTTAAAAATAAAAAATTTTAGACTGGGAATTTAAAAGCAATAGGCTGCATATTTATGTCCGTTTTGGCGATGGAGAAGGACACTGGCAGCCGCCTGTGCGGCGTCACGTGATCTTATTCCTGGCATCGAAAGGGAAGTTTTAAGCAGTGCACAACAATTTGTAACAAAAACAATGAAAAATGTGATATTGAAAGCAGAAGTTATCTAGACGCTGGAGCAATTGGCATTTTTTTTTAAACCGATAAAGCATTCGATATTGACTTCCCATCTCCAACATCGACATGAAATTTCATATGAACTGTCACCCCTGGTGTTTAATTACTAAGTCGGTTGTATTAGTTATACGGGCTAAATCGGTCTATTAGTCGGTTGGCTAGTCAGTTAATCAGTCACGATTTTATTTTGTGAAGTGCCCCGCAGCAGATGCTACGGACGCACCGCAGCCTTGAGGCTTATTGTGCAACCCTGTGACTAACAGTTTCTTCATTTTTCCGAGTAATGGAGCACCGGTGGAATGAAATTGACTGGGGAAAACCGAAGTACTCTGGGAAAAACCTGTCCCAGTGCCGCTTTGTACACCACAAATCCCACATGGAATGACCCGGGATCGAATACGGGCCTCCGCGATGAGAGGTCGGCGACTAACCGCCTGAGCCATGGCACGGCCACCAGTCATGATTTAGGTTATAAGTTACGTTAGACTACGGTAGGCCACATATTGGCTTTTACTTGTTTAAATTTCTTCATACTCTTTCGACAATATTTGAAGAATTTTGTTCTCTTTCGTTCAGCACACGGTCCGCAACAAGCTACCATGCCATCCACCGCCTAACTAATAACATTATTTGTTGTGTGAGCTGAACACCATCTTCCAATTAGTCTTCGGCTTCAGCTTGGCTGCTGCTGCTACTGCAGCATTTCACACCGCTCGCCGCGCCTCCTGGCAGATAATTAATGTACTCTGATACAAGTTGAACGACGGTGAGCGCACAGATAAGAAAGTAACTCGACGTGGTGACACAGCAGAGAGATTAAGGTGCAGAGGGAGTCTGTTGTATTTAAAGTTTTAAGGACGGAGTTTCTTATGCCCTTTTACTGATCAACGATGGACGTACGAATATTGGAGACTATTTATACCTACATGATGACCACGCTTCGAATTTTGCGAGTACGGACCAAAAACGCCCATTTCTCCCGTCAAAAGTTTATGATTATTGTAGTGGTCAAAAATATTTTACCCTTGTTAAAAAAAAAAGGTACATTATTTTGAACACATAAATCAGTCTTTCTACCAAATAAAGACTAAAATTAATCCAGTACACATCCCCACACCTCAGTTCTCTCATATCCAATTTAATATTATCCTCTCATCAGTGTGTAGGAATAACAAGCGGGTTCTTCCTTTCAGGTTTGTGGCTCAAGTTTTATACGCATTTTCCCTCTCCTCGTTTATGCTACAAGCCCAGGTCATCTAAAACTCCTTTATTTGATCACCCTCATACTATTTACGTAAATATAGAAATTACGAAGCTCCACATTACGCACTTTTATCCACTGAATTGTTACTTTTTCTTTATTATGTGCACATTTTCTCCTGAGCACCCTCTTATCAACACACCTCAGTGTCCTTCTACATTCTTAACTTAACCCGACAAACCAAGTTGAATATCAACATAAAGTAACAGGAAAATTACACTTCGAGCTGTACGATTTTTCACACGAGGCTAGACTCTATAGGACTCTGAACTGAATGGTAAAAGCCATCTTCCAAATTTATTTTAAAATCTTTCAAAATAAGTTTCAATGAAAGAATTTTCTTTATATCGTGATAAGCTATTGCTTTCCATAAGAGGACATTTGGCAAGCTAAGCAACTACAAAATTTGTAAAGATCTTTGACCATGCAGCTAGACCACTTCAAAGACTATAATGGTATTGAGTGATCTGGTAACGGACAAATTGGAAAAGATTTAGAACGAAGCGATCGTGGCCTGATCACGGTACAGACCACAGATCATGAGATGATCCCCGCAGTATGGTAGGCGTGTCTGGCGCTGTGCGGAGGACTCTTGGCTTTAGGGGGGACTACCAGTCTGCTTTTGGTAGAAGCGACATATTGTTGTACTAGTGGACAAAAACTGAAAATATCAAGCATTTCGTGTAGCACGCAGCGAGAAAGTGTGCTGTGCGAATGCACTCAGAATGGATAGTAGCAACTCGTCAATCGCCACGAAATCTTGCGCATGCGCATCTATCGCAGTCCTAGTAGGGATATTCTCCTGGTCTGTGGACCGTATTATCCTGACATTTTTCTGGAAGGACTGAGGACAGACACGAAAATCACGCCATGATAGCCGGCGACACACTCGAGATTCAACTCAAGGATCTCCCGAATGCGATCCCTCTTTGATAGAGCGTTAGTAAGAGGCCAGCAGACGTGTACCGAGCGAGGTACCTCAGGCGGTATGGAAGGTCTCCTTAACGAACATCGGCAGCGAGACACACTATCCTCACTTTTTTCGTGGTTATCCTCAGCCGTTTCAAGCAAAGTCTTGATTTTTTTTTACAATGGCTCGACAGCCCCTTGGGGGCCTAGGCCGCCTCATTTTTCGAGGCTTCACGATCACACTTTAGACACACCACACTCGGTAGGACTCCTCTGGACGAGGGACCAGCTCGTCGTAGAGACCTCTACCTGACAACACACAACACTCACAAGAGACAGACATCCATGCCCCCGGCGGGATTCAAACCCACAATCCCAGTAAGCGAGCGGCCGTAGACCCACGCCTTAGACCGCGCGGCCACTGGGATCGGCAAAGTCTTGAATGCTACCCTAAAATAGGCAGCATCGCTTCCTTTCACATCCTTTACAATTCATCCTACCATTCGACCCTGTAGAGCCCGAGCTGCTAACAGCAGTGTTAAAAACGACGAAGAGGCTGCGTAAAATACGAAACGGTACAGACCTAGGAACCAGCTGGAACAGAACTGTGGGCCTGTCGCGCACATTAAGGGCATCAGCAAGAGCATAGAAGTCCTTGTTCCATTAATTTAACCCAATGTTATGTATGTTATGCCCTTGTTGCTCTAGGGCCGTCTAGCTTACTATTGATTCAACTTCTACAAAGCATCCAGACAGGATCAAAGTCTCACTATTCAAAATTTAATTGCCATCCCTTTTCATTACTTTTATACCGAGTTTCCAGCGATTTGATTCGGCGGTAGGAAGCCGTTTTGTTAAGTTGCCTTCAACTTTGTAACAATCAGAGTTTCTTGATTCGATTCTCAAAATCCCTCTCATCACCTTACCTCATTTATGTCACTTGACTCTGAAGCACACATTGTACCCGTTAAATTAGTATAGTAATTTCTCATTTGCACCTCTATAGAACTCTCTTTCTAATTAAGAAACGAAATTAGAATTCAAACTTCCAGATGCCTATTCTTTTGTGCATCTTTTAACTTAATTTCTTAACTGAATAGCTGCTTCTGGGGAAGTTCCCAATACAGTTTGTGATGAAATAAATTTCAGCTCTAAAAGCTTCATGGCTCTGATAACTGAATCCGTTGCTCTTGTCTTTCCTTTCCCTTCAGAAATTTAGGTGCGATTTGTCTGTTGTCCATGACTTTTACTTTTAGGTCTGAGGTCAGACGAGTCACATTGCTTATTTTTCGTATAATGTTTTTGGGATGAAAAATCAAGGACGATAAACACCTTTAGGCAGTACGCATGTTTCAGGACAGAAATGCATAGAAAGCCTTTTTTTTTGGTGAAGGGCCCCGCAGCAGATGCTACGGACGCACCGCAGCCTTGAGGCTTATTGTGCAACCCTGTGATGAAGAAGATTAGTTTTTTCGTTTTTCCAAGTAATGGAGCACCGGTGGAATGAAACTGACAGGGGAAACACGAAGTACTCGGGGAGAAACCTGTCCCAGTGCCATTTATCCACACAAATCCCACATGGACTGACCCGGGATCGAACACGGACCTCCACGGTGGGAGGCCGGCGACTAACCTCCTGAGCCATGGCACGGCTGACTGAACATAAACTGAAAGGCAATCCTCTCTTTAACTTAAATTCTGCCTAGGACCACATTGGAAAGCCTGATACGCAATTTGTGGTCCGCGGGCCACGAGCTCCGCAACACGGCCTCAAAACTACCAACTTAAGGAGTGTCTGGTGAGAGTGATCGCAGTGTGTAAATACATTGGCCAGAAATGTAAAGCCGTGATTGGGAAAGTTACGTGGGGGTTGAGCATCTAATGGCATTGAATGCTAAGATGTGGTCTTCTAAGATGCTTTGTGGTCGGGGGGTGGGGGAGGGGGTTGAGGGAGAGTGCGGGCGGGCAGTGAGTTTCTCCGAAAGCCCATCATACTGACCTCGTGCAAGACGAAGATGGCATTTGGAGTATGCTACGTCGCTGAGAGAATAGTGAAACAGTTTGTAACTAGCTGACGACTGCTTCCGATTGGTTGGCAGTGCGATTAACTGTGTTTAACATTGGGGTTCTGCTATCTGACACTGAGTCACACAGTGACCTGGTACGTCAGGATTGAGTGTCTGTGGAATGACTGGCGTAATTATTTTATAACAAGCCTTTCTTTCTTTCTTTTCTTTATTTCTTAGTTTGAGCTCTGTCTGCCTACTCATTGTAGGTGTAGAGGGTTTTTCTTGCAACTGATCATACTAAATGACACACACACAGCACACTACACTCGCTAGAACTCCTCTGGACGAGGGATCGGCTCTCCGCAGACACCCCTACCTGACAGGAAACGTCCACAAGACACACATCCATGCAACCGGCAGGTTTGGAACCCGCAATCCCAGCAAGCGAGCGGCCGCAAACCTACATCTTGGACCGCGTGACCACCGGGATCGACTTCTGAGCAAGTCATTGCCTTAATTAGCTACTTAGTAATATTATTCCTTATTAAGAGATTTAGAATTTTTATGTGTTTTAAACTAGTTACTTCCTTACCAAGTTAGGGTTACAGCTTCTTCATTACTTCGTAATTAGGCCTACTTTGGTTACTTAATTTGTACAATTGGTCAGCCTAATAAAATTACTTAAGTACGTGGCAAATTAGTAAGTCACTTTCTTAATTACTAAGTAGGTTAGTCAGCTAATTACCGTGTATCCCGAATGAAGTATAAGCCAGTAAACAATTCGGCATTTCCTGCCTCCAGCTGTGTGTGGAAGCTTGAACGGGCGGACAGCAGAAGATACTGCACAAATTGGAAGCAGCTTGGCTATAATGAAAAGCGATCCAAAGACCATTAAAACGCATTACCCCACTACTCGAGGTACACTGAACCGTGAAAAGGACGGAGAACTTGAGGATGGGTGCAGTGTTCACTCCATGTCTGATTGCAATGCGCTCTTCTTCTGGCCGTGTGCAGTAAACTGGAACACGGGCAAAGATACAGACGTACGGTACTAAAGGTAAAGTGAAAGGAAAAGTTGTGCCTGTGCTTAATTGAATTAAGCACCATGTTGCAAGGTATGTGAGGGATTGGAGGTATACTTACACGTATCTTAACCTCGGCACAAGATGGGGTTAAATGGTCAGCTTCACTCTCCAGTCGCTTCACCAACGAGGAAAAAGACTTTGGAAGGATTTGAATAACTGGCTGGCTGAGTCCCCATGTCGGGCTGGCTGTTTTGGAGAGAGAGAATGGGCCCTGCCGGGATTCGAAATCAGATCCTTCAGCCTTCCAGGCCGTAGCCGACCGACTGAAGTGCCTGGGTCCTTATAAGTTAATTACAAAGCTTACATGAACTATCGGAGCCGTTGTAGCTCAGTGGGCATGTCTGTAGACATTAGGCTACAGGTTTGACGACCGAGAAGTCGGGATTCGATTCCGGTAGGAGTAAGAGATTTTTCCTTCTCCACAGCTTCTACTTATCCAGATCCCTGTGTGGTAAGTAGAGAGCCCTATTTCTTTGGGGTAGATCGGCTAGGGCTTGAATTTGACCACATATCTCCATCTACTGCTGAGATTAAAAATGCATGAAGACACATCTTCGATCCCTCATATATCTTCGCGACGTGATGCCTAATTACGAGCACAAAGGACTTTATCTTGAGGCTACTTAACTTAGTTTGCACTAAGGCACAAGAAAGACTTTCCTTTAATGCAACTATATCGCTGAAGTCTTAACATTTTATCAATGTTGTAATTGTAATAAGTTTATTGATTTCCTTTTGTGAAACATGTGGCTAAAATTAGGAATGTTTGTTCTCCTCAACTTCTATAGTCTAAAGTACTATCGTGAGTAAATTTTTGAACTTCTGTGTAAAATAAATGTTTTATTCTTGTATTTGTGGGAGAGGCTGCTAAAGAAATTTGTATATTTTGTCTCATTTTTTTTCCACTTAAAGATATCTATTGGGGCCATATTTATAAGCAAACTTTGTCTAACATTGCAAGTTCAATGCTTTTATTGTGCATGTTTGCTTTTAACCTAATGCACAAAAACATATCACGCATGAGGTATATTTTTTCACTTACATTTTCGACTGTCGAATTAGACGTTTCCGCGGTCTCATTTCTTCCCTACCCTATAGCGCATTACATAATAGTCCTCTCTCTCTGTTTCTGAACAAGTCAATAAAATATGGTATCCTAAGAAACACAGTGTTTTGTGCTCACGTTATTACAGACCAACTAGGTATCCTTTCCCTCATATTTCTAACAGAAACTACTGACCAAGTAACTCTCAATCCTGTTACTATTCTGCAGGTTTCCTTTTAAAAATTCGGCCTGGAATCCAGATATTCTGAATAAAATGTGTCGTAGGTTCCCTCAGTCTTATTATTATTGTATAAATATATATATAGATAAATTATATACAGATAGATAGAGAGACAGACATATAGATAGAATGATGGATGGATGGATGGATGGATGGACAGATAGACAGAGATAGATAGATATATAGATAGATAGATAGACAGACATATAGATAGATGGATGGATGGATAGATAGACAGATAGAGATAGATAGATAGATAGAGATAGATAGAGAGATAGACAGACATATAGATAGATGGATGGATGGATAGATAGGTAGGTAGGTAGGTAGGAGCAATAGAGAGACCGAGAGAGAGAGGATTTTCCCTTGCCTTTGAAATAAAATTCAACGTCCTTCTGCTGCGCTTTATGACCATGGAAGTGAAAGTTTTTCGTTGGACGCATGCGTTGGAATGAGGGAATCTGCAACACATTTCCGAGACAATTCCGAGAAAAGAAGCTTAAAATCAGGCCACGACCACTTCTTTCCCCTTTCTCTCCGATTCATTATTGACAACCTTACTCTTTGCTAATACGAAATCAGTGTAACAGACAAGGTGTCGTTAAATATTCCCAGCATGAATCTGTTTTAAGAACTACAGAAAGGCGACAGAACATAAGAGTGGTTCACAATATGCAAGGGTCGCAGTTTTATTTCCAGGGGACGCAAGTTTATTCTAAGGGCTCCAACACTTCATATAACTTTGCAGAAAGTTCGTTCCTCCAGTAAGGGCTTATTTCCTTGTGTTATCCTATTATTATTACTGTTATGAATAAAATGCGAACTTATTTTCAGCGTTTCAGACAACAAAATAAGGTTTTGTCGTTATATATTTCCTCAAATAACGAAACCTTTGAGTTCAATTATTATTATTATGTGGAGATCCGCGAAATTTTCTCAAGTTAAGAAGGGGCCTTCATGCTCAAAACATTTCGGAAGTACTGGATTATATCTTACCTACAACTAACTGAAAATTTGATTTGTTTATGGGTTATTGACATAATGTGCAAGAAGCGAAAAGATTTATGTGCGGGCACATCCATCGACATGCTGTATTTATGTGCGGGCACATCCATCGACATGCTGTATTTATGTGCGGGCACATCCATCGACATGCTGTATTTATGTGCGGGCACATCCATCGACATGCTATATTTATGTGCGGGCACATCCATCGACATGCTATATTTATGTGCGGGTACATCCATCGACATGCTATATTTATGTGCGGGCACATCCATCGACATGCTATATTTATGTGCGGGCACATCCATCGACATGCTATATTTATGTGCGGGTACATCCATCGACATGCTATATTTATGTGCGGGCACATCCATCGACATGCTATATTTATGTGCGGGCACATCCATCGACATGCTATATTTATGTGCGGGCACATCCATCGACATGCTATATTTATGTGCGGGCACATCCATCGACATGCTATATTTATGTGCGGGCACATCCATCGACATGCTATATTTATGTGCGGGTACATCCATCGACATGCTATATTTATGTGCGGGTACATCCATCGATGTGCTATATTTATGTGCGGGTACATCCATCGACATGCTATATTTATGTGCGGGCACATCCATCGACATGCTATATTTATGTGCGGGCACATCCATCGACATGCTATATTTATGTGCGGGCACATCCATCGACATGCTATATTTATGTGCGGGCACATAAATCGACATGCTATATTTATGTGCGGGCACATCCATTGACATGCTATATTTATGTGAGGGCACATCCATCGACATGCTATATTTATGTGCGGGCACATCCATCGACATGCTATATTTATGTGCGGGCACATCCATCGACATGCTATATTTATGTGCGGGCACATCCATCGACATGCTATATTTATGTGCGGGCACATAAATCGACATGCTATATTTATGTGCGGGCACATCCATCGACATGCTATATTTATGTGCGGGCACATCCATCGACATGCTATATTTATGTGCGGGCACATCCATCGACATGCTATATTTATGTGCGGGCACATCCATCGACATGCTATATTTATGTGCGGGCACATCCATCGACATGCTATATTTATGTGCGGGCACATCCATCGACATGCTATATTTATGTGCGGGCACATCCATCGACATGCTATATTTATGTGCGGGTACATCCATCGACATGCTATATTTATGTGCGGGTACATCCATCGACGTGCTATATTTATGTGCGGGTACATCCATCGACATGCTATATTTATGTGCGGGCACATCCATCGACATGCTATATTTATGTGCGGGCACATCCATCGACATGCTATATTTATGTGCGGGCACATCCATCGACATGCTATATTTATGTGCGGGCACATAAATCGACATGCTATATTTATGTGCGGGCACATCCATCGACATGCTATATTTATGTGAGGGCACATCCATCGACATGCTATATTTATGTGCGGGCACATCCATCGACATGCTATATTTATGTGCGGGCACATCCATCGACATGCTATATTTATGTGCGGGTACATCCATCGACATGCTATATTTATGTGCGGGTACATCCATCGACATGCTATATTTATGTGCGGGTACATCCATCGACATGCTATATTTATGTGCGGGCACATCCATCGACATGCTATATTCCTTCTACACTGCTGAAAATATTTCAGTTAAATTTTGCATTTGAAGTCTATGCTAACATTTTCTGGACAAACTTAATTTTTAATAACATCTTGTCTTATAAGCCCGAGAAGATTTTCTTGAATTCTCTGCCGTAAAAGCTTCAAAACACAGGCCTATCAATTTCATTTTGGTTCTTTTAATAAAGTTCAGATTGAAATTTGTACAATACATCAATAAAAACAAATTATGCCCGTAATATAAAATATAACTTTCGTTACTGAATACATTTTTTATTTGAAACATTTTCTCTATATGCCCAATACTTAAAGAAATGCAATAAAAACACTGTCGGTGCAGTGCTATTACATTTATAACAGGGAGTTTTTAACAACATCACGGCCAATGAAGCAAATTTGGAAACTTTTCTTTATCATTTGGACCACGACACAGAAATGCTTTTTAACTTAAGGATGAGACGCGCTAAACACAAGGAAAAAAAGAATAAACTCTTTCTTGAACATCTTCTTTCTCTTGTGGGAAGTAACCAAATCAGAAACCTATCGAATCCATTTCAAATGCTTACGAGTTAGTCTTTGTTCTCTTTTAAGAGAGTAAATTGGAAAGAACACCTCCATCTAGGCTTCTGTCAATCTCCTTTATACGCGCCCAATCACGTTCTAAACCCATACTTAGTTTTTTCTTTCCTTTCAAATAAAACCTCAATTAAAAAGAGAACTCTTGAGATTGTATTGGGATGTTAAAGAATGCTTAAGCAATCTATTTCTTCTCCTTCTTCTTCTTCCAACTGGCTTCACTTAACGTGAATTCATGAGCTATACAAATCAAAATGTAAGGAAAATAATCGAAGAGAGGTTTTGTAATGGACCAACTCACCCAACAATAAATCATGTGATCTCTTACACATTCAAGGATTTAATTGGGCGCAAGGAAACAAGGAGAAGCAGGTGTAAAATTTGTCAATAAGTCACATTTCTTACCTTTATAAATTTGTTATTATTAAATTTCCAACCCATGTATCGCTCTTTATAATTTAATATCGGCAGAGATATAACATTCCAGGGATTTTAAAGAAAAGATCCGCCGAAAAGTTTTATAAAAAGATTTCTGGATTATTCTCATTTTTCGTTTTAGTTATTTAGCCTAGGAAATATCACAGAGTGACCTAATAACAAAAATGAAGGCTCAGTGGTAACGTACTGAGTTCCAGTTTAGAGTGTAATAAGAACAATAATAAATTCAGGTTTAATCAGAAAATCTGAAAGTGTACACAAAAAAATTCTAATATAACAACGGTGGTTTAGCTGCCTCGGGAAACGTGCCGAGAGAAAGTGATATACAGATACTTCATCAGTCTGACACGAGATTCGCTAGTGGTGTTGATGGGGTGATGTTATTATACAAATATAACCGGAAACAAGAAAACATTTAAAATTTCTGCACGGAATAAAATAATAGTTTATGATACAAAGTACAGGTGGATTATAAAATTTGAGTTTTCGCAAATGTGAAAATTAATATTACGATCTTGTGGGCTGTGACGGTGCGTGGACGGCTACATTTTGGAGAGCATCGCAATCTCCATCTTCTGAAGACAGAGGCAGTGTGTTGCTCAGAAACATGGGCAGGTGTCTACCAGAGCACACAACCTCACATTCCAGAACAATCTGACCAATTTGAAAGATGAGGAAGATGGTAAGGTGTAAGGTATAAGAGATTTAGGAAGACCTGTAGAGAGATGGACAGACCAATTAGAAACATTTGTAGCAAGGACACCCTGTAACACGTGAAAAGACTACAATTTTTCAGCACGTAACATGGGACTTCAAAACGTTCGGGTTTGAAATACTTCCCTTATAATATGTTATCCGTGCCAGTGTTTTTCAATCTTTTTCGTCTGTGGAACCCTTCTCCAAACTGAGATTTTCACGTACCCCACCCCTGTTTTTGAGTTGGCAATATAGGCAAAGTAAAAAAAGGGGGGGATATAGATCGTAGGGTCTTTTGTTTGCTTGTAGGCAAATAAACTAAGAATAAAAATTCACTGTCGGTGTAATCAATTAGTAAGACATTACAAATTACTGTATGCTAGTTTCTCAGTGTGGCAGATGAGGCTGTTTTGATGAAAAACCAATCAATTTGAAATCTGCTATAATGGGCGAAAGTTGCAGTCTGAAATCTGCCTCAGAGTCCAGCTTATTTTTGTATTTAGTGTTTGTCCTAACGCATCGCGAAAATCCAGACTCACACAGGTAGGTGGTTGGAAACGGTAGCAGTTGTCTAATGTTCTGAAGTTATGCACCTGTTTCTTTCCGAAGTATTCCCTGTCAAAATGTAATGTACTTGCTTTTAAATATTACCTCATATTCATAGTTCAATATTATTATAAAATTAATCGATAAAAATAACTACGACAACATACAAAATGCCCAAACATTTATCAGCGTTTTGCGGAATCCCTTTCATGCCTTCGCTGAAATCCAGGTTTCCGAAGAACCCACTTTGAAAGACACTGATCTATGCTAATTGAATATCTACTTTCAGAAATTGCAGGTAAAAACACACCTTTCGTCCGCTGAACTGAACAACAGCTGGCGTAATTTAAGGCACGGTGACATGCGCTCGTATTAACGCCTTAAAGCAGAGAATTATTGGAATGCACCGCCTGTCTTAGCATTTCAAAGTTCTGCACTTTGCTCAAAATGTGCAGGAATTTCGTATGATTTTCAGAATAAAAAGAACTGACCTATTTCTTTGGAATAAAAACTCAGTATGTTCTCTATGAGATAGGAAATGAATCTTTAGATATTTTAAAAAGAATGTCACAGTTTACAAGCTAGTCATCAGTTTATAATGTCAGTGTCCAGACCTATAAATAAGTCATACAGACCCAGTTTAAAGTAGGCGCACTTAAAGATTCGGAAGCATAAGTATCTTGAAGTGATAAGAGATGTCTTTGCGTTGTTATACAAGCTTCGAGATAAAAACCTTCGCTATGCAAATCTGGAATTAAGCTGGTTGTTAAACTGTCAGCCTTGCAAAAAATTAACATGCTCCATTGACCATACTAACTTATATCTCGAGTAGATATCCCATGTCAATGATCGCCGTAGGTCTATTACAAAATTGTTTGGTTAGCATTTAAATCTTTCTGCTTGCAAGCGGATACAAGAGATTAGGAATTAAAGTGGCGATGAATTGCAAATTGCGGAAGAAGACTTCGGAGCTTGCTAAGTTAACCTTAATCAATTGCAAGTGGTAAAAATAATGGGACGCTTGCAAGAGGCTGTGGAGTTTTAAATCATAGTTTTCAGAATACTGAAATAACATTCCGCATATATGTATTGCTAGCCGCGAGCCCGGTCTTCGTCTGAGATGGCATCGAGTCAAATCTACAAGTATTGTAACAATTAATTCATTAAAAATTCTATGTAACTATTGTTATGAATAACCATTTAAAGCCTAGCGGTTAGTTTATGTACAATCAGGTTTAACATTAACAAATTCTACATTCTGCCAACAGAGTACATTATGCGCTTTGTATGGATCTCATAAAAAACGGCGACTTTTCCTTTTACAACATTAATTGATTGGTTTTTAAAACCGAGATGGGAAGTGTTTACTGCGCGGTACGCACTGGCTCCTTATATAAAGCAGATTGCGTTTCTCCATTAAAAGGTTGAACACCCGATAACTTGTCTACCAACAACTGCACTATTAAAATAAATTGTCACTCAATGGTACTCTACATATGTTTCGGTCACTACGTGACCATCATCAGGGGCATCTATATATATATATATATATATATATGTAAGCACTTCACTACACTCCGTCCACTTTGTGCTTTATTGATGTTGTTATACGCTGAGAGCTGTTGTGTGCACTGCACTTCTATATGGTGTGACGCTGGTGTCTATTGTGATCGTCTTGTGTCAAACTATTGCACTGTCACAATTCCTAAGACTTAGGTAGTCTTGTCGCAGTCGGTGTTCTGCGATGTGGTGAGGTGTGATGGAGCTGATGTTGCACTCGTACGTTATTGGTTGTGAATTGCTGCACCCGATAACATATTCTTAATGCTTTCTTACACATACGTATTACCTCTATTTCTTGACGTGTCGTTCCTGCCAAAGATTGACAGACAGACAGATAGACAGACAGAAAAACACACGCATGCACACACGCAAACACCTAGTCTATTATATGCTCTGAACTAACAGTATTATAGGCCGTGCCATGGCTCAGGCGGTTAGTTGCAGGCCTCTCAACGCGGAGAACCGGGTTCGGTGGCCGATCCCAGTGGCCGTGCGGTCTAAGGCGTGGGTCTTCGGCCGCTCGCTTACTAGGATTGTGGGTTCGAATCCCACCGGGGCATGGATGTTTGTGTTGTGCTAGATGTATGGACGATAGCATGAAACATAAGGTGACATGCAGGACAAAAAGGACTTCAACAGTACAAATGGATCAAAGGGGAAAACCAGGAATTAATAAAAAAAAAAAAAAAATCCCGGGTCGGTCTATGTGGAATTTGTGGTGGACAAAGTAGCACTGGGACAGGTTTTTCCCCAAGTACTTCGGTTTTCCCCTGTCAATTTCATTCCGCCGGTGCTCCATTAGTTGGAAAAATGAAAAAACTGATCTTCATCACCGGGTAGCACAATAAGCCTTAAGGCTGCGGTGCGTCCGTTGCATCTGCTGCGGGACCCTTCTCCACAAAAAACAATATTATATCTATTGTTATATCATAATAACGCTAGACTTGGTTGCTAAGAGACTTTAATAGTGCGCCGTTATAGGTGGTTTCTGCTGTACATCCACGGTTATCCTAAGAGTCTAACGGCACTTGACACGAACAGACCAATTTTATTACGACACAGGCAATCATTCTCGATGAGCAACTGTTTCTTCTGCCTCAGTGCACACCACACAGAGAAAACAGCAATGACTACCATGGCAACCAAACGACCAATACAGGAAAGAAACGAACGAAAAACCAAGGAATGAACCAAATTATATATATATATATATATAGAGAGAGAGAGAGACAGCGAGAGAGAGAGGTTACAAAACGCGTTAGCTCAGCCAGTATGATGACTGGACTATGGGCTGGACAGTCAAAATATAGGGGTTCGACCAGGCGAGGGAAAGATATTTTTTCTCCGTAGAATGAAGAACAAATTTTGGGCTCACGCAGCCTCTTAGGCAAGGAGTGCAGGGGCTCTTTCCCATGGGGCAAAGCGGCTGGTCCGTGAAGCTAACCACTCACCTCCACCTAGAATTGACCTTAAAAATCCATGAAACTATAAACTGTATCCTCTCCAGTCTTAGACAGTGATTGAGGCAGCAGGTTACCCTGAAACGTCGAGTCGTTGCTACAAGACTACACGTCGTCACACTCCAGAAGAAAAAACTCGTCAAAGTGCTCGTTAGTTTGTGACTTCATTGCTGCTGAAGACTAAGGCCACTCTTGTGCGCTGACAGTACAATTCAGTTATATCTGCGGCTGGCTGTGGCTCATCCACTGGCTACATTGCGACGATGAAGCAATATGTACTGGGAGAGCATGACGGCCAGAAATTAAGTTGGAATTATTTATGTCACTCAATTTCAGAGCGACAGGCGACTATTAATCTCCGTTAGGGCGACAGAGAGGGCAGATGCGCCGGTTAAACGAGGTGACACTTCTGCGCACTCGAAGTAATTCACAAACAGAAAAGACCGCACAAAACAAAGTTTATTTCTTAACTGAACCTGTTTACATTTTCCTCGAGAAATAAACACAAAAATATACGAATTACACTGAAAACAGAGGTAAGGCTCCATGCATTTTAGAAAATAAGGAATGCGAAAGGATCATAACAAAACAGTTCCGATCGGTTCACGGCGACATTCTGGTAGGTATATTATTAGAGTAACAATATCGGACATCGGTAATCCGCAAGGGAGTGCATACAAAATCCCAGCAGCATATCTGGGATTTTCGTCACTTGGGGCGAGTAATCACAATGGCCTTTCCTAACAGAAATTACGAAATTTAAAATAACACAATCACTTATTAAACTTCCTTCTATGTTGTACAATGCTTTAAAATTTGTTGAGAACAAAAGATCAATTTTTAATATTAATTAAAATATATATGTTGCCACCTCTTGGTCTCTGCCGCCCGGGGCCACCGCACCACTTCCTCCTCCACCCCCCCTCCAGCTACGTCCGTGCAACTTCCGTAAGGATTCCGAAAGCTCCTGATTGTTCCGAGAAACTGTGGTGAACATGTTAATAATTTTAAGTAGAAACTGGTTAAGTTCGTTACCAGGGCTGCGATGTTTTCTAAGGTTATTATCGTTAAATTCCGGGATAGCTCAGTCGGTATAGCGACTCGCTACGGGCTGGAGGGTCCGGGGATCAAATCCCGGTGGGGGCGAAATTTTCCTCACCCGTCCAGACCGGCACTGGGACCCTGCCAGCTTCCTATACAATGGGTACCGGGTCTTTCCTAGGTGTAAAGCGGCCAGGACGTGGCATGCAAACCTACATGCTTACTTTCCCACCGCGAAAACAAATGATACACCGACAATACAAATACAGAGAGTCTTACAGGAAACGAACAACAATACACTTTCCAAATGGTATAAATGGGCCAGGCACACAGAAGTAAACTTGCTGCTAGGTAGAAGGATGGAAAGTAAATTGTGTTCATTCTTTCCATGACCCGACTTTAGCGAGGAACGTAGGGGCTTCGTGTGAGTTAACTTCCTCTTACCAGCACCGTATCACACGTTTTCAGCCTGTGTGGTGGACATAAGTAAGAACACTGGGATCTTAGAAGCGCACCTAAAGACACTGTTAGTCCTAATCACCTGAGCCACAAGGTAGGTCTATAATATCAAATGACATGAGCCATTTTAGCACGTCGTTCCTTATAAAATATGAATGTCGCATAAATGAGTACAGCGTAAACCTGGTCCCGCTTACAAATTGACGCCATGTAATTGCATATTAAATCCGACCCCACAAGCCGCATGCTAATTAATGATGCGTTTACCACCCCCTAGATGGCACTAGTAGTGTTATAAGTGGGTGACGTCATCCTCACCACTAGCAAACTATTATATGGGGCCAGCTTATTCGTGCAACAATAGTGTAAAGTTTCGTAAAAGTTATTCGAGTCATGCTTTTGAAATTGGACCGCTTTTCATCTGCACTCCGAACTTGGAGGTGAAAGGGGTCGGCACTTCGGCCTACTACTCTGCAGATCGTAGGTTCGAATTTCGACCCGAAGAAAGGTTGGTCTGAGGATAATTGAGATCTGAAAAAGGCCGTCTATCCTAATTCTGTATTGGTATTTTGTGCCACGATCGCTTCTTTCCACATAGGCCTACTTGATAATCACTCGCAATCATTTTACCATTCGATGCATTAGGCCATTAGCCCAGGGGGGGGGGGGTCCAATATTTTAAGTCATGAGCCACATGATCAGAAATACGGGCCGCTTGACTTTTTATGTATAACACAGGTGAAGTAGAGTCTGTTAGTTAGTTCTTCTAAAGTATGGACTTTTAGCAATAATAGAAAATCAGTGCAAATTGCAATAAATTTATTTTGTACAACATCCATTGCTACCGGCCTTGTGTTATAATGGATGAATTCTCAATACGTTAATGACATTAATGGTGCTTTAACACACAGAGCTAATTTATGCTTTATAATTAGGAACATTTGTGCTACCTGTCTCAGGTTTGCAGCATCACGGGTCTAGGCCTGTTGCTTGTTGTGTGCCTCGCTATCAACCTACAATAACCACCGCTGTACAAGGTCGTTTAATAATGAGTAGGGCAAGGATGTTTATGACATGTCATATTTTTTTCCTTGCCATTATTATCATTATAAAGTTATTTTCAGTACGTTTTAGCTTACTCTGATTAAAATTATATAGGTTTTATTGTGCATATAATTGCATATTTCGGCCTTTTTTAGGATTTGGTCATATTTCGACCATTTAAGGGCATATATTATCGTATGTTATGCATTTTGTTCCTTTCAAACCAAAGTTTGTGAAAATTATATGCCAAGCGGAAGTTACTCATTTTCTGACCTGGCAAGAAATATCTTTCTGCTAGAGTTACGGTTCATTTACAAACAAAGAATTGGGGATAGATAAGCTACTATATAAGCGATATATTTTGGAGTCCAGCTTTTGTGTACAGTATGACCGGAATTACATCAGGTTTCGTCCAATTAAGATATTAATAACAGGATACCTCGAAAGAAAATGCAGCCCATGGCACGGTAGGTGACAACGTGTTTGCAAAACTACAAAGTGTACTCCATCGAAATGAAGGATATTCAACAATCTGCAAGATTAGTGACATTCTTAGTGATGAGCAGGCAACATTCGAGGAAGACGACACAGAACTTAGTAGCAATGATTTCACATATTTCAAACATGCCCCAGTTACTTCCTGTGATGTGGAAAGGAGTTTTTCCCGTCATAAAACGATGTTAAGTGACAATCGGAGATAATTTTTGTTTGAAAACTTCACAATGTGTGTAATGTGTACTGTAATTGAGAACGACAGTGACGACTGAACATGATACGCTAGGTCCCATTATCTATAATTTATTTTTCTGTAACCAATTAGTATGGAAACAAATTATATGATCAGTAAATAAAGTGGAATGTTATTCATTTGAAATATTGTGTTGAATGTTTCTTACGTAGTCAGTACAATTTAGCCTTATACTAAAGTAAAGTGCTATAAACGAGGCCAAGTTTATTTTTAGGTTACACCTTGATATTTGAGAATCAGTCAGTCAGATTTTTTTATAAAACAGCTCGATGGTTTTTTACATTATGATTGGAGATTGTAGGTCATATTTTGAAATTTTTAGGTCATATTTTGTAATTTTAAATGTTTTAAATGCTTGCATATTTGCATGATTTTTAGGTCATAAACATCCTTGCCCTAATAATGAGATTTAGAGATTTTCACTCTAAGAGAAGAACAATTATTTAGGACAAGCGCTACATACTATGGTGGTGTGGGTTATGCATAACAATCTTTCAAAGCAAATTACTGCCTCAGTCTTCATTCTAAACTGTCATAACTAGGTAAACCACACAACATGTATCCTCGCCGCTGCAGAAATGTCAACTCAAACATCTAAAATGTGAAGAAAAGAAAGAAATGACGAGAATATTTGGATATGGAAAAGAAGGAGAAGGAGAAAGATGGAAATACTAAAATTTACAGTCAGATAAAATCAGACAAATATATTAATTTTAGTCAAGTTTGCGTCTTACGAACTTTTTCTTCTGCTATTTTTGAATACTTGTATATTACTGCAGGGGCACGCGGTGGCGCAGTTGGCGCACTGTTCTACAAGCCGGAAGGTTGCGGGTTCGATTCCCGATGGTGTCATTGGAATTTTTCATTGACATAATCCTTCCGGCCTCACTATGACCCTGGGGTCGACTCAGCTTCTAACAGAAATGAGTACCAGGAACATTTCCTGGGAGGTAAAGGCGGCCGGTGCGTAGGGCTGACAACCTTACCGCCTTCATTTGCCGATTGTCTAGAAATCTGGGAGCCTCAACCTACTGGAACCCTAAGGGTCTGTCCAGGCCTGTAATGGGATTGCTTTACCTTTGCTTTTTGTATATTACTGCACAATTATCGCATAGATTAGGCCTATATACATTACTGTATTATAAATAACTGTAATTGATTTGTTTAAATAATAAATTAAAATCATGAGGGACTACAACGTCAACCTCAAATAAAATTATCTGTAAAACTGCAGACCTACGGCCGGATTCAGTAGCCAACCAATTTTGTCTGCTGCCCCAGGGCTATATCACAAATCTGTCTACATTATTTATCTACTTTCTTAAGTTAAAAAATGTCGGTATTTAAGCTGTAGCTATAGTGCTTAAACAGTTAATCTTACAAGAATAACAACACGTAGGGGTGAGCTCAGCTGGAGTGTAGAAGTGGCAGTTTTAGGCAGTCTACCGGAGCGACAGTATCCTACTGCTAGAGCATGGAAAAAGGAAAAAAAAATTGTTAACACAGTTAAATGTTTGTATAATGTTCAGATATTCTGTTACTGCCAGCACTGGATGACGACACTGCCACAGCAAAGTTACTTATGTATAAATTGTTAACACAGCTAAATGTTTGTATAATGTTCAGATATTCTTTTACTGCCAGCACTGGATGACGACACTGCCACAGCAAAGTTACTTATGTATAAATTGTTAACACAGCTAAATGTTTGTATAATGTTCAGATATTCTGTTACTGCCAGCACTGGATGACGACACTGCCACAGCAAAGTTACTTATGTATAAATTGTTAACACAGCTAAATGTTTGTATAATGTTCAGATATTCTGTTTACTGCCAGCACTGGATGACGACACTGCCACAGCAAAGTTACTTATGTATAAATTGTTAACACAGCTAAATGTTTGTATAATGTTCAGATATTCTTTTACTGCCAGCACTGGATGACGACACTGCCACAGCAAAGTTACTTATGTATAAATTGTTAACACAGCTAAATGTTTGTATAATGTTCAGATATTCTGTTACTGCCAGCACTGGATGACGACACTGCCACAGCAAAGTTACTTATGTATAAATTGTTAACACAGCTAAATGTTTGTATAATGTTCAGATATTCTGTTACTGCCAGCACTGGATGACGACACTGCCACAGCAAAGTTACTTATGTATAAATTGTTAACACAGCTAAATGTTTGTATAATGTTCAGATATTCTTTTACTGCCAGCACTGGATGACGACACTGCCACAGCAAAGTTACTTATGTATAAATTGTTAACACAGCTAAATGTTTGTATAATGTTCAGATATTCTTTATTGCCAGCACTGGATGACGACACTGCCACAGCAAAGTTACTTATGTATAAATTGTTAACACAGCTAAATGTTTGTATAATGTTCAGATATTCTTTTATTGCCAGCACTGGATGACGACACTGCCACAGCAAAGTTATTTATGTATAAATTGTTAACACAGCTAAATGTTTGTATAATGTTCAGATATTCTGTTTACTGCCAGCACTGGATGACGACACTGCCACAGCAAAGTTACTTATGTATAAATTGTTAACACAGCTAAATGTTTGTATAATGTTCAGATATTCTGTTACTGCCAGCACTGGATGACGACACTGCCACAGCAAAGTTACTTATGTATAAATTGTTAACACAGCTAAATGTTTGTATAATGTTCAGATATTCTTTTACTGCCAGCACTGGATGACGACACTGCCACAGCAAAGTTACTTATGTATAAATTGTTAACACAGCTAAATGTTTGTATAATGTTCAGATATTCTTTATTGCCAGCACTGGATGACGACACTGCCACAGCAAAGTTACTTATGTATAAATTGTTAACACAGCTAAATGTTTGTATAATGTTCAGATATTCTTTATTGCCAGCACTGGATGACGACACTGCCACAGCAAAGTTACTATGTATAAATTGTTAACACAGCTAAATGTTTGTATAATGTTCAGATATTCTGTTACTGCCAGCACTGGATGACGACACTGCCACAGCAAAGTTACTTATGTATAAATTGTTAACACAGCTAAATGTTTGTATAATGTTCAGATATTCTTTATTGCCAGCACTGGATGACGACACTGCCACAGCAAAGTTACTTATGTATAAATTGTTAACACAGCTAAATGTTTGTATAATGTTCAGATATTCTGTTACTGCCAGCACTGGATGACGACACTGCCACAGCAAAGTTACTATGTATAAATTGTTAACACAGCTAAATGTTTGTATAATGTTCAGATATTCTGTTACTGCCAGCACTGGATGACGACACTGCCACAGCAAAGTTACTATGTATAAATTGTTAACACAGCTAAATGTTTGTATAATGTTCAGATATTCTGTTACTGCCAGCACTGGATGACGACACTGCCACAGCAAAGTTACTATGTATAAATCATATGCTAGATGTGAACGAGAAATCTTCATAACATTCCACAACTACAACGTGCTCTCGATTATCCATGGCGGATTATCCGTGCATGATTATCAGTTGCTAATGACTAATGACGAAGGTGGGGTAAAGCGTGATTTAGCGCTGACTGCTCGAACAAAATCCTCAGTACAAAAAAAAATCACGGACAAGTTACGTCAACAGTAAGCGTAAGCTATGTAATATGTATTAACTAACTCCATGGAGCAGAGTCCTTGAGAAGCTAACAGGTCGTCAGCTAGTCAAGAAATTCCCCGCGTTTTATGGAACCCGAAGGTTCATTACCGCACTCACAACAGCCCGCCACCTGTCCCTATCCCGAGCCATATCAATCCAGTCCATGCCCCCCATCCCACTTCTTGAAGATCCATTTTAATATTATCCTCCCATCTACGCCTGGGTCTTCCAAGTGGTCTCCTTCCCTCAGGTCTCCGCACCAATATCCTGTATGCACCTCTCCCCTCGCCCTATGTATGTATTACGTTTACAATAAATAATTTACAGTTCTAGTGTTTGTTCGTGGCTCAATAAAGTAACTTAATTATATGTTTTGGATTATCGTGTCTGTCAATTATCCGAGCACCCCCTTCCTACCATTACCCCGAATCGTCGACAGTGCACTGCAGTTGGCATGGACGCCATGAAAGGTGCAGCAAATGTTGAGGTTCGTTAGAAAAAGCTAACGTCATTATCCAGTGATCGAGATAGGTGTAAGTTCTGCTTAATGGATCCAAATGGGTAAGTGGATACCCCTCCGCCCAATATTTCACGCGACAACCGAAGAAGTTTCACCTGGCAAAACCTTGCCCTTTGTTCAGTACATCAAGCGACGAACTTCGTCCAGAAAGTCAGTAACATAAAGTAAAATTGCTCTTGTTCCACTCTTATTCTCACAAAGGGATGGTGCATTATCAAGGCTTTTCTGAGTGGAAAATTTGCTGTTATTGCGTTCATGCATGCACTATTAGATATATCACGGCACGTTAGCTATAAAGTGATAGAACAATTTATTTATTAGAATTAATAGTAGTAGCCAGCTCGTCCTAAAGCCTATTGCCGTGAGCGAGAGGCGGGGTGGTGGTGATGTATCACTACAGAACCAGTTTCCGAAAGTCGTCACAAGGGGTTTATGATGGATGCAGTGTGCACTGCCACAGAGGGGCCATGCAATTTGAAAGTTAATGATATTTTGGAAGGTAATGCTTTATTCGACACTGTTGTGAGTTGGTGTAAAAGTATGGCGGTATGCATTAGTAATTGTAATATGTATTTGTTTGTGGTTTATTTAACAACGCTGCCTATACAGCGTCGAATGTTGGGGTTACTTTGTGAAGCTGAGGTATTTTATTTATTTGTGGATTATTTGACGACGCGGTCAGGAGACCAGTTTAGCGATAAATGGTGGGATGCTTAGAGAATAATGAACGGGGAAGAGTGTGGAAGGAGGCAGCCATGACGTAATTTGACCTACTACAGCGACACTTGTTGGGAGGGACAAGAAACTCGCACGTAAAACCTCAATAAGGATGTGCGATGTCCTCGCTGACATTCCGAACAGACACTTCCTCAATATAAGTTATGGCTTAAGTCAACCTGCCGTAATATGCAGTCCTGCATGGATAGTAGACAAGTAGGTTAATTTGTAGGTCACCATGGCATTTTATTTTTCCAACGGCTCGACAGCCCCTTGGGGGCCTAGGCCGCCTCATTTTTCGAGGATTCACGATCACACTTTTAGACACACCACACCCGGTAGGACTCCTCTGGACGAGTGATCAGCCCGTCGCAGAGACCTCTACCTGACAACACACAACACTCACAACAGACAGACATCCATTCCCCCGCCGAGATTCGAACCCACAATCCCAGCAGGCGAGCGGCCGTAGACCGACGCCTTAGACCGCGCGGCCACTGGGATCGGCAACCATGGCATACCCTTGATAAATAATTATGTTGTCGACAATGGATAAATTTTTCCGCCATCTTTAAAATGTAAGGAAGTCCCTTTGTTTAATGAAGCACCACGCAGTGAAGACGCATGAGAAAGTGGATGTATAGACACCTAAATCTGGCACTACATAGTGGTGAATGGTAAGCTTAACGTTCCGGCCGCTTTACCTGAGGATGTCAAACCATGATGGGAGGCTGGGTGGACTCCAGAGTTGTTTTGGACCCTGTGGAAAACAGAAAGACCTCTCTCGCCCCGACTCCTCAGGCGTCCAAACAGCAAGTTATTCACACTGACTGGAATGTCTTGGCCCCCTTTCTGTCCTTTTCTGGTATTGTAAATGAATGACTGCAATTTTGAGTTATGGGATCTCTAATGGTTGTTTAATAATATGTGTCTTTTGTCAAATCTCTTTGTTTCTTCAAAGAAAGGACCAAAGGTCCAAAGCAGCAGGCATAATTCGTATTCAGGAAATCACAAATTACACACCAACGAAATGCACTATATTTTCACTTTTTATTCTTTAACCCCTACATATGTTTCAGCCCTTACAAGGCCATCTTCAGGGGGCTCGTAATCTACATTTACTTTACATCCACTGTTGTCTGCTATTATGTTTTTATATCACATAGTCAATTTGTGATTTGTTAAAAAATTCACGGTGAAGATGATATAAAAAATCGTATTCAGGAGTCTGCGATTTCTAGTCTCGGACCCCTGGCCACAAATCCGTGTTGAATTATTTCGTGATTTTATTCAGTAGGCCTACTTCAAGCCAAATTATGATATTGTAACAGATATATCTTAAAACAGAAGCTGCTGTCACATTTTCACGAAAATTTGGAAGTACTGACAAATTATAATAAAGTTTCTGAGTGTGACATTATGTGGAAACCCTTACATTGGTTCTCGAAGTATTACAGACATTGCGAAACTGACATAATTTTACAAATTCCTATTACAAAGGCACCAAAAACCTAAATCATCATATTTGGTGTCCCGACCGGTGTTCGAAACAGGTACCTTCCAAACACAAGTCAGTAAGATATTTACTTCTTGCTAGGTAGCTGCTGTATCAGTCTCTTCGTCCCTGCCCATGCACAACGTTAAGAGTCCACAGATAGGTCACAGGGCACGCGAGGACATGCCGCGTTCCTGTCGGGATGCGAACACCTGTCGTCCAGCTCGTAGCCTTCATTTATTTGCTGAGCTTCTTCGGTTTATGGGTTTGTTAAGATCTTTCTTTTGACACTGACACTACAGGGATCGATCTACTGGTCTCGCTCTTTCCGAATGTGTGTCCCTAGCGGCCACTGTATTGTGCTGGTTCTTTGTCGGACATGATCACGAGGGACTTAGGGACTAGGGATGTGTGTGTGTGTGCGTGTGTACGTGTGTACGTTTGTGTGTGTACGCGTGTGTGTGGAGGGAATGAACCTCTAATTTCAATGTGTCAATATCGCTGGAGCAAACGACTTGTTGGTTTGGGGTGATGATATACACATCTCTAGGGACACAGGGTCCTCTCCAGAGAGCCAAAACGCGCGCAGACACTCGGGGGAAAAAGCAGAATTCAAGCCATGTTTTGTACAACTGATAGCCGTTCATTCTTTTAATTCTCTTCTTAACAGACGGTCATATTTCCCTTCATATTGATAGTCAGGCCGCACAAAAAGGGAGATCAGCACATCGCTAACAATATTGTATGAATGCATCATCCATTAGGCGATCAGCAGATGATGACATTCTACGCATATGAGACCTCAACACATTAATTTTCCGCCCTCCTCTGACTAGGATTTATGCGTGCTACGTGACCACAAATCTTGAGAAGTATCCTGCAACTCTTCGTAGAATATCAGTCATCAGTTATTTGCAACTGAAAGCTACTGCTGACTATTAGCGTGACACAGTAAAGCTGGCTCCGTCTCTAGACAGCAGCTGATAGACAAACCTGGCACCCACTTTGCTGCAGGCACCAAGTGATGTCAGCTGTAAGTACAGTCTCTATCAGTAAGTATCCAACGTACTACTGTATCTGTTTGTAACTCCTACCACCAGAAATAACAGCTTATTTTCTCGAATATTGTCACTAGGGGTAGTCATAATAAAGTGGGTAGCTTTAGGGAGAGGGGGGGGGGGGCAGGCAGGGGTTACGTCATGGACCGGAAACTACCTTAACAGTTTTCGTGGTATTCCCCAGTCTCTCCAGGCAAATACCTGGATAATACCTGAAATTAGACCACAACCGCTTCCTCCACACCCTTCCATTCCATCCATTATTTACTAATCCATCCATTATTTGACCTTTTAAAGCCTGTAATATTGGAAACAAAAACAAAATTCTCCGATTCCATTTGGCCATTATTCAATAGCAAACTTAGGGCAGAAATTCCCCGCGTATTGAGGAGTACCTTAGGTCTTAAGATTAACGATTCCTTACATTTCATTTATGACTGTCATACAGGTTTATCTAAAGAGTGAAATAGTTTTATCCTGATGAAAATAAAGTGGTTTGTGTGCTAACTTTATCAAGACCATTCAAGCTATGTGAGCCCACATTTACCCTCGTGATGTCTTACAGATCACTCAAAAAGACATATTTCCATAACACTCACCCTAACTGCAGAGATGACGTCACTTTCCTGGAACAACAGAAAAAATGTACATTGTTAATTCACCCAATAGCTTTTGCAGAATTTGAATTATCTAATGTCTATGAACGATGAGTAGGCAGGCCTACGTGTAACTTCACTGGGGCTCGCAGATTACACATAGGCTACCTATTTCCATTGTAGTAATACTTCACAGCACCGAAGCACAAATCTCATTTTTTATTTGACACACGCCTTAGACCGCGCGGCCACTGAAAGAGGCCTATACGTGAAGGAATTGGGAAGGAGTAGGTTCTAGATCTGGAGTGTTTGAATAAGTAATAGAAAACTTTCAACAAATGCACTCTGATTATCATATAAGAGTGCATTTGTTGGTTGAGAGTTTTGTGTTTGATTTATGATAATGCACGGTATGAATAATACAAAAAATAATAGAAAACTCTTGCTTCTTGAATGACAAAGATAGATTCCAGACAGCTATTTGTTATCTTTTCCTCTTTCTCATGTTTGATTAAACTACGAGGGCTGTCCAAAAAGTATCCGACTATATTTTTTCCCGCGGTAAGTAATGGCGAAAGGGTGGGGAAACTGAGCGTAGTGGTAGAAGGGACTTTCATGCGCATGCGTGATTTTTTGCTGCCTCGCAACACCGCCGGATGCGTCTGTCGCTGCCAGATAGCGAAGTGGTGTAACACGTGTTCGTCGCATTCTCGTTTCGCTCAAGATGACAGAATGTTTGGAGCAGCGATACTGCATCAAGTTTTGTCAGAAACTTGGGGATACCCAAGCAGAAACAATCCGCAAAATTCAGCAGGCTTTCGGTGATGATGCAATGGGAGTCACTCAAATTAAAGAGTGGTTCAACCGCTTTAAAGATGGCCGCATGTCGGCGGACAGTGACCAGCGTTCCGGGAGACCGTCAACGAGCCGAAATGCTGATGTCATTGACAAAGTGCGGACATTGATCATGGAGGACCGTCGTTTGACCGTCCGGGAAATTGCTGATGAGGTTGGGATCAGCAGACGTTCCGCAAACACGATTTTAACTGTGGATGTGGGCATGCGAAGAGTGGCGGCAAAATTTGTGCCCAAGCTGCTTTCGCCGGAGCAGCAACAACTCCGCCTTGAGGTCGCGCAGGACATGCTGGAGTGCGCCAACAGGGATCCTGAGTTCCTGAAGACTGTGATCACTGGTGACGAGTCGTGGGTGTACGGATATGACCCGGAAACCAAGGTCCAGTCGTCACAATGGAAGCATCCAACATCCCCGAGGCCCAAAAAAGCACGACACGTTCGGAGCAATGTGAAGGTGATACTGACTGTTTTCTTCGATTACCGGGGTGTTGTGCATCATGAGTACGCACCACTAGGCCAAACTGTTAATAAGGAGTACTACCAAGATGTCCTCCGTCATCTTCGTGATGCAGTTCGGTGCAAGAGACCGGAGCTGTGGGACGCACGCAACTGGCAGCTGCATCATGACAATGCCCCAGCTCATTCATCACACCTGATCCTGACTAAGCACGGCATTCCGCAGGTTCGCCAGGCTCCCTACTCTCCTGACGTGGCTCCTTGTGATTTCTGGCTGTTCCCGAGATTGAAGACACCGCTAAAAGGCGCCCGTTTTGACAGCCGCGAGGATATCATACAGAACGCGACGGCGCAGCTGCACACCATTCCAAAACAAGCCTTCCAGAATTGCTTCCAGCGATGGAAGGACCGCTGGGCTAAGTGTGTGGAGTCACAAGGGGCCTACTTTGAAGGGGATTAGGTATTGTAACCACCCAGATACAGAACTTTTTTTTCCCGGCCCAAGGTCGGATACTTTTTGGACAGACCTCGTATTTAATTTAAAAAAAAGTGGCCAGTGTTCAGACAATTTCAGCACCAGGTTTTTACAAGAGACAGATTTTCCTGCAACTGCACGAAGGCTTGCTCAAAAAGGGGATTTAAAGTACTTTCGTGGATGAAACTGGAACTGGAGGAATGGCTGACTGAATTCTTTCTTGCTGATGGGTCCAGAGCTGAGAGCAGCTAATATCGAGGGGCGGCGAAAGAAGAAACGATTATCTGATTCACTACTCTGAATAAGTTCAAGAGTTCTCTTACACGTCTTGAGTTTGAACTTGGACGGACGCGGCATCTTTATTGGCATATCCGGGAGAGACTCCGAGAAGACAACGTTTTTCCGCAGTCCAAAATACCTGAAACTGTCCTTTCTGCAGACATTTTGCTTACTGCTTATTACATTAAACATTTTAAATATATCTCTGAATTTTCAGGCGTTTTGACGATTTTCGTATTGAATTACAAAAAAAGTTGCAAAAAGTGCAGCGTCTCTCCCGGATATTCTATTTGCCAGTCACAACACATAACCTACATTTCTAGACCTAGACGGAACCAGTCTCACCATCCACGGTCGTATAAAACTTTACGTTCATACAGCACATTGTCTTAAATACAGACAATTAGTGTAACTTGGTTCCGCACAGTTTGTACTTTACATGAGTGACTTCTGGATTTAAGATAAAAGTAGTTTTATTAATGAGGACTATTTTAACCCCTTACCATACGAAAGAGCAAATTAATCAATCAAATTATAAGAAATAAAACAGGCATGTTATAACTGAAATCGTCTATACCATAACGTCGTGTAGTCGTATAGCAATTAAAATGTATACACCAGACTGCACGATGTCACGTCTTATAAGATAGCATGTATCATAGTCACATCCGCGAGAAAGTTAAATTATTATTATTATTATTATTATTATTATTATTATTATTATTATATTCGCCCTGAATATCTTCATTTAATTTCTTACAGTTCTGTTCTGATAAGACGTCTACAGGGTTGGCTACAGTAGACCCACTCTTCAGTGTTCCTGAAGTTCTGAACCACTACTCAGATGGGTCCTGTTGATCAACAGGACCCATCTGAGTAGGCATCGCCTGAAGACGGAAGAAGAGCCATCTTCCGGAACGTTGTGATTTTTATGTTTTTATATTTTATCCAAGACGATGGACAAAGTCCAAAAGACAAGCGGTTCTCAATGCCATATACCATCGTCAGAACCTTTTAGAATTCACTAACTGAAGATTCAGCGAACATACGGAGCCTATAGCCTAATTACACGAGGCAGTACCAAGACATTGAGCTGTTCACCACAAGTACACTGCTGTCTCTCTGTCTCCCTCTCTGCACAACCACAAAACCACGGAAGAGATAACAAAATCACTCTCTCACTCTCTCTCCCTCCTCTTAACCCACTCACAAAAATTTCACTTCCGATTTCCGGGCTTCCTAAAAATCAACCAATCCTATTACACTATTACCTTCAGTATTCCCCTCCTCCCATTTCACTACATTAGACACTCAGCCAATAAGAAGCCAGTATTTGTCTACCGTAGCCAATGGAAGCTGCTCTGTCCCCCCGCTCCTCCACGGCGCTTGTTGGTCCAGCTGCTCGATGCTATCATCACTGCCCGCCCCCTTCCGCCGCGCTTCTCCTGCTCAAGGATGCTCTATCATCGCTCGTACACGAGATGAATCTCTCTCTACTTTACTCCGCCATGTTTTGTTGGGTGTTAAAGCTTGTTGCTGCTGCTTGGGGTGCTGCGGGGGTGGGAAAGGGAGAGGCGGAAAGAAGGGGGATGCTGTCGTACCTCGCGCGCGAGTGTGTGGGTTCTACACTTAGTGTCTGATTGAGAGGAAACAGTTTTAGAAGCTGCGAGAGGCGTTTTGCATTATTATGAAGTAATTTGGTCGGTTGCTTTGCTATCAGATGCGTCTGACGGCTGTGTGGACAGAGATTTGTCTAACAAAATGCCAACGAATGGTTTAAAAGTAGTCTGTGTCTCAGGTTATTGAAATATCAGTCTTAAAAATGGTTAAGACTAAGACGGTGAAGTGACAAGCATTTTGTTGTGAAGGAAAGCTAGCTGTAAGCCAAGTGCGACTGAAGATTTGTACAACGAGGTACGGCGACACCATGGCAGGATGAAGGCGGGTGTAGCATGCTACAAACGACAATTTGCTGGTGTAGCGGATATCGCAGTGAATGTGAAGCAGAAAGGAATGTGCACGTCTAAGGAATAAACACGTTTAAATAGCCTGTTGTTAATACCGGTGATGCTTCAGGGATATAAACATGTTGCTTACATGAATATTTTAGATCTTTTATTAGTGAAGAGTGCAGGGATTGTATTCGCTAAACATAACTTATAGCCTACATCAACACAGGTTATCCAGCGACTCCTTTGCTACACACAATCTGTAACAATGATACGAGACTCGGGGACAAATGTAAATATATTTAACACTTGCAGAAGCAGTGGATATAGTTCCATAATATGTAAATAAATCATACAATTATGAGTAAGTTGTAGCGATTTTCAAACTGAGAGTTCTTGTTGAAACCCCAAACAAGGAAAATCAGTTGGTACGTCATCACAATCATAGTGTTGTTAGCAAGTGTGTCCGGGGAGGTGTGGTGTTGCCATGGAAATTCTGTTTGGACTTCGAGAATGCTTTTGACAGAACTCGCCGCATCAGTTTCTTTCGACGCCACGAACAGTAGAATTACAGCATGATGACGATGATGATGATGCAACGACTCATGTGTCATCAAACTCAACAGCAACAGCAACAACAAACACAACCATCAACACAGCAGCAACAACAAATCATACAACAGAACCCTTCCGGAACCAATTCTGCACCCGGTTCTGTCCGTTCATCCACTCCTCCGCGACTTCTGACCTTCGGCCATCACCCGTTCCACCGTGTCCATAGCAGTGACACACCTCCCAGTGTCGACACTAGAGTCACAAGTATCGAAACATTAGAAAGTCGAAGTAGAAATATTGATACGGTTAGAGGGGACAGTGATAAAATTATTGTGGACGTTTCGGCAGTTTCCATGATGCATCAAGCGTCAGGTATGGCTGCAAGCCCGCAGCCTGACCATAGTGACAGCGAAGAACTTCCGCGAGAGGAAAGAAATAGATCTAGGCACTTCCGAGGTAGCAGAGACGAAGAGATGACGGAAACTGAAGCGTTGACAGAGAAGGTTGAAACCGAGCAAGGTATGGACATGGAAGAAGACGAGGAGGATTTAGAGATGAATGATAGAAGTGAAGAAGAGGAGGAACTGAATGTAGACGATGAAGATCAGGAAGGAAATGATCTTCTGTCGTCTCCGGTGGACCTGACAAACAGGCATCATTCCAACGCACACTTAATGTTAACAAACCATAGGTTGATGAAAGCTTCTTCTGACATTCTCGATTCGCATTCCCCTGTTATATGCAATACGAACTCATTATCATCCTCGCCAAAAGGTGACACATCGGGGAACGTTCTAGAGAAGACCTCAAGGACAAACTACAGATCAGAGAGTGTGTCAAGTGTGGGGTCGGGGTTGTTGTTGGGGGGTCACAGCGGTGGAGGACCCTCATCTACCACTGCGGGCAGTGCGCGGAGGAATCTGGCATTCTCTGTGGAAAATATATTGGATCCAACCAAATTCACAGGCCGGGGTCAACTGCAGCATGCGGCCGGCAGGTTGGTAGCTGCCCCGCGACTCGCGGCGGAGGCTGGCGGGCACGTCTCGGCTACGGCTTGCTGCTGGCGGCCGCACCTTGATGCGGCGTCCCCGGATCGGAGCGACGACAACTCGGGTGAGTAGCGACATCGCCAGCAGCATTGTTACATCCTACGTTTATTCTAAGTGGAAATCCTGTTTTGGGACCTATCTAAAGTAGCGGACAGAAGTTTCAACAAAACATCGATTCAGAAGCTAAACAGAGCGGTTGTGACAAAATTTCACGATAGAAATATACCTTAAGTAATGGTGAATTATGCAACGTGTTTACCTAAACACATAGCCACATTAGAGGCTGGAAGTCAGGCAATAAATAAACCTTATCATAAATTACACAAACTCATTACTCCGACATATAAACACATAGAAATCCTGAAAGTCAGGCACTCAACATATTTACTCCGACACATAAGCATATAAAAGTGCTGGGAGCTAGACAATGAATACACTCACACCCAAATGAAGCAGCCTATATATTACAAAACATAAACACATAAAAATACTGGAATCCAGGCAATAAGCAAATCCAATCCTACGTTAAGAAACCTATTTTATACAACACAACGTTGGATACAAATTAGGCCGATTGGAAATGAAAGCCCAGGAAATAAACTAACTCTTAAACGTAGGTAGTGGCGAAATAACGATCACATTAATTCTACAAGATGTAAAGCCGGAAATCAGAGATGAGATTATGCTTAATTACGTAGCCTATTATGTCTGTCACGTTTATAACCATGACATAGAAAGCCAGATAATAGGCCTACTGCGCCTGTTTGAAATCCTATTTTATATAAAAGGTATAGTTCACCCTAGAACAGGCCATGAAGGCCCAGAGGGGGAACAGAGGTACAGCTCTACTCTTTCTTTAACCTCGGCCCTAGATGGGGGTGGGTGGTCAACGCCACGCCCCGTCCACTTTACCCTCGGAAAAGAGACCCGGTACCCATTGTACAGGAGGCTGGGTGGGCCCCAGGGCCGGTCTGGACGGGTGAGGAAAATCTCGACGCCACCGGCATTCGATCCCCGGACCCTCCAGCCCGTAGCGAGTCGCTATACCGACTGAGCTATCGCGGCCCACACTACCTTATGTTATATGTTTTGTATGAAATCAAAGCTATTTTGGCATACAGGCCGCCAATTTGCGGTAAACATATAAAGTTTCGTGATTAAGGCTGTGTCCAACTAACGACAGTCTGCAGACAGTCAGCTTGTAATTCTGCTGCTATGCTACTGGCAGACGTTTGATAACTGCAGATTTGAGCTTCTCGCGGCGATATCGATATTACAGCCTTCTGGAATGCGGCACCGTGTAGTTTGGTTTATATATTGCAAACTTTCGGAAGCAGCTGTTGCCTCCATTTTCTGTTCTATTCTGAAGCTGGAGGCGGTGATTTCCTACGAAACGTTGGTACGTATTTACGAAGCTACTTGTGCCATAACTTATCCACAAGACAGTAACTGTTGAACAAATTTCGTTTAGCTTACATTCGAAAGGTACCTAATAAGTCATGTCCAGTGGTGTAATTAGGCCTACAGGGATGAATTATTTGCCGAATGCAATCTTCACGGTTTCATGTACCTTAATCTAACAAACAACAAAATCAACAAACGGTCCGTCAACACAATATATATTCTTAGATGTCGAAAGATATTTTGTGTCGGCTGAATGATTTTACACTTTATTGTGATACTCGAACACAACGGGGATAATTCGCCTTAAAATTGCCCTATTCTAAATGGAACCTGATGTTCATTTACTGCAATTACGAATCTACTGGTGCGGTTAGTTCCAAACCGTACGTGCACACAGAATAATTCTTCCTTAACGACAATGTTGGAAGTAGATTTATCTGGGAACATTTTTCAGATGTCCTAATATAGCTTACTTATTCCTATAATGAAGCAATGTATGTTAAACTCTAAAAGTAAGCACTAAACATAGGAGTTATTATTTCCATTTCTATTGGCAAACTTCATTTTCAGGAAATATTAAGAAATTCTGAAAGCCTTTAGCCTTTATGTCGCAGTGGTCAGAAGGCCTATGTGTACCGACTGCTTTCACCTTACATAACTTAATGCTTCTTGGGCACATTTAGCTGTGGTGTTTCATTTGATTTCTTGTGCAAACAATTAATTTTTTTCCCTAAACTTTATTAGCCGAATCGTATTTGTCATGGAGATCCGGACGTTTTCTGAAAGTTAAGAAAGGACTTTTAAAACAGCCTCCTATGTACATGACCTTAGAAAAAAACGAGGGGACACTGTCTGGAAAGCTACAGAGCTGAACACTTTCTATCAGTTTCACTCATTATTTAAATACAGCGTCTCCCACACACCCTCCACTTTCTCTTCTCTCCCACCCACTCACTGCCTTACTAAGTGTTAATGGCCGGTGATAAATATGTGACCATGTTTCACATACTTAGAGTAATTCGAAACATCACTCAGAACATGTAAGACATAAGCCTACTTCTGATTTTGTTCTCTGTGTGACCAGTGATGTTTTCTGCAAACAACCTTCACTGATCTAAACAAGCACATCCTTCACAGATCCCTCTTTAATACAGCACGATTTTTCTTCATAAATATCATTTATAAATTAATTTCTTTAGCGCAGAAACGGTTATCACCGACCTCAAGATCCTCCTTCACGTTATGCCTTTATTATCCCTACTTTTATTTATTGTAATATACCTTATAAAAAGGCAACTTACCTACGAGTTTCTATTTTCTATCGCGGACTTAACATCGAACACCCAAATATACATAAAATTTACCCTTACTCTTGTCGGTATGCATGTTAGTCATAACTGTTAGATGGATGTGAATCTACTACTGCAGAGCTTCAGGATGTGATTCGAAACGTCAGGAGCAGATTGCTGTAAGCAGGTTTACATGATTATATTCCATCTCTCAGTTCTACTGTTACCTCCTAGTGAAAGTTTAACGCAGCTAGGCTTAACAAAAAAGGTGCCGCCTGCTCTTCGTTTGTGGTCTACACCTTGTTTAAAAAAATGTCAGAGTCTCTTCGAAATTCCTTCTATCCCGAAGATGGAGACAAAATAGTCCTTCGAAACGTTTACATCCACCTACCAAACTACGCGGCGTTACAACACAGGATACCGTAGTTTTTCAATTTGTTTGGATTTTTAATGAATAATTGCGTAACATGGCCGTAAATAAATCCAGACTTCTCCACCGAGTCGGACGCGCAGCTTAATTAAATGTTCTATGACATTTAATAGCCATTGATTCCAGGAATGTAGAACAATTCACATTGCAGTGGTTGATTCACAACCAATCTCAAGGGAACTGTTTAAACTGCCCTCCCTAATGTCGAGCTACGAATAAAAGGTGTGATGTGAACACTGTGCAATACAATGTCTCTGCTATTTTAAATACAAAACTCGCATTATCATAGCGTGACTGGCTTTTCAAGCGAGAAGCACGGTCATTACGATAGATCTATAAACATTACATCCGATGTTCGTGATAAATCAACGGGCTGGATCATGGCGGTTTGACCGTCACATCTGGTGTTGAAATGTCAATACCCAATTAAAAACCGAGTCATGGCGGTATTACCATTACATCTGGTGTGGAGGAAATGTCACTACATAAATAAAAAATCCGAGGCATGGCGGTATTACCATTACATCTGGTGTGGAGGAAATGTCACTACATAATTAAAAAATCCGAGGCATGGCGGTATAACCATTACATCTGGTGTGGAGAAAATGTCACTACATAATTAAAAAATCCGAGGCATGGCGGTATTACCATTACATCTGGTGTGGAGGAAATGTCACTACATAATTAAAAAATCCGAGGCACGGCGGTATTACCATTACATCTGGTGTGGAGGAAATGTCACTACCTAATTAAAAAAACCGAGGCATGGCGGTATAACCATTACATCTAGTGTTGAGGAAATGTCACTACATAATTCAAGAAACCGAGTCATGGCGGTATAACCATTACATCTGGTGTGGAGGAAATGTCACTACCTAATTAAAAATACCGAGGCATGGCGGTATAACCATTACATCTAGTGTTGAGGAAATGTCACTACATAATTCAAGAAACCGAGTCATGGCGGTATAACCATTACATCTGGTGTGGAGAAAATGCCACTACATAATTCAAGAAACCGAGTCATGGCGGTATAACCATTACATCTGGTGTGGAGGAAATGCCACTACATAATTCAAGAAACCGAGGCATGGCGGTATAACCATTACATCTGGTGTGGAGGAAATGCCACTACATAATTCAAGAAACCGAGTCATGGCGGTATAACCATTACATCTGGTGTGGAGGAAATGTCACTACATAATTCAAGAAACCCAGTCATGGCGGTATAACCATTACAACTGGTGTGGAGGAAATGTCACTACCTAATTCAAGAAACCCAGTCATGGCGGTATAACCATTACATCTGGTGTGGAGGAAATGCCACTACATAATTCAAGAAACCCAGTCATGGCGGTATAACCATTACATCTGGTGTGGAGGAAATGTCACTACATAATTCAAGAAACCGAGTCATGGCGGTATAACCATTAAATCTGGTGTGGAGGAAATGTCACTACCTAATTCAAGAAACCGAGTCATGGCGGTATAACCATTACATCTGGTGTGGAGGAAATGTCACTACCTAATTAAAAAAACCGAGGCATGGCGGTATAACCATTACATCTGGTGTGGAGGAAATGTCACTACATAATTCAAGAAACCGAGTCATGGCGGTATAACCATTAAATCTGGTGTGGAGGAAATGTCACTACCTAATTCAAGAAACCGAGTCATGGCGGTATAACCATTACATCTGGTGTGGAGGAAATGTCACTACCTAATTAAAAAAACCGAGGCATGGCGGTATAACCATTACATCTGGTGTGGAGGAAATGTCACTACATAATTCAAGAAACCGAGTCATGGCGGTATAACCATTACATCTGGTGTGGAGGAAATGTCACTACCTAATTAAAAAAGCCGAGGCATGGCGGTATAACCATTACATCTGGTGTGGAGGAAATGTCACTACATAATTAAAAAAACCGAGGCATGGCGGTATAACCATTACATCTGGTGTGGAGGAAATGTCACTACATAATTAAAAAAACCGAGGCATGGCGGTATAACCATTACATCTAGTGTGGAGGAAATGTCACTACATAATTAAAAAACACCGAGGCATGGCGGTATAACCATTACATCTAGTGTGGAGGAAATGTCACTACCTAATTCAAGAAACCGAGTCATGGCGGTATAACCATTACATCTGGTGTGGAGGAAATGTCACTACATAATTCAAGAAAACCGAGGCATGGCGGTATAACCATTACATCTGTGTGAGGAAATGTCACTACATAATTCAAGAAAACCGAGTGCATGGCGGTATAACCATTACATCTGGTGTGGAGGAAATTGCACTAACATAATTAAGAAACCGAGGCATGGCGGTATAACCATTACATCTAGTGTTGAGGAAATGTCACTACCTAATTCAAGAAACCGAGTCATGGCGGTATAACCATTACATCTGGTGTGGAGGAAATGTCACTACATAATTCAAGAAACCGAGCATGGCGTATAACCATTACATCTAGTGTTGAGGAAATGTCACTACATAATTCAAGAAACCGAGTCATGGCGGTATAACCATTACATCTGGTGTGGAGGAAATGTCACTACATAATTAAAAAACCGAGTCATGGCGGTATAACCATTAAATCTGGTGTGGAGGAAATGTCACTACATATTAAAAAAACCGAGGCATGGCGGTATAACCGTTACATCTGGTGTGGAGGAAATGTCACTACCTAATTCAAGAAACCGAGTCATGGCGGTATAACCATTACATCTGGTGTGGAGGAAATGTCACTACATAATTAAAAAACCGAGTCATGGCGGTATAACCATTACATCTGGTGTGGAGGAAATGTCACTACATAATTAAAAAAACCGAGTCATGGCGGTATAACCATTACATCTGGTGTGGAGGAAATGTCACTACATAATTAAAAAACCGAGGCATGGCGGTATAACCATTACATCTAGTGTTGAGGAAATGTCACTACACAATTCAAGAAACCGAGTCATGGCGGTATAACCATTACATCTGGTGTGGAGGAAATGTCACTACACTAATTAAAAAACCGAGGCATGGCGGTATAACCATTACATCTAGTGTTGAGGAAAATGTCACTACATAATTCAAGAAACCGAGTCATGGCGGTATAACCATTACATCTGGTGTGGAGGAAATGTCACTACTAATTCAAGAAACCGAGTCATGGCGGTATAACCATTAATCTGGTGTGGAGGAAATGTACTACCTAATTGAAGAAACCGAGTCATGGCGGTATAACCATTAATCTGGTGTGGAGGAAATGTCACTACATAATTCAAGAAACCGAGTCATGGCGGATATAACCATTACATCTGGTGTGGAGGAAATGTCACTACTAATTCAAGAAACCGAGTCATGGCGGTATAACCATTAAATCTGGTGTGGAGAAATGTCACTACCTAATTCAAGAAACCGAGTCATGGCGGTATAACCATTACATCTGGTGTGGAGGAAATGTCACTACCTAATTCAAGAAACCGAGTCATGGCGGTATAACCATTACATCTGGTGTGGAGGAAATGTCACTACCTAATTCAAGAAACCGAGTCATGGCGGTATAACCATTACATCTGGTGTGGAGAAATGTCACTACCTAATTCAAGAAACCGAGTCATGGCGGTATAACCATTACATCTGGTGTGGAGGAAATGTCACTACATAATTCAAGAAACCGAGTCATGGCGGTATAACCATTACATCTGGTGTGGAGGAAATGTCACTACATAATTAAAAAAAGCGAGTCATGGCGGTATAACCATTACATCTGGTGTGGAGGAAATGTCACTACATAATTAAAAAAAGCGAGTCATGGCGGTATACCCACAGCCAACACACCTGGTATGGAGGATGTGTCACTACCTAATTCAAGAAGCCAATATACAGCGGTATAAAATCACCTCACCGTTATGTCGCAAGGACACTGAATTTAAGTGTAATTGTCCAGCTTACAAGTAAAGGTACCACGAGACACATCAGAAAATTCCCAGACATTCATCAGAAGTCATGACACTTTCACGGAAGGCCAGCGGTCTACGACTGGACCACCACGTCATAACAGTCATGGACCTTCAGGCCCCTCTCTCCGTACACAGGGAGCAGTTAACTGAATTGGAAGCCTGTCTGATCCCTGATCAAGATAGCGATGACGTTACATGGCAATAAAACACAATCCTACCGTAGATATTAGATTAGGAATAATAAATAGGATTATAGGATCATCATCTTATAGCACGGATTATTTGAACTACTGTCAAGAAGTATCCCCCTAGCTATGACGTCACTGGATCGATTTGATATGGTGCTAGGGTGTCAGCTTTCAAGTCCTTGAGTGTGATGATTTGAAGTGCCGTGTTGTGTGACAGCGCTCTGTGGCGGACCGTTATGAGAACAATAAAGAACATGCGGTTTCCATTACAGCTAGCAATTCCTTGATAAAAAGTATTGTTACCCTAAGGTCATGGAAAGAACTTGTTGCCATTCAGATGGTTTATGTGGTTGATTATACCTACCAAATTGGTATTTTAATGCACTAGTTATCTCTGTTTCTCACATCTCCTGCGTGACTGTACTTAAAATGTCAGCCTAAATAAGGTGTGCACAAATCGCGCGCACCAGGTCGCAGGGTCGACAAAATTTTGTACCATGGCACCTAATATTTTTGGAACCTAGTGTGGAACATGCTTCATGTCACCCTACCGGCGTCTAGAATTTTGATATGCTCCCAGATTTTTAGAAGATTTGTGAACATCTGGTCTGAATGAGGTTTCACAGTAGAGTTATCAGGTCTAGGCCCATGTCTGTAGGCTGTCTACAGAAACAAGCGTGTGCGCGTGCTCTTGTGTACACACCATCACGATTTTAACTTGTACAATTGTTTCAAAAGTTTTTTATTGGAGAAGGGCAGCCTTAAGGCTTCTTGTACAGCTCTTAAGATGAACATAAAGAGAAAGATCTTTTTTTTTTATTCTTCCAAGTAATGGAGATCCGGTGGAATGAAACTGACAGGGGAAAACCGAATTACTCGGGAAAAAGCATGTCCGAATGCCACTTTGTCCACCACAAATCCCACATGGATCGACCCGGGCCTCCGCGGTGGGAGGCCGGCGACTAACCTCCTGAGCCATGGCACGGCCACAGTTTGTCGTTGAAAATGACGTACTGTCTTTCCTGTAAGTCTTATGGGTTTCTAAATAATTATAAAGAAAGGAATCGAAGGGAAGGTAATTGCTATGCCAAACTGCTTGTCTTACTTTGACAACAGCAGTCTATACCGTGACGTACGCCTACTGCAGCTAGGCCTCTTGTGTACTACCAATGGCAAACCTCTTGCCTTTGTGTTACTGACGTGCCTGGTTCAAGTTTCAGCCCACATACTGACTGAACACACGGAGCACCGAGGCTGTTGGTGGTTGTTTCTTCAGTCCCTTCAGACAAATTCAGAGATAGTATCTTGAATGTGGACATGACAGCTTCGTTCCATATCCTTCCCAATGTATTATTTACCATTCACCAGTCATTCGGCGCTATAGGCCATATTCTGAATAAAATTTCATTTTCTGAACGTTTCCACAATGAAGTAACTTCATACAACATACATCTTCAAGAAGATAAATTAGCCCTACTCAAACTGTGAAAATAAATCACTAATGTCTTGGCTGGAATTGTTTGGTATCATATTCACAAAAGCTTCAATGGATCGTATCCTTCCTTTAAGATCTACACTATTTTTATTATTATAATCATCATCATCATCATCATCCTGAAATCACAGTGGCGTAGCTGGTTTTCAAAGAGTACAGGTCACTGACCAAGCACTTCTTATTCATTACTCTGCTAACAACTTTGGAAATCTACAGCATATACTGAACGTTAGTTTTCTGCATCAGCCTATACAGACCAGGGCGACGATTGAGCATTTTAAAGTTTTCGTGTAGTTATTTGCGGTAATACCGTTGTGGATACGACTAGTGGTAGGGCCTACTATATAGGTATAGATATTACATAGACTGCTTTCGGTTGCCACATTCTGGGGTTTCTCGGTGACGGTGTTGTAGAGATGCAACTGTTACGAATTTCTACATCTATTACATATGCTTCTTAGATCATTTGTCAAGCATAACTGTGTCGTGTGTGTTGTTATGGACCTGCCATAGTACAGTTCATAATGTGAGTTCTCTAACACAGATTGTGGCTCATATTTATAATACGTTGTTGGTTTTCCCCCAGACAGTCCACATTTGATACCCGAATCTTTATGGACGATGTTGGCTGCTTGAATGTGACGATGGGCGTAATGACCTTGAGCTAATGCACGGCATGCAGCAGTTATATGTTGAATTGCTTCTGATTTTTCTCGGCATTTTCTACAAGTGTTATTAGTAATATTCGGGTCAGCATTATTATTATTATTATTATTATTATTATTTTCAGTTCTGAGTACACGGTTTATCAAACTACACCCTGTTTACCACCCGGCTGTCTTGGTGCACCTTTCCCACCATATCATGCTTCTATTTTTACATTCCTTTCTTTTTTACATGGTGAAGGGCCCCGCAGCAGATGCTACGGACGCACCACAGCCTTAAGGCTTTTTGTGCAACCCTATGATGAAGATGAAGATGAGGATGAGCAGTTTTTTTACCAAGTTTTACAAGTAATGGAGCACCAGTGGAATTAAATTGACAGGAGAAAACCGATAACTCGGAGAAAAACCTGTCCTAGTGCCACTTTGTCCACCACAAACCCCACATGGACTAACCCGGGATCGAACCCGGGCCTCCGCAGTGGAAGGCCGGTGACTAACCGCCAGAGCCATGGCACGGCCAGTATATTCCTTTTACTCTTTTCTGCCATTTACACTTACTCTGTTTAAACGTCTTCTTACGTTTCTTACTTGTGTTTCATTTATACATTTTATTACATTTGTCTATGGTAATTCGTCATTCACATAATTTTTCCTATTCACTCCCATCTAGCTCCGAGGCTATTCTTCTACTGCCCCTCTGTGCCTTCATGGCATGCTATACGGTGACCTTTACTTATAATTACCTGCCTTTATACTCGTACCTATGGTATTCAAAGTACACTTTATCCACTGTCTGATATGACTGCAAAATTCTAAACCCACTAAGTTTCTGAGACTGGCTCCGTATGCGTCGTCCTTTAAAAATGGAAGGGGAGGGGGGGGGACGAAACTTACTGTGCTAGCATTATTAAATAAAGCTGGACTTCCAAAGTGGCTGTACCTAATGGCCCAACAGAGCAGCTTCCAGATCCCTCCTTACCTGAGGACGGAGAGAAAACGAGACTCCGAAACGTAGAGGTTTTTAAAATATAAATTCCTAATCAGACAGTGGATACAGTACGAACTGAGTGCCTTTATGGTAGTAGTAATAGTAGTAGTAGCAGTGTTAGTAGTAGCATCATACCATTGTCGTTAAATTTCAGAACGGTATAATTAGGCTATAGTACTTGTACGTAACTATAAGAATCCGAAATATTCTTTTGAGGTTTACGTGTTACATTTTTAAGCACGTTTTGTCGCTCCCATTCATGCTATATGTTTCGCCCATTCTATTGTCACTGGTAGCTCTCGTTACAAATAACAAGAGACGATAAAGAATGCGTAACTGAAAGACTTTATTGTCTCAGTTCTTGAACGTTGTTGGGTTGCCGAAGAATTTATTAGCTCTTATATTAGCAGTATCTTGTCCTACATTCTGGAGACATGAAGAGAAAGCTAGATGATTAGTTTCATGCTTTCATTTTATCCCTGTATGTGACAATGTGACAACTATACACCTAAGTATAATTATATAAAATTATTTTAAGACTTCGAATACTACTGACAGGATGTGTCACAGAAGCCCACAAATACAGCGGAAGACTAATTACTCAGTTCAGTGTTTCATCTAGACCATTGCCTTCGTCATGAAAGATGTCAATATGTTGACAAATCATGTCAGTTGCACCCACAGACTTGGCACTTGGACAAAATGTGAGCGTTAGCCTCTTTGCGCACACATTATGACAGGTGTGAGACACTACGCTTATTCGTGGATCAGAAAAGCTGGCCAGAGAAATTCTATAGTTAAAACCGTAAAATAATCGACACTTATTCGCAGTAACTTAACTACGCTATGGTAACAAAACTCGGCCGTTGAATGAAGCTAATAAGCCAGCCAAAGTCCGCTACCGGTAGGATGCTCAGGCACTTCAATCCAACTCCTTTTCCTCCAATTTATTTCTATAAAATTCGGCATAATTTTCTCATCTATTTTTTTCTTGGTCTTCAGGTCCAACATTTTATCTCACCAAACCTACCGTGATCTACTGGCCCAGTTCAGTGTTTTCCAAAATTAATGCTGCGTCTGACCCCTGACCAATAAAACCCACAGACCTGTACTGAAAATTAAACACTTTGGAAGGTGCTTCTGTTGATCCAACACAAAATCAAAGCAAAGGCTATTCGCGCACACCAGCATAGAGTAATCGAAAGGATGTTTTTGGTTTTAAGTGAAGTTTATAATGTATTCTCTCTTTTTTTTGGGGGGGGGGGGGGGCGGGGTGCTTGGTTTGCGAAACATAGTTTCAATAATTCATGTGGCATTATTTTGTTTAAACTATTAACACCACTCTACAGGAAGTTTGGTAAATGCAGTTTACTATCGGCAGTGCCAGTTCAATGCATTTCATCAATAAAGCGACTTACTATTTCTGTCAAACAATATAATATTTAAATACAATATTTAAATTTATTCAAGAAATCTGCAGACTTAAAATTCGTCATTACAGAATATTTTCGCCATCTCCTAAAAGCCCTTCATGGTGCCCTTGGACTACATGAAACACAGAGTGGTAATCACTGCTTTAGACAAATTAAAAGAAAAGCCTATTATTATTACAGCCTAAGAGTTAATTCGCATGCAATAGCCTATTTAGACTCAGATTGTTTTCGCTAAGAGTTAAGATACGTATCAAAGATAATTATCTGAGATTATAAGATTATAATCTGTAGTGGGCCCCGCTCTACCTTCTCCTACTCAATACGGAGCAAGCGCCACCGGCTCCAAATTTATTCAGAGCATGCGCAGTTCGAACCTCCGCCTGAACACCGACTACCTTGAGGCTTATTGTGGTTTTCCTTTGTCCTGCCAAGCTATGTCCGGATAGCACCTTGCAATAGGCCTCGCAACAGCAGTCAATAATCCTGTCATAGAGACCCTACACAAAAAACAATTGTCTGTGCCTAAACATCACGCCACAAATTTACCACCACTTCCCCATACACCATACAGCTTTGTGCCTCTAGATAAAATATCAGATCAGAAGTTTGAAACAAGCCACGACTTTCTTCTGCCGCATCTCTGCCATATCTTATCTCTCGAACACTGTTGGGTCACTAAGAGCAGTGCCGAGGCTAAGATTCATCCTTCCTTCATATTCGTACGTAATCTGAGTCTTGCTTTTCTTCTAGGTTGTCGCGAAAATGTGTATGGAAGAATTGTGGATTCGCGTTTCTTTCCGATTTGATTAATTTTAATCTCAGCAGTTAGACACATATTGTACTCTTCTCCCAATCTTACGCGAGTGTCTTCAGTTCTACGAGTAAATGGATCTCCCAGCGTCATTCCACTTGCTGGTATCAAAAAATCTCTGTTATGCTCTCTTTCTGCCTCTAAAACTCTTCTAACTTAAGATCTTGAGTCCTCACGTAAGGACCAATCTAGACACTGCATTATGCCGTCTTGTTGTAACTCTTTCCTCCTGTTTTTTTTAAATAGGACATTTGCCTCAGTGCCTAATTATGCACCACAACGCGAAGGTATACGGAGGAGTGGAAGTATAAATCCATGCAGTATCTTTGTTCTTATACTTCTAAAAATTCATAATTTACAACAATCCTTCTCCATTTCATTCTACCTCATATAACCCCAGCTGATATATTACCGTGAAATAAATGAATATTAGTATAAACTAACAGTCCCTGTGATTATGATATTGTTTATCCATGTTCTCGTAAACAAAAGGTAAGGTGAAGCTATTCCATTACAGGCCTGGGCAGGCCCTTAGGGCTCCAGGAGGTTGAGGCTCCCAGAATTTCCAGACAATCGGCACAAGAAGGTGGCACGTTTGTCAGCACCACGCACTGACCGCCTTTACTCCCCAGGATGTACCCCTGGTACTCATTTCTGTTAGAGGCTAAGTGAACCCCAGGGTCATTGTGTGGCCGGAAGGATTAAGTCAATGAAAAATCCAAGTGACCCCACTGGGAATCAAACCCGCGACCTTCCGGCTTGTAGCGCAGTGCCTCAACCAACTGAGCTATAACGTTCTTGTAGGTTATAATATTTTACTTTCCACAAGCATGACAATGAAGTTTCATAGTGTAACGTATTGCGTTAATGAACAATAGAGTAGTCGGTTACGTGTGGCCGTCGGATCCAAAACCCCGGAAAACAAGTTGAACAGCAACGATGCCATTTCTCTTCCCGATTTTTGGAAGTTTTTTCCTTTCATCTGCTAAGCTTCTCTCTCTGCTACTGACCATCACTGTACAGTTTACACTCTTGTCAAAAATTAAGAGCATAAGAATTTTGCAGTTCTTAATCGAGTTGAATATTCGCTTTCCTACTGGAGAAAGAGGACGGAATATTATCCAAGCTGAGAAAACGAAATCGGCACTCCGATCCCCTAATGCAAGTGTTAGATCTAATTTGTCATAAAGAAGGTGGTCCTTCATCTACCAGACAGCACGATGTGACAATTCTGAAGCCCACGGTACGAATCTGTGTTATTCGATCGACATACAGCACACGCTAGGTTATTTGTAGTAACTGAAAATAAACACGAATTTGGCGGTAATTGAAAATGATAATGCATATGACTAGTTGCAGTTTCGAGTTATTCCGTGTTGCTATCTACATCCCAATTCGAAACATCATTACATTATGATTATTAGCCATAATTTGCATTTGTATCATTGTCAGAAGTCAATTACAAATGGATGGCCCAATAAATGCAATTACACCAATGTTTATATTCAAAGTGCAGCAGTAAAATAATGGCAGAACGATATTTGTTGTGCTTTAATTTAGATGCCACTTAAACGGGCAATTAGTTTCATTTGCATGAAATATCACATGGCAGATGTAAACTTGCTAGCTAATATCATGTCACATGTGATTATTCCACATCAGCTCTTCTAACCCATGATGACGATACATCAATAAGATTGATTGCTGTGTTTATCGTCGACTCAGCTGTGTTGGTTATTTGTAAACGTCAACACACAAAACAAGAAGTAAAGAATCGAAATTAAAAACTACATGCACACGGATCTATCAATGTATCTACGGATATTTTTGTGGTGTTAGAGGCTAAAGTGGCCCAGGGCTTAACGTTTTCCGGGTTTACGGATTTGTTTATAGACTTTTGGATGGGATCCTTAGATGGGGGATCAGCCCGTCGCAACACTTCTCTCTACGCAGGGAAACAAAAGCACAAAGAAAAGGCAGACACATACCCATGCGGACTGTCCAGCGAAAATCTGGAAGGGATGTCACCCCAATATGCAGTCTGAGTTCCTACCAATGTAGTTACATTAACTACGGACCTACGTATATATTAGGCCTATAAAGTTACATAAATGTATCCCCTGTGTTTATAAGTTTTAAAACTTTCGGCGACATGATTCAATATAGTTTTCTCGGGCGCACAGCCGCGTCAATTCGTTTGAATACAACTTTCGGGGACTAGGTCCGTCCCCATCCTCAGGCAAATCAGTTTTGCCTGAGGATGGGGACGGAGCTAGTCCCCGAAACGTTGTATTCAAACGAATTGACGCGGCTGTGCGCCCGAGAAAACTATATTCTATCCCCTGTGCTTAATTAAGCATCGCGCTATGAAGTCGTATGGGAAAGCTGAATTGTAGTTCCATGCATTCTTAACCTTCGCAGTAGATGGAAGTAATTCATCAGTTCCATGCCCCTGCCTCTTCTACTTCAATAAAAAATGCACAGTGCTCACAGGAGTGGAAATAAATTTAAAAAATTGGAAGGACTGTAGTCTACAACGTAGCAAACTATTCTCAGATTTCCAATGGCATTCTTCTCAGTTTATTAAACTTACTGACGGCTTGATATCTCTTTAAAGCTTAGCGGTTACTAAAGTGTACCGCCTAAATTACCATTAAAAAGCTTTGAATTTTCATGCAGAGTTTCGTAAACGCTCACCATAAACCGAAACTCTTTCCCTAAGCACTGTTTCTCGATTGGTCTTTATAAAAGAGGCAGGCTGTGTTCTTTGCGAGGTAAGAACTGAATTAATTTAAATGATTCAGATTAATTTTTATTGTTCAGAAGGTTAATAAAGTGTGATTTAACAAGTTTTCACACCTGTAGTTTTACTATTAATTGCGGTCTGGTGGGATGTGATGCCCTGTAGTTTGGTAGATGTGTAACAATGTTATGCAGTAACACGCTGCCTTCGGGCCGTGCCATGGCTCAGCCGGTTAGTCGCCGGCCTCCCATCGCGGAGGCCCGAGTTCGATCCCGGGTCAGTCCATGTGGATTTGTGGTGGACAAAGAAGCACTGGGACAGGTTTTTCTCCGAGTACTTCGGTTTTCCCCTGTCAATTTCATTCCACCGGTTCTCCATTACTTGGAAAAATGAAAAAAAACGGTAATATCTTCATCACAGTGTTGCACAATACGCCTCAAGGCTGCGGTGCGTCCGTAGCATCTGCTGCGGGGCCCTTCTTAAAAAGAAACCCCCGCTGCCTTCATATTGAGGATAAATGCAAGAGGCGGCAGCAGGTCCCTTTGAAACGTGAGTACCTCTCTACCAAACCACACGAAGTCACATCAGAAGAAACCGCTTTTTTAACAATCACCGCCAAGGTCAACTCAAATCTCAATAATAATCATAAATACAAATTCTATGTATTCTAATGCAAAGTCTTTAGAACGCACATGCAGACATAAAGACTAGTAGACCAAAGTTCCTGAATATTTAAGTTGCTTTATTTGGTGATCCAGGTTTTATTTGTGTGTCCAGAGCAACGTGCGGGAGTGGTTAACTTACTCGGACACGGGGAGTGGCTTTGCGCTGCGGGTAGCCATGGTGACGGGCTATCAAGGAGAGTGTTGACACAGCCAGGGGCAACATGAGGGGAGTTATTAGTTTGGGGGGTAATCGCGTACTCTAATTGTTGTACTGCGGCTGGCTGCCACCCAGGGGATGAGTCACTAGCCTACCGGATTTGTGCAGTTCAAATTTCGTTACTCCTATATATATATATATTTGCTCCAAGGCGACTTACTGTCTGTTGGATATTGAAACAGTAATTGTTTAACATTTCTTTCAAAACATTCTTTCCACAGACAGGATAAGCGGTTAAAGCAACATCAGCCATAATCCTGTACCTCTAACTTTCGGTAATATCTGAATAAGAACAATGCATTCCAATGTATATTATTATGCAATTTAATATTACATAAAGCGACTGCAAAGGTGTGCTCTATGTTGGACGCGAAATTGCACGTGGTCTTCCTTGCAGTTTATTAAGATTAACTGCGGACTGTTTGCCAAGTATGGTCTGAAGTAAAGTGGACTTGCCGTGCAGTCAGAATGGCCGAAAATCGAATTTACTGGAGAAATTGTGTTGCGTCACAAAGAGATGGATGTGGCCTCCATAAAACGCGTTCTTCTTTATTTTGTAAAAGATCTAAAAAATGTTACAGCCAGACAGGCCACAGATGACAATACAATACGGCGCATGCGCTTTGCATGCTGGATAGCTAAGGCTACAGACACACACTCAGAATATGTAATACTTATTGTTTTTACACGGCAACAATGGTTACGTGAACGCGCTCATTGCTTTACGTTTATCGTACATTTCCTGTCTTTTTTCCTTAATTGTGCACCATTAAAATCGTATGAAGAGTAGTATCGTTTTCTACCGATTACTGTCGATTATTATTGATTACTATTGTTACAGGTTACCGAGTATCGATAGCAACCATGGCAACGCTAGCAACCAAAGCAGTCGTAATTTAATTTACGTAGGTCTTCATGTACATTTCCTATCATTTATGTCCAGCTACAAAGGAACTTCAGTTTTGTTGCTACAGTTTATTAATCTCGCGCCCATCACAAAATTTCACGAAAATCTGTGCAGCGGGAACCGAGTTCTCCTACGCGGTGCGGACGGCAGAACGCACATGACAAGCTAACAGTCGCTTTTCGCAACTTTGCAAGTGCGCCGGCTTATCTTCTTATCCCGCTGAATCATAAAGTTCAGCCAAATAATAGGTCCCACGTACGATGACAGTACCCGAGATGTACCACTTCATGTTCCGAAGATGACTGTGGCACGTCACGTGTCTGTCTATCAACTACACTGTAAAACACCAAAGAAACCCCAAATCTTCAAAATAATCCCCGCGAGGAACTCAGAAGTCTCACTTTCGCCCGTAAACGAGATTAGGTTGTGTTGTAGGTTACGACGCCGAAGCCTTGCGGGTGTTTACCGACGCTAAGGGGGAACGTAAGCCCTACTACCACCTGCTCCCACCTTCGATCTCGCATTGGCTCAAATTCTATACTTCGTACGCGGACCTAACAGAGAACACCCGAATATATGAAATTTCTTCCTACTTCTCAGCAATAATTAGGAGAGTCCCGGCTGTATAACCAACGTGTAAATACAGCGATAGAGCATTTGGATTCGAATCCTTATTCAGACGCTCCTTATATTTTAATTTCGTAGTATATTTCCTTCCCAAAGAAATGAAAAACTTAGGATGTTTGTAATCACCATACTGTCCGTGTGTGTGTGCCTGTATCTCAACCAATCTAGCTTCTGAACCTACTGAATGATTTTTGCGAAACTTGGTACGAACATTATGTTATTCGGGAAAAAAGTCTATTTTTATAAATTCTTAAACTCTGTACTAATAACATGGCGGCTGTGCGAACTTCTAAGGCTGGCGACACGAGCGTCTTTTCAGATCGTAACATGACGTCGGCAATAAAAAACGTGCGCAATTTGTCAATGTAATATTGCTGCAAAATGTAAAATAAGAATGTCAGCCGTGCGAGAACGGTTTTCATATCCCGGTTTTATGGTGGTACATAAGTAAAGAAACTTGAGCTAGACACGTGCGATTTTCGTACAAACTGTACCTCTCCTAAATCCACCTCCACGTGAAAGACAAAGATGTCACTGTACACGCAATAAAGGCATATGCATGATTATATATCTACCTCCTTTTATTCCTGAACTAGACACCAGATGAAAGTCAGTAGTCAGCTTTACGCTCAGGTCGCTTTACCTCGGAGAAGGAGCCCGGTTATCCCTTGAACAAGAGGCTTGGTATTTCCCAGAGTCGGTCCGGACACTTTAGGGCAGAGAAAAATCTCATGCCCCTGCCAGGAAATGATCCACGATCCCTTGGTCTTACAAATATGCTATAATGCGACACTCTGAAGTTATATTGGGCAAATTTAATGCCCACAAAATTTGTACGTAAGGAAATGATCTTATCACAACAATTAATTAAAATAATTCTCATATTTCTAACTACAAATTTATGCAGTAGGAAAGTGGGCAAGCAATTCTTCTCGGAACGCCCTCTTAATATGAGATTTATTCCTTCCTTAAACTTTTAGCTGCTAATATATTATAAAATCTGGGAAAAGGAAGCAAAGACGTGTCGGGGCAGAACCTACTTCTTGTCACCTGTAAGTGTGGCTGGTGCTTTCACAGGATTTTATCGCAGGAAGCAATAATTACTCTTCTATTTGCTGTCGAATCTGTTGGTGAAAGAAGCACACAACAATCAAGACTTCAGCAAATTGCCTCTGAACGCCAAGCATTCGAGACGTTGAATGGCCTCAAGAGCTGGGAGCATTTCTGTCCGGATACAGGGACGTGACGTGCTATTGAAGAGCTTGTACACACATTGGCCTTATCAAAATTGTGGCTTCCTTTCTTGCCTCTCAATGTCCCCCTTCTTCCTTTCCTTCTCTTTTCCTTCTAACTCCCATAGATCTATTCGTACAGTTACGGGTTAGAATATCTAGGAATCGGGGTTCAATTCCCGGAGGAGCAAGATATTTTTGCCCCTTCATACAGCAGGGGTTCTCAGATATTTTCGCTGGCTTACCACTAAATCAAATTTAACATTTTCAGTGTGCCACCAATATTTTTTGTATTTAAATAAACGACCTAAATTTGGAAAGAATGGCTGACAACGGGGATGAGTTACATAATATTGCCAGCAATGCTGCATATTAGCAAATATAAGTTGCTTTGTTTTATTCATTTATTAAAATGTGTATTCTTTCTATAATTCGATATTTTATTAAGGCCGCATACAAGTAAACATTTATTGGCATACCATTAGTGGTAGAGTACCACAGTTTGCTAAATCATGCCACAGAGTCCAGACCAGCTCTGAGGTACAAACTGTCTCCTATACAATGGTTACTGGGAAATCCTCCGGTCTGAAACCCGCCGGAGAGTGAAGCTAGCCACTCAACTCCAACTACTGCCAAGGTTAAGAATGCATTAAACCAGCTATGAGCAAAATGCGACCCTTCTGCACGTGTAAATCGGCCCGCGATCTAATTTCAGATACACGAAAAGAAAATATATGAAATTTGACGAATAATTATTTTACGTATCATCACTTATACAAAACATCATAAAGTAATACTTTGTGTTATTGAAAATACAACACAATTTTCATAAAAAAGGTGAACATAATTTTCATCTCACACAGGCCTAAAAGCAAATACCGCGCTACTTGGCTTCGTTGCTTACAGGTTCAGGAAACGGAAAGTAAAACGTTGGCGAAATGTAAGTACTTGACAATACAGCACGTGTCACGATGTGCTTCTGTCACAGGCTACAAGTCTTCGCCTCTGTCATTCCTATTGTTTTCTCAATCACTGTCTACGACTTTAAAATTTTTAAGATTGATTAAAATTTTTAAATATTAATTTCAAATAAGATTTACCGTCCCAATATTCGCAATAACTACGACAGGACTTTAGCCCTAATCAATCACAAGTAAACAACATAGGTATCATTTGTAATGTGACTCGCAAACATTCTTTCTCTTAATTTTGTTCTCGGTCCCAAAAGGTTGCTAAATACTGCTTTACACCCTCCTTTCACTCCCCAGTATGCCTTCACGTTGTGGTGTTTAAACACAAGCATAACTTTACGTTTCAATGGAAATTTACAGTGATCACTCACTCTTCGTTACGAAAACGAAGTTTTAAAACTTTAAAAAACCTCCCTAGAACAACAAATTCCACACTTCTGATAATTAACACACTGTTATTTGAAGGTGATATACAGTATGTCCACAAAGTCCCTTCGGGGTTTTGAAAAATTGTGGCGCGCAAACAAATTGAGCTAGCCACATGCGGTTTGCGGCAGATTACAGTGAAACTCTGGAAGTTTTTTACTGACCTCAGTAGACCTCAATGTGGGCTCCCTTGGTAGCACGGAGAACGTCCAGACGATATTCGAGCTCTTGCCATGTTCTGTGGAGCATGTCCGCTGGAATAGCCGAGATCGCATTCCTGATACGGGTCTTCAGGTCATGAAGTCATCTGTTGGCGGCAAAAAAAACTTCCAGACTTTCACTGTAATCTGCCGCAAACCGCATGTGGCTAGCTCAATTTGTTTGCGCGCCACAATTTTTCAAAACCCCGAAGGGACTTTGTGGACACACTGTATACCCGTTGTGTTATCAATCTTCAAATGTATTTTAAAATTCAGTCGTACATAACACACAATACGAGATATAACAGGCTACATGTTTCGGCTAAATTAAGCCATCATCAAGCCTTATCAAAATCATTAAAATATATTAAAACTGTATTAGGTGTGAGATCTCCAGCTTTACAATTTTAAAAATACATTGTAAATGTACCCGTAAATGTTTTCTCGCGGAGTTTTTTTTTACACAAAAAACCTTGACGATAAAATAGTGTAACATAATTTGATAATAAAGGGTTTTTAGTTTTATACGTATAGGCAGAAGTATATGGTAACATATAACACCTAGTGCAGTTGTAGTATATTGTAATGTTTTTGGTAAGGTCTGATGACGGCATAATTTAGCCGAAACATGTAGCCTGTTATATCTCGTATTGTGTGTTACATTTGAATAACGTACTGTAACTGAACGTTACACCTTGCTTGGTGCTGCAGCGGTCCCGTCTTCGAACTGCGGCCCAGTAACCGCCTGGCTATCTTCGCCAAAGCTTTCTTTGTCTTTTCTCAGTGCCTCCAGGCTTATGTCAAATTAAGACACGACCGCTTCCTACCGCGCTTTTTTGACAATTTATTACTGAATAAACGTTCTGCCATTCGACACCAGAAATTCAGAGCCATTAACATCGCTGTCATATGAACATATATGATTAAACTAGTAGGTTATTTTTACGTGCTTTAACATATTTACAGGTATATATGCCTATATTAGGTAAAAAAGCATATACAGGGTTCTGGTCTGAAGAAAAAACAAGGACGTTCTACATGTAAGTCCGCAGATAATGTGGAATTATTTGTGAAGTTTCTACATTATTTATGATGACCCAAAACATGATTTGATAATGCTAATAATATAGAGTCTTTAAGTATCAGCGACCTTTGGTTATTTATTTATCTATTTATTTATGCATAATTGATTTTAAGACGCTCTAATTATCTCGGACCCTAGGACTACGCCTGGAATGATTGACTGCTTAAGGAACAAAGAAATGCACAGTGTACTCTAGCGAATGATAAGATAATAGTTAACTGAGAAAGGGTGCAAGAAATTCACCATACCTGATTTTAAGACGCTGACTCAAAATTCTTAGGATGAAGGAGGTAGAGATTAGGCAAGGTAGATATTCTAAGGCAGTAGTCACCAAACTGCAGGTCTTCTGGCGGATTTATTGCAAGGATTGCGCTAATTCACGCAGCATCACAGTAAGTCTTATTCTTACAGCCAGTGCTTGGTTCCCTACGTTATATCCACACAAATACTATTCAAATATCTATATTTGTTGTTTGGTAAACAAAGTATCGATTTCTTTACAACGTTTACCCACTTTTCTTCGTAATTCCTTATTTTCTCAATTAAAGGAGCCTGACAGTACAAATTAGGACATTAGTTTGTGAAAGGTTTCTCATACTAGACAAGGTTAGGACCGACTGCTTTAAGGGAAAAGTTTGTTTAGCTGAGTAGCTAAATATTTAGGTATGCAGTTAGCAAAAAAGAAAAATTAATCTAGATAGGCTTAAAGTAGGCAATATATTTGTACAATTAAATGGCTAAGATTGTTATTTATTTATGGCCTACCTAAGCCTACACATCTAGCAAATTAGGTAGTTATTTGCTTAGTTGATTCGTTGAAACCTTAGCTAGGTAGATTGTTAACAACAATTAGATTTTAAGTGTGTAGCTGATCAGTTAAACAGCTAGCTTGTTGTTTAGTTATGGAATACGTTACCCTACATAGGTATTTATTTAATTAGCTAGTTTAATAGCTACTCAGTTATTTAGTTAGGCCTAATTAAGATTAAATCAATGGGCTTATTACTGCTGTCTGTGTTATTTCAAATTACAATCGTCTCTCAATTTGCCACAGCACTGCGTGCGTCCATGTGTTACGAGCGATTCATCAACTGAATTGCTTGTTCGCTGTTCTGAATCTCCTGTACGGGGAGATGAAATGGCAGGACCTAAATCAACAATAATTATTAAATTAGTTACAGCAAATATCTCTAACCCTGTGTTTCCATTAGAAACTCTTGCTGTCTCTTCCGCTACTGTCTCTCTTTCTCTCTCTCCATCTCTCTGCGTATAATGATATTGTGCTCATGTCGGTCTCCAGTCAACGAAAATGTTTCCCTTCAGGACAAGAGTGATGTAACTCCATTCGCATTCTATGATTAACCTACCGCAAAGTATCTTTGCTTCTTTTATAGTAATTATGTTACTTGAATTGATGACTGCCTTTTAGGAGATACACAGTGTAGTCTGACATATGTGTATCAACGTTTAGGAAGATTCAGCTACCTTGGCTATCCACCGCCCTGTGATGCATGTAGCAGGTTCCTCTGAAACGTCAGCACACATTTATCTGTCTCAATGACGTCATATCCCAGAGGACAGTTATGTTCAAAGTCACCGCTGAGAACCTTACACTGTGCATAATGTCTCTTGTAATTTGAATTTATGAAGATTTTTATTTTTTGTTTCGATGATTTTGGCTGAAGTTTAGAAGGCTTTTTTACATATGTTTATTATTTATTTATTTATTTATTATTTATTTTAAGCGAATATTATTATCATTTAAAATTTGTTAATATTTTATTCTATAAATTTTTATTGCAACTTAACTTAGATTACGGAGGGGCGTTTTGAGAGTTCTTACAGGCAGAACAATTGTCACTTTAGTGTATTCCATTATCTCGGAACTCGCAAAAGGCAAGTCACCTTAAAAATATGTGAAGAAGAAGACTTTAAACACGTTCCTCTGCTTAGGCACAAAGCCCAAAATACGTACGGCTGTGTGTAGTTAATTCCGGTGTTCGATGGACGCTGGCGACGAGCTTCTGAAAACAACTGCTGTACCCCGGAGATAGTGTCCCTTGTGCCTATTAGGTACGAGGCTGCGTGGATCCTAGAGCTGAGCTGGACGCAGGCAACAGGAAACCTATGCCTTCGCCGGGAATCGAACCATGATTCTTCGTCCGGCCCGAAGCCAGTTATACGAGCTGGACAGTCCGGGAATCGAATCTCGGTGGGGGGCGAGGTTTTCAGCACCCTTCCAGACCGGCCCTGGGGCCTACCCAGCCTCCTGTACAATGGGTACCGGGTCATTCCCGGGGGTAAAGCGGCCGGGGCGTGGCGTTGACCACACACACACATCTAGCGCCGAGGTTAAAGAAAGAGTAGAGCTATACCTCTACTCCCCCTCTGGGCCTTCATGGCCTGTTCTAGGGAGAACTTTACCTTACTCTTACCTTTACCTACTGATAGAACTACGAAAAATTTCATAATCTGCATTCAAAGCGATGATGTAATGTCGCGTGTAGTTCACGTGGAGATGGTAAAAACACGCAAACATTCTGGTTGGCAAACATGCAGATAAAACATAGCTTGGAGACCTAGCAAGGACAATAGGTTTGAAAAAATTGTATGAGAGGGTGAAATGATTTGAAGTGGCTTCCGATAAGGGGCAAAGGCGGGTAACTTTTTAACACGGTAATAAGGCTTCGGTATTCATAAGAACAGGTAATTTGTTGCATCAATAAATACCTTTTCAAGATCCTTCCCCAACGAATCACCTTTTCAAGACCCTTCCCCAAGGAGTTAATTAATCCTATGACACGTTCTGAATGAAAGGGCCTAAGTTGGTAATATCTCCTATAGTCTGCAGGAAATAGACCATTCTGGCTCTATAGTAAGGGAACAAAAACTTAACTTCCCTCTTGTGTTGTCGTATCTTAACTACTTCCCTTTACCCCGCGCTCTCAGATGGTTACCATGGTAACTCAAACAAAAACCCAGTCGTCGTAGTCTGGAGTGAGTTACTATGCAGAGAGAATCTTTTCTTGCGGCAAATTTGCATGATCCCTCCAGCCCACACTCTTAGAGACAACCCCCCCCCCCCCCGGCCAACCCCACATCCATGTTCATGTTCTCAACAGTTTTCGTTAATAATCTCTCTAAATGAGAGCAAGTAATTAGACTAGGCTGTTAATTACAGTTGGGGGATTGTTTTAAAGACTAAAGTGTTTAGTTAAATTCACCATTTACAAGCGAAAGTGCATAGGGTGGTTTAGGGAGGTGGAGAGGGGGTGTACGGCAAAGAGTATTTGAGAGTTTTAGTTCTGACAAGAATTCTAGGTTCAAATCTTGAATAAAATATTAAATAATAAATTCGTACAATAGTAATATCTTTGTAATATCCGAGTATAAAAGCAGCGAAACAATGAAGGCTTTCAAATTTAATTTTGTTCAGGCATATGTCCCAGATGTTACTTAATATCTAAAATCATAATATGTGTAAGCATACTAGGCATTTCTGTTCCAATGTCATAATCACCACGCCATTAACTCTTTGAAATTTGGAACCTACCTAAAGTAGTAGTTACAAATTTAGTTTCTATCTTAAAAAATTATCACAAAAAAGTTTGGTAATGTTCTTTAATCTGACGATGAAAAAAGACATAACGCCACAGTATGAACTACAGTAGCTTTCTCTCTCTGTTCCTTTACAAACACTGCCTCTTCTTGTAGTCGATAAAACGTTGTCAAGTAATTACCATAGCTTTATTTTACTAGTAAATACGTTTACTACATTTTTTGGGACATAATGCAGAAAGCTGAGCATACCTTGAGAACGGCCAATGCTTCTTTTATATCTTACATTAGTTCACGATGCTTCCACAGCTGGACATAGGATAAATGCACGCAAATTTGTGACATATGCTTACATTATTTCGTAGTCTTACCTTCTAACTTCGCGATAAAATTAAATTGTCTAACATGTTTCAGATTTAATTTTAAAACATCCTAAAATGGCTCCATAATAAAGCCATCCACGAAGAAATGTTTAAACTTGCACAACTGGGTAGTTTTATCATATAACATCAAGTGCTATGGACTATTAAAGCACAGCCACGATACTATGAGGCCTGGACACAGCAGACAGATATAGTTCCTTATAAACGGTGCCCATAATGTCCCGTAATATTTTATTATTGTGCAAATCAGAAATTGATTTATCGGCAAGTTCAGATATATAAACTTCTCTATCAAACTCACCACAGAATTTTCCCTTGGATTTGAACTGACACCGCTGTCACGTGATACCGTGCATTCCTGCAAAAAAAAAATACAATTACTTCAATAAACTAAATAAGGCCTTCATGTAAACTGTTTCAGGATTTCAATGTAACAATAACGGAAGCCACCCTCTGGTCTGAGAAAGAATAAACAATAAATGTGTTCATTCTACACTGCAAACTTCTCCTCTGTTAAAACCAATAATAAAGAACTAAAAATCAAAGAAAATTTAGTGACAGTCAGTAGGAGGCTTGTGTTCGTTCTTTCCTTGACTCGAGTGCAGTGACACATTTCTTGCGTTTGTACCTGACAGTGCATTGAAATTGTGTATTTTCTCATCGGCAGGGAAGGATCTACTGCATGATCTGGACGACACAAGCAGCAACAGGGAAGAACTGGGAAGTGACGTCAGCGACGAACGTGACGGGAAGAGTAACAATGGCAGCAACAGTAGTGGCGGCGTTGGAGGAGGGACAAGCAAGAAGAAGAAGTCAGGAAATACTGGGGGAAGCATTGGAAATGGTGGTACCGGAAGTGACGGTAAAAACGGAAGTGGTAGTGGTGGCGGAAAACCTCGAAGAGCACGAACTGCATTCACATACGAACAGTTGGTAGCACTGGAGAACAAATTCAAGACAACTCGTTACCTCTCAGTCTGCGAGCGACTGAATTTAGCTTTGTCTCTGTCGCTAACAGAGACTCAAGTGAAAATCTGGTTTCAGAATCGTAGGACTAAATGGAAGAAACAGAATCCTGGGATGGACGTGAATAGCCCGACCGTACCTCCCCCGCCTGGGCCTCCAGGTCCGCCATTTCCGGGGGGCTACTCCCACCACCAGCATGCTGCAGCAGCCGCAGGACTGCTGTATTCAGCCGCTCACCACGTCCCATATCCTTATCCCCTGCCTCCTGGTGGCGGTCCTCCCGCCTCACAGAGCTACACAGGACATCCTTACTTTCACCACTTGACCAATCATCACTCACTAGGGCATTCGTCGTGAGGTTTCGATGGCTTCTTCAAGAAGCGACTTTTGTAGTACACGGAGAGAGATATTTACTTACCTCCATCCTAGAATGTCACATTGTTCAGGACATGGCTACAGTGTAAAGCGGTTTCCACTATTACGGCAAAATGCTTTCCCGGAAACTCCGCCCTGAATCGGATCGTCTCAAATACAGCCTAATTTTTCGACAGACGCAATTACGCGCTGTAAGCACCAAACTGAAATTTGCGTCGAAAATTTAAGTTGCTGCGCCGTGAATTAATTTGTTGATAGTACTAAACAAATAACAAATTCTAATGGACGTAAACCGGAGACAAGTTGTCTGTTCAAGATACAAATTCCTTATGCTCATGGTACGAATTGGGAGCCACAGTCGCGGCGCGACATTCCGAACCCTCTTACCAGCTCTCAGCGCTCTACGCCTCGAACGAGCATTGGCCGACATTTACGATTTTGTGAGGCGAGTTGATATTTCCGTGAACCACCTGACGATTCTCCGGCCCTAGAAATACGGTATTTGCCCCTGCAAGCTTCCGATCCTAAGCGTCGACGTTTCGAGGTGAAATGAAGTTCTAATAAGAGCACTACATTCTTCCAACCTAGTGGGGGTTTGCTACGTCACATGCACGTGGAATCGAGGATTCTTAAATCGCGGCAGGAATATAGTCAACTGGAGTCAGATACTAAGAACTGGTAACCCCCCCCCCCCTCCCACGACCACGGAGTGGCGTCTTCTGCGCATTTACTCCCAGTTTTATATCGAGGCTGAGGGATGATGTCTCGAGGATCGACTCCCTCTGCATCTTCGAGCTGTTATGCTCCAGCCTTCAGCGTAATGCCGCATATCCCTAGACGCGTCTGGCCATTCTGTTTGAACGAATGCTGACAGTGATAAGGCACATTAATTTATACAGCAACCAACTTATGCACTTAATAAAATACATTCAAGAACAAGTATAAAACTCCTACATGTTTCGGCACCGGGGTGCTATCATCAGGGAGTTATTCAGAACAAAGGAGCACAAGCCCAACACGCCAATCGAGGCATTGTGTCGCCCTTATTGGAACTACAAAACCACAAAGGCAATACTTTATAAGACCAAAGAAGCTATACGGTTTAATAAAATATGTAAAATCATTCCAATAAATGCATACATACATACATACATACATCATACATACATACATACATTAAAACACATCCGTGGTTTCGAGCAGTTTGTCATTCCGTAAACAATTCTGCTTATAAGGGAATTCCAAGACACATTCACACATTCTTCGTCTGAAAACTGATTTCCATTTAACACAGGCAGGACGTACAAATCCACTCAGAAATTGTCGTTTTCGGTTGCATCCAGATTTTTGACAAACTATTAGAGGAAAACAATTATTCTGAAACATATTAAACCTTGACGATGATGACATTTCGTTGCCTCGAAACGTCGGGATCCGATTACCCACTGACGCAGCGGGATATCGCACATGAACGGGATCCTAAAAATCGAAGCGGTTCGAACATGGAACAAGTGAGTCTCATTGTTATGCATGGCGCAAAAGGCAAAGCGATAGTCAAAGGGCGGCTTTCGTGAAGGAAACAACTGCAAAAAGAAATTGTTCTTAGAGTAGCCTACTCATTTAGTAACAAGTTTGGAACATCTGAAAAATTCAAACAGTTAAATAAAAATATCTTCAAATTCTATGGCGTATGCTGGGATTCAAACATGACAGGCGGCTCGCTTTTTGTGCTGAAAAAATATGTAGCTATAATTTTACGGTGCTGTGATTCTGTTTCCACGCACTGTAATGCTAAAATCAGCAATAAAACCTAACCCTCCGATAAAAGAAGTCTCTAGGTTGGCTATACAAAATCTGACACGTGTAGCTCTCTTTTCTCATTTTTGAAACACAGTGAAAGATAATTAATACTAAACCGACTATAAGCATTTTTATTTTTAAATGAAAGACGCGAAGAATAGAGGATGGTAAGAGTAGAGATGGCGGACTGGCACTCATTGGTCTAATTCTCACCGACAAACTTGTTACTACACATCGGTCACACGCCGTCTTGTTTGAATCCTTGAATAGTGAATCCTGATCCTGTGTATGCTATATTCCATACAAGTTCTGCTCTGAAGAACAGAGTCATAATGACTGTCCATCAATGAAGGACCGCTACATGACAGGAAATAGGAAAATGCTTAAATATCTGCTACACTGTAAGTCACGTAAAAATACATCAAATGTCAGAGAGAGAGAGAGAAAATTTTTGTTTCTGTAAGCACAGAACCGGCAGTTTTAACCTAAAGATTCTGTAAACGTCAGTGAAAATATTTGTTTATTATAACACAGGTTTAAGTTTGACACTGCCCATAATACGAAATATATATGAAATTAAATTTCAAGTTTTCCGACATTAAGTATAATTTTTCGTGACTTGCTTTGTAGAGGTAACTTATAAGCTTATATAGTACAATCATATTAATTTGCACAAGATACTGGATGCCTTTACGTCACATGTAATTATTGGTATTCATTACTATACTACTACTACTACTCTACTACTATATATACTATTACTCACTGAAAAACACCTTACAGCCAGAGACATACTTTTAATCTCCATCACCCAAGCAGGTATACCGCGTTAAGTAAGAAGATAGACTAAAGAGTGTTAGGAAGTTATATAAGCTTACATTTACGAACCACCTCTCGTCCACTGTGCACAGCCATTTGTAGACACCCAAATTTTAAAACTACCTTAATATGCATTTATGTGTGGAAAAAATCTGAGTATGTGTCTGATGTCAAGAAAATTAATAATCTGATGACTGGAATTTCCGACAGTTCTTCGACACCTAATGTTTTACGCGGGTGTAGTCCATGCATAATGAAATGACTCAAAAGGAATAACTCAGATCTAATAAATAATACATTGCCAATGACAGAACAGTCCTTCAGTGTTAGTAATTCTGAAAAAAAAATAATAGTTACAAATAAATTTTCCCTCAATAGAAAATAATGACAGAAATATATGGACTTTGCAACGGCCCAGTATCTTGTGTATGACTGTACTGCTGATGATCTTGTCTTCACAAAGACAGCAATTTAAACAAATTAATGACAAAGATAATGAGAATGAGACAATTAGATCTAGTCCTGTATTTGAAAAACTGCGTGTAAATATGATATATAAAAACTAAATAAACTTTCATTCGCTCATATTCCGTGAAAAGCACGTTATTTGTACGTAGTCCTGTATCTTGTGTACCATTTTTTTATTTTTAAGTTAATCGTTTAAAACACTGCAATAAATAGAAGTATCACATGCTTTAAATTTAAAAGAATGCTCTTTGCCCACGCATTGTATGTATGTATTGATATAAGCCTCAGACTAACCAGTGACTGTTTCCTTACACAACATTAACAGATTGCTTTCTGTAGCTCAGGGATGTCCATTATTTTTTGTCAAAAGGCCACAACAGTTATTGTGGGCTAGTTTGCGGGCGGAGCGTATAAAAATCGCAATAAGTGGTGCACCCAACTGCCTAAGTTGTAGCCTAATTGCATTTTTATAGTATACGTAGTATATAGAATATATATAAACAGAAAATTTACAAATATGGCCGTACGTTAGACGTACCTGCTGTAGCTAATGGAATAGCAGTGTGTTTTCTATGAGTTAGGAAGACCTGGCGGACGTCACAGGCATTGATTGTCTACCACACCATACCTCATGAGGACAAAAAGATACACTGACTTCATTATTTTTAGAGTTAAAATCCAAACAATTGTTTAAAATGTGTATAGAAGCAACGAAAGTGGAGGAAACGTTCTGAGTTCGTACACTAAAACTTTGTCTGTTGTATATTTAACGACGCACTTAGCACCTTACATTATATAGCGTCAAATGACAAGATGACAGTGGCTAATAAATTGGAAATGGTGTGGAGGAAAAGGTCTTGTCCGAATTTGATGTTGGCCCACTAGCCCAGCATTTGGTTAGAGGGAGTGAGAAAATATGATAACAGTCATGAAAATCGGTCTCGTGATCCGAGCCCGGGCACTGCGAAGTGCAACAGGGAGACAGCCATTTGAACGAAGGCGACCTTTCGAAATGGCTGGTGAACTTGAATCGCTGGGCCTATTACTTAGCCTATATTAAAACAGACTAATCTACTATTTTCGAAAAAAAATCTTGTGTTATCATCCACCACCACCCCCCACCACCACCACCACCACCACCACACACCACCATCACATCATCATCATCATCATCATCATCATCATCATCATCATTGCACTCAAGCTGGACGTTATACCCTGTCTGATTAAAACAATATTGTGCACACACCACGTTTCTGGGACAGGCTCCATTTCCGTCCTCAGATATAAATGGGAGTGAAACTTACCCACACAACCAACTAGATAAAGCTTCTGACGAAGATTCACTTTATTTACTTGGTTTTCATGGAGGGGAAGGTTGAAGGCAGAAGACCACGAGGAAGGACTGCTAATAGATGGGTAGATCAGGTGAAGAGGATCACTGATCTGCCTCTCCAACGATCCTTGAGGAAAGCCGAGGACCGTCCAGGATGGCGACACTACATACAGAATGTGCTAATATAGACGTTACAGTGGGGTCACGACACTCAGCAATGAGTAAAACGACTAGAGAAGAAGACTTGGTTTAACAGGTTAAGTTCCCCCATCCCTAATTTTGTATCTGGGGACGGACCCAGATCCAGTCTTCGAAACGTAGTGGTTTTAGAACGTTGTCTTGCAATCACTCAGTGCATAAAGTCTAATTGGAATGTCACAGTAATAATAACAACTTACAAACCTACAAATATCATGAACCATACGATCACAAACTGGCATCTATTCATACGCCCGTTTCAACGTTCAATTCACGCGGAGTAATAACTTTGAAATCGGCTTAGACGTCTTATCTACAGAACAGTAATTATTCTATATATCGGTTCTTAAGACTACGGCGTGATAGGATGTGACAATGTGCAGTTTGGCAGAGAGGTGCCTATGCACAAGACCGCACGGTGTCACATCGCTCACATCCCAGAAGACTGGCAACTTAACACTAATCGACGTGACAACCTAAATCTAGAATTCCGGTTGGCTGCGTTGTGACCCTGCTTCGATAGGTAAGTGCCTGCTGACGTTTCGAAGGAAAGTGTCAACTTCATTTTCAAGGTTTCAAGGTCCATGGAACTTAAAAGCTTGAAAACACGTTGTGTCGAAACGTCGGAAACCGCTTACTTAAAGAAGCAGCATCACATCCCAGAAGACCCAAATCCACGATTACACTCCCGAGGACACTTCACAATTCATCCTCGCATCTTACAATAACTTGTCCGGATTTTGAGCATTGTCTCGGCACTACATTTAGCCCAAGCACTTTAACCGCACCTTTTAATTCAGACTTGAATGGCGGACGTCTCGACACTAAATCTTTTGGCGGCAGTAATTGTAACTGTCGTCTTCTGCTTCAGTTCACGAGGCAACAGACTAAATGGTCTGTCTCACTGACTGTGCTTCGTGTTACTTGCTGCATAGAACGGGTCGCTTGATGTTAATTTGGCATCCTTTACTTTCCCTTCTGGTCTATGTGTTTCTTTCTTTCAGGTTTACTCTCTTTTCTTCGTTCTGTCTTTTTCTTAACCCTCCTGCCGAGTTAGTGACACAATTTATTGCCAACTGCATCCTACTGTTCCATAGGACTTGCGTGATAAAAAGCGGCCTAACTCGCAAAGCAAATTGGTTTTGCGTTTGTGTCAACAACTGTATTTGAATGATTTGAAAATTCATGTTAAAACTTCTGTGTTATGACATCGTGCAGATGGGTATCAACTTTACTGCCTCATGTTACTACAAAGGCTCGCAAACACCCGCAACAATACAATATGGTGTCACAACACGGAATAGCAAAATGCGAATTTAATACTCTTTCTTGTCCTTTCTTTTTCTTCACGTCATCATCAACATCATCATCATCTTCTTCTTCTCTCCTCCTCCTTTGTCCTCCTCTTTTTGTTTTTTTTTTCTTTCCAACCAACGAGTTCTCACCCAGTGGCAAATTTACTGATGAAAGCAGCGGCCAGTAGCTTTTCAATAAAGCGTTTTGTTCCATAGTTACTTACGCCTGGTTAAGCCCTACTTATCTTATTAAAGTGATTAAATTCAGCACCTTTAATAATTACGTCATTCCGTTTTGTACCTTCTCACCCATCTGTCAAGATGGCGCCCCTCAATGTAAAGCACAAAAATAACATTTAGTTTAATACGATGTAACTCGTCGAACCATAGCACAATAATAATAATAATAATAATAATAATAACGGGCACTGCGCACGTACTCCGGAACGTACTGCTGTAAAGTACAAAGCATTTATCATGGGGAATATGAGAAATAACATTACATGCACCATAAATTTTAACCACAGAATGGCTAAAATATTACATACCCTAGAAACATATTTTTTCAGGTACATAATTCTAAATAGAATAATATATAATAATAATAATAATAATAATGGTAAAGGCGAATCTGTCCCTCTCTACGCCATAAAGTCACATAGCAAGAGTAGGATCATTCCTTTTCTTCTTACCGGGAAAAGCTGTTAGCGAAAAATGAATTAGAAAGCACACGGAAGGAAGCGACTGTGGAGGAATTAAGTTATTATCCGGGTATTTTCTAGAGCCACTGAGGAAAACCAAGCAAATATGGGAACAGCATGTCTCCGGGTTTCAGTACCTGATCTCCCAAATGCGAAAACTCTGCTCGGCACCCTGGGCTACCGCCACGTCTCCCACGCTTACAGTAGGCCCTGTCACAATGGCAGTGCCTGTAGTGCAGTACGGATAAATAGATCAGGCCAAAGCTTTAAGCCATGTATGTGTTGCAAACACAACACCGTCCAGGGCAGCACCGGCAGTAGCCATGTTTATCCATATTAAAGTACATTAATCTCGATTTCAAATATACGAAACATGTAACAATCAATTAGCATGGATTTGGAACATCAATAATAGATGTAGTTTTCCAAATTATCGATAAGGCAAACAACGAATAGTGCCAGAACACAATATGATCGGATTTTGGTGATCTTGATTCAAGACCAAATTAAATTACCAATAAATAATAAGTATTCTAATTATTCACTCATGACATAGTGCACATTAGTTTTCAAAATGACTGCACACTACTAGCTTCACTATCATTTGTAAATATCTTCGTAATTCGTACCAAACAATTCAGGGCCCTTAAAAATTTTCATCCGTCTACATAAAGCGTCATTAATTAAAATAAGTAAGTACATTTACAATAATTCAATTCAATTCAATTCTAGTTTATTAATGTGCCAAGTCAACAGCCAGATGGCCAATCACACAAACAGCACAACGTAAAACACAAATAACAACGGGCAATGAGCAGGACACAAATGAAACAGACGCAACCAAAACAAACAAACAAACAAACAACAAAGAATACTTAAATAATTAATTAGGACACCTAGTAATAACGTAGCAAAACAACATCACATCTGACTAAGTGTGACAATTTGCCTTCTGAAGACATCCAGTTGACTACCAACTGTATTTGCCGCAGTGGCACACCGGGCGGAGGGACAGTTTGTATAGGATGAACTGACATGACACAAAGAGAAGTCTCGGAGGTTCCGAGTGGGAACTCGTAGACCAACAATGTCCATGGTAGAGGACAGGATACAAAGCCCAGAAAAACATTAATGACAAAAATTGCATCAAGTTGATGTCTTCTGTCATAATAATAATAATACTCGCAATAGTAATAATAAAGTTATCATATGTGTATGCAATTAATAAAGTGGACGCGTTTAGAAATATAAAAAAGTAAAAAAAAAAAAAAGTTAAACGTTTTCACGGCGAATTGTTCTGAGTGTGATTTTCTGAGCTGTGGTACCGTGTAGCCCTTGGTGTGGCCGCGGATGTTTACGAGAAACATACTGCCTTCGTCTTCAGAGCTGAATGATTAGGTCCAAGTTGTCACCAAATGTAATTTCAGTGCTAACTTAATTGTGTCTAAAACTCAGAGATAAAAATGTATGAATTTTGCTCTCTGCGTTAAGAAACAAATATAGAGCGAATGTTTAAGTTTTAAAACTTTCGCGGCGACATGATTCAATATAGTCTTCTCGGGCGCACAGCCGCTTAACTGTTTAAATACAACGTTTCGGGGACTGGCTCCGTCCCCATCCTCAGGCAGAACTGATTTAACATACTGTTGGTCTGTCCCGTGTTTTTCTAGAAAAACACAAAGAAAGACTATATTGAATAGAGCGAATGTGTTTGAGAAAAAATGCAGAGGAGAATATTTGGACCTAACTAACTCCACGAATTCTAGTGCGTAACTAACAGTTGCTCGGCTTATCTCGAAATTCCCAGCAATATGTGCATATTCATTACAATGCACACAACAGCTCGCCACCGAAACCCATGAAAAAAAGTTGTCACTCTGCACGCCATAAAGACGCATGTGGGGAGTAGAAATAATATAGCTCCACACGTTCTTTAAATTCGGAACTACATGGGTTGACCCGCCGCTTTACCTCCGGGAAAAGGGCCCTAGACCCCTTTACAGACTGAATACGAGTCTTTGGTGAGACCCAGAGCCGGTCTACACGCTTTTGAGAAGATAAAATCTCCTGTCCCTGGCCGGAATCGAACCTCAGTAGACGTTTCATACCGACTACATTACTTTCGCTCGTACAGAACCCAATTCTGAGCCAAACTAAGCCAGCCCACACTCCCACGTTGTTTCTGAAAATGTGAGCCTGAGAAAAGACACAGCGACATAATAACGAAGAGAGCTGTGTAATTGGAGCAAAGCAATTTGCAATATTCGTGTAATAGCTTACTAGTACCCAAATGAAACTTCATAGGATTTTCGAAACATGTAGCACGTATGGATGGAATAAAAGTGTATAAATATTGTACTGAAATAATATGGAGGGAAAGGGCCAGATCAGAGGTACTACGTAGATAAAACGGAAACAAGTATCGGACGAACAGGTGTTGTGAGAATGCGGACTGGATTAACCTGGCTCAGAATAAGTTACATTGTGTGGCTTGCTAACGCGATAATAAAATCAAGATTTTCCTACAAGCAGGGATATTCTGACCAGCTGAGCAACAATGAGTGTTTGGCCACATTTTCAAGAGGCTGTGTGCCAGTAAGCTGTAGTTCTAGTGTCTTAACTTCAAATAAAGACTTACGACGTCATTTTAAATGAACGTAACTCAACCTCAGTTGTTCCAAAGTTCCTAAAGAATTCCCGAGTTTGCATAACGCTCTATGGTGGTGTTATTTGGGGTGAGATATTCCTGATCGCTGATGTCACGGGTAAGGCCAGCAAACGTAATCATATCGGGGTGTGAGAAGTGAAGAGGGGTGGGAAGAGGTTAAGAGCTTAGCATAGAGTTTACTCGCCTGTGAAAAAAAGGGGGTTGATGCGTGAAATGGATTTAGAGAGCGGGTGTATCACACAAAACGGAGGGGGCACAGAGGTGTAGGGTTGATCGAATTATAAGCTTTTTTTACCTCCCCAACAAAAATATATTATTCAATCTTTGACGTCATTTCCGGCTGTCATGCCATGCAGAAATAAATTTGCATTCACAATTTGATTCACGGGTATTTGCACTCTGTAATTAGTCTGATTTGCATTGGGTACATTTTTTCTCTCTCACTTGTATGTATGTGAATTTTTCGTGACTGTATAGGCCTCTGTATTGCTGAAGCCGTATTTGAAACCTGGTTAAAAATGTCATTGTCAATAGCAGAACTGGCCAGCAGCCTCCCATACACTTCCAGTTGTAGGTGTGAATTTTATCATTCGAAGGAATATTCAAACGCACAGGTTGCAGAGGCCTACATCTCACCACGAGGTAAAAACACTGCGTAAATGCTACCACTTTACGTTCTGAAATATTACTAACTAATTCTCTTAACAAACACTGCGTAAAGACTACCTATTGAGGCACAGCAATATTACTAACTAATGCTCTTAACAAACACTGCGTAAAGACTACCTATTGAGGCACAGTAATATTACTAACTAATGCTCTTAACAAACTCTGCGTAAAGACTACATATTGAGGCACAGCAATATTACTAACTAATGCTCTTAACAAACTCTGCGTAAAGACTACCTATTGAGGCACAGTAATATTACTAACTAATGCTCTTAACAAACTCTGCGTAAAGACTACATATTGAGGCACAGTAATATTACTAACTAATGCTCTTAACAAACTCTGCGTAAAGACTACATATTGAGGCACAGCAATATTACTAACTAATGCTCTTAACAAACTCTGCGTAAAGACTACATATTGAGGCACAGCAATATTACTAACTAATGCTCTTAACAAACTCTGCGTAAAGACTACATATTGAGGCACAGTAATATTACTAACTAATGCTCTTAACAAACTCTGCGTAAAGACTACATATTGAGGCACAGCAATATTACTAACTAATGCTCTTAACAAACACTGCGTAAAGACTACCTATTGAGGCACAGTATATTACTAACTAATGCTCTTAACAAACTCTGCGTAAAGACTACATATTGAGGCACAGTAATATTACTAACTAATGCTCTTAACAAACTCTGCGTAAAGACTACCTATTGAGGCACAGTAATATTACTAACTAATGCTCTTAACAAACTCTGCGTAAAGACTACATATTGAGGCACAGCAATATTACTAACTAATGCTCTTAACAAACACTGCGTAAAGACTACCTATTGAGGCACAGTATATTACTAAACTAATGCTCTTAACAAACTCTGCGTAAAGACTACCTATTGAGGCACAGTAATATTACTAACTAATGCTCTTAACAAACTCTGCGTAAAGACTACATATTGAGGCACAGCAATATTACTAACTAATGCTCTTAACAAACACTGCGTAAAGACTACCTATTGAGGCACAGTATATTACTAACTAATGCTCTTAACAAACTCTGCGTAAAGACTACCTATTGAGGCACAGTAATATTACTAACTAATGCTCTTAACAAACTCTGCGTAAAGACTACCTATTGAGGCACAGTAATATTACTAACTAATGCTCTTAACAAACTCTGCGTAAAGACTACCTATTGAGGCACAGTAATATTACTAACTAATGCTCTTAACAAACTCTGCGTAAAGACTACCTATTGAGGCACAGTAATATTACTAACTAATGCTCTTAACAAACACTGCGTAAAGACTACCTATTGAGGCACAGTAATATTACTAACTAATGCTCTTAACAAACTCTGCGTAAAGACTACGTATTGAGGCACAGTAATATTACTAACTAATGCTCTTAACAAACACTGCGTAAAGACTACCTATTGAGGCACAGTAATATTACTAACTAATGCTCTTAACAAACTCTGCGTAAAGACTACCTATTGAGGCACAGTAATATTACTAACTAATGCTCTTAACAAACACTGCGTAAAGACTACTAGAGGCACGTAATATTACTAACTAATGTCTTAACAACATGCGAAGACTACCTATTGAGGCACAGTAATATTACTAAGTAATGTTGCTAAAAGCCGATTCCAGTGGCCGAACGGTCTAAGGCGTTGGTTTGCGGTCGCTCCTTTGCTAGGATTGCGAGTTCGAATCCCGCCGGAAGCGTGGATGTCTGTCTCTTATGAATGTTGTGGGTTGTCAGGTCGAGGTCTCTGCGACGGGCCGATCATTCGTCCAGAGGAATCCTACCGAGTGTGGTGTGTCTAACTGTGATCTCGAAACCTCAACGATGAGGAGGCCTAGGCCCACTAGAACTGTCGAGCCATGGGGGGGGGGAATGCTGCTAAAAACACTTGCAAAGACTACCTCTTTATGGTCCGAAGTATTAGGAACTTATGTTATTAACAAAGGCTGTGTAAAAGCTATCTCTTTACGGTCCGGACTAAAACCCGACGTTCTTATTACGTTGTGATACAACAGAATTAAATTTTCAACGCCTCTTATAAAAACCCAGCATATGAAATCCTGATCCAGGTATACCGAAGAATTTCAAGATTCTGTGGTACAGAACTGGTTCAGAATGGCGTTCGACGAGGGACTTCTGTCAGTACGGCGGTAAGACTTTAGGTACTTTTATGACAGGAACATGAAACTGCAAATTTGTCAGAGGAGAAAAACAAAATGTGACGAGAAAGGTAAGAAAGAGGGAAAGAAATAGGCAGAAGTAACTAAAAAGAAGATCAGACAATGGCAGCGATAAACGGCTGTGATAGACACATATACTTCAGTCGATATTGCAGTCTTAGGCTTTGCAGTGCAACTTACCTACAGACATTCATGCTGCTTATATCAACCTGCCTTTCCAGAAATTTCGTGTTCACAATGTGCATATCCAATAAAATCGCGATAACAACATTTCCCTCAAAGGCTACAATGTACGTATAGCAGTGTATCCGCGTAGGCCTGAGCCTTATCAGCCAGAAAGAGGAATTGTAAAATTTTGCCTGTAATTCTTCAACCAGCTTTTCACTGGTTGCATTTAAAACAATGAGATAAACGAGAAAGAAAGAAAGGGAGAAAGAAAAGGAAATGAATATAAAATGAGAGAGACGTAATGAGAAGGACAAACACCCAGGCATGGGGAAGACAGAAAAAAATAGAAAAGATAAAAACAAAGAGAGGAAAAAATAAGAAGAAAAAGGAAGGAGAAAGAAAAATAGAAAGCGTAAGAGAAATGAAGGAAGAAAAAAACAAAAAAGTGTGAGATTAAAAAAATAAAGGTACAAACAAGCACACGGACAAACGAAAGATATATGACACACTGCACTACTTTACGCCCAGTCGCTCGAAGGCGAAACACGAGTCTCTTTACACGTGGCTTCCCTGTGTTTAACAGATGACGTATTTTCCTCCTTTGAGCTTGGCGTTTTGTTGTCGATTGAGTTGAAGGCTGACACATGGGGCTGGGTCCATGTATATCCACTCTCTGCGTCCATGTCGTCCGGCAATTTATTTAAATTTACAAACGTACAAGTTTGAGAAACACGATCATTATTTTGGCACGGCACTCAATTTCGGCAGATTGTTTTGGATGAGAACTCAATCCCCTTCAAGTGCCGCTGAAAGACGTGGCAGCAGACACGCCGATTTCCATTACAAACCCAACCCAAGTCATTCTATCTGCAAGAGGGTCAGCATTTGCTTATGCATGCGTCACTCATCGGAAAAATGTGCAGACACAGACAGACAGGCCGCGAGGTAATCTAATACATTATTCAACTTTATGACCGCGCAGTTCCGCTGCTGGGACACGTGCTTTCATTTCACTGCATCTTCATCACTGCACGCTGCTGTGTGCAGGTATGTACGTAGTTATCTGTCTCTCAGTCCACACAAACAAGCACCCCCTGCACATCTATCCCAAAGTGAAAACTGCGGCCGAGTGGCTGTCTCCCGCTTCCACTTCGGGAGGTTCTGGCTTAAAATCTCGGTCTGGAGACCAGCTATTCTGATTCAGGTTCTCGTGGTTATGCTCAGTCCGTCCAGAAGGCTAACTGGATTGGTCATATCTTGCGTACGAACTGTTTTATAAAACATGTTATTAAAGGGAAGATAGAAGGAAGGATAGAAGTGACGGGAAGACAAGAAAGAAGACGTAAGCGGCTACTGGATGACCTTAAGGAAAAGAGAGGGTACTGGAAATTGAAAGAGGAAGCACCAGATCGCACTCTGTGGAGAACTCGCTTTGGAAGAGGCTATGGACCTGTCATAAGACAGACTACAGAATGAACAAATGAATATTTGTTATTTAACGACTCCGTAATAACTACCCAAGCTACTCAGCAACGAATGGACGGTAGGATCACAGTGGCTAGTAGGTGAGGATTTCAAAGTAGGATATCGTGGCCTAAATGAAAGTAGCCTCCTGTCTCGGCATTAGCCTAGAGAAACTGAGCAAATAACCAGAAACATAATTTACGTGGTAATAGACTGAAACACACAGCGAGTATCTTCCAGATTCTTTCCGGTTTAGAGTATCACATAATTTCAAACCACTTCAAGCTAAATAACTTGTGTATTTGATAAAGAATGTCCTGCTCCAGAAAATAAAAAAGACAACATTCGACTGAGGCTGTGCAAACCTAATACGAATAGGGAGACATCGTGACATTCACCATTTTAATTTTTTTAATACTACCAACATAGCACACATGCGAAATAGTGAGGTTGGAGCGACACAATATTACTTAGATAGGGTCCTGAAATTATGTGTTTTGACAGAGCTTTCAAAGCTTATGACATTTGTAACTAACATTTTCTTTTAAGCTATAAAACACAACAGAAATTACGTGATGCTTCTCTAAGTCTCATTTATAGGGCCGTGCCATGGCTCAGGCGGTTAGTTGCCGGCCTCTCACTGCGGAGGCCGGGCTCGATCCCGGGTCGGTCCATGTGAAATTTGTGGTGGACAAAGTGGCACTGGGACAGGTTTTTCTCCGAGTTATCGGTTTTCTCCTGTCAATTTAATTCCACCGGTGCTCCATTAAAATGAAAAAGCAGAAAAAACTTCATCATCTTCAACACAGGGTTGCACAATACGCGTTAAGGCTGCGGTGCGTCCGTAGCATCTGCTGCGGGGCCCTTCAATAAATACAAAAGTCTCATTTATTCTACCTTTCGGTTTCATGATGATAAAAGAGTGAATCACTAGGACAAGCAGGTGGAAACTTGTCAGTGGACAGATCATGAGACATATGTACAGGGCCTACTTACAAATTTGAATAAAGTATTATTTCACAGCAATACAGTGGCATACATTGTGGGTTATACACGTACCTGACAAATTTAGCGTCACAGGTATTTGTACTAATGAATGTTATGCACATACATTGATCGCTAAGTTATTACTAAATTATCAGTTTGTAGCTCTAACTATCCTTAAGGACTGAAACATTCGAATGCTGTTCCAAGGTCTTCTTGTCCGACCAAGTGTCACTTTCTGGCACACCGGAGGAAAATGACACTGGGTGGGGTGTTGTACCGTCGCAAGGGGTAAGTGATGGCTGATAGGAGTTAATGGAGGAGGGTGGAATTCCCTAGGTGGATCATTTATGTCTGACATAAAAACTTGCGGGGAGAGGAACGACTATTAATAGACACTCAATTTGTGTGGTTGTAGATAGCTGCAAGTGCAGAGTCCCTTGAAATATCTTTAGCATGTATCGGCTGCCTAAAACTTCAGAACATATCTTCGGAATATACCTTGTGTGTGTTGTGTGCTGTTTGCAGAGATCTTCGGAATGTCGCCTGCTTGTAAGCTATACAAATGAATTAGGTACATCAGAACCGCAACGAATGACGATCGGACGGTAAGTATTCGAACAATCTGCCATCAGGTTTCAGCGGGTCAAATGTATGGCAGATTGCTTGAATGCTTATTTCCCGACAACCACCGGTGCCGGTTCTTACTTACATTCAGCCGCTTGGATTACTACTGTGCCTGTGGTTTATCTACCAGGCTCAAATGTAGCTTATTCTACACTTTTATCTGAAGACGGAAGTAAAGCCAGTCTCCGAAACGCTTTGTTCTTACAACTGTAGACAGAAAATATACAAATTTTCAGAACGCAATAACATTCATAATTTCCTTTCCAGGATTTCTCTAATAGATCTTGCATTTGTTGTTTCTTCATGCCTTCGGATAGACTTATCGCTTGCATGTTGCCTGCTCATGCCTTTCTAATACTGTTTGTTGCTCTTGGCTGGCTAGGCCTTCGGTATAGGCCTATTGCTTACATAGGCCACCCTTACTTATGTGTTGGCTGCGTAGATGAAGTTACGGCCTCACTACTATTACTATTACTACTACTATTACTACTACTACTTCTGCTGCTAATATTGATTAGTAGTAGTAGTCCAACACAATCAATACTAATACTAATATCTTAGACTTAATTTAACTCCTTTCAAAATTCAAATGAAGTTTTTGAAGGCCAGTTTGTAACAGCACTGTGCAACCTTATGGAAAGACATAATACTCGTTTATTTAGCCTATGATAGAGCGTGAGTAAGAGCCGAAGGGGTGGGGTGGGGAGGGAGGAGACGGACGCAATGATGCACGTAAACTCGTTATACCCTATATAGCCTCTCTCATTACCACCCAACAATAGGACACAAAGCTTAGAACTCGACTGGGACAGATTTATTTTCTGTTCCACCCTGTCCCTAGAGGGATTGATTCAGGGCCTTTTGTTGCAGCGTCAAAACGATTTCGATACCCAGAAACCAACAGCAGAAGCAATTACTGCCATTACATTGCGCCTAAGAAGTTAGATACATGGCGTTCATTTTCGATCAGACACAATTCCTTTCCATGAAACTATCTCATCGTTCACATGCGGACTGCTAAATAACGGCTGTAAGTTAAGCGTATAATGACTTCTTGCCATATAGGCCTATCAGTAGGCCTATTCAAGTGATCAAATAAAGGAAAACGACATAAGCGAAATTTTGCATCGCACATATGAGACATTCATAGAAATGTTAATCGAAAAAAACTAAAGGGTAGCTCATTTATTACAGCGAGAAGACTACGAGGTTTACGGGCAGAGAATCGTGGGTTTGATTCCAGAAGGAGCATAAATATTTGTTCACTATCGAGGTCAGACCAAGTCTGGGTCCCACCCAGCATACCTCACGGATACAGGGGGCACTGTCCCCAGGGTGGGGCAACCGTAACATGAAGAAGGCCTCTCGCCTCCATCTTGTATCGAAGGTTAAGGAATAATTGAACTACAAATCCACTCCCTTAAACGCCGTCATGTTCTATCGCTTAAGTAAGCACTCGGATAATATTACATTTGAAGAACAGAGACCACAAGGAAGGGTTGGGGGGGGGGGGGAACCGAAGTGTAGTAGCATTGAAGTTGGCTTAAAGAAATAGCCCTGAGTGTGTTTGAGTTATATGACTCAGAGCATGGTGTAGTGAGGAGCTGTTGTAAACACGGCAATGAACTCAAGGGCTCGGAGAACTTCTTGATTATTTTCTCAAGGAAGATTCTGTTCCATAGAACTGCTTACAAGGTGCGGAGGTGAAGTTACTTGTGCCACTGTTGTAGGAAATGCGGGAGCAGAAGCCGCAATCGAGCGCGGCAAACAACATGGGGCATCTCCTTCAGTTTCCCATGGTGATGATGGAGGCTCCCTCCCGCCCGTTTCGCCTGTAGAATTAAGTGTGTCTCCTGTAGCAGCCCCCAGCAAGTAGCAGTCAGCAACACGGTCCTGACATAGCGGTAATCCGACAGCCAATACTAGGACGCTGCAACAGACGAGTCCTCATTTCACTGCGAGGTCTTCTGCTTTGCGTAAGATCACCGACCATGTTCACTGGATTTTAAGGTCTTGGAGGATCGGTGGAAAGCAAGAGTCCCTCCTCATTAAACCACCGGCAGCAACATTCCGTTTAACAGAAGCCGTTACTGGGCTCTTTGATGAGCCAGTTGAAACCCATCTACATACTCAGAACTATTTCACTAAGATCTATTTCAATAATAATAGTGCCGTCTTCTGGCTTTACCTCTCATATTTCCTATTTATTTGTTGAGTCAAATTGTGCAGAAGACACCGGCTGTTTTCTGTACGCAGCCTTATGTCTAATGTTACAAAGATATTAGTTAATAACGGTGAGATCGAATGCCGATGGGCCGAGATTTTCTGCGCCTGTCCACACCGGCCCTGGGTCCCACCCAGCCTTCTCTACAGTCTTACCGGGTCTTTTTCCCGGGGGTGAAGCGGCCAGGGCTGGCATTAACCACCCATCCCTATTTAGTGCCGATGTTAAAGAAAGAGTAGAGCTATACCTCCACATCCCCTGTGGGCCTTCATGGCCTGTTCTAGGGTGAACTTTTATTGCTTAATAACCAGTGCCTCTACCAGCCACATTTACCAACACTAAAACATTCCTCCAAGTCTTGCAGTCGGAATCTCTTCATTATCAGTTCTTTCGAAGACAATCAACAGATTCTTTAATTATACCTTGCAAACTTTTAATCACTGCCCTTTTCACCTTGTATTCTATTTCTTCTGGTATTAGATGCTACGTTGTTACGTGCGTAGGTACCAACGTTTCGAAAAAAAAATGCTACTTCCACCTTCAGAATAAAGGTTTAACCCGAAGATGGAGGCAGCGGGTTCCTCCGAAACGTTGCAGCCTCTCAAGTAAACTAAAAACCGTCACATGCCAGGAGACAATAATTATCTCACCGCCGTGTGAACCTAAAATCTTGAAGAGGCATTCTTGAGTATCTGGTTGCTGGCAGTGTGTATAACAAACGGATGAATGAATCCAAAAGCAAACAACCTGTCATACACCCAATGTCGAGTGACAATATTTACCCATGCCTACGTTTGACACACACTTGATGGCTATGTTGTCCTTCATATAGCACGGTCTTACCTACTTATTGATAAAACTTTCAGTTATGTGTTGTCAGGACCAACCAGTTAATAATCTACATAGCTAGCCATGTATGCACGGATTAGTGTTCATCAGTCTTCTTCTCTCGCGGGTACCTCAGATCTCCAAAACTTCTAAAAACATCACTCACACCTAAACAACAAGAGCAAGATTTTGGTCACATGATAAACGGAGTGCATGTATTATCCTCCCCACGTTTTCCGAAACTTTTCTGCATATATAGCGTTGATGTTTGTGTATTTCCAAGAACACAAGTGTCAATTCTTTACCCGGATACGGATACTTTCCTTATCAGTAACACAATTTAGAACTTTAAATGAGAAATAAACCTTACACTAATCTTGTGTGTTACTTCACGCTGCTATCAACTGCTAAGATTATAATAACGTCGTGTTAGGTGAATGAAGTATTATAAAGCATTGGTGGAATGATACTGACAGGGGACAGTCGAAGTACTGACAGAAAGATCTGTCCCAGTGTCACTTTATTTGCCACAAATCCTACATGGACTGGCTTGATATTCAGCCTGAGCCTCCGCGGTGAGGGGGCACGCGGTGGCGCAGTCGGTTGACGCCTTGCGCTATAAGCCGGAAGTTCGCGGTTTCGATTCCCGATGGTGTAATTGGAATTTTTCATTGACATAATCCTTCCGGCCGCACTATAGCCCTGGGGTCGACTCAGCCTCCAACAGAAATGAGTACCAGAAATATTTCCTGGGAGGTAAAGGCGGCCGGTGCATAGGGCTGACAACCTTGCCACCTTCATGTGCCGATTGTCTAGAACTTCGGGCAGCCTCAACCTCCTGGAACACTCAGGGCCTGTCCAGGCCTGTAATGGGATTGCTTTTGCTTTACCTCCGCGGTGAGAAGCTGGCTACTAACTGCCTCAGCCATAGCAAGGCCAACTGAAATTAAGAAATTTATCTTCAATCACGTAATTATTAAATTTAGGAATCAGAATTCGCATTGCACCCCACAACTGTACTGTAACGTACGCACATCGCCTTAATTCCTTGGCTTCCATATATATGGGGAAGAGAACAGCGTGCATCATAACATAAGTCGAAGTTTTCTTTTAGCTCCGTAACAGGAATCTTAGAGGAATTACATTCTGCATATAAAAAAAAAATTTACAGACATAAGTCAAAATGTTTTATAGCACTGGACATTCAAACATTTTTCGTGGTAGGCCTACTGCCTTATATAGGCCTATTCACAATTTTAAAAGTATTTAAAGTAAATTTGTACATCTTAGTAAATTCTAAAAGCAATATTTTATGCCATTCCTAGCATTGTGAGGAGATTGTGAGATAATCCACAAGTTACATTTGAGCTTTGTGCAAAATTACTGCTATACTGGTGTTTACACTTGTATTACTCAATATGTGATGAGCTGAAAGCAGTTTACTGCAGCCCAAATGCACCAAAACATTTATCGCAGATGAAGCGTGCGGAAGGACAAGCAGACAAACACGATCTTGTCATTATTGGATTAATCTTACATGTTTTGTAAAAGAAAGAGATAACGAGGAAACTGGGCTAAAGTGGTAAGCTTATTACAGCAGAAAATTCAATCAAAACGCAGAGCATTCTCATGCATAACGACAGAATCTAGTTGTGTATGGGAACATTCCACTTGTAGGAAGGGGTGAGACTGAACCTCTCTGATACTGCCACTTGAGATGTGCCCCAACCACTTAATGACAGATGAGTATGGCGCACTGAAGCAATGATAATTAACAGGGGAAAACCGAAGCACTAGGAATCAGATCTGCGACAGTGCCACTTTGCCTACTACAAACCCTAGACGGAGTGCCTCGTTACCGAAGCCAGGCCTCAGATTGACCTGAGTCCAGGTCACAAGTGTTGATGACATGCGTGTTGGAGAAGATCAGAATGAGTTGAGAAAGTGTGGAATGTCGAGAAGGAAGCGTCAGTACTGGCAAAGATATGGAGGGCACACCCAGCAGGGCTACTGACATGCTGCGCCAAGCTTGGTGTTGGTGACAGTGTTAACAGTTTTACACAAAACGAAAGGGGAAAGTAAATATTAAGAAAACTATTTAAAAATAATAAAAATGGAGTGTTTATATGAAACGTATTATTTATTTATTTATCCATTCTTTCATTCATTTTTTCGATTCTTTCTTTATGATCCTTCTCCTTGCAGAATTAAACTTGCTTAGACCTAGCAGCAGTTGTTTATTACTCCTAGCTGTTGTCACAGAACGAACAGGCACGTAGCCTACAGATCTCTTGCAGCTGCATTTGTTTTACATATTACTGTAAAATTACATAATAACAAGTTATTATATATGCTTTGCGGGAGTCCATTATCACACAAAATTTTACAACCCCAAGACCCTACATCCAGTGTCGCTAATTTTAACCTCATCTCGCGAGCATTCACTTTTGTATTAAATTTATTCATTTATACTTTATTTAGCGACGATGTAAGTAGTTCAAACTAAAACGCGCCTAAACGTAGATTGATAGCAAAGGATGTGGAAGGAGGTGGTCGTGACCGATTTTAACTACCTTACTTGAAGGAACTGGGGAAAAAAGAAATGACTTAGTCATGGTAGTTATTGTCCTTGCCAAGATTTGAAAAGGGCATATCTGGAGTATAGGTCAGAAGTTCTACACGTTGAATCAACTTGTTCGGTCACATTTTACTGCTGATCGCACGAAACAAGTGAGGGTAAATTTAATAAAAGCACAGCTTTTCAGTAAGTTGATGAATGAAGGCCACAATGCTGAAGTGCTATAAGATCACGCAAGTGCCACGTTTATTGCTTGGCAGTGAAACTCGGAGAGTGAGGGACACAGACGAAAGGGGACTTTAAACAAGTGAAATGAATTTCCTCAGAAGTATGTCAGGTTACAGAAAAAAAGAACAAAGAAAGAAACGGAGAGATCAGAGACAAATTAAATATCTCTAAATTTAACGAAAAGGCGTAAGGTAAACAGTTATAGAAAGGAATGTGTTGACCACAAAGAGAAGATGGAAGTTACAAACGTACTAAAGAGATTATAAAATACGAAGAAATTGGAGAAAGACGTTTGGGACGCACAAGGAAACGACACGCAGATCAGACGTTTTGTTGCAGGTTAGTGTGACGTGCACTCTGTACCAGGCCATGAAGGTCCAGAGCGGGGAGTATAGGTATAGCTGTACTCTTTCTTTAACCTCGGCCCTAGATGGGGGTGAGTGGTCAACACCAAGGCCCGCCCGCTTTCCTCCCGGGAAAGGGACCTGGTACCCATTTTACAGGAGGCTGTTTGGGGCCCAGGGCCAGTCTCGACGGGTGAGGAATATCTCCCCCCACCGGGATTCGATCCCCGAACTGTCCAGCACGTACCGAGTCGCTATACCGACTACGCTATTCCGGCCCCACGTGGGTTAGTGTACGCGTACAAAACGTGGCAGACAAAGAAGGAGTTTGGTTACTACAGTTATAAGTGCCTAAAATATGAAAGATGATTTAGATGGTAAAAGCATTAGAGTCTGGGTCAAAGAACATTAGAAGAACAACAAGAAATGTAAGTACTAACATCTAGCGTCTATGCTAAAGCGTGAAATAATAATAATAATAATACTAATAATAAATTTAGGTGCTACAAACCTAAATATCGTAGGCATGAAATATGTAGACGTTTCATGAAAATCTGCCATCAGATTCAACACATGTTAAGGGACATGGATACCCACACAATAGACCTCTCTCTCGTATAACAGAAAAACAACAATATTGGAAAAGGAAAGAAAGGCTGCAGCCGAGGCCTATTTGAAGTCTAGCACAGTGTCATACAATAATCAAAGAACCAATCGTCAACAAAGCCCCCGAAGTTTCAGTCAGTGTATTTGCTTTTAGAAGCGTAGCCCGCGCTGTCGCTCTCAGCATTCACTCAGCTGCTACTGCAGCCATCAATTTTTAAAGAAGCACTAAGAGAACATGTGTGTTCCCTCCTTTCTCTTACAATTGATCTGCATACATTTTCTCTTATCCTTCGCATCCGTCTTTATCGTCAAACAACAGAGACATGACAATGCTAATACCCCCCCCCCCCCTCCGTGCGCTCCTTCGGTTTCGAGTTTTTTGGCTCCTCAGCCACCGTAGTAGCTAATAGGATTTACTGCGAATCAATAATACATACTGTAGTAAAAAGCAGAAGCGGTGGATCCTTGCTGAGATCGGTGGTGAAAAAGCAGATATACCATAAATTGTCCTTGTTTCTGAAGGATAGAACGGCGTTACAGGATCACTCCTACTCATAATAATCCTTCCTTAACCTACGAAGCCTGAAATTCATCTAACGCAGGGGTGCACGAATTTTCCAAAAATTAAGAAGCCTCCTAAGAATTGGCGCCAGGAAGGTGACAAGAAGCAAATCCCATACTGAGGACCCATAATTTTAAGCGCCAGTGCACAAAATTTAGTCACCACGGCCATCTGGCTTCCGGCATTTTTGCACCCCTGATCTAAAGACCCTTTAAAATATTCAATTCATACCTAAAAGAAAACGCACCACTTCTCTACTACAAACACCGACGGCCGAATGCTGTTCAGGGAAATAATAGTTCCTTAAACACATAAATAATCAGTAAAGGTAAAGTAAAGGTAAAGTTCACCCTAGAACAGACCATGAAGGTCCAAGGGGGGAGGGGGTAGAGGTATAGCTCTACTCTTTCTTTAACCTCGGCGCTAGAAGGGGGTGGGTGGTCAACGCCACCCACCGGCATAAATAATCAGTGAGGGAAAAATTTAGATTTCCTGAATGTTACGGTATTATGGATCTGCAAAGTAGCCAGCGTGCTTAAAAAGGTATTTAAGTTTCAGGAAAGACAATAAATAAGCCTAAACCAAGATAATTTAAGTCTCAAAGTAGGCCTACCCCTTAACTTTGTTTCTTTTGCCTTTTGAAGCAAAACCTAATGTTGAGGACGACCTATGCATGCCTTTCCCCACGTTAACAGCCGCTCAGCTGTTCGATAAAATTTCCACCGCTTACAGAATAGAAAGCCTCGCTAAGACCTTCCCAAGAAGCAATAAGAGACACCGTACGGAGTCAGATAAATGTACTGCATATCTGCACATGCTATTCCTTTAAAGTACTTTGAGCCCTTTAAAGCGCAGTGTTTACTTTACGTACCGTCACGTTTAACATTTATAATTCTGCGTTCTGCCATAGATTGTGTGTTTGTGTTTTTTATGGATCTCAAGACAGAAAGCGATTATTTCCCTATATAGCAACAAAGGATTCGTTTGAATAATCGAGAAGGATGTGTTTACTGCGCGGTACGAACTGAATCTGAAAATATAATTCAGGTCAGTCTTAGACTTTAAATTGTTCATACTCTTCTCCGCATGTTCGCCTAGGTTTCCTCCTAAAGAAACCAAATCAAGAAAAAGGATCATAAGGGAATGTTGGCGTACTAAGCTAAGAATATCTCCAACATTTAACTCAGTGCCTAGTTACTCGTTTTAAATGAAGAACTTTCTCCTGAATTTCTAAGATTCCTCGTCAGTAGCAGCAAAAAGCACAGAATGTATTTACTACCATCCTCAATGAAGACTGTTACGTCATTCATGTTTTCAGCTATAGGTGTAGGACTGACTGGTGAGGTGGGAAACCAACAGAACATGGATCGTGCATAAGTCTAGGGTTCCATGGGAAATGCCACAGGACGGGTAGGGCCGTCTCTCTCTCTCTCTCTCAACCTGACTCACTGGATTAAAATTAAGAGACGTAGTAATATGTATTCCTGTACTCCTAACACACCTCACATGCTTTCTACATGGAATGACAGCACTTTCATTATTGCGGAAAATTGGAATGAATGCTTACGTGTAGTGGGGTCTCTTGTCAAAATCGTTATTGCTGATAATAATATTTCAAGCATATTTCTTAAAAGTTTCCTGCATAATTTTACAAAAACATGGGTGAAAAAGTGCATTCTTCTAAAGGACATGTGTTGTTAAAAGTGTTATAATAACGCAGAATTATTATTATTATTATTATTATTATTATTATTATTATTATGTTGTCTCTTGTCACAGGCCTTTTCTCCCCGGTACGTCTCTTGAACCAACGGTGATCCCCACCGCTCAGGCTTCAGGTTTCAGACTGCAGTACTGTCCGTATTATGTGTGATGTTGCAAGCACAGCTGTCTATTGTAGTGAATGTATTGAATGTTTTCCTGGTATGGCTTCCAATTTTCCCTTTCAAACTTTTGCTACTATTCCAGTGGCTCCAATTATTACCGGTATAATCATACATTTCATGTTCCACATTTGTTGTATCTCTATACATAAGCTGTTGTATTTTAATTCCTTTTCTGCTTCCTTCTGCGTGATATTTCTGTCTGCTGGTATTGCCACATCCATCAGTATACATGTTTTCTCTCTTTTTTTAAATTACTATATCTGGCCTACTTGCTGTAACTTCCCTAACTGTGTGCACTCCTTGATTCCATAACACTGTCACATCTTCAAGTTCACACACAGCTTTGGGTGCGCGTGCGTGTGTTTTTACAATTTATCTGACGTTTCGACGTCCTGTGCTTTGCATACTGAAAAATGTAAATGTGCACCAACTTGTCGTGTCTCATTCAGTATTCATTCTTCGCCAAAATGGGGCATCCTGAGGTTAGGTGCTCAATAGTTTTCGCGTTGTTTACATAACCGGCATTTACTGTCAACTTCTTCATTCAAAATTTCATTTTTAAAAGATTTTGGACTCCATCATGGATACTGTAAGTCTTCTTAGATAAATTAAATTAATGATAAACTTGTCCATTGCTAATGAAAGAAACAATCCTTTTACCAACTCGGCAATTAGCACATGCGAATTTGTTACGTTTCAGAACACCTTTGCGTCTTAAGTTATAGTCCATAACAGTTTGTTACACATTCTTTTCTTTATTATTCACGTCACTGTCTATATGTTCGTGTTGCTTCTTTAGTGTTTATTATGTAGTCCATTTAAGTACTTGGCTGTGACAGGTACCGGCTGCGGTAGATACCTCGTGTCTAACATGGCAAGCGCAACAATTTGTACTCTGTTGCTCTTTCCTTTCCGTCTAGAACACCAGTCCAGTTCTCTGTATTTAGATTCTCATTACATCTTAGTACCTTTCATTGCGTTAGAAGGGGTAGACGGCTAACTAACTAACTCCACGGAGCAGAGTCCTTCTTGAGAAGCTAATAGGTCGTCAGCTAGTCAAGAAATTCCCCGCGTTTTATGGAACCCGAATGTTCATTACCGCACTCACAAGAGCCCGCCACCTGTCCCTATCCTGAGCAAACAAAGAATCAGTCCAGGTCCGAGGCACTGTATAGTGTTCCATTACATGGTAATTGTTTATGGCGAGGAGTTGTTAGCACCTCGCCCAACCCCCAAGCTGGAGGACCACCCCTTGTCGGCTGTCCGCGACTGCATATCCGCAGCTACCCTCCATATTCGGAGGCCGTTCCTCCATCCGTAACCCGAGGATGCGCCATGCCGTGGTGACAGGGACCGACTAATCATGGAGGGGTACATGGCTACGTGGTATATCTTGTAGCTACGTACCACAGGCCTGCCTCATACAGAAATTACTACGAGACGGGTAACCTCATTGCCTACAGTTATAATCCCAGTCTTCCATTCAATATATACAGGGGCCAGTATGTGAAGTTCACCACTCAACTCAATCCAGTGTCAAAGTTAAGAATGCGTGGAGCTATACCTACATAAGTGTTCATGGTGTGGCGTTTAGTTAAGCACGGCCACAAATTTACATTTACGATTAACTACAACAGTATGAAGAGCCACACTTTTCCCTGAGAAGAGAGTGCAGGTAGTAGAGGGAACATGTTGGGCTTGGAAGCAAGCACTTTCCTGGATCTAAGATTAGGATTAGCGGTAGTGATCATAGATCCCGGTGCGACACCACACTCAATAAGTATGTATGTGAAAGCTTTTCTGTCTCTTCGTAAGAAGAGAGCGTGGAAACGTGCTGCCTCCGGTGTCCTTCGATCCATCGGATTTTCCTCTTCACATTCCTACTTCAGCGGGGTTTCTTCCCACGGTTGAAGAACGTGACAGGGAATGAATTGTATTTTCATAAACATAATTTGTGCAAAATGTTCAGCAAGAGTTATTTTACTTTACGAAATAAACTAAGTTACAAGTCACAGAGGGTACGGTGTCTAATTGGCATGCCGTTAATGCTCCAGGATAAATTAAAAGTTACCAAGACAGGCACTGTACGTATAAACGTAATAGCAATGCGCGTTCGTGTAACCACTGTTGCGGTGGAAAAGCAATAAGTATTACATATTGTGAGTGTGTGTCTGTGGCCTTAGTTATCCAGCATGCAAAGTGCATGCTCCGTAATATATTGTCATTTGTGGCCTGTCCGGATGTACCATGTTTTTGCACATCGTCTCATAAACGGCACGATTTTCGGAAAAACGTTATTGAGCATAAAATGTGTTTTGATTTTCTCTACAACTTTGTCTAAAACATTTCTCAATCTAAGCAGAATTCAGTGAGATATCATAAGGTACATAGGTCTTCATGTAAAGTACCTATTATTCTTGTCAGATTTATATGACACTTTAATTTTCTTGACAAATTAAAAAAAAACAAATATAAAACTTTAATAAAAATTATTTTCAGTTGGAGCAGAGTTTTTCCATGCGGACGGACAGACGGACAAACACACAGACAGACATAAGGAAGCTAATAGTCGCTTTTGCGCAATTTGGCGAAAGCTCCCAAAATTTATATCAAATTTCAGAACACGTTACTTTAAATTCACTTTTACTTCTTTATTTATTTTTTATTTTATTATTGGTGAAGCTGTCGGAATTTCAGACAGCGGAGGAAGACCGTCTGAGTCAGACCCCCTAAGAACAAGCGCGTTGTTACACTGAAGTTGAGGGAAATAAATTAAAACAATAATTTTCTCTCAAAGAGGCATTCATTAGGAATTGAACCATATTCTTATTACTTTTCTTTTTGTGTAATAAAAGACATTTAACAATATCCGTAAAAGTCAGCATCAGCTAAGTCTAAGAACCTATTACACACCTAAACTGGACCTGTAAGGCTGACGTAAAAATATAGGATATCGAATGAATTGGAAAGGTTGTACAAAACTACGGAAACTTCAGTCATGTTAGCCGATACCCCGGCCGACAATTAAACTGGACACTTCTCGAGAACAGGGCGGTCGCGTCATCGCCTGGGTCAGATTGCTCGTGACCGGTCAGTGTTCGCTCGTAGTCCGTTTCTTGGTCACGAGTGTACTTCGAAGGCCAACTCGAAAGAACGCGATGCATGTGCGTGGTATTAGGGAAGACGTTTGCAGAACGCGAGTGCGAACCGGTTATAGTGCGACTGATTTTTACCTCTTTATGCCTGTATTCAATTACTTCAAACTCAGACTTTGTCATATAAGAACACCTAAAAACTACCAACATTACAACAAATCCTAAAGGTAAGTTATCGGTTATATTTGTGTTTTTGAACATAATGCCCACCTAACCCGATAATTTGATATTTTATCACAAAGTGGAGTGCTTACGGAACACAACTGCCGCCTTATAGGAGAACAGTCTGTACCTCATTGGTCCCCCGGCTACCACGTCGCGTCGATTTTCGCGGGTTAGGCACGAATGGCTGACGATCTCTACCCACAGTCGCTTCAGTAGAAGGCAGCTCCCATGGTGCAAACTGTGTTTTCAGCACCAAGCATAGGATAGTTCAAATGGACGGTCTGGTGACTGGGTTTAGACCCTCCCTCTTCCACCAAAGTGTCTGGAACGTGGGTTCAGCTAAGAGTCTCTTCGAAATCGTCTCTGCACTGCCCTCACTGACCTCATTTTGTGATACCACAATAAGCTTTTGTCTTTCTGCACTTGTGTCGCCATTGCTGCTACTCTGATTGCACAACGGGTAGGCGCTACTGACTGATGCAACCAAATGAGAGCGTTTTTGAAACTGTAAATTACTTGCTGTATGAGGGGCGCCGGCATGCAGCTGCAAGGTAGTGCGTGCACCACTTGGGGTTTTGACATAATTTATTTTATTATATTTAATAATTTATTAAATCAAACAGTAAAAATTCTACGAAAACGAAACAAAATTTCGTACAGTTACTGAAGTTTCAGTCCGAGGATGAATTAAGAAATTTATTTAAACGAAAACCATGTTACTATCTTGTCCAGCACCGACCATAAGAAAAGTCTGGTCACTTTACGTGTAGCTAATTTTTATCAATTCGCAAAAAAAAAAAAAAATCCTGCCCAAGCTGATGTTCATTACGCTCCGCAAAATCATTATTTCGTACAGCTTACATTTGTATAATTAATTGTTAGATATTTAAAGACCACGTATAATAACTCTGTGTGCTCCTATTTTTGTCACTTTACAGAAAGTTATAAACAATTAAAATTACAGACATTAATGATATCTTATGTAACACTACATATTACACACAGGTGAGATTTACATTTGTGAATACGATTAACACATAATTTAAGGCAATTCCAATAATATTTGTAATTTTCTTTACACAAGTTCAGGAGAACAGACGTTCCTAAACTCACACTTCTTACTGAAATCTCAAAGTAAGGCCTGTTCCTTCTCCTAGCCTAGCATTTACATTTGAGTGGAACTTAAATGAAGACCCGTTCCATCTCCTTGTAGGTTATTTGGGTTGGAGGGAGAGAGATCTCTGAACTGAGTACTTGAATGTAGGCGGTCTCCGGGTGGATTGGATGGAATGGCAGTGGAGGGGGCGCTGCTCCTGCTCTTCAATTGTTAATGGGATCCTTTCTCCCGTACTTCTTTGCTGCAGCCTTCGGCCTTGCCACTGCTGAATTAATGACGGTAATTCCCCGTGCGAGTTTTCTTCTTTAACACACCAGAGACCAGCACCGTCACTACAAAAACTATCTACACTTCTGCAGTATGAAGACTGCAATTACTTCGGCGGCCACGGCGCTCTGTACGTCTATATATATATATATATATATATATATATACACATATACATCACCTTCTCTTTAATGAAAGGGAAGTCATTCCGTTTTGTTTGATTTATAAAATGTATAGCTGCATCTCTTTGCATGTTTTCATGCTACCGCCACACGCTTCACAATATAATACAGCGAATTCTCAATACGACTAATGTCCAGCTTAACGAACTCGCATTATGATTCAACAACAACAACAACAATAATAATAATAATAATAATAATAATAATAATTTCAGTAACAAATTTAGTAACTTAACTTACATCGTTTTATTATTGGATCGTGGCTCAACTTACATCGTCGTATTATTGGATCGTGGCTCTAATAATAAATAATTTCTATGCTTAGTGAATATCACTGATGACTTTTACGCTGCATTTCTATTAATGTTTATTGATGTACTATTTCTTTGAATTAAAAATATTTGCGAATAGCCGCCCCACCACTCAGCTCTGTCTACGGCGGTTAAGTGGGAGTCCACTGTACGCAGAGCTACATACACTTGCCAAATGCAAAGGAAGCTCAGATTTGCGCAGTGGTGTCCACTGTATCCCTGAAGAAGGCAGCAGCAACTTCCTCCAACATGTTGGCAGTCCTTACCTTGTGACACAGTACGATACCCGAAGGCTTCAACTCGAAATATATGTACAAATACATATTATTTATTTAGCGCAGTGAAACACAATTTCAATCGAGTAACGTTTGGATTTCTTGACGGCGGCGAGACTTTTGAAATAAATGTAATAGCAAATGTTAAGATGCCCCTTTGCTTAATTAAGCACCATGCCATGAAGAAGTATGGTGAAATGGAGGTACATGAGTAGCTCCACATACTCTTAACCTCGGCATAAGATGAAGGTGAGTGGTCAGTTTCACGACCCGGCCGCTTTAGTCAGTATCCATTGGACAGAAGGCCACGTGGGCCCCACAGTTGGTCGGTATAAATTAAAAAAAAAAGAATCCTTGTCTGTGCCCAGAATTCAAAGCCGATTCCTCGATCCTCCAGTGCTTAACCTAATCACTATATGTAAAAATCTAAATAACCTTCAGGAAACAGCGAAGAGTCTGAATGCAATTTCGCAACACTCAGAACAGACTGGTTGTGATACACGCTGCAATAATAAGCAGATATGGAAATATGGCTTAGCTTTTTACCGCAGCAGCGAAAATTCATTAAACATAGATATCAGTGCTTTAGTAACCATTTAAAGAAAAATACTAAGTGAAATACTTTTCTATCCAATTCTGCCCGTTACTTTGGAGGGTTCCCATGTTTCGTCCGGTTGTCCTTCTGGTAAGAGCAACATGAAGATGAGTAATGGAGCAGTGGTCGAATGATACTGGCCGAGTTAAACTGAAGTACTCGGAGAAATATCTAACCCAGTGCCACTTCGTCCACCACAAATCTTACATGGAACCGCCTGGGGTCGAATCCGTGCCTTCGTGGTGAAAGGCCGGCAAATAACAGCCTGAGTCATGGCACGGCCTTTAAAGGCTAAGAATAACCGAATTTTATTTAAACATTCACTTCGTACCGCGCAGTAAACACACTTGTTTTTCTTATACAACCAAACAGTTAAAGCTTTAGAGGGGAAATGATCGCCTTTGCTCTGAAAGCCGACAAAATCATAAATGCAATGTGCGGGTAGAAAGTGGAATTTTATGTTAAACCTGGTGGTACATGCAGTAACTACTGGTGTTTAGAGGGATAATTATGATATTCAAATTACATACCGTGTAAATGCCTTAAGTGAGCGTCCGTAAGAAACATGGCATTCGAACATTCACTTCCTTTGGGATGTGATGCTCTTTTGTTGGATGCGTAGTTCCCGGCGCTTCGAAGGATTTTAGTGCCTCCACATTGACCATCAAGCAATCCAGAACCAAGTTTTTCAAAATATCGGCAACTACACATCAGGTCGTCTCCCACACCAATTAACTATCCAGTAATGCCGCTGTGAGGACCTCAAATCTCGACAGACTCTTCGTTGACGCCTAAGAAGTGATAAACAAGGCTTCACGCTCCAGCTGATTTACCCCAATCCCTCTGTATAGCAGGCTGTGTTGAACTCAGAACCATCTTATTATCAGGGCGAAGATAATTTTGAGTTCTGTCCCTGTAGGAAAGCCAACCTCGGCCGTTCAGCCCATAAGAGGTCCCACTAGACTACTGGCTGAGCTGTCAGAACTAATAAGTTACAAATGTAATATTGTCCCTGTGGTTAATTAAACACCACTCCATGAAGACTTATAAAGCAGTGGATGTACACCTCCACTCATTCTTAACCTTGGCACTAGGTGGAGGTTTGTAATTACCTTTACGTCTAGGGAAAACGGCTAACTTTAGCCACTACATAGGAGGCTGGGTGAGCCCCAGAACTATTCCGACCGCGGCGGAGAAGAGAACCATATTTCCCCCCATCCAGCCATCAGCCTAGTTATTACACTGACTGAGTTCTTCCCTCTTCCCAGAATAATACAGCACCGCTGACTAATTTACGGACCATGCATTTGAGACACGAGGGCACAACATTTCTTCTCCGAGTGTACGCCGTTCCGTAGTTCTCTGAGAGCCGGACAGGCGGTGGTCAGACATCGTTCTGTCTCCTGTAGGGCCCAGGGCTCTTAGCCTCAGAAAATACGTCCCGATTCCTGGGAGTAAAGACCCACCAGGGACCTTAACAGAGTAGCTGAAGCCGCTCGCTCCACGCTCTTCATTTGTCGCACACAGTAAGTATTCAATAACGAAGAGTAATTGTTCAACGACTCCTAAAGCAACTTATCAAGCTGAAGACAATTCCGGTTACTGTATATAGCATCAGTAAGCAGGAGTCTGAAAGTGAGTTATTCTACAAATTAGCCTTGCAGGATTAGGTGCCGGTTACCTTGCAGTTAAGACTAATGTCTTGTGGGATGCAAGTTGATCAAGAACACACAGAAACAATTCAAATAAATAAGGTAGGAACACGACAACAGGACATCCTCCTTACATAAATGGATATCAAACTTTCATTACGGCCAGTAACTATAAGGCTTTTCATACTTTTATTAGAAATACATGTTTTATATTAGATTCCCATAATAATTTATAATTAAGGGTGAAGAAACCCGTGACTGACTAGCTTAACCTGTCAATCGCTCCACTTCGCTGATAATGCTACAAGACTACAACATATAGGCTACATCTAAAGCTTCGCTGATAATACTACAAGACTACAGCATATAGGCTACATCTAAAGCTTCGCTGATAATGCTACAAGACTACAGCATATAGGCTACATCTAAAGCTTCGCTGACAGTGCTACAAGACTATAGCATATAGGCTACATCTAACTTCGCTTATAATGCTACAAGACTACAGCATATAGGCTACATCTAAAGCTTCGCTGATAATACTACAAGACTACAGCATATAGGCTACATCTAAAGCTTCGCTGATAATGCTACAAGACTACAGCATATAGGCTACATCTAAAGCTTCGCTGACAGTGCTACAAGACTATAGCATATAGGCTACATCTAACTTCGCTTATAATGCTACAAGACTACAGCATATAGGCTACATCTAAAGCTTCGCTCCACAGCTGCCTCTCATCAGGATAAAGAGTTCCAGATATTCAAAAGCTATGAGGCTGAGTAGACCACAGTGTAAGTGCGAATTGTGTTGAGTAGACAAAATACTATGCTCCTGACGAATGTCTTACCTCTGTTTCCGGTCGTCCATCCCCTAGCCTATCCACTACACTGAATTTTCTAACCCGAGTTCTCATACCGTTAGGTAATGTAAAGCTAATTGGGCAACAGACGCAGGGAAGTGGTTAACTCCACGTCCCGGCTTTTTTATTCTTGGGTAAAGAATGACCGTTACCCGTTGAACAGGAGGCTGCGTGGAGCCCAGAGCCGATCTAGTTCTTGTTTGTAGAAGATATAAGTCTAGTCTACTGACTCTACCGGCAATCGAAGTATAATTCCTCGATGTTCAAGCGGCAGCCTAGCCACTGTACCATCTGAGTTATCCCAGCATTATCTTATCATTAAAGCAATCTGTCCATTATGCTCTTTGCGGTCTCACATTGCATGTAGCTTAAAACATAACAATATTTGTGACAGTTTAATTTTTTACGAACTAAAAATTAAGAAATGAACATGAACACGGTAACAAACAAAGACGCAGAGACATATAAAAAGAGAGAAGATAAAAAAATATACTGACAATATAAGACGAAAGAAAGAAGATAGGAAATGAACGTAAGAGTAACATTGAGGGGCGTTAGGATTTTTGCATCCTCGCGTCGTCCCGGATGGCCACACAAATTAATCCAATGGTATTGTTCAAAAGTGCAGGTACTTTATGGAATATCATTGGCTTACTGTAATTACGTTCCGTCATTATGTCTCTGTGTAGAACTTACTGTTTACGAAGTATGTCTACGTGGATTTCGTTTATATTAAATATAACGGTCGTACATAATCCCAAAATTTCAAGCCGCCGAACTATTGTGTAAGTTTTGAATTACAAACACTGTTTCGTACAAAAATGTAGCTATACGTGTATAAACATTCTCTCTACATACCAAATTGCACATTCTTCGACATAGTTAACAAATATAAAAAAGCAATCCCATTACAGGTCTGGACAGGCCTTAGGGTTCCAGGAGGTTGAGGCTCCCAGATTTCTAGACAAACGGCACATGAAGGTGGTAAGGTTGTCAGCCCTACGTACCGGCCGCCTTTACCCCCCAGAAAATATTCCTGGTACTCATTTCTGTTAGAGGCTGAGTCGACCCCAGGGCCATAGTGCGACCGAAAGGTTTATGTCAATGAAAAATTCCAATGACACCATCCGGAATCGAACCCGCGACCTTCCGGCTTGTAGAGCAGTGCCTCAACCAACTGCGCCACAGCATGCCCCCCTAACAAATATTATTATTTTCTATTTATTGAAGGGCCCCGCAGCAGATGCTACGGACGCACCACAGCCTTGAAGGCTTATTGTGCAACCCTGTGATGAAGATGATGAAGTTTTTTTCTGCTTTTCCTTTTCAATGGAGCAACTATTGAATAAAATTTACAGGGGAAAACCGACGTACTCGGAAAAAAACCTGTCCCAGTGCCACTTTGTCCACCACAAATCCCACATGGACCGACCCGGGATCGAAGCCGGACCTCCGCGATAAGAGGCTGGCGACTAACCGCCTGAGCCATGGCACGGCTAACCAATATTAAGTAATGCGATGTTGTTTTTATTTTCCGTAATTACGCAGCATGTAAACCGCAGATAAAAAATCGATAACTGCAAAGCAACGAGACGTAACAACTCGAATAATGCGTCACTGGATTATTACTTCACGCCCCAACAAATATATATGTAAGTAGATAATTATTTCTTTAGCCTGTATGCTCTGCCGCGTTTCCTGTAATTAATTTGTACGCAGCACAATATTCGAACAAAAATATTTGTCATGCAATGTGTTATCTGAACCTTTCTCAACCCGAAAAGAATTCAAGGAGAAGTCAAATTGACGTAAGTCTTCATGTAACATACTTGTTATGTTTGTCCGATTTTAACCAAACTGAATATTCTTGATAAATTTGCGTGTAAATATTTAGTACAAAACTTCATCACGTAAATCCATCCAACGGAGCCAAGCTTTACCATGCGGACAGACGGGAGGATGGATAGACGGAAAAACGGAGAGACATGAAGAAACTAACCGTCGTTTTTTTAACATTACGAACACGCCTACAAGGTGTAAGTTTCCAGATCTTCACGGCGATGAAGGTCCGGGATGTGGAGTTCTGTACTGTGACGTTGTATAGTCATGGAAGAGGATGCTGACATTACGAAAAAGCATGCTGTTTCCGTCTTCACGATGCATGTCCCTTCGACTCTCAACATGGAAGCTGTAGCTACATCCGAAACAGTTGTGCCCAGAACATTCGCCGTCGCCAGAACCACAAATCTCACATGATCAATAATGCGTTCGTTTTAGCGGTTTTAGCTGTATAACTGTCTCGGGCTTTTAAACAGGCCTAGTTCTGAATTAACTAAAATGTGCATACATAATCCACACAGACATATTTTAAATACGTTTAAAATAATTGTGAATTTTGAGTGCCCTCTATTAATATTCATAAAGAACGTCCCTGAAATGACCAATTTAGGCCGAAACATGTAGGGTTTTCTTTATTGCAGGGTCCTGCAGCAGAAGCTACAGACGCACCGCAGCCTTGAAGGCTTATTGTGCAACCCTGTGATGAAGATGATGAGGTTTTTTCTGCTTTTCCATTTTAATGGAGCACCGGTTGAATGGAATTGACTCAGGAAAACTGTCCCGGTGCCACTTTGTCCACCACAAATCCCACATGGACCGACCTGGGATCGAACCTGGGCCTCCGCGGTGAGAGGCCGGCGACTAACCGCCTGAGCCACCGCCCTTGACGTGTAGGGGTTAAGCAATAAATGTAGTGGTGATCTACGTACCGTGTTTTTGTTGGTAATTACTAATTTCGTCTACGACGTTGGCCTGCTCTTCAAAAGGCTGACACAAAGCAGCAAGATAAATAAGATAAATCTACACAAGGAAATCAGTGCAAGTTTGTGTTCGGTGGAAGGTTGAAGGCATGAAATGAATAATCCAATCCGTGTGATACAGGTTACGAGGGGACTTGGGGAAATCCCCACAGGTTTCCGATAATGGCTTGTTATCTTCATCACAGGCGTGTTGTCTGCTTTTTATTATTTGTAACTGATACCAAATGAGTTGTAACTGAATCTCAAGTCATCAGTTTCCAAGGGATGAAGGAAGAGGGTTGCAGAGAAGAGAGGAGGGTGTGTGGGGGGGGGGGATCGTTTCCACCATCTTTTATTCCCTAAAGGGACAGCGAAGAGGAATAGACCGCTATGACATAACACAATGTATTTGGTCAGCGACTGTCATTTCATTATGTATCCACGTGTGTTACATGTGTCATATGACCACAGTAGCACATTAATAACGTAAGCATGTCGAGGTACTTATCGTTTTATAGGAGGAAGATATATAGGGAAGGTGCAGATATTCATTCATTCTGTAGTCTGTCTTATGACAGGTCCGTAGCCTCTTTCAACGCGAGTTCTCCACAGGGTGCGATCTAGTGCTTCCTCTTTCAATTTCCAGTATCTTCTCTTTTCCTTAAGGTCATCCCGTAGCTGCTTACGCCTTCTTCCTCGTCTTCTTGTCATTTCTGTCCTTCCCTCTAACTTTCCTTCAATAACGTGTTTTAGAAGGCAGTTTATACGCAAGATGTGACCAACCAGTCTTCTACATCCTTCTCCAGCACCACATTTCAAAACTTTCCAGATACTTTCTGATCTACTTCCCGAAGTGTCCACGTTTCAGCACCATACAAAGCTATGCTCCAAATGTAGCACTTTACTAGTTTCTTCCTTAAATTTAAGTCCAGTTTGCTCTTGAAAAGATTCTTCTTCTTGTTGAATCCACTCCACAAATTCGTAAGCCTCATCCCACACGAGCGCAGTAGCATACTTCGTGCTGTTTTCACTTCAACTTCCCGAACAGTGACTGCATGGCGCGGTGACAAACAGTAAGATGTCTCTACACGTCGGTAATGGGCAGTCATTTACTTGCTTAGGAGTCCCAAAGCATATGTCATATCACAAAAGAAGTTAAAAAGTTCTGAGAAGAATAAGCAGGCCTAACATCCTTATAAGAAATACAGTTAAGAATTAAATATCTTATTAAGTGTTTAACTATGAACTGCTGCATTGTATTTTCCAATAACAAATCTTACAGATTCCATCTGCATTAAATTCGTCAGACACACCATCAAAGTTTTCCAAGTCTAGTCTTGGCATTTCGGTGTAAAACGAACCTTCACTCAGGATTTGTACTTTTATCTGTGATATGACGCCATACGAAGTTTAACACAATTAGTTACAACGGTTTATTAATTATCATCACGAAACAAAATGAGTGCAGCCGCCACATTGTATACAAAGGAAAAATGGCATTGATAAGCCTTGCTCATTTTTCTAAGACCATTTTACTTACGAATTTTGAAGACTAAGCTAATTGGCTCTAATTTCACTTCTACCGCAAGTCAGCTTATTAATCTACCTATATTGCGTTAGGAAATTAAATAGTAGGCCCACATAGGTAGAGTGACCCATAAGGGGCTACTTACATCAAGTTCCATAAAATTCATTCCAGTGCTTCAAACTGTATTAAAAGAAATAATTGCTCAGACATATCTAACCGTAAAGGATACTTCCGTATCATAGGCTAAGTATACACCATTCAAGTTGTCGTTCCCTGGTTTCAAAACAGGGATTTCTCGATGCAGGAATTCCGCCACTCGACCACGATGAGCTCCTGTTTAATAACGTACTTCAGGATTACGTTTCTACATGTGACACCGTGCGGTGTGGTACACGTGCCTTTCTTAACCTGCAGGTTGAAGCAGGATGTTCCTCTACAGCGTTGGCAGGCATGCATATCCGTAAATACCATGCACACTACACGGCGTCACATGCAGGCAATCATCTACATAGTCACTGCCGTTACAACCTAAAACCTCAAAAGTTATTCGAGACTTCCGCAGTTCAGTTCTGGTCTGCTCGTCACTGGGGTTTTTCATGCGAGGTGCGAGTACAGATTCACAGAGGAAGCACCTCCCTTCACCCCTCCACACCCGCGATTTATTGTTGTTTCCTCTCACGAACCATCTCTCCCTCCATCCTCATCATTTCTCGCCAATCCTAACGCCCGTCTATTGTTTCTGCCCCTTCTACCTTTCTTCTTCGTCTCAAGTACAAAGAAAAAAGAAGATAAAGAAATTGCCTTGGAATTGGTTTCATTGTTTTTCTTGTCACAAATCTCCGCCGGTTTGTATAGCTGACGCCGAACAGGTGGATCATTCATAGTCTGATCGCTGGAACAAAACTGTAAAACCAATTACTTCCACAAAACACGACGTTTAAACTCACAGGCAGGGTAAAAGTTTCGCCAGATCTAATCGGCAAAAATACAGTGTAAAGGGTGAAAGGTAAATTTGTCCATGTCCAAGCCATAGGGGAAAGTAGGGAGAACAGAGGTATAGCTCCGCTCATTCTTCATAGGCAATTATGGAGGGTAGAGGTATAGCTCGGCCTAGATGCGGATGAGTGGTCAACTTCACGCCCCGGTCGCTCTATTCCCGAGGAAAAGAAACTCCTTGCCTACTGAATAAGAGGCTGGGAGGGCCCCAGTGCAGATCTCGGCGTTGTGGAGGAGACAGTGTACCTTTGTTGCATCAAGACTCGACGACACTATCTCGATTCCTAAAAACAGACTGTAATGTTCAAAATACAGCCCTTCACATTTTCACGCCCAAATGGCAAAAGTAAAAACGGCCTCTGTAAGGTGGTTTTGAAAATTACAGGTAGGCCTATACAGACGACATGAAAATGATGATCACGATGGTGATGATGATAATAATAATAATAGTAGTAGTAGTAGTAGTAGTAGTAGTAGTAGTAGTAGCAACAGAAGTGGCACCATTATCATCTTCAACGTTTTCTTCTTCTTCCTCTCTTTCTCCTCCTCCTCCACCCCCTACGTCTTCACCTCATTCCCATCCTTGCATCCTAATTCATTCATTCTCCTCTCCCTCCTCCTTCTCTTATTATTATTAATATTATTATTATTATTATTAATTTTATTCAGTGTCCTTACGTTCTGGCACAATTACTCTGCCTTTAGTGTCTGAAAATTCTAAACGGCTTAAATCACAGAAGGCATAATAACAGACATAATCTGATTATTTTGGAAACAGGAGCCACATTATTAAACTACATTTCAAACGTGTTGACAGTGCAGACCGCTGGTACTCTATGCGACAAATTTGTCTAATGCAAACCTCTGCTTTAATAATAAGTTATTTCTAGAATTACAATACAGTAATCGGAGAGCAACAGATCTGTGGGACTAGACACCTATGCAGTATAAAGGTAAGTTCTATGAGTTTTGCCGCGAGATGAAGTTTTAATATTCTAATTTTATCTATGCCTTATTAATTTTCGTCCCTCAAAGTTGCAAGACAAGATTAATTCACCACCAAAGGGGAAGTTTCAACTCATATTATATGACAAAACGGCTGAATGTTGAGGGTGCGCGATTTGACGGTGTCATGTAACATATCCAATCTACTGGCCTGACATTTGTATGCAGACAGAATTAGACACAGGATTACTTTACTTGTCAATCTGCACAGTCTCTGACCCTCAGGGAAGAGCACAGACTGAAGGAGCTTGAAAAATGGCTGCTGAAGAAAACATATGCAGGTGTCTGAGAACAAGCTGCTAAGGAGGACATTTGGAGGTGTCTCCTGAGGAGACTAGGGTCGGCTGGCTCTAAGGAGGACATTTTGGGAGGGTGTCTGGAACTGCTGCTAAGGAGGACATTGGAGGTGTCTGAGAACAGTGCTAAGGAGGACATTTGGAGGTGTCTGAGAACAGGCTGCTAAGGAGGACAGTTGGAGGTGTCTGGGAACTGGCTGCTAAGGAGGACAGTTGGAGGTGTCTGGGAACTGGCTGCTAAGGAGGACAGTTGGAGGTGTCTGAGAACAGCTGCTAAGGAGGACAGTTGGAGGTGTCTGAGAACAGGCTGCTAAGGAGGACAGTTGGAGGTGTTCGAGAACAGACTGCTGAGAAGGGCATTTGGACCTACACAATTTGTTTCCTTCGTGTAACAGTACGCCAATAAAACAAAGGATAGATGAGGGGACAAGCAGAACTCACAGGCACACAAGAAACACATATAAACTTACAGTTAGAAAGCTAAAGAGTTGGGATTACTTGGGAGAGTTCGGTGTGTATGGAAGGATAAAATTAAAATATGTCGTTGAAGAAAGAGAGCAACTAATTAATTTGGCTCAATTCAGAATCTGATGGTGATCTTTGGTATGAACAGTATTTAATATCGTTCCACAAACCCGACTGGTATCAGTTTATCGGAAGGAATTGCTCATTGTTACTGTTTGTAATACGTATTCGGCAGGCATGTGTTTTGACTACAGGTGCCAAGTGGAACACCTGCACTTTGACACATTCATAAAGAATGTACTGGCTTTTACCATATTTCGATTTTAGACCGATTTTATTTATTTTTATTAATATGCCACTCCAAATGGACTAAGTCTAGGTGATTAGAACACAGCATACTGTGGACGAGACGTTTAGAAGACACTTCATCTCCATCCTCGGGTTAAAACAGCATGAAAACGCCTCCTCAGTTAGGCCCATGACACACAAATTGATTTCATACGTAGGGATAAAATGTAATTGCAGTGCCACGGTAGTAGTAGTAGTAGTAGTTCTAGTAGTAGTAGTAGTAAAAGTACTAGTTGTTGTTGCTGTAGAACTAGCAGTAATGGTGATAAAATATCAGTGTCATTAAGTATCAAAATTATGTTTATTTATAGACTACTTAACGACGCTCTCAGTAGGTCAGTACACATAGCGAGGATGGACGGACACTGAATTGGCAAGGCTGTAGAAAGAAGTGGACGGGGCCTAATCTGAGGTGCTATACCAGACTTTGCGTGGAGAAATGAAGAAAGAAAGAGCCACGGAAAATACCATTAAGGATAGCAAATCCTTCCTAATCCGAAGGAAAAATATTTCCCACTCAGCCCGAACTTGAGACAATACATGTCTACTCTATGGTTTCGAGTTGTGTTAATGTCTAGACTAGCCTATTTATTAGCTTCTAATAGTCTATAATGTCTCAAGTAATGGCTGTAAAGTTGAGAGTCGGACTTGTGTTTCCAGAAAATTGAGACAGACATGGACAGACACTTTAGTCCAAAGAAATTTTTGGATTCTTTCGGAATCACAACAAGAGAGGAATTCCAAACTAGAGTAACTATTCCTGTATGTTCGCTCATTCTTGTTTAATTAGGAATTGTGGAAAAACTGTACTGGACATAAAATCTATGCTTTTTTTCTTTTACAACTTTATTCTTAATATTTTTACTTCGATAAATGTTTAGCGAGTAAAGCTCGAGTTTCGTGCAGAAATGCATGTACGCTATCACGCAGACGTTAACTGTCCGCTATTGTGGCCCAATTTTAATAAAATTAGACAAGGATTTAAAATTATAGTTAAAATGCAAGATATAAAATTAAGATCCTTTTCGACTGCGTGAGTCAGGACAGCCTAGTCACAGTGGGCATACTGACTAGGCTAAGGGCCGGAAGATATGGGGTTCGAATCCTGGTACGGACAAGAGTTTTAAAGTCCACACCACCACCGGGGTGCACCCAACCTCCCATGCATGGGTACCGGCTTTTTTATTCCTGAGGGTAGAGCGACCAGGGCGTGATGTCGACCACTTACCTCCATGTGGTCCCGATGTTAAGAATGGGAGGAGCTATACATCTACTCCCCCTTTATACCTACATTTTACTCTTTCGGATGTTCTCAAGTTTAACCATAGGCCAAGACAAACAGGCACAATGATATTAAATGGTGTTCAACTTGAAAACTAACTCGCCTAAGCAACACAGAATCAACCAGTTTTGGCAGAGAAACATTTCGTATCCACGGAATAGTAATGCCCCATAAGCCACTTATCCGGCCACAAGTGGGCCTGTATGCAGACTGTAGAGTCGAGAGGAGTCAGACAATTTTCCTGTCTCATTGCATTATTAATGTTAACAGCAGCCCAGCTGCGTTGCAGGGGGATGTTTCTACCCTTATCCACCATTACTCCTCATTTCCAGCCTCCTCTCTTTTTTATCCTGCTAGCCATTTTTTTATTCGTTATCCATCGCCATTTTCTCATTTTCTCCAGCTCAGTTGCCTACATAAAGTACTCCCTGGACACTTCTATGCAGTCTTAGATAACAAAGGAGAATGGTGGATATCAGCCCAGCCCACAAGTTAAGCACTATCTGCCAGCAAATTGAGCATAATAATGCATGAATGACATATGTGTATGCCACTACTAAGTCCCACACCATTTCTGTGAAGGTTTACCGAAATGCAGAAGGTGTGCTAACAATCTTCGAACTGTAGGAATACCACAGGTCTGGAAAGTTCAACAAAAGGAGAGACAGACGCACAATGACACACTCACACATTCACACATTCGAGTACTCACACACATACTCTGTCACACGCAATTTGTATTTTAATCAAACTGAAGAATTTAATTCCAGTTTGGAGCGTAAAAAGTACAGCCCCACAATGAGCCATGGTATCTTTATGGAAGCATTGCCCCAGTCTTTCTAAGCTTTAGGCCATTTTATTCCCGATATCCACTGGATAGCAGTGGGGACGAGATTTTCCGCACCCGTCCAGACCGGCCCTGGGGCCCACCCAGCCTCCTGTACAATGTGTACCAAGTCTCTTTCCAGCGGGTAAATCGGCCGGGCGTGGCGGTTGACCACCCACCCCATCTAGCGCCGAGGTCAAAGAAAGAGAAGACCTATAACTCTACTCCACCTCTGGATCTTCATGGCCTGTTCTAGCGTGAATTTTACCTTTTTACCCGTTGGATAGAAGGCTGCGTAAGCCCCACAGCCGGTCTGGACTCTATGGAGAAAAATAAAATTTCAACACTGCCGGGAAAGGAACTTAGAGTCTATTATCACCCAGTCCATAGTCAAGTCACCATAAGCCTACCGACTGAGAAACCCGACCCTCGGTTTCATGCATAGGCCTGCATAATTTGTAAATGAGTTTACTCTATGACTTTCCAAAAGTAGTGGTCCAGGTATACTTATATATTTGCACATAAAATATCTGCTGTTATGAACACAGGCTACACGGAGTGTGCTAGCAACATTTGATCCTTAGGAATCCTCAGATGCGCAACGAGCAAGTCAGCGTGGTGTTAACAATCTAGACTCGTAGTCAGGGGGCACTCGGTTCAAGTCTCAGCCTGGATATCGGCTGTCCTGAGTAAAGTGTTTGTAGTTTTTCCTTTCTTTCTAGGCAAATGTCCAGATAGGACCTACTAGGATTCTCAACCCCTGCACTCCCAAAATGCACAACAATCTTCTCACTTCTTTCTGTGTAGTTAAAGCAGTAGTGTTCTTCTACTTCCAGCTCAAGCACTGGGTGTTACTGGCCCGCCCCGAATTTCAGAAGTTAAAAAATTTAACATTTTCATCTACATCTGAATCTTGTTACGTCTCTCTGTTCTTTACTACTACTGCTGCCACTACTACTACTAACTACTACTACTACTACTATCAGTAGCAAGAAGTTTACTCTCTTCGTGCCAAAAACACACATCAAGAACTACTTGAAGCCACGTGTCTGCTCTTACACCACAACAATAATTAAGTTTCCCCACGCCATAACGTTAATTAAAAATTAACATGAAGCAGGAGGGGATGTTCTATGTCGGTTCGCCTGCACAGTTTCCACTTTTAAATATGTCTCTAAGCCTAAGAATTCTCAAGGGCTGAGAGCTGGCTTACAAAATATACTATCATAATTTATTGGAAAAAATTATTTTCATTTTATATTTTTCGTTACTTGCAACTTCCCCTACTTCTTCCTCTTTATCCTTCTCATTCACGTACTTCTTCCTCTTCTTCGGTGTGTGCTCGTTTCTTTTGTTCTTTCTCTTCAAGACCTTCCACGCGAATTTTCACTATTTCCTTGTCTCCTACACCTGCATCAGTATCTTAGTAGCAAATTACATCCTGGTGTGGATTTATTTCATGTTTATTTCAGACTAGTGAAAGAAACATGTCCCACCATCTCCGAACGGTTACAGCTAACAGCTGTAGGACCATCGTGTCCATGTAAAATTATACGTGCTGCAATTTGAGGAGCAACTGTCAGTCCAGACTGGACAAGGTAAGAATTTAGACCTATATAAAATATAAGATGTGTTACATAGATTCAAGGAGGAAAGGAATATACTAGTTACAATAAAAAGAATGAAGGCTAACTAGATTGGTCACATCTTGCAAAGTAACTGCCTCCTAAAACACGTGATTGAAGGAAAGATAGAAGGAAGAAGTGACGGGAAGACGAGGAAGAGAACGTAAGCAGCTACTGGATGACCTTAAAGAAAGGAAAGGATATTGGAAATTGAAGAGAAGCACTAGATCGCTATCTATGGGGAACTCGCTTTGGAAGAAGCTATGGACCTCTCGTAAGACAGACTACGGAATGAAAGAATAAAAATATGTTGAGCACAAAATTCGAAACGTAACCAGCATCTTCGTAAACCTCAAGCTGTGGGGTCCTACGCAGCCGCGTATATTGCGTGTAAACGGGCCCTGATTACGGATATACACTAACAGAAGATAATAGCTGCAACAGCATGAAACTTTTTAAGTTTCAAGCACTGTGAGTCTTCATTTAGGAAGGGACGGTGTCAGAGTAATAGCTTAGCTTGTGCCCGGTATGTTGCTGGTTATGACAGTATTATAATATTAAAAGAATGTGCAGTTTATAAAACTAAAGAAGTTTTTTTGTTACGTGTCGGAGTAGATTACTCGCATTTGTATTTCAGACCATGTAGGCCTACTCCTGTGCGCGAATACAAATTTCAAAAGTTAATTTGTCAGCTACATTTTTCCACTACCGCTTCATAATACGCAATAAAAGCAAGGGTCTACCTCACAGTCACACGTGCTCTTAAACAGGACTGTACAAAATATCTGAAGGCACTTTCTTGTCACCGTCTCACCTGAAGACAAACAAAATCTAGCATGCAACGCTGTACAAAACGAGATTCATCCCAACAAGAATGTCAGTTCACACAAAGCAATGTCACAGCCGAACTGAATACATGCAACCTGCAGATACGAGTTGCCGACATATGTACCTAAGTCGCCTCTGCGTATGTTGACGTCACCTCCAATTATAAGCCCCCGGGATATATGCTGCTCCTGTATAATATGCTGTCTACACAACTCCCGGTAATAGGCAGTTCGTGAATATAATGCCAGCGTAATTCTTCCTTAGCATGGCATTTTAGGATTTCCAAGGATTTGGCAGTGTAGATTTTAACCACTCACGTTGCTTGCAGACGTGAATGTGTTTGCGACTTATACCATTAACAGCCATCGTCATACACTAAATTCATTTAGCGCTGGTGTACACCCACCACAGAAGTTCGCACAACAGCTGCAGATGTTAAGAGGTTAGTATTTTTATCATTCGGAATTAACACGTTAGAAGTGTGTTATTTAAAGAGGCTTCGGTGATAGATGAATGCATGATTACAGCGCACTGACGGGATAATACTGCAAGCAGAAAACCAAAGTATTTGGTAAAAAAACCTGTCCCAGTGTCACTTTGGCCGCCAACAATCTCAGTTCGACTGGCTTTAGATTTAATGCGTGCATTCGTGTTGAGAGGCCGACGACTAACAGCTTGATTCACGGCACGGCCCAAACAAGCGCCGCTGACCTTTAATGACGCGTTTACCCTTATGCAAATCCTAGAAACAGGGCTACAATCTATGCGCATTTCTCTTACGCTCGGCTGTAGTGGTGTTTATAGGATATGGAGAATAGTAAGCTATCTCGAGTACCAAAATCCCATTTTTTATTTAAATGATACAAACCTTACTTTTACTTTGGGCCCAAAACGTAATAGGAATTGTGAGCCTATAGAGGACGGATGCCAACGCCGTGCGTATATGCAGTACTGCACTATTGCTATTGCTCATGCGCGCTGTAACGCAAGTACTTCTTCATGTAAGGTAGATGTTAAAACTGACATGAAAGAAAATTGAAAGGGCTGAACAATTTTCGTAAAACGTTCCAGTATCAAATTTCATGAAGATCCGTTCAGCGGTTCTTGTGTTCAGGATTCAGGTCTTCTGGAACGTGACGCTGTGTCGCCGAGATATGGACCCCTCAACGCTTGAAGACGAAGGCACTACCTTCCTTCGAAACGTCGGAAAACATCGAATTTCATAAAGTTTGATTTATTAGGGCCTATAGGTCCTGCATTACGTATTCGGATCAGCGACAGATGGAAAAACACAGGCACATATCTAATAAAATTCCCACGAAGAAATAACACGGAGCTTCCGAAACGACAAACGTAAAAAGCCATTACGTAATTACGGCCTTTTAAATACCTTTAGTAAAGTGACTTGCATGGTCAGCCCTGGAGATTTCAACAATATGGCCTGGTGTGGGGGAACTGCGTTAGTTGTAAAAGTTTCAACGAGATGGCAGCATTGTAATCACACCTTCATAATAACAACACTGGGGCCCTAGTCTCCTCATCTCTTTCTTTTCGCAAGTATTTGCTTGGTTCTATTTCGTTTATTTAACGACCTAACCTCATTTATGGATGTAGGATGTGAAATTTTATGGCAAAAACTTTGCTTTAAACAGCTGTGGAGGTAGAAAGAAAAGAAAAATAACGAGAGAGTGTCCGCTTTATTGTGCTTTAATGCTAGTTCATTTTGTTTTCTGGATAATGAACATGCTTTATACTGACGTGATGTCATATTCAGCTCATGGCAATACACGAAGATGAGGCGTATTACCACACAAACCTACGTGAATATTCTACCAGTAGCACTTCACTAAGGTGCAAACCTTCAAGGAAAAAAAATTACAGACAAAATATTCGTTTTGTTAGACCTATAAAGGAGGCATCCTGTTGAATTCGAATTGTTTCGTTTCTCCGATAATTTCCGACGTTCTGTTAATGGCTGAGTTAATGTTAAAGACAAGATATTTGTAAAGTGTGCATCGGTAGAGTCTGGTAGGAAAGGACTGTGGTTGTTTGAGGCCAGTATAAAGTTTACTGAAGCTTCAACAGCAAATTGTTAGAATAAAAATTCTTAAAATATATCTACCCTCAATGACTTGAAGGAAATTCTATAAAGACAACCGCAGTCTACCAGTTCCTAAACTTGATGGAATAAGAACATGCACTAAGTGGCGCTGCTAACCAGAGGAATATCTTATCTGATATGTGGACACTAATATCGACTCAAGCCTACATTTCTACTACTTCCGTTTTGAATTCCTATTAGCAACTACTAACCGCAATGGAGCAAAACCTTTCTTAAGAAGCTAATATTTTCCCAGTTACGCAAGAAATTCCCCTCATTTTATGAAACCCGATGTTTCATTCAGGCTTTCACATACGCTCGCCACCTGCTCCAATCCTAAGGCAAATGAATCCAGCCCACGCGCTCCAAACCAATTCGTTTAAGATCAATTTTAATATATTCTTCTCCTCTAGGCCTAGGTGTTCCAAGCGGTCTCCTTCTTCACGCTTTCCAACCAAGAACACTGTATGGATTTCGCTTCTATACCATGCATGCCACATGTCTCGTCAATCTCGTACTCCTTATATGATCAACATAAATTTTGGCGAAGAGTAAAGAGCATAAATCTTCTCATTGTGCACTTTTCTGCATTAGTGGGTAGATTCTAACATATCGCTCATGAAACAGCGATTTGTCGTAACCCACCGATACACAATTTTACAGGAGACGAAAAAAACTTGACAGTTCCTTAATAGACCCACTTATGCAGCTTATATAATTTATTTATTTTTATGTATTTGTAATTTTCGGTGGAGACAACATTTTGATAGAAGGTGTGTTTGTAACCCAACTGTCTAGTAATGCGGGAATCTCAATTTGACAAATTGTGTGGTTTTTATGTAGTGAAGGGTCCCGCAGCAGAAGCTACGGACGCACCGCAGCCTTGAGGCGTATTGTGCAACCCTGTGATAAAGATGATTAGTTTTTTTCTAATTTTTCCGTGTAATGGAACACCGGTGGAAAACCGAAGTACTAGGCGAAAAACCAGTCCCACTGCCACTTTTTCCACCACAAATCCCACATGCACAATTGTGTGGGTTACAACAAATTGCTCTTTCATGAGTGATATATAAAAACATAAATTCAAACCTTAATAGAGCTTATTAAATAAAATAAAAGCCATTATTTCGATATTTGTGTGAAATGATTCCTGGGACACGTGAGGAAGTTGTCTGAAGTTAGGATGTCACAGCATTGAATTATATGATAGACTAATTAATTATAGTGAGTATGTTAGGAAAATGGGAGGTGATAATATTGGGTGAGTATCTTGTCCAAAGGCGCACCTTAAAATCAGAAAGTTTGTACTATTATAAAAATCTAGTTTACTTTTAGACTCATTCTGTCCCATATAAAGCAAACACTGAAATGTGATTAGCGTCCTAAACGCTAAAGCCGGCTTCCTCTCTGAAAATGTGCAGCTATTCTGCTGAGTTTAGTTTTAAAGATCAGCAATGTACTATTACGGGCAAAAGGAGCTTTTAAGACGATATTTTTTTTCTGTCGCTTTTCTTCTTTGCTTTTGAAACTCTTCCTTTCTGACTCTCTCTCTCTATATATATTACTTTCTTCGTGCTTCTATATCCATCCGCCCCTTATCTTCCAATGAGGCGCATAAATTACCAAGTTAATGGGATTTTTATAAAATGGAATTTAAAGAACCCTTGTCTGACTGTATCTCCCGCCACTTTTTCCTTTTCTCCAGTTCCCTTCCCCTTCAGCTCAACTCTGCCGTCTTCTATTGCATTTGAAACCAAACAATACCACAAAAAAAGGAACAAACCAAGCAGGCTAATGTAGCGGCAACTTATACTCAGTAATGGCTAATTCGAATCTCGGCTGGCATACAGATCATCATAATCGTGTTTTTCCTGATTGTCCTCAACACATAACTTCAAATTCCGTAACAATACCTCGAGTAGGCCACGATTACTACTTTCAAACCATTTCCACTTTATCGCTCACCGGTCACGCTGTTATTCGATGGATTTTACTTCAATAATGACAATCCCGATAAGTTCAAAAGAAAGAAGAGAAAACAGAAAGCAGAAGAAGGACAATTCTCTGCAAAGCGTCATCCATTTTCTGGGCCCTTCTCCAGTGACCTATGTGTATAGAGCGTTATTTGTATTCACTATTTGCCGGGTTTATAGTTCAGCTCTGTTGGTTGTTCGCCATGTGAAGACATCTAACAATTTAAACTAAATAAATGACGGCATATTCTTCTATTGTGGTCGTCCAGGTTATGAAACCGTGTAGTCTGGTATGTTGCGACCACTGCAGAACACCACGCAAATCCTCCCCCCCCCCCTTCCCAATTAAAAGCTAAATGTAGGATATCTCCGTGACCTAACACAACTCAATAAGAATACAATTAGCCCAATTCATGTAGACTTTTGTATTGTGTGACAATAAAGCTTGCAAGAATGTAACATGAATTAAATGAAATTTTCTCGAGCAGACAGCCTGAATACGGTTAGGGATTCAGTCTCTGAAAGGTCGAAACATTTTACACTTTGACGCGGCTGTCTGCCCGAGAAGATTTCATTGAATTTTGTCGCCGCGAAAGCTTCAAGACTTATGTAATATAAAGTGTTGTGAGACGTAAAGAGGTACAAGAGGAGCGTGGTAACAGGGCAAAATGTTTACCGTGACGATAAGTTATGTCACGGCACTCACTGTCACGTAATGAGAAATAAACCAGATAACCAGATTTAGCTCTGGGAAACTTAGTATGTAATATAGTTCTGAAGGAAAATGCAACTGCAGCAAGTGGAAGGCATATACGTATGATGATATTACAGCAGTAAAGTGTGCGAGTATTGATAAGGAGATCATTTTCGCGATACTATTAACATTAAACTGTACATCTAATTATGGAAAGTTCGAGTGGAATCAACGCTACATCTTAATCCTACAGCTCTGCCTCACTCTGTAAACAACCGACACTTGTCCCACGTACTGTTTGATTTTAACATTATGACAACACACAAAGTCCGTGCTCTGTGATATTTGAGGCACTCATGGTAGTGACTGCGGAGTACCATAAAACCTAAAAGTCTATAGACAACCGTAATTTTACTGATTTACTGACTGCCGTTTCATGCGCACTATGAAATCAGAATCATCACAAGAATGTAGCCTATTTTTCTAGAAATGCCTCTGCTAGCGACCAATCAGACATCAGTATTTTTCTTCTTTATTTCCACAATGCGTAAAATTCGGCTTAAAGTAACCGCATAGGCGGAAAAGGAGAATATCAGAAAAGCGGGAAACATATGAGATACTTTATGTTATTACGGCGATCACTACGGATGAAAATGTGACGCCGTGTGTTCTGGTATGAGTGTACTGATGTTTCGGAACAACCTGACCCCTTCATCTTTAAGGTATATGACTAAGCAGCTTACGTCACCTTCCTCTCACAAATAGGCCAGGAAGAAGAATTACATCGAGATCATCTTACTGTACCTGAAGTAGAGCTTTCTAAATCTGATGAGTCAGTGTAGTTTACCTTTACGGTAAAGTGAACCATTTTCATCAAAGACGTAGCTTTCTATGGATGTGAGTATACAATGGTCCTTAAGAAAGGATTCCTTAGAAGCCATTTTTGTGTTTTTTTCCAGTTGCTTTTTAAAAAGAAAGTCTTTTCCGTCAACGTAAGTGTGACGACACTTTGTGCTTGTACCTCGTTTCTCTGTGAGCTTCACAACACGCCAGCAGCAACCAGGGGTATTGATTTGTTTGTAGATTTATTTTATCTTAATAGGATTCCAACTAGTAGTTCATTACCATTTGAATAGGGATTTTGTCATTTTCAATTAAAGTTGAATCAGGATGGTGAGGTGGAGAGGGGTAGGAGAGTGGGGATAGCTGGAAAGAGGGGTAGAAAGGGATGTGAATTCCTCGTCGTCCTATGACCTCAAACCGCTATATATATGTACACCCCTTTCTACAGCCCTCACTACTCTTCACTCTCACACAGTATCCCGTTTCTCCCACGCTAAATCCATCCTCGATTTAAAAGCTGCATTCAGTTTAATTCATGTACAAACCCTAAATCCTGTACCCAAAGTTTCCATCACTTTGCTTCGGTCACACAGGAAAACCAGAATGTGAAATCGTAACAGGTACGTTAACAACAGGACACATATTTTCCAAATGAGTTCTAAGCGAATCTGCAAACGTCATTAGCTTCGATAAAGATGAAGGTAAAGTTACAGTGCTTAATTAAAACAACTCCAAGAACAATTACAGAGTAGCAATACTTCTGCCCACTTTCTTAAGCTCTCCACTAGATGCAGGTGAGGAGTCACTTTCAATTCCTGGTCGCCTTAACCACGGGGGAAAGATTTCTACGAACCCGCTGAATACGAGGCTCGGTACGGCCCAGAGTCGGTCTGGACGGTTTGATAAGTGCCGGGAATCGAAGCCAAATTCTTTGTTGTTCAGCTCGTAGCTTAGTCACTGGCCTTGGCATTCAGACATTAAGCTGTTGTTGCACAGCTAACATTACAAATCCAACACTACGGAAAAATAAATATTTTATATTTTATTAAACATTAACAATATCGATAAATATTTCAAATAACATTTGATATCTTAATGTGATTCATACTTCGTGACACATACTAACGTTTACCCCGAAACATTTTTTAGATCCTTGGTAAAATTTGATTTGTGCTTCATGTAGAGTAGGACTTATAATAGTGAAAAATAACATCACATTGTTACCTTGAAGGAAGCTTCGTTACGGGCTGGACGGTCCGGGGATCGAATCCCGGCGGGGGCGAGATTTTCCGCAGCCGTACAGACCGGTCCTGGGGCCCACCCAGTCCCCTATACAATGGGTACTGGGTCTCTTTCCCGGGGGTAAAGCGGCCGGGCTGTGGAGTTGACCACCCACCCTCATCTAGTGCCAGGGTCAAAGAAAGAGTAGGGCTATGTATCTACTCCCACTCTGGGCCTTCATGGCCTGTTCTAGGGACACATTTACCTTTACCCTGAAGAAAGCAGCAGGTTACTCCTAACTGTGGCAACTATCCACATGGCACCACATGGCAGGTGACCATAATCTTAACGCTAAAAACAGTGAGGGCCTGAAACCTCGTACCACATAATTGCCAATGTAAATTTCAAAGGATAGCACCTCCCTTAACATCATAAGTCACTACAATGAAACTCAAACATTTCCTGCCTGCACATTCCTGTACTATTCCCCACACCTACACGATCATAGAGCACAGCTGCTATTGAATTGACTTCCCGGCTAACTATCTAACTAATCTACTTTTTTATTTACTTACGTACTAACTAACTAACTAACCAGCCATCCGACAAACAACTAACTTAACCAAATAGCTGACTAAAATTCAAACAATGCAGTGCTGCCAGCACCCGCACAGCTGTTTAGTAAGATCCTACTGCGCAGAATGCTTCAACAGCTGACAATTATTCAGCTGGTTATACAGCTTTTGCTTTTAGGCAACCTGACAGTTCGTCACACTAATTACAAAAGCCCTACAAGCTTATGCAAAGCTTTACTTTGTTAACATGGCAGTCATCTGTTAGCCAGTGCCAACACACATTTCTTACTGCTCCACGACACCAAACAATTAAGAGACTCAGACGTGACTTCTATATGTCGCAATTTAGAGCTCCTAAGAAAGTGTTTTGGGATGTTTAAATTATGAGAGTCGTCAGGTTCGCTCAACACGTTACACAGCCGCGAAGGAACATTGTAGCACAGTCCCTGGTGACAAATTTAGACAAAGCGTAGGGCCGCGTTTTAAGTGGAGGGGTCACCCTCTCCTGGTTCGTACCATGAGACATTTACCACTACCCACGCTTTTAAGTCACATGTGAAGTGAAGTGTTGAAGGAACGAGGTCTTGAGACAACAACGCTACTTTAACACGTTTTGTTATATTTTAACAACAAACGGATTACGCTAATTCTGTTTCAACTCCATAGACATATTTCCAATTACCTTCTTTTAGTTCCGGCATCCGTGGCGCTGCGGGCTGCCTACACTACTGGAATTATATTGTCAGCATTATCACTGAAAATTGACTGAGTACGTTGTAACCATATGGCTATTTCTTACACGTTCCTCTACCAACATCCTTATTCTGTTCAGCCTTCCTATTCGTATTCACATTTCCCTCTTTCCCCTTCTCCTCCCGTTCTTGTTTTATCCTCCTTCTCATTATCATTATTACCATTATTGTTTTCTCCATATCATTCTCCATGTGCACCACCTCCCTCATCACCCTAATATCCCTGTTCTTCTGCCGCCCTCCACAAAATAACCTTCCGTCTGTTTCCACTCACTGCCATCCTCCGAACAATTTCTTCTGTCTTTCAGCACATTTCTTTTCAGTTTGTACTGAACAGCAAGTTTTCGGAGGCTGAGAGATAAATTAACACGAAGACAAGAAGATTTACAATTTCCTTTCTTCGCCTAATACTTCTGCGATAAATAAATCAAGACGAGATTGGCGCGACATATAGCATACATTTGTAAAACAAGAAATACATATGTAACAGAGGTCCTAATTTGTGGAAATATCAATTTAGGAGGCCACTTCTTATATGCAACTGGAGGCAAAAGTATAATATTTTGGATAAATAGGCTATACAATTGGTGACTAAGATTTTGGTTACGAAAAGCAAAAATGTTTGCGACCAGATAAGTAATTAACCCTTCAAGAATTTTGGGTAAAATGGACACATTATCTGTCATATATCCTGTATTCATGTTGCAATTTGCCAAGTGTATAATGGAGGCTTGTCTCATGTCTACTACCTCTTGGGTGCTCACGCTGCCGCCTCTACCTTTAGGTTCAGCTGTTAATGATTTGTTGCCCTACCAATCCGTTCCGTCAATTAGGCAGTACTTCAGCTAGTCAGTTTGCAAGTCAATCAGGCTATAACATCGTAAATTTGCAGTAACCCTTTCATTAATTTGTTGCACAATCAAATACTTAGACAGTACGTCAGTAATTTATTTACGTGGTTAGTTATTTACTTCAATCTGTAACTCAGTTCCTTACTTAATTATGTGATCACTTTGTTAGCCAGTGAGGCAAATATTATCTTAAGCCTAAATAATTGATTAGTTAGGTACATAGTCAGTTTGATGGGTTTAGTTAAATCGATATTTTTCAAGTTATTGTCTAAAAGTTCCCAAAAATATGCACCATATATTTAATGATTTTAAAACGTTACTACAAAATCACTGTATATTCCGACATGTTTCGTTGGCAACCACCACCATCATCAGGGAGAGTTCACCTTGTAAGCTGGAACACCGCCGTTATAAAACACTGTTTTTCTTCTTATCCACTCGCAGTAAAATCCACTTTTCTCAACCTGATACATAAGTAGCTGCATAATTAATTATTCAGTTAGTCAGCTAGCTAGGCTAACAGTGAGTTAGTCGACTTATTAGCCAGTTATCAGTTGACAGTCACTCAGTCGGTTCCTTGAAGCACAATTTCAGTTTTAATTGTTCCCCACCAGCGCCACCCCGCCACTCTCTCTCATCTAACGCTATGTTTGTCCAGCTGTTGAGGAGGAACAGACAGGAGAACAGCTTACCGTCACACAAGGCATGGCTAAATGGAAAAGTCGGTGTCCGAAACAGGACAGGCCCAAGAAAAAAAAAGGAAGACTACAAAGAAGAAGGGAAAGTAACAAAAACTCAACCAAACGACAAGGTACCGCGTAGGCACATGTTTTCGTAATGCCTTCTTTGGCGTTTTGCATGTCTCATTGGTCCTTATGTATGTACGGAGGCACATCTGTCAGATTTATTTTCCATGCAATTGAAATAGCCTCCCTATATATAAGCTAAGAATGAATCAAATAATGTACTTTCAGAGTTTGGGAAAATATCTTTCAGCTGACTCCTTTCCACATCTTGAAATAGATAAGTCACTTGCAAACAATGATTTCTTCTAATGCCAATTTTTTAAAATCCAAATGTGTCAGCAAACTAACCATTTGACAGTTAAGCCTGAAGCTCTCGTTGTAAGTGTTCGAGTATTCTGTGCCTAATTCGTACGTAATCAAGTAACCAGGTCAGGAATGTCTTATAGGAGACTGGAGGTATAGATCCAACCCTTTACAACTTTCGGCACTATGTAAACTTCGGCAACTAGTTGCAAGTACCGACAGTTTATCCCCGACGATAAACCCATTCACCCTTTGAATAGAGAGCCGATCTGTACACAGCGACATGCATGTGCAGTATATCACGACTGCTTCGGAAATCCGATCCTATAATCTATAGTCTACAGTCTACAGTCCACAGGCTATATTCTTGCAGCCTATAGCCTAGTCACTACACCGCCTGAGTTACAAGTCTTCCAGATGTCTTAGCGTATTTCCTTCTCTTTGTGTTCTATTTTCAAATAGTGTGAATAGCTCAGATTGTAGCGTGCAACAGTAGGAACAGTGAATAGTGAATTGGGAAGCATGAGGAAAGGGAAGGTCATAGTTTAATTTCAAATGCTTGTCCTGGCATTTGTCTGGACAGAGCGAAAGAAGCCACCTCCGCACACAGGTTTGAACTCGCAACCACACGAATATGAAGCAGGAGCTTGATTTCAGGCTTCCACTGCGATATTGATGAAATCTGCGGTCTTCTGGGGTATTACGCGGCGTCGTGTCGTAATTGTTTACCGACGTTTCGGGACAACGTATCGGTCCCATCCTCACGGGTCAAGAGTCCGAGTGCTTTTCCCACTCGGACTCTTGACCCGTGAGGATGGGACCGATACGTTGTCCCGAAACGTCGGTAAACAATTACCACACGACGCCGCGTAACACCCCAGAAGACCGCAGATTTCATGAAGCAGGAGTTTTAACCACCTGACCACAAATTGCGATCTGTCATTGTGATGTTTTGCACTTGGGGAAGTGTATGAAACGTGTATTCTGCATTTAGGATCACTACCACTTACGAGTCTCGACTCCGAAAAGAAGACTTTTTTTAAATAAATTGCATGAAAGAAACGTCTATAAACGTTTAACACTGACGGAAAATTCAGCGCGCAAGATACGACGTAATAGGAAGTGAGGTTTTCTAACTTCCAGGTTCACACTAACGAGTGTAACGGAGCTTTCTGTTGTGAGTGTAATCAACGAGAATCAACCTCTTGCCTCTTAGGCCTATATAATACTCGCTTAATGACTTCGTGGCCGCTGTGCTTCATTTGATTTCTTCCTGGAATCGATTCATTGCTGTTCCCTTCACCGGGATGTTACGTCACCTGAAACAGAATAATGAGCTCCTGACATCTGCATGCCATTGCTAGCCAACTTGATGGTACGTCAGGTGTGATATGACGGCATGACGGCACGGGATGCAATGCAATCTGCCAGACACTGCGCCTGCATTCCGGCCTATCATTAGTACACTCCGGCATTCAAGCAGTCAAAACTTCCATTCTACTTATTAACATAGGCACGTGTACTTATAGATATCCGGGGTAGCTCAGGCGGTATAGTGACTGTTCTACGGACTGGAAGACCAACAAAATAATGTCACAAATTCACCAACACATGCACTTTCACTATTAAAAATTAATAGTTTGTTAAAAAGCCCTACATATGTTTCGGTCGGTTAACCGGCCATCATCAGGGGCGACTAGAGTTACTTAATACAAACACATCAAGAGATGTGGATTAAAAACAGTCAAGTGTGGGTATTATAAAAACTGCATTAATAAAATATTAAGTTCTAAAATTCACGTCGTATTAAACATCACTTCCAATGGTGTTGCACGACGTGTTGCAAATCACTTGTTGCGTACACTATGTTGTAGACATTGCGTTAGTTTTTGCGCACATTAAGTTGCGTATGTGATACTGTTCACTAGAAGTATGTTTTGCTATCTTGTTTACGTTGGTCGGTATTGTCCTTGCAGGCGGTACTCAGATGTATATTATATTGGTTTTTGGCATGGTGTTACGTATCTATCAAAAGATGAATTTAATTAGGCATGTCATGTAATTTTTGTAAGTCACTATCACTTAATATCACTTATTAATTGATAATTGATAAGTGTAAGTCGCTATCACTCAATATCACTTATTAATTGATAATTGATAAGTGATATTCAGTGATAGTGACTTACAAAAATTATATGTTGTGAAAGTGAATTCGATGCATTGAGGATTGTCACCTGTCGACGACACCCCTGATGATGGCACAGGAAGTGCCGAAACGTAAGTAGGGACAGAAAACACTAAAACAGTGTAGTGCATTTGTTGGAATTAAATAATTAATTAATTCTCAAGCACATTTACTTAGACCAGACTTCCCCAAACTTTCTTCCATGGAGGAAACCTTAAAATAATCTTTCATATCCCGAGAAACCCCTACATATGAAAAGGTTTACAGGCCAAACAGATTTGACAGCAGGGAATGCAATTCAGTTATTGCTAAATTACTGTCAAAAAATTATTTGCGTAGAGCAGCTATAGATACGTATAAGTAAGCTTACATTGTAAGAAAAAATCGGAGCATTTTCCCTGTCTTTCGAGGAATACGTGGAGCATTTCACCTTATTTCCATACTTCAAAATTCTCATGTTTTTAGGCCATAAATTCCCGCGGAAAGCTCTTCGGGAAACTGCCTTAGACACTTCGAACGAGCAGTAAAAATGTTCACAAATCCATTGCCCTAAGGCCTAGTACATGGATGTCCCACCTTTTTTTGACAATGGGCCACAACATTTATTGTGCAATGATTCCAGGCCCGCACGTATAAACATCACAATACGTTGTACACATAACAGCCTAAATTATTGTGTAATTGTGTTGCATATACATAAACTACAAATGTGGCCGCGAGCCGCATAATAAAACCTGGCGGGTCGCATATCCATGCACTAGAAAATCTGTATTAGCCATAAGAGACGCAAGAGAAACACGCGATTTGGGTCGACAAACGTACAAAGACCAAGAGTCGACCATCAAATGACGTAATAAGTAAGAAATACGGGTATAAACTCCTTAACCGCCTGAATGTTCGAATTCAATAGACTAAGGAACTGACACCGACAACAGCAACACTGGTATGACAAGCAGGTCTCTAAAGTAGTGGCTCACTTTGAGCGCCATTCTTTCCTTATGCTGCTGAGTAGCAATAGCAGGACAGTTCTAAAATCTAACGAGATGGCTGCCATGACAACGGGACGAAAGCTCACTGGTTCAGCAAAAAGCAAAGCAACAAGATGAGTTTGTGCTCAGGTGACTCTTATTTGCTAGTTCCAACCAGAGTCGTTATGGTAAAAGCGGAAGGAGTGGGGTGTGGGGGGACTGCTTCTGCGTTACGATGTATACAGTTAGAGGAGGGGGAGGGGGGAGCTCGGAAAACCAACCGACCGACAGGGAATCGCTCTAAATTGGCCACCGGAAAGGTTCTATACGTATTTCTGAACGCATAAGTGACTTAACAGCATTAGTAAAGTGGTTAAACGCCCCACGAAAGTGATGGACAGTGCGAGACTTGAGGTTCTCATAGAGGTGAAAATAAATACTGCAGTCTTCTGGCATGTGATTACGTGTGGCCTGTTACAAACTTGCAACTTGTAGGAGGAGCCAACTACCTCCGTCAGGGCACATGTCCGCTATCTTCAAACGGAGGGAACAGGTGCCTCTGAAACGTCGGGAAATTTCTACCAGAAAACATCGCGTCAAGCCGCTCGAGACGTTAGCATCCCTGCTACGTACCTGGGAGGTCCCATACTGAAATCCCGAGACAGGACATCCTTAGGGAAAATTTTCCCTTTTATTCCTCAGACCCTGCTGTCGAAGACCAGGACAGTACCTTAAATTAGACCAGGAATTCTTCCTTTCATATCCGTTCCAGACAATTATTCATTTAACATTCGACACTCTGAGCTTCTGACTACATGATTAAACAGACCAGAAATAAAGACAAATTAAACCGCGTTTTATCACGCGAAAGTGCATTCTTCTTCCTCACAGCCATGGTAACCTCAAATCTCACTCAGTAGGTAATGTGTTTCAGAGAACCATCTATCCAGTATTATCCTACATTATAGATCCCACACCAGTAAAAATTCTGACATCATAATCAGTAGGACACTAGTGTGACGTATACCCATTGGGCCCGTAACTTGCCTTTCAACCACAAAGAATCCCCTTCATCTTTGGGCAACTTCTCTGGCACGCTTGTCTTGCGGGTTTGTGGCACAATGGAGTGCAATGATCTCGCTACGTACAGCATAAAGCGCTTTGTGTGACTGAGTAACACACATTATCGATTTGTTTTGATTACTATCGATAGTAATCGACTAGTATAAATTATTGTCGATTATAATAGATCAGCATCGATTACTATCGATGGTTAAAGTGTTTTGGTGCATTACGGCATAAATACTACGTCGGCCCCTTCTCTGATGGTCACGGGGCTGGTTTAAATTAATAGACCCATCAACTCTTATGTCTAGCGTCAAAGTCAAAAGTGCCTAAAGTTGTACTTCCACTGCTTTACACTCCTTCATGGCGTGGTGCATATGGGCAACTTCACATTCTTAACAGCAAAACTACAGAAAAACCTCTTTCTAGCAGAACCTCATAAGACCTTACATAATCCCGCGCCATATATATCTCTACTGAAATGTATCAAAAGCAAGTAGGAAAAAATTAAACACACAACTACAATACAAGTTTTGGTAAATCTTAACAAGGCCGTGCCATGGCTCAGGCGGTTAGTCGCCGGCCTCTAACTGCGGAGGCCTGGTTTCGATCCCGGGTCAGTCCACGTGGGATATGTGGTGGACAAAGTGGCACTGGGACAGGTATTTCCCCGAGTACTTCGGTTTTCCCCTGTCAGTTTCATTCCACCGGTGCTGCATTACTTGGAAAAACGAAAACATTAATGACCTTCATCACAGGGTTGCACAATAAGCCCCTACGCTGCGGTGCGTCCGTAGCGTCTGCTGCAGGACCCTTCACCACAAAAAATTTTTTTTAACGTTTTCAGAAATAATCGAAGAGACGTGAACAACAGAATTTATAATGCCTAATTTGTTTACTTCTCCCAGGAACCCATTCAAGTCATGAACAAATAATTTGTTTATGATGATATTTATTCTTCTGATCCATTTGTCGCTGGCATATTATTTCTTTGATCCACAAGTTTCAAGAAGCGCAGTAATGAACAAATTGTATCACAGCAAGATAATAAATATTCAAGCAGGATTTTTTTCCGTTAAATTCTCCTTCTATCTCTTGATTCTCGCGTTAATGTCCGTTTACTGGATTTCATTTTACATTAGTTTCATCTCTGCCTACTTGGATCTGGATACACTGCCAGAAAATAAAGGTTTTCACTTAATTTGACTTCTGTTTTATATGTGATTCTCCATGTACGCCTTAGAAGCGTCAGTAGAGTTGTCATCCCTTGATTATTGCACATAAGATGTATACTTTAGAGAGACAATGAGCACTATACATGTTGAATTCTCGTACCTATTCCGCTGATGACAAAGCTAGAGGACACAGATGTGAAACCATAAACACATTACAATCGTTGCGTACTTCATTCAGTAGGTTTACAGTGATTGGGCTTAGGTTATGCGTTTTGTTAAGGACCTATAAAAGGACTTAAGACGTTCTTGTCCTTCAGGATCCATGCCGGGATTTAGTTTGTGACTCTTTATTGATATAATAGCTTGACCGAAGTGCCTCGTGCTCGCTACGTGCCTCACAGAACAGGTTCGTACTAACACTTGTAATTGGAATAAGCGTGCGTCAATATGCCGACGACAGGCACAGGTCTGTGTGGACAGCGTGACTACCTGGATGCATCAAAAAGGGAAAAAGTGAGATAGATGCAAGGGAGGGACAAATAAAGAGATACCAAGTAAGAAAGAAACAGAAAAATACGAAGTAAGAACGGAAGGAATAAAGACGGACAGAAAGAAAGGAAAAACGAAACAAAGATAAAGGTACAAAGCAGAGATGAAAGAATCCTTAATATGGAAAGAAACAATAGAAGTGTCCAAAGAAAATGAGACGGAAGAAAGCAAGCCAAAACGTACAGAAGTGCTCTTGGTATTAAGAATTAAGATTTCGGTCTTCTGGATGTGACATCGTGTAGATTGGTAGATATGTACCAACATTTTGGGTATGCAGGAGATGGAAGCAGCAGGTTTCTCTGAAACGTCGATAAGTATGTATAGCGCTACAGAACGCCATATCCCAGAAGACAATTCTCGAAAAAGAAGCAAAATATTCAGCACATTGTAACGTCCTAGATGTCACTACGGTAACATTACATCTACCGGATGACCTCTTGTATCATGATTGCTCCATTTTGTATTATCTTACATTTCCCACCTACGCCATCCTCATGAACTTCAAATGTTTTCAACAGCAGAGTCCAAAATTTGGAAATGAAAATTCTCTCACTGAAGTGACAAACCACGTTTTGTACCCATAAATCAAGTTGAAAATTATCGTTTCGTATTTATGTATTTTCAAGTTAACACTGTTGAAGTAAAACGGAATGATATCGGTTTTGTACGACACAAGGAACAACCATATCGAATTAATTCTTCGTCTCCTCGCAATTACACGTGCACTGTGACCATAAACCGTACCTACGAATGTAGATCTCATGTGTGTTGTTCTCCTACCACGCAATATTTGACGGTTTGACAGCAATGAGTGCCCATATTGGGATATTCTGGGTTGTGCCACCGTCTTGTCTCACCCAAAAATACAAGTCTTTCGGTGGACACAATGGCAATGAAACGGGTCATTCTATTAATAATTCGGTCTTCCTCTGTCACTTTTCATTCCACCAGGAGTGCGTATTCATTCATTTTCCTAAAGCCGGGATTAGACGGCGCGTGGCTCGGCTCGTTTTACGTCATAACTGACGTCACTGACAAAGAATCGTATTCAAACGCGCCGTGTAACCGGCCTGGCGCGGCGCGGAGTGTGATTGGTGGAGCGAGGCTCGTGGGATCGCCTCAGAAGCGGTTTTCTCACGAGCCTCAAAGGGACTCGGCGCGGGCAGCTGTTGCGGCTACACGGCGCTTGCAGTCTACGCGCCAAGCCAGTCTCGTCCAAGCCTGTCTACACTTAGGTCTGGTCTTTGTTTTCTGCTGTCGGGGTGCGCGAAGAGTGAAAGTTTCTGTCCCACAATTGGTATTGGCTAGAATGGAGTGGTCAAACGAGGACATTTTTAAGTTCATAGAACAACACGACTTATTCCACAAGCCGAGCCGACCTACCCGAGCAAGGCCGCTGGTCCGCCATTTGCCGAGCTGCGCCGCGTCGTGTAGCCAGATTGTCTTTTCTGTTCCGATCTATTGTGCCGAGCAAGTGACGTCACGTCACTGGACGAGCCACGCGCCGTCTAATCTCGGCTTAATACCAACGCCATATAATTGTCTCAGCAATTTACAGCTTTTTTAAATAGCCCCTTGTCCTCTTTATATAAAACATTGTTTACAAGTCAACAATTACAAAGATGGCGACGATGCAAAGCTTTGAAATTTTGTCCGAAAAATTTAATTTGTACGGCAACCGCAATTAAGTAATTAATGCTTCCAAACTAAAGTAAAACAAATATAATAATTCTAATAGATCTGAAAGACTAAAAATCTATGAAATAAAAAAGCAGGCTTTAGGCATTTTCCTCGGAACTTCTTGTTACATTTTATACTTCACCGCAAACTGCGAATCGGTTCTCTTTCTATGAAGCACCTAATGTCGTCACGATTTGCAAAACGTTCCACGTTGCTGTGTTATGATAATAATGAGAATAATAATCATCTCCAATTAAGCTACCTACAGTTGTTTATCTGCATTGTTTAGAGGGCCATAAAAGTTATCAGTTAATTAATATGACACAGAAGCCACCCATTAGCTAGTTGCTCCACCCTGCTCATTTCCTTGGCCACATTTATAAACTCTTGTTGTGATAATGACCATAACAATATCACCATCATATTTTGAACACGTTTTCATAAGTCGGAAGGATATATTGGCTGATATGGCGACTGCTACCATTATACCGGAATATTGTGAACGCTATCTCGCAGTTTTGGAGGAAGGGGAAGTAGAGAACGGTATGTAATATTTTATCACTCTATAGCCGGCATCATCATCATTTCCGTGGTGTTATTTTGTCGCTCTATCTAACAATAGCTGCAAATGTTTTTGTGGTCGGTTGCCATAGCAACTGCTCGCCGGGATATTTGTCCCAGGAGGCAGTTGAAGCGAGATACACATCTTTATTTAATGCCATTTTTTGGTGCCTGGTTTAGAGCCTCTACTGTTTCGCTGTTGTCACTCCTAACAGCATATAGGCTATATATATATAGCACTGTTGTAACCGCCTAGCCTATCACTTCTAAGTTCCCTAGACAGCCGTCAGTATAAATGACTTGCTGATTGCTACACCTCTGGGATAAATAAAATGCAAGCTAGTTCCAAAGAAAACAGAAGCATAGTCGTATAAACGTGTCTTCATGAACTTCTGACATGTTCTGCTTGCATCATCTAACTTTCTTCCTTTCTTAGTCTTGACCTCTATCTACCTACTCATTGCAGGTGTAGAGGTTATTCTTGCCCTTGATCACACTAAATGACATACACACACTCGGTAGGACTCCTCTGGACGAGGGATCGGCCAGCCGCAGAGACCTCTACCTAACAATACGCAACACTCACAAGAGACAGACAGACATCCATGCCGCCGGCGGGATTCGAACTTGCAATCCCAGCAAGCGAGCGGCCGCAGACCTACGCCTTATACTATCACCTAACTGCGTAACTAAATTGTTAAACAGTTATCAGAGAACTAACAAAGAAATTGGTAAAATAATTACCAAATAAATATCTAAGGACACAACTAGCTGACAAAGTAGGCCGTCAAATAATTAATAACAAAGAAAATTGTTTTATTTCAGGTTAATTACCTACACGTCCACGGTGCTACAGGTAATCCAGCCCAAGGCCTCACATGTACCTAGTTTAATATTCCGGTTTGTGTGACTCCTTGCACAGGGAGATCGGTCCGTCGCCATGCCTCTACCCACACAGGAAAACATAAGCATGGGGAACACTCAGGCATACATCAATACCTCGAGCAGAAGTCAAACACACGATTCCTAAGTCAGATCGGTATAAGACAGTACAAGCCACAGCGACCACTGTGATCAACAACTAAATGCGTGTATATACGCCTACCCAGCTAAATAACCAAGTACCTAATTAAATTATTTCCTAAATAGAGAAGAAGCAAACTCGCAAACTAAATATCTAGCTGTCATACAAATTACTAAAGAAACTGCTAATTACCGAGGTACTTAATTAAATGGTTAACTCGACAGAAAAGAACGTGTAAATAAATAGGCTTCTCTACTAAGCTGATGGAGTTGCTACCTAACTAGCTTAGTCTTATGTCTCTACCTTTCTTTTTGTGAAGGGCCCCGCAGCAGAAGCTACGGACGCACCGCAGCCTTAAGGCTTCTTGTGCAACCCTGTGATGAAGATGAGAGACAGGTGATCAGTTTCTTCATTTTTCCAAGTAATGGAGGACCAGTGGAATAAAACTGACAGGGGAAAACCGAAGTACTCGGAGAAAAACCTGCCCCAGTGCCACTTCGTCCACCACAAATCCCACATGAACCGACTCGGGATCGAACCCGTGCCTCCGCGGTGGGAGGCCGGCAACTAACCGCCTGAGCCATGGCACGGCCATGTCTCTAACTTGATAACTAACTAAAAACTAACCATTTAACTAACAAACTAGGTGATGAAAGTAACCGAATATTAACACTACTAACATCAGAGGACACTGCTCAGCTGTTTCTGTGCTAGATCATTCAATGCGAGGTTTGCGCTTCTCAAAGCGATACTGATGAAGGTACAAGTCGTCTGGGAAGTTAGGTTAGCGCCTTTTAAAATAGTCACCAACATTTAGGACGAGCTTGCTGCCTCCCTAAAGACGGGTGGTCCCTGAAGATGGAGGCAGAACACTCCTCCGAAACATCGGTAAATACCAGTTGATATGACATAAGGGCCAGAAGATTTCAATCGCCTAGCCTTAGATCATTCAGCCCAATGTTCAACCGAATGGTTCGTCTAGCAGCAAGCACTACACTTATATCACGGAGATGCCTGGTTCGAATACTGGACGGTTATTGGCTTCCCTGTTTTCGTAGATTTTCCCATTTCATCCTGACATATGTTAGGACAGTACCTCGTACAGTCCACAGCTGCTTGCTTCCACATCATATCCAAACCTTCGACGCTGCAGCCGCGGAGTTACTGATATAAAATAAATCACAAAATTGATATATTCACATGTTCAAAGATTCCGTTCTTAACATTGAAAAGACAAAAAGTAAAGAACACAAACAAAACTGAAAAGAATAAGAAGAAAAGGAAGAAGTGCCAATGATTTAGAAAAAAACCGAACAGGAAGAAGTACTTGTAAAAAAAAATATATCTCATACACGCCATGAAGGGCAGGGAGGAACTAAAGAGTCTCAACCTTGGCGTTACATGGAAGTGAGTGGTCAACGTCACGTTCCGGCCGCCTTACCCCCGGAAAAAAAACCTGTGCCCATTGAAGTGGAGCCGGGTGTACCACAGATTCGGTATGGACGTGTTTGGAGATGAGAAAATTTCCTCCGACCGGGATTCGAATTCCGTTGCGTCTAGCCCGGGGTTCGAATCCTGGTCGGAGGAGGTTTTCTCAAAATTAAAGAAATAAATTAAAGAGGAGACATTTGATGTTCTCACGGCGGTGACTATAAAAACTACCATTTTGATGGACGTGACACTGTGTAGTCGGTAGAAATTTACCGACGTTTCGAATAAACGTCCTGCCTCCACTTTCAGGATAAAGGTTGGAGGCAGCAAATTCCTCCGAAATGTAAGTAAATTCCTTCTAGGCTATATGTCATCACATTCCAGAAGATAACAATTTTCGAAAATAAGCTACGTATAAACGAAATTGTTGGAATGGCATTAGGTTAAGAAAATGCTGAACAAAGCTAAGTTGAGAGCAAGTGTTGTGCGGCCGACGTCAACTCCTGCACATTTTTCGAATGGACGTCTCATGTAATGGCCCTAGGGTGAGGCAACAAGGGAACAAGACGTAACAATTAAATTCAATTCCTGAACGAGGGAACCGGCTGGACGTTTGAGAGTAGGGATGAGGACTTTACACTTCTTTTCCTCCCCCTCCCCTCCCCCGAAGAAGACCAAGGGTTAGACACAAAATGCAATTTGGGAAAGTCTAACAACCCCTCACTTACCCACACCCTCTCCTGCTTTCTTCTCATGTTGGCTCAGTTTCATGCCTCTTGGGGATTCCCCGTGTGGACCAAACTGAGAGACAGGCTACGTGGGTGGGCAAGCAAACACATGGTACCAGGAAATTGAATGGTCTGAGCGATTTGTCAAGTCCTGTATGAATTTACGCTAGCTTTGCAGCCTACGATAATTTAACGACCCCCTTACACGAACTGCGTAATCTGAACGCATAATGCCGAGGTTATATATGTTTGTCCTTTTCCCTGAATATCTACTCCAAACCTGCTCACTGATAAAAGGTAACACAGTTCCTGTAATTAATTAAACACCACACCATGCTCCTTGCATTCTTAAACTCGGCACAAAATTGAGACCAATGCTCAGCTTCACGACTCCGGCCTCTTTACTCGAGAGGCAAAAATTCCCGGTAACTTTGGATAGAGGCTGGTTGAGCCCCAACGCCAGCCTCGACACTTTGGAGGAATATAAAACCATCTTAACCTGAGGCCGGTTCGTTGGTCGTCCACACACTAGGGTAGTCACTATACCGACTGAGCTATACCGGCTGTTCTAGTGGACAGATTGCGATCAAATTTCTTACCGGGAGTCTGCACTAAATCTGGCGAAAGAGTTCCGTTTTGTTTCGTTATCGATCCGAAGTAATCCGTGGTTTATAGGAGTACTAAGGCCAGACTGGAAGCGGCATAGCTCAGTCAGAAAATAGAATGGCAGCAGATGAAAGATCGAGGTCCGATCTACGGACAGGAGTATAGCATATTTCACCGCCCCGTCAATTTCAGTTTTTCTGTCTGTCTGTCTGTCTGCCTCTCTCTCTCTCTCTCTCTTTGTATGTTCTGGCCGCACATAAGGCGAGAATAGCTGACAGAATTTTCACTGTATTCGATATTTGTGCGTTTCACCAAGTTTTGCCATCATATGCCAAATTTTGGTTGAAATCGGACATAAATTGCTGAAATTGCTGAAGACCTCGGGCGTAACTCGCTAGATATAGACTGGAGCAAAAAATCGTTGTAACAAGAGTTGCAGAGCACAACAAAGCGCACTATTTACCTCCAGAGCATTTTTCCCGTTACTCTTACAAGTTTCTATCTAAATAAACATGAGAAAGCCAATGTGCCAGAATCGTTAGGTTATGCCTACATTTCCTCACATTTCCACCCTTGAATATAAGGCAATACGTTGCCCGAAACGTCTGGATCCGATTACCACGCGACGCAGCGTCCTATCCCAGAAGAACGGAATCTTCAGCCACACCTCTGTGAAAACCGTCAAACCCACATATTACATTTGTACCTCGTATGGTGAGGCTATTCTACGTCGGGTTCAGAGATTCTAAAATCTTCGAACCAAGAACGCCAAACTCCCTAGTTACCTGTCCTTCCCCCTGAAATGCAGGGAAAAAAGGACCATCCCTCGCAGTTTACAAATCCGCCACCATTCCTCTGGATATTTCAACCACTGAAGAAGAGGGCAATATGTTGCCTCGAAACGCCGGGATCCGATTACACAAAGATGCAGAGTCATATCCCAGAAGAACTGAATCCCCATTTCGTGACATGTTAAAGTAATTATTCAGCAAACTTCGTATCTTCTTCTTTTATTACGGCGACGATATCTGAACACATTATTTAATACAATGAAATAAATTAACACACTGAAACACATGACCAAGATACGTGGATCACCCGGTACTGATAGCTTCATGGTTAATGCGGTTCCTTTTTTCCGCAGCTAAAATTGATGCATGAGCTCAATTACATCTCTCGCCTAGGGATTTTCACCCCAGCCCTTATATCTCACCCTATTCCTACAGGGCACGTTCAGTTCAGACACTGCTCTCACGCTCACATTACCTCATTATTAGATTGGTAATATTATAACCGTCATCTATTTGCTCCCCTCCCATCCTCCCATTCTCTGGTTTATACCTATTTATTCTGCCCATAAGGGAGTCTAGGGACGAGATGAAAGAAGCATCTTGTAGGGCCTACAGGCTTGAACTGTGGGACTTTGTTATAATAACAGAGGCCAATGAGGTTTTTGTAGCATAAAAGAGTGATAACTCATGTAAACCGCCAGATTTTTCTCTTGTTTTAAACGACTAGACAGGCCCTGGGGCTACCGGTCTCGTATTGAATGTGTACTGCACGAGGGGACATACCGCGGAGATAACGCGGCCGGAGCGTGAAGGTGACTTTCTTGTGGTGAAGGACCCCGCAGCAGCTGCTAGGGACGCACCGCAGCCTTAAGTCTTATTGTTCAACCCTGTGATAAATGATTACTATTTTTTCTGTTTTTCCGTGTAATAGAGCACCGGTGGAATGAAATTGACAGGGGAAAACCGAAGTACTCGGGAAAAACCTGTCCCAGTGCTATTTTGTCCACCAAAAATCCCACATGGACTGACCCGGGATTTCTTTTTCTTTAATCTTTCGAAAGCGGGCCTCCGCGGTGAGAGGCCGGCGACTAACCGCCTGAGCCATGGCACGGCCAAGGTGAACACTTACTTCCATCTAGTGTCGACATTAAGAATGCGAGGAGCTATCGGCCTGCCTACCTACCTGAATAAAACTGCAATATTATCTTTCGAAAATTTAACCCTTTTAAAACCAACAAATATCGTCGAACACAGTACGCATTTGTTATATAGAATCAACAGCTATATGTTTCGGTTTTTAATAAGTCATCATCAGGCTGTACAAGATTTACAAGAACGTATAATATCTTTATTGTGCTACAAGACATTATTGCACACTTGTACATTGTGCCTTGATCTAAATCTCATACAGCCTGCCGATGACTTCTTTAAAATTCGAAACATATGGCTGTTGGTCCTGTGCGTAAAATATGCGTTGTGTTTGGAGGATACTTACTGGCTTTTGCATAATTAGCACAAAGGTCTGAGTCACGTTAAAATAATTCTTTAAAATTTAGTGTTTACCATATATATGAGAAGGGTTAAAAATATTAACTCTCTATTTTGCCCACAGAGTGTGCTTACGTGTTCGTATAGTTCTTACAGTAAACGTCCATTACGCCCTTTATTTCTTTATACACCATTCACCGATTGGCCTCCCTGAAGGAAGCATGCTGTATTCTCTCTGAGGCATGAAATGCATCATTACATTAAATGCCCTTTCATCTTACTCTTTTATCATAGTGTCGGGGTACCCTCTTTTTTTCCCGTTCATTTAACCCTTTAAGATACAAGGGTTAAAACTACCACGTGTAACTTTTTTTTGAGCGAAGGGCCCCGCAGCAGATTCTACTGACGCACTGCAGCCTTAAGGCTTACTGTGCAAACCTATGATGAAGATGAAGATAAAGACGATTAGTGTTTTTCATTTTTCCAAGTAATGGAGCAACGGTGGAATGAAATTGACAGGGGAAAACCGACGTACTCGGGGAAAAACCTGTCCCAGTGCCACTTTGTCCACCACAAATCCCACAAAGACTGACCCCGGGATCGAATTTTTCACACGTAATATATACTTGTGTTCCACGTGGTTCTCATAATACACAGCGGTTTCTTCCCGAAAATTAACAGGGTGGTGTCAGCAATGGAGAAGCAGTGACTGTTAAACTGGAACTGAATTTGTACATATTACTCGGATGATTTCGGGATTTAAAGGATTAGACTTTATGCTGTCAGCAGCCTAAATAAATGAATAAACAGTCGAAAGAGATAAACTGAGATTGACGTGCAAAGAATAACGGTGACCTACTCCAAGAAATTTCTGCCAGAGACCAAAGAAAACGGCAGAAATACGCTTGTAGAACCAGTTCGGCTTGAACACTACCATCTGTCGAGATGTATAAACTGTTCTCTCTTAACTAATCATCCGTTAGTCAAGATATTGGACCACGTGTGTCTACTGTGTGAAACAGAGATTCTGTTCCCATCTGGTGCATGCCCAAGTCTCTTTAATCCCCCCTTTCGTTACATAATTCGCATGGACTAATTCAGAACGAAGGCTAAGCCACAGTGGCGGAACCCACCCCCTCGCTCAATCCTTGCAGCCACAAGAGATGTATGACGTCACAACAAGGCCATCCCATCTCACGCACCTCGACCATTCCCCACCCCCATTCTACTTATGGCGCTAACAGCAGAACAGTGTAGACGCTTTCAGATTTGTTTTAATCAACATGTACAGGAGAAAAGTACTCTCCTAAACCCCTCTGGCTCCTGTTTTCTGAGAGGGATTCCATGCGAAAAGGGTTCCCGAAAGTTAGAACTCAGCCTGCTTTTGATTTAATTTTGTTTGTGCACGTTGACAGGATGGCAAAAACAGATGATAACGAACTGCCGTCTGATGCTTATATCTGTGGCCCATGTCCACAGTGATATTCCTCTATTGCCTCTCTATTTGTCATTAAAAGTCAGGTTAGAAACGAAGCCCATCATCAGCAGTATCATTTGAAGATTACACTGTCAAGATCGATTGCATAACAACACATACAAATAAATTCTCACTCATGGGACGTATTTTTCCCTCTGAAAAATATCCCCCAAAATTTCCCTCCCTCTTAACACCGGATAACGAATTGTTATATAAGTAGGCTATCCAATCGGCAAAAATAACTTGCTAATTATGGGGCATAGTGGCCACGCGGTCTACGGCGTGGGTCTGCGGCCGCTGGCTTGCTGGATTGTGGGTTCGAATCCCGCCGGAGGCATGAATGTCTGTCCCTTGTGAGTATTGTGTGTTGTCAGGTAGAGGTCTCTGCGACGAGCTGGTCCCTCGTCCAAAGGAGTCCTACCGAGTGTGGTGTGTCTAAAAGTGTGATCGCGAAGCCTCGAAAAATGAGGCGGCCTAGGCCCCCAAGGGGCTGTCGAGCCATTGAAGAAAAACTGTGGAGTGTAGTGTCTTATGAGGCGGAAAATACGGTAGATGAGTTACATTTTTCACGCTCTCATTCGTGCTACCTGTCATACCCATTCATACCTCCTTGATTTAATTGCTTTAATGTGAGTAACAGCAAAGGAAGGTAATGCAATTCCCCTGCAGCATAATATGCTTTCAAAAACTGTCCTATCATGCCATGTCGTCCAGCGTGTTATTTATGTGTGATGACGGGATCGTTGTGTCAGACGGAGGGAGGCCATGCTGAAGCAAGCAAAATGAATGGATTCGATACGATTTAATTAACTTCTAATTCACACCCTCACCACACACACATTAATTAGCTACCGCAGGAAGTTCTATTCCGCGGGGGATGGGGCATGAAGCCCGGTGTGTTTACAGTGGAACCACGACATATCTACAACAGCGAGTTCGCCTACAAGACAAAAATTTTGTGCATATTGTCATAAAAAAGTACACTAAATTAATCTGTTAAATTATAATGTAATTGATATAGAGTGACTTAATAGAATTTGAAGAATGAAAATAAGGATCTGTCTGCTTGTTTAGCCTGGTTACTTGCCTATGCTTTATTTAATGACATTATCACTCCACATTCTAACACTGAAAGAAAGAACTGCTGAATAATGAATTGTAAGGGATGTGGAAGGAAGAGTCTGTGATGTAATTTGAAGCACTCTACGGCATTTGACTGGAGAAAGTGAGAAAATCAGGAACAGCTTCAATCAAGATACAGTATGACAGAGATTTGAACTTGGGGTTTGATAAATAAAACGCAGTATAATCTTCCATTTGTAGAGTATTTTTCTGTAGTGCATCAGCCAAAATCAGGCCTAGACCGCCTCACTGTTGAAGTTCCTAGATCACACACAATTAACCACCACACCCGACTGGAATCCTCTGAAGGAGTGATAATTCCGTCGTAGATGATGCTACCTACACAACACACAACAAACACAAGAGACGAAAATTGATGCCCCCAATGTTTTTTTTTTCCTCCTGTCCGTTTTTTCCCTTTTGATCCATTTTTGTACTTTGAAATTTTCTGTCCTTCTTTATGTCACTTATGTTCCATACTAGACCTTATGCAACAAACACAACACAAACATCCATGCCCCCGGCGGGATTTTTTTTTTTAACTAATTCCTGGGTTTTCCCCTTTGATCCATTTTTGTTCTGTATTAATCCTTTTTTTTCGTCCTTTCATGTCACTTACGGTCCACAACCGACTTTTTACAACACAACACAAACATCCATGTCCCCGGTGGGATTCGAACCCACAATCCCAGAAAGCGAGCGGCCTAAGACCCACGCCTTAAACCGCGCGGCCACTGGGATCGGGTTATTTGTACGGACACTATAGCTAATTAGCGAACACTGACTAGCTTTAATGGCCGATTGATTTCATAATTTAAATTATCCAACAAGGATCTCCAAAAATAAACCTTAAGGCCTACTTATTCTTGTGTGCATTTTTGTCTACATATTTGTTACTATTGGCCTTATTTTATTCTACTTACCAAGCCTAAGTACCGACACAGTATGTCTATGTTAAATTTGTCGTTATCGCCTCAAATTTTCGTATAGTGGCCAAGATTTTTATTGTTGACTTACAAAGAGTTAATTGTGCGTAATATGTAGGCACTTGGCTAAGCAAGTAAGACAATGAGTTATTTATTCACTATGCCTTGTTAATTTACCCACCGAGTGACCGAATTTTTCTTTGTTAACCAACATGTTTTTCAAACTTTTTCGAATTTCTATGTTCTTCCTCTTTCTTTCCATGTAATCTGATATCAGCACGGAATAAATCCACCGCCGCCTATTCAACTGAAATTCCTGCTGTTTGTGATGGGCTTTCCTAAAGGAGACGTTCGATATGAAGGTAAAAGGCGATCCCGAAACAAACTTTTGGTTTCAAAATATTCCGAGCGAAAAATTTGTCAGGGGAATTAAAACCAAAGTCCGTAAACACATCACTAGGTCTACAAAGGGTAAGGATACTATAACATTGACTTGCTATGGGCGTCATTTAAGAATGTTTATGGGGGTGGAATTTACATATTGTCTCTCTTCCTGTACACGAGTAACATGGTGGGGCACCTACCTATTTTAGCCCATAAGAAAGGTAAAGGTAAAGGTAAAACAATCCCATTACAGGCCTGGACAGGCCCTTAGGTTCCAGTAGGTTGAGGCTCCCAGATTTCTAGACAATCGGCACATGAAGGTGGTAAGGTTGTCAGCCATACGCATCCCAAGAGTTATTTTTAATTACTGCACAGCCCATATCGGTTGTATTCCTGTATATACTCAAGATCAGTTTTGTCAGCGGGAGGTAAGAGAAGATGCACAATAAACATGCAAGTTTTGGGAACCTCTTGATGACAGGCCGTGCCTTGACTTAGGCTGTTAAGCGCCAGCATTTCACCACGAAGGGCCATAGTTCTATCTCGGACCAGTCCGTTTGAGATTTGTGGTGTACTAAGTGCCAGTGATATAGGTTTTCCTCCGAGTTCCTCACTTTTCCTGTAACAGTATCATTCAACTAACACTACATATTCATTTTATCTAATATCGACGCCATACACTCCCAGTTAATTGACAGCGTCTTCAGATAGCGCGCTCACAAATACTTGTTGCTTTCAGATAAAACTCATTGGGAGCCTCCCCACACCTTGAACCGAGCGCAAGAACGGATCAAATTTATGAGACGCTGTTTTCACTTCCTCGCCTCAGAAGACGGACAAAGAGTCCTAAGTGTAACACACGTACAACTGTCCGAACTCTGTAAAATTCACTTAACATATTTTAATGAGTCTAACCATATCAAATGTCGTAAACATCGCATTTGTAAATAAATCACATGCTTCTTTGAAGTCTCTCAGTACCTGATGCACTGTCCAAAAGGCCTTAAATATTTCTAAGGTCACTTAAAAAATTACGATCTTTTTTGCGCACAACTTCTGTTAAGTGACCGTCATTCATACTCATGATATACAGGACAAGGGGACACATTTAGGCACTGTTCTGTTTTAAGACCCCCCACAAGTTTTAGGGTGATTTTTGCACGCTCACATTAGGGGATGTTTTCAAACATTCCCTTTCACACAACGTTAATCAAAATTAAAAAGGTACTTTCTCCTTTTGACAGTAGATCTACCGACATCCGCTCAGATGGGCAAGACACTTTCATATGTGTAGTAATTAGGCAACGCATTCAGTCATCCAAAATGTCTTGGTGGAAAAATGACATAAGTTACGTTTTAGTACCTGTATAGGGCAAGAGGGGTCCCTTAAACTTACTTTTGTATCAAAGAAAACATATAGCATCTCCATTACAAAATTCTGCTTACTAATGACATTTAGGGGAAGTTACTACGTTCTGAGAGATACAAACGAACTCACAAACAAACAAACAAAGTGACACAATGCTGCTCTACGTAAAGTTAAAGAAACGGACACACAAATGTAACTCACAACATTAATGAAAGTGTCGTCTCATGTCATTCTCCCCAGGCGAATACCAGCACGCTATACACTTCCTACAAATTCGTCATGAACACCTCCTTCCAAATCCTCAGCTACTCTCTGTCCATTATCACTATCTATATAATCCAACATTACATAACTCATTTAAAAAACAGTTTCTTTAATAATCTGACTAACCACAAAGACCTATTATATTATTATCCCTCTTTCTAGGCGAACATCTACTATAGGTGTTGACAGCTTCTTCCAAGGAGTAAAGCAGCCTGAGCGTGAAGCTAACCACGCGCCTCTATATATTGCTAAAGTTAAGAATGTAGGAGTTTCTACTTCTATCCCTCAAACTTCATCCTATCATAATACTTGTGCACAGTGTTCTGTCTCAAGCCGCAGTAAGCATTCTGCGACATAATAAAAAGACGCAATATATGTAACAGACGCACATCAATAAAAAGGCCCTTGTACTAGGACTCATATGCAAAAGTAATATTTTCCTCAGCTCTGTTATCTTCCTGCTTCCTACCGCAGACCTAACAGGCACACTCAGAGCTACTGTGACATTTCCTCGTCTCCTTTTCAGTAGATACAGCAGCCGTGACACGTACGGTCCCGTGCACCTACGACAGTACAACTTCTGTGTGCATTTCAAATCTTCATTCCCAGTTATTTTAATTTACATAAACAAATTTTCATGTGTTGATTTCAGCGTTGTTTTGTCCTTAAAGTTTTGGACACTATATACTTTACACCGAAATGGAAACTGTTACAGTCTGGTGAAGAATGGATACTTAGGCTTCTTATTTAATATAAGAAGCATTTCAATATTTCCCTTATATTAACGCCTCGGTTTCCGACGTATTCTCTTCAGCTGATCTGATTAAACGTCGTTAAATATTCCAAGACATGAGCCGCTGTCGACCGCAGGATAATGTCGGGTTCCTGGGGTCGAGAGTGGCTTCCACCTTGCCGCGCGACGCTCCGCTGGACCCCAAAAGGCTCCGACAGCCACACGCTAATGGCCACAGACAGATCTGCCACTGTTCTATTATATTCTTCAGATGTGCTAGGCGGACCATACGTCCGTTTGAAATGCCGCAGAATTGTCAAAAGGAAACCGCATCTTTCTGTTTCAGCCAAGTTATGTTAAATATACCATGAACATGATACTTCCTTCCATGTAAGTGTGATATAAATAAATGTATTCATGTTCGTGTTGCCTATAACTAAGAAAATAGGATACAATACGTGTTTCCTAAGAGAGCATAATTCTACAAATTTGAGCAAAGAACTCCAATATGAAGTTCGATAAAAATCACTCTAAAAGTTCCCTAGTTATAGGGTGACAAAGTGTAAAACTCACTTTTGCTCAAATAGGCTCTACGTTGAGCATAAAGTTTGGAATGTATGCACTAATTTTAGTGAAAATTTAAACATACGGGTAAATCTTCTTGAAAATCTTTCAGCAATCTTCAGGTCGCCATACGCAGAAGACGGAGTGCTTGAGAATCTGTATCTTTAATACCAAATAGGCCATTCAGAAGTTCATTATTAGGTTGAAAAGCGCCTGAAAGTAGAAACTCTTCTGCGTTAGATCCATTTGAATATTATCCCTATATCTATGCCTGTCTTTCTTGATATATTCCGTGAAATGCACACGTTTCTCATCCCTCTCATTCATGCTACACTTTCGTCACTCATCTTCTTTAACTTGATGATCGTACCAATATTTGGTAAGGAGCTTGTCTTATGAAGCTTCTCATTATGCAGTTTTCTCCATAGCACTGGTACTTCCTCTTTTTCTTATGTCCAGATCCCCTCCTCAGCACTTTGTGCTCAAAACACTTCCAACGACATCTTCCTGCAGATGCTTCCAACTAATTAGCTCTACAACACGTTCCCTTATGTATTATTGACTTCAGAATCTTTCCAAATTCTAATTGGTTCTGCAAGAAGTTCTTGTAAATGACGAATACTCATTAGCTTCTACACCTCTTTCTCACGCACAAAGGTCTCTCTGTTGTGTTCTCAGCTTAGCATCAAGACTCATAGTCCTATAACAGCAGCGGCTCAAATCCAGAACAAACTCCCTCCTGTTAAATTATTGCGCAGCTCTATTAATGCTGTAAAATCTCATTAACTGGCAGCGTCGTTAAATAACACACTGCACTTCACCTCGCACTCTACTAAAATTCACTCTCTGATCACTTTTGTATTCCCCTTCAGACCCTCTGGCCTATGTCAACCAGGCCACAGCCCTTGTCGCTACCGAAATTTAAAGATGTGGTAATCAGTACCGGAATTTCTGTAGACAGCATGGCTAGGCGACTAGAAAGGGAATGTAAGGAAGAATAACAGCTTGAAGGAAATGAGCGTGTTAAACCATGGGACTTCTTTCCATGGCCTCAGTATATAAAGCTTATAGTAAATGCAATGTACTACTATTTACAGCTTTAAAAACCCTTATTCTGTATTTATCAATCTTCCAGAGACTATTCGCCTAGAGTTGCGGTGCACAAATTAAAAAAAAAATTATAGCAGCCATCTCAAATTGGAGAAGCCAGACGGGAGACATGAATCAAGTTCCACATTGAGGACAAACAAATATTAGGCGCTATGGTACAAACTTTAGTCGCACGGTATTTGTGAACCCCTGGCCTGGAGTTCGGCTGTCCTAAATGAGAGTACTTGTGGTTCTCCTCAGTCTTTCGAGGCAAAGCATTCGCAGCGGGGAAGTCTTATGTGCATTGAACGGCCCACATCATTTGAAGGGGACACACAAAGTAACAGACACGACAGTCTTTACAGTTTTCCAAAACGTTTCCTCTGTTAATTGTCCCGAAAACGTTCAACCGATTCAACTCTTACATCCTTTGAACATAACAAAGGCTTGTCTCGGAACTAAAACCAGCAGGTGTAGAGAACACGTATGTGCGAACAGAAGGTCCATTGTGGCAAAACGCATTTCTAAATTACTCTATCGTTGATTATATATGTCAACAGACAATTCCCCTTTTAAAACACGGAATTGGTTCACTGAAGCCCAAAGTTATTTAATGATCTCCCTCGCTTAAAATTAAACCGCTGTACCTATCAACATGACAAAATATTTTAATTAGCAGCATAACAGGTTTATTAATATGTGTGATAGACTCAATCACACTGCTGTCATTGGCAAGTAAAAGGTTTTTATCCCAGACGTATAAAACCCAATCTGAAAGGTTCTGCGGAAGTACAAGGAATAAAATCTGCAACATGGAGTACCTCTTGCTTTAATTTCAGTCACACTACCTCAAATAAAATCCTGTAAACCAAGTCATGGCGATAAAATAATTATGTTTTATGTGAAGGAAATTTCACTACCTAATACAAGACAAGTAATGGTTAAACCGCCATTACCTGGTTTCTTGAATTAGGTAGTGACATTTCCTCCACACCAGATGTAACTTTTACGCCGTCTTAAATTAGGTAGTGATATTTTTTCTACACAATGTTAAGTATTTTAACTCTTATACCTTGGTCACAAGACCAACGGTACGAACTGTTGCTGGCATTAATGTAGGAGACACGAAATTTTCAACGATCTGTCTTTAACACGCCTCTTCGACGGAATAATAATACTAGTGATTTCAGTGACCACTTTTTTTTTCTAATTGTATTGTTTGATCGACAAGAGCCAGAATACGTGAAAAATTTCAACAAATTTTCTAAATATCCATCACCGTTATCATCAGAACCACGACCGCCGTCATCATTATCTACACCACAGCCAGCATGCAATATAAACACCATCCTATTCTATATACGGAAAAGCATTCGTTCGTCCCGTATTCTCTATAAATACAGGAGGGGTAGTCGCTCCAAATGAACGTATAGCACCACTCGACCCCCCCACCCCACCCCTTTCTCTGTGAGGCGGCCCGGCCCTAGCAATCACACTCTGTACATACGAAACCCCCAAGCAAATATTTGCACATTCTCCGACCAGGCCACAAAATTAAGTGGAATTGAAATGGACGCTAAGGCAAGCAAAACGCTGGCTGCAGAGACTGGCTGGGGCGCGTACACACACAGTGGCCTCCTGGAAACGATGTTCCGCATCTGAAAAACCAGACACATATCAGCCAGCAGCTTGGTGTAGTGGTGATCTGTAGGCATGTACTTAAATAGTCGCAGATACAAATCTTAGCCATATTACTGGCTATCCATTTTGGGGGTCGTAGTTTTCCTCAGTCCACTGACTATTGCTCAGATAATACCTAAAAACGACGCAACAAACTTCTAATTTCAAATCTTTATTTACGAAGCATTCATGACCCTCTTCCCATCATATAAGGTATTATATAATCTGTGTAGATAATATTGCGTCATTAACCATTCAAAAGGGCCGTGTCATGACTCAGGCGGTTAGTCGCCGGGTCAGTCCATATGGGATTTGTGGTGGACAAAGTGGCACTGGTACAGGTTTTTCCCCTAGTACATCGGTTTTCCCCTATTAATTTCATTCCACCGGTACTCCATTACTCGGAAAAACGATAAACTAATCATCTTCATCACAGGGTTGCACAATAAGCCTTAAGGCTGCGGTGCGTCCGTAGCTTCAGCTGCGGGGCCCTTCTCAACAAAAAAAAAACTTCAAAAACGCTGGATTTAAGTTCCAGTCACTGCCATAGATGGAGGTGTTTAAAATTTATTATATCCTTAAATGCATTCCCGACCGTACAGTGCACGGAGGCCGGACATTGAAGGGATAAGTAAGCTAAGATCAAAAGGCAGACTGATAAAGGTGGTTTTAGTCTACAGATTCTTGGCTAATTTAATGACGACTGATCAACTGCATAAATCACAGTGTCTAACCAGACACCCAGAGGATTGGTCAGCACGTTTGTATCACTTTCGGGTCCCGGTTTCAGATTTCGGCATGGAGGCTGGCTGTCCTAAATACGGTCTTCCGTGGTCTCCTTGGTATATCCAGGATTATACCACGATAGTACATCAAATCAGACCATGGACATGTCTTTCCACAGCCATTTGAATTTATTATTCACTAACCATTCCACCATTCGACGCTGTATAATCTGAAATACTGTCAGCGTTATAAATAAACCATGCAATGTAGAGCGACAAATTATAGATCTTGAAGGTCGCCGCCTTTGCGAGAAAATGCTTTCCTGAGAACAGTGTCGTATATCCGACTGCCGTAAACCCAGCAGGTACTGGTAGGACCCAATTTCTCAAAAAAAAAAAAAAACTCCCGAAATATAAGCTTAAATCGCATTCACATGCCTCAAGTATTCACACGCCTTAAGTATAAAACGTCAATTTCATCATGCCTTCAGCAGAGCAGATTTATCTCGTAGGAAGCATCGGCCTTCACCCAGAACGTACACAAATTGCTATAAAGCAAGGCAAGGTGAACTGCAGGGGATAGTGGACTCGTAAATGCCCGGTAAATGCAGAGTTTCCGTGCGATATAATTCTCGTGTCAGCTGCCGAGCTGCTGTCCACTGTAAAAAAAAAAGGTAAACCTATCCCTGTACAGGCCCTGAGGATTCCAGGAGGTTGAGGCTCCCAGATTTCAAGACAATCGGCACATGAAGGTGGAAAGATTGTCAGCCCTAAGTACCGGCCGCATTTACCCCCCAGGAAATATTCCTGATTCTCATTTATGCTAGAGGCTGAATTGACCACAGGGCCACTGAAAAATTCCAATGACACCATCGGGAATCGAACCCGCGACCTTCCGGCTTGTAACGCAGTGCCTCAGCCAACTGCGCCACCGGTGTCCCCCTCTTTCCAGTGTAAATACTCAAATTATAGCCTTGTGGGTTGTGACGCCATATCGTACTGTGGTGAATACCAACGTGATATTGACTGAATATAGAAACAAAAAATTCAAATAACCGTTTCCATGTTGCAAATCTAAATATAGGTCAACTTAAATTAGGTTACAGGCGTCTCTGACACTTCTGTATTCTAAATTAGCGGAAGAAAAACTCGGAAAATAAATGGTTAAATATAACGCACAGACCAACTAGAACATGAAACCAAGGACGATCGCTAAACGAAGTGTTACGCAGCTGAGAACGTAAGGTCCGATGCCTTAGCAATTTAATAATGATAAATTTTCATTTCTAAATTCTGAATTTTGTTTATTGTTTTATCTGTTAACAATTACGTACGAACAGAGGAGTTGATTCGACTTTACACACATCAATCAATAAATCATTCTCTGGCGCATATTTTGATGGGTTCTTGCATTACCACTGCCTTAATTTTAGTACTCAATTGATCCTTGCTATGTTACTAGACCTGATTACATCTTCTCTCCCGTCCATAAAACAACGCACAAGAATAATATTATACCTCAGTGTTTAAGAAGAAGCATACCAAAAAGTAACAACACAGATTGCAGACGAGATACGGACGACGCATGTTCGAGTGGTACCCTCTGCGAATCCCGGACACAGCAGCTAGTTTTCAACCGAGAACTTCCAGGGCTATCGTCAGTCCCAAACAGAAAATGCCGAAAGAGAATAGATAAACACATGAATCCAATGAAAAGATTAAGATCAAGGTCGTCTGGGCCGTAACGCCCTGTACTTTGACAGATGGCTTATGAATCCATCTTAAAGGCAGGAAACTATTCAGGCTTAAAATGGAAGGGACATTTTACTACAAAAATTCCTACCTTGAAATCAAGTAGAATGGGTTAGCTCTAATATTTCTACTCTGAAAATGAAAGCAGCAGATCCCGCAAGAGATTCCTAACCTAAAACCAGATATAACATGTTACTCTGTCTACACTGAACACGAAGGGAGGAGTTTCATTCGATGTCTTCTACTCTGAAGACGAAGAAATAGGATTCCTCCGAAGAGTACCTTGAAGATATAAGCAGCAGATTCATCGAAACATGGGCAACCACTTACCAGACTAACGTTGTCATAACTCGGAACACAGCGATATTATCTTACGAGTCATGAAACTCTCAAAATTTCATGACAATAAAATTACGTAGCTATTAATACACGTAAGGAGCCGGACCTCCCAGTGGCCGCGCGGTCTAAGGCGTGGGTCTACGGCCGCTCGCGTACTGGGATTGTGGGTTCGAATCCCACCTAGGGCATGTATGTCTGTCTCTTGTGAGTGTTGTGCGTTGTCAGGTAGAGGTCTCTGCGACGAGCTGGTCACACTTCCAGAGGAGTCCTAGCGAGTGTGGTGTGTCTAAAAGTGTGATCGTGAAGCCTCGAAAAATGAGGCGGCCTAGGCCCATATAAGGCTGTCGAGCCGTGGAAAAAAAAGGAGCCGGACCAGTTCAGTCAGTATAGTGACTCCCATCGTGGTTAAATCCCCAGTAGGAGTAAGAGAATTTTCTCTTCTCCAAAGCGTCACCGCCAACTCTGGAGCCCACCAAGTCTCATTCAACGCGCACCGAAGGTTCCTTTCCTCGGGGGTGACGCGACCGGGAAGTGAAATTGACCACCCACTGCCATCTCACGCTCCCACATGACTTCACGGCGTGCACAGTCACATCTTACGCTTATCTTAACATATACGCATAAATGGGGCCATTTAAAAGAAAGAGACTTCATACGTTCTTCCCAGAACTTCTGGTACTTGTTATTGGCGTTTTTTAATTATTGCAACATGCACTGTTTAGCGTACATCATGAACAAACGGTCTATAGTCTGTCTGTAGTCTGTCATTCAATGACTATAGAAATGGCATTGTATTGCTATTACAGGGTTGTTCTGATGACAGGAAAGGAAAATTTAGGGCATCATATTGAAAGTTCTCTTGTGAAATTAATTCTTTCCCACCCAATTACGGTAATTGATTGGGGCATTTCATATGACATACAATTTTCCGGCTCGATTCTGTTGAAAACAAAATAACAATCACAATGATAATTGGTATTTTGTTTGTTCTTTGATTATTAAAGTTCGGAGTCCATGCATGATCATATAGAAACAGGATTATTTTAGTAACAAGCAGCAGCAGAAACAAGTGAATTTGCACCTCTTCAAGACAGGTCGGGTCATGATGAAGCTCCCAATTCACTGCAGGCCCTACAGCCTAGCTTGTAGTGATTTCATTACACGTAGCTCTCATCTCTTCACGATAATCTCACGTTTTCAAGAGCCGGTAGTCCATGTTGGATTTGCGATGGACAAAACGACACTAAAACATGTTTTTCTCCGAGTGGTTCGCTTTCCCCGCTGCTAATATTTTTCCACCATTCACCGCTGACGATAAATACCTTCGCAACTGGCAGTGCCTGTAAGAAAGACACTTCTCTCTCTACAGAGACGGTACGGCTTTATACAGTTATGAATAAAAATGTCGTGCAAATAGTCACACATATTCAGATTTCGAATTCCATCACCGCAAGGACAAATTGTTATATGACTGCATGATCAAGTTGCTTTAACCCTTGAAACCACGCGTGAATGCACTTTGCTATCTAATAATACTACAACACAAGAGTGCATTTATTTGCTTGTAGGTTCCCAGGCGTCTCCTTGTTTGTCCATATGACAAAATTTGGAGCATAATTTCAGATAAGCGACAAGCAAGTTCAGTTCCTACCTCACAGAGAACACAGTCCGTCACCTTTACAAACACCACCCGGTTAATGCTCTATACCGTAGTAATCGCGGTCTACTGCGAAAAGCATAAGGAACACATAAATACACGCTGTGGGAAAAATTCACTGTTATTGATTGGTACAGAAGGTGGTCCATATATTTACCGTGGGCTTCAAAGTGGTAAACTCACTTCCTAATCGTTGCCAGCGCCTGTGCTAATAGTCCTTCAGTTTCCGACTACACGATCTGCAGGTCGTTAAAAAAAAACAATATCGTTTTTAGGGGAGCTGCAGTGAAGCAAAGCCTTGAAACCATCGTTCTGTGTATACGTTCTGTGAAACGGAGGCAGGTCTCCCACCGAGCGTAGTGTATTTACTCAAGTATTAATAATGACTAAAACAATTAGTTACACATTAGAGTGAATTAGAGAGCAGACCGAGGGAGAGATGAAATACAGACAAGTACCTGCTGCCATCTCTTGGGAATAATGGAGAACCGAAGTACTCTGCTTGTGTGCTTTTCTTTTACCCAGCCTTTCTGTAGGAGAGTTCATTTTTTTAAATTGCCAGTAGGACGTAATACATTTGCGATGATTACTCGTATTTCGACCACCTCTCAAATTACACAAACTACAATAACAACTGAAATCAATGGAAAAGGGTTCAAACTGATACAACTGGGAGACCAGGAATGATAAAATTATCTCGGGCTATCAGCCGGGCTAATTCGAGTAAAAAGTGGGAATATTCGGGGACCTAACCTGTCTCCATTGTCAGGAGGTAATGCTCTTTAAGACCTAGTTCAAGTTGTTTAGAGAATCCATAGGTACTTATTCTGAAAATCACACGAAACACTACAGACATTCCTCGACTCAAGCAATTTCATGTTATGAACTTTCAGACTTAAGAAATTATTTAAAAAGTAAACAAATTAAAACAGAGTGTTTTTGAAAAGCGCGCCAAATTTCTTGCAGAAAGAAAGCGCAGTGAGACGACAGTGGCGGAAGGCGATAACACAGGCGTCGGGACGGTCATGCTGCGGCCGATCACGTTTCATTGTGCTCGAGTTTGGATTTCAACTGGACTCGTTTTTATGTGCTTATATACTTGACCGCATGCATATTCAATTCCTACTTCCACAAAATTCAACTTTTGCCGGAAATTTCCGAAGGTAACTACTGCATAAGTCGGGGAGTATCTGTGGTAATATATTCGGTAGGCAGTTATTTTGAATGATGAAGCGGATGACACATGTGACAACTATTCATTTGAAGGGATTAAAATTGTCCTCTCGTCCACGTTAATATAAGTTTGGCTTTCTTCGTAACAAAAGGGCCCGTACAATTTAGTAATTTAATAAAAGGTCTACTGTATTCTGAAATATGACGCCATGCAGACTGGTACACACCCACGAGATTATTGCGTCATTATTCCACAATAGAGCAACCTTCGCATTCACGACCGCGAGAGTATCAATTATCAGTTGCAGTGAGTTTATCAGCACTGTCAATTGATTCTGAAGAATGAGCATAGGCCTAGTATCATTAGCCTGTTTAGGATTGGTATGGCAGATGTTTACGGGCACAAGGACGAGAATCCGAGCTGCCGACAGATTGAGAGGAAAAACAGTTGAAACAGAATAAGAAGAGGCGAGAAATAGAAGCCACTGGAGTTTAAAGTGATTTTCCAGTTGGCCGAAGACGAATGCGCGACTTGATGGATCTATTACTCCCTATATTAACTCTCGGGCGTTCTCAACTCCTTATAACCTCCCCTTATACCCTTTTGCCTATCCAATTCGCATGTACACGCGACTCCTCAGAATATGCTAAACAGAATAAGGCTCTGTCTCCTTTCATCTACTCCTTATTTTCCATAGTCAGCTTTTTAGTACGTTAGGTAAGTGTAATGATACAACTGTGCCGATCCCAGTGGCCGCGAGGTCTATGGCGTGGGTCTGCGGCCGCTCGCTTGCTGGAATTGTGGGTTCGAATCCCGCCGGGGGCATGGATGTTTGTGTTGTGTTTGTCGTAAGGACGGTAGCATGGAACGTAAAGTGACATGAAGGACAAAAAGGATTTAAAACAGTACAAAAATGGATCACAGGGGAAAAACCCAGGACAAAAAAAAAAATCCCGCCAGAGGCATGGATGTCTGTCTCTTGTGAGTGTTGTGTGTTGTCAGGTAGAGGTCTCTACGACGGGCTGATCACTCGTCCAGAGGAGTCCTACCGAGTCTGGTGTGTCTAAAAGTGTGATCGTGAAGCATCGAGGCCCCCAAGGGGCTGTCGAACCATTGAAAAAGAAGAAGATACAACTGTAAGTCATGCAATTTTATTTCTTACATTATTTAACAAACGACAGGATAGCTCAGATAGTACAGTAACTAGGCTACTGGCCAGATGACTTAGATACTCAGGTTTGATTTCCAACACGAGCAGAAAGTTTTTTCTTCTTTACAGCTTCCAGGCTGAATATGGATCCCATTCAGCCTCTTGCACTGTGTAATGGAGGTCTTTCCCAGAAGGCACAGTTGCCGAGTCGTGAAGCTGACACCAGTTCCATGATAAGCCGAGGTTAAAAATGCGTTGGAGGAATACCTATACTCCCCCATACACCTTCATGGAGTGGCACTTAATTAAGCACAGGAAAAACTGTACGTTTTACAGCTTATTTAACGTCGTTTTATTAACTGTACAACCTGTACGTAAGGTGTATCAAGCAATTTTACTATTCTCTTAATCATCGTTTTCTCCAGGCAAATTTACAGAATGATACGTTGAAATGGGCCGCGGCTCATTTCTGCGGGCTTTCGAATTCACAGTCACCCGTCCTTAAATTACTTAGGTCTGTGTAAGTATTACACAGAACACAGTCCTATTTTAGACTACTCTTTACTTAAGGGTATTCATGTCGACAAACCGAGAGTGGAATGACAGGCGAAAGTTGCAGTACACACAGGGGAGAAGGAAATTACTACGTACATACAAAAATGTATCCAAAATCTCCGAGGGGTATGAAACGCCCGGTAGACGTAAAGGAAGACTGTAGTCCAGTATTCAAATTAATCTTAACGAAATAACACAGGGTCTGTAAACTGGATTTACCTGTCATAAGACAAAGAATAACAGTGGGCTGTTGTGTACTTAGTAATGGAACTTGGGGTTCCAAAGGTGGGGAATTTACTGAATGGCTGCACAACTATTAACTCTCCAAGAAGGATCTGAAGTTAGTTAGTTACCTGAAGACAAATAATTTAAAATAAGGAGCCTTTAGTGAGATTTGAAATATTGCTACTCAGTTCGGTGAGTATGAAGATGCGGCCTGTGTTAATGTCTGGTGATGGAAGCAGCACGTTCATCGTCGGTATATCTTCAGACTACGCGGCATCACGTCTCGGCATACGGTTAACTTCAAGCTACATTTAATACGAAAATATTCCATTAGGTTGTATGAATACTTTTTACAGCAGTAACGCTGTAAAATCCCACTGGCAAATTGGAGTTAACCTCTTCGGATCTCGGCCGGGTGTTGGTTATCCAGCTGATTTCCTTCGTTCTCCTACTCAAACAAACGCTTCAAAAGTGTCTTCTAATAGGCCACAAGTAAATCAGTACCTACTCACCAATCATAATCATCTATACACTGCCTTCGATGTAACATAAATAAGGAGCTCAAACACTGTTGTTAAATAACGCCAAAATTAATAAACAATAGATTATAATATCTATATAAAATACCCTTGTGTGAATGAGTGATTGAGCGAGTCCCGCTCTTCTTGCCATGGTTCTATGTGTTGCACGCGCTGAAGACATTTGTACAACTGAGGCAGAGTGTGGTCTCAGTGAGGTACGAGATTAGGCTGAAGAAAGAGTTGAGCATGGAGCATATAATAAGACACAGCACCCCTGCACGTAGATGGCGCCAGTCCCATAAATGGTATGAGGGGGTTGGTTTGATCTAACAATAAGAATAAAAAATACACATGAAATAGTTGGTGGAGGGCGCACGAATATTATGGCAACCTGCCATATGATGGTTACGTGAGTAGGACAACTGGCAACATCGTGAAGGGCAAAACTGTGGAATGCGGCTGTCGCAGCCGGTTTTAAGGCATTACCTTTTGATTTGACGGACTGAGGAAACGAACCTGTGACCTCTAGTCTACTGAGAAATGCCTCTAGGCATTACGAAACGAGGAAGGTAACTTATTTCATTCTATTTTTACACAAGTCACAGTCCGATTTGTTTCACTGTAGTCCAGAGAATATCATTTATTTTGAATCCGGATTAAGTAGGGCGGACACCCAGCGCAAATCAGTGTAACCTTTTATGTAATCGCCTTTGATTGGTCGTATACACGTAGCTGCTGCAATGGCACCCGGCAGATCTGTGCTCGGTATTTCAGTGGGATTGCTCCAGCCTCGGTTTACAGTCCACGGGATAAATTCTTGGGGTCGTGCAGAACTTCGAGTGGAAAAATGTAACAAATAAGACACGCAGAACTGCCACCAAAACGTTCCAGAAAATGTGCAAACATATCGACACAGTCCATCTGGTTAGTTCTTGGATTATTTAACCATTTAAAAGACAGTGGTTACAGTGTGTACTACGTGTTTTAACATTTAAGAAGTTCTGCACGGTATCAGCACAGTGTATTTATTTGTTTCATATGAATCCCATAATAAAAACAGATCCTTTCCATCAGCAGAGTTAACTAGATACGAATATTTCTAATGGAGATGCGATGTGTTTACTATGAGGCCAAAACTGAATTTCAATATACGCCTACATGGTTGGCCAATAGTTAATTGCCCCGTAGCATAATTAAATTGCACACCATTTGACGCTGTAATACTTTTATTACTTACAGAATTTAAAAAACTGTTCGAACTTAGATCTCCATGTTTATTGCACAAATCACAACCCTGTAATGCCATTTTAAAATTTGACTGACATAACCCTGTATTGGGGGGGGGGGGAGGTTAGTGTAGTCAGTATAGCGACTAGCTTCTGACTGGACAGTTGGGGTTCGAACCCCTGTGGAACAAGATATTTTCTATTTTCCATAACCGTGCAGACCGGCCGTAGGGCCCAGCCAGCCTTCTGTGCAATGGATACCGGGGCCCTTTTCCGGGGGTAAAGCGGCCGGGGCAAATATTTGACCACCCACTCCCATCTAGCGCCGGGGTTCGGAATGGATAGAGCTATACCTCTACTCCCCTTCTGGGCCTGCAGAGCATGTTACGGGAAGACTTTTACCTTTTAACACTATATTGGAATTCCCGTTAATACGAGAGAGTATTTTCAATAACCTGACTTTTTGGACACTCTGTACAAGCTTAGGTAGATGCGAGAGAATTAGGCTACAAATGGAAAGATAATTTTCCTCCTAAATGTTAAGCACCTAACGGACTACACAATATCACGAGCCCAGAGCAACACATAGTCTACATAGCGTGATCACCGCGACAACGTCCTGTGTCATACGGAGGACAGTGACTGAGGTACTAGGAAGTAATACATTTATGAGTGTGTGAAAAGAACGGTCTTTATTATCTGTGGGTTAAGATATGAGAATGAGCTAAACACGTTTCAGAAGTTTTTATAACAAGTAAGGACGTGAAGAAGAAAGTAATTAAGATTCATAATTCATGTGAAGGAAGAGCAAATTAAGAAAGCCTTGGAAAACGGCAAATCCAGTGCTCCCCGATTTCCAAAAAAGCATTGCTTTTGGAAAGTTCCCAAGCTTCGCCCATTTGTCCTGGTGACAGCAACTTGTAGATGAAGATGAGTATGGAGCATATGTGGAATGATACTGACAGGGAAAGCAGAAGAACTTGAAGAAAACCCTGTCCCTTGCCAAATTACCCACCACAAATCTCACATGGAATGACCTGGGATCGAGCTCGGGCCTCCTCGGTGAGAAGCCGACAACTAACCGCCTGCAAAATTAATTACATTTAGAAACCTAGTGCGTACCGCACAGTAAACACACTGCATCTCGGTTATAAAAACCAGTCAAGTAATACCGTTCAGGGAAGTAATCGCTTTTTATTCTGAGATCCATAAAAACACATACGTGCAAATGTACTCTGTGGGAAGAATGCAGGTTTTTTTAAACGTACACCCACAGGCTTTAATGGGCTAAGTAAACTGTCAATCGATAATAAATATTAACAGAAAGGATTATGGTATTGTGAAGTATAAAACTGGGTAATCTTGTAAGAGCTTACCAATATTTCTGAACCTGCTAGTGCCTTCTTCAGGGTAGACGAGCAGTACGAAAGCGGACAACATTTTAAACTTACCGTCATCAGAAGGCGAAAAGTTGGGGGTAAAAAAAAAGTGTTTTCCCAAAATCGAGGTTGGCAACGGAATCTTCATTCAAAGTCCGCATTTTATTCTGAATTCTACATCCGTTTGCTGGGCACTGCCTATCACGTTACAAGAGGCAATAGGCCTCTAGGTTTCACTGTGTAGTATATGAGATCAGAAGAGGGAGCTAAATGTAGGGACCAATAAAATTGGCGAAAAGGAAATGATTATGCTGCTTTTGAGGTCTAAATGGACAGGCGGATTAGTGGCAGAACACCCAGTGAGGCAGAAATAGCAATTTCGTTCTCCATTGATGTTCAATCGCCGCCTAGCTTCTGTGTCTGCTACTTCCAATTTCACCGTCACCAAAGCCGTCTCTACACTAAGCATTAGACTAAACTTACAGAAGGCTTTGGCTGAGAGAGACAGAATTAGATGGACAAGTCACATGAAGTTTTTTTTATATGGCGGTATGCATCTAACCTCTATCGTGGTATTATGAAGCCAGAGAGAACAGTAAGTTCGGTAAATTATTAAATGCTATTCAGAAACGGCTATGGCCAATATTACGTAAAAGAGATGGCCAGCTTCCCTTGTATTGAAATAAAAAAATATTTTTATTAGTTTCGGTTACTTGATGATAGCCAACGAACCAACAGAGCGAGATACGTAAAATTTGGTGCGAAAATAGAAGGTAAACATATTTAGCCACCAAGTATTACGTACTACTTGTAAATCAACCATTACCAACATCGTGTCCACTACTCAGAATAAGAGTTACGAAAGTACTAGTTTTATTTTTTTGTGAAGGGCCCCGCAGTAGATGCTACGGACGCACCGCAGACTTGAGGCTTATTGTGCAACCCTGTGATGAAGATAATTACTGCTTTTTCGTTTTTCCGTGTAATGGAGCACCGGTGGAATGAAATTGACAGGGGAAAACGAAGTACTCGGAGAAAAACCTGTCCCAGTACCACTTTGTCTACCACAAATCCCACGTAGACTGACCCGGCATCGAACCCGCGCCTCCCCGGTGAGAGGCCGACGACTAACCGCCGCTGACTGTTCTGACAACAATTTTTCATGTTTTTCCTCATCCCTTCAGACAGACGGGACAGTGCCTTAAATCAGGCCAATATATACATCCTCCCAATTCATAATTCACTGTCATCCAATCATCCGACGCTACACAATTCGAGCCACTAACAGCGTTGTTGCCGATCTCAGTGGCCGTGCGGTCTAAGGCGTGGGTCTGCGGCCGCTCGCTTACTAGGATCGTGGGTTCGAATCCCACCGGGGGCATGGATGTCTGTCTCTTGTGAGTGTTGTGTATTGTCAGATAGAGGTCTCTGCGACGGGCTGGTCACTCGTACAGAGGAGTCCTACCGAGTGTGGTGTGTCTAATGTGATCATGAAACCTCGAAATGAGGAGGCCAAGGCACCCGAAAAGGGGCTGTTGAGCCATAGGAAAAAAAAACAGCGTTGTTAAATAAATTATAAATATGTTACATATCTTATACATAGGCCTATACTCACATACACAGTATATGCACTCGATAACAACAGTCTTGGCGACGGCCCGATCCCGCCACCAGAGACCCCAAACAAGTATCTGCAAATAACATTCAAAAGCCCGAAAAATGAAATACCCTGGACTGAAATTGCCTGTAGTACCACACAAATAGTTATAGTTGATTAAACATCGTTAAACTAGAGAGTAACAACCCAGGTGCATGTAAGACTGCAGCCAGGCAGACACGAAGCTAATTCGCGCTGCATGAGAACGCCTCTAATTAGCAGGACAATCAACTTCCATATGAACTAAGCTCAGCTTCCAGAGAAGTGCACCGGAAAGCTTATCCTAATTAGCATCCTAATTAGGAGCGGGAGGGGGGGGGGAGAAATGAGACAGTGTAGTTCACCGCTTCAATATCATCCACCTGATCCCCCACCTCTCTTCCTCCTTTCCCATCTCAGCGATTTCTCTGTTAGCAACAGAGATGGCGTTGCGATCGACTAACTCCATACCTGCCTTCGTACATAATTACCCAGCCAGCCTATTTACTTACATTCTATGTCTGCACGCGTAACTAATTTTGAATCGATTTTACCTCACGGCTCACATATTTATGAATAGTTTAGTAGAACTTGATAAAAGACTATTGTGGAACATGTTCCTGCTCTGTGACAGGTCAGCTTGTACACCGAATGACAGGACGTTTCGGCGACGGTGATGCAAGTTCAGGTTACATTCCGCTGCGTTTCGGCCGGACGCACAGGTTCTTTCGAAACGTCCCCAACAACACACAAGACAATACAGTGCCATAATCCAAATACTTTTAGCTAGCCCGCAGCATTGTATAAAGGTAATCGTATTCACGGATTTGCTACTCTTACAGGCCTGTTTTCTTTATATTAGGCTCGCCTACCTGCAAGACAGAGACAACGGTGTCTCCAAAACACGTGGTATTATATCCCAGAGGACTGCGATCCTAACTTTCACCGTCGTAACGCCCTCAGTTCTGTAATAATTACATATTGTACTTGTGCTGATGTCAAGGGAAGTACAATACAACAGATCTGGTGTCTGACATGACAGGAGGCAGTCTATGTCAGTGACAGTATTTGACATGACAGGAGGCAGTCTATGTCAGTGACAGTATTTGATATGAAAGGAGGTATGTCACAAAAGGTATTTGAATTGACAAGAAATAAACATACACTCTCTGATTTACGCAATAATTACTTTCCAGAAAGTCCGGCGCAAGTCGGAAGTGAGTATACGTATGGTCAAATGCATACGAGGTGTGGTAGAAAAGTAACGAGACTGGCAACGCTGTGCACGAACCGACAACGCTGCTGCCTCCCCCTTCACATGGCAGTTAGGTTAACCCCTGCCGTAGACACAGTACAAGTTTGAACTTGCTACAGTTGCTGCGCGATTGTTGAGAGCGTCTGAAGTGAAGTTGCGTTTGTGAGGTGCGTTACGAAAATGGACCGGCAAAAGTTTGAGCAACGTTGTGCCATCAAATTTTGTGTGAAGCTTGGCGAATCCGCTACTGTGGCTTATGAAAAGTTACAAAGGGCTTACGGAGAACATTCCCTATCCAGGGCACAAGTGTTCAGATGGCACAAGTCCTTTTTAGAAGGCCGAGAACAAGTGGAAGACGAACCTCGTGCGGGAAGACCTTCAACCTAAAAAAACGGACGACAATGTGAAAACAGTGATGTATCTTGTGAGGTCAGATCGTCGATTGACGTTGAGAATGATCAGTAGTGAGTTAAATTTGAACCGGTTTACCGTCCATCAAGTTTTAACACGGGATTTGGGCATGAGAAAAGTGTGCGCCAAGATGGTTCCAAAGAACCTCACGACTGAGCAGAAGGCCAATCGGAGGGATGTGTGTCTTGATCTTCTGGACCGCCTTGAGAGGGAGCCAGAATTCTTCAGTCGCGTTATCACAGGTGATGAATCATGGATTTTGGAGTATGACCCCGAGACAAAACGCCAAAGTCGGGAGTGGCACACTGCAAACTCTCCCCGTCCCAAGAAAGCGAGAATGAGCAAATTGAAAATCAAATCGATGCTCATTTGTTTTTTTGACAGTCAGGGGATCGTCCACAAGGAATTTGTACCACCAGGACAAACTGTCAATCAAACTTTTTATCGGGAAGTCCTTGAACGACTCAGGAAAAGGGTGGCACGTGTGCGACCAGGCATTGCACGCACTTGGATGCTGCACCACGACAACGCCCCATGTCACACGGCAGTTTCCATCAATGAATTTTTAGCAGACAAAAGCATTCCTGTGGTTCCTCAGCCCCCTATTCGCCGGATCTCAGTCCCTGTGACTTCTTTTTATTCCCCCGGCTCAAAAACCACTTGAAAGAGCACCATTTTGGTACTTCGGATAATATCCAGAAGAGCGTAACCGACGAGCTGAAAGATATTCCAGCAGAAGCCTTCCAGCACTGCTACGAACAATGGAAACAACGCCTCCGTCGCTGTGTAGCTGCCCAAGGGAACTATTTTGAAGGGGATAACCTTGATTTGTAAAAAGAATAAAATTCATGGTTAAAAGAAAATCAGTCTCGTATGTATATGACTTACAAGGGAGTCCAACTGAAATACAAACTCCAGCACATTGGTACTTGATCGGCCGCAGCACGACCGCCCCGCCGATTGTGTTATCGCCCAGCAGTATTCTTCCGCCACGTTCGTCTCTTTGCGCTTTCATTCCCGCACGGAAAAATTCGGCGCGCCTTTCAAAAATGTTTTTTTACTTCGTTTAATTTTTTGAAACCCCGAAGTCTGAAGTTGCTTATTTTGAAGTTGCGTTAAGTCGGGGAGTGTCTGCATCAAAGACAGTAGGCCTACTTTATACGACAAGAGGTAGGCCTATATTAATTATATTATTTGACGTGACAAGAAGTATGTTAACAACAGTACCTGACGTAACAGGAAATAATCCGCCACTGCAGACTTTGGCATTCCCTAACGAGAAAGTTCATTAGCTTTTAACTAGACTGCTAATTATAAGGGGATATTTTTGACTAATTAGTTCTGCCACATTTCACGTAAATAATTTACGCAATTTGTTCTTCCCGTTTTCGTACATTACACGCAGATGAGAAAGAGGAGAAAGACTATGATGATTATGCTGAACACTCAAGAGTGTGTGCTAACTGACAAAGGCAGGGGGAAGGGAAGTGATTATAATTAGGGAGGGGGTCGGAGTAGAAGGGGCGGGAGTAGCGGAGGAGGGCGAGTTAATTACTTGCGATGCGCAATTGTCGACGCGGTTGAACCAACGATGAGAGAACATCAACAAATGAACTTTGCTAAGAGATGGGACGGCTGATGGGATTAAAATAACTCAGTAGTATACGTTGCGAAATGAGGAGGTGGAGCTACACTGTATGATGGTTGGATGAAGGATTACATGTACATGTCGCAGTGTTCAGGAACAGGACGTTACATGCAGTGTTGTGGGCTAGACTGGTGTGATGCGTAATTACACTGGAGAACTGGGCGACCTTTATTGCACACTCTGCAAACTAGTCTTTGTTCTGGATGCAGAAAAAGTGCAAACAGCTCTCCTTAAATCATGGATACACATTCAGATATAAGATCCCCTTAACAATTCAAGGTACAACCCCTTATATTTCTCTTTAACAAAGGGTTGTACCTATAATTCACAGGACAAAGCTAAAGTCCAGTATAATATGGTAAAACAAAGGGTGTTTATGCATCAAGTCTTTTATAATATTGCTCTAGGATATGCCACCAGAAGAGTCCTGGAGAATTACGGAAGACTCTCAATAAATAACCGAAATCATTTAAATGGTTTGTTTGGTAAAGGTACAGGTAAAGTTCTGCCTAGAACGGGATATGAAGGCCCAGAGGGGGAGTAGAGGTATAGCTCACTCTTTCTTTAATCCTGGCACTAGATGAGGGTAGGTGGTCAACTCCACGCCCCGGCCACTTTACCCCCGGGAAAGAGACCCAGTACCCATTGTGTAGGAGGATAGGTGGGCCCCAGGGCCGGTCTGGACGGGTGCGGAAAACCTCGCCTCCACCGGGATTCGATCCCCGGAACCTCAACTGCAGGAACACGATGCGAAATTAAAATCAGCAAGCAAGTTGCGTGACAGTAAAACTGGGTCTATGTATAATGGATAACTTGAGAGTGTTTTAAAATTTAAATATATGGGAATAAATGTACGGTACATGATAAATTGAAAAGGAGAATAAATTTTGGAAATACTTCTTAGTACTCAGCTTGAGACACATTACTCCATCCACTTTCCAAGACGCTAAATACCATGGCGAACAGGACAGTAATTTTGACAGTTCCTTTCCATAAGTGTGGCTTACTTCACGACGCAGTGTCTATAACATACAGACATACTGTCGATCGCAGATGGACTGTCTAATGAGACTGTGAAGTACTGGGGGAATGACAACTGATAGTAGAAAAATGATGATACTCTGAAACAATCTGTCCTATTGCTAATCTTTTGTCACAAACCCCGCATGGACTATCCTGGGATTGAAATCAGGCCTCCGCCTTGAAAATCAGACTGACCGCCTGAGCTATTAGAAGGTATGGGTATCAAACATGGCATATTACGCCGAGAGAGTAGTCTAGGAAAATATGTGGGACTAAGAAAGCTAGAGAAATTAGGCTATTTAGGAAATCCGTGAGCTACACAGGTCACATAGTGTTGTTAGAGCACTTCAAAGTATAGGATTTGCTGGGCGTGCACAAAGGATACGAAAGACAAAAATACAAAACAGAAATTTATAAAAAAAAACATATGGAAGAAGAAATGATGATGATTATTAAATTTATATGAAAATGGGATCTTAACTTTACAGAGAGTGATGATGAGAGGAGTAGAAGAAAGTACAAGAGAATTTTTATTTATTATTTATTTCACAACGCTTTCAGTATGTCAGAATATAATGTATAATGTCGAATGGTGGGATGATAGAAGATGAATTTGGATGGATTTCTAAGGAAGCGGCAGTGGCCTAATTAATATCTTGTCCAGAAATTGCCTGAAAGGATTCAAGAAAACCCACTAAAAACCTCAGTCAGTGATCTGGCCGAGATTCGAAATGTGTTTTTCCCGAATACGAATCTAGAGCTTTAACATTAACGGTATTGAGCCTTCGGACTGTGCTACCAGACAGACAGTTTACAGGATGTGACGGCTCGGGCAGTAATAAGCCTGAAAGGTAAAAGTTAAAGTTGCTCCTGTCCGCGCCATGAAGGCATAAGGGGGAGTCGAGGCGCAGCGCCACTCATTTTTAACCTCAACATTAAACTGAGGTAAGTTTTCAACTTCACACCCCTACCGCTTTACCCCGGGAAAGGACCCCGGTATCCATTGAATAGGGGGCTGCGTGGGCCCCAGCTCCAGTCCTTATGTTTAGGAGAAGAGAAAATTTCTTGTCCCTACTAGGATTCGAAACCCGGAGTGTCCATAGCTGGTCGCTATACTAACTACACTATCCCGGCTTCCAGTAACGCGACCAGCAGGAGAATGTGTCCAGCTGGATCGATGGCTAGATGAGTGCTCGCAGGGAGTGACTGAGAGTGAGTGAGTGAGTGAGTGAGTGAGTGAGTGAGGTCACAAAGACTACCTACATTTATCAATCGACTGTTATTATCTTCATTCCTGTGTCAATCCATTTCACTTAAGATCAAACACTCTGTTCTTTATTGGGTGTACTTTATCTTTGCCCTGCCAATTGTGCCCCTTTCAATTCAAACTTAGGTATGCCGAAACGATTTTTTTAAAAATTTGATATGATTCTTTGTATGTGGGCTCGCACCACTGCAGAGGCTGTCTACGCAGCACCATGTAACAAAATGCATCACCATACCCCCGTTTTTAATGCACATAAGCATGCTGAACCCTCAAATTCATCTAAACATATTTATGAATTCAGTTCCTACTTCACAGAAAAATGTGCGGCTCAGTTACAAAGACAAACCGGTTAATGAGTTAAGTCCCTACAGGGAAATAATAGTTCATTCTAAGAGTCACATGAACCCCGCGGGATAAGCGCAATTCAGACAACGGACTGGCCGAGCGAAGAATTGGAATAGACTCCAGGCAGGGGCAAAGATGTTTCTTTTACCATTGTCTCCAGGCAGTCTATAACGGCCATACAGTCTCATAAACAACGAATATCGGGAGGTCTTCCCCCGGCGTTAATGCGGCTGAGGGGTGAGACTAAACACTGACTTGCTATAGTGCTGAGATTAACAGTGAGTCAAAAGGCCGTGCCATGGCTCAGGCGGTTAGTAGTCGGCCTCTCACCACGGAGGCCCGGCTTCGATCCCGGGTCAGTCCATATGGGATTTGTGGTGGACAAAGTGGCACTGGGACAGGTTTTTCCCCGAGTACTTCGGTTTTCCCCTGTCAATTTCATTCCACCGGTGCTCCATTACAAGGACAACTGAAAGAAACAGTAATCATCTTCAGGGTTGCACAATAAGCTTTAAGGCGTCTGCTGCGGGGCCCTTCACAAAAAAAAACAGCGCATCAAACTAAACTTCAACTCCCAGTAACGTTTTTAAGGCGTGTAAGCTTCTAGAAGTGTAATGAAGTTTCAAAGAATCTCTCTGCCCCCATCATAAAGGCAAAAGATTACACTGGTAATTTTTTATTCCTATGTACTTTTCGACGCTGAATTCAAATATATTATTAGAATTACTCGATCACCTACAGTGTTTCTGTGACAGATTTTTTTTAAATGCAATTTTAGCTAATTTAGTTTTTTTCACGCTACCAGTATGGTTTAAATATGACTGAGGCACTTTATTATGTTTCAAACATAGTGTGGGAAAGAAAACTTAATCATAACACAGACAGCAGGCATGTGAGCCCAATCACAGACAGCTAGACTGTGCAAGCTGTCTTACTTGCTACACAAAGTTGTGTTGCTGTCTGTGCAAGTGAGATAGTAGAGACAGCAAACATCATTACATCCAAACAGTGGCCTAAATGAGAATCGTTTTTTTTCCGGGACATAAAAATGTAGTAAATACTCCATTAATCAACCCTGGAAAAGTTTATTTACCATCGTTGCATATCAAACTTGGACTCATAAAAAATTTCGTCAAGGCAATGGATCGAAATAGCGCTGGATTAATGTATTAGAAAAATAAATTTCCCAGGATAAGTAATGCTAAAATCCAAGAACGGGTATTTGTTGGACCTAAATAAGAGAGTTAATACAGGACGTATAATTTGAAGACCAGCTAAGTTAAGTGGAAAAAGCAGCATGGAAATCATTAAAAAATGTCACTACCAATTTTTTGGGAAATCATAAGGCAGAAAACTATCATGATATGGTGGCTGATCTTGTAAAATCCTAAAAAGCTATGGAGTGTAATATGTCTTTAAAGGAGCATTTCGTAGACTCTCACTTAGACTTATTCCCAGAAAATCTGGGGGCAGTGAGCGATGAGCACGAAGAGCGAATTCACCAGGATATTGCCACCATGGAAAGCGGGTACCAAGACAAGTGCAGTCCCAGTATGCTGGCTGATTATTGCTGGACACTTAGAAGAGACGTTCCACAGGCAAAATAAGGCACAAAGTCATCCACTGTTACTTTCTAGGTAATGTACATACTCTCTGTAATATAATGCAAACATATGTTTTCTTCAAAGTTCAACCACGCGTCACTTAAAAATCTTGCCTGTTCGAAAAAAACTAACAACATACTTGCATTCGGCGCAAAAAATGCTATTGGTTTTACCCACTTCAGTTCGTGTGACAAAAAATATGAATTATTTTGTTATTCAGTGCTATGGAAGTTGCAAGTTCCTCTGGACGGGGTTTACTGGTTGCGTCCCGCGGTCACGTTTCAGATAAGAGCGGTGTGATCAGTTGTTGCGTCCCGCGGTCAGTTTAAAGGTATAACAGTTGTGTAGCAGGCTACTGAGGAAAAACCGAACGGCTGTAGTGTCGAATCGGGTCCAGTGTGCCTTGGTTCGAAGACCGTCTGTGACGCTGTACAGTGGGTCAAATTAAGCGACACCTGGCCACAATCAAAATTCTTCGACTTCCACAAAATTCTTAAAAATCTACTTGAGGGGCAACAGGAAGTTCTCAGGGTAACTCCGCATGATTATGTTATATTATTATTTTATTATTATTTATTTACTGCAATTGGGTTTTCACCCGGTGGCAGTAGTCCTTACACTAGTACACACAAACAAATGTTTTCACCCGGTGGCAGTAGTCCTTACACTAGTACACACAATACAAATGTTTTCACCCGGTGGCAGTAGTCCTTACACTAGTACACACAATACAAATGTTTTCACCCGGTGGCAGTAGTCCTTACACTAGTACACACAATACAAATGTTTTCACCCGGTGGCAGTAGTCCTTACACTAGTACCCACAATACAAATGTTTTCACCCGGTGGCAGTAGTCCTTACACTAGTACACACAATACAAATGTTTTCACCCGGTGGCAGTAGTCCTTACACTAGTACACACAATACAAATGTTTTCACCCGGTGGCAGTAGTCCTTACACTAGTACACACAATACAAATGTTTTCACCCGGTGGCAGTAGTCCTTACACTAGTACACACAATACAAATGTTTTCACCCGGTGGCAGTAGTCCTTACACTAGTACACACACAATTTAACAAATAGTTTTCACCCGGTGGCATAGTCTTACTAGTCCATCAAGTTTCACGCATGTTTATAGTACACACATCAATTTAATCAATACAAATTGTTTTCACCCGGTGGCAGTAGTCCTTACACTAGTACACACAATACAAATGTTTTCACACGGTGGCAGTAGTCCTTACACTAGTACACACAATACAAATGTTTTCACCCGGTGGCAGTAGTCCTTACACTAGTACACACAATACAAATGTTTTCACCGGTGGCAGTAGTCCTTACACTAGTACACACAATACAAATGTTTTCACCCGGTGGCAGTAGTCCTTACACTAGTACACACAATACAAATGTTTTCACCCGGTGGCAGTAGTCCTTACACTAGTACACACAATACAAATGTTTTCACCCGGTGGCAGTAGTCCTTACACTAGTACACACAATACAAATGTTTTCACCCGGTGGCAGTAGTCCTTACACTAGTACACACAATACAAATGTTTTCACCCGGTGGCAGTAGTCCTTACACTAGTACACACAATACAAATGGACATATAAATATACATAAAAATAACAATACAGAACAAACATATACAATATACAAACAAAATACATACATAAATACAATACACACATTAGAACACGTACACACATTACAAAAACATCACACTTACAAAAACATCCACTCTTACAAAGCATCCACACCTTACAAAAACATCCATACCTTACAAATACATCCACACCTTACAAAAACACCATACCATACAAACAAAATACATACAGTAATACAAGTACACATATTAGAAACCGTACACACCTTACAAAAACGCCCATACACATACAAAACAAAATACATACAGTAAATACAAGTACACACATTAGAACACCGTACACACATTACAAAAACATCCACACCTTACAAAAGCATCCACTCCTTACAAAAGCATCCACACCTTACAAAAACATCCACACCTTACAAATACATCCACACCTTACAAAAACACCCATACACATACAAAACAAAATACATACAGTAAATACAAATACACATATTAAAAAACCGTACGCACCTTACTAAAACACCCATACACATACAAAACAAAATACATACAGTAAACAAATTACATACAGTAAACAAAATACATACAGTAAATACAAGTACACATATTAGAACACCGTACACACATTACAAAAACATCCACACCTTACAAATCATCCACACCTTACAAAAGCATCCACACCTTACAAAAACACCCATACACAATACAAGAAAAAAAACACACGCGCATTACAAAAAACACCCACACATTAATTAATTTCAGTGCGTTAGAATATCCTCAGTATAAAGTCAGAACAAAGTACATGATAATTATATCCCCCAAGAACTTAATTCACTTCACTTCACTTCGAAACCAAAGCACTTCACTTCACATCACTTCACACCCCTTCACTTCACATCCCTTATTTTTATTTAATCTCCACTTAAAAATCCTTAACTTGTAATGACTTTCTTGACCCTTTTTTTAAAAGTGCTTAATTTACAAGGGAAAGTCGTTAGTACGCTTGGAGGTAATTGGTTCCAGCTTTTTATGGTCCTATTTACAAAGGAATATTTACCTACATCTGTTCTTTGTTTCCTAATCCTAATTTTCCGACTATGATCGTCCCTACCCAGGTAGCATGGTTTTAGCAGTCTATCCCCTATTGTTTTCCAAGCCCGTCCCCCGGTGTATGCTTTGAAAAGGGCGCATATTCGGGCTATCGCTCTACGCTGTGTCAATGTTTGCCAACCCGATTCATTTGTATTATTTGCAAATTTTGCCGCTCTCTTTTGCACGCGATTCAAAGCGCTTACCTGACCTTCTCTGTATGGGTCCCAACACACCGCTCCATACTCAAGTATCGGTCTCACTAGTGCCGTATAAGCTAAACTTTTCGTATTATTGTTTGCCCTTTTGAGTATACGCATTACGAAATGAAGAGCCTTCCATGATTTTCTTAGTGTATAATTTACATGATCTGCCCAGCTTAGGTCGCTGCGTATAATTATTCCTAAATACTTAAAGTTATTTGCCTCTGGAATTAGTTGATCCCCAATACAATACCTCAGTTTACCTTTGACCCTAGCTCTATTGAAGCTTACTGCTTTACTCTTACCTGGATTTATCCTCATTTCATTTTCAACCGCCCATTCCCCTAATCTATTTAAGTCTGTCTGCAAATTTTCAATGTCATTACTATCGATTATCCTCCTGTATATTATACAATCATCAGCGAAAAGCCGTATATTTGACTCAATGTTTTTCCAAATATCATTAACATAAGCGAGGAACAGCAACGGACCTAATACGCTCCCTTGCGGCACTCCCGACGTTACTCTGACTTCATCAGATAGTTGTCCGTCTACTCTAACTCTTTGCGAACGTCCTAACAGAAATTCCTTTATCCATACCACTACCCTCAAGTCCACATCAGTTTCCGCAATTTTTGTAAGCAGCCTATCATGTGGGACTAAATCAAAAGCCTTTGAAAAATCTAGTATAATCGCGTCAGTCCTGACTCCCTCGTCCAGTGAATCAGCAATATCTTGACAAACTGTGACTACTTGACTTTCGCATGAGTACCGTGGTCTAAATCCATGCTGACCCTCATATAACCACTCACTCATTTCCCAGACTTGCCTTAGATACCCTGCTATAACGTGCTCCATTTGTTTGCCAACTATTGAGGTCAAACTGACCGGTCTATAGTTTCCCACTACCGATCGATCTCCCCCTTTATAAACAGGAACCACTATAGCTTTTTTCCAATCCCCTGGGATAGAATTGTTGTTCATCGTTATATCTAGTAATCTCGCGAGGTATGGAATCATGGCTTCCCCACCTAACTTTAAAATTTCCCCAGGAATGCCATCTGGTCCGACGGATTTATTTCTCCCGATTGCTGATAGTCGTTTCCTTAAAATGTTGATACTAATGGTGAACGGTTTTCCTGAATCTGTTGATTGGATTTGCGGGGTATTTCGTTCGCAACTGAATACAGACGCATAATACAGGCAAACAAACAGAGCGTTCTATAATTATAGTCCGACAAATGTACATTTTATTCACTATTAGTTGTGTAACACTGTCCTACATGTTTCGAACCATATTCTGGCTCATCCTCAGGGACTCAGTATTTTAAATTACACATTTTTACATCAATTGGTACAATTGTTTAAATAGTAAAAACTGAATAACATGGTTCTTTTTTACAAACGTGTTTATACACTCGTTCAAATGTGAACACATGTAGCTGCTCTTTAGTTCGGTGTTACAAACCAAGTCTTATACGGGTTAAAATGTTAAAAGTTGAATAATCTGTGTTGTTATGATATCCTGAAACATACAATATTTAAGATAAAATTGATAGTCGTATTATATTAATGTGATTTTTAGTAGGTAGAACGTAAGTAAAGTAGTCAACGTTGTACATACCTGTTTGTCGGAGTTGGTTGACTATTACGTGGTGAGAACAGTACTGGCTATCGAGTGGTGTATCCGGTATTTAAGTAGGTCACTGTCACGTGGGGGAGTGACGTTTTGGATGTCGTAAATAAAGCGGAATATTGGGTTGTAGTCTGCTGTATTTTGTTCTGTTACCAGTTTATTATTGTACGCAAATTATCGTATGCAAATTGTTGGATGTAAAATTGTTCTAAGGTATTCATATACCTTAGAAGTCAGCATAAACAGTTGTTGGACAAAGAGTCACGCCAAGTTTTGCAGCCTCTGCTACTGTATATCTGAATACGTACTCATATGACGTTTGATGTTTATTGGTCAGTAAGAAAAATGCAAGTGGCACATAGTGACCATTGTTGAGTCCATGAATTGTAAATAGTTGGTGGAAAAACGTTGGCACTGATTTGAATGTCCCATCAACGTAAAGCACATCAATGGAGCTGAGAAACTGTAAGTTAGTTTTGCAAGAAAACATTACAATATTTTTTCCCCGAGTCATTAACAAGCAAAAACTGTTCTTTCAAACTTGTTAACACTTGTACAGCACTTAAGGCTTCATGAGTTTCTTCAATATTTGTTGGGAGAGGAGGCAGTTGGGAAGAGCGCGCTTTGTGAATGTTCCTCCTAATGTTCTGTATGTCTTTACAAGTTACAGTATTCAAGTCCTGGCTTTGTAGTTCTTTGTGAATCATGTTGCGCGGTCTTTCATACAAGTCCTCCGTTGCTTTCCTTTTGACAGAATTATTTAATATCTGTCGGTTTAAGCTGGCATGACTGTCTTTATCATGGTTGTGCGTCACATTCCCTCCGACAATCTCTCGCCTTTCATCGCGCTTTATGTAACATTTACATTTTTTATTAGTACAGCACCATCGCTCCATATTCTCAGCAAGACTTTTTTGGAAACGGAACTTGAAGCCTTACATGACAAGGAGATCGTTCCCTTTTTCACTACGTACTACTTTGTCAACTGTAACTGGTTCCATCTTCACTCTAGCAGCATGGGACGCAACTGGTACACAAATGCTATACCAGGAAAGTGACCGCGGGACGCAACTGATACATTGCCTTATCTGGGGGGTTCACAACTCGGGACGCAACTGATACATTGCCTTATCTGGGGGGTTCACAACTCGGGACGCAACTGATACGCTTTCTTGACCGCGGGACGCACTCGTACGTCCCCCCTCTGGAACGTCGGTACACTTTAACCAGACTGCACTGCGTCACACGCTAAAAGCAGACATCAAACTTCGTAGTCTCTGCCGTAAGAATCTCACATCCAGCCTTTATTTGCCCTTTTTTTTCAAGGCGCAACAGCCCCTAGCGGGCCAGAGCCTCCTCATTATCGAGGCTTCACGATCACACACTTTAGACACACCACACTCGGTAGGACTCCTCTGGACGAGGGACCAGCCCGTCGCAGAGATCTCTACCTGACAACACACAACACCCACAAGAGACAGGCATACATGCCCTAGGCGGGATTCGAACCCACAATCCCAGCGGCCGCAGACCCACGCCTTAGACCGCGCGGCCACTGGGATCCTTTACCTTTCTTTACCTTAGCTATAAATACACTCTACGGGCACATTTAGAACTCCCGCAATGCTAAATGATGTGGTACATGCAGTAATCACTGTGCTTCAAAAGGTTAATAAACACGTAGTATGACCATTACAAGCTAATAACGTAGCTACAGGCTTACCAGCTGAATTGGCAAGTTTTAAACGCTGCGTTCTGTTCGTTCAGTGAAACGCCACCTTGTTTTGTTTACTTTGTTACAAAGTGTGGCACGCCAGTTACGACTCATATGTAAGTCAAATCATTAGCATGTGAATACTGCATGCGCACCACTGCGCCGTATCTGACATGGCACAGTCGAGATGCGTAATTGGCCAGCTGCGTGCGACATGGACATATGTAGCAATACACTGTGGCGCTGATTTGTCCGTGCAGTTACAGCACGTAATATGGGATGTATTACTTTCGGTTGAACGGTACTACGTAAACGTAAAGTAACACTTCGCTTTATATTCACCGTGCATCTTTTTGTAATTGAATTATTTGTACCAACAAATGCACTAAGACAGTTTTTTCACTGTTTTCTTTATTATAAGGATGCCCCAATACGCATTTCGGCAGTTATTCTGCCATCATCAGGGGGTATTTTAAGTGAGTCCTTACATAGACCAATTCTTTGGTTACGTCATAACAGTGAGTCAGTATTTACCACATCGTATAAAATTTTTGTAAAATTAGTGGTATTGTTAAGCTGCTAAAATTTAATAACTTTTAGCAGCTTAACAATACCACTAATTTTACAAAATTTTAAACGATGTGGTAACAAATACTGACTCACTGTTATGACGTAACCAACGAATTGGTCTATGTAAGGACTCACTTAAAATACCCCCTGATGGTGGCAGAATAACTGCCGAAATGCGTATTGGGGCATCCTTATAATAAAGAAAGCAGTGAAAAAACTGTCTTAGTGCATTTGTTGGTACAAATAATTCAATTGTAAAGTAACACTTTGATTTGTCCCTGTGCTTAATTAAGTACCACGGCATAAGGGATGAGAATTGTAGCTCCATGCGTTCTTAATCTCGGCACCAGACGACAGTGCGTGGTCAGCTTCAAGCCTCAGCCGCTTTACGTCAGGACAGAACGCCCCCCGCTACCCAGTGAATAGAAGGCTTTGGACTGCACAGCTGGTCTGGACACTTTGGGGGAGACAAATCTCTTGGTCCTGCAGGCAATTGAGCCACGATTCCTCGGTCGTCTAGCCAATAGCCTAGCCACCACACCGATTGAGCTATCCCGGCTCCATGAAAGGTATTACTAGTTTTGAAATACCAGAAAAAAGTTTAATAGGTAGGGGCACCTGAAATGTTTAAATACAATGAGTATACTATAGAGACCAACGACTTTACCTGTTGTTTTTATTAAGGCAAGATCAGAGATTGAAGGTGTTTGAGAACAACTGGGGAGAATATTGGATCTAAGAGTGAGGAGGTGACAGGAAGACGGGTTGCATGATGGGTTCATAACTTGTGTGTTAGTATTCACCATATGTTACTGGGATGATCAAAACAAATAGTATGAGACAGAGATGGCATGTGGCGTGGATAGGAAATATGAGACACAGAAATAATTTTTTGTTGGAAAACAATGAAGAAAGAAACCACTTGGAAGACCTAGGCTTAGATGGGGGATAACGTTAAAAACTGAGGTGGGAGGGTGTAAATTATGTTCAACTGACTCAGTACAGCGACTGAGTACCGCAATACACAAAACACAATGCTGAAATTTCTTCTGTTTTAGTACGGAAAGTTGCATATTACAGTGAGTGAACACAAATTGGAAATGCTTGAAAGCAAGGATGAAGACTGAAGAAGGAAATAAAACAGAAGTAAAGGGATGTCGAGTCTAGTCGGAGATATCTGCGGGACATGAACCCTGTACTTCGCGACTTAAAGTTAAATTGCTTCTATGCCTGGGGGTATTCCAGCAGCGAGGCTGTACGATCTTACCGTCGCGTTCTTCCACAACAGTAACTTTGCAAAGCAGCACGGTTATCAACGCGATATCACGAGAGGTACAGAAGTACAAAAGAATACTGTGGGAACACAACGACGCAACAAAACACACACAGATATACTAGATTTGATCCAACAAACTGCATAATCAATAATAAACAATCGTGTCACATTCCTTCTACATATTCCGACCTCTACAAGGTCATCATCAAGGAGTTATATACAAAAGCATACAAGTACAGCAAATTATATCAAAGATGTGCGTGTGTAGAGTTAAAATACAATATTGTTAATTAAAATTCATACAAATATTTGAAATATAAATCAATTAACAAACTTTTTTTTCCAATTCTAAGAAATATTTTATCTTCCATTGCCGACTAATATTTGTCAATTTTTGTCATCTTCATTCAAAGGGAGTATAGCTCAGTCGGTATAGCGACTCGCTACGGGCTAGACGGTCCGGGGATCGAATTCCGGTGGTGGCAAAATTTCCGCACCCGTCCAGACTGGCCCTGGGGCCCACCAAGCCTCCTGTACAATGAGTACCGGGTCTCTTTCCCGGGGGTAAAGCGGGCGGGACGTGGCGTTGACCACCCACCCGCATCTAACTCCGAGGTTAAAGAAAGAGCAGAGCTATACCTGTACTTCCTCTCAGGGTCTTCATGGCCTGTTCTAGGGTGAAATTTATTTTTTCTACCATTCAAAGGGAATATCCCTGTGTTGCTGGTTGGTGTTTATGCCATGGTGGATCACTGATTACTGTCATATAGGAGAAACATACGTGATAAACGATTATTTGTTATTGATTGCGCAGTTTCTTGTCTCAAATACTGTGTAATCAACGTACTGCACGGAATATGGATTGCGTTAAACCCATACAAATAATTTTTTTTTCGTGGCTCGACAGCCATAGCGGGCCTAGGCCTCCTCATCCTTGAGGTTTTGGGATCACATTCAGTTAGACACACCACACTCAGTAGGACTGCTCTGGACGAGTGATCAGCCCGTCGCAGAGACCTCTACCTGATAACACCCAACACTCACAAGAGACAGACATCCATGACACCGACGGGATTCGAATCCGCAATCCCAGCAAGCGAGCGGCCGTAGGCCCACGCCTTAGACCGCGCGGCCACTGGGATCGGCTGCACAGATAATTAATTACCTGCCAAATAATCTCTGCTTCTACCGCGGAGCAAACCCAGTTGTCCATTCCATAACTACACTGAAGACACGGAAAAAGTCGGATGGACCGACCCCTCCATACCTCCCTCCAACTGTTACACCATCCTTCCAGCATGCATCCATGTAGTCTATTCCGGTCTAGTCATTAGTCATCTTATTCGCAAGAATATTGACACAGATGGCCTTCTTTAGCAGCTAGCACTTTGGGCTTGTTAGTATGCCAGAAGAGACTGAAAGTAGGTGAACGCAGGGAACCCTTAGCGGTCACCATCCACAAGACTTCCTTCCGTGGTCGGACTATAGTCACTACCGTCCGACTCATTTAGCGGTAGGCATACATGCAAACAGCAACACCGCGACTTAGACGGTTGTCGCTCTTAGAGACCACTGCTAGTAGGCTCGTATTATCTACATGAAATTATTTGGCCACACGCCACTGGTTGTTTGGCTTTTGCTTGTTCTTGCTTTTGAAGGGTGGGAGGAATTAAGATAGCTCTCTGTGGCCCTAACACGCTTGCTGTACATCGTAATGTAATAATAATCATTCTGGAATTGAGTTGGCAGTTCCTACAGGGGCAGGAAACATCATGGCATCCAGCCAGCAAAATCCTACGGCCACCATTAAACGTGATTCTACGCCAGTTTCATCCACCTCCCACCCTGACAACCTATATCCTTAGACTACTAAACAAGTGACTAAATAACTTTTTAAACTAACTCTGTGGTAGCAGATCCCGAAGATGCATTCACCAATAGTAATTACATTCTGCCAGTAGACAAAATTCGGGGCCACTTCCACCTACCTCCCATCCCATCTAATGGTCACCCTGTAATTATCCGCGTTTAATTTGTCATTACTTTTAACCTACTTAGCGTAGTAGTCACTACCAGCTGGAAGGTCCGGTGATCGAATCTCGGTATGGGCGAGATTTTCCGCACCCGTCCAGACCGGCCCTGGGGCCCACCCAGCCTCTTTTACAATGGATACCGGGGCACTTTCCAATTCATAAAGCGGCCGGGGCGTGGCGCTGACCACCCACGCCCATCTAGCGCCGAGGTTAAGAATGATTAGATCCATACCTCTATATCCCCTCTGTGCTTCCTTTGGCATATTACGCGGAGACGACTTACCTTACTTACCTTTACCTTTATCTTTAACCTACTTTAACGCAGAACTTCTTCCCAAAATATTTTTTCGGTCAGTTCATCTCAAATTCTCACACAAAAATAAAATGGTATTGAATAAAGCGAAGCCATTTCATCGCTGTTGCAATATAATAATTAGCTAGCCGATTACTTCTTTGTAACTTTGATGAGGTTTTAAGAGAGTTAATTAACTTGATTCTAACGTTTTTTTCTCCCTTCCCAATTTCTCTTTTTTATTTCTTTACTTTACTTTATCGTTCAGCTCATTTTTCTGATACTTCTACATCTCTTTCCCATATCGCCTCTGGGAGAAAACTTGGTATGAAAACACTTCTTTTTCTCTACTTTTTCGCTTCTTTTCCAGTCTCACCCCTCCTCCGTCTCACTGGCAGCTAAAAACCTTATTATAGTTTCTACCCCTATAGCTTTTCTCCCTGCCTTGTTTTCTACACTTTTTAATACTCTTCTCACTCCCCCCTCCCCTCCCACGTACCCACTCGTCTTAAGAAAAGTTAGTATAAAATTCAGTTTTATTCCTACATTCCTTTTCTCCCTTTTACAACTACATACAGTATGTTCCACAATCTACAAATATAAAACAGGTATTTGTTGACACGCGTTATGATAAACGAGATAATTTTTAGACTATGACATAATACTTCTAAGGTGAAGAATGATGTCTTCTGGGACGTGACGATGTGTGGTTTGATATAAACTTACCGACGTGTCGGAGTATCATGCTGCCTCCATCTTCAGGGTAGAACAGTAATATTAAGAGCACTGTTCTAAACTGACGATGGAGACAGCACTTTCCTGACACACATGAGACACTATCTATCGTATCGTCTCAGTTGCAGAAAAACCTGTCGGGGAATGTTTTCATCTCCATCATCAGGTAGAAGTAGAAACCTGTTATCTGAGCCCATAGATGAAGCTAGTCTCTACCTCCCGTTCAGCTTCATCTAATGGGCCCAACAGAATACGTTTCTGCTGTTACCTGACAACAGAAAAAGAACGAGTCTCCGAAAAGTTGAGTTTCGATGACCAAAACTAAACGAGGGGGAATGTCCAATATTTGTTTCAGTTTAACATCACACCTTGGGACCCAGACGACGCAGATAATACAACACATTCTTACCCACTCATTATATCCTGTCCTGTTTACACTACACCAGAAGCGTCTGCCTTGTTAGAGGCAAAACTTCGTGCGGCCCGATGTGTTTCGTATAGGCCTATATGCTCTCCGACTGTCGGTACCTCCAGACATTGACAATGCTTTTAAAACTGACAAAACTCATAATTCCAGAGACTTTATATTATACCATAAATTATGAAACATCCTGTATAGTGTTCAGAAACAATCCTTCTTCCATGGGAATTAAGAAGGCTGCAGTATTTTCTTCTTATTCGTCAGTGGGGACGGGGCAGACAGCCCACTGAGAGATATGAAACGCATGACTAGGATGTGTACAGTGTTCATCGTTAAAAGGGCTCAGTTAATCTCCTTCGTCTTCACAGGATTAGAAGCCACTAGATACTATTCATTTAGTACCAGCAACGAGAATATAGGCATTTTACAGCTAGGACAAAATGTTATGTAATAATCTTTTTAAATATTCAAAGCGCAAAGATCATCTAAATAACATTTAAAATACTTGGTTCCGACCTCCAAGAAAACATATTATTCTTTACAAAATGCAGTAGGCTAGCAGACTAATGGGAAATAACAGCCATTTATACTGAGAACAAAATGGTACTCATAACTAAAGCCCGTGGGAGGAATGGCGAGGTAATGACTACTGGAAAAAATATTAGGACTGCGTATATACATATTGCACATTAAACAGTTGAAGTTACCATCGAACACTGTAACACAAAACATATGTCGATTTTTGCGGTAAAAGCCTGAATATCAGGGACAATATTTGGGTCTTGACTTGGAAATTGGTGATTGTCAATTTTTGACTATCAAATTGAGAAAGACGTGGTACGTGAAACACATAGAAAACTTGAGAGAAATGAGAAAACCATACAGTATTTTAGTCGAGAAACTATAAAGAATAACAGCCACGTGAGAGACCCAGGAGAAGGTGGAAGAATTATAATTATTAAAATTAATATTAAAGTCGTAAGACATGAGTTCTCCCTAGAACGGGCCATGAAGGCCCAGAGAGGGAGTAGAGTTATAGCTCTACTCTTTTTTAACCCTGGCACTGGATGAGGGTGGGTGGTCAACTCCACGCCCCGGCCGCTTTACCCCCGGGAAAGGGCCCGGTAACCATTGTATAGGAGGCTCGGTGGGCCCCAGGGCCGGTCTGGACGGGTGCGGAAAATCTCACCTTCACCGGGGTTCGATCCCCGGACCGTCAAGTCCGTAGCGAGTCGTTATACTGACTGAGCTATCCCGGCCCCCCGCATTATATGAGGTCAAAATTTAAATCAGATGGCTCAAGAAAGAGTCAAATAAAGGGCCTTTCACAAAATAAGGTAATTTCTTAATCCGCTGTGTAAAAGTAAACATTTAAAGGATGGAAATGTGCGGTAAAATCAGGCACAGCAACAGAGAAGTAACTAATTAAGAGCATCAGCAATTTGTACTGTTCACCTAACAGGCCAACTTTTTTTTTTTTTTTTTGTATGGCTCGACAGCCTTATGTGGGCCTGGGCCTCCTCTTTTCGTCGAGGTTTCACGGTCACACACATTTGAGACACACCACTGTCGGTAGGACTCCTCTGGACGAGGGATCAGCCCGTCGCAGAGACCTCTACCTGACATCACACAACACTCACAACAGACAGACATCCATGCCCCCGGTGGGATTCGAACCCACGATCCTAGTAAGCGAGCGGCCGAAGACCCACGCCTTAGACCGCACGGCCACTGGATCGGCCTAACAGGCCTACTATAAAATATAAACATCAAGTTTCCACTGCACACACAAACAGACGTCGGAGAAGCTTATGGAGCAAGAGACAAAAGCTTCACTCTTTATAAACCTCGACAAGTAAGTGGTTAGCTTGGCCGTGCCATGGCTCAGGCGGTTAGTCGCCGGCCTCCCACCGCGGAGGCTCGGGTTCCATCCCGGGTCAATCAATGTGGGATTTGTGGTGGACAAAGTGGCAATGGGACAGGTCTTTCCCCCCGAGTACTTCGGTTTTCCTCTGTCAATTTCATTTCACCGGTGCTCCGTTACTTGGAAAAATGAAAAAAACTAATCACCATCACAATGGCTTTGCTGTTATAGCCATTGGATAGGACCCTGCCCAGACGTATGGTTAAAAAATCATCCTCCCATTTCCGAGACAAGGGTTTTTGAACACCCAGCTGTATGTCCAAACTTTGATTTGCGCTTCAAATGGTTCATAGACGTTACTGAACAGATAACATAGTGAAGTTTTCCCTGTCCAGGCCATGAAGGCATAAAGGGGGAGTAGAGGTATAGCTCCACTCATTCTTAACCTCGGCACTATATAAAGGTGAGTGGTTAAAAACTTCACGCCCCGGCCGTTTAGCCTCGGGAAATACCCTGCTATCCATTGAATAGGAGGCTGGACTGAAGAGATAATAACTTCTACCAACAAGGTTTAGAATTCTGTCGCCGATACCAAATGTAATCCAAATCTACCAGTTAGTTTGACAAGGAAGAATAGACATGTGGACTTGAGGACATTATCGCCCTTTGCGCAACGTTTCATAAACAAAGTACAAAGAAATATACACTTACACAATACAATGTCGCAGTAACGAGGTTAGAATATCTGCTTCATATTCAAAAGATCCTGGGTTCAAATATCGGCACGAAGACAGGATAATTTACGCTTATTCGTGGTTTTCCCCAGTATTTCCAGGCAAATGCTTAACAGTACGTCACATTAGAGAACGACCACATATTTCCACAATATTTCAATATAACTATTGCCTTAATCATTCAAAATTAACACAGTGCGAATTACTGACAACGTAGTTAAGTAAACTAAAACATCCCGTAAAAATTGCTGTGCAAATTCGTGGATTCTTTTCATAGAGAATTTTAAGAATCACTTTCCTACAAGACTAAAGTTGTTTTATTTCCTACTCAATATCTGTGCCCCATCTTTCTTTTTTTCTTTCTGCACACACACACACACACACACACACACACACACACACTCGCCCCTAAGCAGCACTCAGAGAACCTCCCTACATCCAGCAGCCCAATCCCTCGGAAGCAAATGGCATTTTAAGAGGAGTAGTAAAAAGATTTTGGATTTTCTTTCCGCGTTTTAAAAGGTTACGTTATAGGAAGAACAAAAGTAAGTAGGAGGGGTTAGGACGGAGATTATGCAAAGATGGCTGCAACGTGTGGTACTTGACATACCCCGCCTGAATCGCTCACCCTCTCTGTTATTCTGAACTCTTACCAGAAGAATTTACTTACTGGAATATCTGAAGATGTGCTATGCCCCGAGACGTACTGTGCGAAAATAAAGTAGTAATGATTATTACTTTAATCCTGTGGAACTGTAGAGGACAATGGGACCTAAATGTTAAACGGACAGCAGATATTTCAATCAGTAAGAGAGGTTTCTTAACGCAAGCATTTTAAACCTGTTTAAAATGAACGAAAGATATATCAGTTGGGGAATGAAAGTTACTCTTTTTTAGGATGTACCGCTGAGTAGTCTGGATGATAATCACTGATGTTTCGGAGAAACCTGCTGCTTTCATCCTCTGATTGTAATGTCGGTAACTAGGTAAGAGGATGTACAGTTTCGCATCCCAATAACGTAACAATCCTGGCGATTTCGCTCTCTCGCATTTAAACAAATTATCTAAACAAAATTTTACGAACTGTGGGAAAATGATATTTATCAGAAAACCTGTGAGTCGCTCCACTAAGGATTCAGTGACTTGTCCGGAGTTACCTTGGCGAAAATTTCAATGGATTTTCAAAATATTTGATATTGGTTTTACTAAAAACTTGTCGACACGTTCCAATGTTGATTAAAATCGGACACAAATCAATGACAGTTTACACGAACACCTAGGGGTGTACATGCATGTCTACGAGCATGTGCAGCGTAAATACTGATGTATTTCTCGGAACGAAAACTTTACGAACGGAAGTTGTATAGAAAACCGAAACAAACTTTTCGTGCCCAATACACATTTTTTCCTCAAATCTTACATGTTTGAAGTACACAAACAAAAGCGAAGGAAGACCCCGGGTTTCTTATGCCATGCGTAGGTATATATTTCAGAACCTATATACCGAGGAATCAAAAATACTATCCCGAACACGTACGAAAATCGCCGAAGTCTCTTTTGCTCAATAATAACTTAACGAATTGAGATCTGCGCTCTTCTGGGATATTACGCGGCGTCGTGTGGTATTTGTTGAAGACAGGACAGATACGTTGTCCCGAAACGTCGGTAAACACCACACGACGCCGCGTAATACCCCAGAAGAGCGCAGATCTCATCAAAAAAGCGGCGGAAGGCTGAAATCAAACTAAAAGAAGTTCCCTTCCGCTTGACGTTACAGGCCCACGTGTGTGTGTTTAATCAACACACAGACTCTAATTAAAGGTGCTGCTGCAGTACTTACTTTAAAAGCTAATATTAAACTTTGTAGGCGCAAGTCTTCAGGGATGTTAGGTCGCGTCGACGTGTTCAGTACCTTCGAAACGTCGGTAACAATTCAACAGTCGACACGCCTTGAATCTTCATAAACACTGCTGTGAGGAACTCAAAATTTCGCAACAATGACATTGGTTTCTTTCGTGATAACTGGACAAAAGAAATTTGCTACGTTACGTAAAGGTAATTAATACAGGCACTGTACGTACAACGTTACATTGTCGCGTGTTTGCTTAATATTTATACCTCCTGGCTAAACTAAGAACCTGATACCGTTTCACTCGAGGAGAGCGCCTTTATGACGATTTAATGTCGCCGGCAACAATAAAACATACTTAGGTCTTCACGTAAAGTGCCTGACATTTTTGTCCGATTTTAACCATACTTGGAATTTCTCGACAGATTTTCATAAAGGTCCTCAATATCCGATTTCACGAAAATCCGTCAAGTGGGAGCCGCGCTGATATATGTGGACAGTCTGACAGACAGACGGACAGACATGACGAAGCTAATAGGTGCTCTTCGCGACTAAGCGAACGCACCTAAAAATGTCCTTGTGCTAATTACGGGGGCATATGTGGGAGTGGAGTTATAGCTCCATTGATTCTTGATTTCAGCACTAGAAGGGGCGCGGCCAGCTTCATGCCCCGGCCGTCTTAATCCCGGAAGAAAGAGCCCCCCATACTCCCGAATAAGAGATTAAGTTTACCCCAGAGCCGGTCTGGACACTTCGAAATCGAAACACAATTAATGTGTCGATATTCCTAGCACATCAGTCTGTTACTTTCTTGACATCTGTTACTGCCAGTTCGTCTGTCTGTCTGTCCACCCAGCCTCATATTCAATAGGCACTGGTGTTTCTTTCCTGGGTGTAAAGCGGCCACAGCGTGAGTTAACCAGCCAACTCCATCAGTAAAAGGTAAAGCAATCCCATTACAGGCCTGGACAGGCCCTTAGGGTTCCAGAAGTTTGAGGCTCCCAGATTTCTAGACAGTCGGCACATGAAGGTGGTAAGGTTGTCAGCCATACGCTCCGGCTATCTCTACCCCCAGGAAATATTCCTGGTACTCATTTCCGTTAAAGGCTGAGTCGACCCCAGGACCATAGTGCGACCGGAAGGATTATGTCAACGAAAAATGCCAATGACACCATCGGGAATCGAACCTGCGACCTTCCGGCTTGTAGCGCAGTGCCTCAACCAGAACTCCATCAGTGTCGAGGCTAAGAATGAGTGGAGCTACAACTCTACATCCCTTCTACGCCTTCATATCGTGGACAGGTACAACTTTACCTTTTTACCAGTTCGTCTGTAGCATCTTCATTAATGGTAACGATTCTTCCCGCTGTCTATAGCATTATGTGTATAGAGGCTAAAGTAAACTTAGTATTAAGATATACGTTAGTTAGGAGAAAATCAGGATAAGTACAGGAGCTAAACCAAGGGTGCTCAAAGAACCAAATAGCATATAGCCTATTGTCCGTGTGGGGAACAACTGGAAAGAAGGGTGTAGGGTCACTAAGGATTGGGTCTCTTTCCCCATTACGAATACCAGCTGGGACGCTGATTTCAAACTGATCGTCACTTGTCTGTTGTGCGTGTGTTTTCCAACCCCCTTTCCCCAAACATCGCCTTTCTCTTTATCGTATTTAGGGGTTGGGGGTTTGCAGTTTCCCCCTTCTCATCCTCTGCTGCCCTATTTAGAATCGCATCCCCACCCTTCAACCCCCCTTCTGCCCCTTTGTATTACCGGGAGGTCTGTTAAAGCGAAGATAAATGACAAATCTATTGCCTTAGTCAGCGGTGTTGATATGCTGGCCACCGCCTGGCGCCCATGTTTTGTTTGTACATTGTTATGTTATGGAAATTTGATGGTGCAGACTACAGACAATGATGATGATAAATTTTTGAATGAATGTGTGCTGGCTTTGGGGGGAGGCGTAGTTTTCTTTGCGTAACGTCAATTAATGTGTGCTTTTTATACGTCAATCACTGTATTTCTTTATTTAAGGAACAAACCTCAGATAGGGTCTATTTTCATCCATTTACCCACAGCTGATGTGTGGCCAGAAGCGATCTGACTTGGGGGGTGGGAGGGACGTAATGCACTGTGGTAACAAATTGCTAATGCAATATTGCACGTGCTCAATAATCCTTTTCTAGGCTTCGAAGGAAATTTTTCGATCAGGAATACAAGGTAGCCAGCGCTGAAGATCATTGGTGTTTAACAACAGCAGTGAAGGACGTAGATACGTACGCCTACTCTGTGTTTATTAAAATTCTTTGAAGTGCTTCAACAACTGTGATTGTGCCTAAGTCACCTTAAATACCGAATACAACCCACGAAGTAAAATTTAAATGCGAAGGCTAATCCAGATAATCCAATGTTGTAACAAAGAGATGTACCGTGTAAAGCAGAGGTGCGCAAATTTTCCAAAAATTTGGAGCCACCTCAAAATCCTCGGCGCCAGGTACTGTGTCTCCCATCAAGGCAGACACAGTACCTAGTTTAGCTGTTGACCTTTCTCTCCTTTGTTCTGAATAACTCCCTGATTATGGCACCCCGGTGCCGAAACATGTAGGAGTTTTATGCTTGCTTCTGAATGTATTTTATTAAGTGCATAAGTTGGCTGATGTATAAATTGCACGGTATGACATAAAATTAAATTCAGTAAGTCAGTTACTTAATCACTTAACCAGCAATTAGTCACAATGTAAGTTACCTACAGAGCAACTTTCGTTTGTGATTTACCTAGTTAACCAAAAAAATTGGTAAGTTAGCTGGTTAGTAACTTCAGTTAAGTGAGGTCGCTAATTAGTCTATTGTTTATTGATGGTTAATTTAATGACCCTACCACTTGCACAGGCTACGTAGCGTCGACAGTTCATCCAGTAATGTATTAATCACGTACGGGGACAGCTCAGTAGTTAGATCCTCAGCAGTCACTTAGTCCACTTCTTACTTCAGTCACGCACTTAGCTGCTTCGTCAGCAAAGTGCGCCGTTATAAAAACACGTTCCAGCATTCATAAAGCAGAGACTAACGCCAGTATAATATAGATACAAATCTTGCTTGCGCCACTCTTTTATTTTCGGAATTGTAACGACTATTACAACACCGATTTTCCTCTTAGTCGAGGAATCGATTGATGGTAATCGTCAAGTCTTCCTTCTCTCGGACGTTTACGACTAGAAATCACCCTGCTCCAATTCCAGCAGCAGGTTATAAAGCGTTTTAGGCTATGAAATGTGACCATTTCATTTAAGAGAAACCTTCGGAGGAAGCTATTCAATTTCAAGGTTCCATGCGTTTGTCTTCTGTCTCATTCCCTCTACCTCCACAGGACGACCTCTTCTTCTACCATCTACACCAACCACCCTTTCCTCCCTCGTACCCAGTAACCCCCAACCCCCAACCCTCATTACGTGCCCCATTAGCTACGTAAGAAACAAATGACTACAAAATGGCGAGGAAGCTACTGTGCAGGGATGGGCAAGTTTCTGGAAAGCTATGCTCCTCTTTTTTTTTTTTCTCCTTCTATACATATATATCGAATGGTCGGTCGCTCGCGCCGCCACTCGGCCGGAAAATGAAACTCATTCTGTCTCTCTCTGTCTTCTGGAAGCTGTGGTCTTGTGGCGAGAAAAGATCGTTCCATCATTTCCGGCCTAACGACGCCCATTACTGTCACTTGGGCCTGATTTCCCGGGCAGGGTTCCCTCTACTACTTTAGTCAGTGTCGCGTCTACTACGCTTCCTGCCTTAAGGGGTGGCGTCCTAAGTTATACAACCTTCAGTCCACCCAGCAACCTTTTCTTCAATACATGACAAACGGCAGTAAAATGCACGCCAGACGCCCGAACGCTGTCCCCTTCATTATAGGCCTATTGCAGCTGATTTCGTTTCAACGAAAAACAGTGTTACAACATTCAAGAAGATATATCTAATTTTACTGCACAAGGTGTTTTAAATTTACTGTACCTGTACACAAGATGACATAGGCAAGCGTAGTCTATAGTGTCCAGGCTACGGAATGGACGGTCCGGGGTTCAAATCCCGGTAGGGGTAAAAACTTTTTTCTTCTCCAAAACGTCCATACAGACCCTGGGGCCCAGCCAACCTCTTATTCCATGAGTACCGGGGGTTTTCGCGGGCACATAGCGGCAGGGCGTGAAGTTGACCACTCACCTGCATCTAAAGTCGATGCTAAGAATGAATGGAGCTATAACTCTACACCCCCTATACGCCTACAAGGCGTGGGCAGGGAAAACCTTAACTTATACTTTTTTACCTATAGGCATTAGCCTACTTACTCTATGTGACGTCAAGGAAACGCATCTACATTAGGTAATTCCTGAAGATCGAGACATAACCGTGTCAAAAAAATATTACTTTTTGGTGACGGAAATAAAAATACGATGTTTTTTTAAGTTTCCTTAGCGGAAAAAACAGGATATCTTCTGCTGTGCTCGTGAAATCGTAACAACCAATAAACTTACCACTTACTACTGCCTTGTGTTTATTACCTATATACAGTCGAAATCGGTTATAACTACATCGTTTATGTGATATTTCTTCTATAGCGTCACAGATTCTGTAAAATCGAATAAATAATTTTATAGATTTTTTTACTGTAAACCTGTATGCAAATTTACAATTACAGTAGACTAATTTTTGTTCTCGCAAATTTCATTGTAATTTAAATTTAAAATAGACACAGCGTACAAATTGAAGCTATAGGCCTACAGGCATGAATTGTTTGTTTTCTTGAAATACGTTTCCTTCGCCCTTACCATAGTATCACAATCCTCGGTCAGAACGACACATGTTTATAACGACACAAATCACTCAGTCCCTATTATGACGTCATAACTGAGTTCGACTCTGTATTTTGCAGTAGGTGCGATTTATAATTGACAGTATGAAAATCTGAGTGTTTTGGAGGGAGGAGGGAAGGGTGGTGTAGGAATATGAATGACTCGTAGTAGTTCAGAACAGGACACGAAGATGGCAGCAGTGAACGACAGTAAAAGTTATGCCTCTGTTTTAGTTTGTCCTGCAGTATGTATCTTTGCTGGAAAAATTGTATGGCGTAAACATTACGTAAAATGACGATTCTGAAGTGTTTCTCTGGGATATACGTACGGTATACGTCAAAGAATGAACGAATGGATGGAAGTGTTAAATGTATCTGTGGCAAACGTGGCTAAGTATGGGAACTGCCAACTTTGCAGTCAAATTTTCAGAAGGCATTATACTAGTCAGGTGCGCACCCAGATTTTTTCGCTGTGGGGGCTGGGGGGGAGGGGCTGACCCTGAGGTTATATCTAATTTATTTTTTATTTTAAAAACTTGTTTATAAAAATCATGTCGTAAGTATAACATAACACTGTTTGCAACTGCAGTTATATACATACAAAATAACTACATGCTCCATGACTCAATCGCAGTGTCCTATCTTCCTGTTTTTTATTTTATTAGTTTTCACAATTCTAATGTACTAGTCATCAGCCGGCTTCAATGGCTGATTTCGGCTGAAGGGTAAATCAGTAAAAGTATTGATATCATAATATCTAAAAAAATTGTTTTTTAAATTTCGGTTTTGGAGGTTTCGAGGGGGGCTGCAGCCCGGCAGCCCCCCCCCCCCCCTCTTGGGTTCGTCCCTAATACTAGTAATACAGGGCATACACAAAATAATGGTGCGGTTTCAAAAGTGAATAAAAAATGTATTTCTCACCTTACACGGGCACAACATACACCGTCAGCGGCGGCAACTTTCCAAGTTTCTTATTTGGTAATTACAATCCTTCAATGTGTGCACCCTGGGTCACACGACACACATCCACACGGTAATCAAACTCATCCCAGACCCGGTGTAGCATGTCCGCTGTAATGGCCTGCAGTGCATGCGTTATCCGATCACGAATTTCATGGATGGACGTGGGCAATGGTGGTACATAAACGCTGTCTTTAACGAACCCCCAAAGAAAGAAATCGCACGGTGTAAGATCTGGCGAACGGGGTGGCCAAGGGAGAAGGTTCTTGTCTCCATTTGCAGCAGCAGGTCCGATCCAGCTACACCGGGTCTGGGATGAGTTTGATTGCCGTGTGGATGTGTGTCGTGTGACCCAGGGTGCACACATTGAAGGATTGTAATTACCAAATGAGAAACTTGGACAGTTGCCGCCGCTGACGGTGTATGTTGTGCCCGTGTAATGTGAGACATAAAATTTTTATTCACTTTTGAAACCGCACCATTCTTTTGTGTATGCCCTGTATAATACGCAGCTTACAAGAGCTGCATGTATATTATCGGACTAATGTGTGTTCAGAGTTAACTGTAATAGCTACTATAAACTATAACAATTAACTGGTTGTTTCAGTCACTATGTTTCGTTTTGAATTCATTACTTGTTTATTAAATGGTAAACTACAATTACATTCGATTCTCCCATAAACCCAAAAATCAATCTGTCATTCAGCAGATGCCTTGAATGTTGATCATTTCCTTAATAGCTTTCCTTATCTACGCAGGTTCGAGACTCTCAGGACGGTGACTGTACAGGTTGCAGTCAAATTAGATGCCAAACTGTGTGATTTGGTGGATACGTGCCAACATTTCGGCGAAATCTGCTGCCTCCATCTTCATGAGACAAGAAAGCCCATCAGGTAGCTCCGAAACATTGCTAAGTTTCTACCAGACTACACGACACCTCATCCCAGAGGCAGTAATCTAAATTTCCTTATCTTATCTAATTATTGTTAGGTTGTCAGAGGAAAGACTCCCTATTGTGTCATTCAAAATATCAGGTGTACAGAACACCCATATCTTTCTCTTACTATAATCCCATACGTGTTCAAATTGGACTTATAAAATAATTAATTTTTTACACACAGAAACTTCATAGTGTTGCTGCTGCTGATGCTGAAGAAGAAGAAGAAGAAGGAGGACGAGGAGGACGAGAACACATAGAAGAAGAGAAAGAAATAGCAGGCGTAGGATGGCATGTATAAAGACGTATAGGTAAAGACATGAGCTTTTTCCGTATAGGCCTACAGCCACTCCCCGGCTTGCGACCAATCGAACTTACGACCAACATTTCCTTAAGAAAATTTCAATTCAAACTACTATAAAAATGCCATTAAAATTTCATTTCGAACTACATTTCTGTATTTCGTTGCTGAAACTCTGTCACTATTTTGCCACAGCAAGACTACTTATCTAAATCCCCCTCGAACTGCTTGAGGGTGTACATTCCAGCTCATTTCACATTTTCTACTTACGACCTAGTGTTCGAAGCGTAGCCTGTTCCGAAGTCGCGGAGTACCCGCACTGTTACAAGCTTCAGCAATGTTTACTGCATATTAGAAGCCATGCGTTCATGTTCGAAAGCACTCTTTACGTCACATAAGAAGATTCGCACTGTCATCTCCTGCTGCATAATAAGGATGTTTTACTGTATTCATTTTAACCTAAAATCTATCATTTTCTGTCCAATTACCAACAGGTTTTACTGCATATTTTAAGCTGCGAGCTCTTTTCTTTTTTGCATTATAAACACACTGTCTGTAAGTTACATTTCAGGCTCTTCGCTTTTGTTTCCCATTCCGTTATAGGCAGGTTTACGGTATATCTGCAGCTTAAAGCGTACTGTGATCCTGAGGGGGCCTTGCGTTCCTTGTGCCTTCTGTATCTCTCCCCCTCTGAGCCATGTCTCTGCTGATAGTGGCACATTTGCTAGGGATTCCGTGCCTGATCAAGCGTAAGTCTGAGATAATCTTTGATGACCTGAAGGAGTCTGAGCGCCATTTGTAAGAAAACAGAGCCCCTCTTTATGTCCTTAAGGAAGAAGGGAGACAAGAGAAGTTACAAAGATTCTGGCCGTGATTTGAAATGAACTTGTTCCAGTTGCCTGATAAAACCCTTACAGGAGGGTAATTTTGAGAGGTAATGCATACGAATTAGAGGCATATCTTGGACACAACTTAAAGGGTATAAGACACAAAACGCTGTCCGTACTATCGGTTCATTACAGTGACCACGCCCTCTGAGACAAGTAACGTCTTCCACCTGTCGAACACTGCAATACTGGCTTCAAATCCCACTTCGAATCTGTACATAACTCGTGGATCTCTTTACGTGTGTTCTGTTTGTGTAGGTAGAGGCCTTGCCTTCGGCCGATCGCCAGCCCAAGTAGTAACACCGAATATCTGCAAACAAAGTTCATAAACCCAGAAAAAGGAGGCCTTGTGGTGCATCACATAGGCCGATACTGGCATGGTACAGTTTATACGAGTACACACGCCTAGAAATGTAAGTTACAGGTAACACTGTCCGTGTGTAATTACACAAGCCATGAAGACGTAAGGACGTGTGGAGGTAAAGCTCTACGCATTCTAATCTCGTCATTACACGCCCCGGCTGTTTTACACCCGGAAAAAATCCCCGGAACCAATTGTATAGGGGCTGGGTGGGCTTCAGAGCTAGTCTTGACGCTGTGAATGTGAGAAAAGGTTCTTCCCTCTGCCGGGATTCGAACTCCAGGCCAAAGCCTGATCATTGTACCGACTGCGCAAACCCAGCTCATAGGCATATAAATGGTATTGCTGAAGTCGTACAGGTATGACCAACAACTGTAACTACAAACAAGATAGGCAATGTACGTACAAACGTAACATTCAGGCGCCTTCCGAAACCATTTCTGCCGTTCAAAAGCAAGCAGGTCTACTACATATTTTGAGTGTGTGTCTGTAGCCTTATTTATCCAGCATGCAAAGAGCATGCGCCGTATTATATTGTCATCTGTGGTCTGTCTGGCTCTACCATATTTTTCCAAATTATCTCATAAACGGCACGATTTTAGGTAAAAAGTAACAGAATATAAAATGTGTGTTTTTATTTTCTCTACAACTTTTGTGTGAAGCATTTTTCATTGTAAAAATCAGCGAGATATTATCATAAATATTTATTGCTCTTCATGTAAATTACCCGTTATCCTTGTCAGATTTTAACAAAACTTTAATTTCTCGACAGATTTTCTAAAAGTACTCAAATATCAAATTTCATGAAAATCCTTTCAGTGGAAGCCGGGTTATTCCATGAGGACGGACGGACAGACAGATATGACGCAGCTAATAGTCGCTTTTCCAAATTTTGCGAAGGCGCGTAAAAGAATCTGAAAATCTTTATTGCCCACTTCCCTTATGCTATTCGTGCCAGTGCCGAAGTAAACATACATGTTACCCAGGAAATGTCAAGAGGCAGCTTGTTATGCGCCTACGCACCTGTAAAGTTTAAAAATGAAATGTCAAGAGGCAGCTTGTTATGCGCCTACGACACATATAAAGTTAAAAATGAAATGTCAATGAGGCAGCTTGTTATGCGCCTACGACACCTGTAAAGTTTAAAAATGAATGTCAGAGGCAGCTTGTTATGCGCCTACGACACCTGTAAACTTAACATGAAATGTCAAGAGGCAGCTTGTTATGCGCCTACGACACCTGTAAACTTAAAAATGAAATGTCAAGAGGCAACAGTTATGGTAAATAAGAGATAACTATGAACAAATCCTGTAAATATGACACCCCTTCATAACAGACTGTTGAAGCGTAGTGCAACTCATAATACAGCAATATTACCTACTCGGTTAGGTAAGATATTCACAGTACCAGCATTACAAGAGCCGATATTGGCCGTGCCATGGCTCAGTCGGTTAGTCACCGGCCTCTCACCGCGGAGAACCGGGTTCAGTTCCAGGCCAGTCAGTGTGGGATTTGTGGTGGACAAAAGCGGCACTGGGACAGGTGTTTCTCCGAGTAATTCAGTGTTCCCCGTCAGTGTCATTCTGCCGGTGCTCCACGCTCATCCATTTATCTATTGCCGACCATATATAATCTCGGCAATTGACAGCGTCGTTAAATAACACACTTTAAAAGATCTAACATTGTGGTGCCTTTCTTTCTTGTTAAAATAGATTACGAAACAGGCTGTACACTGCGAGGTCTTTATAGTAGTAACAGTTTTCAAAGACGTGAGGGCAAGTTCTGAGACTTCTTGGTTACTGCCTGTGCTACGGCAATTTGTCGGTCCGTCCCACAGTTAATCAAGGTGGGACTCTGCTGCCATGCTTAAAGACACAACACAAAGTGCTGCACTTCCCACAGTAACAGAGTTACTCTACATCAAGTGAAATAATGCAACTTTGTACAGAGTACATTCAACCATCACTTGTAACACAACACACCGCTGAACAATACTGTCACTTGTTATAATTGTTTTACGTCACTTTATTGGAAGTCAAAGTGATGGAACAACGTGTTTCGACTAACAAGTTGTCATCGTCGGGTTCGCCGTATATTTTATTGTCTTTTCACGTAAGTGGGCACATTTTTGTTATTTGTACTTGTCGAGTTTTATAATTGTTATGAAGTAAGAATCAATAAAGCATAAACTTATAAAATGTAGGGGTTGTAAATACATCTTATACTTATCAAAAGTTTAAAAACGAACATATGCACTGTATTCTTACAAGTAAGTCAATTACCCCTACATATGTTTCGGCTTCAACAAGCCATCTTCAGGGGGTCAAAGTTCTACATATGCTCTACATCCATTAGTTCAATTATAAGCACCTCATACATCAACATAAAACAAATTCTTAATTCCCAATGGATTAGGATTGACCCCCTGAAGATGGCTTGTTGAAGCCGAAACATATGTAGGGGTAATTGACTTACTTGTAAGAATACAGTGCATATGTTGGTTTTTAAACTTTCGATTTGTTATCATGATGCACGGTGAATATAACGTGACATCTTATACTTGTTAATAATCTTGTGCATTTGTTGGTTTTAACTTAAAATCACGATAAAATTCACGGTACATACAACATAAAAAAAATAAAATGACTAACATATTATTTTGTATATTTAAAATTATCGTAATATCTTCCTAATTCCTTTCGCCCTTTCTTTATAGCGTCCTCTGCTCTGTTGTTTGGATTTTTCATTTCTTGATGCGGCTTCTATAGATTTTGAAACCTAAACATTTGTCTTCGCTTCCCGCCTTTATAAGACTTAAAACTGAAGAACATGAAGTTCCAGTAGTTTTACTTTATGTTATCAAAGTTTACAAGACTAAACATACCCATAAAAAGATTCTTCTTAACATGTTACTAATCGCCTAGCTAGGCAAATTCTTCACATGTTATGCAATCACATATCATCATGTTTTCAACCAGCCACGTAACTCCATCCTGAGCCAGTTTAATCGACTTCACAACCTAACAATCTATTCCTTTCAGCCCCTATCAATGATAACTTGATATACGAGTATCTGACATTTTTAAGACTACAATTAACCTAAATTACATTTAAAGTTAAGATCGTACCCTGCAGTAAACACTCCCCTTCTCGATTATAAAATCCAAACAGTGCTGTAGGGGAACATGCTGTTTGTTCTTAGATCCTAAACACATAAACACACTCTGTGGACAGAATATAGATTTGTTAATGTTAAACCCGGTGGTACATAAAGTAACAAATGGGCTTTAAAGGATTAAAAGTACGTGCGCAGTAAAAATTATCATCAAATCATAGCAAGCACAACGTTACGGCAAGACACTGCGTTTCTGTCTGCTCAGACTGTACCGGTTTCAAGTTTTATTGCTACTGTTTAGTTCCATGCCGTAACAAACTTGTATTCGTCTTCTACTTAATTGTAGCGTCTCAAGACACTAATAGTGGTTCTCCCTCGCAATTAGTTAGGTCCGCTGACTTGCTCATCAGTTACACCAGATAAAATCCCACCCTCCACCTCCGTCTTCTTCCAATCTCCATGTTCTTGCTCCTTCTCTTACTCAGGTGAAAACTTCTCTCTCCCTTCCTTATGCTCAAGTTGCAGTGGGTCACCTTACGGCAATCCAAAAGTTTACTCGACGTTCACAAGCCAAAATTATAAAACCGTGTGTGAACACAGCAATATCTCAACTGTACTAATTAAAATAATCCTACAACCCTACATGCTTCAGCAGACGTCTGCCATATTCACAGGTGTATAAATAAATTCCCTTGTCACAAGAGACCAATTTCCACAATTATAGACACCAGGAGATACACGACCGAATTGCATTTTGTATATTTTAATTTTACGACTTTTACGGCAGACCGGAAGTCATGAATATGTAGGTACATTAAATTGAGCGGTATCAGATTGGTAGGAATATCGCTGGAGCGGGGACATTGCTTTCGTGGCGTGCAGTTAACGTGTAGGCTTCTTTAACCACTGTATAATTACTGGGAGTTATGCAAATACTGTACAACAAAGGGAGGCTTTGCAGCGCAGTCGGTATATTGACTAGTCTATCGGCTTGACGATTCGGAATTTTAGTCTCTGCAGGGCCAAGAGACTTTTCTCTTCCCTAAAATGTTCAGACCAGCTCAAGGACCCACCCAGCTTCCTATTCGTTGGGCACCGGGGTTCTTTTCCAGGGAAAAGGCTTCAGGGAAGTGAATTCGACCACTCACGTTCATCTACTGCCAAGGTTAAGAATAAGTGGAGCTATAAATCTACTCCCCCTATACGACTTCATGGCGTGGGCAGGGACGAATGTACCTCATTGCTGTAAGAACATTTCATGCCAAATGACGAACAGATACGCCTGTTATTTAAGGCATTTTTTGGTAAGGCGAATTAAAGTGATGTGAAGTGAAGTGCCTTGGTTTCGAAGTCAAGTGAAGTGAAGTGAATTAAGTTCTTGGGGGATATAATTATCATGTACTTTGGTCTGACTTTATACTGAGGATATTCTAACGCACTGAAATTAATTAATGTGTGGGTGTTTTTTGTAATGTGCGTGTGTGTGTTTTTTTCTTGTATTGTGTATGGGTGTTTTTGTAAGGTGTGGATGTTTTTGTAAGGTGTGGATGCTTTTGTAAGGAGTGGATGTTTTTGTAAGATGTGGATGTTTTTGTAATGTGTGTACGGTGTTCTAATGTGTGAACTTGTATTTATTGTATGTATTTTGTTTTGTAATTGTGTATAGTTTGTTTTGTATTCTTATTTTTATGTATATTTATATGTCCATTTGTATTGTGTGTACTAGTGTAAGGACTACTGCCACCGGGTGAAAACATTTGTATTGTGTGTACTAGTGTAAGGACTACTGCCACCGGGTGAAAACATTTGTATTGTGTGTACTAGTGTAAGGACTACTGCCACCGGGTGAAAACATTTGTATTGTGTGTACTAGTGTAAGGACTACTGCCACCGGGTGAAAACATTTGTATTGTGTGTACTAGTGTAAGGACTACTGCCACCGGGTGAAAACATTTGTATTGTGTGTACTAGTGTAAGGACTACTGCCACCGGGTGAAAACATTTGTATTGTGTGTACTAGTGTAAGGACTACTGCCACCGGGTGAAAATATTTGTATTGTGTGTACTAGTGTAAGGACTACTGCCACCGGGTGAAAACATTTGTATTGTGTGTACTAGTGTAAGGACTACTGCCACCGGGTGAAAACATTTGTATTGTGCGTACTAGTGTAAGGACTACTGCCACCGGGTGAAAACATTTGAATTGTGTGTACTGTGTAAGGACTACTGCCACCGGGTGAAAACATTTGAATTGTGTGTACTGTGTAAGGACTACTGCCACCGGGTGAAAACATTTGTATTGTGTGTACTAGTGTAAGGACTACTGCCACCGGGTGAAAACATTTGAATTGTGTGTACTGTGTAAGGACTACTGCCACCGGGTGAAAACATTTGTATTGTGTGTACTAGTGTAAGGACTACTGCCACCGGGTGAAAACATTTGTATTGTGTGTACTGTGTAAGGACTACTGCCACCGGGTGAAAACATTTGTATTGTGTGTACTAGTGTAAGGACTACTGCCACCGGGTGAAAACATTTGTATTGTGTGTACTAGTGTAAGGACTACTGCCACCGGGTGAAAACATTTGTATTGTGTGTACTAGTGTAAGGACTACTGCCACCGGGTGAAAACATTTGTATTGTGTGTACTAGTGTAAGGACTACTGCCACCGGGTGAAAACATTTGAATTGTGTGTACTGTGTAAGGACTACTGCCACCGGGTGAAAACATTTGTATTGTGTGTACTAGTGTAAGGACTACTGCCAGCGGGTGAAAACATTTGTATTGTGTGTACTGTGTAAGGACTACTGCCACCGGGTGAAAACATTTGTATTGTGTGTACTAGTGTAAGGACTACTGCCACCGGGTGAAAACATTTGTATTGTGTGTACTAGTGTAAGGACTACTGCCACCGGGTGAAAACATTTGTATTGTGTGTACTAGTGTAAGGACTACTGCCACCGGGTGAAAACATTTGTATTGTGTGTACTAGTGTAAGGACTACTGCCACCGGGTGAAAACATTTGTATTGTGTGTACTAGTGTAAGGACTACTGCCACCGGGTGAAAACATTTGTATTGTGTGTACTAGTGTAAGGACTACTGCCACCGGGTGAAAACATTTGTATTGTGTGTACTAGTGTAAGGACTACTGCCACCGGGTGAAAACCCAATTGCAGTAAATAATAATAATAATAATAATAACAAAAATGTTTAAATTTTTGAGTAGCAAGGATCTTAGGAAGGATTAAATTGAATTAAACTTACATATTAACAGGTAATACTTATCTACAGAAATTTATAGATGCGCACATTTTTCAGCAAAATATTTAAAGCAGTCAAATGGTAAACCTATGTTAAAGTTCATTCAGTGCTTTAAGTAAATTGCCGATACAATAATTCACATATTAACCCTTTAAATATGAAACGTAATCTGTTTTATATAAGCAGCCAGTACGTACCGCGCAGTAAACACTTTCCATCTCGGTATTAAAAACGAATCAATGCCGTGAAAGGCAAAGTCGTTGTTGTTCTGAGATCCATAAAAAACGTATAAATACACTCTGTGGGCAGAGTGCAGAACTTGTTAATGTTAAACATGATGGCACATAAATTAACCGCTAGGATTTCAAAGGTTAAATCAAAATTAAAACTGGTTGCCCAAGCACACGTCTACCCTTCTGAGCTTCATTCACAGCGTCCAATTCTTTCGGTGACTGCTATAAGACGGACAGACGGAGGGGCATTACGAAAATAATAGGCCTTTTCTTTTCAATGCACTAAAATATATTTCAGTTTACAGAAAGAGATAAAGGCATAAAAGGGAATAACAGTACAATAATTTGCCGCGGGAGAAAAGAACTAATCTGCAGTGTGAAATAAAGTGATTTTGTTGGGATCCCTCCAGCCTGGCAACTGGGTGCAGGCAAGTGATTGCAGATAGCCTGCGCTCGCAAACACACGTCAGTCTGCTGCCACAAGTTTGTAAATGATAAAATAATTACTTGCGGTCTGCTGGGGGATATCACACGGTTCCAACAGGGCGTCACAAAAATACTGCACTATGTACAGGGCGCGCTACCTCTTTATATGACCACAGTGAAGGAGACTGCGCAGGAGGAAATGCGCAAGGATTTGGTAAAGCTGACACAGGGAGTGGTGGTGGTGGTGACCGCAGTAGTAGTAGTAGTAGTAAATCAGAATAATAAAGGTAAAGTTGTCCCTGTCCAGGCCATGAAGGCTTATAAGGGGAGGAGAACTATAGCTACACTCATTCAGTCTCGGCGCTAGATGTAGGTGAGTGGTCAACATCACTACCCGGCCGCTTTACCCCCGCAAAAACACCAGTACCCATTGAATAGGAAGCTGGGTGGGGCTCAATAGCCGGTCTGGAATTTCTAGAGAAGAAATAAATCTTTCCCTAGATGGTGTGATAATGATGATAATTTTCTTCGACCACATTACGGCTACTTTGACTAAAAATTTCTGGTTTTCCTTAGCCTCTCTAGGTAAGTGCTGCGAAGGCACGCCTATCTTGACATAGGCACGACCATCTCCCTCCAAATGTTTGTTTCACTATCATCTTACTATTTCATCCGAATCTATAGAATTCTGTAGTTAAAGAAGCGTCATTAAACAGTCAAAGAATACATAAATTAAGCACAGAAACAAGTTTCATAATCATATGAAGAAGGCTGAATTGGACGGGACATGTAGCATGAATGACGGAGACAACGGTCCGAATAACTAACGGGAGGAGATTACTTGGAAGATGTCAGCATGGCTGGGAGGATACCTGCTGTTAAAATGGCTCTTACAGAAATACTGCGTGAGGTGTGGAATGGATTTGTGTAGCTCAGGACATGGTTCAACAATGGGCTGTTGTATATATGGCAATGCTCCTTAGCTTCCAATAAAAGGTGGAAAGTTTCTTGACTAATCGAGCGACTATCAGCTTCCCAGAAACTAAGTAAAACGGATTCAGTTAATGTCAAAGCCTATTCTGACACAAGATTCTTGTCGACATTAGGAAGAAAGCCTGAAACGTGATTTAACACTCAGAAATCTGGATTCGAAGTCACTTTGCAACTGACGTGCATTCGGTAGTGCATTAGTGTACAGCCCCTTCGCCTAAATCACGAATAAAACTGAGTTCCTACCTCGCAGAGAACACAGTCCGTCTCCACTCGAAAAACCAAGCGGTTAAGGCTGTTGAGAAAAACAATCCTTGCCTAATATTAGAATCATACGAAATATAAACACTTTGTGTGGCTAAATGTCGATTTGTTAGTGTGTTACTGCGGGTGACATATATATATATATATACCGCTGAGCATAAAGTGGTTAAAGCAGAAGAAATGCACTTCTGAATTTGATGGCGGAATTACCTCCAGATGTGCTTAATTGAAACGGAAGCAGAGATAGCACATAATAATAATTATAATTATTAATTAATAAACTTGAATTGAATTGAATTATTGTCGTCACACCACCATATTACAGGACATCCTGCCCATAAGCAAGGTCATCACGTAGTAACTTCATGGAAATACATTTGAAATGAAATGAAATGTCAATGATTTTTCTTTCTGTGCTTGCGCGCGTATCAACTGCAAAGATCCGTTACTCTGTTTAATGGGGTTACAACATTTATATAGTATAATAACAGAAGATTGTGTTCCAAAATCTGATGCCAAGGTCTAGAATGTGAGGAGTCGCACCCACGTCCCCTATGGGGTACATCTTGACGGAATAATGAGCTGTTTAAGTATATGTTTACCCCTTAGCAAGAGGTAAAAAAATGTACAGATACCCAGAATGAAATGGAAAATTGATGCCGGAAACAGGACAGTGAACTCGTGCCTTCTTGGTAATTAATGACAATGATGATTGTGAATCCTCAGTCATCAATAGACAGGCCAAATAATCATGCGATTTCCGTTACTTTTGACTCGTAACATTACGCTCATAAAACGTTTATCTGATGTCATTGCAATTTTTTATCTTCAACGACTTCCACTCTATTCGCGAGATGAATCGCTTGCATAAATTATCAAGTGGTTTCCCATTTGACTCCATATCGCTTTGCCGGTGACATAATCAGTAAAAAGGACATTACCCGCCATACAAAGAAGTAACTGTTACGTTTCAACATTATAAAGCGTGTTGTGCAGTGGAAAATGCAAACCTACTAACAGAAAAGTTCTGAAAGAAAACTGACACGTAAATCAGAATTTTAACGTACCATTCGTTTATTCAAAGCAAATCCTACGGGCACGATCACTGGCTAGTTAAGATTTTCGAGGGCAGAGGTCGCATCAGTCAGTCATCTACCAGCGCTGTGACAATAATGTGCCATCTGCTGACCTTTGTTAGAACTACGTCCTTGAAGCGTTACATACCCAAGGGTTTGATCGGCCATCCAGTTGATTTTTCGATTCAAGTAACTAGCAGGGCATACTCATTCTTATCAAAAGAAAGGCAGAATTTGATCGAAAACAGGCAGTAATACAGGGAACTGCCCAATATTCCTTATTTCTTAATGCCTTATATCCAGTGATTACAATAGGGAACACATTTTTATCCCACTTTCCTTACTTTACACAGGAAAAGTTTCACATCATCATCATAATTATGTGTCTGTCTCCCTAATAACCGCTGCAACAATTGAGGGATATTGTAGGTATATCAGTAGTACAGATTTCGATATTCTTATTTTCTGGGTGTAACATCGATAATTCGCATCCTTCTCAACGTAGAAATTAACATGGAACAAACGGTCCACACAGAAGTCGCTGGATTGTTCACGACTTATCTACACATAAAGTTTCATATGCTGCAGATAAATACAACTCACAGCCATGTTCTCATAGATTTTAAAAGAAATACCTTAACAAAGAAAGGAAAGTCTTTTTTAATCCATTAGTATACACAATTCCAGAACCATACACGAAGTAATTTCAGTCTCAACATGCCTCAGAACTGCACGATAGCCATGTTGGCATTACTGATCGTAGGAAATTTAAAATACACAAAGGGCCTGTAATTCAGTAATGTTCGTGCTAAATTTAGTAAGAATTTGTCAGCTGAGTCTAAAGTTATTAGAAATGGAACAGACGCGGATATGATGGCACAAGAAGCATGCTTCTGCTTATAAAATAAGAAAAGTAGGTTAAGAACAAAATTCTTGCACACTATCAGAACTCTGGTTTCTTATTTGCAACAACGATGGTAAATTAGTAATTCTCTTCATGTAAAACAAACAATACAGCCAAGAACAAAAATGCTCTAAGTTTGGACGAGCAGAATACTGCGTAGCCAAGTACACCATAGAAGAAAATTAAACAGATGAGAATTGGAAGATAAAAATTTGTACTTACCATTTGCTGGTGCTGTTGCTAGCTGACGATGTCTTAGTTTAATCTAGCACTGACGTAATTATGGACTCGCACATCACCGACAAAAAAATAAAAGTCACTTGCCAAATATTTGGCTTCTCTTGCAAAGTTCAACAGTGGATCCCTGTGACCACAAAAATCCACTTTCAAACTCCGAGGCACAGCTCTGTTTACTTCACGTACAAACACTCAATATATCACACATAGGAAATTAATAATGCGTTTGTTTCCAAAATAGTTATCACAGAGAAGATACTACACGATCATAAATGTATATATTTCATACATCTTTATCAGTCTATCGTTTATATTCACGCCAAAATAAACTCACATTTATAGGCACACGTTACCCGTAATTAAGAGCGTATACCTCATTGTTCACCAAAGCACGGCAGGTTTATCGCATAGAAAGTCTACATTCGCCTCGACATCCCGTGACAGCTGCGTTGCTCAGGTCCGCGATAAAGATGGGCTTTATAAAACCGTACCCGAATTTTGGTAACCTGCCTGTCACGTGGATCCTTTACCTTTCCGCACTCAACATCCCGTCTCCTACAGCGCCCTGTCATGTACCAGCAGCAGTGCGCAGAATGTGCGGTAAACCTACTTAATTATAGCATTATAATATCAGGTTAATCCACTGTCTTTTTTTTTTAATGGCTCAACATCCCCTTGGGGGCCTAGGCCGCCTCATTTTTCGAGGCTTCACGATCACACACTTTAGACACACGACACTCGGTAGGACTCCTCTGAACGAGTGACCAGCTCGTCGCAGAGACCTCTACCTGACAACTCACAACAGACAGACATACATGCCTTCGACGGGATTCGAACCAATAATCCCAGTAAGCGAGCGGCCGCAGACCCACGCCTCAGATCGCGCGGCCATCCATTCAGTCTACCGGTTCAAAATCCATAGACCTACGTTAAGTATTCAATTTGGTCTTTACGAACAGAAGTGTTCCCCATTAGGCCTACAGATCGCACAAAGATGCTTCACTGTCTCTGAGTGTACACAAAAGTCGATGCGGTTCTGATGACGCTACACAAACTGGGAACTTCTAACTCGACAGAAACTACTTCGTTTGGAGAAGGGCCCCGCAGCAGATGCCACGGACGCACCGCAGCTATGAGGCTTATTGTGCAACCCTGTGATGAAGATGAATATTATTTTTTCCCCCCATTTTTAAAATAATGGAGCACCGGTGGAATGAAATTGACAGGGGAAAATCGAAGTACTCGGGGAAAAACCTGTCCCAGTGCCACTTTGTCCACCACAAATCCCAAACCGCCTGAGCCATAGCACGGCCTCAGAAACATGTTTAGTCGCTAATTTAACCTTGTGTTTCTGCAGACCGGTATTTATATATTAAACGCCTCACAACCTTTAGGAGATTTTGAAATCGCTTTTTCTTATAAAGGCAACATGTGTCAGGCTTTCTCTAACGAAGAAATATGGATGTTTTAAATTCGAACTCTTGTTATAACTTAATTCAGAATACCAACCATATTAAATTTCTGTCACTATTTGAGAACACAGCAAAGTAATTGGAATGATGTACTTCGAATGATCATACACATAACAAATTAATAAACACTACGGCACGAAGTACAAAGTCCATTAAGCAGATGGTTCCCCGTACGACACATCACCTTCAAAATCTCACAAAATTACCTTACAGTGTAATATTCTTACTAGTGGTATAACTGATACTTTTATTAACATTCATTCCAGCCAATTATACGTGTAGATTAACCGATTAACTGATACGCCCTTGGTTCATAATTCATAAAAATATTCCAAACAGATTACGCAAAAATCACTTTGAATTTAATAATATACACGATAATTATTAAACATGGTAAATATTTCTTCAGTGTGGTATCACTCAATTCATTAAGTTACTGGTTACGGTCTAGGCGACCAAATTTCATTTCCCAGCAGAAACAGTAATTTTTCTCTACCACATCGAGACTGGTACTGCGGCCCAAGTAGCCGAAGTCTACTCAAGGAGTTAAAGTGGCTGGAGTCTGAAGGTGATAGCTCACATCCACTGCCGAGCTGAAGAATGCGGTGAGCTATAGGCGGACCTCTGCCTGCACTTGCCTACAACACGTAGCGCTGACGTGCTTTACCATACAAAGATAAGACACTTAAAAGAGTGTCAAGTTTACAAGTGCTGGTTCGTGTTATGTATTCATAAGAACTGAAAGTAAAAATTATGCGATCTGTGACCATAAAAACAACTTAACTGAAACTCGACAGCATGATGCCGGAATTTCTCAAACGACTGTAATGAAACCGCCATGTTCGTAACTGGTTCGTTCTTAATGCAGCGTCAGTTAAACACTAGCAGTTTAGCAATTAAAGAGTGGTTTGTCTCCAACGGTTGATGGATCATATTTAATGTTTACTGAACTAACATGGTGTAATTAACACTTTCTTATACAGTATCTAATGCAACTTACAATTCATAAAAACAGCGGGCAGGCAGGCTACCTCCATTCGACACACACCGATACGAACTACAAAGCTACCTGAAGATGTGACTCATATCAATCGAATCGTCTAGAACACTGCTTCGAAAGCAGTGACAGCAGCGAATCGAATGCGTTTCAAGGTCAGGTGGTAGAATACTCGCGCACCCCCTCCTTCACTTCCACCACCTGTAAAGCACATGACATGACTTTCAAATTTAATAAACCTAATAGGTTCACTACAGTGGTTTATTTAGCAATGCTGTCATTTGTTATGATTATGTAGAGTGCTGGTGGATAGATAAACATTGCATGGAACGATGCTGACGGGAAAGCCTGCCCTAGTGACACTTTGTCCACCATAAGTCCCACATGGATTGCCCTGGGATCGAACCTAGTGCTCCGAGGTCAGAAGCTGATGGCTAACAGCCTGAGCTATGACACACACTATTAACTTTAAAATAATATTTAGTAATTAATATAGGCCTAAAGCATATTTATGTTTAGGCCTGTGCAGTTATTTGTAACTACAGAGACACAACCTCATATTGCTCTAAATTTAACTGATTTGATATTTTCATGGTGACACATTTTTAATCTTGATTCTGTTTGTCAGTTTTTGTACCGTGTGGAAGTGGGCCACATAACTGACTTTTCAAGGGACCATGCAGCCTCCATCTTCAGGGTCAAAGTGTGTAAGATGATGATGTGGTGTCATAGGCAGGTGTAGACCTCCCAGACTTACAGGAGAAGGGGGACTTAGTACTCGCATCTGCCTTGAAGATGGAGGCAACATGCTTCTCCCAAATGTGGCAAGAGGTCAGCTTCACATGGTGAAATTAATGCAACCTAGGATCAGTGTTAATACTTTAAAATTATCAGAATTATTGGATGCTGCCTAAAACTTGTGGGTAGAATCATATTATATGCATTTCAGGAAAGATTAACAAACTAGGCATCACGCCTGTTCAAGTACGAGTCTTCAGACTACCTAACCAATTTTGAAGCAACTCGTTGTGGTGGATATACACTAAATTTCCTTCATCCATTTTGATTTTGGTCTAATTAAGTTCATTTTAAGGGCTACTTCATGCATGGGCCTAATAAACATTTACATTTGTGTTTTTGAGTCTTTTGATAAATTCTAATAAAACATAACTTAATTATGGCTTTTACACCATGCAAGTTTTTTCATGATTTTCATTCTTCTTGCTTCATTTTAAGGGACACTTGCATGAAAACATGTAGATATTACTGTATAGAAGTATTATTATTTTCATGATAGTCTTTATTTAGCTTCGTAGTTATGGGAAGCAAACTATATTTATTGACTGAAATATGCCATGGAAATATAGTTAAATTCACTTAATTTTACATACTGAAATTTTCTATGTCCAGTTGCTGGAATTCAATGATTAATGACATTAGATTACTGGAGTTTTGACGTCACCATAGGAGAAATAAGCAGGGTTAGGTTGCCATTTTTGGTACTGTACATTATGTAGCATACTGAGGGCAGTACCTTGTTACATCTCACAACCGGAGTATAAGGTCAAGTTGTTTTTCTTGATATAGTACATTATGTAGCACACTCAGAGCAGTGTATTGTTACATCCTACAACCTCTGTTTACGGTTAATTTTCTTTAAATTAAAGTATTTGTGTAATGACACCAATGACTCTGTGTAATATAAAAGAAACACCTTTAATGTAGTCCATATATTTATTTCACAGTAATTACAGAGACACCCATGCTGACTGTTAAATATTGTAATAATAGAGTTTCAGCTATAATCTGTAGTTTAGTATATTTTCAGACATACTCATCAGTATAAATTTAATTCTTTATTCATAAAAAACAACAAAAATATTAAAGTAGTATATAAAGGGTACATGTTACTACATTCAATTTTTTGCTACTAGAAAAAAATTTTACATGAACATTCCAAAACAAGTGTTTAGCTGCTCATTATTTATGCATTATGACAGGCATCTCATTCTGTCGTGAACATCATTGTTCCATTCACTATTATAACCAGATATGATATTAGGAGTGCTGCAAATTAGAAACATGGTTCTGTTCTTCTTTACATGTTACAATTGAATAGAAAATTCTTTGTTGATTTCATTATTAATTACAGATAAAAATAAATGCTAGTATTTGGTGACATCCTGGCCTCATCCTCTGACATCCCACTTAAATTATTATTTTCAACAATATCACATTTTTGTAACCCTAATGATAAATATTATTGTATGAATTATACACAACCCATCATTCACTAACCCTGTAAATTTATTTCAAATCCTCCCATTGGTTTCCTTATCACCCTTCCCCATTTACCTTTATATTTATTTATACATCATCCTATTTTCTACATGTTTCAATTTCTTGCATCCTACTGTCCTAATGCCTGCATCAATATAACTAAATTTATATCAAGAATTTCATCCCTCTACATCTTTTTCCCCTCTCACCATAAGAAGTGGCTTCAGTTCATTACAGTGTTTAGGAAAGGGCAATTTGTTGTAACCCACACAACTGACCAAAGTGAGATTCCTGCATTACAAGACAGTTGAGTTACAAATACACCTTCGGTCAAAATGTTGTGTCCACAAAAAAATTGCCTGTCCTTACATTTTCATAAAAACATAACATACTTAGATGTTAGTCTACTGAGGATCTGTCAAGTTTTTTCTGTCTCCCTAAAACTGTGTGTCAGTGGGTCATGACAAATTGCTGTTGCATGAGCTATATGGTAATTCTTCCCCTGATAACCCTGAGTCTGCATATTCATATTTTATACCATCCTATTTTTCTTGGGGCTTCACATATGCATACTGCTGTTTATGTCTCCTTTCCTTACTTGCTCCAAAAACCATTACACAGTGTCAGTCTTCTTTTGTTTATGTATTACCTTGAAAGCAACAAGAAATCTCACCATCTGCTTGCCAGATTGCTACATTTTGATTCTCTGGACCTGTCTTGTGTACCAGCATCTCCTGAGGCACCAATTTATTGGTTATTCTGCAACTTCAAGGCCTTGTTTGCTGTAACAGGTTACACAACAAGAAGATTGAGACTAAAAAATAAAATTGGTACAAACGTTATAAATTTTACAATAATGTGAGTACATAGAAGCTATATTTACAATGGTAAACTCACGTTGTTTGTAGCAGCAGGGTTCCTCTTCAGTTTATATACACTGAGTGTGATATTTTTCTATTTGATCAGCATCAGCATAAACATTTCTCTTCACTGTATCACCCAGATTTTTTCTAGGACAAACACACCAACTCTGATGATGGAGGCAGCATGTTCTTCCAAAATGTTGGTATCAGTTTCCAAGATCATAATGCTTCTCAACCCAGAACACCACCAGTAGAATGGTGCACTATATTGAGGCAAAGCTGTTGTTCAGCTTCACTTCATCAAGGCATATAGGAGTAATGAAAGTAAAGCTGCATGTATTCTTAACTTTGGCACTAGCTGAAAGTGAGAGAGGACCTTTATTCTGCAGGAAGACAGACCCTCCTATGTACTGGTTAGGGGAGCTAAATGAGCCTCAGAGCTGGTTTTATTTCTTGTGCCTACACCACTTAACAGTTCTGACTAACAGTCCTGAATGAGAGGCACGCACTAAATGTGCTTAGATTTGTTACAGGCACACTCTTCTTATGTGTAGAAGTTTTGACTAATGTAAGAAACAGTATGATGAATGTGATATTCAGAACACAAGTGAAATAAGTCCAGGATAGTTAGTTTTCAGTTATTTAGTGTCAAACTAGTGGCAGTGACACTGTAAATTGATGTCTTCTAAGGGCTGTTAGTTCAACTATAGACTTCCTTCACTACTTCTCAGAGAAATTTTGGAAACGAAAAAAATTAAGAAAATAAACTTAATTGAAAATAAATTTTGACAGAAATAATTTTTAGATTGTTACAGTGATAAAAAATGCAACAGTTAGCTACAGCTGAAACAAAAATGTGCTGAATTGAACATGCATAAGAGACACTGACCATCTTTTTGGCATGACTGTCAACAGATTAGTTCAGTTCTGTCACTTTCAGGTCGATAGTTAAACAAAATTACAACTACACTCCACATCAAGTGACAAAATTTTGCTCTATGCCTGGCTAGCACTAAGCAGGAATGAATAGCAAGATGTGTAACATACACCAGGGGTTGCCGTGACACAGTACAATTGTAGTTACAAGTCTAAGAACTTCCTAAATTAGGTTTCCTACAGTCACATTATCACTGTGTGAAATGTGGAACCTCAAATGCAGAGAGTCATAGTAGCTGATACATTAATGTAGAATGCTTATGCACACTTCATTCTTATTAGACAACAGCAAATACAGTTTTTGTTTTTGTTTATCTTTATTTAATGCTGCTTTCTCAACTGCGCAGGTTATATAGCATCAAATTTTGTTATGACTAAGACTGACATATTGTGTAAGGAAACCACAATTCTTATAGAACAATCAGCTGCATGAAGGCACTGAGAAAAACCAAAGGAAACCTCATTCGTAATATATGCCCTCTGTAATATCTGAAAATATTAAGTAAAATTTGAATCTTCTGTGGAAACAACAAACACAGGTTATGTAAAAATATGACGTGATACTCTGGACTGCACAAAAATTATTAATGCTTACATTATTCTATACACATCCTGTACTGTTGCTTGTATGATGTTGCTGGGGTGTTGTGGTGCTGGACCATAGCAAATCCCTGAGCTGTAGAATCATAATTTTAATACTGGGATTGAATCCCTTAACTAAAAAGAGTCCATTTGGAAAGCAGAAGCCTGTCTTTGCCCCTCTCTTGTTAGCTAGAGTGAGACTGTTTTTTCTGTCAACCAACACAAAAGATGAGCTGTTAGGCAGACCTATTAGCTATGATAAGTGGATTACTTATTTGTGATTCTTACAAGTCATCGGGAACCTGTAAAAATTGGGAAATTCCAAGACAGAAACGCACATAACCTAAACTTATGTTCTTTACATCACCTTGTTTCATGATAGATAGACTATTTTATTTTTGTTGTGTGTGTGGGGTGTGTGTAATACAGAGTGCAGAACCTCAATTTTCAACATTCACTTCTGTATGAAAAAGTGGAAGCAATTGCTGAATTAATATAATACTGTGATGGTAGTAATGCTGTTGTTGTTATTATCCCACCCTCCTCCTCCTCAACATCAACCTCATCATCATCAGCAGCAGCAACAGCAACAGCCTGTCCTGTACTACAAAGAGGTTTGATTTGTGAGCACAGATTTTACCAGATGCCTTGAAATGAATACTGACTAACTTACATATATACAGGACTTTTCCATGGAATGTGTTGAACTGGTTTTCTGTGAGATACTAGCATCCAGAGACACCAGCATTGAGATGCATGGTGATACATGTACACCACCTTGGGATTTTGACAAAATTTATTTTTTTAAATTTAACAATTTGTTAAATCAAAGAATAAAAATTCTACATCATCATCATTTTAATTAAATTACAACTATGTTACTATCTTCTCTGGCATTGATAATTACAAAATCTTGTCCCTTTTCATATAGGTAATGTGCACCACTTTGCAAAAAATCCTGCTGGCATCGATGCTAGTACATATCTTAACTGTAATCGAATACTGTCCTTTATAATTCTGTGGGTTGTGAAACATGCATCCATTTCAAGCACAATATTATAGGACTTGTCCAAATGTTGCATTTGTAACAATATGGATGTGAATAAATTGAATTGAATTGTAATGCTAGTTGGTAACTCAAAGCATACTCATATGTTGTTGCTGTACAAATTCCTTTAATTGAGTCACCATAATAACAACATATATGGTGTGTGAAGCTAAAGCATCACATACTCTTAATCTTAGCACTAGTCCATATTAAGGGGCCAGCATCATGTTTCAGCTTCTGTACTCCCAGATCAACTTACCCTCAGTAATAACCTCATAGGAGACTGGCTGTGCCCCAGATGTCGTATGTATAGTGCATAGGCCTAACTTGGGGGGGCAAGGAGGTGCAAATGCCCCTCTAATATTTTTTCTATCTAAGAAGTGTTTTTTCTGGCTAGCAAGTTGAAGAGGGACAAAAAAAATTGGGGTGAGAGTGGGGGAATTGTGTGTATGTATTTTAAGGACTGGTTGAAACCAGTCTTTCCCCTCTTTCTAACTTGACTTTATATTATATTATATTATATAAAAGAGCCTTGGTAGCTCAGTCAGTATACTGACTAGGCTACTGGCTGGCTGGCCGGCCAGGGAACTGGAGTTCGACCACCGGCGGCAGCATTCACTTCTATGCTGCTACATTCAGACTGGCTCTGAAATCCACACAAAATCCTGTCCACTGGGTACTGGGGTACAATCTACAAAGTTAAAGCGGTCAGGGCATAAAACTGAATATTCATTTCCATGCAGTGCCAAGGTTCTGAGTGCACATAGCTACACTAACGTTGGCCTATATACACGTATTCATGACATGGTTCTTAATTAACTACAGGGACACATCTACTTACATCTTATGCTGTATATTACAGTAGCAGCAATGGCATCATATTGCTGCTATGTATAAGTTCATTTCCACGGAATCAAAGGAATGAAGACAGGATAGTTCTCAGTCCATGGCATACAACATGATAAAAAAAAACCTACGTGGGGTGTATTGATCCGGTGGGTATGCCAACGGGAAGACCCGTACTTTATCGACTGGGACAAAACACCACGTTTCTGTTAATTATACTGAACTCCATAGATGGCATAGCAAACATGAAATCAAAAACACTACGTGATGAAGGTGTCGACCTCAAACTAAATAGCGCTGCAGCCGACAGCAGGCCAGGCCAGGCAGGTTCACAAAACCAAGTTACACGGGTCCTGTTTATCGACATCTTACATACATTTGAAGCAGCGATTGCACAGTCAGTGTAGTGACCAGGATAAGGGCTGGACCACCGAGGAATCGAGGCTCGATTTCTGACAAGGAAAATAGATTTTTGTATTCCCCTAAGCATCCAGACCGGCCCTGGGGTCTACTCAGCTCCCCATTTAATGGATAATAGGGGATATTCCCCTTGAGATAAGGTGGCCGGCATAAAGCTGGCCACTTAACTCCAGCCAATGCCGAGGTTTAGAATGTATGGAGCTATAGGCCTCCCTCCACTTCCCCACATGCCTTCATGGCGAGCACAGGGACGACTTTATTTTACCTTTCAGCAAAGCATACATGTTTTAATTTTGCCGTAAGATAAACTATGTGTTCCATAACGGACATATTTATGGAGAAATATTAAGACTAACTACGGAACACATATTCAATTTTGCGACGAATTTAAATTGCCGTGCCATAAAATTGTGTACAGCACATAACTGGGTAAGATCCCCATTGTACAGTTACGAACTTAGACTCCAGTTGTGTTTACGCAATTTCCGAACGTTTTTGAAATTACACGTAGGCATAGCTCTAATAAATTGAAAAAGACATGGATGGCATTTGTAGGATGAGGCGGGGATTAATATCGGACCAAATTCATTACAGCAGCGGTTCCCAAACTTTTACGTAGCAACTGGTATATGACCCCGCGACCCTAACATGGAAACGGCAATAGTCAGTGATATTTACTATAAATGAACTAATACTAATGCCTTTTCTTGGACACTACATAACATTGCCACGTATTAAAAAAATATTAAATTTTTAATGTTATTTGTCAAATCCTGCATTTTTTTGGGACAATACTAAATACACAACATTTGCAAGAAACAAATCATTATTTAAATAACTCATACATGTGCTGGTTAGACAAATCATTTCCTTCTAAATAAAAACTTGTGGAATACCGAACATACGGAACGTTACATAAAATGAACAGAAAAGTGATGTCAAAAATTTAGTGACTGAAAAATTTAATACATGTATTAAATAGAGCTTACTACCTTACTAACATTGAAGTTAATGCAAAAATTAAAATGAAATAAATTTTTAATGCACTGGACATATGTATTTATAGGCAAATTTTGACTTTTTTTCATAATTATCGAGCCTCCAGAAAACTCTCTCGCGACCCTACGTCAGACCCCCCGCGACCCTAATTTGGATCGCGACCTGAGTTTGGGAACCACTGCATTACAGCCGTTAACTGACACAATGGCACGCTGTTACAGTAACTAACACCGGGTATGGACACTATGACCAGGGGTGCACAATTTTTCCAAGCATCTATGAGCCACCTCAAAACTCTAGGCACCAGAAAGGTGAAATGAAGCATGTTCTATCCTGATTACCCACAAACATTAGGCGCCACATTACAACATTTAGTCGCTCGGGCGACCTGGCGCTCTGGATTTGTGCACCCCAGTTAATGACCCGTCGTATCTTTATCTAAATCACTAGCCGTGCAACGAACATGCTGTAATACTACCGAATACTTCTGGAATGTGACTCCTTGTAGATTGTTTGCAGTGTTCTAGTGGAACCTGCTGCCTCCACCTACTAGGCAGCTACCTCCCACAGGCCGCATTGTTAATATTTATCGGTGTCAGAACATCAAACTTTCTAAACCAAAGAACAATGTGTAAAATACGCTATATTATACTGATCTTTTGGTGCACTTCCTACATACGTCAAAATTTCTACCACTTGAGTCGACCTTCTCTATATAGTCTGAAATGCAGACCGGGTTATTAAATAAAGCATACATAACAAAATATACATCCATCAACTGTCGAGGTTAATAATGCGCAAGGACAGCTCTACCTCCATGCCCCTATTTGCCTTCACAGATACAGGGTTCTAAGAGCAAGAACTTAGGCCTACTTATAAGAGTAATTATAGAATTGAAAAATTTCTCAACGTTTTATGGTGTAAAGAGTTTGGGTTAAACACAATACAATTACGTTACTGATGTGAGTGGTAGTTAATATGATTGAAGTTGGTAAGGCAGCTGTTACAGGAGAGAGGAGGGTGGTTGTGATACCTTACAATTTCTGATGAGCTGCTCAAGTTGGAAGCCCCGCAAGTAATGGTCGATATTACAGGGTGGAGGGGTACCAGAAATTGAAACACAGGGAGATAAAGGAAGTAGAATGTACTACTCACATAGCGGGGGGTGGGGTATGGATGGGAGGAGGAACAAGGTTAGCAAGAATTTTGGATTCTGGACGACAGATATTGCGAGGAACATGGCCAATGAAAGGAATTGTGTGTACGTCATCATCATAAACTAATGACTCCACCTGTATACCAGTTATATATAAATGTCCATCGGTTTAAATTCTGTCCTATATACTAAGTCATTCCTGTCATCACGCATACGTCAGCCAGGAGGAAGTGACTGCTGAAAATCATTTGTGGTTCTAAAGCAGGTACAGCAGCCTCGATCTTTGCCGATAAAAGTTTCTGTAGATATTAAGGCCACTCCTTCTATCAAGCTGTCTTTCAGGAAAATGTTAAGCGTGTGACGTGCATATTCAATGAAATTGAGATTCCATACTATTTTTTAATGGCTATGACGTAAAGGAGGGGGTCAAGGAAGTGGTTTTCTGTGGAAATCAGAGAACTGAGCTGCCAACGTGGCCCACTGATAATTCAACAGGCCTTATAAAAGACTGCAGTATATAGATAATATAGGACTAACGTGTTACGTGGAGGTCACCCTGTCCACCTGCTTGTGACCTGTAACATGAGCTCCTAAAACTCTGAATTTTTTTAATTCGACATCCAAGACTTCCTGTCTCACAGTTCTGATACACAGCCTTGCTGACCCAAATAAAGTCCAATGTACGAAACACCACAAATGGATAAGTTCATTTCTACACCAACTTATGCACACAATCATATAGTACTATTAGTTTCTTTTCCCCTATACGTACTTCGGCGTATTTAAAACGCCATCTTCAGGAGGGTCACAAAGTTTACAAGCATAGACTATACAATCCTTGTATATGTCGTTACATCCATATATATAAAATATAAAATGTAATACATCAAGTAGTATTCTGTTGTTGTCAGATCTTATATAATGTATACTAATATATTAAAATAGTATTAAAATTGTTAAAAGGTTACATGGCTTGAGGTTTATTTGAAATTTGAAATTATTGGCAGCTTGGTCTTGCGTCACCTTGGGCGAATCATTTAAATTGGCGTGGCTCTGTAGAAATGTTAAGTATAATTAGAAAAACGAGTGGCAAAATTATTTCAAGATTTGTTATGACGTAGAATTGAATACGTCGACATACCTGTAAATAGGTATAGGGGGAAATAAATTAATAAACTATATGATTGTGTGCATAAGTTGGTGTAGAAATGACCACAAATTGACTTGTCCATGTACCTCCGAAACCGCTTCACAAATTCTGTTGAAACAGGACACAGGACGCCTGCACCACAAGTTGTCGCGTGCTACAGTGAAGCGGTTCACCAAATTTTATACATTTCGGCAGTGTTTCCAAAATATTTTTACTCGCGGACCCCGTTTGGCTTCGAAAATAAACACGGATCCTCACATCCTTGCTCACGCGAATATAGTGTCAGGATGATAGGTATCCGAAATTAAAAACTTATATCTCACAACTGATTTTACACAGCTAGGAATACACACCAGTAGCTTATGTAACAATGCATTGCATGACTTGACCTTACTTAAAAGGACTGTCGCTTGCTTCGTGGGCAGAGGGGGTTTCTTAATTAGATATTCTAACGGTCATACGAAATAAACACATCGCCAATTAAAGAAGATCCGCGATTATTTGTAACAAAACATTATTCCTTTAATTTAAAAACTAAGTAAACTTCAAAGTAGCCATTACAGAAACGCATCCACGGATCCCCTGGAAGCTGGTCGCGGATCACAGACTAATATTTTTCGTGGTATTCTTTAGTATGTACGTATCTGCGAATCTTGGGTAATAGTCTATCTTAAAATAAACCACGGTCAGCAGCTTCCAAATCTTTCCTCCACATTTACAGAAACGTCCCAACTCATACGAAACTATAGGCCTAAACTGTCTGTAGCTTAAGCAGCATACCTAAACTGTCTGTAGCTTAAGCAGCATACCTAAACTGTCTGTAGCTTAAGCAGCATACCTAAACTGTCTGTAGCTTAAGCAGCATACCTAAACTGTCTGTAGCTTAAGCAGCATACCTAAACTGTCTGTAGCTTAAGCAGCATACCTAAACTGTCTGTAGCTTAAGCAGCATACCTAAACTGTCTGTAGCTTAAGCAGCATACCTAAACTGTCTGCAGCTTAAGCAGCATACCTAAACTGTCTGTAGCTTAAGCAGCATACCTAAGCTGTCTGCAGCTTAAGCAGCATACCTAAACTGTCTGTAGCTTAAGCAGCATACCTAAACTGTCTGTAGCTTAAGCAGCATACCTAAACTGTCTGTAGCTTAAGCAGCATACCTAAAATGTCTGTAGCTTAAGCAGCATACCTAAACAAACCAAAAATTATCGTCATCAGCCTTCCAAGTGTTAGGATCAGCGACCTCTTTCTGTAATGTGCCAGTGGATGTGCAGTTTCCTCAGACGTCTTCGTCGTTTGTAGGCGCGTTCGCAAATTTGCGAAAAGCGACTCTTAGCTTCGTCATGTCTGTCCCTCCATCAGCATGGAACAACTCGGATTCCACTGGAAGGATTTTCATTAAATTTGATATTTGAGTATTTTTCGAAAACCTGTCGAGAAAATTCAAGTTTCATCAAAATCTGAAAAGAATAACGGGCACTCTACATGAAGACGTTTGTACATTATAACAATATCTCGCTGAATTATTCCTTGAATAAGAAATGTTTCAGACAAAGTTGTAGAGAAAATCAAAAACACTATTTTATTTTCGATAACTTCTTTCCGAAAATCGTGCCGTTTATGAGATAACGTGGAAAAATATGGTAGAGCCGGACACGCCATAGATGATATTAGAATAAGGCGCACGTGCTTTGCATGCTGCATAACTAAGGCTACAGACACACACTCAGATTATGTAATATTATTTCATTTCCACGGCAAAAATGGTTACGAGAAAGCGCCACAATATTACGTTTATACGTACACTGTCTCTCTTGTTGTTTGTAACTAAGAATTTGGAAATGGATTTGTGAGTGGAACATATGAAAAATATAATTTCCCAATTATATCTCTAATTTTCTACGAATTTTATAATTCGATATGTATTCAATTCCTTCGTTATATGTATATCTATAATCCTTTCATGATCCAAACGAGTGCGACCCGCCGATCTTCACAAGACTTTCATGTCTAATCCCCTGATCATTCATTCATTCATTCATTCTGTAGTCTGTCTTACGACAGGTCCGTAGCCTCTTCCAAAGCGAGTTCTCCACACAGTGCGATGTAGTGCTTCCTTTTTAAATTTACAGTATCTTCTCTTTTTCTTATGGTCATCCAGTAGCTGCTTACGCCTTCTTCCTCGTCTTCCCGTCATTTCTATCCTTCCCTCAAACTTTCCTTCAATCACGTGTTTTAGAAGGCAGTTTCTACGCAAGATGTGACCAATCCAGTTAGCCTTCCTTCTTTTTATTGTATGTAGGATATTTCTCTCCTCCTTAACTCTATGTAATACTTCTTAATTTCTCACACGATCGGTCCAACTGTTCTTCTCCATCCTTTTCCAGCACCACTTTTCAAAATTTTCCAGGCATTTCTGATCTACTTTTCGAAATGTCCAAGTTTCAGCACCATAAATGGTCCAAATGTAGCACTTTATTAAATTCTTCCTTAAGTTAGGTCCAATTTGCGGGTGAAAAGAGTAGTCCTCTAATACTGCACCCAGAACCAGTCAAAGATTATGTAGGATTTGAGGTTCACAGTGTCGTCAGAATGAAAATGCTGTCTTTTGGAATGTGACGCCGTGTAGTCTGGTAGAAATATATTACAGTTTCGAAGAACCCTGCTGCTTCTTTCTTCAGGAAATAAGATAGTACCCTAAAGAAAAGGCCAGCAGAAAGGCAAGGAAATTTATGACGCGTTACATGCACCATATTCACAAAGCAGTGTGCTTTAACGAACTGTTGATGATGTAGAACTGTCGTTTAATTCGTGCTAAGAACGCTCGTGGCCACACACTTTTTTCTTGGTATTAAATTTTTTCCCCTAAAGAAGATGCCTTCGTATGTTACATATTAGATATTTATTAGTCTACATGAAATTAGCCGGAAAAAAGAAACAATGAGACAAACAAAAAGAAAAAGAGAGATTTCAGTGATCAAAGAGCCTGTAACAGGAGACCAGCGATGCCCTATCAGACGGTTGCGGCGGCCTCTGGAGATTTGCTGTCTGCATCACAAGCATCGCTCTGCTGGTGGCGCGTGCCAGACAGCTGGTGCTGATGCTGGATTTGTTTCATCAGTCCCAAGTCCTCAAGAACCAGGTGGTCCCTCCCTGCTTCCTCGAAGACACACACACATACCGCCCAGCAATCCCGAGTAACAGGAGTAAGGAGGGAGTAGGTACATTGCTGTACGCCTTGCTGTTTACACAGTCTACCCCTTTGCTCTTCATCTTCAGGGTAGAAGTACTTTTGTACAACTGGAAATGGAGAGTCGGCAGGTCCTTCCACAACGTTGACAACTGTCTGCCGAGCTACATGGCCTAATAACTCAGAAGACCGTCATCTATTCCTGATTTCTTAAATATTTTATGCTTCTCTGTTCTACATGAAGACCTAGAGATTACAGCTAGGCATATATGAGACTATCAGTTTATATACGGCGTGTACAGGCCTGAGTTTTAAACTTGGTCTGTCATTTTAAGAGAACAGATTGACGGTGTCTGAGAAGAGGTGGTGAGAGAGATACTGGGATCTGCAGTACGGAAGCAACAGGAAAGCAGAGAACTCGTAGCTAACTTAAGCTCTATAATTTGTGTCTTTGGTAAAGGTAAAGTTCACCCTAGAACAGGCCATGAAGGCCCAGAGGGGAAGTAGAGGTATAGCTCTACTCTTTCTTTAACCTCGGCACTAGATGGGGGTGGGTGGTCAACACCACGCCCGGCCGCTTTACCCCCGGGAATGACCCGGTACCCATTGCACAGGAGGCTGGGTAGGCCCCAGGGCCGGTCTGGACGGGTGCTGTAAATCTCGCCCCCACCAGGATTCGATCCCCGGACCGTCCAGCTCGTAGCGAGTCGCTGTACCGACTGCGATATCCCGGCCCACAATTTGTGTCTTTGACCGAATGTTATTTTATTCTTTTAAAATATTCACAATTATCGCGCACAAACTTACAATAACCAATAGAGCACAATCTATGTACACTACAAGATAAGCTGATCAGAAATACAAGGCCTTTAGCTACATCCTTTCGTTACATATTGATGATTTCACTGAGGTCGAGCGAGTACAGGCCGAAAAGCGTCTGAAATGAAGTTGTAATTTAATAAGTGAAAGATAAGTCTGTCCTACACTGTGCACATATGGTGTTTTATTGAAAGGTGCTAGTTTGTCACGTTAACGAAACCACGGAAAATGCTATATGCGAGCTTGCAGCACGGAAATTCAAAGAGAATTTCAGTCGGAAAACTTGAAAGGAAGAGACCATTTGAAAAATCTAGGCTTAAAGATAGGAGAACAATATTAAAATGGATCTTAGAAAAGTAGATAGTAATAGACCGGATACAATTGCTTCGTGCTAGGTTCAAATGATGGGCTGTTGTGGCCACGTTCATGGATATTTGGGTTCCATATTTATTGACCAACTGAATGACTACAGACATTTAAAGAAAGGTCTGGCACAATAGGCTTCGTCTGATTTTTCTGGTTATCACATCAACACTGCGCATGTATATGCTACAATAATGCGATAAGCCTAAGCCCTATGTACGTGACAGAGAACATCTGTGTATTCTGAAATGGAGTACGTGATCTGGTTTAAAGAATTATCTGAATGCTGTAACATATATATTAAATGGAATAAATGAATGAGCCAATCATGTACCGCTGTGGTTTCAAATTACAGGCCTGATTGGATATGTGATACCCATTAAGCCGGCGCACGAGCAATACAGCAGGCGGAGGCGAGTGTTCTGGTGGGCGGGATCACATCTGCGCATGTGCACTTAGGAAAACCACAATCCTATGCTTTTTAAGGACAGAGCGTGGGAAAAATCGATTGTCATCCCGTCACGCAAATACACAAATGTCCCTGTACGCTATTTAAGAGGAGAAGTAATGTATGTGACTGTGAAGAGGCGCTCACAATTATTCGTTCATTTAAGGAAATTTTCTTACTTAAGTAGATGAAAGGATAATATTAAAACAGATCTTAAAGAGTGGAATCGAAGGGTGTAGACTGGATTCATCTGGCTTAGGATAGGAATAAGTGGCGGGGTACTTGTGAATGTGGTAATGTATGTATATAATGTCCAATAAAATGCACGGAATTGTTTGGCCAGGTTAACAACTATTAGCTTCCCGAAGACTATGTTTATATAGTTATTGTATTTCTTTCTCTCATTCTCTGTTCCTTTTTTTTTTTACTCTCTTTCATTTTCTCCCTTTATTTGCCTGTTTATACCTAAATTCCTCTCTTTTTCTTCTCTGTGTCTTGTTTCTCTTTCCTTCTTTAATTCATTCATTCTTTTGTGAGTAAACACACGGTTACGACTAATGTCAACGCATTCACTGATAAAGACGGCACATACCCTTCAGTGAGCTCATCATTTTATTGTCTATAAAACCTCATGACTTCATAGATGGGCCTAAACCTGGCACTTGTTGACTGTGCTTATGCCTACAGGCCCACAAATACTGCTTGTAAATCTGCGAAGACTAAACACACTCCGTCACCGTTATAAGAACCAGTCGGTAGAGGGAAACAACGGCTGCTTATTGTAACAGTTGTCAGAATAAGACAATCTGTGTGACCAAAATGCAGAGTTTTGTAGCATTACACCCCGTCGAACATGTAGGAACAACTGGACCGGTTAATCTAACATAGGCCTAATTGTTTAACGTCACCATAAACTTCGGCGATTATACACTAAAACACGCAGACACGAAAGAAGGAGGTTCTACCATACAGCAGTACACACAGATAACGGGCACAAAACAGCACACCGGACCGCGCTGCCAATAATTTATGAATTATATCACAGCATGTTGTTTAATATAATATACCACACTATTCTACTATTAATTTTAGCAATTTAACTATACCACTATTATACAATTTTATACAATTTTATACAATTTTATACAAAGTGGTAATAACGAATATTGACTCAACTGTTCTGATGTAACCCAAGAACATTGGTCTGTGTACAAACCTCAACGATCCCCTGATGATGGCAATGTAGAAGTGCCGAAATGCGTATTGGGGAAAACTTTTAATAAAGAAATCAGTGACAAACTTGTTTTTGTGCATTTGTTGGTGTGAGTTGATCAACTGGACCGGTTAATCTAACATAGGCCTAATTGTTTAACGTCACCATAAACTTCGGCGATTATACACTAAAACTTTGGTGATTAAAAATATGTATCCATTTTCACAATGGAAACCACGTGTGTGCTTTCCCAATTCAAAGCGTTTCATTAGACCTATCTAGGCATAATCTCTATACCTTCAGCATTAGTCATTTAAACATCAGTGGCAACTATACTTACCACTTGCTTTAACATTTAAAACTTCTGCATTTTTCCCACACAGTGTATTTACATGTTTCAGTATTCTCACAATAAACAACGATTATTTCCCTACACAGACTTAATTTGTTGGTCTTTGTAATGGAGAAGCAATATGTATATTGTGAGGTAGGAACTTAACTTTTAAGCATTACTTAGAAGTAGGCGTACTTTGTACTTTAAAGGTTTGCTTAACGCAGGGACAACATTACTTGCTGGTTTAATGTTTAGATCTTTACGTAGCGGTCGGGGAGATGAAAGACAGCGAACAGATTTAGCAAGCACTGCAGCAGCTCGGCCTGTAATTTAGCCATGTAACAATGATATCCCCCGATCCTGCAGATCGCCTCAGTCTTCAGTTAAGCCCTTGCACGTGGCTTCGGGATATTTAACACCGCAGCATGACCGCACGCAGAAGGCTTACTCGCAGACTAGTGCGCCCTCCCGCTGGGCCCAACAAAAATAAAATGTGACCTCGTGTGCCACTAAATGTTTAACTTCTCAATTAGCTGAGTGGCTCTACACAGCAGCCTTGCTGCTCGGAAAGGAAAAGGGGGAAATTTGTGTTTTGGTTCTGACGTAGGGTTGCCTCTTTCGCGGTGCAGGACCGTGTTCAGCTGGTTAATAAATTGGCTGTTAGTACAAAACTCGAACACTTTGTTCACAGAAGCCTGCATCTGGGTCAAATCCGCAGCCAGTTCAATCCAGCCCACACCTTGTAAATTTAAGATCTGTTAGAAGCACGACCTACTTAAACAATCAGAAGTTTGTCGTTGTCCTCACGCAGTGTGGACGCGTTTGTGTGTTTCATATGTTTTTCTCAAGGTGCAACAGCCCCTAGTGGGCCAGGGCCTCCTTACTGTCTAGGCTTCACGATCACACTCAGACACACCACACTCGGTAGGACTGCTCTGGACAAGTAATTAGCCCAACACAGAGACATCTGCCTGACAACACACAACACTCACAAGAGACAGACATCCATGCCCCCGGCGGCATTCGAACCCGGAATCCCAGCAAGCAAGCGGCCGCAGACCCACGCCTTAGACTGCGCGGCCTCTGGGATCGTCTGAGTTTCATATACCTCACACAATAAAGAGCATGGAGCCTTTAGTCTTTAACGGACACGCAGTGTGTGTGCTGTCAGGTGGGAAACAGAGCTTGATGTTGTCTGCTATTTACATAAATTTCAGTCTTTAGAAGGTTAACATTGTGTTTCTATTTACATCTATGTCTCCCCAACAGTCTTATCACGGGAATAAGGTTTGATGTCTCATAGCGGTGGGATGTGATATATAGTTTTATAAATAGGTACATCACTTGAAGATTTCCGACAAAAATTTTGATTGAATTTGTCATTTCTCCCAACTTACTACATGTTTAACCCCACTTTTTCTCCTCGGTTTGATCCCATTAACATTAATAGGGAAGAGGCAGGCGGATATGTTAGGCCTACCAAGCTCTTCAACGCGTGATTTTCTGTAATCCTTTGTTATTCCCTGCTTCTATGTCCAAATATTTCCTTCGGCACTTTGTCCTCAAATATCTACATTATTTCTCAATAAATAAACCATTAAGTTTCCTAACTTTTCGATTTACGAAGCAGATGACTACAAACGAAGCGAACGTGACGGCGGTCTGCAACTTCCAATTTCCAAGCTTCGCTGCTGTAACTGTCTGCAGCAGAAGTGACCACGTCCACACTGGCCTCCCCGCCGCACCGCACCCTTCCGAACATATAGAGTTACTATCAACCCAAAGTCATCCGGGATGCGAACTGTTCGAAAGGATATAGCTTCAGCATAGCACAAAGTCATTGCCACATGAATAAGCTTCTGTATCCTGCCGCAGCTTCCGGTCCGAACAGAACTGCCTACTTCAAGACGCGGATTAGTTTGTGGGGACTGCAGCAAGCTTCTACTGAACAGCTGTATTTCGAACGTTAACAGTTGCACACCGCGCGCGAGATACGAGATATATCGTTTGCTACAATGACCCTTCTGGTGAAGTGTTATACCTACTCAGTGTTAGGAAAATCAATGAAAGAAACATATTAGTCATTGTCTTAAGCCAGTGCTTCCGAAACCTGGGTAAATTACCCAAAATTGGGTAAAAGTGGTTTATCTTTGGGTAACGACACACATCGGAATACACATTAAAATTTAAAAAAAAAAACCAAACTGTTTGCTGAACCCCGAATACGATGTGAGGTGTGCTCTGTCTCCAACAGTTCCAAATTTTCAGGAACTAGTAAATAAGATGGAGCAGTGGCATTAAACTCATTAGCTGGGAACTGGGTGATGAAACATTCATGGTGAATAATTACCAAATTTTTGTGGCTGCTAAAATGTTTAGAGATGTTTAAAATAAAGACATTGCATCAAACATATTGTTTGCTTGCTATTTTTTACCGATCTCTCTTCACTTGTCAAATATGTTTTCTGTGCAGTTAGTGTTTTACCTACATTGGGTAAAAAAGGACTTTCTGATAAGCGGTTTTGGATAATGAAGGAAAAAGTTTGGGAAGCAGTGTCTTAAGCTAAAGGGATTTGTAATTCTTCAGCTATAAAATAGTACATCAGAACAATACGGGACAAACGTGTTTACGTTACGTCTAAACGTGTCTTAAGACAATTAATTCTTTCGTCACCAGAATGCGCGGCAGTCGCGATATTATAAATGTACTTAATAGATCCATCGGAAATGTGGCAAAGTTAAAATACGTTTCTTGGGAAGGAAACCAAATAATGTATTAACCAACTAGCTAACTAACGCTATGGAAAAGAGTTCTTCTTGAGAGACCAGCAATTCCTTAGCCAGTCAAGAAATTCCCCTCACTTTATGGAGCCCGAAGGTTCATCACCGTACTCACAGAAGGTCACCATTTATTCCTATCCTAATTCAGTCCAATGTTCACACATTCCCACTCTATTTCTTTAAGAGTTATTTTAATATTATCCCCCAATTTACGCATAGGTCATACAAGTAGCCTATATACTTCAAGTTTCCCCACATTTACAAATCAACACTGCATCCACAAAGAAATTAAGAACAAATTTTAAGTCGGGAAATGCTTGATATCATTCGTTTCAGAGTTTTTGTTTTCCCGTTTGTTACTTAAAAATAAAGATTAGAATATAAAAAATGTAATGCCTCTGCCTTTTCTATTGGTGTGAAAATTGGTCCCTCACATTAAGGGAAGAATAGAGACTGAGGGTACTGAGGGCACTATTTGCACCTAAGAGACAAAGTGACAGGAGAATGGAGAAAAGTGCACAATTAGAGCTTCATAATTCGTAGGCTCACTTTTCACAAAACGTTACTAACAATGTCAACTGACGGTACATTAAACAGCCAGGAATATAGCAAGCAAAAAGACGTGAAGATCACGTACAAAGTTTCGTCACTTAGAAGACCGAAATATAAATGGGAGTGGTAAAGTAAAAGCAAAGCTCTCACCGAAACAAGCCATGCAGCCATGGGTGGAGTAGAGGTACAGCTCCACTCATTCTTAACCTCGGCGCTAGATGGGGTGGGTGGTTAGCGTCACTCCCCGGCCGCTTTTAACACGGGAAAGAGATTCGGTACCCATTGTATAAGGGTCTGGTTGAGTCCCAGGGCCGGTCGGGACGGGTATGAAGAAGAAAAAATCTTTCCTCACCGGAGATTGAACCCTGAACCGTTCAGCCCGTAGTGAGTCGCTACACCAACTAAAATACTCTGTCCCCACTTGTGGAAAAGTAATATTAAAATGTATCTACAATAAACGGGATGGGGACTGGGTTCAGTTGGCTCAGCTTAGGGATCGGTGGAGAGATTCTATGAACAAGACACTGGACCTTCGGTTCAAAAAAGGCTGACAATTTCTTGAGTAGCTTACAGCTACAAGCACAGCTTGTGCAGGATTCTGCTCCATGCAGGTGGTTAGACAACGAACACTTAAAAATAAATTTAGGGCCTAGGAAGCAGCTACAAGCAAATTTCGGTGACGACGGAAAAATCATGGTTCGAATCCCAGCTGTGGTAAGCCTTATTTCTCTCCTCTAAAACGTCCAGACAGGCCCTGAGGCCCATCCAGCTTCCTATTCAATGGGCATCATGGGCTCTTACCCCGGGGGGGGGGGGGTAAATCGCACGGATCATGAAGCTGACCACTCGCCTCCATTTTATGCCGTGGTTAAAAATGAGTGGAGCTGTATTCCACTTTCACATATGTCTTCATGGCGTGTACAGGGACAACTTCACCTTCATGGCATTATGCAGACTGATATTACTGTGGGAAGTCAAAGAATGTGTAGCACTTCCGTCAGGTGGACAGCGGAACACAGGGCAGCAGGCTGCCTGCGGCTGGACATTTGAAACGACGGCCCGAAATTCGAAACTTTCCTGTGGATAGTATGCGCTACAAGCTAGGGTAGGTACCGGAGCTGGGGGGTCTTCAATCTGCGGACCGCAATCACCAGGCACATGGCACCTACAAAAGATACATGGGTGTGAACGTGCCAATAGGTTCACATCGTCAGTACATAGATCAGATGATTACAGCACGAAACATCAGAAAGCGGAACTATCTAGTATAAAAGAAAAGCAATGAAATGTAACGTAACATTGTGGCGCGTTCGCGTAACCATTGCTACAATAGAAACGCAACAATGTATGTGTATTGTTGAGCTACATGTCTCTGTCAGTAATATCAATGTATTGAATGTGGCATACCGATGCTTTAATGGAAAATGTATGCCGCCGGCCACCATAAAATAGGACTATACTTAGGCCTCCATGTAAATTGCCCCATATTTTTTTCGATTTTAAAAAATCTGGAGTCTCTAAACAGATTTTCGTAAAAGTCGGCAATATCAAATTTCACAGAAATCTGTCCAGTGGGAGACGCGCTGATAGATGCGGACAGACGGACAGATAATGAGGCGGATATGACGAAGCTACTAGGCGCTTTACGCGGCTATTCGAAAGCGCCAAAATTGTAACTTATCTGTTCAATCTTCCCAGCCACAGGCCTAACACAGAAAAACCAAAAACATTATGAACTTTACTACACACTTACCAATATGTGCCGTAGCGAAGGTTGTTAAAGCAATGTGTAAGTATTCCGACAGAGTTTCTGGATGCGACTGGAATCCAGATTCTCAGTTTTTCAGATATAATTATGGATGCTGTAAGTGTCGCGGTAGTCTTTTGTGGCCATTAGAAACCTTATGACCTCTCACGTTTTAATTAGACGAGTACCTTTTGATTTCTTAATTTGAGTGTCACTACTTTTCTAAGTTTTGGGTACATATTAAAGGCCTAACGTTCCCAGTGGTCTAGCGGTCTAAGGCGTGGGCATGCGGCCGCTCGCTTGCTGGGAGTGCGGGCTCGAATCCCGGCGGGGGCATGGATCTACGTCTTTGTGATTGTTGTGTGTTGTCAGGTAGAGGTCTCTGTGTCGGGCTGATCATTCATTTAGAGGAGTCCTACCGCGTGTGGTTTGTCTGAGTGTGATCACGAAACCTCAGCAATGAGGAGGTCTAGGCCCATTATGGCAGTCGAGTCATGAAAAAAAAATACAGGCCTCTACAGTGATATTGACAAAGGAAGTAACTATGCCCCGGACGAAGAACGGACAATTATTCTACTGGTTGTAAAGGTAAAGGTAAAGGTAAAGTTCTCCCTAGAACGGGCCATGAAGGCCCGGAGGGGGAGTAGAGGTATAGCTCTACTCTTTCTTTAACCCTGGCTCTAGATGAGGGTGGGTGGTCATCTCCACGCCCCGGCCGCTTTAACCCCGGGAAAGAGACCCGGTACCCATTATATATGAAGCTGGGTGGGCCCCAGGGCCGGTCTGGACGGGTGCGAAAAATATCGCCCCAACCGGGATTCGATCCCCTGCCCACATTCTACCGGTTGTAAAGAATCAAATCTCAAGAGAAAGTGTCGCGCTGCACTTATAGGCAATGAAATTGACAGTCGTATTCAGTCAAACAGGAGGCGGGCAAGCCTACACACGAATCAAAATTCTTCCTTTTATTTAGGAGTTTAAGCATGTGCCTGGACGGACACAGACGGACAGACGTGGCCAACCCACATGTTTCCTTTTCTAGCACGTCGAGCAGGCCGCGCTCTACAATTGTGTCCTTACCTCAAGTGAGCACGTGGCCAAGTCGCACCTGTGTTTACCCCGCGGCTATCCTCACCTGTAAGGATTCGAACGCACCAGCAATCACCGCTTTGTCGTCGTCACGTGTTTACCGATGTTCTTATCCGTGAGAGGAGAGGAACAATTGAATGCGGTGATGCAAGAGACGACACTGTTACTGCGAACGCGAGTTTCCCTACATTCTGAGGTTTCCTGAAAGAAAAGCACGCAAAACAGATAGCACATCAGGCATGGGGAGATGTGGAGACAATAACAACAAAAGGTATCGTTACTGACTGGCACACATGCACTGAAAGTACCGCTACAGGCAAATATATATGAAGAGCGTGGTGGATATTAACTAACTAACTAACTCCATGGAGCAGAGTCCTTCTTAAGAAGCTAACAGGTCGTCAGCTAGTCAAGCTCCTCACGTTCCAAGTCCCAAATCTCATATCCCTTTTCCGTTGCTTAGGTTGCAGTGAATAATCCTACTTCGAATTTGGGAGATCCCGGATTCGAATCTTGGCTCACAAACAGTGTATCTTGAATAACACTTTCGTAGTTTTCCTTATTGTCTCCTGGCAAATATCAGAATAGTAAGAGGTAAGAATGCTTCTTTCGACATATTTCCAAGTGATGGTGAAACGTTTCCTGGCGAATCACGGCATGTTGGACATTGGTCAAGCACCTTATTGACCTGACCTCGTGCCAGCTGCCTTTTCTTTTCCTATTCCCTCAGGTCTCAGGACGTCTAGGATGTCAGGATTAATGTAACCGCCCAATTAAATACGGTTTCTTTGGAGGCCTTTGATGAGTTCAGAGAGCATTATTCTGAAGGAAAATAAAATAATTTTGCCTTTACTTCGTGTGTGTCTGTGCTTACAGACCGACTGTCGTGACTGTTTTTTCCGTTTGTGATGAAAGGCCCTCGCACCACAGCCTTAAGATTTTTTGTGCAACCCCAATGATGATGATAGATGGATGAGCAGTTTTTGACGGAAAACGTCTTACACCGCGGGTCCGGTATGGCGGGAAACTATGCGAAAGTCGATGTTACGATTTTGTGTATACCACACAAATCTTAATAACTTTAAAACTATAATGCATATCCAAATAAGCAATACACGGTTTAAAAGAGCAAGGATGAAAGAATGTTACGCGACATTAACCTTGAGCGCGTGACGTCACACGCCGCCACAAGATGGTCGCCAAGTTGGAGTGGAAAATTACCGGTTCGCCGCGCGGCAAAATTAGTATAGCTCGGGAACGCGTAAGCGTAGGACGTTGTGTGAGGTGTCGTTTAACAGAGCTCGACGAGTACTATAGAATAAAATGCTAATAGTGACAATAGTGAAAGAAAAAATATACAGTGAGAAATTGTTGAACTTGGACAAATTTTCCCTAAAATTTAAAAAATGTCGAAATATCTTGAAAACAAGAAGGTAAATGCCTATTGTAAACGCTTACAAAGTGAAAGAAGAATAAATGAGGAATCCAAAAACGCCCCTATGACAGCAGCAGAACGAATGCGGAGGATGAGGCAGCGTCGAAAAGTTGAGGCGAGTAACATTTTTTGAACGACAAGTTCAGATTGGTGTTGGCCACGGATACAACTGACTTCACAACTTTAAAGAATACCACGATAGACTTAACGTTCTCTAGAGATATTAGTGTAGCATGCAAGTCTTACATATCGTACTACTCGTACCATTGTCCTGTCTTCAACAAAATTTTACAAATTAGTCAGCATTGTCAGAAATAAATAAAATCAAAGAAATGCAAGTTCCTTGCGCTCATTTCTTTCTTACCAACCATACAAACACCCCGCCCCGACAACACCGCCTGGGTAAGACGTTTTCCGCCAAAAACCTCAACGGTAGTGACTCCGACAGTACCTACCCCGATTTTTTTTACCAAGTTTTTACAATTAATGGAGCACCAGTGGAATGAAAGCGAGAGGGGAAAACCGATAACTCGGAGAAAAACCTGTCGTAGTGCCACTTTGTCCACCACAAATCTCACATGGACTTGACCTGGGATCGAACCCGGTTCTCCGTGGTGAGAGGCCGGCGACTAACCGCCTGAGCCATGGCACGGCCATGTCATGACTTTATTGTTTTCATCGTGATATTGTGGATATTATTTAATTATTCCAGAGCACGCGGTGGCGCAGTTGGTTGAGGCACTGCGCTACAAGCCGGAACGTCGCGGGTTCGATTCCCGATGGTGTCACTGGAATTTTTCATTGACATAATCGTTTCGGTCGCACTATGGCCCTGGGGTCGACTCAGCCTCTAACAGAAATAAGTACCAGGAATCTTTCCTGGGAGGTAAAGGCGGCCGGTGCGTAGGGCTGACAACCTTACCATCTTCATGTGCCGATTGTGTATAAATCTGGGAGCCTCAACCTCCTGGAACCCTAAGGGCCTGTCTAGGCCTGTAATGGGATTGTTTTAGCTTTTTTATTTAATTATTCCGAAAAGAGGTCCGGTAGCGGGATCTTGTGAATACATTAAAGAATTTTCAGGTTGCACAGACGGCGGAAAAATTTGAGAAGGAGTAACTGAACAATTATTAACTTCTCAAAGACTGAATAGTGTGCTACAGAGGTTCACATTGTATATACAAATTTGGCCAAACAGACTTTTCGCCCTTTAATAAACCATTTAGTCATTATAGCGATTGAAAGGATTTTAGCTTATTTAATGAAAGCAATAAATAGGCGTCGAAAAAGCCGAAGGAGCGGGTTTACAGACTGTTAACGTCTGCTTTTACCTAGACACAGTCCAGATTATAGCTCTGTAATTTCTTTCTGTGGCGCAATAGCCCAACTTGGGCTTAGGCCGCCTCGTGTTCGAGGTTTCTAAATCACATACAATTAGACACACACACACCCACATCCGGTAGGCCTCCTCTGAACGAGTGATCAGCCCGTCGCAGAGGCCGCTACCTGCACAACACACAACAGACACAAGAGAAGAAAAAGCCATGCCCCCGGCGAGATTCGAACCCGCGATCGCAGCAAGACAGCCGTCGCAGACGCACGCCCACCAGGATTGGCACCGTTGTACATTAAATCCTGTATAAAATAATCAGTAGTAATAAAACACTTTGTGAGGGACCGTGAGGTCTTAAAAATACAAATAAACTCCGACAATTGTGAATATTCAGAAAATTATAATTTGGAAGTAACGTACATTGCGATCGTTTTAAAATATACCGGTAATTACATAAAGAATCAGAGAAGAGAAGATGAAGAAAAGCAAAATTTTCCATCAATAGTGTGGCCTTACGGGTTATTACACTGTATAGTTGGTTGGTGGGTACCAACATTACGGCGCAAAAAAAAACTGCCCCCGTCTTTACCCTGAAGGTGCGGCTATATAATCCCTCTACACGCTGTTACAGTCCCACCAGACTAAACAGTTACACCCTCTGATAATATGAAGAACTACAAATGAATTTTCACCGCCATCTAAACCTCAACGTTTGAAGCTTTAAGAGCAGAAAATAACCAGCGCACTGTGATTGCTACAAACTTATCAACCATTACTAAACTAATTTAACAAACTATTTAAAAAACTATTTATTGGTCATCCTATGTTACATGTAACCAAGACATGGGATTCCCCCTCCACACTCACATATCCTTCAGTCACGTGAAGAACGGAAGTGAAGTGACGTTGTTTTTCCACACCACTGAACCATCCAAGTACTAACAGGATCAAGCTCGACTTTGCCGGTCGAGAGGGGTGAAGGGTAGGGGGATGGAAGACCAGTGGCAAGGTATCACGGGGTCCGTCAGTTGATGATGTATTCCGGTTAATGGAAGTAGTGTCATTAAGCATGTGGGCTCTGTGTGTTATGCACGTTACAGCGCCAGGCAGCTTTCGGTACGCTGCTGCCTCTGCAGACGACAACCATGCATGCAGTTGTTACTGGGAACAGACACGTGAAGAGGCTATGGTAAGTATTTGTGTTTGTAATGAGAGGACTGCGTCACTTTTATTGTGTGTTGCTTTAGCGGCAATTAATTTTAAAGGAGGTTAAATTAAGTGGTCGTGGTCTACTTTAAGCTACTCTCCCAGGAATTGTCTGGAGGGACTGAGGAAAATTACGAGATATCTTAGTAAGGATAATTGGTGTCCTGAACGAGATTCGAAGAAGGAAACTCCCAAATACAAATAAGAAGCGCTGTTTCAGTCAACCTGCCCGGTCGTTGGTACGAGATATACATGTTATTTACTGCCATTTAATAATACTTACGTAGCGTACGAGTATAATACACAACAACGGATACTAGGACGATAGGTGGATAACGAATTGGCAAAATATGGAAGAAGTTGTTTGGAGCTAATTTGAGGCATTATCTCAGAATTTACCCGCAGATACTGAGGAATACAACGGAAGCCTCATTCAGGTTAGCCGATCTGAGGACTTAAATTCAAATACGAGGTATCCGGAACATAATGCGGGAATGCCATTCACACTGCCTCTTTGTTCGGTACGTGACGTTGGCTAGTTAATTAGATCCTACATCGTCATTATTTTCTAATTGTCAATTCTTTGCGTTTCTTGTGGTTTGCGTCGTGACGCTTTCAGTACTTCAGACTGTGCAGTGTCGATGTTCGGAAGACTGGTGAAGGATGAGATAGAAATTATTTGGTGCAAGCGATGGCGGTCCAATGCCGGTACTGTCTCGGTGTTTTCTTGGCGACTCGAACCCGACACCTCAAAAGCGTGAAACCATGAGGTAGGAGGGACACTAGCGCGTTTCCAGATGCATTAACACCACAGTCAGTTGTGACGGTGTCAGTCAGGAATGGATTGAGGGTTTGCGGATTTATTTACATCAGTTTAACTTTATAAAGAGCCAAAAGATGTGCGCCTGATCCCTCAAATGCATGTTATTCTGACTAATTAATTAATTACTTAACTCCAAGGAGCACAGTCCTTCTTGAAACGCAAATATTTTCTCAGCTAGTCACAAAAATCCCCGCATTTTTCGCAACCAGCATATTTACTACCGTGTTCACAAGAACCCTTCACCTTTCCCTATGCTCAGCCATATGAATTCATTCGACGCCTCCAATCCTTCTGCATGATCCATTTTAATATCACCTTTCCATCGACGCCTTCACGTTAGGTTTCCCCACCAAAATTATGCATGCATTTCTGTCCAACATACGTATAAAATGTCCCATTCATGTGATTGTCATGATAGTATGCTATATTAAATAATCATCAGATTACATGTCAAACCTGCGTATCGCTTGTTCATTGTGTCTCCCACATGTGCGGTCGCGACGACTGAGAATTGTATAGGTCATTTAAATATATGCACAAAAGTATGCAAGGTCATTGACATATATGCACAAAAGTAGGCAGGGTCATTTAAATATAGGCAACAAAAGTATTAAGGTCATTTAAATATACACACAAAAGTATGCAAGGTCATTTAAATATAGGCACAAGAGTATGCAAGGTCATTGACATATATGCACAAACGTATGCAAGGTCATTTAAATATAAGCACAAAAGTAGGCAAGGCCATTTAAATATAGCACGGGGCAAGGTCATTTAAATATAGGCACAAAAGTAGGCAAGATCATTTAAATATAGGTACAGAAGTATGCAAGGTCATTGACGTATATGAACAAAAGTATGCAAGATCATTTAAATATAAGCAACAAAAGTATTAAGGTCATTTCAATATAAGCACAAAAGTATGCAATGTCATTTAAATATACGCAACAAAAGTATTAAGGTCATTTAAATATACGCACAAAAGTATGCAAGATCATTTAAATATACGCAACAAAAGTATTAAGGTCATTTAAATATAGGCACAAAAGTAGGCAAGATCATTTAAATATAGGCACAAAAGTATGCAAGGTCATTGACGTATATGAACAAAAGTATGCAAGATCATTTAAATATACGCAACAAAAGTATTAAGGTAATTTAAATATACGCACAAAAGTATGCAATATCATTTAAATATAGCAACAAAAGTATTAAGGTCATTTAAATATACGCACAAAAGTATGCAAGATCATTTAAATATACGCAACGAAAGTATTAAGGTCATTTAAATATACGCACAAAAGTATGCAATATCATTTAAATATACGCAACAAAAGTATTAAGGTAATTTAAATATACGCACAAAAGTATGCAAGATCATTTAAATATACGCAACGAAAGTATTAAGGTGATTTAAATATACGCACAAAAGCATGCAAGGTCACTACATTTGATGGTCGCTTAAGACCGAAACATAAAGCAAACACAATAAACAAAGCAATACATAGCTTGGTGTTTATTGTGATGGTTATTTAATATAGCTTATGTAAGTATATGGTTCAAGATGAAACAATTTAAAAATCCCAATAATATGTGGTGAGCGGCACAAATCATTGTGCTGTATTCTCCGTCCTCTTGTTACTTCCTCTTACACCCCAATATCTTCCTCAGCACCTTACACTCGAATATCCTCAGCCTACGTTGTTCCCTTAATATGTGAGTCTAAGTGCCTGTTACTGCGTTTTTAGAAATAATGAACCCTAGCGAACGGCAAGTTAGGGCCAATCGATAGGTCGCCGTAATATACATCGTCGCCAGTGGTCCGGTATGTTTGCGTCCACTACATGTCATAACGTAGCAGTGCAATTGCGAAATGACGAAATGTAGCGCGCCTGCAACCTGCGGTAAAACTACCTACCTCACACATCTGTCGAAGAAGATGCCGATACAGCACGGCGAAAATTCGTAGCACAGAAATACTTATGTAAGGAAATACAAATTTGTGAGATAAGCCGGCATGTCCGTTTATGTGTTTTGCTATCTAATAACTTTCTTAACCAGCTCACAAACTTGTAATTAAATTTAATAGGCCTATAATATGTCTCGAGACCGCTCCGCCTTACACTTTCGGCGCCTTTTCAAAGAGTTGCAGAAAGTCTCCCGTTTGCTTTGCCATGTCTGTCGGTCTGTTCACATGTACGCTGGCTAAAACTCAAAAAACGCTGAGCAACTTTCCATAAAAATCGACACTGCGGACTTTTACGAAAATGCGTCGACACGTTTATTTATGAGCGCTTTACGTGCAGACGTGCTTGTATATCTGAGAACGACTCGCACATAACTTGCTAAATGCTTATTGGAGCAAAAAATGTTTCAGAAAAAATTTGTAGAGAGACACCATCTACACTTGATGCTCAATGCACTTTTTCTGCAAGGTTCACAAATTTAGAGATAATTAGGCATACATGGTGAAACCGCTTCCGAATAGTTCAGCAATGCGTTGATCCTAATAATCGGTCCCGTACTCTGCTCTCTGGAGGACCATTCGCTTAGCCAGTGTAATTTAATATTATAATAAACACCACAGGGTCAAAGAATATAATATAATCAAAGAGGAAGTTTTAAAATTAGCTACATATTTCACATTGTATACATAATTCTTTCGGTCGCACTATGTCCCTGGTGTCGACTCAGCCTCTAACAGAAATGAGTATCAGGAATATTTCCTGGCGGTAAAGGCGACCGGTGCTTAGGGCTGACAACCTTACCGCCTTCATGTGCAGATTGTCAAAAAATCTGGGATTCTCAAACTTCTGGAATCCTCCGGGCCTGCAGAGGCCTGTAAAGAGATTGCTTTACCTTTATCTTTATTTCACATTGTATCCAATATTAGCCGAAGTAGGGGTACATAAACCAAGCTATCCAGAAATGTGTGCAGAATTTTCCTTCTGAAATAAAATTATGAAAGAGTGTAGAATATATTAAAATCCTTCAAGGATATCACCTGAGTGAATATATAGTTAAAAGCCAACTTTCGGAGAACTGCTGTCCTTCTATCATCAAGGTTGATCCTGATGGTGGAAAAGATGCATTTACTCACCAGGAAATCTTAAAAGCAGTATGTAGCATGATTTGTTTATTGTGTTGTGATCACACACGCAAATGCTTTTTGTTATAGACGTGAGTACCTGTGTTAAACGGGAACCTTTATGCAACAAAGAAATGTTCATGTCAGTGGGACTCCGTTATAAGCAATCGGCCAGTTCTCAATATGCTGATATCATATTCAAAATTTGTGCGCTCCAACATGGCTTCTGCGGCCCCATAACAAACTGTGTAGTATTTATTTTCTTTTTGGTCAAATAGAAGCCATGTTAATACGTTTTGAGCGGTTATTTTCCCATCTCTCTCTACTTTGAAATCACTCTAACCAATAAAGTACCAGGAATCCGTTGCCATAGTCACAAATGTCCTGGCGTACTAAATGTAAAAAGGACATATGTAATTTTCTGTATAACTTGCCACTTCCGCTTTACGAGCCACTCTCCGTGGCTGAACCATAATAAACAGAAATTTTCTCATTGGTTGATTAATTTATATATTGAATTTTAGTGCCCTTAAAGACGGTGCGTCTACTAACGTCATTCTGTAATTTATATTTGAGGATGTAATATTCTGTCAGCTAGTCAGAAATTCCCAGCCTTTACATAACTCTAATGTTCGTCACCGTCTTCACAACAGCCTGCCTCTAAGTCCATATCCTGGAGCACTTGAAGCCAGTACACTTTATCCCGTCTATGTCTAAATTAACTGCTTTAAAATTATCCCCGCTCACTTCCACGTCTTCAAGCAGGTACGCACAGCCACACGCAAGCAGAGTTTGACACGAGATAAAAAAAAGACATGAATTTTTTAAAAAAGTGAGTCCTCTATATTAAGACACTATCCTTATAATCGAGAGAAGAAACTTTATGCTAGTATGGCACAAGAAACATGCACAAATTCATAACAAATCTACAGATGTTGATTTCTTATCACATAAAATGGAAGCTTATAGCAAGTCTACACTTCTATTTATAATCATCTTGATATCCTATATTATTTTTTTTAAGCGTTAAAGAATAAATTTACACACATTTTATACTTATTATTTAATCAACACAATACATTTTACGAGGCAAAACATACCTAACACTCCGTGTTACATTCTTAAATCCGAAAGGTCCCCTTATTATACAACCATTATCAAGGGGGTACAAAAAAAGTGAGTAGGAGTGTTGTATCAAATGGTGCAGTTGTACAGTAATGTAATGGAAGGTGTCAAAATATCCACTCCATGTTGGCCAGGTTCAGTAAGAATTAGAATTATACAGGCGGAGTGGAGAAAATATAGAGTGGAGACACTAGACAGTCAGAGAGAAGAAACCATACAGTCAAGAGTGGAGAAAATAGACAGTCAGAGTGGATACACTATACAGAGTTGGATACAGTATACATTCACAGTGTATACATTATAGAGTCAGAATGGAGACAATAGAGAGTCAGAATGGTTAAAGTATGCAGAATTGGAGGTGCTATACATTCACAGTCTATATACTGTAGAGTCAGGAGAAACTATACAGTCAGAATGAATACATTATAGAGTGGAGACACTATACATTCACAGTGGACCTACTATACAGTCATATTGGAGACTTTATACAGTCACAGTGCAGACTCTATGCTGAAAAAGTTTATAAAAGCTAACATGGCACCATTCCATCAGTTACAAAGTCTAACAACAAATGATCTTCTTACTTTACGATAATTCGGAACGCATTTATGGAGTCTTTCTTCTGAAATTCTCTCTGTCCTAGACAATGTTAGCATAATATCGATTATAGAGTTTAAAACCCTTTCCAAGTTAATTATTTTTGGAATAATTTACAAAAAGAAATGTCAAAACGACTTAGGCCCACATGTACTTTGTAACGAAAGTAAGCATGACATAACATAACATAACATAACACAGTAAATCTAATCTAAACTAGACTAATTAATCTTAAGTAGACAAAGGATTCACAGAGCAGTCTCAGTCATGGAATCAGTTAATGTAATTTACATTACCACTGAAAGTCGAGGTTGCATGAAAGTGCCTTGCATTCAGCAGACTTCCTGCATGACTCTCAGCCAGAGACTAAAGTTTCCATATTTTTCCTCATCTCTTCAAGAAAAAGTTTAGATATTACTTTAAAATAAGCCACGGCCGTTTCCAAATTCGCACAAGTTCATCATACTGTACGTAACATTCTACCACTCGACGCGATCACTGACAATCAAAGCACACACACACACACTGCAGGCTGCGCCCACTTGTGGTCAGTTCTGAGTTACTGTGTCCGTGGCTGTGACATATACTTCACCATGGGCCTGGAAATAGTGAAGGTTATGGGAGAAAGGATAAAGAGATATTGACTGTGAGACGCGCCTTTCATTTACTGATAAGTTTTCAAAGGGGGAAAGGATTCTTATAGTATAATAGGCATCGCCACTACTGAAACATAAAACTCGTTTGCATTAAAAAACCAAATTTGCCACTATTGAAACATAAAATCTTTTTTAATAAAAACACAAATAAACAAAAAGTTCTAAATGTAAATTAAAAATATGTACGTATTCACTGCCTTCTTCACGTGTGCTTCAATCTGACGCACTCCAGGTCTACCGATTCTTGTACGTCGCTTCTCAAATCAGGGCAGTCAAGACCATATATGTCATAAATACATTGGGCGGGGGGCGGGGCCCGCAGCAGATCCTACGGACTCACCGCAGCTTTGAGGCTTATTATGCAACCCTGTGATGAAGATGATTTTTTTCATTTTTCCGTGTAATGGAGCACCGGTGGAAGAAATTGACAGGGGAAAACCGAAGTACTCTGGGAAAAACCTGTCCCAGTGCCACTTTGTCCACCAAAAATCCCACATGGACTGACCCGAGATCGAACCCGTGCCTCCGCGGTGAGAGGCCGGCGACTAACCGCCTGAGCCATGGTACGGCATCAAATGCATTAGTAATTCTGCATTTTTCGAGTGACAATAACCAAGTATTCGCCAGTGCCACCGACACCCGACCCCAAATCCCTTTCCCGAGTGCTGAGTGCAAGAAAAGCTTTAAGACGAAACACTGAGCACAGGTGTAACAATAAAAACTGACCGATCTCTCTTCAAAGCAGAGTGTCAGTTAATAACAGAAGTGCTTGGCATCACCAGCCTCCAAGCTCCATGAGATGTTTCATGCATTGTCACATGTAACGACACTTTTAACAAAGTAAATACACAAATATACTGTCGGAATATCCTTTCTTGATATCTTTGTATTTACTGTCCTCTGACTAGCGTTATGGTCATCAGGATTTATCTTGTGTCTTAGCCATACAATATAATTTGTCGACATCGACTTGTCGAAGCAGTCAAACTAAGATGCACCCGGATATAAAAAATTTAAAATGTAAAAAACTGCATCTTTAATTCGAGGAAATATGGTATGTCGTAACAAAATATACCGTCTTGGGACAACTTTAATGTGAGTTAACTGAAAACTGTGTGTTGGACACGAAATATTTGAAATTTAAGCCATCAATATAATAAAAGCTCTTGGCAAAATGTCTTCAAATAAGCCAAGAATCAATCTATCGTGTCCAGATTCGCGAAGAGGAAATGTGATGGAATAAATTTAAGATCAATAAAATTATTACAGGTACGCAGAAACATAATGTTGAACAGAAAGAAATACAACAGCGCATTCCAGCGTGCCAGTTGAACACATTCAGTACTAATCAGATGTTTTATTGAAAGAGGATAAGCACCACACATGTCAAATAAAATCCCAGTAATACAATGTGAATCAAATACATTTGAAAATAAATTCGGTCACACGCCTCAAATTAAACGAAGTGTATACTAGCAATGTCATAAGTACTATAGACTACAACATAGCTTTATATAGAAGCTGAATGTTTCATCTTGAGTCTGTTCGAAAATGTATTGGCAAAACAATGTCAGATAAGCCAGTCAATTTGTTAGTTAGTCAGTCTAGCAGTTTTTTAATTACTCATTTAATAGCCACATTCATTTTGTTAGTAATTTATTATTTAAGATTTAAAGTTTTCATGTGGTGAAGCTACATATTGGACTGTGACATCGTGTAGTCTGGTCTGAGTTACAAGTCGTTTCTACACTGAAAATGGAGAAAGGATATTTCCTCGAACATTGATAAACACCTACCGGAATAACAGTTACATAACTCAGATCATAATGTGGTAGTGCTATTTCGTTAGTTGGTTAGTCAGCCAGCCGGGAAGTCAACCAGGTACGGTATACGTCACTGTATTAGACCCTAGGTGCACAATTCCCGGGCGCCAGGTCATCCAGACGACTAAATTTGGCGCCTAATATTTGTGGGTCCTCAGTATGGAACGCTTTACGTCACCCTTCTGGCGCCTAGAATTGTGAGGTAGCTCCTAGATTATTAGAAAATTTGTGCACCCCTGCCTTAGGCACATCGTCAATTCCAGTTAATTCTAAACATCCCGCTGTGATGATAGGTGAAGTATATTGAAGCAATACGTCAGTCACAACCAAAACTTTTTTATTGCTATCAGAGATTTAGTGTGCTTTGCGACACATTTCGGCCAACTTGGCCATCTTCAGGTATTACACACTATGTGCTGAATACTTGGGAGGAAATTATCAGATTAAAGCCGATTATGTTTCCTTCAAGTATTTCGTTTTATGCTGATATTTTCCTACCAAGTATTTCGTACATAGTGTGTATTACCTGAAGATGGCCAAGTTGGCCGAAACGTGTTGTAAAGTACACTAAATCTCTGACAGCAATAAAACAGTTTTTGTTGTGACTGGCGTATTACTTCACTATACTTCAGTTAATCAGTTAGTTGTTGCGTCATCAGTTACTAGGCGAATCCTTCAATAAGTCAGTAAATCAGTCACTAGCCCGTCACTTAGGTAGTTAGTGACTCATCACTCAGTCAGTGACTTAATGAGTGAAGCACTTGACTAGCAGTCAGTCCGCGCATTAGTGAGTTAGTCCATTACTTGTCATACAGCCAGTAAGGCAGTGCATATACGAGTTACTGAACCAGTCACAAACTCAGTAATTTGTCAGCTGTTTCGCCACTGATTCTATTGCTGCATTAGTGGTTAGCGATTAGGCTGGTTTCCAGAGAGTCTGATGAAGAGTCACTTTGCCAGGTAACGATTAACCACTGCGCCCGTTATTGGCTGTGGATGAGATCTGTGCCTCCCAGTTGCGCTGACATTCAGATACGCCTGCTCCTAAGCCGACAGAGCATTCCTTTGGCTTGTCTCTCAACAAGCCCTCTCTTCCCGCCATAATTAATATCAGAAGCCTTCCATATAATCGTGCATGCTCTGTACAGCATTGTAGCGGAGCGCAGTCTCAGCGCCGTTGTGGTTTGCCCATTGAGATCGGATACATTCTAAGGATTCGGCTTCCCTTATTATTACGAAGTCGCTCGAAATACACGTATACTTCATATGTTCTAGAAAGAGGCATCATAAGGCTGCCCTGACAAGTTAAAAAAAGAGAGAGGGGCGGTGTAGAAGTTTGAGAGAGGAAGACGGGACGGAGTACAATTGAGATGGATGGATGCTACATACCGAACAACCCCCACTACGGGCTTGTCGAGTTGCAGGGCGCAGGTGGTGGCCTGTCGCCTACAGTTTTTGGTGGCACATACAGCAGTACAGGTGGTATACAGGTTCCTGCAGGTCTCGGCAGTGGGGGGGCGTACTGGTCTCAGGAGGACATGGGATCTTTCTCACTGCCGCCACTCGATCTGGACCCCCTGCCCAGTCTGTTCCCCTTCAGCCCGTGCTCGGCAGCCAGCTACAAGTAAGTGTAACAATCAACCGTGCAGACAGACGGACGGACACAGTTCTGTTAACTGCTTGAATGGGGAAAACTGTCAAGACACAAAGTGACATACGGAGGGAAGCAATTACACAATTGATATTCTACCTCTAAATTTGCTTCTTATTTAAATTGTAGCAATTTTCGTGGTAACAAAAGCAACAAAGTGCAGTATTATACAATACGTCAACATGATTAAAATTAATTTTCCCTACATGTTTCGGCAACATATATTTCACACCTTCAGTGGTGTTTCACATTAGCAAGGGAGTCACTGAGCGTTAAGCAGAACACTATTATAACAATTTCGTTATTGAATAAAAATATAAGCAGGCTGACAATGACAGTAACAAATGCATATGTTTCAGAATCAACTGGTGTCACAATAAGCTGTTGTACAGAAATTATGTGTAATTCTGTATTTTGATTGTTTTATTACTGTAATATATGAAAAACAGTAATAAGTATAGTTGTCCCTATAAGAGCCATGAAGGCAGATAGAAGGATAAGAGGTATAGCTCCATTCATTCTTAATAACATTCTGAATAACAGTACAGGGATGTATTAGCAAATCAATAAATAGTGATAATTAGAGATTTGAGGTTGTCACAGCGATGTTGCTGAAGATTCAAGTGTCCTGGAATGCTACACAGTGTCGACCTGTAAATATTTACAGAGGTTTCGAAGGAACGTAGCGCCTTTGAAACGTCTGCAACTATGTACCGGTCGACACGGAACATTGGTAATACTTACTTCATCAATGTTTTACCAAACTTTTATGTTATTTGCAAAATATAGAGTAACGACTCATGTGGATGTCGCGTCTGTCCTTCTGTCTGCCTGTCTTTCTGTCTGTCTGTCCGTGTGCGACCTAGTATCGGCGCCTAAATTTTGGGGTAAATTTTCTTTTTAATTTTGTATATTATGCTTTCACTAGACGTTGTTTGTCAGTTCCGATTTTCAGCCACAATGACCCATAAAGAGTTCATTTGACAAGGTCACGAACGAAAGTGTAAAGAAGGTTCCTCCAAAAGTTGGTACATTTCTACCGGACTGCATGGCGTCACATCACAGAAGAGAGTGTTCTTCAAATTTACGATTGTCCTGTGCAGTAACTATAATTTTGTGTGGTATGAGGTTTCCGTAGTATTGTTGATACAAATTACAGCCTTTTGGGATCAATTAGTTTTAAACTATACTGTTTGCAACAGGATATTTTTAACCACGTGCAAAGCAGTGTTTCTAATGATAATTAACACTGAAATACAAGAAACTAAAGATTAATGAAAATACAAAATCTCAAAAAAGCACTTCGCAATTACGCCCCTACGGACCCTAATACGTGTAGCTAAAAAAGATAAACTTGCTGTCTAATTCAGGATATTATATAACGAAAAAATTGTGATTGATACAGATCACCTAGAAGATATACCGTTAGGTCAGTAAAAGAAAAAATTATCTGGTCATGTGTATAGAATTCAGGAGAAAATATATATGTACAGAATTTTGGTCGAAGGATCTCCTGAGGGAATTCCCTGTGGAAGACGAGAATGATGGGGAAGGATAGAATTAAGATGGGTCTTATGGTAATGCGAGGATGGCAGATGGCTACGACTGGTTCAGGGTTGCATCCAGCGGTGGACGTTGGTATTAGCGTGGAATCTTTGCCTTGTGCCACCATAAAATTGCAAAATTGCATAATTACATGTCGAAACGGAAGACGGCATTGGGATTTTGTAAATTTGTTTTCAGTGACGTTAAGTGTAGAAGTGTTTTCCCAACATCTCGCCATGAAGAGTGAGTACAGACAGGTTCATTCATTCTGTAGTCTGTCTTACGGCAGGTCCGTAGCCTCTTCCAAAACGAATTCTCCACAGGGTGCGATCTAGTGCTTCCTCTTTCAATTTCCACTAACTTCTCTTTTCCTTAAGGTCATCCAATAGCTGCTTACGTCTTCTTCCTCGCCTTCCCGTCATTTCTATCCTTCCCTCTAACTTCCCTTCAATCACGTGTTTCAGAAGGCAGTTTCTACGCAAGATGTGACCAATCCAGTTAGTCTTTCTTCTTTTTATTGTATGTAGGATATTCCTCTCCTCCTTAACTCTGTGTAATACTTCATTTCTCACACGATCAGTCCAACTGATCTTCTACATTCTTCTCAACATCACATTCCAAAACTTTCAGGTATTTCTGATCTACTTTCCGAAGTGTCCACGTTTCAGCACCATACAAAGCTATGCTGGTACTAAGACAAAATATCAGATTCACGAAATACTTATAATATTTCATAAAGTACAAAAGTGACATAATAAATTCAGGCTTTATAATGACGACAACATTATCCTAGAAATTCAGAGAGTATGTATATCAGTGTCATGAACCAAGAAATTTATAGCATTTAAATCTCCAGATATTGTAACCCTAATTAAAGTAGGTAGATTGGAATGGCTTGGAAATGTTGAACAAGTGGATGGCACAGGGACAGACAAGAAGCTCTCGGAAGGAAAACCAGGAGGAAGAAAGACGCAACTAAGATGGATGGATGACTTTGAATAGGAGGTGAGAAATACAGGCGTAAAAAGATGGAGAACACAAGCTTCGGAAAGAACAGAATGGGAAACTGTTGTGAGGAAAGCCAAGACCGAACTTAAAAGAGTCACAGAGCTAAAGAAGAAGCAGAATATATAAAAATTTAAATGCATGAAAGTTTCAGACAACATAGAAAGTAGTCATAATGCTCTCATGTCAATATTACGAATGATAATTAAAACAAGCAGATATCTTGTAATCCCAGTTTCGGCGCTAAACAATGCCAGATTTGAAACCCTCGGCTCTACGAAATAGCCAAGAAATTTAAAAATAGCCAAGCAAAAAAATTTCGTAAATCCCTTATTATAAATTTCGTTTCCTCGTTAACCAACTGCATTTAATATTACCGTCTTCTGAGATGTGACGCTCAACACTTCGGTGCATAGGTACCAATGTTTCCGGGAAACCTAGTACCTCAGTATTCAGAAGTTATCCTAAAGATGAAGGCAGCAAATTTCTGTGAAAATTAATAGGCCTATATAAATCACAGGAAGCAAATTAAAGCAGTTGCCATAAGCTTGTGTATGTTGTATTGCTATATTGAGCTACATGTTTCGGCTTCAAGAGCCATCATCAGGCTACAAATTTTCTACGTAAAACTCTACTTAACGTGCAATGCAAATCGCCCTGCTGCAAACCAGGAACCCTGTCAAAAGGGCTGAAAATAGCTACCAGACCACACGGCGTTATATTCTATAAGACAGCAGACTATAATGTTTGTAACTTTTTACTGACTGTCACTGCATATAATCAAAACCTGAGATATTCCCTGATAAATTATTCGATTTTAAACGGTTATTTCTATGTGTCTCAAGGACTGAGTTTCCAGTGCTGAAAGAGAAGCAGCCCCACGACATGGCGGACGTCCTCTTATCTCTGAAGCACGCGGTCGTCCATCCGGGCCAAACAGGTGGCCAATTGTCTCCCTGTAGCAACTTTACAAGTTCTTACGGCTCTGGACAACAATGCACAGGCCAGGGATCGTACCAGGGACCTTCCGCATCCCTGTCCTACACAGTTCATCCACATCAGGTGAGATCTTGTTCATACGAGTCTTCGGGAGTCAGCACGTCATGAAGTCATGCAGCATTAAACAGAAGGACAGATAGAAAGTACACACTGTACAGTAACTACAGTATTTGAAGGGGGAAGTTACAGTTTTTGATGTATATTAGACGTTGTCAGTATAATTCTCAAAATAAGTGTCATTTAATTAGCTCAACACCATTAAGTGGTTGGTATTATAAATAAGGATGCGGTGTGTTTTCTGTGAGGTAAAAATTGAATATTTATAATTTTAAAGAATGTCATCACGTTGTGTTGTTAATAGTAAAAAAATTAAATGAGTATCTGTCCAAACAAAGCTAAATTATATTTATTATACAGAACTACATATTTCGACTTATCTCAGGTCATCATCACGTTCACAATTGGTTTTTAAAACATATTAAGGAAGATATATACATTATGTAAGCATACAGTATATTTCTTCCTTAATATGTTTTAAAGACCAATTGTGAACCTGATGATGACCTGAGATATGTCTATATAATAAATAGAATTTAGTTGTGTTTGGAGAGATACTGATGTACTTTTTGAATATTTATACTTTAACTTTAGATGGCAATTTGTACTAAAATGGTTAAAGGAAACATTGTCTCTGGATAACGTAGTAGGCGCCCGTAGAGTGGTAGCAGCCCATCCAGAATGGGTAAGAACTAATTTTGCTTTTAACAACATTCGTGAGAAGCAAAGCACCGACATTCCGTCGCCGAGAAAGGAGTAATGAAATACTTAACGGCAATAATAATGAAAAAATAATAATATAGATAACAATAGCAGCAACAATAGTAAACATAAATTCATCCCGTGTTTAACATGCCATGAAGAAGTAGGGAGGAGTGGAGTAAAGCTCCATTCACTTAATTTCGAAACTTTGTGGAGCTGATAAGTAGCATCCTGCTCTGGCCGCTTTTCTCCCGGGGAAAGAGGCTTCGGTAACCAACGTATAAGAGGCTGTGTGAAAATGAAAGTAATAATAAGAAACTGAAATAAAAGAAGCAAAGATTCATGTCCGACACTCTACGTGGTCTGCCTGTTGCAGATGATGTCGCCGGGTGGAGGCTACGGTGCCTCGCAGTACTGCACCGGGACGCAGGACCAAGGCGGAATGTTCGGTGCCGGTACTGCAGCTGCTGTCCAGCCACCCGCCCAGCACCACAACATGTTCCCCAGCATGAGTGTCAATGTGTCCATGAACATGACGATGCATGGCTACCCGGCCAACATGCCTGACAACCTTCAGCATCAGATGACCTGTCCACAGGTAAGAGAATTCGGCAACACCTTTACTCAAAGATGCATGTAAGTGCAGCTAGTCTTTATTCCTCGACAGACGTAATGGTTATACCGCCATGACTCGGTTTCTTGAATTATATAGTGACATTTCCTCCACACCAGATGTAATGGTTATACCGCCATGACTCGGTTTCTTGAATTATATAGTGACATTTCCTCCACACCAGATGTAATGGTTATACCGCCATGACTCGGTTTCTTGAATTAGGTAGTGACATTTCCTCCACACCAGATGTAATGGTTATACCGCCATGACTGGGTTTCTTGAATTAGGTAGTGACATTTCCTCCACACCAGGTGTAATGTTTACACCGCCATGACTCGCTTTTTTACTTATGTAGTGACATTTGCTCCGCACCAGATGTAATGGTTACACCGCCATGACTCGCTTTTTACTTATGTAGTGACATTTCCTCCACACCAAATGTAATGGTTATACCGCCATGACTCGGTTTCTTGAATTATAGTGACATTTCCTCCACACCAGATGTAATGGTTATACCGCCATGACTCGGTTTCTTGAATTATATAGTGACATTTCCTCCACACCAGATGTAATGGTTATACCGCCATGACTCGGTTTCTTGAATTAGGTATGTGACATTTCCTCCACACCAGATGTAATGGTTATACCGCCATGACTGGGTTTCTTGAATTAGGTAGTGACATTTCCTCCACACCAGGTGTAATGTTTACACCGCCATGACTCGGCTTTTTTACTTATGTAGTGACATTTCCTCCGCACCAGATGTAATGGTTACACCGCCATGACTCGGCTTTTTTACTTATGTAGTGACATTTCCTCCACACCAGATGTAATGGTTATACCGCCATGACTCGGCTTTTTTACTTATGTAGTGACATTTCCTCCGCACCAGATGTAATGGTTATATCGCCATGACTCGGCTTTTTTACTTATGTAGTGACATTTCCTCCGCACCAGATGTAATGGTTAACCGCCATGACTCGGCTTTTTTACTTATGTAGTGACATTTCCTCCGCACCAGATGTAATGGTTACACCGCCATGACTCGGCTTTTTTACTTATGTAGTGACATTTCCTCCGCACCAGATGTAATGGTTACACCGCCATGACTCGGCTTTTTACTTATGTAGTGACATTTCCTCCACACCAGATGTAATGGTTATACCGCCATGACTCGGCTTTTTTACTTATGTAGACATTTCCTCCCACCAGATGTAATGGTTATACCGCCATGACTCGGCTTTTTTACTTATGTAGGACATTTCCTCCGCACCAGATGTAATGGTTAACCGCCATGACTCGGCTTTTTTACTTATGTAGTGACATTTCCTCCGCACCAGATGTAATGGTTACACCGCCATGACTCGGCTTTTTTACTTATGTAGTGACATTTCCTCCGCACCAGATGTAATGGTTACACCGCCATGACTCGGCTTTTTACTTATGTAGTGACATTTCCTCCACACCAGTGTAATGGTTATACCGCCATGACTCGGTTTCCTGAATTAGTAGTGGCATTTCCTCCACAAGAGATGTAATGGTTATACCGCCATGACTCGGTTTCCTGAATTAGGTAGTGACATTTCCTCCACAACAGACGTAATGGTTATACCGCCATGACTCGGTTTCCTGAATTAGGTAGTGGCATTTCCTCCACAAGAGATGTAATGGTTTATACCGCCATGACTCGGTTTCCTGAATTAGGTAGTGGCATTTCCTCCACAAGAGATGTAATGGTTAAACCGCCATGACTCGGTTTCCTGAATTAGGTAGTGGCATTTCCTCCACAACCAGATGTAATGGTTATAACCGCCATGACTCGGTTTCCTGAATTAGGTAGTGACATTTCCTCCACAACAGACGTAATGGTTATACCGCCATGACTCGGTTTCCTGAATTAGGTAGTGACATTTCCTCCACAAGAGATGTAATGGTTATACCGCCATGACTCGGTTTCCTGAATTAGGTACTGGCATTTCCTCCACACCAGATGTAATGGTTATACCGCCATGACTCGGTTTCCTGAATTAGGTAGTGACATTTCCTCCACAACAGACGTAATGGATATACCGCCATGACTCGGTTTCTTGAATTAGGTAGTGACATTTCCTCCACACCAGATGTAATGGTTATACCGCCATGACTCGGTTTTTTTAATTAGGTAGTGACATTTCCTCCACACCAGATGTAATGGTTATACCGCCATGACTCGGTTTCTTGAATTAGGTAGTGACATTTCCTCCACACCAGATGTAATGGTTATACCGCCATGACTCGGTTTCTTGAATTAGGTAGTGGCCTTTCCTCCACACCAAATGTAATGGTTATACCGCCATGACTCGGTTTTTTTAGTTAGGTAGTGACATTTCCTCCACACCAGATGTAATGGTTATATCGCCATGACTCGGTTTCTTGAATTAGGTAGTGACATTTCCTCCACACCAGATGTAATGGTTATACCGCCATGACTCGGTTTCTTGAATTAGGTAGTGACATTTCCTCCACACCAGATGTAATGGTTATACCGCCATGACTCGGTTTCTTGAATTATATAGTGACATTTCCTCCACACCAAATGTAATGGTTATACCGCCATGACTCGGTTTCTTGAATTAGGTAGTGCCTTTCCTCCACACCAAATGTAATGGTTATACCGCCATGACTCGGTTTCTTGAATTAGGTAGTGGCATTTCCTCCACACCAGATTTAATGGTTATACCGCCATGACTCGGTTTCTTGAATTATATAGTGACATTTCCTCCACACCAGATGTAATGGTTATACCGCCATGACTCGGTTTCTTGAATTAGGTAGTGACATTTCCTCCACACCAGATTTAATGGTTATACCGCCATGACTCGGTTTCTTGAATTATATAGTGACATTTCCTCCACACCAGATGTAATGGTTATACCGCCATGACTGGGTTTCCTGAATTAGGTAGTGACATTTCATCCACAACAGATGTGATGGTTATACCGCCATGACTGGGTTTCCTGAATTAGGTAGTGGCATTTCCTCCACACCAGATTAATGGTTATACCGCCATGACTCGGTTTCTTGAATTATATAGTGACATTTCCTCCACACCAGATGTAATGGTTATACCGCCATGACTCGGTTTCTTGAATTAGGTAGTGACATTTCCTCCACACCAGATTTAATGGTTATACCGCCATGACTCGGTTTCTTGAATTATATAGTGACATTTCCTCCACACCAGATGTAATGGTTATACCGCCATGACTGGGTTTCCTGAATTAGGTAGTGACATTTCATCCACAACAGATGTGATGGTTATACCGCCATGACTGGGTTTCCTGAATTAGGTAGTGGCATTTCCTCCACACTAGATGTAATGGTTATACCGCCATGACTCGGTTAATAAAAATTAATTCTCCATCTAGTATGACAAACAGGTCTCTACACCTAAAAGTAAAAAGGAGAAGAGGTAACGCCAAAATGGGCTTCGTCTTCGTGTCCATTTATGACCGCTAAAGAGGTGAAGCAATTTTCCGACATAACGAGATGAGAGGCCATGTAGGATGCCAGGTCTTTAATTCTTTGAGAGTAGGCAAGTCAGGTTATAAACCTCGGACCTGTGCGGCTAAAGTATAATCCAAAAAAAGTATAGAAAAGTAAAATAAATTAAGTCGAGCTTTGCCGACATATTGTTTTGCGTTACAAAAATTTTATATCGGTGCTGTGTATTGGAAGTTATATTTCCGCATAAATTGAGAAAGTCTCACTTATATTACATGCGTCTCCTGGGATCTTACGCAGCGTAGAATTGTAATTCCGTACCGACGTTTCGGGACAACCTATCGGCCCCACCGTCAAGGGTCAAGTATTCAAAGTCCATTTCTTCCTGGACTATTTGACCCTTGAAGATGGGACAGATAAGTTTTCCCGAAACGTCGGTACGGGATTACCATTCTACGTTGCGTAAGATCCCAGAAGAGCGCAGATGCCATTTCCATCGCGGTGGAAGCCTGAAATCGACAATAATGTTGTTCTGACATCAATAGGAGAGAGTTCGCTTTGTCTTCATGTCGGTATTATTAATGGTAGCAAAATAGGAAATGTGCATGCTTCTAATACAATAACTGTACTAAGAAGTGCAATAAAAGACTGTCGTTTTGTGCGAACGTTGCTACGGGATACAAGCCACGGGCTGCTTAGTAAAATAAACTGCAAACAGAAACGTCATGTTCACGACAACACACGCCGTGCACTGCCGGCAACTGCTCCAGCGTAGGTGGCAGACAGGCGAGTCGACCCATAAGGCGTTAGCAGGGAAGCAATTCTGCCGTCCGCCTGGCCAGTCCAGTACACAGATTTCTGCTGTTGTAAATTTCATCAGTGGCACAACAGAAGGTCGAATTTATTAGTTTATTAGTACCGGTTGTGGGTCCATCATCATCATCATCACAATCATCATCAACAGGATCAACAGCACTGGAGCCATTCTAAACTTATTCCGCAGTCATCGATGTTGTTTTCTCGATCTTTTCCGTAGTCGACCTACGTTTTTCTTCCGGTCGCTGTGAATTCATACACTAACTTGCAACTGCGTGTATCTTTCATTCTTAATAAGTGTATCAACTGGCATCTGTAACCCAAAATAATTTCATTTAAATCCTAAATCTTTATTTATTCTCATACTTCTTCATTTCTGTTATGATCTTACAATGTTTATGCTGCAAATGACCTATAGAATGTCGTCTCCACTCTCTCAATTCGTCTTTCATGATTGTTTCTTAAAGTTAAATTCTCACTTCAGTTTCATATTCCTCATTCCTTGCATTGATAAAGTAATTAACGTTTTAGCAGTCAACTAAATACACAAGTTTTTCTATAATTTATATTAAAATAACAAAATTAAACATGTTTCAGTCCTTACAGGATCGCCATACACAAGTACCTGATTGTGATCCTGTAAAGATTGAAACATGTTGGAGTTTGTTATTTTAATGTAACAAATAGTAAAAATATACTGTGCATGTGCTTGGTTGTTAAAATAGTAATTAGTTCTCACTTCAGTGTGGGACCGTTCGTACGGCCATTATCTTATATAACTTCAACACTGTTTCCTTATTACTTGCTTTAAATATGTGTCGAATTTTTCCACATACACAAGTACATTGACACCTTTGTACTTTTAATACAAGACACCTCCGTTGGTATGCAAATACAAACGTATATTTATTCTTATTAATTACAAGTTATAACCAACACTTCGTCTTTAAATACGTATTTGGGCTACCGGTTTCAGCTCATAAGAGCCATCATCATTATGCCATAGCAGAAACCATAAGTTAAAAAACCCCATATGTTTTGTAAGTGGAAGATCTTCCGCTTTTACAATAATAGACCTATTGTAAAAGCGGGAGATCTTCTACTTAAAAACATATGGGGTTTTTTAACTTATGGTTTCTGCTATGGCATAATGATGATGGCTCTTATGAGCCGAAGCCGGTAGCCTAAATACGTATTTAAAGACGAAGTGTTGGTTATAACTGTATAATTAATAAGAATAAATATAGTTTGAAACTTTTCTAACTTTTCATATATCCCACGCCACTACTATTTATATACAATATTATGAGTTCATTCAATTTAGTTTACAGACAATCGGAAACTAGAAGGGTCATTCAGTATAGTGACTACCTATGTACTGGATCAATGCGGAATCGGGGATCGATTTCCGGCAATGGTCAGAGATTTGTCTCTTCTCTACTGTGTCCACACTGACTGGGGTCCAACCAGCCTCCTGTCCAGTGGGTACCGTGGGCTTTTTCTCAGGGTATAAAGCGGTCGGGGCGATAATTTCATAACTCACCACCATCTTGTGCCAAGGTGAAGAATGCATGTACAATGCCTCCCCCCCCCCCCCCCCCCCGCGCAATACACCTTTACAATGTGTTTTAGAGCAAGCATAGGCCTGATCAGTGAAATAGTAACAGTCTGCTATATATAACAGCGGATCACTCGAAAGTTTCCTGTCGAAACAGTACACTTACGTAGCGGTAGGCATTTCAAAATTATTCGTAGACTTTCAAGAGGCATTCTGTTAGTCTAGGGGTACACAAATCTTCCAAAAATCTAGACGCCACCTCTAAATTCTTGGCGCTAGAAAGGTGACATGAACCAATTTCCACACTGAGCACCCACATTTCTGAAGTGACCCACGAACCTCAAAGCCATATGGCGCTTTCTACTCGGTCCACGTGAACTGATATACTTTTTATATGTGAGGGGGGAAAACTGCAGTAATTACGCTGAAAATATTAGGCGTCACCTCAAAAATTTAGTCGCTTGGGCGACCTGGCGCCCGGAATTTGCGCAAACTCTGTCTAGTCTACTGAATACGTTGTTAAGTAGCGTTCCAACTTGCAGATTTCATTCTGCATACTTTACTAAATGTCTGCAAGCCCATTCGTTGACACTACTATACAGACTGTACACGCGTACGTCCGTATAAAAGCATCAGGCCTGTTGTAAAACAAATCTATCAAAGGCAAATAAATATTTTTGTGACAGCCTCCTGTCTATAATACATTTCAAGTTATCCTCCATCTATATTTTGATCTACTAAGTTATTTCTCTCCATTTTGTGTCACTGGAGTATACCTGGTGTTTAGTCACTTTTTATGTAGCATTTCAATGTATTACACCTCTCTCTTGTGACCAGCCTTTCTGAGATAGGCTCTGTATTCGTCATGAGGATCGATGTGGAATGACATCACAGGTGCTAATGGACACGAAGCCTGTCACCGAAACATGGATGAGACGAATCGCCCGAGAGAATGTTAGTGGAATATCAGTTTTCTTAATTTAATATCGTAACCACTGTTTCTGAATGACAGAACAATCGTCATCCGAATTAGGCCTATAGGCCTATAGCCTGATTTTATCTCTTCAACTCATAATCCTTATAATTTATTTTCATATAAGCCTGATTTAAATTGTAGGCACGTTGCGAAAAAATTCGATAAAGGCCTAGTAGTTTGCCTGCAAGTAGCAAGACACCAAACCTGGCCGGTTTTGGAGAAATTCCTTATGCAAGGCCTACAGTAAAACAGCCGCTTTAGCTTCGGCTCAGTTTGGGTGACTAAGTTCTATGGATGTGGGCACCTTTATCTAGCGGAATAATTTGGTGACTAAGTTCCTATGGATGTGGGCACCTTTATCTAGCGGAATAAATTTGGGCGACTAAGTTCCTATGGATGTGGGCACCTTTATCTAGCGGAATAAATTTGGGCGACTAAGTTTCTGTGGATGTGGGCACCTTTATCTAGCGGAATAAATTTGGGCGACTAAGTTCCTATGGATGTGGGCACCTTTATCTAGCGGAATAAATTTGTGCGACTAAGTTCCTATGGATGTGGGCACCTTTATCTAGAGGAATAAATTTGGGCGACTAAGTTTCTGTGGATGTGGGCACCTTTATCTAGCGGAATAAATTTGGGCGACTAAGTTCCTATGGATGTGGGCACCTTTATCTAGCGGAATAAATTTGGGCGACTAAGTTCCTGTGGATGTGGGCACCTTTATCTAGCGGAATAAATTTGGGCGACTAAGTTCCTATGGATGTGGGCACCTTTATCTAGCGGAATAAATTTGGGCGACTAAGTTTCTGTGGATGTGGGCACCTTTATTAGTGGAATAAATTTGGGGGACTAAGTTTCTGTGGATGTGGGCACATTTATTAGCGGAATAAATTTGGGCGACTAAGTTTCTATGGATGTGGGCACCTTTATCTAGAGTAATAAATTAACTCTTATTTGTATCTTTGGAGTTTTCAGAAAGACTTTGTTTAAACTTCATATACGACATTCCTGTTTTAAATTTACTCCGTAGAGCCTAGTGCCAGGTAAAATTTGAATCGATTTCAATTAATTTTAAGAGTTAAATAAACGTTTACACACAGCTTTTGATGCCGTTCAAAAATTTCGTCGAAAACTTGAAATATACACATGTTTACCCTCTTCATTTTGCAATATGTCCAACAACAAAACAGCAATAATATTTTATTGATACCAATATTGCACGAAAAGAGAATTTCACAGAAACCGGCGTACTGAGCTCCATTGTCTCCATGGCAGCCATAAGTCACTGAGAAGCCATCTTTATTGTCTGTTGCGATGACAACCGCAGAGTGTGGGAGGAGCCAGTGCTCTGGTGTAGGCGGATGTTCGTATCGATCCGGACCACCGAACACACTGAATTACCCAGGGATTTCTCTTTCCTTGTTTGCTTCTTTCCTTCTCTTTGCTTAGTTCTTTCTTTAGCCTGTTCTTTATTTTTCCGCATTTTTTATCCTTTAACAAATCGTGTTAGAAAAATTCTTGACTTCCTTTGAACTTCCTTGAACCTTTCTAAAGTTCCATCGTGTAATGTTTTGAAAATTATCCGTCTTTTACGACTTTTGGCACGACCATTAGTCGGCTGGTCCACTGGATTTCCCCTCTGTTTTGAAGTTTATTCAACCTTACTGATGAGAAGATTTTGAAGTTATTGTGCTCTGCGAAACAAGCATATTTATGCTTCCCTATAAACTTATGTACCGGTATGGTTGACGTTTTGACAACGCTTGTTTGAATTTTTATTTAATCAGAAGACTGGTCATGGGGCGAAAAGAGAAAATTATTGTGTGACATAAGTTTGACTAATGTTTCGGGAGAAGGATTAAGAAATGTAAGAAATTATTTAGAATTTTGCAAAAGATGTAAAGTATCAAGCGACAAAGAATACTTGCCAGAATGGCGGGAACTCCTTTGCGTTCCTTTTATCCTAATATTTAAAGAGAACTACGTAAGAAAAAAGTACGGTATGCTCAAATTAAGAAAAAAGGTAGAGATTGTGTGTGTAGAAAAAAAAACAAAATTGTGCAGGAGGAAAACCAGGGAAGACCAATGTCCCGGATAAGGTGAAAAGAAAAATGCCGTGCTTATTATTTTACGATGTGTCGGAACTTCCAGCTAGAGTGTAGAGACAGTCTGTTAAAAACGGAGCTTTCATAAAAGAACTAGGTTCGAAGAAAATTGTGAATTGTAGCAACAGAAATTCCATCGGATTATACAACGCTGTACAACGTCCAAACAACCAGCCTGCCGACACTTGAATGCTTGCAATCTTTCCAGATGCAGTGGGCATCAGCCACGCCCAACCCATCACCAGTCTATCCCCAGACACAAGGACTGATGAGTCCGCAAACCTATACTGGCGGGGCTACATATTCCTTCACCGCGGACTTCCGTCCTCCAACAGCATCAACAGAGCCACCTTTCATCACAACTAATTCATCCTTCAAACCGGTGATAAGTAAAGTCACAAGCTTTGCGCCACTTTCCACTACAACCAGCGGAACACCAGTTACATCACGTAGTGGCCATAATAACAGACGGAACGGAAACAGCTATCAAAACAAGATGGCCAGAACGTATCATCAGAACAAAATGGCTGCCGCAGCCGCAGCTGCTGCCGCAGCAATGACAACGGTAAATAGTGACGAATCACAGCGCCCAAATTTGTGTCGAATATGTGGCAAGACTTACGCACGTCCCAGTACACTAAAGACCCATCTAAGAACGCATTCAGGGGAGAAACCATACCGGTGTGGGGACTGTAATAAATCATTTAGCCAGGCCGCGAACCTTACTGCGCATGTGCGCACACATTCCGGTGAAAAGCCCTTCCGCTGTCCAATATGTGATAGACGTTTCTCACAGTCTTCTTCAGTCACAACACATATGCGCACACATTCGGGAGAACGGCCCTACCGATGTAGACTTTGTAAAAAGGCATTCTCGGACTCCTCTACTTTAACGAAACATCTGAGAATTCACAGTGGTGAGAAGCCGTACCAATGCAAGTTATGTCTATTGCGTTTCTCACAGTCGGGAAATCTCAACAGGCACATGAGGGTCCATGGGGGATCAAACACTATGCTGCCTGCCTGACAGTGCAGACAGTGGCAACTCCTATACCATCGCGTTAATTCCTGCTGGTGAGCGCACAACCTGGATGATCTCCATCCGCAGGAAGAATTCTAAGGAGTTGAAACAAGGAAATCAATTCAAAAGTAACAATCAAAAGATAAGTGTATTAGCATACAGCAGTCCCTCGCCAATTACGAAGGTTATGTTCCAGATTTATTTTTTTCCTATGGCTCGACAGCCCCTTGGGGGCCTAGGCCGCCTCATTTTTCGAGGCTTCACGATCACACACTTTAGACACACCACACTCGGTAGGACTCCTCTGGACGAGTGATCAGACCGTCGCAGAGACCTCTACCTGACAACATACAACACTCACAAGAGACAGACATCAATGCCCCCGGTGAGATTCGAACCCACAATCCTAGTAAGCGAGCGGCCGCAGACCCACGCCTTAGACCGCGTGGCCACTGGGATCGGCTATGTTCCAGATTACAACCGCAGTTTACACAGCCGTGCTATACGAGGGTCAGGACCAATCAGAAACGAGGAGGTACGAGCCCGAAGTAATAGGCCATCGATGAGATATATCTATTTCCAGTTTCGGCCCATAAATATCTTTCCTCAGCAATGCATATGTTGCTTGATTTACTTACAGACTCCCGATTATAGGCCTAATGGGCATCACATTTCGGAAATTTAAAATAAAATTAGTTCACCAAATCACTTGTGCAAACGTGTATTGAGTAATTTCGAATATGTGATAACCCGAATATAACTCCCTGGGTATACCTAGTGCTGAGTATCTCATTCATTTTTAGGCGCTCTCGCGAAATTGTCAAAATAGGCTAGTAGTTTGACACGTCTCTCCGTCCGTCCGCATGGAACAACTCGGCTCCCACTGGACGGATTTCATGAAATTTAATATTTGAGTATGCTTCGAAAATCTGTCGAGAAAATTCAAGTTTCATTAAAATATGACAAGAATAACAGGTACTTTACATGAAGACTTTTCTATATTTATGATCATATCTCGCTGAATTGTTCTTAGAATGAGAAATATTTCAGACAAAACTGGTAGAGATAATCAAAGCACGCATTTTTTGTTCAATAAGTTTTTCCCAAAAATTGTGCCTTTTATGAGAAAATATGGAAACATGTAGAACCGGACAGGCCTTGCATGCTGGATGACTAAGGCTACAAACACAGAGTCGGGATAAGGGAGGGGCGGGTAAGAGTGCGCAGCTTCTAAGAGTGCGCATTGCCAATTTCTCGAAACCAACGATAGGTAGTAGCACAATGCACACGGTGGCAGTTAACGCACCTACTACAGGCAGTGGAGCAAAATACTCATAGAGGTGTGACGCTTGTGTTCAACATGAGTGGCATTTATCTGTTTTGGTTACAAAAACTGTAACTCGTTTGTGCGACGAAGTAAGAATTTTCTCCTGAAAGACTTTCGGACAAAAGGTAAGCCTATGTATTATAAAATCCCAGTAATCAAACCATTATTTGGCTAATTACTCAAACACAAAATGTAACAAACTTAGTGGTTATAGGAAAACGTTATAAAAGTGAGCGTGTCGTCTAAGAGTGCGCGGGGTAAGAGTGCGCGCACTTAGACGAACCACATTCACAGGAGCTACAAAGATATCGTGTTCTTGTTTTTTAAAGAGCGGTTTTCATATTTTGAACAGTGTTTGTCTCTGTTAGAGGCAATGGGCAAGTACAAGAGGAAACGGGCAGGTCATTAAAAGTCACGGCCGAAGTCATGGATAATGCTAACCGACGTCTACACACTGGAGAAAGGAAGAGGTCAATCGCTGGAGACTTGGGAGTACCTGAATCAACCCTGAGAAAGAGGTTGAAGCTAGGGACAGTACCGACTTCTCTAGGTCGCTTCAAGGCTACATTTTTCAATGAGGAAGAGAAAAAGTTAGATGATTATTGCAGAGATTTAGTCGCCCGATTCTATGGTTAACTATTAGAATGCTAAACGAATTAGCCTTTTGAGTACGCTGACCGTAACGGTGCTGATAACAGATTTAACAAAGAAAAGAAAAATGCTGGAAAGGATGTACGTTCCTGCAGCGATGATATTCCCCGTAAAAGAATCTGTCACGAACTGTGTTCTGAAGCTCCAGTCGGAACTCTACCTTTGATATCTGACATAGGATATATGAATACAGATCTCTTCATACGATGGCTACAGCATTTTCAGAACCATGTCAAGGACACGGAAGCTGGCCCAGTGCTACTTGTTTTGGATAACCACATTTACCATTGCAGCCTAGGAGCCATTATGTTCTGCAGAGATAATTACATAACTTTGTTAAGTATTCCTCCTCATGGATCACACAAGATCCAGCCCTCTGCTACCAACAACTGTGAGTAATCAAAGAAAGAGGAAAGCAAGAAAGAGTGAATTCTTGTCAAGTTCTCCATATAAAAACTATTTACAAGAGAAACTTCGAGGGAAGGCTACTGAAGTTGGAGAGAAGAAAGGAAAATGTAAACGGACAGCTGTAAGATGAAAGCTGGTCGACAAAGCTGTTGTCTCTGTGTCTAACATCATGTGTCCAATATGTGGAGAGGAATATCAAGATGCACCAGAGGAAGACTGGATAGTGTCACAGACGTAAGGAATAGTGGCATGAAGCTTGTACAGCTTACGAATCAGGCCAGTTTGCATGTGACTACTGTTCTACTTAAGAATCTACGCAAATTATTGTCACTTTCCAGATGCGCACTCTTACTCGACCTTCTGCGCACTCTTACCCGACACGACGGCTAAGAGTGCGCATTTCCCATTTCTTGAAAATTATTTTGTAACTCAAAATGTATTCAGTAAAATATCAGTTGGTGTTCTAACAACGTAAGTCAATGTTTCAGCCGTTTTGCATTCCTTAAATAAACTACTTCCTACGAATCGTTTCCGAGAATTTTAAAAAGTAAATTAGGTGCGTACTCTTACCCGACTTCCCCTTATGTAATAGGGCTTACTTATTGCTTTTCCACGGCAAAAATGCTTAGGCGAACGAGCCCCAGTGCTAAGGTTTTAAGTACATTAACTGTCTTGTTTGATATATAACCGCGGGGTGCGTCGTGAAATGTTCAGAAACTCACAGTTTCCGTTCCTTGCCTGCCGCGCATATGCACTCGATTGTCTATAACTTAACCTTTTAAAGCCTAATGTTTACTACATGTATCAACAGTTTTAACATTCAACAATTCTACATTCTGCCCACACTGTATTCATGTGTATTGTATTTATATCAGAACAAACAGCGACTTTTACCTTATATAATATAAATTGATTTGTTTTTTAACCGAGATGAAAAGTGTTTACTGCGCGGTACGAACTGGGTCTTTAAATGAAACTGTTTAAGCTTCGCCTTTAAAGGGTTAAAGCAGTCAACAAAATGTCGCAAATGCAGGAGGTTGTCCAAAGTGCCAGTAGGTCCAGTTCCTTATAACGATTATCTTCCAACCTCCAAGTGTCAAATCGTTTCGTCATTATTTTATTGAAAAACAAAATCCTTACGATGACGAGGAGTTTCAGTAGGGAATGTTGAGCGCCTACGGATACATAACGCTTATACGGAGACCAGAGAAATCTCTGGGTCGTTGCAGTTGACAACTTCGTAGACTCAAAACGACAAGCTAAAAGGATTTGCTTAAGCGGCTTAGATTACACGCTTAGAATATTCAACAGAGAGATGGAATCAAACGGCGTTATCCCCCAAAATTATTCATATATGTAAATATCATGCTAAATGAAGACGATAAAGAATTCCTACTTCTAGGGTTACACAGTTTTACGCAAAATCTAGGACCCATCTCAAAATCCTAGGCGCTAGTAGGTGATGTAAAGCGAGCACCACACTGAGAAAGCATAAAGATTAGGCACCACGGTACAAAATTTAGTCGCCCGGGATTTGTGCAACCCTGTCTATAACCATATGACTACCTGTCACAAGTTTCAGCAACCCTGCCTATAACCATTATGACTACCTGTCACAAGTTTCAGCAATCCTGTCTATAACCATATGACTACCTGTCACAAGTTTCAGCAACCCTGTCTATAACCATATGACTACCTGTCACAAGTTTCAGCAACCCTGCCTATAACCATTATGACTACCTGTCACAAGTTTCAGCAACCCTGTCTATAACCATTATGACTACCTGTCACAAGTTTCAGCAATCCTGTCTATAACCATATGACTACCTGTCACAAGTTTCAGCAACCCTGCCTATAACCATTATGACTACCTGTCACAAGTTTCAGCAATCCTGTCTATAACCATATGACTACCTGTCACAAGTTTCAGCAACCCTGTCTATAACCATATGACTACCTGTCACAAGTTTCAGCAACCCTGCCTATAACCATTATGACTACCTGTCACAAGTTTCAGCAACCCTGCCTATAACCATTATGACTACCTGTCACAAGTTTCAGCAATCCTGTCTATAACCATATGACTACCTGTCACAAGTTTCAGCAACCCTGTCTATAACCATATGACTACCTGTCACAAGTTTCAGCAACTCTGCCTATAACCATTATGACTACCTGTCACAAGTTTCAGCAACCCTGCCTATAACCATTATGACTACCTGTCACAAGTTTCAGCAATCCTGTCTATAACCATATGACTACCTGTCACAAGTTTCAGCAACCCTGTCTATAACCATATGACTACCTGTCACAAGTTTCAGCAACCCTGCCTATAACCATTATGACTACCTGTCACAAGTTTCAGCAACCCTGTCTATAACCATTATGACTACCTGTCACAAGTTTCAGCAACCCTGCCTATAACCATTATGACTACCTGTCACAAGTTTCAGCAACCCTGCCTATAACCATTATGACTACCTGTCACAAGTTTCAGCAACCCTGTCTATAACCATATGACTACCTGTCACAAGTTTCAGCAACCCTGTCTATAACCATACGATACGAGGATATGACACCGCGCAAGTAAAAGTGTGTCTCGAATTCTGTATTACTGTGTGCGTGCGTGTGTGTGGTGGGACTTCGCCCTTATATTTTGCAGAAAATACCTCTAAGGAAAACACTTATCTCGACATATTACAAATACTAGAAGCTGAAACACACCAAGGCAACTCGACAGTTCTCCATTCCGTAAATATTTTAGATCAGTTTATTCAATTCAATGTACCAACCAAATGAACATTATTAAATACATATGAATATTAGACATAGCTCCGACGTTTCGGTACAAGTGTACCATCTTCAGGTAGCACAACATGCCAGGTTTAAAACCAATTGCCAGTGATAAGCTATTATGTAAAAAGATCCACAGTTGTGGTAGGCTCCTTTGTTGTTGTTGCCCAGATCTTCCAAATGGTCTCTTTTCTTCAGGTTTCCCCATCAAAATTCTGCATGAACGTTTATTCTCCCCCATACGTGTCCGCCCAATTTATTCTCCTCGATTTGGTCACCCGAATAATATTTGATAAGTATGAATTATGAATCTGTTCATTATCAAGTTGTGTCCACTCTACTAGTACTCTCCCTAGAGCCAAAGAACTTCCTCAGTATCCGACTCTCCAAAGTCCTCAGCCTGTGTCTTTCCCTTAACGTAAGGGACCTAGTCAAACACCCATGCAAAACAGTAGGTAAAATTATAATTGTGTACATTTCAACCTTTATATTCCTAGATATAAAGCTGTAAAACAAAAGACTGCGTAGCCTAAATCAGCGTTTCTCAACCGGTGTGCCACGACACTTAATCCAAGTTTGCTGTAAACGCATAAAAATTTTCTGTGAAGTGTAACGGATATAGAATTTACGATGCCTATATTAAATGCATAGTGAAGCACAAAAATATGAATATATACATATACATACATGTATATATATATATATACCCAAATACGACAGAAAAGTTTGTGTCGTGAGATATTAAAGCATTTTTCCTTGTACCGTCATGTTTAAAATGCTGAGGACACTGGGCTAGCTTGTTGACAAGGGTACATCTACGGTCAATTCTTTGATTCTCAAATTAGAATAAATACAGAACAGAAAGTACATTAAATATCTGTAATAATGACACAGCTGTATATCATTGGAAATGGAACTACATCTAAAAGATTATAAACACTCACAAAGAACAGTTTCACAGTACCAGATGGATGAATTATTTGACGAAGGACTGTTGCATGTTACAGAGTACACCATAGCCGAAGTAAAGTAATCACAAAAAAAAAACTCGGTATATTTAAGATCCTGGACAAAACAGTCGAATATTCAAAGAACTGGTTGCACCTACTGTAAAGAATGAACTGAAGTTAATTGTTAACATATTTTACCAGCAAACACTGACAGCTGGATGAAGATGTGAACCGTACAAAAAGACAGATCAATTCTGAGGTGAAACACACAGCGCGGTCAGTCCAGCAAGACTAATCCTTGCTGGTGATCATTATATGTGAGGTGGGTTACTGCCAGACGACGAACAAGACGCCATAGACAATAATCAATTATGACACCACGATGTGTATTTTAGCGTTCGTCAACGTTTCAACGAAGAAATCATAGCACTGTTTCTTGCGTAAATTATTTCTACTTTGAAGCCAAAGAAACTGTGACGGTGTGAGGCATATTCAGCGTTTCTAGTCACCACAAATTGAATATATATATATATACACACACACACACATATATATGTATATATGTATTGTCCAGATATTTTGTAAGAAAAAATTAAAATAAAACACAATTAATAGCCCTGCGGTATGTTTAATTTTCTCTAAAACTCCCCTCGCCCTTGTTACATATAAATTTTTGGACCTGTGGCCAGCCACTAATGATCACAATAGGTCTGCGCGGAGTAACGTTTAAGTGTCTTCACGTTTCATTTCTGTAAAACCAAACACACACACACAGCCCACAAAGGATGGCCCTGTGCTCAAATACCATACCACGAAAACACAGGGACATGGACGTATAAGCTAAAGCATTTTTAAACTCCACACTAAACGGAAGTGACTACAGGTAGACGCTCAGGCAACTTTACCTCAGAAATTGCCTCCAGAATTGGTCTGGGATAAAACAGACAATTTCCTGTTACCCCAGAAAGCTAAATATTGCCAACCCACAGTCACTTTACTGAGCTATCCTGTTTGCCAGGACGCCCAAATTTCACAGAATTTTCATGGAAACCAGCCCAAACCACGGACTGCAAGGACTATTCCAAGAGGTCAGCAAACATACCTCCTGTCCACAAATATATTTTGTACACACACTATTATTTTACAAGCAGTTATAGTTGTTCCTGTAATGTGATGTAATTTACAACATTTCCAGAGTTCATCGGTTTTGTGGCCATTACATTTTCTGTCAATTAATGAAGCCTAAAAGCACGCAACTATTAGCATGTGGGAAGGGGGGGGGGTGTCAGCGAAACTTTTTTGAATGGTTTCTCATACTCAGACAAGCTGACAACCACTAGCCTAACCCATAACTACGCTACAGTTTAGAGCTACCTGATGCTCTCCAAGATGTCTGTCATACGACAAACCCTCAGCTCACTACAAAGGTATTACTCCAGCACACCTGATCATAAAGCAGGTAACCAGTTACTTATCAGTCAGGGGCTTCATGCATTCCTGTGATCACAGTTGTGTTCTAATTCCTCATTAAGGACACATACATTAAATTGTATCTCGCTATAAATAATTACTCTTAAACAAACTTGGGAAATCCTGCACTACATCATGATTCACAACAGACTGAAGACAATCTGTGCATTCATCATTAAACGACCATCCCCTTAATTTGTTCCATACAAGTCATCATGTTGTGACGTCAATATCAACATGACCAATAATTGACATTAGTCACTCAGTTCATTACATTTTATATTCCATAAATATGTTCTAAATTATTCCATGAAAGCCCTGACTATATAACAAAACTGGCACCTATGATATCTGCTTACAGCAATGATAAGACAGTGTGTCACTACAAGGCAGCAACGCACTGTCTGCACTGCAAGTTACGGCACAACTCAGCAGTGCAAGCTTGCAGTGGCTCCTGTGGAACTTCCAAGTGGAATTTGTTTTACGTCACCCTTCTGAGGCGCCTCCTAGATTTTTGGAAAATTTGTGCACCCCTGGCTTAATTCATAAAGACGTGACGTAGCTGAAACATCACACCTCGCACTCTATATGCATGCGCTAGGAACAGTGCAAGTTAGGTTGAAATCGGTCAATAATGAAGGGCACTTTACTTGGAGACAACAGTACTTTTATCGACTGTATCTCGCCTTCCATTGGAATGACGTAACCAACAAAATGCACACTATAGAAATAGTTTTTATACGCAATACTCTGCTACATGTTTCGGCCGCTCACGCGGCCATCCTCAGGGCGGCAATAAAAAGGATAAAAATAAAATCGTAGATTTACTGCCTTGTTTAGCTCTCAATAAATTCTCTTGTGTGGTGCATTACTGCATTAAACATGTGTATACCATCCACTCAATAATGACACACTGACAGTAACACCTTGTCTTATATAAAATATATTTTTAACCTTTTAAAGCCTAACGGTTACTATGCGAACCATCAGGTTTAACTTTCAACGATACCCCGTTCCGTCCGCAGAGTGCATTTATGTGGTTTGTATTTATCTCAGAACAAAAAGTGACTTTAGCCCTATACAAAATTAATAGATCGGTTTTTGTAACCGAGATGGAGAGTGTTTACTGCGCGGTACGACCTGGGCCTTCAAATAAAACATATTACGTTTAGTCCTTAAATGGTTAAACTATGATTTTATCATCGTTATTTTATATCTTGGATTGGTTCTGTCACTTCAATAATTTGGTCTTTTTATTTTTACCCTTTGTATTGCCTCCCTGAGGATGGCTGCGTGAGCAGTCGAAACATGTAGCAGGGTATTGCATATAAAAACTATTTCAATAGTGTGCATTTTGTTGGTTTTATTATTGTATTATATAGGCCCATATGTGATAGCCTATCTTTATGAATTAATACCACCTAGCTACACATGGGCTAACTTGCAGGGTAGTGTGAAAGCAAATATCTTGCGAGGAAGAACAGACTACTTTCTTACTTTTACACAGGCCAGGGCTGTCGCACAGTGATAAGAGTAAGGAGCGAGGGTGAAATTATCAGTGAAGTGGGTGGGGGTGGGGACTGAAGAGACTCTTGAGGAAAACCTGTTGAAGTGCCACCACAAATCTGACATGAAGGGACTGAACCTGAGCTACAGTACAGCCCTCTCTAGAAACTAAGGCATGAACCTGACCTCTCATACACAGCTTAGTGTATGTGTGCCTACACCAATCACATCCAACCAAGCCTCTTCATGACAACACAACTTCCTTCCAAGTTCTGTCCAAAATGCTGCCACAGTATAAGTAAAAATATCTAGCAGTATTGCGGCAATGACCAGAAATATATACAGCCAGCCAACTCCTGAAAAATAAAAATACCTCAGATGGTGATGTCAGATATGATTGCAGTAGAATACATTTGTGATTAAAAATTTATTTTACCATGCTTCATATCTTTAATTCAAAATTTTTAAAATTTATTTTAACAAATTGTTCTTACAATGAATAGTAATTTAAATCTGATTCATAATCCTAGACAAAAAACACTTCTATTATAGTACAGCTTGACAGTGGCCTGAATGTTACGATCCCTTCTTTCTACAAGGCTACTGGATTCAGATATAAATCACCTGCATCAATAGCACACTTCATCTTGCACCATCAAGTATAAGATTTTGTTTCAAAATCCTCTTTTTTATCCTTTTATTTCTGGAAGATCAAATATCCCTACATCCAAGTCTTCTTATCTTAAACTTGTATGCTAAACCTCTGTACTGTTTCCTGACTACACATATTACTCAAATCTACATGAACTACATGAGTTACAGTAGCACATGTCAATGCATAAAGTTATGACACACTGTTCCACTATCTCAACTCACAATTATATACCTTATGTAACCATCACTTTTCTCTACATCCTGTGTGGATAAAAATAATTAACCTATATATCTAGAAATTATCCAAATTCTTTCTTCAAATTTAGGTTCACTATTTTTTGTCTTCTTTAAGCTATGAGAATTTGAAATGAAAAAGAAAACACAAAACATCATTCTCTCACAAGAATCACAGACAGACAAAATGAAAACACACAACATCCACGCCACAAAATCAGAATTCACAAAAGCAGCAGTTTCTCGGTTCAGTTCTTGAACGCTGTCCCTGATATACTCGTACATTATGATAATCAACAGTGGCAGCCAGAAATGATAATGCAATAAACTCAAAATTACATGAGATAAGTTTCACATTGTTGACACCGTGCATCTTCGTCATATTAAATTAAGTTTCAGACCAACTGATGCACACTAAAACCACTTTTATTGTAGCTTTATTATAATTGTATAATTTGGGGTATAATTTTAACAATTATAATAAAGCTACAATAAAAGTGGTTTTAGGTGTGCATCAGTTGGTCTGAAACTTAATTTACATGAGATAAAGTTTCAAAATAAGCTACTGACTCCCTCTCTTCTCCATCGTGGTATTCCAAATTACTTCTTAAACCTTAACAAACACAAACATTTTGTACACAGTACTACTGTCCTGATACTGTATAGTGTCTTTTGGGTGACATGAGGAATGGAGAGAGGATACGGGGTGTAAGGTAAAATAGAGGGGGTAAGCAAAATTGAGCACAGAAATTGATATTGGCAGGATAGTGACAGTATAGCTATAAATATAGGGGACAGGTTAACCATTAATTAATTACACTTACTCGTGCAGTATCATGCATACATTTTGTATAACATATAAACATAACTGTGCAAACATGACTTCAACATGGTTTGGTAAAAATCAGTTTCCATTGCTGCTACATATCATATGACAGGAAGATGAAGTTTTAAATGAAGTAACCTACTACAGTGCCTGTCCTGATGTTTCACACACAGGACAAGTACAGAATAACTATGTCCCTTTTCATAAATATACGCGTAATCCTGGGAAAGGGGGTGGAGTAAGAATTCTGCAATTAAAATGTTATATTTAAAGCTATTAATTCAAATCAGAAGTCACATACATCTCCTTTCTACTAACGTCAATAACTACCTCCATCTGATGCAATAAGGAAATAATTTGAAAACTGGTATCTTAGGTGCAAGCATAAAGCATGTAAAAATGGTGCTTAAAATTATTCAAAATGTAATATTAATACCAGTTCAGTAGAACAGGGCCTTTATTCTACAAAAGTGGTGAATAAAAGTGACGACCAGGCTCACTACAACTACCGTAAAATCTCAATTCCCTGCTTTCTTTCCAAAGAAGTCACTTTTATTGCTGCCAACTTAATGGTATAGTACTCTAATTTTATTTCCTGCTTCTAACATTCTAAGTATCTGGTCCACTTGATCAATGAACACCAACCAGTTACGCACACACTAAATTAGCATTCAAGGCAGTTCACATATGTACCTGCAATCGGCTCATACAGTTTATACTAATACTGTCACCGTCTCTAACACTGTTGAAGCTGCAAATTGGAAGTGCTTGATGTGTACACAATTAGACAGCCATTCAAAATATCATTTTCGCACTCTTTCAGCCCAACTTTGTAAGAAAACATTTGTAGTAAGCAAGACAGTTCTCTGGTCATCATCCTTCAGTGACCTTTCATATGACTAATGTATGTGTGATCACTCACAAGGTTAGTTTACATTAAGACTATAAAGTGATTCAGTTTAATTAAGTTATAGTACATCATACACGTACAGTGTGGTCCACTCGATGGCCCAACCAAAATGCAAGTGATGTGTAAGTAAAATATTTACGTAATGCACCGAAGTACAGTGCTTACATATGTACCACCAGCCTGTGCTGCAAAACTGCATTTTTGTCCACAGAGTGTATTTATAGATTTTTACATGGTTCTCACAATGAAGAGTGAAACATGAAGCATGAACAAGTTGGTCTTTGTAATTAATATCAAGGCCAGGCAAGAACAAAAGTTGCATTTTTATTCAGTGTTAGTATACCTAATGATGCCTACAACTGCTCAAAAGTTGGAAAGACGGAGGAACAGTGGCCTATCTTACCTGGAGGGACTCCAGAAAACAAGAATTTCCAGAGTAGCCAGTTTCCAGGTCATTCCTGATGTCATAAGCAGTAGTGCTAGCCATAATATTCAGCAACACGACGGTGGTAACATGCTGGCCAATCTGGTCTACTCCACCAGAAAGTAAACGGTACAAAAAAGCTCATTGCACAACCCCTACAAACATCACATGCATTGACAGGGTACTGAATTTCAGTATACCCTGGGAGGACCCAATATCTGACTGGCCAACTTATATGGCCTAGACTCAAGAATGAATAAATTAAAATAAAAAAATAAACACAGCTGTCCAGCCGCCCTAAAATCTGTACTCACAACCGAATTGTTATGAAATATATAACAAAGTGCCACCTTCTGTGTAAAATATAAGCTCCCCCCCCCCAATCTAACAATGTTCATATTCAGTTCTAAATGGTAGTCAGGCATAATACCCAAATATATATGCACACAAGAACTAGACATGTAAAAAATATTTAGGTAATGGTTTATTTGGGATATGTAACATAAAAGTATTAATGCATTAAATCCAATTGCTTTCCCCCTCCACCCCAATTTGCATAAAAATAGCAGATGGATGTACTTACAAGTATAGGCTAGCAGATCTCAAGTAAAAATTTTCTGTGTTCACATTGATATTTAAGAACATTTTAATGCAAATATGTAAAATGCCGACTGCCATGAAGACACTGACATCTGTGCAAAACATCTGCCTTGCTGTCCAGTCACTGGTAGCTACTGCCCACTCTGTTTCACTACCAGAGGGCAGAGCCTTTGTCATCACCAAGCACCTTATGGTCACATTCAAACTTAAATAGACTGTCTGCTACATCCTGTGGGTAGTGCAGTATTACGTCCGAGACAAATCACATCAGTATAAAAATGACGTCTCAGTATGGTGGCCTAGACAAAGGTACAAGAAATCATACTGGAGTTGTGTTACAAAAAATACTGGATGCATTTAGGGTACGCAGAAAGACATGGACTGGATTGATATGGCTCAGGATAGGGACAGGTGGCAGGCTCGTGTGAATGTGGTAATGAACCTTCAGGTTCCATAAAATGCAGGGAATTTCTTGACTAGCTGATGACCTGTTAGCTTGTCAAGAAGGACTCTGCTCCATGGAGTTAGTTTAGTTACAATGACAGAACCCTCACTCCCCATAAAAACTCCGCAACTCCCATTTTTTCCACATTAGAAAAAAATTAAGTTCTTATATTTATGAATTTAATGCAGGTCTTTATTGGAAATTAAAAAAGAATAAAATTGTTAACTTGTGCATATTCACAGCTCTTGAAACGGAAAAGCAGTCAACTCATCTATGTGATGCTGCACAACTAAAGCTACATGTCGCATTGTACTTTGCCACCCAGTGGAGCTGTGAAGCAGAAATGTGCTAGGTGATGCTAAAAGAGCAGAAAATGATTATGTTTGGCACTTACAAGGGACAAGTGCTGGAATTTCTCTTAACCTTCACCAACAGTTGCATTGTGATTTCTGACCAAGCATTATTAGGTCAGGTACAAATGGCTGCTTTTAGAAGATTATGAACATAGTAACACATTCAAGCTTGTACACAGAAATTTCCACCTCTGAAGGCACACGTCCACACTGAAAAAAATACTTAAACCTTGTCTCACCTTCGAAAGTGTTGACCATAAGAAAACAAAGTTGGTACCCAACGCAGGAAAAACACATCTCAATAACTTTTGCATTCAAGAGCACAATAAATTGGCCTAAGGAGGTTTAATACCTGAAGATTCAGTGTTTGGATTCGTGTTACAGATAACAGTCTGCAGGTCAGTATGTCCACTGATAAAATGTGTAAAAGTCAATCTCTCAAACTATATTTATAACACTAATAACTCACAATGCTCATACACACCTATGGAATAGAAAAGAAGTCTCAAAATTCCATGTTAATTTCAGTAAGAATAGGGGAGATCGCACACAATTAGTAGGACAGACTCTTGTTTAAGGAAGAAATGTGTGAAAGAATGCACCCTCCAACCTTCAACCAAGAATCTGTAAAATGTTAGGCAAGATAATGTTCATTTATTCTTGGTTTAACAACACTTTTGAACTGCTTATAATGTTGAACGGTACAAAAATTAACTATAACTCGAAAGAATCCAGAAGGAAGAGCACATTGACTAATGTCACACACACTAGACAAGATATTTTGCAGGAAGAGACACAGAAAACCTTAAAAGCCTGTCAAGACAGCCAGTCTCAGAGACTATCTGAACCCATTTTCCAAAGAATGAAGCACTGAAACTATTCGGTCAACATCATATTTATGTCTAACGTACAGAGCCTTTTAAAATATGAAACTATTCTGCAATTTCCAGTCATAATGGCCATGACACAATATTAAGTTTCTCCTGTGGGTGCAAAGTGACCACATTTATAGGCTGTTCCATGATGAAAGAACTGTAACAGTAATATACACACACAGTAATGTACACACACACAGTAAGTTCTGCTATTATGCGTTTCGTTAACGTGAATCTACTATAATATGGCTGATGAATACATGAACGCTGTTTGTGTAACATACACTTTCGTACATGCATGTTGGCTACAATGCAACTTCAGCAACCAGCAGCAGCTGGATGATGGGCCAAATTTTTTGATTCGACCCTATGCAAATTTCTGTAATACAATATTCCACAAGAACACAACTACCACGTTGCAGCAGAACTTACTGTCCTATGTATACTGCCAGGGCAACTCGATCCTTCAGAATCAACCTGTAACATGCACAGGAAATGAGAAATACACATAAAATTTTAGTAATAATACTTAAAGTGAAGAGACTCCTTGTGAAACCTGCTGTAACTCAGAGGACAATATTTAAAAGGATCTTACAGAAACTGGCTGTAAAGGTGAGGAATAGACTCCACTGCCTGAGGATAGTGTCCATCATTGGTGGCACTTTTTAACACAGTGAAGAAGATTCAGGTTCCATAAGAGGAAGTAATTTCTCAAGTATCTGAGTTAACTGTCACTTTTCAAGGACAAGCCTCCATCATGATTTTCCTTATAACATAGTCATACTTCTAAGTCACTGAAATTTTGAACACAATCATTTCATATTCAACCTTCTGTTGCAGAATGCTGATTGTGTAACAACACAACAAACTCATACTATAAAAAAAGAAGATTAAGAGATGGGCCTTACAATACAATAACCAGTTCTTTCAATTCCAAACGCTGACAAATATCAGAAAACGTTAACAGAGTCACTGATGTTAAGATATGGATATGTGTCTCAACAATTTCAACAGGTATTTCTGATATGAGATTTTTATTTCGTTTTCTGAGACTGAAGATTACAGGAAGTAGCACTCATTAACTTCCACTTTCTACCTTGTTATGCATGACTAGGATTTATCTACACCAGTCCTTGCTTAGTATTAACAGCGAACTGTTGAGAGAGGAGGGACAACATGCAATACTATGTATCAGAGAAGATTAATTATCAAGGTAGAGATGGGGAAAAGACGTCTGCTACCACAGCAACACTATATTATGAAAACCAGTTCAACACAGAAATACTTCTAGCAAAAAACACATTTTCTTTGTTAAAGCTGGTAATATTAAACATTAAAAAATTGTCAGTTATCTGGAGGAAACAAAACATGCTACAGTGGGACTTTACTGTAAATGCAAACTGTGCTGTAATGCTTTAAATATATTCAAGATGTTTAATGGCTCACTAGGCCATGTCCCAGTGGTAGACAGGCCCCAGATATACTTTTGTGATAGCTGCATGGCTCTTCGGATGGTTATGTATGATCCTGCTACAAGAACTCGTTTCTTGTAAGGCTGACTTCACTCAACTGCAGCAGCACGGTCAATGGCGTGTAAGGGGAAGTTAACAATACAAACACAGTTACAGGAAGAATAGATATATGAAAATATTTTTCTGTAGTAGATACCAGGCAATATCCACTGAATATCAAATTATTAAATGGACCCTGGTATCAAATTCATTTGCCTATATTGCAATATCAAAACTTTACTACCTCTTTTTTATTCAAACTATTTCTCCACATTTCAACAAGATTATACGAACCAAAATGACAACTACATTGTGATGCCACCAACCTAACATTCTACCACAAACAACTGCGATTTCACCCTCTTAAGCTGGTAGCAAACAATACAACCAAATTAAAATTACGTAAAAAATATGAAGAGCTTATATATAGATATATACATATTACACAGGAAATAAAATTTTGATATGGCTAAGACATTTAAAATTATCTGGCATACCTAATATCTATGTAACATTTCACTCTGAATAACCTATGTGCTGGGATGTCCAAAATTATTTGAAATAAGTGGGTTGCATTTGGCATATCACATTTTGGCCACCCCAGCTGAAACTCTAAAAGGGCCACTTCATCCCTTGACCTGCCAGTATGTAGTTACGAAATTAAAAATTAACCTTGTGATGCTTCAAATATGCCTTACTGCCCACTAGCTGCCTCTTTATGTCTAATAGCTTATCATGACTCTGCTCTCCTACCATTCTGCATTTTCACATTCACTCCACAATACTGCTACATTCCCACCAGAGAAAATAAAACAGGAAATATCTACTGGAATGATTCCATGCGATATGTAGTTACGATAGTTCTTATTCTTCAAAACAAGCATTCATATTAATACAAATTAGGCTACAATCACTTGTTTAGATGTGAAGCAGAAAGAACATCTTAATTAGAATTTGTATCTTATGCCAAAAAGTAGAAAATAATTCCACACAATTACATGGTACGAATGCTATCAATTTGTCTGTTTCTTCAGCCTGTTATTACATTTAAGAAAAATATAAATTCTTAATCAATAATTCAATATGTATCTATTGTCACTACCACTTACATCTTTAATTTTTGATGGGAACAAACTTACATTTTTTTTTATTACTTGGCACAACCATACAGCATATTACAAGTAGTTATGTACCGGTATGTTGGTTTCATAGCTTCCACACTCAAGCCAACACCATCAGCATGACAAGAAATACAAACACATGAAGGAAATGCAAAATCTTGGAATTTTTCAGTAATTAGATATTACACTGAAATTCCACGTTCTCGCAGCGATGATTATGACTAAAGTCTTCTGGGATGTGAAGCTGTGTGTATTCTCGTAGAAATAAGTAAACAGTTTGGAAGAACATACTGCCACCATCTTCCACCCTGAAGATGGAGGTAGCAAGTTCCACAAAATGTTGGTAAATATCTACCAGATACGCTGTCAAACTGCAAAGAAGGCTATCATAACAGCTATTACACTAATTCAGTTCTACTGCAACAGGAGGGCAATTTTACAACTGGCAATTACCTGTCCATCACAACGAAGTACTGTATACGGACATGAATCTAAAAGTCACACACACTACAATCAACACAAACCCCTTAATGAAACTTGGGAACAGTAACAGACAGTGTCTGTGCCTACAGTGGCCTGCAAGTAATGCTGTTTCCATTCTTGGATATCACGCTGTGTATAGTCCACCGCCAGGGAGACGCGGATGTGCAAGATTTCATGCAAAATGAGTTGCTACTATCCACCCTAGCCAAGCACCCAGGCAACTAAATTTTGTATGGTGGCACCAAATATTTTCAGCATAATTGCAGAAACGTGTTTCACTTCACTTGCACTCGGCAGAAAGCACCAGATAGCAGTGAGGTTTCGCAGATCACCAAAGAATTAGCGGTAATCAGTACGGACCTTGCTTCATGTCATCCTCCTCGTGTCTAGAATTTTGGGGTGGTTCCAAGATTTTTGGAAAATTTGAGGACTGCCATGGTTAGGTACAATGGTAGCAACATTTTGAAAGAATATACTGCCCCCGTGTTCAGAGTGCCATGTCCTGGTGAAATATGCTGTCTCAATCTTCAGCACCCTACATGAGGCAGGTTCCTTCAAAAAGTTGATACCTCTTCCACACTACACAGCATCACACCCCAGAACACCATGACCTAAACATTCACTGCTGTAAGAACCTCAGATCTCATATATAATGCACTCACCTTTCCTTGAGGTTCTACCCATATAGTCAGTGGCTCTGAAAAGTGATAATAATTAGCAGAAGAAACATCTGAGAAAACTGACAAGCTGTCCCCCATTCCACATCAAATACTGAAGCAGAAAATTTAAAATGCCAGTCCCATGCACATTCAAATAATCTGCCTGCCACAAACATAGAAAGCAAGGATGCTACAGTATGGCTAAAATTGGCAAGAAATTCCCTCTAGCTGTTCTATCTAAAGATGGACATGACCCAATTGGTAACAGATGGGACCTAACTTCATCAGACGGGCTTCCAAAAAGTCACCCCCCAAAATTTCTTCCACATTACAGAAGAGACATGTCTTTGAAACATACACATTTGTTCTGTTCCTCATGTATTCCATTTCACCAATGGTGCTGCCACTACAAAGCCTATTTAGCAGACAGCTAAAAAGAATTTTCCTTGCATTCATACATGTGCATGTGTATGTATAACAACATATGCATACATGTACATATCTTTAAATATTTTTGGGTCTCGTCTTATTTTGCTGAACGATCTGAAAACCCACAATGAAACACCAACACACTTTTTATTCATATTCACTACACCAAGTAGACCCAATCATTTGGTTGTGCCAAGCAGGGTGTCACACCACATTTGGTTGTCTTGAAATATATTGGTGGGGGGAAGTCACTCTTCCCTCAGGCAAAGCCTGTCATGTACACGTGAAGAGAGATGGGAGTATATACTGTGTTCATCATTCATTTGGCAACTGAATTTCAAAGGGGAGAAAAATATGTAACGATAGTGTTTCAAAAGTACCATTAGTATAAGTTCTACACATGACGTAAATTTATAAGGACTTGTCTTATTTTTGTCGGGAGTTCCATTTGCATGAATATTAGAATGTTCCAGTTCTATTATGCCATTTCCTTGGAAAACAAAATTGTACATATTACTAGAGTATTGACTCATGTTCTTGTTCCATCTACTTGTAACACAAAAGGATCCTGACTGCAGTCACTTCTGATGTCACAATTATGTCCAATCACTTCACACTCTTCAGTTTCTTTAAAAGCCATCTACAGGAAACAGGGAGGACATTATACCAGTGTTCACTGTAGTTACATCCACTGTGGCCATCAAAAGGATTTCCTTCCATTAAGTATCTTGCTTCAAAATCAGATCAGACTGCCAATATCATCAGTTCATTATACATTGTAAAGAGGAGATATGTCACCATTAATTTTCTACACACTCATGATGTTCCTCCTCCACCCTTCCCAAAATAAAGACAAGAAGACAACACTTTTTTTCAATCATACTAATGCTTTCAATTCTCAACCCTATTTGAAGTTTGACAGAAGTATCCAATCCACCACCAAAAGTTCACCATTCATACACAAAAGTTGCAACTATCAAAAAGTTATGACGTGCCCCTGCAGATTAAAAAAAAGAATGGTAAGAAGGGTTTGGTAAAGGGGTGGCAGAGGGTATGCTAGTTAGTAAGGGTTGGCTCTGCACTATTGCCTTCAGTCCCTACAGCACTCCTGTGCTGCAGGGGAGGAAGAGACAAACAGGATAAAAATGCATTTTCCACATACAGTAAAACCCCAATTTTACCTTTTGTGGGAATGCCTGAAAATGGCAAAAAAATCTGGGAAACACCATTCATATGGGCATTCGACCCAGACCACACAAAAAGTGCTTAACATCATGGAAAACACAAAATGTGGTAACATAAAGTTGGTGTTTTACTGTAGTTCTTATTTTGCTGGGTAAGTGTCAAAGTTTTTACTATCATACAGCTCCGCAGGTTTTAACCCCACGCAAGCAGTATCCAAATATATAGCCTCACACTGTGCCCTGATAACAAGTACATTCCAGTTCAGATCTGCCCATTCATTGGCAGAGTTCACTATATTTGTACCAGCTGTCACCAGCATACAGTCTACTACTAGATACAACAGATGGCAGCTTATCAAATTACTTAAAGGATAAACTTAAACTTTAAAAATACAACCAGCTCACAAAACAATTCACACCTTTGCTATGGCAGTACTATGTTCTCAGTTTGATTCAAAAGGTTCACAGCTGTTGATATCAAGCACACTGAAGTCAAACTTTGCAGATGTATTACACAACTGATATATCCACAGTGTTTTTCAACAACTTCCCCACAAACTTCAGCCATGTTTTGGAAATATTTGAAGTTATGCTATGTCATATGCAGTCAGAATATACAGGTGAACACATGAAATGTAAAATTTCAATGCAACACTGTTCAAGAAGTATGAGGCGCAAAAAAGACAAATTTGGGCACTCTTTATGTTCACGTTTTTGTGACCTACACATACAGGTATTCAGTAAGGACATCGTGAGTACCCCAGCACGTATCACATCCGTATTCAAGTTCAGTCCACACACCTGTAAGCATGGCAGGCGTAACTATGGCCACAGCAGACCATATCCTTTCAGCAAGTGGTGGGCAATGGTGCAATGTCAACAGCACCATTTATGTACCCAAAAAAGAATAAATAAAGTGGTGTTAAAGGCATGGGAATGACGTGCCAGAAAATACAGCTGCCACTATTAATCCACTTCAGTGGAAACTTTCAGTCCAGGAAGTCCCAACTGAATGCAAATACTTAAAGGCATTCACGTCTTCATGGAAGCACGTCACTAGGACCCTCTTCCAAAACTGGATACAGAGCATACACTTAGCTTTCTGCACTTGAGATGCACATGTTAGCACCACTGTTGGCAAGACTTTGTAAAACTCACGCAGTGCAATTTCACAGTTTCATCATACTCCCTACCTGAATGCAGTTATAATTCCTGTGCTTTTCGTTCATGAGCAGTATCACATTTAAATCATCCACATTTCATGTGCACACCCTCTGTTATAAAAATAAGCATTTGTTATCTGCAATAAGATTGCACCATGGCATTCAAGATACGTAACTTGCTAAGTGAATGTATTTTGTAATGCACCGAGGAAACAGATTTGAACGTCAATTTCAGTGACAGCAATAACGGAATCTAAACCAGGGATGAATAAACCCCAGGCACCAGGAAAATGTAGTGACATTTTATACTGTCACCTATTAACACCACACTTCTGGCACCTAGAATTCTGAGGTCACTCTTGGACTTCTGAAAATTTGTGCATCCCTGATCTAAACAAATGTAATTTACTCACCTATCACATGTGAAACAATAGCTAATAATATTCAGTACTGTGGCAGCATCAGTACAGCACTTATTAATGTAGAAGAGAAAAGGTTCATAGCCACATCAATTATCAAATACATTTGCCAATTCCAGTTACAGTATAGACTTATAAGCACCTTAAAAAGACAGAAAATTAACCCTCTGACACCAGCCTCTGTGCCCAGTATGTCGCCTGCCTATGCATCCAGCACTAACCTACGCAGCAGTTCAAACTGCTCTCTGGTGAAGTTTAAAAGTATCATACTGTTGTTTCTTCACACATAAAGACAAATGTCAGCTTTCTGATCAATATAGGAATATATTTTATATCTTACATATTAATGCCATTTGAGGCTACTGAAATCTAAACAATTTTTCAGCAAATATACACAGAACTTGGTTTGCTGCATCCAACATCAGTGTCTTTTCTGCATTTTATCACAAAAAGAATAATTTGCTTATGCAGTGCCTAGTGTTATATTGTCGTCTTTCATTTACTGTCACAAATTCTGTATACAATTAAGTCTGTTGTGAAATGTTCAGTTGCATAATTGAATCTCAAGAGTTCCTCTATTCTCCTGTATCTATGCACTGCTGTCAGCGAGTACTGCAACTATATCAACAACCTTCACACAGGTTGAAAATAGATTCTAAGCTAGTAATTCGTATGTATTGACAAATATCTTTGATTATAACAGCATTCTCCCCTGCATTTACACAAGACATTTGTTTGCCCATGATCGAACGTCTCCACCGAGCTTGCATACTTTAACAGGTAAGGCTTTGCTCTTGGTGTACCAATGCATGTATGCCACTTCAAGCAGCATTTATGCACCTGATTGTTACATACAGCAAGCTCAGGTACAAAGAAAGTTCTCTGCGCCTTGCAGCACTTCTTCTTATTCTTTTTCTTCTTTGGCATATGGTTCTTATAGTTTAACTAGTGCCTCCTTCGGAATGACAGCCCATGCAGATCAGGCTTTTGATTTCGTCCTCCATCTCTTGACACCCACTGATTTCAGATCATTATCAGTAGTCTAGCCACCTTCATTTTGGTCTACCTGCTTGATCCTTGCACTACAGTGTTTGTTATTCCTTCCCATTACACACTTCTCATGGAAGGAAGTAATACGTGCTTGTAGACAAAACAAAAGAGCTGCAGTTTGGTATATGAATGGTCATTCATTCTCGGCTGTAACCCAAGGAATTATGCTGGTAATTACGTTTCACTTTCTGCCTGGAATAACAGCTCAACAGCTGTATATTCAAATGTTTTGTGCTGTTCTCTCTAGGCACTCTTATCTGTGATTTATAAGACCATGGACAGCAATTTTGGCATGTTTATCTCCACAGATATCAAAATTTACTGTATGTAGGGTTGATTTTTACCCCTAGTGTACATGGGACACTGTGCTCAGAGAATTTAACAATTTTAAGTACCTTTTTGTGGGTATGTATGGTGTCCACAGGCAAACTATTGAGCAAGAATGTTTTGGACATCTGAATAATTCAGTTGAGTGTCTAATTAGCAACAGCAGTGAAGATGCAAAAAAGTAACATTAGAAAATGTGAGGAAAAACTTTTACTTTCATACATAATAAATGAGATGTAAGGACGATCATTTTGTGAAGCAGTGACTGACTGTTACTTGTGTCGGTGAAATACTGGGAGGTAGAGACGTCACGCTGTGATACTAGTCTAGTTTACATCTCCTTTACTACATAAAAGTAACTTTTTTTCACAGTTTCTAATTTTATTATCTTTCACATATCTTCAAATTTTAATATATTATTTGTATATATTTATTACAGTTAACAGCCCCTCATAACAACATTAAGATTCTGAAGAAACTGGTGTCTTAAGAATATCATGACAAGTGCCTGGGCTGGAAGTGTTATAATACCATAAAAGCAAAATAAAAGCAAGTTACATCCCTTTTTCATATTAACCTTTATATTTCTCTTCATTTAAACACACAATTCTATGTAATCATTTCAGTTACAGATCTTACCATCTCTAGGCGCCTTCAACAAGATTTCTTTAATTCCAATGCAAATACCAATCAAGGAGGAGCTTAAGACACGAAGCACATTATCATATTATAAGTGCTACATGAAAACACCACATTATTTCAATATATATATAAAACTGCATAGTTTAACTTTTAACTCAGTTTCAGCCGACATATAAGAGAAACCTACATTAATATTTGTAAGATTGAAATCTCAGTCTCCTCTTTAATTAATAGTGTTCTGTACATACATAGCTTGTTTTCTGATGATGGCTTTATGAAAAAGCCAGAACATGTAGCATGTTTTGAATAATAAAAGATATTGTCTGAAAATATAGTTGCGATTGATGGCCCATTCATTTGTTTATTCATACATCACAACGGGATGTCTCACCCTAAGTTTAATTTAACATAAATCTACATTATTTGCTGAATACAGTATCATTTTTTCCTTCCAAATTTTGCATTTGTTCTCATTTAAAGCATTTTTTGTAAAACACTGCAAGTTTGGTGAAAACATTTAACTGTCCTCCATCCGTAGAGTAAGGTTCCTATTAAAAAATGCCCTCCATCATTCAAGAATTAAGTATATTAGTACCTTCCACTTATGACATAAGAAAAAAGACACCTTGACTATAATAAATATCTGCAGTAACATTCAAACCAGTATCAGGTTTCTGCATTTCAAAAACTGAGCAACAGTCAAAAGAATATTTAATCAAAGAAACTGATGCATATGTACTAGCACAATGTCAAAATGAGATATGATGAACAAGGAGAAATCTAAAGGTGACAAAAGAATTCTATCAAAGCAAATGACCATTTTCAAAATCTGTAACTGGCCTACAGCAGTGAAATAAAGAGAAACTGAACTAATTTAATAGGCATACTTACATTTTTGTGATCTCTTAAAACAACACACAACACTACCCTCATAAAACCTCACGTCACTTTTGTATCATCGTGATCCTAATATACAAAACTTGAACCTATTATCCTCTTTCTCAACAAAATTCAATTCGTAAGTCTTGTAGTATGCTTCGTTTCTGCGATACTATGTAGCAAACTTCATCATATCAGCAAACATTATGGTTTCACATAGAATTTCCTTTAATTAATTCAACATGTTGCCATTTTTTTTTGTTATACCTGTAGAAAGTAACTTTACTTCAACTGGCAAAGAAAAGTTGTTAGCTGCCTAACAAAACAACGCCTAAAATTTACCTACTGGTGAGGAATTGTTCACAGCTTCCTCCAAGCTTTATAGTGATCTGTAAGTGCCATTCTACTGGATTTAATGTCAAGCAGCCCGTGCAACTTCAAGACTTCTGTGGCAGCTCCAAGTCTTTGGGGCGTGTTCATGCACAATGCACATCACACAAATTTTCATACTCTACAGATGCAAAGACACAAGAGTTTAGATCAGAATATTCGTAAAATTAATTTGGATAAAACATTAAAAACTGGTCGGGTACAGATTTAGATTATTAACATATTTAAACAACATAAAAATTTACTTGCTACCAATCTCCATTAACCTGCCAGTGGCAAGTAGTCAAATATTTCTGTAGTCCTGGAAACAAGATATAATACATAACACAGGCTCATAACTGAACATGCACGATAGATTACCAGTATATGGAATCCACTCACCCAGCAGAATGAAAGATCAATTTTTGGAAAATGGAAGCCAAATCCTTGCAATGTGGACAAGAGATGGAAAAAATGGAAGTTGGCAGGAAACACAGTGGCACATCCAACAATGTCCAATGGGGAGTTTTTTGTTTGTACTCGTTTGCAATAACAGTAGTAAAAAAACGCACTTCCATTCCACCTTTCTGTGTTAGGTCGACTCACTTAAAAAAAGTTTTCTTTCTTGTTATGTTCTACCATTAAACCAGTAAGAAATGTGAGATTTAACGGATCTTGACATATTTGTTCTGCCGCTCAGGTATTTCCTTCTATAAATTCATTTTCCATGATCTATATGGTTCTCTGGGTGAAGATTATCCCATGAAGAGCTGTTGGGGTTACTGATTTCAGTGATTATTTCTTCTTTCCAGACATGACAACTTGGTGTTAGTGCACCTCAGATGACTCAGGCTTCTGAGAATGGTGATTGGATGGGTCCGGAGTGCTGAGAGGGGTCTACAAACAGAGAGATCACGATACTTATAGCTTCTGTTTTCATGTTTCTGGTCCTAATTATGGTCACCTACAACACTTCTAAGTGTAACATGAATAAAAAACATCAAATCATATTGTTAATAGTTTTTATTAAGTTAAACTAACCCACTGTTTCCACAGAATATATACAAGTATCTTGTTTTGCAAAAAGGACCCAACTTTCAATAAACAATTACTATGCATTAATTCAGTACACAAAAATGGATGACAGATATGGACAAAATAACAACATGGTGGCTATTTCAAATCAATGTTGGAGATCCAAACCCCATGTACAGTCTCTGTACATTTTGTCTGTGTTAAAATATGGTGACAGGTAAGAATTTTTATGACATGTATGAGTGCACAATACTTACTATGCTATGTTGTAATCCAGCAACTGCACCTGCAGCCCCACCTGGTGCAGTTCCAGCACCCCCTCCTCCAGCTGCCACCGAATGTGGTACCTGGTCATGAGGTGTGGTAGAATGGGCTTGCTGAACAGGGAGGGCTCCTGCATAGTAACCTCCATTGATTCCTTCAGGATAGCCTGTAGAACTGAGAAAGTACTCCTTGTTGACGCAGTTGCGAAGACAGTCCGGGATCCTGCCCACAATGGCACGCCGTATCTCACTTGCTGCCATTTCACGAAGCTCTGTGCATGATGCATCAGAATAGAAAGCGGCATGTGGTGTGCACAGCAGGTTTGGAGCATCCTTTAGTGGACCTACATGTAGAGAATCCATTAGCACTTTGATAAGAATTAATGTACTGGTACAACAAGCTTTGGCATGTCCTACCAGATGTAACTGTATTCATATCATGAGCACTTCCTTACTTTGGATCAGATCATGTGAATGTGTTTGGTTTTTATGTATACTTCATGGTCCGGTAATATGTGAGCAATAGATTAACAAGGGAACTCCACTGTCTGAATGCCCTTAAACCTCAAATTTTCATTTGGAGTAGGATGTGCAAAGCAAGAAGTGCTAGAACAAAAACATGAACCACAGGAGTATGAAATTGCATGATAAATCAATAAGGTATGAATGCCAAAAAGAGGCAAAATGTTATAACTGTAATATTAACTATGCTATATTTTAGAACTGTATCTTGGGGGGGGGGCTCATCCACATTGTCGCTAGTACACAAGAACCTACTTAAGACACTACCAACATGTTTGCACCTTCCAGAAACCTTACAGAACACTCATTCCTTGCCCTGGGGTGCAAGGCATGTCAATATTTTTATTTAGAAATTATGCCTTAGATGTATGTAAGCCATGCCCCCACACCTCAGCCTGGCAGCAGTGTACTACCAACAGTACATGAGCCATGCTTACACACCCAAACAGAACACTGCAGCTCCAAACAAGCACCACAGATGAACTCACTTCTGTAATTCTTCAAGTATGTACTGCACCAAACAGCCAACTGAGTACCCCTCTTCTGTGACCCCAGCACATGCACAACAAATATCCAGACACCTGGTGCAGGCCCAATCTCATTTCTGAAATATACTTCGTCTGTGCTATGGCCTTGTGTGAATTAAATTCGTGCACTGGTTACACTCAAGTGCCAAAGCAAAACTCTGCAACATCTCTGGGTACTTGCACTTACACATTTTTTTTTTGTTGCAGTAACATTTGTGGTGGGTAATAACCACAGAAATATGGAAACACCAAAAGCATGTGTTAAAACACAGAATGATTTGACACACCACTTTGAAGTTAAAAGGGGACAAACAAGGAGATGGGCTGGCACATCGCCTGTTTAATATGGCCTTAGAATATGCCATAAGACAGTTATGAGTACATGTAAATTCATCACTCATCTACAAATCAGGTCAAACAGTTGGTTATGCAGATGATAAACATTATAGGAACATCTATACAGACAGTGAAAAGATAAAGAGCTTGAGGAACATACCCTAACAGGACTCACGATTAACACTGTGAAAACAAATGTTATGATCCAATGAAGAAGAGATTTAAGTCGCCAGTAAATGGAAAGATATTGAAGCAGTCGAATGTTTTACTTACCTGGGCAGAATTAACAACAGAAAATGAAGAGGAAGTAGAAATAGGAAAGAGAATTGATGTCAGCAAACAAGGTATATTTTCCCTATTACCCATCATAAAATCACCACTAGCACATAGAAAAGACAAACTTAGAATATACAGAACTCTAATCCAGCCATCACCAAGGTATGGCTGTGAAGCATGGAGAGTGACTCAGTCATCAGAAGAAAGGCTATCAATATCTGAAATAAAAATGTCAAGATGAATCCTTGGACCAACCTATGAAAATGGCTTAGGATGGAGACTAAGTATAATGAAAAGCTCTATGAAATATCAGATGGACCTGACACAGTGAAATATATTAAGTTCCAAAGATTAAAATAGGCCAGTCACATAGTCCAAATGGATGATACTAGAATGCCAAAAAAAAAAGTACTGAATGGAAAATTTCATGGAAGAAGAGCTGCAGGAAGACCACAGCCGCAAAGGGAAGACATCATCACAAGGGACTCCTCGCTGCTGAATATAAGAGGATGGAGGAGACCAGGAGGGAGCAGGGATATCTGAAGGTGAACTACTGAAGAGGCCAGGGCCTGATGAAAGCTGTCACACCACTGAAGAATAATAATAACCACAGAAAAACACCTAAGCGGACTTGCTTTACCACAAAGTATGTGATTACATTTTTTTTCACTTCAATAACTTAAATAACTCATGTATGTAGTTACTGTGCAAACTTCGCAGCTTGGACAGGTTAGACACACTCATTTACGTAGGAAACCCAAATAATGTGTATGTATGCATATTATACTTTAGTATTAGTGCCCAGCAACGCTGTACATAGTTACAGCGGAAACCTGAATTAGTGGTTTCCTTTATATAATCATCTGTGCCCATGAGACTGAATGTTATGTATTGGCATCTCCTGCCATCTGGTGGTGGTCTGTGGAACTCCAACCTTCAGCCTAGTGATGTCACCTGCCATCTAGGCGCAGTCCGTGGAACTCCAACTTGGGAGTGTGAAATTTGGATCAGACTGACTACTTATAGTAAAAGACTTTCATCACTCCTACACATCTAACCACAGGCCAGTTAACTGTTTAAATGCAAGTGATGACACACAATATGCAATCCTTGCCACATTTCTTTCAACAATTTACTGTGAGATCTGCATGTAAGATCCCCCATGTGGGAGATGGAGCCTACACTATGAAAGAACTTTCAATAAAGGAAATCAAAACAACAGAAATGAGAAACACTGGAATGATTCCACACAACCCACAAGGTGTTACTGCGAGTTACACCTGTACGAAAACTGCGCACTCCACAAAATGATATTTATGGCCTTACCACAGTTGAAAGACTGACCTTGAAATACATTGTATGGTTCATTTTCATGCACATCCAGAGCTGCTGCACGGATTCGTCCTTGTTTGAGGGCAGCGGCTAGAGAGTCATCGTCCACAAGGCCGCCTCGTGCTGTGTTCACCAAAAATGCTCCTGTCAATAAAAATCCAATCATTATGGGACAGAAGACTATGCTGCACATAGATCCTTGTTTTCTTGTTGCAAGACACTTTCCTTAAACTTACCAGCCATGTACTACATTTAATGTTACAATGTATGCTCATGGCCCAGCTGTCCATTGTGGCACTTTTAATACAATGGAAACCCTTTAAGCCTACACTGCCTAAGGATCTATCCCAATGTTATGGGTTAGAAACATTTAATATCACAATTTTGCCTATAATTAACATATACTTTGTCCTTTTAATGTTTCCCCTGTTAAAAAGATTTCTCACCTAATAGGCATGAAATTTCACGATGCAGCAACTTTTTAGCAATTCACTGTTCCTCACATCAAAATCATAAACAATTTACCGAAGTTCCCATTCATTCAATCTGTTTCAAACATACAGCAATGAAACAATGCTCTCAGTTCTGAAGGCCAATCTCCAAAGCAATTTCCACATGTTTCACAGTATGAAAGACATGGATTACTTGTGAAATTTTTCCTATATCATACTGATTAATGAGTAAACTGTTCGTGAAGCCTGTCGGAGCTTGTGACCAGTTACTGTTATAACGCTCATAACAGATCATATTAATATACATATCTGTCAACCATTTTTACATTCGTGATATTAGCTAGTATGGGAATTCTGCTGCATTTCAACAAAACTTAAAATCTGACACAACTTCATGGTGCATGAGCAACCTTACGAGGTGAAGAAGTGCAGGTTTAATACAGCATATTGTGACTGCATAGTGGCTTTACTTTCATAACAATTTGAAATTGTTCTGTACATAAAATTTATATACATTTTGCATTCACTTCACACTGCATGTACACGTACAGTGATTAATTACTGAATATTTGATCAGCAAGGATACATTAAAATCCACCACTCTCGATTCAAGAAGAGGTGAATGCTATTCCAACTGTTCCTTGCACCAAATCACAGAACCTGGTATCTGTATGAACTTTAAACACAGTTACATCCATTTGAGACAGCAACCAAACAGTCTGTAACTGAAGGGAAGAGAGCCACAAGGAGTTAAAAACAGCAAAATATGACAAGGCAGAATCAGTACTTAAGGAATTGTTCTTACAAAAACAGGCTCTTCACCTGTCAGTTGTGCTTGTAAAAAATATGCTATCATGTTCAAGAATGAGTCAAAATCACTGAAGAAGGTGAGACTAGCAATACAGAATTGCAAACAACATACTTTGCAGCTTACCCTTTCCAGAAGCTTTCCTGCTTAACAGTCCAGATTTGATGAATGTTTCCAAAAACATTTAAGAGGGTTTCACTATACTAATACCATTACCTGAGTTGATATATGGCTGCCAGTTGTCATATGGACAGATTTAAAACATTCCATTCTCAGACGATTACTAAGGCATCACCCACAAACCTGCATTTCAAGTCAACTTTTCACAAAATTTCAAACCCCGCCATGACTGCATACGACAATGTTGAGTAGTACAAGGGTTGCCCAAAAAGTTGCAACTTTCTATACTTCAGTCAAAATCAACAGAAAATGTCTGCAGGTTTTATTCTGTGGTAAATTTTGAATGTCCTACTTGCTACACCAGCACAGCAGAAAAATAAGTTTTCTGGCACATGTGCTGGGGGGTCGTCAAAATGTCATTGTATGGTGATGTGCGTTTTAAACACTGGGCTGTTACTGAACTCCCTGTGGCAGAGAAGGAATCAGTAACAAACATTCACAATGGTTAGAAAATGTATATGGCCTCAATGCTGTTGATAAAAGCACTGTGTGTGATGTTGGGCTTCATGAAGTGCAGGTTCTGAGAAATGCCAAGCAGAGCTCAGTGACACACATGACTCTGGCCGGCCAACAACACCAGTCACTAAAGCGTTGCTTCATTTGAAACAACTGATGGATTACAACCAAAAGGCTTGCAACTGAGATCTCAGTATCCAAGGGGAGTGTGAATAACATTATTGATGCCTTAGGATATTCAAAAGTGTGCATACATTGGGTTCCATGAAGCCTAACCAACTACCCATCACAAATGTGTGCGGGAAGATGTGTGTTCAGATTTGCTCTCCCATTACAAGGCTGATGGTGAAAGCTTTTTGTCATGGATTGTCACTGGGAATGAAACACTGATCCATCACTTTGAACCGCAGACAAAAAAGACTGTCAATGGAACGGCATCATCCAACTTCTTCTCTGAAGAAAGGTTTAAGGCTATCCCTTCAGCACGAAAAGTCACTGCCACTATTTTTTTAGGGATGCAGAAGGCATAATCTGGGTAGACATATGCCACATGGTCACACCATTAACTCGGATCTGTACATTCAAACTCTTAGAACCTCGCAGAAACATTTCAGGAGAGTTCGACCTCATAAAAATGTTTCTGAAATCCTCCTTCAATACAACAATGCACAACCACACACAAGTTTTGAAAACACATGAAGCAATCACAAAACTCGGACAGTTCTCCCCCACCCACCATACAGCCCAGATGTTGCTCCCTCAGATTTCCACCTCTTTGGAGCCCTCAAAGATGCCATCCATGGGAAAAAGGTCTGAAAGTGATGATGAGGTTATTGAAGTGGCTGCATGCACAAAATTCAACCTGGTACAAGAACGGGATTCATGCTCTTGTTTCTCGCGTGTGCAAGGCTGTTGAAAAAGATGGAGATTATGTGGAAAAATGAGGTGTAATACATCCATCTAGTCATCCTAGGAATATGTTCAATGAATTATACAATAACTACTGCAATAAAAAAAACTGTGTTACAAACCATTTTGGGCAACCTTCATATCATTTACTAACAAAACATATGGTAACAGCACTCAAAACGAACTTCACTAATTAGTACAGCCCAACACTAGACACAGTAAGCTACTTTCAGCAGCAATCTTTTCTTACAACCATTTCACCATGACCCATTCTAGTATTATCCTCCTACATTCTTCCAGATATCTGAAGTGTTTATTGTGCAAGAGGTTTGCCCATTAAAATTCAATATCCATGTCTTTATTCATCCTAAGCTACATGTCCATTCTATCACAACTTCTTGAGTGCACTAGTTAACTGGGATGCTAAGACAGACAGCCAGTCTGATGGACTTTAAGAGTATCATGCATACCATGGCATTATAAACTACCAACAGCCATGTTGCAACTGTTGCAGTTATATTTCCCCTAGCTAATATGCCACAACAGCTGGTAATGCAGATGTGATAAAGGAAGGGTGAGTGATACTCTTGAACAGTCCAATGCTTTCTTCTTAGTATGTTATACAAACAGCAATCCAGATTAACCCTTTCCACAACAGAGATGTACATGTACATCCTTTGACATTTCCTTACTCTAAATCAAAGAAACCTGGCACAGAATGAATTAACAATGTGCAAATTTCAACTGAGAAATGCATTCAGATTGCAAGAATATGGTCCATTCAATCCTGTACAGACACAAACACTTCACATTATATAAGCCGGATGTGAAGGAATGTGGTTACTCAAAACCACTGGGAAGTAGAAGAGCCATACCAGAGTTGTCTAAGATGGAGGTGGTCTCTGACACACTACTATCCACATACAAGTGCACAGTCACAACCAAGACCACTAACTGAACATTCAAAACTACCAAAACCACTAATCCTTGCATCACAAATGCTTAGATTTGAACTGAATTGTATTGACAGTGAACATTTCCAATGAAGCACCCACAATGGTCACGAATAAACATCAGGAAGTTTACATGCCAGGCAACAGGGGCTGCAATCTGCATATAAGTACCCCGACTATAAAAGACAAGTGCTTAGGCCATCTTGACACTGGACCCAGCAGAACATAATATCAAGAAACGCATGTTCCCAAATTTTATATGTGAATGACACCAGCATGACATCCACATGAATAAAGATTTTCTGTTTAAATATTTTATGCGATAAGTAGGCTATACATACCAGCGCATACCGCCGGAAGTGCTTTCGAAGATACAATATCATGTGCATAAACCATCCAGTTATTTAGTTCTTATTTAACAAAAACTAAATTCTGAACCACTGCCAACTGCCAGAGGTACTGTGGTAGATTTAATATCATGTGCATTAAGAGTCCAACCTAACGTTGATTTCTTGTCTAACCCTCTGGCACTGGAGCTTGGCATTTAGATTTGAGTGCACTCTTTATGTAAAATGTAAATATTTTATAAAAAAAAAAACATTATACAATACATGGCACTTTGTGGAGAAGAAATTCAGTAAATATATCTGTTGACTTAATATATGAAATACGTCAAAAACCGAGACTAACTAGATGCACAATCACTATTAAAAACTTTAATAGTAGTATTACATTAAACCCGACATGTTTCGGTCAGGTACCTGATCATCTTCAGGGGTACACTACATTAAAATGCTATGTCCATATGTAAAACACACTTGAAATGTGAGCATATAAAGTCTAATCGTGTATGATGTTTTTATAAAACACAGTTTTAAAGTCACTAAAAACTTTTATAAATGGTTTATAAAGTTTTTAGTGACTTTAAAACTGTGTTTTATAAAAACATCAAACACGACTATACTTTATATGCTCACATTTCAAGTGTGTTTTACATATGGACATAGCATTTTAATGTAGTGTACCCCTGAAGATGGTCAGGTACCTGACCGAAACATGTCGGGTTTAATGTAATACTACTATTAAAGTTTTTAATAGTGATTGTGCATCTAGTTGGTCTTGGTTTTTTATATATACGAGATGCACAGTGAAAACAATATTAAATATATGAAATACGGTCATCGTGTGGTACCAGTACTAGCGTCCTACATATAGGGCGGGCGGAGGCTGAAGGTTAAACAAAGTAGAATTACAAACAGAAAACACAAGGTAATACCTGGCCTCATCTGCTTGATGGTGAACTCATTGATAAGGTGATGGTTATGTTCGTTGAGGGTGCAGTGCAGTGACACACAGTCCGACTGGAACAATAAGTCCTGAGACGAGGGAAACAAAAACATGATAATATACAGAACACAGAAATCAATATAAAATTATACAACACATATATGAGATCTGAGGCCCTCAAGGTGATGAATGTGAAGTTTACACTTGGGATTACTACATTTCTGCTTCCTGTTTATATGGAACTGTTCCATGAACATTGAACTCTTCTAAATACGAGATAATGGGCAGAGACAAGAACACAGTAACCCCAAGTCTAAAACAGCACTATCAGAACCCTTCAGAACTGAATCAAAAATGTAGTTTGACGTGCCCACAACATTTCTGAACCTAAACATAAGTGTTGTGTCTGGTTTAGTGCATGTAGCATGCTTATGTATTTATAAGGTGTGCATAATATTTCAACATCATCCTGGCTCTAGGAGTCTCTCTGTAATGATTATAAAGGTGCAGAATTTCAACAGCTAAGCAATTATCCATGTCTCAAGAACTCTGCTACTTGAAACTGGTTGATGGTTAATTGGTTGGTTAATCAGTCTGTCAAGTCTGGTCAAAAGGTTGGTTAGGCATTAAGATTTGTAAGAGATTTGAGGTTCTCATGGCAGTCACTACAAAGATCAGTCTTCTGGGATGCGACACAGTGGAGCATGGTAGAAATTTAGTTTCTTCAAAACTGTAAACGATTTCCAGACCTATAAGAACAGCTTCGCCACAGCAAAATGCATTGTGAGATTTGCAATTCATGGCAGGAACTATGACAATTACTGTCACCTTCAATTCTTGTACACTAAAGATGGAGGCACCAGGTATCTCTAAGACACTGGTATATTCCTATCAAAATACATGGTGTTACAACCCAGAAGATGTTCAAGATGTTTTGTGAGGAAGTGTCACAAGCTACATGCAGGTATGTTTGTAACCATTTATACAGTGCTCAAAGTGTTTACTAATATTTAAGTCTGGCAATTCTTGAACAGTCTAAAGCACTCATATTAGTTACAGGGTCACTGATGGCAGGAGAATGCAGTCCTGTCATAAAACAGAGTACTTGTACACTGTAACCAGACAAGTTCTGGGTTCAGATTTTGTAGTCAGAAAAAAATACATTGTTACACTATGCTGGAAATGACTGCTGGACCTTGCCAGAAGCAAGTGGGTTTCTGTGTGGAGGAGGGTCATATGCTAGCAAGTTGTAATATATACCTGGGCTTTTAGTTTGTTTCAACTTCAGTACTGCTATTAATTTCTTGAATGTTTCTTACATTCCCATGGCAACATTTACAACACTTTCATTCCAAGAACTACTGCTGCCAGCTTACTTCCCAGCAAAGCTACTTTAAATATAGTGCATTAGCAGTTTGATGTTATTTCACCACAAATAAATGATCCAGCAAATAATTCAAATATATCCAAAGTACCACAAAAGATAGCAATAAGAAAAAAACTGTGCGCTCAATGTCTATTCTATGACAGAAATATGTCTTACGATGGTGTATTACTACCAGTCTTGGTCACATACAAAGCATTAGTAGATTATTGAACTCAATACATAGGAGTGAATGGCATTTACTGATTTTATACCCCAGTCTTTCTTCTTCAACCCATTCACTGACTTTGATAATAATTATTTGTGGATATATTCTTTCACCCAAAATCATTCTGACAAATAGCCTTTATCACTTCAATTTAAGGCAATAATATCTTTCCCAAACCAATTCATCTTCATTAATATAAAGGTTATGAAAGTAATTACACTGCTATGGATATGAAATCAAACACTGCTATTAACTCACCTGCAATGTATAGACTCGAGTCAGACCAAGTGATTTTTCAATTCCATCAGGCAAGTAAGGGTCATAGAAGATAACGTTGAAACCAAATGCCTTGGCTCGAAGAGCCACTGCTGATCCAATGCGACCTAAACAACGAAGAAGTACCCAGTGTCAATACAAATAGTTTGCTAGGGCACTGTTTTTAAGAAAGGAGTATGAAGCACCACCCCCCAAAAAGGGGGCTGCAGAAAGGCTGTATAGGGAAATCTGTGTACAAGATACTATGTACAGTCTGCACAATGATACACTATGTCTCTCTTGCCCAGGTGGCCCTTCAGCTTTAAATAACAGAATAACACTATTACGCACACACAACAGATGGGCTTAAAAATTTTGCCTCAAAAATACATCACCACCATAAGATACCATATTTATTCGAATGCAAGACAAGGTTTTTTCCTTAAATTTTGCGATTAAATATGTGAGGTCATCTTAAATTTGCGTATGAAGTGCTGAACTGGACCGCACCAAACCAACTGCTCTGAACCGGACCATGCACAGCCAAACCAAGACCTGCGTCGAAAAAATGGTCATGAACAGCATGACTAAAGTTAAATGATACAATCTTCCTTTTTGGACTTCGTCCATCGTCTAATTTTTTAAAAGAAGCACGTTTCAGAAGTCAGCTCCGTTTCCATCTACAGGCAAAGAAGCACCTAACCTGGTGGAACCCTTAGATCGAGCTATTCTCAGTCACTGGGCACCATAGAAACAGTAAACTTGTTAAGATACGAACCTGATAACAGATCTAGTCCAAGAGTAACAGGAAAATGGCTATTGAAAATTTAAAAATTAACTACAAGACTCAAAAATAAAACCTGGACCAATACACTAATTAAAAACCACAAAAACAGCCATGAACTCAAGACTAATCAGAACACATACACAACACAAAAATCCAGAACACACACATTTAAATTTCTTCACACCACTAACACCATCTGTGGAGAAAATTGTGAATCTTTATGGGTTCAAGTAAGTTTATAAAACAAGAAATATAAATGTATTATTTAGTCAATGTGGATTGTAATGGCATGGCAGAACATCTCACTAGAAGTGACTGTGAAGGGTTTAAGATGTGATGTATATCACTGCAATGGATGAGACTGACGATGGTATGTTGTGGAATGACAGTGAAGAGGATGGCGATGTTAGGGGTGAGTGTGAGGAAGATGAAGACACTAACTGTGAAAATGGAGACAGTGACACCAATTGGTAAAGGTAGCTATAATCTGACACACTTTCGTGTATTAAGTGTATGAAATTAATAGTAAAATATTTTTTTTCTCTTAGCAGACATTTCTATTTTTGGGGGGTCACCTTAGATTTGGATCCGGAACGTCGCAGGTTCGATTCCTGATGGTGTCACTGGAATTTTTCATTGACATAATCGTTTCGGTCACACTATGGCCCTGGGGTCGACTCAGCCTCTAACAGAAATGAGTACCAGGAATCTTTCCTGGGGGTTAAAGGCGGCCGGTGCGTAGGGCTGACAACCTTACCACCTTCATGTGCCAATTGTCTAAAAACCTGGGAGCCTCAACCTCCTGGAGACCTAAGGGCCTGTAATGGGATTGCTTTACCTTTACCTTAGATTTGGATAAATACATTTTCCCTCAGCAGACGTATTTTATCTGAGGGGCCCTCTTGGATTAGTTGCGTCTTGCATTCGGGTAAATACGGTACACAACAGCTGTGTTACCCTTCCTTCCCAGACAACAGTTTGGGCATTGGAATATACAGAGAGAACCCTAACAATACACTAAAACTACGCTGCCTCAACATTCTGACCCCACAGAATCCTTGTGGTTTTGAAAAACAGTAGCAGAAGACTACAACTGGATACACTCTTCCTCTTGCTCACAGAACCTTTCCGACTGAAAACTACAAACTCAGTCTTACAATTGCGTACAATAAGGCTGTTATTTCCTTAATGTATTGCTCATAATAGTCTTTTGACCTGAATACATTCCTTTCTTATAGTTTGGGTCAATAAATTGTAACTACATGCATAATATATATTTATAATATTCATCTTGTAATACATCCACAAGAATAAGCAATACTGCTTCCATTATTCTTGCATACATGTATTGGAATTAGATACAGAAAACTCACCAAGTCCGACAATTCCAAGGGTATCGCCACGTATTCTGGCACAGCCTTGAGCCGCCTCTCGTACCTGCTCAGGCCCTGTGAATTTCTTGCCTTCCCGGACCATGTTAGCTAGCCAGTACGTACGACGATACAAGTTTAGGATCAGACATAATGTAGTATCTGCTACCTCTTCTACACCATATCCTGGGACATTGCACACAGCAATACCTAGTTCACCTGCAGCCTGTGGAAAATATTCACTGCATTAGCAACATACCTTAAGAGTAATCAGCAAACTTCTCTACAGGAATCTTAAAGAACCTGCTTTATCCTTCACAGTGTATTCCGTACCCCAACCTGCTTCTGGCATACAAGTCCAACACCATTTAATTCTGCAACTGGCATGCCACAACATTTTGAAATCAAACATGTTTCTGCATTTTTCACTGTATTTCATGGACTACAATAATAGCAATGAGATGCCCTTCAGCCTGTTATGCTGTTTCTTTACTAAAGTGTTACTGCATCAATATTTCTCTTTATTTCTTCTTATAAATTATGCCACATGCTGAAGCGTCTCAGAGCAGCCATTTTAAACAATAATATTTTGTATGCTCCAAAGGAAATAGCTTAATATTTTGAATTACAATGCTGTCATTATTCATTAAAATGCTATCACCTAGATTATTCCACTAACTAAAGCACAGTACAAAAAGTCGGATGTCTGAGGTGTAATAAAACATGGCTAATGCACGCATTCATGTACACAAACACACAACTTATACCTCCACAGCTGCGTGCAGTAGTATTGCAATGGTGCATACCCATGTCCAGGTGGCTGAGTCTGGTAATATTTCAGTACCACTACCACAGAGTTAAAATATGGCACTCAGCCCTGTGGTACCAAGACATTTAAAATCCCTCATTCTTGGGTAATTTAATGCAAACCGTTTTCACCTTCTGCTATCTTCTTAATATATTTTGCATTAGAACACCCCCCCCCCCTCCCCAGCAGGTAGTATCAAGTACCTGAAGTATGACTTGATTTATACTTTATTGCATAGATTAAAATGAAATTATTTATTTCACTGTTTCCTTAATTCTGTACCAGAGAAAAGCACAACAAGCATGAACAAACTAAAGCACAACTGCAATCCTGTAATTGAAGCTGATAATGAAAAGCACACTACAGCAACTAACAGTTACTAGTTACATAAAATGTAGATGATAAAAATGTAAACACATAGACAAAATGTTGACACGTTAATGTGGGGAATGCAATTCATTGTTACATGCAGTACTGATTGATAAAATATAATGATTGTTGTTAAATAAACACTGATAAATGTAATACAGTATTTTGACATGGCACATACACAATCGAAGGTCAAATAATAATCTGCTGTAATTTATCTTGTTCCTCTATTAATCTTAAGTACATAAAAGCAAATGATCACTATCTCATTAAATTTAATGCACTGTTCTTTTCAACAAGTGTTGCAAGAACTTGGGTCTGACAGCAGGGAAACAAAAATAAACCTGGCCATTGTAACATTACTGATGTGTGTTGTAAACAACTTCACTACACACATCACAAGACTGTATGTCTGTTACCTTAACATCTATGTTATCAACTCCACTACCGATACGGACAATGATTCTCAGCGTCTTGAATTTCTCAAGATCTTCTTTTGTGAGGATAATTGTGTGCCACATGAGCGCTCCCACAGCCTCATTTAGGACCTGAAACATTATAACGCACATTATACATAAAGTTTTTAACAGTGATCAGAGATGTGTTTAATCAGGGAAGGCACAAACAACACCTGCCAAATCTCATGGACACTCCCTCTCACTGTTATGATCAGGTAACAACCTCACATATCCACAATTTAATTTTTCTGTATAGAGGTTTCTGGACCAGGACTTAATTCAGACCATGTCAGATGTGCAAAATGTCTCAACAGGCCACCAATTTTTTAATTTTCCAAAAAAATATATAAAATAAAATTGGATATAGCAATTCCAGTATGTCCAAATAAACAACTAAGTCAAATGCAGTCCATTGTTCTGAAAATCAAGTTCCAGTCAAACATAACACATTCAAAACAAAAACTGTGCCCGTTGGGGTCTTGTGTATTAAATAAATGCATTTGCAATTATAAAAATCTCCATCTGCTTCATGTCTGCTTGTACCAGAATGTGGATTACTGGAATACATTGCAGCAGCTTCACTCAAATTAAACACTCCAAAATATGCTTCATTTTGTAGGGCAGGTATGTAAGAGCTGGGAAAGATTTGTTGTACCGGTGTTTTTTCAGAACCTGCACACAGTTGTGGCCTTTAGAAGGAACATTTACATGAAGTGTGAATCCTTCAAGCACCAGAGGGAAGTGTAATACTAACACACTGTTTGAATGCATCACCAATTTATATTTTACTGAACAAAAATCCCCACAGCTGCACATACAGTCTAATCACTCTCTGTTACTGCACACTCAAATCCCATTTGGGGCATGGATTAAGACCACTTCTTTTAACATTTCCAGATTATTTTCATTTGCTGGGCTAACCCACACACTGAAATATGGATTGTGACTATCTCCTTTTTCTGCCTGTGTTGTCCTGTGCAGGCGGAGACCTCCCAAAAGGGTATATCCTCCACTGAAAGAGCCCTACTAATTGTCTGTAAGATACACAGTCTCAGAACTATGAATTGGGATAGGAACAACGGCCTAATCCATAAAGTCTGAAAAAGACCGAGTAAATGTCTTGACTGTCAATCAGTACCAAACATTATGTGTATTAATGAAAGAAAAGGAACATTCTTGCAAAATACACATTTAATTTTATGAACAGGACATCATTATTGTAACAATTTTACATATCTACATTTCCACTTGCTTAGTTTAGAAATTTAACTGTGGCCACAATGGGAAGTCTAGTGGTTACACGTCTCCCACAGGTTGACCACAACTCCTTTATAACATACTCTAAGCACTTATCTACAAGCTAACAACACACATCTGAAAATTAAGAACAAAGTCTATCACTGCAATTATCAACTTTCAGAAACTGTGTTACCAATGCTGCTTCAATACTGATCACATTATATCCTCACATACAAGGAAAACAATCCCCGTACGACTATTAGGTGTTTTGCCCTTCATAACTTGTAAGACAGGAATGCACAAATTTTCCAAAATCTAGCATCCATATCGAAATTCTAGGCACCAGGATGGTGATATGAACCAAGTTCCATACTGACGACACACAAATATTAGGTACCATCATTCATTCTGTAGTCTGTCTTACGACAGGTCCGTAGCCTCTTCCAAAGCGAGTTCTCCACAGGGTGCGATCTAGTGCTTCCTCTTTCAATTTCCAGTATCTTTTCTTTTCCTTAAGGTCATCCAGTAGCTGCTTACGTCTTCTTCCTCGTCGTCCCGTCATTTCTATCCTTCCTTCTAACTTTCCTTCAATCACGTGCTTCAGAAGACAGTTTCTACACAAGATGTGACCAATCCAGTTAGCCTTTCTTCTTTTTATTGTATGTAGGATATTCCTCTCCTCCTTGACTCTGTGTAATACTTCTTCATTTCTCACACGATCGGTCCAACTGATCTTCTCCATTCTTCTCCAGCACCACATTTCAAAACTTTCCATATATTTCTGATCTAATTTCCGAAGTGTCAACATTTCAGCACCATACAAAGCTATGCTCCAAATGTAGCACTTTACTAGTTTCTTCCTTAAATTTAATTCCAGTTTGCTGGTGAAAAGATTTTTCTTCTTGTTGAATGCTGTTTTTGCCATGGCAATTCTGGATTTAATTTCACGTGTACACCTTGCATCACTTGTTATCATGCTACCCAAATAATTGAAATATTCCACATTCTCCAATTGTTTTTGATCTATCATAATTTTCATTGGGGATGGTTGCCTTGAGATTTTCATTACTTTAGTTTTTCCCACATTCATTTCCATTCCATAGCGTCTTCCAATTTCATTAGTCTATCAATCATGCCCTGTAGCACCTTTTCTTCCCTAGCCAGTAGCATAAGGTCATCTGCATATTTCACAGTGCGAATTACTTGTCCCTATTTTGAAGTCTCCAAACCTTCAAGAGCTTCCTTGTAAGGTACTCGCTGTATAAGTTGAACAGAATCGGTGACAAGCAGCAACCTTGTCTAACTCCTCTTCCAATCTTCACACTTCTCGTCTCCCCTTGGTCCAGTCTATTTTGTCACTCTGTTCCATGTACAATTTGCTGATCAATCTTCTTTCGCGCCAGTCTATCCCAATTCCTTTTAGGATTTGCATTAATTTGGTCCAGTTGACACGGTCAAATGCCTTCTGCCAGTCTATGAAGCAAGCACACAATTCCTCATCTATGACCAAGGTTCGTTCTGATATTATTCTCAGCATCCCAATTGCATCCCTAGTTCCTTTTCCTCTTCTAAATCCAAACTAGATCTTCTCCAAGTGCATCTTCAATTTTCCTCTCAATCCTTCTTCTAAGTATCCTCGCTACTATCTTTGCTGCATGAGCGATGATGCTGATTGTGCGATGGTCGCTGCATTTTGTAGCTTTGGGCTTCTTCTTTAAGGCAATCATTGTAACTTCAATAAAATCTCTGGGCCATTCTCCAGTTACATACATGCTGTTGATCATCTGTGTCATTAGCCTTAGACCACCTTCTCCCAACAATTTGAGTACATCCCCAGGTATATCATCATCTCCTGTAGCCTTCTTATCCCTCATCTCCTTGATAGCTTTTTCCACTTTACTTTGCAAAATATAAGGGCCTTTCTCGTCTTCATCTACTTCATCTTCAGGTTCGACGTCTAGATGTTCTGGTCGATTAGCTCGATCGTAGAGCTCTGTGATATAATTCTCCCAAATTTGCAATACTCGTCTCTGATTTATTATTATATTGCCTTGAGAGTCTTCGATGCCAATGTTTTGAATCCCATGGTTTTCTTTCCAACCTAGTTCCTTTGTCTTCATGTACATTAAATCATAACGTCCTATTCTTTGAAATTCTATGATCTCGTCGCATATGCTCTCCAGATATTCCTTCTTGGCGTTGTCCGTGGCTCTTTTCAATTCATTCCTCAGTATTCTGTAGTTCTTCCTTCCTTCTTCATTGTTGACATTCTTCCATTTCCTTCGTTCATCCATTTTACTGATCATCTCCTGTGTAATCCATGGCTTTCTTGCTCTCCTCTCGACTTTTCCAACCAAACCACTCATAGTATCTAACACACATTTCTTGATATTGTTCCACTGCACTTCCACATTCCCACTTTCACATTTGATTGCACCAAGCTTTTCTTCTAGTCTATCGTGTACTACCTGTCGTTGAGCATATAGCTTCTCCAAATCCCATCTTGGTTTTTTCTTGTGGAACCTCATGATCTTCTTCAATCTGGTGCAGATCTTTGCAACCAGTAAATTGTGGTCAGAGTCAATATCTGCTCCAGGTAGTGTCTGCACATCCTTCACACTGTTCCTGAATCGCTGTTTCACTAGTACATAGTCCAGCTGATATCGATTCCTATCTCCTGGTGATTTCCACGTGTACAATCTTCTTTTAGGTTTTTTGAACCATGTGTTTGTTATAACAAGTCCATTTCTTTCACAGAAGTCAATAAGCATTTGACCTCTCTGATTCCTCCTTCCCAGTCCATATGTCCAACAGTGTTGTGATGTGCTTTATCTCCAACCACACTGTTCCAATCTCCCATTATAATCGTGTTTGTCGCACCCTTTCCATCCTCTTCAAGAATTTCTTCAATTACATCATACAACTCTTCCACTTTGTCATCTTCATAGTCCGATGTTGGCATGTACACTTGCACTATCAAAATACTTACCGGTTCTGCCTGCAATTTAATAGCAACGATTCTGTCACTATACACACTCTTCTTAACAACACTTTTCACTACGCTTTTATGCACTACTATTGCTACGCCTCTTTCAGCACTGTCACCCCCGGAATAATACACTGTATAATCACCACTTTTTATTTCACCTTGACCCTTCCACCGCACTTCACTAACACCTAGCACAGACACTGCGTTCTTCTGCATCTCTTTCTTCAAATTTTCGAGTTTTCCTCCTTGATTCAAGGTCCTTACGTTCCAAGTGCCTATCTTGCAGCTGTTATGTTCATTCTGTGTCTTCTGCTTTTGTCTGTAGTCATTACCGCGTGGTGTCTCCCTTAGAAACACTCCCCCCGGAGATCCGAATGGGGGAGTAGTTAACCTCCGGTACCACTGTATAAAATTTAGTCGCCATGGTGACATGTCACCCGGGATTAGTGTGCCCCTGTTCTAAGACACAGAATGACAAACCTACAAACAAGGAGCAGACAATGGGGGGGGGGGGGGGGGGGGGGGGGGCATACAACCTCACCAATGACTGCATATAAGTTACTAAATGTGTGATTCATGGTAAACAGTGTAGGTTCCTGGGGCCTGACATTCCCAGCAGTCTAGTGATTACACTGCGTTACCACAAAGAGTTCCTGCTGCACAGAAGTCCTCAAAGTCTAGTGATTGCATCATGTTACCAGTATGAGTTCGTGGTGCACAGTCCCTCAGAGCCTAGTGACTATATCACACCAATATGATTTCCTGGTGCACAGAGTTACTCAGTCTACTAAGAGTTTCCCAGAGTCTTTGATTACATCACCAATATGTGTTTCTGGTGCATAATGCTCCTCAGTCTGTAATGACACCACCTTACCAGCATGATTCCGTGATGCCCCAAGTCCCTCAGTCTAGGGACTACATCACACGAACATGATTTCCTGGTGCACAGAGTTACTCAGTCTACTGAGAGATCCTCAAAATCTATGATAACATCATGATACCGGTATGATTCTCTTGATGTAAAAGGTCCTCAGGTTCTAGTAATTACATCACACTACTAGTATGATTCCATGCTGCACAAAGTTCCTCAGACTCCACTAACTACACCACGTTACCACCACAAGCTCCTGGTGCATGAAGCGCCTCAGAATCCCACTGATTTAAACCATCATGTACCCTGCTGTAAGGACAGAGCCCTTGACAAACTGTTTCTGCAGCCAGGAAATTAACAGTGTTCCCCATTAAAGAATGACAGTACGAATCTTTATGCACTGTTTCCAACAGCAACTTTCACGTTCTTTGCACAAAGTGCATATCATAATTACATAACAGAGCAGTTACGTCCTTCAGTCTTTCAGCATTTCTAAAGTAATCATGATTTGGTATGGGAATCCCAGTATAAAATAAGAGGTTTAAAAATGACTAGTGCACAACAAAATTAAATGCACCCCTCAATATTTGGCGCTGACCCACCCACCAACAGCCACTTGGTAGTTTCATGAGATATTAAATTCCAAATTATGCACAGATACTGTCCACAAAGAATACACAAAATAGTAGTTCCAGTCAAATTAATATACTGCTTAATAATGGCCTATTTATTTTTGATTTTAAAGATCACTTTCACAATTTCACTATCATTTCAAAATGATCAGAAACTGCAACTAAACAAGCATTAAAATGCTGATCCTCTATCTCAGCAGTGTGCTACAACCCTTGAAACAGTCACAGTCATTTGTTCCAAACCATGTCTTCTGCGTCACTGTCTGGATGGAGCTAAATCTGGTCTTGGTTCCAACGTGATGTCGCTTTTGACGAGATACATTTGGAAAATTAGCAACACAAAAACCCTGCAGCAGCCTTTATGTAAAACATGGCCAGTATGGACAGTACACAGTTCTACAGGCTGTACTACTATTACATTAGTGCTCACAGTCTGATGGATATTTTGGAATGCACATTCAGACAAACCAGCTCACATCTTCTGGGGAACAGTTGTCAATATACTAAGAATATTTCTAATTGTTTATGTGTTTCTACTAATGACAATAAATGGTATCAAGTGAATACTATTCTTGCATGCTAATGGCTAGACTAAGTTCACTGTTTCGTCCCTCTCATGCAGACACATTTTATTAAGATTACAGGGTTCTGTGATGTGATGTCATATAGTATGTTGGATATGAACCAATGTTTTGGAGACATTTGCTGGCTCCATGCTGAGGGTAGAAGAATGCATTCTTAATACTGACTGGTAAAGCCTCAAAGCTCAGTACTTTACTGCTTTCACTTTTGACAACTGTAACAATACAGATTATGTGAACTTCCAAAAAATCTTGCACGATAATACACAAATACGTAAACCTCTCCGCACTGGGATACATTCAGCAGAGAAACACATTCTTTGGTTTTACATTTTCACCAGAATTTATAATGTTAGTGTGCAGAATGATATAAATGGTTAGTTTAAATGTCAATGGATGGTAAAACAAGTTTTTTTTTTCATTGATACCACCAATTAAATACAAGAGAAGAAAAATCACTGCAATTAATATCAAAAACATAAGCATCTCAGCACAGAGACAGTTTACCTGAAGTCCTGTGTGTAATAAATATACTACAGACAATGGATAATGTCCAAACAGCAGCAGTATAATGTATCAACCATTACCACAAATAGTTACAGAATCACTTCTGTCACCACATTACACTAACCCACACAGGCACTCATATTAAATTAATAATGTGACACTGTCTACCCACAAATCACCATAAAAATAACACTTCTTATTTCTCACCTTTTCATGTATTTCTGATGTGGACTGTGCGTCACAGAAGGCAACCGTGGCCACATCTTTTAAAATGGGCATCTCTATGGAGCAATCTCGTCCATCAAGTAACGCCACCAATGGTCTTGTCTGCATGGGGCCATTAGCAATGGGGCCACGCAGGTTATCGATGCGAGGACGTTTTGACAACATCTTCCGTTTGTCCATCGGTGCGGTGGTTAAAAAATTTTCAGATAGTTTTCAATGGAGGGAGAAAAATCTCTCTCACTCACACTACAACTTTCCTAACTAAGCCGTTGTGGCAGACTATAATACAAATTTGCATGAAGAAAACCTACAGCACTGTTGATTTGTCTTTCCAACAGAATCTTGGTCTTTGTCGAAGACAGGTCAAGGTTACACTTTCCAGCACACTTTCGGCTTCATCACGAAGTCCTGGCGGAGCCACCTGAAGAAGAAGATGAAAAACTTCTTACACATCAAATTTAAACAAGTCAGAAATCACTATGAAAATGGAGACTGCAATACATCAATATGTGGCACAGACCGAGGTTCTCATGGAGATCACTATGGGCATTACCAAAAACAGTCTTTCTGGGATGTGATCCCGTGTAGTCTCACACAAATGTATTGACTTTCCAGAGAAATGTGGTGGGTAGAACAAGGAATACCAGACTACATGCCATTACATCTCCGAAGGCAGTATCCTTCACAGCTACCACCATGAGAACTTCAATCTGACATAAAGATAATAACTGATGGGGATGTAGTATGATGGAGAGTTACCCATGATTTCACATGCCTGCTGTCTATGTCTTCAGGGTAAAACATAATGAAGCAGGAAACTGGGGTGAAAAGTCTCTCTCTCACCCTCTATCACCCCATCCACCCTGATAAGAGACAACAGCAAGTTCACCAGACTGTTGGCAAATCTCAATCAGGCTACATCACATCACATCCAAGGAAGACAATAATCTTCATAAGGTGCAGTGTATTTTGCAGTACGTGAAGCACATGCCCGTATGTCTTTTAACACTTGCTCAACGCGTTCAAAATGAGGATGAAATAATTACCTTACTGGAAAACAAAATTATTATAACTATACCAGACTGTGATAATTCTGAAACATTTACTTATTTCATAACTGCGTGTTAATGTGAATGTTTGATATAACATGGTTGTTAACAATCAGCCGTGACTGTTGCCAACACCACACATAATGGAGAGTGTTAAAAAAAAAAAAGGTTCAAACATTTATGACCTTAAGGTTCACTGGTGAACATCAACAGTGACAGTGGGTGCACGGTGACTCACTGAACTTATGTAACTGAACTCTTGAACATAAAAAGATCTGTTTAATTTAATACGTATTACGAGTATGAACAGTAAGTACAAAGGTAATAAAACAGGTAATTTACCTTCTACTAACTTATACCTTGTACCCTCTGTGACTGTTAACACTCACAAGCATATGTCCAAAGAGACATAAAAATGTATCAAAATGTTCAGCTTTCACCAACTGAACTGACAAATGTCAACTACCAGCAGTATTTACTGGCATTCAGCAATTCTGAACATTTGAGGCAGTATATGTATTTTGGGCAGACAAACTAATATGAGACTGGATTAATGACACCATTTCAACTGCAGAACCTGAAAGCTGAACACAACAAAAACCAGAGCTGACAAACATTATCTTGAACCTGTTCCACATATTTCCAAATGTCATACAAATCTCCCTAAGCTGATTATAACATCGCAACTTCCGTGGTCTTCCAAGTGGACACGTTCCAAAGAAGTTTCTCCACTAAGATTTTGCATCTATTCCAGTCCAGACACACGCACAATCTAATGTACACTCCTTGATTCTGTTAACCTAATGGTAACTGGTGACCCTCTGAGAAGACGAATTTCCTTATTTAGTACAACAGAATTGAACATATTAACTTTCGGCACTGACTAGTGATCTTGTTCATTCCTGAAAGGGTTTCAAAATATAGCAAAGGCCCAAAATATGCATTTGTTTTCCAGGCCCCTGGGCACGCTTAACTACAAACTTAAAATGTGCTCATCACAATTTTCTTTTTTGGGGGGGGGAAGAGAGAAAGTGAGCTGAATTGGACTGCAAGAGTGCAAGCTGCGTAACAATCACAACTTCCAGGCAAGATACTCCACAATACATAATTTTGTAAGCAAGTCGGGCTCATCTCATTTGCAAACGAAAATTCAAATTCAAACACTTCATACCATCACAATGATTATGGAATACAAACTCTAGGTCAATATCAACCACAATGGCTGCTAACATCCACACATATGTATATAAAAGGCATAAGCTTCCTATCCTCTCTTTACGTATTTTCAGAAAATCACTATATTCGGCAGTAGTTATGAATGGGATTTGAATATAACAGGGAACACTCGCAATTCTGTTATGTACGTGGGTCGTTCAAATTTAAACAAGAATTTAGTTCCCTTTTGAGCACAGATCAACTTGTATGAACGTGCTTGCGCTGACAAGTTGTGACATGTTTAAACTTGCAACTCGCACTAGTTGGATCACTCTCCACCTCAACCATCAGGTGCAATCAAGATGGCAGTGCAAGCAGTACCCAGCAGTGTTGCGCAGCGTATAATTATCAAATTTCTCACGAAGGAAGGTGTCATTCCTTCTGAAATCTTTACCAGGCTTCAAGCACAGTTTGGGGATGAATGTTTGTCACAGCCAAGGGTGTTCAGTTGGGCGAAATCATTTCGAGATGGACAAGACCGTGTTGAAAATGAACCTCACGCTCGGCGACCAAGAACTTCTGTCAATCAAGACAACGTTTTGAAAATTGGTGAACTTATTCGGGCTAATCATCGCATAACTGTTCTTGAACTCTTACAGCAAGTGGGAATTAGTGTAGGGAATGTTGAAGAAAGTCTGCACAACGAGTTGAAAGTCAGAGTGAGCGCAGGGTGGGTCCCACGTTTCCTGTCACCGGAGCACAGGGAAAGACGTTTAGTGGCCGTTACTCAACTTTTGCAACGATACGAGAGAGAAGGAGCAGAATTTTTGGACTCAACTGTGACCTGTGATGAGATCTGGGTCCACTACTTCACTCCTGAATCAAAAAGAGCAAGCAAGCAAGCAGTGCAAACACACCCATTCTCCACCCCCCAAAAAAAGCGAAAGCAATTTTTTCTGCGGGGAAGATCATGGCTACTGTGTTCTGGGATTCCAAGGGTATCATTCACCTGGACTTTCTCACTGGTCAAAAGACCATCAATGCGCAGGACTATTCAACTCTCCTGAATGAAAAAGTGAAGCCAGCAATTCGCTCAGAGCGAAGAAAAAGGCAGAATTCAGTTTTCTTCCTCTAAGACAACGCTCGTCCTCACACTGCAGGTTTAACGATGGCAACTCTACTGAAACTGAAGTGGGATGTCCTGCCTCATCCACCGTACAGTCCAGACTTAGCTCCATCTGATTATCATTTGTTTGGACCAATGAAGGGTGTTTGAGGAGGCAAGAGATTCCGGAATAATGATGAGGTCATTGCAGCTGTGCAAAGTTCGATACACAAGCAACCGAAAACCTTCTTTGAAACTGGAATCAAGTAGCTTCCAGAACGTTGGCACAAGTGTATGGTAGTCAACAGGGACTACATTGAAAAGTAGTGTGTAATACTTTTCCATTTTATTGTGAACAAACTTTTTAGAAATGAATTCTCGTTTAAGTTTGAACGACCTTAGTATGCTGAATAAGAGCAGAAAATTACGCACAGAACACATGACAGCAATCAATGGCACGTTGGACTCATAGGATTAGGATCACAAAATTTGTATAATTGGTACTGAAGTTGATTACATACTTCTTACAAACCTCAAATATCGCACTGATTATAAACTGCCTCATTGGAGTTGCCTATTTTTGCGGAATCTTGTTCTCATTTTCTCATATTTTATAGGCAGCAATTATCCACTGAAGTTTTCCTGGGCTTTATGCTAGTTGCATTAACAATACAACTCCCTTGATAACATAAGTATGTTGTGAATTTACGAACCTAATTGTGCCAGACATGCACCTCGTCAGATTACGGGCGCACAGCACCATATTCAGTTTGTTTATGCCATTCGTTACGGAACAGCAACATTTTTAGCTCATTACAGAACATCCTGTATCAAAGTTATTAATTTTATTCTAGTAATTATCATGTCGAAAATTGCCACCTCATCATCAGACGGCATTAGAGGAACGTCAGGATCAAGATGCAACTGAAGAAAGTGCGTAAAGTCAGCAGCAAATGTTTGCACAACGGCAGTACAAAACAAACCACTGGTTACCATGGCGACTCAAACGTTACGTTTGTGACTGGCTGGAAAGACGTGGAGACTTCACTCCACTTCGACCGAGTCCCGAAGCCCTTTCTCCCCTGAACACACTTTCTGCAACTTTCTTCCGCCCCTCCAAATACAAACTGATGCTCAACACAGATACACATGTACTACCGTTCTAAAAATATCGCTACCGGAACTAAGCCCACCCCGTAAAGGCGTATAGGGGAGTGAAGATACAGTGCCACGCATTCTTACCAAGTGCATCGAAAGCTAGAGAATGGCCAGTATCACGCGCTGGCTGTCTCCCGTGCGGAGAAAACCACCGGTAGCAAATTGACAGGACGATGCGGAGACGACAAAAATTCTTGCCCGTGCCGTGCGATGAACCCCAGCACTCCCAGTCCGCAGCTACTAACCCGAATTACCTCTGCTGCCCATCCGAGGACAATCAGGAATGGACATCAGGGGTTCTCACGGTGGTATGGGTGTACATCATACAAATTAAGAACCAACAAAACACTGCGTACATGGAGACGCCCTTGTCTTTAACCAGTCTGTTACACGTTACAGCTCGGCCATTATCAAGCAGTTTCCGGTAGTAGCATGAGACAGGTTAAAGACAGTTTAGAAATGTCTTCCTATAAACAGTCCATTTTGTTCGTTCTGAATGTCTATGACTGAAGAATTATAATACACGGTAATATACAATGCTATAATATGCACATTAGGGTATTCTGGGATGCGATGTCGTGTAGTTTGTGCTCGAGGAACGCACTGCCTCCATCCTTAGGGGAGAAGACTCTTCTGCCATGAATTTGGTAGTGCATTCCTCCAGAAGTCACATCCTAGAAGACCGCAATCTTCAAAGCAGGAGTCATTCCTCCGAAAAGATGAAACCAAATTACGAAACCATACGGCGCCACACACGCAGAAAACGGCAGTCGTGTTTAGGAGACGTCCGAGTACTTCAGAACCATAAGCCTAACGCCATGAACATTCATACGTGGAGGTATAGCGCCACACTTTCAGGGCATTCGGTACTAGACGGAACTGAATGCTACGTAATGTCCGACCTGCGCAACAAAGAACACTGTTCGGCAGTAATTCCACAGTAAGTCTTGATTGCTTTTAACCACTACTCGTCTACAAACTCAGTCAAAACTCCGCACACAGCGTACAGACTCAGTGCATTTACAACCGCAATGAGTTCCCGGTAGCTCGCAGGTGACTGACACAAAAAAAAACACACACACAGAACATAATGCGAATCTGTTGATTTGTATACAGCCCAGGGAAATTAAAATACAGCCGTTTTTCATCCCCTGTGAGAGAAACTGCCGTCTGAAACTTTAATGTGCGGCTGAAATTCGTTGCCACAGACCTTTACACTACAATATGCATGTAAAATTGGACGCAAAAATAACGCATTATACGCCACGCAAAACGCCAAATTTCAACACCTGAACGTTCCAGCTATCATAAAGGCGGGTCCACACGCCCAGATTTCGCAGTGGATATGATTCTCATCCTCGAAAAGCATTTCTTGTTAAAATATTCATAGTTCGAACCCCAGCTCCATAATCTACTGAGAGTAATCGTCATTTATAAATACAGTAAATAACAGTCTGAATTAAAAGGACGAGGAAAGCAAAAGTGTGAATAGCTTCAGAATTTTCTGCTGCGATAAAAAAAACCAAGATGTGTGATCATAGGGGCACGACCCAGACACGAGGAAGACTAAAAAACTTGTGAGACTGTGGCAGGAAACCCCGAACAAGATAATTCGGGGTGCAATGGAATGTAACATTAACATGCATTTATGATAAAAGGCGTGTGAAAATGAGAGACGGTTTCAACTCCTTTAGGACAGGAGTTTAGGTGAACAGGGTCAGGAATCTAAGCAGCAATTTCTTAAAGAGCTACCATTAACTTCATGAAGAAAATTTAGAATTAGTAACCAGCACAAACGCCGATCCCAGTGGCCGTGCGGTCTAAGGCGTGGGTCTTCGGCCGCTCGCTTACTAGGATCGTGGGTTCGAATCCCACCGGGGGCATGGATGTCTGTCTCTTGTGTGTGTTGTGTGTTGTCAGGTAGAGGTCTCTGCGACGAGCTGGTCCCTCGTCCAGAGGAGTCCTACCGAGTGTGTTGTGTCTCAAGTGTGTGATCGTGAAACCTCGACGAAACGAGGAGACCCAGGCCCATATAAGGCTGTCGCGCCATAAGAAAAAAGAAAAAACCAGCACAAACAGCGTGACAAATGTATTAATTAGATGCAACAGTTTTAATTAATCTGGTAAAGAATCCGCACCTGTGTGACGCAGACATGTGTACGCACTTAAACAGAAGACGTAACCATTCGATATTACAGGAGAATGTTTTTGACACGGATTATAGTTGATGCAAAGTCTTTTGAGGGGAACTAGCTGGAGTGGAGGAAGTCTGAAACTACAAAGTTAAGTACAGTAAAGTTGGTAGCAGAAAAGAGAAGAGCAATGTGGAAGCGGAATGGCAGAGGGGAAGGGAGCATAGAAGGGAAGTTGAAACTAAAAGTTTGTGTTGCCAAAGTTTAAAGGAGGGTGAAAAAAAAAACTGCTCTAACTCTAAAACTCCCAAAATGAAATGTTGCTTAGTACCACTTCGACGTCTAAACTACCCTTACCCCTAATTCACACAACTGCAGATAAAACTTTCTTTACCTCTTCGGAAAATATTAAATAACAATGTAGCGCCTCTTCTCTATCAAATCACAACAATACGCCCGGCTATGCTGGCATGTTGGACACACTACAAAACAAGAATATTTCTAAACCCCTTCCATGTAGAGGTCATTACAATACAGATCGGTACCTCACAGCACCACACCAGTCATCTACAATAAAGGTAAAGGTAAAGATACACATCTTACTAAGCCCATGCTATGCAGACGTGTGGGTGAACTTCAGGCGACGCTCCACACATTACTCTTCTCGACACTCACTAGGTGGAGGTGAGTGATCAGCTCCATGCTTCGGCTGCTTATCCCTGCGACGAGTTCTGTGCACCCATCGCACAGTGGGCTCGGCGAGGCCCCCGCCAGAACCAAAACCCAGTCGTACCCTATCCCGTAGCCAGTGGTCTGAATATTTTAGGAACGAGCAGCTAGAAGCAAGTGACAGATAACTGGTTGCAGCAGTGGGGTGAAACTAAACCCCTTGGCACTGCAGTTTCAGTTGGACCTATTATACCAGCGTCTGATGACACGAGTATGGAGCACTAGTGGAATGATAAAGTGCTGGGGAAAACCGAAGTGTCATTCTGTGCATCACAAATTCCAAATGGGCTACCCTGTGATGAATCGTGGTTCGATTTCCCCCAGGGGCGATTATCTCCGTCCAGATTGGTTCAGTAACCCACTCATCCTCCTAGTCAATGGCCACCGAGGAATTTTTTCCACGGGGGTAAAGCTGCCAAGGACTCCAACTAGTGCCGAGATTAAGAATGCGTAGTTATAATCCACTCCTCAATATTCCTTCATTGTGTACATATGTCTAATTTACCTACTCTGGGAGTGAACCCGGACCTTCGCGGTGACAAGCCGGCGGCTAACCGCCCCCACTACAGCACGGTCAAGTGACAGAAATTACATTTTAAAACACCTGAAGGAAAAGCAGGTTTTTGGAACAAACGTAACACCATGTGAAGAACAGCAACAACAAGCGGTAAAACATGGAACCATCGATATGAACCGACATGGTAAAACAGAGCTGCAAGAAAAAAAAAAAGCTCTATGCCATTGAAACGCGTTCTGAAATACTGATAAATCTGCAGTAACACGACACATTTGTAGTCAAAACGTACTGCAAACAGAATGACGGGCACTTCGACCTCGCAAGAACACATTAAACACTTCCTACAGCTGATATGGGTTGTCACAGTGTCTCAACCCAGAACATCAACATGAAACTTTACCGCAATGAAAACCTCAAAACTCAGACACGGAATGTACCAAGTTTCGTGTGCACGTATTACACCGCTCCTGAAATGGCTCATATAAACAAAATGCCTATATCAACAAACAAAAGCTGGAAGGCCGTATTGGATCTGGAGTACACAAAACTATCTACAGCAGCCCGTGCGATTTTTGGCGCGTTCGCAGTCGTCAAAAGCACGATTAGCTTTGTTATGTCCGTCTGTCCGTCCGCATGTATCAACAGGGATCCGACTGGACGGATTTCAGTGAAATTTTACATGCAGACTTTCGAGAAATCCAAATATGGTTACAATCGACCCAAATATCAGGCAATTTACATGCAGGCCTAAAAGTGTTTCACGTTGTTGGCACCGACATTACGTAGCGCAACGATAAATATAACGCACTGTTGAATTTCCATCGCCACGCTGTCAATACTAATCTACAACCAACAAATGCACAATCTTTGTATTAACACAGTCATATTACATTAAAACACTGAAGACTCCTACATGTTTCGATCAGGGAGTACGTCCATCAACTGATCTTGAATAAAACATCAACCAACTAATTAATAAGTTATTTCATTCATTCTGTACTCTGTCTTACGACAGGTCCGTAGTCTCTAACAAAGCGAGTTCTCCACATAGTGCGAGCTAGTGCTTCCTCTTTCAATTTCCAGTATATTCCCTTCTCCTTAAGATCATCCAGTAGCTGCTTACGCCTTCTTCCTCGTCTTCCCGTCATTTATGTATTTCCTTCTAACTTTCCTTCAATCACGTGTTTTAGAAGACAGTTCCTACGCAAGATGTGACCAATCCAGTTGGCCTTTCTTCTCTTTATGGTATGTAGAATATTCCTCTCCTCCTTGACTCTGTGCAATACTGTGTAATTAAGTTATTAAATCCTGATATTTTGGTGGGGAGACCTGAGGGAAGGAGAACATTTGGAAGACCCAAGCGTAGATAAGAGGATAATATTAAAAGGCTTCTTCAAGAAATGGGATGGGTCGGCATGGGCTGGATTGATCTGGCTCAGGATTGGGGCAGGTGGCGGGCTCTTCGGGTTCCATAAAATGCGGGGAATTTCTTGACTAGCTGAGGACCTGTTAGTCTCAACAAGGACTCTGCTGCATGTAGTTAGTTCCTCATATCTTGCGTATCATGTAGAGGAACTGATAATTTGTAGGTTGCTCCGTGTGGAACGGATCTACATAAAAGAATACGGAACTTTGATACACAGTGTTTCGGGGCAGCTTGTACGCACGACGGAAGCTGGCAAAGTCAAAAATTGTGCAAATTGTTATAGATTATTCATTATCAATGCACAAAACAAATAACATAAAATTCATTACACTGTTTAAGAGCGACAGATGCACGTCAACAATGCGAAGGGAAAGCACTACTGATTTCCACAGCAACAATGGTTAGGCAAACGTGCCACAACGTTACGTGTCACGTCCAAAGCACATCGGTTTCTTTCAACTAAGCACGCCGGGAAACGCCATCTGGGATAACAATGTGTTTAATCCTAGGTTCCAACACCTTAAGCAAATGTTGCTGATACAACTTTTACAGCACACAGTCGCGGTCCATGAAGTTATGCACCGCAACATTCTGAATTAAAATAAGTTTCTACACGTTCATCAACACTTCAGAAAGTTTAACATCTGGGAAATTTAATTGGGCCTTCTTATCGGCCTGTCCTCTCTGTCGTAGTTACGGTGTTGCTGCCTAAAGTTTTCATGTTCCTCTCTCTACATAATTTACACTCGTGTACTGCACTCCTTCAGAACAGCCTTGTGTGTGTATGTGTGTGTGTGTATGTGTGTGGTGTGTGTGTGTGTGTGTGTGTGTGTGTGTGTGTGGTGAAAGGCCCCGCAGCAGACGCTACGGACGCATAATTGTGCAACCCTGTGATGAAGATGATTATTTTTTCGTTTTTCCGAGTAATGGAGCACCGGTGGAATGAAACTGGCAGGGGAAAACCGAAGTAATCGGGGAAAAACCTGTCCCAGTGCCACTTTATCCACCACAAATCCCACATGGACTGATCCGGGATCGAACCCGGGCCTCCGCGGTGATATGCCGGCGACTAACCGTCTGAGCCACAGAACAGCCCTTACTGTTTGTCTTTAACCAGTTAAATAAACAATGCCTTATCTGCCATTCTCTAATATGCCGCTAATTTGTTCAATACTATATCAACTGTAATCCATAATACAAACGTAGCATAAATACAAATTTTATATAGCCGCATAAAAACTATAGATCCAAAGTATGCGTTCTAACGATAAAAGACACTGACGTTACCAGTTTACATTACAGATGGCTCTATATACAGAGAACACGAACGAAAATGCGGAAGAGCTCTCAAAATTGTGTTTTGTCGAAAGCAGTAATTTACAACTTGCGTTATCTGTACTTCAATTCAAGCATAATTAACTTTCAAGAATAACAGGCCTAGTACCGCAGTCTAACATGCACACACATACTAAGGCACACCTACCTACACACATGGTTTGGGGAGCCGTTACGATACTGAACCGCATTTCGGTGCGTCACTGCGTGGGAAAAGCTGCGCAACCCGACGATAAACTACAGATAAGCCGTCAAACGTGAAGAAAAACAATGCCCAAACAGGTGAACAAACAGGTCAACATTTCAACCGTCAGATAAAAAGTTCCCCTCCTACGTGCCTCAACGCCTTATTAGAATACACAGAACTTATATGAAAACCAGCGTCATTTCCCAGGAGACCGTAATCTTAAGCTTTCGTTGAACACAGGCGAAATGCAGAGTAGAAGTATCGTACAGTTCCACACACATAACCCAAATCACGAACTCATGATTCCTCTTTCCATGTCCTATTCTTTTTTATTTATTCCTTTCTTCCTTATTTAATTAACCCATTAAGTATCCCGCACGTGAGTCGACAGTCAGCCTTATTTCTTACCCATCGGTGACAAAAACGTCGTACGAAAAAAAAAAATCATATGAGAAAATTAATATTACAAGCGTACTACCTTCTGTTCAAATCTCGCTTTCCTTTGTAACTATTTAACTATGTAACAGTCTTCGTTTTATAAGAAATTAATATTACACAGATTTTTCACGGAATGATTCACGATTTAATGTCAACTTCTTAATCACATTCCTGAGGCAATTCCGAGACAGAAATGCCACACAAACAGATATATGAATCTGATGTGGATCTCACTCAACTTCCACACATACATTTTGGATAGTAAAATTACCTCTACGACTAATTACCACGCCACAAACGCATACAGTGCACGAAAATCTTCGTTCATTTTCTGGGCGCAGACACTGGACTAAAGTGACTGGTCAGCTTCACACTACGGCGGATTTACCCCGAGCAAACACCCCATGGCAACCGTTGGTTAGGCGGCTGACGGACGTCTGAGCCGATCTGGGCACAATGGTGGCGAACAGGAACTTCAATGCACCTGCAGGGAATCGATTCACAGCCGTCTTGTCCGTAAGCAGTCACATTACTGACAGCAATACCAGCCGCAGATACAGCAAATGCGTGTACTGGGACATTCGAAATACGAATTACCATCATTGTTTGTGATTACTTTTAGTCTGACAATTACTATACTATTGTGTGTCCTTGCGCTTAAGGAAGACGCCATGACAACAGAAGACTGCAGCTATAGCTTCACTTCTGCACTAAAGTAGTCGAGTTTCACGCGCCGACTGCTTTACCCCTGGATAAACCCCCAGTATCCAACGGCTGGGAGGATGAGTGGGCCTCAGCCTGCCTAAATGCAATGGTGGAACATACAAATTTCTGCTCCTGCCGGGCATATAAAAACAATAATCTTCCCACTCTCCAGCCAGTAGCCACGTCGCCACGTCGCCACGTCGCCACACCAAGTTATTCGGCACACGTAACTATGAGAAAGTAAAACAGATCAGGGCCGTAATATCAGTACACACGAACATCGCCGCGGGTCGTAATTCGTCCACCCCTGCCATATGAGAATGCAGGGACAGCAATAACACAGAAGACAATTTCCGCGCATGTGTCACGTCTCTCTAACAAGCACCCTCCGCTGCTCACACTCCGACGTTAATGTGACGCACACACACACACAGTACGTGCACGTCTCTCCGTTCTTAACGCTCGTACGTGACAATGTTTTTGTTACGTGTCGTAAAATGGAATAACCACGAGGCAGCGTTCGTAGCCTATTTTGAAGTACTGCCCAGTTGCCTTGAACGCTTAGGCCTATTCTCGGGTTTCTCAAACACGCTATATCAACTGCACAGGATATCTGGGGCGTTCCGAGTTTGGTTCGTGGCCAGTTCGCAGACTATCCTCAGATTCCTCGTGGGTTTCCTCACCCAACTCAAATGGTAACATCAGTGTTACATTAACTCTTTGAAAATAATACATACAAAATTTCTACCTCACCGAAAACAAAGCATATCCATTACAAAGACCAACCGCTTAATGCTTACTTAGTCAAACGAAACCCATACAGAGGATGTGTTTTTTGACGTTAGAGTAGATGGTACATATGGTAACCACAGTCCTTTCAGCAGTATTTCCAACTGATCACTCACAATAATCTAATAGATACATAACATACGCAGTAGATGAAGTGTCGTTATACAATCCGATTACCACACCACCTGCATTGGTTATTTAGCGTCGAATAAGATACACAGATAAGTACAAGGTATGAACAAGAAATGTATTCTTCTACCTTCCACATGGAAGCAGACGCTTTCTCCGAAACGTCAGTACCATCTCCGAAACTACACGGCGGCACATTCATAACGACTGTACCTTACCTGAGGACGGAACTGTTATGACTCCAGAAAGAAGGAGAATATGCATATATCCTGACATTCGACTGTACCGCCTGAAAAATGTCAGTAGAGAGAAACGAGATTCGAAATTCTACAATAGGGACAGGAAAACTTACGTAACACATAACAACCTTCGGGCGGTCTACTATCAGGCAAAAATCGGTACTCCGATTGCTGGTGACATGTAAAACAAGTTTTGGTGCAGACAGTGTGGCTGCAAAGTTTCCTCGTCTTTCATTACTGTGTTTAAGCCCAAGCAAGTCTGACAAAAACCCCCACTACTATACCTTAACCCAACTTTTTATTACAGATATAAACTTACTTCACTGCCACCACACCAGTTTGCCAGCGTCTCCAAGTTTAACAGCCATTACTTAAAGTTTGATGGAAAGCCAATTGGATGCTACTCTGGCACCCAACTTTGTTTAAAGTTAAGTAATATTGCTAAAAGACAATGGATCACGTTCCTGCACTGGAAACTGGCGTGCTTAAATACAAAATCGGGGAGCCGGGCTAGTTCAGTTTGTATAGTAACTGGGCTAAGGGCTGGGCGATCGGGGTTCATTTCCTGTCAGGGCCCAAGATTCTTCTCTTCTCCGCAGGGACCAGACCAGCCTTGGGTGCCACCCCAGCCACCCAAATGGAGACTGGGTGGGCCCCACAGCCAGTCCAGGCACAGTGGAGAAAAAAGAAAGTCGCAGAGTCTGGAGACAAAAAATGCAAAGCTCGCTAAAGGAGTTCGGTCGCTCGACTACAAACGAGACCGCGCGATCAAACGCGCGTACGGTTTTGAGTCTCTGATTCGAAACCCGCTCCAAGCACTTTTGTATTATGTTGTACAGTCCTGTGTACGTACCAACCTTGCAACGGTCCAACACCCCCCCCCCCCCACAAAGGGGTCCTACAAAAGATCTAGGATCAATTTCTACGTTAATTCTGAATCCGATAGCGCAAAGGCCTCATCCACGAAAGGAGATGAAGAATGACTATGAAAGGAGATGAAGAATTACTACGAAAGGAGATGAAGACTTACTACGAAAGGAGATGGAAGACTTACTACGAAAGGAGATGAAGAAATACTACGGAAGGAGATGAAGACTTACTACGAAAGGAGATGAAGAATTACTACGAAAGTAGATGAATTACTGCGAAAGGAGATGAAGAAATACTACGGAAGGAGATGAAGACTTACTACGAAAGGAGATGAAGAATTACTACGAAAGTAGATGAATTACTACGAAAGGAGATGAAGAATTACTACAAAAGAAGATGAATTACTACGAAAGTAGATGAATTACTGCGAAAGGAGATGAAGAGTTTCTACGAAAGGAGATGAAGAATTAATACGAAATTCTCTCTGTCCCGGTCCTAGGCGTTTAAATCATGTTTCAACCATCTGGTTCTGAATGTCGTTCGCGTCTGTCTGGTTGGCGCTGAAATACTCTTGCTATTTACTTTTATATTCAACAGTTCCTGTATCTATGAACCAAACGTTTGACTTCTTTCATAACCAACCGCTACCAATTGTATCTCTGCTGTTTCGTTTCGTCAACATCGAAATTCGCAGATATGCGGCAGTCAGGGAATCGTCATTAACCCATAAAAAACCTAGTGGTTACTTTATATACCAACAGGCTTAACAGTAAAAAATTCTACGAGTGCATTTATGTTTTAAGGTTCTCAGAACAAAAAGTAAGTATTCCTGTAAACAGTATTCACCCATCTGTTTTTATAACGAGATGGAATGTTTACTGCGTGGTACGAACTGAATCTGTAAATGCAATATTCAGGTTCATCTCTGTTTTTAAGTTGTTAAACCAAGTCTAGTTATTTTTAAGGGAGAGACAGTTATCTTATTTACCGACGCTGACGATGCCTCAATTATACACCTCGGTGGCAGATGAATGAAAAGAGTATGGAACACTGACGACAATGGCACTGACAGGGGAAAACCGAAGTACTCGATTGAAAACCTGTCCACTGGCCCTGCGTCCAAAACAAATCTCACATGGACTGACCTGGGATCGAACCAAAATCAACAGGAACACCACCTTAATGCTACAGAGATACTGTAAGCACTAAATGTACCCTATGCGAGTGACGTATTGTAATACGCAAATGATACATTACGCTTTCCGTGATGTGACGCCGTCTAACCTTGTAGATAGGTACCAGCGTTTCGGAACAACCTCCTCGTGCATATCTACCAGTTTATACAACGCCACATTCCAAAACACCGAATTTTAACATGTGCTGAGGTGAGAACGCCGCTCAAGCAATACCTAAGCGTCTACTAAGGACCAGAACACCCCACTGTCTAACGTGACAACTGCCCGTCACTAAGGCAACAAAAACAACTAACACTTAATATACCAGGGGTGCACAAAATTTCCAAAAATCTACAAGCCACCTCAAAAACTCTAGATACCAGAATGGTGGCATGAAGCAAGTTGCACACTCAGGACCCACAAATATTAGGAACCACCGTACAAAATTTAGTCGCCACGGCGACCTGGCCCCGGGACTTGTGCACCCCTGTAATACATCACTACATGGAACCGATCATGTCCAATTATACTCTCATAATATACATAATTTATCCGTATTAAATAAAGTATGAGACAACCTGATGTCACAGTGCTTTCGTCATTCAAATGAAGAAAGGGCGTTAGATTTGAAATGACATCTGTCACTTGTTAAGTTATTTTGTAACATTTCACTGTTTCCGCAACATGCGGCCCTAAACCTTGTTAGTCCATTTGCATTTCCTTCTCAGAAATTTTACATTAACTTGCGTTTTAAGCAGTCTATTACAGTGGGAACTGGGGTCTTCTTAGATGTGGAGCCGTGCAGTACCAAACTACACGGTATCACATCTCAAAAATTGTCATTTCATTGAACGTACTTCCAGAATTCATACGGCGGTGGGAAATTCAAACTTCAGCAGGCACCACTTTCCACCGTAAAACCTGTGTGCTTCCTGAATTCCCCAGGCGCACCAGTAAAAGATCCGACCGGGGACGGGTATAACTTCCACATTAACAGGAGAAAGAAACGTTACGGGGTTTATACTCCTCAGAACACAACAAAATTAAGACACGCTTCGTTATTTCATGATTATTAGATGATTATTTATATTTCTTCCTTGTTACATACAGATATCGTTATTTCGTGGACGTTGGTATTAAACTGTCAAACACTGCCATGATGGTTACTGAGTTGGTAGCGGAAGACCTAGCTGAACCCACAGAACTTTTCTTCTGCAAGGTTTTGCCTACCCAAAGTACAAACATAGCCCTCAAAGACGCTTTAGACAAAGCCTGGATTCGTTCCACTGGACATCCTATATGGCTACAAACAGCAGGAGCTCAACAGCCACTGGGCGGCGGGAAGTCGATTCCAGTCTCCTGGTCGAGATAATCTACTGGTACATACTCTGTGCGTGTCACAAGCACTCCTCCCAGGCATGGGGCATTTTGAGGCTCCGAAGGATTTCCCTTAAAGTTCCAATAACTGCCTAGTGGCTAAGTTTATAACAGGCGTATGATATTGGACGGTTCGAACACAGACCGTGGGTTCAAATCCCGCTGTGGATATGTAGGCATTTCGGTTACTTCTGTTTTGTTTTCCTGTGTAAATAAACTAATTGGGATGTCACAGAATGAGATGGGTAGCGGGTAGAACAACTAGTATTTTGTAGTTCGGTGAACAGGTACCAACGTTTCGGAGGAACCTACATCTACTATGAAGATGGAGGCAGTAGGCTTCCCTAAGGAGATGGTACCTATCTCCCAAAGCCTCACGGCCGTAGTAACCTCTGGTCTCACTTTCACGTCGTAACACACGTTATCAGAAACTAAACTTCTGCAGCTATTTATAGCGGAACATTACATCTGGTGGGAAGAAATGTCTCTACTTAATTCAAGAAACTAAATGCTGGTAATCGCTCTGTTCGGTGTGGAGGAAAACCATCACATAAAATCATGAAACTGAGTAATGACGGTATAACCGCAGAATACTTGGGACATCCTCTAACTTGTAACGCACAGTTCATGGAGTGCCGGACAGACCCATAACAAACAAACAAACAAAAAAAGATGCAACCGTAAAAACCAACAACTACGGAAACTGAAGACGTAACGACAATATACCAAGAGGGACGTGTTCCAATAATTGCGCCCTGTTTCTGATGCCGCTTTATACCAGGTGTTATTTGAGTCATCTCTATCTCCTTCTCTCGGGCGGCTGCTGCTACTGCCGCTCAATGTATTGATTGTGTTGTATGAAGGGGTAAAGCTGCCATGCTAGACTAGGCGAGGCTAGGCCAGGCCAGGGCGAGCTCCCTACAAACAATGCAAATTGCTCAAGACCGTCGATCGTTCGGGATACACTCAATACTATAGGATCTGAGGTTCTCGGGGCGGAACTACGAACATCACAGTCTTCTGACATACGACCATGTGAGGTCTGGCACCAACGTTTCTAAGGAACCCGCTGCCTCCATCATCAAGGCCGATGAGCGAGGAAAGAAAAATCACAGGAGCCAGCAATATTCACAAGAAACGAACAGAATTAACACAAACGCGTTCTTCGCTATTCCAAACATCACTGCCTACAACAGAAACTTTGTCCATCCGAAACGTCGGTACATTTCCACCACACACAACGCGTAGTGTCACAACACGGCGATCGTCAAAACTCGACGTTGCTTACAATATTTCAGTACTTACACCGCTCAAGTATCAATATTCACATGCGATTAAAAGATACAAACTGCACGGAAGATTAAATGGGCCTACGACAGATCAAGTAACAGAAAGGTTCCAAAAGTTGCACAATAAAGGGCTTCGTAATTTGTATTCTTAACGTGTGGTTGGACATGGACATACGTCGGGGAGATATGACAATGATTTGCAAAAACCGAATTGGAAAGGACATGGAAGGAGGCTGAAGTGACCAATTCTAGGTACTGCCCCGGTATTACGTATGGATGTGGTGAAGATACGACGAAAACAACAGTAACGCAGGTTTCCGGGACGAGATCTGAACCAAGGACTTCACAAATACGAAGCAAGGGTAATAATACTCTGCCACGACATTCGGCGGAGAAAAGTGCGACTATTCTCCATAAAATCACGGAATTTCATAGCCCGTATGAAACTATCAAATTAAAAAAACTGCAACATAAAGTCAAATAACGTTAACAACTACGTTTCGTTTCATCTATATATATCGGTTTACCATGCGTTAACATTTCATAAAATTAGCACATAATACGAAGGTGATGGGCGTTCCGCCCGTCGTCTTCATGTCTGGTATGCAGAATCCCAAATGCCTCTGAACTCGTGTGGGCGCTCCAGTACTCCAAGTACTCGTACACACATGCCCTTTCTTGCTACGTAACGAACACTATAAGATGTATTCTTAAAAACAGAATGAAAAGGACGATGCATATAAACAAATAAGGAAGTACCTAAACATATCACACACAAATCTGGTCAGAAAATGTTGAACCCTATGGCTGTTACAAAACAGCTGGTTTAGTTGAGGAACGCTTGTTTACAGTCTCTCCTACCTTAAGCCAGCGCTTCGTTTCGGAACAGCGAGAGAAACATGATAGCTAATCAATTTTAGGTCGTTCCTTCTTTTGTACCTTGAGAACTGTTAAGACTTACAGGAAAAGTGTATTTGGCATAAACATGTCTTCTATTCCAAACACTTTCATTCTGAACAACATTTAAAGAGTCACAATCTAGTGCAGAAACACGTGTAGGTCTTCACAGCACACGCCAGTCCGATTACAACCAAAACTGGAATGATACCAAATTTCATTAAACCCCGCTCAGCGGTCCTGCAGTTTATTCACGCATGCAGACGGACGAACCGAGCGAGTTCCCTATGGAAACCTAGTTACGGCAGTATAAGCATCACGTAGGGCAGGGCTGACCAACTTAAACACACAGGAGGCCCGCACTTGTGTATACATATATCGCAAGGGGAGGGGATTGATTCACTAGAACGCCGGTATATACGGTATTACAGTTAAGTTACGCTAAAAGTGCGGTTCAATGACAAGCAGTAATAATAATAATAATAATAATAACCATGGCTCGACAGCCCTATATGGGCTTGGGCCTCCTCTTTCCGAGGTTACTTGGTCTTGTGCATTTGTGGCAGTAAGTGACCAGCCCACTGGCCGCGCTGTTCGACTCAATCCTGATGTGACTGCCAGAGCCATCTGGCAGTCAGTCAGGAGACTTGGGTGAGAAATGGCCGCTGAATTTTGCTTACGAGCATTACTAGTTCTATTCATGCCCGTAAGGTTCTTCTGCATGCCGTAAATCTACGACATGGGACCGACGGCTTTATTTCCCCTCCGAAGGAAGTTGTGCTCCGGATTTTTATCACCCTTAAAAATCCATCGACCTCGGTCGGGATCGAACCCGCGAACCTTGGGTCCAGTGGCGAGCATACTAACCACTAGTCCACCGAGGTCGACCAATGACAAGTAGTAGGCCGTACTAAACTCGATAAAACAAAGAATGATTGATTGGTTTACTGTGTGCTGTCTTAAAGTGATGAGTTACAGTATGTAAACATTTTCTCTACTAATAAAATTGTCATATTACGTTCTGTAGACCTATTATATTATGTTTGTTAAATTGCATTACTGAAACTGTTCAGATGACCGTGAGCCGCATGTTGGACAGCCCTGACGTACGGTCTGAAATGACCACAAATTATATTACGTAACATCTTAGTTTAAATAACTGAAACTCAAGTTACAACAGTGACGGAGTCAGTCAACTCTGATCTCAGCGATCAATCCACTTCTTTCAAAGGCCTATCAACCAGCCCACAGTGGCCTACTAACAGAGAACAGTGACCACTACATGACAGCGAATCCACTGCGGTGTGATTCCAGAAATAACACAAAAATAGTTCCAGATGCAAACAGCAAACAAACTATCCGCGTGAGATGACGCCGATCTGGTTAATACTGGTCTCAATTTCTTTAAGTAACATCACACCATCACATCTTTCTTGCCTCATGTAAGGTAATGCTGTCCTTGTACGAGTACTTCGTTACGCACCAAGACGAAATGATGAAAGGAGGTACAGCTCCGCGCATTCTTAAACATGGCACAGATACGGAAGTTCACGACCCACCGCTTTATTTCGGTTCCCTGGATAGAAAGCAGGGTGGGCCTCGGAGCCTGGACGCTGTGTGAGAACTGAAAACTAACTTGGCTCTGCCGACGACCAAATCCCGATTCCTCGGTCGTCCAACCTATAGATATAGCCATAACCTCTGAACTGCCTTCCTGGTAACAGGAACCGAGGTTTAATACCGCCAATACTACATGCCTATACCACACAAGATCCGTAGCCAGGTCAATCCATTTCCCATCCTCACAACAGTTTCACCACGAACCTTCCTTAGTCTTCCAAGCGCCTTTTTCTCCCAAAACTCTGTGCAACTCACAATCTTCTCTCTCCATGTCCAACACACTGCAATCTCCAAAACTTCACAGCCCTAACAATACTACAAACGCATGAATGGATCTTGTAGCAAAGGCCGAAAAATATTTAGCCCACAACATTCCGCGGCTCAATCATCGGCACGGTATAAATACCGTTAACAAATACGTCCGTGAACATTAGAGAAAGCTTCAAAACTAGGACCGCTCATTCGATACAGCGGACTGTACGACCGACGAATCGGCGTTCATTTCCCGGTTGCAGGAAGACTTTTTTCTCCAAGGCGTTAAAACGGCTCTGGGGCCCATGCAACCTCCTATTCAATGGGTACCGGAGACTTTATGCGGGGGTAAGGCGGGCTAGGGGTGAAGATGACCATTCACCCTCCATTTAGTGCCGACATTAAGAATGAGTGGAGCTATACCCCCCACAAGCCATGTGACTTCTTGGCGGGCACAGAGACAATTTTACCTTCATCTGTACCGACCAACAAATTATACTTAAACCGGAGAAATTCATTACAGCGAGAAACGCTCCAACTAAACCTGAGCCGGTTCGCAACTTCACACACACTACTTTCATAAAGTCAACTCTGAAATCACCTTCCCATCTACATCCAGTTCTCCTCAATTCACGATTCACACTAATTTCTACACCCTTCTACTTCCCTTTGCGTTCCGCATGTCCCACCAATACACACACCTCGCGGTACACATCTTACTCTTGGTAATACAACGTCGTTTAACCAACTGTTCAAAAAATTTACCCTTTTCACGGTAGGCACGACACACTTTGTTTAAAAACACTGGATAACCACTTAATTTACATAATGTTTGAGGTCGGTGAAAGAAAAGTTCTTGGGACCCCTCAACAGCTGTAGCTGACAATTTGCCTACATATTATACGACCGACACCTTTACCTCTACCCGACTGACACAAACACACTGTACAAATCGAAACCAAACATCACAAACAACACGCACTTCTTTCTGGTTACAATATCCATGCATACTACAGCCGCGTTAAGATACACGAAGCAGACAGTGTGGACAGCACTACAGCTGACAACAAACACACGCCAAACTTTCGTTCCTCTGAACTCTGCGATGTTCGCTCCCTGGCGAACAGAGTGAAGGGGAAACTGAGGACGTCTTTCGTCGGGAAGTTTGGATTATGTAATGCTGTACTCTCAGAAGTTGTTCCTCTGTCTGATGAACTTCTGGGCAACTGTTACACAAACTTGTTGTACCCGTAAAGTTGTCAGAAGTGACAAGCAACACAACAAAAACTGTTTTAACTAATCGCTGGGAAAAGTTTCGTGGGTAAAGCGGTCAGAAATGACACCTTATCATAATACTCCACTCAAATATGACACATGGAAGGACAAAGCAAAGTTGTTCCGCTTAAGCATCGATCACCAAGCCATACACAGCTGGCGCGGAAATTGTCATGTGTTCTGGATATCACAATAAGACGGGAACGACCACCTTCAACAGGAAAAGCTACCTTCTTGTGTCCTAATCACGTCATTTCAATTCACACTTCCCACCGCGGAGGCCTGGGTTCGATTCCAGGCCAATTGTGCAGGATTTGTGGACACAGTGGCACTAGGACAGGCTTTTCTCGGAGTACCTCGGTTTTCCCCTAGCAGTATCATTCCACCATTGCTCCATACTCATATTTCTACATCTGCCACCAACTATTCGTAATCTGTGCAATTGACATAAGACCTACGTGTAGATGAACAGTAATTAGTAAGCAGAGAATTCTAAAGGGTCAGCGGTGGCCTCGTAACTTCAGGTACAATTTCGCTTTCTTGCCTATAACTGAAGAAAACCACGCAAACAGCTAATAAAGCCAGTCCGCGCACCAACGCTTCAACCCGAAACCTCCAGGATACGATACTCGATGCCGTGTCCTCTCATGAAACCCTGAGATTAGAAGATGCGAAACCTAAAGTGTAGCTGTTTTTATTCAAGCGTCAAAGTTGGTCCCCAACACAAAGCATTTTGAGGGCAAATGCAGAATCTGCGGAGGCAGTATCGCATTTTTCCGAATGCAATGTTCTGAAATGTGACACCGTGCATTTCGGAGAATTCCCACTTCGAGTATGCCGGCAGTGTTCGTCAGAAATGCTGGTAACCATCTACCAAACGTCACCGCGTGTTATCGCAGAAGCCGCAGTCTTTAACACTCACCGCCCTGACCTCAAACTTCACAAAACAGAAGCGTGCGGAAATCAGCCTAACGATTGGTGACGAAATCAAGAAGTATGGCAGAAGTGGCATGTAGTACGCATGGGGAAAAAGAGAAATGAGTACAAAGTTCTGGTCGAAGAATCTCAATGAAAAAGATCTTACAGGAACAGGATGTGAGCTGGATTCAGACACCTCATAATAGGTTGCAATCGCGCGCATCTCTGGATATGATAATGAACCTTCGGTTTCCATAAAACGCGGGGAACTGCTCCACCAGATGGTGACACAATTTACAAGGCCGGCGACTGTCTCCACGTACCGCCCAAGGTAGCGAGACTGCAGCACCCGGTTTGTCAGACACATCCGAGTAGTAAGCCCAAGAGCCGTTCCGCATGTCGTGGCAAATAATGTTACAAAACCGCTATCGAATTTCAACTACGTGCCACTTTACGACAGACACCATCACATTTTATATATCACTTTATGCCAGTATTTCTCAACACCGCAGCAGTAAAAACGTCCATGTGTTCAAGCACCATGACATGAAGGCATACGGGGGAGTGGAGGTATAGCTGCGCGTATTCTTAATCTTGGCATTATACCTGAGTGTAAAAATTTGCCAAAAATGTAGCAGCCACCTCAAAATTTTTAAGCGTCAGAATGGTGACGTAAAGCAAGTTCCGTACTGAGTCCCCACAAATATTAGACGACGCCGTGCAAACTTTAGTCGCCATGGCGACCTCGCGCCCGGGACTTGTACAACGCTGCGTTAGCTTCACGTCCCAACTGCTTTACCCTCTACCCACCGAAAACGAGGCTGGCCTAGACGCTTCAGAGAAGAGAAAACCTTCCCTGCCCGAAACAAACCCTGAGTCCTCTCTATCCAGCCTGTAGCACAGTCACTATACCGACTGAGTTACCCCGGTTCTGAAAAACGCAACTTGGAGGACCAAAACGGAGGCGAAAGAATAAGACTTTATAAAAACAAATAAGTGAAGATTTGAAGCACATTGAACTGGATCCGATTCGTCTCAAATGGCGGGTTTAAATATAACTGGATTTGAAACGTCGGACTGTATTACCACACAACGGGTTTACGTCTGTTAGCTTCAAATTAAACGCCGTGAGGCAAACTTTAGATACTCCGGTGCTTAATTAGTGTCTATACATTAAGATGGTTGGGACCGTAGATGTACACGTTCTTAACTCCAGTAATAAATGGAGAAGTGTGGGCAGCTTCACACCCCGGTCGCTTTACCTCCGAGGAACCGTTGAATACGAAGCTGGGTCGCCTCCAGAATCGGTCTGGACGCTGTAGAGAAACTCTCTGCCCCCGTCAGGAATAGAAAACCAATCACTGGTTGTTGGGTCCATAGTCCAATCATTACACTGACTGAGCTACTTCCGTTCCCCAATAAAACGCCATCAGGAAAATTTAAGGAAAATCAGTTCACTCATTCAACAGTTAAAGAAACCAACAAACACTTCTCATAGTCTATTTTCAATGGTCGTGCCATTCAAAATGAAGGAATACGCGTAAGGAACCACAAAGGACATACGAAGTTCTCGCAGTTCTGACACGCTCCTACGCGATCTGTTTGAATACGGCAATGTTCATGGTCACCGCAGTGAGAACCCCAAATCTGACCTGTTAGTTCATTAACCGACGTTTGAAACGCGCAGGACACTAAATAGGGGGAGGATAACACAAGAACAAAGAAGATTGTGCCGACCTTGGGACACACGTGAATGAGACTAATAATAATCCAAACTATAAAACTAAACACTCAGATGAATCAGCAGATTCGTCAGCGAATTCACTCGTATGTAAAATTATCACCTGCATATCATCCACTATGCAACTTAGTTGTGGCTGGCATCATAGACGGCGGGTGAGTCACAAGAGACCAAAAAGCGATGCTGTGTGATTGCTTTCACTCGAACTTGCCATGCATTTTAATGCCACGAGCATTCCAGCAGATATTAGGTCCATTCGTTATTTCCAAGACGTTTTACTATTCACTACACTGACCTGGTTCCTGGCAAATACTTTCCACTGTCGTAACACACATACCTCAACAGTAAAACCTGGCAACCTGGCATTAAGCGTTAGACCAAGGGTCCTGTACCGACAACTGGTTGGCTTCGATTTCACCATGCTACAACGGCGCAACTGTCACACACCAACCTGTCCAACTTCAGTATAGTTACATTAAACTTCCGAACTCCGACACTAAGTGCCAGGTCAGTGATACAGCCCTCAACTTAGACCTCTCCGCCCGTGGCTATCACATATTTCACGAGGCGGTTCTAGATGACTGGAGCAATGGTGGGATTACGAAGGACGAGGGAAACCCGCAAAAACTAGGAGAAAACCTTCGCACAATATCACTTTGTCGAACATGAATCTCACATGAAGACACTCAGGACAACACAGGTGACTTCATACAGTTCAGCAATTTCGAGTGTTAGAACTCTGAAGAAGAGCACAGAACGTTCCGACATGTATTTTACTTCCAGGAATAGATGAAATGACTCCAGCGACAGAAAAACAATATACCAATATGCATTCTTTACTTCAAAAAAGCATTATTATTATTATTATTATTATTCAGGACCCCAGAATATTCGATTGTAAGTGGCCAGTAACAAACACAACAGCACCAAAGAGTATGTACGTTTATTTTAAATTTAATACGCAAAGACGTAAGAAACAGATATTCCACGTTAATAATATTCAATTATTAATACATTTTTGAAAGTATATTACCGTACTTTTTTAAACAGCTTAAATTTTTTAGGCTATGATAACATGTAACATTAAACTTCCCGTGTCTGGAAAGTACAAACAACTAATTACAAACTCTGAAGCCATTTTACCAAGTTTCACGTACAAAAAGTTTTAAACAGAGGAAATACTGTCCGAAGATAGGTCAGTAAGTGAAGCACTGTATCATTTATAAGGGCTATCACGCTCTTAAATTATAACGACGCCATTTGCATGAAAGTAGGTAACTTACTTCTTGACAGACGTAGTCGTACACTGAATCGATTACGGAAACCCACACGAGTCAGTACAAAGTTGCTCTCGGCCGGTGAACATTTACTGCGATAAAGTACCGAACTGAAGGTGGCCTATAACCGGAAACCTGCTTACCAAGTCGGTCTCTCAAAACCTGCTCGCAGCCCATAGAGTACTTTACACTTAACACGCTACAAATCAGAGCTAGTTGCTGATCATGGAATACACCTGATGAGTCTTCTTGGGCAGTCGACAGTTAACTTGGTCACGGCATTACTTCCTTTTAAGGAAACCAAACGTTTTACACATTCACAAACAAGACAGGCAGTGTACGCATAACGTAACATTGTAGTGCGTTCGCGTAGGTTTATACCTTCTCGGCTATCCTAACAACGTGACACCATTTCACTCCAAAAGAACGCTTTTATGTCGCCGACAACAATACAACGTACTTAGGTCTTCATGTAAAGTGTCCGATATTCAACAAATTTTGGATTTTCTTGACAGATTTGCAATATCAAATTTCACGAAAATCCGTCCAGTAGGAGCCGCGCTGATACATGCGGACGGGCGGACATGACGATGCTAATACGCGCTTTTCGCGACTATGAGGACGCACCTAAGAAGTCGTTATTGGTACTTCGGTGTTCCCGTGTCAGTATCTCCAATCATTCATTCGCCTGCAATCGGCGGCATATAAACTTGGCAACCGGTAATGTCGTTAAACAAAACACCTCTCTCGGGACAGCATCCGGCGAGCTCAAATCCTGTCTGCATACCCACAACACGCTCTCACACACATCGTTTTAAAACCAGTCTCATCTATGCCTAGGTTACCAAAGTGGTCTCTTCTTAGGCTACGCACTTCCTGTATATCCACGCGTGCTACATATCCACCTCATCTCTCTTTACTCACCCTAAGGCGTGAAGACCACGAATGTATACGTATGTTCCTCATTATGTTAACTTTGTTTTATTTTGTACTTCCACTTACGTACAAACGATTTAGACACCGTTCAGACACACCTTAAACCTACCTTAATCCACCCCCCCCCCACCTCCCGCGAGTGTTGTAGTTTAATACAAATATTTACCAATACTGAGGCAGTGACGAGGAATCCGTGAAACGAAACGCACACCTAACACCGTCTTTTACAGTGAGGGGTTATTAGCCCCTTGCATAACCCCAAAGCTTGAGGACCACTCCCTGTCGGCTGCCCGTGACATATTTTTATTTTCACGCACTCTTTGTAACCCGACGTCGTCTCCTGCTTTTCCCCCGACCTGAAAACGCGCCACTCCGTGCAGTTACGGAACTCACGTCCACATGTAAAAGTTTAGAACACCCGGTATACTGCGTGTCACAAGACACTTCGCTGCAGGCAACACAACTAAAAGCATTAACAAGTAATCGTGTTAAGTAGGATAGCATAAAGATGCCACTGAATGTCTATGAGATTAGTTCACAGTCCAGCACGAGTAAGCCTTGACATACATACAGTTGCCAAATATGTCTCTTTTTATGTGTGGTTTTTACGTTCTTCATAAAACTACAAACATGTAAGGGAGATATCCCCATTTTTCTGTTTCTGGCTGCCGATGAAAATTGTATACTAACAGGTCCGTATTAGATATCGAAATAATTTCTTTCAGCGTGACATTTGACGTTCTCACGGGATTATTATGAAGATTAACGTCCACACAACCCTCATAATGGAGGCAGAACATTACTCTGAAACGTCCACACAACCCTCATAAGGGAGGCAGCACATTACTCTGAAACGTCCACACAACCCTCATAAGGGAGACAGCACATTACTCTGAAACGTCCACACAACCCTCATAAGGGAGGCAGCACATTACTCTATCTGCCAGACTGCACGGCGTCATACCTCAGAATTCTGGCTCATACTTTACACATCTAACTACTTCGTTTCAGATATAACAAAAACTGTTTGCTGCATAATGTACACATCTAGAGAAGATCGACTCTCTCGTGCATACCAGTTAATGCAATACAAGAAAACTTGTTTCTGATTGTGGTTGTGATACATACATACAAACGTACATGAACAGTTTTGTAACAACAGTTTAGGTAACTGCGATATATTGAAATTAATATCAATGGGATGTGCAAATTATCAAACAGCGCACCTGGACAATATGCGCACACCTTTCCATTCTTGTTTATACTTTGCTAATAGAAGTTACTCCGACAGGTGCCATTTACGTACATAGAACCTGTGCTGTCTTTTTCAGGACTTCAAAATAAAACTTCTCTCAAAGTGTTGCAACTCACAGACGCTGCATTTCCAACCACGAACAGAAATCCCCGCCAGTAATGCATCACCAAAGTTTCTATTTCCAGAGTCGTGCTTTGGTGAGTTTGCCCGACACGTTGATATCGCTTGACTGCTGCACTAGATAATTCGCATAAACAGAAGCAGGGGCATTTTTTTAACTGCTGTCTGTTTGGCTTTTAGCAAAAAACCCCCTGACGATGATCCTAGGATCGAAACACGTGTAGGGGTACAATTTTAACAATTTTAATAATAAAGCTACATAAAAAGTGGTTTTAGTGTGCATCAGTTGGTCTGTAACTTAATTTAAGAAGCAGGGCATTACCTCAAATTGCGGTATTTTGCGTTACAGCACGGTACTGTAATCTGGTTCGTGGTTACAAATGTCTCGGAGGTAAATACTGCCTTCCATCTTCAGGGTTTCAATAAGCCACGTCGGGAGAGTGGCACGTTCTTCCGAAACAGCAGTATCCCCATAACCCAGAAGCACATAACACGAGTCTTCACTAGCGTAAAAGAAACTTCACATGTTACGAGTGCTTGTCACAAAAGTAACTGCCCATTTTTTATTAAGTTAGACATATGAACATTTCACAGAACTTCACAACACTGCTAAAGGCATAGTTAAGTTTCAAGTCTCCATCGTTGTCAACAGTTACCTTCCACCTTTTGAATAGGGGCATGCATTCCCACCGGCAGAGATTGTTTTACATCCGAATTTTGTGGTAGCTTCCGTCAGTGGCGCTCACACCTGGGTTTGGCCAGGTAGTGGCGTGAACTCGAGAAGGGACAGCATTGAGACATGAATGTCTGAATAACAACGGTCACAGTTCACCCAAGAAGTTCCCAAGATTAACATCCCTGCCATTCGAAAAAAAAACTCCACTGCATGATTTTTCCTGCAGACGACACGCACACAAATTTCTTCATACTTAGCGACATCGTGTCGATTGCCGATTAATTCGTGTTCAAAATGGTGGAAGCAGGTTTCAGCCCCCGTGACAATCTGCCACAGAAAGCCCTCACCTGTGTGCGGTCAACACTCGCGGCAACCGACAAGCACAGACCTTGGAATAGCCAAACTCTTCAATAACTGCCTTTACCGATGGCCACCGTGGAGCATCATAACTCATCTGCAACACGACCGTCGCCGCGTATCGGTTCATCAACCCGGCGGATGTTGTCAGGCTTTACTGCAGTGCAAGGGCGACCACTCCGCGACTTATCATCAAGTTCTGCTCCTCCTATTTCAGCTTCTTCATTCCGTCTTACCCGTCGTCCAGTACTCACGCCCACAGATGCTTCACCGCACACTTTCAGCAAACATTCGTGATCATAAGTAGACTTCTCACCTTTAGCAACCGAGAAATGCAAGAACACTGTTCGTTGTTACAAACGCACATCAATACATGCCATTTTTAGAATCGACTATGGTGCTGCCATCTGTCAAAACAGTTGCGACTACTGGAAAATAATCGAAACTCTTCAAGTACTTACATGTAGTGGTTATTCCTACTACAATAATGTAAGGAGACAAAACACTGTAGATATTTCTTCCCGACAGCCTTTCACATAAAACTTTCCTTGACTAACAACCAGCCAAAACTTCAACATATGTCCAACTTCAGTAGCTTCAACTTCTGGAAAGCCGGTCAGGTTTCGACAAAGCCACTAAACTTGACGGAATAACAATATGCACCGTGCACTGCTGTTTTTCTAGAAGTGTGCTAAGTACAAAGCTGGACCCACTGCTACTACTGTCTTATGAGCACACACGACAGATGACTAAGCCTTACAATATGATATCGGAGAACTGTTATACTAAAACATATTATTCTTCGTACTGCGTTATACTTTTAATTTGTAACTTAACCGAATAAATTCAAAAGTAACATGTTTATGCGAAGTAATGCCTTATCACCATGGTACGGAACATCGCAGTCAAAAGGTCCCCAGTTCAAATCTCGGTCCGGGATCCCGTTAACGTGATGGGTTTCCTGCTTTTCCCGTCTCTCATGGCAAATGTCAGGACTGTACCGCAAACTAGGCCATAACCGATTCCTTCCACATTCTTCTCAATTCACTGTTCGCTATTCCCAAGTTAATAGTTAATCACACTACTGATAGTTGTATCACTCTACTATAAATGGTTGCCAACCGCAAACCAAACACAAACTCAAGCATCATTCGTTGGATATTCTTCACTGCCTATTCAACAAATTCGCAGTTACAAACCACACGTGGAAGATTGTTCCTGCATCCGCAGCACGAAAATCCGCCACGCCGTCGTGCCAAGTGACTCACTTAACATGATTAACACTTCATAACCCAAGAAAACAACCAACGCAATGTTAAGCACTTGAATACGACACAGATCAGGCAATAAACTTCGGGGTTTTCATTTCAGCTTGTACGCGGTGCTAGCTGTAAGCCAGCAAACACTCTTTGTCAAGGGTACCCAATCATTTCCACTCGCCTGCCGCATGTAGCTGTTTTGAAGTGTAGGCCAGCAGGGGCGCCTCTCGACAGGAAACATGTAGCTAAAGAACTGTTACAATATCTAATCACAATCTGTATTTTCCAAATATAGTTTATACATATTGCAGAACGATCTGACCCAATAATTCGCGCACATCACAAACTCTTGACCAGTGTTCCCAGAGTGTTAAGACACGCGCTGTGCAGCAGTGATAGCTAGGTAGTGTCTGATCTACGTGTTGGACGGGCGGATAATCGGGTGCGATTCCCGGCTTAGGGAAGAAACTTGCTGCCACGGATTCGAGACCGGCTCCGATACCCACCCAGGCACTTAGCCAACGGGGACCGCGGAGTGATGCTAACCACTGACCTGTCTTTGATGACCCGGTTAAAAATGCGTGGAGCCAGGGTTGCCGATTTTTTTCAAATACCTATTCCCCCGTACCGTTACTTTCGATGCCTGTTCTGCAGTCGACATGAAGTTTCTTGCTCATTCTTCTTGCATACACGATGTCTCTCCATTAAATGGCGCTGCTTACCATACCCTCTACTCGCCACGCGATGAAACCTACTGACATCAGGCTATGGGGGTTTTCCAACACTCCGTAGGGCTAAGAGTATACTTTATCGCAGGACTGCTCGCCGTAGAGCGGACATCACGGCTGTACTGTACAGTGACCGATAACGCTGCCCGAGCTAGTGCTCCGTTCAGCGATAAAAAATACACCCTCTCCACGCGACTTCATGACACGAAGTGTAATAAGCACAGGATTAACTTCACGTTTTCACCCGTTATAACACGAAGCTGGCTCAAGCAGTATCGGTTTTCACTGTATTCGGGTAAGACCGGCTTCAAATCTCGTTGGAACATCGGATATCCTTAGGGTTTAGAGGTTTCCGTCAGTCCTCGCAGGTAAATGCTGGGAGATTAACTTAAGTAGGTGTTTTCAATTCACTGTTCACTACTACCCAAATCATTCAACGTTATATACTTCGAGTTACGTTATTAGATAACTACCAAACATACACGCACATAGCAGGTAAAAGTAGAAAAAGAAAACGGGAAAGCTGCAAATGCTTAATTAAGCACCATGCCATGAACGTATTTGGGCAAGTGGAGGCTACGCTCCATGCATTTCTAGCCTCGGTGACAGAGGTGAGTAGTCGCTGCAAGGCCCGGCTACCTTAACCCCGGGGAACGAGCGCCCTGTATCCGCTGAACAAAAGCCTAGGCTGCTGACGACCGCCGCGGAGAAGGGGAAACAATCTCTTGTCCCCATCATGAACTCAATCACCATTCCACGGCCATCCATCAGGTAGCATAGTCGTCATACCGACTGAGCTATTCCGGCTACTCCGCATATGGACATATCTTTAAGCAACGGGCTGAGAGGATGCAATCCTGTGGGAGGTTCGTTATGACGGTTCGCTCCACAACACGCGAGGGATCTGTCGACCAGCAGAACGACTACAATCTTCTCAAGCAGCGCACTTAAATGAAATGACCACTGCAAAGCTAACACTTTCTCCGCGTTATGTACAAGTAACAATTAAAGCGGTAGTAGTAGGCCTGTAAGTCATATACGATTCATCACTACTCAATGTCGCACGCCACGTTTTGTCCACTCCTAAGCGAAACTGCGGGATCCGTGACTGGTTACTTAGCGCTCAAGTACAGGCCAAATCCCTGTAGTGCGTTTTCCTCCTACTTACGGACAATAAGCGATTACTTAAAATCCTTGTTAGCATTCCGGAAGCCCAGAGTTAGAATCTCGGTTCAAAGACCCGTTACCATAACTCAGTTCGCGGTGTTCCTAAGTCTCTGTAACTGCAAAGCACAGATGAGTTACCGCCTTCACGATCCAGCCGCCTCACCCCGGATGAATATCACCATATTCTGTTGATACACAGTTATGCGGCCAACGCACGGCCGTCTGGACGTGGTGACATCGATCCCCAGTCGTCCAGTCCGCAGCCCGTTTACTAAGCGTGTAGGTCACCACCGCGGCGTTTCATAACCCGCAACTTATCTCCACGCCCCCTATGCGCAATACTGAAGGGCTCCTACCCCTGTTGCCATCACAGTGTACGGTAATCCGAACGTTCCATCGCGACTGCCGGTCTCATCTCTTACTACAGTTATTACGCACAAGGTCGCTGTATATTTCTCTATGACGCATCAAGAAATTTCCTCTCCCTCCGCACACCCTCCCCCACTTCAGTGTTCCGCTCAGTAGCAACAGCGACTTCGTTTTATTTTTGTGCGTTCACAAGGAAAACTTCCAAAAATGCGCCTATCACTTCGCTGCGTCTGTCAAGTGACCTACTGAGCGAGGTCACTTGAGACACAAAACGAATTGCGAAGCATATCCCAAGATCAAGATAATTGCCACGAAGACCGCTGTCTTCCAGAACGAAGCGACGCGGTCTGGAAAAGAACGCGGATGCTTCAGAGGAGGCAGTAGGATCCTGTGAAATGTCAGAACGCTTCTACCAAACTACACGGCGTCACGTCCTGTAAAACAATCTTCATAGTCACCGCCACAAGAACCTCAAACCTCATAACGCATTTGCTACCTCATAATGTCGCTTTAAATTCGATGTTCTTTGCATGACTTACGCCTAGCCTGTGGGGTGTTTAGGACAAAACAGTAGCAGACGAAGAAATCAATCTTCCAAGCAGATCGGAGTTGACAGCCGCAGCTAGGCGACAGAAAATACTGATCAACCCTCCCACGGCTACACAAGTACGAGGTGTGGCTATAAAATTCCTGGAATGATTTCATGGTGCAGCCTGAAATGAGGTCCGCGCACGTCTCGACTTGCGGAGGCTGCGATTTACACACAGCAGCGTCAGTTGTGTCAAAGCTGTGGCAGACATACTAGCCGTGTGTTCGTACCTCCCGTGGAGAGATGAGTAACCCGAATTTACAGAAAATAACATTAAATTCTGTGTGAAATGAGGACACGTGCATCTTATATGTGCGCCATGCTCTCTCAAGCATACGGCACGGTCGCTGCAAAGAAATCTACTGTTTTCGAGGCGCACAAACCGAGCGGTCGTCCGAAAACCCAAAGATATGAATAAGCGCAGCAGTTTGCGTCTTCTGATAAAACCAGTCAACCAGTACTATTATGCTGAAATAGGGCAAGGTTACCTGAAGATGTGTGTAGAACAAGCCTGAACTTCGGCCCAACAACTGCTTCCTCCACACGACAACACTCCAGCCAGCCGAGTTCTGTCGAGCAGTACATGACAAACATTACTGCTGGACTGAAATCTCCCCCCTCCCCTCCATATTCACCAATTTGGCTCCCAACACGTTCTGGCTGTTTCCAAAATTAAAGTCTACCTTCAAAGGACATACATTCCGACGTTCAGAAAAATGTGATGGCAGGGCTGAAGGTTATCCGAAAGATAAAATCCACAAACATTACCAACAGTGGCATCACCTTCGGGGCATATGCAGAAGTACTACAGCGGACTAATTTGACGGTACACCTCTCAGTAACCTGTCAGTAAACAGCAGTACTTGCAAAAAAAAAACATCCACGAAAACTTCATTACCACACCTCGTACCTGACCACCAGACATTTTCGACCACCGCATAGACGGGAAGGGCCCCCTCCCCCATGGCATATTGCTCAACGAAACCCGTTCCATGCCTTCAGACGTACGCACAGCGTACAAGAGACAAACACCTGCTCTTACATGCGTTCACATTGTGCGCTTTGACAGAATGCCACGCCCCAAAGCTTCACTTATCGCTAATTGTGGGAAGAAACGCTAATACCACTCCCATACGTTTCACGAAATATCGCCAACCAGTGTTCATAATACTGTTGTACTTATCAGGAGCACGGGAATAACAAAGGCATCTCAGTAACTGTTCTGATTGCTTTTACGAAAACCGGTCGATTCGTGTCTATGAGATACCGGATTTCCATGGCTGTGAAGTTTATACTTATGGTCTTCTGGGATGTGACACCATACCACCTATCAGGCTACACGGTGTCATTACCCAGAAGATCACAGTGTAAATAACAGTATCTACAACGTTGATGTTTGAAGTGCAAATGGGGATGGTCTGACACAGGCAACTCGTTAACAACAGCTCCGAAACAACAGAACTGCAGTTAAGTGCCTTCTCTCCGGAAGTCATGCAGACGCCAAATCCCTTCTGCGAGAGCGCCTCATCTCTGATGAACACATCCGTAGCTTGACACAAGTGCACTGCGGGAAGGCCCGTTCTTCTCCACCCCCGCTGCCTCATCCCGGCTGTTCCTGACTCTCTGATTGTCCCCCCAACCCTCACGCCTACTACCCCGCCCCTTGCAATGTGGCTAACACACCACACAGCATAGCAGAGGGCACCAAACGATCGATGCCAACTCTACTCAGGAAGGAAGGCAGGCAGGCTGGCTGGCAGGCTGGCTGGCTGGCTGGCAGACGAAAGGATGGACAGCAAGGGACAGGATAAGGCTGCCCAATGCACCTAGTCAACTGTCCAGCTAAGCTCAGCCCGCCACCATACTAAACTTAAGATAAATTAACCATTTTTGGACTAAGCACGATACATCTGGTTCCGAAACAAATTCTTGGTAAAAACATATATCTCTTTTGCAGAGTCAAATTACTTATGGTACTTAAAATGCTCAAACAAAAGGCCAAATATCAAAGTAAAGAGCTGTATCTGTGCTTAATAATCACCACACCATGAAGACGGATGGAGAAGTGAAAGTAGAGCTCCACGCATGCTAAACCTCGGTATAGATGCATGCGAGTAACTAACTTCTACGCCACGACAGCATTACCGCCGATAGCCATTGGACGGAAGGCTAGATGGAACTCCTGGGAGGGGCCGGACATAGGGACAGAAATGTCTGCCCGTCGGGAATTTACCTCTGATTCCTGGGTTATCCAGATTGCAGTCTAGTCACTATACGGACTGAGCTATCCGGTCCCACTGATAAACAAAATTAAACTTGGTAAGAATGAATTTCTTCCCATTTGTACCAGTCTAAATGAAATCGGCGTAAAGCACTACACGCACAAATGGGAAAATGTATTTCGACAAATCAGCACTAATGAGGCAACCCTTCTATCAGGCGTAATGATGTGATGAAACTATAAAGGTTAGTGTGACCTAGACGAGGATATTAACCCAAGAGAGAGATGAAAGTAAAAAGATTTGGTTGGAAAACCTCTGAGGAAGGGAGTTTGTAATGGTAACAATATGGGTGCAGCAGAGAATGATGATGGGAGATGGGTAAAACAGAAAGAAGCGTGTTCTATTACGGGTTTTGGGATAGACGGTGTAAAGCCTAAGGCAGCGGGGTTACATAACAGGGCACTCACGGTCCGGACAGGCATTTGCCTTGTCACGTTAAGTTACGACTCACGACACAACTAAGTTCACAATCCGAATTATCATTTCATTATCAAAAACAAAATGTCACGACAGCGGAAGACTAGGACAGGATGGGCCATTTCTCGTGCAGCTTTCAAAGACGAAAACCATAAAACGCCTAATGCGTAGACAATATTATCTTCACCTGTGACAAACAGGCATATGTACAGTGGTATAATGTCGCAATAACAGGAGTTCGGGAAGTAACTTATTTATAGGTCTAAATACGCAACTGCACGAAGGGCTAGTAAAAAAACGGCAGACAACAAACCTTCACTCGTCTCGCGTGCGAAAGAAGCTAGCAGTGACCAAATCGGTAACGATTACTAAAAAAATTAGTCACGAGGAGTTTCAACATGCCTAGTATTATTTTTATTTCTAGGCAACGCCTATGAACTAAACAAAGATTAAAGTCTTGTGGAATGTTAATCCGTGTCGACTGGTAAAGAGTTGCCAGTCCACAACAGCGTTAACATCCCGAGAAGACTTAATCTTTATCAGCAACACTGTGAGGATGTGAAATCTGGCAACCTGCTACTTATTACGTTATTTACATGCCAACAAACTTTTTATCCACTCATAAAACATCACATATCCAAGTGATACACTGCACTCCAATTCTGCAAACATTCACTAGACAATGCTAACCTTTTTTCACGTAGGTATGGAAAACTGTCAATAAAGTCTTCTACGTGACATAGAAGTGTTTGCTTCCAGATTTACAATCAGCATACACAGTATCAGAGTTAATTCTAACAAGATAGGAAAAGTACATATAACGTAACATTCAGGGGCGTTCGGAACTTTACAACCTGAATTCTTGACGGATGGCCACACCATTTAATCAACGGGCTGTCAATTTTTGTTGCTGTTCACAACTGTACATGTACCCTAGAACGCAATTACTATTATTAGGCTTATATTATTTAAGAACTGAATGTCTTAGTTGATTTTGTTTTTGATACATGTATCGATCACACATAACTTCAAAGTCTCAGTCCACCTAAATATTTTGTAACGTCTGACTTACTGACAATATTTCATACATAATTTATAGGCACACGCATACGCTACGCACAATCCAAGTTCATGTTCCCAGATATAAGCAATTAAATATGAATCAATATCTGTATTTTGGTCTTAATTAACCAGCATGCAAAATCGCGCGTTTTGCGTCACATTATTAAACCGCCTGGCTGGCTCTGCCGTATTTTTCGTAATTACCTCATAAAATGTAAAATTTTCCGAGAAGTGCATATGATACGAACCATGAGTTTTGGTTGTTTCCAAAAATGTTATCTTAAACGTTTCTCACTCCAGGAAGAATCCAGCGAGATATTACTTATAAGCGTGTTTAGGTCTTGACGTAAAATGAGTGACACTTTCGGTAGATTTTAACCAAACATGGTTTTTCTCGACAGATTTAAAAGAAAGTCTCTAATACAAAATTTCATGAAAATCCGTAGGAGCAGAGATGTCCCCATATGGACACACGAAAATTACAATTCCATAGTCGCTATTCGCAGTTTCGCGAACGTGCCTACAAACCGGTTTTCCTTTTGATCTGTGTGCCTATACAAGCGACGAATTCCTTAGCATAATACATTATAACTAGGCGAAGTCACAAAATCATATCCGGTGACCAGACGCGCCAAATCGCTGCATAAGTTCAAACGCAATATTTGTTTTCAAACGACACGTCCTGCAATTGACACACAAATATGTTAGGAGGTACGTTCATAACGTCCTTTGGTACAGAACTTCACATGACCAGTTGTAATATGTTACTGGTAAATACAGAACCATTTGGGAGATGTAAGCACGAACAGAATAATATTAAAATCGGTATCACAGAAACAGGGTGTAAAAAGATCAATACAAAACTAATGTGACAAATAGCGAAACAGACCGAGAATTGGATTCAACTAGCTCCGAATATGGCCCAACTGCAGTCTACTGTGATCCAAGACACAGAATCTTCGGGTTCCACATAAAAGCGAGCCATTTCTTGAACAGCTGTCACTAGTATCTTTTCGACTACGATCTTTCACCGCACTTTGTGCAAGTAACGAGCAAAGCCTCTATCTTTATCCAGGGCGGAGTTATTACATGTGAACAGATGCACAAGGCAAAGATAACAGGCGCTGACGCAATGTTGCAAAACATGCTCAAAAAGTAGTTGGAGCCTGCCGATGTGCTGACTCGATCGTGTATAAATACCTAATTACACAGAAACACTATACGTACAGGGTGCTCCAGTTCTTCAACTTATAGATACGTTGTGCCTGATCAGTACATAAATGTCAAGTGTACGCTATACAGAGTACTCTATTTGTTCCAGTTTCAGACCATAGTACTCCACCACCATACTCGTTGTCACTCTTCAGTTCTATGTAATTCTGTAACAAACACTTTCCACTAGAACTCACAAAGCCTGCTTTTATATGTACAGACTTCTAGCCCTACATATCTATTAACAGGGGTGCACAAAGTTTTCCAAAAATCTAGACGTAACCTCACAATTCTAGCCCACAGAATGGTGACATGACGCGAGTTGCATCCTGAAGATCCGCAGATATTAGGCGCCACTGTTACTACAGTTGTTTTATCTCACAAATCAGAAGCTAGATTATGCACACGAGCAGAATATCTTGCTGAAATACTGACGTTTCAAACGCGTTCAAAAGAGCTGGTGCACCAACATACACCTCTGTATTTCCAGCCAATTCCAGACACGAGTTCTAACAGATAAGTATCTTCAGTCCTGTCACCAAAGTGAAGGCGTTGGACCTGATAATTATCGGAAAGAACAACGACGGCCCAAATAGAAAGCACACAATAATCAGCAGAGACAAAGGTCAAACGCCATGACTAAACTTGCTGCTCGCAAGGACTTAGTAAGAAAATAAGAAGGTCAAGCCAGAGGTTTGCCAGTGAGTTTACAAATAAAGCAAAGAACTGAATGATGCTCGGTTACTTTAACCCGGCGAACCGCAAGCGATTAGCTTTCATCCCAGAACAAATGTTTCAGAAATTATACGACGCAATGAGCATACAACATGTTTCATGATGAAGTAGCGTCAATATGTGGATCCAGGTCACGGACATATTGAAGACTGATGTCTTCTGGGACGAAACGCCGTGCACTCTGCTAGGGGTGTACTGATGTTGCAGACGATCCTGCTACCTCCATCATCACAGTAGATAATACCCATTCTTCTCCCCAACATGAAAGGTGAATTTCATCTACCGCACTCTGATGATGGCGACGACATGCTCCTCTGATATGTCGGTACATTTGTACCGGACTACAAGTCACAACGGCGTAAAACACAGCAATTGTCGCGGTTACCGCCGTTGGGAACCTCAGATCCCACACACACGTGCTGTCAGTGCTCAGATGAAACAGGATAAGGTGGGAAGGACATACAGCACACATGACGATGGGAAATTTATGTTGGAACTTCTGTCGCAAAACTTCGGGAAAGGGACCACTTGGGAGACGCAGTTGTAGATGGAAGGATACTCTTATTTTAAGCTTGACTATTATGAGCGGACTAGACTCAACTGGGTCATCATAATCCATCATACAAACACTCCCCGACTTACGCAGTTTAAAGTTAAGCAATTTGACTCAAGATATTAAAAAAACAGAACTTAAATAATGACATTTCTGAAACGCGCGCCTAACTGTTCTTTGTGGGAATGAAAGCGCAGCGAGAGGGAAGTGGCGGAAGAATACCCCTGGGTGATAACACAGGTGGAGGGGCGGTTACACTGCCGCCGATCACTTTAAAGTGTCTTGCAGTTTTGAACTGCGACTGGAATCCTTTAAATATATATACATACATAGTTGACCAAATGCATACTCAATTCCGACTGGCGTAAATTTCGACTTACGCCGGACCTTCGCGAAAGTAACTACTGCGTACGTCGGGGAGTGTCTGTATGCTGCATGCACGCACGCACACTAAGTTTTCAGGTATTCGAGAAGGATTCGAAGTTCAAATGGGACACTGGCTATTCTGAGTTTTTTCGTTACCTTCTCCAATCCCTCAAGGTAAAATCCTGGGCAGTAGCTCGATTAGCCCACACCACTTTCTTCCAAACCCTTTTCAATTCATCATTCACAGATCATTCTACCACCGACGCTAGAGTCTGACATATTGACATCCTCATCACAAGCAATTTAAGGACGAAAATACACCAACAAGAAACAAAATAAACCCTAACCAAAGGAAGAAGACTTTCTAGCAGGCACATAACATGCGCAAAGAGTAGCTGGTGTGATTGCGGGAGGTCTACTCTCATGGTACGAAAAAAGCATGTCACATCGCCTGCTATTTCTTACATGAACCATAGCATCACTTCAGTCAAGTTACATGTTTCAAGAATGTAATTCTATAATGCGGCAAAAACAAACCGTTAAGCCTGTTCCAACTGCGGCCAACATCTTCCCCCCCCCCCCCGGCCATGCATACGGGGTCAAAGGTTACAATACGCAGTGTCACCACGTGTAATATGGACGTGCATGATCTACACATAACTTGTACCTCGACTCATTCCAAAACCATCAAATGACACTGTTTCAACAGCATGTTATACATCGTTCAATCAGATGGGGAAGATACCATGAACGGCCAGTAGGTGTGCAATTTGACAGAGGGCAGTTCGTGGCCTCTCGTCACGACGGCCAGCAACTGGGTCAAGATTCGAACAGAGACCATTCCAAACACAAATCTATTCTTACCGCAACTCTTAATCTGTCCGTTCGACTACCAGCGCTGCCTGAGTCTATCCGCGGAACGAGGGGACTTAAGCTGATCTAACCTGATTCTTATCTTGACAAACAGCCGCTGAAAGCCATGAGAACCAAACACGCGTACTGTCATATCGCTACACCATCGTCCAAAGAATACTTACTCATCAGGAACGACCCAGTACAAAGACAAAGAAAAGTGAAAGACAATGCGCCAGCTGGAACTCGAACCTGGCACCCTGCGAATGTGTCGGAAGCGGCACCGCCGAGCCAACCTGCTCAATTAAAAAATGCATTACGTTCTAGCTCCGACCATGAACCAGCTGCTATGAAGCGCACGCCAGACTTCAGTCGGGTTATTGTGAACTAGCCTCTCATACATCAAACGTGACCTTGCGAGGCGGGTAGTCTACATACAACAAAGACGCCAAGATTATTGAAAACGGTTGTGTAACACCGAACAGCTCTTTAGCAGTGATGAAATAGTTCCACGACGTAAGTTTCCTAGCAACGTGGGTCGTGAAGGAACGAAGAGCTTACATTTAATGAGCCGGTTGTGTTTCATAGGCACTGTGTGTTCAAAACGTAAGCAAAGGCTCAAAGTTGTCCCAGTGTTTGATTAAACAGGGCGCCACGACGGCATATGGGTGAACGACGGTGCAGCTCGCAGAACGTATTCTTAACCTTGAGACCAGACTCGTGGTCAGCTTCACGACCCAGCCGCTTTACCCCCGGTACCCAATGTACAGGGGGCTGTGGGCCCCAGAGTCCGCCTCGACACTTGAGAAAAAGCTCTTGTCCATTCAGCCGGTAGCCCAACATGTTGGCTAGTCACTGTACCAACTGAGCTGTTCCGACTCGAAAAATTCGGAACATACGGGATCGAACACAACAATAATCTCGGGCTCTCCTAACGAAGTAATAATTATTCACAACTGAATCATAACACACCATCAAGAACTTTCCAAATTAGGAATCCCTCTTCCAACAGCCGTGTACACGTGTACAATTAATAGACACAGCCTACAACCACAGTAAAATACATTAAATTCTTTACACTCCACCAAATGCCCATACGATCACTGTACAATTGAACATCACAGGTGGTTAGCAATCCTCTTTACTCGAGAGATCCAAGATTCAGAAATCGATCCCATAACTATTTCGTGATTTTCCTCGGTACCTTAAAACAGGCCACATATTTCATATGCAGACTTCTTTCACAGCGGTTATCTACCGCAGGTTCACCGTCGAAAGTCATTTACAGGGACATTCTTTAAATGCCACCACCCCCACCCCAACGCGTCACTTGATACTCAGTTTCGTGTGACGGCAGAGAGGGCAGCGATCTGCGCTGTTCCCGTTTGCAGTAGGCAGGCGTTTAGTTTCGTAACTACAGCCAATAGGAGGTTTTACCCATCACACTCAGAAGGAAAAAAGACGGACACTACCAGCGTTATCAGGCCAAGTTTCAAATCGAGGTCACTGCCAACCTGCCGCGCTACCACTACGCCAGCTCACTCGGTATACACAACTTGTCATGCACCTGACCAGTGACAATACACAAAATGACGATAATCACCATCAAACCTTGCCCGTTGGCATGTTCCGGCCCCATTTTGAACTATCGTTTCATCTCTTTGGAGGTCTTCCCCACTTTCTTCCTTAAAAATTGTAGTCTTTGCGTTTTCCAAAGATTTCGGTATATTGTTCATGGTACAAGTTCATTATGTTGGCACGTCGGATGTCGATCGAATAATACTGACACGCTGCGAGGCACATGCACTTACGTCAGCGTTTCCCAAACTTCTTTGGCCAGGGAAAACTTTTTAACTTAGTAAATATTTACGGAACACATGTGATTTGTGGTGCCTCATTTATCAAATAAAACCCATCGCGACAACATCTGTTAGTAACCAATGAAGGGTTCTTATAAAAATTCTTATATCAACAGAATCTTAAACTATGATCAAATATGCTAAATTCAGATTTAATAAAAAAAAATCCATGATGTTTTCGGTTCCTCGACTTTTTCACGAACACCTATTCACATCTCGCGGAACATATTTGGGATACATTAACTTAGGCAACAAAGTACGTATTTCTGTTTGCCGGATATATAAAACCTATTTCTAGGTACCCTACTTCTTCTTGTAGTACAGTACAGACTTTCATGCCCTGACATCAGCTGATTCGGAAGGTTGGAAAGGAAAACTTGAACCACGATAAAAATCCACAGAGGCGTACACAATTTTTCTACAGCTAAGCATTTTGATACTTGCCAGAAGCTCTATTTAAGATAAAACAGTTGCTGAACTAGTGAAACTATTATCAACGCAGTCAGCTGTTTTGTTCAGCGTGAGTTGAAACAAGAACACTGCTGACGCACACCTGCTGCTGCTGCATGTAGTGTTGTTACGTGTATGTATGAATTCATTACGTCATTCAAACATAAAAGCAAACCTGACGAAGAAACGTTAATTGCAGATGATGAATCTGAGGTTCTGACAGCGGTGTCAACGTTACGGTCTTGTGGGATGTGACGCCGTGTAGTTTAGTAGACGGGTACCAACGTTGCCGAAGACAAACTGCTATCTCAATTTAACACTGTCTATACCGTGTTCCCCTTTCTTGGTATCTTCACCTTGCCGTGGTAGAGGGGCTTGTGAGTTCCAGTGACCCTGAGAGCTAAGCCGGCGGTAGCATTGCTACCAGTAGGGTCTCCCAAGCCGGACAGATCAAAAGGGTAGGAGCCAGACGAAGAGAGATGCCTAGGAGATGGGAAACCGAATAAAAACTCCCCTGATGCCGGAAGCAGCGACATCAGTAGCGACATGAAGCACAGAGCAAATGATGCTCGAGATGGTTCATGATCGTGTAGCAACAGGCGTGACCAGAGTGGTCTGAACGGCTGCTGTACTGCGATGTGGAAAGCAAATGGAAAAACTACCACATTATTACTTTTCCTGGATAGTCTCTTCCAGAAACAGAGACAAATGCCAAATGCGAGATGCTTCCTCTGGAGACAAAACGATCCGGAGGTAAACTACTCCCCCATTCGGATCTCCGGGGGGGAGTGTTTCTAGGGGAGACACCACGCGGTAATGACTACAGACAACAGCAGTTATGAACATAACAGCTTCAAGATAGGCACTTGGAACGTAAGGACCTTGAATCAAGGAGGAAAACTCGAAAATTTGAAGAAAGAGATGCAGAAGAACGCAGTGTCTGTGCTAGGTGTTAGTGAAGTGCGGTGGAAGGGTCAAGGTGAAATAAAAAGTGGTGATTATACAGTGTATTATTCCGGGGGTGACAGTGCTGAAAGAGGCGTAGCTATAGTAGTGCATAAAAGCATAGTGAAAAGTGTTGTTAAGAAGAGTGTGTATAGTGACAGAATCATTGCTATTAAATTGCAGGCAGAACCGGTAAGTATTTTGATAGTGCAAGTGTACATGCCAACATCGGACTATGAAGATGACAAAGTGGAAGAGTTGTATGATATAATTGAAGAAATTCTTGAAGAGGATGGAAAGGGCGCGACAAACACGATTATAATGGGAGATTGGAACAGTGTGGTTGGAGATAAAGCACATCACAACACTGTTGGACCATATGGACTGGGAAGGAGGAATCAGAGAGGTCAAATGCTTATTGACTTCTGTGAAAGAAATGGACTTGTTATAACAAACACATGGTTCAAAAAACCTAAAAGAAGATTGTACACGTGGAAATCACCAGGAGATAGGAATCGATATCAGCTGGACTATGTACTAGTGAAACAGCGATTCAGGAACAGTGTGAAGGATGTGCAGACACTGCCTGGAGCAGATATTGACTCTGACCACAATTTACTGGTTGCAAAGATCTGCACCAGATTGAAGAAGATCATGAGGTTCCACAAGAGAAAACCAAGATGGGATTTGGAGAAGCTATATGCTCAACGACAGGTAGTACACGATAGACTAGAAGAACAGCTTGGTGCAATCAAATGTGAAAGTGGGAATGTGGAAGTGCAGTGGAACAATATCAAGAAATGTGTGTTAGATACTATGAGTGGTTTGGTTGGAAAAGTCGAGAGGAGAGCAAGAAAGCCATGGATTACACAGGAGATGATCAGTAAAATGGATGAACGAAGGAAATGGAAGAATGTCAACAATGAAGAAGGAAGGAAGAACTACAGAAGACTGAGGAACGAATTGAAAAGAGCCACGGACAACGCCAAGAAGGAATATCTGGAGAGCATATGCGACGAGATCATAGAATTTCAAAGAATAGGACGTTATGATTTAATGTACATGAAGACAAAGGAACTAGGTTGGAAAGAAAACCATGGGATTCAAAACATTGGCATCGAAGACTCTCAAGGCAATATAATAATAAATCAGAGACGAGTATTGCAAATTTGGGAGAATTATATCACAGAGCTCTACGATCGAGCTAATCGACCAGAACATCTAGACGTCGAACCTGAAGATGAAGTAGATGAAGACGAGAAAGGCCCTTATATTTTGCAAAGTGAAGTTGAAAAAGCTATCAAGGAGATGAGGGATAAGAAGGCTACAGGAGATGATGATGTACCTGGGGATGTACTCAAATTGTTGGGAGAAGGTGGTCTAAGGCTAATGACACAAATGATCAACAGCATGTATGTAACTGGAGAATGGCCCAGAGATTTTATTGAAGTTACAATGATTGCCTTAAAGAAGAAGCCCAAAGCTACAAAATGCAGCGACCATCGCACAATCAGCATCATCGCACATGCAGCAAAGATAGTAGCGAGGATACTTAGAAGAAGAATTGAGAGGAAAATTGAAGATGCACTTGGAGAAGATCAGTTTGGATTTAGAAGAGGAAAAGGAACTAGGGATGCAATTGGGATGCTGAGAATAATATCAGAACGAACCTTGGTCATAGATGAGGAATTGTGTGCTTGCTTCATAGACTGGCAGAAGGCATTTGACCGTGTCAACTGGACCAAATTAATGCAAATCCTAAAAGGAATTGGGATAGACTGGCGCGAAAGAAGATTAGTCAGCAAATTGTACATGGAACAAAGTGTCAAAATACGACTGGACCAAGGGGAGACGAGAAGTGTGAAGATTGGAAGAGGAGTTAGACAAGGTTGCTGTTTGTCACCGATTCTGTTCAACTTATACAGCGAGTACCTTACCAAGGAAGCTCTTGAAGGGTTTGGAGACTTCAAAATAGGAGGACAAGTAATTCGCACTGTGAAATATGCAGATGACCTTGTGCTACTGGCTAGAGAAGAAAACGTGCTACAGGGCATGATTGATAGACTAATTGAAATTGGAAGACGCTATGGAATGGAAATGAATGTGGGAAAAACTAAAGTAATGAAAATCTCAAGGCAACCATCCCCAATGAAAATTATGATAGATCAAAAACAATTGGAGAATGTGGAATATTTCAATTATTTGGGTAGCATGATAACAAGTGATGCAAGGTGTACACGTGAAATTAAATCCAGAATTGCCATGGCAAAAACAGCATTCAACAAGAAGAAAAATCTTTTCACCAGCAAACTGGAATTAAATTTAAGGAAGAAACTAGTAAAGTGCTACATTTGGAGCATAGCTTTGTATGGTGCTGAAACGTGGACACTTCGGAAAGTAGATCAGAAGTATCTGGAAAGTTTGAAATGTGGTGCTGGAGAAGAATGGAGAAGATCAGTTGGACCGATCGTGTGAGAAATGAAGAAGTATTACACAGAGTCAAGGAGGAGAGGAATATACTACATACAATAAAAAGAAGAAAGGCTAACTGGATTGGTCACATCTTGCGTAGAAACTGCCTTCTGAAACACGTGATTGAAGGAAAGTTAGAAGGAAGGATAGAAATGACGGGACGACGAGGGAGAAGACGTAAGCAGCTACTGGATGACCTTAAGGAAAAGAAAAGATACTGGAAATTGAAAGAGGAAGCACTAGATCGCACCCTGTGGAGAACTCGCTTTGGAAGAGGCTACGGACCTGTCGTAAGACAGACTACAGAATGAATGAATACCGTGTTAATATACTGTTGCTACCTCAATCTTCAGGAAGGTTTCGTGTCTCAGCACTGTTTCACCGCTTGCTAAGCAACGTACAAACTATGTCCACCATTAGGACCCAACCTGATCCGGAAGATGACATGCCATATGGCGACATTAAGTTTAATCACTGTCCCGCCTACTTAGCCACACATTTCATCAAGTTTTCCGACCAAATTTCGTGCATGCAGTTCGCAAATATGTGTACCACACGTCCCGCACCTCTCACCCTTCTTGATTTAAGCACACTTATAACACTTTAAAACGACAATTTATACCACCCTTATTATGAAGTTTCCTCCATCCTCCCCTTCTTAGGCCCAAACAATCTCCCCAGCACCCCGTTCTCAAACACCCTTAACGTATGTTCTTTCATTAGGGTGACAACGTTTCACATCCATTGACAATAACAGGTAAAATCCTAGTTTTATGTATTTTTATGGCTTTAACAGTTCTCGTAATCACGAAACGAATTATATTTCAGCAAAAAGAGCGTTGTCTTGACAAGTACTCTTTTAATTGCTGTTTACTATACATTCACCACGCCGGTGAATAAAAAGAGACATCTATATATGGCGCCTATATTACAATACTGACGCCAAAAATTTCAAGAGCTGCACTTTATGTACACTATCATGCCCTGCCATGAGGCAAGGCAAAGGGCACGTTCATTTACCTCCACCGCTCGGACTTCAACAGCGATAAACAAACAGCACACATATGTATAAGTGTGTACGTATACATAATACGTAGCACTCACTTTGGGACACACACGACCTTCGCGCAGCATTCACGCGGATCGACTGTGTGAAATTTCACTTCACGAGGTTGTGATGAAAAAAAAAATTGCAAAAACAAACGCAGCTCTGTCTGACCCACAACGTGGTTCAACAAATTACTACTTCGGTTTTCTATAATGGGAACTGCTCGTAGATTTTACGAACGTCAATGAACGGAGTGCCCAGTTCATACTCTACGCTACTAAAATGGCATATCAATGCGATGTGAGGTTCTTGAGGACCAGTGACTACAAACACCACCTTCTGGGATATTACACCGTGTAGTCTGGTAGATATTTACCGACCTTTTGACTTTTTTACTGCCCCCACCTTCACGGTAGAGTACAATGAAATTGGAGGCGGTATGATTAGTACGAAACGCTGGTACCCATCTACCAAACTACACGGCGTCGCATGCCAAAACAGTATTTAAACTCTTGGTGTCAACCCCCCAATAACGAGTTCTTTCGAAATCAGCCAAAACCAATGAAGACATACAAACGGTCGTCTTCCAATTATACGTGTATATTTTTGTGCACAACGAATTTAAAAGCCGCCCAAAACTTCCAAAAGGACGAATCACACGCGACGATATGAGGTTCACACACGATATGAGATAATTTAATGTAAACAGCCATTGGAAAGTAGCCAGCGAAACAAGGTCGGCAGTAAGTGAAGAGATTCCCGCACTGACAAGAAGAAACTTGCAGTCTGGCATACTGATCCAACCCAGTCTTCTGCCAAGGTCACGATGCGGCTCTATTCTCTTTGAAAATATCAGGGTCCTTGCACCTGTACAGGGAAATTCCTCTTTCCACAAAACCAGGCACAGAAAGCATCATGGGCACAAACATACATTTGCCAATACCTCGGCTTGCAGGTATACAGCAGGCGCGAAGGTAAAACTCGACATATTTTAGGCAATTATAATACAGTAGGTTAAACAAAAGGTTTGTCGCGCGTAGGGAGGCAGAGGTACAAGAGTGTGAGGTTTCGGTTCTTAAAAGCTTGCATAGTTCACCTCGACATTTAATATTACATAAAGCTTACAAGCTCCCGTACCGAATGGCATTTGTACCGGTTACGCCTAGTTCTTACGTCCACTGTCCTGGCAAACACGAAGTCTTAACAAAAGCTGGAGTTCTATGTTATCGAAATATTCTCTCGCAACGCTAAGAAAAGATTCTGCAACAGCAAATGAAAAAATTTTCCCCGTGTGCCTAAGGGGGTTATTTGGAAACAAAAGTGTGGCAGATAGCCTGGTAAGAATAACTATACGCTTCCAACTTTGTTACATGGCAACAAATCGTCCGTTCTTAACTGACAGTTTTACAAAAAACGAGGACATAATTCACTTGGACACGACATTCTAAACAGTGATTAGACCTCTCTAGTCATTCAAAGCAGGCATTAAATAGAATCTGTGGTGAAACCTGCTAACCTCCACATACGCGGCAATACACTTCCCTGAAGCTGATCAACAGGCCTACGTATAATCTTAAGATGGGACAAACCGTTGAGTGAATAGGCATTTAAAACAATAGACCGTCAATCAGAAATAATTTTTAAACAATACATTTTCAATGTCTAAAACGTGACACGTTTCGTTTTTCATAAAGCCGAAACATGTATCACGTTTTACGCATTAAAAAGGTACTATCTAAACATTAGTTGCGACTGGCGGTCTACTGTATTATCTGCCTAGGCCTAAGTATACCAGCGACACCAAAACAAACATTTCCAACGAAATGCCTCCAAATTATTAGTTTGAGAATACAGTACTTACTACGCAGCCGAAGGTAACCCCGATGAAACTCCTGTATTACGTGGACACTACCCTTTTCACCCCCGATACTCCATTACGTCACGCGGCGATCAGCAACTAAAGCACATCCTTCCACAACCACAACTGCACAAATATGCGTGGCAGAGTGACATTTCGTAAGAGGGTTGTGTTAGAGCATATTGTAAGCAAGGCAGTGGACAGGGCACATTCTGAAGTTACGCTGTGGTCTGTGTGTAGTCTGGTTCATGCCAACTTAAATACTATGCCGTATACGTCATCTCGTAAAAGACCGAGATACATGGACAAAGGAGTTCAAAGAAATGCGTCAAGCAGACTAGAGAAACAGTATGGGACCAAGAATGTTCTGTATCGGCGCTTTAGGCCAAGGGCCTGCTTATGGAAAATTCTGGGAACTCAGAACAGTTAAGCAATAATAAGAACTATTAACTGTCTTAGAAAACTTGCGTACATACTGTGAAAATTGTCTCTTCCAGTTCAGTCAATGCGGACTGATGATGGAGATGCAAGCTCTCACAAAATTAACTCTTATTGAAGCTCCAATCATAATGTGGAAACTCACAATCAGCGCAATTTCTTAAAGCTGCCATTTTTAAGTTGTCCTTCACTTATTTCATTAGGTTAGTTTCTGGTTTATTTATACCTGCATTCAACAGCTTATTTATAGCGTCGAATGGCAAACAGGATAACTCATGAATATCGCATTCTAGAAGACGTGAAGATTAAGCAGCAATGACTTGATATGAAACATTACCCCCCAACCTGCCTAATGGGACTAAGAAATTCACCGAAGAACCTCTGAATAACTGTTTTCCGGGCCGAGATTTGAAGCCGGGACCTCCCTAATACGAGGGCTAGTCAAAAACGAGTGAGAATTAATTTATTTTGTAGCACGCAGTGAACAAACGGTGATGAAACAGTGTGAAGACCGGCTCTAGTGGGATGCGCACGCAACCTAAGAAGCGCGTACGCGCATGCGTCCAACAGCAGTGGGCTGTAAATGCACGAGTGGTCGGCAGTCGCATATGGGAAATGGAGTCGGTTCGTGATGAGCAGTACGGGGCTTTAAAATTTTGTGTCCGTCTACAGAAATCCGCCACGGAAGCATACGAGATGTTGCAGCAGGCATACGGCGAAGATGTTCTTCCACAATCGACCGCATTTCGGTGGTTTAAAAGTTTAAGGAGGGCCGTGATTCGATCAGAAAGCAGGGCGGTCCGGGCGCTCCAGCCACTGCACAGTGGGTCAGATTGCAAAAAAGCTGGCCAAAAATCTGACTTTTTCTGGAAACATACAATTTTTTATTTTTAAACCGTGTTCATAAAAAACAGGGATAGCGTAGTCGGTATAGCGACTCGCTACGAGCTGGACGGTCTGGGGATCGAATCCCGGTGGGGGCGAGATTTTCCGCACCCGTCCAGACCGGCCCTGGGGCCTATCCAGCCTCCTGTACAATGGGTACCGGGTCATTCCCGGGGGTAATGCGGCCGGGGCGTGGCGTTGACCACCCACCCCCATCTAGCGCCGAGGTTAAAGAAAGAGTAGAACAATACCTCTACTCCCTCTTTGGGCCTTCATGGCCTGTTCTAGGGTGAACTTTACCTTTATTCATAAAAATCACAAAATATAAAAGTATTTACTCTGAATGAAACTAATTAAAAGATTCTTCGCTAGTGTCATCAGAATCATCATCTGTTGCAGCAGCGTCGGAGCTACTCAAATCTTCCCATTCTTTCGGACCGTCTAATAGTTTAAATGCTTCTGCAAATATGTCTTGGTAGCCTTTTTGGGCAGTTCTCTCAAACTCGAGATAAGTAGATCCGAGGAAACAAGAAGTAAATTAAAAACATCTTCATTCGTTGATGATCGAGACATTTTTCTTGAATGACTTCGTCTGAAGGACTTGAGATCCTTGTTTCTAGATTCCTGAGCTTCCTCGGACAATTGCCCAATAGGCAAAATGGCCCAAGAAATAATATCGGCTCCATGGACCAGTACTTTATGAACGCTGGCTGGCATGTAGAACCATGGATATGCTTGAACAAATAATTTAGCCGTGTCTTTTTTATACTTGTCGAATTCTTCGGTGTTAATTTCAAATCCTGATGAAATAATCTGCAGAATTACATAGAATCTGCGAACAAGATCTTCGTTGACACCAGTAATTCTAGCAGATTCTCGATAATTTTTAAAAAACCTTCTAGCTGTATTCCCGTCGTTTGACGTTCCGCTTCCGCCAGGCTTAGCTTTATCGACCAGAAGACCCATTTCATTTTTTAAGAGATCTTGAATAGCTTGTTTTTTATTTTGTACCTTTCGTTGGTCTTCTTCTCCTCTTGCTTGCCATTTCTTTATTTCTAAACGGTATGAGATGTGGAGCAAACATTCGAAAAACCTAATCCATACACGTAGTGTAGATAGCCCGAATTTGTAGGTTGTTACGTCGACATATCTTTTAACAATTTAATCGATACGATTCATGTTTTGGTGCAGCGCCACACACATAGCAAACTTGGGCAGATGTTGTTGAAGTGACCGCATTACAAATTTTGCCATCTATCATTGTTAACACCATGTTATGACTCACAGATACACTATTTTGTTCCTGTAATTTTGTATCCATCTGTAAATAATTGTGCGATTTTTTCATGGTTTATTCTAAAATATAGAAAATATACATATATATGTTAGGAATATAAAACATATACATATGTATAAACATAACATACATAATGTTTAAGCTTGGTTAGTCATATGTACTCTATTAAATGTGTATTAAAATCGACCGTGGGCACTCAAAATGGTAGATTTCATGTCAAACGCCATGATTAAATTTTGTAAGTACACGTCACTACTTTATGCAATAGTTCATAACTTCCAGAGTAGCACGTATTAGAAGCTAATTTTTTTATATAATAATAATAACGTTTAAAGCTACACAACAATGCAACAAACGGAGCTGGGTCGGCTCAGATCAATTTTACAGCTCTGTGTAAATAATGGACTTCAAATTTTATACCACAAAAAAATTAACGTCATATAAATTGATAAAAAAATTTTTTTTTCCGTATAAAATACCATGTTCTTAATTATTTTACACATTACTTACCTCTATCTCTCTGCTCTGTAATCAGTTCCCTTAATAAATTACATTGTGACCGTAAAAATAATTAACAAATTCACTACCGCAATTTGTGTACAAAGTACCCTCTGACCCGCTGCATAAAAACGCTCTGTTTGTGTGCCTGTACCAGGAACAAATCCAACCAAACTGTCATAAAACTTACATTTTCTTTATCCTGGGAGCTTTCTATTGCCCCTCAGGTAGATTTTTAAGCATTTCATCGAAGTCGAACATTTTGAATTTTGGCCAGCTTTCGCTTAATTTGACCCACTGTGCACTGCAGTGAACGAGGTCATGATTAACACAGCTGTTGCCATTGTTCGGGAAGATCGCCGAGTAACAGTGGATGCACTGGCGGACATGTTACACATATCCCACGGTAGTTAGTTCACCATTCTGCACGATCACTTGAACATTAGACACGTCTGTGCAAGATGGGTGCCGAGATTGCTAACGCCTGAACAGAAGCTGGTGCGAGTAGAGGTGTGTCGGGAGCTTCAACATCTGGTAGCGGAACATGGCGAGGCCTACCTGAATTCCATCATTACTGGTGATGAAAATTGGCTTCACCACTACGATCCCGAAAGCAAACAGGTGAGCACAGTCTGGAAATCACCCTCATCTACGACGCCAAAGAAGGCCAACGTTGTTCGGTCGGCGGGAAAGGTAATGGTGATTTCCTTCTTCGACTGCCGTGGAATGGTTTACCAACATGAAGTGCCCCCGCATACAATAGTTACTGGGCAGTATTACGTGACAGTTTTGAAGACCCTGGCCGAACACATCCGACGAAAACGCCCTGAGCTGCATCCATCTCGCTGGCGCCTACACCACGATAATGCACGCCCTCACGTTTCGAACGCTGTTGCCCAATATTTAGCCCCAAAAAACATCGAATGTGTGCCGCACCCTCCGTACAGCCCGGTCCTTGCTCCGTGTGACTTTTTTCTGTTTCCTCGCCTGAAATCGGAGCTGCGGGGTCAGCGTCCGTTCTGAAGAGGGCGGAGGCGGTTCTGAAGACGATGTCAAAAAATGGGTTCCAGCACGTCTTCCAGGACTGGCAGACACGTTGGGCCAAGTGCATACAGCTCGATGGGGACTACTTTGAAAAATACCATATCAAGTTGGACTCTGCCTAACGTATTTGGTGAGTAATAAATTCATTCTCACTCGTTTTTGACTAGCCCTCATAATAATAATAAATAATAATAATAATAATAATAATAATAATAATAATAATAACCCATTAGTAATAACCCATACGTTCGGTGTAGTCTAACAGGGCCGATTCACAGCGTGTAAACTTAGCGAATACACAGTGTGACACAAAGTAGCTTCACAACTGTTCAGGCATCCATCCCTTTCAATATCGGATAGCTGTTGCCGTGCTCAAATACACCCTTAAGTAGCGCACAATTTCCATAACGTGCAGCGAGCACCCCGAAGCCCTAAAACATGCACACGGTTTCCTTCTCGAATGAAAAATTAAAAATACCAACACTACACACACATATCCGAAGTAAACTGCAATGAAACAGTGCAAGCATCTCTGACGTTCCTACATCCATAACATTAAGAACATTAATCACAAAATTAATCACATTTTATGATATCGATATAAATTTAAAAACGAAACACGTACTACACGCCAACATAAATCTACATATTTTTCCTGTGACCCAGTACTCCACTGTCAAACTACTCCTCGCATTAAAAAAACAAAAAAACAACTCTTACCTCGCTAACAACGAAAGCACATTCACGACGTACCCCAATGCATGTCAATACCATGCTCAAAATCAGACAAGCTGGCGATTGACAACTGCGCTGTAGCAATGGTTGTCATGTGATGGCAGCTAAATCAATCAGTCAGGCTGTCCTATCGGTAAGCTACTCTACGCTTCCACGACAACTGTACGTAGTTGCGAAGTCCAAATGCAGGGGCATGTTAATTTAAAACAGAGGTGAAACCTGTTATCATCACGAAGTGGAATAAATACACGGTACAATAATACATGCGACAACAATAATAAGGTATACTGATTATTTGGGTCTAAGGACATGGCCGGTTGCACGAAAATCTTGGCATTACAAGTTCCAGTGGAAGAAACTCGCACCGAGGTCTTTTATCGTTCTGCCTATGACTCATCATTCACTCGCCATCTTGTCTGAATGTATGATAAGCAATCTCCTCGTTTCAATTAGACGTGAAAAATAAATCATAATACAGGAATAAGTCTTAAGTGAATACTACAAACACAATCTCCAAGACGTACCTTTACTTGTACTTCGATCGCTTTTATCTGTATGAAGTTGGGATACTCTCCACAAGGTTAGTGTTTGCGCGACTGACACGGTAGGAGTGGCGATGCTACCCCGTCCGCCCCACTGAACTATCTACGGTTGAGAACCGCCGCCTGTGTCGAGTCAGGGACCGACTGGCAGATCACAAAACAGTAAACAGGAGTGCAAAACAGTATTCCACTGGAATAACAGCGCAATTTTTGAATGTGGTCTTTGTTCTTCTGCCCATCTCACTGGCCTATGACAAATACATACACATCTATTGCTGTTCAGCTAATATAACGCAGTCATAAATTATTCTCAATATACACTGCAAGGAGACTGGGAAGTAAATACATAATGGTCATACTACTCAAATCGTAGTGCACAAACTTCAAAATGCTGCAAGAATGGCAGCAATATAGAATTCCCTTCAGGAGATACAGCACTAAACAGTATGTATTTATGTTACAAACACCCTGTATATTGCAAAAATACATCAAATATAAGTTGATAAAAAAATGCTGTAATTTATAGGGCAGGTTCTGTACCAAATGGTACGTACGACAAGCACTTTTTAATAAAATCAATTCCCAATATCGAATGTTGTCGAAATTCGTTCGCTTTCGGATAAGAAACATACCAACACAACCTGTCCTACACGCATACTTTGTTACCTCGACATAGCAAATCATTCTCGAACATTTCTATCAACATAAGCGAACACGGAATTCTTTCAGGCACATGCCACTGCAATAACCGAGAATATCGGATTCAAACTTCTAGCGAAGGTGCACTACAGTACTGGATGTTACTGAAGTGACCATACAGCACCGACACAAAAACAAGTTCTCGAAAGAACCCTGTACAGCAGTTACCTCAAAAAAAATGTACAGCTGCAAAATGGAATTCACATTACTATACAATTTAGTAGTGGACCGGGATAGCGTAGTATAGCTATAAAGCGGCCCGCGACGGGCTGGACGGTCCGGGGATTGAATCCCGGTGAGTCGAGTTTTTCCGCACCCGTCCAGGCTGGCCCTAGGACCCACCCAGCCTCCTGTACAATATGCATTGGTTATATTCCCCGGGGGTAAAGCGGCAGGGGCATGGCGTTGACCACCCACCCCATCTAGAGCCGAGGTTAAAGAAAGAGTAGAGCTATACCTATGCTCCCCGTCTGGGCCCTCATGGCCTGTTCTAAGGTGGACTTCACCTCAGCCTGATGGCTGCGAACCATCTACAGAACACGCAGTCACATCCAACAAAGCAACTTGTTTTTAAATGACGGGCGTCCCGTTGTTTTTATAACTGGTACGATTACCGTCAGACACTACTGACAATATGCTGTTAACACTGAGCTACATGTTTCGGCCCAAAAGCCTGACAACCTTTTTCGGCCAAAACATGTAGCTCACTGTTAACAGAATATTGTTATACAATAAGTATAGTTGTGTTTGACAGTAATCTTATTAATCAGTCCGCAATAAAACAGCGTTTCACCAAATTATAGTTCCAAAGAATGAAATGACTGGCAAAATAAATCTTTCAAGAAGAACCCACCACCACCTTCGACTATAACAATGAAATCGTGTTTCAAAGAACTGAACTTAGTGCGGGGTACGCAATGAAATTAAATCTCTGTAAGCTGCATTCAGAAAAACCGGTATTTCTGGCAGCGATTTTTTTTCGTGTTTTCCTCTGCCATCTGGCTTTTCAGAGCATATCCCACAATTCCACGGGAAGGCCCTAAAGCCACTAGCCAAGATAGCAAAAGGCCTTGTCCAAGATCATGACACACAAATCCCAAAAAAAGTTTAACCCAGACATACCCAAGGTTGCTACATCTACTGTGGTGTGTATGTGTGTGCGTGTGTTTATTTAAAATTCGTGAATTCACTTTCATTCGTTCGAGGTTTTTCAAGGCCGTCACGTTTCATACTGTCGTTTCCTGGGTCGTGACACCGTATAGTCTGATAGACAGCTGGCCGCAGTATGTTCCCCGAAACGCTGGTAACCAATAATCAGAATACATGGTGTCATAACCCACATGACTCCACTTAAATCCTCAAGTTTGAATAACGACGGGACGGGTCAATGTTCTCAGAATGCACATTACACGCTGTCGCGGAGGCATTGCTTCTCTGCAAGTACTGTATACTTCAATCATCACAAGGCCATTGCTAGCCAAGTTAGTGGGATCCTTTTACTGCTGAGTTGGGAATTCAGCTACAGTTTAGTGGCATGCATTGTCTCATCGCTTGTTAAGGCCGTTCGTACTCGCCTCTGCTCTCCCTCTACTAGGTCACACACTCGACATGACATTCTTCTGTATCCCATCCAAAAATAAAATACAGCATTCAAAAGACACAAAAATAAGACCATCAAAGAAACACCAACTATTTTCTTCACACATCTTGTGCGATAAGACAGCAAATTATTCAACTTGATACCTCGTAAAGCGGTTTCAACACCGTACAGTTCCCAGCGCTGTATCAGCATACGATTACGGCAAATGACGATACTTAGATATGACACCGCGCACTTCGACACACAGGTACCAAAGATCCTGCTGCCGCCATCTTCAGGGTAGACGCCCCCTCTTCTATTCTGACGATGGAAGCAGCATATTCGTCTGAAACGATGGCAACACAGCTCACGCACGGCACCATAACCTCAAAAACAGGATCCATACAACAGGCCTGTTTCGTAACTACGAAAATGGCCCATACGTTTCTACGACAATCGCCTTTCAACAGACAGCAATTCCTTCTATATCCTTTTCGATTCATCATTCACGATCTTCCAACCGAGACCACAATGTATGCAGCAGAAGTACAACTAAGTAAAGCAATAACCCATAGTTATAAGAATATGTTAACAGGAGCTTCAAAGACATGATGGAGTCCGAATTCTGAATTTAGAATCAGCACTCTCTCTGTGCGAACCCGACACACAAACACTTCCGTGCAACCAACACACTACACACCACACCGTGACTAACAGCAATGCTTCATTCTTCAACTAGCTCCATGATGCAGAGTCCTTGAGAAGCTAACCGGTCCTCAGCTAGTCGAGAAATTACCCGCATTTTATGAAAACCGAAGGTTCATTCCCCCACTCACAAGAGCCCGCCACCTGTCCCTATCATGACCCAGACTAATTCAGTCCATGCCCCATATCCCACTTCTTGAAGGTCCATTTTAATATTATCCTCCCATCTACGCCACTGTCTTCCAAGTTGTTTCTTTCCCTCAGGTTTCCCCACCAAAATCCGGTATGCCCCTCTCCTCCCCCATACGTGTTACATGCCACGCTCATCTCATTCTTCTTGATTTTATCATGCAAATAATATTTGGTGAGGATTACCGATCATAATGCTCCTCGTTATGTAGTCTTCTCCAGTACCCTGTTACCTCGCCCCTCACAAGCCCAGATATCTCTTCATCAGCAACCTATTCTCGAACACCTTCATTCAACTGAATACATTATTAGTATAAATTTCTGTATGAGGTACAGGCCCACCTGAGGGCAGTGGCGTATACAGATATCCGTGTGGGGTGACCATGCACTGTCAACCAAAATCAGTTCGCCTCAGAAACTACACTACGTTGTTTACACAATGACAATGTTTTTCCTACTGTCCTCGAGCCAAAGGTCTTCGTGCCCTTTACCATTTTCCTCCACTCATTGCGAGAGGCTAGATTTTCTTCCACAGGTTGCTCAAAAACGAAGCAACGCACACACCTGCACACTGATGGCGAACTGCTCTCTTCGAGATCAAGATATGACCAGCTGCTATGGAGAAAACGGAAATTAAATAATTTAAACATTTTGGAATACTGTTATTGTTATAATTATTACACATTAAACAGTCATCACCGTTCTCCACCTCGTGTATGCTTTAAAATTATAAAACAAAATTTTAACATCAACATTCCTGTATTTTACGTCAGAGCTGGGCATGACGGCTACTAATGTTTGTCTCAGCACGTAACATTTTCCAGACTAATTACTTTTAGTTTACATCTGCTTTTGCTTTACTGAAAACTGCAGATAAACATTCTTTGCGCCACAGAAATGTTCATCTCCAGCGGGAAACAATCTGAACACCAAAATAATCCTACGAGATTCTGACAATGCTAAATCACATTTACGATCACTAGCCAATTTTAACCAAAATAATCGTTCAACGGTAATTTGCGATCGTGGTGTTACGGTGCCTAAGAGGGACGAGGTAACAGAGGAGTGGAGAAGACTACATAATGAGGAACTTAATGATCTGAACTCATCAAATATTACTCGGGTGATCAAATCGAGAAGAATTAAGTGGGCGGGGCCTGTAGCACGTATGGGGGAGGGGAGAGGTGCATACACGATTTTGGTGGGGAGACTTGAAGGAAAGAGACCACTTGGAATATTACAATGGATCTTCAAAAAGTGGAATTCGGAGGGGGGGGATCATGGACTGGATTGATCTGGCTCAGGATAGGGACAGGTGGCGGGCTCTTGTGAATGCGGTAATGAACCTTCGGGTTCCATAAAATGTGGGGAATTTCTTAACTAGCTGACGACCTCAAGAAGGACTCTGCTCCATGGAGTTAGTTAATTAGTTGCTGTTACGGTGCATGACTAGTGTTAAAGCGTGCAGACCAACTGTCAGGGCTTCACCCACATAACCTGGAAGCGAGAAGTTTCATCGCCTCTAGTTCAAAGCAAAAAGGCCACAAACACACTCTCAGAGTATGTAATACTTATAGCATTTCCACTGCAACAATTGTTACACGAACGCGCCTCAATGTTACGTTTACACGTATATTGCCTGTCTTGTTGGGTTTAATGTAATAATTTCCTAACTCAACTATCCAACCTATAAGACTGGGTACTGAACTCGTTTAAAGTAAACGAACATTATAGCAACCTTTACGACACCCCTTAATACATTAAAGAACATTCTCTGGAGCCGGTGGAAGCATATGAGAATTTTTGGAAATCAGAAGCGCAAGACAAAGGCGTGAAGTACTGCCTTATTCTTTTGCACACAGGTTTATATGCATTGCAAAAATAGACATAAACGTGGCAAGGAGTCTAGAAGTATATATATACGTAATGTTCGGGGAGGCCAAGGCCCGCTGTAGGATGCAGTAAACCTTCGTTTAAGCACAAAGTGCTGACCGTGATATCTGAAACCAGTAGCGATGAAGGATAAAATGACTGGAAAAAATTACGCAACGAGAAGCTTCGTAATTTGTACACTTCGCTTAGGGCCTATTGACACGGTGATTACATGAAACACATTAAATGTGCCTACAATGTAGCACGCACAAGAAGCCTGAGAATGGATACAGTATTTTGGGAGTAAAAATCTCAGAGGAATATAACAATTACGACACAGAGTAATATTAACCCTTTAAAAAAGTGTCACTTTAATGACTCAGTGCGTACCGCGCAGTAAACACTCTCCACTTCGGTTACACAAAACCTATCTCTTAATGCTGCATGTTAGTTCGTAAAGTAACCGCTAAGGATTAAAAGGTTAAAATCAATCCAGAACTAAAAGCGGCAGTGTTAAGGGCGCAACATTTAGCCGCCAAACAGAGAAACAACAAAAGAAATGCTAATTGTACTACAGCAAGCCTACAATTTTTCCGGCTGTGATAATGCACAAAGTACTTCTATCGACGACTGCTCGCCGAGGAGCGGATGACACCGATGCTGCATAGCGACCGATGATGCCGCCCGCTCCGCAGTGCTCAGTCCGGCGACAAAAATACTCCCTGTATATACTGTATACACAATGCATAACAGAACCCACGGTTCGGCAGCAAATCTATGTACCACCAGTTGGTAATACTGCATTAAAACATTGAAGACTGAGCAGAAAATCAATGGTTCACGGATCACAGACTAACTTGTAAACTAACAGTTTCTGGTCACACGAACAGGTGTAATAATATATCTTCCCCAAATTATGAAACAAGTAGGCTAGAAAACTAGCTGAAACTATGAGCTTTCGGAAATAGGTCGGCAGGCCAATGTAACATCAAGGTCGCTGCCCAGAACTGCCAACTGCGCAAAGAAACAGCTGATAATCTCTTGTGACATGAATACCGACTAAAAGATAAAGTGTTTTGATGGAAGACAAACAGAAATGTCACAAATCACACCAACTGGCCTAGCTCGCTCCAAGTTCACTAACTCAAAAACAGTAGTAAGTCTCTAAGGTTTCAACATGACTGAACTGTTTGTCACAACACTTTATAAAGATCCATTGCTACTGCTACTGGGTCAATGGAGACAGTTCTGACGATAATTTTTCTCGCTGGTTCAAAATACGAAGCCGATGTAAACGACCGATTGAAAGCCGTTACATGTTACGATCGAGACTTCTCGTTGCTTCCAGCATGTTTATTTAACAGTGCTAATTGCAAAAAAAAAAAAAAGTATCTTTGTACAGCATAAACTAATCAAGTGTGACTTTTCAATAAAAGGAAACAACTACCCATGCAATTCTTTCTCTAAACATCTGGATGTAATTGCCCAACTTTTCAGTGCGCTCCCCGAATATACTCGTGACAAGATGTCACCTTATAGGTCAGCCAAGAGGCATTTGATTCCCGTCAGGGGCAGGGATCTCTTTTACACCAGTGTCCAGACGAGTTGAGACCCTCTCAGTCTATCTAATGCGTACACGTGTCTCTGTCACCAGAAGAAAGAGACGAACAGTTTGAAGTTCTGGTCTTCATGGTGTGGTGCTTAATTAAGCACAGCGAGGACTTTCATCCGCCTTTATCTTACTAGGACACTCCTTCCAGATAAATGCTAGGATACCGTAACGCGTTGAAAAAAAACGCAGTTCCGAAAAAGTCCTAAAGCGCTACACATCTTTTCGATCACTATTATTATTTTATTTCTCTGAAGGGCCTTTTATGTATGTACAGATTTTGTCTCCACTAAATCCGTCGACAGTAACCTAAAGTTTCGCACCGTCGCCATATTTGCAAATGACGACGTAGAAGGAATACGTCACACATCATGTGTTGGTTGGTACATCATGATCAATCTCCATACCACATTTCACAGGCTTTGCTCCAATGGTTCATAGTTACCGCAATGAGACCGAACGGGTGGAGGGGAAACCGCAAGGCGCCAATGTTGCTATTTTGCGTTCTATAAATGCCTCAATAAAAGTTTGAACTTTTGAAGATCTGCTACTATACATCACTTCAGAATCCTACAGTCAGTGTCGCTACTGGCGTCTCCACTTCAAAAATTCGCGCGTCCACCATGTTGGTTAGGCTGGTTGAACAAACTACGTCGCTTGGGTGACATCCAACGGCATTACGTGCATACTAACTTTAGTGCAAATCGGTCACAAGTTTATGTATCAAATCACACACAAGTTTTTATCAATTTATTCATGGCTACATGTTTCGGCGTCAACTACGAGCCCTCATCAGGCATTCTGTAAACGTTTATACAGGAAGAATTACACACTGCATCTCCGCCTTAATGCAGTATATATTTTTTCCCGACGATTGCTCGCAATTACAGCCAAAACCTTGTAGCCGTGAATACATAGTATGTGACTGATTTGATACATATCTTTGCGATTTGTTAACACCAACGGGGATGCCACATCTTAAAATTAGAAAATCGGTCAACTGGCTTTAAACATGAAGGTGACAAACAAAATTACCTCATGTGCCTACTTGATTCCGTAAGAAAGTAAAGCAGGCTACAAATTGCTTTCAGAATGAGTCGATGATAGCGCCGATAAACGGCTGGGCTAACAGGCGTCTAGAAAGAAAACGAAAACTGGGAAGCGCTGTAAGTATTCGAATCCTGATTCTCCGAATACAGGGCACGTCGTTCCACGACTTGCGAAGAGATCATACTGCTACAGACGAGAGAGGTTACTGACCTTGTCAAGTTCCGCGAATGACGTGTCTTGTACAACCAAAGCGCAATGAATGATCTGCTGGCTGCACTCTACCAATCCCATATTTGACAAACAGCCTCATACAAGTTTAAGAATAACATAACATACGGTAACACGAAATTACATGGGCGCAGTCATGCATTTTGACGCAGCCAATACGCCTTCACCACGTGTCTCACTTCTGCTCAAGGGTGCACAAATCCCGGGCGCCAGGTCGCCGTGGCAACTAAATTTCGTACGATGGCGCCTAGGTATTTGGAAAATGTGTGCACCCCTCTACTAAAAGTAGTCGGTCAAACCGAATTTACATTACACTTTTCTCTTCTCGAAAACGTCCAGACCGGATCTGGAGCACACGCTGACTTCTATTGAATGGGTACCGGCCTTCTTTCCTACGGGTAAAGTGCCCGAGGCGTGATGTTGACCACTCACCTCCATCTAGCGCCGAGGTGAGGAATGAGTGGCGCTATGTTCCTACGCCCCCTATATGCCTTCAAGAACACCTGTACCTTTACCTTGATATCACTTCCAAAACACGCGAAACTCAAATATGACTTCTCAACCACATGAAGACAGTTGCAAAGAGAACCATCTGTGTCAAAACCGGAAATCGAACTCTGATAGTCCAGCACATAGCCAGTCATTTCAGTGACTGAGTTACCGCAGCGGAAACCAAAATTTGTTGTTTTCTGTGAACGCCTTATACATTTGTGACTTCAATTAACCTAAGAAAATTAATTATCCCTCCCACAGCGTACCCATTCGATACTACGTGCTGCCGCGAACTAGAACTGCGAGCATTAATTCTGTAGGTGTTTCCACTTGACGTCAGACAACAGTAATACACAAACAAACCAAGAGCTCTCTGTCTTGCAGCCGCAGTGGGTTATACATCATCCCCGACCAACGCGGAGAAGAGAATCCTATGCATTAAATAGCGATGGCAAATGTACAACACTGAATTACAGAACGAATTCAAGACGCTGTAGAGCGTTACACAAGGCGGCGAACGACCAACCGCCTTGGATGTAAAGCAGCAACTACAATCCAGATAACGCGCAAGTCCAAACGTCAAGGGCAAAAACAGTTTGAAACTTCATACTGTAATTCGCATCCAAACAAAACTCGAAACGAAGCTTGCCTTTGTGAGATATGAGATTTTCTGCGCATGACTGACGACTGCTGTCTCCTGGGATGTCTGCCGACGTTTCAGAGACACCTACACTACACCATCAGTAGCCGGGTGGTGACAGTGGATTCCTCTGAAACGTCGGTACATATCTGCCAGACTCTATAGCGTCACATCACTGAAAACCCACACTCTTTTTTTTGCGTATTGGTCTATTTAACGGATCATTATTGGCTAAAGAGATGACACAGGATGAAATTACAGAATTCACAATGCGGGACTGGAGAAAACTGCGATACACCACAGGCTAAACAGATGGCTCGAGGCGAATTAGAACCCAGGGCATGGCGAATAACGCAAATTAAACGTCCGACCGCACAGTTAGGTGATGGGGCTTTATGTGTAACAGTGAGCAACCAATGAGCTTTATGTGTAACAGTGAGCAACCAATATCAACAAACAGAAGCAAGCAACATGAATTTCCACATGACGTACCTTCTGCACTTCTTTCACAGTCTACATAAGTTATATAACTGCTACACATAACTTCCATCATGAGTGGCCATCATTTTGTTTCACTACACGAAAAGTATGGCTATGATATTTTTTCGAATACCAATTAATGGCGCATTTACATTAAATTAAGTGCATCTTAAGCTCAGAAATTCGCAAGGACGCCACGTCCTTAATATTGATGGCCAGACATTTGAAAGTATAATGTTCTGCTTGGTTGAAAGGGGGGTGGGCAAGATGCAAATGCCGTTACGAGCTGCGATGCGAACATAAACCCAAATACATAAATAACACCATGTATTTTTTTTTCAAACACTACATAGTGTCACTGTGTCTGACGGAATACGTTGTGTCATTTAACTCTCTATACACAACGGGACGGATAACGTCAAATTGAACCCAAAGGCACTTCATCACTGCACAATCAGGCTAGTTTGTTCTTTAGAACTACCATATCTATCCAGTGTTTGAATTCCGGCAAGGGCAAAAGCTTTTTCTCTTCAAAATTGCCCAGGCCGGCTCTCGGGCCCATCCAGCCTCCTATTCATGGGTACCGGGGTTCGTCCCCGAGGGGCAAAGCGACCGGGGCGTAAACCTGAACAATGACCTCCACGTAGCGCCCAGGTTAAGAATGAGAACAGCTTCGCCTGTAATCCCCCTAGATGTCTTCACAGCGTGGAAACGGACACCTTTACCTTTATACCTACGCCTGTATAGGGATCCTAACACTGATCATATGAGACCTGACATGACAGGAAAAATTTTCTTCAGGTGGCCCCGACAAAAATACGAAACGGTTTTAATTCACACAACCATAACAGGCCAAGAGGTTAATCCATTATTACAAGGGTAAAGTTCACCCTACAACCTGCCATGAAGGCACGGAGGGGGAGTAGAGGTACAGCTCTTTCTTTAACCTCGGCTCCAGATGGGGTGGGTAATCCATTATATTATTATTATTATTATTATTAATCCCAACACACTCCAATTTAACGCCTTAAAACTTTCATTCAGAAACATAAAACGTTCCATTACGAAAAGTTCAATGTCAGAGCTGCAAGGAGGTGCTCAAAACCGGAGGAATGGCATCCACAAACAAACTCCCATGATTCCAGATTAATTTATAAAGCGCTCAAAGGAAATGATAAGCATCGTTCATAATATTTCCCCTCAGAGAGACAAGGGAACAGGATGCAATTTAATCTAGTGTAAACTGTCCTTCCACAGGTGCTTTGAACCGCTACGACAAAGCGTAAAGCAAAAGCTACGCAGTCAAGCGTGCATTCTTCCGTTTGTCTCAAAATAGAGGAGCATAGCGAGCGGCAGCGTCAGGGAGAGAGACAGAGCTAGACCTAAAACATGAACGTGTAACAGCACCTGCTTATACATCTAATTTAATTCCATACTTACAAAACAAAGCACACTTCCCAATACAAACGTGCGTGTTTCGAGTTTCTATCGCGCAATAAACACACCTAACGGTATTTCACGATACCAGTACGGTTCGATTCGAACATCGTCGTAATACTGCAAAGACATACAAATACTCAGCAACGCACAGTACATACATCACGTTTAAATGATGTAAGAATGCATGTATGTTATTGGTATGGGCGGCCATCGGTGACCTGCAATAATGCTTCATGGACGTGATTCCGTGAAATACACAAAGGCGTAGCTCGGTCGGCTCACAGTTTTTGCCGCCCTACGCGAAGCTTAGGTTTGCCGCCCCCTCCCTTGACAACCAACTTCACCGAGCAACGCTTACGAAGCGAAGTAATTTATCCCTGCTTCCCGACTGTTCCCCTCCCATTTTTTCATCTCTAGGCAACCGCCTAATTTGCACAGTTGGCTGAGCCACCCCTGCACGTGTGGGTGTTGAACAAATCGTTATCGAGGATGTCATCATTCCACGAGGATCACGAAACCAAAAGACGAAATAGGTGGATAAAAAATAAAACGCATATATAATTTCACTGAAAAAACTTAACTTGTATGTGCCTGGTATATAAAAACCAGAAACCATGAAAAACAGCTTGAACATGTGAAAGGAGTTGACTTCATGACCAGGACAACGCTGGACTTTTGTAAGGCGGTAATGGACTTTTGGGGTGCCAAAAAGTTTGAAATCAACTGAACAATAAACTTACTATGAAATTATACGAAAATATAAGAGGAAAGCGCCATATATGGGTGTCACATTCTTTGTACATTCAAGATAGAAATAGGCATAAGACCGTTAATCAGTAGGCCTAGGATTATAATCCTACTTATAAAGGTAAGACAGTTTCTTTTGTTTTGTGCTCATAATGGAATCGCATGCATCTGCCAATTAATGTAGCTAAGAAACTTTACAAATTTTGCAGCATACAATCCTACGCCTCACCATCTTATTTGAAGATTCTCCATGTAACATATGAAGCAAGCACTCTTAAAATCTAACAACCTGAAATTACTGTAAGTATACCGCATTTGAGGAGTTCTGAATTTCTCACAGGTAACCTCGCAGATCACAAAATGGTTCAATTCAACAAACATTTCTAATTCACATTCAACAGAAAGCAGGACTGACTGTACACAAAGTTATAAGCAAATAAAGGCTGGGCCACATCATACATGTAAACTCTGATTCTGTGATGTACTCCTCAGTCTATTAAGTGCCAATTATTGTTTACAAACTTCACTCAGGGAAGAACAACCAAACTGATCACAAAACACTACAGGCCTGAAAAGTATAACAAAATAGGCATCTTAATTTTTGTTTCAAATGTGCAAGTGTATTTTTCGTGCAGGCATGACTGTACAGTCATTCTATTCACAATTTCCAAAAATATCAAATGAAAGATTAATTGGGATTTGAGTATCAAGATTTGTCAAGTGGGATGTAATGCCACATAGTTTGTGGTGGATGGGTAGCACCATTTTAGGGAAACCTCCTGCCTCCATCTTCAGACCAAAAGAAACCTCCAGTGGATTGCTTCAAAGTTTTAGTATCCATTTACATAACTACAGTGTCATATTCTATATGACTGTAACCTAAATTGAAGCCAGAATGAGTTCACATCATTGTTCATTAAATAATTAAACATATTCTTCAAGGACATGAAAGGTGTGCACAGACCACAACGGGCACAATGATATATAGTGATCAATCACACAACACTGTTACTAGTTGTGTAAGTGTGCTAAGCACTAACAAAAATGAAAAAAGTTTAAACAAAAATAATTTGTGTGACCACTCCATGAAACCGTATGTAACAGAACAATGCCAAAGAAATACTGAACTATGGAGTATAGTTACAAAACATTTACATTCATACTTAAGATCTATGGCAAACTGTCTACCATCACACAACTATGCTGAGGTAACCTTATATCTGTCACTGCAAGTGCACAAATATGAAGCAATATTACCACTCTTTTATCCATCTGAAGAAAAAATTCCAGACTTTAAAAGTGTAACACAGCCAAATATCAACCCCTGAAACTTGGCTCAGTGGGGTGGGATGATTCCTAACATAAATTATTTATGGTTAGTGACCAATGGAACAGAAGTATTACATAATCATCCAGTTTCCTACCATTCCCACAAAAGTGTCCAATGGAATCCTCAACATTTTGGGCCCAACCCAATTTCAAAATATGAGACCCCAAAGGACAGACAATACATTCAAAATCTAACCCAAATCCCCTGGGATTAGCTAAATTTGAGGCATAATAAGACCTTGAGTAAGATTAAAATCCACCAGGATTACCAAATGAGGATAACTAAACGTCAAAAAATGGTCCCCTACTATTCATTATAAAAATTTCAGGAACAGATACTTACAGTCTTCATAATATTATTGTAATTATACTCGGCACGGTACGAAAATAAAATTCCGAATGAAGCAGGAGCTTCATAATGTCCAGCAGTAATGTGCCACGCAATTCGTCTTCTAAAAGTATGGCAATAAATCAAGTTACCTTTGAAGGTCAAATGCTATACTGACCAATCCAACTACAAAATTACAAAATATAAACTTTCCAACGTACCGTAAAACTCCCGATTATCAATAATAAATTAAAATTACAGGATAAAGGATATGCTCACATTAATTCGATAGCAACGGAGAATGGTTTTCGGGCAAATAAAATTACACATTTTCATAAAAAGGTCACTAAAGAAAGAGAAAAATTTAATAAAAAGCCAGTCTAAAGCAGTCTTCCTACACCAACAAGGTATTAGAGGACGCGTCTTGGGTCCGGTCTACCGACAAGACATACGAAAGCCGGCGGGCAAAACATGGTTCGCATTTTAAACCAGCCACTTCCTTACGGCTTGAAACGACCAGTGGCCAAGCGTAAACGCCGACTCTTTTGCGTAAACATCCCACTTCTTTGCAACTTCTACTATTTAATGATAGTAATACATTCTATGTTGCATAACTAATTGAAGAAATGGGTCACCCGACAAGTTTCTCTTGGTGGTATTGATCCAGAATTACTGCTCTTACCTTGTAACTTGACAGAAACAAAGACTGGCCACGCTGCTTTGTAGTTGCAACGTCTGGTTTTCCGTAGTACTTAACTTCTAGTCACTGTATTTCCGCACCCACATTTAATAAACTGTCCACGAACACAATTATTTTTAACTGCAAGGATCTGGTTTCACTAACAATAGAATTTCAGTTTCAAACACATGAAATTGAAAAGAAAATACACCAAACGCGAGGGACCAAATCACTATCCCCACTTCACGAAAATGGTGTCCAATCTCGCAAATTCTCGTGCCCAGATCAACACACGAGACTGTACGAGATCCCAACCCCTCGAGCGTGGCTATGTAGTGTCTATGATTGCAACTGCTTGGAAAGTGATTATTTGAACATCCAACAACACATACGACATCTAAGCACTGAAGTTGGAAACTAAAAGTGCATGACTCCAATCCGTAGTTTTCCAACTGGGTCGCTTCGACTGAAGGACATCGAACTTGAGCCAAATATTCCGAGATCACACAACTGCCATCTCTAATGTTCGATTAGAATTATGAGCATGGAATCGATATAAAGTGGCCCTTATGTCTACATCGATATCAGTCACCGAATCAGCTGTAAGATGGACACGAAGTGTGCGACGAGTATTTATTGAATGTTGTAAAGTGTTATGTGTTGACGTTAGATGTGTGGCATATATTATTGGCATTAATTACTTTTAGAGGACAAAACACTGAAGTAAAATGGCAGATGTCAGGTCATTAGAGTATCCAACCCTGAAGGTACTAAGAATAAATATTCTTGTTTGCATACAAGGACATTTTCTTGCATATGTAGTCTTATCGAAAACCAAATTTTAGATTACATTAATTTTTCTCTAATAATTTTATTGACTCCAGTTTTGTGACCACGATACTCACGTGTTATAAATGTGTGATTAAACCATCTTTAATGTTTACGTACGCATTTGTTCATAACGTGTTATTTGATATGAAGTAAACTAGCAATTAAATTATCCCTTGATATTTACAGCAATATTTTTAACGCCAATTAATTGCCTGGAAAACAATAGTTTTAATTCAGACTTTTTGTTATGCAGTAGTACATCACACATGATATTCATGGGTAATGTTTCAATAGGTTCCTTACGAGCTACTAAACAAGAAGTTCAGAGCAGCCCAGAAACATGTAGATAGAGAAGTGTCTCACGTACAGGCAGCTGCCCTGGAACTTGAACGTGTCCTTCATGGAGATGTTGTGGGAGCAAGTGATATTAGCCGTTTACTGGGTGGAATGGTTGAAAAATTGCAAGTTCTTAAACGCAAGGTATGCATGTACACTTAGCAGGATATATGAACAAAGTGCAGCTAAGTTAATTAACCTTGGGGGCTTGTGTGCAAGCAGCAGGATACTGGCAATCATTATGGACCTTACAAGAAATGTCTAGCATGTACATTCTGCTCTGGATATGCATCTATATCCGAGGTTTGTGTTTATATCCAATGCAGATGCACTACCAACATGGATTTTATACGTCAGAAATTAAAGGAAATTTGCATTACAGTTGACAGACTGTGTCCACACATATCCTTCTTTACATCACACCTTGAATGTGCGTCTCAACAATCTGCTTGGCCAGCAGCATGCTCACTTGTTCAGGAACCCTATCATACATGATGTTACCAACTTCTGCATTTTACAACCATCATTTCAGCTATATACATGAGATTCCAGGATCTAAAAATTATAATTAAGCAGTGAATGTCCTATGCTTACTGTCACAGTGCAGACTTTTATTACAAACTTTCTAGGGTATCATTTGTTTGTGTACTTCATGTGAGTGTCATTAATTACTCTTTTGTTTTATATCAGTGTCAACAAAAGGGGACATTATTGCACATACTTATATTCAGCTCATTTCTTCTTTTTGTCCCTTTTATTATTTCTATTTCAGCACAGTTAATTTATCATCATGGTAGAATTATGTATTTCATCTCTCTTGATTTAATTACCTAGGATACAAAGGGAAGAGTATAAATTATGAAGTTACTCTTATGTAATTGCCTATAGTACAATTATTATTTTCTAGGTACCAGTACATATATTAGGGATACAGAATCATCCTTCTGTATCTTCAGCTTCAGAGAACTTTATTTGCTATTTTCCAGTTTCAAGATTATCTGCCTTATTTTGATATTGTTCATCCCATTTTCTTCGTAATATTGTAGGAATATTTCTGCTGCTGTACTTGACATGGGAGATCCCATGGCTATACCTTTGTGAGGTTTTTAATTATAAGAATCATTATCTGCCTTGTTGCAGATCTTGTACTATCTTTGACCTTCTCTGATTTTAAGGCTGATGAAAGCATCTCAGAGGAACTGGAGGCCGCATATGTTTGTAAGCGACGCCTGGAACACCTGCGGGAACATGCTGGTTCTAATGTCCCTGCTGGCAGTGGCTCCAATACAGGGACAGTGAATCTATGGCGAAAGCGTCGCCTAGATCGCATGTTGGTGGAATACTTTCTGCGCCGAGGCTACTATGGCGCAGCCACACGCCTTGCCCATCGTTCTGATCTCCGTGACCTCACAAACATTGGTATGGATGACCTGCTGCTGAATTTATAAGTGTTATTAAACAAACTGCAACAGATATAACTTATTTTAGAGGCTTTTAAGCACTGGTTAAAAACAATGAATAATGAACCACACTATTCTGTAATTAATTTTATAAAATAAATTTGTGGTAAGCTGTTCAGTGCCTGTACACCATTTATATTATACGGTTTCTTACAGATGTGTTCTTAATTTCCCGTGAGGTTGAGCAATCACTTGCACAGCATGAGACCTCCAAGTGCCTTGAATGGTGCTATGATAATCGCTCGAAGTTGCGTAAACTCAAGTCTACCATGGAGTTCAATTTGCGAATTCAAGAATTTGTTGAGCTGGTGAAAGCAGATAAACGCATGGATGCTGTAAGGTTTGTCAGTTTTTTGCATTAATTACTTTAACATTTACTCCTCCATATTTCCTTTAAAACCTCTCAACACATATGTTTATAATAAAACCCTAATGGGCTGAAAGCACTCTTACCATAGTAACCAAAGTTATGCATGTTGAATTGCTGTTGTTGCATTTACCAAGGTTTATGCATTTAAGGTTCTGTCACTGTGGTAACTAAGTTTTATGCCCCTGTAACAATGGTAACCAGTATTACAGTGTCAGCATGATAATGAAGGTTGTTGCATCCACTGACACTAAGGTGGCCAATGTTATATATTAAAACCACTTGCTGGGATAACCAATAATTTGGATATCTAAAAGTTCAGTATATCAACATTGGAGGTATGTTATCTTAAGAAGTTTAAATGTTCAAATATGAATTTCCAAACTTGCACAACACTAGGTTCTTGTTTGATTTTAGAAAATGGGTAAGCTCTTGTGCTTATACTTGAAACTTCTTGGTTGATAATGGAATACCCTTAGAAGTCAAATAACTGTGACTGTTAAAGAAATATTCTGCATCTAGCAGAAAACATAGTATTATGCTATATAATTATTTTGCCAAAAATCAAGTGGATATGTTTATTATATTAATTTGTGTAACTGATCAACAGCAGGCATGCACTGAATATTCGTGTTAGGTATTAAGTTGGTGCTGGCCACAGGTGATCATATATGTTTTATTTCTGGTCCTATAGAGTATGCAAAGTGAAAGTTTTAATGCTTGCTGATTGGGTTTGATTCTAGTACAATAAATACTCCATGTACGAGGAGAATCAGTCTAGAATTGCTTCTAAAAATCTCAGAATTTGCAGAATAAAAGCATAAACATTTCTCTTCATTGTGCAAAATACACACTAGAAAAATTAAATTTTGAGGGTTTTTTGATAACACATTACACTCAGGATTATTGGGTTTCAGCATAACCTGGTATTTGGAACAGAGTACAGCATTTCAGAAACTGGACATTTCTGCCCTCAGATAAGAGCGGTGGGAAGGCAGCTACTCAGATGAAGGTCAAGTGATTGAGATTAGCTCCTTCTAATAATCACCTGAATGTCTCCACCTTTTGATCTGCAAAACAAAACAGATCCACTCTCCAAAACATCATGCTATGGTCAGCATACCCAACTGTGGACAAAGTCCGGAAAACCGAGTAATCATAAGTGTGGAGAAAAATACATTAATTCTAATTATCTTTTGTGTCCATAAAAGAAGCAGCCAACACTTTGTTCTGAATGTCTGCAGATTCTTGTGTTTGGGGTTCTGTGAAATTCTTTTTTAGAGTCAGAGATCACAGCAGGGATGCATGAATCCTGGGCAACTAAATCTTGTGTGGTGGTGCCTAATATTTGTGGCTCCTCAGTATGGAACTTCCTTCATGTCACCCTTCTGACACCTAGATCTTTGGGAAATTTGTCCACCCCTTGATCACAGTAAGTTTTGTGTATAACTAGGCACCATGTTGACTTGGTTTCATGGTACCTGGTTTTACGGACAACAAATGTAGGAATGAATGATTTTGTGTTGGTATCTGTTACATTTTACAGGCATGCCAGAAAGTACTTCACTATATTTGAAGATGAGCAACTGCAAGATGTGCAGCACTGTATGGCCCTACTAGCATTTCCTGCAACTACAGGTATCTTGTTTTCCTCCAACTATGGATACCATTTTCAAAGTAGCTCATAAGGTCACTGCTGAAAATTTCTGTTACAGCTTCATGAGTATATACTCATTTTATGTTTATATTATGTTTAGCTCTCTCAGCATGGCAATTAGGCCATGGGCTGGGTGACCAAGGAATTGTTGAGTTCCCATTGGGAGAAAGATTTTTCTCTTTCTGAAACATCCAGACCGCCTCTGGGGCTCCCCCAGCTTCCTGTTGAGTGAGTAGCAAGAGCTCATTTCTTGGGGTAAAATGGGCAGGTCCAGGCACCGACCACTTATCGCCACCTACTGCCAAGGTTAAGAATGTGTGGAACTACACCTCTACTCCTCCTTGTGCTTTAATGATGTGGTGCTTACTTAATCAAGCCTATATTGGATGGATCATATGATGACACTGTGTCACCTGCTGCTGTCATTAAGCATTGAATGTAAGACAGTGATTGCATTCAGCAAATTTAGAATGACTGAGGAGGGACTGGTCATGGTCTGTGTCAAGGTACTATCACTGTAATCACCTGGAGGTGCTGAGTAAAACCATCCTTGTAAACCTCAGAGTAGTGAGTGTTCTTGCCAAGTTTCAAAGTATGCACCTTCCAAACTGAAGTCTGATGCATTACTATTTGAGCCATCTTGCTCGGTAAGGCTATATTGCTGGACTAATATATTAATGTTCTTCTTGAATGGAGAGGTTGGTTGTTATTTCAGAGGTTGCACTGCATTGTAACCACTTTGATGAACTGTCTACAGCATAAAGAAATGAAATGAAAGTGATTAATATCTGTGATCAGCTGTTTACATTATTAAGGAATTTGATCACTGAACATAAATGAAATGTGCTTATGTATATGTGGGGAAAACTGTGAAGTAATGTTTTATCACCTTTACCTTATCTCATTGGTCTAACAGAACTGTCACCATACAAGGAACTTCTGGATGGGAGCCGTTGGGAACGTCTGATAGAACAGTTTCGCCAAGATAATTATCGCTTGTTCCAACTTGCCTCACAGTCGGTTTTCACTGTTGCTCTCCAGGCTGGCCTTTCAGCTTTGAAAACACCATATCCTTTACAAGCACAAAGAGAAAGTCTGAAATACTATTTTAATATGCACTTACAAAAATTCATGCATTAGTAGACCAGCAGTATACTTCATATAGATATTTTTATATTCACCACAAGACTATTAACTTGTTTACAGCCATATTTTGGAAACCATTATCATATCAGAGTTAGTGTGGAAACTGATACTGATAGCACAAAAGTATAAATACAGAGGTTGCTTGTTTTATGAAGGAAGACTAGGAGAAAATTGTTAATTTTGCTGTTACACACAATTTCTTTCCTCCATAACAAAGGCAGAGGGACTCTGATGACAGTGAATACTGAGGAGCCAGTGCAGATTTTTCTGCACAGACAGCTAGTTTTATAATAACAACTGCTTTTCCCTCTTCATACGTTCTGCTCTCGATGCAAGACCAATTGCATTAACTTATTCCTTAACGGTTTTTACTCAGTGCTACAGTAATTCTCGTGATAGCCGCAACCCTGGCTGTCCAGTGTGTCAGGATTCTTTCAATGAGCTTGCACAGCCGCTGCCATTTGCTCACTGTTCACAGTCAAGATTGGTCTGTGCAATCTCAGGCCGTCCACTCAATGAACATAACCTTCCCATGATGCTACCTAATGGATACGTGTACGGGGAACGGGTAAGTTTTTTGTATCAAAATGCAGTTTATAGAAAGTACATGTCTGCTACTTGGAACTTGCTAATGTCTGAGTCAGCATCAAAGTTTCTAATTCGTATCTCAGAACAGGCACATAATACTTGATAAGTGTCGTATTCTCATAATTTTGTATTATTGTTTCAGGCCTTGGAGCAGATGGCTATTGAAAACAACGGTCAGATCATTTGCCCCAAAACAAAAGAGATTTATCCATTCAAAAAACTCGAGAAAGTGTTTGTGATGTAAATATTGTACATTGTTATTGTTGATACAAAGTTGCAGGAGCATGGTATTACATTCTTCCATACTGTCTTCATCAGTTGTGAGTGACATATATCCTCAAGTACTGTGAATATATTTTTGACACTTTCATGTATGTGTAACTGTTTATTTCATCCTATAATTGAATTTAGTGTGTTTAAAACAACTGCTTTGTTAAATATTAGATGCACTGTATCATACTCCATATTATGTATGAGTTAACATGACTTACTTCATGTCCAAAACAATTTTTTGAGAAAATATATTTTGATAAAGTGCAATGACAAGGTAGAGTTGTATTTATCATGTACAGTGAAACCTGTATAAACTAACCTGGATTTCTTTGTGGTCCCAAGAATATAAAGTGAAAATTAATGTACAATCACACTGAAAAGCAGGAAGTGTTCATGCACAGGTTAAAGGGGAACAAATGGGAAGATGATTGATTGTGTTGATGAGTTGGAAAGGATATAACTGGCCTGTCTCTTCAAGGTAAAAACCCAGCATTTGCCTGGAGGGAGATTCAGTAACGACATTGAGCAAAGTCTTTCAGAAGCTGAGAGTAAATCTGCTAGGTCAGTTAGTCCAGAAATACTGCTCCCCCCCCCCCAAGTGATGTTACACAAGAGCTGATCCCTGATCATTATTCTGGACACAAGTGCATCCCATTCACACAGTACCATTCTATTTATTTCAAAATTTTTAACACCCATATGTGCTTAGGTCTTCACTCTTTCCTCAAGGTTTTCTGACCAAAACTCCATACCCTTTTCTCTTCTTTCCAATGTATGCTACATGCCCTGCTCAATTTATCCTACTTGATGTGATCAACCTAATGCTTGGGTATCATTTTGCCAGCCTCTTGTTACTTCCTCCCTCCTACATCCAAATATTTTCCTCAGCATCCTGTTCTTAACCACCCACATTCACTCTGTATCCTTCCCTTAATGGGAAAAGAAAAAAAATCATGATGGTGCTTTCTGTAGCAATCCCATCTCTTAACTAAGATTACATAGCATCAATGGCACATGAATTGGAAGGTATGTAGCATATGTGGAACCATACTGACAGGAACTGCGAATTACTCAACAAGAGTGAACTGTCCCGCCACTCTGTCCACCACAAATCCCACATCGACTGCCCTGGGATTAAACCTAGGCCTCTTCATCGAGAAGCTGACAACTGAACGCACGATCTATTGCCCAGACTGTCATGATAGCTGGCTTCGAGGTCCAACAATACAATGTGGACCTCCAAATCTGAAACATTAGTAGCCATTTAACCAAGATGTTTGGACAAGAAACTCATTTAAACACCACAACAGAATGTGCTGGGACAATCTCTGACCACATAAACACAAAGTGAAAACAGAATGAACAAGTAACCAAATCAAAGTATTAGAGTGACAAATATCTTCTAGAAATAAATTACAAGATATTCTAATTTATTAATAAGACACTGCAAAGGAGTTAAGAGTCATACAGTCATAGGTGTATTATATTAAACATGCATGTTGATGCTAAATATTTCACGTATATTTTATTTCATATTAAGTGAACAATTTCAGAATTCCTGAATAATTCCTCAGGTACATCCAAACTCTTTGATTATAACTACAATGTATGCATGCAAATCATTTTTACCATATTGCTAAAAAATAACTGCGTGACATTATCATTCCAGTCTTATTTATTATTGGACCTGAATCCCACATTACTTTCAAAAACCACCTTATAAAGTAAACAGTGAACTGTATCATTAATTTTATTAACATAATATTTGTACTGGCTGTGTTGTCGACATAAGTATTAACATTTCAGTGCACAGCTTAGAAGTACTACACATCTGGTATCCAAATATACTTGCAACTTGCACATATTTACACGATTGCCTTTTCATACTCAGTTCTAATACAAACGAGTCAACAGCAGTCGCACGTTTCAGTGAAAATATTACAGGTTACATAACTGTGGGCATAAATGATATTCATTGAGTCAGTTACAGTCTTTTTCAATGCGATACTGTGTAGTTTGGTAGATAAGTACCTACATTTTGGAAGAACCTGCTGTCTCAATCTTCACGGTAATTCAACAAACAGTTGGTGTGTGCACTGGATTAATAATATCATTATATCATATTTGAATTTGATTAACTACATGCTCATTAAGAAGTTCAGGTGCCACTGACTCCACCAGTTTCAGTTGGCAATGGGTAAATAAATTCACTTCCTAGGTAACAGCCCCAAAGACTGGATTTTATTTATTTTATCTGTGGCTGATGAAAGAGCTCAGACTATATGGCATCAAATGATAGGATAGTAGTTGCAAATTACTAGGAAAGGATATGGAAGGACGCAGTCATAGGCGAATTTGAGGTACTACCACACGGACTAAGGAAAACCACGAAAAAGCTTAATCAGGATAGTCCGTCCATGGACTGAGATCTGAATTCAAGACCTCCAAACCATGAAGTACTGCCCACTCGGCTGCAACATTCAGTGATCCTCTTTCCTCCCGTGTCTGACATCTGCCAATTAGCAAGGATTCCAAATCACGTTCTCAAGGCTTTTACAGTGTCCCAGGTGAGGGAATAGTAACGTGTGGAAACATCTGAACAACATCTGGCCTTTTGTATAAACAGACCAATGCCTAACACTTCAAACACTCAAACTGAAAGTATTACTTATTAGAAAGCCATCACTTTCCAGATACCCCTCATTGTCACAGGACAAAATCTCGCCATCAGAGAGAATAAAATTAGTTAATTTATGACATCAAAAGCACTTCTTACTGGAGGGAGTTGTGGGAAGTAAAGGTAAAGAACTGAGATGGTTAACAGAAGGGGTTATATGTAGGCAGAAGTAGCTCAAGATTACAGCCAACAGTGAAATTAGTATTTGCATTGTTGGAAGTTCAGGTTGTACAGCATGTCCAGACAGTCACTCTGGTGTTTTTGAAGGCTGTATTTTCTTAATCAGAGCCAGGATAATGTAGTAAGTATAGTGACTAACTTACAGGCTGGACATCCAACAAATCGTGATACAATACCCAGCACAAGCAAGAAATTTATCTTTCTCCAAATTTTACAGACTGGCTGTAGGGTCCATCCAGAGTCCCATTCACTAGGTACCAAGGTTTCTTTCCCTGTGGGGCAGAGTGGCCAGGGCAAGAAGCTGACCACTCACACCCATTTAGTACCATGGTAAAGGACGAATGGAACTATACCACCAGTCTCCCATATGCCTTCTTGATATGCACAAGGACTTAACTTTACCTTTACATTTTCTTAATAATTACACATTCTGTAAAAACAAAACACAGAAATTAATTATTTTATTCCAATAAATGCACTACACTGTTTTAGTGTTTTCTTGTCCCTACATATGTTTCGGCACTCCCTGTGCCATCCTCAGGGGTGTCGTCGAAAGTTCAGAGTTTTCAAATGCATCCAATTCACTTTCACAACATAAATTCACTATCACTGAATATCACTTATCTTCTTGTTCACGGTGGTCAGCTGGTCTTCTTTGGTGTTTTATTAAAATTGAATAATTAAAACTTTATAAATGAAGATAGTCGTAGTATAAAATATTAAAAGTTTTTAAGACTTTGTTCAATAAGTGATATTCAGTGAGGTGAATTTATGTTGTGAAAGTGAATTGGATGCATTTGAAAACTGTGAACTCTTGACACCCCTGAGGAAGGCACAGGGTGTGCCGAAACATATGTAGGGACAAGAAAACACGAAAATAGTGTAGTGCATTTGTTGGAATAAAATAATTAATTAATTATTAAAATGCACGGTATATATAATATAAACAGAAATTAATGTTTAACTCAAGAGTTCTCTATCAGCAAATTTCTATATACATTCCTTTTGTAGGGAAACATATCTAGCCACCAGCTGATTTCAGGCTGTATATGTCTTTGCATCTGTTGAGTTGTCTCACCATTCACTGCCCAGGAAACCCACCAGCAAGTACATCACAAATGACAAACAGCACTGCTGTACTCAGACAGTGAATGGGCTCACTGAAGAATTTCTATTTTGTCTGCTTGTGGGCTTACTGAAAAATTCCAAATTTGTCTGCTTGTACATCTGTCAAGCCAAATTGTCCAGCATATCAAGAAAGGTGGGGATGGGGGGGGGGGGGGGGGGGGGGGGGGGGAGAACATGGCCTCCAAGATAACCAGATTTCATGCCTGACAACATTTTTCTTGTAAAATTGTGAGTGTACTGAACAGGCAGCCAAGTTTGATGAACTGCTTCAGCTCTTCCAAAGTATAATGGCTAAGGCAATGTAATGTCCTACAATCCTGGAGTGACTTTCTGGACACCATGTCAGGAAGACAGAGTGTGTAGATAAAGCACCACACACTCAACAGTGGTATTACATGGAAGTGTTCACTTTCATGCTCCAGCTAAATAAGCCCTGGGAAAGAGCCCCATACTATAAGCTGGACAGAAGACTTTGTGGGCTCAGCTGCAGAGGATATGTTGGCAAAGGAAAGAACCATGCCCTGCAAGAAATTGAACTGTGGATATCCAGCTCACAGCCCATCACTTGACTGAACAACTGCAGCTTATTCTTGGTTCGTTTACAGACAATGCACCTGTTCTGACCACATAGCATCATATGATAGGATTATGTCATGACACCCTAATTCAAGGCACTATTCTGCCATTTTTTTTTTTTTTTTGGCAGACACTGAGGAAGCCCACAAATCTGTGCCAGCTGAGATTCAAACTGGGCACCTCCCAAACATGTTCAAAGCATTACCATTTGAGCCAACATGACAGATCAAGTTTGTTGGGGGGCAACCCCCCACCCCACCCAGTGCCATGTTCCTAGTAAAACTAGAATTGTCAGTCTCTAAAATGTTTAGAACATGTGCACTCCTTATGTCTTAGTGCTTTTACTATGGCAAAAATTCATTACACATACCAAAAATGTAATATTAGTTTTTTCAAACACATGAACATTTAAAAAAGTTTTAATGAGGAGTTTGTGTGTTTAAAACTGTTTGGATAGTGTGCATCATTCTTATTTAGATTTATCACTTGTAACTCTGACAGCCCTGAGCAGGATTTCATGCAATATGCAATACTACTTACATGAAAGTTACAGAAATATTGTTTTAGCTCACACAACTTGTCCTGTCCATCACTGCATTATGATAAATTTTAGGCATTGTACAGAAGTTCATTTGTATTGTACTTACAAGTACATATAATCTTCATACACAATAGTGCTTTGCATGGTATGATTCCATATGTTTTTGCCATGACCTGCATTATGATGGGACTGGAAGCATGTGCTCACCATATTAGGCTACCAAAGGCATTTTGGTTGGGGTAGGACCTGTGTTATTGTCACTATCTGCCCTGCTGTGGCATTAGTCATTTTGCCCTGTCACTAGCAAGAGTGGATCATTTAACCTTTATCAGCCAAACAGAAAGCCCATGTCCCATAACCTTTATCAGCCAAACAGGAAGCCCATGTCCCATCAAATGTAACTCTTCACCAATGAAAGTATGGGCATTTGAAAACAAAAATAACCTCAGCCATCAACAGGTACAGTCAAATTTAAGGGCTGGACAATAAAGATTAAGTGTGTGTTACCAGACAAGGCTATGTGTCCTCCTCCTGTGATTTTACACAATAATTTGCACCCACCCCCAGTCACAATGCACTGTTGTCACTTTGCCACGCAGTCAGTAACACAAGGTGCAGATATATCACTCCTGTTAATTTTACTTATTTACTGTTCATACAAAGACACTAATAGTAGCTTAGACTACTGAGCATTCAATGGCAAGATTACTGAATAATGAGTTGCAAATGCTGAAGGAAGTGGTCATGACCCAATCTCAGGGACCATTTTGGCATTTGAAAGAATGGTACAATCAACTGGCAACATATGAACTGAATAAGATATGTAGCTTGGCAGGAGGGACAAAATTTGGTTCCCGTGTCATGGCAGAAACAGATGGAACTTGCTACATGAGGTGTGGCTATTAAATAACCAGACTGAAAGCACAGATCCTGACTTTGACCACTGATCACCCAAATAAATATATACTAGCCACTGGTGAACATTTCCCCAGTCACGTGCCACACCATGTTCCGTGACAGTGAGTGTTGAATAATAATTTTTAAATGTTCTTTAACATGCCATAATCATGCTTTATAAAAAAACGTGAGCAATGAGTAAACATCAAATTTCTTTGCGAGTTCTGATATTTTTGCAGCAGTGTAGATGAGGATTTCATTCCTCTAGGATGACACTTGGTCAGATCCAATTGTCCAGTAACACAGCATCATATACCAGAAGAAAGGAATCCCCATCAAAATTCTTGTGAATCTTCTTACTGCCACTGAAACATTTGTTACAATGTAATGGAGAAGACACCAGAATTACTTAAAGCAGTCTCACAAAATGACTTCAATGCTCGAAGGTTGATATGAAGAGGTGTGTAGCTTCTAATTGAAATTACTAAGAAGGCGATAACATGTAGATACAATAATTTCATTAACAAAGCACTCTTCTGAAACCAGTCTCGTTATTTAATAGTCACACATCACATACAAACAAAGTTTGTATACTAAAAAGACAGAAACACTGTTTTGTACTTCCTAACATCCATTTTTGTTCACTTTGCTAGATTTGTCGTTAAAGTTCATTTTAATAGCACAACTAGTTTTTTGTTAGTGGGAAGTAATTTCCTGCTCAATTCTCACAAGAATGTCATCTGTTGGGGCAGGGCGGACAAGACACCATACAGTCTGACCTTTGGATTCGGCAGGAAACATACCTCTTGCACATTTTCTAATTTTTCATTCACGAGAAATGTTATATATCGACAAAGGTATAATCTATTTCAGTAGTAATTAAATGTGGTACAGCATACTCCAAATTATCGATGCTAGTAGAGGGGCAAAGATGCAAGAATAGCTGTAAAGCATATATAGTTTTCAATCACTTCACCTAGGGATCACACTCTTACCAATCACATTTTTGCAGGACGTGAATCACGTTACTGTGTACCAGAACTGATAACAGGGGATGGTTATCCTGGTACAAAACACACTTTGTGACAAGTGAAGCACTACAAACCATATCTCACTCTCTTTTCCTGTTGCCACTCCTTTCCCACCCTGCCCAAATGGCCAGTCTTGTTCAACTGTGCATCAGGATGAGGAGGTTGTTCACATGTGTTTAAAAATAGGCAAGATATTTGTAAAAATGTGCATAGATAATGGGGAGTGTGCTGTGACAGATTACAGTAGAACCAGGATAAGAAGTCCCCGCATAAGAAGTTTTCCCCTGTAAGAAGTCTGATTTTTAAAGTCCCGAAATCCTATTGCTTTTAATACGCTTCCCTCTTAATAAGTCTTCCCGCTTAAGGAGTCCCTAATCCTCTGGTCCCTTGAAAGACTTCTTAACAGGGTTCTACTGTATATAATATTGGTCCTAATACACAAAACCACCTACTTCAAATTCATTAAGTGTTGTTATTGTTATTATTATCATCATCATCTTCATCGGTTTTATTTGCTGCATGCATGGTGGATACTTACACACACAATGTTATATCATATGTTATAAATATGTAAAAAAAAACTCAAACTGAGACTGTGGTCTTCTGGGTTATCACACTGTAGTCCTGTAGGTGGCACCTCAACACGGAAGCAGCAAGTGCTTCTGAATTACAACTACATGGTGTTATAACCCACAAAAGCAGTCTTTGTTAACACCACTCTGAAAACCTCATCTCAATCAAAAATCAGGTTTTTATAAGAACACTATGATTATCTATTTACTACAGTATACACAAAACTGAACAAATTCGCAGCCATATTACTGCAAAGCCCAGTGCTGCCTATGTAACAGTCTGCCATACAGAATAACTATACAGGCCTCCAAGCCCAAGACATGAAGTCAAAAACTTGAAAATCAACCGTTATACATGGTAGTGTCATATGTCAACATATGCATACACTAACTCATAGATGGAAAGATGGCAGTTGGAAAAGTATGAGAGAAAAAAGGAAAATGATGATGACACTAAGATACTAAAGGAAAGTACACATATGAGCTTAGAAACACTTCTGTTTCATTCATAATTAAGTCATCCAAAATGAAAACAAAAACCTACATTAATACTGGAAATTTAATTTGTCTAATTCCTTTTTTTGTCTTACTTTGCAACAGTGTAACTCACAGCACACAGCACTGAATGGTGGTGTAATTCATCACTGATGAAATGGAAGGGCAGAAAAAACCACGAGAAACTCAGCCATGGGAGTCAATAACCTGACCAAGATTCAAATCAGTGTTAATGCTATGTCAACACCCCACTCTTAAGAAATCACATCCAGTTATTACAATATCAAGAAAATTTTATGATTTTCACTTAGATATAATAAAAATTAAGCAACCTAATTTCTTTATAAAAATCAATTTCTTTAAGTCAATTGGATATTATTAAATGGCAATGTGTTGTGCATAACACACCTCCTAAAAATTTCAAACTCAGAAACATTACAAATAATTGTTTCAAATTCATTCAGTTCTTTCAGCCATCTCATTCACATACAATGACTGATAGCCATGCTGCACTCTGCAAACTGGACATAGTCTAGAACTAGATCCATAAGGAATCTTATGTATAAATAACGAAATTGAGAAAACTGTTTAATCACTACTTCAAAATTTTTCAGGTGGATGTATTTCTTTCCTGATACACACAGTTATAAAAGTTACCAAAAATGGCTCGCAGCCTTAGAAACATGTTCATTCCTAGAACAACATAAATTACAAAATGTACACACAGCATGTTCCAACACATTCACTCCCTTTTATTGTCTCAAAAACTGTAAGCACTATAGAAAAAAAAAGTGTTAGGCATTGTGTTTAATTTCCTTCCATAACTTTTGTCTACTTTTGTTCCAATAAATTTGTAGTGATTTACACAAAAACCTGCATTTTGTTCTTCATGTATGTTACCAAATTTTTACCCAAATTAGAATATGTCACTAAAGAGCAAAAGTCCTCATAATCATATGTCAGGAAAATCTATTCAGTGAATCTGGAGTTGTTACATACAGACAGACTCACACAGTACAGCTAACAGGCACATTTTTGCACCATTTTGTTGCAAACATGCCACAAAAAGCAAAATATGTCATGATTTTAGTACACACAAGTATGCCTGAGATTCTGCGTCATGGTCCCAATAGCTTTCCAAAGAGTGTCAACTGGTGATTTCTTTCTTAATTTTTAAAGAAGTGTAATTTGTCACAATAATCCACACCCATTTAGCAAACAGTTTCATAAATGAACTATCATTAAAAACAACCAAGGTAACCACCAGCACAATTGCATTATGATGCCTCTGCAAAAAAATTGGCATTTTAACCCTCTCCAGACCTATACGTTCAAGAACAACATACAATGTTATGCCCAGCCTCAATATTAGAAAGTGTCTTCTTATGGGCATCTCTTGGAACACTAACAATTCCTTGACAGTTTGCTAGAATTGTATCATACAGGCTATAAAGCGTTTCTGTACAGTCTCCAGTTGCCGATTTGTCTAACATCCAATAATGTAAAATAGTAAGGTAAAATATGGGGTTATAGTCTACTAGCAAACGGGCCGGACTGACCATTACATATTACTAAATTTATTACAAAGAAAAATATGGTTATTATACAAATTTAATACAAACCAGTATAAAATTGTATCTTACAATTATTGTTTTCTTAACTCTACTGTAAGTACAAATTAAAACTGCAACACAGCATTGTCATTCCTGCTACAGAAATGCTAGAACTACAAACAACATTTCTGTGTACAACAGCAACTGAATATTTTACAAGAGTTAGCATAAAATACACACCTCTGTATTATGATATATATACATTTTCCTACACAGTATCGCTGCTGATAGAAAGTACATACATGATTAATCAGTTTCTCACGTCTAGTCCCTGGATGTTGAGCAATTAAACAAAGATAAACTAACAGGCATTTTTTATTGTACATGTATGCTGCATGCATGCATGTATGTATTTGTCTTGCCTCCAGATATGATGGATTGTTGACCTTTCTGGCAATTGCCCATTTGGGCAAATGTGTACAAAATCCATCTGTGAAGTGATAGCATCCATAAGGCAAATTCTGTTACCCCAAATGATGGGGTGATCATGAGAATAATGGAACTGAATGCAACTGATGCAGCTGAATTATAAGTCACATGGACTTGGTATGATCCCTGCTTTCAACTGAATTATACAACTGGTAAACAGCCCTGTTTTAGAACACTAAACAATGGATGAGGTCCAACAGTTAAGTAGTCCTAAATGAAAATGGTAGGCAAAGGAGGGTGTCTAAGACTGTAATATGCACTCCAAACAATGGATTGGGGTGGGGGGGGGGGGGTTTTCACATTCCCATATATTTTCCATCTTCGGTAAAGAAGGTTCTAATCCACAAGCTGAAAAACCTGCACAAAGATTTGACCAGGGATTTAAATCTGGACCACTGGGTCCTTGGGTATCAGTTTCCAGTTGGATAATTAAACGTAACATGACAGACACATCTATATCCGAGGGGAAAAATATACATATGTACAAATATGGATAATCTTGCCCATGTGTCTGCCTAAAACACTTGAAGATACACAACAGTAAAGCAAAATTACACACATTCAACTTGGCCCAAGATGAAGGTGAGCAGTCAACTTCATATGGTATCTGATTTCTCCCTCAGAAATCTCCAGTATCAACTGGATAGACCCCCACAGATGACCTGGACATAGCAATGAAAAGAAAATTCTTTCGGTTGCTAGTAAATAAATCCTGGTCACTAATCCTACAGTCAATCACTTCAATGGGTGAGCTATCCAAGTTCACCAAAATACACCACATCAGCCTTCATACTAATGACATTATACGTGCATATTAGAAACAGTGATACAACATTAACCAATAAGCATATTACTGGACTCTCTCTACTCACTACCCATATAAAATTAATACAAAAGTTTCAAAATACATGCCTCAAAATTGTCACTAAACTTCAAAGCAGATATAATCTGCTGTCCAGTTATTCAAACTGTTTAAATTAATACAGTAACTAAGTTTAATGCTAAGGATTTGGGTCTTCTCACATGTGAAGCTGTGTTCTTTGGCAAGAGGTTCCCAGTGTTTTGAAGGAACACAGTGCCTTCATCTTAAAGGGTCAAGCAGTCAAAGAAGAATCACTAATGCAGGAGAAAGTACAGTAATATATAGGTACAATGGTAATGGTTGGTCGATGGCCAGAATGTGTGGTGAACCACTTAGACGTGGTCTGGGGAGGAGCCTTGGTGTAATGTGTGGCCTTGAAAATGGGGTGCTGTTAGGCATATCATGAAGGAGCTGAATGCCAACCAGTAACCAACAGGTGAGCCAGCATGTTCAGATCAGGCAGAGGTGGAAATATGATTATTGTCAATGAAATGGATGAAAATGATACAATATGGGGGCCCTGCAGAGTGCTGGGACTGGACACAGGTGTAGTGAGAACATGAGCAAAACAGAAGGGGTTGGGCAGCATGGGCACCACAAGATATCCACCAGGAAAACATGGGGTTCAAGATGTGGTGCAGATGAAGTGAGGTAAAAAATGAGGCATACAAGGATGGAGAGCACAGACGATGGCCCTGAAAAAAGCCGTGATCATCTTAACCATTTTGGAGATAACTCCTATGCTCCCTGAGGGATGGAATGGGAGGTTTCAATGACCCATGCAAGATCAGGCCATTCTCCCTGTTCATGTTGTTGGGATGGAACTCCACCTCCAATGCCTCACTGATGAACTGGTCCATGCAGCTGGATTTGGGGGAGAAGATTTTGGTGTCCTGGAGTTGGATGTGACAATTTTGGTTGAATATGTGCACTGCCACTGCCGAACTGGCTGGATGTGCTGGCGGTGTTCTTTCACCCTGGTCTCTGTGGACTGGCCAATCCATCCACTGTAAAAACAACACTCAGAAGGGATGCTATACATACCTGGGGTCTTCAGTCCCAGGCCATTCTTCACAGGATGAACAAGGGTGGAGATCTTCCTGAGCGCAGGCCTACAATTTTGATGTTGCACCTGAACAGCAACCTGCTTATACAGTCGAAGTTCATCTGGACGTATGGCAGAAAAGCAACCAAAGCTGTTTCTCACCAGGAATATTACTCCTCAAAGGTGGATAAGAAGTGCAACATACCTGCTTCTGGTGTATCCATTTTACACAAAAGTGTACTTCAAGACCTCAAACTCATCTAGTAGGATCTCTGGGTCACACCAAAGTCTGGCTCTGAGTACTAAGGTGGAGAGGACAGCATGTTTATTGAAGGGCTGATAATGTGATTCAGAGTTTAGGCTGAGGTTAGTGTTAAGTAGGTTTCCTGTGAACCTTGTGGCTCGGTGAGCCATCCAATCTCCTGTAAATATCAATGTCTCCATGGTGAACTGAATGTTCTGGTGAAAACCATTCACGAGGTCCAAGAACCTCTCCAGCCTCTCTGGTCTGTGAGGCCAGGTCACAAAGTTGTCATCCACGTGGCAAAACCGACATGCTTATGGGTCATTTCCTCTGTCATTTTCAAACAATCCCCCATGTAGAAGGCTGCACTCATGGAAGAAAGCAGTGATACCATAACCATTCCATCTGTCTGCTCCTAGAATTGTCCATAGAAGCTGAATTATAAAATGGTTCGGACATGACAGAATGGGTCAAGATGCTCTCCTCAAAGTGTTGACCCAAGAGGTTCAAGGTGTCCCTAATCAGCACCCTAGCAAACAGAGAAACTATGTTGAAGCTGACCACCATGTCCTCTGACCTAACCTGTAGAAACTCCAGCACATGTACCAACTTGGTAGACATCCTCAGGTGGTACAGCAAATTAAGATGGTTAAGATGCTCACCGTCCTTTTACGGATTAACAACCATTCCAGCCACCTGTCAACCATTACCACTATACCCATATATCACCACACTTTCTCATTGGTTGGTTGTTCTTCTTGGACTGCTTGACCCTTGAAGACAAAGGCACTGCAGTCCTTTGAAACACTGGGAACCACTCACCTGACATAGTGTCACATCCCAGAAAACCTCAATGCTCAGCAACATCGCTGTGAGAACCTCAAATCTCGCACGTTTAAAGCTATTTGACAACTGAATGACATAATGTTTAAGGCTATTTATTTGGACTTTGTCCATCGTCCTCGTTCTTACAGGGAATGAGACTGGCTCTATCTAGGGGCCCAGCAGAGTAGGAATCTCTTCACACCTTCTCCACCTGAATATGGAAACAGAACCTATGTTCGGAATGTTGTAGTTGTACACAAACAATTAGGATAATATACAAAATCCAAATAAACATCCTTAAATGCAATCCATCAAGGTTTCACACTTCTCAGAATATCAAAAATCATCTGAATGAGCATTCATCCATTAGAAATTAATGCATTCATTCAGTTAACTTAACCCTTTCGTGCCAGAATTAAATGCTCGGAGTAATCTCGAAGTGATGACAATTTAAACTGCTGCCAATACTTTGCATTTTATTGGTGACAACTTAAGGTGACTTCAGTTTTTCAAATACACACTGTGCATCAACTGTGGTCAACCTTCAGAGCAAAAGGATACATACAATCACAGTTATAGATTAATATGTGCTGCAACTTCGGAAGCTGCAGATTACAGGACCAATAGTTCTGCCACACACATGACATCATTGTTTTGCAAAGTGCTGCAGATTATTTAGTAATTCATACTCACGCTTCAAGTTCTTCAAGCAAAACAGTATCAGTATTCAGTTTTTACCTCCACAAGTGGACAGTGTAAAGATATCACTCAATACTGTGCCTAGACAGAATAAAGAAAACCACAAAACAATATCTGTTACTACAGCCACTAAACAGCTGACATTCGAGCCCACTGCCATTCAGTACACATAAACTGCGTTCTATGCACTTCCTGTAAATATGCACACACACAATTTATGGTTTATTTAGTCAGTGTCACATCTCAGGCCAAGCAGTACCACATAGTACAACGATTAGTACATGATGAATTGGAACAGATGTGGAATGAAGCTATCATTGCACAATTAGAGGTACTATCCTGGCATTTACATGGTGGGACTGACGAAAACCAATGGAACTTCGGCAACAATAGCAAGTGTCCCAAAAGAGATTCTAACTTGGCACCTTACAAATATTAATGTGGTGAAAATTATTATCTCACTGAAATAACAGCTGAATTTTAATCCAGACAGATTGATGTCTGCTACTAAAAGGGCTGTCAAAGTGTGGTTAAAGTACAATAATGATAATTCAAAACAATAAACAGAGGCACTTAAAGGCAGTGCATCATAATCATAGTTCCCATTTTTATCTTCTTACTATAAAAATCTGCATTACAAACAAATTAAAAATACAAAACATTTATATATATATATATATATATATAATATATATATATATAAATAATACTAAATTCTTAACTAAGAAAAAAAGCTTCGTAAATCAGGCACACAAGAAAATAAAACAGAACAAGTACTTAGGTCACAAACATAAGATACTTTTACACATTTGCAAAATTCTTGAATCCAAATATGACCTGTGCAGCATGTAACAACAAAAGTTGATGCTGCTTTAACATGATAAAAATCATAAAAGCTTAATATAAAAATGGTACCTCATGCATTTCTCCCTCAAAAAATATGCACAGTGAATAGCACAATTTCATGGCTGCTAAATGCACTGTTTATTTTTTTTAAAATGAGTGCTAAATGTTGGCACAAGTGTAAAACTAGGCATTTGTGAGACAAGTTTTTGAGACTTAAATGAGAAAAATACCTCCATCTCAATTAAAACACCAATTTCTCAGTATCAAACACTGAAAATTTTCAGATAACTATGCAAGAGTTAAGGTTCACACAGGAGTGACTATGACCATTACCATCTTCTAGGATGTGCTGCCATGTCATCTGGTAGCTAGTTACCAACGTTCAGAGGAATATTCTGCCTCCATCTTCAGAGCAGAAGACTATTCTACCCATACCTGCATACTTAGGATCATCCTCGACAAATTCTTCAGCATAAGTGAATGGAAGCTGGCATCTTGACTGGCTGAGGTGTGAAAACCTAGTGAAGTGACTACAATGAAATTGTGACCCACCTTTCCACCTAAAACACCTGTCTTCATGGAACAGAATCTGTGCTCGAGTCATACAGCAACAACTCAAACGCAAGAGAGGAATTTGCTTGCAAACTAAAAAAAGATTTGATACCAAGTGATAAGGAGTACATTTCAGTGCATTATGAAAAAGTGGCTAGTGCCATAAATTGTGACTAGCATGAAAGAATTAGTTTAGTAGAGAACATACTTCTTCATATCTTAATTCTTGATATGTTTCCCATTATTCATCTTGAACTGAACAAGTCATTCACACACATGCCTATTTAAAACCAGTACTTTAGAATGCACTTATAATATAACAGAATCTAATCCTTTGATTATCTGTGCAATATGTAAGACACAAGAAAAGTGGAAAACTTTAAAACCCAACTGAAGACCAGATGAGATTTAATGTGAAACATGTAACATGTGTCATGGTAATGTTCTCCTTCAGTACAGGAATCTGTGGGCCCTTCCTCACATGGTCTAAATCTACAAAGACTTTGTGCAAAAACAGTTGCCATGTCTTTTTAATAGCCACACATAGGCCTATATGTTGTACATATGGCTCCCACCTATCCCAGATTGGCTAGAATTTTCTTCATGCCCATGACTGTTTGCTGCCCTCATAAACACTTGGATGGGACAGAAACTGAAGTAACAGATATTTCTGTAACATCTTCTTCACAGCTGCAATTACTATTTTGGGATGTGAGGCCTTGTAGAACAAGCTGCTTAAAAATCGAAAACATGCACACTGACATGCCTCACATCCCTATTACAAGTTCATTTCATGAACACATAATAAACAAATATTCCACATGTTTTAAAACCTATATATATTAAAAATGTAACACTAAATAAGAACTGTACAGTGTTAATGTGCAAGTAAATAAAACAAGGGCACTAAAATCTTCTTGAGTGATCGCCTGCATCACAGCTGAACTAAAAATCAGAATTTCAGAGACTTGCTGTCTCTATCATCAGCTGACATTGACCTTTTGACGGATATATGACAATAGTCTGCGAGTTCAATTTTTAGCTTAACCATGATGCAGGTGATAACATGAGAAGATTTTAGTGCATCCATTTGCCATGGAAGCTTCAAATCTCATAACTAAAATGAGTACCCTAACAATAATCCACTTTTTTTTTATATTCATTGGTTAATGGACTACCAAAGCAGTACATAACAATATGGTATCAAATTTCAACAGCAGCTGTAAAACACAAGCCAACATTGGAAATACAACACCTGTTGTACATTTCAATCAGTGGCCATCTTTTTAGGTGTTCTATTATACCAACTTCTATTTCTGTTAAGGTGGTAACCCTAGTCATACAACATATCCATTAGCTGCCTCACTTCTGCTGCAAGTAAAAAGAGTCTACATACACAGAAATAGAATAACTGGTAACTTCATGGACATCTTACCAATCATAAAAGGCAGTTCTGTTACATATGAAAATATTCTAAATGCAGTTACTTATGAAAGCAAACTATCCTTATAAGGTAAAAGTATGCAGTTCACAAACTGTACTCCCAATGTCACAAACAGTTCATCAGAGATGTGCAAGGGGACTTCATGCCAGTACGTATATTCTTTGGATTCTATACTCAACTTCGAACCATCAGATCACAAAAATCAAATTAATTATAAAATACTTTACAACCATTAAAAACTTGGTGGAGGTAAAAAGTTGCCCCTCTGCTTATTTAAGCGCCATGCCAGAAAGACATGAGGAGTGGAGGTGTAACTCCACACACATCTGTATTCTCAGCATCGGATGCAGGTAAGTGGTTGGCTTCCTGCCCCAGTTACTTTATGACTGGATAAGAGCTTCTGGTACCAACTGGATAGGAAGCTGGGTTGGCCCCAGAGCTGGTCTGGTCAATTGGAAGATGAAAAAAAATCTCTCATCCTTATTGGGAATCAAACAAACCATGATTCCTTGGTTGCCCAGCCTATAGCCTGGTCACAGTACCCAATTAGCTATCCCAGCTCTTATATTAAAAATTGCAGAATGGGTAACTTTGAATCAATGCAAAATTTTTGTACATTCTAACAACTTTGTAACTTCGCATTTAAAAATTCAAGAACATGGTAAGTAGCCATTTCTGCTTTAACACACAAAAGGATTAATATTTTCTCCCTGTTCTATCTGTCTGCCATCCACAGGAGAGTCCTCAAAGCATAAACAGATCAAACAACATAAGGAAACAGAGTTCCTTTCTCATACTGATCCCAATGCCTGAGATAACATCAAATAATGTAAAACATGGTCAAATCTGTGAATACATTGTTTGCACAGGGTCAAAAGAAGGTTCAACCGCCCAGACGTGAGATTCTACTATTAACTAACTCCGATGAGCAGGGTCCTTCTTTACAAGCTAGTAGTTCTTTAATTACCCACAAAATTTTGTGACCAAAGGTTTGTCATCATGTTCACGAAAGCCTATCACTGCCCCCTACTACTACGCCACTTGAATTCAGTCAATGTTTTCACAATCCATTTATTTAAGGCCCATTTTAGTACTACCCTCCCATCCTCCCATCTTCCCTGTGATATCTACACATCAGGTTTTTAACTAAATGTCTGTGTTCACCAACACATGCATCCCACATGCTCTACCATTCTCATTTTCCTTGAATAAATGGCCTTAATAACATTGGATGAAGACTGAGGATTATGAGTCCCCTGTTTATGTAACTGTAGTTAAAAATTCCTTATATTTTTATGGAACACAAAGGTTCATTACTGTACTCATAACAGACCACTACTAGTTTCTATTCTGAGCCAAATGAATTCAGTCCACACCCTAACATCCTATTTCCTTAACCTGTCGGCACTGAACAATGCATAGGCTGTGTCACAGGGTGCAAGGTTCAATTTCCTAATGACGGAGCATATGCATCAACCAATTATGGCCATTCTTGTACAGCCCTGTTGGGGTTTTTTCCTTCTGATTCTTTCCGCAAGCATGTGAACAAAAAAAATTAAAGCCTGTAATTTAAATCCCAGTAATATGCAGATTGCAATAAGAATTAAATCCGGCATCAAAAATCTAAGATCCATTTTAATATTACTTTACCATTTACATTTAGGTCTTCCACACGGTCCATTTCCTTAACATTTTATGACCGAGTTTTGTACACATTTCTCTTCGTTACTATCTGTGCTACATTCCCTGCCAATCATACCCACTTTAATAATTCTTGTAATATTTGGTAACGAGTACAAATTATAAAGCTCCTCATTCTGCACTTTTACCCAGCCTCCTATTACTTCTCTCCTCTTAGTTCCAAATGGTCTCCTCATCACCCCATTCTCAAACACCCTTACTTGGTGTTACTACCTTTTGAAAGATCAAGTTTCATGCCCACACAAAACTACATAAAAATATATATGGCTTTGTACACATCAATTTTTATATTTTTTTATTCTGAACTGAATGGCAGCCAGCATTCTCTGAATTTAATCTGCTGTCAGCTTCTTTAAATAAGCAATTTTGATTTGCTAGCATCTTTGCCGAGTAACTTACTTGAACTTGCCACATTGTCAAAGAATTTAATGGCCATCATTATGTTATGACTGTGTCTCGCATTCTGGTGACAAGGCATGAGCATGCTCACGTTCTCTGTAAAGACCAATCCATTTACTAAAACTAACACAGTTTCTGTGATATTCATACTTCATAAAAAAAATAACAGGACAAGCTACTTGTATATATTGCAATCTTTAGATTTTTGAACTGAACAACATAGACAAAGATTCTGAACCTAATGGCAGTAAACATACAGTTTAATCTGCTCTTAATTCCATCACAAATTAAATTCTGATCTGTTACTGTCTCCAGGTCTTTGAGATTTTTGTTACAGTCGACAGACAATCACAGATGAGGAGGCTTGGTTTGTGACTAATCCTCAGATTACTTAACACTGCACTGGTTATACAGTGACAAATGCAAGGATAGCTGTAAATTATGAATTAGAAAAATGTGAAAGCAGTTTTATCAAATTCTGAAGACCAAAATCTGTGGAAGGATTTAGGCAACCACAGAAGATCTCAGTCATGATAGCCGGCCACCAAGCCAGAATTTGATGCCAGAACCTCCCAAATACAAAGGAGGAGTATTCAACTTGTACACTGCAACAATTGATGCAAAAAACTAAATACCCATGTAGTCCCACTGCACACCTTAAACTCAAGACTATTCCAAGATATATATACACCACAGCATCATCACACAATTAGCTGTATTCTAGGACTTTTCAACTTCAGAAATATTAACTACATGTAGTACTGGATTAGATGAGTAGGTGAGATAGTCTACAAAGCACCCCACAACTGTGACTTAACAATATATGGCATCGCCATTGTGAACACAATTCCACTGAATATTCCAGTGATAAGCGACGCACCACCCAACATTCCTGCCGTGGAGGCATACTGAGGCTCAACACACCTGTAATAGCACAAATTATTTACAATAATAATGCTCAAACTGTATACGTTTTACACTGTACTTCACTGCATAAACTATTCAGACCTTCCCTACATTTTGTGATCCAGAACTGGAGTGTGAACAATTTTATATGATGATTTATAAACATGGTCCATTACAGAATGTTATTACCATTCATCTGACATACCCAGTACTTATATAATCAATATTACTGTGCACTGGAGTCATCCTTACCTGGGACAATACATCATGGCAATCGCACTAAAGTAACCACTTGTCATGGCCATTAATACTGCACCAGTCCAGTATCCCCAATCATTGTTGATAAGGACTGAAATATATCTCTCATCCTGAGGTCGATAGTTGCAACACAGGAAAAATGGGATGAAAAGCACTCGCAATAGAACAGGATATATTAGATGCTTCGGACTTGGCTGCAACAAAAACAAACTTTATATTAATTACATGAGATATGAGGTTCTCCCAGCATTCAGTACTTACCAAAATTCTAATCTTCTGGGATATAACACTGTGTATTTTGGGATAGATGCCAACATTTTAAAAGAATCCACAAACTTCAACTTCAGACATTGTTTTACCCTGCAAATCAAGGCATCAGTTCTCTCTGGAACATGAGTAAATATCTATGGAATGGAAAAATTCCATTAATTTAATGTGGGCTGCTATCACATTACTGTTTTATCTCTATGAGATCCACATGTCAGATTTCTTGCACACAATTTCAAAGAATAGTAAAGAAAGATACTGCACTTTGTTACATACTCCATTCTCATCTTAATTGGATCCGGTAGCGTACTCATAATTAGTATACTGCCATCTATATATTATATTTTTATACTTTTTATATTTTATTAACTTGCCAACCTTTAGTCATTTAAACTTCATCTTTATATGAGATATTTATATATATATATATATATATATATATATATATATATGCAGGTGGGCCGGGATAGCATAGTCGGTATAGCGACTCACTACAAGCTGGATGGTCCGGGGATCGAATCCCAGTGGGGGATGAGATTTTCCGCACCCATCTAGACCGGCCCTGGGGCCCACCCAGCCTCCTGTACAATGGGTACCGGGTCATTCCCGGGGGTAAAGTGGCCAGGGCGTGGCGTTGACCACCCACCCCACCTAGCGCCAAGGTTAAAGAAAGAGTAGAGCTATACCTCTTCTCCCCCTTTGGGCCTCCACGGCCTGTTCGAGGGTGAACTTTACCATATATATGCAGGCATTCCATGGCTGACAATCCTTCATATTTCTTATACATTTAAACGGTTTTATACATTTGTAATGTATTTTTAATGTGAAAGGGGAGATCTCAATCTTATTGCAGTACATAATTTTTCCTGTATCAATGTTTATAAAAGGCCTGATGATGGCTTGCAATTAGAGCCAAAACATGTAGCTGTGAATAAACTGATAAAAACTGGTGCTGTGTGTAACTGACTTGATACATATACTTGTTTATCTTGATTTGTCTTGTCTGAAACAGGTAAGTCACTATGCTTAAGGCCACAGCAGGAAACAGAAAACAACAAACAAGTTACATTTTTACATACACATATTAAAATTCCTTCTTTTTGTAGTTTACTTTACATTGCTGCCAGTTTCTCAGACTATATGGTATACTGACAGGACTTGGAACGGATTTGATAGGAAACAATAATCGTTTAAACAAGGTATTATCATGATATATGACTATGTAGATGGAGGAAAACAACTCACTAAGGATAGCCAGTGTCCTAGCCACAATTGGAACTGACCATCATCTGAACACAAGTCTAGCACAATGCTTCTATGCCAACCTACTCAGTCATAAAATCGTCATGTTACATGTAAGTCAACACTCTGGACCAACAGAATACAACATGTCATTTCAGAATTTAAACTACAACCATGACTGACAAGCAACAACTGAAGGCTTCAGAAGTCAGTTGATGGATTTCTCCATTTCTCAACCAAGCTCAGCCATCATTAGAAATGTAAATTATAATAAACAGCAAAGATTTATGCCCGGTCTTCTGTGCCTCTAGTGTTCATAACACTGCAACCCCACTGTGCATGACTTATGACTGAACAAGTCATCACTTAGAACCGTAAGGACTAACTTACCCATGTGATCCACGTAGCCAAAGTACTCCCCAACATCGCAGAGATGTTGAATGTTAGGAAACAAGTCACATCACTATAAAAACGACTTCCAGTAAAGAAACTGCGATCTGACATCTTAATTTCTGCAACAAATACACATTAAGGTTTTCACAATGCTGCTGATAAAAGACTGTGGCATTCATACACTGTCTACTTTCATTTAAATATGTTTGTATAGGTGTACATGTGGGTTCCAATTGTACTCTTATGGGTTATAACAACACACAGTCTTGTTTAAGGAGCCCAACATTTCAGGGTAAACCCTGAAGATAGAAGCAACATGTTCCTCTGAAATTATGCTATCCGCCTCCAAGAACATTATTATTACACATCAGAAGACAAGACCTTTACCTGCACATATTAATAATTATGGAATGCATTTCTGTGCATACTGTCCACAACACGAATGTTTTACATGAAAGTCACTCGTCATAACTTCAAAATATCATTCAGTTATTGTAATTTTTGTATATATATATGATTCATACGTTCCTTCAAGATCTGTCTCCACACAAAATTTCACACACCCAGAATTGTTTAACATACTAATCACCATCAAACAAAAGAGGTCAATACATGATTACACACTGTCTCATTCTACAAAAAATTGCATTAATAAAAGTAGCATATTCGTTCCACAATTTCTAATCATACAAAATTTCAGGATATTGTAGTCTTCCCATCTCTGATCACATTCTCTACTCATTTCTTCTACTGAAATGTCTGTCCGTATTAAATGTGGAGTCTTCTTGGTACTGTGAAGGAAGTTAGTTTGATAATCGAGAAGACACTTCAAAATGTACCTTCCAATCAAAACTATGTATAAATCTATTTTTCACCCTGTGTTTCATATGTCCCACTTGATGTACCTTACTGAACGTGAACAAAAAATAAATGATTTTCATTGACCATAAATGTGGACAGAGCCTGTAGCTCACCTGAATGAACAGCAGGAAAAATGGTGAGTGTTACAAAAAACACAAAGAAGACATTAAAGCACTGTGGCAGGCATTGTTTCAGTATGGTGCAATATGGTGTATAGGGAACTGCATTCACGCTCTGTTTCCTCTTCGTCTGTTGTTCCTTTTCATATAGAAATTCATGATATCGGTAAAATCTCTGAAATAAATTTCAGGTACTTAGTGGGTTATCTCACAACACACTGAACAATAACTCCATGGTGCAGGGACTTGGTTGAAAACTTGACAGGTACTTGGTTGATCAAAAAAGGTAACAAACCTTAATCAAACTCACACATTCATTAGCACAATTACAAAACCCAATCACACTATCACCCAGCCAATTACATCAAATTCATATCATGTCTCCATTTCTCAAAAAATCCATTTTAATATTATCCTAGCTTAGGGACTCCTAGGTATCTGAAGTGATCTCGTCCCCTAAGGTGCTCAAATCACATTTCATAGAATTTTTCATTTCCTCCAAGTGCGACACATCCACCTCACCCCATCCCTCCTTGAGTTAACCCTTTGGTGCCAAACACACACAATGTGGCACTCAAAATGCCATATGTCATATAAACATATCCGCTCTTATGCAGTCCACTTAAGCAAGGTGCATTTAAATTCTGGCATTCTGCACATCATTATGGGCATTAATTCCAGCACCAAAGGGTTAATCATTCTAATAATATGGTGAAGACTACAAACTGTGAACTTCCTCATCATGTAATTCTTTCCACTCTCTTGTTACATCCTCTTTCATATAGGTCTATAGGTTTATTCAATGACATTGTCAGTAGTTCAGACTACATAGCATCAAATGGTAAAATAATTAGCAAATAATAAATTGGAAAGATGTGAAAGAAAGTGCTCATCACCAAATTTGGGGTACTAATGCAGCATCCATACTTGAGGGACAAAGGAAAAGCACAAAACAGCCTGCCATGATACCTGGTCTCTGGACTGACATTTGTACCCACGATTTCCTGTATACGACAAGTACTACCAACTCAACAAGGGCATTCAATGAATGAGGGACAAAGTTTCACGCCTATACAAGGAAAGACTTAAAATTATAATTCTGTATATCATCAAATGATTCAAATGACAGATTCTATTGCGCATAAACTAACCAGAAATGTCACTTCATCATACTTACATTCAATGGCAGAGCAAAGTAGGTGTCAAAACATGCTAAAAGAACAAACAGTGCTGTGATGAAATAGTAGATGGCAGCAGTTCTTTCATTTGGAGACATAATTTTTGATGCTACACTTATTATTGCAGCAAACGTACCACTAATATTCTGAAACCACAGAAAAAAAAACATTTGAAACTTAATTACATTCACCATTAGTGCCTGAGAAATACCACATATAATCATGCTTCCAGACATCTGAATACAATGAAAAATTGAGGGGCAATTAAAATGAACTCTGTTAAGTGTCAGCTTTAATTCTATGAAAATTCCAGCAGAGATTACATGCTCTTAGATATAGTTACTTTTGCAAAGGCCTAAATTTTTTACCCAGGAACCACAGATGCCCGCACAAGGTTTAAATTATTTCTCATATTCCTCGTAAGTGCTACATGTCTTTCCCGTCTCAACCTCCTTGATTTGATCACCCCAACAACAAAAATTCTCTAGATGTTTGGCCTAATTTAATGTCATTTATACTTACAGTTCCAAGAATAACAGCTCCAGTATACTTAAATGGCAACTTTGCTGCCATTCCAAACACAGTATTTTGGTACACACCATTTGCCACTACAATACAAATAAGTTCTTCATTAATAACATTCATCAATCCAACAGCTCACAGAACTGAGATAAAAGAAACATGGAATGAAAGATTTATTATGTTATAGTAATCAGTTCTCTACTTCAGGCCATTCACTTAATGACACTGCAGGAAGAAGCCTGTTCTACAAACAGGCAAGTTTTCTTCTTTTTAATCTATGCTTCACTTATGGCATCCTTTGTACAAAGAACAAACACATGTTTTTTTAACTGTAACAGCACCAAAACATCAGTCATCTAAGAGAGGGAAGGAGATGCTTGACGTTGCTGTGCACCAGTTCCAGGTAAAATATAAGTTACCCAACTTAGATTTTATCTGGAAATGATGCATAACTGTCTCCAAACACATACTGAATCAGATTATACAAATAGGTATGTGGACTGTACTTGAGTACATATGTAATACACTACAGGATGACTTCACAGTAAGTTGGTCCAGCAGTGATAAAAGCTCGTGTCAATTATCAATATATTTAAATCAATAATAAGACCGACGAATGCACTATATTGACCAATTTTATTCTGGCCTAATTCCCCTCACCCTACACGTGTTTCAGAACTTTAAAGTTCCATCTTCAGGGCTTGTCTTATGCTACCTGTTATTCACATATTAAAAACAAATTCACAATATGTACAATAGTCTGTTGACAGTCATAATACCACGTGTAAAAATATTCAGAAACTTTAAAATAGTACGATGTGTACAATTATCAATTAGAAATGTAAAACCTCACGTAGAAGTATAAAAAACCTGTTTTTTAAACCTTTGTAATTTGTCCGTAGCATTGGCTGTTTGTTATTATTTTACGTAATTTATACGTTTTTTATACTTCTACGTGAGGTTTTACATTTCTAATTGATAATTGTACACATCGTACTATTTTAAAGTTTCTGAATATTTTTACACGTGGTATTATGACTGTCAACAGACTATTGTACATATTGTGAATTTGTTTTTAATATGTGAATAACAGGTAGCATAAGACAAGCCCCTGAAGATGGAACTTTAAAGTTCCGAAACACGTGTAGGGTGAGGGGAATTAGGCCAGAATAAAATTGGTCAATATAGTGCATTCGTCGGTCTTATTATTGATTTAAACAAAATGCACGGTGGTAATACAGTGAAATTTATCAATATATTTGTTAGACTGACATTCATTGTATTGATTTTCTACTCTCAGAAAAGGTTATATTGAAAACTCTGACAATCTCTCAATGAAACAAGAACTACTGAAACTATATGTCACTATTCCCAATCAAAATTAATTGCATACTACATGAAAGCTGTGAATATGTTCATGCATTTTTATAAGTAAATTAACATGACAGGAAAGAGTGAAATGGAAAACAGCAGAAGTATCAAAATGTTACAAAAGAACCTGTATCTCCAAACACAATGCAAATTACAAATACACAACTTGTACTTCAAGACAACATTACTGTATAATGCTGAAACTCATTAAGGCAGAAAGTTGTGGCAAAATACATGTGACAAATATGGACTGTTCAGAAGCTCCAGAGCAAAACAAAAACACACAAAACCAAAAATGACATAATCAGAAAGGAGCTGATAGTTTACAAGTCCTTAATGAGTTAGAAGTCAAAATATGACATTGCTTAAGACATGTTTATAAAGAACAGACATAAACAGAATATCGAGAACAAATCCAAAATTATAAATCAAAGGCAGAAGACCAAAAGAACAATCTGGAATGAGATCTCAGGTTGTCACACATGAAAAATATGGGTTGTGGTCTTCCGGGTTCACACCACGTAGTCTGGTATGTGGTTACTAACATTTTGCAGGAATATACTGCATGCAGCTTCAGGATAAAGACGTAACCAACACACCAGACCACCTGACTACACGGTGGCATAACCCAGGAGACCAAAATCTAACTCAGAATAAGATTGCTTACCCAAGTATTTGACTAGACTGCAAGTGTAGGAAGAGTAAAAAGTAATGTAGAAGATGGAAGAAGGCAGTGTGATAAGAGATATTTTGTGACTTTCCATCTACTGACCAACCCAGTAATGAAGGAAATGTGCCTGTAATCTGTACCACACACAATTATTTACATTCAGTACTTACTATTTAGTACAATTACAGTAAACATTGTGATGGCAAAGAATGTTCCAGGCCACTGTGAGGAGTCAACCATTGCTAGTATTACTGTAAAAATGAACACTATGACTTCAACTAGTATGCTCCATACTATTCGAGTCGTTAAACTGCCTCTGAAATGAAATAAGAAATGGAATGTTTCTTCACAATGTATGAAATTAAATTGAAAATAAGGGTACTTCCGCTAAGGACAGCCTACTGTCAGAGGTGACAACAGAAAGCTGTACTCTGAATAAACATATTTTCCAAATGCATCCTTTGCCCTTGTACATACTTCTTTGGCCTCCATGTGGAAAACCAGAATAGCTTAGTCAGCATATGACTAAGCTACAGCCTAGGCAACTGGAAAATCAGGGTTAAATTCTTCACAAGAGCAAAGATTCTTCTCTTCTTTACACTGTCCAGACCAGTTTTACAGCCTACAGCTATCTACCCAATGGGTATTGGAAGCTCTTGCCTAGGATGTAAAACAGTCAGAGAATGCACCTTCACTTAGTGTTGAGGTTAAGAATGTGTGGTGGAGCTATAACTTCACTCTCCCATACACCTTCATGATGTGGTGCTTAATTAAGGAAAGGGCATCTTAATCTTTACCCCTTTGCCTTCATATCCATTTACAAAGCACAGTCAGAAATTATTTACCCTACTTCCTTACATATTAATCCCATCAAAACGTGTAATGGTGAATGTAGTTGCCCCCAGCCCCTGCTTAATTAAGCACCACACCATGAAGACATACGCAGGAATGTAGCTGCAAACATTGTTAACCTCACCACTACATTGAGGTGAGTTGTCAGCTTCAGCCATCAGATGCTTGACACTACAAAACAAACTACCCAGCGCCCATTAGATAGGCTGGATGGGTTTGAGAAGTCTCCGTCACTGTCAGAATTCAAACCCCAATTGTCCAGTTGTCCAGACTGTAGCCCAGTCATTATATTTCAAATAAAAGTTATAAATTTGAATAAAACTATTACTTTGTGTTATGTAAGAACAGTTGAAAAGCTATTTTTTTTAATAACAAATAAAGTCAAATTTAAATTTCATGTAATGTAAGGCTTTACGTCACACAAATTTCAACCAAACTTAAATTCAGCTGACAATTCTTCATTTTCATACCCAATACTAACTTCCTTGAACACCCTTCAGCCATTTCTGAGATTAAATGTGACAGTTTCACAGTATGCTTCATACAGGAATTTAACAGAAAACACTTAAAACCTCAATGTCAGATGTTAAAATCAGGACAGCATGTATTTACGACATCCTTTAATTTGCTGTATATACCTTACATGCATTTTAATACATCATAGAAGGAAGAAATAGATTTCCCACAGCATGTATTCATTTGCCTTAGTTACTTATTTTGTACACAATTTTCAAGGATTTCTTTTGTCCTGCGAGTAACATGCTACATGTGCGCTATATACTACCTTAAACATGTCCACAACCACTTCCTTATACACCCTTCCCAATTTATCATTCATGTATCATCCTACCATTTAATGTTACACAACCTATGCATTTCAAAATGCTTCACTAAAAGAACAAAGAATCCACTCCCCTTTAAGTAATATTTCTGCTTCATACAGGCATCATCATCAAAAATTTTTTGTGTAAATAAAAGCTATAACTTACCCAGCACCCAGTGGTATGATGATATTGATCCAGTTTAACAAAAGGGTGGGAACTTGAGATGCAAAACCAACATAAGGCAGGAAATCTCCAGCATACTCTGTTTTGTTTCCGGTAATTCTATCAGTTAATTTGTAATCTTCAAAGTACTGAGGAAAGAAAACAATATATAAACAACAAGTTTTCTATTAAGTAGTTCTGTACGTATATACATAATAAGGAATTTTAATAGCTTTTATTTTAACCAACACATGCACTACAATTTTGTCGTCATATGTTGGTGACATATGACATATGTCATGTGTTGGTTAAAATAAAAGCTATTATATAAGACAGAATGCACAGTGAATATAATGTGAAATAAGGAATTTTAAGTCTGTAAGTACATCACAATTTCCTACATGTCGAGCAATACAGACACTTTTCATCTACCACCAGTCTGTAGCACATCCCAAGTAACGGAATACCCTTACCAATCAACACACCAACCATTATGGTGAACAGTGAGATAGCATTTTCAAATAACACAAACTCCATATTTCAAATGTTCACAAAACAAAGGCAAAGAATTTGACGCTCCAAGCTCTCAAGTAAATACCCTAAAAGATTTAGAAGGCCAGTGTAGCCAGGAGAGTAGACAATTTAAATGCCAACACAGGGTATGTCTTACAATGCTATTCACTGTGATACCTCTGTAAACAAGGAATCAATGTCATACCACTCAGTACATCTGGCACAACAGTTCCATTCATGACACACAGCATTGTGCTATGTCATCTAAAATAGTACAGTAAATCCTTGCTATCCGCGTGTTCCGTGTACGCAGGATCGCTCATTCACGTGAAATAAAGTGTAACCCATTTTTTGCCATTCACGGGCACCTCACAGCCATTCACGGCCATGCGCAGCATTATTTTCGCAATTAATAATGGCATCCAATCACATAAGTCAATCCTCGCTATTCGCGTTTTCCATATTCACGGGTTTTCTAGGAACCTAACCCCCGTGAATAGCAAGGATTGACTGTAAATGGGTTAAACTTTGGCAGCAGGTTATCCACACAGCTATCCTCAAACACCAAAATTATTTTTTAATTTTATATGATACTAATGGTAACAAGATTAAGCTGTCCCAGTCTATGCCATAAAGGCATACAGAGGGAGCAGAGGTATAGCACCACTCACTGTTAACCTCAGCACTAGACAGAGGTAAGTGGTTAACTCGATGCTCCGGCCACTCTACCCCCCCAAGAAAGAACCCCAGTACCCATTGTAGAGAAGGCTGGGTGGGCCTGAGGGTTGTTCTGGTGAGATATGAGAAAGAGATAATCCCTTGCCCCCACCAGCATTTCAACTCCACACTGCTCAGCCCACAGCAAGTCACCACACTAATAGGAGGTTCTTACAAAGCATGAAGGTGGGGCACTTCTATTGGCATGATAATGACAAGTCTTACAAAAATGCATCAAGAGGCTGAAAACTTGTTATGGGGATCAGACACATTAGCAGTTGGATGCACAGACATAATACCATAAACATATCTTTCCTTAAACCAAACAGGCATTTTGTACATTTTGTAAAAAATGAAAGAGACTTACAGCTTTTGCAGTGATAAACATATTCCAAGGCATCAAAGTCCCAACTCCATGTAGCAATAATGTAAAATAAACAAGATATAACCTGCAAAGAGAATATCAACATTGCATTCCTCATCATACATTCCTTCAAATACTAACAACATCACTTACACAGTATGTATCGTTTACTTACAAACACTGCCAGTAGCTAAGATCCTATAGCACCAAATTGTACGGTTATCACCAAATAATGAGTTGGAAAAAATGTGAATGCACACAGTCATGACCTCATTTGAAGTACTACACCAGTATTTGCCTGAAAGGACTGAGTAAGATTATGAAATACCTGAGGATTTAAGTCTGCTGGGACGTTACATCCTGTCACGTGGTAAGCAGTTACCAATGTTTCAAAGGATCAGTGTCTTCATCTTCACAGTCAACCAGTCTAAGGAGAGTGCTTACCATGAGGATGAAGAACCTACAATCCTTCAAAATCTGGCCACTAACCTTGTAAAAGTGGGGAATTTAAAATCCCCTGCCCCAGACAATAAGGCTGAGACACCTCCACTGTCAACAGCTGTGGAGCTTGTCTACAACAGTGAATGCACTGATTTCTCCTTTATATCATCATGAGCAGTGATCACAAATTATTATGTAACTAAATCGGCTATTCCTGCCATCTGTTGGCAGTATTCTGAATTATGGATTGGTGCTTCTTTTGAGACATAAATAAGGATAGTCTGTTCACCACTTTCAAGTGTGGTTCATAAATATGAAAATCTGCAAGAAGACAGGTGTAATTTTATTTGAGAGATAAGGTTTAATCCACCATGAATGCACCAAACATCACAGTTGAGTGGCTGATATCCCTGCTTCATATTCCCATGTACCATATCCAAATCTGAGACTTGAAGCCAGTTATCCTGAAAATGTCACAGTGCCTTAAAATAGGCCATGGCTACTTATTTCAACATCCTCCCCAGTTCATCATTCACATACCATTGCATCATTCAACACTATGTAAATCATGCAGTAAACAGGATCATTAAAACAACTAAGATCAGTCAATGACACAAGTCATCATCAGGAATGCACAGCATTCAAAATGCCAGCCTACAGATTTTCTGCAAAGAATTCATAAGAGTAATAAATGACAAAATAAGATTTTTCAAGGTAGGATACAGTCGATGGACCTATCAAAATTCATGGGATATGAATTTCTAACCAGCAATAATGTGAAACTCTGCTTGATAATGTTAGAAGAGCACTGCAATTACAAAAGGGTGTGTATAGGGCTACTTGCTTCCTCGTCAGCAGCTTGACTCAGGACTGCACACAATAAAAACACAATTTCAGCCACCCATAACAGGAGTGCAACAAATGGTTCAATACTTCAGTCACATTTCACAGACTTGGAGGAGTGTCAGCTAGAATGTGTTACATCACATCATACAAAATATGATGCCAGTTAATTCCAAAGATTTATTAGGATGGTACATGACACTTCATATTACTACATTTCTAGATTTTTTCCATCACCTCATATTCAGAAACGAAGACTGTTTCAGGAACTTAAGTTCCCATCTTCCATGCTCATCAGTGTAATGGAAAACGCTGTCTCCCCCCCCCCCTCCCCTTCCCCCTTCATATGATGATGGAAACAGTCCAGTTCCCAAAACACTGTGTTCCTGAACACTGAGATGAGAGCCAAAGTCTAAAAAAAAAAACTGAAATTCTAAATAATGCTAGTTGTCCTTCATTTAAATCTTCAACCCTTTGTTTTCTGTCTCAAATATAATTGTGCCAACATATGCAAAAAAAGTATCAGATATCTTTATTTTAGTTTGTAGTAAGATAACACTGTTATTACAGCTGCTCAAGCATCTTCTGGCACAACCACAGCTATTGCATTTTGCTACTTCCATCACTATGGCTTTTTACACTTTCTCTTCTCTGCCCATGTAACAGGGAAGAAGAAATCCATTTCTGAGGTGGCAGTAGCAATAAGTTGGCTTTCCATTGCTTCTAGTAACAGAATAAAGTCAATGACAGCCTACATCTTAAATTGATTTTGGATTATGTAGGATATCTGGCATTCCAGGTAGTCAGGCTTCTTCCTTTGTTACAGGTGAAGAATGGGTTGATACAAGCAAAAAAAAATTGCAAAGAAAGCAACCAGAACATAAGCCCCCCACCCCCCTGTACTTCTGTAGTATGTACCAATCTGTAGGAGGATTCATCTCCAAAACTGCCTGCTCCATAGTTACGTCCTTGAAATTAAGCTCATCATTTGGAAGATTCGTTTCTTCCCATGCAGGAGTCAATCTGACAGGTTCTGCTGGCGCCCTTTCAAACAATGGTTGTTTCTCATAGTAGTCTGCATCTAAGGAAAAAGCACAGAAATAACAAGACATATTTTGGTTTCACTAACTTTAACATTCATGAAAAAATACGTAATTCAATTAACTTAAATAACATTCACTTTAGCTATTTACAAATACTAATTCTGTGTATTAGTTGGAAATAACTAATTTTTGGTTTTCACAGTAAGAGAAAAATTTAAAAATTTATGTGAAATCACATTAAAACAAAATTCATACAAATCACAACTGCATTAAGTTGAGGGATACTTGTACACTGAGTTTGTTATGAACCTATGTGCCCCTGCCACTCACAGGTGCCCAATGCCAAATTTCATTGACACCCACTCAACATTTCTGGGGACAAAACATAAAGGTGTACAAATGTGACCTCTCCTCTATAACATTATTTTTAAAGAACACAGACACACAAAAGTAATTCTATGGAGCAGAGGCCTTCTTGAGAAGGTAACAATTCCACAGATAGCCAAGAAATTCTCTGCATTTTTTGGAATGTGAAGGTTCATCACCACATTCACAACAGCCCACCACCTGTCCCTATCCTGAGCCAGATCAATCCAGTCCCTGCCCCCCCCCCCCCCCCCAAATCCTACTCCTTGAAGATCCATTTCAATACTATCCTCCTATCTATGCCTAGGTCCTCCAAGCACACGCACTTATTTTATTTATTTACTTATTTATTTATTCATTCATCCATTCATTTGTAGTTTATGTAACATCAGTACCTCAGACTGTATAGCACCAAATGGCACAATAACTAATAAATAATGAAATGGAGAGAACATGCAAGGAAGCAGACGTGGCCCAATTTGATGTCCTAACCAGCATTTACTCACAGGACTGCAGCAGACCACAAAAAAACCTCAGCCAGGATAGCCAGTCTCTGTGCCAAGATATGAATCCAGGGGCTCACAAATATGAAGCAGAAGTGCTACCATTTGACTGCAATGTTAGATTAGACTACATACAAGTTAACATTTTAAAGAAGTGCAAAGACAAAGGTAATGTTATCCTATGCAAGAGCATGTTATGAATACATAGAGGCATGCATGTAAGAGCCACACACTCTAGATGTTGCGACCAGACCTAGGTGAGTGGTCAGTTTGACTTCAACTGCTTCATCCCCAGAAAAAGTCACCCATTAGAGGGGATACTGAATGGGCTCCAGAGCCTTTTTAAAATAAATGCAAAGAGAAAATATCCCACTTCTGCCAGGGCCCAAACCACAGTCCTTCCAGCCAACAGTCAGTCACTATACTGAGTGAGTTATGACAGATCCATAACATTTGTATACACAATCATAAGGCCCAACTTAACGAGAAAAAACTCGGAATGCTTCAGGATTCCAATGCAAATCCTGTTATGAAAACCCAATGTACCAGTACATATCCACAGCATTCCGCAATGACTTTAAGAGTGTGAGGTAACTTGCATTTACAATGGATCTCTTAGATATGCAACTGAAACAGAGATTCATGTAATTCAAATACCAAGCTCATACAGTGCCTGCTTAGACACAAACCATGGAACAGATCTCCTTTTCATGTCTTACTAATTGCACTCATGTTTTAAGTAAATAATATCATGCATTATGTACTCAGTGTTTTCAAGGACTTATCTATTAACATCACACACACATTGACAACATGCCATACACTGATCTATTTCACGATGCAACAGTCTGTAGTCATCTACACACAATATGTGAAAGAGCTCCTACATAACCTTGTGTACAGGACACATGTAGTCACAAGGGGCACTATGAAAAGTAAAGAGAATTGTTACATTACATGTAGTGAGATATGAGGTTCTCAAAGCAGCAAATGTGAATGTTACAGTCTTCTGGCATGTGATGCCACACAGTTTGGTAGACAAGTACTTCACAGCCTCCTTTACCCTGAAGACAGAGGCAGGAAGTTCCTCTAAAAAGTCAGTACCTGCATGTCACACATCCCAAAAGACCATAATCTTTGATTAATGAGAGGTTACCATTATTTAATGCTAAAGTTTCAACTATGGAGATCATGGTAGTGTCAAATGAGATGGCGATCTCGAATGTGGAGTAGGTAAGAATCTGGAAGGAGCAGCCATGTACTATTTTCAGGATACTACAGAGGAATTTGTCTGCAGAACTGAAGCAAAAACTTAAAATTGTGCATGTGCTTAAGCACCACCACAGACAGTATGGAAGTGACATCTGCACATTTCAGACCTACACATTACATCAGGGCTTTCAAAGTTATTGCCAAATGATGCCAATCCAGCCAGCAGTGAAACATAGATATTATCAGTTATAACTGGGGTCAATTGGCTCAGTTGACCAGTCAGAAATTTCACAGAAAGAGAAATCCACGCTGCTGTCATGACTTTACACCGGCCCACTCAACATCACCTAACATACCAGAAGACACAAAATACTCTTCATTGTATTACATAATATGTATATACAATATCATTTACTGTTCAAAATTATGTCTGACCTCAGTCAAGACATTAAAGAAAAGAGCAGGAGAGAATGCTGATGAATAAATTTGAAGGATTTTCCACTTGTCAGCCCTGATTTTTTTCCTCATCACAAACAGATATGTAAGTTTTTTGAGCCTTGATTGCAAACACTACCAACTTTCACTTCCTTATACATAAAATGAGACATGTTCAATAAGTAAGGTTCTGATGCCTGCAGCATTAGTGTTAATTAAGCATTTTATTGTTCAGTAGGAGACAGAATTTGTAGTAGCAGTAACATGGAACAGATGCTGCAAGGTCAGTCAGTCAGTCAGTCAGATGCTATTTGTACCACAATTTATGTGCAATGGCACCAACACTGTACATAAAGGAGAGATGTGAATGCAGCAAAAGTGGAGAAATCATTCACAATTTGGGCTGAAGCAACATCTGGGAGATGCCGATTCCACAATACTGGGGAAGTGAAAATGGCTGTTCATGACTGGTTGTAAATGCAAGAGCCCAATTTCTATTGTCACAAAATTTTTAAACTCATTCCAAAATGAGAAAATGCATCAATGTGTTCAGGGATTATGGTAAAAAAGAATGATACTTCAGTGAAATAAATGAGCCATATTTAACTTTGGAATATACTTCTCACTTTTACAACTTGGGGAATAATACTTCTTAAACACCCTTCATTCCAGGAAGTACTGTAAATGTCATCAATGTAAAAACATTTTAAATATACTCGTAGATTTAGTATTTTCAAATATCCAGAAAGTAACAACTACTGTAATTGCAGTACTGGTTACATTACACATAGATCAGAACAGAAGACAAAACACATATCACAAATTCAGTCAACAGACCACTTAAATAACAATTCTATTTTAAGCATGACATTTAAAGCCACTCTTCCCTCACCAGTCCTTAGCCAAATAAACTGCAAATGAATGCAAAGTCAACACAACACCGAATTAGCCTTGTCTGAGGAGCACATTTCAAATACACTAATCTATTTTCAGCACCACATCTATGTTCCAGGCTGCAATGTAACATGTAACAGCAAGAAGCAGAGAACAGAAATGCCTAGTAGGAAGTTACAAGTCTGTGACATTCCAAGTGGTCCAAACACTTTATGTTGCTAATCATATCACTGTAACTAACACAGGCTTGGGCAAATGAGTTATTCAAGACAAGAAACTGTCTCTTTTCTGTATTTAATGACACTGCCCATGTCACAGACTATATAGCATTGAATGAAAAGGGTGATTAATAATGAACTGTCAATTGGAAAGGATTCAGCAGGCAGTGGCCATGATCTAATTGAGGTAATATCCTGGCACTTGCCTGGATGGAATGAGGAAAATCACAAAAAAATCAGTATGTACAACCAGTGTTCTGGGTGAGATTCAAACCTGACCCCTCCCAAAGACACGTCTAGAGCATTACAACTGTGCCAACCTGTTTGGTTCTTATACGGTCTTTACTATCACAATCATGAACACAAAGGCCTGATGTTCAAGCACACCTTTGTGTTCCAGTCCACATCTTTACGAGCAACTTCTTCAATACAACTTCAATATAATTCTACCAAAGCCTTTTAGCAACTCTATATGCACTTCTTGCTTCCCATGCATGCCACATGTTCTGCCAGTAAAAACACTGGTTTATTCACCTAAACAATACTAACTGACGAATACAAAGCACCTCCTCATGATCCTTTCTGCATATATTAGCAGAAGCAACAGAACTGTGCTTCATAATCTTTACAGTGCTTTCTCTGAGATGCATGTTAACATTACTCTCCCACGTACAATGCCTCAAGTGGCTGCTCTTTCTAACAGTGTTACACTAATTTACTCGGTATCCATGCTTGCTACATGACCTGTCCATCTCACATTTCTTATTCTAGTCATTCTAACAACAAAGGAATATAATATTAAAATTGGTCTTAGAAAAACACAAACTCTTGGCCTGGAATAGAACAAACTCACACAGGATAAAGCCCAACGGTTGCCTTGTGTGCACAGGGTGATTAACCTTCAAGTTCCACAGAATTTCAGACCTGAACATTGCAGTCTAGCACTTAGCACTACTGCTTTATATTCAGGAGGTCCTGGGTTCACACCTGTGCCCAGAAACCAACTATCCTGAGGGTTTTCACTGTTCCCCTCAGTCCCTCCAGGCACATATCAGTACAGTACCTCAAAATAGGCCATAAAAATTCTGTTGGTCAGTGCATGAAACCCATAACCCTAAAATTTAAAAAAAATTGAGATAATGCTATCTGTGTGTTGGCTTACCAAATATCTATCACCTCTCAAAACAGGAACATGTTAGGTAGTGCCTACAGTAATGTACAGGTGCAGTACCCGCAGTAATTCTTTCCAGAGTAGCGCTTTCCATACATAAAACTCGATTTTCTCGGAACGGGTTAAGCGTGGGTTACGGGTTTCATGCAAGGAGCCACAGAATTTATTTCCATGTTTTTTTCAATTAACTATTCATCAACCATCTGATCATTTGACAGTATACAGAGTGGTACAAAATTCACTTGACACCAGAGGAAACATGTTATAAACAATGTATGTCAAGTGACTTTTGTGCCACCTGTATAATCTGAGCTACCATGTCACTAACCATTAATTAATCAATAAATTAGTTAATTAGAAACAATATCATAACAGCTGAGTAACTTTCAAGAAGACTGTATGCTGTGGAGTTAGTCTAATCATTTAAGAGAAGTTCTTCCAAGAAATTCTTGACGGTATAATGTAGGCAGGCTCTTTTTTGGGGACAGGAGGAGGGTTGTGCAAGTGGATCGGATGCCTGTTACATGTCTGTCAAATGCCTTAATAACAACAGATGTGCCACCAAAAGTATACCACATATTTGTATCATCCTACATAGCAAGGTCATGACAGGCTACATACAACTTTTGCCACATCAGGGCCGCTGCTAACAGCACTTGTGTACTGAGCGCCGCCACCGCCGCTGCCATCATATAATACAGTTTACATCTCTCACAACTGAGTGCAACAGTGACATACAGTAACATTTCATTTTTATGGACTTCATATACAGCACAACTATCACTTCCCTACTCTAAGCCAGATGAATCCAATCCAGATAGCCTATTTCTCTAAGATACATTTTGATACTGTCCTCCCATCTAATATTATCCTCCCAAAAGTTTTCTTCTCTTGAACCTTCCTGACCAAAATTAGACATGTATTTCCCAACACCTCGTGTGCTACATTTCCCACTCACCTTGCTTTAATCACCTGAAGCATATCAATTATGTACTCACTATGTAATTTTCTTCATCCTGTCACTACATCTTAGGTCCATATAATCTTCCCTGCATTTCATTCTCTAATATTCACAATGTATGTTCTCCCCTTAGCGCAAGAGATCAAGTCTCACATGCGTAAAAAATGTGTAAAATTATTGCTCTGTACCTTTTCAACAGGTAAGACAGATCTAACTGTGATGTAGTGATAGTACACAATACCAGCTTTCTTTCAGTCTGTATACTCCTACTGCAGAGCAGCAAACTTGTCAAAAGTCACAGATACACTGTAGGTTTTTTTTAATTTATTTTCTTCCAGGTACCAGCAAACATGTTTTTATAAAAATATTGCTACATAATACTACACCATACTACTACAAGCATTATAAAAAAAAAACCAAACTATATTTCTAAGACCCAAACATTTGACATGTGAATGGACCCTAAGAACCCTTCTGTTAACTACCACACTGAATGAGAGGTCAAATAATTCTCTGATTAAGTATCACAACAATAAATGGCCTAAATGAACAATTTTGAACAACTAGGTTTATGTAGCGGCACCAGTACAAAGATGTTTCTTGCATTAAGCCAGCAAGCATACAGCCCTTGATAACTTATGTAACACACATTACACTTCTGTCCCCAATATTATGAACCATTACTTGCAAAAAGTACATACAATCAATGCACATATCCATCTGAATGTGCAGCTCTGTACAGTGGATTTAGATGAAACATGGTACTGGGTTTACACTAAATAGACCACTTGTAACACCCAGGTGTAGAACGGGGCTAATATTAAGATGTAAATTAAAGAAATTAGGCAAGAGTTCTGTCTAATCTGCTCAATTGTGAGCTCTTGTAAACATGTTAATAGACACATTACTGTCTTCTGGGATCTGATGCTGTGTTGTCTAATGGAAATTAACCAAAATTTCAGAACAGTCTGCTGCAGCCATCTTCAGGGTAGAAGAAAAGAGGACAGGCAGTAGATTCCTCCAGAACACTGGTAAATTTCTATCAGACAAGGTAGCACATCTCAGTAGACCATATTCTTCAAAAACTCAGTATAAATGCATCAGTTATTCTATCACCTATGTCTTAATATTGGTATTTCACAGACAGTGGTTAACCATTTACACCAACAAAGAGCACAAAATTTGTCACATGTACAATTCTTTGATTCTCTAATGACACTGTTTCACCTGTAATGCATACACAGTGCTGAAAAAGGGAAATCAATTCTCATGATTGGTAAGTATGTAAAGGTTTGGAAAATAGTGATCATGGACTATTTGAAGATATTATTCCAGAATTTTTATGACAGACTTCAAAAACCACAAAAAAATGGGCATTACATTAACATTTAATGAGACACTATGTTACTGCAAAGGCACCTGCATACAGTCCAGCTTGCCAGTCACTACACTGTTTCAATGCTAATACCATTACCCAGCAGTTAAAATACAGCCATTAGCCCCGTAAGACTGGAAGATGTAAAATCTCCTGTTTCCAGACAGACTGTTACCTGAGTCAAAACCCAGCCAACAATACCACAGTACCAGGAGATAAAAAAGCCATTATTCTAGGGCAATAAAGGTTAATACTGTCAAAGTCATTAGATATTCTTATGCCTACACTACGTATTCCTGATTCACACGCCTGGAACAATATTTATGTACCTTACAAAATTCTGCTATACAGTAATGTACTGTTTGAGCGCTTTAATTGATGCAAGCTCTTGTGTCTTTAATTTCTACATATAAACACATGAAAATCAATCTAAAAGAAAGAAGAGAGTGATTTAAGGACACTATCTATTGCTTCTTTCTTTTTTCTTTCTTTCTTTCTTTCTTTCTTTCTTTATTGTGTCCGGACCATTAAATTAAAGATTTTTTGCCCAGCTACGTCAAATCCTTTTTTATTTGCAAGCCATAAATCCTCGAGGGTGCATTTCTGGGGGCAGTCCCTGCATGATAGGAGATGTCCCATATCTTGTACCTCTCCACAGCCACAATACAGGTCGTCGGAGTTTGTTTTGCCCCATTTCACCATATTTGTTTTTACTGGTGCCACCCCTGTTCTAATGCGGTTAAGAGATTTCCAAATATTGAAATCAAGGAGGTGGCTACCAGGGCAAATCTGGGTAAGGGGGAAGTCTTCAGGTGGTTCAACTTGCACTGTTCCGAGGAAGCTATTGCTAAGATTATGTAGCAACAGTGGTAGATTAAAAAATATGAGCATGGACCATTGGTGGAATGATACTGACAAGGAAAACTAAGATCCCAGAGCCACCTTGTCTGCCACAAATCCCAAGTGGACCAGCTCTGGATTGAACTAAGGTTAAAGCATTATCACAATAAACAGCAGAAGGCATTCTGAGTACAAAACATAAATCTTACTTTCCTACTGTACAGATTTCAAGCCCTATTTATTTATTAGTGTTATTACTGTCACCATTCTGTTTTATTTTTTTGAAGAATATATTGCATATATGCAGATTTTAGGTATGTTTAATATGTCAGATATAACTTTAATGTTTTGCATCATCGCCATGTCTGTAACTGCTGCCTCTCACAGCTATTTCATACAGAATGTGTACATATGTTTACACTATCTCCATACCAAATTTCATGTCTCTAGCTCCAACAGTTCATTAGTATCCCCATCACACTGAAAACTAACAAACATTTACGCACAGCTGCCATGTTGTTATTTTATATTCCGTAAAAACATTGTGCTAACAAAATCTAGATATTTTTCTAAGGTTTGTATTACCACACAGCATTGTAGGACCCAACAGTAAGTGACAATACTGCCTCACAAGTTTCAGAAGCCCCTTTTTTTCCTTTTGAGGAAAAAATGCATAACAAGGGCTCTAAACACAACAAAAGTAATGTTGTAAGAAATGCCATTTTTTCATGGCACTTTACATAAGAAATATATTAATATGAAATATGAATAGTACAGTAACACAATCATGTCAACTGTGGCAAAAAGCAAAGTTCAATAAATAAAATGGGCAATTTCACTGTATAAAGAAAAACAATAAGAAGCAGCAGAAAATATGTATTAGGTTAATAGAATTGACATGGAGAAGCAAGTAGAGACATAATGTTCATGCAGAGTTAATTAATTTCATACAATTAGTCATTCAGTGTACACTATGCTTAACAAGAAGCACTTACTAAAGCACACGTTTATAATTAGTGAATCCAAAACTCTTCAGGCCTACAGGCATTGCAGTTGCATTTGTAATAAACATATCTTACTCTTTCTGGTGCCTCTTGGTGTTGACCCATTTCTTGGTACTGATTCCTTCAGAAGGAACTGATTTTCTGCACTTAGTGGTCTTTTAGTTGCAGTACTACTGAAACTAGTATTCTGACTCATTCTGGTGTCCAGCTGCAATCAATATTTGTTACTGAATGTGATACAAAATTGTATAACTATTGAAAGGATTATTAAAAGCATTCAGCACTGGTAGCATATAATGCCTCAAAGAATTAAATCCTTTTGGTTTTCATAGAACCATGAGTAGTGCTAGTTATGTGTTTCTTCATTTTTTACCTCTCCCACCTGTAACCCAACATGCCATGTAATCTATAAAAAAAAAACCTCCCTTTGTTACACAAATGTGTACAACATTTACACCATATATGCATTTCCATCATGTATGTTCATTATGTAAGTTATTTTCCTTATTTTCAGAAGATAAGCAATGAAAATCTGTCCTGTAATATACTTCAGCTTCAAAACCATTAAAACAACATTTGTAACTGTAGCAAATTTCTGCAGATATGTTATACTCAATAGCACTTCCCAATTACAATTGCAGGAAAAAGTTACGACTAATTAATGATACTGCAACTCAGACTTATGAGCAACTGTATCATACTTTATTGTGAAACTGCTGTCACAAAAATGTTCCAATTTCATTTACTTAAAGTAAAGTACAAGTAAAGTAGTTCCTGTGCAGACCATGATGTCATATAGGGGAGTTAAGATACAGACCCACGCTGTAAAGTAAATGGTCGGCGTCACGCCCCGGCCGTTTCATCCCTGGGAAAAGACCTCCAGGTACCCCACTGAACAGGAGGCTGGGTGGGCTCCAGAGCCGGTCCACGCTTTGGAGAAGAGAAAATCTCTTGCTCCTTCTGCGTATCGAACCGACTAAGCTATCCCAACTCCCACCACACTCCTCAATTAGAAAATGGGGTGTGGACTTCAATACTAGATCCACATTGAATAGTTCAGGCTAGATTTTCTAGAAAGTTTTAAAGTGTTGTCTCTGATTAATTTCGAGCTGAATATTACACAAGCAAGTCCCTTGTAAACCATGGCAGAATGTTAGGCATACTGACCATTCTACTGATATAACGAACACAACGTGAAACTGGACGACGAATGAACTAGTTATATACTTCCCTTACCTGTCCTGATAATGTTCATAAATTATCTGCAAACAATACACACTCCCTTCAAACGCGTTACTTGATAATTCTAGTGACACGTGTGTTCAGGCGAATTTTACGTACACAACCTAACCGCACCACTTCTGCGATATCTTTTTCCGCCATTTCCAACTGTCTCGCGAGGGCAGCGCCCCAGCCGAATGATTTATTTTTAAATCTTCTAGCGCGAAAAAAAGTTTACGTTACATATTTTGGGATAAAAAACTATGTTACGCATGCCAACCACAGCTTTACTACTCGTATTTCGTCCTCATGAAGTTAGTGGTGTTCATAGTTCAAATTATTTGAACACAACTAACTAAACTAAACAATCTTATGTAGAGTAATTGCTTGTACAAAAGCCGACGGTGTGTAAACAGACGTTGATGTTGAAAATGGCATCATTTTTCAGTCAAATTGACGAACTTCAGAACCATTTCAAAACTCATAACAAGATACGTGAATATCAAGCTCATTCTTCAAAGGTTCATTCTGTTGGATGGAGCTGTGATGGTCGGAGACTGGCCTCTGGCTCGTTTGATAAGTCCGTCACGATCTTTACTTTGGATCGGGATAGATTGGTATGACAACCCTAACCAATGTTTGTTTTGTTGAACATTATTCATTAACACAAGGACCTTTTGCACTGGCATAAAGTGGTGGGAACGTTAAGTTTACCACCTTAGAAATTCCCTCCTGTATACCTATGTACATACTAAATTTTGTAAGAAGGTTAGGTTTACCAACTCCAAACAAGTGCATGAATGTGAGGTTACAGTGTGATTTCATGCAATGTAAGTGTATTCCTAAAGGAGGCGAAGGTCCGCATTGGACTGTAGTGCCACCGAAGAAGAAGAAGAAGTGTATTCCTAGGGTTGGACAAGTGACCGCAGACTCAATATGATACTTTTCACAGTGTCCACTTGTTCTAAATATGTACACATTTTGTGCTTTTTTACCTCATGTTGCCTTTTAGGAAAGCTGTGATGAGTAAACCAAATTAGTCAAGACCAGATTGATTTCAGGCTTCCACGGCGGTGTAAATGAGGTCTTCACCCGACTGGGATGCTACGCTAAGTAACATTTCAGAAGAGTGAAGACCTCAAAACCAGATTGGATATACCATTCTCACAATCATACAGGGTATAAAAATATGTGAACTATATTGTATCATTGTAGTGTAAACATTAATGAGATATATATAGTATAATTATTTTACAGAATAAGGAATTCACCTTCCGTGGGCATGGTGGCAGTGTTGATCAACTCTGTTGGCATGCTTCAAATTCTGACTTGCTGAGCACAGCAAGTGGTGACAAGAGTGTTCGAATTTGGGATGCAAGGTCACAGAAGTGTGCAGCTCATATTATTACAAAAGGTAGAGTTTAAAATGGAAGCATTATAATACTCTGGGAAATGTATATGTATCAAACTTCCCAGCAAAAGGACCCATAATTTTCAGTTATTGGTGTATCATCTGTATGACTGATGTATGACGTATTCTATATCCTTTGGTTGTTAAACCTGTACTGGATCCAATGGAATAAAATCAATCAATCAATCATCAGTTAAAGTTACTGCATCATAGTAACTTGCATAGAATTTTCAAATATTTATAACCAATCAATCAATTTATTCACATCCATATTGTTGCAATGTAACATTTGGACAAGTCATATAATATTTCACATACATTCCATTCATAACAGTGTAAACAAAATACTTATAGAAATATAAGTGTTGAACAACCCATACAAACACTTTCAGTAGTTAAGAAATTCTTCCACTGAATAAAAACACTCTTCAATCAAAAAGTCAGTAAGTTTCTTTTTAAATTTTGTCAAAGTTTCAGTATTTTTAATTTCCTTTGCCAATCTGTTATAAATATGAATACCACTATAAGTTGTGCTTTTTTCAAACAATTTAGTATTATGACCTGTTATAAAAAAGTCTGATTTTTGTCTTGTATTATGTAAATGAATCATAGAGTTTGTTTTATAGTTATTCAGAGACATTTTAAACTGCACAAGAATTTCATAAATATACATACATGGCAATGTCATAATCTTCAGTGCCCGAAATAAAGGTTTACAGCTAGTAGTTCTTGATACATTTGCTAGGATTCTTATTGCTCTCTTTTGTAAGATCAATACCCTTTTGTAATTCTTAGAGATACCCCAAAATAAAATTCCATATTTCAAAACTGGATAAAAGTATGCAAAATACATAATTCTAGCAACATTGTCATCTATCAAATTCCTAGATGTTGCAAAGCAAAGTTTACTCAATTTGCATACTAGTTTATCTATATGAAGATCCCATGTCAGATTTTTATCAAGCCATACTCCCAGGAACTTCGTTTCAGATACATATGTGATTTGTTTGTCTTTTATTGAAATATCTTGAAGTATAATTTTTTTATTGGTTTTATGATGGAATCTTATTGCCAAAGATTTTTCGTTGTTAATCAGCATCCTATTCTTATCAGACCAGGAAAAAATGTTCTTAAGAGATGTATCTATGTTAAGAGCTAGATCTTGCATGTCATTTCCATTAACTAAAATATTTGTATCATCAGCAAAAAGAGTCAAATTTACACCTTTTACATCTACCACACTCTCTTATAAATCATTGATAAATATTAAAAACAACAACGGTCCCAATGTGGAACCCTGCGGAACCCCTTATGTAATTATTGTTTCTTCAGATCGCTTATATTGAATTACATTAGATACTGTATTTAAGTATTCAATTTCTACTAGCTGTTTCCTATTTGTTAAATATGAATCAAACCACTGATATGCAACTCCTCTAATACCATAAAATTGCAGTTTCTGTAATAATATATCATGATTTACCATGTCAAATGGTTTTGTTAAATCCAAAAACAAACCTACACAAGCTTCCCGCTTGTCTAGCATTTTGTATACACACTCCAAAAAATTGTTTAAGGCAGTATTGGTGGATCTACCTGTACGAAATCCATGTTGACATTCTGTAAAAATATGATTCCTTTCCCAAAATTTATCAATCTAATACTTACTATTTTTTCTAGAATTTTTGAAAAAGTTGAAATCATAGAAATAGGTCTATAATTCTCTACTTCATACTTGGATCCTTTTTTTAATAATGGTCTTACTTTAGCAATTTTAAAAAGTTCTGGAAATTCACCAGTATTAAGTGATAAATTAATTATGAAGGTTAACGGTTTAATCAAGTGTATATAACACTTTTTAATGAGAAAGCTAGAAATCCCATCTAATCCACTGGATTTTTTGTTTTTGAGTTCCTTGATAACAGATATTATTTCTTCATCATCAGTAGGTGTTAAAAATATTGAGTTTGAAAGATTTAGTTTACTAACTTTATGTTGTATTGCTTCACTTTCAAAATTATTTTGTAATTTCCCTGCTGTCTCTGTGAAATATGTATTAAATAACTGTGCCACATTTGTTGGATCAGAAATGAATTCCCCGTTCTCTTTAATGTTAATGGTTTCATAATTTGATTTCAATTTACCTGTTTCCTCATTTATTAGCTCCCATATACTTTTCGATTTATTAATTGATTCTGCTATTTTTTTATTATTATACATTTTTTTAGCAGCAGTAAGTACTTTTAAATAAGTTTTTTTATAATTATAATAATAGTTCTTTAAATCTATCGAAACATTTATGCCTTTGATTAATCTATTTAGAAGTTTTAGTTTCACACTTGATTTGCGGATACCAGATGTAATCCAGGGTCTTTTCTGTTGTTTATTCATTTTTACTTTCTTAATTGGTATTGCAATATCTAAATAGTATGTAAATATATGTATGAACTCTATAGGCTATATTAACATCATTTTGTTGATATATATTCATCCAATCCTCCTTAGAAAGTAAGAAATTTAAATATTGAATGTTTTTGTCATTATTTACTCTCATATATGTGACAATATTTTTCCTAAATTTAGCGCTTATTTCAGCGAGTTGATCTTCGTATAATGTAAGTATTTGACCAAAGTGATCAGATAAATTTGTTTCCAGTATTTCAGTTTTAAAGCTCAAAATTTTTGTATTTAAAATTATTTGGTCAATTGCTGATTTGACTCCGTTTTGTATCCTAGTAGGCCTATCTATCACAGCTTTCAAGCCATACATATTTAATAAGGATTCCATATGTTTCTTTTCCCAATTATTTTTCAAAAAATTGATATTTAAATCACCAATTATTATGATTTTATTACCTGACAAAGAATATTGAACTAACAGCCAGATATTAAGACAGGAGGAGAGTGCATTTTTTAAAATAAAATATTTACTGAAATTTGACCGAATTTATCTATATGGTACATTCACAATTATCATATCTTAACATATGTTTATGTATTTTATTTTGCTCAGTTTACTGTTCGTGTCCTTGCTACTTTGAAAAGAAAGCACAGACTTCTGAGCAAACACACTGTCACCATTCCTGTCAAACATTTTGTCACATATATTTATAATACCAAAGAAGCCCTTGAACTTAAATCAAGGCATATTTTTTCAGTGATGGGCAAAATAAAGCCAGTAGTTGAAGTTCAGTGAAGTGACTTGCTGAATGAGGTTAAATTTCTAACAGGGTTAGAGGTTTCCTGCTTTGTCAAAACTCAGGCCAGTTCTGGGATCCAGCCCTCTTCCTATTCAATAGGTACCAGGTACTGTCCCTGGAGAAAAAGACGCTGAAGCATGACAAAGACCACCCACCTCCATCTAGTACTGTGGTTAGAGGTTCACCTTTACTGCAGAACCATTTAATATTTAGTTGTCAGGACAGTAGACACTTCTCTTTGGACTTGAATATTAAAATATCCAAACCTGCACAACTCCGATTTTATTATTCAGCTGTTCAAAAAATTCCTTACTGTTATGACACCTTAAGATTCATCATTACCATAGAATTTGATAAATAATGTCTTCAACCATTTCAGCAGTTTTTGTTCATTTTTTTTTTTTGTTTGTTTGTTTTCCAGGTGAAAATATTAATATAACATGGTCTCCTGATGGCAACACAATAGCTGTTGGAAATAAAGAGGATCTTGTCACCTTCATTGATACTCGGACACACAAAATCAAGGCTGAAGAACAGTTCAACTTCGAAGTGAATGAAATTTCATGGAACAAACAAAGTAACTTATTCTTCCTGACAAATGGACAAGGCTGCATCCATATTTTGAGGTATAGCGTATGTATCTGAAAGCTAACTCTTTTCCTCACCTCTGTATGAAACCATCCCTAGAAGCCAAAGAACCTGTGATGTGACCTCATGCCCAGAGTAACTAATTCTCTGACATAGTATTTCAACTAAGAATCTGTAAATCATAAAACAAAGGATTGTTGCATATTAAGTTACATTTTTTGACTGTTTTGACTGTATTTAACTTGTATAAATTGACAAGATTACCATGTTGAAATGACATGCTAACCAAGTGTAGGGTTTAAATGCCCAGTGTGCAGGGGAAATTGTTAGTGTAAATCAGTTCAATAAAAGGTGAGTAGTTTTCTAGCCTAGACCCCTCAGAACCAAATTTATATCTGTTTAGTAGTTTTGGAGAGGAAACATGAGAACCACTGTTACAAGGTATGAACATTTTCTGTTTCATGCTTTATTCATATCATCAGCTACCCTGACCTGGAATTGCAACATGTTCTCAAAGCACACCCTGGGACCTGTATATGCATTGAATTTGATCCAACTGGACGCTACTTTGCTACAGGCTCAGCTGATGCCCTGGTTTCCTTGTGGAATGTTGACGAGCTAGCTTGCTTACGTACTTTCTCCCGGTAAGCAGGCACATTACATCGTAAGGTTAATACTGTGTATTTTAAAATAAACTACAAGTTTTCTCCTCTAAAATTTCAGTTCATACTCCAGTAAATTAGGGAATTCTCATATATGGATTAATGTAAATTTTTAAGGTTGACTCTATCTTATACAGATTGGATTGGCCTGTTCGCACCATTAGCTTCAGCCACGATGGGTGTCTCTTGGCATCTGCATCAGAAGATCTAGTGATCGATGTTGGAGAGGTGGAAACTGGGGAAAAAGTTGTGGACATTCCAGTAGAAGCTGCCACATTCACTGTAGCCTGGCATCCCAGTCAGTACCTTCTGGCTTATGCCTGTGACGATAAGGACTCTTATGATCGCAAAAGAGATGCAGGCAGTCTCAAGGTGTACGGTTTTCCTTCAGAGTAAATACATGACTCTAACAAGTGGGTAACTATGATCTTAAACATGACCTGTTTGTATAATGTTTTATATATTTATATTTACAAATTCTGCAATGTGTGATGTATCACACTGTTACACTGACCAGCCTTCCTTCTTGCAACAGTGTGTACAGGAGTTATCCATTCTGTTACACATAGCTGGAAACACAAATTGCAGCAATGACTACACTAATTCTTCATTTTATGAACACTCGCATAACGAAATCTAATGTTAATTAATTTGTAACATTTATACACCTTGTTTGGTATATGTAATAAAATTTTGCTACAACACAAACACAGCAAGCTAAACCTCAGAAATCATCTACCAGTATACAAATTTTTTGACGAATGGAGCTGCTTCATTTTATTCTCCGGTTTTGTTCTTTTTTCCCCATTTATGCTGCATGATCTTTTAATCAGATTGTTAATTTGGAATTAATCAGTGCAAATTGTAACAAGTATATTTACAGTAAAACCCCGATTTAATGTTCCCATATTTAGTGATATCCCGGATTTAGTGATGATTTTTTCATGTCCCAACAAGAGCTCCATATAAACAATGTAACCTCCATTTAATGAAAACCTCGATTTAGTGAAATATATTCTAATCCCCCAGCAATTCATTAAATAGGGGTTTTACTGTATATATAATATATATATAATATATATACCTGTAAATATGCTGTGTAATTACCTTTATTACTGTTTGTAAGAGTTCTACTGAATCTCTGATTACTGCCCAATTGTGGTTCTGAACAAGGGATACAAGAAGTCTCATAATAGGATATGTGAGATGTATTTCTTACACTGTTAGAGGTGAAAAGGGCCTAAATACATATCTTGATATCTTTCTTTTCTATAAATTTTATGTGCACAGAATACATCAATTTTTTTTAAAAATGAACAACTCTGTAATGTAATGTTTATAATGCAGCAATAGCATGTAGTTGAAATAAAAATTAACTCACCAGTGAATAAGGATACATGAAGTTTCAGTCTAAGACCAAGGGGTATGTTGACTGGAAAAGGTTCAGTGATGCTAATTTAGATTAATGGGAAAATCATGTTTGTGAAACAAATAGGTAATTTTCAAGGAACCCATCCCTCTCATAAAATGAAGATTAGTGTCCAAGTCATTCATAGGGACATACTGTTTACTGATATGCTCACCACTTTGTCATGTCAAATACAGTACTAAAATGTTTCAGAAGCATTCATCTGTAACAAGTAAACACACTGTAAAGTGGCCGTTTTATATACATTGTCATTAACATAAATTCCTCTCCATATAACTGATGTTGCTGTATACATAAATAAAACCAATGTCTATAAAGAAAATTTAACAACCTTTATTTCTCAGTACAGTAATACACTCCATGTGTATCTAATGTCAGTCACATTAAGCCCATGTTTCACTCTGGAAATATCCAGTATTTTCCAGGTTCTGCAGAAACTGTTCAGCTTCATCATGAGAGAGTTGGCCAACACCACAAGCTACATCTTTGACAAAAGCCTCCTTCACTCCTGCAGGCATATTATGTGAGTTTCCAGCAAGGAATATCGAAGCTTTAGATGACAGCAAATCCCACAGATGAACAGCATGCTCTTTTATGAGGTGCTGCACATAACTAAAACAGGTCACAACAGAGTTTTAATAATTAATTCCTGGAGGAAATTTTTACACCTGCCTTCCTGCAAATGCCTAAACTTACCTACACAACAAACCAGGCAAACACTCTTAAATTAGTAATTATACAAATCAGTACCATGAGGAGTTCTTTAAATAACTCCCAACCTTCTCCTGTAGTTACATTTAAATGGTATACAGTCCCTACTCTTGCAGTGTCTCTCTTAGTTATGGCTATCAAATCAAAATTTCATGTACCTTGAGTTATACCCTGAAGATGGAGACAGAAGGTTCCTCTGAGACATAGTAACTATCAGACTACACAATGTCACATTCAGGTACCCAAAGACAACTATATCTGAAGTTGCTATGAGACACTTCAATTCATGTCATAAATTTCTCTGTACAGTTTCTTTTCATATCATCCTCCCAACTAGTCCAAAGTCTCTTAACTGGATTCTTCACTCACATTTTATATTCCTGGTCTCTAGAAAAGGCACAAAATAATGACAGAAGTCGTTCTTCCTGTAAGGTCAGCCATTCCTTGCTACAGTGAAAGTCACCATTTTTATTCCGACATCCAAAAAACAGACACAGGAGTTTGTCTGAAGCATGACCCAGTGCTATCCTTTCATAAATATAGCTGCGAAATGGAGCTACTCCAGTCCCTGGGCCAATCATTATGACAGGATTATCCTGAAAATAAAACATGCAACCATTAACATAACTGTGTACTTACAGTATCTAACAATAAATTATAATTCAAGTACAGTATATGACAATTATTTACAGTTATTCAGAAATCAAGTCTACTGGTCCATTTTAAATATACAAAACCCCATGGTAGTGTTTTTTGGGTGCTACAACCTACTTTTCACTACAGTTACTTATCAGTGTCTTCTATACATCACCGTTACTTGAGTGTATTATTTTTTAATTCACAGGAAGTTGGTGTAAGGAACAACTTGATACCTGTAAGTCGAGTCTAGATGTACTAAACCAAAAGGAAATAAAGCTTTAATTTAAACCCCCCCCCCCCAGTGAGCAGTTTAATATGAAAACACCAATCAATGAAAAACAGAATGGCTTTCAAAGAAAAACATGTAAGTAGCTGTAAAAAAAAATTATTTTAAATTTCTGTCGTTGCACATTCCTGTAGTGACAAAACATTTCGACTACACACTGCTTAAACAATCACCAAATATGTATCAAGATAACTTGCAGTCTTGAAAATGTTTCACCATACATGGTATTTGGCCATTTTGAAAGAGTAATTATCTCCACTTACTTCTGATACTGGAAAGCGAAAAGAACCTCTACGTATCCAAACTGGTATATTCAATCCTGGAGTCAAGCTTGCCAACCAATTGGAACAAAGACCAAGACGTGGGACTACCAACTTGGTATGGTACTTCACTACAGCCACCAAAATGTGAATTTCTCCTTTATGTGCCTAAAACAGTACTGAAGTGAACTGCTTGTAAAAGAACTTATGAGATCTACTGTCCTGAGCATTCATTTACTGCATATACAAATTCATGTGTCACAGCTCAATGACCCACACAACAAAACTCATTGCCGAGTTGTAACAAGATATTTTTCTTTGGATATTCATTAAATAGTCATGACATAACAAATCTTTCAAATAACAACTTTTGATTTTAATGAGCTATATCATCTTGTACAAAGAACTTCATGAAGATATCCATAAAATGTGGTAAAACTTACAGCACATTAAGCTCTGTAAAGGACCAGTATCAAAATATGTAAATAAAATTGCTTTCCTTTCAGCACAGATCCCTGTAACAGTACCAAATTTCATAAAAATTCAGTGAGTGGTTTGAGAATGAAACTATCACAATGGAGACACAATCCCCCTAAAAATTAAATACATTGCATTTCATCACGGTCTTGATACCTCCCCAAGTTCTTATATGCAAACTAGACAGTTTCATCAACTGAACCAGTCTAGCAAAAGATGCAGAAATCAAGCAACAATACAATCATAATACAGTCACCTGTGGTGATGATGCTATTGAAAACGCTCTTGGTCTGATGGGCTGGAATAATTCGAACATATACTCAAGAGGAACATTCGCTGTTGCTTGCGGAAAATCCTGCAGCACCTCGAGTACTGTTCTGCGTGGACGATTCACATAATTATATAATTCTTCTTGCCCTTCTGGGGTCAAAAATTCAATCAGTTTCTCTTTCTCAAGATCACTTGTGGTAAAATTTGAAAGCACGTGGAAGAAATAGCGTCGTGGGACAGCCTGTAACACAAACAGTTTGTGTCCCTTCTGTAAAACACAATGACCTCTTAGTGTCCATATTTGTTTGGTTGACTTCAAAGGTGCTCAACTAGACACTGACTTGAAAAGAAGTTTTATCCAGGTGCAGAAACGTATGCTATTACACATCTCAACACAAAGTATAAACCTTTCTAACCACTGACTAAATAACTTTTGCCTTCAACTAAATGGTCTTCCTTACCATAGATATTGAACAAAATTAAGAAATTCATGCTTCTATAAATACCAACGATTCAACTCCAAGTAAAATAAAAACACCAGTACCTCTATCCTACTCAGTTTCATCTAGTCTGCAACTTTTCATGGGATTATTTAAATTTCTTTTACTATTATAGTCTTCTCTTTATCTGAGCCTCTCCACCAGTCTCTCACCCTATTCTTTCCAACCAAAATTTTTAAGCTTTCGTTTTCCCTACAGATATTACATACTCCAACCTTTTAACTATGTCCTAAAAATAATACATAATAAACATTAATTGTAAATATTTCCACTGTATAACTTTCTACACTTCTCTGTTACTTCCTCTTTTATGAATCCAAATAATGCCCTCAGGAACACCACTTCTAAAACCCTCAATTTGTGTTCTGCTCTCACAGTGACAGGCCAAGTTTCACAGTGAAACTAATCCCATTTCTTAGGCTCACATTCAGATCCCAGTACTGCTCAGCACATCTTCTCAGCATAACAGGATGTTTTAATGCCAATGGCACAGGTGCATCATTGTCCCTCTCTGTCACTTGAATCACAGTATCAGGACATAGTCTTCTGTCAGAACCAACTGACAACAAACCAAAGAGTTGGTCAACTTTCTCTGGAGCATTGTGTGGGCATACCATAAGTACATCTCCTGGGGAATACCACACTTCTGGGCTGACAGCTGAATTAGCCTTACATCCTGCAACAGCAAAAGTGGATAAAATATGCCAGAGGCATCTTTTTCACACCATACAGTATAATTATACTGCAATGATTTGGTCTCTCATGTCAGCTTGGAATAGGCATGACAAAGACATTAAGAAGAGGCATGTACACAGATTTGCCACTATTCCATACAACGAAAGGGAACATTGTGTTAACTGAAAAACTGTAATATCTTCAATAAAAACACTTTACTATTGGCACATAATGTTATATGTTGCTTCGGGGTAAATACACAGTTATTAAATTGTTCTTATGGCAGCTGCTAATGCCTCCAGCTATGGTCTACTGCAGGGGTGCACAAATTCCAGACGCCAGGTTGCCCGGACAACTAAACTTTGTATGGTAGCACCTAATTTTTATGGGTCCTTGCTTCATATCCTCTTTGTGGTACCCAGAACTCTGAAATGGCTCCCAGATTTTTGCAAAATTTGTGGACCCCTGGTCTACTGAACTTCATGTCCACAGTCCCATCTCAGCTAAGGCTAGAAGTCCAATCTTGAAGGCAGGCATCTAAGAGGCAGAGTCTAGTAACATTAATGGCAGGATGACACTGGGTAGCAAGTGAACAGGAGGAGGGACATGTAGACGCACTAGAAGGGGGATCACCACTAGAAAAGACATACAGCTTAACGTAGATTCCAAGGCATGAAGAGGGTCAGGTACGACTTCAGATTCTTTTCCTTCCCTTTGTGAAGGATGAGAGATGGAAAAAGCATGTAGCAGTTAAATCCCATCTGGGTAAGGCTGAATTCAAACAACAGACCTTTAACACATAAGCCCAGTATAGACCACCTGGTCACCTTGCTGCTCTGAAATTGTGGCAAATATTTCTTGCGAGTTGTTCACACAGCTATCACTGACAAACTACTGTAATATATGCATCAGAAGCTTTTTCATTTAATGCAACTATAAAACTGTAATGAAAACAAACTTGGATGTGTCAAACTGATCTGTGACGTTTCAACCATTCTGAGACATTAATTCTCCTGAACATGACTGAACAGTGAACAGACAGCTGGGATTTCTATTACCCTAACGGATAAGGTACATAATGAAGGCAACTGACACCACACAACATACAAACAACTGGACAAGAGCATTTTCAATATTCATACCTGAAAGTGTAAAGGCGCAGTAGTTCTTGTATTCTTAACAACACTGACATAGCAAGGATTGTTATGTGAAAATCCTTCTCTTATATTATTAACCACTTTTGCCTCCATTAGTTCGTTCTTGCTATAAATTTGGTTGCATGTTTCATCACTCTGACTTACAGATACAAGCCACCTAAGAAAGAATTGTCATTTATAAGTGTACTAACATTGTTAATATGAAAGTGCATTGTTATGCTCCTTTCTACAGACTATGCACAAATTTACTTGAAGGCTCACAGCCACTTGTATCCAACAGACAGAAAGATGTGTGAGCCCCACAACCAGTCTGACACTATTGAAACTAACGAGTCCATACTTACTGGGAATCAAACACTAGCTGTCGAGCCTGATCAATGTAACTCTCACACCGAATATACACTGGATCTCCGTAGAGAGGGGGTTCAAGAAAAACTTTGTCTATACAAAATAAAATGTCTCCCTTCATACAAACTATACCTTGGTGGAGAAAGACTGCCTTTATCAAATGGTATTACTCCTTCAGGAAGAGGATAGAGATCAGAGAGCTTGCTCCATAAATCAAGAATCCATGGATCAACAACAGCATCAGCACCACGATCATGCTGATCATCTGCAAGACCAACGTGTAAAAGAGGCTTTCCTCCCAATTGCAAAAGGCGACGATAAAGCTTCTTTGCTGCGTAATTAAATTTGGCATATGAAGAATCGCCTAAACCAAGAACAGCAAACCTGCAAAGCAAAACAGATAAATATCAGAGCACCTGTTTGCCACAAAAGGTGACAAATGCTTTCAGTGGCACACTTTGTTAAGATCAGTTCTCTACACTTTGCAACCTGTTCCCTCAACATAAAACCTGCAAAAGTAATTAAAAATATGTACCTTCCAAACTGTTATACACATGTGCATTCATTTCCTTTTAAATTAAACTTATATCTACAACTTCACAAATTAATTTTTTTTCTTTTGACTACAGAAGTTCTTTAAGCAACAGCATATTTAGAGATCAGTTCCATTCATGTTGCACAGCATGCTTCTCCAACTGCACCATTTGTAACAAATGTTAACTCATTATTCAGGGGCAACTGCTTCGCTTTCTGACAATACTGACCTCACTCCTTGAAGTGAATCTGCAGGGAGATATTTTCTCAACAAGAATCTCCAGAATTGTTTCATATTATCTGGTTCTTCACCTTGCCCAGTAGTTGAACATACAAATACCACAATCGCTTCATATATGAGCTGTGACACTGGATAGTCATCCATAGCCCGCACTGGACCATGAAAATGAAACCTAAATAACAAGTTTAAATAACATTCTTTTTTTTTTCACAATAATTATAACACTATCATTCATTAATATTAAAAGAAAGTCACTAAAAAGCCCACTTTCACTTATCAATAATTCACCAATGGTTCTTCTTCTCATTCTACATGTAATATGACAGTGTGCAGATCACAGCATCTGTCTCACACAAACACACAGTTCACAAAAGTGTGTTACTAAGTCGCCGCACATAAGAAACCCCTGTGTGGCCCTTATATATTAAATCCATAGAGGGACTCATTCACCAGTTATGTAATCAAAACCAAGGAGCTCTGTCTGCACCATGAACCATGGCCAGGCATTTGGACTTTTATAACTCACTCAAGAAATCGAACACCTCCATTGCTTCCTTTCAAATATTCATTACTTATTTATTCATCTGTTTATTAATGGGTTCTTTACTGATGTCATCAATACCTCAGATCATGTATCATTAACTGAGATGATTTTTTTTAATTAAAAGAGCTTTATTAATCTTTCCATTTTGAAATACAATTTGACAATACATCAGCCGTACCACTAAACCGGCTGCGGCAACCTCACATGAGAGGCCACGCCCCTCCTGTTTACCTAGGAACCAATTTCATGATTGAATTGTGGTAGTAATGAAAATTAGAGAAGCAATTTAAAAAAACACTACCATCCACTAAGATGATTAATAAACAGTGAATTGGCAGGGATGTGTAAGGAAGCACCCAAAGCCTATTTTATGACACTGTGCTGGAAAATTGCTTGGAGGCATTAGACAAAACCATAAGAAACTGTAATCAGGATAAACAGTATCTACATCAATATTTAAGCCCATGACATCCTGAACACAAGCAACGGCACTAAGCACCTGGCCACAACATTCAGTTTAAATACCGTTGACTATGACATTCAATAGAAGTACAAAAATCACACTCTAAACTGAGACGCCATCAATGTCTCTCTGCTATTCATGTATTATTAACAATATTACTCCTAGCTTGACTGTCTGATAATAAGACTTACAATATTGTATAAATAAGATTAACAGAACTTATGAGTGCCCATCATGCAATCAAATAAGCTCAAACGTAACTTAGTGGCATAATGGTACAGACACAGCCCTTTGGTTTTGATCCCCAAGCATTAAATTAAAAAAAAAGGTATTTACAATCAGCAATTCAAGGCATGTAATTTCCACAGCATACAGTTTGTTCCCCTTAGCATGCAATAAAACAGTAATGATAAGCACAATATAAAAAATAGAGCAGAGCCACAAGAAGAATGTTAAATTCAACTACCAGAAGGACAAATTCAGCATGGCAAAGAAAATCAGAATAAGAGATATACATTTCATGATAATAATGTAAACATAGGCAGACAAATGGTTTTCAAATACTTCTGCACATGGCTAAAAACTCTGCACGATACTAAACCAAACTCATAATTAATGGTAAGTTCCCAGCAGCTCTACATTATATGCTCCTACACCTCTCTTCCCACCACACGTATTTCCATGTGTTCCAGCACAAACTAACTTACCACCTGGCTTCCCTCCAAATTCTTTCTGCAACTTCCTGGGCAGTTCCTGTCTGACTTCCATACAGAATCGTTATTTTTTGGTTTACCATTTTCTGAAAACATTAACTTATTAAGTTAATTAATCAATCCTGCACAAGGTAAGTAATATTAAATGCAGGAATATTTAATATTACTCTTTTTAGCATACTTCTGTGCATGTCAGGACAAATGTTAAAAAGAGATGACAGGATTTAATTACCACAAATTAAATATGTGAACAAGGACTTTGGACCTGTCACAAATGACCACAGCCCGTCATTCAAAATTTGATTTATGGCTAGTAATAATTTTACGTTTTTGGCTAAAAATGGATAATCATATTCAAAACAAATATGCAAACACTGACTCTCGTCCAATTGCAGACGCTATGGGTAACCTGTGATTTCTCAGCCTTCTGATAAATGGGTATCACATCAATTAAATTACAGTAAAACACACCATTAACAAATTCTGAGAACCAAATTACTTTTCAGTGCCTAATTAAGTGTAGTTTACATATCGTTTGTACTACCATTAGGCCCATATCTTTACAGCTCAATGACTACTTACTTACGCCTTACTATTCATAGTCTTAACGTACTTTTATCAAAACTGACCTAATCTAAAGCACCTTCGTCTTCAAACTTCGGACGTAATAGCCGACATTCACATTCATGTGGCTCAAGAGACAAGGTAAAATGTCACAATATGCTGAAGTTTGGCCGCAGCAACAACACACTGTAGACTAAACACACCAAGATACAAACAACCCACAAGTCTCAGTCACAATTCGTCTTGTCATAGTCAACATGTAGTACAATCACGTACGCTTTACTCTATGCATTCCGGTATAGGGAATATTTCCACAATTTAATAGCTCAATGTTATCAATAATCCCCTAACCGCAAGTGGTATTTTTGCATACTAGGACAATCACCATTTTTGACCTCGAACCTTCGCAATGCCCGCGATTTACAACAGGTCATACCCACAGATCATTTAGTATTGTCTGCGATTACGTGTCCCTCTGCGATCCATAGAGCATGGATTATAGTAGCGTATGGCGAACGCCGTCAATAGTGCAAAGTAATATACAGATAACTGATCGGAATGGTCGGTTTTTATGATATTAACATTCAAGCTACATAAACCTCTGAAATACTTTTGGAAGTCTTAATAATGTATTAATCACAATTTAAATATAAGGTAACTTTGGAGGTTCGGAAATTTCAGGGAAAGGTTACTACCGTCATCAATAAAATCTCGTACCAAACACATTAAACACTGGCTGTGGGGAGAGGACAACCCTAGTGATACCTTATAGAACTATGTAGCATGACATCGGCAAAGTAGCTTCCTGCCTTAACACAACCCTGTCACCACAAACCCACCCCCCCCCCCCCCTTCCCGACAACAGCGGGAAAAATTTCGCTTGCCACTAAAAGAGTAGGGAAGTTCTAAATTATTATAAACCACGTAAGTACACTTACTTGGCAATATACCTTATTATTTTACATTATATTTTTCTCCAAAATATTTCTCCTCAGATCAGAATGTCAACTAATACGGTATATTTATTGCCTAATATGTGTATTCAGTTGGTTTGTAATAGTGACACAATGCACGGAAAATGCAGAATATTAAGAACCAAAATTATAATCTTCCATGTATTTAATATTGTATTCACCGTGCATCTTGTATAAATTAAAATTGAAATTAAAACCAACTTGATGCACCCTCACTATTAAAAAACTTTAATAGTAGATTAATTAAGTTAAATAAGAGTTAATTAATCTACTATTAAAGTTTTTTAATAGTGAGGGTGCATCAAGTTGGTTTTAATTTCAATTATAATCTTCCAGGTTATGGAACCGTGTAATCTGATTGGTGGGTACGGAGGTTTTGGTCAGAACATACTGCTTCCATCTTCCAACTGCCTGTGAAGACAGACAAAGAATGCTCCCCCAAAATATTCATAACCATGTATCAGACTGCACGGTGTCCTAACCCACACCGCATTATAAATTCTCACCACTGTGTGCAACTCAAATCCTGTAACAAAGAATAAAAAGAACAAGTGAAGCATGAATGGAAATGTCACGTTAGGAAAACTGAATTACTGGAAGTGCAGTATGTTTTTTAAAGACACAGTATTTAGTACCACATTCTTTTTCCACCAACTGTGTACACTTTTCTCGTATTTTGCCTCTCGAACAAACTGAGGAAACGAGATCTGGAACCCTTCCTGTTCACAAATATTATCAGTATAAATACACATTTTAGGGTCAGGACCACATGCAATGAATTTCAAAGTTCTACTAAAGTGATATCACAAGGACAATCACACATTCAAAATACTTACAATGTTGAACGTTCTTGAAGTAGAAACAACTGCCTCCATTATACACATCTGTGACCACATGAAATAAATCAAATACATATGCCATAACTATGATTACATGAATAAAAAACTTCATTTCTGCTTCACAGTACACACAACACTAATACACTAAAGCTGCAGCATTGCCCAGTGTTACACAACAGGCAACACACAAAACAACAACACAAAGTGTAATACTTGTACAAAATGCAAGTTCAATCTGAAGACATTGAGGTCCCAGATGAGTGTGCACAGACGACGACCACATTGGTCATTCTTCATCACTTGCAATGACATTTTGTCACGGTTGCCTGTGAACAAGTACATGATTTTCCATCATAATCCACCTCCTATTGTCCACACAACAGTTTGTGCTGTGACAACACAGCTCATTAACATGAAAACACTTCATGAAAGGTAAATCTGTCTCCATGTTTCATTAAGCCCCACACAGTGACGGTATAAGGGGTGTGGAGGTACAGCACATACAGCTCCACACATTCTTCTCCTATCACTAACAGAGATTAGTGGTTTGCTTCCTGGCCCAGCCACTTTGCCCTGAGCATGGAATGAATAGGAGGCTGAGCTGGCCTCAGAGGTTGTCTGGATGCTTTGAAGATAAGAGTAAACTTTTCCCCTGCCTGAAATTGATGGATGATTCCTTGGTTATCGAGCCCACAGCAAGAAAGCAAGATTGTGCAACAAGTACAGATACTTCCCACATTGCATAGAGCACGGACATTCATTCTGGGTTTACAAGCATCCTGAGCCAGATCAATGCCATCAGGAACATCACACATTATGTAAGATGATGTTAATATCTTCATCTATGTCTAGGACCCCCAACTTCCATTGAGTTGTGAACAAAGGTCAGTGAACTGCCTTCTCTTCTATTCAGTGTCTCTGACCTACAAAACATATAATTTCTGAAACTTCCCATGAATGCTACATGCCCTACCAATCCTTTCCTTCTTAATTTTGCAACTTTGACATTATTTGGTGAACACTACATTTTATTATGCAGTTTATTCCATTATCAACCATAATAACACAATGCGTATACTTCACAAAATGTCTATTATTTTAAATTATAAAAACTACACTTGCACACTAACTTGTTCCAGGACAGTGTTGAGGTAAGTATCCCATAGCTCCTGTAGGAAAGGTTCACCATGACAGGAAAGAATTCCTTCTCTTTGATAATGCCATAAGAATAAATTACAATGAAAGAAATTACAGAGAAACCTGAGTAAAAAGTTGTGTGTGAGTGCAACAGTAAGAAGCAGGGAGGGCAGCAGTGAAAAACATGAAAACAATGTCAGAAAATAATACAACATACCATGAGTGGTAGTGTATGTAACTGTGGATTGGATTGTGACAAAAATGATGTTGATGTGTTATCACAGAAACGCACACATCAATTAATGGGACATAAATAACTGTAGGCTGTTGGAAAATACAACACAGAATTGTACAAACTGCACAGTATGCACAACATAAACTTCATTATTCTGTCCCTTGTCTTTACTGGTAACAAACCAATGAATAAATATGAATTCTTGACATTACAGAGGAACTTCTCCATCTGTCAAACATATGTGCATGTGAAGAAAGATTTTATTGACAGAAACTGAAACTCCCTTACTGAAACAGATTTCACTATGTAAAATATGTATGTCATGGAAACAAAACTGAATATTTGTGATGACTAAGTACAGCTATGGTAGGAGAATCTTCAACATTAATTTCTTTCGATCACAGGCATTTGTATTCAAATTTGTACTTGTACATATAAATATGCACATAAGTCACTGTTTCAACATCAACAATTCATCAGCACAGTCAAGGGATTGTGTGATGGACTATCATTCCAATGCTCCTTAATGGGAGGCTTATAAGATATCAACACACTTTCAGAATGTTACTTTTTACTTCCTCATCACCAGACATTTTATGATCCCAGGGCATGTATTGCACAGTGTACTAGTTGTTGACCAATGAGGCATCACATGTGTCTGAAAACAAGACAGTACATGGTGCAAGCAACCCAGAGGAGGCCAATACTAATTCACACACTTATCACAACTTGAAAACATACATAACTTTAAAACACAATTCCTACATACATACATAACAGTAATTATAAATGGTATAGGTATATAACACTAATCACATACTTACATATACACAGTAGTTGAGATGCTGTTCACATCAATGGTCACCACACACATTCATGCAGGAATGCAATAACTCGTATGTTTTTCATACCAAATTCCATTAGCCATTGTGACAGCACTGTGTTACATCATGCAACTCATGATACAGTGAAATTGTATGGGCATGATAGTTAACTGTTCATTCAGAGACCACTTGTTATAAAAAAAAATGAAGAGTTTTTACTTACCTACTGACTCACTCATGTGACAGAAACTTCAACTTTCTCTTTTTAGCTCTCTGCCTACTTGCTGCAATCATTCATCTGTTCTTTGATTGCACCACCAAGGAATAGATATTCTTGTAACACTTCTCACAATACCATCTGCTATCTCTTAGTGGTGAAGCAAAAAAACCAGAAGACGTGGTGCACTTAAAATCAACTCTGTTCTTGATGGCAGTTGTGATTGTCTCTTCAAGTAACTTGAGTGAGCAATGTTTGTCATCACACCCTCCTACATAGTTACAGAAGAACATACAGTCTGTACAAGCCTTTCAGAATTACAGGTTAGAGACTGTTCCTCCTCCTTGTAATATATGAAGGAATTGGTTGATAACATCACTGAGGATTCAAGAAATGTCTTGCAGTCATCACACCTGACAGCAAGCAGCATGTGCCTGGCAACAAAACCACAGACATATGCCACTGGGACGAGTTTCATGTCGCTATTATTCACTTCCTACTGCACTTGCTCTGCCTCTAGGACCATCATGAAGGGTCTCTCTATCGTGAGTTGTGAATGGATTTGGTAGAGAAGCATCGGGTTGTCTGTTAACGACATTAGTCTTCATGAAATCTACAGACTGTCCCACAGTTGGGTTTTTGTTTGAACCACAGTGCAAATGAACAACACCAAATGTTCTCACATGGATCTTGATTCAGGCATCATATCTCAAGAGAGTCAAAACCTACCTCTTTCAGTGTTCTCCACACATCCTTGGCAACACAAATATCAATGAGCCACCCATTTTGTGATGAAGTAAGTTTCTTGAAGGCAGGTTAACCACCCTTGAGAAAGATACAGCTCCTTATCCCCATACCTGCCTTGGTTCGATGACCTATATGAACTGTTGCCACTAAGTGGACAAAGCATTGTCTTGCCTGGGGCAGCACACTTCACACTGTTGAAGCTATCAAACAGTTCATAAATGTCCCTGACAAACCCAGCCACAGCCAGATATTTGCTGCTGAACCCTACTGAAAAAACAAAACATAAACATAAGAGCACTTAAATAAATATTTCATAGTCACAGTTGGTCAATGTACAACATAACACTTTCCTACAAAGAAATAGGTTACATTTGAATATGTGACTTTCCTTCTTACAATAACTGAATGAATGAAGGCACTGTTCCTTACCTGCAGACACAGTGTTGATTCCTGCTGCTGCAGTGTGTCTCATAACTTTTGCAGCCAAGCTGACTTTCAAACCACATTGAGAAACAGGTAGGTATCTGTCAGATTATGCAGCATACAGATATTGCTTTTGTTGGCTGAGCCAGATGAATCCAGTCCATGCCCTCCATCCTGTGTTCTTGAAGATGTTTTAATACTATATTCCTGTCTGTGCCTACATCTTCCAGTGGTTTCATTCCTTCAGATTTCCACACCAAAATCCTGTGTGCATTTCTCTTCTCCCCCATACATGCCTCACCCATCTTTGATCTGATCACCCAAATAATATTTAGTAGTATTAGTCATGAAGCCCATCATTATGCAGTTCTCTCTAGCCTCATGCCACTTGCTCCCTCTCATGCCCAAAGATCATCCTCAGCCTGTGTTCCCCCCTTAATATGAGAGACTGAGTTTTGCACCCATATAAAAAAGAAGCAAAACTACAGTTCTGTATATTTTAACCTTTAGTCTTAGATAGAAAATGGGAAGACAGATGATTTTGGACCAAGTGGCAACAAGTCACAGCCCAAATTTAATCCTGCATGAAATTTTGATTTCTTAGTGTCATTCCCAAATATTTTAACTCCACCACATTTTCAAAGGATTTATTAGTTATATTTGTGTTGACTCCCTCCACATCCGTTCTACTCATCAGACATGAACTTATACTCGGTTTTTCCAGTATTTAGTTTAGACCCACCTTGTCACTAGTGATTAATAAAACTTCCAGGTTCTTCTTTGTGTTGTGTATGTTTCACCCAATATCATAGGGCCATTTAATGTAAGCCGACTTGAAAGCCCTATGGTCTAATACTTGTAATTTATTTTGCTACTTATACAAAATACATGTTATGCTTCCAAATTAGTTTACATCAATAAAATTTACAACCAATATTAAATGTGACCAAAAAATGCTACCTAAAAGTGTCTCCAGAAACCCCTCCCTCACTACCTAACAATCCTATGGGTACATTAAAGGTTTTTCTTACAAATTTCTGGCATTTATGGCACTTGACATCAAAAAGATATACAATCCCATGACTCAACTTGTTATCTGGAAAGGCACAATTCAAATGTTCAAAGAACATATAATAAATATTCATCAGCAGTGCAACAAAAAAATAAGAAACTGAAAGTGGATATATTTATGGTTGATCCTGATAGGTTTAAGAGTGCATGGAGCTATACATCCACTCCCACACATGTATTAATGACATGATAAATTCAGCACAGGGATGTATGTTGATGGCATGGTGTTTAATTAAGAACAGGGACAACTTTACCTTAAATCAGAATACATACCAGCACTATCAACTTACCAAGCATCTAATGATCACTGCAAAGGTATTTTTCATGGGTATATAAATGTAGTGATACTAAGCATTTTTCTTTATTAACTAAATTTTGCTAACAGAATAATATTACAGCAGGAAGTAAATTACAACTACAAATTCCATGTTTTATCATAATATTAACATTTCTAGAAATTTGTTCAAACTGTAATGCTGAATGGCAACCACGTTATTCTGCATTATTAACATAATCTATAAATTAATGACATCCATGCTTATTTAAGCAGATCTGAAAATAATCACAAAAGAAAACCTGTACTTTATGAATCTCTTGCAAATGTTTAATTTCATAGTAACAGTTTGGTCCAGCACAGAAAAACACCATTTACTTTTCAATATGTGTCTTGTAAATACCAGTTTATTCAAAGGGACAAAGACTTTGATACTGTGGTACCTACAATATAGCATCTACTACAGTTCTATGAAAAAAGAAAGTCAGTACACCATTCCTACAGGTTATACATGACTGCAAAATGCAATGTGCTAACGTTCAAACCAAAAATGGTCAAAAGGCTAAGTCATCTTACAACAAAACATACTTGCAGGGCTTAAAAAATTGTAAGTAAAAATACACTAACTCAAAATTTTAAAAAGATAAAATAAAATAAATACAAAATACTGTACAGTGAAAATTTGAGATATGTGTGATGCCTAGATGTACATCAAACACAGAATCAAATTTCCAATATAACGTGATATTTTTGGGTTTTCTGTATTTCAAGCCGTAAACAGTTATGTATAGAAATGCTGACAATGGTGGTCATAATCGTGACTAAAACTGTAGACCATTCATTGTTCCAGATTACAAACCCACAACATTTTGGAAGCTGGATCTACCTCCACCTTCAGGTGAAAGGGAAAAGCCTACTCAGGTGAGCCCACTGGAAGGAAAGAGTCCCACTCCTATAACACACAGTTCAGTCCCACAGACTGAGACCAGCTCTTTCCTGCCACATGAGTACTTGAATACTAGTTACAGTAGTGCAAGTATTTATTTTATATCTACATATACAACACATGCGATATGATCATTCATACTTGAATGCTTCAGTTGGGTATATAATAAAGCAGTCTGCTGCTTTGACAGATGCAAAACTGTAACTTCTCCTACAATAACATTAAAACCTATGGAGAATATCACCATTTCAAAAACACAGTACTAAGGAATAAGAAATTTCTGTTGTACTGTCTCAACTTACTACATATTATATTAATATAAACAAAAAACAAAACAAGGAGGCACACATGCATACGTAAATCACAAATCACTATATGCAGTCACATCAACTAAGAAATTTATTTACTTTGTATCGGATATTTCAAATATAAATGCAGTAACACTCTATGCAGAATTATCAAAGGACAGATCAGCATCCCAACATCATGCTACAACTTCTGTTTTCAACTCAGTTTAACCCATTCTGTTCTACAAACAAGTTGCCTCAAAACATAAGCAACCACTCACAAACAGTCACATGTTAAAATAATGTCAATATACACCTGTAGCATCATCTCTTGCTAGACACCTGAGTCATTACATAACCAAGCAAAATTCTGCGTGGAAAGGGTTATGACATTGTGTTCAGTGCATAAGCATGTCCAATCAACAGAAAAAAAAGGTAGCATGTCAAACGTCTATGAGGCTGCCAGTTGAAATTTACACCTATACTTCATATATGTCAAGGTTTCTCATGGTTTTCCCAAGTTCTTCCCAGGTGAATGTAGTCACAGCAGCAAAGGAAATGACAAGTTATGAACTTCTCTCTCTTAGGATATATATATATATATATGTGTGTGTGTGTGTGTGTGTGTATGTATGTGTGTGTGCATGTGAATGCCATCTGCAGTCTGTTTCAGTGTTCTTTGTAACAAAAGTTTTCAGTAGTCAGACTTCATGTTACTTCATAATAAAACTTTGAATCATACAGTATTATCAAATATGCATCAAGAAGTCTTCAATTCAAACTTTCTTCACATTTCACTTTTGCATTCTCTATAAAAAAAAAGTGGGAAGGAAAGAAATTAAAGCATTCCTTTGCTTTCTATTTCTCTTTCATATACCTTAAAACAGGAACATCTGTGTTCAATGTCCCTTTCAAACACACAGCTTTTTAAATTTGATGTGGTATTTTGGCACTACTTTCTGAGACCCACAGGTCTGGGGACAAAATTGGTTGTAAAACAGCAACAATAAACAGCAAAGTAACAAATCAATGTAAGTGTGACAGTTAAACATAAATAACAACTTAATTGCCTTGACACTTCATTTTTCGTGTATAACTGACATAAAAGTATTAAATGAATTATTTCAGGCAACAATACATTTTCTAGCCCAGACATTGACAAAATGCATGTGAACTAATGAAAAGTGTACTTAAAAACCCACATACTATGAATGAAAGTGGTAACAAACACTGCTGAAAAGCTGTTCCACTACACTGATAAATTACTTTCTTTGTTTTGTCAAATAATCGCTTTTAAAATTAAAGCAGATCACAATAGCAACTATTTTATCATATACACAGTAAGTCATTTATGACAAAACTCGTTAAGTTTTATTCAAGCCTCACATAAATTTGGAGCTATATTTATGACATAGAAGCCTCAATAGCATAGTCAGTATAGTGACTAGGCTATGTGCTGGATGATCTGGGTTTGAATCCCAGCAGAGGTAAGAGATTTTTCTCTGTTCCAAAATGTTCAGACCAGCACTGGGGCCCACCAAGCCTCCTATTCAATGAGTAACAGGGTTCCTTCTCAGGGGTAAAGCAGCCGGGGTGTGAAGTTGACCAGCACATGTAATGCCGAGGTTAAGAATGAGTGAAGCTACACCTCTGCTCCCTGTACATTCCTTCCTGGCATGGACAGGTACTTTACTCCACTTTTATTTGACACACATTTATGAAGAGAAATGCATACAGGGTGTTAGTGGGGAAACCTGAAGGACAGAGACCATCCTGAAAGGCCTAGGTTTAGATGTCACCTGTTGATAATGGCACTCTGTGTCTATATTGGAACATGTCACCTGTTGAGATGGGCACTGTTGCTTCAAACTGCAACATGTATGTCACTTGCAGAAACTGTGTCCAGGTTGCAACATGTCCCCCATTGAAATTGGTACCATTACGTCCATATTGCAAAATGTCACTTATTGAGATCAGTAATGTTGTGTCCATACTGCATCTTGTCACCTACTGAGGCTGGTATTTTTGCATTTATACAGCAGAGTGCGACATTTTGAGACTGGTATTGTCATGCCCATATGGCAACATCTTGTCACCTGTTCAGATTGATATCGCCACATCCACATTGAAATGTCCAACATATTAGTTGAATGCACAGCACAGTCCAACTATATGCTTATAGCTGTGCTACACCACATTAACCCTTTGGCACCAGTCTGCTGTGCATCACAATGTGTGATGTGCAGCACACTGGAATTTAAATGACAGTTGCATAAGGAAGCCATTAAATGACTGTCATCTGTACTTATATATGGCATTTTGAGCATCACACTGCGTGACGAGTATAACTGACATTAGATGCCACAACTTTAATTTTTGACATTTCAAATTCATTATGATACACTGATGCCAAATTATGCCATATTATTACTTTTCTGCCTGTAAAAAAAAAAAGAGAGAGAGATACTTACACATAAAAACAGTGTACACATGTATATATAGTTAAGTTGGAAAATCATTTGGATGTTAAGCTTCTTATGCAGGTTTCTCCACAAACACAGCTCACCCCAACCATGCTGTTTCTCAGAGGTTGTGCAGTAACATATGTCGTATGAAATTAAACATTGTCGCACCTTTTATACGCTATCCTAAACTGCATACTATTATGTCTTTTTCGAAAAATTAGCACTGTCTATGAACAAAGGTTTCAAATTAGTAGTTCTAAGCACAGCCACAAGATGTCAAAACCTATCTTTATAGCATGCACCAAATGCAAGGTATGGGAAAATTTCAAACCAACAAAAGGAAAAGTATGCTGTAACATGAGAAGATATGCCATATCCAGACACAAATGCAACGTGATCACGAAAGTGATAACGGTGAAATACGTTTGCTGTGATATTGGGGCCAGTGTTTGTTACAAAATATACACTATGTGTGAGACCATGTTATTTTATAGATAAGTTCCATTTTGGAGGAAACTGGTGGTATCTATCTTCCAAAATAAAACACATCACACACCCCACATCATGTTAACATTACACCAGTTAAAAACTGTCCCAAAGACAAAGCATAAGCAATCTGGTAACAGAAGATGAATACCACTAACATCTGGAGAGTATATGTACATAAATGCACTCCCTTTCACACTTCTCCCAACAAAATTTGCTTTAATGCAACAAAATCTTATACTGCTTGACAATGTCACAATATGGGGAACTAAGTTTTAGAACCAATAAATGCAGCCAATGTATAATAAAGTCAGTTCTACTGCAAACATAACTTTTATAAGCATGTTGGTAATACAGCATGTACTGTGATTCACTTCTACCAATTACTGTTACAGGGTTTCTTATGTTTGTATGCACAACACTGCTCCTTTACTGTCAACAGTGAAGAAATTTGTATCACTATCATTACTAAGACACAGTTTTCTGGGATACGATGGCATGAACTTTGGTAGGAAGGTGCCGAGTTTATGCAAGAATCTGTTACCTCTGACAACAGGGCCAAAGATGCAGCAGGTTCTTTTGAATTGCTGATACCCACCTACATGGCATCACATCCCATCTTAATATTAACCGCTTTGCAAACATTAGAAGTCATTATTATTATTATTGGTACATTGTAATGCCATTTCTCCCAGTACTGGATGCAGTTTGTGGACACACTCATCACAAATATACTATACATACACATTTAATTCCATTCACATCTGTAATATTTTGGTAAAACACACAACTTCATAGCACAATGTGTCCCCTGACCTGATCTTGGTTCTAACTAACTAACTAACTAACTAACTAACTCTCTAATGGAGCAGAGTCCTTCTTGAGAAGCTAACAGGTCCTCAGCTAGTCAAGAAATTCCCCGTGTTTTATGGAACCCGAAGGTTCATTACCGCATTCACAACAGCCCGCCACCTGTCCCTATCCTGATCTTGGTTCATGAAAGTTAATAATGTATATCATGCAGCTCCATGTGGATAAACGTACAAAAACGATGCAAAAATAGGCCACATAATGGGAAATGTGTTATCTGTGCTCGCTTCATTTCACCTCACCACCAGCAATACCTCAACCATAGCTGTGTACTGATGGAAACTGTAACTGTATCCTTTATTTTTAAATCAACTATACTGTAGCACTTCCCGTGCCAGAAAACAAACCAACCCAAACCTTCAGTCTGGACTGTTACAATCCAATTTGGGCAACACATGGAAACTGGTTTCTCAGTGCAAGAAGTTCACGTACATGTTGATGGCATCATTATGAAAAATATATACATTTTTGTCATTTTAAATACACTCCTGTTTATACAACCCTAATGCTTTCTGGCAGCCACAGAGTTGCAGCAGTGCAGTAAACAGTGCCAACTACTGAGATGTCACTGTCACTGTCAGTTTTTTGATAGCTGTTTGCCAGAGGGGTAAGTGTGGAGAGTTGAACATGGAGTTACTAGAAACCACAGAAGTAATGGTTATAACATGCAACCTATATTTACAAGGCAAAATCATGCTGTGACACATGAATGGCAGTGGCCAGTCAAAGTTCAGTGATGTAACAGTATATACACCACTAAATCTCATGGTTAATGTATCCCAACAGATTCATATTCAAGGTATCACAATCTCTGCTTCAACTACAGCTACCAAAGCTCAATGACTTCACCAGCCAGAGGTCACCATAAAGTAACAAACTGTGTCTTTGCCACAGAGGTTTCTTTAGTGTTGTATAGTCTACTTCCAACAGCCTCAAGCAATATGCAAGGCAGTATGATGGAGGTTGCAACTTGAAGAGAACAGATCATGGTATTGAAAGTGAGCAAGCACAAAAACTTGTCATAAATGCTGTGGTGATCATCAAGAACTTCGAATCTCAGTGATCTAATGCCCTAAAGGCAAATAAAACTGATGAGTTCATTAATTTCATGTTGTGTTCACCGTACATCTTGACATTAATTTTCAGTTTTTTAACCAACATATGTAGGGTAAATTGAACAAAATATGAAAATAAAACGTGCATTCATTGGTTAAAAAACTGAAAATTGATTATTTCATTGTTTTAATAGGTACAGGTAAATGAGCAGTGAGAAGGAAGTGAATAATGGGCAAAACAGTGCACGCTAGTGGCACAGCCGCAACTATTGCACTAACTCAATGTCAGCACATCCTGCCATACATCACATTACCTAAACATACTGATAATTTCATTAATTTCATGTTGTGTTCACCGTGCATCTTGACATTAATTTTCAGTTTTTTAACCAACATATGTAGGGTATATTGAACAAAATATGAAAATGAAAAGTGCATTCATTGGTTAAAAAACTGAAAATTGATGATTTCATTGTTTTAATAGGTACAGGTAAATGAGCAGTGAGAAGGAAGTGAATGATGGGCAAAACAGTGCACGCTAGTGGCTCAGCCGCAACTATTGCACTAACTCAATGTCAGCACATCCTGCCATACATCACATTACCTAAACATGTGTTACTGAATTTTCCTGTATATAAAAGAAGTTTAATTTACTGCACAGTTATAACGCACCCCACATTTTTCAGGTGACAATTAGAAAAAAATTATTGTCCTACATTTGGGTAACTACGGTATTTTCAAACAAGAAAATATGTTTTTTGATTTGGGGGGGGGGGGGGGGGGGGGGGGGGGGGGGAGACAGTTAAGTAACAGGGAGCTTGGCCATTCATGAATAATACGAATGGCCACATTCTGTAACTCGCTGTTTCCCGTTAGACACTGCCTTAAACAGACTAAAGAAGAAATATGTCAGTCCCAACAGAAACTTTTTATTGCTTTCAGAGATTTAGTGTACTTTACAATACGTTTTGGCCAACTTGGCCATCTACAGGTAATACACACTATGTACGAAATGTTTGGGAGGAAATCATCAGCATAAAGTACTATAAAAAGAAATGGATCTCATTTTGACATAACTCCAAAACTAACTAACTAACTAACTGAATGGAGCAGAGTCCTTCTTGAGAAGCTAACAGGTCGTCAGCTAGTCAAGAAATTCCCCGCGTTTTGTGGAACCCGAAGGTTCATTACCGCACTCACAAGAGCCCGCCACCTGTCCCTATCCTGAGCCATATCAATCCAGTCCATGCCCCCCCATCCCACTTCTTGAAGATCCATTTTAATATTATCCTCCCATCTAAGCCTGGGCCTTCCAAGTGGTCTCCTTACCTCAGGTCTCCCCACCAAAATCCTGTATGCACCTCTCCCCTCAACCATACATGCTACATGCCCCCCCCCCCACCTCATTCTTCTTGATTTGATCACCCGAATAATATTTGGTGATGAGTAAAGATCATTAAGTTCCTCATTATGTAGTCTTCTCCACTCCCCTGTTACCTCGTCCCTCTTAGGCCCAAATATCCTCCTCAGCACCCTATTCTCGAACACCCTCAGCCTATGTTCCTCCCTCAGTGTGAGAGACCAAGTCTCACACCCAAACAAAACAACAGGCAAAATTATACTTCTGTATATCTTAATCTTTGTATTTTTGGATAGCAAACTGGAAGACAGAAGATCCTGCACCGAATGATAACAAGCATTCTCTGACTTCAATCTGCTCTTAATTTCTTCCTGAATGGAATTTCGATTTGTTAGGGTTGTTCCCAGATATTTGAACTGTTCCACCCTTTCAAAGGATTATTATCTATCTTTATGTTGTGATTTTGTCCTGCATTCTGATTGCGAGACATGACCATGTACTTAGTTTTCTCAGCATTTACTTCTAGACCAATCTCCTTACTAGTGACTACTAAAGCTTCTGTGTTTCTCTTTATAGCATACGCTTCCGCCCAATATATTAACATCATCAGCATAAACTAGAAGCTGATGTGTACCATTCAACTTTAAGCCCTCCTGGTTTGCCTGAACCCTCCTAATGGCATATTCCAAAGCAAAGTTGAAAAGCAATGGTGATAAAGCATCTCCTTGTTTCAAACCATTCTTAATGGGAAATGTGTCAGACAAATGTTTGCCTACCCGGACTCTGCTATAGGTTTCATTTAGACACATTTTTACTAGCCTTCTAGTTTCATAGGGATTCCAAATTCAATGAGAATATTATACAAGAACTCCCTCCTAACTGAATCATAGGCTTTCTTGAAGTCTATAAATAGCTGATGCACTGCCTCATTGTATTCCCATTTTTTCTCAAGTATTTGAAGAATGCAGAATATATGATCAGTAGTCGACCTGTTACGTCTAAATCCATACTGATGATCCCCAATAATTTCCTCTGCATATGGAGTTAACCTCGCCAGAAGGATGTTGGATAGAATTTCATAAAATAGTAATAATATATATGGTTATGTTCTAGAAATAAATCTTTAAGGAGGAGGTATTGCAGCTGTTCAGAGTTCTATCTTCGCCAATTTTACGTTATATTATGTAAGGTGCTCAATTATGGTGTACAATATTACTTTTTGAAGATTTTGTTGACAAGATATCTATAACTCGTCAACAAAAATCTTCAAACCTAGACCACAGTAAAGTCACTAATATAAATTTCCAAGTAAGTCGAAGTCAGTTATAACGTCATGAGAGGGACTGAATATTTTGTGTTGTTATACACAAGTGTCGTTACAACCGACAACTAATTGGTACCATAGAATACCTGACTCTATAAGCGAGGTGTCAAACAAGCCGATATCATAACCGGGTTCCACTGTATCATAAAAAATCAGTTCACCATATAAGAAGCTTATAACCTGCATATTACATAGCTGAAAAGATATTCTACAACAATAATTCCTTCAACCAGTATAAACTCAAGACAAGCAAACTTTGAACTCACGAATTTACCCTACAAAATCTTCAAAGAGTAATACTATACACCACAATCGAGCACCTACATAACATAACCTAAAACTGACGTAGATAGAACTCCAAACAGCTGCAATACCTCCTACTTAAAAAATGTATTTCTATAATATAAGCTTATATATTACTACTTTTTTGTGTCAAAATGAGCTCTCATTTATTTTTACAGTACTTTATCTTGATAATTTCTTCCCAAGTATTTCATACACAGTAGTACCTGAAGATGGCCAAGTTGGCCAAAACATGATGTAAAGTACACTAAATTCTGAAAGCAATAAAAAGGTTTCGTTGCGACTGACGGATTACTTCATTGTACTTTACGTATTATCACAATGGGATGTTTAGAATAAAGGTTATGCCTTAAACAGTCTTTAAAATATGTGACCCATGCAGTTGGCAAGAGGCTGCTGCAGAGTAGTTAAGACGTAAACATCTAGAAGAATATGCATCCTTCCTAATTTTTTCCCGTTGCACAGTAAAAACAGCATTAATCACCTTGAATGATAATTTGGATCTGTAATTTACATCATACACGATAAAAACCAAAGTATGGAATGCAAGACAACTCACATTTCTAATTTGATTAAATTTCTGCAAAATGTATAAAACAAAATCACAAACTAGAGTAAATTATATGACCACAAATGAGCATTACAAAATAAGCCAGAGAAACAAAGACAAAACTGATGACATGACGGTGATTTCACAAGACAATGCATACAGAATGCAATAAAGAAAAAAATATATACATACTACATCCAAATTACTGACAGAAAAACTATGAGTTTGATATTCATGGACAATGGCTACTTGCATTTCTCTGTAGTAAGACAACACAGACACATGATGGAAACAGAGAAATGCAACCTTACCTGATAAATGAACACTACGAAATAATACAGGTTACTTGCACTGTGCGGCATAAGGTCCCTACCAGTTGTCATCCAATTCGTATACTGCAGACAATATGCAGGTAAAGTATCTTAAATCTCTTCTGACTTACTCTGAAGTATTTCCAAAAGTGGTCAACTTTCAACAGGCGGTATGAGTACATTCAAAGCTTCAATTCCATTAGCAGCCACCATATTGCTCGAGGTGCTTTTGGTTTCATTGCACAGTGTTTGTACTTCAATACTGGAATCAGCTTTCCCTTCTGAAGGCCTGCTTCCCATGACTGTATGCCGACTTTCATTTTCCTCTTTGGTAGTCTGTTGGCCTAAACCTTCTCTGCACTGTTCTTCAAAATCCATTTCACCTGGTTTATGTAACACATCAGATAAAATTTGGCTTGCCTGTGCCCTTCGTTTCCTTTCCGTGCCTGCTAAGCCATTCACAGTTTTTTCCTTATGTCTTCTGGCAGGTTTATATTGTTTCCTGTTAAAAATTTCCTTACTGGAGAAGCTATGTGCAAGATTTTCAACTTCATTATTTAAATCTATTTTGTTGAATTGAGACATACCACAAGTGCCATTATTTTCACCCTTATCTGTCTTGAGATTCTCCCCTACCCTTGGCTTTCTTGGCCGCCCTCTTTTTCGCTTCTCAATACCATTAGTGACTTTTACAAAATGCTCAGTTACATTCTGGCATACCATACCCTCTTCTTCACACATCACAGTTTTCTTCATGCCTGGAACAATACCAGCAGTTTGAGAACATACATAATTTTGAATTGATACGTCCTCTTCAGGACACTTTACCTCATTCATGTTTGTAGAGCTTCTTCTGCCAGAAACAGGAAGTTTGTCACATAAACCATCTCTGTCTTGACCTGACAAAGGTAGGTCAGAATCCCTTGCTACTGTCCCTTCCTGAAGACACTGTTTCAATGTAGTCTCTTCAGTTGAAACATATGACTTACTTTCATTTTTGGTCTCTACTGCAGTGTCTTTATCACCTCCTACATTTTCCTTAATTTCCTTATCAGCACCATTTATTTCAGCCCTCAGACTTAAAGACTCTTCACTTGTCTCTTCCTCTTCTGTTTCCATTTTGTCAGCTTCTGCCAAACATTCTGATTCTTCCTTAACATTTACTGGTGTTTCCTGCAAACAAAATAAATACTATTTGATCATAAAAGACCTTAAAATTTTCCACAAAATTAAACGTAACTAGTTTTCTCTGCACGAGAGGTAAATGTAAATTTGTGATCCCAGCAACACTCCAAAGAATTTGTGTTTTATGTAAGGTTCAAGGTTTTCACTGCGGTGTAACAGAGAATTCCCATCATCAGGGATGTGACGCTGCATTGAAGGGTGCGTGGTTCCAAATTATTCCCAAAAGATTTCTGAACATTACAAATAATACTAGAAAATTATAGGGTATATACAAGCCACACAGTAACACAACAAAATTTTAATTCCACAGCAAGGGAGAACCATTCAAACGAAATTAAATATACTTGATTACTACAGCAACGAAGGTTGAGGATATCCTAAGTTTAGTAAAGAAATTCATTGTCAAATGTCAAATAAGGCATGTCACTGCATTTCATGAGTGGGCCAGGGAGAGATTGAGGGAAACTTAAATCTGCAAAATAATACTCAATTTGTTATAATTACTTCATCATGCTCCTGGCAGACCAAACCAACTGCTGGATGTACTCTGATGTTTCCGTCTGCATGTTGAGGACAGAATGAATTGGGACAAAAGCCACACCGTCTAATAGTACGCTTATTACACTCATTGCAACGGTGCCACGGACAAAGCCATTTTCCTGTAAAATTACACAGAAAACTATGACTCATGATTAAAACACACAAGTCTTAAAGATTACTGTCTGCTGGGAAGTGATACTGTGCAGTGAGGATGACAGGTGCCATTGTTTTAGATGAACTAGAAAATGGAGGCAGCAGGTTCCTCTGTAACAACCACACTACATGGTGTCACATCACAGAAGACAGTACGCTTGTCACTACTGCAAGAACCTTACGTTTCACAAGCCAAAATAAAGCAAGGCTCATATACTGCAATATTCCATAATTACAATGGACATTGGTGATCTGTGCACAAAATGAATGCACAGAGGGAGTTTGTATAATCCATCTGCACATTTCATGTCTGAAGCTACTGAATATATTTCAATTAAATTTGGTATTGGAGGTTTATAGTACAAGTTCATATCAAACAAATATAACCTCTTTAATACATAAATCTAAAACTGAATGTAAAAAAACAATGGACATATGATAGGAAGTGCATATCTCATTAAGATTATAACTTTTATTTGAAACATTTATGAGTGCGGTGAATATTTGACAAAATATAAGGAAATACAGTTTTAAACTCTGAACACTGTGGCATGTCACGTCATGTCATTACCACTGCAATAATAAATGAATGAATGCAATAAATGAACAAAGTCAAAATGATAATACAAAACAAAGAGAACACTGGAATAGTTTTAGAAGTGATAGTCATATATACTGTTCTCACCATGTGGGGACCGCTCTAGTTTAAGGCACTGAAGATGATAACCTTTGGGGCAAGTCTTGTTGTCACAAAGAAGTAATTCTCCACCTTCACCACAAATGAAGCACTCATCACTGCTCACTTTTACACTAGAGCGGCGTTTCTTACGGCGCTTTGCCAAGTTCTGCAAATCTATGCGGGGTTTCTTGTCCTCTTCCACCTGGAACACAAAACAAAATTTACCAAGCACCAATTCTCAGAAGTACACCCTGAAAGTTCAACACTGCTAATACAGAAGTCTATCCTCCATGCAATCCTAAGCCATTTCTATTTGCCTCCCATCATCATGTCCTACTCGTCTAGGGTCCATCTTAATTTCTTTGTTGACGAATTTTCTGTGAAGTTTCCCCACAGAAACTTTATACGTATTTATTACCACCCACCTGAAGTGTTCAGCTCATTTCAGCTCTCCAGTCACATGACTAAACAAGGTACCCTGTACAAACCACCAGTTTTAATCATATAATATTTTAAGTAGCCCCCCTAAATCACATCTTAACCCTTTGACACCAAAATTAAACTACAGATGACACAGTGTGATGCTGAGAAAACCAAAGGTTGACTAAGTCATCACCAAGCACATGCAAAGCAGTGATGGCTCTTTAAATTGCAGGTCTTTTGTACAGTATATCAGGCACTTAATTCTGGCACCAAAGGGTTAATTTAGTCTCCGTTTATCCAACAATGCTTTCAACAGCTCATACTGCATAGAGTCAAATGATAGGAAGAGATTTTAAAGGATGAGGAAGGAAGAGGTTGTGGCTGTCCTGGCACTACCCTGACACTAACAAAAACAATGAAAATAGTCACTGGACAGCCAGTCTCTGGGTCAAGATTAGGACCAGGAACTCCCAAATATGACAGAAGAATGCTACCCACCCAAACAAGCTGTTCAGTCACAAAATTTTGTATGCATTTGTTTCACCCATGCGCAACACACATATTCTATCTGATCCCCTTCTGGTTTATCATCTTGACTAACAAGTCCTGAACTATACTGAATAAAATTGGTTTCTCAGAACTAATTCAAGGAGGTGGAACATTCGAAGTACTTAATCTATGAAGATGGAAAACGTGGTGGTATACCTTATTAACTTTGACACCAATAAAGCCACTGCAATTGGGAGCACCACACATGCAAGGCTTCTTGTCTGGGCCAACACACTCCAAGTTATAGTTAAATGTAAGTTCTTTGCCAGCTGGAATATCCATCAGAGCAAAAAGTCCTACACGTGTGTCTCCATTCACTGTCCATTTCTGTGTCTCACAGTTTGGCTGGCATGAATGATTCATAAATCTGTGGAACATAAAAGAATCTAAGTGCATTAAACAGTGATAAAATGAGAGAAAAACATTACAATTAAATCCAGAGGACTTCAAAAATGTAAATTCACAAGAAGCTATTCCACCTGGTGGTATAGCAATTATACCCTGAAGCCAACCACTCACCATAATCTACACTGAAATTAAGAATGCATGGAGTTTCATCTCAATTACACCTTCATGACATGGTAATGAAGCACAGGCATATCTTTACCTTCATTACTCAGAAAGCATATACAAATCTAGCACCCTACAAAACCAGTATTTTCATTATTGCATCTCATCCTGGACTTACCGTGCAACATTCCCTTTCGGTCCTGCATCCAGAGTTCTGTCTTTGTCTATAGTCAGGAAGTAATAGTTTTCATCCTTCCCTTCGTGTTTCTGTCTCATGCGATGCTGATACTCTGCTTCATCAATCATTTCACCTACATACTCAATCACAAAATCTCCTGTACAAACAATGAAAAGAATCTGTTAAGTGACTGACTATACTGCAGACAGAAAGTATCATTTAAAAGTTTCACGTGTTAGTACCCATTTTTCTCTCAGAATATGGCTCCTTTCCTCATCAGTTTCACAACACACAGCAGCTAAAATTATAATCACTTAAAGCAAGGAGATAATTATGTGTAACATCTGCTTCAATACTGAACAAATCAGCAATGTCCACACAGTGTATTTATGTTTTTTTATGATCCTCAAAATACACAGCAATTATTTCCCTAAACAGCATTAACTGATTGGTCTTTATAATGGAGTCAGTCTTATAAGTGAGCTATATACCAAACATTTAAATATATTAAAAGCTTGTATTTATGTAAACTGGACAGTTCTCTAAACCGCAACTAATTAACACATCCAGGAACGCGCATGAGTTCAAAACTAAGGACTTACATTTTATAAGATGTTAATCTTAGAAGTAGCCATGAATAGCAACTGAGGGATGAGTTGGTCCTCAAAATATCAGCCAAAACTCTTACCTTTGTGAATATCTGCTAGTGTCTTAAGACCCCAACCTCTAGTTTCAGTTCTATATGGAATAAGTGGTGGATAATGTCTTTTCTCAAAATACTGATTCCCACATTTCTCTCCTGCCATGCACACAGAAGGGCTACATTCTACGAGCAAAATCCTGTAGAGATGAAAAAGAAATCATACAATCAGAATCAAGTAAAAGTGCAAACACATGTAAAGTGATGAGCTAGGAACTTCCCAGTGTCCCCAGCATTTTACACATGCTTTGATGTCTTTATATGGAACAACTTCACACCTGGTATCACAAACAGCCAACCACTTCGCCGCGGTACACACTGCAATGTGTACTGTTTGAACTGACACAATACTCAATTTGTATGAGATAATTTGTTCAAATTAACTGTTCGCATCTTGTAGTATGTCTTAGCAGTTTGAAAGGGTGATCTCTTGTAAAACAATGTCCTTTGTGCAGAGCAATTTACTCTCTTAGCTGTGATAATGCTACAAAAACATGAAGCACCTTTCGTTTCTGTTAAAATGTTTTTCTATCTTTGCCAATAGGCACTGACAATGACAAGAAAGATACCAAATAACCAAGTCCATGGACCAGAGTCCTTCTTCACAAGCTAACAGTTACTCATGAAATGAAGGAAAATTTACATCACTACCATTTTCATAACAGCCTGCCAGTTGTCCTTATTACACTGCAAATGAATCCAATATGCACCCCCCCTCCCCCCCATGCTATTTCTTTAGGATCCAATTTAATATTACTCCCCCATCAGTGCCTACATATTCCCCATTGTCTACTTCCTTCAGGTTCTCTGATCATAACTTTGTATAAATCTCTATTGACTAAATTAAATTCTTTCAAATTTAGCAGGGTACAAAAATCATTTCCTGATCTGATTAATGCAAGAGTCACATAGGCCTCCTGCCTTCCTGTTAATCCACTGCCATTCTATTTATAATGTACTCAAAATTCCTATACAAATTAGTTCAGAGATTTCAAAATATATGCCCACATATCATGACAGGTTAAGTTTTATTATATCTGTTTTGATGTAACTGAATTATTTCTCTCATCCAGTGACATTCACCAACATTAAGTAGCTAACATGACACACCAGCCTGGAATCTGAAACTCATGCCACTGGATTAAAACTCATTGATCACTATTCTTCTTCAGCTATCACAGGCATTTTATTGGACACAAAAAAGTTTCAGTCTACCTGTTGAGGCAATCTGTATCTGGCCCACAGGGGTTGGCAGAATTGGGATCACAGTCACACGGTGTCATGCTGGAAAGGTCCATCTCTGTCACTCGTACATTACCCACAGGCTTGTTACTCTTGATCTTCACATACATTGGTGGTTTCTGAATGTAAAAGAATGAGAGAATCTGCAAACACCTGACTAAACAATCATACACGTATTTCATTTTTATATTCCTAACAAACAGAAAATTGAGGACATCTAATATCTGTAAATGAGAAAACATAAACAAAACATGATTCAACAACACATGCGAATACAGATATCTACAACATATCACTAAATAAAGACGAGTTACTGATGCACCAATGAAGATTCGCATTTGTAACAGACATATTGTACTCCCACTATTGGGTCTTGTTGTACTCTTAATGCATATGACATGTGTCAATTGCTAGGAAAACTCTCAAAGCTTTCTTGTAATTAACCTTTAAACGACCTACATTCGCATATGTGAACACATGTAAAAAACACCCCTAGAAATTCAACAAGGACATTTACTGCATCTTTAAGGATTGCTGAATATTCTATTTTATTGTCCACAAAATGCCATTTATTTCATAAATTTCTCTTTTTCTGTCCAAAAAATACTGATGTTTTTCATAAACAATGCACTAGAATTTACCGTATATTCTCGAATCTAAACCGCACCCGAATCTAATCCGCACCCAGTTTTTGGCGACTTCTTAAACGAAAAAAAGTTAGTTCGCGATTCTAATCCGCACCTTTCCTTCAACCACCCCTTGCCCACGGGGCGACTGATTGAATAATATTGGATGTTACCAATGCGTTAAAATCCGACGCTACGCCTGTGGCTGATGAGTCATACCGATAGAGGCGGGGCCTTTCTCAACAGACGTGCGCAATCTCGTCTGAAGCCAGCTGAGCTTTAGTTGTTGAAACATGGGAGGTGCTTGTTCCAATTTGTCGTGTACCGTAGTTATGGAAGAGGGACACCTGAAATCTAAACGACTCTCATATACGGCAAAGTTCAAACGTGAAGTTATTCGGTGCACAGAGGAGAATGGAAACCGCAAAGCCGCTGCAATTTTTGGAGTTGATGAAAGCAACGTTCGACTATGGCGGAAACACAAGGCAGCGATCAGCGGGTGTGAGGCGTCACGAAGGAAATTCACTGGACCCAAGAAAGGACGATTTCCTGAAATTGATGATGCAGTCTTCATGTTTTTTCAAGAGAGACGCAAGACTGGACTGTTTGTGAGTTATGATCTACTCGCGAGGAGGCGATAAAGAAGGCCAGATCTTTGAACATTCCTCGAATTATGAGTGATGACGGCGAGCCTGATGAATAATAAATTATAATAATAAATAATAAAATAATAGATTATTGTATTGTATTGTTCTTACGTTGTTTATTAATTACGTTATTGTTATATTGTACAGCAGCTCAATCATTTTTCCAAAATCCAGCTCTAGACCGCGAATCTAATCCGCATACGCTTGATTTTTTAGCCCTCTAAAACTGTAAAAAAAGTGCGGATTAGATTCGAGAATATACGGTAAATACCAACCTGGTCATTTACAAGTTAACAGGTGTAACTCAAAGAACAATGTCCGCAAAACTGCCAGGTATAGCACTTGCATGAAACTGCAAGCTTGACCTTCACTGTGTGCTGTTTCACATATGGTGAATAAGTGTCTTACCTGAAAACAACAGGGAAGTCATGCTACTGTAACTATGCAAGTGCTAAGTGGGACTTCTTACACTTGTAGGTCTGGTCTTAACTGCTTATCATCTTCCCCTGCACTCTACAGCTCACTCATACCCACTTTCCGTGACGCCAAGCTCGCAGTTTCATGCTGGCTACAATATCTTACCATAACCGGTCTTGCTTCAGCATCTCTTGTAGCCTTTTCTCCTTCTAATGCTTTGTGAGCTTCACTAGCCTCAAGCAGCGCACGGCTGAACACGTCCTCCATGTACGATTTGCGACTGGTGCTGTGTCCAGTATCCTTGGAGAGAATTCACCATCACATCAGTAAAAGGAAACCAGTCACACTTATACATAGCTCATGTCTCATAGTCATACTTACCCCCTCCTGGTATAAAAAAACCCTGCCTCGGTTCACCCAGTAATGATCATGAGAACCAAAAAACCTAACAGCAAACTCTCCACGCACATGGGGCAAATTCTGGATGTTCTCAGGAATCTGGCTTGGATACAAGATCTGTGCTGGCCACCACCTGAAAAATGTTTGTGAAACTGATCTGCAGTCAAAACAGCAGGGACTCAAAAAATTATACGAAGTCCTACAACCAAATGAAAAATTCATTTTGCTATCCTAAAAGAGTAAAAAACAACTTTATTACTATTATTATTATATAATCATCACTAATAATTATGACATTTAACCCCTCAAAAATGATGAAAATAAATACATTTCATTAATATGCCTTAACACATCATTTGCATGATATATATCTCCTTAACTGATATCTAAGATATTAACTTAAAAGTTAAGTTACATTTCTGGGGTGAGAAAATATGGCCTGTGAAACATCCAATCTGGCCTGATGCAAAGTTCACAAATTAGCAACATTGTCCTTTTCCAGTTTTCAATAATACAGGGAGCTATCATGTTGGCTGGAATATAAGACAATGTATTTTATTAAACTTCATCAGCCATGCAGTGCACTACAGCAACGGCTTGCATGCACAGTGCAGTGGACCAAACACTGTTGTATTTTTAACACCAATATTATTGTGTCTGAGTTAAAATTTGGCCTGCCAGCACCACAGTAATGGGGGATTTAAACCCCTCTATTATTGGATAATAAAGCTAAACAATTCCATCAAATTCTGCCACCTTGCAATAATCTTTTATTAAAATGTTATAATACCCATATTTTTTTCCCATGGTTTCTGTATATGGGTTTGCCTTACATTTCAGAAACTACCTAATCAGGCCACTTTAGTATTTCAACTGCAAAAAAGTTAGTGACAATCAAGATTCCAATAAAAAGACAAGTTTTGGGGTTACTAGCATATATATTTATTACAGCCACAACATAGTTTCATAAGGACACCGAATGTGGTCCACAGCTGCTTCCACTTGAGTTGTAACATTCTGAGAACAAGAGAGTATAACAGCATGTCCACGTTAATTATTTTCATTACTAGTTGTTATTTTTATATATTCATATATACATATTACATCTTCAGTCTGTATAAATAATCAATAGCTACTTAAAAATGTTTACACTCCATAATTCTTCTCATGAGACTCTTCACCTTGAAATAGCCTCAACTGCCCACCAAATAAAAACAGCTGCCCAGACTACCACAACCGTAAATAATTAAGTTCTCAACTGACCTGTAAGATCCAAGCTTCACCCACACAATCTCACCATACAATGGAAACCTTCCAGTATCGCAGTCTTCACAGATAAAACTACCTTCTGGAGGAGACAATCGCAGACATTCAGCATGAAATGAAGTTGGACATAAGTCACAGCATATCAGGGAACCCCTGTCAAAGGAAAACCATTATGTGACAGGATCCATTAGTACATTGTTTCGTTGTTTGTCTAGTGCCTGCACATATGCTCTGTGGCTATTCTACTTTACATGTTGCATGTCTTAACATTCATGTTGTGATTTCTAGCGAACAGTTTTACAAAATGAGTGAACATTTAATGACCTTTGCTCATGTTACCTGAAGCTTCTCAAACATCATCTTTTAAACCACCAACTTGCATGAAATTAAGCAAATGATTCTAACCCATATTTTCAGTAAAAACTTACCCATAGCGCAAATAAAGCACCAGGCTGCATTCACATGATGTGTCTTTCTCTGTGGAGGTTCATAGTGTTTGGGACAAATAATCTGTGTTCCTGTCAGCACTTCTGATCCAGCTGGTAAACAGTAGTTTCCTGGATAAGATGGGTCAGAAATTAATAACATGCATGCGTCCTTAACACATTTCCATGCAGTCCTGGTGATTACAGAGATGGTCTTTGCTTGTACACACTGAACTGACCTCAGAATCACTAGAACTCACAAGGAATTTTTCTCGTTGGATATCTCAATGAACAACATTCTGAATATCTGTGCTACTGACTAAGTATTTTGATTATTTTACCAACAGATGCCAGAAAAGTATTGAAAATATCATTCACAACCAAGATTTTTATCCATAAAGTGACATTTACTCAAAAATGACTGATTCATATGAACAGCACCTAACCAAACAACAAAGCAGGGAATGTGTTGACATTTTCATGAATTTCCCATACTGTATTCTTGCATGAAACAGGAAAGTACAAACTTATTTTTGCACCACACTAGACTTGGAACCTTGTGGTTCATTTCCTGCCTCACAGATGACTGTCACGAATAGTTGTATAGAAAGTGTCCACATTTGGCACCACGACAAACAAAAATATTCACACTAAATTAAACAGGAATAAAGGAAGAGAAAATTTGAGACAATAAACTCAGTGTTACCATCAATAAACAAGTCTGTTGCTCTGTTACAAGTTTTTAAAAGCACATTTCTACCACAACAGGGTAGCACACTGCACATAAAATAGGTCAAGAAATGTATCTGCATTTGCAATAAATGAACATCAAGACCACAGGGGAAAGGAAATTTGCAACCAACACACTTGGAAATATGTGCACCTTACCACCCACCTTGCATCTAGAGATCATAAGTAATTTAAATTGATTAAGTTTGATATGAATCATCACAGTTAAATATACATATTATATTTTATATATTATGGACAAACATCAATATTTTACATTTGTACATGACAGTGCGCAGAGGTAAAAGGCAATCAGTACAGACCAGGATCAACACACTATACAACTCCTAAAAGGAAATATTTTCATCATTCATAATCATTTCAGCACTCACACTGTTGGTCTGAATACATTTCATCTCACCAATGTTTTTAAACATCCAGTGTACTGAATATTATCAAACAGATACATGATCCACAGGTGTAGTTAATACAAATTCCAATATATCAGTATGTGCAACCCTGTAATTATGAACGTGAATCTCTGGTGACTACACTTGTTTTAAATGCAATACACTAAATGTGACCTAATAAGATGAAACATGTTGCTGTTTTAATAATAAAAAAAAGTTTTGGTCCCTTTAACCTTTAGCATATGGCCCCTTAAAACCCAGATTTCTGCTCCTGCTAGAGCTCTGTTCAATTTAAGTGCTCACTGGATGTGCATTTAATGGGCCAGTGTCATCCCATTTGTCCGTTAAAGGTTAACATCAATGGTATACCTTGAGTCTTATGGTTGTACATGCGATACAAGCAGCTGACTTACCTGTGTGATAAGCCGTGGGACACCGAATGCAACGAACCAGTCGTTCATGTGCAAAACGTGTTGTAGCATTTCTAGGATCATCAGAGGCGCAGGTGTGGCAGACATGCTGAGGACATGTTACAGCAACCTGACCTGTAGCACCCTCTCCACGGGCTGCTGCAGCTGACTGCCTCCGAGATGATGCACTACCACTTGACCACGCATGAGGCCATAGTTTAAGACATTCCATATGGTAAAACTTGCCACAGTGACCTACAATTAGATAAGCAAATTACAGAAATGAAAGGTTTAGGTCTTCTACAGTGTGACACCATGTACCATGATAGGTAATATTTTGGAGGAACCCGATACCCAAGACAGCCGCATTAGGTTCCTCCACAATGTTAGTACTGTCTACCAGGCCACAAGGCATCACATCCCATAATATTGCAGTATTTATAATTTGTGGCACGAGAACCTCAAACTGCACAACATAAAAATTTTTAATGCATCAGAAAACTATTACATTTGTTCAGTCAGCACACATTATTTACTTGAATAAGACAAGAATTCTTTCCCAGTTCTTCACCCAAAAATCAGGGTCACATTATAATTATATACAAAGTTAAACATATTCTGTATATGTTTTGGCCTGAAAACTGATTGTAAACAGGGTCATCTTATACACAGGTGAATATGGTAATTAAGGCAAATTTGATGGCACTTGACCAAGCATGTTTTGTGAGGCGAGTGGAGAGCTGTCAAACACAGAAAGTGGCTAATCTGATGTCTTTCCCAGTTGTTCATTTATGAGAAAATATTCAGTTGCTATGATGGGTGCCTAACATTACCAACATATCCCCAGGTTACTTACAAGTGCCATTCTGTTATGTGTCAACTGTGTATATAAGTTCATTAAAATATTTTGAAGTAAATGCTTCAAAATTATCACAGAATTATAATACAGGTGTAACTTACCTCTTGTCCAATAAAGAAAACCAAAACTTTCATGTGGTGACATTTCACAGTTGTCACTGAAATGGACAGTCATCAAAGTATTTCTGATGCAACAAGTACAATTTCATTTCCAACATCTGCCCACAAGGGAAGTCTTTGTGACTGTACCATCGCGCATATATTTAATGGTATACTTATCTAGTTTTAAGTCTTAGTATTTACCACTTTGCAATTCATCAAAGGAGATTTCATTTCTAAAAGACCAAAATCTATCACATAATTAATAACTTTCATGTAAATACTGCTTACATGGGACAATTTTATCAATTCTTATTTCAGGAAATCTTAATTTTGAGGTAACCTGCAGTTCCCTATTAACAGCATTTCCCTGTATTCAGACCAAGAATTCTATTTACACTTACCCACTGCACAGCGCTGGCGATGATCTCTGCCAGTCTTCTCTTCCCGTATTCTGCCACAAGCAAAACACGGAGGATTCCGGCCTTCTTTGCAGTCCTTGCAACGGAATTCTGCTGCAGCATCTGTCACTGTTTTGTCCTCTGTAACATCATCCTTCCCCTTTTCTTCTTTGTCCTTTTTCTTCATAATTATTCTCTCTTTCCTTTCATCTTTGTCCCTGTCCTCAGGACTAATCTCTGTTTCTTTTTTAACTTCTCCATCAGCTCTGATTTCTTTACTACTTTCTCTAACCCTCTTTTTAGCAAAACCCCTAGTTGCCCTCTTACACTTGTCTTTCTCCTCACAAACAGCTGTTTCATTCATCCTAGCCCTGCTTTCATCCAAATTGGATTCCTCTTCCTTCTCACCTTCCTTTCTATGAATATCTCCATTTCCTTTCTGAGTAACCACATCCTTCTCAGATCCTTTATTTTTTTCATTTCCTTTGACTTCAACCTCTGTATTGTCATTCTTCACTACCTTTGTGTCATTCGCATTATCAATATCCACTTTCATCTCCTCTAGAGCCTCCTCTTCAACCCCTTCCTGATTCATAACTGATTCAACATTCTGCCTGCATCCTTCTCTTTTCTCATTTACTTCAACATGGTCTTCCTCTTTTTGTACAGATATTTCCTTCTTCACAGTTTCATTCTCTTTGCTTTCCTCATCCATTTTCATCTCCTCTAGAGCCTCCTCTTCAATCCCTTCCTGATTCATAAATGATTCAACATTCTGTCTGCACCCTTCTCTTTTCTCATTTACTTCAACATGGTCTTCCTCTTTTTGTACAGATATTTCCTTCTCCACAGTTTCATTCTCTTTGCTTTCCTCATCTCTGTCATTCTTAAAAACAGCCCCTTGTTTGGCGTCTTTCTTGTTTGCAACACATATCTCTTCTTCTGATGCAAGTCTCTTCCTCTTTCTTGACACAGGCCTGTCTTCTTTCTCATCTAATACAACATCATGACCTACCAGTTTAGCAGTACAAATTACAGGCTTTGAAAGTTTATCCTCAAGTTCAGAGCTGTTAGTCAATTCATGAACTCCCCTATCATCTCTCTCCTTCATTTCAACAGAAGCATCATCATCGGTTTTATTCTTTATACCAAAATTCATTGGCATTGTAGCATTCATGTTCTCCTTGGCTGCCAAAGATTTGGACACACATTCCAGATGAAAAGTGCCACAACATGGTCCACGGCATTTGACAGTGTCACCAGGTTTTTCACAAATGTGGCACACTTTCTCCTGTTTGGTCCCACGGAAAAGTCCACCTCCCTTCTTGAGTTTAAAAAATGGAGTAGGGCTTGAATCATGGGATTCCCTACTATCAGCTTTCTCACTGTCATGTGACTCTCTTTCGTCATCAACATCCTCCTCGCTGCTTGACAATTCAGTACGTTTTGCCATGTTTGTAGTATGGAACCTAACATAAAACCTGCACAATAAGAGAATAGTATGTTATGGTTGCCATACACTATTAGACAGTAACAGTGTTGTAAATTACCTATCAACATTTACCATAATGCTGGCAGGACATTCCAAAGCATCCACTCCACACCATTGACAATACATCCTGCAAGCAATTCGAAGTCCCCACCGATGGTGCTTCCACCTGGTCGTGGTGGTGGGGCTTGTATGTACCAATGACCCAGAGAGCTATGCCGGCTGGTAGCGTAGCTACTGGTAGGGCCTCCCAAGCCGGACAGGTCAAAGGGTAGGTACCAGACTAAGAGAAGCACCCTGGTCCTCCAGGTTGGGGGTTGTGCATAAGGTTAACATCCTTATCACATAAAACAAACCTTGTCCAGAAAATGACACTAAAGCCTCGGTAGGACGGTGGCCATGGAAGTTGGAATCCGCTAAGGAGTGTGTAACAACTCACCTGCCGAAGCAACTAGTGGAGGAAGCCAAAGCCCACCCAGGGCTGTAGAGCTGGATGGTAAGGTAAGCAAGCAATTCGAAGTTAATGACATTGTATGCTGCTTCCACAGCACACAGTGAGTCACTCTATTACACCTAAATACAACTGCATCATTTGAGAACTACCTGAAAGCTATTTGGCTGCTAAGCTGGAGGGAATGTTACATCAAATTGATTTCCTCTAAAACACCATTGAAAAGTGTCAGAAATCTGACAAACTGATTAGAAACACACAGCACGAAAAATTTAGGATGAAAATAAGACATTAAGATCCTTCTGAATTAATGCTAGTTTCATTTTTACCTACTGTCAGGTCAACAATATTTTACTGCTGATTTTAAATATGGCCACTAAGTCTTAAAGTAGCAGGAAATTTAAAACCCCAAATACCAGACAGCAGAGGGTAATACAGCATCCATAGTGATACTGTATTTATTTTTATAGAAGGCACTACAGTTTCATAGCCTGTCACAGATATGACCTTTCTAAAGTGCCTCAGTTACAGAACAGATTTTTTGTTTGACCACATTGGCCACAAGCTCTACAGCTAGATCACCCACATCAACAAAAACGGATTCAAAAATACAGCCTTCTGGAATGTGACAATACGTAGTTTAGTAAACAGGTACCAACTTTTCATGAGAAACTACCACCTCTATCCTCACAGTAAAAGGGTATGCTGCACTAGGAAAAACTGAAAGGGAGAGGAAACAGTGGATGAACCAATGGCCATTAAAGTGGATTTTTGTAAATGTAGATATCACAGGGCAAAAACAAGGATGCAGAAAATGAAAGTTCATAACACAGAAAGTGAGACAAAATAAAACAGAAAAATAAAAACTAAAATAAAGAGAGAAGAAGACACTGGAAGAAACAATAGGAATCAGCTGTGCTTAGAATGGGAGTTTGTGAGGACAGATGCAAGGAGGGAGAAAAGAGGAATCACACACTAAAGGAGGATACACAAAATAAAGTACAAAAATAATAAAATACCAATGTAAAATAAAAAATAATAAAACAGAGATGTACCAATATGCAGGAAATAGCTGAAGCATATTTCAGGCTCAGCCGGGATATCTCAGTCAGTATAGTAACCATGCTACAGACTCAAAAAACTGTAAAATCTGAGGTAAATTTATCAAACTATCAACTATCAGCATCTTACTTTGGCTTTATCAGACTATCCATTTCATTCCATTCTTTAAGAATATGTTCCTCCACCATCTTAGTACTCCATTCTGGATGTTCCAATGACACACGTTCAAGGTTCTTGTACAGATAAGACTCGAAATTTGCTTGAAGATTCTGGCCACTTAAAGTCGGCTTCTTACGCTGCTGCTTCTTCCTTTTAACTGGTGGGCTGCTGATATTCAATTTACTGTCAGGAGTTACTGACACAGTCTGATCCTTATCAGTCACTTCAGTGAAAAGCTCAGGACTTGCAGCACGAGGACCCTCCTCCATACTTTTCTGCAAGTCAGTAAAAAAATACTGACAACAAAACTCCCATTATTTTACACCGCATAAAACAAGCCTATTGCTGGTTTATCTAAGACCACTAAACTACATAGGTTAGATGTCAAATAGGTGAGTTGTGGAAGGAAGTAAACCTGTTTTAACACTTCAAAGGTGGCCTCAGTGCACTGTTCAGACATCTCATTCTTCACACACACACACACACACACACAGTCAGCCTTAGTGCATTGTACAGTTGTGAATGCATTTAAGGGTACTGTAAATTTAAAACCTCTCCATTCTGAGCAGTGGTTGGAATTTAGACCCCAGCATCACTGAAGGTTTAAGATATGACCCCCACCAGGTGCCTGAAAGACTACAGAAAACCATTACAAACATTAATCAGGACAGCCATTCTACAAGCCATATTCAAATAGGATTTACTGAAAATGAAACAGGAGTCACAACAATGACCCTGTAACATAAAATTTCAGGTGTCTTTACATGATTTCTAATTTGAAGCATCTGGTGATTGGGCAGTCACGGGATATCACACTGGACTCTCGTTCAGAGTGTCCTGAGTCTGTTCCCTGAGCAGATCTTTTCTGCTTAGAGACTGGAACTTTCACCTCTATCAAAGAAAATGTTTTGGGACTGTGAACAATGCCAGCAATCTCCTCATCCTCTCTGCAGTTTGAAGCCCATATTAAGTCAGAGGGCAGACAGATCAAACTCAAATGCACTAGAAACCAGCCAACCAATTTCCATCATTCTAAATTAAAATAAATATTTAGTACCCCTCCACAGTTTAAATATGATAGCTTCCTCAAACACATACAAGTCCAATAACTCACACCATGGTGCAGGGTCATTCTTGAAAAGCTGACAGTTCTTCAGACTATCAAGAAATTTCCTGCTGTTATGGAACTCAAAGTCTCACACTGTGTTCACAAATGGCTGCCATTTAATTCTATCATGAGCCAGTTCAATCCATTCTTTAGATTTTCATAAAAGTCCCCAATATCCAATTTCATGAAAATCAGTCCAGTGGGAGCTGTGCTAATACATGCAAACAGATGGAAGGATACAATAAAGCTAATAGTTGCTTTTCACAACTATGGAAATGCACCTAATAAAGTTCCTCCCATCACTTTCTCTTCCATTTGTCAAACATTGCACTGCCTCAGGAACAAACACAGTAGTACGTCTTGACATTAGGGATGTTGAATCTCTGGGCTACACTACCACAATTAGACATATAAGTTTACAGGTTTTCATGATGGTGCGAATTTCAAATGTAGTCTTCCAGGCTTGACACCATGCACTTTGTGCACAGATACACTGTTTTGGAGGAAGATTTCAATCCTAAAGACAAAGGCAGCATGTAACTGCAAAGCATTTTAACTAACTACAAAAGTAGATGCCATCACATCCCTGGAGATAAAAATTTGAATACTTACTCAGACTGCAAAATAGGCTGTGATGTTCACTCGAAAATGTTTCAGGATGGTAACTAATGTACTTATTTCACATCTAATGAATGAACAGTTGATGTTGCATAACATAAGTTATAACAGTACAGTGTTGTATGAAAACATAAATTTCATTACTAACCATTTTTGGAGAGTTCTTGTCACACATGCGCTTCTGTCGTTTGTTGCATGGGGAAGCATTATGGGTCTCAAAATTTGTAACTGAAGTACCCTGTGAAAACTGTCTTGCAAAATCTTGCAATCGTTCAATTCTGCAAATAAAAGCAGATGAGTAATTCAATACAGACTGGTTCTGTTAAACATAATACTGCACTACCTAATTTCCCATGAAGGAAATTTCACTCTGAACATAAATATAGTATTTCTTTGTGAAATACCTTGTTCTTCTAATGGCTGCTTCAGCTTCTTGAACAGCTACATCCCACTTCGCTTTTGCTTTCGGTGCAACATGGAATGCGGCAGCAAATTTACGATCCCGTTTCTTTGTCTAGGAAAAACAGACAAATTCTTTGCATGAGATTTGAGGTTCTCACTGTTGTGACTATGAAGATAACTGGTCTTCTAGGGTGTGACACTGCATAGTTTTGTTGAAAGGTAATGTTTAGGAGCAACCTACTGCCTCCATCAGCCATTTGAAGGCAGCAGATTTCTACAAAATGTTGGTACCAATCTTATCAAACACCACAGAAGCAAGCAATCTCAAACTGTTTATGCACTGTCATTTGGTTATTAATATAATCTTGAAAGTGAAAATATATGTTTGTGACAAGTACTAAGGGCAGAATATAACCCATATTCCTCTGTCACTGGCACAGCCCCAACATTACGTTTTGTGCTTATATCCTTTGTCAGTGTTTGACAGAGACTTTTTCTGAGATCTATGCTCTTCTCTCTTCACCATATATGCTGACTGCAGTACCAGCCACTTAAAAAAATCCACTCACCCAGTACCTTGCAGTATACTTCATACAAATATCTTTATACCTGAATTATTTGTACCAACAAATGCACTAAGACAGTTTTTCACTGTTTTCTTTATTATAAGGATGCCCCAATACGCATTTCAGCAGTTATTCTGCCATCATCAGGGGGTATTTTAAGTGAGTTTTTACATAGACCAATTCTTTGGTTAAGTCATAACAGTGAGTCAGTATTTGTTACCACATCGTATAAAATTTTGTAAAATTAGTGGTATTGTTAAGCTGCTAAACATTATTAAATTTTAAAAATTACAATAAAAACAAGTAGTATATTATACTACCCTCTATAGTATAATTATTAATTAATGGCAGCGTGGTCCTATTTTCAGCACGTATTCCAGTTATCTGTGACCAATAACCACGCAGACAGGAGGCAAGGAGGTCCTACCAACACATAACACACAGATAACTGGAATACACGCTGAAAATAGGACCACGCTGCCATTAATTAATAATTATACTATAGAGGGTAGTATAATATACTACTTGTTTTTATTGTAATTTTTAAAATCTAATAACTTTTAGCAGCTTAACAATACCACTAATTTTACAAAATTTTATACGATGTGGTAACAAATACTGACTCACTGTTATGACTTAACCAAAGAATTGGTCTATGTAAAAACTCACTTAAAATACCCCCTGATGATGGCAGAATAACTGCCGAAATGCGTATTGGGGCATCCTTATAATAAAGAAAACAGTGAAAAAACTGTCTTAGTGCATTTGTTGGTACAAATAATTCAATTATAAAAAGATGCACGGTGAATATAAAGTGATCTTTATACCTGTTATCATGCTCCATTTCTGGGGCCCTGATTATACTTGCAGCTAATGCCTTTGAATGTGTTTTTTCAATAAGAAAATACCCTGTTAAGAGAATTTAATAATATTTTCTTACCTCACTCTGCATCTTTGCTGCAAGTTTATTCAAGGCTTCAAGACCTTCAAAAGGGATGACACAATTGGAGTAAAGCCAACTACGCCTACCATTATCTCCAAAAAACTGAACATGAAGGCTTCGAAGAATGAAGTTACCTCGAACTGTTGAAAGAAATGACAAATTATTTTAAATACTATTTTACTTGTACTGTAATTTGTGTAACTACATCACAACAGTGGCCATTATAACATCACTGGGTCACTTTTTGCTCACTTTCAAAACCATGTAGTTGTTGGAGTGGTGTGAGACCTATTCCCTTGGTATAGCTGCGTCAAATGGGAGTACCACAAGATGACAGATGAGTATGAAGCATTAGGGGTATAAATGGCAGGGGAAAACCAAAGTGCTGGGAGAAAAAAACTGCCCTAGCCCCACTTTTTCAACAAAAAATTCCATATGAGCTACACTTGGACTGAATCTGGACCTCCATAGTGAGCAGTTGGAACTAACACTTTAAATATGGCATGTGCCAAGTACAGCTGAAACACTGCATTTTCCAGAATACTGAAAAATATTTAGCACATGCTATTCAGATTTGAATGCAGCACATGAACATGACAATGGATATTGAGATGTGAGTAGCTGGGGGAGGATGCAGTCGTGGCATATATCTACGTAACTACCAACTCCACAGACAGTGTGTTTCAATTTAATTTCTCTGTCATTATCTTAGGCCTGGCCTGTGCGTGTTTTGGACAAACAGTATGATAACAGGAAGAAATTAATCTTACATGCCAACTACATTCATTCTGTAGTCTGTCTAACAACAGGTCCGTAGCCTCTTCCAAAGCGAGTTCTCCATAGAGTGCGATCTAGTGCTTCCTCTTTCAATTTCCAGTATCTTCTCTTTTCCTTAAGGTCATCCAGTAGCTGCTTACGTCTTCTCCCTCGTCTTCCCGTCATTTCTATCCTTCCTTCTAACTTTCCTTCAATCACGTGTTTCAGAAGACAGTTTCTACGCAAGATGTGACCAATCCAGTTAGCCTTTCTTCTTTTTATTGTATGTAGATATTCCTCTCCTCCTTGACTCTGTGTAATACTTCATTTCTCACGCGATCGGTCCAACTGATCTTCTCCATTCTTCTCCAGCACCACATTTCAAAACTTTCCAGATACGTCTGATCTATTTTCCCAAGTGTCCATGTTTCAGCACCATACAAAGCAATGTTCCAAAAGTAGCACTTTACTAGTTTCTTCCTTAAATTTAAGTCCAGTTTGCTGGTGAAAAGATTCTTCTTCTTGTTGAATGCTGCTTTTGCCATGGCAATTCTGGATTTAATTTCACGTGTACACCTTGCATCATTTGTTATCATGCTACCCAAATAATTGAAATATTCTGCATTCTCCAATTGATTTTGAACTATCATAATTTTCATTGCGGCCGGTTGCCTTGAGATTCTCATTACCTTAGTTTTTTCCACTTTTATTTCCATTCCATAGCATCTTCCAATTTCAATTAGTGTATCAACCATGCCCTGTAGTATCTTTTCTTCCCTAGCCAGTAGCACAAGGTCATTTGCATATTTCACAGTGCGAATTACTTGTCCTCCTATTTTGAAGTCTCCATATCCTTCAACAGCTTCCTTGGTAAGGTACTCGCTGTATAAGTTGAACAGACTCGGTGACAAGCAGCAACCTTGTCTAACTCCTCTTCCAATCTTCACACTTCTTGTCTCCCCTAGGTCCAGTCGTATTTTGACACTCTATTCCATGTACAATTTGCTGATCAATCTTCTTTCGCGCCAGTCTATCCCAGTTCCCTTTAGGATCTGCATTAATTTGGTCCAGTTGACACGGTCAAATGTCTTCTTCCAGTCTATGAAGCAAGCACACAATTCCTCATCTATGACCAAGGTTCGTTCTGATATTATTCTCAGCATCCCAATTGCATCTCTAGTTCCTTTTCGTCTCCTAAATCCAAACTGATCTTCTCCAAGTGCATCCTCAGTCTTCCTTTCAATCCTTCTTCTAAGTATCCTCGCCACTATCTTTGCTGTGTGCGCGATGATGCTGATTGTGCGATGCTCGCTGCATTTTGTAGCTTTGGGCTTCTTCTTTAAGGCAATCATTGTAACTTCAATGAAATCTCTGGGCCACTCTCCAGTTACATACATGCTGTTGATCAGCTGTGTCGTTAGTCTGAGACCATCTTCTCCCAACAATTTGAGTACATCTCCAGGTACATCATCATCTCCTGTAGCCTTCTTATCCCTTATCTCCTTGATAGCTTTTTCCACTTCACTTTGCAAAATAAGTCTCTACATGAGACTCTATTATGTATACCACAAATAATTCTAATAATCGTTTTTTTCTAAGTCTAAATATGTCAATACTATGTGGGGAATTACCCCAAAAGATTATGCTGTAACTAAGCACCGAATGAAAATAAGCATAATAAATCATAACTAGGACTTCTTGAGACATGTATGATTTAACAGTTCTTATCACATAACATACTTCGCCCAGCTTTAATGATAGTCAATCTAGGTGAGTTCTCCAGGACAAATTATTTTCAATGGTTAATCCAAGAACTTTGTGACATTTGCATTAGAAATAGTGTTATGGTTATCGTTAATTTTAGTGTTCATATAAGGGGCATTTCTCATTTTAAAATGAATAAATTGGGTTTTGTCCAAGTTAAGCAATAGCAAATTACATTTAAACCAGCAGTTTAATTGTGTAAAAATCTCATTAATTTCGATTTGAAAGGCATGCTGATTAGAACTACTTACCAAAACGCTGATATTGTCCGCAAAAAGAACGGGTAAAGAATTTTTATTTAAGAATATAGGTAAGTCATTAATATATACCAAGAAAAGAAAAGGTCCAAGGATGGAGCCTTGTGGGACACCCTTGGAACACTTACCCCATCCTGAATAGGTATTATGAGCATTATCAGAGCATATTACTACTCGCTGATATCTATTTTGTACATAAGATTTTATTAAATCATACATTCGACCTGTTATTCCATAGAACTTTAGTTTAGACATTAATATAGTATAATCACAAGAATCAAATGCCTTTCTTAAATTACAAAAGATTTCTCCAACAGTTTTCTTAGTATTCAATGCACTCAATATATGGTTTAATAGCTGAAAAATAGCTTTATCAGTGGAATAATTTTGCCCAAAACCAAACTGTTCATTAGCTATAATGTGGTGATCATTAAAATGTTCAATAAGTCTGTGAAGTATACGTTTTTCAAATATTTTTGAAAAGGAAGGTAGTAATGATATTGGTCTATAGCTATCCATTTTATCCTTAGAACCAGACTTAAAAAAAGGTTTAATTTCTGAAAATTTGAGCTAATCAGGAAAAACACCTGTAGATAAGGTCATATTACACAATTTAGTCAGAGGCGAACTTATATAACTGCAGCTTAGTTTCAAGATTTTAACAGATATATCATCATAGCCACAGGAATTAGATGATTTTAATGATTTGATAATTTTTTCAACCTCATGTCTCGTTATGTTATTCTATTGAATTCTAGGGAAAGGCATACTAAAAGTCCGTAATAAATAATCCATTGGGGAACTAATGACGGCATTATAATTAGTATTAGTCATGCTAATAAGATTATTTTTATTACCGACAGATAGAAAATACCGATTTATAGCATCAGAGATAATTTGAGGATTGCAAGTAGTACTGCCATTAACATCCATTTCAGTGATATTATCTCTAGTACATGTCTTACAATGTCTACAACTTCCATTAATGTATGACTACCAGCATTTCATATCCTTTACTTTATCAAAACTTGTAGACATGCTGGTTTAAAAGCATAGAATCATCACATAATTATCAAAATAAGAGGTTTAATTAAGATACCTTATCTCAGGTCACAGAAAGGTTATAGAAATAAAATATTACAATAAAAAAATAACATCTTTAAAAGAAATGCAGTCAAAGCAATACTATAAATAAAAACTCTGAAATATGGTAGTGGTATTGAATAAAACAAGACCATGGAGCAGAATCAGTAAAAATGAGACTTCTCTTACCTTTTTTGGGTGTAACAACAACAGATCATAATGAAATATAAACATCATAAAAATTAAATGTTGCAAATATTATGTAAAAATAAGAGTACAAAAATAATTGGCTATAATGCATAAACAGGACAGCAGGCACCAGAACACAAACTATTTGGGCAATAGATTACAGATACCCTAAAGAAAGATGAAGATACAAACTGTAACACAAGGATTTATAAACAAATTAAGCCCAATTCTGCACTACGTCAGTCTTAATAACACTGGTGCCTATGCCAATTCTACTTTCAACACTGTGTACATCAAAAGATATGATACACATTGAATTATTCATGTTAAACAATAATGAAATGCAAGACTTTCTATGTTCCTTACTGTGTAAACCTGTCATCACACTACTGATTGTTTTATACATGCAGTATATCTTTACAAAGCAGTAACCAATTGCATTAGGTAAATTAAAATGGTTTACATTATGGCTAATAACCTTAAACAAAACCCAAATTCAGTGACAGGAGGAGTGTGTAGAATATAGCAGTTTGTATTAGGTCCAGTAACTGTTAATAAACTCCTGTACTGTTGCTTCCACAACACAAACGTTATAGAAGATACAACTGTAACAGCACCAATAAATCTATCATGTGTACATTCTATCTGCACTGCAATGGAACACTCACCAGTTGTCTTGGTGAAGATTCTCTGCTGTGGATCCAAAGCTATCATGCATGGCCAGAATGGATAACCAGAAACACGAGCCCATGCAAGGTCTCCAATCACCCAGTCACATCCAGGCACCTTTTCCTCACACAGTGGCATTTCTGAGCTCCTGCATGTTTTATCCGTTACCTCACTCTCTACTTTCTCTCTCACATTTTCTGGACAAAGTATAGTATTGTCTGCAGACGTGGCTTCAAGTTTTAATGGAAAACTTTCAACATCGTCACTCTCTGTATCTGGTTTCTCTGATTTCACATTGGAAATACCTAGGTTTACAGTATTTGAATTTCTATTTGACTTTTCTAGTTCTGTGTTTCCCTTGCTTCGTCTACCTTTTTTCACAAAGATATCATAGAGTCTCTGCCCCTTTTGACAAACCTTTGCCAATTCCGCAGGTGTTGCAGACACTGGTGACCCTGCAACTTTACCTGGACTTTTATTTGGACTATGACCAAGTATAGCTGCAACCTTCTTGTCAGTTGGCAGGAAATCTTCAGGTATTTTTGGTTTATGGTCCTACCATACCGGCTTTTGATTACAGATGGAGAAACGTTGCTCATATCTGATTGATTTTGTGTTATACAGTCTGAGGCTACTTCCAAGCCTTCTTCTACACGCCTTATCTTTATACTTGGTTGTAGCATCTTAGAGGAAACATCTAAAGTACATTCATCTTTCTTAGATAAAATTCCACCCAATCCTGCCAATGTATTGTCACTATCTTTGATGGTTATGGGAGGTGGTTCCTCCAAAGATGGGTCATTTTCACCCATTATGGGTTATACAAAGTAGTCACGTTTTGGTTTTACTTCTAAGATGCAGGCCAATCTGTTAACAAAACACAATGGGAAGCACACATAATAAAAACACTATGAATCTACAAATATTATTCCCACAGATCTAAATCTGGGTTGATTTAAACATTTAACCTGAAACATTTATCAAATAACGGTCCACTTTATCGTTTCTTAGTGCCTACAAGACAGCAAATGATCGACCATAGCACCAACGTTACAACAAGAATCACTTGCAACACCCTCTTCATACAGACTAGGCTCCTTATCACATTAATTTTACGGTAAGACTTGATCTATTATAAATATAACGTAATATACAGTTCTATAAGAAATTAATTACACAAAACTGGCGGAACACTGTTTCAAACTCAAGTAATATTCAAATGGCAGTGCCTGTTCTAAGCATGAATAGCTCTTTCTTATCACACATAGTACAATTTAATGAACTTTTTATCGTTGTATAATGATTATGAACACACCGTGCTAATAAATTAGCACTGTGTAGTTTTAAATACTACCTCTGGCAGCCCACAGTATCTTCTTCCTAACTACAACACACCAAACACTCACCAACTGTAAAGCAACCTGCTACCATGTAACACCGTCAACTAGGACACCGCGGAGTCCACGGTGGAGTCCATTACTTTCCCGCGTTATTTTTACTCAACTTCATTGGTGGGTTTAAAATTTTTCCATGCGATCATTGACGGCATAGACTCTAGATCACTCATGGATTATCCACCAGGATTGATATAATAATCTATAAATGCATCAATCTGGCTACAATTACAGTTTTACATTATAAACACTGCTGCAGGAACATAGTGTTTATGTCTAACAAATGACGAAAAGCGCCCTTAACGTATGAAACATAGAACTAGTACAAACCAGGCGAACAAAGCATCCCCGTATTTAACTATGATCCATGATACAAAGTATGTGCAGTACATGGTACAGTTTCCTGCTGGTAAATTCTTCTTCGAAGTAGCAATAAGTGTTTGTTTGATCAGAAGAAATTTCCAGCACTTACAAAATCGGAACGCCCATCTTAGGCATGTAAATATTGGACCCTATCCTCAACCACTTCATACTGTTCTAATTTTAATACTGTTGTTCCATCTACACCTAAGTCTCTAGTAGGACTCACCCGAGGTTTTCCAACTGTAATTGTCTATGCATTTTTTGTTTCTACGTGAATGCTGTATGTCTCGTCCATGTGACCCATTGCTAAGAACTAGAATGGAAGCAGATGCATTGTACAAACTGTCAAAATGCGCCGGGAAATTGTGTCACTTAAAAGCATTTCATTACATATGTCTGAAACCTAAATTGTTGTTTTTAATGAAAAAATAAACTTCATATAAATAATCTAAAAGATCTTTTTGCTGTCATTACTAATCCTTCATTATATGAATTAAGCAACAAATTCTGTGGTGCACAGATGTTGATAAACTGCTAGTTGCTCAGCTAGCCAAAAACTCTTTTGTCATTTGGGTACCCACAGGTTAATTCCACATTCACCAGCATCTGCCACTGGTCCCTATTCTGAGTCAACTGTATCCATTCCACTCCCTCCCATATTATTTCTCCCAAGATCCATATTAATATTAACAACCCTTCTAAGCCTAGGTCTTGCATATTGTCCCATTCCTTCAGGTTTTCTGACCAGAACTTTGTATGCATTTCTCTTTTCTCCGTTGCATATTGCTGACTCTGACTATCTCATTCTAATATTATTGGTGAAGAGTACAAATTACAAAGGTCCTCATTATGCAGTTTTCTCTAACCTCTTGCTAGTTCCTTCGTCTTACACACAAATAATTTCCTCAACACCTCGCTCTTAAATGCCCTTAGTCTATGTTCTTTGTTGTACATGAGAGCTGAAGATTCACATCCATACAGAACAACAGATGATATTAAAGTATTGTACACTTTAAACTTGAAACTGTCTGTTATTGTGAGCTAACTGCTTTATACTTAGTGGCAAACCATTAAAAAGCTTGACACCAGAATAGTAGGGCCCTTTTTGATATAACGTCATATTTGATTGAGGTTGAAATAAATCCTGGTTGCATCGGGTCTTAATATCATGAATGTGAGATACAGAGTGATAAAAATCTCTATTATTGACAGTGAATAACAATAAGGAGTATATGTATTAAGACTTTAATGGCAAAATGTTTAAAGTTTCGAATACATCCCTACATGAATCTCTAGAATGTAGTCCACACATAATTCTTATAATTCCCTTTGGACTTTTAAATACCTGTAAGCTAAAAGAGGAATTCCCCCAAAATATAATTCCATAAGCAATGAGGGAATGGAAGTATGAATAATACAACATTTTCAAAGAATCAATGGACATAATGGGTTTAAGATTTCTCATTACATAGCAGGCCCTGCTCAGTTTGGGTAGAAGCTGAGATATGTGGGCTTTCCAAGTCAGAGAACTATTAATAATTATTCCTAAAAATGTAGTGTTTGCATTATTAGAAACAAAGTTATTATCATAGCTAAGAGATATTTTATTACGAGAATCCGCCTTGTCCTAAATTTAATATATTGGGTTTTGATATAATTTAAGGTCAACAAATTTGCATCAAACCATTCATTTAGTTGCACAAATGCAGTAGTTATGTTATTTCTCTATTCCAGATAATTATAATTACTGATAAATAAACTTGTACCATCTGCAAATAGAATTGATTTAACACCATTGTTAAAAATTCTTAGCAGATCATTAATGTAACATAAAAAAAGAAGAGGACCAAGAATAGAACCCTGTGGAATATCATGTTTAATACTGTCCAATCTTGATAAACTAGTGTGATCAGAAATGGTGTTAAACAATGAGGCTTTCTGATACCAATTAGTTAAGTAAGATTTAATGAAATAATATTAGGTGCCTCTTACTCCATAAAATTGTAATTTAGATAACAAGATATTATGGTTGACACTGTCAAAAGCCTTTTTTAAATCCCAAAAGACTCCACCCACTATTTTGTTATTTTTAAATGCTTCTAAGATTTCATTGATTAATGTAAAGGATGCCTTTGTAGTTGAAGATTGGGGTCTAAAACCAAACTGTTTATTTGTAGGAATGTTGTTTACACAGATATGTTAATATAGTCTTCTATAAATATATTTTTTAAATATCTTAGAAAATGAGGTTAGAAGTGATTTTGGAATATAGTTAGATGGATTATTTTTTTTCTCCATTTTTAAACAATGGCTTGACTTCAGCATATTTTAACCTATCTGGAAAGTTCCCAGAAAACTCCATTTTATTACACATATAAGTTAATGGCCAGATGACAAATGGGGAGCTAGCCTTAAGTATTTGTACAGAAATTTCACTGTGAATGCATCTCTTGCAGTGTCGGAAAAGAAAGAGCTGTTGTAATAAATGAGCTTTGGAAGCCGCATTTGAAGTTTGTCTGCTTAAAACGGATGGGGGGGTGGGACAATGCTTTAAATTTCTCACATGCCAATACATCATAGTTCATCTCGTACAGCAATACACTATGGTCGCTACGAAGGGTCATGTAAAGTAGTCAACACTAGTTAGATGATCCGAGATCTACAATCGGGCTGTACATACAGCTCTGGTCGTCGTAGGAGTTTCATATCCGTGGTATCTTGCTTGGTACCAATTTATACTCAGAGACGAGTATAAGCCCGTACCTCTGAACCGTGGATTATGATGACACACTCCGTACAGGACGCCTAGCTGTGAGTTCAGCTGTCATGGGTAATCTGTGCTAGCCTAGGAGGGTCCGAGAGAGGGTTAAGTGTTACGTCTGAAGTTTGGGTGTATTGCCGTTTATTTTCAGATTTCTGAAACGTGAATTTAGAATATGTATGATGACGAAGGTAGAGTATTAGTGTGAATTGTACAATACCTGTATTTCCGTGTAATTTGGTGAATTGTCTTGGCATGTGCAATAATGTACCGAACATTCCGGTATAGTGGTATTTCTAACCCGTAAACAAACTGAAGATCCTCAGTTTTTATCGCAGCCAGACGGCGGATTATCCTAGTAATTCTTCGTGATTTTCCTCGCCAGACGAATTTCATTTTAGGATTGTAAAATGAACCATGGTAATTTCCATGTCAGTTCACCAGGCGTTGTGCTATTTCCCATTGATGCAGTTGATACACCATCTATAAATAAAAGAGGCCATGAAATGATTAGAAAACTGTTTACTTTTCATAGCCTCTACAGGTCCATTGTGTTGTCAGTAATATTGTATAAATTGTGTTATGTATCTGTCATGGATTATTACAGACCAATATGAAGAAGATGATGCTGAAGAGATATCTTCCGAATTGTGGCAGGAAGCATGCTGGATTGTCATCAATGCTTACTTTGACGAGAAAGGTTTGGTACGGCAGCAGCTGGACTCATTTGACGAGTTTATACAGATGTCAGTCCAGCGTATTGTTGAAGATTCACCGCAGATTGATCTTCAGGCTGAAGCCCAACATACATCTGGAGAAATTGAAAATCCTGTATGTTTATTTCTTCCCATATCTGCATAAATTGTAAGACTGGTGCATCACCATAAATGGCTATAAGTGTGCTGTTGTTACACAGTTGCGGTTGAATGACTTGAATGTTTTCCTTAATGTTAGACTGTGTGTTTGCTAAGGAATTCCAGAAACAGAAACCATTTTCCCTTTCTCACCCACTTAATCACCTTGCAGTTACCACTTCTGACATATATTGTGTCCCCCCAGTACCTTGAAATAGCCTAAAACTGTTTCTCCCCAGTCTTCTGTATGGAGGCCACAGAAAGAAGTGTTTTGGATCGGCACTCTGTTGCACTGTTCTATGCCCCCCCACCCTCATTATCCATTCTGTTTGCAAGAATGTTTGCGGAGATAACTTTTGCAAGTGACAAGTTCTTTGGGCTGGTTGTCATAGGTCAGAGAGTGGTTGGAGCAGAATACAAGTGGGCATAAACGGAAATCTGACGTGGTATCATTCCTCCTGCTTGTGGAACTTATTTTCACGGCATAATGTGTTGAAATAACCTATGATCTTTCCACCAACCATCCCACTAAGTTCCACATTTTGTAGCTTGCATGTGTGACAGTGGCATCAAGTGACCACTTATCTTGTACTTGGCCTAACTCACCGTAGCTTAACTTTATATATAGTTTGTACTAAATCTTTGTCTTTGCAGCCTCGCTATTTGCTGAAATTTGAACAGATTTATCTATCCAAGCCTACTCACTGGGAAAAAGATGGTGCTCCATCACCAATGATGCCAAATGAGGCCCGTCTTCGGAACCTGACATATTCAGCTCCACTGTATGTTGATATTACAAAAACAATTGTTAAAGATGGGGAGGATCCAATAGAAACACAACATCAAAAGACCTTTATAGGTTAGTGTATTTGTGTGTGTTTTATTAGTGGCCATTTACTTGTACTTCTTGTGCTGATAACAATGTTTTGTTGTGGTGAGAAGGTAATTTTTATTTTATTTTAGTATACATTTTTATATATATCCATTAAATATGAAATTTGTGACAGTGTAAGTTATTTAACTTTATGTTATTCATGTTGTGATGTTGTGGGTTGTAATGCTGTTATAATCTGGTGGGTGGTTACTGACATTTTGGAGGAACATTGGCCTTCATCACTTCAACCCGAAGCTGAACCCCAAATCTGAACTTTTGGTACCCACCTGCCAGTCTGCATGATGTCATAACCCAGAAAACCACAGCATTTATATTTTATCACTGTGAAAACCTTAAATCATAAGTAACTAAAACATTCCATTCAATATTATCATTTCTAATCACCACAATCGGCAGGGTTATTACAGTCAGCTCAGAATCATTGTATGCAAGTAGTTAGTACTTTGTCTTTCACAATACACAACACCAAATCTTCTGCAGTTCACAATCTTTGTGAAAGTCATCTTCAACTGTGATATTCATAACCTTACATGCTATTTAGGTTTCATGTATTGGGACATCTAGAAGTCTACAGATTCTTCAGTAGTGCCATTGATGAACCAAAGGTTATCTAAATAAAAGAAGCCACATGTGCACAAAGATGCACTTTTTTTATGATAGTCTTAAGAGAAATATGGCAGAACCATGTTAACACATTGCTGGGCCTCATAGTGTTGAAATACTCCACTTTGCAGGCATGTAATAGAGGAAAAATTAAATCAGAAGTTGCTGTGCATGTTATCGTTCAGAATCACAGTAGAAGAGTGTTATTTGGAGACTAGTTTCATGGGATGTGATGCTTTGCCGTTGGTTGAGTCAGTACTGACATTTTGAAGGATTTCTTCTTGGACTGCTTGATCCTGAAGTTGAAGGCACTATGAACCTTCATCCAGGAACTGCTGACTGAATGACAGAATATCACATCCGAGAAGGCATCAACACTTCTGCTGTGAGAACCTGAAATAATGCTTATCAGTAAATCGTTACATTTCTTTTTTAGGAAAGATTCCAATCATGTTGAGGTCCACATATTGTCTGCTAAATGGGCTTACAGACCGAGATCTCACAGAACTAAATGAGTGTCCACTTGATCCAGGTGGATATTTTATTATCAACGGTTCTGAGAAGGTATGGGATCTGTCATTCAGTTATACAGAGATGTTATTTCAATGATCCCAGTCATGTCTATAGTTCTACCATTTCACATAACAGCAGGCAACACAGCATTTTCTGTTGTTCCATTTGTCATGAATAGGAGTCCTTTTTTTCCTTTTTCTTTCTTCTTCTTCTTATTCTTCTTCAGTGCCTTGCAGTTGGTGTTAGATGTTGAACTTACCATATTTAACCTTTAAACAGCCAGGTTGGTATTGAAATTTTAGTTCATGGTTTATGAAACATGTATTACTTGAACAGAAAAAGATAAAATTATGAAACAAATTACATTTTGTGGAAAAGAAAATGGAGATTATGCAGCATGTCTTAAAAATGCAGCAAATTTCCTTGTTGCCTAAATATATAAAATTAATTTCTAGAGGTCATTTAAACATTATAGGATATGTTGGACATGGTTATCCTCAGCTTGAAATGGACATCACATGTAACAAACATGTTGTTCTGCTCCTCAAAGTTCTGCTTGTTATATTGAAAACACTATGTTCTAAATGATTTCTTTCAGAATGTGTTCAATGTATGATGATTGTTACCATGCAATTTATCTTTTAACACACCCCACAAGTTCAAGTTGCTTGGGTTCAGATCTGACAAGCAAGAAGACCATAATCCCCTGTTTGGTATTGTGTTACAAAAACACTGTGTAAACAACACTTAGATTTATTTGTGGTATGAGCTGTTGCACTGTCTCTGAAACGAGCATAGGTTCTCATGTGATCAGGTATTCAAAAAATAATGTCAGAATGTATGTTACATGTCTTTTTTTAATTTATGCCTCAGAAAGGATATGGACCCAATAATACTAGTTGCACTCATAACACACCACACACTTGGATAACTCATTTTTCCTTGTTACATTATATTTGAACTTTTCACAAGCTTACAGGCTTGACTAATATGTAGTAATTCTCCCATGGTACTGAATCTACATATGTCTTTTTCACATCTGTCAGTTCCTTTATGGGGTGTAAGCTGAATGTCAGATTAGTGTATTTAGTTAAGTAATTGCTTTTGACATTATATGAACTTTTAGTCTGAAAATATAAGCATGACCTGTATGCCAGCCAGGCCCTTCTCATTTGCAGAATGCTACATAAATGTATGGCATATAATCTGATTGTCATGAAGTAGGCACAATTTATGTGTGATGTAACTTGGGTTCATGTAACTAAGGGACATCAAAACTGTACCATGTTCTTTCAGGTGCTGATTGCCCAAGAGAAGATGGCAACTAATACAGTGTATGTTTTCAGTATGAAAGATGGAAAATTTGCTTTCAAGGCTGAGATACGATCCTGCCTTGAGCATTCTTCACGGCCAACTTCTACCCTTTGGGTTAACATGATGGCTAGAGGTGGACAGGTACTGTCAAACTGGTTATGTGGAGCAGAGTCCTTTTAGGAAGCTGACAGTCACTCAGCTAGTCAAGTAGTTCCCTGCCTTTTATGGAACATAGAGGTTCAGTGCCGTGTTCACTTGAGCCTGCTACTGGTTCCTGTCGATCCTGATTAATCCGGTTCATGTCATTGTGACTAATCTGTTTTATGTGTACACCCAGCCCTTGTTTTATGCTTGTTTGTTTTACCTCTTTTTACTTTGAAGCCCCATGCCAACTTACACCCCTTATTAATTTGCGCTTTCTCATTTTTGGGTTAGTGCCCTTTGGCTAGCTGTGTTCTATTGGGCTGACCCCTTATTCCTGATGGGAATATCATTTTTAATTTGCACCAACTTTTTCAGGAATGCAACTTTGACATAAAACAAGGGATGGGTGTATAAGAATTTATTGGAAGTTTTAATTTAATGATGCTCTAAATTTTACTTGTGTGTGTGTTTTGTATTTATGGCTTATTCCACATCCCGTAGTCATCCTGAGTAACTTTTGTGTCTGTGCAATGTGTGTAAATGTGTATACCCTTTGTTTCTCAGAGTCATTTAGACTTCATGCCATACATGCTTACATCTCCCAAATGGTGTCTTTCCAGCAAGATTTATGACTAAAGTACTAAGGTCATTGAAATTTAAACGAGAATTCTTTCTAAAAAATGTATTCACAATAAAATGGAAAAGTATTACATACTACTTTTCAATGTAGTCCCTGTTGACTGCCATACACTTGTGCCAACGTTCTGGAAGCTTTTAAATTCCAGTTTCAAAGAAGGTTTTTGGTTGCTTGTGTATCCAACATTGCACAGCTGCAATGACCTCATCATTATTCCGGAATCTCTTGCCTCCTAAAACCTTCTTCATTGGTCCAAACAAATGATAATCAGATGGAGCTAAGTCTGGACTGTACGGTGGATGATGCAGGACACCCCACTTCAGTTTCAGTGGAGTTGCCATCATTAAAGCCGCAGTGTGAGGACGAGCGTTGTCTTGGAGAAATAAAACGGAATCCTGCCTTTTTCGTCGCTTTAAGCGGATTGCCGACTTCACTTTTTCATTCTGGAGAGTTGAATAGTACTGCGCATTGATAGTTTTTTGACCAGTGAGAAAGTCCAGCCTTTGAATCCCAGAACACAGCAGTCATGATCTTCCCCGCAGAAAAAATTGCTTTCGCTTTTTTGGGGGGGTGGAGAATGGGTGTGTTTGCACTGCTTGCTTGCTCTTTTTGATTCAGGAGTGAAGTAGTGGACCCAGGTCTCATCACAGGTCACAATTGAGTCCAAAAATTCGGCTCCTTCTCTCTCATATCGTTGCAAAAGTTGAATAACGGCCACTAAACCTCTTTCCCTGTGCTCTGGTGACAGGAGCCGTGGGACCCACCTTGCACTTACTTTACTGACTTTCAACTGGTTGTGCAGAATTTCTTCAACACTCCCTACACTAACTCCTACTTCCTATGGCAGTTCAAGAACATTTATGCGACGATTAGCCCGAATAAGTTCACCAATTTTCAAAACATTGTCTGGATTGACAGAAGTTCTTGGTCGCCGAGCGTGAAGTTCGTTTTCAACATGGTCTCGTCCTTCTCGAAATTATTTCACCCAACTGAACACCCTTGGCTGTGACAAACATTCATCCCCAAACTGTGCTTGAAGCCTGGTAAAGATTTCAGAAGGATTGACACCTTCCTTTGTGAGAAATTTGATAATGATACGCTGCACAACACTGTTGGGTACTGCTTGCTGTGCCATCTTGATTGCACCTGATGGTTGAGGTGGAGAGGGACCCGACTAGTGTGGATTGCAAGTTTAAACATGTCATAACTATGGGCGCAAGCACGTTCATACAAGTTGATTTGTGCTCGAGAGGGAACTAAATTCTCGTTTAAATTTGAACGACCCACATACTGTATGTGTTTCTATCTTGCTTATGTGTCATACATATCCCATCCATCTCAACCTCTGTGATTTGATCACCCCAATAATAATTGGTAATAAGTACAGAATATGAAGCTCCAAATGCAGCATTCTCCAACCTGTTATTTCTGTCCTCCCAGGTCTAAATATTGTCCTCAATAAACAACACGAGAAGTACCATTGTAATTTTATATATCTTAATCTGTAATCTTTCAGATAGGGAACATGAATTATTCTGAACTGAACAGTAACAAGTATACTGTGAATTTACTGTGCTTTTGAACATAAGTTAAATGTGTGAATTTCGAAGTTTTGACGGCGGTGCAATTGAGGAGTCTGTTCTTCTGGGATGTGACACTGATTCATGACGCAAGCGGCTCCTGACGCTTCCCTGGAACGTGCCATTTTGATCTTGAAGAGTTGATTGACCTTGAAGACGAAGGTGACTCTTTCCTTCAGGGCGTCAGAAGCCACTTGCCCAGCGACACAGTGTTTTCATCCCTGAAGACCAGAATCTTTCCAAGTTTGATATGTTACTGTCATTCAAAAATATGTTAGGCACTGTAAGAAACAATTAACTTCCTTGTCAAGTGGTCTGATTTTGAGTGCTTAGCTGTGTGGAATAATTGTATACAACACAGGAGAGGTTAGTTTATGTCAGTTCTTTTATTTCCAAGCATTAACAAAGCCGACTGGTCGGTTGGTGGCAAGTCTAGGAATAATGTTATGTTGAGTCTGAGGGCATACTCTCTGTGTCATCATTTTCTCTTAATCGCCAGAGTCACATCTTTTTAAACAGGATGTGTCATTAATATTCCTTATTATGCTTATTCTTTCTGGTGTTAGGCCTATGGGAACCTGCTGCAAGAATTAAAAAACAAGATCATTCCTCTCAGTGGTCTTTCAAAGCTTGTTTGTCTGTTGGTTCATATTTTGTAAGATGTGTTGCAGAATCCTGTCACAGTTTCACTTTCAACATGTCCTTTCCAATTTCTTCTGTATTGTTGTATAAATCTTGTTTATTTGTATAGTTTTTAGTTCAGTCCTAATGTCATTTAATGATCCAAAATGGTGCATTCTGGAGTCCTCATAAAACGTATTTCTGCTAGTGTGAGCCGTCTGCCATCAGTTCTTATTGCTTATGGAAATTGAAGTGATTATGTGCACTGTATTTATTGTTAAAATATCAAAAGAATAAAATAATTTAGTAGTTTTTTGAAATTACACTACTGACTGTGTTTTCATTGAATATATCTTAAATATACTTACTCAAGAATCATTTGTTTTAATTATCATTTATGATATAATTTATGAAATGTTCATTGAGTTCTGTATTCATTTTACCAGCATTGTTTATGCATTTATGTTGCAGAGCATTAAGAAGTCGGCAATTGGACAACGTATCATAGCCATCCTACCATACATCAAGCAAGAAATTCCCATTATGATAGTGTTCAGAGCTCTTGGCTTTGTAGCTGACAGGGACATCTTAGAACACATTATATATGACTTTGATGATCCAGAAATGATGGAAATGGTAAGAACCCTTGTACACAGCAAGAGAGAGAGAGGGAACTTAAAAGCAGCAATTCTTAATTGTGGCCAGTAGCTGTTCCCATAAACAATACAAAAGAAGAATGGTAAAGCATATGATTCTGGTGAAATACACATATCTTTCAAATCAGTTTGTGTGCCCATACTTCAGCCTTCCTTGTAATTCTGACTGGTTTTAGTAACCATCTTATTTAGGTTGTTAGTGATCATTTTGCCTTTCACTTGTAACTCCAGAGCTGTTCTGGATAATTCTGTTTGTTTCCGTTCTGTTAATGTGTTCTAACCACCGTAACCCTTCTATCTGTATCTCCGGAGCTGTTCTAGACAATTCTCTTTCTTCCATTCTGTTAACGTGTTTCAACAACTGTAACCCTTCCATCTGCAACTCCTTTTGTTGCCTCTACACTAACCTGTTCACCTCCCCTGTAATCATTTTCATGTCCATATCATTTGTTAAATATAAAAATTTGCTGACATGTTTTATTAATTTATTTTTCACTGTCTGCATAACAGTGTGTAAATGCGTTGTAATGTACATAACCAGTATTTTATTCAAATTAATATTAGTTATTAACCCTCCAGCACCGGAAGTCGACCATAGTCAATATGTAGTGTGATGCTGAAAAAACTGAATGTTCATTAAAGTTGTCATCCCAGAACATGCAAAGGAATGGGCAGCCATTTATATCCCGGGTCTTTTGCAGAGTACAATGGACACATAGTTCCAGCTCAAGTATTGAACACACTGTATATAATCAGAGTGGCGTAATGTAGCATTATGGTTTTAAGTAGTGAGTTGAACACATTTTTGGAATAGTATGCAATAATCAAGAGGTAGTTTTAAATTGTTATTATACTTCTGTACCACCCTCTGTATATGTATTTGTGTACATTGAATGTGATGAGTGTGGTTTTTATGTCCATTCTGAACAAATCTGTTGTAGGTGAAGCCTTCCTTAGATGAAGCATTTGTGATTCAAGAACAGAATGTGGCTCTTAACTTCATTGGTGCTAGAGGTGCACGTCCTGGTGTTACCAAGGATAAACGTATAAAATACGCTCGTGAAATTCTGCAGAAGGAAATGTTGCCTCATGTGGGAGTTTCAGACTTCTGCGAGACAAAGAAAGCTTATTTCTTAGGGTGAGACTTATTGTAACTTTCCTTCTCTGTTTCGTGTGTTACGGAAAGTTAATTATGATATCTTTAGTGTAGTGTTATTCTACTGCCCAGTTTGTGATGGGAGCTCTTTTCTTGGGAGGAAAATGACTGGCATGTGTACTGAACAGTTCATTTCTTCATGGTGCCAGGGTTAGAACATGGATCTCTTCACCACTTCTGCCGTAAGCCTTCATGGCTAGATGTTTAGTCACAGAGGAAGTGTTACATTTTTTATGTTATTTCGTTTAGACAATCTGCAGAGCACTCCTGGTCTCCCACCCAGTTAATGCAAACGGGCTGTGTCCCAGGAACAGAATGTGACAATTGTAGTCATCTATAGTCAGCATTGCCCTTTACACTTCATGATACATGTAGCACATTTAAGAAGTTATGGAATTTGGATGTAACGGGTTAAATGAAAGATCCTTTTTGTTTCAATTAGGTACATGGTGCATCGACTGCTGTTGGCTGCACTGGGCCGTCGAGAGCTTGATGATCGAGATCACTATGGAAATAAACGATTGGATCTTGCTGGTCCCTTGCTTGCTTTTCTCTTCAGAGGGTATGTACAAACCAACCATTTCTGTTGCTTGTGTTTATTTTTGTATGTAAAGTAAATTTTTATATCCAAAGTAAATGAATGTCAAGACCATTAAAACATTTAGAATCTCAAAAAAATGCAGTTCATAAATCTGCAAACTCCCTCTGAAGTACACTTTTCCATTATCCTTCATCTTGATTAATCTTCATGTTAATAATTGAATGCATGTTTTGAGTCCATATAATAGAGACTTGTAGCATATTTGACATATTCTTGCTGATTATAAATATATATTTTTTCCAGTTTGTTTAAGAATCTAATGAAAGAAGTGCGCATTTATGCCCAGAAATTTATTGATCGTGGAAAAGATTTCAACTTGGAGCTGGCCATCAAAACAAAGATTATAACTGATGGTTTGCGATATTCATTGGCTACTGGTAACTGGGGAGATCAGAAGAAAGCACATCAGGCTCGTGCTGGAGTGTCTCAGGTAAGAGAGAAATGTATGTGACGTGAAAGTTAGCACAGGGGTCTCTGAGTATGGCACTAGACTCTCCTTCAGAGTTCAGTACCTTGTCAGGTCTCTGTATGGATTTTCTGCTCTCAGATTGAAAACCCTCAGCTCTACCAAAAAAAAATCTTTGCAAATATGAAGAATGCCAACTCTCTGTCCCTCTACAACACCACTGTGTTTCAGAACTGATGTTATCTCTTTGGTGCTGGAAGTAAATGTTGGATGTGATGTGCGGCAGAACAGAATTTAAATGGGGGTGCTTAGTAAAGGCCATGATCCAGGCCATTGGCTATACGTGTTTGGTGTTTTGAGCATCACACTTCATGACAGGTATACCTGATTTTAGGCACCAAAGGGTTAAACTGTCAGTCTCATGATTACCTTATTGTTGGTGGTAAGAGAATTCTTATCAGAAATGGATTCAACACCCTTGTCTAGGTGGGCAGAGACCATAAAGATGTACTAGACCAACAATAAGAAAGTACCGCATTTTTCTGCGTATAAGATGCACCAGCTTATAGGATGCATCCCATTTTTTATGCAGATTTTTTGGGTTAAAAATAATTTTAGTATATTTTATCATGCATTTATTGAATAAAAAATACATTAATTTTTCAGGGAATTCGTACATAACAAATAATGTAATTAGCAAAAATATTTAAGTTACATTAAAGATATTAATCTTCATCCTCAAATCCACAAAAATCATCATCTTCAGAGCTAGATACACTTCAAAGTTCTTCTGAATCAGGAACCAAGTCATCACTGTCTTCAAACAATAAATTATGCTCTGTACCGTCAGTTGGCAGCAGCCCAAATTGTCGCTCTGCTGCCCTATTGCCATGCTCCTTTGCGTACTGAATGACGGCATGCTTGAATGCAATGGTATAGCAATGTTTGCGTTTCGGGTGATTCATGGGTTAGTCTACTGCTAGACTGTGCAACTAGAAGAACTCAAACTGACATCACCAACATGTGATGTGCTCAACACGCATGCCTGACGGTTTACACGAATGTACCAACAAACGTAAATGAATAGAGTAGACTTTGACAGATCAAAATTCACTGTATTTTTTTGGCGTATAAGATGCACTGGCGTATAGGACGCACTCCATTTTTTCAGACAAATTTTTAGGTGAAAAAAGTGCGTTTTACATGCCGAAAAATATGGTAGTTCCTTTTACTTCTGAGCCTTCTGTGTTCTTTCTTCCTGTTGTTCTTTTTCATTTCATTTCCTTATTCCTCTTTTTATTGCTACCCTTGTTTCTTTTTCCTTTCCTTTCTGTCCTTCCTTGTCAGTTTTCTCAGCCTCTTCATGCAAATGCTCGGATACTACCTTGACTGCTTTCCAGATCCTTTCTCCAGTTCTGATCTTTCTTACTCGTTGGTGTGCTACAAGCTCTGCAGGAATTTCAGTGTCAGTAAATAACTGAAGAGTCAATCTTCTCTCTCTCTCTTTTTTTGTTTTTGTTTTGGTCATAAAAGTTGTTGTATGGCTCCCAGTGCATATTGTTTAGAAGAGTTGATATTTCTTAGTCCTGTCATGACAAGAGGAGATGCATTATGGTATTCTGGGTTATGACATCTTGTAGCCCTCTATGTGGGTACCAACATTTCAGAGGAGCATAACACCTCCATCTTCAGAGTGGAGGCAGTACCAGCCTACCAGACTAGATACTGTTATAAACCAGAAGACTGCAGCATGAATCTTTACTGTCATTAAAACCGGAAATTTCACACAAGAGGTGTTCTTGTATGGCACAATATATTGTATAAGCCATATTTTGTTTAATTTTGCAGGTATTAAATCGCCTGACTTTTGCTTCAACATTATCACATCTCAGACGAGTGAACTCACCAATTGGTCGTGACGGAAAGTTAGCTAAACCTCGACAGTTGCATAACACACTGTGGGGCATGATCTGCCCTGCTGAGACACCAGAGGGTGCTGCTGTAGGTCAGTTATTTTACTTTTGTGCTGACAGTTAGATTTCCCAGAAGTATTTTATATATATTTGTAGTCATTTAAAAATTATACAATCTTTGAAGGTTAACACTGTAAGTGTATTGGGATTGTCCTTTGTTAAGTGAATTCAGCATATGGTACTGTGCACATATGTTGCTTGTGGGTGACATTAAGTTCCTTTCAGGGTGTAAAGAATGATGAGAATTGGTAATTGTTTTCTGGGGAGAGCAAGCATAAGGTGGCAAAATACAGTAAGTAAGTTACAGGATAGAAAGAAGGGACAGAGCGGACACAGGTATGTGTCTTGAAACTTTCACAGCGATGGAATTCAATAAGTCTTCTCAGGCCAACAGCCTGAGAAGACTTTGTTGGACACAGATAGCTGGTCAGCTTATGCAATGTTACAGTTCTGAAGATTGTGTGTGTGTGTGTGTCTCTTATCCTATAATGTTCTTCTTTTGCTAGGTCTAGTGAAGAACTTAGCCCTCATGGCTTACATTTCTGTTGGATCGCAGCCATCACCAATCCTTGAGTTCTTAGAAGAATGGAGCATGGAGAATTTAGAGGAAATTGCACCCTCAGCCATTGCAGATGCCACCAAAATCTTTGTTAATGGCTGCTGGGTTTGTATATAACTTAATAACCTAACTGCAATACAGTAGTGGTAGAAGCATTTATTTTGGCTAACATGTATTGCTCTGTATCCTCATTCTGTGGAGTTTTAATAACTTTACATAGGTATTCAGAATTTGACAAAATTATTTTTAGGTTGGTATCCATCGTGACCCAGAACAGCTGATGGCAACTTTGCGTAAATTGCGGCGCCAGATGGATATCATTGTAAGTGAAGTGTCCATGATTCGAGACATTCGTGATCGTGAAATTAGAATTTATACAGATGCAGGGCGCATATGTAGGCCTCTGTTAATTGTAGAAGGAGGTAACTTACTGCTGAAGAAGAGACATATTGATATGTTGAAGGAAAGAGAATACAACAATTATGGGTGAGTACAGAACTACAGCTCTGTCATTTCATGCGAAAGAAGGATAATAGACTGGAAACTGCTGTGTATGTTTAATAATACTTGAATTATTTTATTTCTGTGCAGGTGGCAAGTCTTGGTAGCTAGTGGTGTAGTGGAATATATAGACACTCTAGAAGAGGAAACGGTAATGATTGCAATGTCACCTGATGACCTGAGGCAAGACAAGGAATATGCATACTGTACTACGTATACACACTGTGAGATTCATCCAGCTATGATTTTGGGAGTGTGTGCCTCCATCATTCCTTTCCCAGATCACAACCAGAGTCCCAGGAACACTTACCAGGTATGACATTGACCCTTTGGTGCCAAACATTATAGATGTATAATGTGCAGTGTGATGCTCAAAACACCAAATGTCGACCACTGCCGATGGCAAATTATGGCTGCCTTTAAATTCTGGTCTGCTGCCGTCTTTGGCAGATAAGACCAGGCATTTAATTCCGGCACAAAAAGGTATGTCAGACATGACTATTGAACTTGCTCTTCTGGAATGTGATGTCCTGTAGTTTTGTAGATGGGTATTGTCTGTGCACCTCGATAGGAAATACAAAGTGTAGCAGCTTGGTTGTCTTGAATTGGAGGCATTCGGATGTACAGACATTGTTTAGAATAGCCCCACATAACAGCATTACTGTGTGAGATTTAAGGGTTTTGTAGCAGTGAATATTAAGACTACAGTCTTCTGGGTTGTGTCACATCCCAGAACATCATAAGCTTAACATTCCTCTTTGTGAGAAGCCATATCCCATAGGCACAAGTTTATTGATGTTATGCTGTGGACATTGTAAGTATTGAACATTGGAAGTGGTTGATTTAACTCACCACGTGAAAAACCCCCTCTCCTTCATGACGAACAGTCAACCACCACCTTGTTTGCATCAAAAACTGCTAGTAGTGGTTACACTGTATCTACTGCTGTGTGAGAGTGGAGTGTTTTCATTTGCAGAGTGCTATGGGGAAACAAGCCATGGGTGTTTATATCACCAATTTCCATGTGAGAATGGACACACTGGCACATGTACTATATTATCCACACAAACCCTTGGTCACAACTCGATCCATGGAATACCTGCGTTTCCGAGAGCTGCCAGCTGGCATCAACTCCATAGTAGCCATTCTCTGCTACACAGGGTATAATCAAGAGGACAGTGTCATTATGAATGCTTCTGCTGTTGAAAGAGGTTTCTTCAGGTAGGGCTGAAATTTCTGACAGTTCTACAGCTAGCAAAAGTTTGAAGTCAGTTTACTTGATGTGCAGTACAACTACTATTACCATTAGATTAACTACTGCTTAATACTCACAGACTAAACAGGAACAGACAGTGATTTGTAATTTGGCCAGATGGGACCCTTCAAAGTGAATGCAGATCAGAGAACTTCAAGGGAAAAACTCTGCAGTTCAGAAATGGTTAAATAACTGTTAATTGTTTATGCTAACTGACAATGTTTTGTAGATTCATCAGAGATATAAAAACATTGGAGGTGTTGTTCCTTTGATTCAATGGCCTCATATTGTATGGTTAGTGAGTAAGTCACTTGTTCAGATTGGCCAGTATCACCCATCAATGTTTTTTTTGGTTTAAAAGTGGTACCTCTGTCTTGAAACGGAGTGAAGTGTGTTTGTTTCAAAATAATTTTTTTTTAGTTTGAGTTGTCATATCTAACATGTTTTGATTTTGCAGGTCTGTGTTTTTCCGTGCATATAAAGATGCAGAATCAAAACGAATTGGTGACCAAGAAGAGCAGTTTGAGAAACCTACTAGGACCACATGCCAGGTTTGTGATTTTGTAAATTTAAAAGAATTTAAAATCTTAATATGAATTTGTTAGCCTCTGTGAACACGGTGCCAAACCTTTGGATACCGTGGAACATCTTGACCATCAGAGTAACTGCAGTAGAATTCCTGTAATTTGGAAGTTGGTACTCTGGAAATTCAAATGCTTCGGCAGTTAAGTAAAACTAGTCCCAAGTCCAGAAGAAGGCCTCTCTACATCAACCATTATGGTATCTCCTGACCCCTTGTCTCCTACTCCATCAGCTTCTTCAGTTATAGAGACTACTGATCCACAGTTGCTTGGTCCTTCAGCATCCCTGGTAGAAACCGAAGAGACTCCAGAAAACACAGAAGGGACCTTGATGCCCCTGAACCAGCAGCTGAAGCAGATATCAAACTAAAGTACTTCCCTGATAGTTGTGCAGCCCAAATATCTGGAATATTTGATAATTTGGCACCTGTCTTGGTCATGTGGGTGCCAGATTAAAGGAATTCGACTGTATTCAGGAAGATAAACATGCACCATTAATTTTATGTTATGTTCACCATGCATCTTACCTATAAAGATTGAGGCTTATGTACCATTAAGTTAGCAATTGTACGTATTTACTTTTTGACTAATATTGGTAACTAATTAAGTAACTACCAACTAACTAAATCTGTTATATCAGAACATTGTGAAAGTGTCATAGTTATTCATCTGGTCAAAACATTCCCTGTTCTGGAACCCACAGGTTTATCATCACATTCATAAGTACTCACCATTTTGCCCCATTTTGAGCCACTCTGAGCAACTTCACATCTTCACAGCCATCTATTTCTCTTGGATCCACTTTAACGTCATTTTCCTGTCAGTTTTGATGTACTTTGTTTATATGCTGAACATCTTGGTGGGACATAATGAATTGATTTGGTTTTTATGTATGATTTCAGGGCATGAGAAATGCTCTGTATGATAAGTTGGATGATGACGGAATAATCTCACCGGGTATAAGAGTGTCGGGAGATGATGTCGTTATTGGGAAGACCATTACACTTCCTGACACAGAAGATGAGGTATGAATTGTGATATCTCTTGGTATTGTTAGGGCTTGCTTTTATTCGTACACTTTGTCCTTGCACATGGCTCTCTGATAGAAGGCATGTAATGAGACTGGCTGTGATGGGATTGAATATCAACCTTTGTTGCTCATGCACTACATTATTATGATAGTGTATGAGCATGATCCAGATAGTTGAGCATTGCAGTTTGTCAGTACTAGGACTATCACCCCCAAGTTAAAATATGGCCACCATGTGATAAACAGTGGACTGGAAATCCAGAATTTTGACTCCTGATAGTGGTGCTGTGTTCTTTGTGTTTATGTCCTGGATACCTTTGGGCCACCATGCCACATGTCCATTACGTACCCAGAGTTCTGTTTCTGATTGGTTTAAAAAGAACTGGACTGAAGTGGGTGGCTGAGTGCTTATATCCACTGTAGGGTTTAACCCCTTGTATGATCATTTTTAGTGACCTCTAGTATGCACAGAGTGATCTTTAAGCCTGCACTATAGCTTTTACAGCCTGACATTTCTGTGGTCCATTAGCACATGCACTTAGAAATAAGGACTGAAGCAAAAAGAGATAATACATTGATCATAAATAGCTGCCACAAGCTATATAGATGACACAGAAAGGCTACCTCCTTACCATCTGTGAATGACAACTGAACATAAAACATAAGGGATAATTCGAAACTGCCTAGCACTAATAGTTGTTGCCTGTTACATGTTTCATCCAGCATTCCCATTTCTATTCATATTTGTGAATTTTTCAGTTGGAAGGCACAACAAAACGATTTACAAAACGAGATGCCAGCACATTTCTCCGTAACAGTGAAACGGGGATAGTGGATCAAGTGATGCTGACACTAAACTCTGAGGGCTACAAGTTCTGCAAGATTCGTGTTCGGTCAGTTCGAATCCCTCAGATTGGTGACAAGTTTGCTTCTCGACATGGTCAGAAGGGTACTTGTGGTATCCAATACAGACAAGAGGTTGGTAACATTTAACATTATTTTCAAGTTCTGCACTTGGCATGTTAATGTGGCAATCATGCTAAAGGCTTGCATGTGTTGAAGGTACCATGTTTCAGTCTCAGCCAGCCTACTGGCAATCCTGCTTCCCCCCCCCCCCCCCCCCCCCCACATCTCTCCTGGCAGATATCAGGGTAGTGCCTGGAATTAAGCCATGGCTGCATGACCATCTTCCTGTTTAATCAGAGTAACCTGCTGGTCCCATCTTCAGTGTATAAGGCACCCTGGAGATAGAAGCAGCAATTTCTTTGAAATATTGGTAACCACCTACCACACTACGTAGTATTGTAAATCAAGAGACCACAATCTTAATTTTTACCTTTATGAAAACCTTCAAACCCACCGTCAGATGTAGGCCCTTTTTTTCTTTCCAGAGTCTGAATCTTGCCGACATTTATGTGGTCTTCCAGGATTTGTTCTTCCTTTAAGATAGTTGTTTCTTGCATCCAGATGGCTGCCATTTGCAATACATGGTTCATCCATTTACCTGTTCTCTTAGTTTTTTGATACCAGATTGATTCCTGATGTCTCAGTTTCACATGTGGTCAACTCTCATTTTTTCTGCTACCTCTACAAACACATTTCAGGTGTAATGGAAACTTCATATCGTACCATGGTGCTGTGTGAAGTGGACTATATGCATACGAGGTTTCTTCAGCAGTTTTTGTATTACAAATTATTTACTGAAACATTTATTCCCTTCCAGGATATGCCATTTACTTGTGAAGGTTTAACTCCAGACATCATCATCAATCCTCACGCCATTCCTTCTCGTATGACAATTGGTCACTTGATTGAATGTCTGCAGGGAAAGGTGAGTCTGAATGAATTTTCTGCAAAGTGTGGACTCTGTAGCTCAGATTGAAATAAAAGTTATAAATCTCAATGAGATCTGTGTTTTATGTTGTAGAAATGTTTTGTATGATGAACTGTTGTGGTGAAAATTGGTAGATTCTGACTTGATCTTTGTGTAAAGTAGGATGTATATTAGATTAATATTAGAGAATTTAAATTTGCTGGGCAATTTCTCATGTAATTTCACAATAAGAAATGTTATCACAATTCATTAATTGCACAGATGTAAGAGATGACATTCTTGCATTGTGCATCAATATGTGCTTTATAGAAAGACTGCATGATTTCACCATGCTTTAGTTTCCCTCTAGTTAACCTTTAAAGTACGAATGTTAGATATATCTAACGCAGCCTGCAATCCCCAGTGGCCGAATGTTAGATATATCTAACGCTGTGCGTGCATGCATGACTTTTTCAGCTCTGACAGTGTTTGCTTTAGCAGGAAACACAAACAAACCCATTGTGGGTCCCAGCAGCGGGTCTGGTATTCGTCATGAGCAATGATGTCATTTATGGCGGTCCGGGTTTTGATATTATTTATGGCCGAACTTGACCTTTGGTTATCAGCTGAAGGTGGTGGCAGGCGAAATACAGTATGACGTTGAAACGTAGAAGCTCGACCAGGAAGTGCTCAAGTTTAGTCTTGTGGCAGCTTTTGTAGTAGTATGGCATATCAGATATTGTTTTGCATTGGCATACTGGCATGTATTGTGACAGTGGCAGATTGGTTATGTACTGCAATTCACAATTTTTTGTAACATATTTATTGACAAAGCTTCAGGTGGTATTTTTCACAGTAGTGTTTGAGGTTACTTTATTGGTGCCGAACTGGTAAATATTGCATAACTTCAGTGGCGGATTGTAAGGAAGTACTCCTTACTGGTTGTTATCTGTATTTGTTCTTCAGTGTTTACTGACACGGTTTCATCTGCATTACTTTCCCAGTGACCCAATCATTATTTTATAGACAAATTTTATATCAGTGGTGAATTGTCAGTAACTTTCACCTATTTGACTTAGTTGGGACCCCTTGAAATGGAACCTCAAAAGTGAGCTAGATATTCAAAAGCACTTGAGCCAGACGAAATAGAGGAAGTACTGATGGATGAGGAATCTGATGAGGAATTGGAAGAGACAGACGAACTGATGGAATCTCGTGTGCAGTCCTCATCCTCACAAGGCGAAGATAGTACTGAGGAAACCAAAGTTACGTTTCGGACTAGAAGAGCCGGGGATTCGTCAAATGTCTTTGATTTCACTGGACCTCCAAATGGCGTCAACCGATCAGCTGCCTCAGATATAAATCCTCTCCCTTTTCAATCTTCATACTCTTCTTCAGGCAGATTTTTCAAATTACACTAGATGAAACGAATCGCTACTTCCATCAATACATGGGATCCAAAGACACAGCAAGCACTTCAGCACGCACCTGATATTACGATCGAAGAATTATAGACAGGCGTGATGTGTACATTGTCACGAACATGCACGCTCCTCCTGTTGAAGGCAATTTCTCCGACGAATCTGGCCGTGCTAAAAAACCTACTGTAGTAGAAGACTACAATACCTACATGGGGTTTGTGTGACAAGTCGGACAGAATGGTAAACAGCTACGGAATTGCCCGGAGAACGTGGAAGTGGACAAAGAAACTGTCTTTCCACCTCACAGACATGACCATACTGAACGCGTTTCTTATCCATAAGTCCACAATTTCCGGGAGGTTCTTATCTGATTATCCACTGTATATCCATTCGCATGAAGAAAATGTGACAGCGAGTGGCATTTCCAGGGGTAGGCCAAGTCCATTTGCGTCTCAGCTAAGTTGATTAGATATAAAGCATTCAAACCACTGGCCTTCAAAAGGAAAACAAAGGCTGTGTCGCGTGTGTTCGCTGCAGAAGCAAACACGGAGCACGCTGTATTTCTGCAAGAAGTGCGACGGTCTGTGTATGGTGAACTGCTTCGAGAAGTGGCATACACGTGTGAACCTGAGTCGCTAGACGCAGAGAGCAGCGTTGAATGTTGTGACGTGAGCCGACACATATCGTTGTACAGACGGAACAGAATATATTTTCCAGTGCAAATAAGGATTGTATATTTCTGTGAATGTAACATAACACATTCCTACGGTGTAAAGCAAGGGATAAGTATAATAAAAATCCACAGAAGTGACATAAAATATATTACACTAAATAATATTTGATTTTATCAGAAAGTTCCGCGAGTACGTTTTATTACTAAAACTTGACACTTCGTCTATAAATGTTGAAATTTACCGTCTTTCAAACAGTTTTTATTTCATAATTTTATGTTATATAGAGCGGAAAATATATCTGATTTTGTGGAGGCCTGCAATTTTAAGATTTAAATGCCCAAAAAAGTCCGGCCACTAGGAAACGAGGGACTTTTAAAAGTCCGTACACTAAAGGTTAATCAGCATTGTTTTGAGTACCGCAATTAAATGTAGTTGGGCCCCTCAAGTAATTTTTTTCGTAATTTAAAGTAATCTTCAGATGGATCTTTTCCATCTTGCTTAATATTACCAAGTCATTTTTCCTTCAGTTCAGTTTTCTCTTTATTCAGCCTCTCTTTTCATATGTTCTGTATAAAGAAAATAGGGATGACTGTAGAGTGCAATATATCAAGGTATGCTCTGAGTGACATCTTTGTCCTTTGCAATCTGAAGGAGAGAAAGGGGATAAAAGTTTGAAAGTTTATAGAACACATCAAAAGACTTCCCATTGTATATGTGCAATGGGCATTACACTCATGATTTTCTGTGTTGATAACTGCCAGGTGTCTTCAAACAAAGGAGAAATTGGTGATGCAACTCCTTTTAATGATGCTGTGAATGTGCAAAAGATCTCAACACTGCTGCAGGAGTATGGCTACCAGTTGCGTGGCAATGAAGTCATGTATAATGGACACACAGGTCGCAAGATAAATGCACAGATTTTCCTGGGACCAACGTACTACCAAAGGTTGAAACATATGGTGGACGACAAGATTCATAGTCGAGCAAGAGGGCCTGTACAGATCCTGGTGCGACAACCAATGGAAGGAAGAGCAAGGTGAGAAATTAGACAGTATACAGATACCTGCTGTTGTTAACTTTCTGACATCTGGCTGGCTGGTTTTGTCAGATCTATCTGCAGCCACCCAGTGCTTTCAGTAAAACCAACTTGTGACAAAAGATCATAACCCTTAAACTGATCTATACAACAGAGCAATTTAAAATGGAGCATAGTGGAATATCAGTGGAATATTTAGTTCTACAGTAGAACTTCACTCTTTCTTGATTTAACACTTTCCCTCATTTAGCATTCAGTTTTCATGATCCTAAGACTGTAATCTCAATGTTAAGTATCATCCTGTTAAGACTTTCCTGTGTTTAATCTTCAAATCCATTGCTCCCCAAAGAAACGTTAAAAGAAGAGGGTTTCACTATATTTACATTTACACTGTTTACAAATTTACTCAGGTTGTTGTCAGTATTAATAAAATGCAATCTCTCTTTCCTACTCACAACGTGGCTGTGCAACAGCCTGAAGGCATCTGATTCTGATATGCATCGTGGGGTAAGCCTGAAATACATGAGATTTGTTAGTATAATGAGATTAAAGAGGCTGCAATGAGCCACACGTGGGTGGCGTGAGGGAGATGAATAATGTATACAAAATTATGGTGAGAAGGCCTCTTTGAAAATGGCCACTTGGAAGACTGAGAGGGAGATTGCAGGATAATATTAAGTTGGATCTTAGGGAGCTAGGTTGTGATGATGATAAGTGGATGGAATTGACTCACGATTGTGTCCAACGTTAGGGTTGTTGAATTTATAATGACGAGATGAGTGGGGTAAGTATCATGCTTCAGGGAAATGGGAATAGAAACAAGATTTTGTGTAGGAAACCTCAAGGGAAAAGATTGTTTAGGAAACATAGGTAAAGGTGGGCCAGGGGATAGCACATAAGTGAAACCTCTGAAGAATGTACTGGGTTGAGTTGATAGGATTGTGGAAACACTGTGATGGACAATTTTGTTGTATGAGAATGAATTTCTTGACCATCAGAATGACTGTCAACTGCTCTCACAAGGTCCTGTACCATCAAGTTAGTGAATTGGCCAGTATTACTGTTTGACATGCATCTTCTAATCTCAGTGCATGTATTTTTTAAAAGGGATGGTGGCTTGCGTTTCGGTGAGATGGAACGGGACTGTCAGATAGCACATGGTGCAGCCCAGTTCTTGCGGGAGAGGTTGTTTGAAGTGTCCGACCCTTACAGAATCCATGTGTGCAATTTCTGTGGCCTGATAGCAATAGCTAACCTCCGCAATAACACCTTTGAGTGTAAAGGGTGTAAAAACAAGACACAGGTAGGTTGTGGTAAACTGTAACAACGGTTTCTTGCTTGCGGTCCAGTGACTAATTTTCTCCATGTTAAAGTTATGCGGTAAAAGTTCTTTAACAGTTGAGTCTGAAGGTTTGTGATGATGGTGAGTTATTAATTTGACACTGTCCACCATCTTGTTTTGGTTATAGACAGATAAGGTTTTGCAAACTTCTTCTGTCTCCATCATCAGATAAAAATAGTAACCCACTCAGTTGGGCCCATTAGATGGTGCCAATCTCTGTCTTTTGTTCTAGGGATAGGTAATATTTCACTGTAGTGTGCCTAACAGAGTACTGTTGATACAGCTGCATCATGATGGAAGCAGAGAAAGTGTCCAAAACATTGTGTTCCTTTAACAAAAATGAGATTATCTAAATGTCCAAAGTGTTTATCAATTCAGTTACATTCCATCATCACAGATCTGTATGCTGGATTCATTTGGTTCAGTATAGAGGTCAGTGGTTTCCATGGAAGGTTAGGAATTGCTTGACTAAATCAGCAACTCTTAGCTTCTCAAGAAGTACTCTAGTGCCATGGAATTAGTTACTTGTAATTAATTTTATATAATGTTACATATGGATGGCAGTAGGATGCTTTTGAGAGTTTAAAAATGAAGATGTCCTCTAGAGAGAATAATGCGGACATAACCAGTTGCGGGAAGATATGCAGAAGAGAGTAGGTTAGGAGAGGGTGCAGGTACCAGAAGAATGTGTATGATAAGACAGAGTAGAATACATGGAAGTTTTCGACATGGTTTCTTCTTGTGGTTGGTTTTCTACCACGAGCAGAATATGAGTGTTAGAAAACATCATTATATATCATAGTACAGGTACATATCTACCAGACTGCATTGCATCTCATCCCAGAAGATTGATCTGAATATTCTTCACTGTGAGAACTGTAAATTTCATTGTTGTGTGTGATTTTTGTGATTAGTTTTCTTGACTTTCAGATTTTACTCCTGTTTGAGGTAATATATCATTGGTCCTTTTTCTGTATTGTGATTATTAAAATTTGATTTACTTTTCTGTGCAACTTTGGTATTGGTATGAGATTATTTCAGTGTTTCTGAGGCTAAAATTGTATGCTATATCTTTACCTTTCAGATCTCTCAAGTGAGGTTACCATATGCTGCCAAGTTGCTGTTCCAGGAACTGATGGCAATGAACATTGCACCTCGGTTGATGGTTGTTTGAAACAGTGCTGGTCTGTTGTGTAGTTCATAAAGTTCGTGGTAGATGTGGGAGGAATGACAGTGTGTTTATCACTGTTAACTGATACCTACATCAGACTAATATTTCCTACAGAAGGATTCTGTTACTATCATATTTACCTGAATACAGTGCAACACCATTTCAGGTTGCTTGACTTAAGGTTTGCGTATTTAACATTCAGTTTCAGTGATCCAAAGACAAGAATGTCAGTGTTAAATTACCTTCATCTATTATTTTTCTGTGTGTGATTTTCAGAGACATTGTTCTGGAAGGAGCCTTACATAGTGGTTTCACCAGTAAGACAGTTTGTTTTTAGACTGTGATATTCTCCGTTATGACACCATATGGTTACCTGTGTTTCTGAGGAATGTGCTGCCCTCCATCTTGAGGGTGCACTTATGCCCTTAAAATGTATCCAGCAGGTTCTTCTGAAACATAGGTAACAGTGTATTAAACTACTTGATGTGATAACAGAAAATATTAACATTGTCATGGAGGAAAAAGTGAAATCAAGACAATTGTTCTTTTAAAGATGTTCGGTTTGCAGAAAGAAAAGGTTTTTCTTTATTAATGCTGAGGTATGGCTACAAAATGTTTTCCTTATAGACTAAGCAAATTTAAGTTGCTATTTTGCCTTTGCCATAGTATATTTTCCTCTGTTATGGCAAAATGAAACTTGATTCTTATCTGCAGTACTGAGCAGGCTAGTGTCGCATTAATGCTCCAGAGTTGTACTGGGAAGATACCTCATTAGAATTTCAACCACACCAACAATCCTCACCTCCTAACCCCAATTTTTCGTTGATATCCTCAGTCCCGCAAGGAAAATGCAGATCCAGTTGATGAACATTTCTCTGTTTGACGAACCAGATGATGGGCAGCATTCACCAAACAAGCAGCACAAAGTGTAATCTACAGTCATCAGAATCAATGAGAATGGAAGAGAATATGGTAACTGGGCTGCCTTCTAGAAATTATTTATTGGCGAATAACCTTCAAGATAAGAATGTTACACAAATGAGAAACATGGTGTTTTGTGTTTTAATAACCTGTAATTTTTATGTGATGTTAAATGTGTATGCTTACTGAAAGCCTGCTTGTCTTCATTTATATTCCACATTTGCATTATTTCTTTCTCTGTAGTATGGGAAACATAGCTTAATGATTATCATTCACCAACAAATGCGCATTTGTTGGTGAATGATAATCAGTTATATAACGATGCACGGTGAATACAACGTGAAAATAGCTTAATGAATCACTTTGAGATATGGCCTTGATTGTGCAGCCCCCAAATTAAATTCTGGTCGGCTGCACATCATACCAGGATTTAATTCTGGTGCCAACATTGCCTCTGCACAGCACTGTGTTGCTTTAAGACAAATTTTTCAATGACTGTCGCCGGGATTCGGATTAACTTTATTTTTACTGGCATCTGGTGGAATCTTCAACGCCCAGACTCAGCGGCTCAGTAATTGTTTGTTGTTGCTCTGTTTTGCAGTGTTTTACTCTATGTTACGATTTTCAGGAATGTAACCCTAACATAAATGAGGACTAGGTGCACATACACAGTCACTGTGTCCACAGTTTTAAGGAGATTTTCCATTTTATTCTGTGCAGTGAATGATCTTTTATTATCTGCATTTTGGATACAGTACTTGAGAAGAAAATATGCATATGAATGCATTTTTAGTAACATTATTCATCATCAGGAGGTGCGAGTACTAGACCTGGGTTGTCTTGTTCATATGAACTGCTGATAGCATTGTATAGATTGTACAAAGGATTAGTTTGTTCAGCAGTCCCATCTGTCAGTTGTTCCGCGTTGTTGACAGTGAAGTGACAAGTTGTGTCGATATGGCACGATTCTGAAATCGAGGCTTATTAAGCAGTTGGATGTGAAATTGAGGCAAGTAAACAACTGAAGCACAAAGACCTATTCAAGATTTGGTTCAGTATTACAATGAATAATAACTTGTTATGGAGCTTAATGAAAAATAGAATGATTGCAACCTGCTGAGAGTTGTATTGAAGCATAAAGGGGAACTCTTACGTACATCTAATGATAAAGTGTTCACTCCCCCTGTTCCAGTTGAAATTGAGTTTATATATGGTCAACTATACACACACAAACACACATACATATATTATATATATATATATATATTAATTTTACGTTGTGTTCACCGTGCATCTTGACATTAATTTTAAGTTTTTGAACCAACGAATGCACTTTTTTATTTTCGTCTTTCTGTTCAGTTCACCCTAAACATATGTAGGGTGAATTGAACAGAAATATGAAAATAAAAAAGTGCATTCGTTGGTTCAAAAACTGAAAAAAAATACACACACACACAAAAGAGTCCAGTTAAAATTCAAACTTCAATGCACCAGAATCTGATCAGCTGCAGCATGATCGCCCCTCCACTTGTGAGCTGTGTTACCACCCAGCAGTATTCTTCCACCACCTTTGTCTCAGTGCGCTTTCATTCTCACAAGGAAATATTCAGGACACATCTCAGAAATGTCACTTCTTTTTAATGCTGTGTAACTTGAAATTGCAAAAGTCAGGGAGTGTCTGTGTGCTCATATGGTCTTCTCCATTGTATAGTTATAATCGGAGCAGCAATGTATACTGCAGGGTGACATTTTGTTGATTTGTAATTATTAGTAAGCACAAAAATAGTGCTTGTGTAATTTTAGTGATATGTAATAAATATCCAAAATTGAGTCAATTTTTTAACAGTTGATGTCTTACATTTTATCTTTTTTTTTCTTTCTTTCTTTTCTTTTTTCCTATGGCTCAACAGCCCCTTTTCAGGTGCCTAGGCCTCCTCATTTCGAGGTTTCATGATCACACTTTTAGACACACCACACTCGGTAGGACTCCTCTGGACGAGGGACCAGCCCGACGCAGAGACCTCTACCTGACAACACACAACACTCACAAGAGACAGACATCCATGCCCCCGGTGGGATTCGAACCCACGATCCTAGTAAGCGAGCGGCCGCAGACCCACGCCTTAGACCGCATGGCCACTGGGATCGGCCTACATTTTATCATGGGATGTTAATTTACTGGGATAGCCAACACAGTCAAAAGGTGACATTAAAGTTGCCCCTGAACCTAATTAAGAGCATAAAGACAATATATGGTACTGCTGCTGCTTACCATGAGTACAACACACTCCATTGGCAGTGCACCTCCCAGCAAACTTTCCTTCTCCACACTGGGCTCCTGTAGGGGCTATGCACGGGACTGGGGACGCAGCCTCAGTCAGACATCGGGCAGTTTCAGATGTTGCCACAAAGCAGCCAATTTGTGGCCCACAGCAAATGGCAGGGCCATAACAATGCCCCAGCTTTGCAGGTCCACACCGGGCACACTATTAACATTTTCCATATTCATATGCAAACTGTGTTCACTATTTTAATTGGAAGCATTTGGGGAGACCTGGGAATATAAATGAGAATAAGTGTAGTGTGGGGGTGGGATTTATATTGAACTGGCTTGGGACAGGGCCTAGTGGTGGGCTTCTGTGCATATGATAGTTAGTACCTAGGTTACGTGAAAGTGGGGAACTTCTTAAATACCTGAGGCACCACCAAGTTTCAAGACAGACCTCAGGCTATGTTATCCATGGCTGGCAAACTATTCAGATGTAAGTGTTTTGTGCCTTTCCCCACCCCCTCTCTAAACAAGTGATGGCATTGTTCTCTTGTTCTGAGAATATAGAGAAAACTAAAAAAATAAGAACCCCTTTTCAGAATTTGAACATTACTATGACCGATTTGCAAGTCATTTAATGGAACTTGACTTCAGAGTGTATATAGTGTAAAATTAGTTGAGGTAAAAATCATGAAAAACAATAAGGTAATGGAGCATGAATATCTGTTTTTGTGACTTATGTACTCTTAAGAGAGTAGTGATTACACTCAGCATACATCATAATTCAAACTTAAGGGGACTGCATTCATGCAGTCGGGTTGAAGAAATTGCAGTACATGTTTGAATACAAAAACCTTATATTGTATTGCAATTTTATATGTAAATTATTGACCACTTTTGTTAATTTTAATTCTCCAAGTTTTAATCAGTACCTTACTGTTACATGTTTAGCGTGCTGCTATGTATTGTACGTGCACAATCTGTATTTCTTAATAATATACAAATGTTTTATACATCTTTTGTATCTGTTTCCCTGATGATGGCCCAGAAAGGGCCGAAACATGTAGGAGATTATAATATAGCAAAACTGACTTATAAGTGCATTTTGTTGGAATCAATATATATGGTATATATTGTAACTGACTCTTGGGAAAGGTAGACAAAAAATAATGAAAGCTGATGTGCATAACAGTTAGCAACAGTATATGTATGTACATATGTAGCATGACTATTCAATTTGTGATTGGGTTTACAAATACACTGGGCATGTCCTCTGCAATATTTTCGTCTAGAAGCCAGTAACTCTATCAAACAGAAGAACTGCAGTTCCATTGGAATTCTCTTATAGGCGTGCCATTTATACTTTAAATCCCCTTGCAGTATGGTGCTGGTGGCCAGATTATAACTTAGGGGTGGGAGGAGGAGGGAGGAACTTTGTTTGTAATTTGTATTGAAAAATACAATACTAGCCTTGCTGGACTGCATGCATACATGTAACAATAGTATGACACACAACTGGAAAATTTGTCTCTTGAGCACCACACCATGAAGAGACATGGCAGAGTGGAGGTATACCTCCAGACATTCTTAACTTCATCATTGGATGGAAGCTGCTTTACTGCCAAGGAAAGAGCTTCTGCTGCCCACTGAAGAGGAGGCTGGTTGGGCCTCAGTGCCAGTGTGGATTCTTTGGAGAAGAGAAACTCCCTCTCCTCTGCTGGGAAGTGAACCACAGTTCCTCAGCCTTCCAGCCTGTAGTGTAGTCACCATACTAACCACATATCCTGGCTACTGTGCCACACAGCTGTACAGGTTAGACTAGACTATAATTGCATCTTTCCACATTCATATTATCTCAGTATGTATAATTGTATAATTTCTTAGGAACACTATATAACCTTTGCACTGAGCAGGTTACTGTAGCAGTACCTGTAGGCTTGTATTTGGGAGGTAACTGGTTTGAATCTCAGCTGCATTACCAATTCTGGCTAAGTTTTTTATGGTTTTCCCTGGTCTGTACTGACATTTGCTTGGATAGCACTTTGAAATAGGTTATGAACACGTGCTCCACATCATTACCTTATCATTTTTAATGATTTTTAACTCATCTGATTTGACATTATATACACTCTAAAAGTTGAGTGCCATTAATTGACTTACAAATCAGTGTAATGTTCAAATGCTGAAAAACATTTAGCTTATTTTTATTTTGTGATGTAGTATAGGTTTATGGCATCATCAAGTTTCTGCGTATATGAGGTGTGAGGTTCTCAGAACAGTGAGGTTTTTTTTTTAAGATTATGGTCTTGTGGGATGTGATGTGTGTAGTTTGGTGAATAGGTATGAACATTTCAAAGAAACATCCGGGTGTCAGAGTAGAAAATGGGGCAGCAGTTTTATTGAAAATATTGATAACTATCAGACTATGTGGTGTTATGTCCTAGAAGACTGTAATTTTATTTGTGACTCTTCTCCCCATAATAAATTTTCAATTGATGAGTTTTCACAAAACTGGAACATCATGCCATTGGAGACAACATAATCTTATTCTGTGCCTTTAACCAATCTGGAGGCAGGCAAACTGCTTATGTAGACTGACACTAACACAACTCAAGTGTAGGATCCTGAAATTTTGATACAGTTGACACAGCGCCATTAAATCAACTAACACAAAATTTACCTGTCTGACTGAGTGTGATCCTTGAATATGAGGTCCTGCCCTTTTGCCTCCCTTTGGGCAGTTGGTGACCAGACAGGCTCCACAGAAACCCACGAGGACAGTCAGAATAACTGCTGTTCCAAGCTGCATCTTCAGTTTGTGGCTGGAAAATGTGTGTATCTTGTTACAGAGTCCAGCCTTCTTATAGATACAATGCAGCAGAGATTAAATACATTGCTTATTCTATGAAATAGAAACCTGGAAGCAAAAATGGTATATGTTATATGATGATCGATGTTGGGGACGTGAGAAAATATTTACACTGCCTCTGTAACAGGATTTATGGTAGACAGATGTGGATCAGAATTACATTTTCCATACAACTTTTATTTTAGACTTACAAAACCAATTTTCATCAAAATCTGTTAAGTGATTTTGGAGACAAAACATATGTGTACAGAAGAGTGATGTGACATCCAATTATAATTCACATCAAGAAGGCATAAAAATTACATTTTTGGCATGAAATAAGTGAAGTTTATTTAAAACTGAACAAGGCTTTGTGTATCTTGTCATATTTGTACCTTTAGATAGGCCTAGTTTAAGATGCAAATTAAGTCATAATTGAAAAGTGGTACTGACATCTCACACTGAGACACAGGGATGTATTGACTGAGAGACTCTTAGTCAGTGTGTAAACTCTGCAGTTGAAACAGTATCGTTAAATGAAAATCAATCAGTAATAGGCCTCATGGCATCAGTAAACACTGGATTCGAGAGGCATGGTAGAGAGGTATCAGTAAAGTAAAAGGTAAAAGTTCACACTATAACCTACCATGAAGGCACATAGGAGAAGAGGTATAGTAGCTGCACTTTTTTTTTAACCTCAGCTCTAGATGGCGGTGGGTGGTCAACGCCACACCTAAGCTGCTTTACCCCCCAAGAATGACCCGGTACCCATTGTATAGGAGGCTGGGTGTGTGTGGAAAATCTCTTCCCACCGGGATTTGATCCCAAGGCCGTCCAGCCTGTGGTGAGTTTCTATACTGACTACACCATCCTGGCCCACAAAGAGGGATGTGTAAAATGTTTAATTCGTTTGCTTTATGTTATAAAAATTATATTGTTTTAGATATGCCACTGCTGATCTAATGAACCTTACATCAACAGTAAAAATGTTTTCTTCTTTCATACTCCATCCCCCATACATGAACAACACACACACACGTGGTTTAATGCTACTTTGTATGAGAAAGACGTGATACTTATAATTCAGGGCACAGATGCTTTATCTCTGCCATCCATTTCTGTTCCCCTCTTCTTTTCATTCACAGCTGTCCACTACTGAATACAAATAAGAACAGAATGTGGATGCAATAAACAGACTCAGTAGAAATACAAATATGCAGGTTCCAACATAATAAAGAATAAACCCTTATTAAAACTAAAAACAAAATTATTAATGGAATAAACATATAACCTGCATGACAGTATTTTCCAAAATTTTCAGATTTCATAGCAGGATGTTTTCTGAAGATCTGCCTGATGCAACAAATACAGATGTGTGTCAGCATCATGCTCTGGCCACTTTATGCCTGGAAAAGGGCTTCTGTTTCTTATTGATTAGGTTGCTGGGTGGAACTTGGAGCTGTCTGAAAGGGAGCTTGTTGGGACGTAATGCTATACAGTTCAGTAGATTGGCACCAATGTTTCAGAGGAACCTGCTTCTTCCATCTTCAGGATAGAAGATGGAGACAGCAGCATAGACACTGCGAGATTTATTCCAAGGGGTACAGTTAGAAAATTTGCTTACAAGTTGACGTTTAATTCTGAAACATGAATTTGTAAGAAAGAAAGACAGAACACTTCTGTGTTTAGGACAATACAGTTTTTAAATAATTTTGATTCTTTGTGTTAATATTTGGTATATTCCCCTCTTTTTCTATCTTTTTCAAACTTTGTTTTTTTTTAATCTGGTGGGGTGAGGGGTAGAGGGCTTGATGCCTGACTTGCCCTCCTCCTACTTGCTGCTTCAGCAGTGGAGGATATACATATGGGATCAAATGAGATGGGAATGTGCTCATAAATGGTGAGCAGGTCATGACCTATGTCAGTTAATGATGGGGAAACTGGAGACCACAAGAAAGCTGATGAAGAGTAACCAGTGTCTTGGGATATATGAACCATGTCTGATTACAAATTATGCACCATTACCATTTTATGCCAGGATCTACTTGAAATAGTGTATGTAAAAATGGAGGGGGGGGGGGGGAGACTCAAAAACCCATCTTAGTGCAGTCTACAGACAGATATTTGAACCCACATTTTCTGAAATTCAAAGCAGGTATGCTAACCACTATACTATGATCTAATATTCTTACTACAGTGAAAACTTAGAACTTAGATTGTGTTGGGTTATGGCACTGTACAGTATTGTAGGTGGTTTTTAATCCTTCAATGATGCTGGGGTTTCAATTCTAGCTACTGCCCAAGACAGAGGGGTTTTAAATACATAGTACCAGTTAAATTAATTCATGACCATACCATGAACTGAGGCTGGTAGCAGGTGAAGAATTGTAGGTCCATACAGTGCACCCAGGCCAGCACTGAACAGATAATGTGTTGTAGGAATTTTCTGCCTCAACCCTCTATCCTGAAAATGGAAGCAGTATATTCCTCTGAAACACTGACAAGCACCTACAAGACTACCTAGTTTCAAAAGCCTGAAGACCATAATCTATACTACATTCTGATATTTCACAACACACCAGCCTTTTTGTTTTGTGGATCTGTCAGCCTCAATCAGGAGGATTGCCTCATGTTAGCTGTCTCAGATTACAACTATTTTCAACCTGCAGTTGAAATCGAAGGAAGTGCCTTGGCAAGGCGAGAAGGGATCGAGATAACAGGAAAAGGTTCAAATCTCATCACAAAATGAAAATTGAGAATATGCTTGCCTTATGCAATATCAATTTTATTTTTCTGTTTACATGTACATTTAAAGTGCACCAAAACTGTTTATGACACATAATGACAAATAAACAGAACAAAAGATTTAAACTCAATATTATTTTCCTGAGTATGTGGTTTTCAGGATGTCAACCACTATTTTTCCAACTGCACGACTGAACAGTTTTTTTTCTCAGTTGGTGTACTAGTGTGAGTTCAGCATGTATGATATTATGAATACAGTTCATTAAATACTGAGATGGGACATCTCCTATCATGCAGGGACTGCCCCCAGAAATGCACCCTCGAGGATTTATGGCTTGCAAATAAAAAAGGATTTGACGTAGCCCAATACTGGGCAAAAGATCTTTAATTTAATGGTCCGGACACGATAAAGAAAAGAAGAATACTGAGTGATAATTGTACAAGAGGCCCCAGATCTTCAGCAATGAAATCATGATTCATGCACCAGTGGTGATCATATGTAGGCATATACCTGAGTCCATGTGAAACTGTATCCTGTCACACAAGTTGCTGAAAGTGGCTGCCCCACCATCACTGCATAATCATTTTATTGCTGAAAGTCTGGGATCTATTGCAGCAGGATCATTCTTTATAAAGCCAGTGAAATTCCGTTTAGCCCTGTGTTATCACCTCACTAGTCTGTGTTGCTGTTTCCTTGTTAAATTTTACCTTCATATTTGTCAAGTTATATATATGATATGTATGCACTTCACTTTTTCTAAAATAGGCATTTTAATGTAAGTATCCAAGATAAAGATTTGTCTGCCACTATCATAATTTATTATTCATTTCCAAAATGTTAATGTATCAAATCCCTCTATGAACTGCAAAGAGTCTCATGAAAGATACATAAATGGAAAGCAATGCATGAAGAGGAAGGTGAATCAGAGGAGTACTGCATTCTGGGATGTGATGCTCTGCAGAGATGTAGCTACATACTGCAATATCAGAGGAAGCTGCCAATACTGTGCATATTCACTTACACTTGCTCTTAGACCATAACCTTTCTCCTATTCTCTATCACTGACTGTTTATTTACGTGCAGCTTGTTCTTCTACCCTGAAGATGGACAGCACATTCCTCTGATAGATACACACATCTACCAGACAACATGGTTTTACATTCCAGAAGACAGTACACATATAAAACCAAATAATAATACAAGAAAAAGACTGAGAAATGGAGTGAGGACTCAAGTGACTTAAAACTGCAACTTTTGTCTCCTGCTTATGTTCATTCTAGTTTTCCTTTTCTTTTTCTTCTTCATATTTATTCTTGACTTTTTGCTATTTACATTCTGCAGCTTCTGTTTTTTACTTGATACATTTGTAAATACTTGTTTTTCTTCATCATTCTTATTCTCTGTGCATTTTCGCTTCTTGACAATCTTCATTGGATTTAACTGTGTAGTGGAATAAGGCTGCACAAGCAAAATAAATCATGTGAGATCATATTTATTAACAGGTGTACATGTTTACTTTCTGAAACATAAATAATATTACAGGCAGAGGGAGGGAGGAAGGGATGGAAAGGCAAAAGAAAGAGTTGTTCTAAGTACTCTAAGGAAAAACTGAGTATGTGCATGAACAAAGTGGACCAAAGAAAGAGAAAGTAAAAGGACAGTTGAGAAAACTACATAATAAGGACCTTCATAATTTGTAAAGTTCACTTAATTGTGTTAGTAAATCACGGATGATGAGATGGGTAGAACATGCAATAAACATGGACAAAATGAAAAATGCACACAAAATTTTGTTTGAAAAGCCTGAAGGGAAGAACTCTCTAGCGATGGTCTTGCTGAAGCCAGGGTTTTAATCTTTTAAAGCATAGTGGTTACTGTATGCATTACCGGCTTTACTATAAGAAATCTTTGCACTTTGTCCACAGTATGTACTTGGCATGTTTTTTATGTTTCTCACAAGAAACAGTACTTATTTTTCTGAAGAGCATTAAGTGGTTGCTGTTACTAATGGGGATGCAATTTGTGCTGAAATGTCACTAGATCACATTCAAAATAGTCTATCTGTTGAGTGACAAATGTAGCACTTGTTTTTTGTGATAATTTCTAGGGATATATTTTAAAATATTTGGGTTTACTTTATCACTAAGTTCAGACAAAAAGAATCAAGTTATGTGCCTAGGGGATATTTGTTAATTAGATGATTGGCTTGTTCATCAGTTGACATAACTCTGAAGTTATTACCATCATTAGGTAATAAACACAAGGAGTGTACTTTATGAAAATATTACTAACCTTGATACGAATAGTAGCGTCACAGCTGAAACTAGGGCAGTCTCGCTTTTTATGTCCAGGCTGTCCACAATTGAAACACAACTGAGAAGGAACAAACTCTCCACAAACATGACTTGGCAGGCAACAGCGCTTACAAGTTGCACAGTGTTTCCATGATGGTTTCACACACCTCATACATTCATTACAGTGAATATATGTTCGACCATCCTGACCAGAAAATGAAAACATATAACAAAACTGGAAATGTGTAATCCAGCGCAGTATACAAATTTTCCATATGCAACCTTTGCAGTTTTGTGGTAATATGCATCATTGGCCTTCATGTTCATTCACTGCAGATACAAATCACTGTCGCAAAATTAACTAGTGCACAAGTATCACAATGAATGCATAGAAATTCTTTGCCTTGCACTTTGTTAAATAGTCACAATATAAAAAAATTAAATTAAATGTGCAGAGCTTAATTTTGTCATGTCATTTTTGTACAATCGCCTATTTATTAAAGAAATTATAAAATTTCATCTCTGCTTCATTTAAAGTATAAATTTGTATTAGACATAAATTAAAATTATATTCCATGTTGTTATTTGTTTCCTTAGAAAATAACACAGTAACACTTTGATTCCTCACAAAATGTCAGGATCCTACTCAGAATAGTGGTTGTTTTCCTGCCACTTCAAACGTTGCATGATCATCATGTTATCGTAAATAACAGAATGCAATTAAGTTAGGGAGGCGTGAAGCCCAGGTGGCTAAATTTTGTATGGGGGTGCCTAATGTTTTCAGCATAATTACTGCAGCTTTTTTGCCCTTACACATAAAAATGTGTATCAGTTCACAAGCACCAAGCATAAAGCACCAGATAACAGTGAGACTCATAGGTCTTGCTTCATGTTACCCTTCTGGCTTCTAAAATTTGGAGGTGGCTCCTAGATTTTTGGGAAGTTTGTGGACCCTCTGCTGTAAGTACCAAAATGGAAACACCTCCAGGCCTTGATGTTCATAATGAGTTTCAAGAAAATCAGTCAGTGTTCCTACAGTAGAATACTCTACTGGGATGTGATGCCATGCAGTTTGTTAGACACCTACATTTCAGAGCAACATGCTGTCTCCATCTTCAGGGCAGGAGAAGTCACTGAACCTATGTGCCAAATGTTGTCACATTCAAGAAGAATAACCTCAATCTTCACTGATATGAGAACCTCAACTGTAGAATACAATGCTGAACTAAAAATGGTGGCAGAACGTGTTTGCTGCACATCTGCACAAATGGTCTGTCTATCCCTACACTGCACTATATATCAAGATCTAAATTCTGCACATTATCTACACCCACATCTAATTTCAATACAGATCTACACTCACAATTGCGTTACTGCTGAGGCACAGTGTAAAACTATTCATACAAAATGAATGTGACTTCTTTATTCATATTTGGTTCTGCTGTAATACTGCTTTATTATTAAACAATGTAATACATATGAATCACCTTGGATGTGCATGAGTTGCACTGTGTGCAGTGACGATTTTCTGTGCTAACCCAACGAAGACAGATACTACAGTATCGATAACCTTCTTCTTTTGGGAGTGGAATATCCTTTGGTTTTGCATTTGTGAATATTCTCACAGGAGATCCGTGCTTGCGGCCTTTAGGACCTGCTCAATAAACAGAACAAACAAGAATCAAATACAATGGAATCTCAGTCCACCACAACTTTATTAATAAAACAAAATGTTTGCTTTTTAGCTACATGTTATGGCTTGAAAGCAAGCCATCATCTGGCTAATTGTAGAAAAATATATACAGAGGACTATCACAGTGATATTGTATTTAAAATGAAGGTATTGAGAACTCCATTCATTTTACATATAACAGAAAATATTATTTTCAGTCTGATTTTTAATATATAAAATATTAATTGCTGTGTGACTTTCTCTTGCTAGTTAATATCCTGATGACTTGGGATTAATTATTATTGTTTTTACATGTGGGACTTTGCACAAAACCATAAAATATTAAAACTCATTTATGAATATTAGAAACTTTTAAACATTTGTCATGCTGTGTCAGTCTTCTGTTGAAATTATTTGGGGGTGACTGGATGTAATTGGTTGTGAATTCTTACATTGATTATGCTTTCAAGATATGTTGCATGCAGTATGTGGTGAATACAATTATGTCATTCACTGTATATTACACACTTGATCATTTCTTTGGATACGTGTCTCGTGGATACATACTTAAACTTGTTCAGAAGGGTTTTTCATGTACCTGTGTACCAAAGGTCTGGTAACTGCTTAGTTGTTAGCAGACCTTTGGTACAGAAGTAAAACTCTTCCAGTGTGCATCCATGGACATTGTTTTCACTGCCAAAGATATTATAAATGGTAAATAAGTAAAGAGTTGGAAGGAGGCAGTCACAACCTATTCTGAGGTATCTCAGTATCTGACAGTAACTAAATAATACAATCTATCTGTGATAAGAGGAGAGAATTTATAACTGTTTAAAGAGAAACAAGCTAATGTGTACCTGTTTTAAAACATGCATCATTCAAGTTCCTTGAACTGGTGTAGTTACCTGAGGCAAATAAAGGATGGTTGTCATAGTCCACTTTATAATCCAGCATGGTGAAATCTGGGCAGCTCGCTAATATTTGTGGTTCCATAAAGTAAGGGAAAATCCAAAGGACTGCAATACACCATGTAATAGAGACATATTAATGCTTGAATAAACAGAATTATCATTCACTTAAAGCTACCAGCACTGCAGAGACATTTTTAGAAACAAACTGTGTCAACTTACCTTAAATAACTTCAGTTACTTGAAAAGTTCTGGAAAAATAGATGCATCTACACTAAGATAACAAACTTCATAACAGTATGCACTAAGCAATGCTCCTATGTAGAACAATTTTACTCATAAAGGTTGACATTGTAATACCAAGTCACACATACATTCCATTGCTACCACTTCCTGTTTGTATTCATGACTACTTGTTAACATACATAACTATAGAAACGCAAGCCTCAAACTTGTATATATACAGAATGTGGGTAGCTCTTAATTGTGCAGCAGCAAGGACTGACACACAGTGACTCCACTTACTATTGTGACTCTAACAGTTCAGTTATCATTTCCTTTTCAGGAAAAAGAAGTGTTTTAAGTACGCCCACACCCAGAGTAATATCCGAACCAACTGAACGGACTTTTGTGTAACTTGGTATGAACATCATGCCATTGGAGGTAACCCTATGTTTGTACTTTCTAATTTCCTAGCAGAATGGCTGATGTGCAATCTTCTGAGGTGCAAGTTGTACTAGCCCAATGTAATGTATGATACTAAAATGAGATGCAATAAAGGGAAAAGCTGCAACTTGTACTGCCCAAGCTGAGCTCACTGAGTGAAATAAATGTACCTGCACGTTTCTCCATTTGCAACCTGCATATTCTATCATTATCATGACTCTCTACAGGAAGAACAACCATGGAACTGGGGTTCACCTGATTCCTGGTACAGGTAGAGATTTTTCTCTTCTCCACAATGTCCAGATTGGCTATGGCGCCTAACAGCTACTATCCAGTGAGTGCCGGCAGTTCTTTCCGCAGGGGTAAAGTGGCTAGGGTGAGAGGGTGAGAAGCTGAACACTGTCTCCATCTAGTGCCTAACTTAAGGATGTGTGAAGCTATACCTCTACTCCCCCACATGTCTTTGTGGCATAATGCTTAATTAAGCAGAGGGCAACTTTACTTTTTCATGTATGTTTGAATAATTTTAGTTTCCCTGCACTACATAAATATGATGGTTCCTAATTCACGTAAAACTACATGTGGACAAAACTAAGCAAACAATGTATTCATTGAGAACGTCTCAACCTTACACTCACACTCAGGACTGGACATGGGCACAGACATGGGTAGATGCCACCTACCTAGCTCCAAAATTCTCTATTTTAAGAAGTTATTTCCAGTGTCTAAATCTGCTCCCAGCAATGAGACATGCAGACCTGAGCAACCACAAACTTTTCCCCGACCTGCATTGTAGTAATTCCTTAAAAATAAGTGTTCATAATTCCCCAAGCTTTTAAGCTGACACTTGAGCACCTACCTAGTTCTGAAAGCCCATTTCCTCCCCTTCTCATATTCTAAGCTTAAGAAAATATGTAATGAAGTATTGAATTAGATGAAGGACAATCATCTTTAACAATTACACGTCCAACATTTTATCCTGTGTAATTGCAATGTAGTAAAATTAAGTAAAAATTTATTTTGTAGAAGTTCCACAATAAATATAAACATACCTAACATATCTGTATCAATATTAGGGCACAGTTTTCTGTGTAGCTGCATGATTTCAAGAACAGTCTTGGCTAGAGGCTCCACTCGGCCTCCAAAAGGAGGATCCATCACTAACACAACACCATTCCCACCATCACGCTGTAGAAATTTGTCTAAAACACATGCACTCTCTTCTTCAAAAAAAAAGTAGTTATTGAATGCGTTGAACCAACAGAAGTGTGATGGGGCATTGAAGTGATGCTAGAAAACAAGACATATTTTCACATCAATACTGAACATTTCTGACAAGGACAACAGAGTTGAACAAGAAATTTAAATGGATGATATTTATTAGCCTACCATTTTATGGTGGACACTGATCCAGGCAAAAGGGAGAGACAAAAATACAGCAAAAATAAAGAAGTAGTCACAGTGCAGTTGGAGATCTGAAACATTTGTCACTACCACTTTAAACCAAGGTTTCTGAACTTTTAAATAAATGGTTTACGGCAAACCTGTTTTCCTTAAATTTTGAGAAAACACAATTTATCCAATTTATAACTAAAACTAACATGCTTCCTTGTGAGAAAATTGGATATGATAACAAAACAATTTCAAACATTTCTCATATAAAATTTCTTGGTTTAACTATTGACAACACATTAACTTGGAGAAATCATACTGACTTACTTATGACTAAATTCAGTACTGCTTGTTATGTACTTAGATCTGTCAAGGCATACATGTCTCATTCAACATTGATAATCATCTATTAGTCTCTTTTCCACTCTTGTTATCACTTATGGTATTCTTTTTGGAGGGAACTCTTCCCATAGTCTAGAAATTTTCAAAATACAAAAGAGGGCAATTAGGATTATAATGGGATGTAAGAGTAGGAACTCTTGTAGGAATTTATTCAAAAAATTAGAAATTTTACCACTAAAATCACAGTATAATTTTATCTTATTTTATTTGTGGTAAATAACAGAGATCTTTTTACAATAAACTCTGAAAATCAAAGCGCACAAACTAGACAAAGTAACAATCTCTATTTGCCATTGGCAAATTTAACTATCTATCAACAAGGAGTTCACTACTCAGGTGTAAAAAATTTTTAATAATCTACCACTAGAAATCAAAAATATCATAGGAAATCCTAAAAAATTTAAACAAGACTTAAGGAAATTTCTGAATACACATTCCATTTATACATTGGAGGAATTTTACAATACTAGATATATGACACTACAATAAGATATAATTGACCACAATTAGTTTCAAGGTCTACTTGTATTTACAAACTCAATATATTATAAATATTCTAAGTGTTAAAATTGTTTTGTATTTGCAAATTACATTTTATTTTAGATGTTTTAATGTCTGTTTGGATCAAAAAATGTATTGATTGAAGTTTTTGGTATTGTACTATTTTATATAAATAATTGTATATAATGCCTATTTTTGTTATTTTGCAATTGATTTATATGTTAAAAATTGTATGATATGGTATAGTAATTTGTATTTACTTGACATATTCTATATCCAGTGGTTGTATCAGCCTGTATGGATCTATTTGAATGTAATAAATAAATACAAAATACATGTTACCGTCAGCAACATTTTACCCTTTGGCACCGAATATTATATATTTATAACGCACAGTGTGATGCAGCCCCTGTTTAAATGCCAGTCTGCTGCATATCATGCAGGGGATTTAATTCAGGTACCAAAGGGTTAATAACTCTGCGCTCTGTCTACAGAAATTATTCACAGGTGTATATGATCCTCAAAGCACATTTCAGTTATTTCCCTAAACAGCATTAATCAATCCATCTTTAGTAATGGAATGTTTTTGTTCAGTACAAACCAAATTTTGAAATATTATTTAAATTAACTTTGGGCCTGAAAGGGTTATTTATCATATAAACAACTGATGCAGTACCAGATAGGGTACTGAGACACCATTTAAACAGTCAATAATAACACAGTTGTTTTGTTCATGAACTATTTTTTCTTGAAGCTCAATTAATACAGGTGGCACAACAATAAATACATTTATGCTCACTGGTATAACCATGTTAAACCCTCCACACCTAACCTTTCTCATCTGCAACTACCATCAAAACTGACCCACATAAACCCAAAATGGTACCTGACATTTTTTGTTCACCCAGCAGTAAGTGACCTAGAAGAGTAATACTGAGACATGTGAGTTCAGATCACAGAAACAACATTACATGGCAGAAACTGCTTAAAATGAAGAAATTTGGTGCTTCTTTGGGACTTGTCACATTATACAGAAAGATAAAAATTCTTTACTTGCTTGACTCACAAATCTGTGGTCTATATCCAGCAGCAAGCTATCCATCTCTGATGACATCTCTGAACATAGCAGTTCATGAATACGAGGTGTACCCAAGCATAACACTTTCATGGCTCCCAAGCCACGAACTATATTCACAATAGCCCTTGTAGCACAAGATGAAAACAAATACTGAGCCTCTTTCTTTGCACTATGCAATGGTTTAAGTAGCTGAAAAATAGTACAGTAATGGCAGGATATAGTAGCAGTAGTAGTAGTAGTAGTACTCAAGACTCAGGGGTACCAAGATCAAAATTGGCCAGGTCATATAAAGCATTAAATGCTTTGTCTCTGTCTTTCCAGACAAATGCTATTTTCTATGTGGCTACCACCTTCCAAATTATTTACTACCCACCACTCACAAATCATTTTCCTGTCTCATTTGATCCCACATAACCTTTAAAATTGAAGGAGGAACATCACATGACCTAAGAACCAATCATAATAACAGTCAAATGCAGGGCCTAAAGTTTTTCACTACATTGTATCCTAGGCCAGCTCAATTCACAATCTCACAATCATTGTTTCAAGATCCATTCTAATGTTAACCCCTTACAGGTTCCAGAGCATGAAATGAATTATGGTTCTCTTCCCACAAAACACTTCAATTTCTCTAGGTTCTAAAAGGTCTGGTCCAAGAATTTGAGGAGGAAGCAAGGGGGAAAAAAAAGAAAATAAGTTCCGATTCTTAGGAATCAAACTTGTGAACAATTAAGGTGGAAGATAAATATCCAGATAACCAGATGAGGGTGAAATTAGTGACACTATATTCTTTTAAAATGTCTGTAACTATTTACCAGTTTACATGGCATAACATCCCAGAAGACTGGAATCTTCATCAACACCACTGTGAGAACTTCAAATCTTACATTGATTCATGTAAATCAGACATTCTCATTACCTCTGATGGATGTGTCAAGAGATGTTCTGAAATGCCAAGTGTTATGTCATGTCCATCATGTTTCTCTGCAGTTTCACTAGATAAGAGAAGACTACTGCATGTATGACAGAAAGCTCGGTGTTCTGGAGGCTTGTCAAGCAACATCACAAATTTTTCATATAGTCTCACATGATTAATTTTAGGAACTATTTTTTCTCGCAGCAATTTCCAAGCCTTCTTCTTACTTGGTGTCACCTTCTCATCAGCCCACAAGAAGAAATTACAATCCTTACGATCGCGACATGCAGAACATGCAAAGAAACTTCTCTCTGCACCGTTGACAACACGTTTAAACAACAGTGTTGGTCCTGAAAGAAAAACTCATAATTAGCAATTAATTACGAGACTGCAAGCTATAAACAAAAAAAAAAAGACACAAATATTTCATGTCACTCTCAAGTCTTAGTATCGTTAAAAGTTCCGAAGTATTCGCTCATGTATTACAAATGTCATAAAATTAACAATAAATACAACATACGTAACTCAGACCCTGTGTCAACTGACACAGCACATATCGTACAAAGGTAAATGTGCAAATCAAGCCTAAATATTTGCACAAAGTTTGCCCCCCCCCCCCCCCAAATTCACAAGTCAACACTTTCTAGATAGGTGTAAATGAATCCCATGTAACCTACTAAACACGATATCGAACAACTAAGAGTACAACATATATCCGCATCGTGCCTGTAAATATAATACAGAAGTTACAGAAACATCCCCGAGATCAAAAACAAGACAGCGGACATACCATGTGGACACCTTGGATTTTCACGCATATCATTTAAAATTACTTCCACCCTCGCGAGTTCTTTCATTTCGGACATTTCGAGTATTTAAATGATCTACAGCATCCAGAATCAAACATGATAATTTAAACTGACTAAAAATTTAACAATGCTGCCCATACCCTCAAAACCACGCAAATAAATTCGTTAAAAAAAAATTCACACACACAAACAGCAGTCACAGGTTATTTTCCATACATCACGGATGATATTGACTTCAAAGAGTATAAACCCGTGATTACTAACTAATTTGGAGTGTGAAGTGTCAAGTCCGTACTGCAGTTAATCTGTGGTACTGCAAGTATCGTGTGTGACATTCGTAAGAAATGCGTGATGGAGAGTATTTTGAGGTTTGAATACTTAGTTCTGTAATGGAGGTACAGAATGTTTACATCCAGAACTTATGTTTGTAGAATACTACAGTCATTGGTTTGAAATTATGTCAGACTCGGAGGATGATGCCGTTGAAAAACAACTCAAGATAGTCATTGTTGGTGAAGCAGGCTGTGGAAAGGTAAAGGATTTGGGACCCTCAGGTATTTTAAGGGAGGACATATGTTCCGTCCTTGCACGTAGTTGATTCCATTTCAACTAGTTTAAACTTGTAGATACTTTTTATTTATGCTTGAAGAGGGCTTGCTGATATGCTGATATCCATCATCCTTGGGTGGCATCTTCGCACTACAGTAGAAGTCATCATCATCATTTATTCACATTCCATAAATCCGAGTTTACAAGAAACAAAGGAATAGCATAATCACATGAAATATAAAATAAAAGAAGATAAAAAGAACAACACATGTAGTAAATATGATAAAATAAAAACAACAAAAACATGCATTGATCAGATACGAGTCTAGATACAATAAAATGTAGAATTCACTTATAGTTTTTTAGGTCAAAATATTCCTGTAATGAATAGAATGAATGGAGATAGACAAAATTTTTAAGGCTATTTTATATAATTTGACAATATTGACAAGTGCCTTTATTTCGAATGGAAGGTTATTAAAACATCTAATTCCCATATAAAAGATTCCCTTCTGATATCATAGAATCATCATGGAGTTACATCTTAAGAGAAACAGGGATATTTTCTTAACATCTAACATATGCAATTATCGTTGGTTTAGAATAATTTTGAAGTTAAATCCCCCAAAACATTATGGCACTACATTCTTGTTTGCAAATCACCGTACTTAAAGAAATTATCCTACAGGCTTACTAGGATATAGAGATTTGAATCAAATATTTCATTTCATCATTTTATTTCTTGTTCCGTAAATCCTTACAAGGTTCTACCACCAATATGGATATGGACACAGTCGATACTACTATGTATGAAATTTACTTAATATAAAATATTGCTTAAACCAAGCATTGTCATAATAATCAAACATAATTGGTACAAATATTGCAATTACTGAACATAACCTGATATATAACTTGAGTTGCTCAAGACAAATATATCTGGTAAACCTTGTACAATGTTCATAAAACCAAACATAGTGTATATTTCTTGTAAAGAACCACTAATCATACTGTGGCACATCATAATTCTTAAATCAATCACATTATTGAACCATTAAAACATGTTACTTATAAGGAAACAATCATACAACAATATATTATATCTATTAAAATACACATAAAATAAAACCATTAATCATACAGAACTAAGATCTTTCTTGATATACAATCAGAATATTTATCAATTTTAATAATAGTAGTAGTTGTTTCGTCCAATAAGTCATACATGTAACATTGAACAAGTCAAACCAAGGTACAATATAAATATTTTTAACTATATACTTCATACCGTAAATATTCTCAACTTAACACAGACAACAACTGTAGTTATTAATATAGGCCGCTGCTGCTGTGTTTTGGTGGACAGTGGTAGAAAGTTATTTTAACACACATGAATCTGCTAGCTGGACATATCCAGGGATTATCTAATGGAAGAAATCACAGAACAGGTATTTTATTGCATTTAATAGATTCAGTCTTATCCCAAAGAAATGCTTTTGATAGCTCTGAAATATTCTAAGATAAGCAGTTAAGCAGAAGTAGGCGTCATGTTCCTAGTAATGAAACTTATCGAGGTAAAATACAGTATGAATAATCATACATCATTAAATTTTTGTGGTAGTGATACTTGTAGTAATGATGTTAAAGTAGATATTTTATGTTCTCTTTCAGACATGTTTGGCATCACGTTACTGTCATGATGAATTTACACGTCAGTACTTTCCTACTGCAGGTGTCGACTTCTTTTTAAAGAGGACAGTTCTTTCAGGGGCTGGAAATATTACACTTCAGATATGGGATGTAGGAGGACAATCTCTTGCAGGAAATATGTTGGATAAATATGTATATGGGGCTGATGTAAGTAAAAAGCAGTCATATACTGTAATTAGTGTGTTAGGGTTCTATTTCTGAGATGTTTTTGCTCATATTTTCCTGAATTTGAAAGAATGATGGTGCAACACTCAAGCCAAACTTTTGAACCTGCAGGAAAAATTACGGTGTAAATTGAGAATTTTGGATTTTTTGTTTAGCGAATGAGAACTTCATGATAGATATTAAAACTGAACACATTTTTCATAGCGTGCTTGAAATCTGTGAGAGTATTGCTTCTTTTCCTTATTACAAATGTTCTGAATATTTTAAGTCTATTCCTGATTCTTTAGAAGTGTGTTGTTTAATGGTACATGAATGATGAAGGTAGGCTTAGGAGTAAAATAAAACACTTCAAAAATAAATGCATAAAGAAAGTTATAAATTTACCACCTTTCATCTTCCTTTCTACCTTTTCTCCTTCCTCTCTTTCTTACGTTATTTCTTTTTTCCTTTTCCTTTCTGTCTCTTCTCCCCATTCCTCTGTAAGTCACAATGTTTGGAGTCCCATAAGTTAATTATTGGTTTTGTTACAGGTGATTTTATTGGTTTTTGATATTACGAATCCTGTAAGTTTTGACTCACTGGAGGAATGGCTTGGTACAATACGCAGGGTGATAGTTTCACAGGAGCGCCAACCAATGATAGTAGTTGTTGCTAATAAATGTAAGTCATGGTGTTGATGTGGATGCCAGTGTCCTTGTCTAAAAGCTGTAAAATATTTTTACTGTTTTTGTTTTGAACAGTACGAAAATATTTCTTCATTTGTAGTTACTGAATTGTGGCAAGCAAATGGGCACAATGTTACAAATTACCCATTGCACTAAAATGTTTTCTGTGTGTGTGTTTAATTTTCACACCTCAATACCATTAGGTAGCACTCTGTTGAGCAACTTTTAGAGTGCAGATAACTTCGACACATTTTACATTGTCTGTGGTTTTTTTTTTTTTGCACGTTTTGTGTTTTTCTTGTTTGACTAAATGCAGTGCACACACATAATCAAATCAATTAAGTTTAGCTAAAGTAACCAACCTTGTTACTGAATTTAGGTATGTGTGAATTTAAGTAAAAATATTGGTGTTGACTTGTATTCTTCTTTTTCCTGTGGCTCTTTGGTCCATTTCTTGACCATGGTCTCACCTTTTTCTTCCTTTAGTCATTCCTATATCTTGCTGCTGCATTCTAATTTTATTGTCTTAGATACAATTATGAATATCAGTAGGTAAACAGTATAATTAATGGATAGCACATACATAAAAATGACTGGTTACATGATAGGTGACCACTTTTCAAATTACAGTAGAGACCATTTGCACACCCCCTCTACCACCACCACCACACCACATTTAGACCACTTAGCCTCCTATTCAGTGGACACCAGTGTCGCTTTGTCTGTGGGTGGGAAGATCTTGGCATGCAGCTGAATGCATTTGTCCATCCATTTCAGAGAATAGGAATCTGCGGTCTTCTGTGTCTAATCCAACAATCCTTGCTATGCACATTTGTTGTGTGTGAAAAAAAAGGTAGAGTTGTCCCTCTCCACACCATGAAGACATATGGGAGAGTAGAGGTATAGCTCCACTCTTTCTTAACCTAGGCACCAGATGGGGGCGAGTCATCTACTTCATGTCTTGGCCACTTTCCCTAGTGGGAAAGAACCCCCCCTACCCATTGAATAGGAAGCTGGGTGAGCCCTAGAACCAGTCTGGGCAATTTGCTCTTGCTGGGATTTGAACCCCAGATTGCCCAGTGTGTAGCCTAGTGACTATACTCACTGAGTTATTTTGACTCCTTTGTGTGGTGTGATGCTTGCACAATTTATGTCATTGTGGAAATGCAGGAAGTGTAAGTAAATAATTATTGGTTTTAATTAATTCAAGGACAGATGTGTATGCAGAGTATGTGGGTTGTGTTACTTTAATTTTGCTCTGTATGCATGTGATGTACTAGGTGACTTGGAACACAAGCGAAAGGTTCGTCCTGACAGACAGCACAAATTCACTCAAGAGAATGGGCTGGGTTCTCACCTTGTGTCAGCACGCACTGGAGAGATGGTGAGTTTCATGTAAGAGGAACTGCAGTGGCAGTGTGCATAAATATAATGTATTTTATCGATCCTGTCCTACCTTGATCTCACCTTCACATGGTTTGTCCTGTTCCTACAAATTAGGCTTGACAATGAAGTTGTGGCAGTGTGGTTATTATATCTTGTATGGAAGCACTGTTATTACTGAGACTTATATTATCTTACTTAAGTTATGCTGTTTTCTGGGATGTGATGCTATGCAGTATGGTAGAAATGATGGTAAAAGTCAACCAGAATAATTGCATCACAGTTCAGAAGACAGTAGCCTTCATAGTCACTGCTGTGAAAACCTCAGACCTCACAACATAGTTTAAGTTTGCTTCTAGTTTTGTTTTATTGCAAAGAGACTAAGGCTGCCTCCTTTCACATCCATTCACAGGCTTTCTTTATTCAGTGCTATATGAAATTTGCTGTTGACTAAATGGCATTTCATAACATAAGAAACAATCAGACTTCACATTTTCATAGTATTGCATTTGAATGGCAGGTGGCACTCAGTTTCCACAAGATTGTAGCAGAAGTTCTTGGACTGAAACTGAGCCGTATTGAGCAAGAAGAACAGCAACCTCTCATGCAGGCTGAAATCCTCCATGCTCCTGCAGCATCTGCAGTGACAGCTGCACATTGTCCTACTTCTAGTCAAATGCTAACTGGAGCTTCAAAATCAGCCATATGTGAACTCCAATAAGTTGTTTTATCTATTTATTTATTTATGGTTTATTTATTTAACAAGCTGTCAGTAGTCCAGGCAATATGGTGTTGAAATAAGGTACAAATTAATAATGTTTAAGAGTATTTATTGATATGTTATGTGAAGATGTTTGTATGATTGAATGTAGGCTGCACAAGTTAACAAAGGTTTGGATGATGTAGTGGAAACCACTTAACATACATTTCTCAATAAACACACCATTTAAACTCCAAAGAATGTGAGGTCAAGTTTGTTCTAGTGTTCTGTATACAGCCTGAGTATTGCTATCTCCTGACTTGCATGATAGTAACATTCCTGATAGAGGTTGCATGAATTGAAATTTTTGTCATCCTTTGGATTTGACTGCCTTTAATTTTCATTGAAAAATATGAAGTCCAATTACCTTTAATGCCATTCATGTTACCCATTTTATAGTCCTAATCTTTTTGTTTTAGACTAATAATTTTGTTATGTTTTAGGCCTCAATTATTAAATGTTAATTAATTTGGTTGGGTCTGGGACTACTTGGGCACCCAAGTGATGTAGTGGTTAGCATAAAAATGATACTGCGTGATGAGAGCCACCTCCCAAAATGTATGTGTGTCAGTTATAGTGCAGACAGTGGTCCATTTCCTGGGTAAATGTGGTATACTCTCAGCCTGTTCGGTAGTTGTTGTGTTATTGTCTTGTAACAACCAAGGTTATTAGATTTACCTTATGTTGGTTGTGAAAAAAGATAAAAAAGGCAAAGTTTTCCCCGTCCACGCCACGAAGTCATATAGAGGGAGTAGAGATGTAGCTCAATTCATTCTTAGCTTTGGCACTAGATGGAGGTGAACGGTGTACTTCCCACCCTGGCCGCTTTACCTCCGGGAAAACCCTGGTATCCAATGAATAGGAGGTTGGGTGGGCCCCAGAGCTGGTCTGGATGTATTGGAGAAGATAAAATCTCTTTGCCCATGCTGGGATTTTAACCCTGGATCATCCATCTCATAGCCTAGACACTATACTGACTATGCTATCCCAGCTCTGTTTGTCTTGAGTGTGTAGGAAAATTACATTTTGTAAGTTTTGAAATTTTCATGGCGAATAAGTGCACTGCAGTCCTTATTATTGATTGTTCACATCACAGTTGGGGCACGCGGTGGCGCAGTTGGTTGAGGCACTGTGCTACAAGCCGGAACGTCGCGGGGTCGATTCACGATGGTGTCATTGGAATTTTTCATTGACATAATCGTTTCGGTCGCACTATGGCCCTGGGGTCGACTCAGCCTCTAACAGGAATGAGTACCAGGAATCTTTCCTGGGGGGGTAAAGGCGGCCGGTGCGTAGGGCTGACAACCTTACCACCTTCAGGTGCCGATTGTCTAGAAATCTGGGAGCCTCAACCTCCTGGAACCCTAAGGGCCTGTCCAGGTCTGTAATGGGATTGCTTTTTTTTGCACATCACAGTTGAGCTAAAATCCAACATCTCTGACACTTGCTATCTCCATCATCAGAGTTGGCATAAAAAGTTACAGAATGAAATTATTTTGGGAGTTACTTGTTTAGGGCCCTAATGAAAATGTTTTAGCTAAAAAGACGTTGCTTGGCAATAGTGAAACACCATACATTCTCATGGAAACATAATTGTGGTATCTGTAAGTGTTTTGGCACTTCTTACATGTACCAGCACATGACCTGTCCAAGATGACTGGAAAGTAATTCCTTTCCATTTTCTCGTTTGTACCTCTGTCTTGTTACCTCCTTTCTCTCAGATTGCTTCCCCATCTCTTTTACTTGTCCATCCTATCGTCATTCCTGTCCCCATGCCTTAGCAACAGCAGAATATGGTTTAGGCTCTTCCTGTATCCTAGCAATGGCTGTAGTCTTACATGATTTCCTTGAGCATGACAGGAATTTACTATTGTTCACATGTAAATGACCTGTGGCAGTAATGTTTTCTTCCATTAAAAACACAGTCCTAACAAATCTTTGTAGCAGATACATATTGTTACATGGATGGTATGTAATTCAGTTACATTTAATGGCAAAATTTCCATCAAAATGCATTGATGAGTTTTTAGACAATGTACTTGATTTATATATTCATAGTACTTTTCTGTAATTGTTGGGTGTATGCATATTTATGCATTTTAAACTGCAAACGTCCGTCCTATGAATTTTATGATAGTCATACTGTTACTACAGACTCTGAAGAGTGGCTCTGCTCTCCGTCAGCCACAGTCTGAATTAGATTGTACATGAATGTGTGAGAACTCACAGCCTTTAATAATGTACCAGTCCAATATTTTTCTGTTTGACGTAAGTTAAACAAGATTTTAACATGCAGAAAAAATAACTTTGTATTTTAGTGCTCTAGAACAGGGGTGCACAAATTTTCCAAAAATCTAGGAGCTACCTCAAAATTCTAGGAGCCACATGGGTGATGGAAGAAAGTTCCATACTCAGCGCCCACAATTATTAAGCACCGCCATAGAAAATTTATTTATCTGGGTGACCAGGTGCCTAGCATTTGTGCACCCCTGTTGTAAAACTTATATTAATATGGACAAGAAGTTTCAGGCAGTACTCTTAACGCCTGCAGTCCTGCTGGAAGAACTATACAAATGTCTTTTGTTTTGTGAATACTGTTATAAAAGTAAAGCTTGTAAGCACATGATAATAATGTATATTGTCACACATTTTGCATTGGAAGTTGTAAAGAAAATGTCATTTCAGTTTCTCCTTTTAAGGAAGGAAAGTAGAGTGAAAAACAAGTCATTTCTATAAAAGAATCAGTGCTTTAACATAATACAGGGTGTTTCATGAATTGTGGACATTATTGTAGGGGCTGATTTGTTAGGTCTTTGTGGTCAGAAATGTTCCTATCAACATGGGTTATATTTTCAACTTTTATTATGTTATGGGTGTTTTTTAATTCTCACTAACACACTCCAATGAACTGTGCGTACAGCTTGTGGAGTGCTATTATATGCTTCCCGACCTGTAACAGCTGGTGCATGAATAAACAAATTCCAGGCTTTTCTCTGCACTTTCATCTGTGCTATTCACAGCTGAGCAGTAGTGCGTGCTGCGGCATGTGGGATTTTTTAAAACCTGCTTTGAGCACTGGTCATTGTAAATTAAAGGCAGTTTTTTCCATTAAGTTAAATTTAGTAGACACTGTGTTTATTTATTATTATATTCTGTATCTTTTCAGTAATCCTTACTTTTTATTCCAAGTTTCAAGTGGTGATAACTTTAACAGTTTAAAATCGGACACATGTTTACATGAAATTTTTGATCACATGAACCTAGAAATCATCTCTTGCAGTTGTGTCCACAACTCAAACACCCTGTGTATGCTTCTTTTTTTTCCATGTGTTTTTTATAATATGAGAATAATATACACCATATAATTTATGTTACTTCTTGGTAGTATGCATTTTCCAGTACCTTAATGCCATCATTTTAAATGACTGTGGACGATATGGTTCATAAGGAAACAAAAGGACTTAGAAAGAAATTAATATTTATAATCCTATTACAATAAGCCATTCAAATTTCCATGGGGGGTGGGGGGTTTCATAACTAGTCCTGCTGTATCTGTGTCCACTGATTTCCTACCCACATTTGTACACCCAGTACCTTCCTTCACTTAGTCTCCTTAATGGTTTATTTGACTTAATTTCTGGTGCTCTCTGTTGAATACTATTGTAGCCATACATTCCTTTGGAGCTTCTACCTTCTGATTTTCTCTATTTTGATATGACTGAAACACCTGTTACCATTCAGTCACATAAGAGCACAGTTGGGATCAGATTTTCTCTGTTCCCCCAGTTACAGGATGAATAAAATGGCCAGTAGAGTGTAACTACAATTTAACATAGGCTTTTGACCATGGTAGGGCCTAACATGTCTTGCATTTACCAAACTTCTAGTAGAGCTGATTGTTCTCAAATAAAGGACCTTCTGCACAGGTGAGTGACTAATGTCTAGAACATGTTACCATCTTTATTAGTAGCAACCCAGTGTAATATGAAATTATATTTACAGATTAAATTAGCGTATGAAACAATATCTTAATTGTAAGCTTAAACTTAAACGTTACATGGAAAGTTTTGTGCCTAATTCTGGAAATATTGCAGGTAGTTTAAATGTATTCTACCAGGAATAAAATCCCATACCAGTCAATTGTAAGACACTCATCAAAGTATAACTATACACTTCAGTTCAAAGTTTGTCACCTCAGTGTGTTTCAGCCCAACTGGCCATCATCAGGAGGACTTTATTTCACCACACAAAACATATTTATACCAATAATTATGCCACATTGAAATGTATGTATTACACAAGGAATAGAAGGGGAAGAAACAAAGAGGAACCGTTTAATTGCAGACCACATGACGAATAAAACAATGAAAAGACCAATATATTTATTACTGAACATAAAAGTGATACATAAGAAAAACTTAAAATATAATGTGCTTTCATTTCATAGTACAAATTCCATTTTCACCATAAGAATTACAACGTAGTATCGAAATGTAGAGAACAGGACTGTAGAAAAAGTCTTTAATAAAAAGAATAAATAAAACTTAACAACAATAAAAACTTTCTGTGAATTCAGTCCTTATTAAAGAAACAAGTATGTAAAATTAACATGCAAGTAAACTTGTTCCTTGCCTCCATCAATTGAACTGGTTAGATGGAAAAGGGAATATGGCCAATGGCTGAAAGATACACATTCCCATTTTCAACTAACCAATTCAGGTACATATCATTCTCATCAACAGACACAATATATTAATATTATATATCACTCTCAGAATTATAATTATTCAAAAATCTGATAAAATCCAAAATAAAATCTTATTCATTTAAGGGCTTTATGTTGTAGAAGCACCTTATATTGGTAAACAAAAATTGAATAATTTTGTAGATCCAACGCTAACCTAACTAAACATCTGACAGATTTAATATTGCACAGGCATTTTGTCATTGACAAAGTACTGTCCAGTTTCTACTCTAGAAGAGTCAGAGGCACAGACAAGACTTGAATTTTTTAGTGACTTCTCTTTATACACCTGTAACTTTATGTACATAAAATTGTTAATTACACATGCACACGCACACACACAATCTAGCTTGCCAACTGAAGTGTTACAAAAGTGCAACATGAAATCAATTAGGCTACTTAGAGGAGTGCAGTCATTGCAATTTCAATGGGAATGGTGGATCCAATACAATGTTACACAGAACTGTTTTCCTAATCTTTTTTCTCAGAATATCTTCAATAGCACCTTATGAGTAAACCATAATTAAAGCAAGCAAATAAAAAAGGAACATGTAACTAGGCAGCTTTATACAGCACAAGAGAGAACAGAAATCAAAGTAGCGTAAAAGATGGATACTTAATTTCTTACTATAAATTCTCTTAACCCATTGGTGCCGAACATTATATATTTGTAATGTGCAATGTGATGCCCAAAATGCCAAATGTTATATCATTATATCTGTTCTTAAGCAGCCACTATTTCAATTTCTGTCTCTTGCATATAACACCAGGCATTTAGTTCCTGCGCCAAAGGATTAATAACGGGTATAATACCAGACAGCTGGATTCTTATGGTATGCTAGCATTCTTCAAGATATTTACTTGTGTCTCCTGCTCATAACACAACTGTCTGGAGTCATGGTACAAGTTCTGTCACATCAAACAAAAGCTGTATGCAAGTACAACTTCCCATTTACATGTTACATTATATAAAACATGTTAGGTACCTCACCTAGAATTTCCAGTTTTCTCACGAACATGCTATGTTGGCCTTGAGATCCTATCTGACAGAGTTCAATTTTTGTAAAATTCCTGCCAAATAAATGGTTAGGATTTTTAGGTTTGCATGTTGGCAAGTATCAAGATTATTCTGGGAACTGCCTAATATCTTAAGGGCAGCAGCAAGTTATTCTGAAACACTGGCACCTGTCTATCAGACAACATGGTGTAACTTCTCAGAAGACTGAAAACTGTTCTGAAAAATGAAGTTAATGTATGGTGTCATACAGTTAAAATCTAATAAAATTATTGTTACTTAGTCCCTGTATATCCATAGAGATTTAAAAAAGCATTGGCAGTACCACTACTATTTCTGTCATAACAACACATGCTGTACCATAAAATCCTGAAAATTTAGTCTTGAACATGCACAGCCTGTTTATGTGAATTGTGTACAAATGATGTGTAACAAAAGTGGTCAAAAATTATTTCAAGGTACAGTTATGGGGAAAAATCAACTGAACAGTTTGTAATAATTAAATATGATTGGTATGTATTAACTTAAAATAATAACTAATTAAATGAGAAAAAAAATCTAATTTTTACATCACTCTGTATTCATCATTCTACTTAAAAAAAACACTAACCAATTATACTTTGTGATTACTTGTTAAATGATGCTGGATTCTATATATGATCCACAACCTTTTTTGTGATGTCTTAGGCAACAAATACCTTGTTCTATTGTACAGTATATAACAGAATATAATGTGTCACCTAAGTGCCATTTAAAAACAAATGTCATTCTACAAAAATGCTAGTCTTATAATATACATATGACACAAATTTATTCTTGTATAAAAACAAATCAAAGTTATTTCATGACACAGAACGTGATATATCATATTTATTGTCCATTCATGCTTGCTTGGATGGTCTATGACAGTGTTTCCCAAACATTACTGTTGCCAAAACATTTTCTTGCCTGTAAAGTAGTGAATCCCATATTAAAACAAGAACTTGCTGGAATGAAAAGGACATAAAATAGAGAATAGTGGTTTTGCAATGTCCTTGAAGGTTTAAAAATTGACTATACTGAATTACTCAACCAAGTTCCATGTGATCAGTGTGATACAGAATTCCAAGCTGCAGGATCTTGAATGAAGATATGTAAAGGTAAAGCTATTCCATTACAGGCCCTTAGGGCTCCAGGAGGTTGAGAGTTCCAGAATTTCTAGACAGTCAGCATATGAAAGTGGTTAAGGTTGTCAGCCCTACACACCAGCCACCTTTACCCCCCATGAGTATCCCTGGTGCTCATTTCCGTTAGAGGCTGAGTTGAACACAGGGCCAGAAATCCCAATGACCCCATCAGGAATCGAACCCATGACCTTCCGGCTTGTAGCGCAGTGTCTCAACCAACTGCGCCACCGCATACCCTTGAGTGAAGAAGATACACTTGTATAAATTATATTGCAACTAAAATTCTATACTATAACAACTTTCAGGACCACACAGTTTGGCACAATGGAACAACGGTTTTGTATTACAGAGGCAGCTGCTTCAAATGTTTACTAGATTACTGTCTGTGCTGAGGTTTTGCATGGTTTTCTCAGTTTCACTAGAATTCAAAGAAAGAGCCTACAAGTGGAACATGCTTACTTCCATCCAGACCAAGTCTTCTTACCATTCATCATTACCTTCCCATCATAATGCTATACAAACTCAGCAGCTGAAATACAGGGTGAGGCATGAGGATGTGACAGTTTTGTATAGACTGCGGCAAGGGACTGGACAACAAATGAAGTCAAACACTGAATGGAACGACTAGGATAATGACTGCAGTTTAGTATCAATACTCTACATATTGAAGATTACTTGTCCTAGATGACATCCATGACATTCAATACATTGCTGTAATCACTGCAATAAGCTCCATTAACTGTTCCAATTCCCTCGGTAACACCACACCATATGGTTACTTCTTCATAGTGAAAAGATAACTGTTTGGTGTGATGTTCCCACATATGGTGTGACTGGACGCTGTTTTGTTGAGGGAAGCAACCAGGCTGTTAGCATGGATTCTGAGTACTACTGCAATATCTAAGTCAAAAGGTGAGAAAAGTATGATTTTGACATGATGGTACAATGACCCACATGGCAAGGCAGAGCATGACTTTTCCAACAGGGAAGGTTTCCAGGCTACTAATTTCACAATTCAATGATATTCTTCGGGCAGCACGTTCCCCAGACTTGACAGGGCCAGACTTCTTCCTGTGGAGGTATTTGAATTCTGAAGTGATTGCTGCTCATGCCCCACTGCACCCAAGAACAGAAAGTCCACATTATGAGGGGAAGCATCATTTGCAGACCTGTGGAGTTCACAGAACAGAGTTTGGGAATCACTGTAAAAAGCACCCTAATTTCAGGAACACAACAACATTTGTTAAGATTTCTCAGGAAATGTTAACATTACTTTCGTACAGTTTCTTTCCAGTACCTTATCTATTCCCTCAGAATATGACAATCACATTTGTTCTCCTGCTGTTTCACAGCAAAGCACAGAAATAATTAACTGCAAGATATCATTATACAGTACTATACAGTGGCTACACAACCCATGCCACTGTACCAGTGACTGTACTTGTACAATAAACTAGGTGGATTATGCAATATGTCTTTGGTTTTGTAACTCAATGCTTCTGCAAATGTCTAATCTCACTTATTCCATTTCTAATACATACAATACAGGCATCAAATAACATTTCTTTTTATGAGAGTATGTACAGTGATTTAAAACTTCTTGTATTATTTACATATTACACTACACTCTTGATTATCAGTGTGCAGATTTATTGGTTTTAGTATTACTGATGCCAGAGCTCTTTTCTGGTGATACACAGTGATACATCATATAAATGCTATTTGGTTCAATAAAACATGAACATAAAATAATTGTACAGTCAAGTTGCAACTGTACTGGTGTATTTTGACACTGAAAAGGTTGTTTTTTTTTTTTTTTTGTTAAAAACGTGTACAAACGATTTTAAAGTTATTGCTCCCATTTTTTCACATCTTAAAATCATCATCCTTTATTTCTGTGGGGGTAGGACCCAACAATGATTCATATGCATTTTCTATTTTAATTCATTACTTGTTGAATTTACTGAAGGTTTACATGTAATTGTACGTACTTGGAAATTATGCTGCTCGTCTCTCTCCCACCCTTCCTTTCACACATTTTCCTAGTCTGTTTTATGGCCATTCACATAGTCTGACCTTTTATTGCAGGACATGACAAATGAAGGCCACTTTCCTGTTCCCTGTGACACCAAGTTATACCATTACTGATTATCACTAGAAGTATAAAAATAATACATTTCTAGATTATTCTTATTTTTTCATTATTCATGCTCCGCTTTTCCCCTGTTAGTCTCATTAAATTGAGAAGATACATTACAATTTTTCCCCCCTCTAATATATACAGGTCACACCTCCATAATCCAGAATTTCATAATCCAGCACCTCCCATGGTCTGGCATGATTTAACAAAAACCACAAAAAAATCTGTGATAATCATGGATCCAGTTGTGCACTTTTGTCTTAGTTTACATTAGAATTTCGCTCTTTTTTCATCTATGTCATATGTTTGTTGTAAATTTCATAAATCTGAACGTGTTTCGGTCATGCACAATGCATTCTGGTGTGAGTGCGTTGGCATCACTGTGTAATGTTTACCTTTAGTAGTCCTGGTGTGAAGCAGGTGTAAATTTGCTTAATTTCTTGTTCCTTACATTACAATGTAGTTAAAATAAAGTATTTCTTGTTTAGATTTCTTTTTTTCTTTGGTTCCTCTACTTATTGCCTTGCCAGTGTGTTAAAATTGGGTACAACACTAACAATTCATTTTATGAAGGCCTGGGTAAGGTGTTTTGGTACCATAACATGTTGACCATCTATGGTTCAGAAAATTCCCTGGTCTGGCACTGGCCAGGCCATTAGGGAGCAAGATTTGGGTGGTGTAACCTGTATTATATAATCACATAACATATAACTATTATTTTAGATTTGATGGAAACATTTTGACACCAAATCACAGAATATCCCCAATTCAAATGTCTGCCTCACATAAATTTCAGCCACATTCATAAGATCATGCCCATAATACAAACTATACATAGCTACATACCACAGAATATGTTATACAAATTACATACACACAGAAATGTTCAAAGACTACCACTCTTTGGCAAGAACCATATTAATATAAGGACTAATAAACAGAAAATTCTGTTTTCAGATCATATGTCACCATAATTAAGATTTGTATCTACTGATAAATTGAACACAGAACACAGAAGTATAGTGCTGTCCTACTGTTTTGCAGGGAGATAATTTGTACAAACCCCTTGGGTTCTGAAAAGAAGTAGTACTATGTAACCTATGTAAGATATATACTTCTACGTACTCCAAAACATTCACGTAAGAAACAGACTGCATATCTTGAAGGGAAATAAACCACTCTCTTGTGACTAGGTTCCAGGCTTGACAACAGAGGAACTGTCTGATTCCTGGCAGAGGCAAGAGACTTTTCTCCCATTCATCCAGACTGCCTCTACAGCCTATCCAGCCTCCTCTTCAATGGGTACCAGGGGCACTGGGCATAAAGCAGGTAGGGCAAGCCCTCACTTCTGCCTAGTGCTCATGTTAAGAATGAGTGAAGATATACCTCCACTCTCCAAAATGTCTGAATGGCAGACATAGGGACAACTTTCTGATTGTAACCCTTCCAAACTGAGCCACTGAGTTTAAATACTGCAGCTGAAGTTCCCCTGGCTGGTTTGGTTCAAACCCAGGCATGTTTATTCTCTATAAACTGGCAGCTATAATCATGTGTATTGCAGATGGGGGTTTAAGCCTCCCAGCAAGCTGCAAGCCAGCAACACAAGTTGGATCAAAGGCTGAGTGAACTCAGCAAGATATCTAGTTCCAGAGTTTCAGAAGATTTGACACCCTATATTTTACAGCTGAGGGGTTTAGGTCATGCTCGATTGACTTCCTAAATTAACTTGATGATATGAAATAACAATATATAGTATTTTAACGACCCTTAGACAATTTTCTGCCTGCTTTGAAGGCATGTGCTCTTGCTAAGGAAAGCTGACTGCCTGGCAACCATGAAGCCTTGAATCCAAAGTATGATGGGTGACCAATAAAAGGTCAGTCTCTTTCATCCCTAACACTTAAAAAAAAAAAGAGAGAGAGAGAGAGGGGGGGTTCTTGCAGAAGCCTCAGGCAACCAATCAGAACTAGTGAGATTCATGCAAAATTCACAGTGAGTTTGTCTCATCACACTCTGAGGAGACTCACGTCTAATGTATCAAAAAGTACTGCACATACAGAATGTTGCTGTGTACAGTATCATTAGTCAAAACTAGCTGGAAAAATGACAACTGAAAGACTCCGATATATGTTTTTTGTAAGCATCACTATCAATTTACAGCATATAAATTTATATCTGAAGTGGAAGGATAATTTATAAAGATTCATTTATACAAAAATTACAGCGAACTAATAACTCGCCTAACAAATTTGCTGTCACTATCATGATGCCAGAAGCTGGACCACAGTGTAATACAAACTTGGGTGTTACTATCCGATTACTAATATCAATAGTCAAACTTCTATAGAATGTAAGCTGTGTGCATAGATTTATTTAATTACTGGTACATAACTGATTGTTTAATGAGCCCATCCCTGTATCCTGAAAAGAGTCTCACTTACTGGAAAGAGCAACAACTCGAAAACAGAGGAGAGATGTTCAGTTACAATAAATTATAACCACTCACAAATCCAAATAAGAGTTCTATAATGCACAAGTACAGAACAACATACAGGTATTTGCACAAAATATCACTAATAACATGAGTGATGTCCAAACACCATCAGCTCCAAACATGACTTATGTAACTTCAAACAAGCATTGCAGCTACCAAAAGCACTGTACAACACTGATTTTCTCCTTACTGTAAAGTTGGGTAACTTTAGTATACTAGTACTTTCAGCCTACAAAAATATTACAGATAATGCTCTGTCACCCACCATTTTCTTTGGAGAACTATATTTGTGATCTGTATGAAAACTACAAAAATGGGTAACATCTCACAGAGAGCAGACTTAGAGAGCTGTTGGTTAGTATAATAACAAATGTCACCCAACCACCAGTATGGAGATAAAGATGGTGTGCATTGACTGGTCAAAGAACCACCATATTATATCCAGATATCTATCTTATGGCATAATGCAACACATACCTATAAAGACTCTTTATTTAAAATTGTCAAGTTAAAAGCACTGAAAATGAGTAAAACGTGAGCACTGAGCAGCACATAGTGTTAATAAGTGTGTCTCCATTGGCATAATAGGAAATGGTCAGACTCTGTCTGATGGTATATGGGTTTGAACTCCTCAAGGTGGTGAATATTAAGATTAGCCTTACAGGTTGACACCGTGTAATCTGATACCTTTAGAACATGACCTTTTACATGCCAAGTTTCTGCTGTGGCTGGAGAAATGTTAAATTTAAATGCCCACCATAGGACAATGTCTTCCCTTTCAGACGAAAAGGGTGTGCGTTTAATGGGACAACTCTGTCCCCATTCGTCTATTAAAGGTTAATGTTTCCAGCAAACTGATACTTTCAACTTCTACCCTGAACATGGTTCCTCTGACACTTTGGTATCTATCTGCCAAACTACATGGTGTCCTATCATAGAATATTATAATGTATGTGATTAGCATTAAAACTGGAAGAAGAACTGCGTTCCCATGAATTAAAGTTTCGAGAAATGTGCCGCCCTTTTCTATAAAATTCTTTGATGCTGTCTTTTTTAAAATCTTTTTCAAAGTGTGAAGCAGTTTCTAAGTTAAATAGTATTTGGAGGACATAACATTTTTTTACTCACAGAATTCACCCACTCATATATAGTGATCTTTTAACAGTTACATTACAGGTCTATTAAAACAAAAGAACTTTCCTCCATATATAATCCTTCATGAACTTCCAGCCAGTTGTAGTTGAAAGATAATGACCAGTCATATAATGACTCCATATGCCCACTAACTGGTGTGCAGTCACTACTTCTGACCATTAAAATGATGATGACGATGATGGCGGCCATGATGATGATGTTGATGATGATACTCTTGATGAAAATGTGGAAAATTACCATTTTCTGTTAAAGAAACAAATGAAATAAATGAGACACTGATTACAGAAAGCATCTCCTCCAAAGTGTCTGAACAGTCTCTGGGGCCTATTCAGTCTACCCACTGGGTACCGGACTGGGAGCACTTTCTCCTGGGGTCAAGTAGCCAGGTCATGAAGCTGACCACTGACTTGCATATAGTGTCAAGGTGAACACTATGTGGCCCTGTACCTCCACTCCTCCATAAAGCTTCATGGCACATGGTTTCATGAAGCATAAGGGCAACTTACCTTTAACTATGAATTCTGAAATGTATTTTAATGCTGTAGGTATTTATAGTGTTTGTTCTGCAGCAAATTTGCTATAAGTCACTCTGAGGAAGAGGATGTGATTGCAGAACAGGAGAAAACTTCCTGGAATACTACTGAACAATCTATCAAAAACTTAATAAAATTAATGGAGCAAACCTCAAGTTTCAAAGCATGGGAATTTATGCACATTCATGCTCTCCAGAACACACTGATTAGAGAAAGGCAGCCTTGTGCAAGCTAGCTGACATCTGAACACTAATCAAGAAAACATCAGACTGCAAGGATCTCCAAAGAAACCTTGCAAACCCATCCACCACTACACTTGATATTACTGGTCTCCCAGAGGAAGAAGTTAAAGGATTATCAGCTACTAGAACACCTGGTAGGTCATAAACACTGTGCTGTCTATTTTATTGTTTGCAATTTTTTGTAAATATTTTTTCATAACAGCCCACATTAAAATTGATTTTCGTAAGTCACCATTACATCCATCAGCAAAATCAATTTATCGGCACACCCTACTGTCCCAATCATGTTGGATAAATGAACTTTTACAGTTCATAGTGTTATGTTCCACAAGATGGTAATATTAAAATAGCAGAAGTCTTAATAATATTAAATCTACAGGATGCAGACCCGTTCATACAGGGGTTCAGTTGATTTCTGTTGCATCTTGACTGTATTTGTCTGACTTACCTGAAACTGTGCTATTACCAGTTACGGGCAGCAGATGGCTTTATAACATCAAGAGGACGTTTGGGCCAGTGCATACGTGACAGAAGTTTTTCTCGAGCATCCCACAGTGACTGAAGTTGTGAATCCAATGGCCGAAGAAATGTAGACACCCATTCAGCAATTGTGTACCTATCATATATATCAGACATTGCTGACCGCATGTCCTGTTCTATGTAGGCCAATTCCATTTTGAATCGGTCTAGTTCAGCTGTCGCATGTTCCACCTATTGCAAGAAAAGTTACATTTACCGAGTAACAAGAAGTTCTGGGAAGAACTTATGATATATGCTTTCTGCCAAATGCTGGCAAGAAGGACTCTATATACACACACACACACACAAGGTTAATTTTACTATTCAGTCATTATCTGTCATTATGTATGTTACAGGTAGAACTGGTAGCAGAACATGACAGCAATAATCAACAGAGGAGGTATGCTTCAGGTGTTATTGCAGTGTCCACTGTTGCAGAAAAAAGATCACAGCTTAATTCACTCGTAGGGCAGTTCTATTAAGTTCGTTGTTTCTGTATAAATGTGGCCATCCTTCCAATTTTTCTGAGGCTATGTACCTTTGACAAAGTTTGTTATTATAGGCAAAATATACTGCACATGCACAGAATTATAGTCTCTATAGATTTTATCCTCCAAATATTTTGATGAAATTTAAACATGCTCTGTTAGTGTCCAACAAAGCTGCGGTGTAATAAAACATAACAGTGACAGCAGAATGATACATACATGAGAAGGACTTGAAAATTCATTATCTATGTTGTATGAAGTCATCCACCCTTTCACTGTTGAATCAGCCAACATTCGGTCCACACTAAGGTGCAGTGTATACAGGCGTTCTACTGCCTCTAATACTGCAGCACCAGGGAAGTTACATCTGGTTCGTCCGACACCTGGACTCATTGGTATTGATCCATCACACTTCAGTATATCTAGTACGTGTCGTGGTATTAATGCTGTACCTAAAAAGTATAACCAGTTCATATTACCTACTGTATGCCAGGAGTGCACAAAACCTGGGTGTCAGTTCACCATGGCAATTACATTTTGCAAGATAGAAACAACAATTTGAGCATAATATGCCAGACAGATCAAGTTTTATGCAGTCCAAAGAATACACACCGCAGTGTGTCCTCCTGCAAAGTGGCTGGATAAATGGTTGTGAATGTAAGACATCTAATGCAGCTTCTTAATAAAATATTGTTATTGGGACACTACTGGAACTTTGCAAATATTAACAGGAGCTCAGTTACATAAAGGTGCATCATTAGTGAGCAAAATTAACATGGCAATTATATGATCGTACCAATTTTGTGTCTATGAACCAATTTTATAAACTGTCTGCCAACAAATATTAACAACAAAATATGTGTATGGATCGTCAGTCACGTTGTTTCAAACATAATACCAAATTAAAACTGCTAAAAGAGAAGTCACATTTCACGCAGGGTTACCTCTGTTATCTGACTGAATGAAAGCCAGACATGCTGCTAGAGAAGGGATTCCAACAGGTAGCAACTCACACAGCACTGCAAAGTGGTCATACCGTTGCCATCCAGTAATAAAAATGCCTTTAAATTTGAGTTGACTAGAATAAGAAGCAATGATGTCCATCCATGACTGATGATTTTCCAAATGATAGTCTGTAAAAATCAACTACACTGAAATTTTTTTTAAACTAAGAACCTATACTGTAACATGAGCAAAAATAACATGAGTGGAAGAAAGAATGTTGCAGTTAAATAGCTAACACTCCTGCTTCGTGTCTTGGAGGTCCTGAGTTTGAATTTCAGCCTGGAAACTGGCTATTTTTCACACATACTGCCTGACACACAATCTCAACCTGTTTTTCAAGGACACAGTGGGTACCATTTCCATTAATACTAAAACATTTACTCACAGACTATAGTTAATTCTAACCTGCTATCTACAGTTTCCATGTACATTATTCCTGTGCATGTGTGTGAGGTTAAAGGCACTTTAGTGTCTCTGGAAATACGCACCTGCATAAAACTCAATTTTGAGATTTATCTCAGGTTATAATGACTGGTGGCAAGAAGATAATCTATGTGACAAAAGGTAATTCTTATCCGCAAATTCCAAAAACCCTTCCCTTACTGCATAAGAAGTTCATACTTACTGATGTCAGTAATATATTTATCTGACCCTGTAGCCCCTTTGAAAGCACTTGCAATCCATACAGCTGGAAATACTGCTGCATACTTGTCCAACACCTGTGGAAAACATAGTCAGTGGTTAAACCCTTGAAGCATGAAATTCATCTAAATATTATTTAAAATTCAAGTTCTTACCTGACAGTAAACACACTGTCTCCATTACAAAGACAAAACAGTATGGGACATAATCGTGGTTTATCCTCAAACATATGAAATACATAAACTCCTTGGTTGAACAAATTTCGGTTTTCAGGCATTCAACCAAGTGGTAAATATAGTACCCAATGTGCACTGCAGGGTTAATGTTATAGAATTCAAAGATAAAGGCATGGCTATGATCACATTAATGTTTTGCCTCTGATGACCCTTAAATTTCATCTACTTCACATATGTAACAACAAAATTCTGTGCAGAACACACAAATCTCCATACCAACCACACACAGCATGCCTGCCTCCAATGATTCATCAGTTACCACCATCAAACCAAATGAAGAACATCTTGAATGGCCTCCATATTCTTATGTTTCAAAGTAGTTACCTCAAAAGAAGCTACATTTTTCAAAGATCTATTACCATATGTGGGCTGGTATACCGTAGTCAGTACAGCGACTCACTATGGGCTGGACAGTCAGGGGATCAAATTCTGGTGGGGGCAAGATGTTCTGCACCCATCCAGACTGGCCCTGGGGCCAACCCAGCCTCCGATACAATGGGTACCGGGTCATTTCCAGGGGTATAGCAGCCAGGCGTGGTGTTAACCACCCACACCCATCTAGTGTCGAGGTTAAAGAAAAAGGAGAGCAATACCTCTACTCCCCCTCTGTCACTTCATGGCAGGTATAGGGTGAACTTTACCTTTACCTATTACTGTATATCGCTGATCCCAGTGGCCATGCGGTCTAAGACGTGGGTCTGCGGCCGCTCGCTTACTGGGATTGTGGGTTTGAATCCTGCTGGGGGCATGGATGTCTGTCTCTTGTGAGTGTTGTGTGTTGTCAGGTAGAGGTCTCTGTGACGGGCTGGTCCCTCGTCCAGAGGAGTCCTACCGAGTGTGGTGTGTCTAAAAAGTGTGATCATGGAAGCCTCCAGGGAAAGAAAGAAAGAAAGAAGAGAAAAAAAAACTAGGCCCCCAAAGGGCTGTTGAGCCATTGAAAAAAAAATTACCATATATCATTTCAGAACCCTAAATTAAGTGGTGTTGATGTTGCTTTCTCACAAATACGTGCAGATGCCAAGTTATTATGGACTGTAATACAACAGAATCTGAAAGTTTGTGACCTTAAATGTTTGAGAGTTCAACCTTCTGTGATCACTCATTTTAATACCATTATTTCAAACTTTCATGACCAGTTTCAACATATCAGGATGAGACCACATGGCTGACAAGTCAGCTTCACCCACTCTCCTGCTATTGTGCAGATCACTCTCAGCTCAGTCAAGCTCTGTCTTCCATTAAGTGAGGGTCACTGCTTTTATGCTTCATAACTACAGTGTATAAGCATTACTTTGTATTACATTAAAATAAAAATTCAGGCTTTTTATGCTGTCTGAGGTTATTTTATATTTTTATTATTGGTATTTCATAAGTTCTTGAAACCAAATCAAAGGTTTGCATTTAAAATGGACTATGATATTCATTAAGGTCTTATTGGTCCCAATTAAACATGAACACTGAGCCTTTACTGTAAACTGAAAAAGTGCAATGTCAGGATGGTCTTGAATGGCATGCATAATGTTCATAATAGGTGTCATGAAAATCAGTCAACTGGTTCAAAAGTTACAAGAGACAAACACACACTGACACCATGGTGACCTCATAAGCCAACTTTCATTCCTTCAAAAAGGGCAGCATGCCATAGGTCAACAATTTATGAAAAATATCCCAAAAGTGTGAAGTAATGAATCTTTTTGTATAGAATTCTAGAAACCACACTAACTCCATGGCACGAGGTCTTAGGTAAAGAGATGGTAATTGTTTGGATGGTCAAGACTTCCCTGCATTTATGGGACACAGATGTTCATCACTGTATTCACAAAACCCACCACTTTCATCATGTTCCAATTTTGTAGAATTCAGTTCAGAGCTTCACACCTTCTTTCAGTTGGAACTCATTTTAATACTACCTTCTACCTATGCATATTTTTCACAAGTATTCTGTAGAATTAAACCTTCAAATCAAAACATTGTACATTATTTCTCACTTTCTTGATGCATGCTACATGTCCTGATCATTCATCCACCTTGATTTAATTACCCTAACAATTTAAAGTCAAGGGTATGCATTACAATTTCCTCATTACGTAGCGTTCTCTATTTCTTTGCCATGCCATCTCTCTCCCTGAAGTAATGAAACTTTTGATTCCGTAACAGGTGGACAACTTATTGACCAACCTAAACAACCATCAGCTTCTCAAAATGAAATCTGGTCCATGGAGTTAGTCAGCTGTTTGAAATTTTTGAAAACAGGCACAAAGTTTAATGCTCAGAACATTATACCTCAGATGTAATGTAGCTAGGAACATCAGGTGTATATTTCCATATCACAGGTTCCAGCAATTTGGAGATACCCCACTCAACTAATTCTGGTGCTGTCAGTTCTCGGAATTCATCATCCCACGTTAATGTCATCACTCCTGGATGCCTATCCTGCACATACCTGTGAAACAAAGGTTATTACAAAGCTGTATCAACTACATATTTTGGAAGGAGTATTACAACTATCGAACGTAAAGAAAGTTGGGGAAAATGTGGCCTATTTTAAGGTATGATCCTAGCATATCACAGAGGGACTAGAGAAAAATAAAAAAAAAATCTGTCAGGATAACAAGCCTCTGGGATGTGATTCAAAACCTGAGTACAAAACAGGAATGCTGATCACACAACTAGTGGCATAGATAACTGGTTGCCCCCCCCCCCCCCCCCATGACTCAGTAATCAGGGGCCGCCCTATAACTACTAGAGCAGTCATTCCACAACTCTCAAAACACTACTTCTGCCAGAAGAACAGAATTCAGTCCAAAAAAACCCACAACAAATGTTAGTATTCTGCACATCTGGGGGCCCCTGGCCCACAGGGCCTGACTCATGCCATGTGGTCTGTGTGGGTCTTACCTACACCACTGCACAACCATGTTACTGATCTAATAAATATGCACTGCTGCATAAACAGTCTTGAAATAATGATTAAGCAGCTGTGGATTGCAGTCTTCTAGGATGTGAAAACACATAGTCTGGCAGAAAGGGACCAACACCTTGGAGGAAGCAGCAGGTTCCTCCAAAATGTTGATATCTATATATAATAAACAACACAGTGTCACATCCACAAACACTGTAATCTCCATGTTTACCACTGCACTAAATAAAAGTATCACAATTATGCAATTACTCTTCTTACTTAGCAAGTCGACTGACATGATGTAGGAACAGATGCTTTTTGCTCCACTGGTGGGCCACCATAGTCGTTCCACAACGCACACACTCTCCAAGGTAATAAACCTCATCACAACCAATGTGAAGATACTTAATGCCAGGATGCATTGTAACTACTTGGTCAATCATGGCCGTCAATAAATCAAATGTAGAATTATGAGTTGGGCATATCACCTGAAATCATAAATGAACAGTAACTGAGACACAGGGAGCTATATCATCACGACGTGGTCAGAGAAGTTTCCATCACCCATCACAACACCCATGCAGATTATGTTTATGGACCTCTACTCCTTCATCCAGAACAATCCTAAAATGGATTTTGAATACACTTCATACTCACATCATGGAAGGTAAAAAAGATAAAGTTTTCCCTGTCCACACCATGAAGGCATACTGGGGGAGCAGAGCTACAGCTCCACTCATTCTTAACCACGACACATGGAGGTGACTGCTTAACTTCATGCCCCAGACACTTTACCCTTGGAAAGAACATTGGTACCCACTGAATAGGTGGCTGGGTGGGCTCCAGAGCCGGTCTGGAAGTTTTGGAGAAGAGAAACATGTCTTGCCCCTACTGGGATTTGAACCCTGGACCTTCCAGTCCATAGCATAGTCACTATAACGACTACACTATCCTGGCTCCCTTATACGCATCATACATTCGGTAATTTCAAGCATAAAGAACAGATTTTCAATCAAAAGGAATGTTTCAACCCTGCAACAATCATTACCCACCACCAAACTTTGCTGAGTCAGTCACATGCAGTTGCAAACAACCATGACTAATTTGATGGGTAAAGATAAGGCACCACTTCAAAATTTTTGCAGTACTGCAATATGTCAAATGTGGACAGAGAACATTTACATACATACATACATACACAACAGACACTTGAAAAAAAGTACTGACACTGAAAATTAGAATGGGAGTGTCATGTTCAGAATCATTTAAAAAATTTGATATACTTCCCTCGCCACCTAATTCTTACTCCCACCAATGGCATGTGCTCTGGGCAATATATTAATTTTCAGACAAATTCAGACATCACAATATAAGGACAAGAAATATACATGAAATCCATATGGAAATGCTAATCTCCTTAATACCAGAAAGATGTGTACTATATGTGCACCACTTACTCAGTTACCTTTGATGTACCATTAAAGGTTTAAATCATGATAGAAAAATATTTAAGCCAGCAATAACAGATTATCTCTTATTTCACTCCTTCTATTCCGCAGAAGAATGTACTTTCATTTATTCTACTTTGACTGGGTAAGAGATTTTCTCTTCAAAATTCTCACACTGCACTTGGGCCCACCCAACCTCCTATTCAATGGGTACCAGGGATTCTTTCCCCAGTTGTAAAGCAGTCAGGGCATGAGGCTGACCACTCACTTCCAGCTAGTGTCAAGGTTAAGAATGCTTGCAGCTATACTGCTATTCCCCCAGTATGCCTTCATGGTGTTTGAAAATACCTTTAACACAGTTTTAAAACATATTACTGCATGGTTCCATGCTAACCAGCTTATTTTAAACTTGGATAAAACGAATATTGTAAAATTTACTCCAACAAATATAGTACGGGATCCATTAACTATCGAATATGTAGGTAAAGTCTTGACCGAAGTGACTAACTTTAAGTTTCTTGGTTTGCATATTGATAATCACCTTAATTGGAGGCGGCATATAGAACGGATACTTCCCAAATTGAGTGCAGCTTGTTACACCATTAGAAAACTTTCTCATGTATTAAATACTGATGTTCTTAAGATTGTTTATTTCGCCAACTTTCATTCTGTGGTTGAATATGGTATTATATTTTGGGGGAATTCCTCCAATATAGGTCATGCATTTTTGCTTCATAAGAAGGTAATAAGAATTATGGTGGGAGCCTCTTCTAGGTGTTCATGTAGGAGTTTGTTTAGGAAACTTGATATTTTGACTCTACATGTTTATATATTTATTCTTTGATGTTGTTTGTTTTGAAAAATATGGACAATTATCAAACAAACTCATCCATTCATACGATTAATACAAGGTGTAAAAATCAATTACACAGGCCTATCGCAAATCTGTCGAGTTTTCAAAAGGGAGTCTTTTATTCTGGGTTATGGATTTTTAACAGTTTGCCGTCTATAATTTTAGAATGTCAAAACAATAAATCACATAAATAAAATACAGCGAAATTAATAAATCACACTTCAGGGCAGCACTGAGGAAATATCTTGTAGCTCATTGTTTTTACTCACTTAATGAATTTTTTACACAGTCAAAAAAAATTAATTATAATAGTGATTATCATTCTGTATTGTAAATTATGAAGACAAAATACCAATTTGAGTCTTCGATATGCTTTGATGCTGTGTTATATTGTGTTTCATGTTTTTTATCTTTTGTTTAATTATTGTATATTTTGTACTGTATTGGCTAATTATTGTTTGTCATGTGTGTTGGTGTCTTTTGTCTGTTTGTGCTTTTGTAGTGTGAGTCTGTATTATTGACATGTTTCATATTCTGCCGTATTAACGGGCTTTGGATCTATGAAACGTATAGGCATGTATGTATGTATGTATGTACGTATGTATGTATGTATGTATGTATGTATGTATGTATGTATGTATGTATGTATGTATGTATGTATGTATGTATGTATGTGTGCACTGGGAATTTACTTTTACTGTACTTGAGGGAAATACTTCTTCAACATCAAAATCAACATCATCGTTGTCACCGTCATTTTCATCACCCTACTGTGCCTTGGCCCACTTTCGGGCCACGGTCTCCCCTTTGCCAGGATCTCTAAACAATTCCTGTAAATAGCTGTAGTATGACATGTTCAACATCATCTGCTTTGTTCTATGAAGGATCTGCAGAGTGTAAATTCTAATTCTATCTCACTACAAGCCTTGTCCAGCATCAACACAGACAAGAATTCACAACCAAGTATTACTGCCACACAAGAATGTAACCAGAAATATAGGAGCCTGAACATGAGCAATCAATCACAAACTACACATCACACATATCATGTCCTGTCGCACTGTGAAGTACAGCTGCCTGTTGCTTTGGAGAGTGAATACAAATAACTGTCATGTCTTTACAATATCTTACCTGAGGGTACTTTTGCACCTCACGGAGTTCCGTATATTTTTCTAGTTTGAGCAGAAATTCCAGATGGCCAAAAGTCTGTATCAATGGAATTACTTCCAGCCCATTGTTTGTGGCCAGTTGTAAAATATGCTGAATATCAGATTTTGAATAGGCATTGTGTGCAGGTAAATCCTGGAGCTGTGGTCCACTGAATGGAAACATATCTTCATATTCCATAAGAATACCTGTTGCACCCAAGCTACTTATCAAATGGAAGAAGTCCTCATAGTATGAGACTCTTGGGGGCGCTCCTTTAAGATCTAAGTGTACTAGTCTGTGGCCTTTGAAAGGGTGCACACCACTGTTCCAATATCGGCCAGAGTCTTCTTTCATTTTATCTGCACGATTCTCACCCGAAGGTACCCCATGGTCATCTGGGAACATAAGCCTCCTACCCAGTCTGTCATCATATCCTCGTCCTCGAATATCAGCCATTATCCGGGTTTCGTATTCTTGTTGCTTTGCAATTTGTTCTGACCTGACTGTTGACAATCCATTAACACTGTTCAGGCTTGTTAAATGCACTCGACTTTCTTTCGTAATACTGGATGCTGCAACATCATTTGCCGACATTCTATATAGGATTAAAATTAAGGTTGCAACAGTCAATGCAATGACAGTTACTTGTGTTCTACCGCGCACTCTCCACGTCATATTTCATCACAACATAACCTCACCTTTGTTAGGTTATATACATACGAACTGATTAAAGCATGCTCAAATATTTAATGTATATATATATATATATTAAACACTTCAAAGAATTCAGTCCTTTTTAAACACGTAGCCATTCACAACGTACTATATGTTCATAACACTACACTTATCGTTCCCTTAATAAGAACTGAATTATACGACCTTCTTAACATTGTAACAGCCATATGCAAACTTGCAATCATAAACACAGCAAATAGATGGTAAACAGCTATTGAAGTTCAGAAGTTGGCGAGCTTGATTGCATTTATATATCCGTATCCATTGGTACCAATGATGATGTGTGTAGTAAGCTGTGGTCTGTGTTTGTAGGTTTGTACTTCCCTGTGTGTAGCAGAGCGTAGATTTGCATGCTTTGAGTTTGAACGTATGTAACAGGCAGTTTAACGTAGAGGAAACGAAATGAGTAAAGCACACCCACCGGAGCTGAAGAAGTAAGTCCTGTGTGAACAAATAATATTGTGCTTGCAAGTATAGTGCGTGTTCGTTATTATAACTTGAATATTCTTGTTGCAGGTTCATGGACAAGAAGTTATCACGTAAGTAGCGATTGTATTACAAAAAGACTACAATTCCTTCATGTATTAATGAGTCCAACAAAATGCACTTACAGGTGGTTTTCTTGTATTATTAATATTACATATATTATATATTATTATGTATGTATGTACGTGTTATAATCTGCTATATGTGTCGGCCCTGTCTGGGTCATTATCAAGGAGGTAAAAGATACAAGAGATGTATTGGATTTGTGTATATCTTCATTAGGGCAATGGAGCTCGTGCTTATACCAAACATAGCACGCGTAACATGTATAGTATAAATATTAGTAAAAACTTCGAGTATTAAAATTAACAAAAGTGTATTCAATACATATATAAGTGAAATACATTTTAAAATTATTGCATTCAAACATCTGATTCACTTTCTTCAAACAGCTTGTGTGAATGCAGTCGCTTTGAGTTTGAGTTATGACATTTTTGAGTTTGACATTTGTTGTTTTTTTATTGTTAAGTTAGAGGTGCATACCAAATGGATATATACATACACATTTCATTTATAGCACTCTATACTTTCAAAGATTTCATACAAAGTGACAATGTAATTTACAGTAGATTTTGTTGCCAACCTCTGGGGTAGAGTTCCTCCACTCTCACCAGCTTCTATATTTTCTTTACTTAGCAATAATGGAAAGTGTGATTCAATTCAATTTATTCACATCCATATTGTTACAAATGTAACATTTGGACAAGTCATATAATATTTCACATACATTCCAACACATTTATTACAGTTCAAAATCCTTAAACTATATGATACGCTAACTTACCACTGAAACAATAAAATACATGTATTTATCGTTCATTCATCACCACCATCCATAAGTCATCGTAAGTGGTTATGAGGGGATATATCATTCATGATAGTGTAAACATAATACTTATAGAAATACAAGTGTAGAACATCCCATACAAACACTTTCAATAGTTAAGAAATTCTTCTACTGAATAAAAACACTCTTCAATCAGAAAGTCAATAAGTTTCTTTTTAAATTTTGTCAAAGTTTCAGTATTTTTAATTTCCTTTGCCAATCTGTTATAAATATGGATACCACTATAAGTTGTGCTTTTTTCGAACAATTTAGTATTATGACCTGTTATAAACAAATCCGATTTTTGTCTTGTATCATGTAAATGAATCATAGAGTTTGTTTTATAGTTATTCAAAGACATTCTAAACTGCACAAGAATTTCATAAATATACATACATGGCAACGTCATAATCTTCAGTGCCTGAAATAAAGGTTTACAGCTAGTAGTTCTTGATACATTTGCTAGGATTCTTATTGCTCTCTTTTGTAAGATAAATACCCTTTTATAATTCTTAGAGATACCCCAAAATAAAATTACATATTTCAAAACTGAATAAAAGTATGCAAAATACATAATTCTAGCAACATTGTCATCTATCAAATTCCTAGATGTCCTAAGTGCAAAGCGTAGTTTACTCAATTTGCATACTAGTTTATCTATATGAAGATATGATACAAACTTTATTTCTGAAGCTGATACTAAACTGTGATGTGATGTCAGCAATGTTTGAAAATGCTCATACTTTCATGTTGCTTCTTAGGTTTGTGATTTTTAAGATTGCTCTAGGCTGGTGTAATGTAGTCATATGGCACTTGCATAAGCAAGTCACATTTTTGCACATATACATTCCTTAGTGTCTCAGTACTTTCAGTTGCATTGTATTGTGGCATACTCTTATCTGGTTAATTGTGAAACTGATGAGCTGACCATCAATAAGAGTACATACATATACACATACATTCACCGATCCAATATCCACTCAAGTCAGATTGGATATGGAATTCTTAGTTTGCTGGCTGGCCACTTCCTTAGTTAAAGCTTAGAGTTATGTGTACGCATGTTTTTCTGTGATCAGTGTCGTTATTACATCCAGATTTTTCATGAACAATATGTGCATTGGCAAGGGGAGGGCTAAGACAATGCATTTTACTTTGAGTATAAAGAAAGTTTAGTTACTTATAGAAGTAGAGAAGACTGCTCCTGTGAAACAATTAACTGAAGAGTTTAGAGTAAGTACATCTTCGATACATGATCTTAAAACATAAGTAACAGTTGTGAGCTTCGTGTTTCTCACAGCAGTGTTGATGAAGATTTGAGTCTTCTGTGATAAGTCACCATGTTAATTGGTAAATAGTTACTGGTTACTAATTATCATGCAGAATGGCATCATATCCCTGGAGACTTGAATCTTTGACAGGAACAATTAGTTACATTTTATGCTGACAGCAATATGGCTTAATTAATGGGCAATCACTAAACCTTAACCCAGTAGAGACCACATATTTGGACAAAGCAATGCTTGAGTGAATTAGACACTGTCAGAGCAAAAAGTATATACTCGATCAGTCCTTTGTCTTGAGCCAAAGTGCAGTGTTTCACAAGGAATTGGGCCTATCAGCTGATTGTGAATATTCTGGGCAGTTTGTGCAGATTTAAGCAATGACATGGTTTTTGTTTTATGAAAATGTGTGGGGAGCAGTCTTATACTCATAAAAAAAATGCAAGGGCGTAGCTGAATGCATTGCCAAAATAATTCTGGAGGAAGGATTAAACCAAACCAGCCTGGTACCAATAAAAATCTGGGTTCCAAGCTTAAAGATAAGTGGCACATTTTTAATTTAGTGGAATATTTAAACTTATACTTTCTCATGGAGAGCTGGCATAGTTCATTTGGTATGGTGACTAGGCTATGGGCTGCATGACAAAAAGAACTGCTGTTTAAGTCCTGGCAGGGGTGGAGATTTTTCTCTTGCCCAGTGTTCAGACTTGCTATGAAGCCAACCTGGGCTAATGCTGAATGGGTACCAGGGCTTGTACAGACACCGCATCTGGATCATAAAGTTGACCATTCACCTCGATTCAGTGCTGAGGTTAAGAATGTGTGTATCTGTGTGTGGTCAAAAATAAAGTTCTGGGCTTGATGTTGTAAGAATGTTTATATGGGAAATAAGAAGAACATTGTTTTATATTCCTTCAATCTCCATTTCCTGCAGCACAGTTTTTACATCTTTCTAAAAGCTGCATAAAACAGCCACTGAAGGCATTGAAAGGGAGTGCATTTAATGTGGCAGTTACATTCGTCATGATGTCCTCAGTGTCCTGAAGTCTTCTTCCTTTGGACATGGTTTTCAGTTTAGTGGGATGGAGGAAAGCCGGCTGGTGTGAGATCAAGTGAATAAGGTGGCTGGCTGATCACCATGCTATGATCCACCAGGCAGTACTTCACTATCATGGCAGAACAAGGTCATCCTTCAGATTGTGGAACGGGCTGTGCACAAATCTTCCCATTCCAAAATCTTCATGAACAATATGAATAATCATCTCCAAGTTAATGTGCAGTTGATCCTCCATAAAATTTGGTGTATTGATGGTCTTTTACCACTAGTTCATTACATTTTGCATCTTTTTCTGCATTAAGAGTGCTTGGTGGCTGCTCACTCCTTGGATGAAGGGCCTCACATCCATCTCTGAATCTATTAAATTATTTAGAGAGACAGGTGTGAGGTAGCACTTCATTTCCATAAACAGTTTTAAGCATTTTAATTTTCAGTCAACAATTAAACCAACAAATGCACTTTATTTCTTACGTATGTCCAGTAACCCCACATATGTTTCGGCTGCAATAGAGCCATCATCAGGGTTCAAGTTCACGTTCACTTCAACATTCACTAATCCGTTTGGTGTCAACACTTACACATCACAATGTATGTCACATTTCTGTTAACATTTTATAACACTCACTGTTTTCATTTATACAACCTTATCTTATAAATGTCTGGTGTAGGTTGTTTTCATCTTGGGTTAAAAGCGTAATACAATGTCGATAAGCATTTTGTATGTTTCTGGAGCTGGTTTCCCAAGACTGAGACAGAACTTATTGTTTGCTTGCATAGCTGTATGTTGCAAAGAAAAACATTTTTCATGCAGGGCTGCTATGGATGAACGGATTTGAGCCACAACTTTCGTTTGAGTAATCCCTGGTATTTGTAACATGACCTAACAAAAAGTGGCTACAACTGATTTATGCACCAAACCATACTTGTATAATAGCATCAATTCTAGAACTTCATTGTTTGACCACTTACTACCTCTGATTTTTGTGCTGTAGCTTACTTTTAATCAACTTGTGACTTTCCAAACAGTGAAGCTGAATGGAGGACGACATGTTGTGGGCATTCTTCGTGGTTTTGATCCATTTATGAATCTTGTTGTGGATGAAACAGTAGAAGAACGGAAAGATGGCAGTAAAAATAATATTGGCATGGTGGTGAGTAATGTCTGAGATGAGGGCATTGAAAATGGATGGTCATGTTTTGGTAGTTATATACAAGGTGATTCTCAGTTACATACAGTAAACACAGTGATCCTTTTATATTCATAAGTGAAGCCATTTTATACCAGTGCTGATATTAGCTTCATACCATTGTCAATATGAATTTTTCACAGTGAACATTAAAGCATTTGTACACTGCACACTTGATATCAGAGACACTGTTGATGACTGAAATGCATACATTAAGAAGAAAGTTGGTGTTGAAAGTATTGCAGTAAAACTGGCTGGTTTTATAAAATAGTTGAGTAAGAAAAGCTGTACAGTGTGAAGAGTTACAAGATCTCATGTGAAAGGGAAGGGGGGGGGGGCACCTGCTTAATTGGGCCCAACAGAAAACACTATTCTTGTCACAGGACCAGTACCAGTTGATTGTGACATTAGACTTTAATCAACAAGATGATGATATTGCATTTTTTTTTTACTTGAAGATTATGTTGATATGTGGTATAACTGTGTTTAATTTTCTTTTCAGGTCATCCGGGGAAACAGTATTGTTATGTTGGAGTCATTAGATCGAGTTTGAAATTTATATTTTTCCAGAAAATGTGTGTACTTTATAAGCATGTACTATGTGTCTCTTCATGTATGTGTGTCCATGTTTGTAGCTAAAGATGTAATTTCCAGAACATAAGTATAATAATTTTTATAAAGTACTTGTGTGTTGTATATCATGATCCCAAGGGTTGCTCAGAGGTTACATCGAAATGTACAAGTTGGGAGAGAGAAGTTTTGTATGTGGTGCCTTACAAAGTTGCAAAAACGTAGAGTTCTTATACTATTGACTTCACCATAGCAGTGTAAAGGCCCTGCTTTCTGTTATGTCATATTTGAGAATTTGTTGAATGTATTGCAGTGTACATATAGGTTCACTTTTTTGGTTTGTAAATGTTACTGATGAACTGTGGTTTTAAAAATTTTTGGTGCTGATTTATGATGAATGCATCTTATTTATATTGTGAAGTTTCTTTTTGCTATTTCATCCCTCAGTCGGCATTCCTATATGAACCGACACAGAAAAGAAAGCAATGCAGCACCTCCTGACCGTTGAAATGTTTAGCTTTGCGTAACTTTAGGGACTCGGTTCAGTGCACATGCTGTTTTTTATAATGAAACGAAATACGCCACAGAAGACAAAGCACCATTGCCCACCATATTCATTGCGCCGAATGTGAACGTTGTGTATGTTGAGTGACACAAATACTCCTAAGCTCAGTCTTGTCTGCGCTCTGCCTATTGAGAGGCGACAAAATTTCCCTCGTGTATTGAGTTCTGTTCTGTGGAAATAATGTAATACAAATGAATGGTTATTTTAAAAGACTGTTTGAGTGTCATATCAAGTGATAATATAACTCCTCAAAAGATCCAAATGAGTAATGATGTAAGTAAAGTCAACAATGCTATAGCTAATGATTCGAGTCAGGTTATATTAAATACATTTTTGAAAGTTTTCCATCAAAATATTAGAGGATTGAGAAATAAACTTAATGAACTTTATTGTCACTTACTTCATGATCTTCCACATATTATATGCTTGTCTGAACATCATCTTAGAGATTCAGAACTTAAATTGATACATTTAAATGATTACTCATTAGGTGCCAAATATTGTAGAAAATTTTTCCAAAAAGGAGGTGTAAGCGTATTTGTATATAGAAATTTAAAATATAAGACCATAAACTTAGAAGAATTTACTGTTGACAAGGACATTGAAGCGTGTGCAATTCAACTGACTATAAACTCACCAGGAACAAAAAAATTTTGTATACTGAGTATCTACAGATCTCCTATGGGTAATTTTACTAATTTTTTGGAAAGACTAGATACGATCCTACAGAAACTATATCATGAGAGATACAATATAATTATATGCGGTGATATAAATGTAAATTATTTAAACGATGATAACAGAAAGAAGCAACTAGATGCAGTCCTACAATCATATAATCTTACTAGTATTGTAACATTCCCCACTAGAGTTGACATATCCTCATGTACTATAATTGATAATTTTTTCATTGATACAACCAGTACTGGGAAATATGATATGTACCCCTTTATAAATGGACTATCAGATCATGATGCCCAAATACTAATACTTCATAAGGCACAGAAACAGGGAAAAGGATATCATACTTATATGAAACGGATGATAAATAATGACACCATAACAGATTTCCAATTACAACTAAGTCAGGAAACATGGGAACTAGTTTTTAATGAAAACGATGTTAATAATAGCTTCAACTCATTCTTAAATATTTTCCTAAGAATCTACTATTCCAGTTTCCCCTTAACTCACATAAAATGTAAACAGAAAAATAATTCTTGGATTACACCGGGAATAATAACATCCTGTAAACATAAACGAGAACTCTGTAATGAATTAAGGAATAATAGTAATCCTACTTTTAGAACTTATTACAGAAATTACTCTAAAATACTGACTACAGTTATAAAAAAGGCAAAAAGAATGGAGTATGATAAATGCATTCTAAATTCTGATAATAAAATTAAAACTACTTGGGGTATTATAAATAAAGAAAGAGGTAGAAATACAAATAGGGCTGAAATAAAAACACTAAAAATTGATGGTAAGGAAGCTTAATAATCAACAAGCTATTGCTGAAGAATTTAATAAATACTTTGTTAACATTGCAGAAAAAATAAAAAGACAAGATATTAATAATCCCATAATTACAAATAATAATGATGAAAATCATATTTATTTCATGAACCAAGGTTTTACTAATCCATACCCAATTATGAATTGCAAATGCTCTACGAACAAAGAAATAGAAAAAATAATAAAGTCCCTTAAACCAAAAAATTCGTATGGATATGATGAGATATCACCTATGATTATAAAAATAAGCTCACCATTTATAAGTTCACCTATAAACTACATATGCAATAAAATGTTAAGGGAAGGAGTATTTCCGGATAGATTAAAATATGCATTAATAAAACCATTACATAAGAATGGTGATATATGTGATGTGTCTAATTATAGACCTATATCACTTTTAACATCTTTTTCAAAAATATTTGAAACCATAATGTACTCAAGAACTTTGGATCATCTCAATAAATATAATATTTTAAGTACTGAACAATATGGATTTAGGAAAGGATTAAAAACAGATAATGCAATTTATAAATTGACTACAGAGATTTTAAATGCTATGAATAACAAACAAACAGTGGGAGGTATTTTCTGTGATTTAGAGAAAGCTTTCGATTGTGTGGATCATGACATTTTATTATCTAAACTCAAATTTTATGGTATCAATGGGAAAGACCATGCACTTTATGAATCTTACTTAAAAAACAGATACATTAGAACAATAATACATAATAATGACAATAACAATATAGCTTCAGATTGGCTTAGAGTTAGACATGGAGTTCCACAAGGGTCTATATTGGGACCTTTGTTGTTTCTCTTATACATAAACGATTTACCCAAGATAATAACTAAATTTTCTACACCTATAATCTTTGCCAATGGTACTAGCATCCTATTTTCTCATTCTAATATAAATGACTTCAACAAACACATTCATATAACATTTGAAAATATAAATAAATGGTTCAGAGTGAACAAATTATCATTAAATTTTAATAAGACACATTATATTCATTTTAAAACTAAGAGAAAAATGTCAGATACTCTTACAATAAGTTATAATAATAAATTCATTAATAATATTTCTTGTACTAAATTCTTGGGAATTATGATTGATGGTGCCTTAACTTGGAAGAACCATATTGATCTACTCCTAAAAAAATTGAGCAAGGCTTGCTATTTAATCAGAAATGTGAAACCATACATGTATACCTCAGCACTAAAGGCAATTTATTACTCTTTTTTTCACTCGTTAATGAGCTATGGCATCATCTTTTGGGGAAATTCATCCCATAGTTACACTATTTTTCTCCTTCAGAAAAAGTCAATTAGAACAATGTTGGGATGTGGCAATAGAGTTTCGTGTAGAAATATATTCAAAGATTTAGATATTCTGCCATTGGCATCTCAATATATATTTTCTTTATCAATGTTTGTATTACAAAACAAAACTCTTTTCCCATCAAACATTGACTCTCATACTATTGATAATAGACAAGGACAAAATTTGTATTTGCCTCAAGCTAATTTAACTATTTATCAGAAAGGAGTTCATTATGCAGGTATAAAGATATTTAATAAATTACCCTAGAGATTAAGAATACCTCTAATAATTTAAAAAAGTTTAAGGTTGCATTAAGGCATTTTTTGAATACTCGTTTTATACTGTGGATGAGTACTTAATTGGATAACTGTTACAATAAGAAATTATACTTTATATAGTTTGTATTTAGTACTCTGTTTGTTTTAGATGTGATTATTTAATGTATGAACTTTGTGCTTTTATACTTCAGTTTGTGACGTGTTCTATATCCACTTATTGGATTTCTGGAACTTATAAATAAATACAAAAAAAATACAATACAATGAATGTTGCAACATTCGTTTGTATATAACGGACCAGAATTGTCGGCCTTAAAGATTTATCATTATAAGTTCACTATTGAGTAATGAGATGTCATATTAAAACATTGAATAAAATAAGAAGATGCATTTAAGCAGCGTAAATGTACTACAGCTATTACTTTAAAACAGGGCAACTGATTGTTGTACGTGCTACCAACATACATTAAATAACCGTGTAATCTGTGACAGATTGTAAGTACAGTCACTGGCTATTGGTGGCTGTTTTAATCCGTGGGCTAAGAGGTCGACTGTGTCCATGGGTGCTTGTATGAGGGTAAAGAAGAAGAAAACTCATGTTGTCAGAATTGTGGTTCTCATATCAACAGTGTATGAAAAGTTTTAATGTCAGTAGCATTTTGTTCAGTATTTTATCGAATATTGTAATCGAGGAAATGAGTAATGTGGTGGTGATGGTAAGGATGGTTAATTTTTAACTGTCTGTGACCACCAAGGGATGGGAGTGGCTCTGACGCTTTGAAACTTCCGATAAAGGAAAGATGCATCGACGACGGACATATAATAATTTTACGTACGTTAGTTCATGTGTTAAGTATATGATATTTCTTCTGAATTTTATATTCTGGGTAAGTCAGAGATGAAGATTCATTTTCTGTGCAAGGTAACATGTACTGATACCCATTCTAGTGGGTGAGGGTTATGTTCATATTTCTAATGCACTTACAAATTTGCAGCTTTTTGGCGGTCTTCTTATTGGTGTAGGACTGTATGCATTTGTTGACAAATGGCAGGCAACTGGTTTAATGAAGGTGGAAACTGTGTATGATGTCATCCTGAATATTTCACTTGTTATGGTGATTGCTGGAGGAGTCATCTTTATTGTGAGTTTCGCGGGATGTGTTGGTGCTCTTAGGGAAAACACCTGTCTCCTAAAGTTCGTAAGTGTTGTTATTTTCTGACTTCAGATAGCCTGGAATAGAATAGAATAGAATATAATTGAATTTATTCACATTTCATAAATTCTAAATTTTAAAACTGCTATTATGAATTTTTCAGGTTTTGGGTAAAATTGGTGGAGTGCTGTATGAGTTTATAGTGAAATTTTTATTTTTTGTTTACAGTATTCCCTATGCCTGCTGATATTTTTTCTTCTGGAAATGGCAATTGCCATCATGGGGTTTGTTTTTCCCACATAAAATGCAGTCTGTACTAGAAGAGCAATTTACTGACAAAATAATACATACATACAGAGAAGATGTAGATCTCCAGAATTTAATAGATTTTGCTCAGCAAGAGGTGAGACATAGCAGCACAGTCTTGTTTTGCACAAAATTAATGATGTGTGTGTGAAAAACTTTTGCTTAATGGAAATGATTGTTTTGTGTCTTGTACTAGTTTCGATGCTGTGGACTCAGTGCAGAAGGGTACATGGACTGGTCAAAGAATGAATATTTTAACTGTAGTTCACCAAGTGTGGAAAGATGTGGTGTTCCATTCTCATGCTGCATGAATGCAACTGATATTTCTGTAAGTTTTTATGATTGGTATTAGTTTTCTGTATGATAGACCATTGTATTACTTATTTAAATGCTGTCATTTAGTTTTATGAAGTTGGAACCACTGCTTAAACCTCTTCTGTCATCAGTGTGAGTGCTTCCAAGTGTACAGTTTCCCCTGCTATGCTTACTATCAGAAACCTTCTGTCTCCAACTTTATGAATTCGGTAAGTGATCTTCATTAAAACCAGTAAATGCACTAGATAATGCATTTGTTGGTTTTAATGAAGATTGTGACAAGATGCACGGTGTATATATTATAAAGTTGGTAGGTGATGATTACATTCTGAGTTTTATTTTTGTTCTTAGCATCCTTTGACATCTTTAGTAGTTTCAATGTGTTTGGAGTGTTGTATTTTCACATAACAAAGTGTTTTGTCCATTGTAATAAATTAATTTGTAGCTGGTGAGAGTTAAGTTGGAAGCAAGAGGAATGGGAAGGGGTTAAAATTATTTAAAAAGCAAATGGTTTTGTTTATTTGTACATCCGTAGACTTGTATCTAGTAAGTAACTGCTTTGAATCTTACTGAGCTTACTGACAGTTGTGACCAGATTTATCATGATTTTCCTTTGTTTTTCTAGGCAAATACCAGGACAGTAGGCTATCTGGAAATAGTTTTTTAATGTTCGTCAAGATTTTGTCTAGTCATAATTTATTTTTATCTTTGCATATCATCCATTGTTATGTAGCCATGTAATTAAGTAACAACACTTTTATCAGATGTCTGCCAAGCTTTGAGCTATGCATTCTGATCTGTTCTTATTCCCCAGTGGCACATTATGTTCATGATGTGAATTGCAGTATGACTCAACATACAGGTTAAAATAAATCTTACTCCGACAAATGTACACTGTTTATGTTATTCAACACAATTAATTTTTAAAAATGCCCGACATGTTTCGAACCAATGTCGGGCATTTTTTAATAAATTGTGTTGAATAACATAAACAGTGTACATTTGTCGGAGTAAGATTTATTTTAGTCAAAAAGAATGTAAGGAACAACGTAAAGTTCATCATACAGGTATTCTCATAGTATCATACTCCAGTATGCATTATTCACTGTATAGTTGTTTATAAATTGGTATGTATATATTGTTTATCATTTTTATTCCGTAATGTAGTCTTGTATTGTTATATGTGTCTGTGTCTGAGTGCATGTACCAAGTTTCAGAAGGACATGACAAATGTTGTCTTCAAATATATGTAAATTTTCTGTTCATTCTTGTTTCAGAGTGGCCTAATTAATATCATGTGTGGTTATGGAGCACAGGAGTTGCCAGTAAGTTGTATACAGTATAATGAAGTGAATGTATCATATACTTGACATTACTTTCTATACCTTTATAACATTTTCACAGAATTATTTTGGAAACATGTTAGCAAACAAGTAAAGTGAGTCCAGACAACCTGTTGTGTCCCTCCCAACCTGTTCAAAGGATGGTGGGGACTCTTTCAATGGGGACAGAAGCAGCCAAGGTTAAGAATGTGTGGATCTATACATCCACTCCTCCCATATGCCTATGTGGTAATGAAATGCAGGGATGACTATGTTTTTATGAGTAAAGTGTCTTCTTTCATAATAGATCATCAGGGTCTGATAGCTACTGAGATGCATTTGGACTTTTCTCTTGTTTATCACGACATGCAGAATGTTATCTGGGGATGACCTGGTCTTATATCCATTGAGTGGAGGAGAATCTTTGTATGGGTTGAGTGTGTTTTGACCAGTCACCTTAATCTAAATGAATAACTGCCGAATGAGTAGCACTCCTTCATATTCAGGAGGTTCTGGGTGCCAATTTTTGATCCAAATAATGGCAAACGTGATGGAGAATTTTTCAGGGTTTCTTCAATGCCTGTAGACAAATGCCTGGCCAGTACCTAAAATTAGGCCACAGCTGTTTCCCGCCATCTCTTACCATTTCATTGTTCCTGATTCTTCCTGTCATTTGATGCTGTGTAATCTGAACAATTGAAAGGCTTGTTAAATAAACCAGGAATAAGTAAATAAATTGTTATCTAGCACTGACATTGAGAATGTGCGAATCTTTATCCCACCTTCTCCTATACGCCACCAGGGACAGTACTTTGAAGAATGTCATCTCCAGAAGTCCGGTTAATGCAGCAGACACTCCTGAGCCGATGGTATCTTCCAGACACTGCCCTTACCTATTCTATGATTTTGAAGTCAGATTAAGGATATCAGTAATTTCTAATTAAATGTCAGAAATTTGTCTAATATTGTTTTACAGTAAATTATCTCATTTATAATGCTGTGACATAGAGCTGATATAATTTAATGATAATTTGTAGGTTGCTGAGGCTGCCAAGAAGGTATGGACAAGTGGCTGTATTGAGATTGTTAGGTCGTGGGCTGAGAGAAATTTGTATACTATAGCTGGCGTAGCTCTTGGTATTGCCCTGTCTCAGGTAAGCAGAAGTTAATGGGCCATTTTATGTTAGGTTAATCAAATAAAATAGGTTGAAAAGGGTTGTTATGCTCTGAACATGTAGCATGGGTATAGGAAACAGGAAACGGCTGGAGGAGAATCTTTTGAAACGGGCCCAAGACTGAGAAATCAGGCAGGAAAATAATCTGAGAGGATGAGAAATGGATCGAACTGACTCATGATCATCTTGAATAGAACGTTTTGGTATTAGTAGTGTTGATGTTTCATACTGTGAATCAGTGGATTAGCCAGGTTTGTTTGAAAGTCATACAGTAATTTTTTTTAGTTATACTGAGATTTTAAGTGTAATGAAAAAGTTAACAGTGTTGTCTGAAGTGGATTCTGTCTATTTTATCTATGAAGCTGTAGCAGATATCATGGACTGTTAGAAGTAGTGCAGTATTTCTCATGTAACTTGCATGTGATGTTTTGCCTGGGTGGCAGACTGTGTAATGGCTGGTAGTGTGTGTGTGTTGAAGTAAATTGGTGAGTATTGTCAGCCAGTGATTGCAGTCTGAATAAGTGTAACTGTTAGGATGATAATAGTGGTTCAGCGTATAAGAATGATAATAGTGATGCTGACTACTTCAATGGAAGAAGCTTCTGTAGTTCGAAAAAAAATGAGGGTTGTTTTGGTAATGGTGATGAAAAATTAGTAATGTTGTTTAGCTAGCTGGTGGCAGATGTTTGCTATCGATGTAGTTTCTTTATATTTTTATCCTTTTGATTTCCAAGTGGATATGCTGATGGCCTATGAAAATGGTGGGTCAAATGAACTATAGGAGACTTCACATGTAACAGCAGACAATATGGATTTTTTTGTTCGTAAAAAAGCTGTTGTGCTAAATATAGACAAGTCCTCAAGGACATTAATAATGCACTCTCCCAAGCATTTAATGTAACTATGAGCGGGTTCCAAAAAGATGATTACAGTACTTCATAGGATTGACCTTTTTTGTAGCGCTTAGTTGCAGTTCAAAGTATGTAAGTTTACTGATTGGGAATATGTCCACGTGTTTATTGTTTCTTTCAGTTGTTTGTAATATACCTGGCAAAAACTCTAGAAGGACAAATTGAACTTCAGAAATCAAGATGGATTACATGAAACATTCCCTACCGTCTCGGATGAACATATTAATGTGAGGTAGGTCAGTGTAACCAATACTACTGTTATCACACTTCTTCTGGAACATTCCGTGTCAAACTGTTCATCTGGAATGTTATCACAGCATCTGTTTTAGATTGAACTTCAGCTACAGTATTCAGATGACAGTTTGCAGCCCAGAAAGTGACAGTGTCTTATTTTTTTTTGTATGTGTTGTATGTGGAACGAAATGTGGACCAGCACAAACAAATTTGGATATTGTATAAGAGAAGATTCACACAAGTTGATGGAGCGTGACTTTACTGTGCAGCGTGGTGCACGTTTTTCTCTTTATTCTCTTGTGATGACATAAGATAGTTTTTTTTAATATAAACGTTTTGGTCTGATGGATTTTAGAGTGAAAATCTTTTATATTGTTTTATCTGTACCTTGTGGATGGTTTTATTTTTCTGTAAGGCAAGTATTTTGCACTGTCAAAGGTAACTGTGAACTGTTTTTAATCACCACATCTCCACTATAATTATCACAAACAGTGTGAAGAGGATAATAATATTAAAACTTCTGTATAATCTTTCTTAAGTGTTTGCAGTTTTGTGATGCTGTGCTGAATGCTTTTTGTACAAGAACATCAAGTTTACATGCTGTTAGCTGACAGCAGCGTGACCTCTCCCCTTTTCTATGCTTGAAGCTCCAGCTTTAGAAGCTACAATTTAAATTTAATGCTTGACCAATGAATCTGATGTTCTCAGAAAATACAACTCACATTATTTAGCTATCTCTCTGATGGACTCGCTTATTCTTTCTAAGGATTTTTGGAACAGTTTTAACTCTCAAGATCATTAGCTGAAACTAAGGTTAAAAAGTAAAACTTGTGGAGCATCACAGTACAATAATAATAGTTAAATAGTTAAAATAGAAATTTAATATCAGTAGACTGTATGATATCAGAATGTCTGAACATATTTTATGCTACATTTACAAAGGGAAAAGATGTTCAGGCAAACTTTCAAAAAATGGCATGAAACATAAGAGTATACAAGGCTGAAATTAACAAACATTATGTTAATATTTATTTTTGAGTTTTAATTTCCGAGATTTCACGTTATTTGTTTGGTTAAACTGATGCATCATCAAGACTCAAAAGGGTGTTGGGGTGTCTGAAGTTACATGATTTTAACAGTCAATTAGAAATCTGGTTTTCCAAATCATGTATTGTATCGTAATGTTGTTGGACATTGCCCAGTATGTGATGTATACCATATTTGTGCTTCTGTATGTCTGCGTATGTTTTTTAAAGTTCCAATCCAAAACACAGGTATGCAATATATATGCAGCATCCAGGGCATGCTGGAAAAGAGATATCTGCCCATTAGCAGCACAACTTGATGCAGATCATGAGGTCAGGCTAGTCATACTGTGTCCATTTGAACTAATGTTTGGGAAATTGAGGTATCATGTGAATTATTGTCAGAATAGTAATTTGAAGAACCATTTTAAAAATACTGTAGTCAGATTTGTTGTTAAATCCACAACATATCTCCAGAATATACCATTTCATATTTTATACCTCTGTAACTAAGGGTTGCAAATATGTTGTGTTTATACAGATATATCGTAAAATGTGCAGTCCAATTAAAAAGTAAGGAATTAAGAAAGTGCATATGTCCGCAAAGCCCATTGGAAATGCACTGCATGAATAACTTGGTCTACCGGAAATGCACGTTCAGTTTGCATCTCTCTGAGCTGATGACAGTCTGTTGTGGTAAATGTTGCCAACTTGTGTTGTGATTTCTGCAGAAACACACAACAAGAAATACATTAACTAAAACAAAACATGTCATAGGAAAAATAAGATTGAGAAGTGCGTGTGTTGAGGACATACGCCTGATTCTTGCCTTCTTGGCTTGCACTGAACTCGAGTCTAGTAACATCAGCACTGAGGTTGATTTCGCATTCTGATGTTTTGTGCTTCATAATCAGCCAGGACTCTCATGAGTACCAGTTATTTTCCACTTTTAAGTCTTAAAATAACTGCTGAGACATTTGTTCTTTGAGGGTGGTTTCTGCCATTTCAGTCCTCGTAAATGTTCCACAGATTAACTTTCTTCCTGTTCTTTTCTGATTTATTTCTGCACATTCAACTGCTTTTAACTTGAAGACTTTGTGAAGAGAGCCTGTGCTGACCATACATTTTACTTGTGTCACTGCAGGTGATACACGGTTGGAACGGGGGCTCATTCAAAAGTCACGGGATGTTTTCTGAAATGATTGTCTCAAAGTAATGAATATCAAATTTGCTGAATGAAAAATTTGTGTGATTTAAAGCAGATTAGTGATTCTTAATTTTAAAAAGTATTGTGTAAACACAGTTCATGATAGAAGACTGTGAGGTTTTCCCACATGAAGAGAGAAACACTTGGACAGAATCAAGTATACCTGGTCACTGAAGTGTAGATGTTAAATATGCATCAGACAATGGGCATATGTAATATAAGTGTGATGCATTGTATTTGCCATTTTTACAGGCTTTTAGAGAATCAGAGCTACCTATTATTTTACTGTACCAGATTTTTAAAAAATTAAATTGAGCAGAATTGTTCCATTGAAAGAGTTAAGTGGGCACTTAGATTTTCAGTGGAGATTTGGTGTTTCATATACATTGTATTTACTTGGAGTATTTAACTATAATAATGAATGTTATTTTTCTTATCAGATTGACTTCCCACAACTGGAATTAAGGGAAGCAGTGTTTTTGCCAAATGTATACAGAAAATTCAAGTTTCGGTTCTTCGTCTATAAATCGGATTGTTATTTTTATTATGCAGATGTCATCCAGCCATTTTAGAAGGAACTGATGTTGTTTTCTCCTTTGTAGTGAAGCTGAGGACAAAAAAATTAAAATCAAGAAGTTAAGAATTTTATATCAGGTATATGTGCTGTTTTCAAATAAAATGACTGGTTGCTAATCATGATTTATACCAATGGTATTTCAATTGACTGATCCTTTTTAATGTATGTATTAAAATACTGCAGTTGAAGAGGAAGGCAGTTTTCAAACACCAGCGCTTAGAATTTGTATATTGAAGAACAAAGCTGTGTCATAATGTTTAGTCTTTCAGGAGGAATATTTTATGAGGGATGTGAGGAAATTTATGTGTTAAAAAACAGACTTTTGTACAAAAAGTGTGTCATGCTGATGAGGCCTGGAAAGTTTATCCATGTTCATGTACAGGTTGAGTATGAACAATGGTTCTGTAACTTTTCTGTCTGAGAAACCTTTAATGTCTCGAAGTACTGATGGAACACCAGACTGATGCCCCAGTGTAGAATCAAAAGTAAGGTTAGTCTAATTTAAGGACTCTCCCATTAGCAAACAAATTATTCATTGCAAAATATGGAAAAGGACTTTGGGCCCAGGAAGTGAGGAAACACAATCCAAAAATTATGGTGTCATTATTTATGTCCTGGATAATGTAATGAAGAAGCCTTTATCTTTAGTTATATCTAGTTGATGAAGAAAATTGTAGGTTCGGAAATTATTTGAGAATATTTGTGTGCCACCCATTTAAATTTGAATGGATTTACCATGTTGTTACTTTTCATAACTTTTAGCCCCCCCCCCCCAGGGACTTGGACGGTCACCAAACGCTTGTGACTGTTTTGGTTAGGCTTCAGATTTTAAGATGAGAATGTTGGCTACTTTTCCAAATAAGTTTTTTTTTTCAGTCACAAATTGTCAGGTTGAGTTTTAAATATTTGTGGTCAAAGAAACGTCACATTTTTAGATGCAGTTTGAGGCTTTCATGGCAGAAATTAAGACTGTGATTTTGTTTGTGATGCTGTTTGTTTTTGTAGGAGGTAATAAGCATTGTTAGGATTCTGGTATCTTTGTCTTCAGAACAGGTGTTGTTAATGTCTTGTGAAACTGTATGTTACTGCTCAGAGGGCCACAGTCTTCATCACATTTGTACTTGAAAGCTTAATACACAGTTAATTTTACGTAGTGTTCATATTGAATTGTAGCCGTGGAAAGCCAAAGACTCTTTAAAAACTTCAGGGTCCTGTTGAATATGTGTGATAAGGAAAGATTTGAGATGCTGAATGTTTCTCACATGCCTCATAGTACTGGGTACATGATGCTGGGGAGCAGTTTGTAAAGATTATTTTGATCTTTTTATGTGTGTGATTGGACTTTGATGTGGATATGTAAGCTGAAATTATTACCTTCATTTCTACAAAATGGACCAACCTGTAGATGAAAAGAAGCTGAGTAATGCTAGGTTTTATATTACTCAAGTAGACTAGAAATTTTTAACTATGCTTGTTCTTGGACTTTGTATACTATTAATTGTCTGATTATGTTGGTAGTCAGTATAGTTGTAACTGATGTTTGTTTCATATTGTTTGGTTACCTGAATGTAAGAATTGAAAGCATGTATTGAAAAAAGTAATGCACTCTGTATCATATGTAAGCATGATGTCATACGAAGGAAAGTAAAGTCATTAGTTTTGAATAGTTGAAGAATGCAGAACATTTACTGAGGCATATGGCTTCTGTTAGATGTTTGTTTAGACTATGAATTCTTCCAGTGAGAAGTCAATTATAAACTGGTTCCAAAGTGGAGAGAACCCCCCCCCCCCCCCCCCCCAGGAACAATAACATATATTTCGTTCGTTTAAATTTCAATGTTCATTACTTTTAAAAAGGTGGATGTGCTTTTTTGCAATCTTCCAACTTTAAGAACTTGTTTTAACACTTCTCACGTTAGTGGAGCTGCTTCTGTCAGTACATTTTGTCTATTTTATATTATTGAAACTGGCAGAATGTATTTCTTTCAGTTATTGTCCAGAGAAGAAGGCCCAGTACATTTTAATGAGTTATCATGCTGATGTTGGGAAAAGTTGATATGCCTTTTGGTCTCATATTTAAGTGACAATTCAATGCTTTGCTTTTCTTTACTGGGAATGCTTGACAGAACGCAAGTGTCACCTAGTTTGCCGATTCTGGTATTCTGTGTCCAAAGGAAATGAAGTAAATCCAAAGTGAACGTGCGGGGAGCTTAATGACACTTTTCATTACAACTGTTAAATAAAATGATGGCCCTTTGGGTTCATACTGCCCCTCACGCCATGTGTAGCTCTGATGGGCCACAATCTGTGCACATTCCTATATAATCAATACATTTCCTCCTCCCAGTCACTTCAGCATCCACATGAACCAAATTCAGTCATCCTGTAGATGGAGGCAGCACATTCATCAAAACATCAGAACATACTTCTTGTCTTCCATGATGCAAGAACCCAAAAGACCCTCATCTGAGCAATCCCTGCCATGAAAACCTGAAAACTTGTGTTAAATGAAAGTTTGATGCACCTAGGATAACAACAAATATATGAAGAATGCATGCAGAATGTTGGTTGGAGAAACTTCATGGATTACAGGAAGATGGGGGATAGGAAAAAATTACATTAATATGGATTCCAGCAAAATACGGTTTGAGAATGCGAAGTGAACTGAATTGGTTCATGATGTGTCCCTTGGTGGGCTTTGATATTAGGGAAGTTGAGTCTTAGGGTTCTGTAGAAGAGTTAGATATTTTCCTCTTAAATATCAATGTCTACTCTTTGCTAAGTTTATTCACATTTTGAAGTCTGTTAACTTGTATGTGACCCTAACTCCCGAACTCTAGTAAGTGTTTCTCCTTTTCTTGCTCATTCATTATAAACAAAATTGAACACTGAATATGAAAACATTTCACCAATATAAATAATGCTTTTTGTATGACAAAGATGGTAGTTTGCTGGTATTGCAAGTATATATTTTATATACAGATATGTGATACTTTAAATGTGTGTGTTGTGGAATAACATTTGTCTGTACAAATAATCCATGTTTGCTTTCAGTTCTTTACATTTTTTATGTGTATACTTATAAAAACCAATCCATCCACAAATCAGCAAGCGGTACAAGATATGTGAGCATGGTGTTATTGGTTAGTGGATGTCATGTGTCTATTCAAGTTTTTCCATGTGTATACCACCTGCACAATGTGATGACTGCGTAAGAATGAACATACAATAATAGTGATACTTCCTTAAGTAGGCAGTGAAGTGGGGGTATAGTTGGTGTTCAGAATAGTGGAAATGCTAAATTCCATCCATTAAGTCCCAGTAGGTTTTACTAGTATGTACCATTGTGTAATTTTGTTCCTTTTTTTATATTGTGGGCATTGAAGCATAAGAGTGACATTTTTAAATTATCTGTTTGTTAAAAATGAGATCCTTAGTCACCCTGTGTGGTTTAAATGTTGCTGGGTTTATCCTGTTCTTTCTCCTTTTTCATGCATTCTGTTCTTGTGTATGAACCAAAACATGAATAAAAAATTTCATCACAGAAATCTGCAAAAGATAAGGAAAGGTATAAAATCAGAAGTGAATGGGAAGACATCATGCAGGATGGTGCACTGGTTATTGAACCATTTCAGTTTTGTTTAGCTTTTGTATTTTGTAGATACACCAATTGTGGCACAGAAGTACAAATTGTTTCTAGTGCAGAGGATGTTTATTGTGACAAATGTGCATGTTTGCAACCACCATGCTACACAGATCTTCAGAAATTGTGCGGCACAGTTGGGTGATTAAGGCCCCAAGTTCCATTAATGTGCTGGGCTTCCTCACAAACAATTTCTCGTACAAGAACCCCATACAGGAAAAAGTAGCCAAATATGTCCATCCACCCGTGTGGCACTGTTGAAAATGGTGAGACAATACTCTGTCATGAAAGGTTTCGTGAAAGGAATCAAGGACCACATTACGTATGTGACCTGGCTTCATTGCACATAAACCATAGTGTATGCACTGGCATTCCAGTAGCAGAAATTGTAGCATGAAGTTGTTGTGCAGCATGGCCTAGTAACAATCAGAGTTGACCGTGTTGTCAGAGAAAAATGGTCCATTTATGCCATGGCTGGACAATGTGACCCGTACACAAACTTTTCAATTCTAATTGTCTCTGTCTTGAATCTGACTTGGATCTTCTGTAGCCCAGAATTGAATAGTATGCCTATTGATAATTCCATCCAAATGAGAATATGCTTCATCAGAGAACCTTGCGTTGTGGACTACACCTTCGTCATGTGTCGCTGAAATGGCAAAATTCACCCTTTGTTTCTTGTAACATTGAGCAAGTTTATGCAATACCATAGTTTTTTTATAGAAACAAGTGTACATCTGAGTTCAGAATTTGCTGACCTGGGTGACATGAAATTCCCATTTGTCTTGTGGCGCTTTCTATTGATTGGCTGGGACTACACTGAATGGTCATTCTTAAAACTTCCACTTTTTCTGGAGACTGTAAGCTTGGAACATACTGGTGTTTTAGTTCCAGAACTCATCTTGCTGTTCAGACTGCTCCAGCAGTTTGTATTTACTGCTTTTAGGAAGAGACCACCTGTTGCCGAAATGCACGTGGAAGTGTCGTTGCATTTCAGTAACACTCTTCATGTTCGCATAAAACACCACAAGGTTCTACAGTGAACCAACCTTGTTTGCCATGTTTAGAAACTCCCTTCATCTTTGCATTACTGTGACAATGGTGTTGTGCTGCACATGAGAGCCATTTCCAAGAATTACTGCAAGTTTTGCAATTTCTTACTCTTATGTTATAATTGTGGGGCACAAAATAAATGTTTCAACATTTTGTGCATCATTCTATATTCTTCAGAAGTTGGTGAGAGTCTTTCTGTCTTGTTACATGTCACAGTTTGTAGTGTGACCTGTAGCCATCTGAATGCCACATGTTAGATGATGTGCCACAATAAAGGAGTGTGATAGGTTGGAATGCAGTTGATATGAAGAGTGTCATCATCAAGTGTGTGTGTCAAGAGTTCATATTTTAAAAAATCTATTTTTACGGCCTTCACAGTTTATTAAAGGAGATGTTCCATTTTTGGTATGTGAAACAGTATTTTCCCTCGTGCGTCATTTTCATTAAATACTTTGGGGCATGTTATTTTGGAAGTTCGTCCCCACCTAATGTTTTGTTAATTGTTTGTCTATTATTGCTAAATTTGTGTGCTCTTGACTTTATTAGCTGAGTGTTAAATTCCTGCAATTTAAGGTTTTTTTCATTTTGGAATTCAGGTCTGTTTTTGCATGGAGAAACAGCAAACAAAGGAATTAATTCTATTGTTGTTTTATTTTATTCACATTTTGGAACATTAATATTAGTTAATTCCCGCTTAAATCCAAATATATAACTATGAATATGAATAGGATTTAGAAGTGGTATTTTGTACTTTGATGTGATTTTGCTTGCTGAGTAAGTATTTTTTTTTTTTTTTTTAATTTTACAAGTTAGTTCAGTTTTTTTTTTTTCATCATATTTATCTTATAAGATTGATTGATGATCTTCACTGACCTGATTCTAAACTTCTAAACACCTTCAATACAAGATATTATGAACAGTGGAGTGAAATTTCCATTTATTTGAATGTTGTGGTAAAGTAGTGTCTGGTTGAAGAATGCATGAGGATAATGTGTGTAGACTGTTTTTTCACACAGCCTGCATACCCATATTCTGTATTTGGAGACAGGCAATAGAATTGCAGAGTATGTGGTCTAGAAGTGAAATAAGGTATCTACAGGAAGAACTTTTATATGGCTAGTGTTTGAACAAAGTTGACACATTGGTTTATTGTGGTAAATGTTGTAGAATCATGTAAATTCCATATGTTTGTAATGTATTTATTATCACTGGATAATGGGCCAAAACCAAAAGATTGATTCTTATGTTATGTGCCATTGTTTTAGCTATACATGGTATGTAATGTCAAAGATTTTGGAAGATGATCATGCCTGATGAGAGGGTAGGAATTTGCAAGGCTGTAGTCCAATAACAATTTGAACCAAGTCCTTCTGAATCTGATTCTGGAGTAGCATTTGTGAACCTTTTCATGTCTGTTACCATTTGGTCCCATAGTGAAGCAATGTGTAACTCTCTTTTAGTAGTGACTTAATGTTTATCTCAAACTACATGTTATGCATTATAAATGTGACATTGTAGAGAGAGACTCATTATAAACAAACTTTATTTATTTCATGTACAGAAAAAGGTTTGCAGATGTGAGTTCTCAAGATGTTTGAGGTCCTTGTGACCTGTGTTAGACAATGTATGAAATGTGTCATTGCCTCCTTGTGCAGCTGCATGTATCTGCTGGTATTGCACCTGCCTCATCGTTCATCTGCATTTCCACTGGTATTGCACCCATCTCTGGTTCAGAACTGCTGGTCTACAGCATTACAGATACATCAATGTGTCCAAAATTGGTAGATACGGCATTGATGTGGAAGGTTCTTCTTCTGTCCTCTCTTTTCATTCTTCTTGTAGCAATATTTTAGACTCTATTTGACTTTAATGTCACTGGCTTAGTGCTTTGATGACTTGCCACTATTTTTTAAGGAAAAACCCCATCCCAGCTGAGGTCACACATAAGAATTGTCTAAACGTGGAGTATAGAGGAGTGCTTGGGAGCGTCTTCCACTGTGAGTTGCTTCAAGCCCATAAGGTTCCCTGCATAACTTATATTCCTATGGCCCCTATCTTCCTGTTGGTTTGGCCAGAGCCCTACCCTGGCCCACCCTATGCCTATATCCAGTCCTGATCAGGGAGGCTGTGAGTACCTCTGAAATACTGGTACATTTTTACCAGCCTACATGGTGTCATCCCAGAATACAGCAGTATTGATAAAAGTGTTGTTCTATTTATGTAATCAGATGTAGCTCGGTCAGCATAGTGATTGTGCTATTGGCTGGATGCCTTGGGAATTGAGGTTAAATTTGTGGTAGGGGTAGGGATTTTTCTCTTCACAGCATCCAGACCAGTCTTTGGTGGGTACTGGCATTCTTTCTCTGGGGATGAGGTGGCTGGGTATGAAGCTGACTACCAGAAGAAACTGGATGGAATAAAATAAAAAAAACTAACACTTTGTAATTAATATTGATTTTTGGGTAACAGTTCTGGAAATAATTATGTACATTTACAGAAAGTAATTTTCTGTTTAGCTTGTTTTATTGACATGATTAAATTCATTCATGTTGGTTTGTATGTGCTGGTTTTGTTCAGTTCTTGGGCCAGTGTACTTTGGAACAGGTCATGATTACCTCTTTCCATATCTGTGCCTACTCAGCATTATCAGTCACCTTCCTATCACATTCAAAGCTGTATAACTTTTGTTAAAAACAGTGTTGCTAAATAACCTAAGAATCAGACAATTGCAGTGTTGTATACATTTAAACATGTGGTGTCATTGATACCTGACAACAGGATTATGTATTGGACACCAACCGAGAATGTTTTGCTTTGCCTTATTATTTGTGCATAAAGCAATTTCTGAATTCACATAAATGTTTCCATTCATGTTATTAAATCTTAATTTTTTATTGGCCATAACATTGGAACATAGTCATTTTTTACAGTAATTTTCTATATTTTTTTTCTGAAGATGACTGTTTCATCTGGGTATGTTTAATTATAAATCAGCCAGAAAAATCATAAGATTTTTTTTTTTTAAATTCTTGTAACGTGATTCTAAACTGTCAGAATGAGTAAGTTCCTTGCAAAGTCCAGTTGCGTGGACACTGATGTATTTGCTGAGTGTCTGGAATTATAGTAGTACCATTGACAGGCATTTGATTTACATTTTTCATATTGTAGAATAAATGGGATTTTTATATATAAAATTCCATCAGTGAGTAAAGTTTAATTTGAAAGAATCAAAAATACAAAAATAAACAATGTAATTTTTGTGAATGTTTTATAAAAAATATAGTATGTAACACATATTTTACAAGATTATGTTATAGCATGTAAGAAGTAGTTACTTTACTGAAAGCTGTAAGTTATGTGTTAGGTAATGTAGAGTTTTTTTTTTTTTTTGTATTTGAGTATGTTTTTTTGTTGAAAAGTGGTATCTTTACATATGTAATTCATGTGATAATGCTATATAGAACCATGTAATTAGCCAAGAAGACTTGGCGTACAATTTAGAGAAATGTTTCCCATGTTTTAAGTGCGAACTATGCAACTCATTCACTGTCTTCTTGAGAAGCAAGTGATCGTTTTGCTGGTCAAGAAACTCTCTGGTTTTAAAATGATCCCAAAGCTACACTACTATGTTCATGAGAGTCAACCACTGGACCTTATCTTGAGGCCATGGAATCCAGCTGTCAACCTCACTTCCAGTTTCTGTATGCTCTAATTCAGTGTTATCGTCTTGTCTAGGTCTGTTCCATTCTTGTTTTGTGACTAAAATTTCATATGTGTTTTTTGTCTGCCCATGTGTGCTGCCTGCCTGACCCAGCTCATTCTCTTTGAGTTGATAACTAATAGTACTGGGTAAAGATTGTAGATCACAGAAGTCCTCATGATGCTGTTCTCACTCTTTTTCTCTCCTCTCCCCCCCCCCCCCCCCCCCCCCCCCCCCCCCCCCCCCCCCCCCGTTTGCAAATATCCGCAATCTTTGTTTGAAGCTGGGAGAGGGATAGCGTAGTATGATGACTAGACTATGGGCTGGATGGTCCTGTTCGAATCCCAGCGAGTGTAAGAGATTTTTCTCTTCCTCAAAACGTGCAGACTGGCTGTGGGGCCCACACAGCCTCCTCTAAAGGTTACTAGGGTTCCTTCCCAGGGTAAAGTGCCCAGGGCATAAGTTGACCATTTATCTCCATCTAGTGCCAAGGTTAAGGAGTGGAGCTGCACCTCTGCTCCACACTATGCCATCATGGCATGGACAGGGACAGCTTTACCATTTTTTACCTTTTATGTTTAAAGCTACTGGAGATATGGCGGTTAGTACTCTTGCTTCATGTGTGGGAGGTATTCATTTTGATTCTTCAACTGGAAACTGGCTGTCATGACTTAGGTAAGATTTTCCTCATTTCCTGCAGGTGAATGATAGCACCTTAAAGTAGGCCATGACTATTTCCTTTCTTTCCCATTTCATTATACATAACCTTCCTGTGATGCAGTGCAATATAGCTTATGCATTTGAGAAAAAACACATATTTGTTACACGTCAAACAGTCTTGAGTAAAAGCTACACCTCTGCTTGGCTTGTTGCATGGTTTGCCATAAGCATGTTTGTAATAGTTTTAAATTAAGTTCAGTCTGATAAAGTCTTCAAAGCTGATGAAAGAATTTCCAGAATAAAACTCAGGTGTTTCAGGGACAGCCTCAGTCTTCAGTATTAAGGATTGATGTGAATAGCGGACCAGCTACAGGAAGAACAATGTGTGGAGTGAAGTGGTTACCAATCCCATAATTGACCCAGCTCATTGTTTTTTAACCGGAATGTAATGAGAGACATCAAATAGTCACACATCGTGCAGTTAATGCTGCTTAACTTGAATGTGATGTAGTCTTAGGTGAATGATTATTGTTTAAACATGCTAAGAACTGATTTTTGTGATTGGCTCTTCTTTTATACATATTTCCGTATTTGTGTTGCTTGTGATATTGGCCCCCCAGTGATGGAGACAGTCTCTGAAATGTGAGATTTTTTATTCTGTATTGATGTGGCTCACCACTTACGAAGTTGCTTATAATTACTGTAAGAACATTAGATTTTTATAATCTTAACCTGTTTCTAACATACTTTGGGATTGTGCTGTTAGGAAATTGTGCCAAAATGAAGTTTGACATGCTGACAGCTTCAGCTGTTACTGCCAGTAAATCTTGTTACCAGACACTAGGGCCAGTTTGTGTTGTGTTCCTTTTTATTAAAGTGGGAAGAATACATGTGTTAATTCTACCTTTTGCAGTTAAGAATGGTATGTTGCCTGAGGTTGTGTGTTTTTCCAATGTAACGATTTGTAATCTCAGTAGCTGGAATGACTATTATATAACTTTCTGTCTTTTTTACATTAAAACTACAAAGCTGTCATGAATTTGTATGTAGAAGATAAAAAAAAAAGTGACTCTAAAAGCTGTGAGATCTATGTTATCCTGTTTGATAGTTTTTTTCTTAAATCCTGTGTTCTGTAAAACAGTCCTGTGGTTGACATGTACTGTATACAGAATTTATGCATTACATTTTAATGTGTGTTAGCTGCCTTCTAGCAATGAATAATATGCTCCTGGGTTGGTGATAATAGTTTAATCCTCTAGTCAGGGGTTTCTTGTGCTTACAGTGCTGCCAGCTGTTAGTGCATTAAACTGTTGTGTTCTAATAGAAGTTTATTTATTGTAATGTTTGCATGTTGATGGGTATTTCCTTACAGTTGGAAAATTGTAAGAAATATAAAAATAGTGTCTGTTTTTGGTAGTTTAATGCAGAATGTGGAAGTACTGTGCAGGATTTTAATGTATAATGTTGCTAAATTATGTACATTGTTGGGCTAGATAATACCATATGTAGTTCTTTAATGTTTCACAACTTGTGTGATGACCTGCTGAAAGGAAGGGGTTATACAGGATACTACATCACCTAGTATTGTTTAGAGGAAGGAAATGTAGGAGGCTGTGATGGGCTGGACATGTAGCATGAACGTAATAAAAGACTGTGTAACAATTTAGGTTGGGAAGTTGCTTAGAAAGGCGCCAGTTGAAAGGAGGAAGAGAATTATAGGGTAATGTTAAGATACATGTTTCAGGGCTCAGGATTGTGTCCTTTGGTGGGCTTTGGTATTAGCAATGTTGAAATGTTTGTTTGGGGGTTTTCTACCGTAGAGGTGGTTTTATATTAACATTCCACGGCATGGTTTTCATAATTTAAGAAATAGTTTTTTTTTATAGTCCTTGGCATCTGGATTATGCAAACCTCAGCAGATCCAGTTTGTATTTTTGAATCTTAAATTTGGCAGTCTGAAAGATGAGTGGGAGAGGGTTAAAATAGTCCTTATGTGACTCAAACGCTGCATCTGCATACTGAGATATATATGTGCATTGCTAGAAGCTGCTTTCCTAGTCTATGATACTTTATTTTATGCTTTGATATGATTTGCTTAAAAATATCATAAATGTGTATTTTTATTATATCAGGTATGAGGTAATTATTTGATACTGGTGTGATGTTTATATTGATTGTATTATATTACATATTTCACACAGCATATACATTCTTTTAGTATTCTGGGTCCCAGCTAAAATGCAGTTCTGTGTTGTACCCCAGAGTGTTGTTAGTGGCTGGTTAAAGTCTGTGTGGATCAAATGTTTTGGTGCATTACCTGAACTGGCCAAACCTGGTCCATGGATTACCTTCAGTATGTTACCTATACATAACTGACGCTGGTATATTTCCCACACTAATCTGGTTCATGCACACATCACCATCTTGTGATAAACATTCTTCAGAAAAGTTTATTGGATTGATAAATAATGTAAGTGTTATTGGCTGGAGGATGTACATTATTCAATACTTCATCAACATTTCAGTGAAGCCTGAGCTTAAGTATTGTGTATCCTACCTGGTATTCAGGTTGAGCCCAGGCACTGTGATAAAAATCTCTCTTGGCTGGTGAGGTCTACCTTCCATTTATTAGCCATGCATTACATTATCAGAATAGTGCATGTACATGGTCCAGATGGCCTAGCATACTAGTCACATTGTGCCTGTTCCCAGATGACAAAAGTTGAGGGAGAAACACATGGACTGCATTGTAGTGGGATGACAGTGTACATATTTTTCCTTACCCACCTCAAGAAAGTATTTGAAAAGAGGGGACAACTGTTTTCCTCCTATCCTTTCCATTTCATCATACATAACATTCCTCATTTCAGTTGACACGAAATAACTCTGCAGTTCATTTTAACCATTTCCTATCCTGTGTTGAAAGACTTGTGACATACTTTTCCAAGTTCCACTACCGGAAGCCTTCTGTGGCAAACTCTGATTCGTGGGTGTGCAACCCACAGTCCGCCAGGTTGTGTTACACAGACCATGGCCACATTTGTAAATTATGTATACTGTAAAGATGGCAGTTATTTAGGAGGTTAGGTATACCACTTACTGTGGTTTTTACATATGTGGTCCAATAATGGCTGTGGCCCTTTGCCAAAAACATAGGACACCCTGATTTACTGCCACATTATAATCGTATGTTGAGTGTTATATCTTTGTTGTACGCTGTCTGGCGGTTTATAGGGATAACAGCTGTCAGGAATTATATTTCCATACCAAAGAGCATTTTCTTTTAATTTTTGCACATATTAAATTGCAGCTGGTTGGAAGTAAAAGGACAGGGAAGGGTGGGGTCTTTTTAATTCTTACCTGGTGAATCTTTCCTCTCAGGATTATGGTATTGGGACCAGGGACAGAATTCATAAGTGAATTGTTTGTTGCGTTTTATGACTTTTATTTTTAGCCCTTTATTTTTCACTTTCAGCATGAGTGCAAGAACAAAGCAAGGTTAGTGGAGTGCAGAGCATGTCACAGACAGTTACAATTCATAGATTTATGAAATTCACTTTTTTATTTGTTGGACATGACTTCAAAAACAATATGTCACATGAAGAAAATATTTGTAACATAAAATAGTGTTAGTTTACATGAAGCTTTATTCCTTTCAGGTCACCTGTTGTAATCATACATTTGCAGAAATTATATTTTGCTTCAGTATGAAGTTTAATTCAACAATGGCACTACTTGAAATTTAAAAAAATTGAAATTTACTTTTGTGGTTTGCCATGTGTTTGGATAAATGGACCTCAAAAGAGGTCCTCTGTTGAGGTTTCTGTTCTTGTGGGATATGATGCCACATCACTGGATAATTGGTTCCTGACACTTTGAGACAATGTTGTGATCTCATGTTCAAGGGTCAAAAGGTCAAAGAAGACCTTATGGCCCTTGAAGATGAGACTGCTGCGTTGTCTAGAAATGTTGGGCATGGATTACCCACCAATGTGGTGTCATATCCCAGAAAAGTGAAAACCTCAGCTATATCACTGCAAAACCCTTAAAACTTACAGGTCCTCTGTGGAACTCTGTGATGTTTGAATTCAACATTTCAGAAGGTCAAACAAAAAACTGTACCTGATGGAGTGTCACATTAAAATATACAAACCTGAAAGTGCTAAATGCATTTTTTAATATTTTTAAATAAATACTGAGTACATCAAAATAAGTGTTAGGCTAAAGTTTAAACATTCAAATATTACACAGCAATAGAGCTTTTTATAAGTTTTTCCCAGACAGTCATGTTGGTCTCCTTAAACAGAACTACTGAGGTAGAAACATAGGCATGTAATTAATGGTGCTGCCTTTACACTGCTTATAACTTGGCAAGAATTTATTTATAACATTTCATATGAAGAGGAACATATCTACTGATGAAAAGAGTGAAGTACACATTATCAAAAAGACTGTCCACATTTTAAAGGGTTATTATATATAATGAACTAATTCCATTACAAATGTTATATTTTCTTTAAATATCCAATTTCTCTCAAATGTTTCATTCTTTTCTTTTTACTGTTGGCTAGTATCATACCAGCACTTAAACATAGTCAGGCCCTCATTTTACCTCAGTATGTTGAATGCCAGTTATTCTTATACTAAGGTGGCTCCAGATTTCAGCATGTTTTGAGATGCTTCCTAGTGCCACATTTGTAGCCAGTAGAATGCAAGAAGGGAACCAATTATGTGGCCTCTAGAATCCTATGTTTGGAGGTGATACATTGAGAATGTTTTGTCTTTTATCAAAGTTAATAACTTTGAGCACTTACAGGAAATAATCACTGTGCCCAGCACTGCAAACAAACTGAGCCATGTACTGACAGGCACTGAATACCATTTTGAGTTTAAAGAGGAAGAAATGACGTCTTCATTGAAGTCTATTGAAATATTTGGTAAATTTTGAGAGGATTTTTCATAACAATAAAGTATAATTGAATAAAATGTAACCCTTTAAAGTATGGTAATTATTTTCAGTGACCTAGTGTATTACCCAACTCAAAAAGACATCAAGCCTCAATAAATACACCATTATTTATACTTTGGATATTGCTGTCATTTTCCATACATCTGTGGAAGAAAGCTGGCTATTAATGAGAGCTACAGAATTGTTTCAATTAAATATAATTTGCTGTTGAATGGGGTCACCATGAAAGGTACGTTGTATCCCAGCAAGCCTCCTAATTGCGAATGTGAAATCTTGTATTATTAATTTCAGAATTTCTGATTTTTTGGCTTTGTTCTTAACCCTTTCCATGCTGTGCATAAGATATCTCGCTTAAGAGCTCATGGTGTGTGAGAAGGGAAAGAAGCCATACCTTTACTTGTCATAATTTAGTGAACTGTATGTGCCTTTTTAATAACAGGAAGTGTGTGCTGCACTGGAAATATGGAAGAGAGTTGTCAAATAAGTTAACATGGAAAAGGTTAAGTATTCTGAAGTTTTTAAGTCTTGTGGGATGTGACGCCATGCAGTTTGACAGCTACCAACATCTTACAGGAAAGTAAATTTACTCTTACTGCCAACTGAAGTACATGATGTCATGTCTTTGACATGAATCTTCACAGTCATCACTTTGAGAACCTCTCATCATCATGGTTGGTTTGTTTTAATTCATCCCTAAATCTCTTGAAATGACAACAGATTTTCATTAAATTATATAGTTACATGAGAATCATTAATATGCATACATAAATATTGTATTAATTACAGGTATTGTTAATGTAGATGTCAGTCTTTCTATAATAACCTGGAATCAGGAACCCAGTATTGCTTACAAGATCTAAAATATCAGTTCCATATGTTTCTGTGGGAATGTTTCATGGACGGATACAGACGTGGATATCATTTAGTCATACACTTTGTTCTCAACTGTCTATGGTACATGTACCACAAGTGGTTGTATCTGCAGGTATAGGTACAATAAACTGACATGTATCCCTTACTGTGATCAAGCAGAATTCATTTTGACTTGAGTTCAGGATGTACAAGAACACTTAATCAGCAAATTTCACATTGTTATTTATACCGTGGATTTTATTATTAAGTTACTGTCTAAAAGTTTCCAGCAATATGCACCATACATTTAATGATTTTAAGTTATTGCAAAATCACTGTATATTCCGATATGTTTCGGTGGCAGCCACCACCATCATCAGGGAGAGTTCACCTTGTAAGCTGAAATGCCGCCGTTCTAAAACACTGTTATGCACTTGCAGTAAAATCCACTTCAATCCACTTGTGAAGTGGATTTTACTGCAAGTGCATAACTGTTGTACAACAGCAGCGTTTCAGCTTACAAGGTGACCTTTCCCTGATTTTGGTGGTGGCTGCCACTGAAACATGTCAGAATATATAGTGATTTTGTAATAACTTTTAACATCATTAAATGTATGGTGCATACTCTTGGAAACTTTTAGACAGTAATTTAATCAGCAGTTCACACAGTACAATTGGTTAGTGATACAGTGTCGTGCATTATGATAACATGTTGTCAATGCTGCAATATTGTTCTGAATGTGCATGTTTCACAAAAGTGACAATGCATCAACTAGCTTTTATGAGGAAAATTTTGTTAGAGACTTCAATCCAGACAGAAAGAATGTGTTTTAAAATGGTAACTGGGAAACAGAGTCAACATGAAATTTATATTATTATTATTTTATTATATTATTATAGTGGTGGTGGTGGTGGTGGTGGTGGTAGTAGTAAACAACAAGAGTGCAGTTAATGTACTAAATAAGTTTTCAGGTTTTCGTAGCGGTGGATATTCAGACTGTAGTTTCTGGGTTGTGGAACAGTGCTGTCTTGGAGGTAGATACTACCATTTGGGAGGAACATGCTACCTGTGTCTTTAAAGTCAAAGTGCTTCAGATGTGAGAATATAGCCAGGTTAGGTAGGCAGGATGACAAAGAATGTGGTTCCTCTGGATAGTGGGTGGGATGGGGTGCTAATAGCCTCATCTGGGCCAATAGGAACAGTGCAACAGAAATGTGAGAAACCACCCTGTAATAGTAACAGCCAGATGACAAAGTTAAAACATGACGGAACTGTAAGAAGCTGCCATTTTGTTAGAATGGCTAGGTCGGAATGGTGAAACAGACATGAGAGACTGCCCTTGTGCTGTAACAGCCTGGTGATGTGGATGGTGGTCAGTGAGAACCCCAGTAGCAGGAAATGTGGCAGAAACCTGTCCGGGTCATTGGGAACTGAACTGGAATTATGTATGTGTCAGTATATGTGCCAGTAGGCAGAAATCTACCTCTTCATACGGTAGACAACCACTCATTGCGTTCATGTTAAGAATGTTATTAGTGTCCAAATTATGACATAAAACTTGCAAAGATTTGAACTTGAGACAACTTTTATGTTGATTCTTTTCATACATTTCTCAAAACTTCTGTTTGATAGAACTGTAATGACTGGACAGAGAAACATTCTATATCATCTACTATTGAAAATATATCCGTCAGAACGTAATGCATGTGTATGTCAGGTTGGAAGCTACGGGTCACACAGTGTCTCATAAAAGTAACGTTATCAGGAATTAACAGTGTTATTACTGAAGAATTGTGTTGCTGAGAGCTGTTTTTTATGTCGTGTACCATTTTCTCTACAGTAAGGTGAAATTTGTTCTGAGCTTTATATAAAGAAGGGGCCATATACCCCCAGTACAAAATACTGAGATCCATTCAGCGATCGTGGATGTAAAATATGTGAATTAGTAATGTGTATACAGAGGTCTAGATCTGCACTTTTGAACCTTTTTCAGTCAATGCATGTCAGCGTGAAACTTCATATACTATAAATAAACAAGGTATGGAGACTTGTTCACTTTAAATGAACTTCATTTATTGCATGCACAGAAAAAATGTGCAAAATAAAGCTATGAAGACTTTTGAGGTCCGTCTGACCTGTGTTTGACAGTGTATGGGGTACATCTCATGAACCCCCCCCCCTTAAGAGGCTTTGCGTAGTAACTTTGGGGGATACGTGTACCCTAGTTCAAAACTGCTGGTCTAGATATTACTGCATTAAGTTACATGCTACTAAAGGGTTGCACAAAAGATCGATAACGGTTGAAGTGCATGGGTCACTGTGGTGCCCGCCCTTCCGTATTCTAAGTTACATGCTATGTCATGAATTTAATATGTACAAAAGACAACTTCCAAAAGGAATCACTTCCTGTCGAGTCATTTATAAACAATATGTAAGTTGCATTTAGTATAAGTTTATAGAACACTGTTTACTGTTGTTACTGAAGGTACCATATTTTGTGGGATTATTAACTACTGAACCAGGTTGTATATGTAGAACATCAGCAATTTTTTAGTTCTGCTGTTCTATGGATATACAGTTTTACTGCCGTATGCAGGGTGTAAAGCTCACAGAATGTACAAACTTGCTCATAGCCGCATTGCCACATAGCAACTGGTGACCCCATGTGCTCTGCAGTACTTCATACTACATTTACATGGGACTGTGTGCCACAAAGCGATCAATCATGGCCCCACTCTGCAGTACTCAGTTCTGCGTTAAAGCAACCCACCTGTATACGCCAAATATCACATGTAGTCAACTGTTTGGCCTTCTAAAGTTATACTGTGTCAAATGGAAGAGTAACTGTGAAAATAACTGAAAAGGATGTGGACAGGTGCAAAGCCACTACCACTGCAGCATTTATGTAGAGGAACTGTGGAGAACCACCAAAACTATAAGTAAAAAAAGCTGGTTTCTGAGCTGATAATCAGTGCCAGGGCCTCCCAAACATAAAACAGGAGTGTAACCACTTGACTGCAAAACCTGGTACTTAAAGGTGGATAATTTTATATATCTAAAAATAATTGAAGGAAAATAAAAAAGTACATTTCACAACATGACAATAGGTATTGTGTTATGTGGAGGTAAAATGTTGCCATTGAATGAAAGTTTCATAAATTACAGACAGCTGAATTGGTTAGATAAGGCGTCTTCAGGTGAAGAGGAAAAATGGACTGAGGAATGGCAAGAATTGCATGTTACTTCTTAAGTGATAAGCTACCTAGAAAATACAGTTGTAAGATGGTATGACCATACTGAATGAATGAAGGAGGGAAAGATACCAGAAAATGTGGTGGTCACCACAAGGAAAATGTAGTAAAGAAAGCTCTAGCACTGTACCAAGTCTGTTGTGGAAGCTTGAGGTTTGGAAGGTTGAAACTGGAACAGAACACTGCAGAAACAGAAGATGGCAAATCATCAATGGAGGGATAAACCAAAAAAGAAAGCTAGTTTTCATTGATGTGATTATCATACACCATACTCAATACATAACAGGTCAAAAAGTACATCTACATAATGATACGAGCAGTTGCTTGTGCACTTCATGATGTACTTTCAAGCATACCTGAAGTGGTATTCAGTAGATCTTGCACATACAATCTGCTTCAGTAGTTATTCCATACCATACTTATAATTAAAGACTGTACTTACCAGTGTATAATATCTATTTTTTTGTCATTCAGAATTTTCCCTGAAAATCACCCTGCAATTTTTTATAAAGAAGACGTCACAATTGCTGCTATACTCAATAACAAACTATCAATAATTTTCAGAGTCAAAGACAGCATGGTATTAGAGTCTTTGTATTAGGCAGCAGCAAATATGTTCAGGAATAAATACTGCTTATGATAAACAGGGAAGTGAACTGTGTCAGTAGAGAGTTTATAATAAAATACTTTTATCACCAAAATAACACGAATTCATATCCTTTTGACATGTTTGTAGGAAGGCAGGATAAAGCCACTTCAAAAGTTTCTATTTCTTCAACTGAGATTCATACCATATAAAAATGCAAAGAATATACGCCTAATACTTGCTCTCTCTCTCTCTTTTTTTTTTTTGGCATATTGCTATCTGCTCAGATTTATTTGAAATTCAGGATAATACATTAAATTATGGTGTGTTTGTTTTCTGTTATTTACTTGTATATGACAATGAGGCTTTCCTAAACCATTATCATGAAATATTAACTAACAGAATATACAATAGTTATATTAAGTTATGAAATTGGCAGCTGTGAACAGGTACATATGTTTGAGTTTGTGAACAAGGCTGTATTTGCGACTTGCCATAAAATCCAGCAGTGCTCTGGATGCACCAGGGTCCTTGTCATCTTCATTCCTGGCCACTCCAATTATATCAACCTGAACACTGTCAGCAGGAATGGTTTTCAGAACCTGTAGTAACAAAATTAGGAGTGCAGTGAAAAATTTCTTATAAATTACACTTCTGTGCCCATGCAACAGAGAAAATGCACCATCTCACTACGAAACACTGCCCTTGGCAGTGGAATTGTTCACGATGATTAAATACTTGTAGATGAAACTGGATGTGTAGGAGGTAGGACACATCTCTTGAAACCCCTCCTACTCTACTGGCAGAGTTTTGACAATCTTCTGGCACCGAAGTGATGGCTGTATGACTATTATGACTGGTATGGAGGAAATGCCACTCCCGACTTCAAGAAGGTGACTAATGACCACTGCATCAGGTTTGCAGGAAATGCCACTACCCACTACTAAAATTCCAGAGTTGAATTGTGAAGTAATGCTCATGTAAGTGTTACACATGATGTGGAGCAAATGCCACAACTGTAGATCATGTTAATTTAAGTGTGGATTTGGTACATTTAATATGTTTAACAGTCGTAAACAATCAGCACAGCTATGGCAGTCAATAAATATTGGTACCTGTATTTCTGCTCCTTCTGCATCCAAGCTGAGGTAGTTGAAAGTAGTTGCATTGATTGCTAAAAGAAGAGAGAACAGTGGGAAGCATTTGACCCGTGTAAATACATATTCCTGATTCCTGTTGGGACGTTCTATTGCTTCACGAAATGTGACCTGAAAAGAGGGGATATGCAACACAATGAAAGCAACCACTTCTGACATTTCTGTGAAAAAAGCAACGAGATTGTTTCCGCATAGTAGTAACCTAACTGCAATGCTCATTGCTTACTTGAACACTTTATGACACTATCAATTACTCATTGCATGTAGCATACTGTCTGAAATACTGAATAATAAATTTTCACCTGATGAAAGCAACATCTGTTGTATGGAATAATGTTCTGGCATTTTATTTAATGGCAATGCATCTTGTACTCATCATACCAGTTACTACAAAACCCCTGCAACACTATGTTTAGTATAATAAGCACAGCACAAGGAGTTTAATTTTAATACTTCTTGCTCTGTTAGGCATGATTAGTGCTTAAATACTTGCAAAGACGTTCTTCTTGAATGTGATGCCATGTAGTTGGTAAAAATGAATTGACATTTAAGAGACCTGTGCTGCCACCATCATTAGAGGTAGGTCAATACCCTGATGATGAAGGCAGCATTATCCTGTGAGATGTTGGTGCATACGTTTCTACTAGACTATACAGCATTGCATGAAAACAGCAATATTCAGTTACCAACATGAGAACCACAAATCTTGCACAATTAAACATATGTTACAGAGTGAATTCAGTGTAGCAGTTTTGAAGTGACATGATCAAATGAAAGGTAAATCTGTCTGTATATCCAGAAAATGGACCCAGGCCAAATACATTATGAAGAAGAATCTTCAGTGAACACACAAACATCTTCTGACACTCTCACACTAGTCAGTGGCACAGTACAACACTGATTCTTGAACTGTGCCTCATGTGAATGTTCGCAGCTATTTGTCACTTGACAGGTGTCAGTACTGACAGCACTAAACAAACCTCGTTTTGTCACAACATTTAATATAAGATTATCTGCAGTTAGACATAAAAAGAGGAAGGAAATGTAAATGAAATAAAAACTGCATCATTCAGATTATTACAGTTGCTAGGAGAGCAGGTTTCCCTATATAAAACCATATTTCACAAAAGACTAGATTATCAGAACCACCAAACACATTACAATATGAGCAGTCAAAATGTGAACAAAACTTGCCTGACAGATTGTATGCTATGTTATTGTAAAGAATGAATATTCAAATGAAACCAGATTTATTAGTTGAGTTTCAAATACATTTCTTTGGATCTCACTGGTAACACCAATTATTTGCCAGTGCACATCCACTATATTTATTACTAATGACTAAACTTTACCTGTACTATTTATTATGCTTTTAAAGTTTCTAATCTCATCTAGGTTATTCTATGCAATAAAGTATTTCTAATTATAATTCCTTCTCTCTCATTTCCTCTAAACCTTGCACCATTTTTTCCACTTGGTTTTCCCACTTGCATATTAATTTATATAGAAATTTGCCTAAATTTTCAGTTCTGTAATCTTGGTACAACTGATAATTTTCTTACATGCAATTTCTTCATTTATGTATAGCCATTTATAATTCAAAAATTGCTCTCCATCTCTGTGTCTCCTTATGTTTCAGAAATATCTATATCTAATTTTCTTCTTCATTACACAGGGAGCATCTTCCTTTATCTTCACCTCTACTTAAACCTCTCAGTTTCAAAACTGCCAATCAAAACCAACCTAACCCAATTCTCCCATTCAAATTAGACTGAACTATATACTGTTCTCTCCCCAGATGTTGTTTCATATTCCATTATGGGATAGACTTTTATTTTCTCTCGTTTTTTCTGTACTCGACTGTCTTTGCATATTGTTACGAGTTATTATTTAAACAGTAAGTATTGCAGTGTGTGCCACTGCAAAGTGGCTGGCTTGTGCAGGCAGGCAGTTACAAAGTTATCAGGCTGTGAAAGGTGGAACAGTTAAACCTGTCTTAAACAGAACCTGGGCATAACAGAAACCTGTCTTTAGCAGAAAAATTTACAGTCCTGAGGATCCAAACTTAAGGTACTTGTATTAAAAGGAACCTGCCTGCAGTGGGAGGAAAAATTAGTCCCTTGTGGTTCTGTTACATGCATGTTTCACTGTAACATTATCTAAAATATCTGACATGCCAAGTAATAAATACAAACCTCTTTGGGATATGGTGTTGGACTGAGACATGCATGTATGCAGTGTGCCCCAATCCTGTTATATGACCGCAGAATAAGATAATCCTTTGGATCAGGTTGAATTAACAGACCATGCCAGTTCAATTCTCTTTCAAGCCATTCTGTGTCAGATGATCGGTTGTGTCGATAGGCACCAGCTTCAACAAAGACACCGTCTTTCTGAAAGCACAAAACTGACCCAGTGATGGGAACACCAGTAATGTGACTATGGGTTGGACAGCAAGAATTGTATTCCCTAATGCAGCCTCCTGTTGGTGGGTACTGAAGGTTCTTTCCCCGGGACAGGAGGCTAGATGAGCTCTAGATACCATGTCACAAAGAAAAATCACATGAATGTAATTTCTTTTCACCAACTTGGAGCTTGTAAACTGTTTCTGTTGTGACATAAGCATATAATCTTACTTACAGTTGCCAAAAAAGAGACTACCTTAAACTGGAGAAGTTTGGCCACAAGTTTTGTCTGTGGTGGTGGGTCTACAACAAAATTTCTCATTCCAGGTGATGATGAAGGCAAATGGAGATGTACTGCTCGAATGTAGGTGATGAACTGAGGGTTATCTTGGGCCACATTCCGAAAGTCCAGATCTGTCATATTAAAGGCTCTTCGTCTTGGTGCTACAAGAATAAATTTCATATGACACTTAAGCAATTGTATCGATGACTATAAGACACATTAATCTATGGGAAATGTTCCTAAATGCTGATGCACTTTTGGTTTATTTAACAGTGCTTAAATATTCAACAATGAAAACAAATGTAATGGCTTTGCAAGAGACAAATCATATAATAACAAATATAGAAAGAGAATTGATTAACAGAGCATAAAAGTAAATAGATGTATCTACAAATGTGGCTATACAGAAAAAATTAATAAACTTCCAACATTCAACTCTTCTAGGGTGTTAATGCTGTACCAGGTAAATAGTTTCTGACATTTTGGAGGACTGCCCTGCATAAAGAGTGTTTACATACTTCTCTCTTATTGGATTGCTTAAGTTGATGCAGCTTAAGATCCCAGAAAACTTGAACATTCAGCAATACCACTGTGAGAATCTCATATCTCAAAATAAAATAAAAAGTCTTAATGATTTATAAATAACACTGTACAAAACAATGGCAAAATAGGTTCATTCACACAGATCAGAAAATAAAGCCACAGAAGATGGACTGAAGTTACTAAACTGTACTTTCTGAGATAAGTGACAGGGTTTAAACTCTGATATCAAAAGAGGAGTGAAGATATTAGGAAGGAATTACAGATGAATAGTAGTGCAGACAGATTTTTGAACTGCAAAAATAAGCAGCGTGAAAATGTTAAAAGATGTACAAAAAAAAACCTGGATTGACAACAAGAATTTTAATTTGGATGGAACAGTAATTGGGCCTAATCCTTGGAATTTGGGATGACAATAATTTTTTAATGCTTTGTAAGCTGTACAGGAGGAATTTTGCATGAAATTATTTGCTTCTTTTCCACTCTTCTGTAGCTTACATCAGTTTCAATCTATGCTACATAACCCTGCAGCTTTCTTAAGTAACTAACAAGCCACACTGACAATCACCTTTACTCCTTATTCAGTGCTGTATAAACTCTAACCTTGGCACAGTATCATTAAATAATCAGTGATTTTAGATTAACATACTCTGTAAATTGGCAGAATTTAGGATCGGTGACAATATGAAGTACACGCAACTATGAATGACACACCATTTTTTAACTTTGAAATACCTCTTATGTTAGTGGCCATCAAAAGCACCATCATGACAACAGAAAAAGCTGTCAGGAAGACAGCATATGGAAGGAGTCGCCTCAAAAGGCCTGGAGTTGAAGATGCCACCATTCAGTTGAGTTTTGACGCCAAGTTCTGCAAAAAATAAGTGGAATGTATGTAACTTTAATTCTCATAAATTCTGCTGCTGTTTTTAAAATCAGAATTTTCAGTATAAACAAGAGTTAAATAATTCATGTTATCTCTCAAAGTACATCCAAGATTTACACGTTCTGTTTATTAAAGCATGCTACCAACACATTGTGTAGGTTACTAAGGTCTATAATACATACAAAACGCCTGCGCCTTTATTTTCATTTTTATTTTTTTATAAATCTTGCTACTTATTTGAAATAAACTTTTCAACATTGGTAAAAAAAATACTGCCAAACACTTCCCAAAGCAAGTCCAGGCTACAGAATTTTGGTATTACAATCAAAACATACAGGGCCCTTTATTCGTATTCCTCCCTTATAGACTGATATTGCTGGGATCCAAAATTTTTATTTTTAACATTTAACGATAACTTCCAGCATTTTACATTACAATTATTGTTAATGAGGTAGTTAATGTAAGTCACGCTAGATGTAGCGACAATCAAAAATGTCAAAATATGGCGTGTCGCAGGTAAGAACTAAATGTACAGCTCTAAAAATAATGAATGTTAGTATTGATTATGTACATTTAAAGTTCGTTTCATTATTAATTTACCATACTTCAAGTGTAATCTGTTGTCTGATTTACAAATTGCGTTATTATGGAGCTTTTAAGTAACCACGTACCTTATTACATGATGTAAGCCGGCTTTGTGTTTAAATGTATAACAATTCCGTGCGTTAATCTATGATTATAAAGAAAACAGATTACGTGTTATACAGTGTCTTTGAATTACTATACATCTGACAATGTTTCTGGCCCTGAAGATGAACTCAACCAGGTGAATGAAGCTGCTGGGCGGCAGGTGTGTCAAGGTTCTTTTCACATCAACCGTAGTATGCGAGAAGGTCCACATGCGCCAGAGACGAGGTAGGAATATCGGTCTTACGTACAGCTGGTTAATTCGCTCGCAACCACCACGTACCGAACCTTTCCACGACTGTTTCCTCGATGGAAGTGTACAGTCAGTTTAGAATCACACTAGCGAATGCTACAGACAACTAAAACGAAGGTTATGGATATGTAGATTAAATAGAATTGTAATGAATTACAAAAGTGGCATGCAGTATGTTACAGCCTTATATGTCCTTTGGAACTTGCTGGAAGATTTTAGGGTTGAAATCTTGTACATTTCGCTTGCTCTGTTCCAAAATCTGTTAAATTTGTAAACGTCGATACTGAAGCCATGCACACGAAACACGTTTAATATGTACCTCTCAGACATATGGATTTTGGGTCGCAAATGACCCGCACAAAGTATTCGCTTGGAGATCCTGTATGGACGCTTGAGAAAGTTCCAGGATATTCTGTTTCCTGGCCGAAACTCGAATCATGTACCTCCCGAATGCCGGATAGACTCATTACAGAAACGTATACCACAAACTGAATGTGGCGATCGAGTGATTAATATTTCTGTTTGTAATTCGGGAAGTCCCGGCTTCAAATTTCGGCCCAGACACCGGCTGCGCTGACTTAGGTTTTTCGTAATTTTCCTCAGATCGTCTAGGCAAATGCCGGGGTCGGTATCGCAGACTGGTCCGCGACCGCTGCTTTTCACTTCCTTTCCTCTGTATTTATTCTCTGATCATTCTATTATTTGACGAATTATGTCTAAATCTGAACGATTAGACTTTCGCGAAGTAAATCGTTAATAAGTAAATAAACAGACATCGAGGCGTATGAGAGGCGTACAAAAGTATAGTTCTTAAAAGAGTTTGTTAGTGGACTGAAATTAGAGTTCAGAGTCAAAATCATGTCGTCCTTACACTCGCGAAAATAGACCATGGTAAGTTAACCGTGTGTTGGACACATGGAAGGCTCCACGATCATAGGCGACGTGCGGGTTAAAATTAATACTTGCAGACAGAAGGGGAACTTTCGTTTGTAGTGGTTACTATATGTACCGACAGGTTTAACGCTAAAAACTCAGCATTTTGCTCACACGGTGTATTTATTCGTATGTGTTCCGTTCGATTCTCACAGTTCGCTGATTTGTCTTGCTAATGGAAGCACACTGTGTTGTCTGTGAGGTATGAACGGAATCTGTATATATTTATGTATAGCATATAATGCAGATTAAATTTAGTCTTTAACGCCGTGTCACGGCTCAGCCGATCAGTGTCCGGTCTGTCATCGTGGAGGCCCGGGTTTGATCCCGGTCCGGTCCATGTGAGGTTTGTGGTGGCCAAAGTGGCACTGGGACAAGTTTTCCTTCGAGTGCTTCGGTTTTCCCCTGTCAGTATTATTCCACCAATTCTCTATACTCCTCTTCATCCTAATGCTGCTGTATTCAGAAGGACAAGTGGGCGAAGCCTGGTAACCTTAAAAAAAAAGCAGTACTTCCGAATATCGGGAAAATTGGACAGAAATGTACCTTCCCTTTTTCAAGTCGTCAGAGGATGCGGTTTACCGAGATGTAGAGGATAAGTCGATAAAGTGGTTCGCGAGGGGCTGGAGGATGGGAATTTTTTGTTTGCCACAGCTCTGACCCGACCGGCAGCCACCCAGTCTCTTATCCAGTGGTGTTCTTTTTCTGGAGGGCAAATCGACTGTTAACGACCTCCAATCAGTAAGAAGCTCTTGAATGTGTGACGATATACCGCCATGTCTGCGAGGTGTGGTGTTTGGACACAGTGTCAGCTTTACTTTACGTTAGGATTACCATATATCCATCACAGGAAAAGAGAACATTTCCCACTTTTCGACCATAAAAAGTAGGACATAGCGGCAAAGCGGGTGTCCAAATTTTGGTCGAAAAAGAGGATGCATGGTGTCATTTTAATAGTGTATGACATACACGCATTGAAATATAAACAAGTATCAAAATTCTGGTCCCCGATTTATTACAACTACTATCAGTACAGTGATACTAATAATATCACAGAATAATTTTAATAAAGAGCAAAAATTACATAAAAATCAATAACATTATAATTTATGGAAAGATAAGGCATCCACGGAGAGGAAGTTTTCAAAACAGGCAAATGCCTTTATGTGGTAGCAGAACAGAATAGAACAGAAGTGCAGTCCGTTGTCTTGTAACTACTATCATATTTCACGGTATGAAATGCAGACGCACCTTCTGCCGCTAATACACTAACAAAATTGATAATATTCACATCGCTGCTATCATCTGATTTGCTTCTCGATTTAGTAAAAAAACATGTTACTTTTGCTGAACTCGTTTCACCTCTAACAGCTTTCTTGTGCTTCTCGTATTCCACGTGGGCTCGAAGATCAAGGGCACCCTTGTTCGCCTCAGGCACGTAAGTTCCTGATTTACGTACCAAGAATTCGGCTTCCCACTCGTCGGGACCATTTCGGAAACACGAATACTTTTTAGTTCGTCCATGACTTTACATTTTATTTTTCTCATTGCAAGAACGCGATCAAAACGACACGAACTAACCAGCGCACAACACGTCTTCCACCTCACTGTATACAATTCAAAATGGACGCCCGCAACCGTGCTGTGCGTTCGGAACAACCGGAAGTGACAGTGAAAATAAATTCTGAAGTTGAAACGTTGCCTACGAGAACTACGAACCTTAACGTACGTAACGACCACCGAAAAATTGTGCGTGACTATGAACAAAGGCCAAAAAACTCGGACATTTTTGTAAAATTAAAAAATCCCCCTGGACACAATTCTGAAGCTTGAAAAAAGAGGACATGTCCGGGAAAATCCGGACGTATGGTAATCCTACTTTAAATCTGTAAGATTTCAGTAACCGGGATAGCTCAGTCGGTACAGCGACTAGTCTGTGGGCTGGTTTGATTCCCATCAAAGACAAGGATTAATTTTCTTCTCCAGCCGTCAGGACCGGCTCTGGGGTTCACCCAGCCCCCTGTTCAGTGGTTATCGTGGGATCTTTTTGTAGGGATAAAGCGGCTTGGGATTTAAACTGACTTCTCACCTCTATTTAATGCCGAGTTTAAGAGCAAGTGGAGCTATACTTCCACTCTTCCATAAGCCTGAATGGCGTGCACTAGGACAACTTAAACTTTACTGTACCACATTATAAGATTCCAGTGATTACGCGCATTACTGGTCGTGAGTTCGAACAGACTCGGGATGTGGATTATCACACTAATGGTCCTGTATCCTTTTGTGGTGAGGCTCTGCGGTTGGTTGACTGCCCTTGCCGAATGTCGCACTGTAGTGGTCAGCACTGCTGATCCGAATAGGGGAAATTCGTGTTCCGAATCTTGAACAGAAGATCCTTCGTTCTTTTAGAAAATGTTGGTGTTATACCGCAAAGAGACTTCCGGCGGTTTCGTCCACATTCGATTTGAAACTTATAGTGAGTTGTCCAACGCTGTATAGTCCGCGCATTTGACAAACTTCGTTAAACAGAACAGTGCAAAGTTTATACAGACCTAGTATCCGAGTTGTAAAGAGGAGGGACGGAGTTTTGTACACATTCTTTGGCCAAAGTGTATTAAATAAAAGAATAATGGGAAAAACATCTCTGTCGTAGGGTCATAAAATACTACACGAATTTGGATTACATTTTATTGGAAAGGACGAACTAAATGTGGTCTGTGTCTGTTGGGTATAACCTCGTGGCTTCCGTCAAGCATCAGGCCAATATTTAAGTTCTGTTGTAGGTAGGCAGGTGCACTGTTTTAGGAGGCATGCATCAACTGCAGATGTTATTTAGTGTTCAGTGATGTTAGAGGATGATTAAGTACCTATGCGTGGTGAACTGTTGGAACTTGTTCTCTCACACTGGGAGAACATAGATTCAGGGTGCTTGGGAATAGGGTGCTAAGGGGAATATGTGGACCTAAGGTACAGGAGGCAACAAGATAATGGAGAAAATTACATAATGAGAGACGTTGGAACGTATGTGAGCCAGGATAGCTCAGTCGGTATAGTGACTCGCTACGGGCTGGAGGATCCGAGGATCGAATTCCGGTGCGGGCGAGATTTTCCGCACCCGTCGAGACCGGCCCTGGGGCCTGCCCAGCCTCTTGTACAATGGGTACCGGCGTTCTTTCCAGGGGGTAAAGCGGACGGGGCATGGCGTTAACCACTCACCCCCATCTAGCGTCGAGATTAAAGAAAGAGTAGAGCTATACCTCCTCCTCTGGGCCTTCATGGCGTTTTGTAGGGTGAACTTTACCTTTTTTTACCTTTACCTTCGGAACTTACGTCGATTATAAGCTACAGGCATATTTGTCTCTGTGCACGCCATGAAGGCGTATGGGGAGTGGAAGTATTGCTCCACGTATTCTAACACTGGCACTAGATGAAGATGATGCCATATATTGTTAGGGTGCTTAAGTTGAGAAGAGTGCACAGGGTACGCACTGAACGTAGAGACAGGGAGTAACAAGAAACATAACACGATACATTGAAAACATTAAGGGAAGTTACTATCTTGGACACCTAATTGTAGGTGGGAAGATAATATTAAAATTCGTCGCAGTGAGATAAGTCGTGAAGGTGTGAAATAGATGAAGTGTCTGAGACTACAATTCGTCAGACGTGCTTTGTGAACACGGTGTTGGACCTTTGGGGTCATTTAAGGTTAGCGAGTTTCTTGCCGGTTGAGTAGGTATCAACTGCTCAAGGAACAATCTGTACCATGTGGTTAGTTATTTATCAGTCCCTTGCCAATCGTGGATTTTAATTATCCACGGCTACCCACTGAATCTTCTTTTTTTTGACAACAACACTTCAGTTTGTTGGCTCTGCTGTGTTTATACATTGATAACATTTGTATGTTCAGAACCAAAATAACCACATGTTCTAATGGCCTGCGAAACCAGATTTGGCTTCTACGTCACCGTTGCGGTGCGTCTTTATGTGAGACTTTTTATATTATTTGTAATTTATTCATGAGGATTTTATTATCTATCCTGTCTCTTGGGTGTATGTTTCTTGGATATGGCGATTCGAACAACGATTCCACAGATTGAAGCGTTAGAAGAGAGTCCACAGCTGAGGCCGCAGTTCCGCTGCTGTTGGTAGATGTGTTACTACGTACGGTATTTTTGGGTTAGTTAAGAAACGAGCAACGTAACTGGGCTGTCATGAAAGTTAAAGCTTCCGCGGTTTCCCTAGCCCTAGGGATCTTATTTTTAAAGAAAGCAAAAACCAGGAAACGTAACATTTAGGTGACGTTAGGGGCGGGGGAGGGGAGGAGAGTAGGAAAGAAGTTGTAACCCGTCATGTAATAAAACAACAGCGTAATTTATTAATATTACTGCAGTGAGATAATTCAGGTAACAAAATTATGACATACAGATACGGAAAATAAAATAATAGGATCTGATAATAAAAATACTACTCAAATTCAGACACTCAGTTCACTTACTAATTTTTCTCTACATGTCCGTTCCTCATCGTTTGCAGTCTCAGTCCGGACTCTATACAGTGGTCCTTCGGTAATCCGGATCCCGGGTGGTACTGACAATTTTGGGCCACCTATAGTCCAGTATTCCCATTGAAATTATTATTGGAGTACATTATTATTATTATTATTATTATTATTATTATTATTATTATTTCATCGTGCTGTCTTTACGACCTTCTGATGCTAGTATCGATGTAGGACAAGATACTGCACGGTAGTCATATGCTGGTCGTTACGAATCTTCGAAATTATTGCATATTATTATTATTATTATTATTTATTATTATTATATACTGTTAGGTACATTATTTCCGTATTAAGGAGTTTTGCTTTAGCACTGAGTGATGATCTTTTCTATGTTACCATACCACGGAGTTCGCCCTCGGTGGTCCGGATTACCGGGTAATACGGACCACCCCTCCCCCATATAGTCCGGATGCCCGTGAGACTACTGTAATCTATACTCTGACACATATTCTTTAATCTCTCCTGTTCCTTCCTGTTAATGGCTGGTTAATGGCTGTCCTACTCGTATGATGTTTCCTCCCACTGTGGGAAAGTCAGAATTTTCGTATGCATTGTCAGAAGTGTCGTATTTCTGTAACGTGGAAAACCGAATTTTGTGGGACACTGGGACAGAAATCTTAAAACACATTAAACCGGGACTACCTCGGAAAAACCGGGCTGGATGGGATCCCTACATATATCACAATTTTTTAATAATGTCTTGGTCTTGGCAGCCCGGGTGCGATTTTAATGAACGTAACATTCTCGAATTTTATGATACTGTAACATTCGCGGTTGGCGGGGGATTGCTGTAAGTAGAAACGATACGGGAGAACGCTGTCGTGGCCTATTTTGCAGCCAAATTCTGGAATTTGTCTTGGAATAACTGAATAGAACCAAGAAACCCCGAGTCACTCGATTTAGTTCCGTGTCCCTAACACAAGTCTAATTTTTCTGCTACACTAATCGTCTCTGTAAAGTCGCGCCGAACTAAACTGTGTCCTGTAACAGACATACGTTATGTTTGCGGGGTTCCTTGCGTATGAAGTGCAATGACAGGAGCCAGAAGCCATATAGTGACGCCAGTGTTCTGATTTGGTACCTATCTCCTTCCTTCACGTGCCTTCAAACACAACTAGTTTATAATTACAACTGTTTGTGTTGGTGATAAGCCTCAGACCTGCTGTTTCTCCTGACAGGAACTCCGTAACTCTGTAATCGTTTATGTAATTAGAAGGCTGTCAGGCTTATGTCAGATCATGACTGCAAGGCACGGAATTGCCACAAAGTTATTCTGGATGAAAAAGAGGATTTAGGAACGGTAGGAATTGGTACTGTGGTGTTCGTAGAAGGAAAGGAGCCGGAATTGATCCGTGACAGAAGTGGAACGGAGGAGACACGGTATTTTTAAATGCAGGATTTAAAAGAAATAAAACCTTAATTGAAACAAGTGGAATAACCTTCATTATTGCCTTATTCTTCAGAAACATCTTCAGTTTTAACGTTTCATGGGATAATAGTGTCAGAGCGGCGCAAACCTACCTTTCGTACGGCCAGAAAGTTATATTATCATCAACATCATCATCGTCATTGTCATCATAATTATTATTTGGATGCGGGCTTCTGATTTTTACTTAAATTCTGTCATAAATTCTGTAAAAAGGAGGTGAATGCAAATGCGGAAATAAAACTTCCAAAATAACAGAAGAAAAGGTCACGGAACTAGAAAATAAATGGAGTATGTTTATATGCAGTATATACCATCGAATGACAGGAAAAATGGATACAAATTATTCTGAAACCAGCTGTGATTTTGGTTATACAAGATGTATCTAAAATGATTGGACAAACTTCAAGAGAGTTCTTCACATCAACATAAAGAGTATTTTAATTATGATAATTCATAAACCTTGATTTTGGTATAAAATGAGATAAATTGTACTGTTTCATAGCTTAATGTGTATTATATGTTTACTCATCCTATTACTGTACAAATGGGTTTAACTAGTTATTGTATACACAATATTTTACCTTTGACAAGTATCTACGGATATATTGTATGTCATAACATTTATATAGTGATTTAAGTGATTGTACTTATATTGTATGTGTTTGACTAACTCTATATCCTGTGGGTTGTTTTAACCCTTGTAAGGATCTACTGAGTGATTAAATGATGATTAAATGATTAAAGAAAAAAGTTCATATAGACATGTGTCCGGAAATGAGTGGTTTTTAAGTTTGATTGAAGATTACATTGAACAATAATACACATTCCCAAGTTAATAGCTGTTGAGTTCTTATTGTTCATGAAGTTAGAGTTCACAATAAATGCTCAAAATGTCCTCCACCTGAATCAGTGCACGCATGGACACTTCTGATCATGGACAGTCGCAGCCTTTGAAAGGTCCCGGGGCGCTTGAAATTGGTTTGACAGGCATCAGAAATGCGTTTGTGAAGTGTCTCTTCATTTTCAATTGAAGCTGAATACGCTAGGGCTTTAAATGTCCCCACAGATAAAAATGTTAAAGGAATGAGGTCAACAGGTTATTGGGCTGTACCTCGAAAATTAAGTTTTTGCGGACATATATTGATATGAACTTTTCCTTTTTGTGTATGTGTGGTGGGGGGGGGGACTTACTCCTGAAGTTTGTCCAAACATTTTAGGTATATCTTGTATTTGAATGAATAACGGGTTATTATGTTAAGGCAACTTATCGGCTTATATAAGTGATTCTTGGTACGGAAGTCCAGTTTAACATTGTCTTCCTTACACAAAGATATGTAGGCCTGTATATACATTAGACGCGGATTATTATCATGCTGTAACTTACGTCTCTTATTAGAAGTGAGGAAACCTTTTGCAGGGAACTTAACGCTTGCGTCCAATTATTATTTAGATGGCACACAGCTAGGCATGTATTATAACGTGTCAGATATCAACATCAATTGAGCCAATTAGTGGGTTTACCACTAATCTCCTGACTGTAGCGTTCTGAGTCATTGATAATATATAATTATTTTCAAGCATCGTCATTTATGCCACTAAATAGGCTACCTCGAGGAAATTCCAGGTCCTGAAATGATTTTTGGTTTGATCTGTATCTCTGTCAGTATTCGAATCTGAAAATGAAGCGAACTGTTACACAGCGACGCTTGGCATGTAGGATATACGTACAGCGTGACTCAAAAGTCACTTGACACTCGATGTTTAACAACAGAAAGGCCGTGTCAAGTGACTTGTGCTACTCGGAAACTAAGCACTAAAGGACGAAGTCGTGGCCTACTTCAACATACTGTCCTAATATTCGCCTGGAAATACTGAAGAAGGCAAAAATATCTGAGCCAATATAGCCGGTAACTAGGCCGAGAGATGAACCTGGTGCCTGCCGAATGAAAGTCAAAGCGTGGCTGCTAGAGTAGCCTGCTTCCCTCCAGACGTTGTCTTAATTTATCAAGGACGGACACGGCGTTTCCTTAAGCATATAACAAAAATACAGGCAGTGTACATGTAACGTAACATCGTGGCGCGTTCGCGTAACCATGCTGCTGTGAAAACGCAACATTATGTCCCTTTTGCATTTTATGCTACATGTGGCTGTCAAGAATGCTTTTATGGCGGTTTTGTGACATCGCACACAATAGAACATACATAGGTCTTCACGTAAAGTGCTCGATGTCTTGTGACATCGCACACAATAGAACATACATAGGTCTTCACGTAAAGTGCTCGATGTTTTGTGACATCGCACACAATAGAACATACATAGGTCTTCACGTAAAGTGCTCGATGTTTTGTGACATCGCACACAATAGAACATACATAGGTCTTCACGTAAAGTGCTCGATGTTTTGTGACATCGCAAACAATAGAACATACATAGGTCTTCACGTAAAGTGCTCGATGTTTTGTGACATCGCACACAATAGAACATACATAGGTCTTCACGTAAAGTGCTCGATGTTTTGTGACATCGCACACAATAGAACATACATAGGTCTTCACGTAAAGTGCTCGATGTTTTGTGACATCGCAAACAATAGAACATACATAGGTCTTCACGTAAAGTGCTCGATGTTTTGTGACATCGCACACAATAGAACATGCATAGGTCTTCACGTAAAGTGCTCGATGTTTTGTGACATCGCACACAATAGAACATACATAGGTCTTCACGTAAAGTGCTCGATGTTTTGTGACATCGCACACAATAGAACATACATAGGTCTTCACGTAAAGTGCTCGATGTCTTGTGACATCGCACACAATAGAACATACATAGGTCTTCACGTAAAGTGCTCGATGTTTTGTGACATCGCACACAATAGAACATACATAGGTCTTCACGTAAAGTGCTCGATGTTTTGTGACATCGCACACAATAGAACATACATAGGTCTTCACGTAAAGTGCTCGATGTTTTGTGACATCGCACACAATAGAACATACATAGGTCTTCACGTAAAGTGCTCGATGTTTTGTCCAGTTGTAACGAAGTTTGAATTTTCTCCAACGGATTTTCATAAAAGTCCGCAATATCAAATTTCACGATAATCTGTCCAGTAGGAGCCGCACCGATACATGCGGGCAGATGGACGGACAGACGGCCGGACTGATATGACGAACGTAATAGGCACTTTTCGCGAGTATGCGAAGGCGCCTAAAAACTCATTTGATTTTTAAGATGCAGAGAGAGAATAAGGTGGCAGTTGTAAAAACTGCTTGTCTTCAGATGCTTCAGTCTACTAGTAGATGGCGAGGCTAGATAGAACAATTAATTAATAATTATCCGATATAATGGCCTATTTGCCGATCCCAGTGGCCGTGCGGTTTAAGGCGTGAGTCTGCGGCCGCTCGCTTACTAGGATTGTGGGATCGAATCCCACCGGGGGCATGGATGTCTGTCTCTTGGGAGTGTTTTGTCAGGTAGAGGTCTCTGCGACGGGCTGATCACTCGTCCAGAGGAGTCCTACCGAGTGTGGTGTGTCTAAAAGTGTGATTGTGAAGCCTCGAAAAATGAGGCGGCCTAGGCCCCCAAGGGGCTGTCGAGCCATTGGAAAAAAAAGAACTATTTGGCCGATCTCAGTGGCCGCGCGGTCAAAGGCGTTGTCTACGGCCGCTCGCTTGCTGGGGTTGTGGGTTCGAATCCCGCCGGGGGCATGGATGTCCTTCTCTTTTGAGTGTTGTGTGTTGTAAGGTAGAGGTCTCTGCGACGGGCTGGTCCCTCGTCCAGAGGAGTCCTACCGAGCGTGGTTTGTCTAAAATGTGTGATCGCGATACCTCGAATAATGGGGAGGCCTAGGTCCCCTAGGGGCTGTCGAGCCATAGGAAAAGAAAATGACCTATTTGTGATTATAACTTACAGTAGGACAGATTCCAAAAAGACGTGTATGTTTCGAGTAGTCGCCATGTTCATTTGCATTCTAGGAATGTTACCTTTAAAAGTGTCGCAGTTTTTGAACAATTATTATTCCAAATTTTTAGGGGAGTGGATTAAGTGTTGCTAGTGTCACCTTCACCACTAGTAATTCATCAGGCGCTATATTCATATTTTTCATTGCAAGTAATCAGGCGTACAAACGCGTGACATTCTTCGCTGTCATGTTATTCGTCAGGCAATTTCGCCAAGCAGCTGCGAAAAGCGACTGTTAGCTTCGTCATGTCCTTCAGTCCGTCTATCCGCATGGAACAGCGTTAACTTCCACCGGACGAGTTTTCGTGTAATTTTATAATATATGGGATTTTTACTAAACTTTATCGACGCAATCCGATTTTTGTTAAAATCTGAGAAAGTAACACACCTACATACGTTTATGTGACTGATGTTTGTAATGGAGACACTGTGTTCTGTGTAAGGTTCGAGCTGAGGCCAAAGAAACAGTTGACGATATGAACGTAACATTCGAGCATGATCGACTGTAAATCTGTTGATAAGATTCGGAGAAAACTTTTAGGGACAGTAAGAGAACGAACCCACCAGCAGTGTTACTCCATGCGGGCATTTCCTAACTTGTTTATCTTTATTTGTTGTTTATATATGTCATTGCGCTGTCAGTAACTCACATTACGTAGCGTCGAATGCCGGAATGATTAATGGACAGAGATTTGGGACGGCTGTGGAAGCAATCGATCGTGGCCTAATGCGAACAGTGCCTACCATCCCGGTCTGAAGAGACTAAGAAAAATCACGAAAAGCCTCAGGATAGTCGGTGTTCCTCCAAGATTCGAGCCCAGCACCCCCGAATACAAGTCTTCATACCAAGTTTAATAAAAATCCGTGTGTTGGTTTTAAAGTTAATGTGGGACACGTGTACGTAGTGATAGACGTAACGGTACTATGAACATATCTTACGTCATAAAATTAGAAAAGTAGTCTGAAATAACATAACGCTCTTATGCACATAGAATGGGGTGAAGCTGGCGAGGGGATGAATACTGGCGCAGGCGCCTTGCACCTCTGCCCCTCCAGTAGGATGTTCATCAGCCAGGCAGTCAAACCTCACATTTCCCCCTGAGAAGGGGCAGGGAGTAGCTGTGCGTAGGGTGATTGGCGGCACGTCTTATCAATACATGCATGTATACTTGCACAGTAAAATTACGCTGAGAATTCCTGAACGCTTTGAAGTGAGAACAGAAGAGTCCGCTAAGCCGTCAGCGTAATTCCTGCTTATGATACACGTACTATATTTAAAGTTAATGTGTTGACTTTACTTATGAACGTGTATTAAGAACGAACAACTCAGGATGTGGCGCGTTTTATGTAAGGAAGTTTTCCAGGATTGACAGTTCATGGTAAATAAATCATGGGAGTGAACCAGTCAACACGTAGCAATGAAAGAAGCTCACTGGACGAAGAAGGTTAGTGTCGTTATCATATTAATTTTGTGTAGTTAAAGCTATTGTATTAAAAGTAAAGTTGTCGCTGTTCTTAATTAAGCATCACGCGATGAAGTGCCGGGAAATGGAGGTATAACTCCGCGCGTTTTGACTGCATTACATGGAGGTGAGTGGCCAGCTTCATTCACTGATTGTTTTACCCACGAGGAAGAAAAGGTCCCCTGCTGGTATCTGCTGAATGAATGGGTGGGTCCCGGAGCTGCTCTGGACGCTGTGGTGAAAATATCTCTTGCCCCTGTCGGGAATCGAACTCCAGTTACTCGGTTGTTCAGACCGTAGCTTAATTTGTTATACTGAGATTTGATATATACGTGGCGGTTGTGATGTGCTTTATGGTCTTGTGGTTTGTAGCACCTTATAATGTGGTGTATGGTTACCAAATTGATCGGAGGAAACTCAAGACATCTGTTAAATGCCATCCGTGTTAAGAAAGACATGATTAGAAATGGAAAGTCAAAATGGAGAAAGTTTGGTGTGGTGTGACAGCAGTTTGTGCACGACAATATTGAAGCTGGCCAGTAAGTGACATTCCCTAGGTGCCACGTACGATGCTGCCCTCTTTTGCGAGATTGAGGTTCTCATAGTGGTCATGACGAAAATAAAGTCTTCAGTCGTAGTCAAAGAAAAGTTGGATTTTGATGACTGGCATACCATTGTGCTTTATAGGTAACTACTGACTAGCAAGAACACCGTCAAACACACCTGTATTTATAGTAAAACGTCATATTTACAACACGCTACATGTTTCGGCCCATTTACCTTTTTTGATTTTTATATAAAGCCTGACGACGGCTGTTTTGGGCCGAAACATGTAACGTGTTGTAAACATGACGTTTTACGATAAATACAGTTGTGTTTGACGGTGTTCTTGTTAGTGTAAGTTAAAAAGAGTTTGACTACATAGACACTGAAGATGGAAGCCGTAAATTTCGCTGAAACACCGGCAACTATTTATTAATCCACACGTGTGACATTCCTCTTCTTATCACCATTGACAGAAGGGGTTATATTTCATTATGCTATGAACAGTTCATTACAGTTTTCACATCTCGAACTTTCTCACAATGAAAGGTAATTATCAGCATCCACTTTATTTCGGTCGTTTAGGTGAAGTGTTCGGCCTTGGTAATTACGCTTTCGTCTTTAATACCGGACACTCCTGCGTCTGAGTGTTGGATAACGGGCAAGTTTCCATGTTCTGCCTTGAACATGAAGGCAGTGTGTCCCTCCGAAACGTTCGTAACCACTTTCCAGACTACATCAGAGCATAATCTGAATTTTTTATATTGATACACACATTAAAATGGATTGTAATAAAATGTGTGAGGGTTTGGGCTAAATTAACTTGCGAGATGTGAGGCTTCTGCCGCAGTGTAGTTGAGACATTCGTTCTTCTTGAATGTTGCGCGGCGTAGGTTGGTAATTGGTTACCAACGTTCGGGGACAACACATTGATCATACAGTGGTCAAGCAGTCCAAGAAGACTTGGACTGTTGTCCCGAAACGTCGGTAAACAATTACCAACCTACGGCGCGCAACATGCCAAAAGAACGAAGGCTTCAAAATTAACTTGCTCTGATGGGGCCTAGTGGCGGACTTCTGTGAAACTGGTAATGAAGATTCGGCTTCTGTGAGAGGTGAGGAAGTTATTGACTAGCTGAGCGTCTATCAGCTTCTCAAAGACTTCACTGCATGGAGTCAGGTTAGAAACAGGATAGGATGTGCACTCTGGCTGCATGTTGGTGTGACTGTGAAATGTAATAAGAGAAAGTGACATGAAGGAAGAAATTTGAAGAGAAAGTAATATCTAGAAAGAGAACTGAAGAGAAATGAGATTCCCAAGACATATTGGTAGATTACCTAACATTGAGGTGTTCCTTTAGAGCTCACCCAGAGTCTGAATAGTTCGGCCAAGGGGGGCTGACACAAAGCATAAGTTCCCTTCATGGCAGCGCTGTCTAAAACCTCACCGTAGCATTACATTGTAAAATAAATAAAGATATAAGCAGCAGACATAATAATTTGCCATTAACTAACCCCATGGAGCAGAGTCCTTCTTGAGAAGCTAACAGGTCGTCAGCTAGTCAAGAAATTCCCCGCGTTTTATGGAACCCGAAGGTTCATTACCGCACTCACAAGAGCCCGCCACCTGTCCCTATCCTGAGCCATATGAATCCAGTCCATGCACCCCCATCCCACTTTTTGAAGATCCATTTTACTATTATCCTCCCATCTACGCCTGGGTCTTCCAAGTGGTCTCCTTCCCTCAGGTCTCCCCACCAAAACCCTGTATGCACCTCTCCCCTCACCCATACGTGCTACATGCCCCCCCCACCTCATTCTTCTCGATTTGATCATCCGAATAATATTTGGTGATGAGTACAGATCATTGAGTTCCTCGTTATGTAGTCTTTCCACTCCTCTGTTACCCCGTCCCTCTTAGGCCCAAATATCCTCCTCAGCACCCTATTCTCGAACACCCTCAGCCTATGTTCCTCCCTCAGTGTGAGAGACCAAATCTCACACCCATACAAAACAACAGGCGAAAATTATACTTCTGTATATCTTAATCTTTGTATTTTTGGATAGCAAACTGGAAGACAGAAGATCCTGCACCGAATGATAACAAGCACTCCCTGACTTCAATCTGCTCGTAATTTCTTCCTGAATGGAATTTTGATTTGTTAGGGTTGTTCCCAAATATTTGAACTGTTCCACCCTTTCAAAGGATTTATTATCTAACTTTATGTTTTGATTTTGTCCTGCATTCTATTGCGAGACATGACCGTGTACAATAATTTGCCATTAAATGCCAGAATAGAAAAAATAAACAGTAGGGAATTAACAGGATGGAAAAGATGTGTGATGAAAGAGATAATATAACGGTGATTGGCCGTTCGTTTAATGAGGCTGTACTAGATGCCTACAGTAGACTGAATGACAGTTTTTGAAATTGAATGGTAAGTAGACAAGGATGTGCTATATGTCAGATTTGTCCATCTTTTGTGAAAGGTTGGCTCGTGACCTAACATTACGTTCGAATCATTATCACCACTGCTCCATATTCGTGAGGTCCAGGGTTCAAACCTCGAACCGCAGACCGGCCATCCTGACTGAAGGTTTTCGTACTTCATCGAAATTCTCCCATTCACGTGCTAATATATTACAAAAAGTTATTATTCATTTAGTGATCATCGTCACACTTGACGCTACATAATTCGAGCCGCTGAGAACGTCGTTAAACAAAAATAAATAATATTGATAAACTGACGAATAAATTTTTGGCTGAGTTAACACTGCATGAAAATTGCTTTGTGGTCTTCCCGAAATCTGCACGTTTTGTTGCATTTCGTTTCCTTTTAGGGTTCTTTCCCCGGCTGGGTCGAACAGGTGCCACATGGGTAGGCCCCACGTTTTCACAAAGTTTTAATGAGAAGTGGGAAGGGTGGGCAGCTTTGAACCAACTAGGGATGGTAGATGGCTGTGAAACAGATGACGATGGTAGATAACTGTGAACCACCAGGGGATGGTAGATGACTGTGAACCAGCTGAGGAGGGTAGATGGCTCTGAACCAGCTGAGGAGTGTAGATGACTGTGAACAGCTGGGGATGGTAGATGACTGTGAACAACTTGGGAAGGGTAGATGCCTGTGAGCCACCAGGGGAGGGTAGATGACTGTGAACCAAATGGGGAGGGTAGGTGACTGTGAACAACATGGGGAGGGTAAATGACTGTGAACTACCTGTGGAGGGTAGAAGGCTGTGAACTAGCTGGTAAGGGTAAAGACAGAACCAGCTGGGGATGATAGATGACTGTGAACCACCTGGGGATGGTAGGTGACTGTGGGAGGGTAGATGGCTGTGAAATAAATTACCCCAGAAGATCAATACGTTTTAAAAGGGCAAAGGTGAGCGTGTACTTAATTAAGCACCACATCACGATGGTGTATAGGGGAGGTGGGGTATAGCTCTACACATATTAACCTCGGCGCTAAAGGGAGGAAAATGGTCGTCTTAACACCGCGGCCGTTAAACCCCCAGGCAAGAACTCGCGGTACTCACCGGACGCGAGGCTGGAGAACAAAAAAGTCGTTGCGTGCCAGGAATCGAGTTACTGTATCGTCCAGGCCGCAGCGTACGACGGATTAGTTTCATTCAATTGCCTGCATTTTATTTGTCTCTTCTTCCCTTTACCTGCAACTTACTTTGGCTTTTCAGTTTCCAATAACACCGTATTTTCTATCTTTTCAGTGAATTTCGACCACTTCCAAATACTGAGGGCGATTGGGAAAGGCAGCTTCGGCAAGGTAAGTCAGAAAATGACGTCATTTGTGTGCGGAAGTAACAGGATTACTCTTCCACTTGCAACACGTGCCCTGTAGCGCGAGTTATGTGTTATAAAATTAATACACTGGCACACAGCTGGGCCGCACGGGGATTGAGACCAGGGCTGTGAGCGAATCAATAGGACACTTTGTTCCCATGGTCTCTGTCTGTCGTGTCCATATCCATGTCACTGTGCTCCTCGTGATTCATTCTACTACCCTGAAGTCGCAGAGGACAGGTTCCTTCAACCTTCTGTGTCCTTCAGCCAGGTACACGGCGTCACATCCCAGGCGACTGGACTTTTGAAGGGCACGTTACTTGTTTTGAATGACCTCGAATACATTCCTTCAACGTTTCGTGCTTTTCAGTGATTGAAGTACCGTATTTTGCGTACTTCGAATAGCTGAAGCTGCATGTGTGTGCGGTATTTTGAAACATCGACATCAAAATGTTGTTTCCAGCTGAGTGCGGCGACGGAAAGGTTATTGCGCGAGTTCTTCGAAGTGTTTATAGAATGCCTTGTCCTTCTCCGTTCTTGTGCGCTGTTCCTGTTATCAGTCCAGCACATTCCAAACACTTGACTCACCTTTAAGCGCGTTCGCAAACTTGCGAAAAGCGACTATTAGCTTAGTTATGTCTGTCCGTCCGTCCGCATGCAACAACTCGGCTCCCACTGGACGGATTCTAATTAAATTTGATATTTCAGTATTTTTCGAAAATCTGTGGAGAACGTTCAAGTTTAATTAAAATCTGGCAAGAATAACGGTACTTTACATGAAGACCTGTGTACATTTATGTTAATATCTCGTTCAATTCTTCTTAGAATGAAAAATGTATAAGACAGAATTGGAGAGAAAATCAAAACACACATTTTATGTTCAATAACGTTTTTCTGAAAATCGTACCGTTTGTGAGATAATATGGAAAAATATGGTAGAACCAGACTGGCCACAGATGACACTACACTACGAAGCATGCGCTTTGAGTGCTGGATAACTAAGTCTACAAACACAAATTTAGAATATGTGTTACTTATTGCTTTTCCACGGCAACAGTGGTTACGCGAACGCGCATCAATGTTACTTTTATACGTACATTGTCTTGTTGAATGTTTATGACAAAAGTACATTACAGTTAGTATCGGCCTCGTGTGCACTGTGAACTAACTACGTGTGGCAGAGGATTTTATGAGAAGCTAGGCAAGACGTTCACCTATTAACTTCACAAGAAGGGATCTGCTCCGTGAAGTGAATGACGCATAAGCCCAAGTAGATGTAACAAGAGAACGTGTTGTTAGGCAGAAGTTTAGTTTAGTTTCATAAAGTTTAACCCTCTTGTTTACCACGAAAACTTTGTATCGGGCTCTTAACGCTAACACCATAGTGAATACGACTAATATTTTGAATACTGACATCGTAAGCTTTTCTTTATACAGAACGTTTCGGAAACTGGATTTGTTTAAGTCCTTAGGTATAATGGTATAACGGAACCATTAGGAAGTTCTAGTGTCAATCAGTGATTGGGCGAAATGTTGTGTTTAAAGGACCCAACACCATGAACAGTATCCAGAATATTATCGTAAAATTTTGTCGCGAGTAACAATCGCATTTAGTTTCTAAAGCCATACGGTTTATAGCTAACACGGTAATATGCCATGGCTCAGGCGGTTAGTCGCCGTCTTCTCACCGCGGAGGCCCGGGTTCAATCCCGGGTCAGTCTATGTGGAGATTTGTGGTGGAAAAATTGGCACTGGGACACGTTTTTTCCCCCGAGTACTTCGATTTTCCCCTGTCAATTTCATTCCACCTGTGCTCCATTACACGGAAAAACAAAAAAACTAATCATATTCATCACTTGGTTGCACAATAAGCCTCAAGGCTGCGGTGCGTCCGTAGCATCTGCTGCGGGGCACTTCACAAAAAAATAAAAACACGGTAATATTAACTTACTAAAAAGTCTAGGGTAATTAGGACACGCCTTAATTACTTATGTTATCATTTATACAACACGAAAATCTCAGATATTTTCTTGGGCGGTTTTCTGGCGACGCCCAAACTTTTCGGGTAGAAAGGAAAGTGGTCCCATATGTACATTAATTTTCTGGTAGGTGTGGCCAGATCGTCACTGTGATGTTGCCAGCTCATTACGGTAATAGAGGATGAAGTTTCACTAGGCGTAGCAGACGTTTGGCTACGTGGATGTTAATTATTAAGGGGCCAGATGCAGACACAGCCCCCTGATTTACAAGGCCTTCTGTAATTCATTATTTTACAACTCGGAAGTCAATCACCTGGCGGTATTTTTTATAGACAATATTATTTCACCCACAACACACTTTTGCCCTTGAAATATCAAAAGTCAGTGTTCCTAGTAGGGCTACAAAAGAAATAATGACGATGAGGACATTAAAGAATAATAAATTATTCTTGTATCCCGAAGAAGGAAGCAGTAGACTCCTACGAAACGTTTTAACGAGCTACCAGGTTATATGAAGTAACATCCCAGAAGATAGCAATGCTCAAATTACACGAAGAGTTCAGGTTTTCGCAGAGGTATAGACGAGGTGTCCGTTCTTCTGGTATATGACGCGCTGGTGGTAAACCAGAAGAATGGATACCTCGAATTACACGAACTTTGATATCCGTTTGGCCCATTGCCGATATCGGTGACCGCGGTCAGATCGTCGTGGTTATTGACTGCCGCTCGAGGTATGCAAACTTGTTCGGTTTTTTTTTTTTAAATTGAACTGTGGTGAGCCACACTGTTTCGTGAGCCCTGCTTTGCCCACTGCTGCTGAAGAGTATGTAAACAAATTCACCTTATTCAACAGGCCTTTGTAATGACGATGTAATGGCGGACGCTGAGGCGCCATGACAGCAGACGCCAGATAAACATGGCGCCTTACGACAGGAAGGGGATTAAAAAGTTTGAAAGCGCGGGAGAAAACGGAAAACTGAGAGTACGTTATGTAAACAGACTGCCTAATCCTTCCGGAATTGGTGTTTTTCTTCTGTGGTTTATTAAACTATGCTGCCAGAGTGCGGACTGTATAGCGCATAATATTATGATGATGAAATACTGGAAAGGATTTGGAAGGAAACTTGTGGTCTAAGAAAGGTACTATCCCGACATTCATCTGGAGGGAGTTCTAAGTTGATGCTTGTGCTGATAACGATTAAACACAAGAAAACATGACTGTATTTTACAGAAAGTTATCTAAAAAATGGGACAGAACGTAACGAGGGTCGAGAGTTCAGTTGAAATAGAAATTAAAAAAATATATGTACAATGTTTACGTGATTAAAAAAAACAAAAATTCAGTCAATTGACAACTGGAAATTAAGATTAACATCCCAAATGCGTCTTAAAGAATCCTGAAAACATCAGCTTGGAATAATTTTACTATTGTACCCTGGATATTTTAAATATTTAGCTTAAATTTCAAAGTGAATGTTATAAAGTCCAAAATTATTCGGAAGAGGACCCAGATCAACATCCAAAAAAAAACACAACTAACAAAATATGAGCTACAACGAAGGGAAGTTTTAAACACAGTGAACCGTTGTAAAGACTTTGTAAGCAAGATACAAATATACATGTAACATTTACATTTTGTACTTTTTTTAGGCGCATTTGCTTAGTCGCACGTCAGCCTGTCCGTCCGTTTGTACGTATGTCCGTCTATCCTCAGGTATCAGCGCGGCTGCCACTGGACGGATTTCCTTGAAATTTGGTATTGGTGACTTTTATGAAAAGCTGTTGAGAAAATCCAAATGTGGTCAAAATCGGGCAAAAATATCGGGCACTTTACGTGAAGACCTAAGTACGTTGTATTGTTGCCGGCGACATTAAATCGTCATAAAGGCGCTCTCCTCGAGTGAAACGGTAACAGGCTGTTAGGATAGCTCGGGAAATTGTTACGTTATGCGTACATTGCTTATCTTATATTTTTATATAAAGCCTTTTGGGCCGAAATGTGTATATTATTGGTAACGGCATGTTAGTACACAATAAATGTTGTGTTTGATTTGGTTACTATTAATTAAACGAAAATCTGTCAGGATGGTCGTTGTCTTGCCGGAATGGGCTACAAGTCAGAAGCGTTATGCGTGAACCAGCGTGATGGAAGGGGCGAGTCTTTAAGCTTGCTGGTAACGATTTTATGTCTTGTATTTAGGCTTTGGGTATTACAGACGAATAAAACTGAGTCCGACTCACGAACAAAAGTGCTACAAAGGTAGACCGATTTATTTTGCATAGAATTCCTGTATACGTTTGCCACGAGAAGTGAAGTGAAGTCGAGTGAAGTCGAGTGAAGTGAGTGAAGTCGAGTGAAGCTCACGTTATGCCTGTGCAGCGTATTAGCGTGCCAGCAGCCTTAACAATCGGTCCTCTGTGAATGGGCAGGGCCGACAATTGCTGAGAGGAATGTTTGTGCTTACAATAACAGTAGTAATATCGTGGGGAAAGTTACGTAATGAGAAGCTTCATAATTCCTACTGTTCACAAAATATTATTTTGGTGAGTAAATCAAAGCAGTGATATGATCGGAACTTGGGGGGGGGGGGGGAGACAAATGCATACAGGTCGTTAGTTTTTTAGTCCCTATAATTGTAAACCACTTTGAAAACGGAAGCATTTATGGGTGGATAATATTAAAATGTATCTTACACGTACATCAATATGATTTGAAAGTGGAGACTGAATTCAAATGGATGAAGATAGGGATGTGTACGGGGGTTCTTATGAACACGGTAATGCACGTGAAGATAGCTGTCTTCTGGGATATGACGTCTTGTAGTTTAGTGATAGGTACCAACATTTAGGATTGACCTTTTGTCTCCATCTTCAGGGTTAAAGAGGTTCTCAGTTTTTTACCCTGAAGATTCAAGCAGCAAGATCCTCGGATTCATTATTACGAATATACAAAACTACACGGCGTCATATAACGGAAGACAGGATTAATCGCAGTGAAGATCTCCCACGAAACATGCTAGTGTACTTTCATTTCTTTACCAGCTGAGGGACTGTCAGCATCTCTATGGCGATGCTTTGATTCATTCATTCTGTAGTCTGTCTTACGACAGGTCCGTAGCCTCTTCCAAAGCGAGTTCTCCACAGGGTGCGATCTAGTGCTTCCTCTTTCAATTTCCAGTATCTTTTCTTTTCCTTAAGGTCATCCAGTAGCTGCTTACGTCTTCTCCCTCGTCGTCCCGTCATTTCTATCCTTCCTTCTAACTTTCCTTCAATCACGTGTTTCAGAAGGCAGTTTCTACGCAAGATGTGACCAATCCAGTTAGCCTTTCTTCTTTTTATTGTATGTACGATATTCCTCTCCTCCTTGACTCTGTGTAATACTTCTTCATTTCTCACACGATCGGTCCAACTGATCTTCTCCATTCTTCTCCAGCACCACATTTCAAAACTTTCCAGATACTTCTGATCTACTTTCCGAAGTGTCCACGTTTCAGCACCGTACAAAGCTGTGCTCCAAATGTAGCACTTTACTAGTTTCTTCCTTAAATTTAAGTCCAGTTTGCTGGTGAAAGTATTCTTCTTCTTGTTGAATGCTGCTTTTGCCATGGCAATTCTGGATTTAATTTCACGTGTACACCTTGCATCACTTGTTATCATGCTACCCAAATAATTGAAATATTCCACATTCTCCACTTGTTTTTGATCTATCATAATTTTCATTGGGGATGGTTGCCTTGAGATTTTCATTACTTTAGTTTTTGCAACATTCATTTCCATTCCATAGCGTCTTCCAATCTCAATTAGTCTATCAATCATGCCCTGTAGCACGTTTTCTTCCCTAGCCAGTAGCACAAGGTCATCTGCATATTTCACAGTGCGAATTACTTGTCCTCCTATTTTGAAGTCTCCAAACCCTTCAAGAGCTTCCTTGGTAAGGTACTCGCTGTATAAGTTGAACAGAATCGGTGACAAGGAGCAACCTTGTCTAACTCCTCTTCCAATCTTCACACTTCTCGTCTCCCCTTGGTCCAGTCGTATTTTGACCCTCTGCTCCATGTACAATTTGCTGATCAATCTTCTTTCGCGCCAGTCTATCCCAATTCCTTTTAGGATTTGCATTAATTTGGTCCAGTTGACACGGTCAAATGCCTTCTGCCAGTCTATGAAGCAAGCACACAATTCCTCATCTATGACCAAGGTTCGTTGTGATATTATTCTCAGCATCCCAATTGCATCCCTAGTTTCTTTTCCTCTTCTAAATGCAAACTGATCTTCTCCAAGTGCATCTTCAATTTTCCTCTCAATCCTTCTTCTAAGTATCCTCGCTACTATCTTTGCTGCATGAGCGATGATGCTGATTGTGCGATGGTCGCTGCATTTTGTAGCTTTGGGCTTCTTCTTTAAGGCAATCATTGTAACTTCAATAAAATCTCTGGGCCATTCTCCAGTTACATACATGCTGTTGATCAGCTGTGTCATTAGCCTTAGACCACCTTCTCCCAACAATTTGAGTACATCCCCAGGTACATCATCATCTCCTGTAGCCTTCTTATCCCTCATCTCCTTGATAGCTTCACTTAGCAAAATATAAGGGCCTTTTTCATCTTCATATACTTCATATTCAGGTTCGACTTCTAGGTGTTCTGGTCGATTAGCTCGATCGTAGAGCTCTGTGATATACTTCTCCCAAATTTGCAGTACTCGTCTCTGATTTATTATAATATTGCCTTGAGAGTCTTCGATGCCAATGTTTTGAATCCCATGGTTTTCTTTCCAACCTAGTTCCTTTGCCTTCATGTACATTAAATCATAACGTCCTGTTCTTTGAAATTCTATGATCTCGTCGCATATGCTCTCCAGATATTCCTTCTTGGCATTGTCCGTGGCTCTTTTCAATTCATTCCTCAGTCTTCTGTAGTTCTTCCTTCCTTCTTCATTGTTGACATTCTTCCATTTCCTTCGTTCATCCATTTTACTGATCATCTCCTGTGTAATCCATGGCTTTCTTGCTCTCCTCTCGACTTTTCCCACTAAATCACTCATAGTATCTAACATACATTTCTTGATATTGTTCCACTGCACTTCCACATTCCCACTTTCACATTTGATTGCACCAAGTTTTTCTTCTAGACTATCGTGTACTTCCTGTCGTTGAGCATATAGCTTCTCCAAATCCCATCTTGGTTTTTGCTTGTGGAACCTCATGATCTTCTTCAATCTGGTGCAGATCGTTGCAACCAGTAAATTGTGGTCAGAGTCAATATCTGCTCCAGGCAGTGTCTGCACATCCTTCACACTGTTCCTGAATCGCTGTTTCACTAGTACGTAGTCCAATTGATATCGACACCTATCCCCTGGTGATTTCCACGTGTACAATCTTCTTTTAGGTTTTTTGAACCATGTGTTTGTTACAACAAGTCCATTTCTTTCACAGAAGTCAATAAGCATTTGACCTCTCTGATTCCTCCTTCCCAATCCATATGGTCCAACAGTGTTGTGATGTGCTTTAACTCCAACCACACTGTTCCAATCTCCCATTATAATCGTGTTTGTCGTGCCCTTTCCATCCTCTTCAAGAATTTCTTCAATTACATCATACAACTCTTCCACTTCGTCATCTTCATAGTCCGATGTTGGCATGTACACTTGCACTATCAAAATACTTACCGGTTCTGCCTGCAATTTAATAGCAATGATTCTGTCACTATACACACTCTTCTTAACAACACTTTTCACTACGCTTTTATGCACTACTATTGCTACGCCTCTTTCAGCACTGTCACCCCCGGAATAATACACTGTATAATCACCACTTTTTATTTCACCTTGACCCTTCCACCGCACTTCACTAACACCTAGCACAGACACTGCGTTCTTTGCATCTCTTTCTTCAAATTTTCGAGTTTTCCTCCTTGATTCAAGGTCCTTACGTTCCAAGTGCGATGCTTTGATTAGGCATACTGAAAATCCGAAAATGTAAGAGATGTATAGTAATAATATTACGATTTATGTAGGAACAGCACAAAACTGTGAAGGGGGGGGGGGGAAGACGAGGCGAATGAAGGAACAAAATAAAATAAGAAAATATGTGATGCAAAACAGATTATACCGTAGGCGACGTTTTGTGACGAGAAGAGAAAACAAATATCCCTCTTAAGGGAGAGGCGATTGTCGTCACATAACGACGAACGTCACAATTTGTACCCAGAACCTAACATTGTTAAGGTAAGCGATGGGCGGGCCATTTAGCACAGATGCACTCGTACCATGCAGTGTGGGGTTTCGAATTAATGATTCAGTAAATCTGCGTTTGTCAGTCAAAGATTCATTCAGTCTGTGTGTAATGTCTTTCGGTCTCTGTGTTTGCTAGTTAGTCAGCGAATCAGTCTCCGAGTTAATCTGTGTTTCAGCCTGTGTATTAGTCTGTGATTATTCAGTCTATTTGACAGTGTATCAGTCATTGTGCATGATTGTCATTCAATTGATCGGTGAGTGGTTCACTCAGTGTTCTTTTGCCAATCAGTGTGTGATTCAGTCAGTGTCTCTGGTTGTCAGTCTGTGATTCAGTCAATGCGTTTGCTTTTCAGTCTGTAACTTTAGTACCCTATGTATTTTTCAGTCTATGGGTCAGTCGGAAGGACGCGGGTTCGATTTCCGATGTGGTCATTGGGATTTTTCATTCACTTAATCCTTCCGGCCGCACTATGGCCCTGGGGTCGACTCAGCCTTTAACATAAATCAGTACCAGGAATATTTCCTTGGGGGTAAAGGCGGCCGGTATGTAGGGCTAACAAATTAACTATCTTCTTGCGCCGACTGTGTAGAAATTCTGGGAGCCTCAACCTCCTGGAGCCCTAAGGGCCTGTCCAAGCCAGTAATGGGATTGCTATAGGTCAGTCAGTGTGTTTTGTTATTAAGTCAATAATTTTTAACTCTATCAAATTTTATTTCATTATACAGCAACATTTCAGTTCGGTTTCAGTACCTGTGGCCTGCACCGTATTTATATGTAAATGAGTGTGGTGAGGAATTACGTGTGTCATAGCATTCCGGATCGATGCTACAAGCACAACAAAACAAGCCACGTCTCTGAGGAGCCCTGTCCAAGTTACCTTATGTTCGGTGCATCTGAAAGCTGTGCCACTGAGTGCGACTACAACTATCAGTCCGTGCCAGGTGCCAGGCTGTCATAGCGGTGTTGATGAAGATGCATACGTCATGTCGACAGCAGGTAGTTACCGACGTTTCGAAGGAGCGTACTGCTTTCATTGTCAGGGTCAAGCAGTCCAAGAAGACTTTCTTTCGAAACGTCGGTAACTACGCCAGAAGACCTGAACCTTCTTCAAGCCGTCGTCTATCCGCCATCGTATCCGTACTTACCACAGCACATTTATTCGCCCTTCTTCGTCCCCTTACGATATCCTTATGTCTTTTTCATCGTTATTTCTATCTTTAGTTCTTTCCTACAGTGCATTAAAGAATTCTATAAATATGCTGTCGATGGCTGGATTACATTCTTGTCCTTTGTGATAGAAACACGCCTTCGGTCAGATAGGAGTGCATCAAGACGTACAGTGCGCGACAAAGTTACGTGGATACTTATTTAATTTCTTACCGAGTGTTGTATCTTTGTGTTGTTTGCGTGTCAAAATACGGCACACCGGTTGTTCGTGTTATTTAGGTTAGCACGACATGTTTGTGACGATTAAGATCTGTGTGGCGCTACTGCGCAAACTCGTTCAAGTGGTAATGCTTCTAACTTGTATTTCGGGGGTAATCGCTTTGACTGGCTGTCGTGATTGAAGTTTTGTGTGGTTTTATTCAGTTCTTCCGGGAAAATTTCGGGATATTAATCTCGAATTAGACCACGACTTGCTCCCCCCAGACCCGTTTAAAATCATTATTCAGTCATCGACTATACGATCTGAGCTATTGACATCGTCGTTAAATAAACAACAGATCGATAAAAATGTGTGTTGCTACGGGCGAAAGTGGCCCATGGCCTCACTTTTTCTGGGTTTCTGAGTCTGATTTTTAGAAAATTGATAGGACTCCTTAGATGGGGGATCGGCTGGTCGTTAGAACATTACATTACCTGCACAGGACAATAGAAACACACATAAAGCGCAGATATGTCGGTGTATGAAGGGAGATCTGAACCAATATACTCGCTATGAAAGAAGTGCGAAACTTGGGGCTAATTTGACAGTTGATTGCGAAAACTTGAGATTCTGAGGCTTAGTCTGGTAGTAAAGAATATAGAGAGAATATTTAAGTAATTATTTATGATTTCAGAGTATTTAAGGAGAGTGTCAGTAGCCTCGAATGAGAATATGATTAGTGAATAATGTATTTAAAAGGATGCGGAACAAAGTGGCCATGGCCTAATATGAGTTACTATGACTATATTAGTATTTGCTTGTGGGGATCCTCGACGTGCCGAGATTTGGACCCGAGGTCTTCCAAATGTGAAGCAGAAGTGTTGGTCACTAGACCACAGCGCTCAGTAAACCCATGGAAACAGTAAATATTTAAGCACACTGAGCACACTGTTTTCCGTTACATCGTTGTGTTTCTTTCCTTTTCCTTGTAACTGGGACATTTTACGTTTATTTTTTGCTCGCTGTGTCTTATTACGGACGCCAGAAAACATTTCTGATAAAGATATTTCCACTTTAGAAAAAGGTTAGAGTAAAAAGTTTAAAAGTAAATTCATTTATTTGTATCCTTTTTTATATATAATTCTTTTACATGGCATTACAATTTTATTACCTTTGACCCCGTTGCCAAGTTTGTCATTCAGAAACGTAATCTTTGTTTTTAACACTGAGCCTATAGACAAAGAGACTTCGATTTACTGGTTTCGCATTATGTGACATTTTCCAGGAAAACAACTACCGTATAAGCCGGTTTATTTATACTTGTGGTTGTGTATTGTCCTGAAATTCCGTAATTTTGCTTTCATTTTCTTTTGTGTCTGTCTCATAGAATCCACTTTTCTGCTAGTTTAGAATTTTTTAGGCATTGAAATTCTCTCTGCATTCTGTTATTATTCAATCAGTTCGTCCAATGAATTATTATTCTTCGCTGAGTCCATTATTCTTAATTAAAAGCTTTACAAAGCACATATTTTTCTCTGTTTCACGAATTCGTGCTGTCTTTGTTCCTTAAACGTGTATATTATTGATTCTCGCGAGGTGTTACGTTCTGACAGCTCTGTTTCTGAGGACTCATTTCTTCTCGGATGTTATGCTGCTTCATTTGATGTTTCCCGACGTTTCGAGGGATCTTAGTGCTTTTACCTTCAAGGGTCAAGCATTCCAATAAGATTTTCCTTCATTAAATCGTAGTTGGTTTCCAAGTATTCATTTGCAAACATTATTAATTTTATAATTATTCGTTAAATCTGTTCCTTCATTTTTCCATCCACCCTTCCATCCATCCATCCACCCACCCACCCACCTAGTCATTCCCATCTGCCAACCCCAGGGCCCAGTTTGTTTCATTTTAATTTTTCTGAAGTTTCTCTAACATTTGGTTCTCATGTGCTCCCGTGTGATCCAGAAATTGTCGCATATTCCCACCATACTTGCAGCTATGTTACAGTGTTGCAGATTTCCATTATTGCCGCATATCCCTGCTGTTGTTGCTGAATTATATCATTGTCGCAGTTTCCCGAAATTGTCAAATCCTCCCTTCATCGTTGCAGGTCCTTGCTATTATCGCATGTTGTCACCAGTCACGTGTCTTAATTGTCACCGTCTTGGCATATTATAGGTCATGTGAAAGACGCGGTAATAGAGCTATGAAAATTGTTATTATGGTGTTTTAATTACCTGCATTTAGCGAATAAAAGGGAAAACTGAAGATGTAACGAGTTTTACTCCCAAGTGCAAGAAATGAGTAGGCTATCACCATTTTTAAGGGCCCCGCAGCAGATGCTACGGACGCACCGCAGCCTTGAGGCTTATTGTGCAGCCCTATGATGAAGATGATGAGGTTTTTCCGCTTTTCCATTTTAATGGGTCACCGGTGGAATGAAATTGACAGGGAAAACCGAAGTACTCGGAGAGAAACCTGTTCCAGTGCCAATTAATCCACCAAAAATCGCACATGGACTGACCCGGGATTTTTTTTTTTTTTTTTTTTTTTAAAACTAAGTTTTATTTTCCATAGTTTCTATGTACAGTTAACATTCAGGTTACAGTCCACCCACCACCTTTCCCTTCTTTACAATCTGAGTAGCTCAGTACATGTCACTGGCATGTTTTTGACCGTCGGTTCGTTGGGATCGAACCCGGCCTCCGCGGTGAGAGGTCGGCGACTAACCGCTTGAGCCATGGCACGGCCAAGCTATCATCATTAATCAATATGACTAAGAGAATAAGTAGGTATGAGATCACCATGCGTACGTACGTCGCCATTTTAACTTATGAACCATTTGAAAGATTTTTACGAAACTTTTTGTGACCATATGCACTTAGAGGATATACCGGCGACATAATTTTTCATTTCCTACAATTATACAATTATTCTTAACAAGATGGCGGGCTTGCGAACTTTTGAGGCAAGCGCGACGGTTACTGTCCTGCAACGATATATGGTAATAGATCTTGGAAAAATATGTAACTTTTATTAAGTCGGTATTTTTCGGAATGTAAAATAGCCAGATGGTGGCCGTGCGGGAGGATTATTTTAGCTTGTGGTTTGATTGCAGTAAGTAATGAACCACGGAAATTAAGCGTGTAAAATCTGAATATTCAAGTATTCGGAGATGACAGAAAGTCGATTGGTCTTATCCTACATGACTTGCGCCTTTATCATCATACTGAGAAACTAAAATCTGGAATGTGGCATTTGGTACGGAGATAAATCATAGGCACCACACACAAACACACATATGTGTTTGTATGTATATGTTAATTATTACCAACCTTTACAGACATGGTGACGATGAGAAGTATCCGACAAATTTAACTTAAAAAACCACAATAATAGAAACAAATATACCAGCATATAGATGATAGTGCAGTTGGAAGTTAGGCTTTATGATTTCTGTTCATGTCACTGTTGTAACCACAGGTTTGTCCTGAAAACATACGTAATTATTTTACAAAATTTGACCTTCTCAGAGCGATGAATGTTGCATTCACGTTCTTCTGGCTTCTGACGCTGTGTAATGTGGTAAATTGGTACCTTAAGTGCGAAGGTAGTAGGTTCCTCCGAAAAGTTGGTACCTGTCTACCAAATTATACTGCGTCACATCACAGAAAAACCGATATTAGATAATTATTTGTTAACGTTGGAAATGAGAAGTGGAATGTATGTAATTTAAATCAGGTGAAAAAAAAGAGGCTGTAATGAACAGAGTGGCATAAATCATAAAGACGAATGCACGCTACTAAATATTTTATATGTTAAATTTGGGCTATATGTTGTGCTGACGATTGACTCATATATCACAGAAAACCAAATTTTGGCTGGATGGGCCGTGTGTACATTTCAACCACACAAGTCAGTACTCGGCACAACATACTTGTCACTGGTTCCTAAACTTCACGTATATGTTCAAGCAGTAGGCCTAAGAGACTAAACTGCAGTCTATACGGGCTGAAGCTTTTGTAGCACGAAATATTAATCCCTCTCACATCCCTGCGTTTCAACAGTTCTTACTTACGTTTCTTTCCGTGCCTCTTATAAGCTTTTATTCGTTTTCAGAAAGACCTATTCTGGATGGTAATGATACTTTGCATGTTTTATGATGTCGTTTCAGTTGCTAACAGTTTTTTTTTCAAGGGTCACTTGATGTGACATTTTCATAACCGAGCGTTTCCTTGGAATATTAGTCCGTAGTTCAAGGGTCAAATGGTCGAAGTAATTCTTCTTTGGTTGCTTGACCCTTGAAGATGGGACCGATAGGCTGTCCCGAAACGTAGGTAACCAACTACAACCCTACGCTGCGTAACACGCCAGATGAGCGAAGACCTCAAAAGTTATGTTTACTAAAGTGATAAAAATTATTGTACTTTCAGTCTGTAGTCATAAGTGCCGTCTCAAATAAAAATAAAACAACGCCTAGACACACGTAGTCCTAAGAAATGTAGACCTAACAAACTTAGTCCTGTCACACGTAGTTTTAACACACGTATTCCTAACACATGGCGTAACACACGTAGTCCTAACACACGTAGTCCTAACACACCTAGTCCTATCACACCTAGTCCTAACACGTTCTGTCACACGTAGTTCTATCACATGTAATCCTAACACGCGTAGTCCTAACACACGGCGTAACACATGTAGTCCTGACACGCAGTCCTAACACACGCAGTCCCGACACACGCAGTCCTAGCATACTTAACCCTAACACACTTAGTCCTAACACAGGTAGTCATGACACACGTAGTCCTAACACGTAGTCCTGTCACACGTGGTCGTAGCACACGTAGTCCTAACACGTAGTCCTGACACGCAGTCATGACACACGCAGTCCTGACACACGCTGTCCTAGCATACTTAGCCCTAACACACGTAGTCCTAACACAGGTAGTCATGACACACGTAGTCCTAACACGTAGTCCTGACACACGCAGTCCTAGCATACTTAGCCCTAACAACGTAGTCCTAACACAGGTAGTCATGACACACGTAGTCCTAACACGTAGTCCTGACACACGCAGTCCTAGCATACTTAGCCCTAACACACGTAGTCCTAACACAGGTAGTCATGACACACGCAGCCCTGACACACGCAGTCCTAGCATACTTAGTCCTAACACACGTAGTCCTAACACAGGTAGTCATGACACACGTAGTCCTAACACGTAGTCCTGACACATGTGGTCGTAGCACACGTAGTCCTAATTAAACCACCAGTTTCTTTCTAGTAAGAAAGTAGGCAGAACATCCGTTTAAAGTTCTGTGTCGGCTTCCTTTGAACATTCATTTCTACATATATTTTATTTTATTCATAATTTATTTAACGGCGCTTTCAACAGATCGGATTATGTAACGTCGAATGTCAGGATAACTGATAGATACTAATTTGAAAGGATGTGGGACGAAGCGTTTGTGACGTAAGTTGAGGTAGGTAATTTGTCGAGGGCTAAGAAAAATCATGCAAAATATTCAGTCAAAAGAGGCTGTCTCCGTCCCAAGAATTGAAGCCGGTATCTTCAAAACACGAAGACAGAATGTTAACCTCATAACAGCGAGCGACATTTAAATGGGGACGGTGTATTTATGAATACATGCAATTTACTGTGTCATTAGTGAACGGACTACTTTAGAAGACTGGGAGAAGCTACTTGTAATGCGTAGTATTTGGAACTTAGCGATGTTGTGGGTCGCATATTAGCATAGTCGGCTAGATTATTTTAATACTTAAATCATAGAAATGAGATAGATATAGGTATGTGTTTCAGAATTGTTACAATTTCGGGACATTTTAGGTTTTCACGGCGTTGAATACTTCACTCGAAGAGCTACGGTTGTTTCATTGTATTATGTACAGATCGACAGAAAAGTGAATTGAATAACTAATAATGTATAAGTAATTTTATCTAAACTACTTTATTCTGTAATCACCGTGCATCTTTTCAGTCACTATTTACACACACCAACTGGATGCAACTTTATTAAAAAAACTATATAGTTTTTTAAAACATATTTAAAAACTTTTTAAAACCCGACATATGTTTCGGCTCTTATAGAGCCATCTTCAGGGGTTTATTGTCGTTAAAACTGCATTATACAGCCATCTATAAGAGCCGAAACATATGTCGGGTTTTAAAAAGTTTTTAAATATGTTTTAAAAAACTATACAGTTTTTTAATAAAGTTGCATCTAGTTGGTGTGTGTAAATAGTGACTTTATCTAAACTAGTTCTGAAACTATACTGGATATTTACCTTATGGTACTAGTAGCAACAGCTAACGACAAAACCGGCCATTTAGCATGAACCTGCACGAGACCAATTCTCAGAACATGTTTCTGTAGGTAAGAAAGAAAAGCTGAAATTGTATTAGTGCACGCCATGGAGACGTATGGGGGAGTGGAGTAATACCTCCACTCATTGTTAACCTTGGCTTTAGATGAAAGTTTTACGCCACGGCCGCTTTGCCTTAGGGATAGGAGGCACCGGTATCAATTGAAGAGGAAGCTGGGGTGGGCCACAGAGCCGATCTGGACGTTTTGCAGAATAAAATATTCCGTGCACCCTGCCGAAAATCTAACCAAGATCCCTCGAGTTTCCCAGCCCTTTGCCTGGTCAGTATACACACTGAGCTCTCCCGACTCCTCTTTTTTTTGTTTTGTTTTGTGGAGAAGGGCCCCGCAGCAGATGCTACGCACGTACCGCAGCCTTAAGGCTTATTGTGTAACCGTGTGATGAAGATGAAGAGAAAGATGATGAGTTTTGTTTTTCATTTTTCCAAGTAATGGAGCACCGGTGGAGTGAAATTGACAGGGGAAAACCGAAGTACTCGGAGAAAAACCTGTCCCAATGCCACTTTGTCCACCATAAATCCCACAATGACCGACTGTTCTACCATGTCTTCCGTATTTCATGTAGCCACTTCAAAGATATTTACACCAAAATTCTGTATGCATTTTATGTGTTCCCATCACATCATAGCTCTCTAAATTTTATTATCCCCAATAGCTAATTTTATGTGAGCTATATACTCAAAATATTAAATGACACATGGAGATGATACGGCGTCATTGAATAATGTAACTCTTAAAAGTAGAATTTATTGACCACTATAAGTAGTGCATCAGTATAGGCCGACCCACTGCACAGCGGTGTCAAAGAAGTTGCCGAACGATCACGGCTATACAGTTTGTAGTGCGTTCAAGGTCGGGTAGTAATGACTGAAGGAGAAAGTAACAGAGGGACGGAGACGATTATGTCGTTTGTAACAGTCATGTCTTCCGGAGGAACCTTGCGCCATGGAGTTGCTTTATTGTCCATTTAGCTGTTTTGTGTGACATTGTCATAGAGTTTTGTATACACGTGAAACGAGTTTGGTTCCATGCAAGTAAAGGCTGTTTAAAGAAACCTCTAGTAATGTCTGCCTAAACACGTTTTAACACTTGTCTGATTCGTTTTATATCCAGAATTGTCTGCAACAAGGAGATGCTTTATTGCCAGAACTTTTCAATTTTGCTTTAGGATATGTCATCAGGAATACAGGGTGATTCAGGAGGAAAGGTCACTATTTTGGGAGGTGATAGTATTGGTCATTGTGAGAAGAAAGTTCATATGAACATGTGTCTATTGCTGAACGGTTACCGAGATAGAGCTGTTTGAATATACAAATACAAAAGCATTGTGAATGGTGATAAAGAAAGAGAAATTACTTACAACTAATTTCATTTTAATTTTAATTTCATGTTTACATGACCTTTGTTACAGTTCGCATTAAATGTTCGAAAATCCCACCGTCAACCTCAGTGCACTTTGCATCTCGTGTGCGAAGATCGCTTGTTGTTCGTCTGAGTTGATCTTCACGTTTCTTCATGCGGACAGCAGCATCCAAAATGCGAGCCAGCAATTTGTCTGTGTATTCACCTTTCTTTTGTAAACTTCGCTGCTCGTTCAACCCCCTAAACAAAAATCTAACGGAGTTAGGTCTGGAGATTCAATCATCTCTATCTCGATAGTCATTCAGAATTAGACACATTTCATATTAACTTTTTTCTCATAATGACCTGTACTATCGCGTCCAAAAATATTGATCTTTCTTCCTGAATCACGATGTATTTAGAGAAAACCAGGAGGAACTGACATGGAATGGGACAAGGCAGTTTCTGATTGATTTATTAGGAGACGACATAAATGGTATAAAAATCACATAAACTTTGTTAGTCGCTTGTAAAGGAGGTAGTCTACAATTAAATTCTGAGAAACTACATTTATGTGTACGCGTATTCAAAATGCAGGGCAAAATCACAACTTTAATTTAGCTAATAAATCATTTGGAAGTATGACAGAGTCGAAATATTTGTGAACAACACTAGCAAATAAAAACGGCATGAAAGAGGAATTAATACAAACGTTAAATTCAGAGTATCTTTTTTACTATTCGGTTCAGAACCTTTTGTCTTCCAGTTTGCTGTCTGGTAATATATGGAGTAGAATAAACCCATAATTTTGCCCGTTGTTTTATGTGAGTGTGAAAATTGGCCTTTCGCATTAAGGGATGAGCATAAGCTGAGGATGTTCTATATTAGTGTGTTGAGGATGGTACTTGGGCCTAAGAGGATGGAAGTAACGTGACACTGGAGAAAACTGCTTAATGAGAAATCTTGTGATTTCTGTTTCTACAAAAATATTATAGGGTTTTAAAATTGAGGGGGATGACATTGGCTGGACATATGGCACGAAAGAGAATGAAGGGAAAGGTATACAGGTTGTCATTGAGGAGCTTGAAAATTAAAGACCGAAAGACATCGGCATGAATGGGAGGATAATATTAAAATGTATCTTAACGAAATAAGAATAGGGGACGTTGACTGAATTTATCTGTTTCAGCGTAGAGACAAGTTGCGGGCTGTTGTAAAAATCGCAATGAACCGTCTGGCTCCATAAAATGTGGGGAATTTTTTGACTAGCTGAGAAGCTATTTCCTTCTTAAGAAGAACTCTGCTCAATGGAGTTCGGTAGTCAGTTAACTGTGTGATCCGCGTTTTATAAAATGTTAGCCTTCTATGGTGACGGGTTGATAGTCGCACGCGCAGTCCCAAATTTGGAAATCCACCCGTTGTTGGCTATCCGTTATTCTACATACTTGAAAATCTCGTTCTTTTCTTGTGCCGTTAAAGTCCATTTGCAACCTGATGCACCATATCGTGACTGAAAGAACACCATTTTTTTTTTCCAATGGCGCAACAGCCCCTGGTGGGTCAGGGCCTACTCATTGTCGAGGCTTCGTAATCACACTCACTTACACACGCCACACTCGGTAGGACGCAGAGACCTCTTACCTGACAACACACAACACTCACAAGAGACAGACAGCCACGCTTCCCGCGGGATTCGAACCCACATTCCCAACAAGCGAACGGACGCAGACCCATGCCTTAGACCTCGCGGCCACTGGGATCGGCGAAAGAACACCGCTAAACATGAAAAATACCATTTAATTTGCACAAAATAAATTAATCTTACTAAAACGTGATTGATTTGTTCGAAGTTCAAACCACCATAGGTAAGTAACGTCTTGTAGCAGGCCCTCTTTGAGAAGCCGACAGCCGCATATCTGTTCAGTAAATTCCCTGGCCTTTTACAGAACTCGAATATTCATTGTCAGGTTCACAAGGAGCCGTCACTAGATCCTGTGCAAGGCCAGTTAAACCCAGTTCAAGTCCTTGCAGCCATTTTAAAGATCACGTATATTATCATCCTCTGTCATCCTCTTATATGCTCCCTTCCTCCCCCGTTTTGTATGAATTTGTAATTTCGCCAGTGGGTACTGCACGTCGTGACCATCTGTTTTACCTTGATTTGATTGCCATAATTATACTTGGTGAAGAGTCGACCCATTTAGAACTCGTGAGCCTCTTCACTGTGTAATTTTCTCCGTCGTTTTATTGACCTACTTCATTGTGAAAGTAAAGGTGTTTCTGTGCTTAAATAAGCACCGCGCTATGAAAACGTATGCGGGAGTGGACGAATAACTCCTCGGATTTTTATACTTGGCATTAGTTGGAGGTGATTTGTAAGCTTCACGCTACGGCCGTTTTACCTCGTAAACAGCCTCCGGTAGGTTGAATGAGCCCCAGAGAACTGTATGCTTTTGCCCAGAATCGAGTTGTGTAGCTCACAGCCTAGCTAAGGTAATGTCGCCGTGTAGACCTGCGCGGTATTCCCGACGTTTCGGTGATTATTACGGTATCCATCATCATGGCAAGTGCCTACTCATAGCTCTGACCATACGTATAAAACAGGTCTAAATTCGACGTCTGGTCGTTTATGTTTCGTTCTTGCTCTGCAGGAAGACTCGTCTGCATCCTCTTCAGATTTATCTTTACTGCGTCGTTTTCGGACTGTCGGACACTCCGCTGCAAGATTTGATGTGGTGAAGGGGAGGGGGGCAGTGCTCAAAAATCGCGCAGACTTACTCTGTCTTTTCATAAACTCTCCCAAGCTTGCATCTGCCATTTCCAGAACCAGTATGATTCGTGTTCTTTTCTGTCAAGTTTCGAATCTAATTCCTTTCAGTAAGTTCTGCCAGGAAGTAGACGTCAGTATTGTAAAGAATGTACATTAACTAGGTTATGTCTATTTACTTGTAGCTGGGGATAGGTCAGTATGTTGTAATTTTGCTACGCGCTGCTACTTGACTGAGGAATCGGAGTTCGATTTTCGACAGGGACAAGGCATCTGTATCTTTGTTTATTGTGTCCGGATCGGCTGTGGGTCTCAGCATGCCTACTTTTCGGTGGGCACTTGAGGCTATTTCCGTGGATGTAAATCGGGCAGCATGTGAAACTGGCCGCTTATCCCCATATAGTGCGGAAGTTAAGAATGGGTGGAGCTGTACCTCCATTATCTTATAATTTTTCTTGTTGTGGTGTTTGTTTATGGACAGGGACAACTTCATCTTTGAAGATTTTAAGTCTTCATACCAGTCGACACGACTTTAGATCCCAGAGGACTTGAATCTCTAACAACACCGCTGTGTAAACCTAAAGTTTCGCAACTTGAACTTTAACTTTACGTTCACCGGAGGTGCACTAATTTTCCGAAAATGTGGGATCCACCTCAAAATTTTGGGCGTCAGAAGGGCGACATGAAGCAAGCTCCATGCTGAGTATCCATAAATATTATGCGCCATCGTAGAAAATTTGGGGATTTGTGCACCCCTTACTCTTTCTTACCTTTACCTTTATACTTTAACGTTAAAGACTGGGACATGAGCAAAGTCAAAATTATAGCCATAAGCAAGGGGTCATGGAGCTTGGAAAATGCGGCAAGAAATCTTATTTAAGCCCTGCAATTTCGATCTAAATTATGCTATAGCCGTGGGAGTAGTTTCTGTTGATAACTGAATCTTGTGAGTTTGACGTTTGTTTGCTTGCCGCCTTTCGTACCTTCTTTCTTTTTCATTTTTTTTTAATTCCACGGGTTCCGTACTGTACATTTCATTGTTTCTGTCTCTCATTGAACCCACTATCGATTACGTTTTAACTACAGACCGATGCATATTCAGATACTGAAGGCGCCAAACCCCAGTCGGTGTTCTGTTGAGTGCTTCGTGATGAAAGGCTTTAGTGCTTCGATCAATGTGTCAGGCGTCACAGCTTCAGTTCTATGACTTGTCTTCGTGTAGGGAGAGACATGGTGCGTCTAGCACACAAAATTAACAGCTGGAACAAACTATCACTTCGCCTAATGCGCAGTTTTCAAGCATGTATTGAGATCTGGCTTTCTGTTATAATATTCTGTTCATTTATCGTGAGCGGGGAATATAGCTTGCATGGAAGGGACAACAAATATAGAAGTGTATAAATTTTGGTCAGGAACTCTGAAGTACAGAGAACACTTGGAAAACCTAGACGTAGGAGGAAGGATAAAATTAAAATGGATATTCAATAGAGGGTTTGGCTTGATTCAATTAGCTTACGATAGGAACCAGTAGCGGGCTCTTGTGATCACCATAATGGCCTTCTGTTTTTGTACAGTCGAATTTCATGTTTAGCTGAGAAATTATTCGCTTTTCAGAAGGATTGTACCCCCTGGAGTACGTAGAGTCTTACATCGTTTTAGCATGTCAATGGCAGATAAATTACACTGTTTACGCTTGCGACATATTTTGTTTCATTAAATGTAAATAATATTCATGAAGAATGTGTCTAATATAAATTACAGGCAACAGACAAATCTACACTTTGTATTACACCTTTGACGACTGAATTTAACCTGAATCATATTTAAAGATTGATTTCCCACCGCGCAGAAAACATACTCGTTTCATTCTCTGCAGGAAAATAATCTCATTTTGTTATTTGAATCATAAATATGTACATTCTTTGGAAAGGACCTAGGCTTTCTTTAATGTGAAACGTGGTGGTACATGTAGTAACCACTGCTAAACCATTATACCACGAGCCGTTTTTGATTAATTTTATTACATTATTTTTTCAATTTCGTATAAATTAGACGTCGGATCCTTCCAGTCCCCGTGCAGCCCTTTAAGGTGTAGGGGGAGTGAAGTTATATCTCCTCACATTTTTCACTTCGTAACTAGATGACAATGAGTGATCAGCTTCACGCATCCAGCGGTTTATCCGGGGGAAGAAGCCACCGGTACCCATTGGACAGGAGATTGGATGGGCCCCAGAGCAGTCTGGACACTTTGGTGAATGGAAGAATCTCTTACTCCTGCCGGGAATCGAGCTATGATTCCTTGGTTGTCCAGCCCGTACCTAGTCACTGTATTGACTGAGCTATCCCGGCTTCGTGGACATGAACCTGTTGTCGATGAAGCCTCCACCAGTTTTGTGTTATTGTTAAATAATTTATAAAAAGGTACCGCAGCGTTTCTTTCTGAATTGACTTTTTTCCACATACTTGTGATTTTATAAAAAAACAGGGCTAAATGACAATTTTGTAAACATCACAAAATTCTCCTTATTAACTCTTCTAAGACTGACGTTCGTCTAAATTACATATATTATATATATATATATGTATATATATATGTATATGTGACTTCAGTTCCTACGTCACACAGTCCATGTTCTTTATAAAGACCAGCCAGTTAATGGTCGCTAGGGAAATAATCGCTGTTTATTGTGACAGTCGTATGAAACACACAAGCACACTGTGTGGGCAGAATGCAGAGTTTCTTATTGTTACAGCAGTTGGTACATGTAGTTACCACTGGGCTCTAAGTATTAAAAAGTTTAACGAGGTATGTCATCACAGCAGGAAAGTGTCCACGTAATTGAATAATGAATTACGTACATTACTGCATACGAGTACAATCTAACTTTGTTTTTATTACCGAATTCAGGTTGTACGGGTCCCTGGTGCTTATCATTTTAAAGGCCTTCTAATTGCAGATAGGCACAGTTTTGCAAGACGTTTGAATGTGGATAAGGTAATAAATGGCTGGCAATTGAAATACGGTATGAACTTTGGATATGCCTGTGCCTGTCTTATCTTAAAGTACTGTCGGATCGTGGAGAAACGACGCCACTCTGCCCAGGTTTTGGTTTTACTGGATGTTGCTTCGTCCCCTAAAAAGTGATATTTAGTGAAATGTCACTATTGTAGGCGCCATCGGAGATCTTGTCTATGAATTTACAAGGCTCCGGGATAGATCAGTGACTAGACTATGGAATGGATAGCCGAGTATTCTGATTTCGATTCCCGCCACGGGCAAGGAACTCTTCTTTCCTCCAAACCTTCCTGACCGGCTTTTCAGCACCCCGCACCCCACCCCGCCAGCCTCCTATGCAGTGGTTACAGGGGACTGTCTCTGGGGTTTGAGAGCGGCCGGCTTGTGAAGCTGAGCTCTCAACTCCAGCTAGTGCCGAGTTTAAGAATGAGTGGAGCTTCACTTCCATTCCCTCACATGCCGTAATGATGTGGTGCGTAATGAAGCATACGGACAACTTTACCTCTACCTTTACTCACAAAAATGTTTTTTTTTTGTTGCCCGTAGCAACCGTTCATGGCTTGCCAGATTTTAACGATTATTCCTACAGCAGAGTTTATGATAATTTATTGATAATATGTTTTAATAGATTTTCGTTTACAGGCGTAATCTGGTAACAATTAATGTAGGTTTGTCACTTACCTAATTTCATGTAAATCGGTAAGAAAGTTCACTCTTGCATGAGGAAGCCGTAAGGACGAAATTTACCACGTCGTCGAGGAAATGAATGCCGTGACTGACTGCGCTAGTGTTGCTGCTGACAGGATGAATGATACGTTGGTGTTGTCCGTAATGTGTAACTGCTCCTAAGGCAAATAAATGTTTCATCTCGACAGAACCCTGTTAATACGCAGGGATCTTGTAACAATTACGTAGGCTTGCAAGTGTCTTCCTTTATAACGATCCTCAACCGTAATATAATCCTTATTACTACAACAAAATCGTGCCATTTATAACGGAGGTAAATACGAGAAACTGCAGCTATGGAAGTTACAAATTAATTTTCTGAAAATTAATATCTCGTAATTTTATACCACACAGAGTATGTATTTTTGTGCGGATGGGATGAAGAGTGCTACATTTGGAGCGTAGCTTTGTGTGGTGCTGAAACGTGGACACTTCGGAAAGTAGATCAGAAATATATGGAAAGTTTTGATATGTGGTGCTGAGAAGAATGGAGAAGATCAGTTGGACCGATCGTGTGAGAAATGAAGAAGTATTGCACAGAGTCAAGGAGGAGAGGAATATCGTACATACAATAAAAAGAAGAAAGGCTAACTGGATTGGTCACATCTTGCGTAGAAACTGCCTTCTAAAACACGTGATTGAAGGAATGTTAGAGGGACGGATAAAAATTACGGGAAGACGAGGAAGAAGGCGTAAGCAGCTACTGGATGACCTTAAGGAAAAGAGAAGATACTGGAAATTGAAAGAGGAAGCACTAGATCGCACCCTATGGAGAACTCGCTTTAGAAGAATTCACGGACCTGTCGTAAGACAGACTACAGAATGAATGAAAGGGATGAAGGGCGGAAATATATATAAGAAATAAAGGGAGTAAAAAATAAAATGTCTTCAATAAAATAGCAATTTTATTGAAGACATTATATTGTTTTCAATTTTTGACTCCACATATGCACATCTTTAACAGAATTTTCCATTCCTGTATTCCTCTGTTACAGACCTCCCTGAGGATGGCCATGTAGAGGCCGAAACATGTAGGAGGCACATCGTAAAGTGACAAAAGATTGTTTGTTGTTGGTTGTAAATTGCTGGATGAAATGCTGTATAAAGGTGATGCACTTGCGGGTAACATAAGTGCCGGGATGTGCTCCATGGGGTTAGTTATTTAGTTAGTTTATTAGTGACGGATGTTTTGAGGTTATTTTGACGGAAACGGCAGGCGGTGGTATCTAGGTTGCAGTTGTTTGGGATGTGACGCCGTGTAGTTTGGTAGATAGGTACCTACATTACTATAATTGATGGAGAAGTAGGTGCGTATTGACAAAATTAGCCGGCGTCACGTCCCAGAAGACTGTAGTTCTGAAACGGATGCCAGTGTTTACAAGTTTGTTTCTCGTTCGATCCGCTTTAGAGCTAAGCACTGTTCGTTATTGTTTTGACGTTGAAGGAAAACAAGAGGCAAGAATGGAGACTCCGCTGCACAAACCACTCAGCGAGTCTGTTAAGATTATAGAAAATCCGATAAAATGGAAAGGTATTCTGTGTTGAAGCTTCATTCTAAAAAGGTACACGAAGAGGTCATAATTTTTCAATATAGTCTTCTCGGGCGCAAACCGCGTCAATTCGTCTGAATACAACGTTTCGGGGACTAGCTCCGTCCCCATCCTCAGGCAAAAATGATTTAACATACAACTCGTCTGTCCCGTGTTTTTCTACCTGCCGCGCAGGTAAAAAAACGTAGTGTCACGTAAAAAAACAGACGAGTTGTATGTTAAATCATTTTTGCCTGAGGATGGGGACGGAGCTAGTCCCCGAAACGTTGTATTCAAACGAATTGACGCGGCTGTGCGCCCGAGAAGACTATATTGAATCATGTCGCCGCGAAAGTTTTAAAACTTAGGTCATAATTTGCACTCAACCTAATACTATGAGGGAGTCGGGATAGCTCAGTCGATACAGATACTAGACTACCGCCTGGGCGACCGAGGAATCGTGATTCGATTCCCGGCAGGTGAAAGAGACTTTTCCTCTTTTCCAAGGCGTCCAGACCGACTTGAGGCCCACCCAACCTCCTATTCAATGGGTACCGGCGCTCTTTTCCGGCAGTAAAGCGACCGAAATGTGACGCTGGCCACTCTTCTGTCTAGTGCCGAGATTAAGAATGAGTGGAGCTATATCCACGCTCCCCCTATGTGCCTTCATAAAGTGCGTATGGAAGCTTTTTAAATTTACGTACTAGTGTTGTAGGAGGCGGACAACTCATTTGCTGTAGCGACTAGGCTACGGACTGGGACAACCGAGGAACCGGTGCTCGATTCCAGGCAGCGACAAGAGATTTTGTTCTTTTCAAAATATCCAGACCTCGTCTTGGTTCCATCCAGCCTTCTTTGAGATTAGCACTGTAGGCAGAATGAAGCAGTCGTGGCCTAATTTTAGGAACTATTCCAGAATTCGTCTGAACGAACTGAGGAATCCCACAGAGACTTTAGAACCGCCGGTGTTCGAATGAGATTTGAGATTGGTAAAATGTAAAGGTATAGTTCTCCCTAGAACAGGCCACGAAGGCCCAGAGGGGGAGTAGAGGTATAGCTCTACTCTTTCCTTAACCCTGGCACTAGATGGGGGTGGGTGGTCAACTCCACGCCCCGCCGCTTTACCCCTGGGAAAGAGGCCCGGTACCCATTGTATAGGAGGCTGGGTGGGCCCCAGGGCCGGTCTGGACGGGTGCGGAAAATCCCGCCCCCACCGGGATTCGATCCCGGACCGTCCAGCCCGTAGCGAGTCGCTATACCGACTACTCTATCCCGGCCCACGATTTGAGATTGGGACTTCTGAAATACGAAACACAACTCGACCGCAACATTCGGTTTGAAAACGTTAAATAAATCAAGACTTTTTATGCCAGGAGCTCACAACATCAGGAGAAACTGCTTCTCTAGTTGACATAGTACACTGCGTCTGTTTTATGGACTTCTGAATCACGGGAACAGCGGACGAGCTGTGTGAGTGGTCCTATTACATCAGCTTACACTTTGATGACACGTAGGGGTGGCATTGTGATTGCAGTAGAAGTTCGACTTGATAAATCAAAGGCGCGTGAGGTAGCGGTTCAATTAGCGAGTCGCTCTCTGACACTGGTTCTGTGTTTGTCAGAACGTGCTAACCTGAAATTCAGGCTTCAGTTACATTACGAATATAAAGTGGCGATGGAAGTCTCGACCTTTGCCTGTCGCACCCTGCAACCAGTTGACACGTGCAATCCATTTACTGATGAACTGGCTTGTTTATCCTTTGTTCTTAAACGTGTTTGTTTCAAGGGTGAATGATCAGGAATGTAATCTATTTCATCAAAGTGTAACTTCTCTCTTCCTTAATACGGAACGAATAGAGAAACCGAAAGATATTATGAAATTTACTGTGTATCGTAAGTCACATGGCGTAACATTCAAGAAGTAGTCTTCATAGTGACCACCATAACAACCTCAAACTTTTTTTTTTCGGTGAAGGGAACCGCAGCAGATGCTACGGACTCACCGCAGTCTTGAGGCTTATTGTGCAACCCCGTGATGAAGATGATTAGTTTTGTTCATTTTTCCGTGTAATGGAGCACCGGTGGAATGAAACTGACAGGGAAAACCGAAGTACTAGGGGAAAAACGTGTCCCAGTGCCACACTGTCCACAACAAATCCCACATGGACTGAGCCGGGATCGAACCCGAGCCTCCGCGGTGAGAGGACGGCGACTAACCGCCTGAGCCATGGCACGGCCAAACCTCAAACCTTACGGTAAGTTTTAGTTGTTTTCACTATCAAATGTAACCGAAAATTTTCGCATCGTCACCGCATTAGTAAATTTCAGCAAGTGAAGAATTCCTTAAAAGCTGTAGACAGTTTTAGTCCATACCAAATTTCATACGCATAAACGCCGTGTTTGAGTAATAATCATTAAATAAATACAGTCGCCTTTCATAATATTTCCGTCATTTCTCATTGGATAATATGTGAACTGTGCAGATAGTCTAACATCATTGAATAAATACGGAACAAATAAAACACCGCGTTCGTTGAATTAATTTTTCATACATGAAAGCTTTATAAAATTAATTCGATATTCGTTTAAATTCATATTATTGCAATAATTGTGTATTTGTTTAGACTGAAACTGGGTGAGAGGTATTTACGCTGTGGGTGTGCACTCGCTGCTTCATAAACTTGCAGGCTGGTAGCCAAGAGGACGAGCGACCTCTGTAATGTATTGCTTTCAGCAGCAAGTGAACATAGGCGAATGATTTGTCGTTCCCTCAGCTATGGCATTCCCTAATGCTGTTTTCTCATTTACGACGTCGTGTAGTGTGCTAGGTGGGCACCAATGTGTACGAGGAACATACTGCTTCTATATCCAGGGTGACCGTGAAAATGAAGATGTATGTTCCCTCGAAACGTCGGTAAATATCTGTCGGACTACAGGACAGTCATAACCCAGAAACTCATATGAAAGCTAATGCCGTGTGTAATATCACAAGGATCGTATTTGGGTATATATATGTGTAATGCAAGGGATTACAGGTTTACATACTTGTTTTCTTATGAAAACCGGGTAGCCCAGTCAGTATAGTGACTAGCATACGGACCGGACGACCGGAGAATCTGGTTTCGATTCCCGGCAAGGGCGAAATTTTTTCGGCACCGTGTCGAGACCTGCTGTGAGGCCCAACCAGCCCGTTATCAAATTATGTATCGGGGGCTCTTTCCACAGGGTAAAGTGGCCGTGGCGTCATGCAAAACACTCGCCTGTATCTCGTCTAGCCAAGACTCATGGTGTGCTCTAATGCCTGTGCTTCAGCTTCCACTCCGGTCATGTCACAGGCTTGTCATCGTAATCGTGAAAGTAAATTACGTGAACCTTGCAACTTCGAAGCGCCGTAAGGGACTCCAGTTCTTCATTACGCAGGTTCGTCTTCAGTTGCTTTTATTTTCTTATAGAGCGAGTGTGCCTCCGTTTCGATATGTGTGTTCTGTAATTCGTTTCTTTTAGTCCCCTTGGTATTCCTTCCAGCAGTGAAGTTTGTTGGCAGATGGTGGTATTCCCTAGTGGGAGCTGGTGGAAAAACATTCATCATGTGCGCATTAGGATAAGAGCGACACAAAGTACGTTTACGTCAGTTCGCGACATTTGGTGGGTCACAGTTAAGCAAAGCAGCAGCTGCCTTTTCGATGGCCCATAGCCTACGACCTTACATTTCACAGTACAAGAAGCAGTCTGCACGCATCGTTATTAGGTTTACTATAACGTCTAGGAGTGCTTATTTACTATACTACCATAAAGCTTGTTGACATTTTAGCAGGATATTGTTTCGGTTATCAAAGTCACTTCGAGCTCTTAATTCCCATTGGTTCGGTACAAGATCTATCCCGTCTGTCATTTTCCTAACCGTTTCTGGCCGAATTCTTTGTAAGCTTTGTATATAATTAATACATTTCCTCCTCCCAATGACTTCAGCAGTCGCCTGTACCTAAGTCGGTTACATTGAAGATGGAGAGCCTGGAAACTGATATCAGTGCCATATATTATCACATTGTACTTATTTAACTGTCATACACTCTTAACAAATTACAGTCCGTGATTAAGGGACGTTGAAATCATGATTTTACTGTTTGTGCATGCTATGCACTTGAGAAGTACTGAAAGACGGCTACTGTGTGTGCACATGTATATGTATACGAGTATATATATGTGGACACTATTGCACTAAACCTGTTAGAGTAACAGCTTACACTAAATAGTGCTGCTATCTAGAGGTACGCTGTGAACTTTGGAAAAGGGCAACAATGCAGTATCGACTTAGCAAATATTTCATTGTCGTTTAATTCTGTTCTTAACAACTACCAACATACGTACCGTACACACGTAACAGCTGAATAATGTAGATATTATTGAAGACACACGCAGCAGGGTCCCTCTGAAACACTGAAACCCAACTACCAGATTTTACGGTGTTATAATCACAAGCCACATTATTAATCTTCACCGTTACGGAAAGCTTGAAAGCTTCTTTGTTTATTTCGTTTTCTTTTGTTTTTTATAATCCGTGTCCTTCACCATATTTTTTCTTTTCTTTTTCCCTTATTTTCTTTTCCTCATAGCTACTTCTATTCTCCCACCTCCTCCTCCGTTTTCTTCATCTTTGCTTTCTTTTTATCCTCATATTTATGTGATTATGTCCCTCTACTTGTTATTATTCTTCGTCTAAAATTTTCCTTATTGTTTCTTCTTTTCTTCCTCTTTTTTCTTTCTCTTCTTTTCCCCTATCTTCTCATTTTCCGTCCAGGGTGTGACAAGGGTGTAGCTGTGTACACTATTGATTAGATTTAACAAACGTGGATCAACATTAAATTCGCTGTAACATTCAGTGTAGACCTCACATAACAAACTTCATCGTAATCTGTGAAGTGCTTTGTGAGCTGAAACATGCACGGACGGACCGACGGCATGACCTCTTTATTATTCACTCATTTAGGGAGATGAAAGTGCTCTTAGTTTGAAAACTTGACATTCCTTACAAGCTTATCCAAGTCAGAGCAAATTAAAGGTGAGTAAAACTTTCCAATAAGGCCAGGGAATTCCAAAGCTTCAGTTTGTGGAAGCAAAATTGGAAGTGTTTGATGGGCAGCTAGCTTATTGATCATCGCGTTTTATTTAATTAAATTAAATTGAATTCCTTTCCTCTTGCTGGGACCGATACGTCGGCCAGATGCTTATCAGAATTCTATAAAATTTACCTTTCATTTGAATTTGGAATATTTTAACACTTTAAAGCACCACCTGCATCAACATTAAAAGAAAATTCGCCCTCTGTCCACACAAAGTATTTAGGTGTGTCTTACGACTGTCACAGTTAACAGCGATTATTTGTTTAAGCAACATTAACCATTTGGTTTTGGAGTGGGGATTTAGCTTGCTTTGTATGACGTGGGAACACATTTACTACATATTGTGTTTCAATTGGTTAATCTGTGAAGGGGGAAATTTATTTTTGTCATCGATTCTGTAGAAACAGGTGGGTGAAATTCGGAAATAACGTCAGAGACTCGTTCGCGATTAATTGGGACCGATAAAGCTGTCACTAGCATCGGAGTTAGAAACATCGGAATCCGTTTTCAATGTAAAATGCTGTTTGGTTCCAAGGACTTATGAAATACCAGTAATAATAGTGTGACGTTAATTAAAAAAGTTAAAAACATGGATGTCTGTTTTTTTAATATAAACTTTTTGAAATCGTAAAGTATATTAAATGGTGAACAGTCTCATTCCATAACACGAGAAGAATTAGCCTTGCTTAATGAAACACAGAGCTTGACTTTGCTGAGAGTGATCTGCGCAATAGCAGGGGGGCGGGGAAGTCGATTAGCGAATATTGAATTGGAAGCGATGTGGTAGGACGCTGTTATGGTCTCTGATTTGCCATTTCGACATTTGCTCAGAAGGGCAGAGGTAACAGCACGAAACTTCTCAGTCAGTATAGTTGATGTTCCAGCCGCAATTCGAACCGGGTACCTTCCAAATACATATAAAAAGCGTTACCACCTGAACCAACTTGTTTTGTAATTTCTTTGCAGATATTCAGTACTAAACTTAATTAAATCTGTTCAGTGCTTTGTGGTGTGAAACATACAGGCAATAGTACAGACACAACCTCGTAATTATGCGTTTATTTCATGTTCTTTCTCCAAATAACGCATCCAAAACTCTCTCTCGGCATATTCTTTCGTTGGGTTTCGTGTGACCGGACCAGGTGAATCTTAACCTTTTAAAAGACTAAGATTAACATTAATTATATTTAAAGACCCAGTTCGTACCGCGCAGTAAGCACACTCCGTGTCAGTTATACAAACCAGTCAGTTAATGTTGTACAGTGAAATAATCGCTGTTTGTTCTGAGATCCACACAAAACACATAAATACAGTCCGTACCGCGCAGTAAACACACTCCGTCTCAGTTATACAAACCAGTCAGTTAATGCTGTACAGTGAAATAATCGCTGTTTGTTCTGAGATCCACACAAAACACATAAATACAGTCCGTACTGAGCAGTAAACACACACCGTCTCAGTTATACAAACCAGTCAGTTAATGCTGTACAGTGAAATAATCGCTGTTTGTTCTGAGATCCACACAAAACACATAAATACAGTCCGTACTGCGCAGTAAACACACTCCGTCTCAGTTATACAAACCAGTCAGTTAATGCTGTACAGTGAAATAATCGCTGTTTGTTCTGAGATCCACACAAAACACATAAATACAGTCCGTACTGAGCAGTAAACACACACCGTCTCAGTTATACAAACCAGTCAGTTAATGCTGTACAGTGAAATAATCGCTGTTTGTTCTGAGATCCACACAAAACACATAAATACAGTCCGTACCGCGCAGTGAACACACTCCGTCTCAGTTATACAAACCAGTCAGTTAATGCTGTATAGTGAAATAATCGCTGTTTGTTCTGAGATCCACACAAAACACATAAATACAGTCCGTACCGCGCAGTAAACACACACCGTCTCAGTTATACAAACCAGTCAGTTAATGCTGTACAGTGAAATAATCGCTGTTTGTTCTGAGATCCACACAAAACACATAAATACAGTCCGTACCGCGCAGTAAACACACTCCGTCTCAGTTATACAAACCAGTCAGTTAATGTTGTACAGTGAAATAATCGCTGTTTGTTCTGAGATCCACACAAAACACATAAATACAGTCCGTACCCGCGCAGTAAACACACTCCGTCTCAGTTATACAAACCAGTCAGTTAATGCTGTACAGTGAAATAATCGCTGTTTGTTCTGAGATCCACACAAAACACATAAATACAGTCCGTACTGCGCAGTAAACACACTCCGTCTCAGTTATACAAACCAGTCAGTTAATGCTGTACAGTGAAATAATCGCTGTTTGTTCTGAGATCCACACAAAACACATAAATACAGTCCGTACTGAGCAGTAAACACACACCGTCTCAGTTATACAAACCAGTCAGTTAATGCTGTACAGTGAAATAATCGCTGTTTGTTCTGAGATCCACACAAAACACATAAATACAGTCCGTACCGCGCAGTGAACACACTCCGTCTCAGTTATACAAACCAGTCAGTTAATGCTGTATAGTGAAATAATCGCTGTTTGTTCTGAGATCCACACAAAACACATAAATACAGTCCGTACCGCGCAGTAAACACACACCGTCTCAGTTATACAAACCAGTCAGTTAATGCTGTACAGTGAAATAATCGCTGTTTGTTCTGAGATCCACACAAAACACATAAATACAGTCCGTACCGCGCAGTAAACACACTCCGTCTCAGTTATACAAACCAGTCAGTTAATGCTGTACAGTGAAATAATCGCTGTTTGTTCTGAGATCCACACAAAACACATAAATACAGTCCGTACCGCGCAGTAAACACACTCCGTCTCAGTTATACAAACCAGTCAGTTAATGTTGTACAGTGAAATAATCGCTGTTTGTTCTGAGATCCACACAAAACACATAAATACAGTCCGTACCGCGCAGTAAACACACTCCGTCTCAGTTATACAAACCAGTCAGTTAATGTTGTACAGTGAAATAATCGCTGTTTGTTCTGAGATCCACACAAAACACATAAATACAGTCCGTACCGCGCAGTAAACACACTCCGTCTCAGTTATACAAACCAGTCAGTTAATGTTGTACAGTGAAATAATCGCTGTTTGTTCTGAGATCCACACAAAACACATAAATACAGTCCGTACCGCGCAGTAAACACACTCCGTCTCAGTTATACAAACCAGTCAGTTAATGTTGTACAGTGAAATAATCGCTGTTTGTTCTGAGATCCACACAAAACACATAAATACAGTCCGTACCGCGCAGTAAACACACTCCGTCTCAGTTATACAAACCAGTCAGTTAATGTTGTACAGTGAAATAATCGCTGTTTGTTCTGAGATCCACACAAAACACATAAATACAGTCCGTACCGCGCAGTAAACACACTCCGTCTCAGTTATACAAACCAGTCAGTTAATGCTGTACAGTGAAATAATCGCTGTTTGTTCTGAGATCCACACAAAACACATAAATACAGTCCGTACCGCGCAGTAAACACACTCCGTCTCAGTTATACAAACCAGTCAGTTAATGCTGTACAGTGAAATAATCGCTGTTTGTTCTGAGATCCACACAAAACACATAAATACAGTCCGTACCGCGCAGTAAACACACTCCGTCTCAGTTATACAAACCAGTCAGTTAATGTTGTACAGTGAAATAATCGCTGTTTGTTCTGAGATCCACACAAAACACATAAATGCGCTACGTTGGCAGAATGCAGAATTCGTAGGCGCGTTCACATAAGTCGCAAAAAGTGTATCTTCGTCATGTCTGTCTGTCCGTCCGTCCGTCCGCATGTATCAATGTGGTTTCCATTGGACGGATTTTCGTGAAATTTGTTGGGAAGTTTTACGAAAATCTGTCGAGAAAATTCAAATTTGGTTAAAATCGGATAAAATATCGGGCGCTTTACATGAAGACCGATGTACTTTTTTTTGACAGCGGTACAAAATATTTTGTGCTTTTTCTAAGCCGCTTCAAGCGACTGCCAGAGGCATATTACCTCCAATGAGGTCACCACCGTTTCCTTCCACATCCTTTCTACTTCACTGACTGATCGTCTCATCATTCTATGTTGTACAAACACTCCCAGACTTACGGAGTATTTACGTTTCGGAGTTCTGGCGTCAGTCGAATTTTGCGCAAGGCGAAATTGAGTATAAATGTGGTAAAAAATACGTGTATATGAAAAAAAGTCCAGGTGAAATCCAAACTCCAATACACTGCAGTGTGATCGGCCGCGGTATGACCGCCCCGCCGCCTTTGTTATCGCCCAGCAGTATTCTTCCGCCACCTTCACCTCATTGCGCTTTCATTCCCTCAAGGGAAAAATCGGCGCGCGTTTAAAACAATTTTTTTTTTTATTTTTTACTTCTTTTAATATTGCGTAAGTCTGAAAAAGCGTAATTTGAAATGACGTTAAGTCGGGGAGCATTTGTATTGTCTGAAATAAGAACGGTATCATTAAAAAAAGAAATAAAATCACAGTCGCCATGTCGGCCTAATGCGGAGCCTGGATAGCTTAGTTTGTATGACTACGCAACAGGCTGGACGACCAAGGACTTGTGTTTCGAGTCCCGGCAAGAAAGAGAGATGTTCCCCAACATATGCGGACCGGCTCTGGGGCCCCATATTCAATGGGTACCAGGGACACGTTTCCCGGAGGTAAAGTAGGAGGGGCGTGAATCTGACCACTCATCTCCATCTAGTGCTGACTTTTAAGAATGAGTGGAGTTATACCTACACTCCTGCATGTGCCTTCTTTTAGTGCATAGGGACGACTTTATCTTTTGGGCCTAAACCTGTCTCTCCGAAGGTCTCTTATCCTGAGGACTCCTTTCTAATATTTTTTATGTATTTGCTCATCCCTCGTGTTTGTCCTACATGTACTGTATCATCCATCTTAATTCCAAGCGAAGTTCGTTTTCTTCAGTGACCATGGTAACGGCGCTGTGTTCCAGGTGTGCATAGTGCAGAAGAAGGACTGCAGACGGATGTTCGCCATGAAGTACATGAACAAGAACCAGTGTGTGGAGAGAGAGGCGCTGGAAAACGTCCTGCGCGAGGTGGAGATTCTCACCACACTGGATCACCCATTTCTAGTCAACCTTTGGTTCTCCTTCCAAGGTAAAGCATCCGTTAGACATACTTAACCCAACTTTTCGCAGTTTGTTTGGCCATGGAAAACTTCTGGACCCGAAGAATTTATTTTGCGATGTTGCTTCGAGAGGTAGGATGATCGGTGAAGTATGAATGGAAATGATTTGGAAGGAAGCGGGCGTGGCTTAATCGAGATACTGTCTCGGTATTTGTCTGAGGGATCTGAGAAAGACCATGAGAAATTCCCCATGCCTTGATCGAAATTCGAATCGGGCACCTCCAAAATAGACCGTTACCATAACACCAATGTGTTCTGTCTTCTGTTATGTTAATGGTGAATATTATGTGTCTGTGCTATATCGTGACAGCGGACTAGGTAGAAACCTGAAAACATTGTATCAAAGAGACATTTACCTTTAATGTTTTGACAAATCAGAAATCTTCTCATTGTACCGAGCTGGAATGCCCACAATTAAGGCTGTGCCTTATGGGCGACGCCGCTCGGGTTTACCGCAGAACGCACCTTGCCGGAAGGTTCTGCTTTGCAACTTCGTGGCATTCTGTGCCGTCCCAGCAGACATTACTGCATGTGAGAAACTTTTATTAGCTCATTTAACTGATATCAAAGGATCCATTCGAAGCGTTTTTGCGTGACTTTCCTGTCTGCTTCCTGGCAGATGATGGGATAGTGCCTTTAAAGTAAGCCACGACCTTTTCCTTCCATGTACTCGTACTGTGCAGTTCGTAGTACAAAGTTTATCCCATTCTTCGACGCCACATAACTAGTGTAGCTGAAAAAGCATCTTTAAATAAATGAAGAAATAATGCTTTTATTATCCTGTGTGTCTTGCGTCTAACTCCTTGCGTGGATTTTTCTTCTTATTTTATTGCGTCCATATTCTTTTTGTCTACCTTCTCTTCTGCCTTACTTTCTATACTTATTTTTATTATTCTGTCTTTCTCCATTTCCTCCTCCTTCCATATTATGTTTATTTTTCTTTCTGTATCTTCTATTTCTGTCTTCTTTCTTATTTTTATTGTTTTCCTATCGATTGTTCCTTGCTTCCTTGTATATTTTTTCTGTTTTCTTTCGTCCTCATTTCCTTTTTTCTTTCATTGGCTTCTATTGTAGTGTTTTATCTTGTCATTTTTTCTTCTGTTTAATTTTTCCGTTTCCCACTTTCTCTAACTTGGTGAGTATTGGAACTGAGAACTCGACGACTATGCATTACTTACCGAGGCTCCGTTTAATCCTGGGGACCCTCTGAAAGCTACACTAGTGAAACAGTTTGCAGCGCTAAAATCTCATGGATCGCAACTTAACCTTAGAATTAACATCTTTCCTGCAGTCAAATCACCGGGTGTGAATTTGTTTAATATTTTTAGAAATATTAAATTAAGAAGGACGCGATGGGAAGCAGGGGCGTACTTTGGGGTGGGCGAGTGGTGCGGCCAGGGGCAGTAAAATGAATATTTTAAATGGCAAAGTTTAAATTTGTACGCTCAACAAATTTAAATGATTGAGCCAAGTAAAGGAAACTCAGTGAATTATTTTGATTTTTTAAAGTCCATAATTTCTGTTAGGGGCAGCCATTGTGATTACTCGTTCCGGGCGTCAAAAAACGTAGCTACGCCACTGATTGGAGGCGAATTTATCATTACTGGACTAAACCAGAAACCTGTTACACAACACATACATCTGTTGTTTGGAAATGCCTAGACTTTGACACCGTATCGGAGACCTGGCATTACTAAAACTGATTTCATGACCGTCGTCATCAGGGACACTACAGCCCTAAGTGGGCCTTGGTCTCTTCTAGAACCCTCCGTCATTTATCTCTATCCTTAGCTTCTGTCCTCCAATTTATAACACCCGCCTTTCTCATGTCAATATTTACAACATCAATCCATCTTCCTTCGGGCCTTCGTACTCTTTCTTTTTCCTTCTGGGTTGTAATTCATAATTCTTTTTGACATTTTACGATCGTTCTGATCACTTGTCCTCCCAAGCCTCTCTATCTTCATCAATACCGCAATATCTGGCTCTTTGTACACTTCATATATTTCTCTTATTATATCGTGTTTGCCACATTTCACCATTTCCTTTCAAATGCATTTAACAATTCCTGTTGCTCTTTTCTTATGCACGAAGTGATTTCATAGATGTAGGTTATGGAAACATGAACTGGACTAAACTCTCTTCTGCGATGTGACGCGTATAGCCTGATAGACGTGCCAGAGAAATATGTCTTCATCGTCTGTGTATCTACCAGTCTATACGATCTCATCTCCCACGAGGCAGTTACATTTAATACCACCGCCGAGAGAACATCAAACCTTGTTTAGATTGATTTGATTCGGTATGAAGCCAAACGGAGGGCCTCACAAAGACGGTGGTGAAGCATAATAAATTGCTTAGCCAACTGAATGCCTTTTCTTCGATTCGAGTAAGAGATTTCTGGAGTTTGAATTTACGTCTTTCTGCATCTGTAAGTAGGAATATGTAAAAGCAATACTGTATTAAGTAAATTTATGTAGAATCTGGAGGGCGACTAAATCACACTGACAGTTGGACAGCTTTAAGGGAGGCTTGTCTGTCACTTCCTCTCTGAATTCCGTTCCATTTATTTCCACAGACGTCACAGACCATTTCGTTCCCACCTCCCGGCCCCCAGCGGTAGTAACCACATTCAACTCTTGCGCGTGGCATGACGCAACGCCCTGCGTACCGCAGTTATTTCACAGGACCTTAGCCTGACTAATGTACCGTCAGTTTCACCCACAGTTTGTTCCGCTGTGAAGACGTGTGGGGGAGTGGAGGTATAGGTCCACGCATTTGTAACTCGGGCACTATATGGATGTGAGTTGTCAGCCTCACGTTGCGGCTGCTATATCCCAGGGTAGGACCTCATAGGACGCTTGGTGGATTCCACAGTCGGTCCGCTTGCTGCGGAGATGATAAAAATCTCTGCCCCTGCTGGGAGGCGAACACCGATTCTTCGAACGCCCAGCTCATGGCCTAGTCACTGTAGCTACTTTGGAGCTGTGTTTCTTTAATCCTTCATTTTTCCTTTAAAAGGAGCGCGTAGAATATTATAAGCTAATGAATTTTTATCTATGTATGTGCGTATTTTATCATTGAATTTGCACCCCGTTCGTATGAAATCCCCGCATCTGTAACCCTTACCCCAGACACCAACAGCTCACCCAAGCGTTCACGTCTCTACGCCCTGTTCCAGGTCACGCCCCCCCCCCCCCCTTATTACTGAATATTTCATTAGCGTGTTACATTAACGTTAGCATTATCATAAACAGACTTCCCAGCTGAACAGCAGTTTCTATGCATTCACCTCACCAAGCGACGGTATGTTGCAGAAATCATACTTGTTTCTCCGCCCGCAAGTTTCAGAAAAGGATATCGTTATTGTCTGCGTGGTGCCGAGGGATAGCTCAGTCAGTGTAGTAACCAGGCTATGAACTGGAAGACTAGGGAATTGGAGTTGATTCCCGGCTATTCCACAGAGTCCAGACCGGCTCTTTGACCCACCAAGCTCCCAATCCAGTGGTTACCGAGGATAAACCGGTCGGGGCATGAAGCTGACCAGACTACTTCATTTAGTGCCGAGGTTAAGAATGCGTGGAGCTATACCACCGCTCCCCTGTATGTCTTCATGATGTGTTGTAAGCAAAGGGACAACTTTACCTTTAAACATTACTGTCTTCTGGGAGATTACGCCATGTGGTGTGGTACAAATATACCAACGTTTCGGAGGAACCTGCTGTCGTATTTTTTATGTTTCTACAACTTCAACTTTCGTGAGTTTTAAGGTTCTTACAGCGCTGAATAAGAGGGTGGCTGTCTTTTGGGATCCGACATGTAGTACGACACATCTACTGACGTTTCGGAAATAATATGGCACGAACGTAACAGATATACGGTGTCGCATTTCATAAGGTAGTTGCTTTACTTTTGCTTTTGAACAGTATTTCGGTATTGTCACGGCAGTATTTTATGTGCACAGTGCGGAAATAACTGTCTCAGATAGAATGAAATAAGACATTTATTGCCATTTGACCTAGTCTACAGCGTGGAAGTTTCTGCTTGCTGAGATTTTATGATCTTCCTGCAGGCCAAATGCTTCCACAAAGCTATCTACGCCAAGAAAGTTTCTTATCCATTGCAATATCTCTTTCTAGGGCATCCAGCCCGCACACACCCTTTTTACACAAGCTGATCCCGAACACGGCGTCGCTGTGTACATCAAAAGGACTTCATCTTTTGTATCAGAGCAACTGGACGTCTAACAGAGCCTCCAGACATCTTACTCACAATCAGTGATCCTGTTACAGAGCTCTGCGGTTGATTCTCGGGCTCTTTATTTGTTCCTCCTTCGAAACCTGCGTCTCTTCTCCTTTGATTCTACTACGAATATCAATATTAACTAGCTGTATGAAGTGAAGTCCATTTGAAAAGTTGATAATAGCTTAGCTGGGCAAATAGCACGCGTTTCATATTGTGGACGTCTGTCATTCGAATCTCAGTCTGGACATTCATTTCATTCATTCTGCAGTCTGTCTTACGACAGGTCCGTAGCCTCTTCAAAAGCGAGTTCTCCACAGGGTGCGATCTAGTGCTTCCTCTTTCAATTTCCAGTATCTTCTCATTTCCTTAAGGTCATCCAGTAGCTGCTTACGTCTTCTCCCTCGTCTTCCCGTCATTTCTATCCTTCCCTCTAACTTTCCTTCAATCACGTGTTTTAGAAGGCAGTTTCTACGCAAGATGTGACCAATCCAGTTAGCCTTTCTTCTTTTTATTGTATGTACGATATTCCTTTCCTTCTTGCCTCTGTGTAATACTTCCTCATTTATCACACGATCGGTCCAACTGATCATTTCCATTCTTCTCCAGCACCACATATCAAAACTATCCAGGTACTTCTGGTCTACTTTCCGAAGTGTCCACGTTTCAGCACCATACAAAGCTATGGATTTCCTGTTTTTTTTATCTCTTCCTCAGTCAAGCAATAGCAATAACCAGTTTGTCCCAAATTTATCTTGTTCCAGTTCACAGTTCGTAGTCGGCATATCGTAGTCTGTATAGTGACTAGGTTACGGGCAGAACATTCGAGGGACCGTGGGTTTGATTCCCAGCGAGGGCCAGGGATTCTGCGCTTCGGCCCATACCTTCAAATTGAGTGGGTACCGGGAGCTCTTTACTTAGAGTTAAAGCGACAGGGGCTTGAAGCTGACCATTTCCCTTCATATGTTGTTGAGGTTAAGAATGCCTGGCGCTTTACTTCCACTCCCTCCCATGTTCTCATGGCGTGCACAGGGACACTCACGTTGTTTACCTTTTAGCCATTTCATAGTTTATGTATAGGCACAGATCATCACACCTTTCGAGTTTACTTGGTATTCCACAAGTAACTATACAAGGAAGATAAAAATCAAGAAATATTAAGTGTGTGACATACATGTAAAGTTACAAATTTTTAAGTGTTCACGGCGGTTTTATTCAAATTATAGTCGTATCTTTGGTCTTTACACCGTGTAATGTACTCGATTTTCTCCGGCGTTTCTGAAGAACATACTGCCTCTATCTTCAGGTAACTGAATTTAATCAAGGTCAGTACATCTATCTGAACCAAATTACGCTTCTGCCCAAACTTCGGAATAAACCACATACACTGCACGGTGTAAAAACCCAAATGACTTCCATCATTTAAGGGTAAATTTGTTCCTGGTAAGCCGTGACGTTATATGGGATAGTGGAGGCATAGCTTTACTCATGCTCCACACTAGATGGAGATGAGTGGCTGACTTCACACGCCTCTGCTGCTTTACAACCTGGGAAGGATACTTCGGTACACGGTTAAGTATGCACGTTTAATGAAAACTGATTGCAAGAACCAGGTCTGTGAAGTTACATATAAGTCCGCTTGGTAACGTGAGTGTGCAGGAAGCCTCCACACTTGCGACCTTATTGGCCCCTAGAGTCCGTTGTAAATCAAGCCGTCTGATGTTGGTCCCTTGCTTCCCATAAGCACACTGTTATAAATTGCAGTTCCAGCCCGAGAAATACCTTATGCAAGCCGAAGATAACTAAATAAAACACAACAGGCCTACTCGTATTTACTCTATAAAACTTATTGGCAAAAAAATTAGCATGCACATGACGAAAATAAATTACGTATATTTAAGAATATTTGTTGTAGGAATTATGTTAAGAGGACGTCGATGAAGGGGAACCATTCTGAGCGGTGATTGGCCGAGGCTTCTTAAAATAAGATTCCGCTTGTATTTGGGTTGAAGACGAACTCTTTATTTCATAGAAATGCTCCTTGTAGTAAACATAGACATTCTTAATTGATGAAATAACCTTTGAACTGCGTTCAGAATTTGGGTCGTCTGCTTCGAAAATATTTAACGTTGACTCATGCTCTTGAACGTCTTCGGAGGTGCTTGAACGGTAAATGTTGGTGTAGGAGGAGAGTCAACGGATCCCTTTTCATCACTAACCAGTTGTTCTTTAATTTCCAAAATATACCTGCGTGAGTTTTGGAGTATGAGAATCCAAAACTTCAGTTACATCTCTGGGTGAACATTCTAGGTACACTCTATTTGCCATCTGCGTTTGAGATTAAGTGATTTCTGCAAGAAAATCGTGTAAGAAAGAATGGTCTGAAGTCTGGGGAGGGGGGGTTCTATTTTGGGCAGTCTCAAGGCTGGGGTGAACTGTACTTTCTGTATGAAATGTCAGTCTGTATATCAGTCAATAATTTGGGGCTTTACTCTGTGTGATGTATGTAGTGTGATTTCCTTTCAAGGAATAGGTTTCTGTATGCAACTATGCAATAAATGAGCACATTCTCTGTAGACATTGCAACTATAAAACATAAGCACATACGGTTACGCAGAGGTTGCATTCCGTCCGCCGAAATTCGAAAACGAGAAGCCTTGAGCTCAGTAGCACACGCAGCAGGTAAAGTTTTGCACTGCACTGTATTTACTTCGTATTCGAGGAGTGTACAAGGTGGAGGACGTTACTTGAAGCGTACTCAACCCCCTGCATAGAAATTGACTGTGTATATAGTTATCAAAGAATGTCCTGATGTTCTGTCCGTAATAATGAACTATAGATATTTCCAGAAAGTTATGCAAAGAGCAGTTACGTCGGCGTATTCTGTCGACAGCCAGTAACTGATGATTTGCGGATGTTACACTAAAGTAGTAGCCTATAAGAGGCCTTATTCTCTGAAATGTGTGTTCTGCGTAGGCCGCTCACAGTCTGTTATCCAATGGTACCGGGGGCTCTTTGCTCAGAAGGAAAGCCGTCTGGGCGTGTACCTGACCACTCACGTCAACCTGTTGCGGAAGTTAAGAATATATGGAGCCGTACCTTCCTCCACTCCTTCATACATATTTACGGAATACTACAAAATTAAGCACAGGAACCAACAGGCAGCTCAATTCCTGGACTCCAAAAAATACTGGATACACAAGCTGTATAGGAGATACGGACATTGAAAGGCAGGGAGGCTTGCTTGGAAGCCTCGAGGATGCGGTCCGTCTGTTCACCCTGGGTCAAGGTGGGTAATGTGGCGTCAAGAAGCTTGATGAATCATTCCTGGTATTTTCCGAAGGAAATACTTTTGAACATTCGAAAGGACTTTTAACACCCAGTCCTTGAGCTGAACGAAGAAGATGAAGGCGGAAATAAATTGCCATCAGAGCCATTTGATGCTGTGTATAAAATCGCACAGACCGCACTTGGAACTATAATTAAGTTTTCCAATTTGCCGGCTTAACAGAAAAATCCGCGAGTGCAGCGTGATATTGATTAGACCGAGATATTTGTGTCGCGATATTTAATTCACCCATCTAAATAATGGATTTTAAAGTGTCGGGTTCTCTCTCAGATAAAAATGAAATACACGACTTCCACATTACCTTTGCCCTTCTTTTAATGGTGTTGATATTTTTTGTTATCTACTTTGGAATAGAATGAACTGCATAAACAGACTGGTATGCTGAATGTTAAAGCAGATGGCCCAGATATCGCTGCTGCAAAAAGGTTCACTGGGCAGAATCTGTATATCTGTGCCAAGACTTCTGTACAAGTAAAGTTGTCCCTGTTCACTCCATGAAGCCATTAGGGGGAGGAGAACTATAGCTTCACTAATTCTGAACCTTGGCGTTAGAAGGAGTTCAGTGGTCAATTTCATGCCCCGGTATCTATTGACTAGGAGGCAGGGCTGGCCCCAGAGCCGGTCTGGATGTTTTGGAGAAGAGTAAAATCTCTTGCCTCTGCCGGGATTGGAACCCCGGATCTTCCAGCCCGTAGCCTAGTCCAGTGGTATTCAACCTGGGTACGCGTACCCCCGGGGGTACGCGAAGACATCTTAGGGGGTATGTAAAATTAAAAAAAATAATAAATATATTATTTCATGATAAACACTGAATGATCAGGGCCAGATTTAGGGCTAGCCACAAGAGACCCGGACGTAAGGACATGCGATTTGGGAGCGCCATTTTTTTTCTCTCTCTCCTTCTTATCTGGGCGGCTAGTTTAATTTTTTTCCACATAGTGCATATAATATACGTGTTATTTAATAGCTTGACTCTCCTTTTTCTCATTTGAAACTTATTATTTAATACATTATTTTGGATGTAATTTATTTCACTTATTTTAGATGTAGATTATAGACTACGTATAACTTGAATTATGCACCAACAACTTTGGGGTACAAAGTTGAAGAGAGATTATATCTGGGGGTACGCGAACAAAAAAGGTTGAATACCATTGGCCTAGTCACTGTACCGACTACGCTACCCCGGCTCCTTGCAAAGACTTCAGTCGCTGTATTAACGCGGCTGTATCGCGCATCGGGAGCGGCAGCATTCCGTCTTACGATCGACCAAACACCAGGTCAGAAGAGGCCATTATCATGACACTTTATTCTGCAGCTGTCTCGTGAAAATGTGACGGCCGATGACACTGAGATTATACTCCTGATATTTTAGACACACCTTGTACTTCTCAAGGGGTCTGTAGTCCTCTAGATAGGTCTAAGTTTTATTATGCAGCCACTATTACAAATTTATTCGCAGTCCACTGAGATGTGTGAAGGACAGTAGAGGTAAAGGTAAAGCAATCCCTGTACAGTCCTGGACAGGCCCTGAGGGTTCCAGGAGGTTGAGGCTCCCAGATTTCAAGACATTCGGCACATGAAAGCGGTAAGGTTGTCAGCCCTGCGCACCGGCCGCCTTTACCCCCCAGGAAATGTTTCTGGTACTCATTTCTGTTAGAGGCTGAGTCGACCCCAGGGTCATAGTGCGGCCGGGTTAAGGACAATACTTGCTGTAATTGTTTTACGAAGCTAAACTTCATCAGTACGCCTTAAGATGACCAGCAGAGTAGGCTTCTTCATTTGCCTTTTACCTGAGTTCTGAGACAGCGCCGGTCTCCGAAACGTAGTAATTTCTAATTTTATATCTTAAGTTACATAATGGTTAATGCGCAGATGGTAGGCGGGATAGCTCAGTCACTATAGTGACTGAGCTACAGGCTGAACGTCAGTGGAAGCATGATTTGTTTGTCTTCTCCAAATCGTCCAGACCGGCTCTGGGTTCCATACACCCTCTCTTCAGTGGGTACCGGGGGCTCTCTTTCCCTCGGTAAAGCGGCTGGGGCGTGAAGCTCACTTACATCTAGTGCCGAGGTTAAGAATGACAATGAATGGAGCTGTACCTCCACCGTTCATATGCGTTCATGGCGTGCACATGGCCAGTTTACTTTATTTTACTACTTAAGTAAAGTGCCATTATTGTTAATGTTTGACACTATCGTGATCAAAATTGGGAAAGATATGAAGCAGGCGAGTTAAATTCTGTGAAGGTGTTCTTTGCTGGAATGTGACGCCGTGTAGTTTGGAAGATTTGAACATTGTCTCCTTCTTCAGGGTAGACGATAAAAATTGAGGTATCTCGTTCCACTGAAACGTTGGTACCTACCTACCAATCTTCATGACTCCGTGTCTCGGAAGGTAGTCATACTTGTGAAGAATGAAACGTGCTGATGGGCGGACAGATAGCTCTATGGGGTAGTTTTACGCATTCCATGCAAAGACGTCGTGTCAAAGTTTGTTAATATTGATTCAATACATTTACTTCCCCCCCCCCCCCCCCCATGGCTCGACAGCCCTATATGGGCCTGGGCCTCCTCGTTTCGTCGAGGTTTCATGGTCACACACATTTGAGACACACCACAGTCGGTAGGACTCCTCTGGACGAGGGACCAGCCCGTCGCAGAGACCTCTACCAGACAACACACAACACTTACAAGAGACAGACATCCATGCCCCCGGTGGGATTCGAACCCACGATCCTAGTAAGCGAGCGGCCGAAGACCCACGCCTTAGACCGCACGGCCACTGGGATCGGCATTACATTTACTGTGTAGGCTAATAATCATCGGTAGAGCAACTTTAGGTCTCAACAAGAATGTTGAGCTCTGTATAATCTAGACTGCGTTGAAGAAACTGGCACGTTAAAGTGCTTTCAGGAGTCTCCAGCTGTCACCTGTTTTCTTATTTGTTCTTTCTTGGAACACTTCCTGCTGATTTTGATGTACGATTCGAACTTCACCCGCTTGACTGGACATTCGTGTCGTGCGGCAGGGAAGGGCCTTTAGAGATTTCGTGCCCTGATTCTTACGTACACTTTGCGCCCAGGAGAACAGAAACCCTCCACATCAAAGTATGAAAAGGCGAGAAACGTAAACTCCAGCTGGAATACACGTATTTTCCAGATGAGTTTTATTTTTGTGTTTTGGCAGCCTTGATGTTTATTGCAGATATGAATTTCTTGTTGCAGTGCTGATTGAGAGAGCACTCTGTGTAGAAGAACTTTTCAAATAAACTTGTGGGTATTGATGAGATATTAAGAACTAGAAGGGCGGAAGTAATAGAAGGCTGAAGAAATTTGCATAATATGGCGGCTGATAATTGGTTATCTTAGATATACTGTTATTTTTTTTTATTTTTTTTTTAAGTCGTCCTCTCCTACCTACTCCGGTTCCCGTTTCAGTGTCGAGGTTGGAAGTTCTTTTGATCACACTTAGAGACACACCACAGTCGGTAGGACTCCACTGGACGAGGGATCGGCTCGTCGCAGAGGCCTCTACCTGACAACAACACACAACACTCACAAGAGACAAACATCCATGCCCCCGGTGGGATTCGAACCCACGATCCTAGCAAGCGAGCGGCCGAAGACCCACGCCTTAGACCGCACGGCCACGATATACTGTTATTACGATGATCAAATAATTGAGCATGAGATTGTCTGGATATGTTGAACGCTTGCGAGAGGAGTACTGGTGTGAATAAATGATTTTGGTCGGAAATCTGAAGGTAACGGACCGCTCAGAACACTTTGGTCGTAGATGGAGGATAGGATGTTACCGGATCTTAAAGAAATGAGATAGGGCTTTGTGAGCTGGATTTATTGACTCAGAGCAGGTGCTGGCTTTTGAACATGGCAATGAATATTTGGGTTGCATTAAATACATACTATAGATTGAGTACAGACAAAATAAGAAGACCGTCGATCACAACTCAGAGGATTAATAAAATTTATGTCAAAACCTTACATGTTTCGGTTTATGAAAGCCATCATCAGTTATCCGTGTGTAAAAGTACTGAGGGAGAAAAGTGTGTTTACAGCATTAAGATGTTAATAATAACTGAGATCCCAATTGGCCAATCCCAGTGGCCGTGCGGTCTAAGGCGTGGGTCCGCGGCCGCTTGCTTGCTGGGATTGCGGATTCGAATCCCGCCGGGGCATGGATGTCTGTCTGTTGTGAGTGTTGTGTGTTGTCAGGTAGAGGTCTCTGCGACGGGTCTGATCACTCGTTCGGAGGAGTTCTACCGACTGTGGCGTGTCATTGAGTGTCATCAAGTGCAGAAGAGGTCATAATAAGAGAGAAAAAACGATATAATATTTTACAACGTATAAAATGTATGATTTAATATTACGTTTTGGGTTTTGTTTTAGCTGAAACATTAGAATAAAGCTTTTTTATTAAAATGCATTAATATAAATAAGCATAAAATATGTAGAACACCTCTAAAATGTTAATTAAAAATATATAGATAAATAATTTTTGTAAATTGAATTCTGATCGATCATCTTTCTTCTTTTACTTATATTATACTGTATATCACAACGGGGTTTTTCTATCAAAGGTAATTTTCGACGAGGAGAGTGAAAATCCACATTCAGTTTAATTAAACAAATTAGTTTTTATCATTTCCGTTTTACAGACAAAATTTATCATCAAAAGCACAAGCCACTTCTACTTTGGGTATTTTTGGTGTTTGATGATACCGGTGAAAATAAATTATCTTGTCATCAGGAGAATTGCTTGTGGTTGAAATTGAAATTTGTGAGGACATTCTCTAAATTGAAATCAGCACGCAAAGGGTTAAAAATGGCGCCCTCTTCGCCTCCCTCTTCGTCTACCATCAACGCAATCCTTTCTGAGACTCAGTGCATACGGCTCAGATAATCTTGATGATGCAGGTGTGAAACGAATATTGCGTAGTAAGCGTTTAACAGTGTCTTGTTACGCACAATATTTCTCACTGGATTCGCTGAATAAATCCAATTTCAAAACTTTACAATTGAATCTGGTGAGAGAAATGACAGATACAATAATGCAAAGTTTAATTAGACTCTTCGTTATGAATAGCTACTCGAATTTCCCCTCCAGGCTTTTTAATTCTCTCACATTAGTCAGAGAAAATTTTATTGTTATAGAACAAAAATAAACGCAGAGAACTTTTTTGTTGTCCTGCTATGTTATTAATTTTGCGATATTATTATTTTAATAATGCTTAAGAGCATCAGAAAAGATAATCAGGGCAGCTTCAGGAAGAAACTTGTTTTTAATCAGGAAGATGCAGCGTTGAATCATCTCCTCAGGCTTACGCCATTTCCGGTCTCCCTAATTAGACACTTATTATGTAATTATGAGTGCAAAGCTAGCGTATGCTGTGTTATAGGAGTGAAATTCATGTGGTTTGTTGATTGGCTGCTTCCTTGTTTCTGGAGACGATGCACGATAAAAAAAATAGTTTAAAAATGAAGTGAATACAAATTATCGACGTTAACAAAAAAACAAATAAACCTTTGAATGAAAATGAATGCGATCGCTGAACAGAGTGGGCAACAATTGAAGCACCTTCATGCATAGCCTATATCGGTAAAACAATGAATAAATATTTCGTCGCTGAACAAACGAATATTTGGACAAAACGTTATTTCGAAGCGAACTACGGGTTTTGAGTGTATATGAATGCAGGTGACGGGACGATGCTACGTCATTAGGGCCGATCTGTTCACATGTGTAAATTATCTGTGTTGTAGCGATGTAATTTGGCACTCTTTGTCGGTTTTGTAGCGGAACGTCAGATCCAGATGCAAGTAATTATGATACGTTAACTTGAATTTGTGTTAGAGGTGGAAATAGCGAGCATTTATGGGGTGAAACTCCATATGCGTACAGTTTAATGATGCTGTTGTCATTATCGATAATAATAATAATAATATAATAGGATAATAATAACAATAACGTGTAGCCTGTAAAAAGGCCTCTCGAACAACATCTAAAGAGCCATAGTAGTAGGAACATGCCATTTTGTCCGTAAATTTATCAATTAATAATTGTTGATAAACTTTATAATTACTCTGATGAAGCCCGTAATTATAAATCAGATTAACCAGTGTAACACCTGAGGAAATAATAAATATAATAAATAATAATAAAATAATAATAATAATAATAATAATAATAATAATATACCCATATTATGGAACCAACAAATGCAAACCGACAGAACTATCCCTAACAATAAACCGGACATCATAATCCATGATAACGAAAAATAAACATGTACGTTACTAGATGTGGGGACAGCAATAATTTTGGTCACACCTGTGGTGGGTTCTTATTAACACGATACTGCAGTTTTGCATCCCCCAAAAAAGCCTACGAAATTTTAGAATATCTCAGCATCTGTTAGCTTAAGTTTAAGTTAAACCAACTAATGCACAAAAATTATTAACAAAGTAAGATATATTTCCAACCCTACATACGTTTCGACAATCAAGTTGCCATCCTCAAGGGGTGCATCAAAGAATCGCAAGTATCTATGGCATCCAGATACACATACATTTGGCATTATAATGGAAGTACACATGCCGCTCATAATATTAAAATGAATAGATGCCTATAGTCATAAAACTGAACGTTAAGAGTAAATAGTACATGTGTCTAAGTCAGTGATGTAAGCTGATACTTTATATAACACAGTAAAGATTATTATATACAAATATTGTTACATGATTCGACTTAGACGTTTAAAACATATACAATTTTTTTTAAAAACGTTTTACTGGCTGTTGGCCATGTAGACAATCATATAGTTGATCTATGTCGTACTCGTCCTGTGGCTTGGGATGTTGTGTGTCCGGTGAAGTGTCGTGTACTGTGGCTTGGGATGTGTGTGTGGTGAGTGTCGTGTACTGTGCTTGGGATGTTGTGTGTCCGGTAAGTGTCGTGTACTGTGGCTTGGGATGTTGTGTGTCCGGTGAAGTGTCGTGTACTGTGGCTTGGGATGTTGTGTGTCCGAGTGAAGTGTCGTGTACTGTGTTTGGGATGTTGTGTGTCCGGTGAAGTGTCGTGTACTGTGGTTGGGATGTTGTGTGTCCGGTGAAGTGTCGTGTACTGTGAGTTTGGGAATTGTTTGTGATTGTCCGGTGAAGTGTCGTGTACTGTGGTTTGGGATGTTGTGTGTCCGTGAAGTGTCGTGTACTGTGGTTGGGATGTTGTGTGTCCGGTGAAGTGTCGTGTACTGTGGTTTGGGATGTTGTGTGTCCGGTGAAGTGTCGTGTACTGTGGTTTGGGATGTTGTGTGTCCGGTGAAGTGTCGTGTACTGTGGTTTGGGATGTTGTGTGTCCGGTGAAGTGTCGTGTACTGTGGTTTGGGATGTTGTGTGTCCGGTGAAGTGTCGTGTACTGTGGTTTGGGATGTTGTGTGTCCGGTGAAGTGTCGTGTACTGTGGTTTGGGATGTTGTGTGTCCGGTGAAGTGTCGTGTACTGTGGTTTGGGATGTTGTGTGTCCGGTGAAGTGTCGTGTACTGTGGTTGGGATGTTGTGTTCCGGTGAAGTGTCTGTACTGTGGTTTGGTTCCGGTGAAGTGTCGTGTACTGTGGATTGGGATGTTGTGTGTCCGGTGAAGTGTCGTTACTGTGGTTTGGGATGTTGTGTGTCCGGTGAAGTGTCGAACTTCACCGGACACTATGGATGCCATAGATATTTGTGATTCTTTGATGCGCCCCCTGAGGATGGCAACTTGATTGCCGAAACGTACGTAGGGTTAAAAATATACTTTGTTAATAATTCTTGTGTATTAATTGGTTTAACTTAAGCTTATGACAAAATGCACAGTACATATAATTTACAAATCTGTCAGCTTTTTTGAAAGGATTTTGGAATTATTCGCGTTAGTGGCACTCTGAACACCAGATACAATGGTTCTACCACCATAACGCTGTCACCGGAACCTGTTTTATGAACCTACATCTTGTAAAACTATATGTTGCTTTATTGTAAGAGATCCTTTAAGATACACATCGTAAATATGTTTATTCCTGCATTTCTGAAGGTCGTGAGGAAATCTTATCTGAGCGTGAAAGTCGTTAACAGCTACCAATATTAAAAGCTTTATTGACAGTACCAAGTTACATCAATAGAGACAACAAGAATAGTAATCTGTTGTACCTTTTACCAACTTCCATTTCGCCTAGGAGCAGGAACTTAACCCTGGCCGCCATGTAGAAGATATTCCGGATCGTAATTGTAGTGAAAAACCGCACAGAAAAAAAACACTACCTTACCAAGAAGCTCTATTTAGAGCAGGTTGTGCTTCGGCCTCTTATGTTTATATTTCTTATACATTGTAGTTAGATCTTGTAGTGTGTAGTGACCAATGGACCGAATGAGCTACCAATATTCCTCGCAGGTTTAACATATTGAAGCTCTTGTTCCGAGGAAGTGTGTACATAGGTCATGGCGTATGGCTGCTTGTAACATGCACAACACAGCTTTATGTCGACATGTTTAGCATGATTCAGACACACAGAGCACCCAACGGCCACACCCATTCATATTCTTGTCAAGTCCCTACGTGAGATCCCAGGGGAATTACTGCTTGCTTTATTAAGCTTCATATCAGCAGGGGTCTCATAACCACAAAGGCTGTCTTCCTCTCTAACAGGTTTACACACCAACCAGCATAACAGCAAGTATTCATGCTGAAACTAGCTGGCACCGTGTGAACAACAATGGCCAGTCCAACTGTCTATCCAGTAGCTGCCGGCCAGTTGGGAATCCAGCTACTGTCAAACTTGCTAGCCAGTAACTGGCACCGTGTAAACGGGCCTTAAGAATATGTTGGATGCGGAATATGACAGCTGCCACTGGATTTACAATATTTTGTCTGCTTGGTTCTTCCACAGGAACAAAACGATTGAAGTACGAGTATATGTTACACGTTTTTAAGTGGGGCTTCCCGTTGCGATGAAGGTACGAGGTATGCGGAAGTGAGGACAGTAGCCGTCAGTCACAAGTAACCCTTTTGATGTGTTGCGTGATTTCACTGCAACATGTTTCGGCTCATATACAATGAGCCATCATCAGGCTGACAAGATACCAAAGAACAGTAATTATGTGAATCACCGTATACATGGATAACGTAAATACTATAAGGTGATTTACATATTTTTTCTTTGGTACCTTGTCAGCCTGATGATGGCTCCTTGTATATGAACCGAAACATGTTGCAGTGTAATCATACAACGTGTAAAAAGAGTTGGTTTTGATTTACGGCTACTGTCCTCACATCTGTATACGTTGCGTCGCTCCGTCTCCTCACCAGAATGCAGGGCAGTATCGTAATATAACGATATATCTTTTTTTTAAATGCTTTAGTCCGTGGTATCGACAGTCATATGTATGTACGTACATACGCACTCTAATCTGTTGCAATAGGCGTAAACGATTTAGTGTTCCTTGGGGCACTTAACTACACATTAATTTGCCTGCATGCCGGACAGGCTTGGCAGCATTAGTGTAAACAGCCGGTACCAAATCTAATCAAAATCCCTTCAGCGCCTTCGAATATGAAACGCGTAAACAGGCCGATATGACCTTCTAAGTACAAATTCAGTTTATACACTGCAAAAACGGATAATTGAATGACAATTGCGAGTAAGAGAGAAGTGAAGTGTGTGAAGAGAGATATGACTGGACTGAAAGGGGGAGAAAGGATTATGTTAACACGATCTAAACGTAGAAGCGGAGGGTGAGATAGGCATAATGGGAATTAAGAAGAAAGAAGGGAAATGAACGTAACGAGTTGTAAAAGATGAGGGAGAAGGAGAAAGCGAAAAGGAGAAATGGTGGACGAGCTGTAATTAGAAGAAGAGACCTTAAAGTTCTATGTTTAATCAGGAGGATAGGCGTGAATATGACGATGTAACGCGAACAGAGTAAAGATTTCCGAATGACTGTCTTGGGGGCATATGGGAGACTGGAGGTATAGCTCCATTCATTCTTACCTCGGCATGAGACGTAGGCGAGTGGTCAGCATCACGCCCCACCGATAGCGAAAAGAGTATAAAAACGAAAGAAAGGAGTGTGGTGGCGTGAAGGGGGAAAAGTTTGAGACAGTTGATGAAAAAAACGTAGAGACAGGAAGAGGACTTAACTGGCTAACCGGCAAACATTTATGCTCAGCCTGTCTAACACCAGCGTTATTGTTTGGGTCATTCAGGTAAATAATGAAAGATGGAACATTTCAAAGCTGTTGTTATTAACTAACTAACTCCATGGAGCAGAGTCCTTCTTGAGAAGCTAACAGGTCGTCAGCTAGTCAAGAAATTCCCCGCATTTTATGGAACCCAAAGGTTCATTACCGCACTCACAAGAGCCCGCCACCTGTCCCTATCGCTGTTGTTGTTATTACACCGACAAAATAATCTGTTATGTTGTTGGGGAAATCGTTAATTACGAATGAAATTAGTAGGCTTATTTAATGTCAAAGTGAGTTTGATACTGTTCAAGGCAACACTGCTGCCCACTTGTCAGAACTGTGTTGCGTGTTCAGAAGGTCCATGTTCAAGACCGGGTACCCTGACAGAGAGCTTCATGCCAAGGTGATTCATCCCCATTGTACTTGTTAATCAAATATTTATTGCACACAGTACAGTCATACACAACACCACATTGCAACTGAATTAGGCTGCTAGTTTCGGCTTAATGTAAGAGGCCTGATGAAGGCTTGCATTAAGCCGAAACTAGTAGCCTAATTGAGTTGCATTGTGGTGTTGTGTATGACTGTACTGTGTGAAATAAATATTAGAGAGCTTTCTGATTTTCGTCAGTTCTTTCAATGACCTGGATAGTAAGGTATGACATTAAACCAACAAATGCACATAAGTGTATGAAAGTATATTATACACACTGTGTACCTCCTAGATAGCGGCATTGGTTGCATGTACTTTCTCCTTCCTATTTTTGTAAGCAATGTGTAATGCTTGCTTGTTGAGCATTAATCAATTTTAAATGATCCATAACCTGTATACAGTGTGTATAATAGGCTTTCATACACTTATGTGCATTTGTTGGTTTTAATACCGTACCTTATTGCTTATTGCACTGTTATGGATAATTTAAAATTGATTAATACCAGGTTATACTTCAAATTAGGCCAGGACCTATTCCTACCACATCCTTGGCAGTTCATTATGCGCTATATCTTCCTGCTATTCAATGCTATACTTTATGATCTACAGGTGTCGTTAAATAAACCATGAGTAAATAAAAAAGTAAGTGTAATATTGTTTATTTTCTGTAGAGTAGCTTATTTTGCGATTGCAGACAGAGGTGCAAGTGTCGTGTAAGCAGATCAAACAGCTGTATATTCTGCTGTATTTTGCGATTGCAGACAGAGGTGCAAGTGTCGTGTAAGCAGACCTAACAGCTGTATATTCTGCTGTATTTTGCGATTGCAGACAGAGGTGCAAGTGTCGTGTAAGCAGATCAAACAGCTGTATATTCTGCTGTATTTTGCGATTGCAGACAGAGGTGCAAGTGTCGTGTAAGCAGACCAAACAGCTGTATATTCTGCTGTATTTTGCGATTGCAGACAGAGGTGCAAGTGTCGTGTAGCAGACCAAACAGCTGTATATTCTGCTGTATTTTGCGATTGCAGACAGAGGTGCAAGTGTCGTGTAAGCAGACCAAATAGCTGTATATTCTGCTCCGCGAGTAAATATCTAGGAATATTATAGTTCTCTTAATTTCATCATGAAATCAAGTTTTTAGACGTGTTTCACGGAGAGACTCTCAACAGCGGGCCGCGACTCTTGTAATTCAAAAGCAATTCGTACGTTTCACAGTCGTTCAAAAGAGTGTTAATGCCAGCGCAATGTTATTTGTGCATGTTCTGTCTCTTTGTAACCCGGCATTGCTCTTTATTTATACAACTGTTGCTGCTGTGGTTAATATTATCTTGTGTTAGCGTTAGTGTTTTATACCAATGATGCAATGCAATGTTAGATATTCCTTATTGTTTTTAATTCTATATGGGTTCCAATAAATTCTTATGTCTTTGTATCTGCTATTCACTCCGATTTTGCTGAAAGGATTTTTAATCTAAACAATATATTTGTCTCTCATTTATTGTCATTTGTTACTTGACTATAAAATGTTGTTAATGTGTTACATTTTATGCACTGTAATTCCTATTAGAATTTATATAAACGCTAACGTAGTGAACAATGGCAGTGCTTTATGCTTTCATACTGTACATACACTCAATTTTATTCACTGTACATTGTGGGCTACTGCAGAAACACTTTCCTTACATTAAAATCACAGTCACCCGCCGTTCATTTGTAATTGCTTCTTTTCATCACAGCACGTAAGCGAATGTTCCGCTGCTACGCCGTTTCATACAGAAGTGGTTAGAAGTTTGATGTCCTTACGTTTATTTGCGTTTGTTAGAAATGAAGGCAACGCCACTTACCGCAGCCTCTGTTACGGGCCAAATAATTACAGCAACATGAAACTTGTTACAGACACTTTACGATATCAGTACCTACATAAATCAGACATTGCCTTAATTGAATACATATCATTATCAATGCTCATAGCTACGATGTCAATCGTTAACCCGAGGGGTTATCGCGTCTCACGTCTCTGTGAAACCCTTTCCAGTAGTTTTTGACCATATTTTTCTTCAATGGCTCGACAGCCCCTTGGGGGCCAAGGCCGCCTCAGTTTTCGAGGCTTCACGATCACACACTTTAGACACACCACACTCGGTAGGACTCCTCTGGACGAGTGATCAGCCCGACGCAGATACCTCTACCTGACAATACACAACACTCACAAGAGACAACATCCATGCCCCCTGTGGGATTCGAACCCACGATCCTAGTAAGCGAGCGGCCGCAGACCCACGCCTTAGACCGCACGGACTGCAGTTTTTTACTTAACTGATGTTAATTCTTTGAAGCCTGGAAAAAAAGAAAGAATCTAGAGGAAGTGGAGGGGATAGTAAGAGACGCTGCATTTTTACGGGGGTAAAGTGCTTGAAAGTTTTCCATTCTGAAGATTTTCAGGCAGTGCCCGCTCGTCCTTCTGTTAAAGGTGGTTTGGTGAGAAGGTAAAGCCGTGGGAAGGGAATAAAGTGGCATGAGGGGACGTTGACTGTTTTATCGTTATTTAGAAGATGAAAAAGTTAAAAGGAGTCCTGGCTGAAGTAGGGCTGAATTTTTATTTAGGTCCTAACATTGGGAGAGCTACGTGATAACTGTGCAGTGCTACGCAGAAAACGTGCTATGTTTCCATTATGAAGATCAGTCAGTTAATGCTGTTTAGGGGGGGGGGGGGAAATCGCTGTTTATTCTGAGAATGATAACATGCCCATAAATATGCAACAAGAAGAATTCAGAGCTTTTAAATTCTAAAGCTGACGTACATATAGCAAACTTTGTTTTAGAGGGTTAATAATGTCATAACATCAGCAGTTCCAGTATGGCTGGTAGGCGGACTTCTGAGGTGGGACTACCACCATCACCACCACCACCAACAACAACAACACCAATCTACCAGCCTTTATCCACAAATGTTTTGTGATATGTAGAGCTTAGACGATTTTTTTAAGTTCAGACAGTCTTTTATAAAATGTAGAATGACGACGTGACCGTCATGCATAATTGGTTCTTGCTCTGATAACGCAAGGGAAGGGACTATTGGAACAAGAGTGTGTATATTGCATGGGGATAGAGGAAAGAAAGGTGCGATATTTCAGGCTCCCGCCGCGGTGTAGTTGAGGCCTTCGCTCCTCTGGGATGTTACGCGGCGTAGGTTGGTAGTTAGTTACTGACGTTTCGGTAACCAGCTACCAACCTACGCCGCGTAACATCACTGAAGGATGCGCTAAGTTCTCAGTTCAACATAATGAGCAACTTCATGACTTAATAGACCTACAGGTTACTTGATATTGACATAGTGACAGGTAAAATTTTTCTTGTCTTTGACAGCTAGTTATGAAGATGTATGGTGACTTGGAACCAAAGCGCTTCGTCAAGGAGGGCCCAGGTACTGTACGGGTATCGACATTTGGAATCAGGACCATGTCCAGTGGCGGGCTTTGCTACTAGCGATGTTGAAACTTCTCGCCTAAAAAAAAAAAAAAAAAAGAAAGAAGAAGAAGAAGAAGGTCGGAATTACAGAATTGATTGCATTGCGAAGCTTTGAAGCTGTACCCTGCAGTTGGTGGAAATTTATATACAGGGATTAATCAGTATTAGAAGTGAAAAGTTAAAGGTAAAACCAAGCAGCACTCTAATGCGGTATTCCACCAGTTCGGCGATAGTTGCGTTCCAAAAACACTTATGGTGAAATCGCATAAATCGGAAATAATTTGCTTGTATCAATTTTACTGGTTTTCTGTTTGGCTAAGTTCGACTTTAACTACAATCTATGCGGCAAGTAGCGACACGTTCCTAAAGATATGTTTTTTTAGAAGGGCACCGCAGCAGAAGCTACAGACGCACCGCAGTCTTGAGGCTTATTGTGTAACCCTATGATGAAGATGAAGAGAGAGATGATCAGTTTTTTCTCATTTTTCCAAGTAATGGAGCACCGGTGAAATGAAATTGACAGGGGAAAACCGAAGTACTCGGGGTAAAACCTGTCCCAGTGCCACTTTGTCCACCATAAATCCCACATGGACTGACCCGGGCCTCCGCGGTGAGAGGCCGGCGACTAACCGCCTGAGCCATGGCACGGCCTAAAAATATGTTCCAGCGTAATTTAGTGCTACTTTACGTTGAAACCCATCTTAAATCCATGCTGAATGAAACAATAAATTTACTCTTCACATTGTTCGTATGGCAGAGTATGATTAGGCTTACAGCGTGACTCTATCCCACTCCTCCCTGTCTCTGTCATTTGGTCTAAATTATCTTAACGTGAATTACCTTATTGTGCTAATTGTGTGAAGAACCAATAAGTATCCGTCGAACACAACATACAGCTTATTTGCTACAGAGAAATCACAGCTAAATATTTCGGCTTTTAACTAAGTCATCATTAGGCTGTTCCGAGATTTATAAGAAGGCATAATATACCTTGGATGTTACACCGTCTTGAAAATCTTGTACAGCCCGATGGCTTAGTTGAAAGCCGAAACATGTAGGTAGCTGTTTGTTCTCTATAAAAATATATATTGTGTTCGACGGATACGTATTTGTTCTTTATGGTCTAAATTAGTTGACAGCATAAAAGTGAAATTGTATTTTTAGAAATTTCGTATGAGTAGTACCTGTAATGGGCTATGAGACCGCGGAGGTATAGCTTCGTGAAATCCTAAACTCGGTACTGGATGGCGATCAACCTTACGCCTCGGCTGATCTGCCTTTTGCGAAATGCGCCTGTTTTCCGTTGTGTGGTAGGTTACGAGGTCCTTACGCACAGGTTAACGTGAAAGGTAAAGTTGTGCCTGTCCATGCTATGAAGGCATATAGGGAGGCTAGAGGTATAACACCACTCATTCAAAACTTCGGTACTAGATGGAGGTGAATTCACATAGATTAATCGATGTCTGAGTTGTATAATTATTAATTTATTGTTTTGTTACCGTGATTATGGGCCTATCGATTGAAGTAGTCTGTTTGAAAGGAAACAGGAGGTATCGGTTTCTGCCGCGACTTCTTTGCGTGCGTCTTGATTTTGAACGCCGTTTCGAATTTCCAGGCAGCTGCTGCTGTATCTCGTATGTCTTTACTCTGCGTGTAACAACTGTAACGTCGCACATTTACGTGATGCCAAATTACTGCTGGTAAGCTGGTAATTGTAGAAAGGCATAATGAAACTAATTAGTGTGTCTTGCCGAGCGACGTACAGCCTCTCAAGAAGTCTGCTGCGTACAGTTATTTGGTTACTGTCAAGGAAGAACAAAGGCTGTGTTTCATGACGAAGTGCTGAGGAGAAGTGTAGACTGTAAGGCAGACAAACTGAAGAGAGAATTGAAACAATTACATGGGATTGAACGTTTAAATGTCGTTGTTTTTACTCTGATTTTTTATTCGGAGTTCCCAAGTTACATTCGCGGTCCGGTGACCTTCTCTCCTTTTTCCATGGTTTTTCTCAGCCATCATTATCATCATTGTGATCATCATCATAACCATCATATTCTTCTTGACTTTGTTCATCTTTATCATCATCGTAGTCATCATCATCACCAACATCATCTCCTCCTCTTTCTTCTTCTTGTTTGGTCCCCGCAACGTCTGTGTCATAGTGTCCAACTCTCTTGTGGTTCATAATGCATTACACAGTCTTTCTGAACTGTTTTTGAGTTAAAAATATTTAAAAATCTGTAGAATATTTTCTTCACTGACTTGGTTTTCCTCATTGCTTCTAGGCATATGTTGGGCTAGCGCCTTAAAACGGGCCATGGTCAGTTCCTTTCACATATTTCCTAGCTCATTTGCCTCGGAAGGAACAATTCAATGGTGAACGTTCCGTTTAGGTATCGGTACAGCCTGGGAGGTCACAAGTCATTAGCGAGCGTTCCTTTTGGATCTCTGTAGATTCTCGGAAGTCACAAGTTATAAACCAAGTCCGTCACTTCCCTTCCCCCCCCCCCCCCCCACCAAGTGTTTTACACAAAGTGGAAACTCCGGACGTATGCGGCAGGAGAGGAGAATGAGGCAGATTTAGGTAACGTGGCCAAACTTGAATATTGATGAGTCTCCTAGCTTCGTTAAGTGCGGCAACACGGGTACAGCGATGTGCCTATCAGTAAACATGACTTTATACAGCTTCAGAACACTCCATTCCAATGACGATGGGAATTCGGAAATTTGTGAGGTACTTCTCAGATATTTGTGTTCGAAACATGATACCGTAAACCATGTGAGATTTTATATGCTGACGGTGGTCAATACGAAGTTTGTGAATTTCTGGGATGTGATACCTCCATCTTGAGGATAGAAGAGTATTCTACAGGAGGTTACTCCGAAACGTCGGTGCCTGTGTGTCAGGCCACATGTTTTTACATCTTATAAGACCGTCGTCGTACAATGAAAGCTGTCTAAGACGGTACGTGACGTTAAGTGACAGCCTTTGTTTGTCGAGAGATGTATCATATTGTGATAAAATGGAGAGAGAACCAATGTAAAGTTGCTTACCATAAATGGGAACTTTTTTTATTACTGTCACCGTGCATTTTCACCAATTCAATTTATTTTCACCAACTAATGCACAAAAGTGATTTTACGTGTGCATTAGTTGATGTAAAATAAATTGCATAAATGGGAACATTTGTAATGGAGAACTGAAATAACAGGGAACAAAAATTTCATAGAAAATAGTCTCCTCGATTAATTTGTGTTTTAATTTTTATCTTATAACTATGTGGTGTCCCCTTCACCATTAAATACATGTAATATTTACAAATCGTTTACCTTATTAAACCATTTATATTTAACCTTGTCTAAATATCTACCTAAGTCTGTAATCTGAGCTTTGTTAGTACGGTCTTTTATGCCAACTAAAATTCCTGTCTGGATAAATGATAATGAACTCTTTTCCGATATTTTTGCTACCATATTCTGTCTTGCAACATCATTACAACTTTCTTTTACCAGCTTAATTATTTCTCGTCAGTTACACTCCTGTTGCTTGCTGCAAACAAATTGTAACCGGCAGTTCGGGTTCGAACCCCGAACATGTCGATTACGAGATGTTACTATTTATTTTGGCATACAAATTGGGGTTTATGAGTACAACATCCGGCTTGTGAAATTAGTGGAGAAAAGTAAGTTTAGAAAGGGACAGAGGCCACAGCCGCTTCAAGGACGGTAGGGACATGTCGCGGTGCTTCTTTGTAAGCCCCCTTGCTCCACAAGAGAAAGTTAGTAGTAACCCACCCCAGGATTTTGGTTCTTTGCGAGCTTGGGGTCTCTCGACCGAGATGAGAGCGGTCCAGCGAGCTGTTTGGTTTAGCCAATCAGGCTTAAAGATTTGAAAAGTATTTCGGCCAATGTAGAGCAAAGTTTGCGTGAAGGGGGAAGAATTTTCGAAAAAAGAGAGTTTTGAGAAGCGGAGAGGTGAGGACGTACAAGATTGTAGTAGAGGCTAGGGGCTAGTGTTCAAGTGCCGTCCTCAATCGTAAACTTGAAAGCAAAAATTTGTATTAGATTGCAACGTTACAATTCTACCAATAAAGCTATATACATAGTTATCGCTTGTTTAATTGAACCAACTGGTGAAGTGAGTGCGGGCGCTCAGTTACCTCCACGCAATAATCCCAATGATGATAAGACCTCATGACACTGACACCGAGCTAGGCACGCTACCGAACTGAACGGTAACAAAATGCTAGACCAATTCTGTACAGATCCTCTTTCAACTCCTTAGGAAAAGAAATAAAGGGAAAAAGAAAGAAAGAAAGAAAGCAGGAAGGTGGGAAGGAAGGAAATAATGCTGAACGTGTCTGCTGTTTTGCACCAATCCAGTGTAACCAATCTAGATTCGTTTTAATTTCCGTTATCAGTCACAAATACGTGGTGCACTTGATCCTACTGTGCCGTGCTTCATATGTAGAAGTAATGATCCATGTTACGAACAGAAACCTGTCAGAAACGGGTGAAAGTTCCCTCCGAATTTCTCTCTGCCTTGTTGCGTGGTGTTCCTCGAACGATGTGCCGCAGTATTTTGAATTCGGAACAGTTCAGAAAGTGTAATAATATAATTCAGATATTGTTCATGTCTGTTGTATCAGCTGACCGGTCAGCGCCTTTGTTCAATGCTGCTTGTTATTAGTTTGTGTAAGAATATCATGTACGGCCGCTCGATTGCTGGGGTTGTGGGTTCGAATCCTGCCGGGGGCATGGATGTCTGTCTCTTGTGAGTGTTGTGTGTTGTAAGGTAGAGGTCTCTGCGACGGGCTGGTCACTCGTCCAGAGGAGTCCTACCGAGTGTGGTGTGTCTCAAATGTGTGTGATCATGAAAACTCGAAAAATGGGGAGGCCTAGGCCCCCTAGGGGCTGTCGAGCCATTGGAAAGAAAAAAGAATATCAGGAGACTGGTACTCATCACTTTATGCAATGAAGCATTTATCGAATGCGGCGTTTCAGCAAATATTTCTTATTACAGTTTTAATTACGCATTTGTGTACACGATATAGTTTCGTTATTTGTCGCCAGTCTAAATGTTTACGTTCAGCGCGTGTTGTTGAATTGACACGTATTGGGCATTTTCTGTCATTTGTTTTTGGTTAATAAACTCAACGTTTCGGAAGCCGACTCTGCTTCCGTCATCTGGCAGAAAAGTCCCTTAGATGGATCTAATCTCTGTCTCCGGAATGGGGAGATTACTTCAATGTAATGGATCTAACTTGCTAGGTTTTTTTTATTTCTGTTTAATTTTTTACTTTATGGTGGCAGCAGCCAGCTACCAAAACATTTCTTATAAAAACCAATGGACAATATGTCAGTGTAAGTTTATATATACACTTAACACTGACATGTTGTGCATTTGGTTGGTTTTTACAAGCTAGTTCATTAAATAATGCACAAAATAAACAGTATTAAAGATACCAAAATCTTGTATATGTGTAATCAAATACAAGACCATGGAAAGTATTCGTTGTAAGTTATGTGTCAGTTTAACCGTATAAAGCCCGGTGGTAACTGTACGTACCACCTGCTGTGACAATAAGAAACTCTGTATTGTGCCCACACATTGTACGAGTATTGATATGTTTCGTATGACTCCCACAATAAAGGTCGATGTTTTTTCTAAACAGCATTAGCCGGTTGGTCTATGTAGTGGAGACGGAGTTTGTTTTACGTGAGGAAAACACCGAATTCTCGTATCTAATTGAGATGAAGCTGAGTCTTCAAACGGTTAACTGATTTGGTACTTCTTTTTTATATTTGTTACTTAGAACGTTTTTAAACCGACGCGGAATGTAAAGTTAAAAGAAATTCGCCGTATATGAAATCATATTTACTTCAGATGTTCCCTGTATATCAGTGTGTTTATTTTAAATGTTCTTTTGGGTGCTTCAGGGAGGGTTTATAGACAGGAACTGCTGATAGACCGGCTGTATCCTTGGGGAAGTACAACGGTCCTAGTGTTTGGCAGCTATAATTAGGATAGGCCTATTGACAGCAAAAGTGACAAGCCAGGCACTGAGCTCTGTATTGTGAACGCTTTATATTTAAACGTCCCGTGGCAAAAAATGTAAATATTTATAAGGAACTTAATATAATTTTAATAATCGAGATAATAAACAATTCAAGTAACGGTTGGCAGGACACCTCGTAGCAATGTAGGTGTCCTACAGTCCTAAAGGATAGGACTTGGTGATTGATTCACACTCAGTGTTTGCACGACGCTATAATCTGTGCGCGCATGCGTGTATGTATGTATGTATGTATGTATGTACACCTCGATACACCATCACTTATCACTGTCCAATACAAATGTAAATAAATATCTGTAGGTACACTGAGAGATAGATCAATAAGAGGGACAGTAGGATGAGTAGAAGAGAGTAAAGAGAAAGAGGACGAAAAGAAAAACTATAAGAGGAAGGGCAGGAGGAAGTGGAGAACTTAAAGAAGAGAGTGGAGAAGGGAGAAGAGAAAAGTAGGATGAAGAAAGGGTTTAGGAAGGAGGAAAACAAGACGTAAAAGTGGAAGAAGTAAAAACAAGAAAGGAAGGAAGAGGATGGAAAGACGAAAAAAAGGAGAGGAATATGTGAGGAGGAAGAGCTCTGTGTACCGCAACCTGCAGTAAAGGGTCAGGTAAATTTGCCCCTACGCCCAAGCACCACGTCATTACAATTTTAATGACACATGGGAGTAAAGATCGACACATTTTACTGACAAATTTGTAAAATTTTGTTGAAGACAGGACGACTTTTCAAAGTGCTCCGTCGCCAGACGCCAATGGGTTATAAACGCTAAATCTCGATTCTCAAACGTCTCATCTGCTTGTATTTCGTCGCATTCCATCGGTTCTATCTGACTGTCGACATCCATTGCCTGTGAACTTGCGTCAGGCGTTGCGGCGTCCGCGCGACTGGTGCTCGCCTCAACTTGTCGACGCTGCCTCATCCTCCGCATTCGTTCTGCTGCTGTCATAGGGGCGTTTTTGGATTCCTCATTTATTCTTCTTTCACTTTATAAGCGTTTACGATAGGCATTTACCTTCTTGTTTTCAAGATATTTTGACATTTTTTAAATTTTAGGGAAAATTTGTCCAAGTTCAACACTTTCTCACTGTATATTTTTTTCAAGTTCTTTCACTATTGTCACTATTAGTGTTTTATTTTATAGTATTCGTCGAGCTCTGTTAAACGACACCTCACACAACGTCCTAAGCATACGCGTTCCCGAGCTATACTAATTTTGCCGCGCGGCAAACCGGTAATTTTCCACTCCAACTTGGCGACCATCTTGTGGCGGCGTGTGACGTCACGCGCTCAAGGTTAATGTCGCGTAACATTCTTTCATCCTTGCTCTTTTAAACCGTGTATTGCTTATTTGGCCCCCCGAAGGTGTCTCCACTTTGTTGTAGTGGGGGGGCTTGCGTGGTCAAGGGATCCCGAGAGCTATGCCAGCGGTAGCATTGCTACTGGTAGGGTCACCCATGCTGGACAGGTCGAAGGTGATGGCCCAGACTAAGAGAGACACCCTGGCCCTCCAGGTTGGGGGTTGGGCGTAAGGCTAACAACCTCACCCCATAAAAAAATCCAAATGTTAAAGAAACTGCAATGAAGCCTCGGAATCAGAAGATAGACAGTAGACGGACTGGCTACGGAAAAGGACAACGAGATAGGAAGCGGAGAGGAAGGAACGATGTTACCTTAGCCACATGGAATGTAAGAACACTGGGAAAACCAGGGGCCTTGAGAGCAGTGAAGGAGCAACTGAGCAAATATAATATAGATATAGCGGCCATTCAGGAAACCAAATGGGCAGGGAAGGGAATTTTTGGATCAGGAGAACACATAGTTTTGTACAGTGGAGGACAGCAGAAATATGGCGGGACAGGATTTATAGTTAAGAAGCAGCTTAAAAAAGATATACTAAACTTTCACCCCATAGATGAAAGAATGTGCTACATAAGGGTAATAGCAAAATTTTTTATGGTGACTCTATTTAATGTATATGCGCCAACAGAAGAGGCAGAAGGAACAGTCAAGGATGCGTTTTATAGCAAACTAGAAGAAGAATATAATAAAATACCAAAACATGGCGTGAAGATTGTAATGGGAGACATGAATGCCAAAATTGGGAAAGAAAGGCAATATAGACAGACGATAGGGAAAGAAAGTTTACATCGGGAAAGCAACGATAATGGACACAGATTAATAGACTTTGCAATCAGTAGAAACATGGTAGTTAAAAGTACGTGGAATCAAAGGAAAGATATACACAAAATGACATGGAGATCTCCGGATGGGAGCACATGCAATCAGATTGACCATGTAATAATAGAAGCAAGGCACGTTTCAGATATAATGGAAGTAAAAACATGCAGAGGTGCGGATGGAGATACCGACCATTTTATGGTTAAAATAAGATACAGACAAAGAATTGCTAGGTACAGAGAAGGAGGAAGAATGCAACAAGAAAGATATGACACCAGGAAATTACAAGACAGCGAAATACAGAAGACATACCAAGAAAAATTGAAGGAGAAGCTTGGGGAAGAGCCAGAGCGATGGGTAAACGGAGAGGTAGAGGATAAATGGGAAATATTGAAGAAATCAGTGATAGAAGCGGCCAGCGAAATAGTGGGGAAGGAAAGAAGGGAGGAGAAGAGGAAAGACTGGTTTGACGAGGAGTGCAGGAAGGTAATTGAGCAAAGAAATGAAGCTAGGAACAGAATGTTACAAAGGAAAACAAGAGCTACAGTATAAGAGTATAGAGGAAAAAGAAGAGAGGCAGATAAAGAATGCAGGAAGAAGAAAAGGAAATATGAAAAAGAAAAATTGGAAGAAATAGAAGAGTTGGGGGAAAAGAAGGACATCAGGAAGTTTTATCAGAAAGTAAGGGAGGAGAAGAAAGGATTTCAACCTAGAAGTATATTTTGTAAGGATAGAGAAGGAAATATGATAGGAGGGAAAGAGGAAATGCTTAACAGATGGGCAGAATACTTCGAAGAATTACTGAATGGTGAAGGACGTGAGAGGATACAGGAAGAAAAGGGAGACGAAGACGAGGAAAGGGAAGGAGACGAGACGGATGACGAAATGAACGAGGAAGAGGCGGAGGAGGTAACGAGAGAAGAAGTGCGGAAAGCAATAGCAAGATTGAAGAACAACAAAGCCCCAGGAGAAGACAACATACCTGCCGAATTGCTAAAGCATGGTGGACAAGAGGTAGAAGGAAAGGTGTATGAGTTAATAAAAGAGATATAGGACAAAGAGACAATGCCCAGAGACTGGACAATGGGAGTAATATGCCCAATACATAAGAAGAATGACAAATTAGTGTGTGACAACTATAGAGGTATCATGTTATTAAATACGGCGTACAAAGTTTTTGCTCAAGTATTGGCCGGGAGATTAGCACCAGAGACAGAGCCCCTTTTGGGGGAATATCAATGTGGTTTTAGGCCGCAAAGGTCAACGATGGATTCAATTTTTGTGGTGAGACAAGTTTTGGAGAAATGTTATGAATTTGACGTGGACATACACCAGTTGTACATTGACTTTAGGAAAGCATATGACAGTATCAAAAGGAATGAATTGAAGGAAACACTAAAACAGTTGGAAATACCGGGAAAACTGAGAAGGTTAGTGATGATGACAGTAAAAGAAACGGTAGGGAAGATAAAGTTTAATGGGGACTTATCAAATACTTTCAAAATCAAAAGAGGACTTAGGCAAGGGGATGTACTGTCTCCATTGCTATTTAACTTGGTTCTGGAAAGAGTAGTGAGGCAGATGCCAGGGAAACGAGGAGGTACAATATTCAATAGAACAACACAGTGGTTAGGGTATGCTGATGATGTGGGAATTATTGCACGAACTAAAAGAGACTTACAGGAATGTTATGTAGCTCTAGAAAGGAAAGCTGCAGAAATGGGACTGACTGTTAGTGAAAGTAAAACACAGTACATGTTACAAACCAGAAAAGGAAAGAGAAATGAAGAACAATTAATAATAAAAGATAAGCGTTTTGGAAAAGTGAGGAGTGTCAACTACTTGGGTACCCTAATCACGGAAGAGAATACCATAACAGAGGAAATTAAGGCTAGAATGGCAGCTGGGAACAGAAGCTATTTTACACTGATGCACCTATTGAGGTCCAAAACTATCAGCAGGCACATGAAAATAAGTATATATCAAAGGATTGTACGACCGGTCGTTACTTATGGAGCGGAAGCATGGACAATGACAAAGAAGGAGGAGGAGATGCTGAGAAGGTGGGAAAGGAAGATACTCAGGGGAATATATGGAGCAGTGAGGGAGGGAGAGGAATGGAGAATAAGAACAAATGGCGAAATACAACAGTTATATCAGAAGCCGGACATAGTTGTGGAAATAAAAAGGGCAAGAATGAGATGGGCAGGGCATGTACAAAGAATGCCAGAAGAAAGAGTGGTAAAGAAAATGTTCACTGGACAACCAGGGGGCAGCAGGAGGAAGGGGAGGCCCAGACTCAGATGGGTGGACGATTTGGAGGAAGATCTGAAGAAAATAGGAATAAGAGGATGGAGAAGGATGGCGGAGGATAGAGAGGGATGGAGGCAGGCTATTGCAGAGGTCCAGGCCCTTCAAGGGCTGTAGCACCACAGATGATGATGATGATTGCTTATTTGGATATGCGTTATAGTTTTAAAGTTATTAAGATTTGTGTGGTATACACAAAATCGTAACATCGACTTTCGCATAGTTTCCCGCCATACCGGACCCGCGTTGTAAGACGTTTTCCGTCAAGAAACCTAGCTACGCCACTGCTTGTGAACGCGTTACTGAATATTCAGGTGCTGTATAATGTGGGAAATTTCTTGAGTGGCTGCGGAACGATTAGCTTCTCTAGAAGGACTGTGTTTCATGGAGTTAGTTCATCAGTGTGTTACGTGTCTTCACAGACGAGGAGGACCTGTTCTTGGTGTCGGACCTTCTGCTGGGAGGGGACCTGCGTTACCACGTGCAGCAGGAAGTGGCCTTCAGTGACGACTGCGTCATGCTTTACATATGCGAACTGGCCCTGGCTCTGGACTACCTGCAGAGCAAACGGATCGTCCATAGGTGAGTCCTAATGCTTTCTGAATTCTCAGTTCACATCAAGCCTGTTGTATTCTGGGACAGTCCATAGGTGTGTCCTAATGCTTTCTGAATTCTCAGTTCACATCAAGCCTGTTGTATTCTGGGACAGTCCATAGGTGAGTCCTAATGCTTTCTGAATTCTCAGTCCACATCAAGCCTGCTGTGTTCTGGGACATGCCACTGTGTTGTCTGGTAGATTGTTGCAAATGTTTCAGAGAAAATTGTTTTTATTAGTCTCATGATTGGGTGGGACTGTTTCCGTGGAACGGCGCTCCCTAAGGGGCCCATTGCCCATCCGCCGAGTCTGGATTGGTACTGACAGCGCAGAACCGAAGCACGAACCGCTCTTACTTTGTCCGCCACAAATACAACGTGGACTGCTCTGGGAATGAACCAGGGCTTCCAGGGGATATACCCCAATTAACAATGGGCAGAAGTACAAAATATTAAATCAGTATCTGTCCAAGCACAACTAATTCTATTTATTATATAGAACTACATGTTTCGACATATATCACGTCATCCTTAGGTTCACAGTTGGTCTTTAAATCATATTAAGGAGCAAATACACATTGTCAGTCCGTAAAACACGGACTTATGTAATGTATATTTCTTCCTTATTATGTTTTAAAGATCAACTGTGAACCTAAGGATGACCTGAGATAGGTCGAAACATGTAGTTCTATATAATAAACAGAATTTACTTTTGTTTGGACAGATATTGGTTTAATTTTTTGTACTACCAACAACACGACGGGATGACATTCTTTAAAACTGGACAGACGGCTGATTGAACCCCACAGTCCGTCTGGGACGATGAGGTGAAGGAACAAATCTTCGCTTCCTCCGGTAATCAAATCGTGATCCTCCTGTCGTCCAAGTAGTTCCTATAGTGACTGAGCTATCCGGTCTCTACCGGACTAATAAGAGTCAAAGTTATATTTCTATCGACAGTGTCTAGTGTAGACCCTCAAATTTAAAATTTAATTTAAATCCGTCAAGTGCTTTCTTAAATGAAACAGACCAGTAGATATCACTCCGTATTATGCGTTAGTCCAGTGGTTCCCAAAGTGTGCTCCGGTGATCCAAAGGGATCCGCTACCAGTTCCCAGGGGATCTGTGGATACATTTCTGTAATGGCTACTTTGAAATTTACTTATTTTTTAATTAAAGGAATAATATATAAGTTTATTTTTACCAACTACTGCACCCCAATTCTATATATTCATATAGAATGAATATATAGAATTGGCGTTCAGTAGTTAGTATAAATAAACATATATATATAACAACTGCACGGAATATGTACAATATTAAGTATAAAGTAACAATGTTTTGTTAAAAATAATCGCTGAACTTCTTTAATTGGCGATGTGTTTATTTCGTATGACCGTTAGAATATCTAATTAAGAAACCCCCTCTGCCCACGAAGCGAGCGACAGTCCTTTTAAGTAAGGTCAAATCATGCAATGCATTGTTACATAAGCTACTGGTATGTATTCGTACCTGTGTAAAATCAGTTGTGAGATATAAGTTTTTAATTTTGGATACCTATCATCCTGACACTATATTCGCGTGAGCAAGGATGTGAGGATCCGTGTTTATTTTTCGAAGCCAAAAGGGGCCCGTGAACAAAAATGTTTGGGAAACACTGCGTTAGTCTCTTGCAGAATGTGCGATGACCGTATATAAATGTTTACCAAAATCCGGATGTACACAACAGTCTGATGCTTTACTTCTGCGTTTTTGACACACAAGCTTTGTATTAAAACTATTAAAACCCCATATTCTATTTGTTCTCGACTAACAGTGCTTTGATTAAATGTCTGATGTCTCTACATCCCGCCGTTGCGGAAATTAAGATAGCTGTGCCGGGCGTCTCTTAAAGCTGAGTTGACGCGGTAAACCTGTGTAACGTGGGCGGAACAGTTCTAAAAGACGTCCTCAGAAGGTTATCGTGACTTTGATATTTACAGTGATGTCATAGATAAAAATTATGGTCCTTGGTGATATGACGCCGTGTAGGCTGGTAGTAAGTTCAGACAATTCCCAGAAAGCCGCTGTTTTCACCTTCAGAGCGTAGTCAAAGGGACGATGTAGGGCGATCAATTTTCCTTTCCTCTTTTGAGCCGCCAAAGTCACGAAAATTTCATTACATTCTTATTAATGGAGATCATATTTTTATATAGCGTTCTGCCAGGAAACTAGAGCAATATAAAGTTGAGAATTTGTTAAAAATTCAATTTAAAAGGGTTGAAATATTTGATGAAATTTAAAAAATTTGCCTGCGGTGCTGCTGGAGGTCCGCAGCCCCTCCCCTACCCTCCCCGCAGAACTCACTTGTGATCACCACACCCTTAGATAATCTTGGCTACGCCACTGGACTAGATCATTCACATTTTGCAGTTGAGGATTGAATTCATCATTCGTGAAGTTGGAATCAGCTTGTTCCTCAGAAATGTCAGTACCATTTACCAAATTCCATGGCGTCGGATCCCAGCAGACCGTAATGTTGATTCTGACCACCGCAATAGCCTCAGATTTCACAGAATATTCTATATTTATGTACGTTGTCTCAACACACAATACCTGTATGGAGGTACCCAGTCGCAGTCCCAGGCTATATCTGTCTGAGGGGCGTAACTGAGTACGAACCTGAAACAGAACCAGTTTTCTAAATTTTGTACTTGGAAAAACCCCCCAAGATGGTGGGCCATGTACATACTAATAGTGTTTATTGCAGTTACATGGTTGATTATTGTGGGCCGGGATAGCTCAGTCGGTATAGAGACTCGCTACGGGCTGGGCGGTCCGGGGATCGAATAGCCGATCCCAGTGGCCGTGCGGTCTAAGGCGTGGGTCTGCGGCCGCTCGCTTACTAGGATCGTGGGTTCGAATCCCACCGGGGGCATGGATGTCTGTGTTGTGTTTGTTGTAAGGACGGTAGCATGGAACGTAAAGTGACATGAAGGACGAAAAGGATTTAAACAGTACAAAAATGGATCAAAGGGGGAAAACCCCGGGCAGGCAAAAAAAAAAAAATCCCGGTGGGGGCGATATTTTCCGCACCCGCCCAGACCGGGCCTGGGGTCCACCCAGCCTCCTTTACAATGGGTTCCGGGTCATTCCCGGGGGTAAAGCGGCCGGGGCGTGGCGTTAACCACCCACCTCTATCTAGCGTCGAGGTTAAAGAAAGAGTAGAACTATACCTCTACTCCCCCTCTGTGCTTTCGTGGCAGGTTATAGGGTGAACATTACCTTTACGTGGGTAGTTGTTAGCCGGTTAGGCGGTTAGTCGACGGCCTCTCACCGCTGAGGCCCGGGTTCGATCCCGGATCGGTCCATGTGGGATTTGTGGTGGACAAAGTGGCACTTTGACAGGTTTTTCCCCGAGTACTTCGGTTTTCCCAAGTCAGTTTCATTCCACCGGTGCTCCATTACACGGAAAAAACAAAAAATGAATCATCATTATCACACAGTTGCACAATAAGCCTGAAGGCTGCGGTGCGTCCGTAGCTTCTGCTGCGAGGCCCTTCACCACAAAAAAAAAAAAAAGAAAAGGTCACGGCTGTGAACTTGTATAGACGAAGCCGATGAAGAAACTTATATTTGGTGAAACATTCTTCTCCGAGCAAGAAAATCGGCCTGACAGTTCAAGTACCGATATAGCATGCACATACGTCGTACATGACGACACAACATAAACTGTAGCAAAACCTCAGCACCAGGTACGAAAACAAGCATTGAAGAAAGCTATATAAAAAAAAGTAAACAGCAAGGGAAGTTATCAGCAAATATGATTTTTTCCAAAAAGTTTTAAAAGAGTTCAGAAAATTTACATAATATTAACTAAATATCACGTAACAAACACTATTTAAAGCACAGGGCTAAACAATATTGCATAAAATGAACTGTTGTAAGGTGTGACATCTCAGTACCACATGGAATTGATATGTGGTATAAGGCCGCCTTTACATTTTTAAATGTTTATATTGGTTTAGCCTTATGATGGCTTTGGTATAAAAGCTGAAACTTGTATCTAGTTGTTGTAAACAAAAAGGAATTTGTTTACAAATCGAGTTGTTTCGACTGAGTGAAAATGTACTTGTGGTTTCATATTAGTCAGTCGCAAGGCGGACCCCATTTCTCATTTACGTAATTGCGTTTCGTTAACCAGTGCAATTGAATGTGCCCCGTGCCGTCCCATTTAATATTGCACCGACGGTACTCGATCTGTTACGCTACCTGAAGCGTGCGTTAATGATGTGATGGCTATGTAGATTTCCGACGCATCAATGGCGCGCAGGAAAGCGCGTGGTCGCCATATCCAGCAGCAATGGAACATTTCTTCTATAAAATTCGGCTTTGCAAGTAGGTAAAAATGTTTAGAGCGACAGTAAAGATCATATATCGGTCGTGCCATGGCTCAGGCGGTTAGTCGCCGGTCTATCACCGCGGAAGCCTGGGTTCGATTCCGGGTCGGTCCATGTGAGATTTGTGGTGAAAAAAGTGGCACTGGGACAGGTTTTTTCCTAGTACTTCGGTTTTCCCCTGTCGATTTTATTCCACCGGTGCTCCATTACTTGGAAAAAACGAAAAAAAACTATTATCTTCATCTCAGGGTTGCACAAGACTGCGATGCGTCCGTAGCATCTGCTGCGGGGCCCTTCACCACAAAAAAAAGATCGTATCCTGCTGAGATGAGGAGACCCAGCTAGGCAAGCAGGGAGCTGTAATTCGGGACTCAGTTTTGCGGCCCAAGAAAATGGGGGAATAAATGGGAAAAAGAGCCGCAGAGTTGAGTCCCGAAGTGTACAGTTCACATCAACGATATATGTGTGTCTCACTGTAGACCAGAGGATCTGAACGGGGTGTACATTTACGCGCAGGGTTTACGTGACGTCTCACCAAAGGGTACGTGCGTTACGTTCCATACATTGTCACACGCAGACCTCAAGGACCTAAGAGATCGTCCCCACAATGAGCATCGATTTTTATCGTGATTTTTATTAACCGATTTATCTTTGTGTCAGAGACGCAGTATGTTTTGTATGAAGTAGAAATTAAATTTTGAAATGTCTTTTAATACTTTATCCTTCAAAAGTTAAAATTAAAATGCTACAATTCAGTGTTACATCTTGCATTCTTCCTTTATAATTACGTTTGGATTTGTGCTTTAGACGTTAGTGCAGTCGACATCCACAGTGTTACTGGGAAATTGAAAACGTGCCTGGGTTTGAATTATGAAATGAAACAGCCCCAGAGCGTGTTACCTGTACCAGCTGAAAGGTGTGTGATGGGATAGGCTGTGCACCTGCAGTGGGTTTGTGGGTTTGCGCAAGATAAGCACGTAAGGGATTGATCTTTCGATTTGGGATTTGAGGTCCTCACAACGGTGACTGTAACGGTTAACACACTCTGGGATGTTAAGCCTTATATTCTACTATAAATTTACTGACGTTTCGGAGGAACCTACTAGCTAATTTTTCAGGGTAGAAGATTGAATATGGAGGCAGTACGTTCCATCGAAATTTCTTTCAGAATAGAAGGCAACAAACCCAAACAAGCTAGGCAGTGTACGTATAACCTAACATTGTAGTGCGTTCGCGTAATATTTACGAGTATACGCCCTCGCCTATCCTAACAGCCTGATACTATTTCACTCGAAGACAGCGCCTGTACTGCGATCTTACGTCGCCGGCAACTATAAATCCTACTTAGGTCTTCACGTAAAGTGCTCGATATTTTTTGTATTAGCCATACCGTGCACTGTCATCAATGAAACACAAAACACTCAACCAACAAACGCACTCTTATTATTATTATTATTATTATTATTTTAGATGTTATATATTATAATCCCTGTAAACCAGTCCAACATGTTTCGATCCCTTCCTGGGATCATCATCAGGGACACTTGTGATAGTATAAATTACATAAACTAAAACCAACATATAAGTACATGCCAAAACTGTAAAATGTATAAAAGATGGATAAAATTGTAAGCGATCACCTCGGGGTGGATCACTGGTCTACTGTGTAGAGAGAGAATTGGTTGTTTGTATGCGGATGGATAGGACAGTAGTAGAGAGAATATATAATATCTAAAAAATAATAATAAGAGTGCGTTTGTTGGTTAAGTGTGGGCCGGGGTAGCTCAGTCGGTATAGCGACTCGCTACGGGCTGGACGGTCCGGGGATCGAATCCCGGTGGGAGCGAGATTTTCCACACCCGTCCAGACCGGCCCTGGGGCCCACCCAGCCTCCTATATAATGGGTACCGGGTCTCTTTCCCGGGGGTAAAGCGACCAGGGCGTGGAGTTGACCACCCACCCCCATCTAGCGCCCAGGTTAAAGAAAGAGTAGAGCTATACCTCTACTCCCCCTCTGGGCCTTCATGGCCTGTTCTAGGGAGAACTTTACCTATACCTTGTTGGTTGAGTATATTATGTTTGCTCGATATTTTTTGTCCGCTTTTAACAAAATTTGGATTTTTTTTTGGCAGATTTTCGTAACAGTCTCTAATATGAATTTCACGGAAATTCGTCGAGCGGGAGCCGAGGTGATACACGCGGATAGAGAGACGGACAGACATGAGGAAAAGTATAGGCGCTTTTCGCAAGAATGCGCGCCTAAAAGCGGCATCAAGGCCTATAGATGTCTCAATGAAACTTTGTCTTACCGTCTGCAGCTTAATTTGCAAGTTTAGGTGGTTACTGCTCTGCATTTCCAGCTAATATTCATGTTAAGTTTACCGTAAATCACATTAGGTTGCCCGTCGTTTTGACGGGTTAACTTAGTTTAAGTTGTATCATAAAAGCCCATCTGTGGGTACTGCTTTGTATCTTTTGTTGTGTGTGAAGCAAACCAGAATCTCGTTTGCTGTTTGCGTTCCGGGTTACATGAAGTTTCACAGAACATTCTACTCAGTTTCCTAGACTAGGCGGCGGTCATTAATTTTAGCATCGCCGCGAGGTTGCAGTATGTCGGCAGTCGTTCTTCCTTGGTTAAGAGGTTAATTTAGCTTTAAGTCTTGTATAAAGCGCGCGTTTTAACTTCCGGGAAACAATATCAGACGAAAATTAAGAGTTTGTGGTTAGTGATTGCCGCTCCTGCGTCGCGAAATTCAGCATTCAACCGTAACGCCCGCTAACGTCGGCATGATTTTGTGATTCCGTATAGAGAATAAAATGGGAATAGAAAAGGAGAGATGCAAAGGGAGACATAGGAGGAGGTAAGGGTAGGAATGAAGGAAATAAAGCTGCAAATAACAACACTGCTGACATATGATTTGGTCATATATTTTCCTCCCACTTTTCTCTTTTCTTCGTCGTGTTACAAAACAGTACATACGGAAAGAAACTGGAATTGTAGACGTAACTGAAAATGGTGGCAAATTTCTAGACTGTGGGTAAATAAGGTCTTATGTAAGTTTAAACACAATTGTAAAATCGTTATGTTATTCACACCGTGCGTATTCTTGTAATTAATACATCAACCAACTTATGCACTTGATAAATTACATTCAGAAGTATAAAACTCTTATAAAATTCCTACATGTTTCGGCACCGAGGTGCCATCGTCAGGAAGTTATTCTTACAAAGGGGTTAGAAGGCCAGCACGCTTAACTAGATATTGTGTCACCTTCATTAAAATGATTATAATATTAACATTCTGGGGTCGCGGTGGCGCAGTTGGTTGAGGCACTGCACTACAAACCGGAACGTCGCGGGTTCGATTCCCGATGGAATTTTTCACTGACATAATCGTTTCGGTCGCACTATGGCCCTGGGGTCGACTCAGCCTCTAACAGAAATGAGTACCAGGAATCTTTCCTGGGGGGTAAAGGCGGCCGGTGCGTAGGGCTGACAACCTTACCACCTTCATGTGCCGATTGTCTAAAAACCTGGGAGCCTCGACCTCCTGGAGCCCTAAGGGCCTGCCAAGGCCTGTATGGGATTGCTTTACCTTTTTATATTAACATTCTAAAATGTACGAAGTTAATAATCATAAAATTACAATGTTGTAAATTTAAATGTATTTTTTTTTTTAATTTGTTTAAAGTCAGATGTTGCTGGTAAAGTTTTCCAGTTGTTTACACTCTTTATGGAGCATGCGCACAAACATCTTTCTGTGTCTGTTATGATCTGAAGAGATCTCGTGCTGCTAGAATGTATGACATGTATCATGTCAGGCGGCGCCGTGTACTCAAACGTATGGAGTGTATAGATGCATTCGGCAAAGGAATTGTGAGTGACATGCCAACAACCACGCTTCTCAAAATATTTATAACAAAACAAAATGTAGCTAATGTGACAAGGTGAAATGATATTCTGAAAGTGATATAAAGCGTTTTTACTTTGACACGACACACACACATACAACAGGATGATTTTGTATAGGCCCAAAGTAAGACTTGCTTAGTACATGCCTCGAAGTAATATTCTGAGACAGCGCTACGTTAGAAGATGAAACTAATTTTTATCTCGGCGCTTCTGCTCTCAGTGAAGAATTAATTTTGTTCTGCGAGTGGCAAGATGGGGTATGTTCAGTTGAGACAGTTATTGACTCTTCAGCATTCCTGCAAGTTATGCGAATTACGCATAGCGCTAGTTTTGTTTTAATTATCTTGAAAACAATAGGACTTGCGTGGGAAAAAAAATTTTGTATAAAATTTGTTTCATTCTCTACAAATTTTGATGGAAATACTTTTCTTTCCCATGTGTATTAGTGAGTACGCTTTTGGAATGCACGCAGAAACGCACATATGTATTCACGTAAACTGTTCGTTACAATTGTCCGTTGTAAATTGGATTGAAAGTGCTCGACAATTTTTCGAAAATTCTCCAATATAAGATTTCATGAAGTTTCGTTAAACGGTTTTCAACTTGTTTTATGCGCAGACAGCTAATTTAATATCTGCTCGACAGGCATGTGAAAGCACAAGTATCACTTGTCGAAAACTGTACACCATTTTTTGTACCTGATGCACTGTAAAGGTAAAGGTAAAGGTAAAGGTAAAGTAAAGTAAAGCTATCCTTCACTTTATATTCACCGTGCATCTTTTTATAATTGAATTATTTGTACCAACAAATGCACTAAGACAGTTTTTTCACTGCTTTCTTTATTATAAGGATGCCCCAATACGCATTTCGGCAGTTATTCTGCCATCATCAGGGGGTATTTTAAGTGAGTTTTTACATAGACCAATTCTTTGGTTACGTCATAACAGTGAGTCAGTATTTGTTACCACATCGTATAAAATGACCATTAACCACGCAGACAGGAGGGAAGGAGGTTGTGCCAACAACATAACACACAGATAACTGGAATACACGCTGAAAATAGGACCACGCTGCCACTAATTAATAATTATACTATAGAGGGTAGTATAATATAATACTTGATTTTATTGTAATTTTTATAATTTTTAAAAATTTAATAACTTTTAGCAGCTTAACAATACCACTAATTTTACAAAATTTTATACGATGTGGTAACAAATACTGACTCACTGTTATGACGTAACCAAAGAATTGGTCTATGTAAAAACTCACTTAAAATACCCCCTGATGATGGCAGAATAACTGCCGAAATGCGTATTGGGGCATCCTTATAATAAAGAAAATAGTGAAAAAACTGTCTTAGTGCGTCTGTTGGTACATATAATTCAAAGCTATCCTTGTTCACGCCATGAAGGCGTATGGGGGGAATGGAGGTATACGACTTAGCTTCACTCATTTTTCACCTCGTCATTAAATTTGGTGTGTACCTAAGGAACTGTAACATAGGGAACTTTTCGTGATTCAGTTGTGTCTGTTTTTGAACACCCTGTATTAAGCGTCGACATTGTCTTACCTAACGTCACCTGTATGCCAGAACAAGTTACGTTGTAGCGGTAAACTCATTATTATATGCTTGGTGCTTGTATTTGCTCGTATTTAATGTCACCTACATCCTTGTGGATTGCTTAACTTGTATGCCACATATTCGAGACTTTCCGAGTTTAAATCTCGGCCCGGAAATTAGCGGGCCTTAGGCTTTGTGTGGTTTTACTCAGTACCTCCACAAAACCCCACGACAATACTTCCTCTTCCTTCCACATACTTTCAAAGTAATTGTTCACTAAACATCGTATCATTCGATGCTATATAGACTAAGTTACTGATGGCGTCGTTAAACAAATAAATAAACAAATAAATAAGAACATTTAATCCCTTTGGCTATTGACGTATGTACAAAAGATTTTCTTTGATTTTTCAGCTAAATTTGAAAAGTTTATAGTTTTTACTGTAACATTCAGACATTACTGACAATCGAATATTTTAAAATGTAGACCGAAAGTGTACTACGGTCTGTCCAACAGTAACAGTACGACAGCACCCCGTTTGGCAACCATATTTATTTTATCCTATTTTATTTATGGTTTATTTAACGGCGCTCTCAGTATCAGACTAGACCACGTGACGTCGAAAGTATGACGAATAATGAACTGAAAAGGATATAAAAGGTTTTTGCGGTGTAAAAACTGGCCACGTGTGACTGCAGGCTTCCGCCACTGTGTAAATCAGATCTTTGCTCTTCTGGGATGTTACGCAGCGTAGATTGATGGTGTGAGTATGAGTATGAGTAAATAATGGGACGAGCCCTTGCGGTCCCGATGCACGTAGGCCTTTAACAGACCCTTTGTGCCCCTTAACTCAAGTCCAAGTCATGAGAGCCCTGTCCCTTTAATAAAGTTCCAGATCGCCCCCAGACTTAGTCCCCTGATGCCCTCAGGGTCCAAAAAGAAGGAACCCAGATAAGTGAGTCTGTGTGTCGCCAAGGCTTCACACTCGCACAAGACATCAGCTGAGGTCTCCTTCTCTGCCCCGCATTTCCTACACAAGGGACTGTCACACAGTCCCATAATGTGAAGGTGTCTTCTGAGGTGTTGTGTCCGGTAAGCAGGCAAATAACTTTCCTGGATTGCGTCCTATTAAAGGACAACAGCCTGATCTTAGCAGCAGTACGAGGGCCCGAGATCAACTCTCGAGCCTGTCTCTGAGTGCCAGAAAGACCCTGCCACAGTGTCATGTGCTGTTTATTCAACCAGCACTGAATTTGTAGATTGATGGTTAGTTACCGACGTTTCGAGAGAATCTATCGGTCCCATCTTTAAGGGTCAAGCGGTACTCTTAGAATGCTTGACCCTTGAAGATGGGACCGACAGGTTGTCCCGAAGCGTCGGTAACTAATTACCAGTCTACACTGCGTGACATCCCAGAAGAGTGAATAAAATTTTAACTGGCCACGTGTGTTAAATAAGTAAACACATGCTACAATACGGAAACATGCAGCAGGGCTTTTGTAGTCTAAGAAGGAAAAAAAGGAAATATGTTACTACCAAATCAAATTTTAAACTTTCTCAGGTGATAAACTGTGACTTTTATTACCACTGTACAGAAGAAACGTAAGTTAACCACATCGCTGCCCAATGTAGAAACTCAGAAACGAAAATCTTGGCTTTACACACATGTTGTTGGGTGTAAAAGCACATAGAGCAACGCCGTTTATTCCTAATGCCCTGTGCACCATAGCAAAGTGAAAGTTTAAATTCAATAAAAATTGTAAAGACAAAAATTTCGCCGAAATCCTGTCACTTGTACCTTAAAATATGGAAACAATTGGTTCCTGCAAGGCATGAGAAACTCTTTCCATTATATCAGTCAAGAATATTATATTGAATTTTACAAGATATTTGGTGTGATTTAGCTTTAAAAGCTTCTGTATTGAATTATAATTCAATTGAAAGCATAAGCCTTTTTTTCTTTCTTTTTTTAGGGACATCAAGCCTGACAACATTCTGCTAGACGAAGAAGGTGAGTGTCTTCAGTCAGTGTGCATATTTCATTGTGCGTTTTTACTTGCGGTATTGTTGGCAGTGCCGGAACAAGTCTAAATGCCACTTTAAGAATCAAAATCTGTAACCTAGTTAAAAACATAAACTGTCTCAGAACGTCGTCATAATTAATAGCACGAAATTCCCAGACACGTATAAAACCCCTCATTAGTTCCGTGATCCTTGCAACAGCTTTATGCGCCATATGTTGTTATACATTGCAGCATATCATGTTCAGACTGCTGCCAATTAAGGGGCGCGGTATGAACATAAGATCTGCAGATATTAATTTTGTTTTAATAGAACTCGAAGCCAACAAAAGAGGGGAACTTAAAAGTCGTGTCGCCCCAGGTCTCCGCTTGGTTCGCCTTTACTGTCATGTCGGCCTGATGGCGATGTTTTTTTTACCCATATTTGGTTTTCCTTTGTTTGCACTTCGTTCTTTCTCCAACGTTCTGTTCAATTTTACTATCACTATCATGTTACACCAAGATTCTACGAACCGTGAGAGAAATGAAATTAGTTTCCAGGCGCCAAGAGGTATTTTTTTTACCGCTTTCTTCCAAAGATGAAAACAAAGATCCAAGAGCCTCAGGCCTTGCATAGACCTCTATGTTTGTGTGTGTTTGAAACTGAGAGGAAACACTACTGAACGCTTTGCCACGCTAGCAAAGGCTCAGTCAATATAGTCCACTACGTTATGGGCTGGATGATCAACGAATCGGGATTCAGCTTCCGACACACATTTATGTTTCTTTTCCCCAAAGCATTCAGACCGGTCTTGAGCCCTACCGAGCCTTCTGTTGAATCGGTGTCCGGGGGGGGGGGGCATTTTGCCCGGGAGTAGAGTGACACCCGTCGTGGTGACCACTCACATTCATTAGTGGCGCAATTAAGAATGCGTGGAGCTAAACACCTGCTCCTTCATACGTTTTTATCACGGGGGGGGGGGGGGGGGGGTGCAATGTTACACGTAGTGAATTTAACCACAGTTTATGTTCAGTTACTCTAGGATGAAATTATTCGTAATTGGTTAATATCGCAATTTTTGTTACGAAAACAAAATAAAAACAAAATAATGTCTCGAATTCTATCCCAGTCTTCCTCTTTAATTCCTTCCTCCCCCAGGTTCTGGATAGATCGTTTTATTTGTTCTTTTCTGTTCTTTTCTGTTTCTTTGGAACATAAGTCTGGTCACCGAGCCTACATCAAAATATCGTATTTAATTTGGAAATGTTTATAGTTTGAATTCAGATACAAGAAAGTACCTTTCTCCATTTCTGTCCCTCTAAAGCACAGTGGTTACTATACATACCGCCTGCTTTAACATTAAATAAATCTGCATATTGCCCACCAGGTGTCTGTGTCTTTAATGTTATTATTTCAATAAACCCAGATTATTTTTCTAAACATCACTAATCGATACGTGTTTACAATGGACACACTGTGTTTCCTGTGAGACAGGAACTGGATTTTTATATATTACTTAGCTGAACTTCATCTGGAGTGAGAGATACTGATATTCCTTATACTCGGCGGCAGCTACGTATCGTCCACAAGGGACATTGCCTCTACGAAGGCCCATGTATGGTCGGGCGGGGAGGACTGCGTGCTTCAAGGAAGCTGGGGCCTATGACGGCAGTAGTGTAATATCAACTGGGTCACTCAAGCCGAATGGGCCTCAGCGGAGGAGCCAGTGGAAGCGTGTCCCTAGGGGAGTAAACCCCGATATAAAGTACTGGCTCCTTAGGTTGGGGGGTTGGGCGTAGTTTTAACAACGTGGCCCCGTAAAGCACTATTGTTTCGAAACCCCAGTTAGGGGAGACCCGGGCCAGGAAACGGGCTGAAGAACCATAGGAGGAAGAGGAAGTTGTGTATTATATGGGTTTGTTTTACGACGTTGTCGGTATCTCAGACAGTGTGGCGTCGATCTTAGGATACCTGATGAATGATTAAATCGAAAGGATCTGGAAGGAAGCAGCTGTGACCTAATCGAGACACTTTCCCGGATTTTGCGTGAAAGGGCTGAGCAAAACCACAAGAAACCTTAGGATAGCTGGTGTTTTCGTGTAAGATTCGAACCTAACACCTCACAAATAGAAGTCCAGAAGAGGGGTGTACAAATCTCCGGCACCGAGTCGCCTGGGCGACTTAATTTTGTACGGTGGCGCCTAATATTTGAGGGTCCTCAGTATGGAAATTGCTTCATATCAGCCGTCTGGCGCCTAGAATTTTGAAGTGGCTCTTAGATTTTTGGAAGATTTGTATACCCCTAGTCTAGACCATTACGGCTACATTATACCTCTCCATATGTAGCGTGAATATAATAACTTCTTGTACTTGGCAACGAAAGTTCGTACACAAATTTGTGTTCATTTTATTCGATATACCTCGCAGGACACCATCAAACATCGTATTGGCATAAAAATCACCCATTGTGCCATACTTTTAGAGAATGCCCATAAAACTTTCGACTGTGTGGGCAAACTTCCTACAACTTGCTACAGACCGAACCCAACCGTCCACAACTGTCTTTGTCGTATCAGTAAACTTTAGATAGGTGTCCCATTTTCAACGCACCCCAATCCCGGTGGCTGCATTATTTTAATCAATTTTATCCTGGCTTTGCTCTTCACCGGTAGCAACAGCAATTTCTTTCTCGCTATTGATTTAGAGCTCTCAGTTACAGGTTGTTCAGAAATGAATTATCGAATTCTTTAGTTTGAAATGACGTTTTATTTGACGTATTTCTTCGTTTCAGAGTGACAGATAAAGTGGTAACCCTTGTGATTTTGGTGCGGAAGTTGCCAGGTTCGAATCCGGGTTGAGGTACTGTCAATTGTGAGTGAGATGTTTCGTAATTTTTAAGCCCTGCCCGACAAATGCCAGAATAGTACCTTAAATTAGTCCATGGCCACTTCCTTCCACATACTTTCCAATTCATTGTTTTCTAATAATCACAACGGTCGACGCTGCGTTGTCTGAGATTCTGACACTGCAGTCAAATAGGCAATAAATAAGTAAATGCCACGCGCCCTTCTTCAGTGAAAACTTAATTTTTGTCCCAGACTGTGATATATTGCACTATAAACTTGACACGCTATGGAGTCTTTTCCATTGTACTGTATTAATTCTGTGTAAAGAGAAAGTTGTACAAAAGTTTGATTCTAGGTTCATTCGACCTTTTGTTAATGTGTGAACTGTATCTCATGTACCCGGTTACATGCATCACGTACCTCAGGGAACTACATTAACCCCCGGCTCAGAACCGCTTGTCTAAAACAATTCCCTTTATTCGGGTGGTACCCGTTTTGAATCTCAGGTTATTATCCTAATACATTTCGTAGTTTTTCTCAGTCTCTGCAAACGAATTCCTGGATAGTAACGGAGTTGAGGGCGAATCCCGGTGGCCGTGCGGTCTAAGGCTTGTGTATGTAGCCGCTTGATGGCTGCGATCTCGGGTTCGAATCCCTCTAAGGGTATGGATGTTCGTCTCCTGTATTTGCTGTGTGTTGTGTAGGTAGCGGCCTCTGCGAAGAGCTGATCACTCGTTCAGGGGAGTCCTACTGGGTGTGTGTGTGTTTAATTGTATGTGAGCTAGAAACCTCAAATATTAGGCGGCCTAGGCCCCATTTGGGGCTTTTGGGCCACAGAAAATAAATGATCGAGGACTTCGTGCTTGTGGAATATGATGCCGCATCACTGGGTCTTTGGTTCCCGACTTTGCAAAGGAATATTGTGCCCCCATCTTCAAGGATCTAGAGGTCTGAGAGGAATTGTTCTGTGGCATTATGTTCCTTCGAAACATTGGGTACCGCGGTGTCGTACCCCAAAAGAACGGAGTCCTCATCATGAAACAATTTCACTAATCAAGTGAGGGTAAGCAGTCTAAAACATAACTTCTTATTTTAAGTGATCCATAACCGTGCAGTGAACAGTTAGATATGGCGATTAAAACCAACAAAGGCAGAGAAGTTTATGAAAATGTATTACAAACGGAGTAATACCTCCTACATGTTTCGGCCACTCATGTAGCCGTCCTCAGGGAGGTGCTTTACGAAGAATAAATACATCGAGATGTTGTCTCAATGTATTAATTCTTCGTAACGCACCTCCCTGAGGATGGCCACATGAGTGACCGAAACATGTAGGAGGTATTACTACGTTTGTAATATATTTTCATAAACTTGAGTACATTTGTTGGTTTTAGTCACCATACATGATTTCATAATTTTTATGTTTTCTAGGTCATGCACACATCACTGACTTCAACATTGCAACAGTCTTGGAGGAGGGCCAGCTAGCTACATCAATGTCAGGAACAAAGCCATACATGGGTATGTAGTCAGTGCAGTAGTTTCAAATAAACTGATGATTTTAAGTTATTCCCTAGACTTAGCATGAGAAGACTGGGCAAGGATATGAGGGTGAAATCAAGTGAAGGAAGGCACACAACGTAGGAGGGAAAGAGTGGACACACAGATACAAAAGGAGGATAGAGAAGAATGGAGAAAGCTTTATTATAGGGCAAAGCATATTAGTGTAAAGACTGAGGGATGAAAGGTGTGATATTGTCTGAAATTAGAGGTGGCATTCAGTGGTTCAGATCTCTGCCTGAAATGTGTGCAGTATCAGGAATAGAAGTGTTATTTCCAAAAGAATTTTACTGCATAGGAACTTACTCCATGGAACAGAGGACTTTATGGGAAGCGATTGTTTCTGGAATTTTAGGGTTTCCAGACATTGTCCATTATTTGGTTTCCAAACAGAACACAAAATTTCGGAATCTGAATATTTTCCAAACCTAAGGTAATTAAGGTTAGCTCTTTCTAATGGACCCGATTGATTTAGTGACCCATCATCACGTCATCTCACAATGGGAACACTATCCGGTTTCCAAATGTTGTGTTCTGTTTATAAAGACAGATGATGGCCAAAATGGAGTGATCCTATAGAATTGTGCTGTTAATCCGTAAATAGTTCAAGGAACGTGAAGAATGAATGTGCCATAGTTCAGACGGTTACGTGCTGGTTTTTCATTGTGGAGGCCTAGCTTCAGTGCCAGGATAGCCCGTGTGAAATTTTTTACCGACAAAGTGGCAGTGGGACAGGTATGTCGCCAAGCACTTGGAATTTCCCCTATTCATTATCATTCCACCAATGCATTTTTCTCGTCTGTCGTTAGGGGTTGGTAGAGTAGGCCCACTTGATGCCACAGGACAAAGGGTCTCAGAAGCCCCACTTCTACAGCATGTACACTCATCCCTCGCTTTTCGCGGGTTTGTACTTCGCGGTTTCGCAAATTCACGGGGTCACACCAAGAATAAAAATACATCACTCAGACCGTTCAATAGATAGGACCATCCGAATTGTTCGACAACTCGAACAGGTCTTCAAGTCATACCGCATGGTGTTCAGGGAGTTGAAGGAGAGAAATAAGAAGCTCCTCATCACAATGTTTCTGTAAAGAAGAGAAAAACACTTAAAATATACTACAACGTTGTGTTTTTTTTTGGGGGGGGGGCGGTCAATTATTCGCGGATTTCCGCTTTTCACGGGGGTTTTGGAACGTAACCCCGCGAAAAGCGAGAAGTGAGTGTAATTAACTAACTAAACTGAAGGATCATCAGTCATTACTATATTCACAAGAGCCTGTCAGTGATCAGAATTTTATTTTAAACAATGTTTACGTGATATAGTATAATAATAATAATAATAATAATAATAATAATATACTTTATTAACTACAACAGCAAGTACAGCAATGGAGATATACATCATTATTGAATCGTTGTGCCTTTAACCAACATCCAGGAACAATTTGAAACAGGGCATGGTCCTGACCGTCATGTAATAGGCACATATAATTGTAATTGTAGTGAAAAAACAGTACGTATAGTATAACCATTCATGTAAGTGCATAGCACAGTTGATTTGTGGATATCTGTAACAAAATTGGATATCTGTAACTGACTTTTTAAGTCATCTAACCAACACAAGATTAAATCCTATAGCTGCTGCTGTCTTCCACATTTCAGTGAACTGCAATGCCGTGTCTAACCCCTCTCTTGTGTTTGTTATATGTTGTAGCCCCAGAGATATTTGATTGTGCAGCAGACAAATGTGATGGCTATGGGTTTCCCGTGGACTGGTGGTCACTGGGTGTTGTAGCCTATGAAATGTTTTTTGGTGCACGTCCATTTGACATTCATTCGGCCACATCAGTGAGTGCAGTGCAAGCACTGTTTGCTGCTGGTGCGGTCTATCCAAAGCCCAATAGAGCAAGTCATGGATTTGTTGATCTCGTTGATAGGGTAAGTGTTTTTAGTTAGAGCTACATTACTGTGGTAATGGAAACCTGCAATGGGCCCTGTGGTGAGCTGAATCTAGTCTGTACTTTCACACACCTTTTCTCATATCCATTTTACTATTATCCTGCCATATGCACTTACATGCCTCAAGCAGTCTCCTCCCTTAGAATCCGTGTTCCTTATGTGTGCTACATGTGCTGCCAGTGCCGTCCTTCTACAGTTCTTGTTGGACATTATTCCAATTAAGATTGTTGACATTGCATTGTTTTTTTCAGCTGTTGTGTGTAAGACCTGGGGGTAGAATGAGCTCTTTGGAAGAACTCAAGAAGGTGAAATGTCTTCGCCATATTAACCTGGAATCTGTGCTGGAGAAACGTATTAAACCTTCCTTCACCCCACCAGTGAGTTGGTTAATGTTATTTGATATATTCATTTGTTTCTTGCTGTTTGCATTAGTGGCTGGCTTGGTTTTTTTTTTAGCTAGCAACCAAATACAAACATTTACTGTACAGTCACATATAACTTTTACATTCTTAAATCATAACTATTTACATTTTAATTCCCTGATGCCTTGCTTCTAAAATGTATTTATCACCCTGTTTAATTTTTCATAAACCTATTTTAAACAAACGTTTTTCTGTTTTCTTCACTGATTCTTTGTTTTGTTACATGAAGTGAGTTGTTTAACATGGCCATTATTGATCTCATATGTCAGCAGTGCTTAAATAAAGTTTGATTCAATCAAGTTGTTCAATTTCAGCTACAGAACGACAAAAAATGTTTGTGTTTATGTATGTATTTATTTATTTATTTATGTCATTTCTCTTTCATTACATTTTCTTTCTGTCTTTCTGATACAGCAATCAGACATGCTCAGAGGGGAAGTAATTGTGGTATTTTTAATGATATTCCTCCCAGGCAGCACCTAGTAAAGTCTGTCAGGTGATGAAAAATTTTTTATGTCAGCCAAGTAAATAACTATATAGCTCAACAGTACAGAGTCTTCTTGATAAAGTGTAGAGGCACACAAATGGCCAAAGAATAACCTACTTTAATGGAACTCAAGGATTCATTACTGTTTTCATAAAAGCCCTCTACTGAACCCTATCCTGAACCAGTTGAATCTAGTACAGGCTTTTACTTTCAGTTTCTTTAATACCTGTTTTAATATCATCCTTTGATATATGTCCATGTCTTCAAACTGATATACAGGGCATACACAAAAGAATGGTGTGGTATCAAAAGTGAATAAAAAATGTATTTCTCACCTTACACGGGCACAACATACACCGTCAGCGGCGGCAACTGTCCAAGTTTCTCATTTGGTAATTACAATCCTTCAATGTGTGCACCCTGGGTCACACGACACACATCCACACGGTAATCAAACTCATCCCAGACCCGGTGTAGCATGTCCACTGTAATGGCCTGCAGTGCATGCGTTATCCGATCACGAATTTCATGGATGGACGTGGGCAATGGTGGTACATAAACGCTGTCTTTAACGAAACTTGGACAGTTGCCGCCGCTGACGGTGTATGTTGTGCCCGTGAAATGTGAGACATAAATCTTTTATTCACTTTTGAAACCGCACCATTCTTTTGTGTATGCCCTGTATTTACTTGTGATTTTCTGGTCAACATTTCATATGCATTTCGGATTCCCCTCACCTCTACTGCCATAACCTGCATATAACATTCTCCTCCACTTGATGTGCTAATTTTACAAGTATGTAGGGTAGAGAACAAATTATGAACTAACCAACGCAGTTGATGTATCTTCCTTTCCTCAGAGGGACCATCTGAATTGTGACCCCACATTTGAATTGGAAGAAATGATTGTAGAGACTCGACCCTGCACAAAAAGAAGAAACGTCTTGCAAAACAACGTTCACTACGTGAAATGCAGGGTTCACCTAGTGTGGAATTGGTGAGTTACCAGCAGTCAAATAAATGTGACGGTAGTAGTGTATTTAACAAAATGTGTCATTTCATATTGATACTATTTTGCCACCTGTGTTTTGCGTATAGCATCATTAAAGCTATACTGTGCGGCATGTCTATGAGTCAGAACTCTGCCAAATATGCAGATATCTGCAATACAGAGTTTATGTTTCAACAAAGTCTGCAGCAAGAAAAGAATTGTATATAATGCCTTAGATAAACACAAAGGTGAAATTAGCCCTGTACCTAAGCACCACACCATTAAGATGTCTGGGAAAAGAGATACAGCGGTCCACTTTCTAGATGTTGGTACTAAACTGTCACAGAAGTAAGTGTCATGGCCACCTCCATATTGTTCTCAAATTGATATGCTTCTCTGCCTCGTGTGCTTCCTGTAACCACTGTGTAAAAGTTAAAAAATAGGTGAAGTTATCCTTGATCATGCCATGAAGTCATGGGGGGGGGGGGGGGGGTGAAGGTACACTCCACTCATTCTTAACCTGGCCGCTTTATCCTAGGGGAAAGAGCCCCAGTACCTATTGGCCAGGAGGCTGGGTGGGCCCCAAAGCCAGTGTGGACGGTTTGGAGATGAGAAAACTCTTTCCCTTGCCTGGATTGGAACTCCAGATACTGTATTCCATTTTGTAGCCTAGTTACTATGCTGATTGCATTATACTGGCTCCATAGCCACGTTTTCAAATGAATATTGGCAGTTACAACCACATGATAACCTTTGCTAGCTCCAAGTACTATGGACATGTTGATATCAGCCACGGCAGGTGGAGACTGGAAACTTTGAGCACCATCTTGTGGCCTTAGAGTACCTAAAGATGATGGTTGGTTGCATGCTGCAGTTGCTGTACCCCAAAGTTGCAGCCCCTTCCTACATTTCTGTTGCTGAGGGAGTTGGGTGGTGACCCTAAAGCCAATCTGAATGTGGTCACAATTGTAAAATTTTCTCCTTCCACTGGGACAAGAATGCTGGCAGTACATGCCATGGGCAGCTTCTTATTCCAGTGTTTTTAACTGCATTCCTTCTGATGGCTTACAACATAATTTATGCTGTTCTACAAATTATTATTGGTCATACTCCTTTTACAGTATTTGTCATTAGAGAAATACAGTTACTTTTGTTTCCTTTGCATATCAACAAGCAACACTTTATATGTTAAATTATTTCATATGACCTCACACATAATTTTTAATTCTGAATGATCAGTTTGGGGGATTGTGACATAGTTTTGATTTTAATGTGACAAAAAGGCATTTATTTATAAATCCCAATATATATATATATATATGTATAGTATAAATAAATGATGTGAGGCAGATAGGGTCTGTATTTTTCCTCATAAAGTTCACTGTTGTTTTCTGGTTCATGAATCAGAAAATACAGATAATTGCTGACTTTATTGACTGAGCTCTACTGGCTCTTCATGACCTAGATACTGAGAGGATTTTAAGTGATATATGTCAATGATGTGTAATTTTGATGTTGGGACACATAATGGCTAAACACATTCAGCCTTCTTTTTGTTTTTTAATCAATAGTGAAAATGTTAATAGAGAATTCCTATTTTCCATTGTTCATGCTGTAGAGTATGTTTTATATTAGGATGGGAGTGGAGAGTTGATGACAGAACGTTATATTCAACACCTTCCTCAGTTTCGAGTATACAACCGAGAGCGCGAACTTGCACGTCGGGAGAGAGAGCAAAAAGAATCAGCGTGGGAACAAGAGCTACTTCAAGCCATGGGGGCCTCTGACCCAACAGGGTTTCAGCATCCCATCAGAGAGGATCATAAAGTATCAACCTATGTTACTAGTAGTGACACAACAGTAGATATTCCAAGGGCAGGCTCACTAGACACAAGTGAAAAGAGGGAACAAGAGAAGTCTAAGAATAGGGTGTGTGCAGGTACAGTTGCACCAAATGTTAGAGGTGGTGTTATTGGTAATTTCAAGAGAAGAGTTGAGACTGAGCGAAGGCATTCAGATCAGTCTAATAAAGGCACATCTACAAAATTTCTTCCCCTAGTAAGGAACAAAACTGTGGCTGCAACTTGTGAAGATCACATGCCACAGGATAACATAGATCAGTGTAAGTATGATGTACTTGGCAAAAAACTATATACGGCTGGTGAACTTGGTTCAGGAAGCCCAGGAAGAGAACCTGGACACACTAGGTCATGTCCCAAGTTATTCAACACTGAACAGGCCATTTCAAGTTCACCTTCATCCTCAAAGCCATTATTTGATCAGAATGTTCAAGAAGAAAATGTTACATGTAGAAATCAACAGAAAGACTGTGGTATGCCTACACACGAAGTGAGTATGCATGATAGTTGTAAGTGCCAAATTACAGACAGAGACAGTAAAAATTACTTATGTATTTCAGATCAGAGCGTCGATAATGGTCACCAGAACCAAAGTCTGACTTATAATATCCAGACTCAGATGTCTGAATCAAAGAAAAGTGTTAAAGAGCAATATAGTATCAAAGAACATAGTATTCAAAATAATATGCTTAGTAATGATCATGTACATGGTAGTAGTATAGATCAGAATTTATCTGAATGTCAGTGTAGCTCTACAGTTAGTAACCACACTCTCAACTGCAATAAACCTGGTTCTTCCAATTCTCACATAGATTCAACATGATGTAAGCCATATGGCTCTTAATTAGACAATGTGAAATATATTCTCTAGGACTATGTACCTCGTGTGACGAAAGATTGCGTGTTGAGGATGGTTAGAATTTGAGCTAATGATAGATGTGAGGAAGAGTCTGAGATAGTGTTGTCTCTGTTCCAAAAATACTGATTGCCTGCAGATGCTAAATTCTCACCAGTAACATGCATGACCTTTAGCTGGTGTTTTCACCGAAGCAAATACAGTGGATTGCATGCAGTTTTTCATAGCCAACATAAGAAACATGCATCAGGATATTTTTCAGTGGAATGTTTTCAGTAAGTTGTACAAGAAGTCTTGAACCACCTACTTACCTACCTATGAGTATATACCACAGGGCATTCAATGAATATGATTTTACACAGGGCAGAAAGAGTCAAGGTGTGTAAGGTAATGTAGATACTACTGTGCCTAACCATAATGTCATGTTATATGCATTCTAGACATCAGGTTTGTTGTCTAGCTACTTGTATATGCCATGGTATATGGGCATGCAGTTCCATAGTGAGTGCCCATATGCTATTGCCGAACTTACAGCGATATAGCACAGACCACATTTCATCTTTAATGTCCCATATCTTACCGTAATTCCCCAAAGCTAGGGCAATTGTGTCATGAGGTGTTTCAGGGGGTAGCTTTGCTACTTGTACAGTGTGAAGCCCGAGTCCAGCAGGGTATATATGTACCTGAGAGATCATACCATTTGTATGTTCATAATATGTACAGCCATTCGTTGAGAATTTCGTTTACTTTATGAGCAGTATAAAATTTCACATAGACTTGCCTTTTTATCCTGTCGATTTGGATTATTTGGACATCTTCTTCTACCTCCAATATGTCTTGAATCCATACATATATCTCATACACAGTGATCCTAGGGCTGGCCTTTTCAAAACAACAAACTGCTGTATTTTCCCGCTCACTCGTCTTTTAGCACTATGGTATAAGAAGATGTTTATACAAGTAGGCAAAAGTTACATAACAAGGAATGATTGAATACACATCTGCACTGCATGGTTGTCTCAACCAGACTTACCAACTAAGCTATCCCAGCACCGGTTCCACCAGTGGCCATATGATATGTTACAAAGGACAGTGACAATACACTGGCACAGTGGCAGGATTGCATGTATCTGTGATATGTGGAAATTAAAAATGTGCAGCTTAACTTAACTGCTCTAAAGCAGTTGATAAAAACCATGTCTTTGCATTTTCTTTTATGAAGACTTCTGTAACATATGAATACACCATCTGAAATTTATTTATTCTGCTCAGAATATATGTGATCATTCCTCAGTGCAAATAAACTTGATCTTCCATCTCTTGACACATTCTGGTAATGATTTTAAAGTTTCTGGGAATTTAATCGATATATACAAGGTGAGTGGAAAGCTGTGTACCTGATGCAAGACTGAATGTCACTAGGCCAGGGGTTTTCAAACTCTTTTGCTGGCATACCACTAAATGAAATTTAAAAATTTCAATGTGCCACCAATATTTTTTTGTAATTAAATAAAAAAAACGCCTAAATTGTTTAAAAGAGCTGAATTTGGAAAGATCAGCTGACAGCAGGGACGAGATATACTCCTATAATGTTGCCAGCAATACTGCCTGTTAGCAAATATATGTGACTTATACTTTATTTATTTTTAAAACATTTTATCCTTCTTTATATTTCAATTTTTTATTCAGGCTGCATACCAGTAAACAGTGGTTGGCATAGCAGTTATGGTGCACCTACCACAGTTTGAGAAACTGTGCACTAGGCAACATGTGTCTTATGATGCTGCAGGAGATTTGGGCTGGTGTACCATTACAAAAAGATGTGACTAAACTTTTGTTTTCCCAGTTGTTGTCTTGTGAGTACAAATGGTCTTTACCATTTCAGAAATTTATTTTCAAGCAATCAGAGAAAATACATCTGAAAATTCAGCCATTAAATTATGACTGTGAAAGTTCTGAATCAGCATAGTTTTAATGTCTGCAGGTTTGGATGTTATTATTTTGGCTGATTGCATTGCAATAGAAGGTAATGTTATGGATAATTTGTGCTCCTTCTGTATTAATGAATGGGACCTCACTAACCACCATGCAAGAGACTTAAAGAGTTACTGTTGTGTTTCATGTGAGTTGTACTATTTTCAAAATGAGTGCTTTATGAATTTGTCTTCCTTCATGGTCTTTGTGTTCACCTGTTCCTAACAAATAATTTCAATTCATTTCTTTTAGAAACTCACCCACCCATAACAAATTTTGGTGAAATTGTTTAGTTCTTTGGATGGAACATAGACATAACTACCAAGCATGCATTTATTTTATGGATGTTCTTGACAAGTGACAAACTAGAAGTGTATTTTTTAATAAAAATCTCGACATGTGAAAAGATTTGAACATATTCCAAGGATTAAACTGAAATAACACCAGTATAATTAGCCCTAACATGATGTACACAATTTAACATTATAAATTATATGGATACTGTATGTTAAATGAAATTATTGTTATTGTTTATTCATTACCTTTGATTGACAACAAAATTCAGTTACACACAGATGAGTGACATCTAATTTTTAACTCTTTTTAAAGCGCAGGAGTTACTATATGTATGACGTCATTCACCATTCAAAAACTCTGTGTTTTGCCCATGAACATGTATTTGTAGGTTTTATATGATTCTTATAAACACAGTGCATCTTTCCCTATACTGCATTAACCAGTCTATCTTTGCAAAGAAAGCGCCATGTTTTCCGTTAGGTAGGAATTATTAAATGTCATGTAGAATTTCAGGCTTCAGAGGATTAAGCCAGGATTCACTTGTATCAGTATCTTGTGTGTATTGTATATTTGTGTACTGTAAAGTCTTGCTAATGTGGGCATCAAAGTAATCTAGTCAGCAGCACCTGGTTGAACTCAGTTTGTTAATATTTCTACACTGAAGACCTCTAACATTGTCATTCTGAAATAATTACTTTTTCATGTCTTAAAATTGTTTGAAATATCTCCCTCAGCATCTCCTGGCTTAGCTGTAGCACTATCTGTGGAAGTATGTTCGATATAATGCTTGTAAATTAAGAAAAGTGACTCAAAATGACTGTTATGTGTTAAAGAATAGTGGTTTTAATATCCCAAAAGTTATTAGTGTTTCTTAATTATGACTTTGACAATCTGGACTACCACTTCATCCAGACCACCTCTCCCCGCACAGAGTCGGGGATAGTGAAATTTTACTGATACTGTCTTGTGCATGTTAGTATGGATAAGCAGAAGATAAATCTGAAATATAAATAGTGTTAATTTCTAGTCTATTAAAAGAAAGTTCACCCTATAACATGCCACGAAGGCACAGATGTAGTAAGGAGTAACAGGTCTGTGGTGTCATCATGTTGACAGATTTTCATAGAACTTGATGTGAAATGTATGTCACCAGATCACCACATCTTCATACTTCATGTAATTTGATATCAGTAATACCAAAATGATGAACCCAACAGCTTCTGAGGTTACAGTGTCACTACCACTATATAAAATTTGTTTGAGGTGTCAGGTGAGAGAGGAAGTAACAGAAGGGTGGACAAGAATCTTCATAAACTTCAAAATTTGTGCTCTTCTTCTAATGTTGGTACTGTGATTGAGTTCAGAAGGACACGATATGGACTGAATGATTTTGGTCATAGAACTTGAGGAGAGAGACCACTTAGATACATAGAGAAAGATATTAAAATGGTTCTTAGGACTTTGGTATTATATAATATTGGTATTTGTCAAGCTGAAATTGAGAAACGGTTGATGTAATATTTCAAGTGTACCTACAGTAATGTGACTAGTAAAATGGTATTTATCATAAGTGTATTCTAAACTACCATGTTTTTTTTAAATAATACATGGAAAAAAGGAGCAGATATGAAGTGTGCATTGAATTATGCCATATTTTCATAACTTTTCATGAATTAACATTGTAATATTATGAGTTACATAACCAAACATGTGGTAGATGAAAAAGTCAATACACAGTGAAAAATGTAACTGTATCAGCAATACAAAACCTTGTGGAACAAAATGTGATTTTTATTCAGTAATAAATACTATAGCACACAGTCCAAGAGTCTTCGTACATCAAACTGTCCTGAATCTTCTGAATTCACCGCGATCTAATGAATATGTCTTGCAAATACTGCATTGATGATGATACTATGACAACACAATTCAGGGTGGAAATGGCATTTCAGAACGAGGTAGATGCTACAGGTCAGTAGAAAAGCTTGAACAGATGACAAGCATGTCATAAAGGAAATTATTACATGTCCATACATTCATTCCTACATGTATCAGGGACAATGGTAGTGACATCTATATTAAAAGAGGTGCTTGTTGTGTATGCTAATTTCCAGCCCTGAAACAATGGTTTTCAACTTCTGGGGCTACTGGGACCACTACTGGGCAGTGTCATACACTGATATTCAATACTGGAGTGGTAGATCACACTGCTGGTCTGTTATAGACAGAACTCCAATGTGCACATCACATGGGGAGAGGAATGCCTGGATGGGATTGACAGGACCTTAAGTTCTTACAGTGACCATCTAAAAACATATTTTCATCATGTAATTTCACCTGAGAAGAATATGCTCTGGCTATACAATACTTTATTTTATCCTGCATTTCTCTCAGTCTACTTTTTATGAAACTGCAATGAAATAGGACAGAATGTGGCCTCCCTACAAATGAGTCCTTAGAACAGGAAAAAGACAAACATTTGGTAGTCTTTGTAAGACAAAAAAAAAAAAAGATCTGTATTGTTGTCATTACTATGTAATACAGACAGGTTATCACTTCATACTCCCCAGGTTTTCAAAAATGTCTGTGGTAGTTTTGAATGTGATTTAAAAACTTACACTTAAGGTACATTTCAGAACCTATATTCTTATGTAGTACAGACTGTTTTTGGAAGACTGATGTAATGTGCATTTGAAAGATGCCATTTCTACAGTCCTTTGATTAACAGTTTCACATTGCGCACATTACACATGCTTAACACACATATACAAGAACAAATTAAATATGTAGCATACATAACTTCCTGAAGCACTGTGTTATCACCTGTGTTTCATAAGAAACTGTTCCCAGAATATTTAAATCAGTTCTTTACAAATAGTATTACTAATGCTGCCAATGTAATTTAATGAAAATTCTTCATACATCTCCAAATAGGTTCCCAGCAAATCAGCATTCTTTACAAAATGTAACAATTTAAATACTGGCACAACTAAGTTACTAGCAGTGGTTCTATGCCTGAAGGAAATGTAACGCAGGAAGTCAGTATCTAATATACAGTTATCACAACAATGTTTTTGTAGTTTCAGGTTTTCTGGGATATGATGCCATTCCAATTGGTGAATTGTTACCGACACCTTTTATGAGCTTGCTGCCACCACCTTTAGGGTCTAAGCAGACTACTTACACCCACAAGATGGAGGCAGTAAGCTCATCTGAAACACTGGTAACTATTTATTCCATCTCATAAGGTGTTATACCTTCAAGTATAAGACTGTTCACATATTTTTACTAAACTTAATATTATTCATACCGTACATTTTAACTTTATATTCACAGTCCGACAAAATGTACAATTCAATCACATTAATTGTGCAATTCCGCTGTCCTACATGTTTCAAACCCTTAATTTGGGTTCATCTTCAGGGACTCATTACACACTATTCACACCAAGTGGTACAATTGTTTACATGAATTCTTTACATCAGCGTATGTACGTTGTCCAAAACTAATAAAAAGTGAAAATTGTGGTTGTTGTTTTATATTGGTTAAAATGCTAAAAGTTGTATAAAAGTTGAATAGTCTGTGTTGATTTGATATCCTGAAACATACAATATCACAATACACAACTAGCAATTTATCTCAGATATTGTATGTTTCAGGATATCAAATCAACACAGACTATTCAACTTTTATACAACTTTTAGCATTTTAACCAATATAAAACAACAACCACAATTTTCACTTTTTATTAGTTTTGGACAACGTACATACACTGATGTAAAGAATTCATGTAAACAATTGTACCACTTGGTGTGAATAGTGTGTAATGAGTCCCTGAAGATGAACCCAAATTAAGGGTTCGAAACATGTACGACAGCGGAATTGCACAATTAATGTGATTGAATTGTACATTTTGTCAGACTGTGAATATATTTTTACTACTTTACAAGCAGGAGTCCTTTGCATGAGATCAAGGAGAAACTTAGTACCAGCATACACAATAATTAGTAAAAAATATTGCCTAAGAAGTTATTTTAACCCCTTGCTGAATTTACTGCACCAAAAGTAAATGTCCCACACAATGAAATGTAGTGTGGACAGGGCATTTTAAAAACAGAAAGAATGAAAGGAAGGAAAGAAAGAAAAAAAAAGAAAAGAAAGAAAAATGAGACAGGGAGAAAGAATGAATGTAAATCAAATGATCTAATGACAAAACATATGCACAAACCTCAAAGACATGGCAAAGGGTTAAATAAATCTTTGCCATTAAACATTGGCACACTCTATAAGTACATAATAAGGAAGCCAATGTGCAGAGGATAAAAAATAGGATTATTTACACTGAACTAATATCAGTCACCTCAATTCGTGTGATTGGTTTTGCAGGTTCAATCTTGAGCAAGTTCCCTCCATCACCTCCAACCCTGAGATCCTGAAGGGATGCCACAATGCTGTCAACAGCTATGGGAGCTAAAGATTCTGAGTTCCTTGAGCCTCCTGTTTTGGTAAAGTGCAGGAAAGCAAAGCCTTTGTATCCACGCCACGTGATATCCGTGGGTTTGATGCCTCTCTCTGATAAAGCTGCCTTGAGGTCACGGACACGGATATTAGATGCAATGTTGCTAACTCTGACACTGAACTCGAATGCAGGCCGCTGTCGAGGACGGAATGGTCGATGCGATTCCTTCTTTGTAACATTTCCAGTGACATTCTTTAAGAAGAAAAGGTAACAAAAGCATTAAAAATTATAATATTTCTGAAACAATAAACACAGAAAGTGCAGGTAATGTAAGCCTCAGGGAACATGAATAACACCTGTGTTCAGTGGGTAGGTTTTAGATTATTTAATGACAATGACTCCACTGCATGGACTGGATGAGATGGTAAGAAAATTGTGAGTGGTCAGTAACAAGATGGTCATGACTTTTATTGTCCAGGGAGAACAATTTAAATCTTCCAGTAGTAGAGGACTGGTGGTCATATTTTAATTTGGAGGTAGCAGTTTACCACCCAGAAATAAAGGGATTTTAATTTCCAACATCTACAGGCCTGGTGGCCATATTTTAACTTCGAGCAATTATACACAAGTACTGATAAAAATACAACGCTCAGCCAGCAGGACTGCACAATGCCCCATCACAATATTTGAACACACTGGCAGTAACATTTACTGTACTGTCCTGGCATTCACCCAGAGACTGAGGGAAACCACAAAAACTCTCAGTTGAACAGCCTAGTAAATGTGGCCAAGTGTCAAACAGGGTAATTCCCAAAGCAAGGTCTAGGGATATGTAATCTGAAAAGTTCAGGTGTCATAATGAACATCACAACCTAATAGAAGAAGTCTTTTCTTGTTTTCTTAATTCTCCATTCTCACTAAACTTATAATCATAGTCCTTCCTACTGTTTAGTCTTGTTCACCTGCTATAGGTATCACAAAACAGAATCTTTGTATCTAATATGGACAGCTGGTGTTCACCCAGTCTCCCACTCATCTGGTACCCAGGGGCTTCCTCCTCAGAGGTAAAGCAGCTGGACATTCAAGCTAACAACTTAACCCATCTAAAGCCAAGTTATGTAATAAATTCAACCATACTTTCACACCCTATACACAGCTATATGAAATCATGTTTATCACAAGGACAAAGATAATTATATCTTTCAAATGTAAAGACTGACTGACTTAATGCAGAACTGACAGTGGTGAAAGTGTTACCACAAATCATATTTGAGTAATGACAGATGAGAATGGAATACTGTACCTCAGTCTTGTCAACTTCTTCATTATGAACACTTTTAGACATCAAAGATGTCTGTTTTCTAGCAAAACTTCTGTGACAATAGAACAAATGTGCAGGCCTTTCATTCTGATTGTCTTCTTCATCTAAAACAGACTGCTGTGGGCTCTGAATACCCTTCTCTGTACCAGCTGCCTTGTGGATACCACGTCGTCGTCTGAAGCTGTTTCTTCTGTCACTACGTTCATTAACCCGAAGACGTTCTTCAAAGTTAGAATCAACTTCTTTCAATGTGCATTCTTTCCCTTCACTGAATAAACATCACAAAAATATGCACAATTTTAGTAAAGAAGATTTGACTTTCAGAAGATGGTGAGTGTCAATATTGCAAAATTTATCATTACAGTAGAACCTCGATTATCCAAAATAAAGGGGGCGGACCTGATTTCGGAAAAGCAATATTTTGGATAATTCGGCTTGATGTGATAAGGTGTAATAAAAATAACAGTTATTCAGAAACACGTCTTATGTTAATAAAATTTATGGCACAAGAAAGTGTATGGTATTTACAGATACAATCCAACACTACAAATTTCTACGACAAAAATCTGATACTGTAGTTTGAAATTTTTTTTTCACAATGTTTTTTGGCTGCAATGTCCCTCCATTCGGCATTTTAGACGACTGTTCTTTGAGTTTCGATTTCAGTTTTACCCAATCTGAAACCATTGATATGCCAACACCGAAATCCACCATGACATTTCGCAAGATCTCGCCATTTTTAATTTGTCTCACAGCCTCCAATTGTTATAACAACACATTTTCATTTAGCTGACATTCTTTGGAATCAGTCAAATTAAATTTTAAAACTGCACTGTAAGAAGCATACACACGTCAATTTGCCACTTGTCTGCACCCGTCAACTTCTCACAACAAACTCATGGGGAGAGGCTCAGAGGTGTCTCGCGGCATGCAGTTCTGGGACTCGCAGCACCTGACAGGTGTTTCGGTTAACCTGAGTTTCAGTTAAGCAAAGTTCGGATAACCGAGGTTCTACTGTACGTTTCTCCATCATGAAGCAATGGTCTTTCAAGGCTATATCAATTTTTTAATGTGTGGTTTCACATTTGGATACAAGATTCTGTCAGTTCCTTTTGTGACCAAAAAGCATTCCACTGTGAAGTCTGGAAAACAATGCATTGGCTCTGATGTATCCTTAACACATTACTCATGTAAAGGTACTAAAACAGCCTTGAATGCCTACTCACCCCAACTCTGCTTCTCGAAGAGTCTGCAGTATGGGTATATTATTCAGCTGTCGCTCTGAAAGAAGGCTCCACATGATTCCACTAGGCCTGGGACGACGATGATTTATTTTTATCACTTGAGTTGGAGTTATAATGAAATCCACAGGTACATCATTTGCCTTAAATAGTTGTGCAGGTAATGTCTCGAACACCTAACCATATAAATGTACTGCAATAATGGAAGTATGAGAATAAATAAAGGGAACAGAAATATACAGAGTCACTATTTTATCTGCTACTTCCTGTTGGCTTGTTTATTGCATTTATGTAGCCCACTCAGCTGATGCACACATGTGCAGCAAAACAGTGGCAGGAAGTGGCAAACAATAATTTTCAGACAAAATAAGGACTCAGTATATCATAAATGTTTAATCTATGACATAAATAAAATATGAGACAATTACAGCAGATAATAATGTAAAAATTATAAATGAAGGCCCAATCTCAAATACGGGTCAGGTAATCACAAATTACACACTTTGTTAAAAAATGCACGGTGAAGATAATATAATATAAAATTTATGGGACAGGTAATATAATGAGGCCCAGTGAACAGAAGTCCCATGTACAGTATTTTCCTCCAGTCCCTCAGGCCTATGACAACTAGCCCACGGTCCTCATGAACTCATGAAAGAAGACAGCACTACCAAAATTCATGTAAAAAATGGCTAGACAAGTGAAAGGAAACAGCTCAGGGGAGACATGGAGAAGGTCAATCCATGAGACTTCTTTCAGTGGCCCAGAATACCTAAGAAATAAGAAATACTAAGGTCGTTAATACCAAATTTACTTGACTATAGATTTAGGTTTCTTTTACTTTCATTAATAACAGCAGGTTGTCTTACATTCACAAATGAAGAGAACTGTGTCAAAGACAGGTCACTGAAGACCTTCTGGGACAACAAATGGCAGCTGTGGCCTAATTTCCGGTACCATCCCAGGATTTGCCTGGAAGAACTGAAGAAAACCACACAAAACCTCAGAATAGTCAGTGTCCTGGCCAAATTTTGAACCAGGCATTTCTTGTATACAAGTCAGGAGCATTACCACTTAACCAAAGTGCTTGGTATATTTCATTATAAGTCCACTGAAATTGATAGGTACCAATAAATGTTATGCAACTATTAACCCCTGAAAAAAAAAAATTCAAATAATGACTACCACTGTGTGTGTGTACCTGGCAATCATGTACAGTTGCAGCAAGAACAGTATTCTGGTTCACAGCCCCCATCTTCACCAACATTGCAAATTCAAGATCTGCATAGCCTTTGCCTTTCCCTATTCTGTATCCTGCAATGGAATAAGCAACAGGGATTACAATATATATGAGAACTTGACATTTTCATTCCAAATGAACAAACTGCAGTCAAATGCTAGATAAACCACAGTAACAACTGAATGTTCAAGATAAATGTTACCATAATACTGTGCGTTCATCACGTTAAATAACATCAGTACGGAATATATAGCCTGTGGAATGGAAATTATGTCTGTGCTACGCAATGTATCTATTCTGTTACATTAACTATATAGATATATACTTCATCCAAACTGTTGGCCTTAAGATCTGTTATGAGTTTTGGTTTCCTAAATGATGAATCATAACAAATGGAATTATAAACGGGCAACAGAAACAACTTTGTATGTGGCATTTGTCTTGAAATAGTGAGACCGAATATAGTGTGGCTTATTACTCCATGTATGGTATTTTTACATCCTGCCAAACTGGCGAGAGAGATTGTAAAAATCCATGTTTCAAATGGACGCACTCAAAGAAGAGGATTTACATTTTATCCCTAATAATGGGATGATTACGATGATGGTAAAGACAAATGTTGATACATAGGAATTGCAGCATATAATGGATTCCAGACCAAGATGGGAACCAATATTCTCCAGTTTCACAAAGTTTTGGCTTGTCCACAGGAAAACGCAGGAAACAAATATACATACTGGGGTATTAGCTCAATGTGTCAAAATTTCATCACAGTAGACTCACTTCATTAATGTCACTGTTCAAATAAAGAATTGTGTGTGATGGCTTCTATGTTAAGTTGGAGTTACCTTCCTTTGAAGTGGCAACACAACCTAACACAATGAGATCCACTTTCACTTTGGCATCAAGTCCAACAGGCTTACACCATTGTTCTGAAACTCGCCCACAGGCTGCTATCTTTAGCTCTTGTTTTGAGGCATCTGATGGGGGTTCCACATGTAGAAACAATCCAGAGCGCAGGCCTGGAATTGGCACCAACAGTTTTTTCCTCGCCTAAATAAAGGAAAAATTAATTATTTTATGTCATACATATCTGTAAAACAGCATTCTCATTAATCACACCACTCACTTCAAGAGCTAGGAATCTAACTGTTTCTTGTGGTGTGTCTGGAGTGACCATGATAGTAGATGCACATTTGAAAATATCAAGCTCTGAGAGTTTCTGTGCTGCCTTAGGAGAACCTTTGAAATTAGGAATACGACCGTAGACTGGGCGAGGAAAATCGGCTAAGTCATTTTTTTCCAAATAATCCCAGACTTTCTTGCGAAAAGCTTGCTTGGTTACTTCTTCGGCTGAAATCAAGATAAGAAGACACCAATTTAGCAATCATCCATTAACAATGAAATACTTATTTTATGAACACGATTTGCATTTTTTATTAATGTAACTCTCACGTAATTGTTCTTCATTAGCAATCATGGCTGTGAATCACTCAAAACTGTTTTGTGTAATTAAAACAGTTTCCGTCATGTGAATTATGCTGCTGCAGTCGTCAGTTTTCTATATAAAATACGACAGACATAAACACCTATTACTTTAAATAAAACGATGATAACTACTAGTTACTAAAATAAATCCAACCCATTGCGTTGTATAAATAACTGAAACCATACTTATTCAGCGAATTGAACCTTCTTGTCAGTGACTTTAGTTTGTAGTTCTTCGATGTTGGCTGGAAGCACGGTTTTGTAATCTGTGGCAAAGAAATGCACTCCGAGGCACTCTATGCACAGATTATCTATGGCAAGTTGTGTCAGACGGGAGCTAGGTATAGTGTTGTTGTCGTTTGTGAAGTTCCAGATGTTGGTGCAGGAATTTTTACGTTTATTTCTTTATTTACTCCTCATACATTTCATACATCCATGAAGGCAAAAACAACCAGTTGGATACAGAACATGTCAAGAAAACATACACACACGACGATAAAAAAAAATCCAGTACGTATAATGGAGTCGACATATCGTTGGTTCCAAGCCCGAAATAATAGAATCACCTTCAATCTTACATGTGCAGAATACTCATTACAAGACAGTTTTATAAAATTATGAGTAAAGACATTAAAAAACATTAATCGGTTTTTCAGTAATATTCATTTATTCATTCATTTTACATTCCATGGATCCTTGTAGGTAAAAAAACCTGGGGGATGTGGAATTAGTCTCCATATACATATACTAAACGGTGTAAAATATATAAGCCTAGAAAGCATGTGTCATATTAAAACAATAACAATATTTATTAATAGTAGTGGTAATAAATTAAAATATATAAAATAAGTACGGTAATATGTAAAATATACTAGTTGTCAAGGGTATATAATAAACCAAGATCTTAATTCTTATTGTAGTTAAAATATTCTTCGAATGAATAAAACGAATTTAAAAAAGGAATCTTTTTAAAGCAGATCTAAATTGTTTTGTGTCATGAACTAAGTTTTTTATGCTAGGAGGAAGACTATTAAAAACCTTGATTTCAAAGTAATATGATCCTTTTTGGAATGTTGTTAGATTAGATGATGGCTAATGGAAATTATTGGTCGTATCTTGTGTTGATGCCATGAATCTCTGAGTTAGATTTAAATTGTTCTCTGTTTTTAGCCATGAATAACAAAAGGGAAATATGTACTGTGATTGGAGGGGAAAAATTTTCAAATTCCTAAACAATTCCCTGCAAGAGTTTCTACCTCTAGAATTAGTGATAATTCTAATTATCCTTTTTTGAAGCCAAAAAATGTGGATACTGTGGGGAGAATTGCCCCAAAAAATTATACCATAAGCCATAACAGAATGAACACAGGAGAAATAAATCATTCTTAACGTTTCCTGAGTCACATAAGGGTTAACAGCCCTGAGTACATATCAGGCTGAGCTTAATTAGACATAAGCCAATCAATGTGACTTTTCCAAGACAACATATTATCAATAATTAATCCAAGAAATTTGGTACTTGTAGAATTAGCGATCTGCTTGTTGTCATAGCCAATATTTATATTAATTGCGGAGCTATTTTTAGTCATAAATTGTATGTAATATGTTTTATCAAAATTTAATGTTAATAAATTAGCTTTAAACCAATCATTTATATTTTCCAATATATTAATAATATTGTTTTTTTAATCTAAAGGGTTGGGATTGGTGACAATTATACTGGTGTCATCGGCAAAGATAACTGGTTTCGATTTATTAATTATAATGTTTGGTAAATCGTTTATGTAAATAAGAAACAATAAAGGTCCCAGTATTGATCCCTGAGGGACACCATTATTAACTTTGCCCCATTCAGAGGGTGTATACCAATTATCTATTAAAACTCTCTGATGTCTGTCTTTAAGGCATGATTTTAATAATGCATAGGTTTTACCAACTATTCCATAAAAGTCCAGTTTAGACAATAAAATGTCACGATTCACACAATCAAACACCTGCTTCAAATCACAAAATATACCACCAACTAATATTTTATTATTCAGTGTATTTAATATTTCATCAATTAATTTATATGAGGCCTTTTTTGTAGATGAATTACTCCTAAAACCATATTTTTCATTTACTAATATATTGTTACTCTTTATATGTTGGTGAAGTCTTGCATATATGACCTTTAAAAAAAATAGACATGCATCGTAGTAAATAGCTCATTGAATATAAGTTTTTACAGTGGCATTAGTGTAGTAAAATCAGTTTAAAATATATTGAAATGATATATAAAAGAAGAAAGAATACAGTAATTTGAAATGATTCATTATACATAAAAAGGAATGTTATCAAGGGAGTAAATAGAATAAATGAGTCAGAAAATAGTGTCAACATTAATAAACCTTAAAATCCCTTAAAATTTCATGACATAAACATTAAATTAATATTAAGAATGTACCCCATACAGTCAGTTTATAACATTGATGTAAACAGTTAGTTGTGTTACAGAGCTTTAATTATGATTTAAATAAAATATTCGTCGAAAGAGTCAAAGGAGTAAACGTGTAGAACATTTTTCAAGGTTGATTTAAATTGCTTGGGATTGTCAGACACAGTCTTAATGTATAAAGGAAGATTATTAAAGACCTTAATACCAAAGTAGTAAACACCTTTTTGATAACTTTATATTATCTGTACCGTGCATTTCAGTAATTAGTTAATTATTTATTCCAACAAATGCACCACACCATTTTAGTGTTTTCTTGTCCCTACATGTGTTTCAGCACTTATAGTGTCATCTTCAGGGGTGTTGTCAAGAGTTCATAATCTTCAATGGCATTATATGTTTCAGTGGTTTGTTTTGTATTATTTTCTTTTATATTATACTCAATTGTGAAGGGAATTTGTATCATTCTAACATTAATTGCAGGTAAACTGGAAAGCAGATGTGTCTGTCTGTCAACAATTATGTTTGTCAAGGAAATTGACAGCTTCAGTGGTGTCATGGCTATCCTCACTGTGTAAGGTTTTTGATTGCCGACTTAGCTATACAAGTAAGCATTTGGGAACACTGGAGAAATGCTGTAAAAGGTAAAAAGTTGGACTTCCCTGAGTAATGATTATAGATACTGCAAAGATGAGAAAAATTGCGTTAGTGTACTCTGAGATTGTGTTGAAAAATAATTATACTTCAGTGAAATAATTCAGCTTCGTTTTGTGTTCTCATTTAACTTTATAACTATGACATACAGGACCTCAATGAACATTCTTCAGAATCTGTACATTATCATATACATTCTCTTTAATTTACATGTGCTCTGTTTCTTGAACTTATATTTTGTATTACATTTTGTGTTGTTTTGTTTGTTGACTGTTGTATAACACTGGGCTGTGCTACAAATATAGTGTGTTAGTGTTGTGTCTACTGTGAAGAAACTTTTACCATTAGATGTGTAGTTTTTTGTTTATGTAATCATGTTTATGGCGTACATATTTTATTTACTTCATGTGGTGACAGTTGTGTATAAAGGAGGCAGTTGTTTCTACTTGGAGAATGTTCAATATTGTGAGTAGTTTTGAGTGTGTGATTGTCCTTGTGATATCATTTTAGTAAAACTTTGAAATTCATCGTATGTAATTCTGACCATACAATGTGCATTTATACTGATAGTGTCTGTATCTAATATGTGTTCCAGATCTCATTTCCTCAGTTTGATCGAGAGGCAAAATATGAGAAAAGTGTGCACAGTTGGTGGAAAAAGAATGTGATATTAAATGCTGTGTCTTTCAAAAACATACTGCACTTCCTGTAATTCAGTTTTCCCAATGTGACATTTCCATTCACACTTCACTTGCTCCTTTATAAACTTCAAAACTAGTATCAATAATGTGTTTTTTCAATTAAATGAATGGTTTGATACTAATTTATTATCTTTAAATTATGATAAAACTCAATATGTTCATTTTGCTCCCAAAGGTACTTTTTTTCATGATTTAACCATTGTCTATAATAATAAATTCATTTAAAATTCCACGAATACTAAGTTCCTGGGAATGATTATCAAAAATACGTTATCTTGTAAGGCACATATAAATCAGCTTATACCCAAATTATGTATGGCATATTATGCTATTAGGACAGTTAAACCATTTATGTGTCAAAAAAATTTAAGGTCCATTTACTATTCCTACTTTCATTCTGTCATTTCGTATGGAATGATCTGGGGAAATTCTTCACATAGCATTGATGTCTTTCAGACTTCAAAAAAGAGTAATCAGAATTATTACCAGATCAAGACCCAGAGACTCTTGTAGACAATTATTTAAAAAACTGAGGATTTTGCCATTTATATCGCAATACATATATTCTCTTTTATTATTTATTGTAAACAATAAAGCTCTATTTCAAGTGAATTCTGAAGTTCATAATATTAATACTAGATATAACTAATCTTCATCGTCCATTAGTTAATTTAACAGTCTACAAAAAGTGGGCCTACTATGTTGGTATCAGGATTTTTAACAGTCTTCCAACTGATATAAAAAATTTATCTCATAATGTTAATCAGTTTAAATTGGCCTTAAGTGATTTCCATTATCTCAATTCATTTTATACTTCAGAGGAGTATTTTAATAGCAGCAATAACTTAATGACCTGTTTATAATAAGTATATACCTAATGTAACGGATACTTCTATGTGAACTTCTTTATTTTTTTCTCATTGTAAATTTGGTCATATTATATATATGCATGTTCTTTGTTGTAAATTCAGGGTTCATTATTGACTGTAAATATTTTATAATTATTATTCTTATATTATATTAGTATCATCATGACAAATTCTATGTCCTATAGGTTGGCTGACCTTGTATGCATTAACAGAACGTATAATAAATATGAAATACAACTATGAGGTGCTCACAGTGGTGAGGATTCATATTGCAGTCTGGGTTAGGACACTGTGTAGTCTGGTACATGGTTATGAATGTTTTGGAGGAGCATTCTGTGTCTGTCTTCATAGGCAGTTGGAAGATGGAGGCAGTATGTTCTGACCGAAACCTCGGTACCCACCAATCAGATTACATGGTTCCATAACCTGGAAGATTATAATTTTGGTTCTTAATATTCTGAATTTTCCGTGAATTGTCACTATTACACACCAACTGAATACACATATTAGGCAATAAATATACCGTATTATTTTACATTATATTTTAATGATGAGAAATATTTCGGAGTAAATATAAGGTAAAATAATAAGGTATATTGTCTAGTAAGTGTACTTACGTGGTTTATAATAATTTAGAACTTCGCAACTTTTTTAGTGCCATACGGTTCTACATGGTACCTCCACGAGATACTAGATAATCTGACGAGGAGTATCTTCTACTCATAGTGAGCCATGCCGGCTACAAGTAACGCACGTAGACGCCGCATTTAGCGCTGTACTTTTGTTTCCACGGAGTTGCCAATGTGTGTACGAGATTTTATTGATGGTGGTAGTAATCTTTCTCTGAAATTTTCGAACATGCAAAGTTACCTTACATTGAAATTGTGATTAATGAATTATTAAAACTCCCAAAAGTAATTCAGAGGTTCATGTAGCTTGAGTTTTAATATCATTTATACATCGACCATAACCATCAGTTATCTGTGTATTAATTTGCATTATTGAACGCTTTCGACATATGCTACCATAAACCGTAATTTGTGGGTATTACAGTGCCCCATTGGAATGTTTGAAACGTTAAAATACGGGCAATGTAATACGTAGATTAAAGTGTTGGGCTTATATACCTGTGTTCTAAACTCTCTCAGGATGGCACCCCAGTGCCAAAATGTGTAGGAGTTTAATACTTATGAATTTTATTTTATGAAGTGCATTGGTCGATAAATTAATTGGAAGATTATGCACGGTATGAGTAATATAAAATTTCGTATTTTTTCATTGTCTCCCCTCAAAATAGCACAAAGAAACGCGTCTAGAATACCTGCATTATTTCTTCCTGTAATCTCTAGTGTCTGTATGGTCTGCATGTATTGTTGTTTGTTACACAATGATTGGTGACAGATGAAAGAATATGAAGCATTCGTGGAATGATACTGACAGGGGAAAACCAAAGTATTCAGAAACCTGTTCTAATGCTACACTGTCCACCAATCCCACATGGACTAGCCTGGGACAGAACTCGGGCCTCTGAAGTGAGAGGTAGTGACTAACCACCTCAGCAATGGCAGGCATATAAAAATGTTTAGAAAATGAATTTGTAAGATATTTTAATCCATATTCATTAAGGACACTGTATCTGTGTTTAATTTAGATGGTACACATGAGACATTGATGCTTGTTTCAAGGAAAACTCATTTTTTCTCTCAAACAGTCTTTGTTTACTCTGTTTAATTCCACTTGGTAGTTGTCAACTCAAGAGCTCAATGTAGAGCAGCTTTTATTGATGACAGTAAGATATATGTTAATTCATTTTAGGACTATAAAGGTATGGTTTGGTTAATTCAGCAGCTATAGTGCCATCTCCATTGGTTTCTATTCAGTTATGGTTTTGTGAGTGAAGCACACCAAAAGTACAAACGGTTTACTGGTACCTTCATTCTTACACACTGCAACTAACATTCAGCCAGGATATAAATTGTGCAAAACCAGAAAAATCAGGAACTTGGACTTTTTAAAAGCATGAGGCTAAGTAATCAGATATTTTAAGTATAATGAGATCACACCCAGAAGGTACCACCTATGGTTACAGTAGCAGTTATAATGTATCCAACAATGGTGTGACACAAGTCTTTACACAGTCCACTCTCAAAATACAAAGGGTTTCAAAAAAATAGGATAAACATTGATGCCAAGAACTTTATTCTCACTTTTATGTATAAATGGCCAATGGGAAGCAGATGGTAAACATCAGACCTTGATGCAGTCATCACTGACATTTCAGCATTTGTTTCACCATGACATTTACCCTCGTATCCTGGCGTAGAAGAAATTGCTGTCAAGTGTGTGTAACCAGGTGACAACTTGCTTCACATTGGCATCTGTTGAAAACTGCTTGCCAGTGAGGTGCTTCTTAAGGGGCTCAAAGATATGGAAATCACTGGCAACAAGATCAGGAACAAAGGGCCATAGCACCATTACAAGTTACAAGTCCAGTTGGTAGTAAGGGGCCCAGTGATTTCTGTCTCTTTGGAGCCCTTAAGACACACCTGGCTGGCAAGTCATTTGCAACAGACAGCAATGTGAACAAGCTGTCACCAGGTTACAGACATTTGATATTAATCTTTTACAGTAGGATACAAGACTTGGTGCAATGGTGGTAAAGATGCTCAAATGTTAATGGTGACTACATGGAGGTCTGATATGTACCAACTGCTACCCATGTACACATCAAAGTCAGCACAACATTCTTGGCACCAGAATGTATATTTTTCTAAAAATTCCTTGTATACAGAATGTCTGGAAGTCACACAGCATGGGCAACAGTGACATTAGCCAGATACCACAACTGAGGTACTGGATAAAGAGCAGTGGAATGGGCAACCCAATCCCTGGATCTGGATTTGCTGGACTTCACTTTTGTCAAGGCATGAGTACACTCAGCATGGACAGAATCTTTGTGAACATATTGTCAAAGCATGTGCTGTTAGCAGTATTTATCTGCTCTGAGTGTTATCACATCCAGGCATGTTATAAGCATGATGAACAGTGGTCCTCAAACGTTTTTTGCTCATGGCACACTGAACTTTTAAGTTGGCAACACTATGAAAGGGGTGGAGGAGACCCACACATGTGAGATGCAGAGGATGATTATTTTATGAATACTATACTTACTCCATACTACATATATGTAAGTAAAATTTATTTTAAACAAAGTTATTTATAAATTTTCTTTTATCTGCAACAAACAAGACAGGCAATGCACGTATAATATAACACCGAGAAGCATTCGCGTAACCACTGTTGCCGTGGAAAAGCAATAAGTATTACATATTCTGAGTGCTTGTAGCCTTAGTTATCCAGAATGCAAAGCACATGTGCCATATTATATTGTCACCTATGGCCTGTCTGTCTCTACCATGTTTTTCTGCACTACCTCATAAATGGCACGATTTTCAGAAAAAGTTACTGAACATAGAGCATGTGTTTTGATTTTCTCTACAACTTTTGTCTGAAACATTTCTCATTCTAAGAAGAATCCAGTGAGATATTACCATAAATGTACATATGTCTTCATGTAAAGTACCTGTTATTCTTGTCAGGTTTTAATCAAACTTGAATTTTCTTGCCAGATTTTCAAGAAACACTAAAACAACAAATTTCATGAAAATCCACCCAGTAGGAGCCGAGTTGTTCCATGTGGATGGACAGAGAGACAGACAAGAGAAAGCTAATAGTCGCTTTTTGCAATTTTGCAAACACAAATAAAAAATCCAAAATTTCGTGGCACACACCAGCAGAACTTGCAGCACGTGCTGCAGGCACACATTTTGCGGACCACTGATGATGAACATCATATTGAACAGATCTTGTAGTTTCCTCTTATACATGATATTTTGAACATTCTGTAGTCAAAATATAATACATCGTCCAGACCTGCAGTGTTAGTTTAGAATAAGATCATTGGCACTGCCAACTACCCATCCAGCCATAATAAAATTGACTGGGGCTTGCTTACAAACTGAGACAGGGACTGTGAACTGAATGGTACAATGGCAAACAGAGAGGCATCTGAAGAAGATGCAGTTATTTTTAATGCCTGTATCTAATAACATATTACACTTAATAGCACTGGTTCTGACATCACAACACCAGGAAAGTATGGAATATTCTATTCACAAAAAAACTATATCCAATATGTGAGCCAAATCCCTTTCCCGACTCCAAATTAACACATACAGTAGAACCCTGTTAAGAAGTCTTTCAAGGGACCAGAGGATTAGGGACTCCTTAAGCGGGAAGACTTATTAAGAGGGAAGGAAGCTTATTAAAAGCAATAGGATTTCGGGACTTTAAAAATCAGACTTCTTACAGGGGAAAACTTCTTATGTGGGGACTTCTTATCCGGGTTCTACTGTATGTGCGCACATGTGTGTGTATGCTGCACACCAAGCAAGCTCTGAGTGAAGAACAGACTTAGGCAGTAACCACCCCACCCCTCACAAAGAAAGAAAGGTACAGGAAGGAAAGGAAAGGAGAGAAAAAATAAAAAGGAAACACAGGTTGCGGTAGAGGCCTTCTGAGGAGAACATTCTATCAAGCTTGATGGATTAACAGCAAAAATGAAGAAAATTACAAAATGAAAAGCTTTGTAATTTGTGACCTTAATCTGCTTGCAGTGTTGTTAAACACCACCAGAAGACTCAGATGGGTGGGACATGTAGCACACACTGGGAAAACAAGGACCTTAAACAAAACTTTAACAGCAGGCTTTATGACAATGCTGATGAACCTTCTGATTTCATAACAGCTGGAAACTTTCTTAAGAACCAAGTAACTGCTCAGAAGAGGCTCCGTGTTGAGAATTAATTCGTACATTAGTTTTATTTGACATGGGAAGCAGCACCTGCAATCAGTTTTAAGGCAGTACTATTACAGTACTCATCTACGGGACTGAGGAAGACTATGAAAAATATAAATCCTATTAACCCCTTGCTGCACAACATCAGGTATACCTGTCATGCAGCATGATGCACAAAATGCCAAATGATAGGTATAGCCGATGGCCAATCATGGCCTTTACTGTGCAACCCCGATTTAAATTCCAGTCTGCTGCACATCTCACCAGGCATTTAATTCTAGCACTAAAGGACCAATCAGTGTCCCTGCTGCAGTCTGAACTATCTTACTTCTGAATACAAGCTAGACACATTATCACAAAGCTACCATGCTTTGTAGACAATATTCATAATGACTGTTAAAAAAGATACAGATTAAGTTGTCCTTGTACATGCCATGCAGGCACACAGGTGGAGTGGAAGTTTAGCTCCAGTCATTCTTAACCCTGGCACTAGATGGAGTTGAGTGGTCAGTCTCATGCCCTGGCTGCTTTATCCCTGGGTAAAAACCCTGGTACCCTCCAAATATGAGGCTGGGTGGGCCCCAAAGCTGGTCTGGACATTTTGGAGAGGACCAAAATCCCTTACCCCTGCCAGAATTCGAACCCTGGATCATCATACCAACTACACTCTTCCAGTTCCTTACATAAGACATATGTTCTGTTTGGTAAACAGGGAAAAAATTATTTAAGAACGTTAAACAAAAATGGGCCAAAAAATGAAAGTCCATGAACAGATCCAGCAACAAAGTGCTTCCAGTTGTATGGTAAAGGTTGGGCATAGGTACTGCTTTGGTAGGCATATTGCATCATTATACAGGCTTGGTCACCCATACACATTGAAGTCCATGTACACCACATATGATCAGGACCTCAAAGTGGTCAATATCAAATTATGGTCTTCTGGTGATGTGATGCTATGCAGTCTGACAGATCAGCATCTACATAATAGACTACCCAGCATCAAATCCCAAAACACCATACACATATTTGTATAAATTATGTGGCACAGACACAGCCCTACTTGCACAATTTGAAGGTATACAATTTTCCAAAAAAATTATAATAAAAATACTAAAATAATAGCATTTTTTAAATGCATGCCAAATTTTTTCTTATGGAAATGAACATGAAGTGAGGCAGAGGAATACTACTGGGCAGGAGCACTCACACAGTCACTTAGCAACAAGCAAAGTGGAGGACCAGCTCCTGAGAAAAAGACAGTGGATTTAAGTTTTCATAGTGAATGTTTGTTTTCTAGGTTTATGATGACTGATAACAGTACAGTATACATGTAGGTATGAGTATAGTATGTATACAGTATGTGAATGTCAGTGTAAGTATGTCTGTACATGTGCGCAAGCTCACACACATACACACACACGGAGTTGACCATATACCAGTACTCAATTCTGACTTGTGCAAGGTCTTCAAGAACCTAACTGTTGTGTATGTACGGGTGCATCTGTATTGTTTGATTTGAAGCTTTCCCAGTCATCAGAATTGATCAAATCTTTTTGTGCAACCAGCCATGACAGTTCAAAGTTGAATGCCAACGTTTCAGACACCTGCTCTTTCTCCAGCATTCAGAAAGTTAACTGTGAACAAACATCACTGGTCACCCACGAAGCTTTTATCACACTACAAAATTTGTTCAAATAGTACACAACATTTTGTGAAGTGTATCTAATATTCATTGGTAAACTTTCATATATCTACAGTCATGACACTCAAGTAAATACAGCATACGATTTGGGTTAAAGAACTGCCGAAAATTAGCCCCTACATCAATGTATTTAGTGACAGGTTTCTAACATCAGAGCACAATATTTTATTCAGTGTACTGTAATCATGATGTATATTATCCAAATAAGTAGTGAACAAAGATAATACAAAACTTCACAAACTGACTATTCTATGACAAAAATGAGTGAATATATTATCGTACATGACAGAACTTAAACACTTATGACTTCTCATATTTATAAATAAATATTTTTAAATCATACTATCAAAACTGTGAAAAGCAATATGTCACTATGTAATTCCCCAGTCAGAACTGCATGAATCAATTGCAAATTCTCTGGGTTGATCAAAAGTAGATGGATTCAAGTCTGGGGTGATCAGGAAGGGGCAAACACAGCCTTTCAATAGTGCTGTGTCCAAAATGTCACTGAAATTCATATTTAACGTGTCTGTGGAGCAGTGGATTTAACACTAAACTGAGAAAATCTTCAGTAGAGAAAATTTATCACTGAGGTCATTGATATAGGATCACTGAAATTCAATGTTAAATTAGAGAAAACCTTATTGCGCACATTAAATGTAGGTTCTGCTGTATCTCCAGTAAAGTGTAATTATTTAATACACAATTATCCAAGTTCCTGACAGAAAATTAACTTTTTTTAACACAGAGACTCAAATGAAGCACATAGGTACAGAGTTCTGTGTAAACACATGAAATAAAGATATAACACTGAATATGTTTCTCTGTGCAATAATTATAATTTTCACACTAGTTAACAGTGTTGAAATAAAAATATTCTCACTACATTTCACTTTTCAGAGATGAAATGGAGACAATGACTCTGGTTCCACTACCACAAACTAAAAGGATACAAATACATAAATACAAACTGAAAGCAACCCTGCCTTCCAATCATGTATACATGTGGCAATCACAAACAATATTTTGAAATTTAAATTTCAACATGTCAGAATTTATAGAATGCTTACCACATGAGGGAATTAGTTCTCATATTTTTGTGTGACAAAGGTATAAAGTCAGTTCTATGATGATCTATGTCTAAGACTTATTACTTGATACTTTAAAATATACATAACTGGCTCATGAACGCTTTCACATTACACATTTCATAAGGGCGGTTCTAACGCTACACACTCTTTCAGCTCAACAAATGTAAAACACTTCTAAAGCAAAACTGGGTACTTTGGAAGGAATTGCACAGTTCCTAACCAGCCTGACTGGATATATAGATGGTGCCTTAAAAGTCAGTTACATGGTATCACAAAGTTCCTGCAAAAACATGATTTCAGGGCTGGTAATACATTATCCTGTATACAAAAAATGCCCAAGTAATGTCATTTCAGAAAACATTCCACAGTTACTGTATTTCAAAAGTACAAAAAACCTTTTGATTCCACTTGTTCATTATTAGCTAAATACTGTGTACCACCATTACAAAACACTGAGTTCATTGCTGTATAATGTTTGTATGAACAACTGTGACCTGGTGACCATTCTATGAGGAAAACAAGAGATTTCATGTAACTTGATGCTTGACTATATGTAACTTACAACATAAATAAATAATATTATATGCAGTAACAAACTGGTGAGAAAACATCTGCCTTCAAGAGGCAATGAGTATTGTGTTGCAACACATGAATATTGCGTAAAATGAAGTTGGAAAATAATGAGACATTTTCTTTCACGTCACAATACTCTGGCATTCAAGTTGCACACAGTTATCATGTGCTTCACATTAACGCTTGCAGTCTGATACCATCCACACATTTGACACCTGCACCCATACACATGACACGGTGCCAACATCATATCCATCAATCCCAGCTCTTATCACTGTCACAATTTTCATCCTCTTCATCACCAGACACGACTATCATGTCTCCCTCAAAATCGTTTCCTATGTCATGAATGTGTGAAAAACTGCGTTTTCGCTTCTGACCCTTACGTCGTAATTGCAATGCCAACAAATCCTCCTTTGTACGCTCTTTCCTGTATTCATAGACTAGAGGGAAGATGTATTCAATGGCTGCCTGCACATCTGCCACACTGGGTGCTGCAAAAGTGATAACATACCTTCTTAATCCACTTAATTCAGACAGACAAATCAAATAAAGTTTATAAATCAGAAATTCCTTCTTTATTGCTTGTTTCATTGTTTACAAAGACACAATTCAGATAAAGTTTGTGTATGCTCTGTTAGCTCCTATCTTGAACCTCTAATTACAGCAAAATCTATATAGTATTGGCTCGTAAGCAAAGACCAAAACATATGAAACAACATACAATGCAAGCAATGCTTCTATTATTAAAAACAAACAATTTGCACATACATGATATACATGAATTGAAGTGAGTGTGTGTGTGTATGTGTGTAATGTATGTGCATACTGTTGGTTTTTAATAATAAGCAGCATATTAGATTGCAGAGAAAGAAAAATGTGAAAATATTTGCAAATAAGTTTGAAAAATGCTTCTAGGCAAGACTCTGAGCCAGAGGTTCAACCTTCAGCTTCTGTTACCTGTGTTTTTGCAGCTCTCCTGTCTTCACCAGATGTTGCTGATGATGTCTCCGCAGAAGATGCCTTGTAATCAGTGTTAAATAATCCAATATACCTTCACTTTTAAGGTAGAGCAGTTATTTTTTTGTAATTTTTAAAAGTTTTTAGTAAATTTCAGGCAAGATACTCCAAATAACAGAAAACCAGCAAGTCCCAAGAATTCTGGATAAAAGACCTCATACTAGCACTACCCCAAAGTAATTACTTTTGGGCTCACTGTGAGATAAGAGGTTATCACAGAACTGTTGCAGAAGATTAAAGTGACAACATGTTGATTGGTACGTAGTTCCTCATTTTGGCAGCACACCCCTAAACAAGCAGGCAACTATTCACCAGTCAACATGCCATAACAGCCCACAAAACTTGACTTTGCTTTCAGATTGCTTAGGTGAAGAACCTATTTCAGAGGACCCAGTCTAGATCTACAGATGCTAAGAAGGCTGTTTATTTATCTATTCTTGGTATATTTAAGGATGCTCTTAATAAGTTTAAATTAAATAACATCAATGACAGGATGTATAGTGAGCAATAAATTGTAAAGTATGAGAAAGAAGCAGTTGTGGCCTAATTTAAGGTACAACCTGGCCTTTCCCAGAGGCACTGACAAAAACCAGACAAAACCTCAGACAGAATAGCTGGTCTTCAGGATAAGATTTGAACTTGGGACCTCCAGAGGCAGGAGTGTGCTACCCACGTGATGGTAATGTTCAATGAAGAAGACAGTTACCGTACCATTAATGGCATCTGGACAGATATGATTACAGTGCCATGACTGAGCAGTTAACCAATCACAGAACTGTTTTGTTTTGGTACTAATTACATTCAGATTGGTGTAAATGTACGCAGATTCTGGCATATCTTCAGAATGGCGTAAATGTACGAAGGTTCTGGCATATCCTTTCAAAGTCTGTTCTGTCTGTTGCTTACAGATCCCTCTTCTAAACTGCAAAGCAGTGAATGTACTATTGCAAAGCTTATGGCCAGATGTAGAAACAGTGCTGGCTACTCTCCTAGCCTCCTACGTACGAGTAATTACGGTAAATGTTCAGACCCTCACGAGCTATCTCACCATATGACATAAACTCACCTGTTACAGTAACACTACCAGTTGAGAAGATTTTAAGAGTTGCTTTGGGTTGAGTCAGTTTGTACGTTACACCGGGATGAAGTTCTGGCTCATACCTGGAAACAAAGAAAGTCCTATTTACCTGAAATTATATTAATGCAACATAAAACAAATTGAAAATTAAAGACATACTGAGATTTTTACCACTTCACTAACATAATGGGTGTGAAGTTTTGAAAGTTTAAAACTTATTTCCCGTTTATAAGATCAATAATTTATACTGAATTATTAAAGCATATTAATAATTCATTTTTATGTTCTTTTGTGTGAAATCTGAATAAAACACAACACAACCTCTAAATTTAGAAACATATTGATTGACATCTCTCGCCATGTCACTGACGTAAGTAGTACAAAAAATCTCACATTTCTAGAAGACAAGATTTCTTTTTCTCTTACGGTTTCTTCTTCTTCTTCTTCGGTGGCACTACAGTCCAATGCGGACCTTCGCCTCCTTAATGACCCTCTCCCAGTCCACTCTATTTCTTGACCTTTCTTTCCAGTTATTAATTTTACACTTCTTAATATCTGTTTGTACATCTCTTATGGTTTAAGGGGTTAAAACGTAAGCACCTACTATTTATTTGTGAACAGAATTGATACCGTATTTTCTTGTTCCACATTTTTGTTCAAATTTAATTCTTAATTTGTTACTTTTTCTTGCCTTTTTAACATGCCAAACTATGAACCCATTCATTTAACACATTAAAAATATGATACAAAGTGATGTTACATCCTGGACATTCCATTACAATAAAAGCTAACTGCAATGAAGGAAGCAATTCCTATACTATGCACTATTATAAATGGTTAAAGAGCCCCTGTTGGAAGAAAAACAAAATAAAATTTAAAATCGTAACAAGCGCAATCATGAAATGGCACTGAAAAGGTAACACAAAAAACTACCATGTAAGGGAAAACCCATCAGAACTTACAGCAATTATAATAAGTATAAAATAAACTACTTTGTGTGTTCCGTTCAGCACAACCCATACTCACTAAATTTTCAAACACTACGTGTTTCTAAAAGGTTCTGACTATGGTATACAACATTGTGAACCACTTGTTTCTAGGACTTTGTCCATCGTCTTTAATGTGAATAAAATATACATTATAAAATGTAAAATATATAAAAATATAAAAGTATAAAAATCTAAAATTCACTACGTTTCGGAAGATGGCTCTTCTTCCATCTTCAGGCCTACTCAGGTGGGTCCTGTTGATTAAGCTAGTCTCAATCACCGGACCTAAAGGAAGAGTATATACCGGGTCGATACCGGTTATTTAATTGAATTCTAAAAGGTTCTGACGATGGTATACAACATTGTGAACCACTTGTTTGTAGGAAACAACTGGTGATTGAGACTAGCTTAATCAACAGGACCCACCTGAGTAGTTCTGAAGACGGAAGAAGAGCCATCTTCCGAACCATAGTGAATTTTAGATTTTATACTTTTATATTTTTTTATATATTTTACATTTTATAATTTATATTTTATTCACAGTAAAGACGATGGACAAAGTCCTAGAAACAAGTGGTTCACTACGTGTTTCAATCATTCAACCATCATCAGGTGCGTAATATAAAAACTCAATACAAGGTAAAAACATAAAACTATTTTTTGTGAGATCTCACAAAACAATATTATAAAATATGCAAATAAACGTTACAATTGAATTTGTAACATATGCCTGTCATTAACTTTGAAGAATAGTGCTTCATCTAAGTTGTTATAATCATTAAAATTAACTATTTTAAATAACTTTTTTTGAAAATTCTTTGGGTCATTATTACTTATTATTTTGTGGGTTTGGCTTTAGGGTCGATGCAGGACAGAAATAGTTGTCAGTTTTAAACTTGATGTGTTATCCCTTAACTCGCAATTCCCGTTTTATATTGTGTTTTAGAAGAAGATATGGGTAGAGTAGCGGCTATTTACTGATCACGTCGGTGTAAACCCCTTATGTATATTCCAATAGAGTTCATTTAATGTACGATCTTGTTTCGATGTTACTCTTTTCCATTCACCACTTAATGTCTCATTCAGTTATTATCAATGTTTCTTTTGACTTGTTTTTATGGGGTCAACCACCTTGCTGTCATTTGTGTGTTCACTGTGAGTAAAAGCCTCTTACTGTTACTATTACCTTGTATTGAGTTTTTATATTACACACCCGATGATGGTCAAATGACTGAAACATATAGTGTTTGAATAGTTAGTGAATACAGGTCGTGCTGAATGGAACACATAAAGTAGTTTATTTTTTTTCTATACAGACAACATGATGGATCATGTTAAATATAAAATGTATGTTTTATTTTTAATGATCATTTACAATGTCAGGAGCAATACAGTAGAATTCCTTTAATCTGGCACGTACAGGACCAGATAGGTGCCAGATTATCACACATTCTGGATTATCAGACAGTACATAAATTTTGCAGCCTGCCCTCAGAGAAAGTGCATTTGTCAGTTATTTTTCATTACACCACAAAAAGGCTTCACTTTTTCAATTGTCACAGGGCCAGTCATGGGTTTTCCTTTGGAATGCATTGCTAATTTAGGTGGTTTCAATGTCTGCTGTTTGAGAAGGTCCTTCAAACTTTTACTTGATGCCACAAATGATCATAATTAGTCCTCCTGTTTCTTTATATCATACATAGTTGACAATCCAATGTTGTATGATGTCATAAACACAATTCGGTTTTTGCCACTTCAAGCCTCCTAATTATTTCACGTTTCTGAAAAATCATTAATGTTATGTTTCCTCTTGCCAGCAGTACCTTGTTTACTCATCTTAGGATCTTCTAAAACCATTATAACAGCACAATGGTCTCAATAAAGTCCAGATAACACAAGATAAAATCATGGAATCAGTTATCAATGAGAAAACTTATGGCCACAGATCATACATATCCAGTGTTGGGACTATTTTCCTCAAGTGCAGAATTTCTGGATCATCAGGAACTGTACTAAAGGAATTTTACTGTACTTACGAACAATAATCTAAAAACTCATGCCATTAAGTAATCATACTTACTCTGCATTTTCTTTGTATCGTTCTGAAAAAGCCATGATTTTGATTGCAAAAGGCATGGAACATGTCCCCAGTACATTGACTACCCTAAAGTTGTTGAATCGAGCTTTAAAGCCAAGTTTCTGTAAACATCGAGCAAATCGTCTTGCTGCAACTTTTGCTTGTTCTTCACTGGTAGCTCCAGTACAGGTTATTTTCCCCGATGACCACATAGAAGCTGTTGTATACTGGTTTCCTCAGTTTCATTGTGATCATCTACACAAAAAAGTTAAAAATGGTTAAATTAAAATACTTCCTTATCATCTTCACCATAACAGACGTGGAAAAGTGTACTCCAATTACAGTACACAGAAATTACAAATTACTTCCCTGGAATTTTATATCCAACCTTAACTGCCTAAAGCCCTGTGGTAACCATATGTACCACCTGATGCAACATTTAACAACCCCACACTTTTCCCACACAGTACACTTGTATGCCTCACATGAGTCTTAGAACAAAAATTGTTTCCCAAACAGCATTAACAGACTGGTCTTTACAAGACATGGATCATGTTCTCTTTAAGTTTTATATATAGTTCACATGAACATCAGTCAGCAAAGTGATAACTGTGATGTTCATTCATTAAAGAACAAATCTACTGTGGAAGCACATAATCAACAGTATATATACTACGTTGTATACACAAAAATACACTGTCCAAAAAGTCAATTAACATATTACTGCCATGCCCCTGCATTGGAATTCTACTTGCTTAGCCAGCCTTTGTTTCACGAAAATCAAATTACTGCATTCAAAATGGCAAGAGAATATGTAACACCAAGATCTAATCAATCTGTATTACAACTCTTTCAAGCTATTATGTACAGAACAGATGTTATGAGGAGGAGCCGACACAGCTGAGTCAGGATATTGACTAGGTTCTGAAGCTTACCCAACCTCCTATTCAGTGGGTATTGAAGACTCATTCCCTGTATATAAAGCAGCCAGCATGTGAATCTTGACCAGTCACCTCCCCCTAGTGCTGAATTAAAGAATAATCCCCTATATCCCTTCAGGGCGTGAATAGAGGCAACTTTACTTTTACCCTTACAGACGTTATGAAGTATTCAATCAATTCTGTAGACATTATAAGAAAATTCTACCAGGATATTATCTCATTCCTGAAGTCAGAAGGTTATTCTGCAACTTACAATGGACTTGCGGTTTAGATGAAAGTAACAATAACAACTTAGTATTCAAATGACTACAGTTTCCAATATTAAGTGGCCTCCTAGCCACCATGACATGACATGCCTTCAACTTGCAAACTAAGGAGACAGCTTTAAAAGGTTCTGACCATGGTATACGATACTCTGAACCACTTGTTTTTTGGACTTTGTCCATCGACTTTTAATGTGAATAAAATGTAATATAAAATGTAAAATACAAATATATAAAACTCTAAGTTTTAGAGTTTTATATATTTGTATTTTACATTTTATATTACATTTTATTCACATTAAAAGACGATGGACAAAGTCCAAAAAACAAGTGGTTCAGAATAAGGAGACAGCGTTTGAGTACAGAAGGTAGCTGCATACCAAATAAGTAGATGTACACAGCTAACAAGGGATGATCCTTCAGCTTGGAAGTTGTGTGGGACCAACAGCATTAATACAGGGCCTCATACTTGGATAGTCTTTGGAATGACTTAAGCAATGGAAAACAGGTGTAAGGATCCAGACTGGATTCAAATGGCTCATTCAACAGGCTCCACTCAAACGTGGTAAAGAATGTCTGGTTTCCACAGAGGATGGGGAATTTCTTGACTACCTGAGGGACAACCGTTCTCTCAAGGAGGACTCTGCCCTAAGGAATGAATCAGTCAACTTCATAGGTGGTTACCAATGTTTTGTACAATCATGCTGCCTACATCTTCAAGGCAGATGCCACCCTAAAGATGTAGGCAGCAGCTGTAACACTGATAATTATCATTGTCTGGGCTGGCTGCTGAGTTATAATCACCAGCCAGTGCACAAAGTGCTACAATTCAGTTCAGAATCTACAAGAAGGGATCTGATTTGACTCCCAAATTTCACATATATTTCTTGCTTCCTTCTTCAAAATTACATTTCCCTTTTATTGTAACATCCTTGATTTAAATACATCAGAACTACTGGAAAAGTACCGATAACAAGGTTCCTTGCGATGTATGATACACCATTTCCCACAAATTCATTCCTCTCAGGTTCAAACATTTTCCAAAGCAGTTTGTTTTCAAATACCCGTGACTTATGTTCTAAAAATCTGTTTAAATTTATAAAGAAATGTGTAAAACTGTTTCGTATCATATAGACTGTTTATGTCTTCTGTTCACCCACTTCATAACGTAAGATACCACATTTTATTAGAAAAATTCTTTATAAAATGGAATCCACATGGAAAAATACGAAAAACACTAAATGCAATGTGATTCTAAACAAGTTATAATGTAAAGTGAGAAAGGACTTGCAGGAGACTAGAACAATTAAAAATTTATACAGTATGTATTTATACAATGTATGGTCCCAAAATTTTGTATGTTCACAGTGTTTGGAAAAATATGCAATTTTTATGCATGTCTTTTTTAACACAAAAATGGAACACACGACAAGGACTGTACATGATATTTTGCAGAGATAAATAGAGTAAGACTAAAACTTTAAACATAATATTTGTAAGGTGATATGTTACAAATGCATGTATTAATAGTGGTAGTATGAGTTGTTTGAAATCTGTATGGTCTAACCCTTCAGAAAATACATATCCAATCAAGAGATGAACATTTTTTTTAAACCCCTTCTTGGCGGCTACACTAGAGTACAGAGATTAATGCTTCCAATGTCATACTTCAATAAGTACAAAGTGCAGGATCTTTCTTAATCTTTATCCTATAAGGCTGGTATTTATATTTTAGTGGATAGTTTATGAAAAAGTGTCATTTGAACAGAAAAATATAAAATTATGAAATGCATGGTATTCTGTGTAAAATAACACAAACATTAAGCAGCCTTGATTTCAGGCTTCCGCTGCAATGTTGATGAAATCTGCACTCTTCTGGGGTATTACGCGGCGTCGTGTGGTAATTGTTTACCACATGATGCCAAGTAATACCCCAGAAGAGCACAGACTTCATTATGCAGCCTGTTTTAAAAATGCAGTAAATTTCCTTGTTGCTTAAATATATAAAATGAATTTCTACAAGTGGTTTCCTACATGTGTTCGCATATGTGAACCCAGGTGTTTAAAAGTTTAAATAACTGATAGTTGTTCAGCTGTTCAAAAAATTAGCTATATGGAACCCAGAGGTTCATTATCACATTCACAAACACTTTTAGACAGGTGTTTTCACATTTTTAAATAACTGCATTTTTCATTCCAAATAATGTCCACAATGTACAGAAGAAACTCTTAATGACATTGCATAATTACAAACAATATGCAGCAGTGAATATAACAGAAGGATGACATAAATAACAAATCTGAAGTCTGATTTAATGACTTCAGGAAGATGATGTGCAGTATTAGACTGTGCTCTACTGGCATTTCCTGCAGAATAAGGAAAACCCTCACAAAACAATCAGTGAAGAGGATTCAAACAGGATTATGTCACATTAATGAGGCAGACATGTTACAGCTGTGCTACTGCAATGTACAGAAGCAACTCAGTATCAAATAAAACAGACAACTAGAATCCATGCCATTTTGCAAAGCTGACTAAACTTCACACACTCTAGCAGTATTGTAAATGTTAATGTTACACCTGTTAACCCTTAAATACACAGCAGGTGATTTAAATGTGCTGAATTGTATACAATCTGCACAGTAAAATGTTTAGAACTGGAAAAACATTTGTTTTTAGAGACCTTCCTTTCGTCTATACAGTAAACATAGCTGGATCAGTTGCGGACATTACACAGTGGTGTATGGAATAAGAGTTTGTTATGCATGGTGAAGTCAGGACTGCAGAGAAAGTGGCCATGGCTTATTTCAAGATAAAACTCTGGCATCTGCCTAGAGGGACCAAGGAAGGACATGAAAATCCTCAGTCAGCATAACCAAAAATGGTACGGCAATACATAAGCTTTCATAGATGAATTTAAGCACCTTTTACACTTGATTTCCACCATAAATGAGCTTAAACTCACTGACTTTTGAAATTGATAGTTTCTTTCAACTACAAAAATGTACAAAATTTGGTAAAATCTGTATATGCATTATACAGTGCCAAAAGGAAAATGAACAGTTTTGTTACTTACTACACAAAAATAAGTAAATTATACCCTAAAAACCATTAAGAATGCAACACTGTGCACTTATGTGGAGAAGAAACATTATAGTGTTATGATATGCAGGTAATACCTCAAAATGCAGTACAATGGAATATGAAATGAAAATATTAAGCGTTTCAGGACATGAAACAAAGAAAAACTGAATGAACTGCTGAAAAGCCCTCATGACCAAATGACAGCAAGCAATTAAAGATCTAATTACAGTACCAAACTAGTAGATAAGCTCCTCCTATTCTTGCATCACAGTTCTGGTGTATGTTCATATGATACTATCTATGCATACATCAATATAGTGCCCTTGAATTCATATCCTCCTTTCTTAAAAACAAAAACTTCCAATAAAATATGTGCAAAATGTCTTAAAGTTTAAACTTCTTCCATATTCCTTTATGTTGGAAGAAGACATTATTTTACTCTCCACTATGAGTATGTATTAAAAACAGGAGAGAACTTCAATCATTCAAAGGCCATCCCTTGGACCAAGTGGTTAGTCATCAATCCCTCACAGTGAAATCCCAGGTCTAATCCCAGGCCAGCGTATGTGGGATATGTGGTGGATAAAGTGACACCAGGAAAGGTTTGTCTCAAGAGTACTTTGGCTGCCTGTCAATATCATTCCACTAAAAGAATATATAAATTAATACTTATGATATGGGATCAAGAAAGAATGCCAGTTGAATGAAGGAAAGTTTAATATGAACAATTTTTAAGAAAGGATATAAATTACAATGTAATAAATAGAGGCAGATTACTCTGCTGAACGGACACACAAAATTCTATCAAATATTATTCTCAAAAGGCTGAATGTATATACTGAAGATATACTAGAAACCAATGTGGACTTCGTTCAAATAGACATACCACTCACCAAATATTTATGATGAGGCAAATGAAGGAAAATGCTATGAGTATAATACAGAAATATGCTATTTATTGACTTCAGACAAGCTTTAGACAGCACAGACAGAAATCAACTATTTATAGCTTAGAGTTTTATGGCATACCACAAAATATAATAATGCTAATAAAGATAGAATTAAATATAATATGTCTGAAGTACTCATAGTAAATAACAGTAGTAGACCTTTTCATGCATCGACAGGAGTAAGACAGGACGATGCATTGTCAGCAACATTATTGAATGTAGCATTAAACAAGGTCCTAGAGGGCACTGAAGAGAAATGAAAATGTTTACATATCCAAACAAATTTGTGCTGATGATATTGTTCCTGTCACAAGAAATATTCAAACCATAAAAGAAATACTATCTGCATTGAAAACTGAAGGCAGAAAAATAGGCTTAAGAATTAATGAAGAGAAAACCAAGTATGCGTACATGAAAATGTCCCCTACACAAGTAAAAATACATCCCCAAACATAATAATAGATGGTTTTAAATCTGAAAGAGGTGACAGCCTCATGTACTTGGGACCAGTTCTGGATGATGGAAATAAAATGTGGACATTCATTCCTTCTGATATTACGACAGCAAACCGTGTACACTCAGCACATAAAAAACTTGTCTGGTCTAAACTTGTCCTGAAATACAAAATAAAAATTGATGAAACTTTAACAGTCCCATCCTAAGCTACAGGGCAGAAGCCTGGACAATGACCTCAAAGAAATGAATTTTACAGTATTCAAAAGAAAGACTGTATGAAAAATTTATGGTCCCAAACAAGAAAAAGAAAGCTGGAGAATAAGAACAAATAAGGAGATACATGACATGTTACAATGGGCAGACATGGTAAAATTTATAAAATCACTTAGGTTAAAATGACATACTGAAAGGACAAACAACAAAAGAATGCCAAAACAAATAGTGATTGTCAGAATGGAAGGAATAAGGAAAAGAAGGCAGTCCACAGAAAAGATAAACTGATAAGGTTGAAGAGGATTTGAAGGTAATGGGAATAGGAAATTCGCATACAGTGGCCACAGATTGGAAGGAACGCAGAACTGTATTGGAAGCCAATGTCCACAACGGGCTGTACTGCTTAAGAAGAGGCAGAAGCTCATTCCACTAATGCTCTGCACTGGTATTTCATTTATCTACCACCAATACTACATTATCTTAGCAATTGACATGGTCACTAAATAAGACACTCTCTCAATTATTAAAATGTTGATGAAAATGTTTAGTGTCATACCATTTATGCTAAGAGTGAGGCTTGATTTGGCTTCATATACAAAATCCTGTTTTGAAAAGTATTTCCAGAAACTACAAAGCCACATCTTTAATTTCTGTCATTCAAATTACACTATATATCTTATGTCTTGGCAATTTATTTTTGGTACAAATAATGGAAAGCCAGTTTACTTTGTGCCTTTAAGATGATTTGACTTGGATTCCAAAATCCAACTTTCAATTTGAAGCTCACATGTGGTAAATTCTGCAACTGTTGCTTTCATGGTTGGAAATTTGGTTTCTGAATTAATGTATGAGCAGTAAAAAGAAAATAATGCATCTACTTCAGTAATGCAGTGCCAGATCAAAGTCTTCTGCACAGTTCAGTAATGCCTCTCAACCTTTCCAGCTGTATGAACCTCTTACACAGTTTCACTAGCTGTATGAACCTCTTACACTGCCTCACTAGCTGTATGAACCTCTTACACTGTCTCACTAGCTGCACAAACTACCTCCTTTACACTGTCTCACTAGCTGTCACTGTCTCACTAGTTGTATGAACCTCTTACACTGTCTCACTAGCTGCACAAACCTCTTACACTGTCTCACTAGCTGTATGAACCTCTTACACTGTCAACTAGCTGCATGAACATCTTACACTGTCAGCTCACTAGCTGCATGAAACTCTTACACTGTCTCACTTGCTGTATGAATCTTTTAACACTGTCTCATTAGCTGGATGAAACTCTTACACTGTCTCACTAATTCTGCAGATCCCCTCCTCAATATTATCTCAACATGCAGACCCCTTGGGCACAGCTTGAACGTAACATCTAAAATGTGAATATTTACAAATAAGATACACTTAACTGTAAAAACCTTTATTAAGTAACGATAAAATTTTATTACAACAACAAGAGTTTTCTTAGCAGTCTTGACATAAAACTAAGACTACAAAGCACTTGTTTACTGTCAACACAACTTCACTGATATTAATGTTAGTCACATTAATAAGGCAACATGTTCAACCAATCATGGTCATGCACCATCATAAAAAGTGGAAATATTACAACTGCATTAAAATATGTGTTAAACAGACTGAAATCTCAATCTTAATAGCACATATTGCTTGCCGTGCTGTTACTACTAACAGAGATGGTTTATAAAACTTAACATATTAGCTATAATGTTAACATTTTTATTAGTATAAAGGAGTTTTAAAAATTATACCATAGCCTTCCCTGGAGGATTCCTTTAGTTTGTGGTAACGTGGCATATAGGAAGTATCCATTAATAAATATCATGATCTAGTATTGTAATGAATTATTAAAATAATATAATAATATATTTTAATAGATTATTATAATACTAGTACGTAATATTTATCAATGGATACTTCCTATATACCATGTCATGATGAATAAAGGAAGCCTCCAGAGAAGACTGTAATATGATTTTTAAAACTCCTTTATACTGATAAAGATGTTAACATTATAGCTAATATGTCACGTTTTATTAACAATCTCTGTTAATAATATTAATAATAGCACGGCAAGCAACATGTGCTATTAGTCTATTTAACACATATTTTAATGAAGTTGTAATATTTCCACTTTTTATGATAGTGCATGACCTGAAGATGACCATGATTAGTTGAAACATGTTGCCTTATTAATACGACTAAGTAACATTAATGTTAATGAAGTTGTGTTGACAGCAAACAAGTGCTTCTTTGTAGTCTTATCTAACACAGTGGGATGTGCAACTTTAAATTTAATAAAGCTAAGATTAGGAAAAACATGTGGAAGAAAATTTTGTATTATTCTGAGTAGAATTTACTCAACTCATGAACCCCTTAGGCACAACTCGCAGACCCCAGCTGACAGACACTGGTTTGGTAATAAATCAAATGTTTCAGGGAAACAAATTTATCAGCCACTCCAGAAGACTTATAATCTACTCACAAACCTCACAGAATTCAATGCCGGAAGATGCTAAACAAGAAGAAAAGTATCCAGTGTAATAAAGTACAGAGCAAAGCTGTCCCTGTGCATGCTATGAAGGCACATGTGGGAGTGGAGACACAGACACACAGCACCTCCTCTTCTTAACCTCAGCACTAGAAGTAAGGTCAGCTTCACACCCCAGCTGCTTTGCCTCTGGGGAAGAGCCACCAGTACCCATTGAACAGGAGGCTGGGTGGATCCCAGGGCCTGTCTGGACACTTTGGAGTAGATAAAAATCTCTTTCCCCTGCTGGAAATCAAACCCCCAGTTCCTCAATCATCCAGCCCATAGCCCATTCACTACAAACTGATCTAACCTGGCTGCATTATCCCTTGCAGTGACTCAAAAATACATGAAGGAACAGAATGTCTCTTGATGAGTGCATCATTAATGTGGATAATAAAAAAATGTAAATGATAATAACCATACAGTACATTCCAGAACTTAATACCTCTTGGTATTGTTGTACCTGGAATGAATTACCAAGACTTAACATATGAGTATTCAATGCTGGGTGCATACGACATCTAGTGGCATAAGCATTCAACTTGTTGAGTCACGAAGTTCTCTTGCTAGCAAACATTCAAGTGCTTAAATCACTAATGCCTGACTATAGTATTCATGGATATTAACATCTGTCATGATCCAGGGTGTTTAAATGGTGCACACACATTGACAATAGAATGTGTTCAACCAGTAAAACGTCATGAAGCGGACATATGCTGACTAGACTGGAATATAAAATGGATTTATGCAAACAATTACTGCTGAAACACTTGGTTCAAAAGAGTATGTGCAGATGGGTACCCAAACAGGTTGAGACAAAACAAAACACTCAGAAAGATGTGAATAAATGAGTGATTTTGTTTAAGAAACAACAGCACTGACAACCTGCTCAGACTAATATACCTCAGAAGCAAAAGACAATGACCACAACAACAAAAGTGAGATACATGGTTCTCACAGCAGTGTTGATGAAGAAACCACACTGACTGGTAAATAGTTTAAGGATATTTCAGAGGAACTTGCTGCCTAAATCTTCGGGGTGTGGGTACACCAAGAAGAATACAAAAGTTGGTTGGCGTAACAAGTCTTCTTACACACTTGAAGGGCCATTCACACCAATTTCTTGCCAAGTGGAATAACTGTGACTGCTTACTGTTACTGGTATCTAATATTGGAAAACGTGCGAGAATCTTTAACCAAAAAGAATTCACACTCACTGGAGAATTCAGTGGTTATTCAGCAAGACAATACCTACCCAGCACATGTAGACACCTAACAACAGCATATTTTTAAACCATGCTGTTGAAGTGGTTCTCCTCCTGCCATATAGTCCACCCATAAATTTCAGCTATTTCCATTTCTTTGGGCTGATGAAACAACTGGGATGCCAGGAATATGAACATAATGGGCAGACCCAACAGTACATCCAGCATTTATTGCAGAGGTTTCAAAAATGTTTCTCTGCTCTTGAATTTACAAAAGTCATAGAGGGACAAAAACAGTGGAGAATTTGTGGGTACAATTATGTGGAGAAATAAAATTGCTGAAACTCTTGCACCATTCTCTCAAAGCTACAATTCACTGCACTAAAGAGTCAGTTGAGCAGTGACCTTACATGGCATATAATTTTGTAACTGAAGACCCACAGTGACTGTGATTTATATGAGGGGTATTTGTCACTGAGTTTCCAATGCTGAAGCAAAATCTTCATGGCCACAAATTGAAAGACAGTTGCAAGGTGGGAACAGCTGTGACATTATGGCTGACAACACAAGACACAGACTTCTAACAGGAGGAAACAGAAAAGCCCATCCCATGATATGATGAAAGTCTCAAATGTGGCCTGGATTATGTGGAAAAATAATGGGATAGCACTATAATTAAATCTGAACTGTTCTTATTAGCATTCAACATAACCAAAAATAAAACACATGCATTGCAAACTTATGTTCTTAGTGGCAGTGGAAAGGGTGAATGCTTGCCTTCAAGAAGGTGGGGGACATTTTCAACATCTGCTGTAATTATGCATTGTTTATCACATTCTTAGTATCTTTGAAAAATAAAAATAAAATAAATGGTTTACAGTATTGGGTTGCATTTTATACGGTACACCCTGCATATATACTTGCACAAATGTTGATAAGACAGCAGAGATTTTAAAGACTCTATTTGGACACTAGAATACATATCAGTCTTCAATTTGGTATGTTGAATACTTCCGTGCATCCTACATCAAAATGTTCCACTCCCATGCAGTTTTAGTTCCCAAAGTTGTATTGTCATTTAGGCATTAAACATCATTACACAGAAAATACCTAAATCACATCCATATTTTCCATCATCTTGCACCAGATTTTGAAAACAGTTTCCTTTGTCAAATTATGATTAATTTAGCCACTTGATTCCATTTTGTTTTTTGCCTCAGGTATAAGTCATCCAATCTAGTCTGTCAACCAGGTAGCCGGGACAGAAGAGTTGGTATGGCAACTAGGTAACGAGCTGGATGACTGAGGAACAGTGGTTCGAATCCAGGCAGGGCTGAGATTTTTCCATTTCCAAACTGTTCAGACTGGCTCTGGGATCCACCCAGCCTTTCCTTCAATGGGTACCAGGCTTCCCAGTGGTAAAGTGCCAAGGGTGTGAGGCTGATCACATAACTCCATCTAGTGCTAAGAATGCATGGATCTATACTACCATTCCCCCAAATGCCTGCATGTCATCTCCCTTAGTTAAACTAACATTACCTTTTCAACAGTTTTAAACTGTTTGTAACATCACATACTTTCAGTGTATTATGATGGTATAAACTTTCTTCCAATTGCAATTAGTGCACAGCCCAAAAGTGAAGTACTTCAAAATGTTCTGAATATTAACCTTTACCAGCCAGGTGTTATTTTATTGCAATGGCACATGCATGTGGTACAGCTGCCTGCACTGCAATTTTTAATACTAAAACCATTTCCCGTATGCTATAATATTTCCACGAGTACTATACTACAATGGGTACCGACTCTTGTCCGGAGGTAAAGCAGCCAGGGAATGGCATTGACCACCCACCCCATCCAGCAATGAGGCTGAGTATGAGCAGAGCTATACCTCCACCCCCCTCTGCACCTACTTGGCATGTGATGGGACAGTTTTCTCTCCCCCCCCCCCCAACCCATACTACTTTGAGGTTTAAAATCCTCTACTCACAGACAATAAAGATCCGTATATACTTTGTCCAATTAAAGATGTAATAAGGAGTGTCCTATTGAATGGCAAATGTAGTGATAATGGATTTGGGAATTCTCTATTATTTACACTCTAAAACTGCACACTGTTCATCTAAGCATTCTGACTTTTCCTGCCTCTGCACTGTAAGCTCATATCATAAGTACTCAACTGGACAGGGGACAAGGACTTGGTGTTAGCCAAGGATAAAACATATTTTGTGCTAAGTACTCTGGGTCATAATTCTGATCAATTGCCATCCATGACGCCTCTCACCCAGAATGTAAAGCACACTCATATGCTCATCCAAGATCCTGCTACCTCTTATATTCTGATTATGATTAATGGATCAAATCCTGTCAAGAAACAGCCCTACCACTATCATGTCTCACAATCTGGCATTAATATTCTGGATCAGATCTTGTTACAATTAAGTCATCTGACCTACTGAGTGCCATCAGATTCAAACAGCTAACAGTTTAACTAGCTATCATCCTACACACCATCACATACCAAAAGACCAAAGTGCCTTTGTCACTTCACAGAATTCCATACCCGTCAGTCTAACTTCATGCTGTACAGTCCAGCTAAATCATTCAACTGGTCTTCAGCTTTGAAACAGACAGCTTGATCATGACATGGAAGCAATGAAGCACTTTCAGGCTTTCAGCAGAATGTGGAGTCACTCACAGAGATGCCATAATTCTTGGGTGAGGCAGAGAGAGAGAGAGAGAGAGAGAGAGAGAGAGAAGACAGACAGACAGAAATGTTTCATTTTAACAACACTGTCTCTTGCTAAGATTACGCATTGTTGTTGGTAGATAAACAGATGTAAGTACGGAGCACTGGTGGAATAATAATGACAGGGGACAACCAACATACTCAGAGAAAAACCTGTCCCATTGCCACTTTGTGCACCACCATCTGGACGGGCCTGGATTGAACCTAGGCCTCTGCAGTAACAGGCCAGCAATTGCCTACCTGAGCCATGCCACAGCCATAATTCTTGGAACCCAGCTGTCTTGAGACAGGGAATTATCAGCAATGGCAGTCTGTGACTGGAAAGCATGAACATTTCACTAGCAAAGGATTTGTAGACCTCCTCTTGTATTATATTTCCAAAATGAACAAACAGGAATGAATGGCACGCTACTCTGAGCATTAACTCAAGCAGAGCTACATCGACCCTGTTCCCTTTTTTAAGATGATCAAATTTATGACATGTTACAAAACTAAACCCACCACTGACACTCATGATACGACTGTGGAGTACAGGTAGTCCTCGTTTTATGCCCATTTGTTTTACACCTTGTTCCTTGTTAATGCCCCTTGACAATTTACACCACTTTTTAATTTACACCCTCCTCATTTTCGGTTTAATGCCTTCTGGCTCACTATGCATTAGGATGCTGCCAAGAGTGTATGAAACTCACAGTGAAGAACATGGAGCTCACTGTAAATTGCTAATGTCATGGCAATCTTTTGTGGTGTGTTTATTTGCCTACATTTAACAGTATCAAAATGAATGAGAAATGTAAATCTACATCCCTTAGTGCAACCTTAATGAGAAAACGGCAAAAAGGCAATCTGTATTGAAGAGAAATTAGATGTAATAAATCTGCTTGAAAAAGGTGAACACAGCTGATATCTGCCCATGTGCAATTTGTGATAATGCTGGAAAAATTGAGGAAAATGCTAAGGCAGGAACTGAAGTGAGCGCTGTAAGAATTTCTTATTCAAGAACATATCTTTAGGTGGGACATCCCATTGCGATATATAAGCAACAACAGAGAAATAAGAGCAGTCAATCGACTGTGACAGACCGCTCTTATTTGTCCACTGTTGCTTATTCAAGATGCATGTCTACAGAGCACACGGAAAAGACACTGAGTACACGGATCAAGGACCAAAACCAATAACATATTGTTTATTTGCAAATACAATAATAATACAAGTATGTGCATGTACGTCATATATGAAGAGGCAGTCATTGATATGATTTCCCCTAACTCCTACCTGTTCTATTAAATCTTATGGGAATATGATATCTCATTTACACCCTTTTGATTTACATCCGCTATATCAGGAACACAACTACGGCAAAAAACAAGGACTATCTGTATAAAATTATTTTATTTATATAAATGTATGTCACTTGAATCAGTGTTTCAAACATAAAATCTTGAACAGCACACTGTTATACATGCATATGTGTGCAGGCACACACGTACTCACACAGATCAGTTCCATGAAATGATACACGAGTTAGAAGGAAAATTAATGTTGCCTGGCTTTTGCAGGGCTGCAGATGACTATTAAAATTGGGATTTATTTTAAACTTAAATTACTTATTATGGCAATGTTTTTTTTTCCCATGATTAGTGGGTCCCTGTCACCACGGCATGGCGCGTCCTCGGGTTGCGGATGGAGGAACGGCCTCCGAATATGGAGGGTAGCTGCGAATATGCAGTCGCGCACAGCCGACAAGGGGTGGTCCTCCAGCTTGGGGGTTGGGCGAGGTGCTAACAACTCCTCACCGTAAAAAATTACCATGTTACGAAACACCATACAGAGCCTCGGACCTGGACTGATTCTTTGGTACGACTTAAGCAATTTAAAAAGGAACATGAGATTTGGAACTTGGAACGTAAGGAGCCTGTATAGGTCAGGGTCACTTATGACAGTGGCCAGGGAATTAACTAGGTACAAATTAGATTTAGTGGGTGTAAAGGAGGTTAGGTGGGACAAAGGAGGCACAGGAAAGGAAATTCAAGTCATCAACTGGGAACAGGTTTTTTTTGTACATCAGAGAATAGTATCAGCAATTAAGAGAGTAGAGTTTGTTAGTGATAGGATGTCATATATGGTGCTGAGAGGTCGCTGGTGTAATATCATTGTTCTGAATGTGCATGCACCAACTGAGGAGAAAAGTGATGACTCAAAGGACAGTTTCTATGAGGAATTAGAACAGGTTTTTGATCATTTTCCTAAGTGCCATATGAAAATTCTGTTAGGAGATTTTAATGCAAAATTGGGGAGGGAGGATACTTTCAAACCGACGATTGGAAATGAGAGTTTACATGAGGATAGTAATGAAAATGGTGTTAGAGTTGTAAACTTTGCCACATCCAAAAATCTAGTTGCTAAGAGCACGATGTTCCCACACCCAAATATTCATAAATACACCTGGACCTCTCCTGATGGGAAGACTCATAATCAGATTCATCACATATTGATAGATAGGAGATGGCATTCAAGTATACTCGATGTGCGATCGTTCAGGGGAGCTGACAGTGATACTGATCACTATCTGGTGGTTGCAAAAGTTAGGGAAAGATTGGCAGTAATTAAACAAGCAGCACAGAAGTTTGATGCGGAGAGATTTAATCTCAAGAAGCTAAGTGAACTAGAGGTTAGGAAACAGTATCAGATAAAGATCTCAAACAGGTTTGCAGCTTTGGAGAACTTAAATGTTAGTCAGGACATAAATAGGGCTTGGGAAAACATTAAAGAGAGTATCAAAATCTCAGCTACAGAGAGTCTAGGGCTGTATGAAAGGAAGCAGCATAAACCATGGTTTGACGAAGAATGTTCAAAATTTTTAGATCAAAGGAAGCAGGCTAAAATGCAGTGGTTACAGAATCCAAACCAAAGTAATGTAGATAATCTGAACAATGTAAGACGTGAAGCTAGTAGACATTTCAGGAACAAAAAGAAGGAATATCTGAAAGCTAAAATTAATGAACTTGAAACAAACAGTAAGAACAAGAATATCAGAGACTTGTATAGGGGCATCAATGACTTTAAGAAGGGTTACCAGCCTAGAAACAATGTAGTAAAGGATGAGAAAGGTGATCTGGTTGCAGACTCCCACAGTATCTTGGCTAGGTGGAGGAATCATTTCTTTCAGCTATTGAATGTACATGGGGTTAATGATGTTAGGCAGACTGAAATACATACAGCAGACCCACTGGTGCCTGAGCCCAGTGAATCTGAGGTTGAGATGACTACTGAAAAGTTAAAAGGCACAAATCACCAGGTATTGATCAAATTCCAGCAGAACTGATTAAAGCAGGAGTAGGACAATTCGTTCTGAGATCCATAACTTATTAATTCTATTTGGAATAAAGAGGAATTGCCTAAGCAGTGGAAGGAGTCAATCATTGTACCTATTTATAAGAACGGTGATAAAACAGATTGCAGTAATTATCGAGGCATATCACTTTTGTCAACCACATACAAAATTCTAACCAACATCCTTCTGTCAAGGTTAACTCCATATGCAGAGGAAATTATTGGGGAGCATCAGTGTGGATTTAGACGTAACAGGTCGACTACCGATCATATATTCTGCATTCGTCAAATACTTGAGAAAAAATGGGAATATAATGAGGCAGTGCATCAGCTATTTATAGACTTCAAGAAAGCCTATGATTCAGTTAGGAGGGAGGTCTTGTATAATATTCTCATTGAATTTGGTATCCCTATGAAACTAGAAGAGAGAAGAATCATGCTTGGACGAGTCGCTATGAAAAAGCTAACTAAGATTTGGCAAAGCAGGTCAATAACAAACAACACAAAAATCCAACTTGTCGAATCCCTTGTGTTCTCTGTCCTCCTGTATGGTTGTGAGACTTGGACTGTTAGTGTCAGCGACAAAAAGCGCATTGAGGCCTTTGAGATGTGGTGCTGGCGTAGGATGCTGCGTGTGTCCTGGATGGAAACAAGAACTAACGCGTCATCATGGAAGAACTGAAAGTACCTAACCGTCTTTCTACCCTTGTCAACAAAAGAATGCTCCAGTTCTTCGGACATGTTGTAAGGAGAGACGGAGAGAACCTTGAGAAGATTATCATGGAGGGGAAGGTTGAAGGCAGAAGACCATGAGGAAGGACTGCTAATAGATGGGTAGATCAGGTGAAGAGGATCACTGATCTGCCTCTACAACGATCCTTGAGGAAAGCCGAGGACCGTCCAGGATGGCGACACTACATACACGATGTGCTAATATAGACGTAACCAGTGGGGTCACGACACTCAGCAATGAGTAAAACGACTAGAGAAGAGAAGATGAAACTAGTAAGGCTCGTAAAAATGTGTCTAAATGAAACCTATAGCAGAGTCCGGGTAGGCAAACATTTGTCTGACACATTTCCATTAAGAATGGTTTGAAACAAGGAGATGCTTTATCGCCATTTTTATGCTTTGGAATATGCCATTAGGAGGGTTCAGGCAAACCAGGAGGGCTTAAAATTGAATGGTACACATTAGCTTGTAGTTTATGCTGATGATATTAATATATTGGGTGGAAGCGTACATGCTATAAAGAAAAACACAGAAGCTTTGGTAGTCGCTAGTAAGGAGATTGGTCTAGAAGTAAATGCTGAGAAAACTAAGTACATGGTCATGTCTCGCAATCAGAATGCAGGACAAAATCATAACATAAAGTTAGATAATAAATCCTTTGAAAGGGTGGAACAGTTCAAATATTTAGGAACAACCCTAACAAATCAAAATTCCATTCAGGAAGAAATTAAGAGCAGATTGAAGTCGGGGAGTGCTGGTTATCATTCGGTGCAGGATCTTCTGTCTTCCAGTTTGCTATCCAAAAATACAAAGATTAAGATATACAGAACTATAATTTTGCCTGTTGTTTTGTATGGGTGTGAGACTTGGTCTCTCACACTGAGGGAGGAACATAGGCTGAGGGTGTTCGAGAATAGGGTGCTGAGGAGGATATTTGGGCCTAAGAGGAACGAGGTAACAGGGGAATGGAGAAGACTACATAACGATGAACTTAATGATCTGTACTCATCATCAAATATTGTTCGAGTGATCAAATTGAGAAGAATGAGGTGGGCGGGGCATGTAGCACGTATGGGTGAGGGGAGACGTGAGGAAGAAAGGAGACCACTTGGAAGACCCAGGCATAGATGGGAGGATAATATTAAAATGGATCTTCAAGAAGTGGGATGGGGGGGCATGGACTGGATTCATATGGCTCAGGATAGGGACAGGTGGCGGGTTCTTGTGAGTGCGGTAATGAACCTTCGGGTTCCATAAAACGCGGGGAATTTCTTGACTAGCTGACGACCTGTTAGCTTCTCAAGAAGGACTCTGCTCCATGGAGTTAGTTAGTTAGTTTAGTTAGTTATGGCAATGTTTTTAACTGTTGCTGAGTATGCACATATAATTTATGTTATTAAAGAGGCACAAAGAGATACACACATGAACATTCCTTAACTTTGCTTCAATCCATATGCACAAACACTTGCGCGTGCTGTGCTTCAGGATATCCACCATGTTCAGTTATGCATGACAACTCATCTGAAATTATCTTCCTATTATTAAATAAATTAAACACAGTTTGCCATTCATATGACTACTAACTGCAGCCATTACAATGTGGTAATAGTCAAAGCTTCCTGAAATTGTTACCAATTAGGAATCTTATAAAGAAGCTGAATTTGGTGACTTAGATGATAAACATTACTATCCTCTAGGATGTGACGCTGTGCGATTTGGCAGACAGGTACCTACTGCCAAACTACATGATGTCATATCCAAGGGCAGACACTAACTTCAAGTCACCACCATGAGCACCTCAAATCCACAATAAGGTTATATGTTGTGGCCAGAATTTGATTCTGCACACTGAAATCTTAAAGACAGTACAGGAAGAAATTCCCTTCCTAGTTTCCAGCAGATGGCAGGAAACTTTAAAATCAAAGGATTACAAGAACAACATGCTTTGCAATAGAATGTACTTCCATTTACATTTCCTTCTGCTATGCCACACAGTTTTTAGATGAACTTAAAACCTGTGACAGTTACATAAGACATACAAGGGGTAAAGTGGCCACTGTACATGTCATGTAGGCACATATAGGTAGTGAAGGTATAACTCCACTCATTCTTACTCTTCTGCTATGCCATGCAGTTTCTAGATGAACTTAGAACACGTGACATTTACATAAGACATGTAAGTGGTAAAGTCGTCACTGTACACTCCATGTAGGCACACATGGGTATTGGAGGTACAGCTCCACTCATTCTTACCCTTGGCACTAGATGGAGGGGAGTGGTCACTCATGCCCCAGCCGTTTACACCCCCCCCCCCCCTCCAGGTAAACTGCACCTCCCACTGAACAGAACACTGGGTGGGCACCAGAGCCAGTCTGGACACTTTGGAGACGAGAAAATTCCCTTGCCCCTGCTGGCATGCAAACATCAGATCATCCAGCCCGCTTAGTCACTATACTGACCACACTATCCTAGCTTCTTATGTAAGACATACAGGAAAACATATCTGTATAACAATTACACGTAAACTTAATCCAACCCATTAAGAAATCAATGAGCTGGAACACCATGAAGCATTTGATGTTAAACATATAAATTCTGAAGAAAGTGAACACACACCCCATTCTCTCTTCTGTACTCCACATTGGCACCATTTAATGCAATCTGTCTGAGATTCAGGTGACATCGAACACTAAAACTGCAGACCACATTATTAATAACTATGTCTATTTCTGGAGGCTCTGCTTCTGTAGGCGTTTTCTCCGGCAGTAGAACTGTTCTTAGTGATGTCACTAGGTTCAACATGTGCTTCATTCACTTCAACATGATTAATATTGCCATTTGCAAGTGACTCAATTCCATTATTCTGTACTGCAGTGGCCATCCTACCAACACACTTGCCTGCAATGATACATAAATGTCAATAAAATTACATGTAAATGTCCATAACAAAGCTACAATTTCTACTCTGTGTTCTTTATTTTAGGAGAGAGAGGCTTTCGGATAAACACGTCAGTATGTGCATCAATCTCTGTAATCATACCTCCCAACTTATGTTTTATTAATAAAACTGGTTCAATAAACATTCTTTCAAGAGTTCTGGAATCATCATTCTAACAAAAGCCACCATTCTTCATACCATTTATCAATTGCCAACAAGAAGATATGGCAGCTGTATTCTTCAGTGAGCACTTGGCAGTGTCCTGAAGTTTTGTGTGACAGATTCTTAAGAAATATACAGCTTTCTTAACGTCATTCTTTTAAGAATCTAATGTAACAATACTGCAACAACACAAACTCAATGATTAGTTGTCAAAGCAGAAAATAATGAAGCTGAAGCTACAAATGGGAAGTTGAAATGCACAACTTTCAGAATATATCTGGCAGCAATAACACAGAGGGGAACTATACTATGAGGAATCATGGTAACAGGTAAGTATGCATACAATCCACACACACATACACATATGAGGTAGGTCTGAAAAGTAAATGGTGCAACTGGTTGATGTTGGAACCTTCACCCAACATCCCAGACCTGGCCCCTCTGTCTTCATTGGTTTGTGTCTCAAGCAGCACTTCTTTGGAAGACACACAGACACAGATTCAGATGTTCCATGCAACATGTTCTGTTTGCTAAAATGGTTGAGCCCAGACTTTTATTGCAATAACACAGCAAATCTCATCACACACTGGGACAAACGCCTTACTAGCCAATGTGATTATGTTGAAAAATATCACAAATATGTACCTTGATTTCTGTGTAGTATTGTAACAGTACAATTAAACATCTCACAAAAAAAAAAACTATGTTACATCACTTTAGAGACCTCCTTTGTATAAAAGAGGCTGTGAAATGAGACATTCCATAAAATGCCAACGAAACTGTCAAAATGTTGAAATATTTACTTTTACACCATTCAGTTTTTGGATACTGTCCATAATGCAGTGTTTAAAAATAATAAAAAATTAGACACAACTTTGCAGAAACAGGCTGTCTCCACCATCCTCACATAAAAAGGAAGGGGGAACACCAACTCCACTGGACCTGACACGTGAACCTCTTGGCCCTGAGGATAAGCATATGGGTAGCTTTACCTACTGGGATCAGTTGAGTTGGTGTTCCCCTCCATTTACATGAGGAGGTGGAGACAGAGCCTGTTTCTGCAAAGTTGTGTTTAATTTTTTGTATTTTTAAACACTGCATTATGGACTGAATGGTGTAAAACTAAATATTTCATACATTTTCTCAGTTTCTTTGGCATTGTACAGAATGCCTCATTTGACATTTATATGGAATGTGTATAAAGGAACACTTTGGAGTAAAACAACAGTGAATCAGAGTTTCGCTATAAACAACAGTGTATTTCTAACAGATGAGAATTACAAAATATTTTTCACTGAAGTGATTGACACTGAAAGTGAGGAGACAAAAAGATCCCTTCAGTAAAAGCTCCTGAAACAGTGCAATGCATTAACTACTTAAAGCCCAGGTGTAACTATAGGTACTACTGCTGTTGTCACAACATAAACTCTGCATTTTGCCACACAGTGTACTCATATAACCCCCATAATAAATAGCGATTATTTTCCCAACATTAATCAGTTGCTCTTCATAACAGATAAAGACTGTGTTCTCCGTGAAGTAGGAACACAAGTTTCATATATGATATGGACTATCAGTCCTCAGACAGTTCACTATGCAGAATAAGGATAAACTTATTTTCCTAGAGAAAGCTGAGAACATTTCAACACTGTACTATTAACATGCCTGACAGTTTTGTATGCAACACATGTATTGACTGGATATGATTGTGGTGGGGGGGGGGAATAAGGGAATAGACATAACAGGAATTCTGAATCGCAGGGTTGCAACCCAAATTTGGGTTGTAAGAGCCTTCTGATGGCCTGTTAAACTCCAAAATAGTCATCCAACTTGACGGCATATATCAGGCCTACAAACTGAAGTATATTTGAGGGGTAACAAGTGTTTCTTAGCTCCACATGGGTTGCCCTCAGCGTGGAACATTACACCTTGTCTGTGATGTAACTGTCTCACAGTCTGGCTCCAAATGTGATGCTGTGCACAGGACATCGAAGTTATCACTATTTAGAACTTATTGTTTATTCTTGGCTGGATTTATTTTAAATGCCCATGCCTGCACCTGAGTAGGACAACGCTTTCCCTTTCGTCTGATAAGTTACATTTAATGGGACAGTGTTTTCCCATTCAGCCATTAAAGGTTAAGTACTTTAACTAAGTACTTTTAAATGGCAAATATATATATATATATACATATGGTTGACCTACAGAGTCTTGCCCACTCCGATTCATTTCAGTATAGTGTTTTCGCTCTATCAGCCACCTCACGCAACAATGGCATGTTTTATAGGTAATACAACTTGTTTTTATCTCTATAATTTTTAATTCTACAGATCTTTCATTTCTATAACTACTGGATTGGTTATAATATTTTTCATAATGGTATTTAATTTTATCTACAGGATTTGACAACTAGCCTTTGCATTACTGCATGGCAAGATTAATTTAAACAATACAGATGTCTGAATGCAAAACACCTTTCCATTTATAAAATTGTAACCAGCAGGTAAATATATAGATGTTTAACTATAATACTGCAAACACTCCACCACCAACATCTAAGACTATATAAAAGATTACAAATAGTTTTTACTTTAATTTTGATATTGTAACTCACACACACACACACACACACACACATATTTATTTACACATACACACATACATACATATACAGGGCATACACAAAAGAATGGTGCGGTTTCAAAAGTGAATAAAAAATTTATGTCTCACATTACACGGGCACAACATACACCGTCAGCGGCGGCAACTTCCAAGTTTCTCATGCGCTACCAGCAGTTTGCTTCTCATGCTTACTGCGTGGCCGTGTTCTTCCACAGCGCTGGATTGGACGTGCTGCTGCAAATGGAGACAAGAACCTTCTCCCTTGGCCACCCCGTTCGCCAGATCTTACACCGTGCGATTTCTTTCTTTGGGGGTTCGTTAAAGACAGCGTTTATGTACCACCATTGCCCACGTCCATCCATGAAATTCGTGATCGGATAACGCATGCACTGCAGGCCATTGCAGCGGACATGCTACACCGGGTCTGGGATGAGTTTGATTACCGTGTGGATGTGTGTCGTGTGACCCAGGGTGCACACATTGAAGGATTGTAATTACCAAATGAGAAACTTGGACAGTTGCCGCCGCTGACGGTGTATGTTGTGCCCGTGTAAGCTGAGAAATGCATTTTGTATTCACTTTTGATACCGCACCATTCTTTTGTGTATGCCCTGTATAAAGACACAAAACATTGAACCTGGCCCTCTTGTACTGAATACCATAACTTGTTTGCATCTGATATGAAGCATGATATACAGAACATCAATCAATGTATATGCAAGTGTAGTTCTTGGATGCTTCGCTTCCCTTGAAATTGTAATGTCTGTGATGATATTTCAGTTACAACAGAAAAATGCTGAAGAATGTGTGATATAGAATAATAGGTATCCACATTTACCTGATAAGTGTATTTTGTTGGTGGACAATAAACACTGAATTACAAATGCATGGAATATGCAACACTTCAAGATCTTTACACTTATGCGTGATGTCAGGCTTCCGCCGCAATGTTGATGAGATCTGCACTCTTCTGGGACATTATGGAGCGTTGAGTGGTAATTCTTTACCGACGTTGCAGGACAACCTATCGGTCCCATATTCAAGGGTCAAGAAGTCTGGACTTCTTGAACCTTGAAGATGGGGCCGATAGGTTGTCCCGAAACGTCGGTAAAGAACTACCACTCAACGCTATGTAATATCCTAGAAGAACCCAGATCTCTTTATGCTTAGTTTCAAAATACCTTTGGCAGTTATATATATATATATATATATATACACACACACACACATACATATTCAAGATAAACTGTATCACTGCATGTGAAAACCATGAATTTCTTACACACTTCCTTTAAAAACACTTATGTGTCCATGCAGAATTAAACACACAGTGTACATTTCAACCTTGCATTTTTTTTAGTTGCATTCATTTTAAGTGCAAGAGGAATACAAAATTTTGATCGGCCACACAGTGACACCACATGCATAAACTTGTGCTTCACCAATGGCAAGAAATCACCAGTACAGTACATGGTCTTATTCACTTCCATAAACCAATACTTATCTGTCCATTCCAAACTACACACATGTATATGGTCTGCAAAGTCACCCCACACTTCGATGTCATCAGGCAGTGGCTATCAGATGGGGATTAGTCCTGGATACAAAAGGGGGGGGGGGGGGGGGGAGTAAACAGACAGACAGACATAGAGAAGCGATGCTTCCAGGGAAGAATATCATGTGGATGGTATACTGACTTGTCTCACATTCCAAAGTAGCTAAAATCTGTCTCCATCTCTTCTGCATTCACAGAGGTGAGACTCCCTGACTTCATTCAAGAAGCAGGAATTTGTGCACTTCATCAAGACACTATGCAAGTATGAAGGGTTGACCATTCCCTTTTCAAAGGCATAGCAAAGATATGGATATCTCCTTCATGAGACTTAAGACTGATTGTTAGACCATCAGATGCACTTATTAGTGCATTTTTTCTATCACAGGAAAAAATATTCCCTAGGCCAGGTGGCTTTCATAATCCACATGCAGCCTGCAGGTAGTATGTTGTGCAGGCCTGACTTAAATCATTGTAAGAATGCACACAGAAACTGTACTCAATCTCAATATTGTGTTCTGCTACAAATGTGGTGATTTGCTGGCATGCTCAGTAGGTATTGGTATTGTATTGGTCACAGGATGAATCTGACATGATTCTAGGACATGGATAAAACAGTTTGAGAACCACAGAGATGGAAGACTATTACTTGTGATGATTCTGAACTAGATCATAATTATGCAAGCATTGTTAGCAAACAAAATAAGATCTAAAAAGATACAGCTGTTGAGCCGAGTTAATTCACAGTCAGGTTGGCTCAATGTGTTTCAGTCTCAATGAGATAGAAAATAACAATTCACTTATGTGTACAGGGGTTCTTCATTATCCATGCTCAACTGGGGATCAGAAAAACACCACTTAAAGCAAAACTCCTTCGTCTGACAATTTCCATTCATAATAAATAATGTAAATTTGAGTTAATGAGGATTGGATTGGTATGTACTGTCCTTTTTCACAAATAAATCAAGTTTCCATCATGAGATTATGAGCAGGGGAGTAGGCAAAAATGGTGTATGCAGGTGAAATTAAAACTGTTTTTGGTTGGAAAACTGGTGATTGACTGATGTGATCCCTGGAAGTGTGACAAATTTTTACATATAGTTCCTACAAAGTTTTGCCTCATATATCCAGTGAAATGAATACTGGAGACTTTAACATCAGGTACCCCTTGTGTCAGCATACAAAACTTACTGCCTTTAAAGCTCTTAAATCTAAGCTGTTGCCTCCACACTTCCTAAATATTCCATTCACATCCTCTCCCTATACATGTAACCCTGACAAATAAGGCAGCAGACTTCTCTGAAGTGCCTCTAGTCACATATAAGACAACAAGAACAAACCCAAGAAGACCATAAACTATGGAAAATATCTTAAAAATATTTACTCATGATAAGAAATGTAACTGGTGGAGTAAAGACCTGAAATTATTTCTGCTAAAGAAGAAAAGGCAGGAATTAGGAGTCCTCATATGAGACTCAATTTGTCAGCAAGGTTCAGTTTGGGCTAATCCCATATATCAAATTTGCCATAAGATAAAGATTCCATTCTTCTTGAATATGACACTGCATCATTGGCTAACCAGATCCCAATGTTTGGAGGCAATGTAATGTCCTCACCTTCAAGGATCAAAACATGCAAGAAGAATGCCACGAACAGGTGGAAATGTGAATATACAGGAACAGTGAAACTGGTGATAGGCTTTTCTTTTATATTTTTTATATTGCTTTCACCGTGCATTTTCACTTATTATTCAGTAAGCAACAAATGCACAAACACAAACTACTTCATAGTTTTTATTAATATCGATGCATTCCCTACACGTGTTTCGGTCCGTAGACCATCTTCAGGCGGTAACAAGCTACTACACTTCACATCGCATGTTTAATGTGCCGAAGAACACACTTGTCTCAGAAGTAAGCTACAAAACATTTGAATTTGTAAAATATGTAGAACTGTATAGTAACTTATAATTTTATCGTATAAGTTAAAGTCAAAATTTAAAATTTTGTGCATCAAGTGACAACACTGCTATTTTAAAATCTGACTTTAACTTATACGATAAAATTATAAGTTACTACAGTTTTACATATTTTACAAATTCAAATGTTTTACAACTTACTTCTGAGACAAGTGTGTTCTTCGGCACATTAAACATGCGATGTGAAGTGTAGTAGCTTGTTACCCCCTGAAGATGGTCTACGGACCGAAACACATGTAGGGGAAAGCATCGATATTAATAAAAACTATAAAGTAGTTTATGTTTCTGCATTTGTTGCTTACTGAATAATAAATGGTGATAGGCTGTTTGGAAAAGTTAACTGGCCAGTCAGGGACCAGTGGGAGGAACAGTATGTACAGCACTGTCACTGGAACATCAGGATCCCAATACCCAGTGCCACAGCACCATATCCCAGAACAGAACCCTCAGCCACAACATTGCAAAAACCTTAAAACTCACTCACTGTAAGATATCGCACAACACAATCAAAAGAAATAAGAGATACAGATACTAATAACTCAAGTAAAAATTACTCTGATCTTAATGTACTCAAAGAAATTATTCTCAGAGCACAGGTGGAATAAGAATCTGTCTCCAGTGATGTTCAATCCAGTGGTTTCTTAAAGGAGAGCACTGCAGACCACCAATGTTGGGAGTGAAGTTACAGTGTATGGCATTTCCTTCCTTTGAATAACCCCAAAAATAACCATATAAACTATGGTAGGGTATTTACATACTGTAAAATGGATTTTCTGCTACTAATAAGAAATTCGGTATGAATTAACTTACAAGCAGTATAAAATGAACCTGACATTAAAGTCCATCATCTCATACTTTACACCCATTCAAGTAAAAATAACAAGCAAAAGCATGATGAGGGAATAGATCACAACAGATTTATTTACAGTTCACAGATACTTCCTAGGACTAAGCATCAAAAGCAGAGTGTGTCACAGTCTAATACAACATTTGATTTACATACAAATATAAACATACAGAAAGTATATTTTGTTGTACGTTCTGACCGTGCGCACATTTGTTTCATTTAATTTAGTAACCAACACAACACATAAACAACATAAAACAATACCGTTTTTATTTACCAAACATTTCTCAGCCATTTCTGGCCATCTGCTGGGGGGGGGGGGAACACTGTATACATTCCAGAAGGTTCTGAAGACTTTGCATTACCAATCACAATTAAGGAATATGTGGGGCAAATTCAGCTGTAACTTAAAATTGCTAAAATATCAACCACCTTACCCTACGTACATTAGCATTACCTTTTATAAATGTCATTATGCTAAAATATATTAAAATAATGATTATTCATCCCAGGCAATTCCCACGTGTGTGTGTGTTTCATATTTCATTCTGACTCAATACTGTAGATAACATTGTCATTTTTGCACATAGGCCTATAAAGTCAAGTGTCACTTACAGCTGGATTATAATTGAAGGCCTTGAATTACCATTGCCAATGATTGTACTTATGTGTTTATATCATGACATAAAATTCTAATGGCAGATAACTGCGTGACTTGATTCTGGTACAGTGAATTCATTTCTGGTATTAGCCAAGGTTAGTCTTCCACACACGAAGGGCATATCTGTGTCTTACACCCACATTGAGTATATATGAATTTGTTCAAAATTTCACCTGTATCATGTATTGGTTGAAATTGCTCCATGTTCTCAAAATAAATGATAACACCGAGAGCAAGTATTACATAGCAAATGTAAAAATATTACAATTTCTAAATATTTTGTTGAAGGAGACCTTCCTTTATCACCTGTCACAATTCTATTGAGTTTATTTTCAATATAAATACTTCTTTGGTGTCTGTTGTTTCCCCCAAACTTTATTCCATATGATGTTATCTAATTGTCATGAGTGACATGACTGTTCTTAATAGCAAGTACGATGAACTCAGTTCATGGATAATATGCTCAATGAGTTTTCCAACTGAAGCTACTGTCATTTGTACACCAATGAATTTGGCTGTCCTTACTGCTTCAAACTGCTTTATCATACTGCCCTACCTTTACATCAAAGGAACTAGGGATGCAATTGGGATGCTGAGAATAATATCAGAATGAACCTTGGTCATAGATGAGGAATTGTGTGCTTGCTTCATAGACTGGCAGAAGGCATTTGACCGTTTCAACTGGACCAAATTAATGCAAATCCTAAAAGGAATTGGGATAGACTGGCGCGAAAGAAGATTGATCAGCAAATTGTACATGGAACAGAGTGTCAAAATACGACTGGACCAAGGGGAGACGAGAAGTGTGAAGATTGGAAGAGGAGTTAGACAAGGTTGCTGCTTGTCACCGATTCTGTCCAACTTATACAGTGAGTACCTTACCAAGGAAGCTCTTGAAGGGTTTGGAGAATTCAAAATAGGAGGACAAGTAATTCGCACTGTGAAATATGCAGATGACCTTGTGCTACTAGCTAGGGAAGAAAAGGTGCTACAGGGCATGATTGATAGACTAATTGAAATTGGAAGACGCTATGGAATGAAAATGAATGTGGGAAAAACTAAAGTAATGAAAATCTCAAGGCAACCATCCCCAATGAAAATTATTATATATATCAAAAACAATTGGAGAATGTGGAATATTTCAATTATTTGGGTAGCATGATAACAAGTGATGCAAGGTGTACACGTGAAATTAAATCCAGAATTGCCGTGGCAAAAGCAGCATTCAACAAGAAGAAAAATCTTTTCACCAGCAAACTGGAATTAAATTTAAGGAAGAAACTAGTGCTACATTTGGAGCATAGCTGTGTATGGTGCTGAAACGTGGACACTTCGGAAAGTAGATCAGAAGTATCTGGAAAGTTTTGAAATGTGGTGCTGGAGAAGAATGGAGAAGATCAGCTGGACCGATCGTGTGAGAAATAAAGAAGTATTACACAGAGTCAAGGAGGAGAGGAATATCCTACATACAATAAAAAGAAGAAAGGCTAACTGGATTGGTCACATCTTGCGTACAAACTGCCTTCTGAAACACGTGATTGAAGGAAAGTTAGAAGGAAGGATAGAAATGACGGGACGACGAGGGAGAAGACGTAAGCAGCTACTGGATGACCTTAAGGAAAAGAAAAGATACTGGAAATTGAAAGAGGAAGCACTAGATCGCACCCTGTGGAGAACTCGCTTTGGAAGAGGCTACGGACCTGTCGTAAGACAGACTACAGAATGAATGACTAGTATCATCCACAAAGAGTAAAGGCTTGGATCTGGAGCCAACGGCTGGGGCAAAGCATTTCTATATGTATATACTTATCGGATTTTTAAAACGAAACGCCTTGATCAGGTCAAGGCAAATCTGGGCAACAAAGATTTCAAAACCGTAGCTCTGTTATATTTCTGTGCTGAAACCAAACCTCCAACAACCTAAATCCATTTAACTAAAGTGCGTTGCTTACTGCTGTAAACCGTGGTTAACCTATAAAGAAGGGTAAATAATCAACCCTAAACTTGCTTCCCACTGTTAGTTCTCGCCATTCACTGGAACCGCCATAATTATATAATTTCACAATACACTCATTACACAGAACTACCTGATGTAACACAGAACCAATGAGGTTATTAACAGTTCGGCACCGACCCCAATGCGAAAAAAAGAAAAACACTTTACCTCCTAACGACCGAAGTAATACAGCAAATATCGGAGTTAAAATTTCAAAAAACAAACCTTTAAAAAGGAAACTGAGTTTAATTACTTACCTTCCTGCCACACGACACGTGCGTTTCTTCATATAACCCTTATGAATAATTGCAGGCAATACACTGTGACTGAAAACTGGTAACGTCTAGCCACCCATACCTTCATTGTCTTCCGCCATCATTACTACCACTTTCACCGCCTTCTATAAGCGTGTGACATTACAACGTACCACGGACCAAGACCACTCATCGTCAAAGAACAGAGTGGCCCTACACAATTGTTCACGTGCGACGAAAAAAGCGTTGCGGGGAGTAATACGTACCATCTATTGAGGAGAACGTCAACTACAGAATCAAACCACGAGCACGGAACGCTGCCGCCATGGATCTGAATTGGCTAGTTCCATGTTACATAAATAACGCTACTTATTCCGTCTGGCACAATCTTCATTTTTTTTTTAAACACTGCTTGTTTCGATCAAGCCGATCATCATGGAGTGTTTATTTATACAAAAACTTAAAACTCAAGGTAAAAACGTAAATTTTTTGTGAGATCTCACAAATTATATAAAATATAATATATGCATAATATATAATAATAAAAAGAAAAGATACTGGAAATTGAAAGAGGAAGCACTAGATCGCACCCTATGGAGAACTCGCTTTGGAAGAGGCTACGGACCTGTCGTAAGACAGACTACAGAATGAATGAATGTATATATAGGCATTAACTATTGTCCTATTCGATTTTAAAATGAGATGGAACTGTCAGATAAAATGAAAAAATAATTTGTCTTTAAAGTCACCCTAATTTTATAAATTATATGCAATATTTTTATGTCTTTATATTGTAATGTTATATCTTATTTATTAAATTGTTATACTGTTTTGTACTCTTCACAAGCCTTATTGATTTCCCTTTGGCATATAGTGTATCTGTCTATAGGTATAATTTTAGAGACCCTATAGGTCTTCGTACTCTGGACCAAATTGCTCTGTTATTATGGATGTTAACACTATCTTGTACCTGACTTGCAACAAATGACAAATTTGTTTCCATATATGTTTATTATTATTAATTTTTTATTGTTAACAATTTTACTTATTACACTGATTTCTAGTGTGTTTGTTGATGGTGTGTGCGTCTTTATGTTGACATGTTCTGTATCCAACATATGACATTTTGTGGATTTATGGAATGTTATAATAAATTAAATTAAATGAAATAGCTACACCTTAAGGAACGTGTCCAAGTAACAGAAAAGGGAAGTTTGAAATGAGCGCTCGAAGTTGATGTGGGCGCAGCCACAACCTGTGGCCACAACGCTAGACGCCATTGAGCGTACGTTAGCTTCGTCACTGCAAGGTGGTTAGAGACGTATGAAATTTCCATCTTTGTTTTGGAATAAGCCGCTTGATCTGAGTTTCAAATTTTGTGTGAACTGGTAAGAACGCTTTGTAGTCCGTTTCTCTAGATTTTTGTTACAGTGTCATTGTACATACTGTGTGCACTCTGTGTAAGTTTGTGATGTAAAATGTTGGGTGTCTGGACTGATCGAAGCAGACCAGACAGGTGATACTAATGTACAGAGTTGTGTTGATAAGTAGTGCGACATTTGTAAACACGGACGCGTTTAACCAACACTACTACACATTTGCTGGCAGTAGTGTTGGATTATAATACCGAAATGAGTACAGGCTTTCGCACAAAAAGTTTCATTCTGGTTTACATGTTTTTTTCAAGATTTTGCACAGTTTTCGTAGTACATTGCTCTTGATGTCGGACTGAAATTAACAGACGGCGTCGCATCCCACGTTGGGACACTTCATCGACAGAATAATTACGCACAGTAGGGCTATTCCGTATTACTCGAGTTCGAATTGGAATTAGAATTTATTTATATTCATGGATCCATTACAGTACCATGATTTATAACATGCACTACAATACAAAACATATGTGAAACACCAGATTTTACACGTATTTACAATAATCTTTTTGATATTTCCCTGTTGCGAACAATAAAAAACATTAATGAGAATAGGTATTTACTGGCAAGTGGAAGTACACTGAATTATCAGTAAAGGCAAAGCAATCCCATTACAGGCCTGGACAGGCCCTTAGGGTTCCAGGAGGTTGAGGCTCCCTGATTTGTAGATAATTGGCACATGAAGGTGGTAAGGTTGTCAGCCCTATGCACCGGCCACCTTTACCCCCAGGAAATACTCCTGGTACTCATTTCTGTTAGAGGCTGAGTCGACCCCAGGGCCATAGTTGCGACTGAAAGGATTATGTCAATAAAAAATTCCAATAACACCATCGGGAATCGAACCTGCAACCTTTCGGCTTGTAGCGCAGTGCCTCAACCAACTGCGCCACTGCTTACCCTCTGAATTATCAGTTTGCCAGAAAAGTAATAACTACTTTGAGTTTTGTTTTCAAAACCTATGTTAAAGTAATACATGATTTATTATTAGTTAGTAAATTTTATTAAGCTTGTTATGTTACAAATTGACATGAGATTATGTGCTGTAAATCATTTATTGAATCTGGCAAAAGTATATTTAATGGAAATTTAAAGAGGTAATTTTCAAGTGATACACGGTAATGCTTGCATGATCAGGATGGAGGTTCGGACTGTAAATTGGTAATATGTGTTAAATTATTTATGTATATTTGTGTAATCATTTGCAATATTCCACATTGTTTGCTGGATTTATTTTTTCTGTATAATAAGATAAGGTGTGTGTGCCTGTTTGTGGCAGTTGTAATTCATCATGGAATAGAGGTAGGACCTTCAGGTTGTGGCAGTACTTGTAGGATGATTATGGGATATGCCTGGCCAAAACTAATAAAAAATGTTCTACGGGAGTTGTGTCAGACCATGGGAAGATTGTTGGGCTAAGGGCAGCTGACAACCCTTAGTGTGAATGAGTCACAATTCACTGCCATGATAACGATTGTTTGCTGTTTTCTCTGTGAGGTGCAAGCTAAGGCTGAAGTAACAATTTGGCATCAACAGACCAAAGGTTTCAGCAATGAGCATAACATCAGTCTGTGAGAATCAGTTGAGGATGTATAAGCTGGAAGCACCTACAACAGTGCACAATTAAGATACAATAATTATGAAACTGATAATTAGTGGATAGTACCATATTGTAGGTTTGATACACATAGTTTTATAAAAGAAAAAAAGTAATACAATACCTGCCTGGCCAAAGACTCATTGATTATCATGGGGATGTAGCTCTCTTACGACAGGTCCAGAGCCTCTTCCAGTGCGAGTTCTTCAGAGTGTGTGATCTATTGCTTCCTCTTTCAATTTCCAGTATCTTCAAATTTCCTTAAGGTCATCCAGTAGCTGCTTATGTCTTCTTCCTCATCTTCCTGTCACTTCTATCCTTCCCTCTATCTTTCCTTCAATAACATGTTTTAGAAGGCAGTTCTTATGTAAGATGTGACCAATCCAGTTAGCCTTCCTTCTTTTTATTGTTTGTAGGATATTCCTTTCCTCTTTGACTCTGTAATACTTCTTCATTTTTCACATAGTCGGTCCAACTGATCTCCATCCTTCTCCAGCACTACATTTGAAAACTTGTAAGGTATTTCTGATCTGCTTTCCAAAGTATTCAATTTTGGCACCATACAAAGCTGAATGCAAACTGTAGCAGTTTGTTAGTTTCTTTCTTAAAATTAAGCCCAATTTGCAGTGAAAAGAGTCTTGTTGAATGCTGCTTTTGCCATGGCAATCCTGGATTTCATTTCACATATACGTCTTGCATCATTTGTTATCAGGCTACCCAAATAGTTGAAATATTCCACATTCTGCAGTTGTTTTTGATTGGTCACAATCCGTACTGGGAATGGTTCTCATTACGTTACTTTTCTCCACATTCACTTGCATTCCCTAGCGTCTTCCAACTTAAGTTAGTTTATCAATCATGCCCTGTAGTAGTGTTTCTTCCATTGCCAGTAGCACAAGGTCATCTGTATATTTCGCAGTGTGAATTATTTGTCCTTTTTTGAAGTCTCAAACACTTCAAGAGATTCCTTGTTAAGGAACATGCTGTATAAGTTGAATAGAATTGGTGACAAACAGCATCCTTGTGTAATTCCTCTTCCAATTTTCACACTTTTGTGTTGTCTTGGTCCAGTTGTACTTCAACACTCTGATCCACATGCAGTTTGTTGATCAATCTTCTTTTTTGTCAGTCAGTACCAGTTTGCACATCCCTATTCAATAATAAAATAAGAAGAACATTTGAGTAACTTAATAACTCAATGAAATGTTCAAAAATGGCCATGTTTCTTGTTATGTTGCCCTCCTGACTGGGAAACACTTCCAAACAATTGTCCATGACCCATCATGTTCCATACTAAACCAGTCATGACTTTTTATGTGTGGTGGTCACTTATGTAATTGGATCATTGGCATTTAAATGTGTCATGAGAGTTCCAAAAAGAGTCGGGCTTGTCTGGCCTGCCGTGATCTGTCCTGCATGAGTTTGACCACACCCAATATAGCACTTTTAATATTCTTCATCATTCCTTTGCGCTTTACTAACTTTTTATTTTGTAAACTATCCACTACAAAATTATCACTCCATTCCTTATTTCTCCTTGACATGTTTCAATCCTAGGATCATTATGAAGGGGCACACATCACACATTACACTTGCTATTGCAGACTCTAGATTTTAAAAGCCCAGTATTGGTGAGTGGTGTTAAAAGATTTGTCGTGTTTTCAAATGTGTGGCTTGTATGTACATGTTAAAATATCAAATTATTCCTAATATTAAACATAGTTATGTGTGGGGTAAATTGCATGCTTTTTTTTTTGGGCACCGTTATAGAATGATCTACAGCTTTACTTTACTGTTTTTTTATCTGATGAGGCTTAAGGCTTTCTGTGAAATTAAATGGCATGTATTATGAGTGTATCAGATGTGTTTTGAACTCTTGTGGTTTTGATGGTGTTATTTTCCTCTTGTTTTATGTCTGTTTCTTTTACTATTGGTTGGTTAATTATATGGTAATATTATTATAATTATTTGTATGTTATGTTGTGCCTATATATTCTTGTAGTTATCCAAATACTAGTGAAAAGTATCTGGTTTTTGTAAGCTCCATATGATCAAGTTGATTATTTTTTGTGTTGATAGAACTTTTACCCTCCATGTATATCATGTGTATATTTTCAGCTTATAATACATTATTATATTTGATGTGGATGATGTCTTACCATTACATATCAAATTTCCAGTATTCTATTTTACATTCTAAATACCTTAACTGGTGAAATATTTTGCTAACATGACACCTTTCATTATTGTCAGATTATAGGCAGATGTCTGGGGTGACATACGTCCTGTCCTTTTTGAATTAAGTGATATTATTAAGGGCAGCCAATATGAGTTTGAGACGTATTTCAGCAAGACTACAAGGGATACTTCATTCACTAGCAACTAGAATGCCAAAGATTGTAGTGTTGCGTCGAGCTGAAGTTATGTATCCTGCCCTCAACACGAGTTTGGTGAGTGATCTGTGGTCATATTTCTCACAAAGTACAGTGAGCTTCATATTCTTGCACCTGTCATGGAGTGATATTGTATACAAAGCCTGCATCTGCTGGGTATTCAGATCTGTTTTTGTTTTGTAGTTTATTTGCCTGTATTTTGTATAAAAATCTTGAGTTTTTATTCAATGGAAGAATTTATGTAGGTTGACTCCTAATTTGTAGGAATTGGGTTAATGATGTATCTCCATATTGCAATTGCCTGTGCTTTCATCTGTGTAGTATGTTAATTAGTCTTTTGTGTTGTCTTGTACATGTATGTTTTTATATCAGTTTTATGTGTTTGTTTGCTTTTACTGTAATTATTATACTTTTAGTGTAACTACTGTCTGGACATGTCCAATATCATTCTGTAATGATTTTTAGGATGAAATACAAACTAAACTAAACTACTGGCTTCCTGTTTCTAAGGCCATGCAACTTTTGGAAATATTGCCTGATACAAGGTAGAGATCTTATGTCAAAATATTAGCAATTTCTGTTCAGATAGTGTCCTTCAGTTCTTGCAAAGGAAGTGATATGTTCCCATGAGTAGTATCTTTAATGTACCCCAAGAAAATCTGTGCATAAATTCAGATATTGAGGTGTGAATGGCCTCAATCCTCAAGTTATGAACTTTCAGTGAAATACCTCTCCCAGTGCAGTAACGGAGAAATGTAGTGTGTACACCATGGCATTGTCCTGCAGGTAATAACCATGAATGTTCTGTTTATTCCCCAAATAATGTATCAGAGTGAATGGAATGTAAGTGTTAGAATTCATTGTTTCTCCGAGTATCACTAGTCCCGTGATACGAGGGCTAGTCAAAAAAGATTGAGAATGAATTTATTACTCAGCAAATACGTTAGGCAGAGTCCAACTTGATATGTTCTTTTTCAAAGTAGTCCCCATCGAGCTGTATGCACTTGGTCCAACGTGTCTGCCAGTCCTGGAAGACGTGCTGGAACCCATTTTTTGACATCGTCTTCAGAACCGCCTCCGCCCTCTTCAGAACGGCCGTTGAGGAGTCGAAACGCTGGCCCCGCAGCTCCGATTTCAGGCGAGGAAACAGAAAAAAGTCACACGGAGCAAGGTCCGGGCTGTACGGAGGGTGCGGCACACATTCGATGTTTTTTCGGGCAGTGACAGTTTTGAAGACCCTGGCCGAAAACATCCGACGAAAACGCCCTGAGCTGCATCCATCTCGTTGGCGCCTACACCACGATAATGCACGCCCTCACGTTTCGAACGTTGTTGTCCAATATTTAGCCCGAAAAAACATCGAATGTGTGCCGCACCCTCCATACAGCCGGGCCTTGCTCCGTGTGACTTTTTTCTGTTTCCTCGCCTGAAATCGGAGCTGCAGGGGCCAGCGTTTCGAATCCTCAACGGCCGTTCTGAAGAGGGCGGAGGCGGTTCTGAAGACGATGTCAAAAAATGGGTTCCAGCACGTCTTCCAGGACTGGTAGACACGTTGGACCAAGTGCATACAGCTTGATGGGGACTACTTTGAAAAAGACCATATCAAGTTGGACTCTGCCTAACGTATTTGCTGAGTAATAAATTCATTCTCAATCTTTTTTGACTAGCCCTCGTATAATGCACACTCATTGCACTCCATGTTCAGATTTGTCATATTTAGAAACTGCATGATGGGTTTGTAACATCAGCTTTTGTCAGTTGGGCTGTTTATATTCCTCCTTAGTGTAAGCCATACCCTATCCCAGAAAAACAAATTTTTGTGATTTCTAATAATTTTAAATACAGTTGTTACCATTGGTATGAACTGATACCACTATTAGCTATATAGTTAGTTTGAATTGTATCTTCCTAATGTAGCATTTAAATAATCTATGAGTTTTAGAACTATTGATACATTGTGAACATTGAGAGCCATTTGATAAAGAGATTATGAAGGTAATTAAGATTTATTATAGATTGTTTAGGTGTAGCAAAATAATAAAAAGGTACGTACGGTTGTTATAAATGAGGAAACTTTGAACTATTACTGCGATAAAACGGGAAATACGCTGCAGTATCAGTAACTATTACAAAGAGACCAAAACTTTAAATACTATTGATACTATCGGCACAAACTATGCATTTACAAAGTTATGTTTGATTTTTAACATATGAGCCTAGAACTATTGATACATATTTAAACCGAGAAGCACATGAAGGCAAGTAGATTTGATTTGACAAAATGAGATTATAAAAGTATTTAAGATTTACTATAGATTTGGCACCGTTATAGAATGATCTACAGCTTTACTTTACTGTTTTTTTATCTGATGAGGCTTAAGGCTTTCTGTGAAATTAAATGGCATGTATTATGAGTGTATCAGATGTGTTTTGAACTCTTGTGGTTTTGATGGTGTTATTTTCCTCTTGTTTTATGTCTGTTTCTTTTACTATTGGTTGGTTAATTATATGGTAATATTATTATAATTATTTGTATGTTATGTTGTGCCTATATATTCTTGTAGTTATCCAAATACTAGTGAAAAGTATCTGGTTTTTGTAAGCTCCATATGATCAAGTTGATTATTTTTTGTGTTGATAGAACTTTTACCCTCCATGTATATCATGTGTATATTTTCAGCTTATAATACATTATTATATTTGATGTGGATGATGTCTTACCATTACATATCAAATTTCCAGTATTCTATTTTACATTCTAAATACCTTAACTGGTGAAATATTTTGCTAACATGACACCTTTCATTATTGTCAGATTATAGGCAGATGTCTGGGGTGACATACGTCCTGTCCTTTTTGAATTAAGTGATATTATTAAGGGCAGCGAATATGAGTTTGAGACGTATTTCAGCAAGACTACAAGGGATACTTCATTCACTAGCAACTAGAGTGCCAAAGATTGTAGTGCTACGTCGAGCTGAAGTTATGTATCCTGCCCTCAACACGAGTTTGGTGAGTGATCTGTGGTCATATTTCTCACAAAGTACAGTGAGCTTCATATTCTTGCACCTGTCATGGAGTGATATTGTATACAAAGCCTGCATCTGCTGGGTATTCAGATCTGTTTTTGTTTTGTAGTTTATTTGCCTGTATTTTGTATAAAAATCTTGAGTTTTTATTCAATGGAAGAATTTATGTAGGTTGACTCCTAATTTGTAGGAATTGGGTTAATGATGTATCTCCATATTGCAATTGCCTGTGCTTTCATCTGTGTAGTATGTTAATTAGTCTTTTGTGTTGTCTTGTACATGTATGTTTTTATATCAGTTTTATGTGTTTGTTTGCTTTTACTGTAATTATTATACTTTTAGTGTAACTACTGTCTGGACATGTCCAATATCATTCTGTAATGATTTTTAGGATGAAATACAAACTAAACTAAACTATTGGCTTCCTGTTTCTAAGGCCATGCAACTTTTGGAAATATTGCCTGATACAAGGTAGAGATCTTATGTCAAAATATTAGCAATTTCTGTTCAGATAGTGTCCTTCAGTTCTTGCAAAGGAAGTGATATGTTCCCATGAGTAGTATCTTTAATGTACCCCAAGAAAATCTGTGCATAAATTCAGATATTGAGGTGTGAATGGCCTCAATCCTCAAGTTATGAACTTTCAGTGAAATACCTCTCCCAGTGCAGTAACGGAGAAATGTAGTGTGTACACCATGGCATTGTCCTGCAGGTAATAACCATGAATGTTCTGTTTATTCCCAAATAATGTATCAGAGTGAATGGAATGTGTTAGAATTCATTGTTTCTCCGAGTATCACTAGTCCCGTGATGTAATGCACACTCATTGCACACCATGTTCAGATTTGTCATATTTAGAAACTGCATGATGGGTTTGTAACATCAGCTTTTGTCAGTTGGGCTGTTTATATTCCTCCTTAGTGTAAGCCATACCCTATCCCAGAAAAACAAATTTTTGTGATTTCTAATAATTTTAAATACAGTTGTTACCATTGGTATGAACTGATACCACTATTAGCTATATAGTTAGTTTGAATTGTATCTTCCTAATGTAGCATTTAAATAATCTATGAGTTTTAGAACTATTGATACATTGTGAACATTGAGAGCCATTTGATAAAGAGATTATGAAGGTAATTAAGATTTATTATAGATTGTTTAGGTGTAGCAAAATAATAAAAAGGTACGTACGGTTGTTATAAATGAGGAAACTTTGAACTATTACTGCGATAAAACGGGAAATACGCTAGTCAGTATCAGTAACTATTACAAAGAGACCAAAACTTTAAATACTATTGATACTATCGGCACAAACTATGCATTTACAAAGTTATGTTTGATTTTTAACATACGAGCCTAGAACTATTGATACATATTTAAACCGAGAAGCACATGAAGGCAAGTAGATTTGATTTGACAAAATGAGATTATAAAAGTATTTAAGATTTACTATAGATTGATAAGGTATGACGTAAATTAATTTAGATTTTACTTTTAGATATTTTTAACTATACAGATTAGGTAGGAACTAAATTGAATACCTTCTTACAGGCTTGAAGAAAGGAGAAAAACTTAGAACTGTTACTGTAATGAACTGAAATACGTTATAGTATGAGAGAATATTACAAAGAGACCAAAATTTTAAATACTGTTGTTATCATAGGTATGAACTGATACCGCTATTAGCCACAAAAGTTAGTTAGTTTTGATTTGTAACATCTTAATATAGCATTATATAATTTAAGAGTTTAAAACTATTGATACGTGACGAACCCTGAGAAGCACTTGATAAAGAGATTATGAAGGTAATTAAAATTTACTTTAGATTATTTAGGTGTGACGAAATAATGAAAATGTACGTACGGTTATAAACGAGAAAACAATTGAACTATTACTGCGATAAAATGGGAAATACGCTGCAGTATCAGTAACTATTACAAAGAGACCAAATCTTTAAATACTATTGATACTGTCGGCACAAACTATGCATTTACAAAGTTATGTTTGATTTTTAACATACGAGCCTAGAACTATTGATACATATTTAAACCGAGAAGCACATGAAGGCAAGTAGATTTGATTTGACAAAATGAGATTATAAAAGTATTTAAGATTTACTATAGATTGATAAGGTATGACGTAAATTAATTTAGATTTTACTTTTAGATATTTTTAACAATACAGATTAGGCAGGCAGGAACTAAAATGAACACTTACTTGTGTGTTTTAAGAAATAAGCAAACCTTTGAACTCTCACCACTATGAAGCAGAAATACGATACAGTATTACTGACAACCACAGAAAGACCGAAATATTAACTATTGCTGTTACCACTAGTACGAAGTGATACACCTATTTATTCATAAAGTTATTTCTGATTTTAAACTTCGTAATATAGCATTAAATAACTAGGAGACCTAGAACTATGGATACTAGTTTTGAACCAAGAGACACTAGAGGGATGGTAGATTCGATAAAGAAATTAAGAAGGTAATTAAGATTCATTATTGATTGATTAGGTGTGACTTCAATTGAGAAAATTACTTACTTGTTGTACAGAATGATGGATAATTACAAACTGGTAAAATCTGCAATACAATACGATACAGTAATGTCGACTACCACTGAGAGAATGAAATGTTAAATACTATTGTTAGCAGTGGAACTGATACTGTTATTTGCTGAACAAGTTATTTCTGATTTAGAACTTCCTCATATAAGAAAGAAATAGCCTAAGGTTCTAGATCTATTGATACCTATCGAACTCAAGAGGCACTTGAGGATAAGTATATTATGAGGGTAAGTAAGATTTATTACAGCTTTCATCACTATGAAGCAATTACCCCTAATATAGATTCATAGGTACACCATCAGATGTCTTTGAAACTTATAAAGGAAATGTATTTTAGGAAGAAACTTTTTTCCCTAAAATAGATCTACATTTGGCATTAGCCGCAGAAGCGCATCTAGCGGAAGGGCAGTTGCGACAGTTTAAGTTGACATGAAACAGTTTATAATCTCCGAAATTTCAATTTGGCACACGAAGGCCGGCAGTTTCCAAAAGGGTAGGGCAAAATTTTGAACCATTGTAAATATTAAGTAAAAAAAAAAAGGGCGTCTAAGTGGCACCTATGATCACTTAAAGTATGAAATTTCAAGTAATCTAAAACATTAGCATAACTGTAGGGTAAGTGACTGAAAAAACCACGATGACAAAGAGATACAAACTTCCGCTGGATGCGCTCAAGCTTACTGGCATCAGTAGAAGTAATGGAATTCCACGCAACAGAGGTATATTCTAACTTAGGCCTAACATGTGTATACTTATATGTGTAAGACAAAACAAACAGTACACATCTAACTTTGCTTTGGTCCACATGCACGCACATTTACATTTGCTTGGTTTTATCATCCATGGTATTAATTTGAAATTATTACATTCTCTTGACTTCATACTTCAGTGCCCGAAACCGATATCCAGTTGCTTGTAGCCATTGTGGCACAAAATAAAAGGCATAAAACTTTCTAAGTTTGAACTGTGAGACAAAGACACGGAATGTGATAAATTTGTCTATGTTGAGGTTGGGACAGATGATGTTTACTGAAATCGTTAAATGTGACAAAATCTCACTTGAGGGTCTAATAGAAAAACTAATAAAAGGGTTAATAATACATACAGGTCTATCTAATTAAGTACAGCAAACTGGTGGCCAATGCACAACAGACTCAAGATGGCTGCAGTGCAAGAGTTAATGCCCCCACCATCAACCAAGTTAAATTTAAAACGTTTGCATATTGATACCTCTGGTACAGTACTGGAGATTTCTTCTTCATTCAAAGGTGTTTTAAAGTAGGTATGTTAAAAGTTATTACAAAAAGGAATGCACTGCATTTCGACTTTGGTTGATCATTAAAAAAAATCAAAGTATAAAAACTGCAAACAACTTCCTAGTATAATAGATGAGCAGTTTATAAATATTTTCCACTCTACCATGTAGATCAAATACCAGTAGTAAACTGAGATACTGATCTCATGTAGGGAGTGGATTTTAATTCCCCAAATGCAGGTGTAACTCTAAAATGAAAAACACTGATTACAGAAAAACTGTATGTAGTTTCCAAAGGGCCCTTTCTGACACAATATAAAATAAATGCAACACGCAGAAAACATTGGGGTCAAGAATTTTAACTCTGAAATATACTGATATGTTACTGGTGTTGCCATTCATCACAATCATGTAGTACAGAATGAGTTACAGTAGAACCCTGTTAGGAAGTCTTTCAAGGGACCAGAGGATTAGGGACTTCTTAAGTGGGAAGACTTATTAAGAGGGAAAGCTTATTAAAAGCAACAGGATAGTAACTAAAACATTAAACAACTTCTCTTCTAGTGATAAGGCTTTGCGTTTTATTCCTTTCTGGGTCATGATTACTGCAATAACGATAAATATGATGATAAAGTAACCAATTAAAATACAAAAGAAGACTCGTACACGCTAAGGACTGCAGTTATTAAACAACGTAAACACCACCAACAGCATCTAAAGAGACAACGTAATGCATATAACTTACCATAATTGCAACAATTTTCTGGGGTGTAGGATTCAGTAGGACAGATGTATGCAGATAGTAATACACAGTAGCCAACAGTAGCACCCATCAATTGGTTCAACGGACGTAACCAGCGTTACTGTTCAAGACTTCAAGCAGCGTGTTGCTGTTCGGGGCACATTGGTAGGGATCGATCGCATATAGATAGCAAAGTGATCGATGAATAAATAGCAACTTAAGATTTTTCATAATTAAAGGAAATAAAACTTTGGAAATGAAATTTTTCATACATCTTTAAAAACTTATTAAACGGGTAAAATTTCATAAAAAAATCATACTCTTGGTATCATGAGATTCGACTTCTTAGGTGGGAAAACTTAATAAGCAGGAAGCTTCATATCCGGGAAAAATTAATGTACGCATTATGGATTTCATTTCGGGACTTTCACATGAGGTGACAAACTCCATATTTATATCCTTGTCAAACCATTTGCTTTTTTGAATTGCCTCCTTCACTTTCTTTGTGTTGTCCCAACTACAACAACATTTTCACCACATGCAGTAACATAAGTAAACATTATGTGACCAATACTGAATTTTTCTGCAACATTTTAAGTTAAAAGTGACAAAATGTGCCCATGAAAATGACAAGGGAAAAGTGAAAAAAAAATTCTATGTTGCTTAAATTTTTTGGAGAGTGTGGTAACATCCAAAATGTACTAATTTTAGGTGAAAACAAATATGTCTAGGTGATCGTTCTATTGAACATAATTTCTGGGGATCGACTGTTTATGCTCATCAAGTACAATATAATAAATGTGAAGTTTTACAAAACATGTTTCAATTTAAAGACCACAAACTCACCTGCGGTACTCAAATTTCAAGGATATTCATCATAGGAAGCCAAGAAGTAAATCACTTCCATATCCACAACAAGAATAACAGATTTTTAAAAGTTGTTGCTTTCATATGAATTTGTTCTCCTCACCAAATGTCATTAGGGTGATGAAATCATGGAGGATTAGATGGGCAGGGCATGTATGGGGGAAAAAATGCATACAGGGTTTCTGTGAGGAAACCTGAAGGAAAGGACCACGTGGAAGACCCTACATTGACAGAAGAATAGATGACATTAAGATGGATCTTACAGAAACAGAACTGGAGGGTGTCGACTGAATTCATCTGACTTAGGATAGGGAAAAGTGGTGGGTCCTTGTGAATATGGTAATAAAACTTTAGTCTCATACAATGTGGGAATTTCTTCACTAGGTGGGAAACTACTGGCTCTCCACGAATAATTCTGTTCCATGTAGTTAGTTACACGCCTGCACAATGCATCTTACTGAGCCTACAATGTTCTTCAGTGTGGTTCAGTTGAAATTTGATGTTAAGACAATATAATACAAACATTTCCATGCATTACTAATGTTCATTCCAGTCTGACACTACATAAATATAATTTTATAATTTATGTATTTCTTAAAGAACAACTTATTTATGCCACACATTTCTAGTTCTTTGTAAATACTTTTTTACTGTTTTAAATTTTTCAGTTTTTAATGTGCAAACACTCACAACTTCTATGTTTTAAGAAATCTCGTTTTAAATACCCACCTGTCAATAACTGCAGCCTTTGTTTATGGTTGATCTATGGTTATACATAAATTAATGGGCTACATTTAATATTACTTACCAGTAATAGATGAGAGGTACATATCATTGCAATAACTATTGCAAATGTGATATTCAAACCTCTGCTTGAATTTTTATTAAATATGAAGGCACTGATCATCATAAATATAACAATGAAGATGGTGATGAAACCAATAATTACATTAATCATTCGAGCCTGAAACACATAACAATGTACGTAAGGTATTGACACAAAAGGACCTGATCATAAATCACATTCAAAGACACTTAATTTATTCACAGGTTTCTGATAACGGCCATTAACAGGATGTTAGAGATAACTACAATACTGCAAGATGGGCAGAAGAAAAACTATTTGCAAATGTGAGGAAAAATTGTATCAAATTCTGACAAAAATAAAATTATGAAAACCAAAGCTGATCTGAAACAGTGCAGTAATTACTTTCATCTTATGTTATAAAAGGTACAGTTGCTTCTGGGCTTAAGCACCATGTCATGAAGATGCACAGGGGAAATGGATGAAAAATTCCACACATTTCAGCCTTCAAAATTAGATGATGGTAGGTGGCCAGCTTCACAAATTAGTGCTCGCTCCCCCCCCCCCCCCCCCCCCCCCCCACATCAAAAAAGAAAAGCCTCCCATATCCATTAGAGAGCAGGCTGGATTAACCACGAAGTCCTTCTGGACACAGAGCTAAAGGAAACAATCGTAATGACCTTCACAGGATCTGAACCCCATCCATCCTGACAGTAGGTATACTGAGGCCACAGATGGCTGGGACCGTGACACTCACTGCTGCTCCCTTCCTGCCAACTGTCATCCCTCTCCTGCCGAATACCAATCAGCCCAAAGCACTTGTAACTAGCAACATTCCTGTTAAAAGAATATCTATATGACCAGAAAGAGTTACACTGAAGTATGTTGGACATAGAACTGTAATAAGACTGAGGGAATGCAGAAAAAGCAAAAACGAATTGTGTGGGTTCACATCTGGCCAATCAGGAGGATATAATCCCCTGCTTATTATTCTGTCACCAAAAACAGTGTCAGCAATGCACATTACTGTTGGCAGCATGACCTGTTGCAGTGTTGAACTGAAAAAAGGCACAGGTTCTCTCATAATCCAACAGGTGTTCTGAGAAAGGCATCAGAATGTATGTTACATATTGAGGTAAATTTTGTGTGCCCCACAATCCTAGTTGCACTCATAGCACATCATACACCAACCTGCCAACAAGTAATGACCTTTGTGGATTAACATGAGAAACCTATTACTCTGAGAGTGCCCAGTGAGATAAAACCAATCTCCACCACTAAACAGAATGTCTATTTCTTCAGCATTACACCCCAAGAATTTAGCAATTCACAAACTTCAGTCTTCCTTCATAATCTTTGTTGTTGAATTTGCAAACCACAGTAGTCTTATGCTGATGGTCATGCTGCAATTGTATTGCATTTCATGCTGATGATGCAGACAGGCCTGTTGGGTGAATGATTTGTTTGGAGATGTCTCCAATCTAAAACCAATTTCACCAAGCTTCTCGCCAGCAAGTGTCTTCTGCATGTTCTCTTACTGTCTAGAATCCAACCTGTTGCTTGAAAACTTTTCATATAACTAAATTTTTTTCCTGTTTGGACCACGTGCATCAGGAATGTTTTGTCTGAATTTATGACGACACTTCTTGTAGGAACTGTATATAGCATTATGTATCATATGACAACATGCAATGCTCCAACTGCTTCTGCACAATGACTGCAGATGACTTACACAGACATCAGAACCTCTAAGATAAGCACATGGAAATGAGCTGGTGAGTGGGTTTGGTTTATTACAGAAACAATCTGGAGGGAAATAACTACCGACTGTTGGAATTTAAAATGATGGTCCTGCATTTCATTTTGAAAATTAGTCTTGAAAGGGATTCCAACAGTGGAAATTATGTTTTGATATCTTACTCCAGAGCTTCGTTCTGCAGTACCAAATAGTGGAACATCTGGGGAAATAGAAAAACCACCAACAGTTTGATATCCTGACTCCATCCCAAGTGCTGTAATGTGGACACAGCTAAAACCTACAACAGAAAACTATGATACTGCAGCAAAACTTCATGTATAGGTTCTCGAAACGTAACAGGCTCCAGGCAGTAAATAGCATATTAATATTTAAATTCAAAACTTCAAATCAACTATTGTAACACAATATAAATATTCTCTATTAATTTTCAACTGTGTATAGTATTATTTTTAGTCTCCTTTCTTTATTTTACAAGAAAATGTAAGCTTATGGTATGATGTCTATGTTCATGTCAACGTGCTGAACTTTTTAATTAACACACATATTTTGTGAAACCTGGTAAGTGTATCATACAATTCAACACAACTACCCCACCTTCCAACAAACTTGGCCAGTTTTCTTGGACATTTCAACTACGCTATCTCACATCAGGAACCAATTACCCGGTGATGTGGTGTCATATCCTAGAACAGATAACCCCTTTCCACAATACTTTTTGATTTCCTACCACCATAAGTAACACCACAGTGCAGCAGTTGTAGAAACATCTAAGGTCAAGCAAAATTAATGAACTTTAATGTAGTCCTGAAAACTGAGTACATAAAAATCTTTGAAGAATATGCCATTTTTAAAATATGTTAATTTGTAACCTTAAGTTGCTCCTCCCCTACAACTACAGGCCCACAAAAAAGGAGGGCCCTTAACATGGTCACATATGGCTGAAGAAATGCAAGTGACTGTCTTGGGATAGAAGGAATGTTGAGGAAGTAAAGTAAGATACAATGGGCTAGACGAGTGCTGTGTTACGAATATGCCATAAAGAACACACAATACTGTCAGGCACGCACATGCATGTTGAAACTCACATATAAAATAAAAACATCTTCATTTCATATTATTAAATTTAGATGACTTTCCCTGGAATATAGTTTCTATTTGCTGTCTTTTTTACCGAAATTTTTAAATAATGTATTAGAGAATGAGACTGTGCAACGACACAACCTCCATTTTGTTTTCCATTTTTCTCTCATGACATATTCCCATGGGAATTAAGGGATAAATGATGCACGGAGGGATGTCAGGCAAACAAAACACAGTAGCTACCGGTTTTGTGTTGTTGTACAACACATGTTCAGTCATGGTTAATTATCTTTATATAAAACAATCCTGAATTTTGCAATACACAACACACGTTAACTGACCTTAATATGTCAATATAATTCAGTAATATAGGTTTTCAAACAATTATAAAATCTGAGATCATTAGTGGAGTTTCTAATACACTTGTTGATCCCAGTGCAGATATTACTATGATATACAATGCGTGATTCCAAAATTAAAGCAACGATATGATTGCATAATAGTTCAATGAGAATACGGCAGTAAAGGACGTAATCTTGTGTGTTAGAGCAATATGGTGTTTCATACAAAAAAAATTAATTCTTTGGGCTGTCACCACGGACGTCTGGGTTCAAACCCAGGGCACTCCAGTGGGATATGTGCGGAGAAAAGTGGCAGTTGGGCAGGTTTTTCTACGAATACTTCCATTTTCCATCGTCACTATCATTCCATCAGTGTTCCATATTCGTATTTTATTCATTAAACATGGACGCTGTATAATCGTACCAAACGGTAGGGTCGTTACACGGACGCTACAAAATACAGAAAGCCTATGCATTATAAAATATTTCACACAAGATAAGTATTACAAAATAAATATGGCTGGTTATTCTATGAAGTAAGGTTAAGGCAGCACCACGGCTGTAGTTTGTGTCCTAGGGCTATGACCAGATCTACCTCTTCTTGGTCTCTTCTTTCCCGCATCCACACATCATCTGGTATAGCCCGCATCCTAGTCGTGCACGGCTCAGAAGGAATACACAATTTTTATTCCTGACTGTGAATTTAGCAACGAGGGTGAATATTAAATAATTATCAGACATGTGGGTTATAATACTAGCTTGGCAGCTTATTATTATCAAAAACACTGTATTTTGTCTTCACACAACAAACATACCAACAAAAAAATAAAATAGAACATGAAGACTGTTTGTGGGATGATCTATGTTATAGTTTACGATACAAGTATGCTGACGCTTGAGACAAATCAGCTGTTATCGTCATCGAGACGACGAGACTTTACGTCACATCCTGTACGGCAGACAGCGAGGGAGCAACTGTTCAGAGACACGGATGTCCCCCCGTATGAAAATGAATTCATTGCAACTTTATCAGCAAAAACTGTAGGTGGTAAATAAATATAATAACTGCTTATTAAAGGACATCTTGCTTGATTCCAGTCATTGTACACATTCACACGCTATAAAATATATAATCATGACATTTAACAAATCAATGTAATATCTGCAAACTGTATGTATAAGAAATGATCGTTGAACCTGGCTGACATATATCACTGTCTTTGGTGCCATCTGGGAGGACAAGAAGGACCCCTATAAGAACATGCAAAAAATGTAAACACCCACTCACTACGACATTCGTCTCCGTTGTACGATGCAACATTCTCTACAGTTCTGCTACCCTGGTTATCGTACTAGTACAAGGCGGGCCTAATTGTGTGCCGGGCGGATGGCACACTATAATCCTCTCCCCGCCAAGCCCTCCATCGCTCGCTCACTCCTGGCATTCCCATGCATGTAGCAACCGCCGTTTCATACCTAACACTCGCAACACCCCCTCCCATACCAAAATCCAGTTGCCCGTCGTTATCACGCTGCAAACTTTTGCGCCTGTGGACTCCACGTCTCATAATCGCCCATCACCACCGAAAGGATTCCAACATCTAGCAGGAATGAATGATAATGTTGGACACATATATCTTCCGTATCCTGAATTCTCGCATTTGGCTGCGAGTCTGGACCTAACTCGGGGACTTCACATACATTTCAGTACGATATTCCTCTTTGTTCACCATTTTGAGTTTGCTTTCGGTAGTGGGTAAAATCACACACACATTCACACAAACAACTACTTCCCTCTTGTTTTTCGTGTGAAGATGCTCCTCAACTGCCCTCGGCGTGTGCACTGGAGATGGACGTAAGAACTATTCAGAGTTAACATTCGTCACAAAACATTGCCTAATCCGCCAGGCAGACCTCCTTGCCATGTCTGTTTCTCTGTGACTGGCGCTACATCATTCACATGCCGTCTTTAGTGGGCATTTTACTTAACTACAACTACAATACACGTTACACAACATTGCAACATAAAATTCCTATCTAGCCTAAACATTCCGCCCACCTAATTAATGATTCACAGCAGAGTAAGATTCAGAGTCCACTAATCTATAATGCACGCAATGTGACGTAAAAGCAGATGAACACTTCACTTACGTTTTAACTCAATAATAGATCATTTATAACCGTCTCAATATGAAAGCAACACTTGAATCGTAAATATTTAACACAGCAACATAGGCTTGAATACAAATTTCATTAATCTCATTCTTGGTACACAATAAATTTCGTGACAATTTGAGAATGTTGGCTGCAGTATGTTGGTCGTTACGGAAATAAGAGAAAAGTCGCAGGCTGTGTGTCAAAATTTCCCTTGCTTAATAGAAACTTTCCGTACAAATGAATGGTATGAATATATTAGACGAAACGTTACAGCTATGATATAAATGTGTGATTTTGTGGTACTTAAGTGGAGGACATTTCCCTGCTTGCTTGTGGCGCCGCTATAATGGCCGCGGTGTGCTTAAATTCTACCAATCACAAAGCAATTTAATGCAAGTTGTCATTCAATTATCTCGTTCAATCTAAGTTAGGCTGTATTATTTTTCGTAACTAATGTAACTATAGATTATTTTCTGAATTTATGTTAAGTTAGGTTATGTTATGCTAATGTACTTGATTTCAACGAAAAAATAAATGCATACGATATCATGTAACCACATCACTCGATTTGCACTACTATTCCACCATTTGCTCACGGCTTGGTATAATTCATACACGACGTAATGTAATTCACAGCGATTCCTACTGATCGCGATAATAACCATAGATAGAACCCGTCCCCAAATTATTTGCTTGTTTTCACAAATTTTCTCAGAAGAGTAGAAAGGACTGAAAGACACTCCATTTTTACTCTTACCGTTTTGTGGTGCTTATCGTTTGGTAGAAACGCCATTTTCGTTATACACATTCAGCGCTGAACAAATTATGTTTGCTGCGCATGTCAATAACAACTGCACTCTATCTGGCAGAATAGGTAACAATAACGTAGTAAAAACGCTACTATAATTAACTCCTAAAATGGTATGCGAAAATATTAATACCTAGAATTAATTGGATAGTGTTATATTTTACTCCGTAACAGAGAACAGACAAATATGAAATATAAAGTGCACACCAGTTTCCACTACATAAGTCGAAAAAATACCACTCTTTCGGACAGTCGTGGCTCGCAAGGTAGCATGCTGGTCTCCTATATCGCCGGCCCGAGTTCGATCCCCGATGAGTGCGGACCTAAGGGTCGTGGAAGTGGCAGTAGCAAGTTTTTTTTTTCATGGTGAAGGGCCCCGCAGCAGATGCTACGGATGCACCACAGCCTTAAGGCTTTTTTTACAACCCTATGATGAAGATGAGTAGTTTCTTTTTACCAAGTTTTACAAGTAATGGAGCACCTGTGGAATGAAATTGACAGGGGAAAACCGACAACACGGAGAAAAACCTGTCCCAGTGCCACTTTGTCCACCACAAACCCCACATGGACTGACCCGGGCCTCCGCAGTGGAAGGCCGGCGACTAACCGCCTGAGCCATGGCAGTAGCAAGTTAAAACATGTTTGAAAAGATCCGGCTTACACGTGAAGTGAGCAGACGACATACAGAAGTGACCAGCGGGGTGCGCGACAACAGATGGATGTGGTGGCGACGTAGGAGACGTAACGCGAAAAGTGAGCCACGGATGTTGTTTTTAAATTAAACGTTGTATAAATCAGCCAAATTGTTACTTTGGAAATGTGAGAAATACTAAGCAAGCTAAGAAGTAAACATGTAGCAGTAGTGCACTCACAACACTCAGTCCAACAAAATGCACTCTATTGTTCCCAGTTTATATTACAGAATCACTTTCAACACACCTACATGTTTCGATCCCTTATGGGATCACCATCAGGGAATCACATTAAAGTAACATTGCAGGAAACGGAACTAGCAAACCATGTGTACAATAAAAAGATGTAAAAATTCACAAGTTAAAATGTAGGCGTTTTTTTTGTATAATGGATCCTTGTATACAGAGTTTTGGAGACAGCCCATATATTTAACACATTTATTTAATAATTATAATAACAATTTAATAATAATTATAATTTAAGAATTCTTTAATAATAATGTATTTAAATACATAGGCTGTCTCCAATGTACTGTATACAAGGATCCACTATACAACAAACGCCTACATTTTAATTGTTTGACCTTTTTACATCTTTTTATTGTGTACTTGGATTGCTAGTTCGGTATTGTGTCGTGTTACTTTAAACCTGCCATCCTGCCGCATTTCCACCTTTCGGCCGTACTGTACCTATCGCCAGCAAGCAGCCGGAGTCAGCTGTGCACAAACTGCCTTCTAAAAATAACCTAGATCACTGTTGACCATGAGTTGTGCCAACAAGCACGATGCAGTACTCAATTCCAAAATGTTACAACCTAAGTGTGCAGTTTATATCATCTTTAATTCGAAACAAAGCTGAATATCCAACAGTGCTTCTCAAAATTAAAGTGCCAGAGCTGTGAAATACAGCTACACTGTACAACAGAACTGCGTAAATATGAATTTTACATACACACACACGTAAGCACATACCTATATACTATGTACATATACATACATACATACACACACATGCATACAAACATACCTACATACATGCGCGCACACATACATACAAACATACCTATATACATACATACATGCACACACACATACCCCTATATAGATACATTTATACATTGCCATACATACATACATACACACACACACACAGACATACATGCATACACACAAAATGCCATTAGCAACAGAATATTTTTACAAGACATGTTTACAGGATATGAAAGTAAAGATGTCCCTGCCCACGCCATTAATGCAGATAGGCGTAGCAGCGGTATATTGTACTTCCACTCATTCCTATCCTTGGCGCCAGATGGAGGCAAGTGTTTTAGATGACAGAGAGGAATGAATTTTCTGTCACTATAAATACATCCGTAGTATTGATGTCCATGAAACTCCACAGATCAACAGCATATTTACCACTTGAAATTCATGTTACCGTTGCGTACTATTGGTTATTTGTCTTTATATTCGCTTGATGCACACCGGTGTTTATTTGAGACAACATCTAAAATCCCATTTCCACAGCCATTGCATTAATAGTGCAATAAAGATAACTTGGTATTCTATTTATCAATATAACAGCTGTGGGAACTGTGCGTGAGATTCACTCTTTCGTTATTTCTCTAGCAGGTGACAACAGAGTCCTGCGACATAAGCCAATAATGTATACTCCTACATCGTATATGTGTGGGCATTTGGTTGGAAGATGGTGGTTGACATGGAGATTAAACCAAGTGCTCTCAAATTTGATTACGTATACGCCATGGCCAAATGACAAAGGCACCGTTCAGTTCGGAATATAAAAACCATTTTCACCTTTTTCTGAAATTCTGGAGAAGAGAAAGCAGAAAGGAAAGTGCACTGAATATAATTTCTTTCTGATCAAATCGCAGAGATAGCGTGACTTCGTTCTTCCCTTGCCACAAAGAAGATGCAGCATAGATATGATATTAAAACCAACACACACACACATAAGTTTATAATATGCTTTCATAGACTTATCTCAATTTGTTCGTTTTAATACCATATCTAATTGCTCAGTGCAGGGTTATGGATCATTAAAAGAGATGATGCGTATTAATTATAAGGAAAATGTCTATCAGTTCACCGCTAACTTCAATCCACTGAATAGATTTTAGTGCCCCGAAAACCTGCTCGAACGCCAAGTGCTGTCAATTTTGATTCAGAGGAAGCAATTGGAAAAGTGCGTAAAGCTTCCTCAGCGTGTGGTATCAAAGGCATTTTCTGTTTTCTCAAATTCTAGAAGGGGAAAGGTAAGTGAACTGAACATTATTTCGTTACAACCAAATCATAGAGGTTTGTTTAACCTGCTGTCATTTTCTTCTTCTCTTATCACAAAAAACTTTCAGCATGTTAATATTAGGGAGAATGTCAGGCTTTATATCAGTCTACATCTGACATAAATCCATGAAATAGATTTCACAGCCCCAAAAATTTGTTCACAGATTTGAGTTGGCGTGTAGTCCATACTAGATTAAAAATGCATGTTTATGTTCTTGGATGAGTGATTTGGTGAAGAAGATTTCTCCTTTAACAGGTGTGGTTCACGAGATGTTTTGGGTGGAATGGACCAAGAAAGTAGAACTAGTTACTGAACAAGCATTGAAATATTTGAAGCAGCACACACTGCTGTTTGAGGCATTCACCATGACAGCCTGCTCAGAGCTATTGTTTTGTTATGGCAAAATGAACTTCATGAAAGTGTTTCAGAAGATCATCTTGCTGTTCTACAAGAGTGAGTTATTTAACGCTGCTGCTTTTGTTTTTCGTATCATTTATATGAAGTCTGTGAGCCCACACTTTCTCAGTTTTTATTTGGGAAAAATTTAGATTTTGTTGAAGTTTTATTCATGATGTACCATGCACTAACCAAGAAGCTTTTTGGTGACTGAATGTGATAAAGTCTCTCGGGCTAACACCTGCATCAGGTGTTTGATAGGTGAATATTTGTTCACATATAGACCACCTGATGCAGCTGGTAGGGCAAGAGAGTTTTATTCCAAAGATGTTATTATTTGACAATCTTGTGACATTTTGATAATTTTATAAGTGTCATCCTGTAACTGTTTTGTGCAAGCAGCATGAATTCTCGTGACGCTGATTGCGAAATGGCTGAACATGGTGGGAAAATAAAGCCAATTATTAACATGCACTATGATGGTTATACTGAATAAATTGAAACGTGAGTTGTTTGTATGGTTCATTTTGCTGCATCTGATGCAGTCTAGCCAATTTTATCATCACTCATTGTTATACCTTGAGCCAGTCCCTTTTTTATGGACTTTACAGACCTGCAAGATGAGATTACCAAGCTACCTCGAAGAACAGACACCAGTGACTGAGTCAAGTGGCACCATATCCCAGAACAATGAAGGCCTCAGGCATGTCTTTCATAGACAGTATTTCCTTCGCTTCAAATTCAGGGTCTTTCAATTAAATTGACAAATATGAGGTACTGTGCATATTTTCTTCCACATTACAACCAAAGTGAGCCAGGACAGCAGGAGCCTTCTCTGCCTCCATCTTCATGGTCTCTGCAGGCCAAGATCCTGAAGATTCAGGCAGCAGGCTCAACCGAAACAGTAACTATTTACCAGTTGGCACAATGCCATATTCCAGAAAGCATGTTTGGTATAGAGGATGTGATTCTGAAGTGGTATAAACAGGGTCATTCTGGCAATGTAAAGATCCTGTTCTTGGACAAGATGAAGAAGTTTTGAACGGCTACAGAATGCTCAAGACAATGAACATGACAGTCAGTACACAGTGGGTTATGCTGGTAAGGCCACCATGCCTGCACTTATCAAATGAAGAATGGCTGGCTTGAGTCTAGATATGTATATATGTGTTTGCTATCTCTCATCTCTGACAGCAGATTCTGTAAATGTGAGGAATACCAAGCTCCCAACATTGTTCAGTTGATACACAGCTGTATGGCCCTTAGTCACAAACTAGATAATCTGTGGTCACAAATTATCTGCTAACCTGACCTAACCTAACATACCCTAATGTAAACACCTTGCTCCAAACATGTGCTGATCAATTATTTGTACATGTACTTTCAGCAGAGTGAGATTTATTTTACTGCCTCATCAGACAATTTGTTCTGGCCCTTTACAAACAACTTTCAGGTAACCCACAAAGATTTTCATATATATACAAAGGTTCTCCTTAAGACAACAAAGAAATTAAGGCGGTGGAAGAGTGTGGATTTTACGAATGGTTTCACGAAAGAACAGAGGCTTGTAAGAAGGCCCTTTACACGTGTATTTGTTTAGTTTTGCCACTGTGAGACAAAAGAAAATACAAACGGCCGCTTGAAGACATCTGTAAATAATTTGTATTGCAATAATCATAGGGTGTTAGTAAGAAAAATTACCCCTCACAAGCATACATGTTGTCTAGAGTTACTTTTCAAACACGCTTTTTTATACCTAAACAAGCCTTTTAGACAAATACTGTGAAAAAGAGACCTGTATTTACAAATGCAGAAAATTATAAATACGTCATGGCGTTGCTGGACACTTTTCCCGTTCGCCCTAGGAGGACATTTCAATTACTGGGGCAGTGTTCTTCCGTTCGGCTGTTCAAGGTTAAGACAAAATTGGCCCTGCGCTCAATTACGTTCCACAACATGAAACCATGTGTGGGAACAGGAGTAGTGTGTCAACACTCCTGCTTCGTATTCGTTGTCAATGTACAGTAACTTACCTCTTCCTTTACTCATTATTTCATTACCTTCATTTTATTTCGAAACTTACTTTTAGTTACTACACGACGGGTAACTCCAAACCCTCCAGCTCCCTACGTTTCCGCGTTGACCACATCACGGATCATCATTTCCTATGCCTTCTCGTCAGGAACCTTCGTCACCTGCGGCGACAAGCAAACCATCTCATAGATTACCTCCCTTCTTTACCACCTTTGTCTTGTTGCGCCACGAGCGGCGTCGCCATGCGTTACTGCAGCCGGCGCTTAGTGTCTGTGCTTAGTACATAGATGGCAAACAAAGGCACTCTGAGGGACAAGTTGCATCACGTTAATCTTAGTTTGAGTGTGGAGTACATTTCAGAGTTTGGTAGTCGACTTTTTACATTTCTGAATTTTAAGGCGGTTTCAGGTTATTGTTACCACAACGTAACTCCGTGCAAACGTAAAAAGTATATCGCTATATGCGGATCACTGGCTGTGGGTAAAGCATGCTCAGGTGGTAGTTTATGGAACTACGTAGTATAAAATCGGCAAAGCAGCCTCTGGCCTTATCATGCACTCTCCTCCAAAGCCCTCGTCCATTTCATTATTGCACGAAAAAAATTGCAAAGTTCGAAATTATTACAAACCAACTAAACACACTTATTAGGCACTACACCTTATTATATTGCATTATATTTTTTCCGGCACACTTCTCCTCAGAACACAGTAGAACCCGGATAAGAAGTCCCTGCATAAGAAGTTTTCACCCTGTAAGAAGTCTGATTTTTAAAGTCCCAAAATCCTATTGCTTTTAATAAGCTTACCTCTTAATTAATAAGTCTTCCCGCTTAAGGTGTCCCTAATCCTCTGGTCCCTTGAAAGACTTCTTAACAGGGTTCTATTGTATAGTGTAAAAAAATAAGGTATATATTTATTGCTTAATATGTGTATTTAGTTGGTTTGTAATAAACAGTTATACAATGGATGGAAAACACAAAATATTAACATTCAAAATTTTAGTCTTCTGGGGTATGGGACCATGTAACCTGACTGGTGGGTACCAAGGCTTCAGTCAGGATATACTGCCTCCAACTTTTGACGGCCTGTGAATATACACCCAGAATGCTCCTCCAACACATCATGACCATGTACAGACTACAGTGTCCTAACCCAGACCTATTATGAATCCTCACCACTTTCAGCACCTCAAATCCTGTACCAAAGAATGTCAAGAACACCTGCAGCGTGGATGGAAATGCCACATTGGGACAACTGAATTATAGAACAGCAGTATGCTTTTCACAGACACAGTATTTATTATTATGTACTTTTTCCACCAACTGTCTACACTGTGTTTGAATTATTTCACTGCAGCATCATTATTTTTCAACAAAATCCTAGAGCACATGAATGTGTTTGTCACATCTTTGCACAGTTTTTATATTCATTGCCCAGGAACATCCAACTTTTTACCTTCACAATAGCATTTCTCTGGTGTTACAAGTCACTGAATTCAACAAAACTTTAAACAGACTTTGATGCCAAAAACAGAGACAGTTCCCAAAACGCTAGTTTACTTACTCTTCAACCAACATATGTGGCTCCTACCCCGAGAAACTTTATTGTACTCAAAGAATATGTAACATTGGTATGTTACTTCTGTTCACTTGTCCTGCGTGCATTTGCTCAAGGTTGACAAGATGACATAACGTTGAAGTACTAAATGGAGGTACTTACCTCATCTAGAGGCTGAGTGTTTATTCACTAATTTTTTGTATTTTTATTTTTTTATATGTTGCACAAAATTTCTTTTTAATTGGAATGTGTGGGTTGATCCAAATATAATGCGTTCTGCCTTTCTTTTATTCCCTCCACAGGTTACGATATGTGTGTTTGCTGTCCAGCAGACGGTTGTATGGGATAAAGGCCATGTATCATGTTTAAGAACTGTTGTTTAAGTAATCTTTCTCTTTAATTTTTTATACCAGCTGAGCACAAGTTACACTGAGCAGTCTCAACTAATGACGTGGAGATTGTGGCAGCCAATGCTTTTCATTCAGTTTATTTCACTGAACCATTCTTCTTCTTCTTCTTCTTCTTTTTTTCCCCATCAAGCAAGTGGGCTGAAGCAGTTTTGCTTCTGGTTTGTCTTTGGGAGCCAACTAAATCGAATCTTGGATGGATACCAACAATTCTCACTAAGGACTTATTTACGGGTTTCCTCGGTCCATGCAGGAAATGCTGCAATTGTACCTGAAATTAGGCTGCAGCCCTCTGTTCCACATGTTTCCAAATTCATTGACCATCCTACTATTTAATGCTGAATATTCTTAGCTAGAGACAGCATTGGTAACCTTTAAAAGACCTGCATTTGCATATGTCAATGCACATGAAAACACCACCACCACCTCCCCCCCCCCCCCCCCTCCCAAACAAATTCATTACATATATTTAGGCAACAAGGAAATTTACTACATATTTAAGCTGCATAATCTCTGTTTTATTTTTCACAAAATGTCATTTGGTTCATAATTTTATCTTTTTTCTGTTCAAATAATACTCATGTTTTTCATAAACCATGTGCTAAAATTTAAAACACCAACACATTTAGATAAAGGTTAAGTAAACCATATATAAACTCATTTGTTTGTCCATGTAATTTCAACATTATTTCTCACTCTTACATGATTGTTGAAAGTGTTGTTGGACATATGTTTAATTTTCAAGTGATAATTATGATTTCATTTGCAGCACTTTTTATTCATATAACTGAACACTTACACCACATTCCTACTGCCTCCCAACAGTCCCGGTTACTGAATGATCCTAATGGGTGGAGTAATCCCTTCACATATCGCATAAATTTGGAGCCTGCCATTAAATCTAAGTCCTCATCTACTACATTGAAATATCTGTTTTATGGAACACTGTACCAATTTATTTTGATTGTAATTAATATTTTCACTTTGGATTGTTAGTACAACCTTTTAGTTTGCAAGGAAAGTGTGTCACTTGAAACTATCTGACTTAGGATCTAGTTTTGGGATGTGACAATGGAACCTCCTGGCTTCCTGGCCAAAACGTATTTTCTTTCATCTTTCGTTCACATTAAGGTGTAAGAGAAATGTGTGAAAGTTCCTAAGGGCACCAGTATTTTACAAGCATCAAGCTTTATATCCTTTCAGAATGGTGTCCAACACTTCAGAGGCTTGAAGGATTCAGGATGGTGCTCACTGTAAGTGCAATAAAACACAAAAACTTGCATCAGAGACTCATCAAACAAATGCTTTGGTGCACTCACATTTTGCAGTTTTTTACTTCATCTGAAAGTGCAGCTCATTTTATGTTGGGGAAAATTGTGAGTTTGGCAGCACACCATGCATACACTGTCTTATTTCTATAAATTGGGTGCTCGTGATTGGTTATATGCATGCAATTATGTTTATAGTTGTCCTTGCTAGATAGTTCATAAGCTGCTGCTGTGTTAACTGTGCTTTAATGTACACTCTGTCAAGGCAGACAGTCGCCTGACATATCCTTACTGTGTCCTGCAGTTGGGATTGCACTTATCACTTTGGCACACACAACAATCTAGTGTGCACGCACCGGAGAACTGTGTGCAAAATGGGGGGTAGGGTGGATTGAAAGTTATATAAGTAATGGAAAATAGGAAGAACTAAAATAAGTGCAAAACATGTTAACCAAAGTCATCCTAGACATGGTGATTTAGAAAATTCACCTCAGTGGGAATCAAATACTGGCCGTCTACATCGTACGTATACATCCTGCCAGCTAGGCTACTATGGACAACATAACTGCACCTTTGCTTATGAAGTAACAGTGAAGAATGTGAGCACTAAACTTGTATGTCACAGAGAAACAGTAATACTGTATTTAGCTGAATGAAAGAAAAGTTTTGTTCCTGATTGATCATCTGAACAATGGGGAGCTTCTTTGTAATCATGCAGTTATACATGTTCTACGAGTATATTGGTGTTTTCCAGAAAATTTAAGATTGTGAAGGGGGGGGGGGGTCATCTTATATTTAGGTAAATACAGAATTTTAGGGTGGGCCGGGATAGCGTAGTAGGTATAGCGACTCGCTACGAGCTGAACGGTCCGGGGATCGAATCCCGATGGGGGCAGGATTTTCAGCCCCCGTCCAGACCGGCCCTGGGGCCCACCCAGCCTCCTGTGAAATGGGTAGCGGGTCATTCCCGGGGGTAAAGCGGCCGGGGCGTGGCGTTGACCACCCACCCCCCATCTAGCGCCGAGGTTAAAGAAAGAGTAGAGCTATACCTCTACTCCTCTGGGCCTTCATGGCCTGTTTTAGGGTGAACTTTACCTTTTACCTTTACAGTAGGGTACGCGGAAGACGAAGCCTAGAATGTAGCCTAGCAGAAACCGAAAGTGCGCACACTTTAGGCTTGTTCCTGGTGTATATCCCAGCTGAGTCATGTTCGAGACTGCTAGTTAACAACTAGACGTGCCTGTGAGAACTGTATTCAAGCAGTGGTAGTGACGACGAGGAATTGCTGGATAGATATGCTTCTAAGTGATTATTGCTACAAGAATTACCTGTGCGAGAGTAAAAAGTGCATCCAGTCACGTTTGACACAAATAATTTCGCAGACTATCACCAGCTGTATAATAAGAAATTAGCCAAGTCGATTTTTCGAATATTTAAGAATGTAAATTGAAACCTTGCTGGAATAAACACGATTCTTTAGACAGTTTATTGTCCAATGTCACACCGGTTACTGTAAGGCCCAGGCCTTCTCCGTCATTTATTTATGACACGCGTTGCAGGACTCCTTGGATGAGTGATCAGCTCGTCGCAAGGCCTCTGCTTGGGGCAACACAACATATAAAGACAAGGGACAAACATCCACGCCCGAAGCGGGATTCGAATCCGCAATCTCAGCAACCAGGCGGCAATGGTCTTTGCCTCAGCCGGCACGGCCACCGGAACCGGCATAAACACGACTTGCATTGCTTATTACAATGATTTGCTGCTTTTATTCATTTCGGATGCGATTTCTGTCGAGTTTCATGACAGCATATCTCTCTGATCACTGCATGCAATAAATCCTACTATGGTGTTCTGCGCATGCGTGAATTCCGAGCAGGTCGCTTAAAAACCGAGACTTATTCTTCCAGCGACCAGCAAGCTGGTAAGCGACCGGATAGGTTTGGGCTCGGTTGCGTCTTGCGCACTCCGATTTCAATTACACTGCTTCGTTCTTCCCGGCAGGCGACCACCTAGTCTACCAACGACCGTCCAGGCGTCTACTGACATATTGCAAAACAGGATTTGAATCAGAGCACTCCTTCTAAAGAGGCCCCCTTCTCACCATGTATGTTTGCATCACCAGACCTATGTCTGTGCTAAATGCGGCATTTGTAACAAGTTACAGGGTTCTGATTTTGTTAGATTACTAAATATGGGGTACTGCATTTAGACTTGGCCATGGCAATCATAAATTATATTTGTGGTTCATGACTTTGAAGGCTGCTGTTGAAGAAAGGGGCCAATCCTAACATCAAAGATACTCTGGGAAATACGCCACTTCTCCTTGCTACATGCACCAACAACGTTGCTGTTGTCAACCTGCTGCTTAAAGCAGGTGATTTAGAGTTACACAGAACCTATGCCTGTTCTGCCAAAATACAAACTTGCTTATAATAATATTGCAACATGTAATTGGATTGCACATTTTTACAGTACACAGTCAGTACCAGTATTTATGTCAGCTGTCAGCGAGACAAGCAAAAGGCATGTAATTTCTTTCTGCACTGTTTGGAAGCGCTGAGTTCATCCATTTACCAGTTGACATGGCATAACGTCCTAGCAGAATTTGAAAGCACGAAAACAAAGGTATATTCGTTCTAAGACGCCAGCCTTGCATTTAGAAGATTCAGTTACGAATTCTGACTGACGCAGCAGCTGTCTTGACTGCGGGCGAATGCTGAAAAGTATCATGAGGTGACAGCAGACAGCAACATGCCTAGTTGTTCTGATTCATAATACATAATATTCAACACTGAATAATATCAGCAGTTGATATGGCATAATTATGTAACACCTAGGAGGTTATGATGGGAAGAAAAGAAATGTATACAGAGTTTTGTTAGAGGAATAGAGGAACCTCTTACAGAAAAGCATCTGCAAGACATAAAGCAATCACACTAATAAATTTTAAATGATCTATAACCGTGCACTCAGTAGTCAGATATGGCAACTAAAACCAACAATGCACACACGTTTATGAAAATATATTATAAACTTAGTAATATCTCCTACATGTTTCGGCCAAATGAGTGGCCAAAACATGTAGGCAGGTTATGAGAATAAGAGGTGGATGAAAGTAGCTGAACTGCTTGTATGGCTTTACATAGCAGGGTTCTGTCCACAGCGCCAGAGCAGCAGAAAAATCAGGGGATAATATAGTGAATTACATGCCGTCAGAATATTGCACATGTGACCGTGTTATCGAGAGCGCTGCACAATCGCTCATATTGTTAAATTTCAAACAGCTGGAACTTCAGCCATAAATATTCTTTTGAACTTTAAGCTATATACTTCCTTCTTATCAAGGACTAAACTAATATCTAATTAACGGATCCAAGCACTCAGTTAAATATAAAAAATTCATTTACTAAATTCCTTCTTACTGCTAGCAGACTTACTTGTCAGACATCACGTCGTCACAGTGGTGATCGCAACGTTTCGAAGGTGTGTACTGCCGTCATCTTCAGTGGTCCATCAGCCGACACTGCGTCACATCCCAGAAGACCTTCCGAACCTCACTTACTGCTTACTAGAGGGCAGCACGTTATGTTCTACTTACAGACCATCGAAATGAAACTTAACGTCGATTGTAAATGAATCTGTAAGACTGATGGAAGGTGGATGGACTCATTCTGCTACAACACGCCACCCACCGCACTCCCCCGACCGTATACCGGCCCACTTTTGCTATTCTCTGACGTGAAACCCGCCATCAAAAGATTTCAGGATGTGGAGGGCGTCAAGAAGAATCTAACCGTCCGAAATAAATGCAGTTCATTTGGACACAGTGGATGACTGGTTTTGGAACTTTTAGAGAGATGCAACAAGATTGCACATACTGCGTACCAAGGCGTTCTTTACTTTCAAAATGACATATGGTTAAGTACAACCTTCCCTTCCACGATTTTCACGAAACTCGCAGAAGCTCAACATCTTTATGTGCAGCTTCTTATGCCGAATTTCACCCAAATCGCATACAAAGGTGGACAGAATATATAGATATTTATTTACGCCCCTAAATAAAGACAGCATTTAGTTCGCTGATACAAAACTCATAAATCACCGAATAATTTTTTTGTGGACATCCGCTGAATTGTATCGACACTGGACAATAAGTGTAGAAAATCGGGCGTTTCATTTACGTCCTTATGTAAGTAGCTTTTGATGCACACATTTTTACAAAACTCTCAAACGTCGAGTGACTTTAAGAGGAGCCCCGCTACACTGAATTTTAACACTATCGGACGAAAAATTGAAGTAGGGCACAATTTCATTTACACCCTTAAGCAATGTAGGCCCTTTTCTGTACAGATTTTTACGGAACTCACAACTGCTCGACGACGTTACACGGAGACCTTCTATATCGAATTTCACCAAAAACGGCAAAGAAATATGGAAATTACAGGTCAAAATAAATTTACGCAAGCAGGTAAGCTGTAGCTGAAAATGCGTCGATTTTCACGAAACTCACACTCGCCCTCCAACATTTTGCAAATAACTTCTATATCGAATTTAAAGACAATCCGACAAACTGTACAGTCGCCGATAAGAGGTCACGGATGGACGTGGTCTCCAAATAAGGCGTCATTTATTACTTCTTAACGAATGTAAAAAAAAATTGCAGTGTTGCAGTCAGGGAAGCTTACTTTGAAGAAAAATGAAAACTTTGCTATATCATGGTCACCTGTTGTCACAGCATCAAGCTCAGAATCTTGCTTTTTCACAGTTCAGTAACCCGTGTCTTGCTGCCAACTGTGTCAGGAGAAACACTTGCCTTAACGGGGAATATAGTGCAACAGGGTGGGAACTGCGTGCACAGTAACTATATAGTGCAACAGGTGGGAACTGCGTGCACAGTAACTATATAGTGCAACAGGGTGGGAACTGCGTGCACAGTAACTATATAGTGCAACAGGTGGGAACTGCGTGCACAGTAACTATATAGTGCAACAGGTGGGAACTGCGTGCACAGTAACTATATAGTGCAACAGGTGGGAACTGCGTGCACAGTAACTATATAGTGCAACAGGTGGGAACTGCGTGCACAGTAACTATACAGTGCAACAGGTGGGAACTGCGTGCACAGTAACTATACAGTGCAACAGGTGGGAACTGCGTGCACAGTAACTATACAGTGCAACAGGTGGGAACTGCGTGCACAGTAACTATACAGTGCAACAGGTGGGAACTGCGTGCACAGTTATTATTCTTCGGTGATGGTCTTTTGAATACTGTATTTCCATGAACTGACATAACTCATGAATTATAGTCAATTTATTACACCAACTAAATGACTATAACTCAGAACAACGCACGGAATGCACAACCCTAAAATGTCATAACTCATGTTAAGTCACAATCACATAACGGCCTATCCTGTAGGTAATTAAATTAAAAGGTGCATTTTAGGTAAGAAATGTTTTATTTTAGTGCGTAATTTACAAACACTGATACATACACGAACTATACACACTTATGTACAAGATGCCCTTCAGACTAAGGGAACTGATATGACAGAAGTTAGGTACAGTACATTATTAGCAAACAATACCTCACATACGTTTTTAACTAATTCACTTTCACTAGATAGGACAGCCACCAATGCTGGGCTTCTCTACATGTTTTTTATTGTACTTGAGGGATTATGACTTATCTGCTACTTTTATCATTCCAGAAGCTTGTTCAGTGCTTCCAGCGGGGCACTGCATGGTACTCCATCTGTTAGCAGCAACACGACTCATATCCACCAACAGGAAGGCCAGTGTTACTACAGCAGTGCTTAGCAACACAGGTGTTCTTGGCAAAATACTGTTACGTCAGCAAGTGCCAAGGAAAAGGTTAACAAACAGAACGTACAGTCCAGCACGTAGCGCCATATTTATGCAGTGAGTAACACCAGCTCGTTCTGCATGATTTGCTGTCACAAGTTCAAAATATGCACACAGACCTCGGTAATGCCAGTAAACTGGACACAGCAGTATGTGACACGATGAGGTATCACACGAGTCTGATACACAGCAGGAACCACAAGTCATACCAACTGAATCACAAACTGACTGTAACAAACTGTGTTTACCGCCGTCCACAGTCTACATAACTGTAAAGAACAGGATGTGAATACAAGCAGCTAATTTACTGGAAAATTCAGTGAGGCTTATATATGGAAATAATGAGGTAAAAAACAATTTCCTGGTCTACCATGTGTAAAACCTCTTCAATAAATGTTTCCAATAAATTAACCAACCATTTAATAATGTTTAGAAGTCATGGCTACACTTATAATTGGAGCCGGGATACCGTGGTTGATATAGTGTCTAATGAAACTTCACGTTCCATCAACCGAAAGATTTCTTACCTGTTAAGTTAGTCAGAAAATTTCCCTACACTGATCACCAACCAATTTCAACAATTATGTAGACTTTACACATCACCTACTGTGTTTCTCTCTGCTCATTTCTGTTCTTAATACAAACTGTGGCCAGTGTCCATTCTTAAGTCGAACTCAATCACTAACATTTTAAAACAGTGTCACATTTCTTACACACAAGCACGCACGCACACACAATATGAAATCAATTACAGTATTCACACACAAATGTGACATACACGGTAAATTAGTTTACACTTAAAAACAATTCAAATTATGTACAGTCAACTACTAATCATTCAAGACGTGTTTATGGACATTGCTGTCACTGATAATGCCATTCAGCGTCCTGTTACATAAGTACATTGCTCACACTTCATTGCCAACAAAAACATTACACAAAGAGTACCATAATGCTTCAGGGCAGTGACTTGACACTAACTGCACTGCCGTCTGTAACTGTGCACAGTAACAACACCATAACCGGACATCACTTGTCAGGCCTGCTTCGAGTACAGCCTGGGAACCTCTTTAAAAAGAATAGCAATGTGCGTGTGGCGAAAGGTTCGAGTCCCTCACCCCACTAGACAAAAGTCAAAATAAACCCTGTGGCGCGGGGAAGCAGTGATTTCCAAAACAGAGCTATCAGCAGTGAACATGGCCCCAGTGTCTACAAGTCCGAAACTTGAGACTGTGAAGCTGAAGGTCATTATCTGGACAAGCTGAGTTCACTGCATTTGTTTGGGTTGACAGGCTTCAGTGTCATTAAATCATTGGAAGAAGGGAATGGAAAGGACACCCTCTTGACAATTACTTGGTTTTGCCAAGGAAGCATTTCTTCCTAGCATTCAGAAAATCCTGAACCCAGCGTTCAGGATTGAACCAATGAGAGAAGGTGAAACCCCCCACATCACAAAAAGAAATTTTCAGCGGATGGCGAACTGACCCGGATACTGCAGATTTGGCTAGAGGTCTTGAGAGTGATTCGCTCTTGTGCACCTAGAGAGCTGCAAACTACATTGCTCAACAGTACTACATACATAAGCCACACATGCCGTCATAAGTACAATATACGACTTTGAACGTAATGAACATACACATATGTAACCTGACATTAAGTGTAGTGCTATTTGCTATACACTTAAATAACAATTTCACTCGGTAAGCACACCCTGTGATCCCTCGGTTCGTCTCGTAACCACAGCTGCACAACGGACGGTAGCAACACGGACAGTGGCTTCGAGCTGAACTAGCACTTAGCATCAGCAGTGATAATGGTGCGTCGTGACTGCTAATACTGTATTAGGGAATTCTATGTATGTAGTTTTTTTAACTTCATGTCATTGTTACTTTATTGTTAGAACAGAATAATTTTATAGCAATTACAATCTGTATATTAGGGAGGATTTATTACTTTTTAATGAAATTGTTCTGTGTTAAATTTATTATATTTGTGATGTGACGTTTGTGATTAGTTCTATATCCGGCAGGTCTCTTAGACCCTGCAATGGATTTATGGAATTTAATAAAGATGATGATGACCACACTGCCCGACACAGCTGTTAGTATGCATGCTCCAAACAGAGTGTAAACAACTGGTAACTTCTACCTGGAACGACTATTTTTTAATTTAGATTGTAAAAGTATGCTTAATAACTTTGTGTACGTTAGACATTTAATGCTTTAATCGTCTTAAGAAGGCAGACACAATACCTAGATTAGTTGTTGACCTCGTTACTCGTAGTTGTGTGTATTCGTCATAACTTAGCGATTAAACTTTCTTTAGGTATTCACAAGATAATCAAAGTCAGTAAGACAGCATCTTTACCATAGTGGATTAGAAGGTCCCACTTTGGTGGAATTACAGACAAGTAAGGTCAGGCAAATATTCTGTTCCAGATCTATTCCCTGGTTCTAATATATTATTAGTTCAAAGATTAATAGATTAACGGAATGAGTGGTAAAATAAAGAAAAATTTTTCAACCACTAGCCACGAACAGAGCGAGGGCGCCAGTAAGACCCAGCTCAAGAAACAAAATTACTGGAAGCGCAAGAAAGAAGCAAGAAAACATCAAATGATCAGACAAACTCTAGAAATGTAGCTTCTCAGGGACCAAGAGGACTTAGCGGAACTGGAGAGTCCGATTTTAGATCGACTATATCATCTAAAGAGTCGGAAGATCCTTTTCAAAACTGGGTAATCTTGATTTTCCCGGATTAGCTGCTGGAAGAGTAGCACAAGCTAAGTATAGCTATGCCTTGAATTTGCTGGACTACTCGATATAGCTAAAGCTGAATTTAGAAGGCTTGCTGATACTTCTTCTAAATTTACTAAGTCAGTTCCTTACTGTATTTTTCAGTACTATATCATTCAGCATTTCTGGGCTAGAATATGTGCTTTAAGTGATCATAAAGGCTCAACACTGCCCGAGGGAATTGAACTCATTAAGGAGTTCGCAAACAAACAATATCCTGTTCCATCAGTAATATCAGCTTATTTACGATCAATTGGCGATATTATAGATACAGACAACCTCGAAGCACATTTACACCTACCACCTTTCCCAAACAGACGCGGAGACTTCGAAGAATTGGACAAAATACAACTTCTATGAATCAATCCCAGCTCCAAGGATATTTGTTGAATTTATTTTAAATTCATTAAGAAGAACAGCAAATCAAGATATTCCTGATTACTGGGATTTACCTGAAGATATAAGGTATGAAAACCTCTCGTCGAAGCGCAGCCTGTGGAGGGAGAAAATGAGGACGCAGTTGAAGAACATCAGGAAGTAAACCTCACCAGACGACAGACAGCACACACCGATCCACACAACAGCACGCACAGCAATACGCCCACAGGAACATACCACGATTCTTGACACCAACACCTACGCCGTTAACCAAAACATTTTACCTGTGACTTTAACTTATAAATCATAAGTTTTAGTGTTTTATGAATTTTAAAATTCAGATATTTAAAACTAAATATTAAGACATGAGTGCTATTGGACCCTTCAAAATATGCAATCGAAGTGATAGTGGCTTTAAAAAAACCCTGATGATGATCCCAGGATCGAAACACGTGTATGGGTGACAATTTACAATAAAAACTACAAAAAAGTGGTTTAACGTGTGCATTAGTTGGTGTAAATAAAATAAATTGAATAAGGAAGTAGTTCCTCATGAAATTGTCGCAGGAGATTATCCCGACACCTTTGAACTGGATCCAGGTGAACATCAACCAGAAGATAGATACAACCATCCAACAGTGAACCTTCTAGGTTGGCAACCAACCGAAATCATCAGGCTCAAAGCATCTGGAGATTTTGCAGGTTTAGGAGTAACACATAACCATTTTGACTCTGGAATAGATAGATTCCTATACAATGACAGAGTGATGGAATATGTTTCAACTAAACTCAGATCACTTAATGGAGCCAAGCTAGATGATGGTCCACATAGGAGCAAAATGGGCAGTATGTCAATAATTCCTGAGACTACTGTTAGCTCCAAGAATGAAGTGTCACCAACAGTGAGCTTTGCTTATTCAGAGTTATTTTAACATCACATAAGAAGATAACTCCAGCAGTAGCTACTATGACTATGGCTTGGCACTTTAGATTGAGGAAAGACTCAGTAATGATTCGAGGCCAAGAGAGAGAAGCCTGGGCTGTTACTGGTTCAATGCTTATAGAGCAGTTCCTCAAGAATGAGTGGCAAACAAAGATCAAATTTTCCTATATGGCAACCACGGGTTATGGAACCAAAGAAATAATTATGCAGGTCCAATGTCTTACGATAACCTCGTGCATCATGCTGTATTGGATACAGTTCGTGTATTCAGTCGCCCTCGGTGGACTAGTGGTTAGCGTGCTCGCCACTGGACCAAGGTTTGCGGGTTCAATCAGTCTGCAACGAGACACTGAGGAGAACGGTAGTGCGGGAGCTCCATAGAAAGTGTTATTGGGTAGACGTAAGGAAGCAACGTAGAGTGAGAGCGAGTGGCAGGTCAACTGCGGAGTGTATTGGGAGCCGCAAAAACACCTTGGTTTGCTCCTTTATAAAGGAAAGCCCAGGGGTTTCGGCGATAGACATACATGAATGGATTCATGACAAATTAAGACTACGAGAACAAGACGTGACGCTAGTGCAAATAGATGGGATAAGGGGACAAGTAACTGTGAAGGTAAGTGATACAGGGATTCTAGAGACACTTATTGACACTACCAAAAGGACTGTATCCTACGAACATGATGAAGGAATGGTATCACATATGCGGATCGCTATGGGAGGATTAGACGACGAGTGAGGATAGCGAATCTCCCACCAGAAATGTCAAATACATTAATCACGGAGTGTATAGGGCATTACGGAGAAGTGTTAGACATACAAGAGGAGAAATGGTCGGGAGCATACAGATATAAAGTTTGTAACGGAATATTAAACGTGATGGTAAACCTTAAGCGACACATCCCGTCTCATTTGACATTAGCAGGACATAGAGCACTAATCGACTACGAAGGACAACCAAAAAAACGTTATTCGCGTGTAACGAAACGGGACATGTAGTCACACAATGCCCCAGACTGGGTCAACAACAGAGACAACGCTCAACGCGGGGCTCAAGACATGGGCAGAGAAAGTGGAAGGAATTACAGATGAAGCGGCGATACTAACAATAGAACAGACACAAACAGGAGATGACCCAAAAATGAAGGGACAGGAGAAGAACATTGTGACAGATGATGGACAGAACATCGAGCAGAAGGAGGTAGACATGGACGTGGAGGAACATAACACACAGAAGGCAGACGGAACGACAACACGAAAGGAGGATAGAGAAGAAAGTAGAGACAATAACGAGGAAGTGTTACGTGACACAAACGGAAGAGAAAGAACACGCAATAAGGTCAAGAGGTGACGAGAGAGGAGAACAACAAGTATACATTAAGGATAGAACAAAGGGAAAGACATTGGTCCTGACGTCGTCGGACGAGGGACAGGAAGAAAGTCCACACATATGCGAACAGAACGAATTAAAGTAAGGCGTCGCACAGACGTGTCAGAAAAAGGGGAAGCAGCAGGGACAGGAGATGAGTATCCAAACCTTGCAGCGACCACAGGGAAAGAAAGTGAGACGGCCAGGACGATATACAACAGGAAAAAGAAACCACGCACGGACGTAGAAACGATGGAGGAAAGAAGAGGAAGTAGAAGCGTAAGAAGTCGAAAGAGTGTGGAGAAGGAACTTCAACAATAACAAACCACACGTATAGCATAGCGACATTAAACATAAATGGAATACAAGAGGGAACACGAATGCAAAATGTTGAACGACTACTGCAAACAACATGACCTGGATATGTTAATGTTACAAGAAGTGACGCACACGAACTTTGACGCCATTCAAAACAGGAATGTATACATTAATGTAGGCACGGAAAGAAGGGGAACGGCGATTATAACCAATTATGACCATGACGGGAATAGAACGCCTTCCAACGGGGAGAGGAATAGCTGGGTGGTGTCAAAAACATCGTTAATATTTATGCGCCGTCAGGCACTAGTAAGCGAGTGGTGAGAGAAGAATTTTATATGTTACAACTGCCTTATTTAATAAGGCATATGCCACACGAGTATATGAGGAGACTTTAACTGCGTAATAAATCAAAGACATTGTATAGGAACCCCATCATACAGTATGGCGCTCGAAGCCCTGATTCGACGGTGCGGATTGGTGGATACATGGAATAGCTCGAGTAACAGAGCAGTGCTTATGCATTACACGACGAACGGTACATCAAGAATAGACAATATATATGTATGTCAACAACGATGTGCACACGGAAACAAAGAGCAGAAATATTAGTTGCAGCTTTCACGGATCACAACGCGGCGTAGTAAAAATACAAGGGAGTCAGACAACAGTACTATGGGGACGGATTTATTGGAAGTTAAATGCGACATTATTACAAGGAGAAGGGTTGAAGGATAAATTGAAACAACAATAGGATAGCTGGAAAACGAAACAGAATAAGTATTCAAGTTTGACGCAATGGTGGGAGATGTACGTTAAAAAAGAAATAAAAAGATTTTTCAGAAGAGAAGGCAGAGAACGCGCTCGAGAAGACTTTTACTATTCGTGCATTTATGACCTTCTACAGAAAGCCTTCGGATTACCCGAAATTAAATGAGAAGTTGAAGTATTTCAAAGCAAAAATAGTTACACTAAATGGCAGACAGATAACAAACTTACAGGCGGACTTGCGAGAGAATGTATCTTTTAAAGACGAACAACTTTCTTTGTACCATGTAATAAATGTACACAAGCGTCGGAAAAAACGGCTAGTAACAGAAATAATGGACCAAGAGGGCAACAGACACTCCACACAAGAAGAGATCAGAAAAGTTTTCCATGCGGAATTGCAGGAAAGATTTACTCCAATAAAGGTGAATGCGGAAGGCGCAGAAGAGGTTTACTCCGCGGTAACACATACGGTTGCAGCAGAAATGGGTGATGTACTGGATGCGACAATCACAAACATTAACTGGAGGCTGCGATATTACAGGCCCCCGTAAAAAAGTCTCCAGGGGAGGATGGAACGACGGCGAAGCTCTACAAATGGGGAAAAGAATTAGTGCAGGAGGACATGTTACAAATGTACAACGAGTTTTTGCAAACTGGTCAGTTACCGCGCAAGCAGAAACAAGGGGTGTGCATCCCGAAACATACTATACCAAAACGTGTAGCAGATTACATGCCACTCACATTATTAAACGCGGATTACAAGATATACGCACGAATTTTGGCGAATCGTCTGAAACAAACGTTACATGACGTACTGAACGCCAGTCAATAGTGGTGTAAAGGGGCGTAACGTCATCGACGCAGCGGCAGGGTTAAGAGACAATTGTAGCGGCAGACGCCAGGACGCGATAGGGAGTCTGCCTAATGGCTTTGGATTTCACGCGTGCATTTGACAATGTATCGCATACATATCTATCACGATTGTTGGAGCGATATAGATACAGTAGGGGCATAAGAAGCGCTATTAACTCACTGTATGAGGATGCGAGATCGCAAATATCCGTTAATGGACACCTTACTCCGGATATCCATATTGGATGCTCGCTGAGACAAGGATGCCCTTTGAGCATAATTTTATACGCTTTGGTTTTGAACCCATTCCTCATATTATTGGAGAAACACCTAAATGGGATAAGGATTGGACCGCGTCGACACAAAGTAACGAGCATCGCGTATGCAGATGATGTAACAGTAGTAATCACGGAGAAGCAAGATGTGATGAAGTTACGACGTATAATAGAGATATATGAACAGCCAACGGGGGCACGCATCAATTGGGAGAAGTCCAAGGGCTTACCAATTGGAGCGTGGAATACAGCACAGAACATTGGCAGACAGCTGTATACTGACACAGCTACTATATTAGGGATAGAACTCTGCAGAACCATTGAACAGACTATCGATAGGACTTGGGCAGCAGCGGTTCGTAAAATGAATGGAAGCGTCAAAGATCTACATATAAGACAATTGGACATGAGACAGCGAATATGGGTTAATACGGTGACCGGATAAATGCGCACACGAAGAAAGCCCACACGACAATTCCGCACAGACAAAACCCCACTGTCATAAATGCTCACAGGAAAAATACCCACACCGATAAATGCTCACACGGAAAAATGCTCACATGGACGAACTGTCACACAGGAAAGTACGCACAGAGAAAAATTATCACTTTCACAATACTATCAAGTAATGCAGTCTTAAAAGACCGTGAAACCGGGAGCTAACGCAGACACACTAACCTCTTCAGTAACGGGTGACATTGAATCTTTAACGAAGAAAGACATCATTGTTTTTTGGGGAGGCACTAACGACGTTAGGAAAAATAATTTCCCGAGATGGATTAAAACACATAGTAAAATTTGTGGAAATTAATAGTCATACGAACATCATTGTAATGAGTGTCCCACAGCTTCTTATTACACTGAGAAAATTACAAATTTAGAAAGAGAACAGCTTGATTTTTTGAAACTCTCGAAAGAACAGATAACTGTTGTCAAATCAACCTTAAGATCGATGAATTCTACATTACTAGCGGTATCAGAAAATGAAAGAATATTATCTAGAGGACTAGATGAGATGGCCAAGCACATAAATGAACGTGATGGTGAAATTAAAGAAATGTTTACAGCTACTTCCATGTTACTTACTATCAATGAGCATACTATGCAGTTAGAGAGAGCCATAAATGAATGTAGAAAGGAATATAACATATTGATTGATGCCATTATGAACTCTCAGAAAGGAGTTCTACAACCACACATAATAACACCAGCCCAAATTATAAGACAGATGAAGGCAAGCCAGGCTGACATTCCAAGTGAACTTTCTTTACCCATACCACTGAGTGCAACCTACCAAAACTTAGTTTTAAGAATAATTGAGTTTGGTGTATTTTTTAAGGGTAACTTTCTTGTATATGTAATTCGTTTACCTCTAACCAACCATGTGAACTACAACGTGTATCACGTCCTGCCTTTACCAATCAAGATAAAGGACACCGACACAAAATTTACATTTATCCTTCCGGAACGCGAATACTTGCTTATGGACGTTGCAAAGCAATACTATGCAAGGTTAAAGGTAGACGAAATTAAGGAATGTAAATTAATTAATTCTTACCACAGAGTTTGTAAACAAAATAATCCAGTGCAAATAACACATCTGCATGAGGAATGCGAAGTTGAAATGCTCCAGTCAGTCAGAAAAATACCTTCCAGCTGTTCCCAAAGAGTTGTAGAAATAAATCAAACTATATGGACTCAGTTACATGGTAATGAATGGTTGTATGTCGCTCCGCGACCAGACGTACTTACTGTACTGTGTTCTAAACATGAACCCTCAGACATTGAAATTGTGGGAACTGGAAAGCTAATACTACACAGTGCATGTAAGGCATACGGAGCAAGGGTCCTAATTCAAGCCCAAACGTTTATGTCCTCTAACAATACAGATAAAGATATCATTCCCTCTTTATCACTGGATTACGACTGTTGTGCACCTGAAGGAAGAAATTCTAAATTAAACGCTATTCATTTGGACATGCCTTTGAAAAATGTAGTAAACCACCTTGATGACTTAAGGCTAGCAAGTCACAAAGTTGAAGAAGTTGACAGGCTCATTTCGGAGCAAGAATGGAAAATAAGACAATCCAAATATGATGATCACCTATCCTTCTTATCATATGTAGGTATGGTAACCACTAGCCTTGTCATAATCATCCTGTGTTATTGTTGTTGTTGTTGTAAATGCTGTAGAAAAAGATGTCCAAATTTTTCCAAGTGGTGGAAAGACAAAAATCCATGCACGACAATAGTAATTAAACCTAAAATTATAAATTCAGTTTATTCCTCCAAAGAAAGTTTGAAAATGTCTAACTCTCGAGCGAGTAGCAAGCAAAAACCGTCACAAAGCGATGCTATAGAGGAAACTGAACTCGTGTCACTTAATGCGTGTAGCAGACACATCACTCCTGCAGGCAAACGGTAACATGTAATTCTGTTTACAGCATATTAAAGGATAAGCAGAAAGTATAGGCACTGAAATGTGATCAATTTATCTAATTCTGTGGGTAACATGTAGCCAAAATGAAACTATATGTATGCATTAATTTAGAAATGTTTGACATGTGTATGTAGGTTAGCTCAAGAAATAATATAAAATATAATTTTCATAGTTAGCATGTAATTGTGTAAAGGACAGTGTAATGATGTTCCTTAAAAATAAGCTTTGTTATTGCTTATTTTTCTTTTAGGGGGAAGGTGTCATATATGACGACAGTGTAAGTAAATGTTATTCACTTTATGTATTGAAATTGTATGTATACTCACAATTTCTGTTATAATTGTATCAACCACACCTTGCAAGGGTCTTGCGTTAAGCAGGAAGGAGGGGATTACATGAGCTGGCTGTCCTCCCCAACCTATAGGGAGATTAGCCCCATCTCAGCACAAGTGTTTTTGATACCCCGTCAATGCCACAAGGGATGAAAGACTCGTGTGAAGCTATAATGCTATTATGACGTAAGGATCCGAAGGCAGGACCCTATAGGATAACAATGTAAGTCTTGACCAATAGCTTCACACGACCACACCCAAGACCCCTCTGCTATGACGTAGGAATTTTACACGACATCTCCCTAATCACGTATATAAACTGATGTATGTTTAGCACAGGAGGACACTCCGGTACTTTCAACATTATTGCTCTTCAGTCATTGTAACTTGTAACATATAATATTTTCAAATATATATATATATATCTTTGTGCCAAACCATTCTTCTAAGTGGACTTGGAAGTCATTACTTAAGTATCCTAACGGATTCATCAGTAGACTCCGCTCGGTCAACAACAAGATCCAACTACCAGCTCCCGGGATACAACAGGTCACCAAGCGGAGGATTTCGAGTTCTGCAAACCAAAATAAAGGAATGTCTTCCTAAAATTGTTAGGAACAGAGACTTTAGTGAAGTTCTTCGAGTTGCAACACAAGCAAAAACAAGGGACTTCATTGAGAGATTATACTCCTCCAATATCATTCCAGCTAAGGCATTCAGTGTCTTATACGAAACAAGCTCTGCTGGATTACTTGATGAATTCATCCAGAAGTTTTCATCGGCAAGATCAATGCTAATTCCCTTACGTGAAGTCTACAGAGGACGAGCTTATCACTTTATTCGTCTTGCAAGAATGCAAGATTTAAAGAGATTAAAGTGGATTCGAAGTCGCCTCACCGGAAATTATAGTTATCATGAAAATCAAGAAGTAATGAGATTATTAAACTTGGGTGATGAAAATCAATGTCCTACACAAATCAGCGAACTACTTCGGAACTACCTTTGGAAGAAGGAGATCATTGGGATAACTTATCCTTGTCCAGTAGATCAATTACAAGTGATCTTACCTACACAAGAAGAGATTCAATATCAAGGTCTTATTCATGATACATTCACACTCTGGATACAACCAACTCCTGGACCCGTCAATATTTGTTACACACATGGTCCCAATGAAATGTACTTGGGAATGCATACGGATCTCAAAGTTCTTCCACCGGCCATATCCATTGCGGGAACATCCCCTGGATTGGAGAGAGTTGAAAAGATTTTGAAAATTGCACCACTTTTGAACAAACTAGGACCTACAGTTATAGAATATGTGCACCAAAATCTTGAAGAAATTAGTGGCATTCCTGGGTCACTAATGCTACAATGTTGTTGGAAGTATATCTCTGGCTCGATATCACATAGAGTGCCTGCAAATCATTGGTCACCGATTGTGGGACCAAATGAACTTCCAACTCGGAACCTCATATGTTGGGCATAAAACTTCCACCGACAGGGCATTAAGAAGCATGCATGGTGACTGGACTATAAATTTTGGAAGCCTCTTATCATTCGAGATGTCAACAGCACTCTATGCAACTGAATTTAATGCATGGCAGGAAATTCCATCACAAATAACATACTGGATGAGATTACGAAAGGACTGTGAGCACTGTTTGAAGGCAATTAATGATGAACCTCCTGAATGGATGAGATACCCCAAATTGCTCAATATGGGAATTGCATCCAATCCCTATGTGGGATTCACTGATGATCAAAGGCGCCAGCTAATTAACCAAATAAACCTTAAATTGCAATCAGTTGTCGAACAATTAAGAATTCGGTTACAAGACTCAGGAGAGTGGGGTCAACTCTTAGCCTTCAAAACAATAGCACATGAACTACTGCGAAATCTCTCTAAGAGGATCTGGAGGATCTGAACTAACAGACAGCACACTTTATATTCCTGAGGATAAAATGGTTGCAATTACGTCAATTCAAAAGGTCCAAACAATCGGAATGACAGAGTTGAAGCATTTGCCTGCGACACTCCTCTTGGATACATTGTACAATGAGCTTACTGCTCATGTCTTTGTCAAATACCGCATAGTCTTAGATTCAAACAGGAGTACCGCTTAATGGACCTGCATTACACCCGATTTCCATTTTCTGGAATAAGTCAATACATATATGACTCAGGATACTGGGATGTAATCAAGAATCATATGAGAGGATTATTGGGTCATGTTTCCCTTGCATTCCCTAAAACCAGCACAGAAATTCATCGCAGATTGATTGAATACTTGAATATTCGATTGCAGCGTGATCTGGCGATGAACATGGCATGGTTAACACCATCAAAAGTTTTCGCTAAATCGCAAAAAAAATTCCACCCACATTTGTCATTAAAAGCACTTAATGATGCAACCACCAGCTGGACAATAAGAAGAAAACTAACAAGTTACTACGAAATCTTTCGCCCCCGGGTGACGTGTTTGCGGGGGAGGGGTTGTGCCGTGATATAGTAGCGGCATTCCAAGGAGATCCACCGGACGATACCCTACACCCCTTACTATCGCTAGTTGGACTGTTCTTTCAGCTCCTTCCCACCCCTACCTTTCACTTTTGGGATCCGACCGAGTTTACCTAGTAAGCTGCGGATATCTGCTTGGCCACTCTACAACCTGTCTCAGTGCAACGAGCAACTAATCCGGTTTCGGACTTCACATCCAAAATTCGGTTTCGGCAAGGGATTGTTGGAGTCCTTGGTGGTGCACACGTCTGGAGTGTTGTATAGACCGGCACTACCAAGTGTTCGAGATGATAGAGCTGCTCTGGGTATCAGTCGGCGAATTTTGTTAGCGTATTTAGTACTTTATGTTGTGTACTACAAGACTGTAAGTACTGATTTTGGTTATTCAATTTGTTGTAAAATAAATCACTAATGTTGATTTGGTGTTTCAAGAATTTATGTGGGGTGATCTACCCGCTATAACGATCCACGGTAGTAACACACGTTTCACTACTACTACTACTACTACTACTACTACTACTACTACTACCATCACTACCTGGCGGCTGTTACGATCAACACGACCACAAGAAGAAACTTCGATATAAATATTTCATCACATTGTATTCGTAGTAAATAATTAAATATCTCGATAACGAAGTATTTGAAGTCCACTCATCAGATTACTTTTGATTTAACCTCCATCAGACTAGTGGTACAAACTGTCACAATATACCTTCGATACAACAATTAAACCGATTGTTGCATGTACAAGTAATGTAGCCCAGTTGCACTGACGTGAAGCATATTAACATGTCAGCAACAGACTGCCACATGAAGAAAACAGTTAATGTACCTACTGCTGCTTGGTTTGAATTCGGCCACCCCGTAAACATAATGACCAAACAGCAACCAGACCTGATCAGCGCTACTGGCTTCACTGGTGGGTGACAGCTGACAATCGCGATCTTTAAATTTTTCCGGTTACAACCATCAAAGGCAGACAGGTTAGTCGTTACAAAGAATTTCAAATAATTTTTATTTAATTCCAATACAAAACGTAATGTTATCATAAACCGACGCCCAGGAATGTTTCTTGTGTGAGCGAGTGTTAGTATCAAGGTTTAAACACGATATTTGTTACAGTCTGTGTTGCAAACAACAGACGCTCCCGTCTCACGTTAATCCCAATCTAGACAGCATTAAACTGCTTTATGAAGACAGACCTTGTACATTGTCTCTGACAAAAACCAGCTGTGAACATTAGCCGATTTCAGATAAGGCTTAGCGTTGTTGCGGTGCAATCTCGTTTCGTGGGTACTAAACACAATTCCGCCCACACGACACTGAATGTCGCGCTGCACTGCTGCAGACACATTATTGCTTGCTATGCTCATATAATTAGGACTTTGTTAAACGCGTTTGTTTGAACTAAAGGCACTAGTGATGCTGATACACATATATAAATGTGCAGTGAACTTCTGATGATAAATGATGGTACATTAAATGTCTACGTCATGCTGTCCTACACATATTAAACACGTCGTTCCCATTGTTTTGCTGTGTACGTCTGTGGCAATTACTTTACCACAGATGGGCGTACAAGCAGTTCATGCGCGTCGTCTAATATTGTGTCTGTGGGTAGCTTCGTGCAGAGTGGAAATATGGAAAGATTATTCTTTGTCATGTTGTCCACAGGCTTGATGCTCGGTGGGGTTGATATAAAACAAACAATTTGTATATTTATATATACACCAGCATTTAATACACTGTAATATGCAAGACAACTTTTAGCTTGCAATACTGATGGAATTCTAATCTACTGTAGTTAATTGACACATACTATAATTATGTAATTTAGTAACTCTCCTTCAAAGAGTATGAACTCCCTGATGATGACTGAAGTATGTCGAAACATATTACATAAGAGCTAAATATAATACGTTGTTACCCACGTAGGAATATGTGGCTAGGTGGTTTGATATCGATTGCTTAGCCACGCATGCGGGTAATGGTTTTGAAATTGTTCATACGCGGTATTTACCTGCGTAAACTTTACAGGCCTTAATAAACACGTGTACACCGGAGGATTTTTTTTACTTGTCACAATACTATTTCCAATGTTTCGTCCCGTGATCTGCCATCCTCAAGGATATCGTTTATATACAACACAGGGGATTACTGCTGGCTTTACACATGCTTTAACAAAATGGCCTTGTATAAATTGTTATTATTAGGAGTTACAATTGTTTCAGCATCTCAAAAAACTTGATGTTAGGACCATGTTTTGATAATTTCTGGCGCGTAAGCAAAATTGCGAAAAGCGACTATTAGCTTAGACATGTATGTCTGCATGGAACAACTCGGCTCCCACTGCAGGGATTTTCATGAAATTTGATATTTGGGTACTTTTTCGAAAATCTGTTGAGAAGATTCTAGTTTTATAAAAAGCTGACAAGAATAACGGATACTTTACATGATGACGGGGCTTACTGACGTCTGGCCATTGCTGACAGTTTTAAGTACAGAAATACACACACTCGTTCGTTGTGAATAACTGAGATACACTGTAAGTCTTCTTGTTCCAGGTAAATAACCATGGAGTTTATCATCCTTTCGGTATTGATTGTGTGCAACATGACAATAGGCTTAATGAGGTCTGGCCAATGCTGACAGTTTTAAGTACAGAAACAGACACACTCGTTCGTTGTGAATAACTGAGATACACTGTAAGTATTGTTGTTCCAGGTCAAAACAAACAGAGAGAAAATAATAAATGGACGCGGAATTTCTAATTATTGCTGTTGTAATAGTATCTGCAAGATGGCGCACAAAAAAAGAACACAACGGCAAAGACTCAACATAACCAACCAAACCAACAAGGACGAAGACCCATAAATACAACATAACCACAGAAGAAACTTCCGCCACAACACGGCACTTCATCAGTTTAAAAAAAAAATCAGCGTTGGGAAAAAAAAATTTAAAGTAAATGAAAATATTTGTTATTCAGAAGATAATCTTTAGCAATACTGAAGTAATGAATGAAATTATTATAATAAAATAGAATAAAATAGACTTGAAATATTTTATTACGGTTGCAGGTTGAAGAAGCACCATTGCACTTGTGCCAGTTCTGCGGCAGGAGCTTCAGACGTGCCGATCATCTTGAACGCCACATCCGCAGTTTACAAACGGAGGACAGACCTTTTCAGTGTCCGATGTGCGAAAAAACTTTTGCTGACAGGTATGACTGAACAAATAGGACAGGTTCCTTCTTGCAAAACAAATAATCAGAAGATCCAAAAATCCCTTTTTAAAATATATTTTTCATGGAGTGTGCCACCTATCGGTTAAGCAGGAAAGCTCAGCCCTCGGGGGCATAGATCCCACCACCGGAGGCGAAGAGAGTAATTGCGCAGGATGCGTGAAAGCAGGTAATTACTGCATTCGGAATTAAAGCCAGTTTGTAGCTTGAGATTGGCATGTGCCTTTGAATTCATGTAGTTTAGTTCAGGTATGTTAGTTTTGGCTTGGCGATAATGCGTAATGTACAATGTAGTAACATTTATGGCATGTGTAATAAGGCAATGTGAATACCAACCACCCAAGTAAAAAGAAATATTGAAAGGCATGTGTAATAGGGCGATGTGAAAATCGAGAAACAGCACACGTTGATGAGCCAGCATGTTTGTGAAGAAACCTTCTTGAGTTTATATGGAGTAATTATGCTGACATGAAGGTTATTGCGACGCTTTAACCGAGGTCGCTAAGCGGCAAAATGCTGACATCAACTGTGAGTGCAACATAACAACAACTAAAATACGTAACACTTTGAATATAAAAGGGCCGTTAAAAGTTAGGGAGGGGGTCCATCGTTCTTCGTCGACCGTCGTCGTTCTGTTGGCTGTCGACACCGAGGTGTATCTCGGTCACGAACCACGAGGTGACCACATCGTCCAGGGGGACATACTGGTCCAGAAATGGAGTTCAGCACAGCACTACTGGTATCAAGCATCATTTTGACCTCACAAGGTAGGACGGTTTACTTTTCGAGCCATTAAGGTCCCTGGTGGTTTGGTTGGTTAATATGTGGAACTGAAGCAAATATGCCTTTGTGTCGCCTCGTCCTTATTAATGGAAATTAATGTAACTCTTTAGAATTAATAATATTGTTTTAGTAAATTGATATAGACAGCATACTACTCTCTACCCCCTTAAGAACCCCATTTCGCTCCGAAACCCGAGAATATAATCGTAGAGACCGACCTCCCGCGGCCTCTGCGTCCTTTTTATATTAAATACATATACGGGAGGTGGTGGCACACTACTGGATCAGGTTTCGGGACTCTAAGTCCTGACGCCCGGTTCTACGCTAGACACGCCCCAGGGAACGATCGTTCGAAATCAGTTGGGAAATTCGGAGGATCGAACCTTGCGGCACAACATACTAAGTTAGGAGTTCATATCTGCATTATTACTCAAGAAAAGGCAAGTATATTTCTATACCAACTCAAAAGGCCACAGCAGTGAAACAGACGTTTCAAATTGGCTACTGTAATTCTAGTCGTTATGCTCTGTGTCGTTTATATCTGCCATAACCATAATTGTTTGAATAGTAAAAATCGCTGTAACGCCGTGTGATTTGGTACTTAAGTAAGTGAGAAGAGAAAGAGGCCTCTGTAAAGTATAGGGATTTAAGGTGACTCTTTCAGAGTTTGAGTTTGTTGAAATGTATGATTATTGATACTTTTTATTTTGTAGAGTAAAATTTTGTGTGTTTGGTTTCAGTAATGAATAAATAAAAAAAAAAGGCAAGTATGGGGGTAAGCAGCTGGATCTTTCTCAAGGATGGTAAACCTGTCTTCAAGCGATCACCTCCATCACAGACTGGGTGGCTCATTGACATTGTAGCTGCCCAGCATGTGTGGAGGACCTTGAAAGCTGCGTGGTTTGCCTATCTTGAGACCCGAAGGCTGAATCAAGATCCCCTTGAGAACACATTTGGTGCTATTCGTTTGCACTGTGGGTCAAACAATAACCCAACTGTGGGACAGTTTGTAGATGCCCTGATGTGATATAACGTGTGCAGTAAATCATTCACTCTGAAGATTCATCTGAAGCGACATCTACACATACACACAAAGTAGAGAGCATTCTCATGGGTGAGACCGGATGTATGTCAGGTGGCTGACAAGGATTAAACAGTAACATAGCTATCCTATTGAGGAGTATGTTCAGTTTAATGGCGTGAGATTTATATGGAAATTCTCACGGGTAATTACAACGAGAACGGGCATTAGGAAAATCATAGTTAAATGGATGATAAGGAGAGACCCCAGACATCTGGCTTACCGGAAGGAAAGATAAATTGAACAAATTGATTATGGGAAAGTTTTGGAAATTAAAATAGGGTTATTAATGAAACGGGTTAAGCTACAGTTACGAGAAACTGAGCGATTACGATTATTCGATGGGCAAACGATATAGACGACGTGACGAAACAGGACCGTAGGACGGACAAGAACCGGTGCAAGAAAAAGAAAATAGTTCGCAAGCCTTTAGTTAATGAGATGCGAAACAGGAGAATTCGAGATACGGAAAAGTCGCGAAATAAGGAAAATTACAGGAACGCCCCGATAAGAGAAGGAAGTAGTGAGAGTGAAATTGAGGATGAATACAAACAGGACGACAATGAGACTTTAAATATAAGAGAAGGAACAAGGGACAGCTATAATTTACGACCTCGTAGACCTATTAATTACAGAGAATAGAGGACTAGGATGGCCTAGAAGAACGAGAGAAAATTGAAGGTTTTTTTTTTTTTTTTTTTTTTTTTGGTAAGAAATAGATGTACATTTATTACGAGTGTACGCTGACGTCACCGAGTTAGCTATGGGTTTAGAATTGGCAGCCTGAACCGGCTACCGGCCATTTTGATGCCTGTGGATAGGTTGACGGAGGTTTTACAGCAAATCACCGTACACCTACCCCCAGGACTAAACTTTCTACGACCGGTGAAATCTGAATTCATGTATGTATTTTATTCCATTATGCAAGTACATGCGATAACCTATGCTGGGGTAATCAGATTGTTGATTCAGATGCCCCTGAGGGAGGTACAAAGTACGTATGCTGTGTATCGAGCAATCCCATTACCGACCTATTCTCAGGAAGTGGGAAGGTATATCCAGATCAATCACGAAGACAAATGGTTAGCAGTTTCGGCGGACCGAAGGGTATATTATGAACTAGAGCCGGAGTATTATCGAAATTGCAAATTCGGTCATGTAAACTTCTGTGAAGTAACCTCGCCCAGAATGGATCGAAGCCACGATTCATGTTTGGGTGGGTTGTTTTATGGAAAGGATGACGAGATATTGAAATATTGCCAAAGAAGTATAGTAGGCAAAGACTTTAAGCAAGTAATGAGGCGCCTAAAAACCAACCAGGGCCTATGGGTGTACTCGGTAAGCCGACCAATTTACCTTTGAGGAGAGGTGCGGAGACACTCAAGAACCTAGGGAAGTCGTGTTAAGAGACGCCGGGTGGATACAGCAGCCCGAAGGATGTGATTGGACAAACGAAAATATGGTGCTGAAAGCCTGGAGGAGCCTCCAGTCCAGTTACACAGTGGAGTACCACCCCGTACTCCTACCAAAAATTAGGACTTTATTTTTGAAAAATGAACGGCAAGTGTTGCAGGGACAACCCAACGTGTTAAGGGAGGTCCTAGAGTCTTGGGACACCCTGAACGAGAACGGAGGGCAGGCAACATTCCCGGCAACGCAGTTGTTCTCCCAACTACAAGAGCGACAAGAGGCAGCCATGACACAGTATTATGCCATACTGGTCACGTCGGCAATCGCGGCGATTCTTGTGGCAACGCTCGGAACCTTCATGTTGGTGCAGAGGAGGGAAGTACTATGTAAACCCTCAGCCCACCGCAAGACCGATGCACCAGCCATTGAGGAAGGGGTCCAAGTAACACCTGATGAAGAGGGAACGTCAGGATCAATATGCAGCCAGAGCCCCGTTTCACGCCACGACGAGTGAACATCCCAATTGTATAGATGTATAGATGAAATTGTAAATTATCTCATGAGATTATTCCAATTTTTAAGGGCGGGGTGATATAATGTAGTAACATTTATGGCATGTGTAATAAGGCAATGTGAATACCAACCACCCAGTAAAAAGAAATATTGAAAGGCATGTGTAATAGGGCGATGTGAAAATCGAGAAACAGCACACGTTGATGAGCCAGCATGTTTGTGAAGAAACCTTCTTGAGTTTATATGGAGTAATTATGCTGACATGAAGGTTATTGCGACGCTTTAACCGAGGTCGCTAAGCGGCAAAATGCTGACATCAACTGTGAGTGCAACATAACAACAACTAAAATACGTAACACTTTGAATATAAAAGGGCCGTTAAAAGTTAGGGAGGGGGTCCATCGTTCTTCGTCGACCGTCGTCGTTCTGTTGGCTGTCGACACCGACGTGTATCTCGGTCACGAACCACGAGGTGACCACATCGTCCAGGGGGACATACTGGTCCAGAAATGGAGTTCAGCACAGCACTACTGGTATCAAGCATCATTTTGACCTCACAAGGTAGGACGGTTTACTTTTCGAGACATTAAGGTCCCTGGTGGTTTGGTTGGTTAATATGTGGAACTGAAGCAAATATGCCTTTGTGTCGCCTCGTCCTTATTAATGGAAATTAATGTAACTCTTTAGAATTAATAATATTGTTTTAGTAAATTGATATAGACAGCATACTACTCTCTACCCCCTTAAGAACCCCATTTCGCTCCGAAACCCGAGAATATAATCGTAGAGACCGACCTCCCGCGGCCTCTGCGTCCTTTTTATATTAAATACATATACGGGAGGTGGTGGCACACTACTACTGGATCAGGTTTCGGGACTCTAAGTCCTGACGCCCGGTTCTACGCTAGACACGCCCCAGGGAACGATCGTTCGAAATCAGTTGGGAAATTCGGAGGATCGAACCTTGCGGCACAACATACTGAGTTAGGAGTTAATATCTGCATTATTACTCAAGAAAAGGCAAGTATATTTCTATACCAACTCAAAAGGCCACAGCAGTGAAACAGACGTTTCAAATTGGCTACTGTAATTCTAGTCGTTATGCTCTGTGTCGTTTATATCTGCCATAACCATAATTGTTTGAATAGTAAAAATCGCTGTAACGCCGTGTGATTTGGTACTTAAGTACGTGAGAAGAGAAAGAGGACCTCTGTAAAGTATAGGGATTTAAGGTGACTCTCTTTCAGAGTTTGAGTTTGTTGAAATGTATGATTATTGATACTTTTTATTTTGTAGAGTAAAATTTTTGGGTGGCTCATTGACATTGTAGCTGCCCAGCATGTGTGGAGGACCTTGAAAGCTGCGCGGTTTGCCTATCTTGAGACCCGAAGGCTGAATCAAGATCCCCTTGAGAACACATTTGGTGCTATTCGTTTGCACTGTGGGTCAAACAATAACCCAACTGTGGGACAGTTTGTAGATGCCCTGATGTGATATAACGTGTGCAGTAAATCATTCACTCTGAAGATTCATCTGAAGCGACATCTACACATACACACAAAGTAGAGAGCATTCGTGTAACTGACATGTTGCACTGTGGGTCAAACAATAACCCAACTGTGGGACAGTTTGTAGATGCCCTGATGTGATATAACGTGTGCAGTAAATCATTCAATCTGAAGAATCATCTGAAGCGACATCTACACATACACACAAAGTAGAGAGCATTCGTGTAACTGACATGTTGGACTGTGGGTCAAACAATAACCCAACTGTGGGAGTTTGTAGATGCCCTGATGTGATATAACGTGTGCAGTAAATCATTCAATCTGAAGAATCATCTGAAGCGACATCTACACATACACACAAAGTAGAGAGCATTCGTGTAACTGACATGTTGCACCGTGGGTCAAACAACAACCCAACTGTGGGGCAGTTTGTAGATGCCCTGATGTGATATAACGTGTGCAGTAAATCATTCACTCTGAAGAATCATCTGAAGCGACATCTACACATACACACAAAGTAGAGAGCATTCGTGTAACTGACATGTTGCACTGTGGGTCAAACAATAACCCAACTGTGGGACAGTTTGTAGATGCCCTGATGTGATATAACGTGTGCAGTAAATCATTCAATCTGAAGAATCATCTGAAGCGACATCTACACATACACACAAAGTAGAGAGCATTCGTGTAACTGACATGTGAGGTATATACATCTTTCATACCTCAGAATACCCTGAAACTACGTCAAGATGTAAATGCTAGTGAAACCTGGTGCCGATTAAGAAATTGCCGGTCCTGTGGGTGCGTGATTGTGGGGATATAATTAAAATACTGAGTGTGAAACGAGTGACTCAAATCAGTGCATATTAGAAGCTAAGCAACCTGCTATGCTACGAGGCGCTGCCAATATAAGACTTCAAGCCTAGTAGATCGGGGATGCGGTGACGGAGCAAAGCCATACTCTTGCATCCGTATCTTGGCACTGCAAAATGGGGAACGACCTGAATGTTGAGCTAGAAAGCTATTTAAGAACACTGTTAGAAGTGACGGAAAAAGTGGTAACTTGAGAAAAGATCTGAAGGATGACATAAGGAAATCAGTCAGCGCTTTGAGAGCTATATATAACGCATTAACATGCAAACTGGATGAAAAGGATAAAAGAATACAAGACTTAGAAAAGCAAAATTCCCAGAATCAAAACAATTCTCAGGAAGGAAAACATCCTACAAGAAAGAAAACATATGCAGAAATGGCAAAAAGCAGTCAGCAGGAGAAAGAGGAGCCTAAAACTTTCAAACTCATTGTGAAAAGCAGAACTAACCACTCTGCAGAACATATGAAGATCATAATCTAGTCCAAACTGAATCCTGCTGAGATGAAGGTAGGAATAAATTCTTTCAAGGCACTGAGGAATGGTAATCTGCTTATTGAAACACAGAACTGAAACGAAATATATATTGTGTGCAAAAATATTAACGAGAAATGTGGGAATAAAGTAGAAGCAAATGCAACAAAACTTAGGAAACCCAGATTAATAGTATTCTGTATGCCTGCGGAATTGAGTGTAGAAAACGCCAAAGAAGCCATACTGATACAAAACGTTGAGATACGCCTAAAGGACGATGATCTAACGCCAAAATGTATATTCAAAGACAGAAAATAAAACAAGAATCTGATTATACTGGGTGCGGCGGAGGAAACGCATGTTTTTCGAATGGCTAGTACTCGGCGAGGAGGAGGGTGGGGGATATCCGCCCCTTGCCAGTAGACAGCTGAGATGATGCAGTTTCAGTAGCCATGGCACCGTGGACCCGCGAGCATCGGGTGTTTGTCGTTGAAAATTATATCAAAAGTGGTGAATCCGTAAAGCGCCTTTTCCGTAAACAGTTCAATGTGGAGCGCCGTTGAAACATCCCTGATCGTAACACGATACTCAGGTGGGTAACCACCTGGCCTTCCCGCGTCTGTGCGTACCCCTGAAAACGTTGAGAGAGTGAGATTGGCAGTTCTCAGAAGCCCGAGGCGTTCTGCTCAGCGCCAAGCTTTAGCTTTGCGGATGTCAGATCGGTCCGTACGTCGCATCCTACACAAACACTTAAAATTTCATCCGTACAAGATAATGATAATGCAACAGCTGCTCCAAGGAGATTTCGCGCAACAAAGATAATTTTCTGAGACAATGCTCGGCATTCTTAATGAAGATACGGTAATAATGATGAGTGACGAAGCACATTTCCAGTTAGATGGGACTGTGAACAAACAAAACTGTAGGTACTGGGCGGCGGAGAACCCACGACAGCTACACCAAAGACCTCTCCACAGCACAAAAGTAACAGTGTGGTGCGGCGTTGCCAAATTTGGGATCGTTGGCCCTTTTTCTTCGGCGCGCTATGTCGAAATGCTTAACAATTTCCTGCTTCCACAACTGCGCAGACGAAGGGTCAATATGCGGCAAATGTGGTTCCAACAGGATGGTGCCACGGCACACACGGCGACAGCATCGATGCTGGTGGTTCGTGGCATGTTTCCCCCAACACGTCATCTCCCGTTTCGGTGATATCCCTTGGCCGTCTCGCTCCCTTGACCAGTCCGTATGTGACTATTTTTTGTGGGGTTACCTCAAATCAAAGGTCTACCAAAAACAAACCACGCAACATCCAGGAACTAAAAGATTGCATTCGCCAGGAAATCGCTACTGTGGGGAAAGAAATGTTGAGAAGAGCAATGCAGAATTTCGAGGAGAGGCTGCAAGAGTGCGTACAGAAGGAAGGGCGTCACCTGACGGACGTTGTTTCGGAAGTAATTCAAAAATGTTCAACAAACACTACATTGTAAAACCTTTATTTTTGTGTAATTAAAATTTTTTTTAACTTGAAAATCAACTGAGTTATTGTTATTTGAAAAACATGCGTTTCCTCTGCCGCACCCTGTAGAAGTGAATCCAGAAGCGAGGAAAAAACTCCTAGCTCACGAAGTGAAAATTGGTTGGAATATGTGTAATAGTGATGAGTATATACGAATAAACTAATGTTTCAAATGCTGCAAATTCAACCACAGGGAACAAGAATGCAAAGGAGAACTGACTTGCCCATACTGTGCTCAAGTTCACATAGGAAAAGAATGCAAGGCTACCAAAGACAAGTATCAGTGCACTAATTGCATAAACTGTAACAAGTATAATAAAGCGTCCCCTGTCAGCACAAATCATTCATCATTAGACAAGATCTGTAATTGCTATCAAACAATTGTAATGAAAGTTGATAGCATTTGAAATTTTTTTTGAATTGATTTATGGATAGCTTATATGATTTTTGCAAAGAATTAGTGAGAGAGAATGTAATGTGTAACAGTGATGGAATTTTCCACTGAACTGAGATATGGAGTTACATTTCACTTGCAGTAGCCTGGACTCACAAGGCCTTTGAACACTTGTAACCGTGAGAAATGCAACCTTAGCAAATTCCTAATATGATTTATAGCCTTCTGATAGGGCATTCCATATAAGGATATGTAGTACAGGAATTAATCTCATTGGTTAAAAGGGTTGGAGATGTGTTGAGGGATGCCATGTTGATGGCGTTTAGGGTGTCGTTTTTGAGGTGTTAAATAGAAGTGAAGACAATGATTGAGTTTGGCGTCAGTTTTGGTTGGAGTTATTTGAAATTTATAACCTTAGACATTTATAATGAACAAAAGTGTGATAGTATCTCACTGACTATATAAAAAGTGATAAGTGGTGATTATTAGAAAGGAGCCACGAAATGTTAATTCAATTTCGAGAGAAACTTAATTACACAACCTAAAAGAAGTTTGGTTACTTTAGCTGAAAAGTAATAGCAAATGAATGAATGAAAAGTGTTTGTGAAGTAATGGTGTGTTGTAAATATAACCATCAAAGTGCGTTGTTGTACGGTAAAGAAGAAATACAGCGCGGAGATTTCATGGTGTAGTGTCAAAGTGCATTGTTTGTGCTCTAATAGTGCAGCCCTGTAAGGATTAATACCATCAGATAAGTTGGAGACCGCAAATATGTTTGGATTAATATTGACCCAAGGTAAGGTGGAGGAAGGCATAATTTTATGCAATTAATAAAGGAAACGGAATCATTTTAATAGGGTGATTATGTTAAAATGTTAAGAACAAGTGTGTGAGTCCAATGTGAGTTTAACGTAAATAATTGGGGGATATTTAATACAAGGAAAGAGATAGACGTGATACTAAATTTGTAATAGGGAATTTAAGGTAATGAGTAGGAAGTTTGTAAGATGAGGTAATACCTTTGTTGTTTATTATTTCGGGAATTAATTGCATTTTTTATTAATTTGTTTTGGTTTGTTTTGTTTGTTTAATTACTAAAGTAGTGTTTCTTACCAGTTTTTATTAACTGTGACAGAGACCTGAATATCCCAGGTGAGAAGGTTTCCACTTTCAAGAATGTTTTCTGTAGTTTTTTCTGCATGTGTGAGATGATTGTGTTTATATTGGAAAATGCCTGTCCGTTGAATGCCACATTTTAAATACCCTGTTGAACATTTGAAATATCTTTTAAGTGGTGAAATATTTTTCTTATATTGTGACACTCTTGTTGGCTTTCAGGTGATAACGAGATATCTGGAGTGTGTGTTTTGTATTTGATGATCTAATTTAAAGAATCATGATGAGTGACGAACGTCTTGCTACGTTACTAAGAACCCTTCATTCCCTTGCAACAAGAGTGCCGAAGATTGTACTGCGTTGAGCTGAAGACATATTTCTTAGTCTGAAGACGAGCATGGTGAGTGTTCTGTGGTCATGCTTTTCCCAAAGTACAGTTAGCATGTTGTAGCATATCGTTGATCACGGCAGATATCGTGGAACATAGAATGTAGTTGCTAGTACTGAGTTATTAGCTGGTGGCGGCTGTACCAGCATAGATAGGAGAACCTGCTTAGCTACGTATACCAACGGGTGTGTTCTCAATAGCTTAGCCTACTGAGCGACAGTGCCCGTTACACAATGTTAAGGAACTTCATACAGAATACAGACTATTGCCATGGCTGCAAGAACAAGATCAACTCAGCTATGTCTACAGTTAAATCTGCAGCACTCACGTACGGCCTTAAATAATCATATAAATAAAATTAATGAAGGAGGTATTGATTTGGCTCTTATACAGGAGCCCTACACTATAAACAACAACGTGGTAGGAATACCAAGATACAGAGTGAAACAAACAGATATGCAACGCAGCAAATAAAGAAAAAGAAGCAAGAGGGCCCTCTGAAACCCAAATCTGTATTTTCACAGTGGAATCCAGTCACAATGCAAGAAATAAAAAAATTCTTTGCTATAGTCATACACATGAGCGTGTTACGCAAGTCATCTCTGCGGGATTACTGGAGTTTGCGTCCGATTATTCAGACCCCATATGCAGCTTCGGTTGGAATGTCTCGTGATAGGTTCCTCGCGGTATTGACAATGTTACATCTGAATAACAATGATGCAAAGGCAGCTAGGGGAGAGTCAGACTATGACCCGTTATTCACACACTGATTACACTATTTCAGGACGTCTACTTACCGGAAGAACAGCTGACTATGGACGAGGCAATATGCCCATTTGGAGGCCGTATATTCTTTCGTGTTTATATCAAAGGAAAACCCCACAAATATGGAATAAAAATGTTCGAACTTTGTGAGGCCAAAAGCGGCTATGTCTACAACCTGCAAGTATATACAGGGGCACATCCCACCAACTCAGAACACAACACGGCGTTCAGTGTTGTTGACAGGTTGTGTGATAAAATAAAAGGGAGGGGTCACAGTGATAACATGGACAGATGGTTCTCCAGTCCAAAGATTTTCGACCATTTATGGGCTTGTAAGACAAAGGCAGTAGGCACAGTGATGTCGAACAGAAAAGAAATGCCTAAACAGGCACTTTCTGTAAATCTGAAAAAAGGTGAAAAAATATCGTGCCAACGGGATCACCTTTTGGCCATCAAGTGGAAGGACATGCGTGATGTTGTTTTCCTAACCAGTGTCCATGAGGATGAAGTGGTTGAGGCACCGTCGTCAAGGGGGGCACATCATAAAATAAAACCAACAACAGTGTTCGACTACAATAAGTATAAGACTGGTGTGGACAGATCGGACCAGATGCTGTCATATTATTCGTTTGCAAGGAAAACGATAAAATGGTGGAAGAAACTTTTCTTTCATCTGTTCGACCTGGCAGTTGTCAATGCACATATCTTGCACACCAAAACAAACAAGAAAAAAAATTACGCTGAAAATTTTCTACGAAAAAGTTGCCGAAGGATTGCTCACTAGTGCCGGTACAGAAATTCAAGTACAAGGTCAGCCTAGCAGTCCAGCTGGCAGACTGGTAGGGAGGGATTCCAGCGACACACGCTAAGCTGGAGGGAAAATCTCAGCGTTCATGTCGCGTGTGTGCAGACAGAAGCAAGCGCCACACCGGGAAAGCTGTGAAGAAATGCACAACAATGTACTGCCGAAAATGCGATGTAGGACTTTGAGTTGGGCAGTGTTTTGAAGTGTATCATACCAAACTGAATTACTGGGAGTAACAGTAACATTCATTTTCAGCGGTAGTGCCGCAAAAACCTTATTTCTGTGCTATGTGGAAATTGTAGTGGCCTTCCAGTGACTATAAATTTCGAGATTCCGGCCCCAAACGTTTCACTTCTGATGTCGGGCTCCAAATACATGTAAGTATTCCATTTTATGTGCACGAGATACAGCAAACCTTCTGCGGTAGTGTGAAAAAATTTCGAAATATTGTGACAAAAAATGCAGTACTTTTAAATTTTTTTTCAATGCCCTTAAAATCGCCCGGCAGGGGGGATTTAAAAGTTTAAAAGCCAGCCGGAGGGAAAGTGTTAACTGTTTGCCGTACGGACTAAGTAACTCTCCAGCTAGTTTCCAGAGGCTAATGGATACAGTTCTGAAGAATGTGACAGGAACAGAGTGTTGGATTTTTATTGATGACATTATTTTGTATTCTGACACAATAGAGGAACATGCCAGAATGCTAGAGCATGTTTTGGAAAGATTTGGAAAGGCAAATTTACAATTGTAGCCGAGTAAATGTGTATTTGCACAAAGTGAAGTGCAATACTTGGGTTATGTTACCTCTAGATATGGAATTGCACCTTCACCTAATAAGGTTAAGGCCGTAAGAGAATATCCCAGACCCACAACTGTGAAAGAAATTAGATCCTTTATAGGACTAGCTTCGTTTTACAGAAGATTAGTGCCAAAGTTTGCAGAGATTGCAAAGCCATTAACTGAACTCATACGGAAAGATGAGAAATTTCAGTGGGGAGATAGGCAACAAGAAGTTTTCGATAGCTTAAAATAAAAGTTATGTTCCAGTTAGGTTTTGGCCTACCCAGACTTTAGTCAACCGTTTAGATTGACGACTGACGCGTCAAAGATTGCAGTAGCTGCAGTGTTATCACAGGAACAGGGCGGAGTAGAAAGGCCAATTTCTTTTGCCAGCCGCCAAATGAATAAAGCCAAGCAGAATTACTCAGCTTCAGAAGCAGAGATGCTAGCTTTAACGTGGGGAACCAGGCATTTTAGATGCTATTTGTATGGAAAACCAAGGCTCAATCTAAATCAACTCCAACCCTCGGTCTCTCCTCGACTTCATTAATGAAGTACTCAATCCAACCAGTTCATGTGACCAACCTTGCATTATCCTCCATCATCAGAAAAAGATACATAACTCCTTCAAGAGAAACAGTAACTCGACTATTTGGTCTGATTAAATATACACCTTCTGCAACCTTATTACAAGACTGGGAAGAGTCTTCAAGACTCATTGAATCACTCATCGTTGTACAAGTCAAGAAAAATATCTTATCAACTTCAGTTAAAATGGAACAGGATGATGATTTCTTGACCTGTATTGAGTTCTTCCAACAGGGGATTGACACAACTCCAACTGACTCTCAGAAAACAAAACTTAGTGGTATGATTACCTGGGATATAATTAACTGTGATGTAGTAGATCTTGAATTTGGGACAGAAGACCAAGTTCAATTATTCCATGCTCTATTACGTGCCCAAGGTGTTGCTGCAACAGCAAATATCATGGTACTTGAAGGAGAAGGGCATGAAAGAGTTCGATCACTCAATAGAAAATTCCCAAAGGAAATTATGACCAAAGAGTTATTCATTAGCTCATTAATTCTCAAAGTTATAATTCACGAAGACCAGGTATCTAATGCTGTGGGCTTTTGATCTTCCTACTTAGTTTTTGTCTTTCGAGGTCAAATAATTTCAGGTCACAGAACTGGACAAGAAGATACACTGAGGTGCAACGTCAACTTTTAATGGATAACAACTTGGTGATCAGTCTCAGTGAATCGTCAGCCAGAGAACTTTGCTCACTCATAGATGCAAAGATAAGAGATGGTATTTTGGCCGGTGTTTTGGAAGCAGTTTCGGCGATGGTGTGATTTTAAATTAAACTTGTAGAAAATTTATATAGAAATTATTATGGCAGTGATTTCGCAACAGTTATTTTGTGTAAGAGTTCGGTGTTGGTTTATGGTTATTTGGGTGGCGAATATGATAAATTCAGCCACTGCAAATCGTTTCGACCAGGAGACGAGAAAGTGCAACACGTCATCTTGTTAAAGTGATTTATGGCGCTGATAACGAGGCCATGTGCACAAATTAAAGATACCAAACCATGTACAGGATTACGACCAAGCAATTAAGTTGGTGAGCCCAGGGATGTACGGATAACTCTTATTACAAGGTCAGGTTGGCGAAGATTATGATATAAATTCCTGTAAAATCCTAATTAGGAGAAGAAACTAGGAAGGGAATTTGGGAAATGCGTAATTGATCAATTTTAAGTTGATGTACCCAAAAAAACACAATTATTTTAAATTGGGGTTTAATTGTGTAAGGTACATGTAAATTGTGTGTGTGGGCCAAACTGAACAGGTATTATGTAATTTGGTACGAAAGTGAAATTTATGTGGACTAAATTGATAGGAATTAATGTTTAACTATTGAAAGAGATGTTTATATTAAACTGTAAAGAACTGTTTAATTTGTGAAGTGATAAGGTAACATTTAATTTGGGTTAATTGTAAAGGAGATATTTAACATAACAGTAACTTGCAAACTGCACGAAAATTAATTAATTAGTTTGGTAAATTATGAAAGATGGTTAATTTGAAGTAGAGTTAATTGAAATGAATTGCGAGAGATGTTTAATATGGTATACAGGAAATTATTATTGTATTTTAACTTTGGTTTGTTTAGTAGAGTTAATAAATTTTATTTACTTTTGTTACCTAAAGTGAGAGTGGTTTAATAGTTTTATTAATTGTGAGGGAGATTAGAAAACATTGAGTAACAGTAAGGTAAAATTCCAAGTAAAGTAGATTCCCAAAAAAATTAGGTAAATCCCAAGTAATAACAGGAAACAGTTATAGATGAGGTCAGAGGAACAGCTGACCGTTGGTATTGTTATACCAAAGCAATCAGGTGATACTAGATGGGCTAGGCACACCTGCGGGGTTTACTCAGCCGGGCACCGACTGGGCTAAACACACCACTATAAGAAGGGTAGCAGCAGTTGTTAGTGACCTGCTGTAAAATCCAAAACTATCTGGTGCCAGCACTACTATGAGAGAGAGAGAGAGAGAGAGAGAGTGTGTGAAGGCGGACGCAGCGGTGGACTGCGAAGCTTCGTTACGAGTAGACGTTCTGGGGGTGAGTACTGCCTGGGCGCTACAGGAGGGTTGGTGTTGTGTACACTGACATTCAGACACGCTACTGAGGGGTGACAGTTTGTCACCAAATACCTGGTGTTTTAGGCACGCTCAGGCCACGAATACCAAAAGTAAGGTTTTCTTCGATCACTCTTGTTCGGTATAAGAAAACGCTTTCTTACACAACCAATACGCCTCTCAAGTACCGTGGCACTTCTTCCTTCTAAGTTTGGCTGGATCCTCAGTGGAAACAAGACCGGTACTACAGTCAACCATGCCAGCGTAAATTACTTTCACTCTAGAGAAGGGTTCACGCCGTCGGTCAACGATATGCGTCACTTCTGGGATCTAGAAGCACTGGGTATAAGCGAAAATCAGAAGCGAACACTCACCACGAAAGATGCCGCTATTTTACGCAACTTTCATGACACGTTGCCACTGGAAGACGGCAGGCGAATAGTCTCACTACCCAGAAAAGAAGATGTAATTTTGTCTTCAAACTTCAACAATGCTGAGACGCGTTTTCATACCCTGCAGAGAAGATTTAACGACGATGCTCAGTTCCGTGAAATGTACTGCTCACAAATGTTAGATTACATTAGGAAAGGCCACGTAGAAACGGTCGCTTCAGAATATACGAACAGCACCTATTACTTGCCCCACCATGCTGTTGTTGGCAGCACATTGACGGGCAATAAGAGACAAAGAAATAAGAGACTCAAGGAACCCTCTCCAAGACAAACACCACTGAGAGATAGGAACAGACTCTTTCTGACGAACCCTAACCAGAAGGACCTGATCAGGTAGTTGCGGGACCCACTTCAAGTTCAAGTTGTGGTTTAAGGCTTACTGACATATCTGCTCGCCAGATCAAATCTTCGCGCACATCAGCGAAGATTTAGCCACCACAACTGGCTATACAGATGCAGTGCGTGCAACCGGGCCTTCGAAGAAGCCCGGTTCCTTGAACAACATGAGGCGACGTGCCGACCTGCTGGTGGCGAAGAAAATAAACCATGGGCCTGGTGTATTCTACAATGATTTGGATGACAAACGAATGTTAAATTACTTTTTTTGAAACAAGTAGTTTGAGTTAAAAAAAATAATTCAGAGCTGAAAGAGAAAAAAAAAATTAAAATAAATGAAACTGTTATTATTCAGAATCTTAACAATACTGAATGAATGAAATGGTATGTTCATAATAGTAGTATTTATTAAAAATTGGTAGTGTATTATTGTTACATTTTACTGAAAAAGAAAAAACTTTGTGATTATTAAAAGCTATTCAGAAACCCTAATTTACCTTGTTTCATATTCTATTGCACCTATTCACATGCTCCTGAAATCATATAAATACCAAATTAAGGGAAACATTTTGCTACACCAACCTCGGTAGTTGATTGTTAATTAAATACAATCTTGGGAGCTTCTGGCAACTTTAATTCTGTCAAAGAGAAGATCTGTAATACACATCGATATGTAGCTTTCATTGTCCTAAAATTTGATGTTAAACAACCAGTATTTATCATGCACAGCTGTAATGCTGAAGTAGGAAGATCTGTAAGTTACAAAGAAGTTTCATTGTAATAAACTGTACCTGGAACACATTGATTAACAACACATCTATTATAGTGCACAGTGTTATAGTTGTCCGAATCCATGGATCCAGCAGAACTCTCAATACATGTTTTTTAAACAATGGCGAAGAAGGTGAACACAGTGGAAGCTTAAATACTAGGAACCCCTGATGATGGCTCATTTTGAGCCGAAACATATGTAGGGTTAGTGACAATCTTATTTACTTATATCTATGTGCAATATGTTGGTTATATAGAACTTTACTATCATAACAATGCACGGTATACACAATATCAAGTTAATATCTGCATTATCACTCAAGAAGAGGCAAGTATATTTCTATACCAACCCAAAAGGCCACAGCAGTGAAACAGACGTTTCAAATTGGCTACTGTAATTCTAGTCGTTATGCTCTGTGTCGTTTATATCTGCCATAACCATAATTGTTTGAATAGTAAAAATCGCTGTAACGCCGTGTGATTTGGTACTTAAGTAAGTGAGAAGAGAAAGAGGACCTCTGTAAAGTATAGGGATTTAAGGTGACTCTCTTTCAGAGTTTGAGTTTGTTGAAATGTATGATTATTGATACTTTTTATTTTGTAGAGTAAAATTTTGTGTGTTTGGTTTCAGTAATGAATAAATAAAAAAGGCAAGTATGGGGGTAAGCAGCTGGATCTTTCTCAAGGATGGTAAACCTGTCTTCAAGCGACCACCTCCATCACAGACTGGGTGGCTCATTGACATTGTAGCTGCCCAGCATGTGTGGAGGACCATGAAAGCTGCGCGGTTTGCCTATCTTGAGACCCGAAGGCTGAATCAAGATCCCCTTGAGAACACATTTGGTGCTATTCGTTTGCACTGTGGGTCAAACAATAACCCAACTGTGGGACAGTTTGTAGATGCTCTGATGTGATATAACGTGTGCAGTAAATCATTCACTCTGAAGATTCATCTGAAGCGACACCTACACATACACACAAAGTAGAGAGCATTCGTGTAACTGACATGTTGCACTGTGGGTCAAACAATAACCCAACTGTGGGACAGTTTGTAGATGCCCTGATGTGATATAACGTGTGCAGTAAATCATTCACTCTGAAGATTCATCTGAAGCGACATCTACACATACACACAAAGTAGAGAGCATTCGTGTAACTGACATGTTGCACTGTGGGTCAAACAATAACCCTACTGTGGGACAGTTTGTAGATGCCCTGATGTGATATAACGTGTGCAGTAAATCATTCACTCTTAAGATTCATCTGAAGCGACACCTACACATACACACAAAGTAGAGAGCATTCGTGTAACTGACATGTTGCACTGTGGGTCAAACAATAACCCAACTGTGGGACAGTTTGTAGATGCCCTGATGTGATATAACGTGTGCAGTAAATCATTCAATCTGAAGAATCATCTGAAGCGACATCTACACATACACACAAAGTAGAGAGCATTCGTGTAACTGACATGTTGCACCGTGGGTCAAACAATAACCCAACTGTGGGACAGTTTGTAGATGCCCTGATGTGATATAACGTGTGCAGTAAATCATTCAATCTGAAGAATCATCTGAAGCGACATCTACACATACACACAAAGTAGAGAGCATTCGTGTAACTGACATGTTGCACTGTGGGTCAAACAATAACCCAACTGTGGGACAGTTTGTAGATGCCCTGATGTGATATAACGTGTGCAGTAAATCATTCAATCTGAAGAATCATCTGAAGCGACATCTACACATACACACAAAGTAGAGAGCATTCGTGTAACTGACATGTTGCACTGTGGGTCAAACAATAACCCAACTGTGGGACAGTTTGTAGATGCCCTGATGTGATATAACGTGTGCAGTAAATCATTCAATCTGAAGAATCATCTGAAGCGACATCTACACATACACACAAAGTAGAGAGCATTCGTGTAACTGACATGTGAGGTATATACATCTTTCATACCTCAGAATACCCTGAAACTACGTCAAGATGTAAATGCTAGTGAAACCTGGTGCCGATTAAGAAATTGCCGGTCCTGTGGGTGCGTGATTGTGGGGATATAATTAAAATACTGAGTGTGAAACGAGTGACTCAAATCAGTGCATATTAGAAGCTAAGCAACCTGCTATGCTACGAGGCGCTGCCAACATAAGACTTCAAGCCTAGTAGATCGGGGATGCGGTGACGGAGCAAAGCCATACTCTTGCATCCGTATCTTGGCACTGCAAAATGGGGAACGACCTGAATGTTGAGCTAGAAAGCTATTTAAGAACACTGTTAGAAGTGACGCAAAAAGTGGTAACCTGCGAAAAGATCTGAAGGATGACATAAGGAAATCAGTCAGCGCTTTGAGAGCTATATATAACGCATTAACATGCAAACTGGATGAAAAGGATAAAAGAATACAAGACTTAGAAAAGCAAAATTCCCAGAATCAAAACAATTCTCAGGAAGGAAAACATCCTACAAGAAAGAAAACATATGCAGAAATGGCAAAAAGCAGTCAGCAGGAGAAAGAGGAGCCTAAAACTTTCAAACTCATTGTGAAAAGCAGAACTAACCACTCTGCAGAACATATGAAGATCATAATCTAGTCCAAACTGAATCCTGCTGAGATGAAGGTAGGAATAAATTCTTTCAAGGCACTGAGGAATGGTAATCTGCTTATTGAAACACAGAACTGAAACGAAATATATATTGTGTGCAAAAATATTAACGAGAAATGTGGGAATAAAGTAGAAGCAAATGCAACAAAACTTAGGAAACCCAGATTAATAGTATTCTGCATGCCTGCGGAATTGAGTGTAGAAAACGCCAAAGAAGCCATACTGATACAAAACGTTGAGATACGCCTAAAGGACGATGATCTCACGCCAAAATGTATATTCAAAGACAGAAAATAAAACAAGAATCTGATTATACTGGGTGCGGCGGAGGAAACGCATGTTTTTCGAATGGCTAGTACTCGGCGAGGAGGAGGGTGGGGGATATCCGCCCCTTGCCAGTAGACAGCTGAGATGATGCAGTTTCAGTAGCCATGGCACCGTGGACCCGCGAGCATCGGGTGTTTGTCGTTGAAAATTATATCAAAAGTGGTGAATCCGTAAAGCGCCTTTTCCGTAAACAGTTCAATGTGGAGCGCCGTTGAAACATCCCTGATCGTAACACGATACTCAGGTGGGTAACCACCTGGCCTTCCCGCGTCTGTGCGTACCCCTGAAAACGTTGAGAGAGTGAGATTGGCAGTTCTCAGAAGCCCGAGGCGTTCTGCTCAGCGCCAAGCTTTAGCTTTGCGGATGTCAGATCGGTCCGTACGTCGCATCCTACACAAACACTTAAAATTTCATCCGTACAAGATAATGATAATGCAACAGCTGCTCCAAGGAGATTTCGCGCAACAAAGATAATTTTCTGAGACAATGCTCGGCATTCTTAATGAAGATACGGTAATAATGATGAGTGACGAAGCACATTTCCAGTTAGATGGGACTGTGAACAAACAAAACTGTAGGTACTGGGCGGCGGAGAACCCACGACAGCTACACCAAAGACCTCTCCACAGCACAAAAGTAACAGTGTGGTGCGGCGTTGCCAAATTTGGGATCGTTGGCCCTTTTTCTTCGGCGCGCTATGTCGAAATGCTTAACAATTTCCTGCTTCCACAACTGCGCAGACGAAGGGTCAATATGCGGCAAATGTGGTTCCAACAGGATGGTGCCACGGCACACACGGCGACAGCATCGATGCTGGTGGTTCGTGGCATGTTTCCCCCAACACGTCATCTCCCGTTTCGGTGATATCCCTTGGCCCTACGGACAGCACCTATTACTTGCCCCACCATGCTGTTGTTTGCAGCACATAGACGGGCAACAAGAAACAAAGAAATCAGAGACTCAAGAAACCCTCTCCAAGACAAACACCACTGAGAGATAGGAACAGACTCTTTCTGACAAACCCTAACCAGAAGGACCTGATCAGGTAGTTGCGGGACCCACGCTTCCGTGTCCCATAATGTTTAAACTAGTTTTAGCCTCTCTCTTACTCATCCCTTCTAAAGGAATGGAAGCCAGATATTTCCATCTGGCCAAGGCAGGGATCAGGAACAGCCTAGTGAGAGGTGTCTCAAAACCAATACCACTGCAGGAAGAATATTCACTTCTGACTGCTTCACGAATGCCCTTGCCATGTGAAAGACTGAAAACCATTGTTGTGCATGGCCCAATTAGACTAAATTTCACTAATGTTCCATTCTCTTATTGTGTGAACCTCTTTGTCATCCAGGGCCTGAACCTAACTTGTTTGGAGTGCCTCAATGCCCAAATAACAATAGGGCTTACACTGTGGCTTTGCTGACTCTGCCCTCCTGACTGTTTTCCATGGGTTCATTTGGAGATGGATGTGGATTAGACTAAACTTCTGACCATCAGGATATACACCTCTATCAAGAACTCAGGGGGATTTCTCCTTCATTCTTTTTGCTAAGAAAAACATACATGGAACTCGGGGCCTTCTTGCAATTGAGCCTGGATAGAAAGAACCGAGACTGGACCAGATTCTTCTGGTTCCGCGTCGAGGCGGGAAAAGGAAGTTGGCGAACATCATCATCTACAGATTCACACGCTTGCCGTTCGGCCTCACAAGCAGCCCATCTATCCGCTACCCTCCGGGAATTGACTACTAGGTTCAGAGACAGGTACCCCATAGCGACGAAGCTCTTGGACCAAAGCATATTTATGGATGACTTCACCAACAGTGTTGAAGACGACAATGAAATCATAGCTATATACTATGAGCTGACAAGTTTACTTAAGCAAATACGATTGCCAATGGCGAAATAGGCACCCAATTCCGAACTCAAGGAAATATGGACTGAAGGACGCGAAATCAAGTCGGAAACGGGAGTCTTGGGTGTCACCTGGAACACCGGATCGGATTCACTTCTCTTCGAATATCGGGATATCACTGATGGGCTGCAGGAGGAACCAGCCACGAAACGGCAAGTACTGCGAGCAACCGCAAAATTCTACGATCCCCTCGGGGTACTTTCCCCAGTATCGATTGTGGGAAAAATACTCTTACAGGATACATGGTGCAGAGGCGTTGGGTGGGACGAGCTTCCCCTGGACCTCTCCTTTAGATGGCAAATTTGGACCTTAAGCCTCAATGGTTTGTCAACCGTAAGGATTCCTAGGTGGATAGGATCATCCATCCGGGCGCCAGAGGCATCATGAGTTCACGTATTTCGCGACGCCTCCGAAAGAGCATATGGAGAAGCACTGTATGTCAAAACAGTGGAAGACAATGACACCTCGGTACAGTTGGTTTGCAGTAGAAACAGACTGTCCCCTATCAAGAAGGTGACACTACCCCGACTAGAATTACTGACAGCCTTGGTAGGTACACGACTTCTCAAATACAGTGGACCCTTAGGAACTTCGAACGGTTTGATATTCGAACAACTTAAAACTCAAACAAAAAATTCGAGGAAAATCCGGGTTTGAAACTCGAAAAAAAATCGAAAGTCGAACAAAGACCACGTGGTCGCCTTCTCTCTCTGCTTGGTCCAGATGAAAGAAGGGTAATTCACCTTCCAGTGAACAGTTATATCCCTCCTACTACTATTATTGATTGATTATTATACAATATTTTTAAGTACGTACTATTATAAATAAAAATTTTCAATTATTGAAATTAAATATACTTGTTTTATCAATATGATCTTTTGAAATAGGCACTTAAAATGTTTTATATTGGGTAAATTTTGGGGGTCTGGAACGGATTAATTCAATTTACAATATTTCTTATGGGGAAATTTAACTCGAAAGTCGAACAACTTGAAAGTCGAGCCGTCTCCTGGAACGGATTGTGTTCGAAGTTCGAGGTTCCACTGTACTTCTGTCAGTCAACTGGATATGACAACCTCAGCGACACTATGGAGTGACTCTACTCTAACTCTAGGCCGGATATGCAGCGACGCAAACCGGTGGAAAACCTTTGCATGCAACCGCGTGACAGAAATCCACATGAAGTATTTACCCATGTGTTTTGAACTTTAAAATCGTATGTTATTAGGAATAAGTTTCAAACTATGTCAGGAAATGCAGTTCATGAAAATTAATACTGTTGCCAGTAGCATACTGTGTGACTAGCGAATCAGTTGTAGTAAGCCAGCAGGAGGCTGAGTGTCACACAGAAAGCAAAATTTGCTGCTGCCGCATTTTTGGGGGGGGGGGGGGTGAAGAGGTGTGTCGCTCTAAGACAGAGATTTTATGTTAGGCCCCACTCACACACACAGTTAATGTTATGTTCTTTATGTTCTGCATGAAACACTTAGTCCCTTATAAGGTCTCGCCATTTTCCAGTATGCCATAATTGTGTGCAGATCTGGCGACCCCTTCGCTCAGACAATAATATGTATTTCTTTTTGTGGGGAATTGTGAAGGACAAACTGTATAGTACATGGAAAGATGGTTCATTAATGGAATTCAGCTGTGATCATACAGCAGTGCTGCACACTTTCAGAAGATTGGCTGTAAGGTGATCATAGTCATACAAGTTCATGTTCAGGAGAAAACGAGGAAGAATGGAATCATACTCAACATTTTATGCATTGAAAATAACTTTCCATGCTTGTGTGCTTTAATATATACATAACATGCAATATTATTTGTAAAAATGTGGATTTTATGCACTATTTAAATTGTAAACGTTTAATTAACACTGTAATTATGGCTGTTGTATCAATCTACTATAGACACCATTATTAGAAAAATACTTTCCTGTATCTAGGACTATTTAATATGCAATCATGTTACGACTCTTTGAGCAGTTCATTGCAAGTCGCATTACGAATTCATTGAACGAGATATCACGCCGTAGGAATCCAGGAGCACTCCACTCCGCCGCAATTGCAATACCTAGATATCGACCAGGTTGGGGAGAATGTGGGGGATCGCTAGATAATCTTTGTTTATTATTATCTTTGTGTATTACAATCTTTGTCCTTTATAATCTTTGCCAGTCTGCTCTAATATCTGTTCCTTTTCCTTTTGGGCAGTTCAAGGGCGTTGGAATAAAGTTAAACGTGCGTTTATTAATCGACCCCTGGTGATCCCATTGGAACACCAGGGGTCGCTTGCGACCTGAAGGAACTACTACTACTACAAGAACGGCGACTTCCTTACGCACTGCAATCTAGTCACATACGCAGAAACTGCGAACGGAAGTGACATAAGATGAAACAGCAGCGGCATCGGCCGTTTGAACTCAGTGTGGGAAAAATCTCATTGATAGATCGCATAAGTTCCGGGTCTTCGTTATTTCCAACTGGCATTTATTGTGTTCGACTGTTCTGGATTGGAAACGAATTGGAGTTAACCCTAAATATTGTCCACTGTTTCCTGAATGTACTGTATATACTCTTTCCATACAGAAATAATAACAAAGAATAAGCCACATGAAAACACCCCATCCCTTCCTGACATGAACCAGGAACGTACGTTTTGCTAGCTGGCCAGGCTGATCATTCTCTTCACTAGGAGCATGAGAGATTAATTTCGGAGGGGGCAGCAACATGCATCACAAAGAAGGTTTAGAGCATGAAACTAAAGTGGAAATGATCAAGAGGAAGAGCAAAATAAAGATGGCAATGGCAGGTCAGGGAATTTGTCACAGAAATAGAAGGGTGGCCATGCCATGTTTCAGGCAGTTAGTTGCCAGCCTGTTACTGTGGATGACCAGGTTCAATCACAAGCCAATGTGGGATACGTGGCCAGATTTCTCTCTGAGCACTTCAGTTTTTCCCTGAAAGTCCATTCCACCAAAGCTCCATGCTCATCTTCATCTATCACCGGAAACCATACCAGAAATTATACACAAATGATTTAGTACAGTCTGTCACACACTTGTCAAGATAATTACAAATTTATGCATACTGTACACAAACCTGTGCATACTTGTAACAAACGAAGTTTCAGTTCCATAAAATGAAATCATAAATAAATCATTCTCCGATTCTAAAAGTTCCTCACAAAAGGGGGCGCGTAATTGTCCTTCAACTTAAACTTGCAATTTGTGATCCATTTCTGAAAATTCTTTCCACAACTGGGAGAAATGCTGACTGAACGGCACAACAAGCGCAGGAACAGAAGTCACTATAATGTTGTCCCAGTTTACCGCAAATGTTGTGCTTGTCCAATTACTGGAACCACTTATAAGAATGGCCTTATTGATCATAAGAAACTTGCGGTGCATCAGAAATGAAGATTTCTTCATACGCACTGGGACACCATGTTTCCTGAATATAGGCATTTGAGTACCAGAGCCATCTGCCTTCTCAGCATCAGCTATGATTCTCACACTGACACCTTTTCTGTGCACCCTGACAATAGTTTCCGACAGTTCTTGGCGTGTAATGAAGTACATACATACATACATACATACATCTAATGATGATGTAGCCATTTCCAGCAGCTCAATGAGACGTCTCAAATGATACAAACATGAGTCTTTCGTGCAAATTAACCTGTTGTAGTAGTGTTCTTTACACTTAAACCCCTTATCTGTAAAAACATAACCTAATTCAAATGCTCTGCATTTGTTAAAATTGAAATTAAAACCAACTTGATGCACCTTCACTATTAAAAATTTTAATAGTAGATTAATTAACTCTTAATTCACCCGACATGTTTCGGTAATCACCAAATCCAATAGAATTATCACTTTTGACATAAAAGACCTATACGTAAACATACCTATTGAGGAAATTATAAACATTACAAAAACCCAACTAACTAACAGGAATATTGATGACACCACAATCACACAAACGTGTTTGCTATTAGGAATGATAATGAAACAGAATTATTTACAGTTTGATCAGAGATTCTATCAACCAAACAAAGGGATAGCAATGGGATCACCCATTTCGGGATTAATAGCTGAAATATTTTTACATCACGAACAGCACCTAATAAAAACAGTCTAGATAGCAAGACAATTACTTTCTACAACAGGTACGTCGATGATATCATAATATATGATCAAAATAGAACCACTGCTAATGATATTCAAAAGTATATGAATAAGATACACAAAGATCTTCAATTTAAAGCCACAGAGGAAGTGGACAACAAGATCAGCTTCCTAGACCTTCTCATTAGTAGAAACAACAACAGTCTATCAGTTTGACATATATAGAAAACCCACTACGACTGATACAACTATCCATTACAAATCCAATCACCCTACACAACACAAAATAGCAGCATATAGATACATGATAAACAGATTACACAACCTACCATTATCGCAAGAACAAAGACATCAAGAATGGAATACTATACTTCAAATAGCACAAAACAATGGTTACCCCATTACATTAATAAACAAATTGAACAAGAGCATCATTACTAAACGAAACAGAATAACGAATAATACATTACCCTCACAAATCAACAATAGAATATGGGCCACTTTCGAATACCATAATCCCATCATAACAAAAGTCACAAACATCTTTAATAACACTAACATAAAGATAGCTTTTCGGGTAAGAAACGCGACGCAGAATATCCTCAAACCAGCCAAAACAAACAATGACTGCTATACTAATAGCGGTATCTATAGTTTACAATGCAAAACATGTCAAAAACATTATATTGGACAAACCGGACTAGCCTGAAGGCGAGATTTTTAGACCAAAGATACATTAAATATAACGATCCTAAGTCAGCCTATGCACTGCACATTTTGGAAAATAGACATGAATATGGCCCGATAGATAACACCATGAAACTCATAAAATCATGTAAAAAGGGCAGACACATGAACATCTTGGAAAACCACTATATGCAATTATTTCAAAAACAGAATTTACTAATTGATGAACAAATTCCATTGGAGGATAACCCGTTATTCAGATTCATTACCCCTCCACTCCCCTCGATGGCAGGTATAACACGGGAGGTGAGCTAGAACAGTAGACCGACAGCAAGCAACCGATACACCCCAAACACACATAACACACAATCCACGTAACAGGTAAGTCTGATCAAATAATTCAACAATATTGCCATAGTATAGAAAATAATTATTATACGAAATGATTTTTCATATTCTCGAACAGGAAACACAAAAAACGGCAATATAAGCCAATAATAACGCGCAGACATAATATCAGATCACAGCAGATCTACAGTGGAAGATACACTACACAGCTTTTCTACGTGACATACTCCGATGGAAAATGCAGAACGCGTGGGTGATATGACAAAGTGTGCAACAACAGTGCTATAAGTTTTGCAAAGGTGGAATTATTGCAGGATTGCAGGTGTTGAATTTTTAAGAGTTCTTTAAACGAGTTTTTTAAAACGAGTTTTAGTGACTTTTAGTGATTTATGAAAACTTTATATGCGACGAGACTTTGTGGGATCATATCTTGTGTATGTTTTATATATGGTCTACGCAACTAAATGTAGTAAAAAACCCCTGAAGATGGTAAGGTAACTTACCGAAACATGTCGGGTTAATTAAGAGTTAATTAATCTACTATTAAAATTTTTAATAGTGAAGGTGCATCAAGTTGGTTTCAATTTCAATTTTAATTTATACAAGATGCACGGTGAATACAATATTAAATGCTCTGCATTTGGTTTAGAATGTTTCCTATATCGGTTCACGTAGTACATCACAATCTCCGGAATGACCGATGCAAAAACTAAAGTCATTCCCAAATTTGCCCAGGATATCAACATTTCTTCTTTAACTGTACACTAAAACCGACTCCGGAAAGCTCCTCTCTATTGTCGTCGTGATCGTTTGAAAGACAACCAGAGATGGTCAATAATTTCTGACTAAAATGTTTCCCACAACGTATGCGGCAGCGTTGTATATGCAGTTTAACTGTGTCTCGCACACATTTTAGTATATCAAGAGTTCGTTAGTTGCAGCGGTAGAGATAGGTTGTGCTACGTGCTGTGTACGACGAGCGCTAGAGTGGTGTAGTGTAACGGTTCTACCGGCTGCAATCCAGTGATTGCCGGCCAGGAAAAGGTGTACTAGTGACTTATTTCAAGTGAGTGAGAGTTAATCCACCATGAACATAACATAAGTTAAACCTCAAGATTTTCGTCTTGACCCAAGAACAAAACGCAAAAGGACTCGACCACATGTGGTGAATACGGCAAGTACGTCTTATGTAATTACTTCGAAGTTCTATCGGACACTGATTCCGAAACTGAAACTGCAGAATTAACAACTCCACCCGCTACTCAGAAGGAACGCATTCCACCTATAGTGATTTATAGTTACTTAACCAATCATTCTCAGACACTAAAAACACTCAATGAAGAACTGTCCAGCCCGGTCGATGTCAAAGCGAAAACAAACAGGCTAATGCTATACACAAAAGTAACAGATTACGAGTTGTTATTGCGGGAAATAAAAACGGCCAAACTGGCCTATCATACGTATCCTCTGCCGAATAAACAACAACCGAGGATCACATTGAAAGGGATCCCTCCTAATGTTACAATAGAAGACATTACCGAAGAATTAAATCAGTGACGATTACAGGTGATCAGCGTTCGCCAGATCACACGTAGAGACAAGACTACAGCTCAGATCCTACAACAATACCCGATCTTTATCATCACATTCAGGGAAGGAACTGATCTTAGACAAGTTTATAAGATTACTAAACTGTGCCACTGCATGATCCACTGAGAGAAATATCGAGCCAAAAGACCGATACAGCAATGTTTTAACTGCCAGAAATTTGGACATTCGTCGGCGTTCTGTGGCCGACCAGCTAACTGTGTGAAATGTGACCAACCCCATCAGACTCAAAGTTGTCCAAAGCTACCATCTGAACCCCCTTCATGTGTCAATTGTGGGGGCGCCCACCCGGCGAATTACTCTGGTTGTCCAGTCTACAAGAAGATTCTCGAATCCAGGACTCGGAAACAACCCCCTCCTCACTATCGGCCACCACAACAATCCCCCTCACGGTCACATTCCCCCCCCCCTGGGTCAACCCCGGAAACCACATTCTTCAGCTCGCACCTGGGCCCAAGTGGCGGCCCAAAATGCTGTCTGCCCAGAAGAGATATCTCTTCCTTCCCTACTCGGTTCATTAAAATCTATCTTAGCTTCTGTCAATTTTCAAACGGTTGACGTTGCTTTACGGACATTAGCCACGCGCCTACAAGACGCGAGAAACCCACTTGACCAGATGATGCTCATCTTCGAAACAGTTCTGAATTGTTTTGTACCATCACCGTAAGACGGAACATACGCATGATGCAATGGAATGCGGATTCCATATTACACAGGAAACATGAGTTAGAATATTTCTTAACGACCAATCGGATAGACGTAGCAGCCATCTGTGAGACTAAACTCTACCCGCGCCGAAAACTTACGGTCTCGGGATATTCAATATATCGACAAGATCGCAATCACCACGGAGGAGGGGTGTTACTCCTTGTCCACAACAATCTCCAGCATGACAGCATACACCTCACCAGGACTACGGAAATGGAACAGGTATCGGTAATAGTATACTCACCTCCAGACAAGAGGATCCTGATAGTGTCTGGATACAACCCACCAAACAGGGCTCTCAGTGTCAAGGATCTCGACCCTATATTCTCCACAAATATACCGGCAGTATTGATAGGTGACCTCAACAGTAAACATATAGCGTGGAACTGCGCAACTACCGACACAAACGGGAAAACTCTCCTGGACTATTGTACGGCTCATTCAGTAAACATACTCTCCTGAATATCCCATCCATTCCCCCTCTCGGGGGCCACCTAGCGTTATAGATATCTCCCTAGCGAGGGGATGTTCACTTACTGCTCCTAAATCTGTACCTACATTATCCTCGGTCGTTTGTAAAATCCGATGGGCTCCGGCACTAGCAAAAACACACCTGCAATATGACTACGAAGCTGCAAACTGGAACCACTACCAGCACCTGCTTGACCACTTTTTGCAAAATAAACCGCAGATCACTGATACACAGGACATTGACAGGGCACTGCATTATTTCACCGCTGCGGTTCACATGGCTGCAGATACGTCTATGCCGCAATGGGTTACCTCAGCACGCTGTCTCAAACTCCCGCCAGCAATAAGTGCACTGATGCAGCTTCGAAACTATATCCGTCGGCGATATCAACGCACACGATATGTAACATATCGTGGGGGCCTTCAGTTTCTTAATCATTTGATTGCTACCCGACTGAAGAAACATCGAAACGATAAGTGGTCATCTTTTCTTCGTAATTTGCACCCCAACAATGCACAGTTATGACGAGTGACTCGGTATTTTAAAAAGTCACGGGATCCACTTCCGCCATTACTTCACCAGGGTACGCAATACTATGTGGCTCACGAAAAAGCAGGCATCCTTGCCGATCAATTGGAGGACATATTCACACAATCATGGCGCACCGATACAATAACCCAACGTCTCACCAACGCCGTGGACAGACTCCTCTCCTACTTCTCGCGGTGGCGGCTAAAAGTCAATATCTCCAAAACGGACGCTATCATCTTCACAAAAAGATGACCAAACCCTCCTAGGCCAATCCGGCTGGAGGATGTGGACATACCGTGGTCTCCGACAGTAAACTATTTGGACCTTCGATTGACAAACACTCTGAACTACTCGTCCCACATCCAGCAAGTGACACAAAAGGCGATGGGCATCCTGGTTCAACTCTTCTCGCTCCTAGCAAAGGAGTCTACACAAAACTACATCTCTACAAGGCAACTATACGGGCAACATTGACATATGCTGCTCCTACATGGTGTTCTATAAGTAACTCGACGTACCGACAACTGGAGGTGGTGCAAAATAAATGCTTGAGTCACTGCAAACGCCCCGCGCGAAACCCCCTCAAACCTACGTCCGACGAATAGCCGCTCGATTTCACTCCCACTGTGCCCTACATCCTAATCCGCTTATAGGGTCTATCGGCCAATATAATCTTAGTGATCTGACCAAAATGTACAAACGGTATAAGCACAAACGTCCCAAACACTGCTTGCTCTGAGTAGAGCAGGTTGTAAGATAGTGCTTTTTCTGCAATTCTGTTAATTTTCACTCCTCCTAATTTTCGCTGTTATGTTATGGTTATAATTAGTGTTCAGGGCGATGTTCCCGCCCGTTTAGAGTCTATTGGAAGCTGGTAATTGGTACGGCTTGAAACAAAGTTTAGGTTGTATTATTGTGTACATGTAGTAAAAGGATAATAAAGCTCTCTTTAAAAAAAACAAGAAGAAACTTAGCTCTAGATAAGCTGGTAAACATTTATAGTAAAATGAAACCAGGGGCCAATCGTGCTGACGTGAGGAGGAAAATAAATACTCTCAGGTCAAACTACCGAAAAGAATTGAAGAAAATTGTTTCATCGAAGAGGTCAGGAAGTGGTACGGATGAGGTTGACCAGCCAACCTCGTGGGTGTTCCACGCATTGAAGTACCTCCACAACAGTGAGCAACCAGTTAACGCGAACGTGCAGCTAAAGGAGGTTAGTATGAAATATTCATTTAATACACTCAGGTGCAAAAAACGCGCTTTATATCACACAATAAAGTAGGTAATACAAATTTTTAATGTCACACAGAATAGATAGGTACTACTGTAATTTTCCCTCATTGTTGTAATATCTACAAAAATTGTCTCGAGTTTGCTTTGCGTTTGAGGTGCTGTTTCTGTTCAGTGTTCTTTGTAATTGCACAAGGTTGTATTCATTCACTTGATTTGAGTTTGACTGGAAGTATGCTTGTTTGGTTTCCTGAGCAAGGACATTATGTAAATAGCAGCTTGCCATTGTAATTATGATGGCCTTTTTCTGGTTCAAGTCTTATTGGTGCTTGAAAAACTCCAAACCTGGAAGCCAGTATTCCAAAAGCATTCTCTACAGTACCTCGAGCACGAGACAATCTTGTATTGAATTCTTGTCTAGCATCATCCAGAAATTTTTGAGAGTAGGGTTTCATTACATGCACATCCAATGCAAATGCCTCGTCAGCAACAAAAATATACGGGAATTTTTCTGCATTGTTCGGTAGCGGATTTGATTTTGGTAAATTGAGGGCACTTTGCTGAAAAAGTTCTCCAAATTTTGAGTAGAACACAACTCCTCCATCAGATATTCGTCCATCCATTCCAACATCTACCATGACGAATTCCTTGTTAGCAGTTACCACTGCCAACAATACAATGCTAAAAAACCCTTTGTAGTTGTAGTATTGAGTGCCAGATTTCGCAGGTTTTTGTATTGCAATATGCTTTCCATCTATCGCACCTAAGCAATTCCAAAACTGATGTTTCGATCCAAAATCACTGGCGATGTTAGTCCGCTCTTCACTTGTTGAGGAAAACAAAAAACAACAACAAAACAAAAAGTAATACAACTGTTTTCACGATCTTCCATTATACCACCATCACCCCCAGCAAAGAAACCGCGAGTGGTTGGGCCACTTACCAAACAAAATGAACTTATGTCCCTGGCCTGTAAATACTTAGAAAATCTAAGGAGCCCCAAGATGATGGGCCCACTATAGCAAAAGTTTGGGCAGAAAAACGTATGGCCCTAGATACTCAACAAAGGTTATTTGCCGAAAAAGCAATCAACGATGTCTTGTTTGAGGCTAGTTTGGGGAATCTGCAAAGGTATTCAGTACAAATTAACGAGGGTCCCTATCAACATTCTTCTGTTCATTCTTTTCATTCGACTTCAAGGGACGTGAGTTCCCAATCTTTTCCATCTCCGGCAGGAGTTAAGCGAGAACAACATTTCTCAGAAGATAGCCAATTGGTAACATTGTTTTCAAATTTTACAGAGATGTAAATATTTATTATCAGTGATTTATATTATTGTTATACAGGCTTACATATCAAACCTCCGAGGTCATCAGAGGGCTCTGAGCCACCACGAGTGGCAATACAGATGCAGCAAATGCAATCACGCGTTTGAGGAAAAACGATTCCTGGACATCATGAGGTACGATGCCAGCAAGCTGGTCAAGATGATGATGCGAGAAGCTGCTGATAACACACACACCTCCTGGTGTTGGTTGTTTTGAATATTTCAACAAGTTTGTTCAAATTTGAGTTAAAGAAAGCAGTTAAAAAAATCTGCAGTATGCCTTTCAGGCTGGTAATATGGGTTATCAGTCACAGGACACTCATGTTTTCACTAACAAGGAGATTGTTGAGAGGTCAGTGCCTCCCCAGTCAGTGTCCTCATACAGACAAAGTCTTGAGAAATCAAAATACACGGTAGCTTGGAAAATTTTATGGAGTTTTGTAGGAGCTAAATTTTTTTTGATTGATACATTTAAGATTATAAAACTAATATTTGCACTATTTTAGGGAAGAGAAAGTTAATTAGAAATATTCAGTTAACTTGCTGATGATGTACATATTTGTTTATAAACAGGGGGAGAAGAAGTACCTCTAACATGGCCCCACGTCTACCACCGTCCAGTTTAAATCTGGTTGTGATAGGAGTTAAATTATTGTTTAACTATGCGAACAATAGCTTGGGGAATAATTGTCCAGACGAGGCTATTTGCCTACGTACTTTTCTTTATTCGTTTATTTTAATTAAATACTGTTGATACTAAGAGTTATAATGAAAACCATGATAGTATATGTTTGATATATAACACATTGATTGATACATTGTTCCAACGAAATAGTTGATGATTGCTTGATGATAATTTTCTGATGTTAAACGAGGCGTTATTGCGATAAACTTTAAGGTATCCACTACTTGGAAGGGTTTTGGAATTGAATTTGGATAACTGAGAAGTTGAATTGAACTACTGTTTGATATTGTAAAGGAATTAACTATGGTAAAGTTTTGGATGCTTATGTAATGACGTTGAGGAAAAGTGTTGAGTTACTTGATGGTGTGATTTTGTATAGTGTTGATACTTGTATTGAGTAAGAGGGTTTCGGTATGGAGAAAAAGGACTTAAAGATAATGCAGGGACGCATTATGTTTTAAGCATGGGAGGATTGTAATGAACAAAAAGCATTAGAAATGTTTTTGGTGAATGATTGATAGTTAAGATTTAGCGAGGAGGTAGTTTCAGAAGTAATATTTGCTTAGGAAGATGTAGGTGCCGAATTTTAATTTTGAGACAAGGATGCGGATTGGTACACACATGCTAGAGAAGGATGCGGATGAGTACAGGTGGCAGAATTACAGTTCAGCAGGATAGGAATGCAGGACCTGAGTTAAAGTGGGATTTGATTGGTATGTGAAGTATGGTTGACTAGTTTATTTTATTAGGAATAAGCAGATAGAATTAATTAGAATTTGGGACTTTAGTGATTAAATTGAGTGAAAGTTAATTTTATAAGCTGAGATAGAGGTTTAGGTTATTTTGCAACATTGGTACCCACATACTTGGACTTGTGAGAATGATAACCTCAGCACTTTACGCTTGCATGTTGAAGGATATGGGAACCACAGTATCAGCATATTCCTTATTAGGAAATGAAGATTCCCATTGGTTACTTACGATAGGGACAAGAAGTAAATGTATTAATTTGATTGGATGAAAATGTAGGAGAGGTAGTGAGGAAGCCATGATGCTGATGAAATAGGGTGTGGTATGGAAGTTATTAAATATAGGTGAGAACTATGCTTCGGGGTCTTTTGGCTCGACGTTTTGGTTGGTGTTTGAAGCAGTTTGGCGACGTGATTTTAAATTAAACTTGTTGAAATTATGTAGAAATTATGAAGTGTTTTAAACTCCAACACTGTATTTTGTGAAAGTGTTGGTAGTGAATATGTTGGTTTTAATTACGGAAATTGAGTTATGGTAAAAGGAAGTGGCAGTGTAGCAACTTACTTTGGTGGAAGAAATACTATCGTGTGGTGAATATGTTAATCCGACCACAGTACTTCGTTACGCATGGTGACGAGGAGGTGCAGCCCAGTAAATTTGTTGAGTGATTATGGCGAGAGGAAAACGCCAGGCGCACCAGATATGGATACCCAAAATTATTGTATTGGTTTAAGTTGGAGTATCCAAGTAATGAACGAGGTATTTTCTACACAAGGTAGGTTGGCGAGGTTTTATTAAATTCCTATATAATCCTAATTTGGAGAGGAAGTGAAATTAATTATTTGGAATGGTGTAACTGATGAAAACATAGTGATGTATATGAGAAAACACAATTATTTTATTTGGGATATATTGTATTAAGATACATGCAGTGTGTGAGTGAGCCAACTGAGCGGGTTAACTGGGTTAGTTAACTGAATAACCAACTGAGTGAACTAACTGTATGATTTTACTTAATAGGAGACATGTAATTTAGCAAGGAAGAAATGTATGAGTAAGATTAATAGAAAAGGGGTAATTATGTAAATGTGGGCTAAAATGGAAGAACTGTTGAGTTTGTAAACGATACAAAACTAATATTTAATATTGGAAACTGATTAAGAGTTGGGTAAAAGTGGATTAAATTGATACGAATTATTACATTGGTAAAGTGGTAGAGAATATTTTATTTGGGTTTTAAGAAGGAAATATTCAATGTTAATATTTAGGAAATCGAAAGTTGAGTAGGGGGAAGTTGTAAGGTTGAAGAAACTTTGATTGTTTATTTATTGTGAAATTATTAATGGAATTTAAATTTTATTGTGTTGTATATAATTAGGACTTAGTAGATTTAAATACATTTTATTATTTACTTTGGTTATATGGAGATTGGACTATCAACTTTGGAAGTTTACTTTCATTTGAAATGTCAACTGCATTATACGCCACAGAGTTCAATGCTTGGCAGAATATTCCATTACAAATCACTTATTGGATAAGACTAAGAAAGGATTGTGAACATTGTCTCAAGACAATAAATGATGAACCACTTGAGTGGGGAAAATATCCTAAACCACTCAATATAGGAATAGCATCAAATCCTTATGTTGGATTTACAGATGAACAAAGGAGACAGTTAATTAATCAGATTAACTTAAAGCTCCAATCTGTTGTTGAACAATTGAGAGTTCGTCTCCAGGATTCTGGTGAATGGGGACAGTTGTTAGCATTCAAAACAATTGCCCATGAGTGGTTTAATGGTTTTATTAATTGTGAGGGAGATTAGAAAACACTGAGTAACAGTAAGGTAAAATTCCAAGTAAAGTAAATTCCCAAAAGATTAGGTAAATCCCAAGTAATAACAGGAAACAGTTATAGATGAGGTCAGAGGAACAGCTGACCGTTGGTATTGTTATACCAAAGCAATTAGGTGGTGCTAGCTGGGCTAGGCACACCGGTGGGGTTTACTCAGCCGGGATCGACTGAGCTAGACACCCCACTTTATGAAGGTCGAAGCAGTTGTAAGTAATCTGCTTTAAAATATAGAAACTTTCTGGTGGCAGCGCTATTATAGAGTATGAGAGAGTGGGTGAAGCCAGACGCAGCGGCGGACTGTGGGGCTCACCACGTGTAGACGTCCTGGGAGTATGGACTGCCCGGGCGCTACAGCAGGGTCGGTGTCGGTGGACACTAACCAGTTGTTACGCTACCGAAGGGTGACAGTCGGTCACCAAATCTCTGAAGTTTCAAGCACGCTCAGGTCACGATACCAGTAGAAAGGGTTTCTTCGAGAACACTCTATGTGCTCTCTCTCTATATAAGAAATCCCCTTTCTTACACATTTATTGACAAAGCTTCAGGTGGTATTTTTCACAGTCGTGTTTGAGGTTACTTTATCGGCGCCGAACTGGTAAATATTGCATAACTTCAGTGGCGGATTGTAAGGAAGTACTCCTTACTGATTATCTCTATCTGTTCTTCAGTGTTTACTGACACAGTTTCATCTGCATTACTTTCCCAGTGACCCAATCATTATTTGATAGACAAATTTTATATCAGTGGTGAATTTCCAATAACTTTCATCTATTCGGTTTATTTGGGACCCCTTGAAATTGAACCTCAGATGCGAGCTAGATATTCAAAACCACTCGAGCCAGACGAAATAGAGGAAGTACTGATGGATGAGGAATCTGATGAGGAATTGGAAGAGACAGACGAACTTATGGAATCTCGTGTGCAGTCCTCATCCTCAGAAGACGAAGATAGTACTGAGGAAACCGAAGTTACGTTTCGGGCTAGCAGAGCCGGGGATTCGTCAAATGTCTTTGATTTCACTGGACCTCCAAATGGCGTCAGCCGATCAGCTGCCTCAGATATAAATGCAGAATCCTCTCCCTTTTCAATCTTCATTCTCTTCTTCAAGCAGGTTTTTCAAATTACACTAGATGACACGAATCGCTACTTTCATCAGTATATGGCATCCAAAGACACAAAAAGCACTTCAGCACAGCCACCTGATATTACGATCGAAGAAATATAGATACGCGTGATGTTTACATTCTCACGAACATACACGCTCCTCCCGTTGAAGGCAATTTCTCTGACGAATCTGGCCGTGCTATCAAACCTACTGTAGTAGAAGACTACATTGGTCTGTGCATAGTGAACTGCTTCGAGAAGTGGCATACGCGTGTGAACCTGAGTCGCTAGACACAAAGAGCAGCGTTCAATGTTGTGGCGTGAGTCGACACATATCGTTGTACAGATGGAACAGAATACATTTGCCGGTGCAAATAAGGGTTGTATATTTCTGTGAACGTAACATCACACATTCCTAGGTGTAAAGCAAGGGGTAAGTACAATAAAAATCCACAGAAGTGACATAAAATATAATACACTAAATAACTTTTGAATTTATCAGAAAGTTCCGCGAGTACGTTTTATTGATAAAAATTGACACCGTCCATAAATGTAGAAATTTACTCTCTTTCAAACAGTTTTTATTTCATAATTTTATGTTATATAGAGCGGAAAATATATCTGTTTTTGTGGAGGTCTGCAATTTTAAGATTTAAATGCCCGAAAAAGTCCGGCCAGCAGGAGACTAGGGGCTTTTAAAAGTCCGTGCGTTAAAGGTTAAGGGCTGTACTGATATTTTTGTACCTTTATTGAAGTATATTTTTAATCTTAGTTTGTCTCAGCAGTTGCTTCCTTCTTTCTGATAGGATCCATGCGAAAAAGAAAAGGGGTGGTGGTGTGTTAATGGCTGTTTCCTCTAAATTAAATGCATGTAAGCGCAGGCACGATTTAGTTTTTGATGAGTGTGTTTGGGTTGAATTTCCCACTCATAATGGTCAAAATTTACTTATTGGGAATCACTGTTTTTCACCTGGCATTAACCCAGATATTATTTGTGAATACTTTTCCCATTTAGAAAATAAACTTGGCACGACAAACTATCGTGTTATTCTTTTAGGTGACTTTAATGTCCCTGGTTTTGATTGGGAAAGCGGCCTGCCTCGTGAAAATTGTCAGTTTTATTCTAAACTTAGGGAGATGCTATTTACACCTCCACTTGTTTTCTTGGTCCAGGACAGTGTTCATGCTGATTACAGCAGTAATATGCTTGACCTTGTCTTTTCTAATATTACTGATCTTCATATTACTTTTCCCGACATTGGCATGGTTAATCCCGACGTTTATCATACGCCACTGTCAATTGAAATGCCACTTTTTGTCAAAACATGTTCCAAAACTAGTGAATTATCGTATTTTAAATACACTTGTGGTGATTATATACTGTTATATCACATTCTTTCTTAATATGACTGGTCAAGTGTGCATTCTAAATCTTCTGTTGATGTTGCTGTTGCCAGCCTCATTGATTGGGTTACTGGAACGGCTCCTGTTAAGTCATCTTTGTTAGGTTCCTCCGACGTACCATATTGCGTCTTCGCTGACGTTGACGTTGTGGGTTCATATACAGGGGTACTTATTAAGGCGCTTGCGGCGTCGGTCCCATCTGATGCACTGCCCTCCTGAAGTGTAGACAAAGTGCGAGTTCGGGTATTCCGGCGTTTCGGTTGTGGCGGGACGGCAGAAAGTTCAGGTCGTCGCCACAGGAATCGGGATGCGAACTCTAAAAGAGGTCGTAGCCAGTATTTGGAGGTAAGATAGGATATCAGAATGGATAGAATAACAACAGTCCCGACTATTAACCAGTTGTTGAAATGCCTTGTGTACCGGTCCTTTTGGATAATTTCCAATAATTCTCGTAGGCTTATCTCATGTTGTTGTCTCACAGCCAAACTCCTACCCACAATGGGGTCGAGGGTACGAAATGTCCCATCTGCTTGGCTGTTGTGGTCTACCACCACCTTCGCTTCCTCTGCAGTCAGAAGTCCAGGTAACTCCGGCACGACTACCTGTCCTCTTGCGAGTGTCACATTGGTTTGGCCGCTGGCAGTTGATAACAGTAGGAAGTCCTCGGAAAATATCTGGCAATTTTCCTCCTCAATTCCGTTGTTCATGAAGCCATTGATAGTGTTGCATATATGTTATTGTATATACCTGTTATATTACGGATGTTCCTTACATTATATATATTTTACAGTAATTGAAGCGACGACATTACACTGATGCAGTACCTCTGAATTTTGTCCGTATCATGATGAGTCGGACCTCATCACATGCTTATTTGTACTTAATCATACGACTCTTTGTATTTGCTTTGCCTCAACTTTTGTAACTGAGTATCTGTTATTCTCTTGGACTTTTGGAGCCCACCGCGTGACTCCTTGCAGCTAACGCACAGTCAAATGTGGCGGAGAGACGAATACCCCTACGTACAGACCACACACAAGCCTCATTTATAAAACCCCTGAAGCCTGAAAGGGCGCGCTCTTGATCCTGCTGTTCGACCACACAGTCTGTATAAGTTGTTACGAGGCCATACCGGCCTGTTTTCTGTCAGTACAACCGATTGCAATTAAACTGCCTTCAATCTGGAACGAGTTTGTCTTCAAGCAGCCTTCAAAACAAGAGACTCCTTCCTGCTATATTCCTTCACAACGTGTACGAACTATTCCGGTGGAGCAATATCTAAGATACGCCCTACCGGCTTTCTCCGGAATTTCGGGGATACAATAATAGTTCTATTCCCCGAGGCTCTGTTAAAGGATCTAATCTTCCCTTCATGGTACGCAACGATATTCGCCACGACAGTTTTACTATCACGTCTACTTCACAACTGGAAACCGTAGCGGTGCAGGTTCATACAACACAAAGTCAAAAACTGCGTATTGTATCAGGTTACAACCCACCAAACAAGACATTACGACAAGAAGACGTCAAGGAGATCTTTAACTCACCTACACTAACGGTTCTCCTGGGGGATTTTAACTGCAAACATGTGGCATGGAACTGTTCAACGATCAATAGAAATGGGAAAATACTGCTAGACTCCTGCACTGAAAAATCCATAAATATATACGCCCCGACTCAGGCTACATATTTCCCCCCTCGGGGCCTGCTAGCGTCTTGGACATCGTGTTGGCAAAGGGTTGTATACTCTCACCCCCCCCCCCCCAAACTATCTCCGCCCTCTCTTCCGACCACAACCCGGTCATCTGCAAAATTCGTATGACACCACAACAAACGACGCAGCACTCGCATTATGACTACAAAACTGCCAATTGGGAACATTACCGACTACTCCTGGACAACTTACTTCGTACTCAACCACGGCTTCATGGGGAACAGGACTTAGAAAGAGCCATTCATTCGTTCCAGCATCTATTCTGCTGGCCGCTGAATCGTCCATACCAAAACGGCACATCAATACGTTCCGGCCCTCTCTTCCCCCTTCATTATGCTCCCTGATACGGATACGAAACTATGTTCGTCGACGATTTCAACGCAAGCGGCATACATGTTTATGGGGGATACTTCAAATCCTAAATCGCTTGACGGCAACATATTTGAATGACTTCCGTAATACACAATGGGCTTCGTTTTTACGCACACTCCATCCCCATAACGCACCTATATGGCGAGTGGTCCGTTATTTTACAAAGAGGCGGGACACCATTCCATCACTGTTTCATCGAGGGGCACAGTATATTGAAGCAGAACAAAAAGCAGGCCTCCTTGCCCAACACTTCGAGATGAATCATAAACTCACAATCCCACAGCAACCAACTGCCCACGCCCGAGCGGTGGAACGCATGGTGGATAAATTTTGTAAAGAACGGGGACAATTGGTCCAAGATCTTCCACCTATACATCCTACTGAAGTTCGACACCTTCTTCACAAACTTAAACCCCGCAAAGCGCCGGGTACGACGGGGTTTCTAACATTTTACTCCGACATCTTCCGCCAAAAGGGATTACACATCTGACTAGACTTTTTAACTCGTCCTTACGTCTGGGACATTTTCCCACAATATGAAAGCACGCGAAAGTCCTGGCCATCCCTAAACCCCATAAAAGCCCGACAGAACCAGGATCATATCGGCCGATTAGTTTGCTCCCTGCTCTCAGCAAAGTACTGGAACGCATTGTGACAGCGTTTGACACGACAGGCGCGTCGAGAAGGCTTCATTCCGGATGAACAGTTTGGATTTAGGAAACATCATTCAACTACAGCACAATTAGCCCGACTAACGGACTTTATAACACACGGCTTCAACACCAATAAACATACGGGTATGATTACACTGGACTTAGAAAAAGCCTATGATACGGTATGGATGAAGGGTCTGCTGTTTAAACTTATAAATTTCAAAGAAAAAGCCTATGATACGGTATGGATAAAGGATCTGCTGTTTAAACTTATAAATTTCAAATTCCCGGCTTATCTTATCAAATTTCTTCACTCCTACCTCTCTCACAGATCATTTTCAGTGGCTATCTCAGGAATCTCTTCCCCCACTAAATTTCTCATAGATGGACTACCTCAGGGGGCTGTCCTCTCACCCATCTTATTCACACTGTATACTGCGGGCTGTCCTCTCACCCATCTTATTCACACTGTATACTGCGGGCTGTCCTCTCACCCATCTTATTCACACTGTATACTGCGGACTTTCCTCGCATCCCTCATATTCACACAGCATTGTTTGCGGATGATACAGCCCTCTTCACCCAATCATGGAGGATAGATACAATAGCACGCCGGTTATCTAGAGCATTGGGTCGCATCATCAACTATCGTCGTCGCTGGAGGCTCAAAGTCAATGTCGATAAAACTACAGCTATTGTCTTCACTAAACGCAGACCGATTCAACCGGCGCCAATCCGGATGGAGGGAGTGACGATACCATGGACAACGAAGTCACCTATCTTGGCCTACAATTAACATCAACTCTAAACCATTCCACACACATAAACCGATCGGCGCATAAAGCGCTCGGGAACCTTGTGAATCTGTTACCCCTACTAGCCAGGGAGTCAACATTATCGCCAACTATAAAAACGCACCTGTATAAGGCATCACAATTCGTTCCACAATGACTTATGCGGCTCCAGTGTGGTGTTCCGTCAGTGAGTCGACGTACCAATGCCCTCAAGTCGTCCAAAACAAATGTTTGAGGGTTATTACAAATTCACCGAGACATACGCCCATATCCCGCCTTCACTCTACTGCTGGCATAGAATATATTAAACCTTACACTCTATACCTAGCGTCCAGATTCTACTCTACCTGCCCTCATCACCCCAATCCTCTCATTCGGTCCATTGGTCACTACACACTACAAGATCTAACTACAATGTATAAGAAATATAAACATAAGAGGCCGAAGCACAACCTGCTCTAAATAGAGCTTCTTGGTAAGGTAGTGTTTTTTTCTGTGCGGTTTTTCACTACAATTACGATCCGGAATATCTTCTACATGGCGGTCAGGGTTAAGTTCCTGCTCCTAGGCGAAATGGAAGTTGGTAAAAGGCACAACAGATTACTATTCTTGTATTCTCTATTGATGTAACTTGGTACTGTCAATAAAGCTTTTAATAAAAATAATTTTCCCTCTTGGTTTTCCAACACTCTGCGGCACTATATTTTGAAAAAGAATTACTATTACAGACATTTTAAAAAGAGTAAGTTTGACTTATACTACAGTAAATTTTCCTACTATAGGAAACTTGTAAATATTACTAGTATTAAGTCTGACAGATCTAGATAGCATAAATCCATTCACGAAAGTCTAAGAAATAATCCCAAGAAATTTTGGAATTACGTGTCTAATTTCAGGAAAAATAAATCAAATTCCTTCTAACTTGTGGTTGATGGCACACTTGGTGGAACCGTACCTAGTTGCTGAAACCTTTACTAATCATTTTAAATCAGTGTACGATAACATCTTCTATGGTTCCTTCTATCCTATAACTTCTTTTGAGGTTGCTTCCTCAGATAATTTATCTTTATTTTGTTACTGATGCTGATGTACGTAAAGCTATTAGGCGGCTAAAGCCATCCAAATCTGTTGGACTCGATGGTATTCCAGGCTTTATCATTGAGGACTATACTTATATTTTTGTACTTTTACTGAAGTATATTTTTTATCTTTGTCTCAGCAGCTGTTTCCTTCTCCTGGAAAAAAGCTGCTATTGTACCTATTTTAAAAAAAGGCAACCGTTTTTAATTGCTAATTATTGCCCTATTTCGATGTTAATTTGCCTAAGTTTTTGAATTTATTTATGATCATGTTTCATATTACCTTCAGTCCAAACTTAACTGTTGTCAACATTGTTTTATAAAATCCAGGTCCACCACATCTAATTTGGTAACTTATCTTGATTATATAACCCCTTCAGTCAGTTCTCAGCGTCAAGTTGATGCCATATATTTTGATTTTAGCAGTGCGTTCGACCTTGTGTCACATACCTTACTTTTAGGAAAACTTAGTTATTTTGGACTTACAAGTGCTTATGTTAGCTGGTTTAGTAGTTAAACTTCACTGGTTTAGTAGTTATGTAACTGACAGATTTTCGTGTGTTAAAATATCTGGTATTTTTTCGGCGCCTTTTAGAATCCTTGCCGGCGTTCCTCAAGGCTCTGGACTAGGGACTCTGTTTTTAACATATATATATATATGTGTCATGTAATAATACATTCAAAATTTCTTCTTTTTGCTGATATAAAAATTTGTTGTTCTATTTAGGTCATTTGATGATTTTACTCAGTTACAATTAGATATTGATTCCATACAACGTTGGTGCACTGCTAACTTCATGAATCTCAATATTAGTAAACTCGAGCTATTACCTTCTCCAGGAAAACTAACACCCTTCTTTTGAAATATAAACTTAGGGATTCTTATATTACACGTACCGATTGTATTAAGAATTTGGGAATTTTTATTGATTCCAAATTATACTTTCACTCTCACGTTGATTAAATTGTTTCTCAATCTATTAAGCTTTTGGGTCTCATTCGTAATATTACCTTTTCATTTTCGACTCTTGATAGTTTATTAATTTTATATTTTTCACTTGTTAGACCTTAATCAGAGTACGCATCCGTAGTATGGAATTCAATTATTTCTACTGATGCTACAAAGCTTGAGTGCATTCAAAGGAAATTCGTAACTCTATGCTATAATCGATTCCTTTCCCGAGACAGTAATGGTTATAGTTACGCTAATGCTCTTCAAATACTTAATTTACGTACTTTACACGAGAGAAGACATCAACTTGATGCAATTTTTGTCATTAATGTTTTTTTCTGGGCTCTAAATCTTGTCCGTCTATCATAAACATTTTTGGTCTACGAGTACACACTCGGAACCTCCGAGACTTTCCCTTGTTTCATCCTATACAAATTCTCCCTCCGGCCGGTGTGCAACTGCTGCAAATTCAGTTTGTAATCAATTGAATGACTTCAGAAGTCAAATTGTCACACTTAGATGTAATATTATTTTACTACATTATTACAAGGTGTCATTAATTATTTTTTATTTGTTTGTTTCGGTTGTGTCTGCTTTATTTGTGTCCTGTTCATTGTCCGTTGTTATTTGTGTTTGTATGTTGTGATGTTTCTGTAATTGGCCATCTGGCTGTTGACTCGGCACATTAATAAACTAGTGTAGTGGATTGAAAATCATGTTTTCATTCCTTGCAACTTTCCCCTTCCAAATTATAACACGAGAATGGTTTTGAGTGATAGAGTAATGGTTATGTTACACTTTTTAAGATCTTACTCGCGGCCAGGATCCAGCCGAGGGTAAGTTTTTAAGAATTATCATTTCGTTTTGTTTGTAAGGGAAATTCGGGAAATGTTAATGATGAGTTGCACATGTAGAATTATATTGAATTTGATTATACAGAAATTTTGGGATTTGGTAATTAAAGACAAGAAATCGCTCAAGGAGTTGTGGAACGGATTTGGGGCTGCTTAACGGTTGTTGGTAACATTACGTCTGGATTCCTCGGGGCATGTCCTCTATCGATTTGGGAAATATTTGCTGGATGTATTAGTTAATAGTAAAATCTTGTATGACATGTTCGGGTGGAGTATTGCTCTAATCGCATTGGTATCAACCACTATTTCCAAATATCTGTTACACAGGCACCAATATGCCCGGACACCGGCTCCTTCCACAGAAGAAAACGGCATAACTGAGTCCTCGAAAGACCAACTATCTTCACAGCAAGATCCGATAGATGAGGAGAGTGGGTCCGGGAGGCAGTCCGGATTATACCCAGAATTAAATATTGCTCCAAAACCAACAACAGTTTCCGGGGATCGCAATACACATCATGGAGCCTCTTAGATCCACTTTCGTAGCAATAGTATGTAAACAGCTTGTAGAACTATAAATAACCACCCGAAGAATCAACAAACAATAGATTCTCACATCCTACTTTAAAACAACTTATTAGGTAAGTTTTTGGAAGGTCTATAATTCGTAATGGCTCGTCCTCAATTATACCCGACTCCAATCGTCACCGCGCGTGCACAGAATATCAGGGAAGAGGTTACCCCTTATGCACGTATCTTTGCGGGATATACTCAGGCACAGCAAGCTAATGCGACTGCTCGACAGGAAGAATCTGTAGCTGGATTACGTGGTTTTGGAATCGGAGACAATGCGGTTAATTACCACAGATGGCTCGAAGAATCTGCAATTTACAGGGAGCTGATCTTTGAGACCTTACGAATAGCACCCTTTATAGGGCCAGATTTTGTCGACTCCAAAGCTGCTGCCATTACCTACTTCTACAGGATTGGTCGAATGCAGGAATAACGGATGGATATTCCGGGATTGGAGATCGCTCTGAGCTGCGCAGTTTCTTCTGCCAATGATTAACACGCATCTATTTGTGCCGGAGCAGCAAGCCAGGAATATCCTCGTTCGAGCAGTGCAGGCATTATTGGCCAATCCTCGACGAGTCGCTCAAGAAGTTAGGAATGTTCAGACACATTGGAACATAGCCATTCAACCAGCTGGTGACCCTCCAATTGTACCTCTCAGTGGCTTCTGGAATAATGACCAGATCTGTGCCCGTTCGGTGACGAAAATCCGATTCCGGAGCAATTCTTTATGCCGCAGGATCGCCTCGCGCGAATAACCCAATCTGAGGCAATGGTGTACTTAATGTTTTTGGCTTTCCATTACTCTAAAACTGCCCTACCAGTGCAAATGCTCACAACCACCTATGTCGCTTGCGCAAAACAGGGGCAAATTACTAATGCCTTTGCTACCAAAATTATCAATGGTGTCAATGACGAGCTGGGTTATGAAATACAGTTAGATCTGGAAACTGTCAGGCTTCTTTACCAGCACTTTGGAAAGAACTTGCTTTCAACCGTTGGAAAGTCATGCTGCCAGCTAGCGCCTTCAGACTTAAGCTGACGGTCGAGCAAGTGATGTTTAGTTTATAATGTGATTGAGCAAGCCGTGAAAATCTTCCACGACTTCCCTTGGCCTAATCTTAACAAGTTACTCCCAGGAGAAATCCCAAGGTTTTGCATTGCTGCGCGTCTTATTGGAGGGAATGAATATTACGGATTTAAGAAGGACTTGGGAGAAGCTGCGTCAACGCGATATAAATTCCTAGGATGGGTTGGTAAAGAGCTTCTTGTGAAGGTACATCTAATGGTCTGTGAAAAATCCTCCACTTATTTGCCACAATACCAAATGCACATTCTACCATTCGACGAGCTCTTGTTAATCTGTAGTTGTATATTCGTTGTTGAACACTCGGGTTCCTATTCGGGTAGGGCCGTAACAAATGTTCTGACAAGGCGAAAGCCTCGCCACCCACGATCACGAATGGCATGCATTTTCCATCGTCGTCAATGGGCAAGTCTGCTGCCAGGAATTCCAAGCTTATTCGATTCCAGTTTCCTTCCTGTTTGAATTTTTAAAAACATTGGAGTCGCTTGACTTTCCAACTGCTCCTACATCTACTGCAATAAAACAGTAGTTTGCATCTACTGCAGCCAAGAGTAAAATTGAGAAAAAGTGTTTGTAATTGTAAAACAGAGATCCACTTCCAGCTGGCATTTTTATTCGAATGTGTTTCCCATCCACAGCACCAATGCAGTTGAATTGCGTTGTTTGATAAAAATCATTAGCTATGTTCTTCAATCTTCAGTCTTTTCAGGCATTTCTGTTGCTTTCAGACAATGCCAAATACTGTCGCAACAATCCCTGACAATCTCACGAACAGCAGTTTCTCCCAGGAGGTATTCAAAGTGCAATGAAGCAAAGCTGTTACCTGTAGCTAGATACTTGTAACAGATATTGATACCACAGTTTAGTTACTCAGTAGTCTCATTTGACCTACGCTGTATGAGTGATCTGAAAATGTGTTACTGTTTTATACTTTAGGGAAAGACGTTCAGCGAAGGTGGAAGAATACGAGAGACTGCTTCCGCCGGGAACTTCATTTGCAAATACAAATTAAGTCTGGAGAGCCAGCTACAAAAAGGCGCAGATACATGTATTTTGAACAAATGTTGTGCCTAATACCCAAAACAGAAGAACGCGTCACCTCTTCGAACTATTCGCCAACGACAGGCAGCAATGCCGAGGGCGATATTGACGAAAGAAAGGAGGACGAAGAGGCTTCAAGTCGTAGCGCGCCCGAAATTTGTGTCGAAAGCAACAGCGCAAAAGTCAATTATAAGCAGCAGTTGCTGGATATTCTAAAGGTGAAGACAGAACACACTAATGAGGAATAAACTTTCTTGTTATCCCTAGTACCAGCGTTCAAAAAACTGAAGACCAAAAGTACTGGAAAAAATGGAAATGTTGAATGTTATGAGGAAAGCAAAAAATATGGTGTTTCAGCCACAGTTTGAGCAGAGTTTTAACGCATCTACTTCTTTTCCGCCTACTTATGGGTACAATTTACAGTCCCAAAACCTACCTGCAATACCACAAATTCCTAACATCAGATCAGTAAATTCTCCTACTGTGTCGGATTCATTAAGTAATGAATCGTCTAAATTTTTGGACCTTTTGTAGTTACCACCGTAATCAATAATGAATAAATTGATTTTTGGATCTTTCCTACATGGTACTATAATGCATAATAAATAATTTGAATTGTTGGATGTACCATATTCTAGGTAAAACTATGATAAATAAAAAGTGTAATAAGATAAAGACAGAAGTTTTCTTTTACCTGAGTGTCACTGCTAACCTTTCTTCTGGTGGAAAGGCCTTTCTCATTCTGGTATTTTGAAAGGTAAGACTTGGACCAAGAACGACCAGCAGTTGATCAAAAGTTACACTAGACATTCTGAAATATCTAAAAAAAACTTGTTTGGATATCTCTTCAGGTCTTCGTAAAGGGAGTAGAATTTTCCTTTGAGTAATCTTTAACTCGTTACTGGATATACCCAAAACTTTTTTCTTTTCTTTACTTTTCGCGTTCGAAGCAACAAGCACACACCAGTGCTGTATCTGTGAAGTCCGTGATATAACTGAATCAGTGCGAGGAGATTGTCGCTGTAAAGCGCGGCCTCGCGTTAAAAACTGCCAGCGTCTTTAATCGCTGCTACTACTGTCGCAGCGACTAAAACCGCTCGTGCGCGCTTAGCCTTATGCCGGCTACACACCTAACTGCATACTTGAACGGTATGCTTGTACACATTTATTGTACAAGTATACATGAGCATGTGTATGATAATATTGCACAGGTATTTTGACTGTACAAGCGACATGAAAATGTTTGAATTTCTATATTGTATACTTGCACATGTCGTGCGTGCGCAGGTGTAACAAAGTGTGTAGTAGAAGCAGAGACTTGTGCAAGTCGGAATCAGTCGCGAGCGAGCGCTTGGCGTTGTCAGCGGTGCATGTGAGTGTAGCTGTGGCGCCATGACGAGCGACCTGCGAAAAGGTCATCGCGGGGTTCTTGAAGAATTTATTCGCATTTACCAAAGCGAGCCATGTCTTCGGCGCATCAAATCTAAGGATTATCATGACAAGGGGAAGAGAGATGCTGCATACAACAGATTAGTGGAAACGTTGAAGCAAATAGACCCAAGCGCGGATCGTGATAAAGTAGTAAAAAAATAAACAGCTTAAGAACAAATCACAGAAAAAAAATAAAAAAATTCAGGAAACTCAGCACTCTGGGGCGGGTGCGGAACAAATTTATGAACCCACCCTATGGTACTACCATCTGTTTGATTTTTTAGGAGATCAAGATACTCCTAGAAGCTCATCATCCAATTTAAATGAAAGAGACGTAAATATTATTAATAATTTTATTTTTGTATATAAAACCTTTACAAATTAGTGTATAAACTTGTGTTGCCAGGGAACCTGCCCTTCATTTACAAAGTAATTCATAAATCCTTCCCTCGCTTGTTTCGCATTTAACGATGCATTTCCTAAACGAGATCTCAGTAAAGGCTCCATATTCGAATCCTCCTATGTAAAACCAGTGTTAATAGTGCCATTTTCGATATCTTCGAAATCCAAAGATTCTTGCGGAGCGTAGGTATGACCCAATGCTGATATTAAAAAATTATGTAAAGCACAACTTGCTTTTACTATAGAATCGATATGTTCCAATTCTACATTTATAGCTGTATGAAAAATTCTAAAACGTGCAGTCAGGATCCCAAATACATTTTCAACAATTCGTCTAACTCTTGAAATTCGGTAGTTGTAATTTTTTTTTTTCGATGCAGTTTAAATCACTCTGTCTGTATGGTTTCAGCATGTCGGTTCATAAGGGAAAAGCATCATCCGCTACAAAAACATACGGCAGTTTTCTTAAACCATGTCTCACTTCAGATTCTCTGGGAATGTTTAATAAGTTGTTCTATAGTTTTCTAAAAAACGCCGTATTTTATAGAACACCGCCATCTGATACCCTTCCATTGGTGCCAAAATCCAATAGAATAAACCGATAGTTTGCATCCGCAATAGCAAGCAGGACCATATTGTGTTTTTGCTTATAATTGTAAAAATATGATCCGCTTCCTGCTGGGGGTGTGATTTCAATATGTTTGCCATCCAAGATGACCAGTTTACTTTCTTCTTTTTAGAAGAGAAAAAGGAAGAATAGGGAAGAGCCGTGGTAAGAAAGGGTATGTATGTATGTATGTACGTGTATATGTACGTATGTATGCATGCATACATGCTCTGTTGTAACCCATGCCAGAGGAAGGAGACCCCGTTGAAGAAAGAAATCAGTTCATTGCTTCTCCTCCGACGCCTGTCCCACCAAAGAAGATGATGAAGGAAGGGAAGAATGCGAAATGCTAGACAAGGCAATTCACAATACTGACATCGTCAGCAGCGGCAGCCGCCTCCGCAGACGACGAATGCCGAAGTTTCGGTAATTTAATCGCTAACAAGTTGCGAAATTATTCATCGAGAACCAGGAACATAGTGCAGCAAGAAATCAGCAATATGATATTCGCTGCCGACCAGGGGAATTTTGATGTTTCGTGTCCTGTCCCCACCCCCTCCCCAGCATCCCAGGTTTCCTCTCGCACCAATCGTTCCTCTGCTGATTATTGAAAATATATGGAATAAAAGTAATAAACCTACACATAACCTGAGAAATGTAGCGAATAAATAAGTGTAACTTCATGACGTTGCGTTTAATTTACAGTGACCTGTGCTTAAATCAGATTTTCGAAAATCCCACCCTCCTCCACCACCTCGACGCTCGGTTGTGAACAGTGCGTGCGCGTTGCTCGTTGCAGCTTCAGATGACAACAAGGATAACTCCTCCTGCCGGCCGGAGTCGAGTTGCAAGAATTGCGTTCAAGTGCAGGAGATATGCCTGGAATTTCATACGTCACCCGCCTTCATTGGTAGGAACAAACGTGTTAACGGTCGCATGAAGTACGCGTGGTTCACAGGAGTGGGTTTATGAGAGTTAAAGAAAGCTCATAGCAACATAACCACTGAGAATAGAACCCATGTTGATAGGAACGTTTTTGATCAGCAAGACCTCAGGAACCATCTCCTACAGCGATGTCCATAATTCATGATTCACCGTATACACAAAGACATCTTCCCACCAGGAGCAGCGAACAACTGGTGGATCACAGCGCGCAGCCCGTTCGCCGGAATGCGAGCCGTACTGTCCGAACCTACACCTCGGGTCGAGCAGAACCCCGCGTGTTAGGCCGGTCCAGACTTGAGCATTCTGCCGCAACGTAACAGCGTAACGAACAGCGCGGGGTTCTGCTCGACCCGAGGTGTAGGTTCGGACAATACGGCGCGCATTCCGGCGAACGAGCTGCGCGCTCTGATCCACCAGTTCGCTGCTCCTGGTGGGGAAGATGTCTTTACAGGTAGCTAGCGCGGCCTTCATATTTGTGAACCACATTTTGTCCAGTAGAAGAAAGCGAAGAGAAAGACGTTGGTGGCAAACGGAGTTGTACAGAAAGAGGTCTGTGTACAGTGGGACCAGTTTGTTAGCAGACTTCAAGTTCCAAGCAGTCAGTGGACAGTACAAGAATTTTACTCGAATGACACCAGGAGATTTTGAACTCCTGATTAATTTAATCGATCCGAAGATTGTGAAAAGGGATACCAGATTCAGAGCAGCTATTCCAGTTCAAGAGAGATCGGCAGTAACATTGCGATTTTTGGCCACAGGCGACTGGTACACCAGTCTGCAATATCTTTTCCAAATTTCCAAACAAACAATCAGTGGGACTGTACCCGCAGCATGTGAAGCTATTGTTGAGGTAAGAAGTTGTATATTTCTAAAGAGCAAACTGTTTTGCACATAAAATCAATGGGTTGGAGCATTGAAACAAAACAAATAGGTAAACAATGTAGGGGAAGACCGCGTAAATTGGACCACTTCTTAAATTGGATCACTGCTCCAGAAGTTGACAGATAGTAATGGTTTGCACTCCAGCGGCAAAAAGTCGAAGCTTGTTGTCGTTCTGAGTAAAGGAGGGACTTTAGCAGTGATCAGGATATGATCCAATGCATGGGGTGCCGGGGGCGGGTCCACCAAGATTGTGCAACGGGGGGACCGAAGAAGAAGTGCCATTGTGAAGAATGCATTTATACGATTTGTGTATACGGTGAATCATGAGTTATGGGCTGTAGGAGATGGTTCCTGACGTCTTTGTGATCAAAAACGTTCCTATCAACATGGGCTCTATTCTCAATGCTTATTTCTTTAACTCTCATAAACCCACTGCTGTGAACCGCGCGTACTGCATGCGACAGGGAGGTGACGTAAGAAATTCAAGGCTAATCTCTTGCACATGAACGCAATTCTTGCAACTCGACTCCGGCCGGCAGGAGGAGTTTTCCTCGTTGTCATCTGAAGCTGCAGCGCGCAACGCGCACGCACTGTTCACAACCGAACGTCGAGGTGGAGGACGGTTGGATTTTCGAAAACCTGCTTTAAGCACAGGTCACTGTAAATGAAACGCAATGTCATTAAGTTACTCTTATTTATACGCTACATTTCTCAGGTTATGTGTAGGTTTATTACTTTCATTCCATATATTTTCAATAATCAGCAGAGGAAGAAGTGATGGGAGAGGAAACCTGGGATGCTGAGGAGGGGGTGGGGACAGGACACGAAACATCAAAATTCCCCTGGTCGGCAGCGAATATCATATTGCTGATTTCGTGCTGCACTATGTTCCTGGTTCTCGATGAATAATTTCGCAACTTGTTAGCGATTAAATTACCAAAACTTCGGCATTCGTCGTCTGCGGAGGTGGCTGCCGCTGCTGACGACGTCAGTATTGTGAATGCCTTGTCTAGCATTTCCCATTCTTCCCTTCCTTTCCTCATCTTCTTCTTTGGTGGGACAGGCGTCGGAGGAGAAGCAATGGACTGATTTCTTTCTTCAACGGGGTCTCCTTCCTCTGGAATGGATTCACTGCTAACAATCTCGAAAATTTCAACAATCACATAACAGCTATTTCTGAGACAACTTTAATAAATGATTAAAATTTTCTTCCTGTCCACAAATCAATTTAACTTGTACTTTTAAACAGACTTTTGTATGAATAACTCAGTAAGTAACATTGTCTTAAATGGAGAAAGATTCTTTAGATTTTCCACCACCACCCTATTCTTCCTTTTTCTCTTCTAAAAGAAGACAGTAAACTCGTCATCTTTTTTTTTTTTACACTCTTCGGGAACTGTCCCCATCGCTGTGGCTATCTTCTCCCAAGCGTCATGCTTCTGTAATTTGTTATAATATTGGGGATGGTTCGGATCCCACAGAACAGACATTTTTTCGTATAACTGAATAAAGCCCAAAGTATTTTCTTGCGTCCACTCCATTGTAGCTCCGCACACTGACTGTGAAACAGAACAGTGGACAAGTGCCAGTATCAGCTCGACGTGAAGATCGCAGCGAGCACAGAAACACGTCCGAACTTGCTGTAGCGGCGTAACGTAACACCCTTTGATGCGCGCTGGAAAACCGACAGCAGGGTGAATCAGCCCGCGCAGCGAACCGAACACAGCGAACGTTACTCCAACACCGTCCGGACCTGCGAATCGCTGTTACATTACGCTGTTACGTTGCGGCAGAATGCTCAAGTCTGGACCCGGCTCGAAGGGAGCTCAAGTATCAAGTTATCTGAATACATCTGTAGAAGAACGATACCTCCCCCCCTCCCCCTTATCAATCAGTTCGGATGGCAGCCCGCTGAGTTTCGAAGAACTAAAACCGTAAGCGACTTTCGCGAACTTGCAAACAGAGCCTCGCATATAGACATAGAAATCCCGAGGTTGACATTCTGATGTGTGTCCGTCTTTCCTTCATAGGATACAGATGAGAAGTGTGTTCTGAAAACACGACTTTCATATTATTACCTTGTTGCCACATATGCATCTGCTTTCAGTGTGCAAGGCATTTTTCATAATGTCCGGTTTGCTGGGAAAGAATTCTGCACAGGAAACTAAAACCATAAAATGGGTTTAGTAAATCATATGGGCCTAAGGAAAACTGCCAGAATAGTGCCCAAGTTACCGACAGTGGACTAATGGAGACATTCGAAGATTCTAAGCCTTAAGTCCCAGAAATTCTGAATATTCGTTGAGTGAAAAAGAACGTTGATTCGGACAATTTATGGGTTGTTCGCAGCATGGAAACTGACCATACCCCCCCCCCCCGACCCCCTATCCTTAGTACAAACAAGCCACTAATGTACGACTCATGGTAAATGCGGAGAACGAAGCGCCCATTATAGTGTCTGTGCAGTCTGCAGTGATACATACACCGGGTGAACTTGCAACTCGCGTGTTAACCCGCGTCACTAAGGAAATCATTCTAGTGACGCAGTCACGAATGATAAACGTGCACTAAGGTCAGTGTGAACGAATCTGGAAGAGATTGGGCACGAAGATAAACTAAAATCGGCAGGGACCCTAGTGGTAACGGTAGCAACTTCAGCGCAGAAACATACGGCTAGTCATTGGAAAAGCGGAAGATGGCTGAGGATATAGTGGCTATGTTAAATGGGGATGACGTCACACCGCAATGCAAGAAGAGTGCCACGAATAAATTAAATCACAGTAAATTAAATTAAGGCGGCAATGAATCACATACTGTTCATCTCGTCACAACTTCTGACACAGGCCACTGTCGCAGTTCAGTTTGTTGCAAGTTATGATGCAGGTATTCATTTTCCCGAGGGGTCGTAACGATACGTGTAAACGGGGAACGTACACGACACGAACTCGATGGCGATGGGAGAAACTACACTCAGAAGGTGGAAATTCTAAATCTGCAATACAAATCCAGACGTGTTACATACGTCACTTCTTCCTCTCATTCAGCACCTCAGATAAACCATCTACAGGTCCAGGGGGGAGAAACTGGGATTGGGGAAGGGGAAGCATGCAATCGCGACATCTTACCGTTGTGCACATCATACTCGTCAAGAACGACAACTACAATATCTACTATTAATCATAACAGATGTCGCACAAAGTCGGAAGAAGTTACCATGCCACGTGACATTTTGGACCAATCACAAAGAAGCGCCAACCTTTCCGTTTTGGTTTCCCCGTCTTGTGTGTAGCGTTGTTCGTTGATTGCATCGTGTGTTTTGAGTGAGTTATGTATTCTCCAGCGTCTGTGAAACGGTAAGATTTGAATTTATGAAAGCTTAGCTTAATCCTAAATGATGGGTCGTGTAATTTTGAGATGTACGTACTGTATCGCGTTGTATTCTGTTTCTTTCAGTAGAATGGCCAGGCGGAACAAGTGCCACGCCTCAGAATGTACATCCAATCACAAAGACGGTTTACGATTCTTCAGATTTCCTACGAATCCGATACGGTATGTCACATGCAATATCGTAATATAAGCAGATCTCATTTAATATAGTACGTATGTGTAAAAAGGAAATGTGAAAACGTCAATTGCAGTCCAGTGGACTGTGCAGGGTTACACGGCGTTACAATAAAGAAGACCAGTCACATGTGCACTGTGCATTCCTAATAGGAAATGTGTAAGTCATTAATACTAGGAGAATGCAATTTAAATGTATCCCATTAACATTAAATTCCCAAACATATGTAATGTAATGTACTTTCATTTTTTCTTTCCAGAGCCAAAGTATGGGCGGAGAACGTCGGGCAGCCATGCAGTATCGACTCTGCAAAAATGCTGTACAAATATTTTTTGTGCAGCAAACATTTTCCAGAGAGCGATTTCTGCACTTCTGAAAGGGTACGCCTGAACAAAGTGGCAGTGGGAGAGTTTGTAGATGCCCTGAAAACTAGCATCATCAATGGCCTTGCATTTAGAGGGCTACGTGGCACTAACTGCGAGGAAGATGGTGTTAGTCTCCTGGACAACCTACATTCGTTACTCAGGGGACCTGATGCTTCTACACCTGATCCTTCCACAAGTCACAATGGGGAACCCATGATAATGTTGATGACAGTTTTCTTGTTGCGAAGCAAGTACAACAGGAAGTGAGAGCTGCTGTACTGTACGTGCTGGTAACATGAAAATGTCAGTATCATATGTCAGCGGTTTCACTGCCAAAAAGCACAGGAAACTAAAACCATAAAATGGGTTTAGTAAATCATATGGGCCTAAGGAAAACTGCCAGAATAGTGCCCAAGTTACCGACAGTGGACTAATGGAGACATTCGAAGATTCTAAGCCTTAAGTCCCAGAAATTCTGAATATTCGTTGAGTGAAAAAGATGGGTTGTTCGCAGCATGGAAACTGACCATCCCCCCCCCCCCTATCCTTAGTACAAACAAGCCACTAATGTACGACTCATGGTAAATGCGGAGAACGAAGCGCCCATTATAGTGTCTGTGCAGTCTGCAGTGATACATACACCGGGTGAACTTGCAACTCGCGTGTTAACCTTACGCTTCCGTGCGTATCATATATCACCCAGAAGGTATTTAAATCCCCCACTCTACTTTGCTGCCTAAGCCCTGATTGATGTAGGCAAAGTGTATATCTTCAATCTCCTCTGCTTTAGAAGACATTTTTGGTCTGCTTCACGTTCCGACCACTTTACCCCAGGAAGAATCTCTGGTAGCAAGCATTGAGTAGCCTTATTTATTCATCTGGTTGAAAGCTAAGCGTACTTCTTTACGCAAGTTATTTGTCCTAAGGACTGCGTGCTACGCTGGAGTTTCGTATGTGCCGACAATCATAGCTCTCGACAGCTTATGAAATGAGTGCTGTGTTTACTGTATCACTATCAAAGGCAGCATTCAATTCGTTTCAAAGAAAATTACGTCAGAAGTCAGCCCACGCTTGCAGAGCAGGAAGACTCCTGTGCAAAAATGTACTAAATCTCTGTTGTCTTTGTCGTAACTGAAAATTAAAAAAATCCTTTTATATTATTTGTAGGTGCTATTTGTCTTAAATTTATAAACACTCTTCAATTATTTCTTGAACGTGAGTACTCTCTTTGTCTACTGAATATTTATTTTAGTTAAAAAAACACGTTTTCTCTGACTGAGGTTGGAAATTCTTTCGGGATATAGTTCTGTTTTGCTATAAGCGTTGTGGGTAGCTGATAGAACCAAAGTTTATAGTGTATATAGAAAGATTAGCGAAGGTACTGTTACTGAACAGCGTTTTATTTCATATACGATTGTACATTCTTTAGATAAAGTAAGTACGTCTTTGAGAATGAGACACGAAATTGCGTTGCCAAGTTTCAAATAAAGTATCTCTGAATCTTCTAAAATTGTATCATATATTTAGATAGTAACGAAACTTGCGGACATTTACAAGACACGCTGCAAAAGCTTCTTTCATTTCCTACGAAATGGAAGTGATTCCATTTATTTATTTTTTCTTTTGGAATAATAATTATCAGCCTTCACTCTACAAGCAATAGCAACACTGTAAAGAGTAAAGTGAGTCGTCAGGACATTTCATATCTCGGTGTGCTGGGTTTAGGGAGGACTGAATTTTCCTTTCTCAGTCTGGCAAAGTTATTAGTGCGCTTAAGTGTTGCGAAATGAGTGCGCCCACTAAGCGAGTCAAATTCCTGTCCGAAGACGACATATGTGAATTGTTTTGGAACAGTGAGAGCGAGGAAGAAGTGGGCGCCTCGACTGATAGTAGCAGCTACCCCAGCAGCTCCGAAGATGAGGGAGGTTTTGAAGACAAGCCAGGGGTGTCACACCTGCAACCGGACCGCGCAACATCCTTTGGTCACACATCCAGCAGCGTAATTTTTGCAAGTGCCGCTGACGAAGAGGAAGTTGTTGAGAGTGGCCAATGTCAACAGGTGCAAATGTCATCGACCTCGGGTGGGGACAAGGCCTTCTAGCCCTCAGACAAGTGTAGTACACACATACCAAGGGGCATCAGGGGGAAAAGGGACAACGAAGCGCCACACATAAATGACGGCTCTAATCCACTTAGCGTTTTCCTGTTGTACTTTGCAGAAATTATCACACTGCTGGTGGTGGAGACTAACAGATATTACCACGACCACCTTGACACACTTGACGAAGGACCTTCTTCGCCCCTCCCTGACGTGACAGAGGCCGAAATGCTCGCTTTTCTTGCACTAACAATACAAATGGGACATCAAGTGCGGGACAGACTGTCAGACTACTGGGGTACTTCCGACCAACTTTACATGGCTTTTTTTAGTAGCGCTATGAAACGAGACAGATATTTTCACATACTTCGCTTTCTGCACTTCACGGACAATAAGAATGAACCTGACAGAAAGGACGACAATTTTGACAGACTGTGGAAACTGAGAGACGTATTTGAAATTCTAAATACGACATTTTCAAAATTTTACAACCCTTCTGAAAATCTGGCAATAGACGAGGTTATTGTTTTGTTCAAAGGAAGGGTTGCTTTCAAACAATATATTCCCAAGAAACACAAGCGTTTTGGCATCAAAATTTACAAACCGTGTGACGAAACTGGTTACACGTACGACATGAAAGTATACGTGGGGAAGGAAAAACAGCGAAGGACGCAAGACGTGACCGTAACACATGCGACAGTGACAGAACTGACACAGAAAGTACAAGGACGTGGCCACAAATTGTACATGGACAACTATTTTTCTTCCCCTCAACTATTCCAAGACTTGGCCAGGAGACAAATTTACTGTTGTGGCACTGTCAGACCCAACAGGAAAGGCATGCCACAAGACATAGGCCCCAAGAAGTTGAAACTCAAAAGGGGCGACATTCACGTACGGACCATGGGTGATTTGACAGCAATACTGTGGAAAGACAAACGTGACGTATACTTGCTGTCAAACATCCACAATGCCCCACCAGAGGGTAATTTCCGCGATAATGACGGAAGGCAGTAAAGCCGCAAATTGTGGAGGACTATTCCCGTCACATGGGCTACGTGGATAAGGGAGACAGGATGGCAAACAGCTACTCCATCTGCCGCCGTACATTGAAGTGGACGAAGAAATTGTTCTTCCACCTCTTTGACCTGGCCATTCTGAACAGCTTCATTCTTCTTTCCTCATGCGGGGGTACGACAATTTCGCACAGAGATTTTCGATTCGCCCTTGTGAGGGATATGTTGGCACAGGCTGGATGCAAGGAGCGTATCCCGAGGCCATTAGGGAGACCACCAAGCGCTGCCAAGCAAGTCAGTAGACTCGAACTTAGCGGCAGCAAACATTGGCCTGTTTCTTGTGCCAAACGTGTAAGATGTCGCGTGTGTTAGGCCAGGGGTGAAGACCGGAAAGTTTTCGTGAAATGCCGGAAGTGTGATGTAGGCCTCTGTGTAGCCAGAGGCTGCTTCGAGGACTATCACACCAAGGCAAATCTCTGAAACGTTTCAGGCTGTTATAGATGGACCTCCCTGAACAAACCTGGAGCCTCAAGCATAAATGTAAGTAAAAAAAAAAGGGATATTTTGATTTTTTTTGGAAATTTGCTTGGTGTGTATAACATTTCCCACAAAGTGACGCTCATTTTTTTTTGGTTTATACGATATAAATATCTCGAACAGCCACAAATATGACGACATACACTGCAAATTCACAAGAATACGGAACTTTATTGTGTGTATATAGGGAGCAAGGATACAAGCTGAATTTATAAAGCGCTCTGCTAAAAGCCTGTTTCATTTTCTACAAAATGGAAGCAATTCCATTATTTTATCTCTTCTAGATCAAATAATATTAATTTTTTTTAACGAAATGCGCAAAAATTTAAAGGGCCAACGCGGGGACCGCAGACCTGCTACGCAGGGCTTGTGCAGTAAAGTAGGCCCCTTATCTCGATTTAAAGGGCAACTCGAGAAAATAACTCCGTACGCTAAAGAACTCGCGTGTTAACCCGCGTGACTAAGGAAATCATTCTAGTGACGCAGTCACGAATGATAAACGTGCACTAAGGTCAGTGTGAACGAATCTGGAAGAGATTGGGCTCGAAGATAAACTAAAATCGGCAGGGACCCTAGTGGTAACGGTAGCAACTTCAGCGCAGAAACATACGGCTAGTCATTGGAAAAGCGGAAGATGGCTGAGGATATAGTGGCTATGTTAAATGGGGATGACGTCACACCGCAATGCAAGAAGAGTGCCACGAATAAATTAAATCACAGTAAATTAAATTAAGGCGGCAATGAATCACATACTGTTCATCTCGTCACAACTTCTGACACAGGCCACTGTCGCAGTTCAGTTTGTTGCAAGTTATGATGCAGGTATTCATTTTCCCGAGGGGACGTAACGATACGTGTAAACGGGGAACGTACACGACACGAACTCGATGGCGATGGGAGAAACTACTCAGAAGGTGGAAATTCTAAATCTGCAATACAAATCCAGACGTGTTACATACGTCACTTCTTCCTCTCATTCAGCACCTCAGATAAACCATCTACAGGTCCAGGGGGAGAAAACTGGGATTGGGGAAGGGGAAGCATGCAATCGCGACATCTTACCGTTGTGCACATCATACTCGTCAAGAACGACAACTACAATATCTACTATTAATCATAACAGATGTCGCACAAAGTCGGAAGAAGTTACCATGCCACGTGACATTTTGGACCAATCACAAAGAAGCTCCAACCTTTCCGTTTTGGTTTCCCCGTCTTGTGTGTAGCGTTGTTCGTTGATTGCATCGTGTGTTTTGAGTGAGTTATGTATTCTCCAGCGTCTGTGAAACGGTAAGATTTGAATTTATGAAAGCTTAGCTTAATCCTACATGATGGGTCGTGTAATTTTGAGATGTACGTACTGTATCGCGTTGTATTCTGTTTCTTTCAGTAGAATGGCCAGGCGGAACAAGTGCCACGCCTCAGGATGTACATCCAATCACAAAGACGGTTTACGATTCTTCAGATTTCCTACGAATCCGATACGGTATGTCACATGCAATATCGTAATATAAGCAGATCTCATTTAATATAGTACGTATGTGTAAAAAGGAAATGTGAAAATGTCAATTGCAGTCCAGTGGACTGTGCAGGGTTACACGGCGTTACAATAAAGAAGACCAGTCACATGTGCACTGTGCATTCCTAATAGGAAATGTGTAAGTCATTAATACTAGGAGAATGCAATTTAAATGTATCCCATTAACATTAAATTCCCAAACATATGTAATGTAATGTACTTTCATTTTTTCTTTCCAGAGCCAAAGTATGGGCGGAGAACGTCGGCAAGCCATGCAGTATCGACTCTGCAAAAATGCTGTACAAATATTTTTTGTGCAGCAAACATTTTCCAGAGAGCGATTTCTGCACTTCTGAAAGGGTACGCCTGAACAAAGTGGCAGTGGGAGAGTTTGTAGATGCCCTGAAAACTAGCATCATCAATGGCCTTGCATTTAGAGGGCTACGTGGCACTAACTGCGAGGAAGATGGTGTTAGTCTCCTGGACAACCTACATTCGTTACTCAGGGGACCTGATGCTTCTACACCTGATCCTTCCACAAGTCACATTGGGGAACCCATGATAATGTTGATGACAGTTTTCTTGTTGCGAAGCAAGTACAACAGGAAGTGAGAGCTGCTGTACTGTACGTGCTGGTAACATGAAAATGTCAGTATCATATGTCAGCGGTTTCATTGCCAAAAAGCACAGGAAACTAAAACCATAAAATGGGTTTAGTAAATCATATGGGCCTAAGGAAAACTGCCAGAATAGTGCCCAAGTTACCGACAGTGGACTAATGGAGACATTCGAAGATTCTAAGCCTTAAGTCCCAGAAATTCTGAATATTCGTTGAGTGAAAAAGAACGTTGATTCGGACAATTTATGGGTTGTTCGCAGCATGTAAACTGACCATACCCCCCCCCCCTATCCTTAGTACAAACAAGCCACTAATGTACGACTCATGGTAAATGCGGAGAACGAAGCGCCCATTATAGTGTCTGTGCAGTCTGCAGTGATACATACACCGGGTGAACTTGCAACTCGCGTGTTAACCTTACGCTTCCGTGCGTATCATATATCACCCAGAAGGTATTTAAATCCCCCACTCTACTTTGCTGCCTAAGCCCTGATTGATGTAGGCAAAGTGTATATCTTCAATCTCCTCTGCTTTAGAAGACATTTTTGGTCTGCTTCACGTTCCGACCACTTTACCCCAGGAAGAATCTCTGGTAGCAAGCATTGAGTAGCCTTATTTATTCATCTGGTTGAAAGCTAAGCGTACTTCTTTACGCAAGTTATTTGTCCTAAGGACTGCGTGCTACGCTGGAGTTTCGTATGTGCCGACAATCATAGCTCTCGACAGCTTATGAAATGAGTGCTGTGTTTACTGTATCACTATCAAAGGCAGCATTCAATTCGTTTCAAAGAAAATTACGTCAGAAGTCAGCCCACGCTTGCAGAGCAGGAAGACTCCTGTGCAAAAATGTACTAAATCTCTGTTGTCTTTGTCGTAACTGAAAATTAAAAAAATCCTTTTATATTATTTGTAGGTGCTATTTGTCTTAAATTTATAACACTCTTCAATTATTTCTTGAACGTGAGTACTCTCTTTGTCTACTGAATATTTATTTTAGTTAAAAAAACACGTTTTCTCTGACTGAGGTTGGAAATTCTTTCGGGATATAGTTCTGTTTTGCTATAAGCGTTGTGGGTAGCTGATAGAACCAAAGTTTATAGTGTATATAGAAAGATTAGCGAAGGTACTGTTACTGAACAGCGTTTTATTTCATATACGATTGTACATTCTTTAGATAAAGTAAGTACGTCTTTGAGAATGAGACACGAAATTGCGTTGCCAAGTTTCAAATAAAGTATCTCTGAATCTTCTAAAATTGTATCATATATTTAGATAGTAACGAAACTTGCGGACATTTACAAGACACGCTGCAAAAGCTTCTTTCATTTCCTACGAAATGGAAGTGATTCCATTTATTTATTTTTTCTTTTGGAATAATAATTATCAGCCTTCACTCTACAAGCAATAGCAACACTGTAAAGAGTAAAGTGAGTCGTCAGGACATTTCATATCTCGGTGTGCTGGGTTTAGGGAGGACTGAATTTTCCTTTCTCAGTCTGGCAAAGTTATTAGTGCGCTTAAGTGTTGCGAAATGAGTGCGCCCACTAAGCGAGTCAAATTCCTGTCCGAAGACGACATATGTGAATTGTTTTGGAACAGTGAGAGCGAGGAAGAAGTGGGCGCCTCGACTGATAGTAGCAGCTACCCCAGCAGCTCCGAAGATGAGGGAGGTTTTGAAGACAAGCCAGGGGTGTCACACCTGCAACCGGACCGCGCAACATCCTTTGGTCACACATCCAGCAGCGTAATTTTTGCAAGTGCCGCTGACGAAGAGGAAGTTGTTGAGAGTGGCCAATGTCAACAGGTGCAAATGTCATCGACCTCGGGGTGGACAAGGCCTTCTAGCCCTCAGACAAGTGTAGTACACACATACCAAGGGGGCATCAGGGGGAAAAGGGACAACGAAGCGCCACACATAAATGACGGCTCTAATCCACTTAGCGTTTTCCTGTTGTACTTTGCAGAAATTATCACACTGCTGGTGGTGGAGACTAACAGATATTACCACGACCACCTTGACACACTTGACGAAGGACCTTCTTCGCCCCTCCCTGACGTGACAGAGGCCGAAATGCTCGCTTTTCTTGCACTAACAATACAAATGGGACATCAAGTGCGGGACAGACTGTCAGACTACTGGGGTACTTCCGACCAACTTTACATGGCTTTTTTTAGTAGCGCTATGAAACGAGACAGATATTTTCACATACTTCGCTTTCTGCACTTCACGGACAATAAAAATGAACCTGACAGAAAGGACGACAATTTTGACAGACTGTGGAAACTGAGAGACGTATTTGAAATTCTAAATACGACATTTTCAAAATTTTACAACCCTTCTGAAAATCTGGCAATAGACGAGGTTATTGTTTTGTTCAAAGGAAGGGTTGCTTTCAAACAATATATTCCCAAGAAACACAAGCGTTTTGGCATCAAAATTTACAAACCGTGTGACGAAACTGGTTACACGTACGACATGAAAGTATACGTGGGGAAGGAAAAACAGCGAAGGACGCAAGACGTGACCGTAACACATGCGACAGTGACAGAACTGACACAGAAAGTACAAGGACGTGGCCACAAATTGTACATGGACAACTATTTTTCTTCCCCTCAACTATTCCAAGACTTGGCCAGGAGACAAATTTACTGTTGTGGCACTGTCAGACCCAACAGGAAAGGCATGCCACAAGACATAGGCCCCAAGAAGTTGAAACTCAAAAGGGGCGACATTCACGTACGGACCATGGGTGATTTGACAGCAATACTGTGGAAAGACAAACGTGACGTATACTTGCTGTCAAACATCCACAATGCCCCACCAGAGGGTAATTTCCGCGATAATGACGGGAAGGCCGTAAAGCCGCAAATTGTGGAGGACTATTCCCGTCACATGGGCTACGTGGATAAGGGAGACAGGATGGCAAACAGCTACTCCATCTGCCGCCGTACATTGAAGTGGACGAAGAAATTGTTCTTCCACCTCTTTGACCTGGCCATTCTGAACAGCTTCATTCTTCTTTCCTCATGCGGGGGTACGACAATTTCGCACAGAGATTTTCGATTCGCCCTTGTGAGCACAGCCTTGTTGGCACAGGCTGGATGCAAGGAGCGTAACCCGAGGCCATTAGGGAGACCACCAAGCGCTGCCAAGCAAGTCAGTAGACTCGAACTTAGCGGCAGCAAACATTGGCCTGTTTCTTGTGCCAAACGTGTAAGATGTCGCGTGTGTTAGGCCAGGGGTGAAGACCGGAAAGTTTTCGTGAAATGCCGGAAGTGTGATGTAGGCCTCTGTGTAGCCAGAGGCTGCTTCGAGGACTATCACACCAAGGCAAATCTCTGAAACGTTTCAGGCTGTTATAGATGGACCTCCCTGAACAAACCTGGAGCCTCAAGCATAAATGTAAGTAAAAAAAAAGGGATATTTTGATTTTTTTTGGAAATTTGCTTGGTGTGTATAACATTTCCCACAAAGTGACGCTCATTTTTTTTTGGTTTATACGATATAAATATCTCGAACAGCCACAAATATGACGACATACACTGCAAATTCACAAGAATACGGAACTTTATTGTGTGTATATAGGGAGCAAGGATACAAGCTGAATTTATAAAGCGCTCTGCTAAAAGCCTGTTTCATTTTCTACAAAATGGAAGCAATTCCATTATTTTATCTCTTCTAGATCAAATAATATTAATTTTTTTTAACGAAATGCGCAAAAATTTAAAGGGCCAACGCGGGGACCGCAGACCTGCTACGCAGGGCTTGTGAAGTAAAGTAGGCCCCTTATCTCGATTTAAAGGGCAACTCGAGAAAATAACTCCGTACGCTAAAGAACTCGCGTGTTAACCCGCGTGACTAAGGAAATCATTCTAGTGACGCAGTCACGAATGATAAACGTGCACTAAGGTCAGTGTGAACGAATCTGGAAGAGATTGGGCTCGAAGATAAACTCAAATCGGCAGGGACCCTAGTGGTAACGGTAGCAACTTCAGCGCAGAAACATACGGCTAGTCATTGGAAAAGCGGAAGATGGCTGAGGATATAGTGGCTATGTTAAATGGGGATGACGTCACACCGCAATGCAAGAAGAGTGCCACGAATAAATTAAATCACAGTAAATTAAATTAAGGCGGCAATGAATCACATACTGTTCATCTCGTCACAACTTCTGACACAGGCCACTGTCGCAGTTCAGTTTGTTGCAAGTTATGATGCAGGTATTCATTTTCCCGAGGGGACGTAACGATACGTGTAAACGGGGAACGTACACGACACGAACTCGATGGCGATGGGAGAAACTACTCAGAAGGTGGAAATTCTAAATCTGCAATACAAATCCAGACGTGTTACATACGTCACTTCTTCCTCTCATTCAGCACCTCAGATAAACCATCTACAGGTCCAGGGGGGAGAAACTGGGATTGGGGAAGGGGAAGCATGCAATCGCGACATCTTACCGTTGTGCACATCATACTCGTCAAGAACGACAACTACAATATCTACTATTAATCATAACAGATGTCGCACAAAGTCGGAAGAAGTTACCATGCCACGTGACATTTTGGATCAATCACAAAGAAGCGCCAACCTCTCCGTTTTGGTTTCCCCGTCTTGTGTGTAGCGTTGTTCGTTGATTGCATCGTGTGTTTTGAGTGAGTTATGTATTCTCCAGCGTCTGTGAAACGGTAAGATTTGAATTTATGAAAGCTTAGCTTAATCCTACATGATGGGTCGTGTAATTTTGAGATGTACGTACTGTATCGCGTTGTATTCTGTTTCTTTCAGTAGAATGGCCAGGCGGAACAAGTGCCACGCCTCAGGATGTACATCCAATCACAAAGACGGTTTACGATTCTTCAGATTTCCTACGAATCCGATACGGTATGTCACATGCAATATCGTAATATAAGCAGATCTCATTTAATATAGTACGTATGTGTAAAAAGGAAATGTGAAAATGTCAATTGCAGTCCAGTGGACTGTGCAGGGTTACACGGCGTTACAATAAAGAAGACCAGTCACATGTGCACTGTGCATTCCTAATAGGAAATGTGTAAGTCATTAATACTAGGAGAATGCAATTTAAATGTATCCCATTAACATTAAATTCCCAAACATATGTAATGTAATGTACTTTCATTTTTTCTTTCCAGAGCCAAAGTATGGGCGGAGAACGTCGGGCAGCCATGCAGTATCGACTCTGCAAAAATGCTGTACAAATATTTTTTGTGCAGCAAACATTTTCCAGAGAGCGATTTCTGCACTTCTGAAAGGGTACGCCTGAACAAAGTGGCAGTGGGAGAGTTTGTAGATGCCCTGAAAACTAGCATCATCAATGGCCTTGCATTTAGAGGGCTACGTGGTACTAACTGCGAGGAAGATGGTGTTAGTCTCCTGGACAACCTACATTCCTTACTCAGGGGACCTGATGCTTCTACACCTGATCCTTCCACAAGTCACATTGGGGAACCCATGATAATGTTGATTACAGTTTTCTTGTTGCGAAGCAAGTACAAAGGAAGTGAGAGCTGCTGTACTGTACGTGCTGGTAACATGAAAATGTCAGTATCATATGTCAGCGGTTTCATTGCCAAAAAGCACAGGAAACTAAAACCATAAAATGGGTTTAGTAAATCATATGGGCCTAAGGAAAACTGCCAGAATAGTGCCCAAGTTACCGACAGTGGACTAATGGAGACATTCGAAGATTCTAAGCCTTAAGTCCCAGAAATTCTGAATATTCGTTGAGTGAAAAAGAACGTTGATTCGGACAATTTATGGGTTGTTCGCAGCATGGAAACTGACCATACTCCCCCCCCCCCTATCCTTAGTACAAACAAGCCACTAATGTACGACTCATGGTAAATGCGGAGAACGAAGCGCCCATTATAGTGTCTGTGCAGTCTGCAGTGATACATACACCGGGTGAACTTGCAACTCGCGTGTTAACCCGCGTCACTAAGGAAATCATTCTAGTGACGCAGTCACGAATGATAAACGTGCACTAAGGTCAGTGTGAACGAATCTGGAAGAGATTGGGCACGAAGATAAACTAAAATCGGCAGGGACCCTAGTGGTAACGGTAGCAACTTCAGCGCAGAAACATACGGCTAGTCATTGGAAAAGCGGAAGATGGCTGAGGATATAGTGGCTATGTTAAATGGGGATGACGTCACACCGCAATGCAAGAAGAGTGCCACGAATAAATTAAATCACAGTAAATTAAATTAAGGCGGCAATAAATCACATACTGTTCATCTCGTCACAACTTCTGACACAGGCCACTGTCGCAGTTCAGTTTGTTGCAAGTTATGATGCACGTATTCATTTTCCCGAGGGGTCGTAACGATACGTGTAAACGGGGAACGTACACGACACGAACTCGATGGCGATGGGAGAAACTACACTCAGAAGGTGGAAATTCTAAATCTGCAATACAAAACCAGACGTGTTACATACGTCACTTCTTCCTCTCATTCAGCACCTCAGATAAACCATCTACAGGTCCAGGGGGGAGAAACTGGGATTGGGGAAGGGGAAGCATGCAATCGCGACATCTTACCGTTGTGCACATCATACTCGTCAAGAACGACAACTACAATATCTACTATTAATCATAACAGATGTCGCACAAAGTCGGAAGAAGTTACCATGCCACGTGACATTTTGGACCAATCACAAAGAAGCGCCAACCTTTCCGTTTTGGTTTCCCCGTCTTGTGTGTAGCGTTGTTCGTTGATTGCATCGTGTGTTTTGAGTGAGTTATGTATTCTCCAGCGTCTGTGAAACGGTAAGATTTGAATTTATGAAAGCTTAGCTTAATCCTACATGATGGGTCGTGTAATTTTGAGATGTACGTACTGTATCGCGTTGTATTCTGTTTCTTTCAGTAGAATGGCCAGGCGGAACAAGTGCCACGCCTCAGGATGTACATCCAATCACAAAGACGGTTTACGATTCTTCAGATTTCCTACGAATCCGATACGATATGTCACATGCAATATCGTAATATAAGCAGATCTCATTTAATATAGTACGTATGTGTAAAAAGGAAATGTGAAAATGTCAATTGCAGTCCAGTGGACTGTGCAGGGTTACACGGCGTTACAATAAAGAAGACCAGTCACATGTGCACTGTGCATTCCTAATAGGAAATGTGTAAGTCATTAATACTAGGAGAATGCAATTTAAATGTATCCCATTAACATTAAATTCCCAAACATATGTAATGTAATGTACTTTCATTTTTTCTTTCCAGAGCCAAAGTATGGGCGGAGAACGTCGGGCAGCCATGCAGTATCGACTCTGCAAAAATGCTGTACAAATATTTTTTGTGCAGCAAACATTTTCCAGAGAGCGATTTCTGCACTTCTGAAAGGGTACGCCTGAACAAAGTGGCAGTGGGAGAGTTTGTAGATGCCCTGAAAACTAGCATCATCAATGGCCTTGCATTTAGAGGGCTACGTGGTACTAACTGCGAGGAAGATGGTGTTAGTCTCCTGGACAACCTACATTCCTTACTCAGGGGACCTGATGCTTCTACACCTGATCCTTCCACAAGTCACATTGGGGAACCCATGATAATGTTGATTACAGTTTTCTTGTTGCGAAGCAAGTACAAAGGAAGTGAGAGCTGCTGTACTGTACGTGCTGGTAACATGAAAATGTCAGTATCATATGTCAGCGGTTTCATTGCCAAAAAGCACAGGAAACTAAAACCATAAAATGGGTTTAGTAAATCATATGGGCCTAAGGAAAACTGCCAGAATAGTGCCCAAGTTACCGACAGTGGACTAATGGAGACATTCGAAGATTCTAAGCCTTAAGTCCCAGAAATTCTGAATATTCGTTGAGTGAAAAAGAACGTTGATTCGGACAATTTATGGGTTGTTCGCAGCATGGATACTGACCATACTCCCCCCCCCCCCCTATCCTTAGTACAAACAAGCCACTAATGTACGACTCATGGTAAATGCGGAGAACGAAGCGCCCATTATAGTGTCTGTGCAGTCTGCAGTGATACATACACCGGTGAACTTGCAACTCGCGTGTTAACCCGCGTCACTAAGGAAATCATTCTAGTGACGCAGTCACGAATGATAAACGTGCACTAAGGTCAGTGTGAACGAATCTGGAAGAGATTGGGCACGAAGATAAACTAAAATCGGCAGGGACCCTAGTGGTAACGGTAGCAACTTCAGCGCAGAAACATACGGCTAGTCATTGGAAAAGCGGAAGATGGCTGAGGATATAGTGGCTATGTTAAATGGGGATGACGTCACACCGCAATGCAAGAAGAGTGCCACGAATAAATTAAATCACAGTAAATTAAATTAAGGCGGCAATAAATCACATACTGTTCATCTCGTCACAACTTCTGACACAGGCCACTGTCGCAGTTCAGTTTGTTGCAAGTTATGATGCACGTATTCATTTTCCCGAGGGTCGTAACGATACGTGTAAACGGGGAACGTACACGACACGAACTCGATGGCGATGGGAGAAACTACACTCAGAAGGTGGAAATTCTAAATCTGCAATACAAAACCAGACGTGTTACATACGTCACTTCTTCCTCTCATTCAGCACCTCAGATAAACCATCTACAGGTCCAGGGGGAGAAACTGGGATTGGGGAAGGGGAAGCATGCAATCGCGACATCTTAACGTTGTGCACCTCATACTCGTCAAGAACGACAACTACAATATCTACTATTAATCATAACAGATGTCGCACAAAGTCGGAAGAAGTTACCATGCCACGTGACATTTTGGACCAATCACAAAGAAGCGCCAACCTTTCCGTTTTGGTTTCCCCGTCTTGTGTGTAGCGTTGTTCGTTGATTGCATCGTGTGTTTTGAGTGAGTTATGTATTCTCCAGCGTCTGTGAAACGGTAAGATTTGAATTTATGAAAGCTTAGCTTAATCCTACATGATGGGTCGTGTAATTTTGAGATGTACGTACTGTATCGCGTTGTATTCTGTTTCTTTCAGTAGAATGGCCAGGCGGAACAAGTGCCACGCCTCAGGATGTACATCCAATCACAAAGACGGTTTACGATTCTTCAGATTTCCTACGAATCCGATACGATATGTCACATGCAATATCGTAATATAAGCAGATCTCATTTAATATAGTACGTATGTGTAAAAAGGAAATGTGAAAATGTCAATTGCAGTCCAGTGGACTGTGCAGGGTTACACGGCGTTACAATAAAGAAGACCAGTCACATGTGCACTGTGCATTCCTAATAGGAAATGTGTAAGTCATTAATACTAGGAGAATGCAATTTAAATGTATCCCATTAACATTAAATTCCCAAACATATGTAATGTAATGTACTTTCATTTTTTCTTTCCAGAGCCAAAGTATGGGCGGAGAACGTCGGGCAGCCATGCAGTATCGACTCTGCAAAAATGCTGTACAAATATTTTTTGTGCAGCAAACATTTTCCAGAGAGCGATTTCTGCACTTCTGAAAGGGTACGCCTGAACAAAGTGGCAGTGGGAGAGTTTGTAGATGCCCTGAAAACTAGCATCATCAATGGCCTTGCATTTAGAGGGCTACGTGGTACTAACTGCGAGGAAGATGGTGTTAGTCTCCTGGACAACCTACATTCCTTACTCAGGGGACCTGATGCTTCTACACCTGATCCTTCCACAAGTCACATTGGGGAACCCATGATAATGTTGATTACAGTTTTCTTGTTGCGAAGCAAGTACAAAGGAAGTGAGAGCTGCTGTACTGTACGTGCTGGTAACATGAAAATGTCAGTATCATATGTCAGCGGTTTCATTGCCAAAAAGCACAGGAAACTAAAACCATAAAATGGGTTTAGTAAATCATATGGGCCTAAGGAAAACTGCCAGAATAGTGCCCAAGTTACCGACAGTGGACTAATGGAGACATTCGAAGATTCTAAGCCTTAAGTCCCAGAAATTCTGAATATTCGTTGAGTGAAAAAGAACGTTGATTCGGACAATTTATGGGTTGTTCGCAGCATGTAAACTGACCATACCCCCCCCCCCCCTATCCTTAGTACAAACAAGCCACTAATGTACGACTCATGGTAAATGCGGAGAACGAAGCGCCCATTATAGTGTCTGTGCAGTCTGCAGTGATACATACACCGGGTGAACTTGCAACTCGCGTGTTAACCTTACGCTTCCGTGCGTATCATATATCACCCAGAAGGTATTTAAATCCCCCACTCTACTTTGCTGCCTAAGCCCTGATTGATGTAGGCAAAGTGTATATCTTCAATCTCCTCTGCTTTAGAAGACATTTTTGGTCTGCTTCACGTTCCGACCACTTTACCCCAGGAAGAATCTCTGGTAGCAAGCATTGAGTAGCCTTATTTATTCATCTGGTTGAAAGCTAAGCGTACTTCTTTACGCAAGTTATTTGTCCTAAGGACTGCGTGCTACGCTGGAGTTTCGTATGTGCCGACAATCATAGCTCTCGACAGCTTATGAAATGAGTGCTGTGTTTACTGTATCACTATCAAAGGCAGCATTCAATTCGTTTCAAAGAAAATTACGTCAGAAGTCAGCCCACGCTTGCAGAGCAGGAAGACTCCTGTGCAAAAATGTACTAAATCTCTGTTGTCTTTGTCGTAACTGAAAATTAAAAAAATCCTTTTATATTATTTGTAGGTGCTATTTGTCTTAAATTTATAACACTCTTCAATTATTTCTTGAACGTGAGTACTCTCTTTGTCTACTGAATATTTATTTTAGTTAAAAAAACACGTTTTCTCTGACTGAGGTTGGAAATTCTTTCGGGATATAGTTCTGTTTTGCTATAAGCGTTGTGGGTAGCTGATAGAACCAAAGTTTATAGTGTATATAGAAAGATTAGCGAAGGTACTGTTACTGAACAGCGTTTTATTTCATATACGATTGTACATTCTTTAGATAAAGTAAGTACGTCTTTGAGAATGAGACACGAAATTGCGTTGCCAAGTTTCAAATAAAGTATCTCTGAATCTTCTAAAATTGTATCATATATTTAGATAGTAACGAAACTTGCGGACATTTACAAGACACGCTGCAAAAGCTTCTTTCATTTCCTACGAAATGGAAGTGATTCCATTTATTTATTTTTTCTTTTGGAATAATAATTATCAGCCTTCACTCTACAAGCAATAGCAACACTGTAAAGAGTAAAGTGAGTCGTCAGGACATTTCATATCTCGGTGTGCTGGGTTTAGGGAGGACTGAATTTTCCTTTCTCAGTCTGGCAAAGTTATTAGTGCGCTTAAGTGTTGCGAAATGAGTGCGCCCACTAAGCGAGTCAAATTCCTGTCCGAAGACGACATATGTGAATTGTTTTGGAACAGTGAGAGCGAGGAAGAAGTGGGCGCCTCGACTGATAGTAGCAGCTACCCCAGCAGCTCCGAAGATGAGGGAGGTTTTGAAGACAAGCCAGGGGTGTCACACCTGCAACCGGACCGCGCAACATCCTTTGGTCACACATCCAGCAGCGTAATTTTTGCAAGTGCCGCTGACGAAGAGGAAGTTGTTGAGAGTGGCCAATGTCAACAGGTGCAAATGTCATCGACCTCGGGGTGGACAAGGCCTTCTAGCCCTCAGACAAGTGTAGTACACACATACCAAGGGGGCATCAGGGGAAAAGGGACAACGAAGCGCCACACATAAATGACGGCTCTAATCCACTTAGCGTTTTCCTGTTGTACTTTGCAGAAATTATCACACTGCTGGTGGTGGAGACTAACAGATATTACCACGACCACCTTGACACACTTGACGAAGGACCTTCTTCGCCCCTCCCTGACGTGACAGAGGCCGAAATGCTCGCTTTTCTTGCACTAACAATACAAATGGGACATCAAGTGCGGGACAGACTGTCAGACTACTGGGGTACTTCCGACCAACTTTACATGGCTTTTTTTAGTAGCGCTATGAAACGAGACAGATATTTTCACATACTTCGCTTTCTGCACTTCACGGACAATAAAAATGAACCTGACAGAAAGGACGACAATTTTGACAGACTGTGGAAACTGAGAGACGTATTTGAAATTCTAAATACGACATTTTCAAAATTTTACAACCCTTCTGAAAATCTGGCAATAGACGAGGTTATTGTTTTGTTCAAAGGAAGGGTTGCTTTCAAACAATATATTCCCAAGAAACACAAGCGTTTTGGCATCAAAATTTACAAACCGTGTGACGAAACTGGTTACACGTACGACATGAAAGTATACGTGGGGAAGGAAAAACAGCGAAGGACGCAAGACGTGACCGTAACACATGCGACAGTGACAGAACTGACACAGAAAGTACAAGGACGTGGCCACAAATTGTACATGGACAACTATTTTTCTTCCCCTCAACTATTCCAAGACTTGGCCAGGAGACAAATTTACTGTTGTGGCACTGTCAGACCCAACAGGAAAGGCATGCCACAAGACATAGGCCCCAAGAAGTTGAAACTCAAAAGGGGCGACATTCACGTACGGACCATGGGTGATTTGACAGCAATACTGTGGAAAGACAAACGTGACGTATACTTGCTGTCAAACATCCACAATGCCCCACCAGAGGGTAATTTCCGCGATAATGACGGGAAGGCCGTAAAGCCGCAAATTGTGGAGGACTATTCCCGTCACATGGGCTACGTGGATAAGGGAGACAGGATGGCAAACAGCTACTCCATCTGCCGCCGTACATTGAAGTGGACGAAGAAATTGTTCTTCCACCTCTTTGACCTGGCCATTCTGAACAGCTTCATTCTTCTTTCCTCATGCGGGGGTACGACAATTTCGCACAGAGATTTTCGATTCGCCCTTGTGAGCACAGCCTTGTTGGCACAGGCTGGATGCAAGGAGCGTAACCCGAGGCCATTAGGGAGACCACCAAGCGCTGCCAAGCAAGTCAGTAGACTCGAACTTAGCGGCAGCAAACATTGGCCTGTTTCTTGTGCCAAACGTGTAAGATGTCGCGTGTGTTAGGCCAGGGGTGAAGACCGGAAAGTTTTCGTGAAATGCCGGAAGTGTGATGTAGGCCTCTGTGTAGCCAGAGGCTGCTTCGAGGACTATCACACCAAGGCAAATCTCTGAAACGTTTCAGGCTGTTATAGATGGACCTCCCTGAACAAACCTGGAGCCTCAAGCATAAATGTAAGTAAAAAAAAAAGGGATATTTTGATTTTTTTTGGAAATTTGCTTGGTGTGTATAACATTTCCCACAAAGTGACGCTCATTTTTTTTTTGGTTTATACGATATAAATATCTCGAACAGCCACAAATATGACGACATACACTGCAAATTCACAAGAATACGGAACTTTATTGTGTGTATATAGGGAGCAAGGATACAAGCTGAATTTATAAAGCGCTCTGCTAAAAGCCTGTTTCATTTTCTACAAAATGGAAGCAATTCCATTATTTTATCTCTTCTAGATCAAATAATATTAATTTTTTTTAACGAAATGCGCAAAAATTTAAAGGGCCAACGCGGGGACCGCAGACCTGCTACGCAGGGCTTGTGCAGTAAAGTAGGCCCCTTATCTCGATTTAAAGGGCAACTCGAGAAAATAACTCCGTACGCTAAAGAACTCGCGTGTTAACCCGCGTGACTAAGGAAATCATTCTAGTGACGCAGTCACGAATGATAAACGTGCACTAAGGTCAGTGTGAACGAATCTGGAAGAGATTGGGCTCGAAGATAAACTAAAATCGGCAGGGACCCTAGTGGTAACGGTAGCAACTTCAGCGCAGAAACATACGGCTAGTCATTGGAAAAGCGGAAGATGGCTGAGGATATAGTGGCTATGTTAAATGGGGATGACGTCACACCGCAATGCAAGAAGAGTGCCACGAATAAATTAAATCACAGTAAATTAAATTAAGGCGGCAATGAATCACATACTGTTCATCTCGTCACAACTTCTGACACAGGCCACTGTCGCAGTTCAGTTTGTTGCAAGTTATGATGCAGGTATTCATTTTCCCGAGGGGACGTAACGATACGTGTAAACGGGGAACGTACACGACACGAACTCGATGGCGATGGGAGAAACTACTCAGAAGGTGGAAATTCTAAATCTGCAATACAAATCCAGACGTGTTACATACGTCACTTCTTCCTCTCATTCAGCACCTCAGATAAACCATCTACAGGTCCAGGGGGGAGAAACTGGGATTGGGGAAGGGGAAGCATGCAATCGCGACATCTTACCGTTGTGCACATCATACTCGTCAAGAACGACAACTACAATATCTACTATTAATCATAACAGATGTCGCACAAAGTCGGAAGAAGTTACCATGCCACGTGACATTTTGGATCAATCACAAAGAAGCGCCAACCTCTCCGTTTTGGTTTCCCCGTCTTGTGTGTAGCGTTGTTCGTTGATTGCATCGTGTGTTTTGAGTGAGTTATGTATTCTCCAGCGTCTGTGAAACGGTAAGATTTGAATTTATGAAAGCTTAGCTTAATCCTACATGATGGGTCGTGTAATTTTGAGATGTACGTACTGTATCGCGTTGTATTCTGTTTCTTTCAGTAGAATGGCCAGGCGGAACAAGTGCCACGCCTCAGGATGTACATCCAATCACAAAGACGGTTTACGATTCTTCAGATTTCCTACGAATCCGATACGGTATGTCACATGCAATATCGTAATATAAGCAGATCTCATTTAATATAGTACGTATGTGTAAAAAGGAAATGTGAAAATGTCAATTGCAGTCCAGTGGACTGTGCAGGGTTACACGGCGTTACAATAAAGAAGACCAGTCACATGTGCACTGTGCATTCCTAATAGGAAATGTGTAAGTCATTAATACTAGGAGAATGCAATTTAAATGTATCCCATTAACATTAAATTCCCAAACATATGTAATGTAATGTACTTTCATTTTTTCTTTCCAGAGCCAAAGTATGGGCGGAGAACGTCGGGCAGCCATGCAGTATCGACTCTGCAAAAATGCTGTACAAATATTTTTTGTGCAGCAAACATTTTCCAGAGAGCGATTTCTGCACTTCTGAAAGGGTACGCCTGAACAAAGTGGCAGTGGGAGAGTTTGTAGATGCCCTGAAAACTAGCATCATCAATGGCCTTGCATTTAGAGGGCTACGTGGTACTAACTGCGAGGAAGATGGTGTTAGTCTCCTGGACAACCTACATTCCTTACTCAGGGGACCTGATGCTTCTACACCTGATCCTTCCACAAGTCACATTGGGGAACCCATGATAATGTTGATTACAGTTTTCTTGTTGCGAAGCAAGTACAAAGGAAGTGAGAGCTGCTGTACTGTACGTGCTGGTAACATGAAAATGTCAGTATCATATGTCAGCGGTTTCATTGCCAAAAAGCACAGGAAACTAAAACCATAAAATGGGTTTAGTAAATCATATGGGCCTAAGGAAAACTGCCAGAATAGTGCCCAAGTTACCGACAGTGGACTAATGGAGACATTCGAAGATTCTAAGCCTTAAGTCCCAGAAATTCTGAATATTCGTTGAGTGAAAAAGAACGTTGATTCGGACAATTTATGGGTTGTTCGCAGCATGGAAACTGACCATACTCCCCCCCCCCCCTATCCTTAGTACAAACAAGCCACTAATGTACGACTCATGGTAAATGCGGAGAACGAAGCGCCCATTATAGTGTCTGTGCAGTCTGCAGTGATACATACACCGGGTGAACTTGCAACTCGCGTGTTAACCCGCGTCACTAAGGAAATCATTCTAGTGACGCAGTCACGAATGATAAACGTGCACTAAGGTCAGTGTGAACGAATCTGGAAGAGATTGGGCACGAAGATAAACTAAAATCGGCAGGGACCCTAGTGGTAACGGTAGCAACTTCAGCGCAGAAACATACGGCTAGTCATTGGAAAAGCGGAAGATGGCTGAGGATATAGTGGCTATGTTAAATGGGGATGACGTCACACCGCAATGCAAGAAGAGTGCCACGAATAAATTAAATCACAGTAAATTAAATTAAGGCGGCAATAAATCACATACTGTTCATCTCGTCACAACTTCTGACACAGGCCACTGTCGCAGTTCAGTTTGTTGCAAGTTATGATGCACGTATTCATTTTCCCGAGGGGTCGTAACGATACGTGTAAACGGGGAACGTACACGACACGAACTCGATGGCGATGGGAGAAACTACACTCAGAAGGTGGAAATTCTAAATCTGTAATACAAAACCAGACGTGTTACATACGTCACTTCTTCCTCTCATTCAGCACCTCAGATAAACCATCTACAGGTCCAGGGGGAGAAACTGGGATTGGGGAAGGGGAAGCATGCAATCGCGACATCTTACCGTTGTGCACATCATACTCGTCAAGAACGACAACTACAATATCTACTATTAATCATAACAGATGTCGCACAAAGTCGGAAGAAGTTACCATGCCACGTGACATTTTGGACCAATCACAAAGAAGCGCCAACCTTTCCGTTTTGGTTTCCCCGTCTTGTGTGTAGCGTTGTTCGTTGATTGCATCGTGTGTTTTGAGTGAGTTATGTATTCTCCAGCGTCTGTGAAACGGTAAGATTTGAATTTATGAAAGCTTAGCTTAATCCTACATGATGGGTCGTGTAATTTTGAGATGTACGTACTGTATCGCGTTGTATTCTGTTTCTTTCAGTAGAATGGCCAGGCGGAACAAGTGCCACGCCTCAGGATGTACATCCAATCACAAAGACGGTTTACGATTCTTCAGATTTCCTACGAATCCGATACGATATGTCACATGCAATATCGTAATATAAGCAGATCTCATTTAATATAGTACGTATGTGTAAAAAGGAAATGTGAAAATGTCAATTGCAGTCCAGTGGACTGTGCAGGGTTACACGGCGTTACAATAAAGAAGACCAGTCACATGTGCACTGTGCATTCCTAATAGGAAATGTGTAAGTCATTAATACTAGGAGAATGCAATTTAAATGTATCCCATTAACATTAAATTCCCAAACATATGTAATGTAATGTACTTTCATTTTTTCTTTCCAGAGCCAAAGTATGGGCGGAGAACGTCGGGCAGCCATGCAGTATCGACTCTGCAAAAATGCTGTACAAATATTTTTTGTGCAGCAAACATTTTCCAGAGAGCGATTTCTGCACTTCTGAAAGGGTACGCCTGAACAAAGTGGCAGTGGGAGAGTTTGTAGATGCCCTGAAAACTAGCATCATCAATGGCCTTGCATTTAGAGGGCTACGTGGTACTAACTGCGAGGAAGATGGTGTTAGTCTCCTGGACAACCTACATTCCTTACTCAGGGACCTGATGCTTCTACACCTGATCCTTCCACAAGTCACATTGGGGAACCCATGATAATGTTGATTACAGTTTTCTTGTTGCGAAGCAAGTACAAAGGAAGTGAGAGCTGCTGTACTGTACGTGCTGGTAACATGAAAATGTCAGTATCATATGTCAGCGGTTTCATTGCCAAAAAGCACAGGAAACTAAAACCATAAAATGGGTTTAGTAAATCATATGGGCCTAAGGAAAACTGCCAGAATAGTGCCCAAGTTACCGACAGTGGACTAATGGAGACATTCGAAGATTCTAAGCCTTAAGTCCCAGAAATTCTGAATATTCGTTGAGTGAAAAAGAACGTTGATTCGGACAATTTATGGGTTGTTCGCAGCATGGATACTGACCATACTCCCCCCCCCCCTATCCTTAGTACAAACAAGCCACTAATGTACGACTCATGGTAAATGCGGAGAACGAAGCGCCCATTATAGTGTCTGTGCAGTCTGCAGTGATACATACACCGGGTGAACTTGCAACTCGCGTGTTAACCCGCGTCACTAAGGAAATCATTCTAGTGACGCAGTCACGAATGATAAACGTGCACTAAGGTCAGTGTGAACGAATCTGGAAGAGATTGGGCACGAAGATAAACTAAAATCGGCAGGGACCCTAGTGGTAACGGTAGCAACTTCAGCGCAGAAACATACGGCTAGTCATTGGAAAAGCGGAAGATGGCTGAGGATATAGTGGCTATGTTAAATGGGGATGACGTCACACCGCAATGCAAGAAGAGTGCCACGAATAAATTAAATCACAGTAAATTAAATTAAGGCGGCAATAAATCACATACTGTTCATCTCGTCACAACTTCTGACACAGGCCACTGTCGCAGTTCAGTTTGTTGCAAGTTATGATGCACGTATTCATTTTCCCGAGGGGTCGTAACGATACGTGTAAACGGGGAACGTACACGACACGAACTCGATGGCGATGGGAGAAACTACACTCAGAAGGTGGAAATTCTAAATCTGCAATACAAAACCAGACGTGTTACATACGTCACTTCTTCCTCTCATTCAGCACCTCAGATAAACCATCTACAGGTCCAGGGGGGAGAAACTGGGATTGGGGAAGGGGAAGCATGCAATCGCGACATCTTAACGTTGTGCACCTCATACTCGTCAAGAACGACAACTACAATATCTACTATTAATCATAACAGATGTCGCACAAAGTCGGAAGAAGTTACCATGCCACGTGACATTTTGGACCAATCACAAAGAAGCGCCAACCTTTCCGTTTTGGTTTCCCCGTCTTGTGTGTAGCGTTGTTCGTTGATTGCATCGTGTGTTTTGAGTGAGTTATGTATTCTCCAGCGTCTGTGAAACGGTAAGATTTGAATTTATGAAAGCTTAGCTTAATCCTACATGATGGGTCGTGTAATTTTGAGATGTACGTACTGTATCGCGTTGTATTCTGTTTCTTTCAGTAGAATGGCCAGGCGGAACAAGTGCCACGCCTCAGGATGTACATCCAATCACAAAGACGGTTTACGATTCTTCAGATTTCCTACGAATCCGATACGATATGTCACATGCAATATCGTAATATAAGCAGATCTCATTTAATATAGTACGTATGTGTAAAAAGGAAATGTGAAAATGTCAATTGCAGTCCAGTGGACTGTGCAGGGTTACACGGCGTTACAATAAAGAAGACCAGTCACATGTGCACTGTGCATTCCTAATAGGAAATGTGTAAGTCATTAATACTAGGAGAATGCAATTTAAATGTATCCCATTAACATTAAATTCCCAAACATATGTAATGTAATGTACTTTCATTTTTTCTTTCCAGAGCCAAAGTATGGGCGGAGAACGTCGGGCAGCCATGCAGTATCGACTCTGCAAAAATGCTGTACAAATATTTTTTGTGCAGCAAACATTTTCCAGAGAGCGATTTCTGCACTTCTGAAAGGGTACGCCTGAACAAAGTGGCAGTGGGAGAGTTTGTAGATGCCCTGAAAACTAGCATCATCAATGGCCTTGCATTTAGAGGGCTACGTGGTACTAACTGCGAGGAAGATGGTGTTAGTCTCCTGGACAACCTACATTCCTTACTCAGGGGACCTGATGCTTCTACACCTGATCCTTCCACAAGTCACATTGGGGAACCCATGATAATGTTGATTACAGTTTTCTTGTTGCGAAGCAAGTACAAAGGAAGTGAGAGCTGCTGTACTGTACGTGCTGGTAACATGAAAATGTCAGTATCATATGTCAGCGGTTTCATTGCCAAAAAGCACAGGAAACTAAAACCATAAAATGGGTTTAGTAAATCATATGGGCCTAAGGAAAACTGCCAGAATAGTGCCCAAGTTACCGACAGTGGACTAATGGAGACATTCGAAGATTCTAAGCCTTAAGTCCCAGAAATTCTGAATATTCGTTGAGTGAAAAAGAACGTTGATTCGGACAATTTATGGGTTGTTCGCAGCATGGAAACTGACCATACTCCCCCCCCCCCCCCCCCCACTATCCTTAGTACAAACAAGCCACTAATGTACGACTCATGGTAAATGCGGAGAACGAAGCGCCCATTATAGTGTCTGTGCAGTCTGCAGTGATACATACACCGGGTGAACTTGCAACTCGCGTGTTAACCCGCGTCACTAAGGAAATCATTCTAGTGACGCAGTCACGAATGATAAACGTGCACTAAGGTCAGTGTGAACGAATCTGGAAGAGATTGGGCACGAAGATAAACTAAAATCGGCAGGGACCCTAGTGGTAACGGTAGCAACTTCAGCGCAGAAACATACGGCTAGTCATTGGAAAAGCGGAAGATGGCTGAGGATATAGTGGCTATGTTAAATGGGGATGACGTCACACCGCAATGCAAGAAGAGTGCCACGAATAAATTAAATCACAGTAAATTAAATTAAGGCGGCAATAAATCACATACTGTTCATCTCGTCACAACTTCTGACACAGGCCACTGTCGCAGTTCAGTTTGTTGCAAGTTATGATGCACGTATTCATTTTCCCGAGGGGTCGTAACGATACGTGTAAACGGGGAACGTACACGACACGAACTCGATGGCGATGGGAGAAACTACACTCAGAAGGTGGAAATTCTAAATCTGCAATACAAAACCAGACGTGTTACATACGTCACTTCTTCCTCTCATTCAGCACCTCAGATAAACCATCTACAGGTCCAGGGGGAGAAACTGGGATTGGGGAAGGGGAAGCATGCAATCGCGACATCTTACCGTTGTGCACATCATACTCGTCAAGAACGACAACTACAATATCTACTATTAATCATAACAGATGTCGCACAAAGTCGGAAGAAGTTACCATGCCACGTGACATTTTGGACCAATCACAAAGAAGCGCCAACCTTTCCGTTTTGGTTTCCCCGTCTTGTGTGTAGCGTTGTTCGTTGATTGCATCGTGTGTTTTGAGTGAGTTATGTATTCTCCAGCGTCTGTGAAACGGTAAGATTTGAATTTATGAAAGCTTAGCTTAATCCTACATGATGGGTCGTGTAATTTGAGATGTACGTACTGTATCGCGTTGTATTCTGTTTCTTTCAGTAGAATGGCCAGGCGGAACAAGTGCCACGCCTCAGGATGTACATCCAATCACAAAGACGGTTTACGATTCTTCAGATTTCCTACGAATCCGATACGATATGTCACATGCAATATCGTAATATAAGCAGATCTCATTTAATATAGTACGTATGTGTAAAAAGGAAATGTGAAAATGTCAATTGCAGTCCAGTGGACTGTGCAGGGTTACACGGCGTTACAATAAAGAAGACCAGTCACATGTGCACTGTGCATTCCTAATAGGAAATGTGTAAGTCATTAATACTAGGAGAATGCAATTTAAATGTATCCCATTAACATTAAATTCCCAAACATATGTAATGTAATGTACTTTCATTTTTTCTTTCCAGAGCCAAAGTATGGGCGGAGAACGTCGGGCAGCCATGCAGTATCGACTCTGCAAAAATGCTGTACAAATATTTTTTGTGCAGCAAACATTTTCCAGAGAGCGATTTCTGCACTTCTGAAAGGGTACGCCTGAACAAAGTGGCAGTGGGAGAGTTTGTAGATGCCCTGAAAACTAGCATCATCAATGGCCTTGCATTTAGAGGGCTACGTGGTACTAACTGCGAGGAAGATGGTGTTAGTCTCCTGGACAACCTACATTCCTTACTCAGGGGACCTGATGCTTCTACACCTGATCCTTCCACAAGTCACATTGGGGAACCCATGATAATGTTGATTACAGTTTTCTTGTTGCGAAGCAAGTACAAAGGAAGTGAGAGCTGCTGTACTGTACGTGCTGGTAACATGAAAATGTCAGTATCATATGTCAGCGGTTTCATTGCCAAAAAGCACAGGAAACTAAAACCATAAAATGGGTTTAGTAAATCATATGGGCCTAAGGAAAACTGCCAGAATAGTGCCCAAGTTACCGACAGTGGACTAATGGAGACATTCGAAGATTCTAAGCCTTAAGTCCCAGAAATTCTGAATATTCGTTGAGTGAAAAAGAACGTTGATTCGGACAATTTATGGGTTGTTCGCAGCATGGAAACTGACCATACCCCCCCCCCCCCCGACCCCCTATCCTTAGTACAAACAAGCCACTAATGTACGACTCATGGTAAATGCGGAGAACGAAGCGCCCATTATAGTGTCTGTGCAGTCTGCAGTGATACATACACCGGGTGAACTTGCAACTCGCGTGTTAACCCGCGTCACTAAGGAAATCATTCTAGTGACGCAGTCACGAATGATAAACGTGCACTAAGGTCAGTGTGAACGAATCTGGAAGAGATTGGGCACGAAGATAAACTAAAATCGGCAGGGACCCTAGTGGTAACGGTAGCAACTTCAGCGCAGAAACATACGGCTAGTCATTGGAAAAGCGGAAGATGGCTGAGGATATAGTGGCTATGTTAAATGGGGATGACGTCACACCGCAATTCAAGAAGAGTGCCACGAATAAATTAAATCACAGTAAATTAAATTAAGGCGGCAATGAATCACATACTGTTCATCTCGTCACAACTTCTGACACAGGCCACTGTCGCAGTTCAGTTTGTTGCAAGTTATGATGCAGGTATTCATTTTCCCGAGGGGACGTAACGATACGTGTAAACGGGGAACGTACACGACACGAACTCGATGGCGATGGGAGAAACTACACTCAGAAGGTGGAAATTCTAAATCTGCAATACAAATCCAGACATGTTACATACGTCACTTCTTCCTCTCACTCAGCACCTCAGATAAACCATCTACAGGTCCAGGGGGGAGAAACTGGGATTGGGGAAGGGGAAGCATGCAATCGCGACATCTTACCGTTGTGCACATCATACTCGTCAAGAACGACAACTACAATATCTACTATTAATCATAACAGATGTCGCACAAAGTCGGAAGAAGTTACCATGCCACGTGACAGTTTGGACCAATCACAAAGAAGCGCCAACCTGTCCGTTTTGGTTTCCCCGTCTTGTGTGTAGCGTTGTTCGTTGATTGCATCGTGTGTTTTGAGTGAGTTATGTATTCTCCAGCGTCTGTGAAACGGTAAGATTTGAATTTATGAAAGCTTAGCTTAATCCTACATGATGGGTCGTGTAATTTTGAGATGTACGTACTGTATCGCGTTGTATTCTGTTTCTTTCAGTAGAATGGCCAGGCGGAACAAGTGCCACGCATCAGGATGTACATCCAATCACAAAGACGGTTTACGATTCTTCAGATTTCCTACGAATCCGATACGATATGTCACATGCAATATCGTAATATAAGCAGATCTCATTTAATATAGTACGTATGTGTAAAAAGGAAATGTGAAAATGTCAATTGCAGTCCAGTGGACTGTGCAGGGTTACACGGCGTTACAATAAAGAAGACCAGTCACATGTGCACTGTGCATTCCTAATAGGAAATGTGTAAGTCATTAATACTAGGAGAATGCAATTTAAATGTATCCCATTAACATTAAATTCCCAAACATATGTAATGTAATGTACTTTCATTTTTTCTTTCCAGAGCCAAAGTATGGGCGGAGAACGTCGGGCAGCCATGCAGTATCGACTCTGCAAAAATGCTGTACAAATATTTTTTGTGCAGCAAACATTTTCCAGAGAGCGATTTCTGCACTTCTGAAAGGGTACCCCTGAACAAAGTGGCAGTGGGAGAGTTTGTAGATGCCCTGAAAACTAGCATCATCAATGGCCTTGCATTTAGAGGGCTACGTGGTACTAACTGCGACGAAGATGGTGTTAGTCTCCTGGACAACCTACATTCGTTACTCAGGGGACCTGATGCTTCTACACCTGATCCTTCCACAAGTCACATTGGGGAACCCATGATAATGTTGATGACAGTTTTCTTGTTGCGAAGCAAGTACAAAGGAAGTGAGAGCTGCTGTACTGTACGTGCTGGTAACATGAAAATGTCAGTATCATATGTCAGCGGTTTCATTGCCAAAAAGCACAGGAAACTAAAACCATAAAATGGGTTTAGTAAATCATATGGGCCTAAGGAAAACTGCCAGAATAGTGCCCAAGTTACCGACAGTGGACTAATGGAGACATTCGAAGATTCTAAGCCTTAAGTCCCAGAAATTCTGAATATTCGTTGAGTGAAAAAGAACGTTGATTCGGACAATTTATGGGTTGTTCGCAGCATGGAAACTGACCATACTCCCCCCCCCCCCCCACTATCCTTAGTACAAACAAGCCACTAATGTACGACTCATGGTAAATGCGGAGAAAGAAGCGCCCATTATAGTGTCTGTGCAGTCTGCAGTGATACATACACCGGGTGAACTTGCAACTCGCGTGTTAACCCGCGTCACTAAGGAAATCATTCTAGTGACGCAGTCACGAATGATAAACGTGCACTAAGGTCAGTGTGAACGAATCTGGAAGAGATTGGGCACGAAGATAAACTAAAATCGGCAGGGACCCTAGTGGTAACGGTAGCAACTTCAGCGCAGAAACATACGGCTAGTCATTGGAAAAGCGGAAGATGGCTGAGGATATAGTGGCTATGTTAAATGGGGATGACGTCACACCGCAATGCAAGAAGAGTGCCACGAATAAATTAAATCACAGTAAATTAAATTAAGGCGGCAATGAATCACATACTGTTCATCTCGTCACAACTTCTGACACAGGCCACTGTCGCAGTTCAGTTTGTTGCAAGTTATGATGCAGGTATTCATTTTCCCGAGGGGACGTAACGATACGTGTAAACGGGGAACGTACACGACACGAACTCGATGGCGATGGGAGAAACTACACTCAGAAGGTGGAAATTCTAAATCTGCAATACAAATCCAGACGTGTTACATACGTCACTTCTTCCTCTCATTCAGCACCTCAGATAAACCATCTACAGGTCCAGGGGGGAGAAACTGGGATTGGGGAAGGGGAAGCATGCAATCGCGACATCTTACCGTTGTGCACATCATACTCGTCAAGAACGACAACTACAATATCTACTATTAATCATAACAGATGTCGCACAAAGTCGGAAGAAGTTACCATGCCACGTGACATTTTGGACCAATCACAAAGAAGCGCCAACCTTTCCGTTTTGGTTTCCCCGTCTTGTGTGTAGCGTTGTTCGTTGATTGCATCGTGTGTTTTGAGTGAGTTATGTATTCTCCAGCGTCTGTGAAACGGTAAGATTTGAATTTATGAAAGCTTAGCTTAATCCTACATGATGGGTCGTGTAATTTTGAGATGTACGTACTGTATCGCGTTGTATTCTGTTTCTTTCAGTAGAATGGCCAGGCGGAACAAGTGCCACGCCTCAGGATGTACATCCAATCACAAAGACGGTTTACGATTCTTCAGATTTCCTACGAATCCGATACGGTATGTCATATGCAATATCGTAATATAAGCAGATCTCATTTAATATAGTACGTATGTGTAAAAAGGAAATGTGAAAATGTCAATTGCAGTCCAGTGGACTGTGCAGGGTTACACGGCGTTACAATAAAGAAGACCAGTCACATGTGCACTGTGCATTCCTAATAGGAAATGTGTAAGTCATTAATACTAGGAGAATGCAATTTAAATGTATCCCATTAACATTAAATTCCCAAACATATGTAATGTAATGTACTTTCATTTTTTCTTTCCAGAGCCAAAGTATGGGCGGAGAACGTCGGGCAGCCATGCAGTATCGACTCTGCAAAAATGCTGTACAAATATTTTTTGTGCAGCAAACATTTTCCAGAGAGCGATTTCTGCACTTCTGAAAGGGTACGCCTGAACAAAGTGGCAGTTCCACATGGCTCAGATTCATTTTCACATTCAATCCCACAACCTTCGGAATCTTCCTATTATAACCCTTCTCTGAACTCCTTGCCCACAAATTTAACCCCTGAAGATAACCTCCATGTCCTACCACCCACCAGAACCTACGGCAAGGCGTCTGTGTCCTCCACTAAAACTACTATGCCTGTCCATGCAGACAGTCCTTCAACTTCTCATCAAATCCCTGGGTTCCAAACACCACCACCAGCAGGCAGAACTTTAGCAGTGAAAGAAACCTCTTGTTCCTTGAGCCCTGTAAATCCTAATGCTTGTGATGGAGAACTCAGATGTATCAGTCATCAAAGTTCTTCCTCAAAGCCTAGAGCAAGGCATTCTCTACTAAAAGAAATTAATTTGGCAACAGTTGCAGAATTGACACCTAGGAAAAGGAAAATGTATGAACATATTCAGAAGCAGGGGAGTGCGCTATGTGAATTGAAAAAGCAATGCAAGGCAAAAAAGTTGAAAGATGTCTGTGATCTGGATAGGGATCCAGTGATGCAGAAGCTTGCATCTTCTTTGTCTGTAGAGGCTGCCAGGTTATTGGCAGGAGTTATTCGGAACAGTAGGCAGAAGCCCAAGGGCAGGAGGTGGAATTTTGAAGACAAAGTGTTGGCTCTGGCCCTACTGAAACGCAGTCCCAAATCCTACATCTTTCTGCAGACGCTCTTCCCCCTTCCATCTAGACGAACATTGCAGTCTGTCACTGTTCACTTCACGGCAGGCATTAATGCCCATGTGTTTGGTGCACTCAAACACTCTGCGCAGACAATGTCTGATGAAGATCGTTATTGTATTCTGATGTTTGATGAAATGTCAATCAGAGAAAACTTGTGCTTTAAGCAGAAATTGGGCTGCATAGATGGTTTTGAGGACTTTGGAAGCCAGGGCAGGACAAGCAACATTGCAAATCATGCTCTGGTTTTCATGGTCAGTGGCCTGCATCAAAAGTGGAAGCAACCAGTGGCTTACTACTTTAGTCGCGGAAGCACTAAGGCTGAGATGCTTGCGCAATTTTTGAAGGAGGTTCTTGACGCTTGTCAGAATGCTGGACTGCAAGTTGTTGCCACTGTCTGTGACATGGGTGCCAACAATGTCAAGGCCTTGAAATTGTTGGGTGCTTCTGAAACAGAAGCATTCTTCAAGTTTCATAATAGAGAAATTGCGACAGTATTTGATCCTCCACACCTCCTGAAATGTACCCGAAACCTATTCCATAAGTATGATGTGCAGTTGAAGTCTGAGCCTCTGGACAGTCAGCTTCCTGTTATAGCTAAGTGGGAACACATTTTGAATGTGTACAAGTTTGACAAACCGCATCCACTCCGTCAAATGTATAAGCTTACAGACACACACCTTAACCCTGTGGGGCAGAATGCAATGAAGGTGAAGCTGGCTGCACAAGTGTTGAGCCACACTGTAGCAGCAAGTCTGTATAGTCTCGTATGTGCAGGTAAGAAATGTTTCACTCCATTCAGTTATTTGTAATGCACTATTTTTAAGGCATTGGTTACATGAAGACAATTTTTCCAACTTCTTCTCCCCAAAATGTACTTGTGATCAGCCGAAAAAAAATAACTTTATTTTCTCCCAGTTTCTGTGCACTGATTACTGTGTTATTCTAATATTAATGTAACAATGAATTCTGTAACAAGGCCCTAGCTTTATTATTTTACTGATTGTTTTAGGAATGCTGAGCAGCACATACCTGGCTACTGCCACCTTCATTGGGGAAGTTGATAAGCTCTTTGACAGTTTGAACGGTGTGTCTGGTGCTGACACAGGGAAGGAACTGCGGGGCCCACTTAGCGATAAGAGTCCTCATATAGGTCACTGGACCAAGGCAAGTATGAGGGTAAGCAGCTGGATCTTTCTGAAGGATGGCAAAACTGCCTTCAAACGACCACCTCCATCACAGACTGGGTGGCTCATTGACATTGTAGCTGCCCAGCATGTGTGGAGGACCTTGAAAGCTGCGGGGTTTGCCTATCTTGAGACCCGAAGGCTGAATCAAGATCCCCTTGAGAACACATTTGGTGCTATTCGTTTGCATTGTGGGTCAAACAATAACCCAACTGTGGGAGAGTTTGTAGATGCCCTGAAAACCAGCATCATCAATGGCCTTGCATTTAGAGGGCTACGTGGCACTAACTGCGAGGAAGATGGTGTTAGTCTCCTGGACAACCTACATTCGTTACTCAGGGGACCTGATGCTTCTACACCTGATCCTTCCACAAGTCACATTGGGGAACCCATAATAATGTTGATGACAGTTTTCTTGTTTCGAAGCAAGTACAACAGGAAGTGAGAGCTGCTGTACGTGCTGGTAACATGAAAATGTCAGTAGCATATCTCAGTGGTTTCATTGCCAAAAAGCTGCTTCGTGTTGTCAACTGTGATGCATGCAAGGCATGTCTGACACCTCAAGTGATGTTATCACACAATGCCTTCATATATTTCAAAGAGTACAGCGATACAAAACAGTCTCTCACCTACCCTTCTGAGAAGCTGGTAGAAACTGTAGGAACATCTGTCACTCTTCTGGAGGATATGATGGCAGATGTGGCTCACTTGAGTTTAGTCGAACAGCATGTCACAGCTGCCATCAAGAGCAAGGTTGACTTTGACTGGATCAGGTCCGCTGGTTGTTCACTTCATTACCAAGAATTGGTGGATGGCATTGCTGTTGGTGTCGCCAGAATTGTCATTCCTTGGTGGTGTAAGCGAACAAATCGGGTGTTAAGTGAAGCAGTCAGGCAGAGGGCAACTAAGAGAAAGATGAAGATTCTGTCACATCAGTAGGTCTGTAATAAATTAATGCCTCTTAACTTTTGCCTACTAAGTGAGGTGGTACACAGCAGCTGTGTGACCTCTCAATGAACAGTTCTGGTCTCCTGCACGTATCAAGTTTGTTCCGTCACGTGAAACAGACCATGCAGTCTGAAAGTGTGTGGCTACCACTGATGTTAGCATCGTTAGACATTACATCACTTGGAGAATGTGACATCTATGAGAAGCTTGTGTAGACCAGCAGTGGAAGAAGCCCTAATTTACATTGACCTACATATGTCTCAGAATTCCTCTATACAGTTTGTCATGTTGGCAAGAGTACATCGCAACTGAGAATTCTGTATGAACCTCCTTTCTATCTCGCACACATTATTGTTCATACTTTTACATGTATAGGTAAAAATTAACTGGCATTACTTTTTACAGACTATTGCTATGTTCAGGTTACCCACTTCAGCTGGTGTCTGTATATATTGTGTATATTATGAAAATTAATAATATTGTATTCAAGAATTTTTAATTTATACTTCATTGTTTAAATATCTATGGTATTATATTACGTGTATCTGTGTGTCTGTGTGTGTGTGTGTGTGTGTATATATATATATATATACACGAGGGCTGTCCAAAAAGTATCCGACTATATTTTTTCCCGCGGTAAGTAATGGCGAAAGGGTGGGGAAACTGAGCGTAGTGGTAGAAGGGACTTTCATGCGCAAGCGTGATTTTTTGCTGCCTCGCAACACCGCCGGATGCGTCTGTCGCTGCCAGATAGCGAAGTGGTGTAACACGTGTTCGTCGCATTCTCGTTTCGCTCAAGATGACAGAATGTTTGGAGCAGCGATACTGCATCAAGTTTTGTCAGAAACTTGGGGGTACCCAAGCGGAAACAATCCGCAAAATTTGTGCCCAAGCTGCTTTCGCCGGAGCAGCAACAACTCCGCCTTGAGGTCGCGCAGGACATGCTGGAGTGCGCCAACAGGGATCCTGAGTTCCTGAAGACTGTGATCACTGGTGACGAGTCGTGGGTGTACGGATATGACCCGGAAACCAAGGTCCAGTAGTCACAATGGAAGCATCCAACATCCCCGAGGCCCAAAAAAGCACGATACGTTCGGAGCAATGTGAAGGTGATACTGACTGTTTTCTTCGATTACCGGGGTGTTGTGCATCATGAGTACGCACCACTAGGCCAAACTGTTAATAAGGAGTACTACCAAGAAGTCCTCCGTCATCTTCGTGATGCAGTTCGGCGCAAGAGACCGGAGCTGTGGGACGCACGCAACTGGCAGCTGCATCATGACAATGCCCCAGCTCATTCATCACACCTGATCCAGGGTTTCCTGGCTAAGCACGGCATTCCGCAGGTTCGCCAGGCTCCCTACTCTCCTGACATGGCTCCTTGTGATTTCTGGCTGTTCCCAAGATTGAAGACACCGTTAAAAGTCTCCCGTTTTGACAGCCGCGAGGACATCATACAGAACGCGACGGCGCAGCTGCACACCATTCCAAAACAAGCCTTCCAGAATTGCTTCCAGCGATGGAAGGACCGCTGGGCTAAGTGTGTGGAGTCACAAGGGGCCTACTTTGAAGGGGATCAGATATTGTAACCACCCAGATACAGAACTTTTTTTTCCCGGCCCAAGGTCGGATACTTTTTGGACAGACCTCGTATATAATTTCATTTATATTTTTATACATACATTCTAAGCATTATAATTTTAACTGAAAATAATTCTATATTTATTCATGATGATTTTATTGTATTATCTTTTTATTATATTTATTGACTTGATTCTGGAGAAGATTTGAACATGATAATTATGTGACACATTCTATATCCAATGGTTGTGGATCTGCTTGAAGATGAAATACATTGCATTGAATTGAACTGAATATACACTGTTTGATATTATACATCAATCACTTTTTTCATTCATCCTGTAGATGAAAATACAGTGATATAGGATGTGAATCTGTATTATACATAACAAAAGTACAGCTGTGTTTATTGTATAATCTTATTGTATATACAACATATGCCTTTGCTTGTATAGTCATAATAGATAGATAGATAGATAGATAGATATAATAAAGACTATTTCTTGTGTTACGTGTATGTACATGTTTATTTACAGTGCAGTTAGACTTTTCTATTACTTATAAGATTGTCTTTTGAATGTATAACAAATACACTGTTAATATCTTTAGATGACTGAAACTCTTTCTACACGATTCTAAATGTTTTAACCCTGCAGTATACCTTACTGCCCGTTTTTGAAGAATAAAAAATTTTTAGTTTCTTTATATCTTGTCCTACATTCAATATTGATGTGTTAGAAGTGGAAGTTAAAAGTGTGAACATTAACATACTCTCTAGCTGAGTAGATTTCAGTGCAGGGTTAATAAATACATATGAATGAAATACCTATGATATGACCTATTGTACAGGACATTATTTCATGCTGCTGCTGAACCATGTCAAGTGAAAATTATCTGTATGACAGTGGTGAAAGGGAGGGGGGGATATTGAGGGCCGAATAGTAGTCAACCTTACCGACTGGGATATTGCTACCGATTGCTACTAATACCTTGTGGTAGTTGTGAAAGGCTCATAGATGGCAGGACAATAGACTCGGCCCCACGTTTCCGACCAATAGCATTGAAGTTACCGATCTGGTAGTAGTAATCTGTGTACAGGTCAACCCACATATCAAGCGCCATCTAAACATAAATGTAAAAACGGTACAGTTCCGAGCAGCGAAGGCGAAGCAGGCAGTCTAGTACGTCCTACTGATTATTTCTAATGTTACCGAGTACTTTAGTGAAGTTGTTTCGCAGCAAAGCTTGCTATGTAGATTGCTGCAGACCTCGGTGAGAGTACTGACAGCAGTTTATATGCCGTTGAACAGAACAACGGAGGTCACGTGTTTTGCGAATTAAGTGGAGGTATAATAATAATGAGAATCACAAAGCTGCTGACAATCCGACGCCATGCCCAGCTATACACAACTGTTTCAGTACGACCACCATGGCGCCGTGAAGACCGCAGTTAAATCAGCGGGTTCCACAGCGAAGTTTAGAGTAGCCAATTACATTTAAGTTTTAGAGAAGTTGAATTTGGCCTCCTGCAACATTCAAAACTCATATTTCGGCCAAGAGCAGTATTTCCGACCTAGGAGGCGGTTTGAAATTCACGAGGGCTGAGAGTGAACGCGTGTTAAGACGCACAACACTCGTTTCACTGAGCTGCAGTGAGGCGGACGTGTATTTCCCGCTCCACAATCTTCGGGAATTTACACCTAAATTGTAACTAGATATCTACCGTTGTAAGTGCATATATTATGACATAAATTTTTTCAAATACGTTACACCAAACTGTGACAGTGGAATGAACGGTTTACGCTACACAAATAAACAGAGTGTTCATCTCAAACCGATGTGATCTTTTTGAAGTGCAGTTGCTAAGTGCAGCTACTGTGTGTAATTCAATTACTCTACACATACATTCCAGTAACCTTTACTAATATACAGTTTATCAGTACATAAATACAGAAACGCTATCCAGTCTCTTACTATTGTGACCGAGTTGCAACATTGGTGTAAGCGGAAGTTCACTTTACTTCAACGAAATATTACTGTGAGATGAGATCTCAGAACTACCGCACTAGCTAGTTACCTCGCCAAAATACCTTCCTTTAGAACTCATCTTACCAAACCGAATCCATTTGTTCATTTTTTCTGTCTCACGCATCATATATTTGCTGGCGCCCACTATTAATTCAAGCTCATACATCACATACTCTAAACTCAAAGATCCCATCCTGTGATCCATATATCATTTATTACGTAATCCAGCAAGAAAGGCGATGAAGGAATCAGAATTACGTCTCGACAGCACTTGTGAAACGAAAGTTATGGGCCCTAACAAGAAGCGGCGTGAGTAACAGCAGTGACACCTGCACTTCACAACAGGCGAGAGCTATGATGGGTTCGTGATAGAAGAAACCACTGCACAGCTACATGTGTAGGTGGAAATTACGAGGTATTACTTGTGACTGACTGACATGTAATGCTCAGGTCTGAACTTCAGCAAGAACCACGTGCATTACTCTTCTCTCACATACACGTGCCACATGCTCCACCCACCGCTTCCTCCTTGGTTTGCTCACCCCAATAATATTAGACATGGCGTTAGACATGCAATTTTCTCCATCCCTGTACTGCTTGTCCCCCTTACACCCACATATATCCCTCAGCCCTCAAACTGCATATTCTTAGCCTAACTTACTTCCTGAAAAACAGAATACTGCAGCCACGAGACATCGAGTTGTCTGTACTTCCTTTTAACATTTCAATCAGTTCACCGAATTTCACGAGACTTGTTCTGAACTTTACAACACTGGGGATCAGACCAATGCTGTATTTTTTATCAATATCGCACAAACCAATACAAACAACACTTGCTGAAATAAGGAATTCTGTTACCGTGGTAAATATGATATATGACTATATTAATATACGTGTGTTTTATTGTCCAAGGAGTCGTAATAGGAGCACTAACAGCCTTACTTGTCGGCATATCACAGCTGATCTATAAGTAAATTACATTTATGAACATAAATGATTAAAGGCAAAGAAGTTGTCCTCAGTCACTCCAGTTAAATGCGGGCAGTACCTCCATTATGCCACCACCACTTCCTTGTACATCGTTTCCAATTCATTACCATTCTTTCGTTTCATGCTTTAAATTGCGTGTTACTGGCAGCACTGTCTGGTGAACTACAGACAGCCACACAGCACACTCCATAAGACAGCAAACTATACAACAGAAAGACATCCTTCAAGAGCAAGGTAGGCCTATACAAGGGGTACAAGAGGGCTGGGAATTATAAAATCTGGAATGTTAGAAGCTCGAATGTCAGACAGGCATAAGAACTAGAAATTTGGTGTATAAATTGTGGGTCAACCGATGAACTACAATTAAAAAGCAGGAATTTGAAAACTTAAATAGGCTGACTCGTAGACTACGTAAACAGAAGAAAGGGAAATTCAGGACAAGCAAGATTACCCATACTGGAGATGATTACACGTCCTGTAATCCATGTATGGCACATAAAGAAAAACGAAAGATAATAGTTAAAATGGAGACAGGTAAATATAGCAAAGTTGAACAGTCCATCAATGAAGGCAAATGACAAAGGTATAAACAATGCTGAACATATAGCAATCTCACCCAAAATTTCCTTTTTTAACTATTGCTGAAAGTTCAAATCCTACTCACTTTTATGACAAAGGAAGAGACAATAAAATATGTGTCAGAAGCAATCAACAGTTTCTGCCAACAACAGTAAATAAGGTTATAAACTTTTACTACCAATACAACTTAACTTTTACGAGGCTATTCAAATCCATTGCAAACTTCATTAGTAGTCCTATGAGATATACTAGCAATCACTCAATTGTGGAAGGAACTTTTCCAGATCAACTTAAATATTCAAAAGTTAAACCCGTATTTAAATAGATTGGTAACTGTTGTGTTTCCAGTTACAGGCAAGTTTCACCACTGACAGATTTCTCCAAAATATCCAACAAAACAGTATAAGAATTTTTTAACTCAAAGAGTACACTTCAAGGAGAAAAATTTTAGTTTAGAAAAGGCTAATCCACAAAGACTTACACATCTTCACAGATGAAATCCTATGCTCTCCAGAATGGAATATCAGTGAGTTGTTCTGTGATCTTGCCAAAGCACTGGATTGTGTGAATCACGACATTACTATGCAAGTTACAGTACAGCAAAATTTCTTTAATCTGACATACGATAATCCAGAAATCCTCATAATCCAGATCTAAGACCACAAGGTTTGCCAACCATACATTCCGGTATGCATACTGATTCCGTGACTAACTTTGGTTATCTCTATGCTATGTCACTAGCACAAACTTCTGTACAAGCTTTCAAGGGTTGGTATTGTCCCACACTCCAGTGACATCACAGGCAACTAGCAGATCACACCACTCGCTTGGTGCAATCTGCAGCATCAACATTAGTTCAATTTTCGTTGTGTTATATGCAGCAAGTGTTACTCTTTGCTTGCGCTCTACTAATGGCTTCAAAAGATCCAAAGATGTGTAAACAAGGTACTGCTGGCAACAGGATGCATGTAAGTTTAACAATCCCACAGAAACTTAAAAAAACTAGCATGCTTGAAAGTGGCAAAAATTAAAGAGAGGATCGTCAACTATCTACAGTAAAAACAGAAGCACCAATTACTATCGTTCATGACCCTGACACAGCAGAAGGTCATATCCAAATCTAATACTGTCTGATGCACGGTAAATACAACGTTAAGTTTAGTATTGCTCAACAAGCAAAATCTGTTTACAACTACCAAAGGCTTAAAGAGAAATTGCATAAGACCAACGCATCAATATGGTTTAACAAGATATGTAGAATGAAGCAGCTTACGCCCCAGTATATCCGGATCACTGTCAACGGCAATACACAACGTAGCCAAAATACAAAGAAAGCAGCCACAGCACACCGACTCAACCAGGAAATAAAGTTCTTATACAAGAAAAAATGCATGTTAAATAAGCAACTTTATATAGCTCACCTTGATTGTGCAAATTACTGGCAGAAATCGTGGTCTTGTATACAAACGATGATACAACATAAAACTGACACAATAAATGAATCACTCTATAATAAATTAAACAAAAAACTGGACACACTACGTCACAACAAAAACAATTCAACACATACACACAGAAAGCAGAGCACACAGGACACGCACAAATTTTACACCCGTGTAAAAAACCTTTCAAACATTACATTCAGCACCGAAGAAACAAAAATCCTTGAACTAGGCCTAAACTATGCCTTCAAACACCTGTTAAACAATTCCTTCAGGACCTTATTATAGATACAGAAAACGCCATAAGAAAACTAAATACCATTGAACGAGATGGCTACCGCCTAATTGCTCACAAAAAGCTAAAACAAATACAAAATTCAAATACAACAAATAGCCTACATAAAAGACAGATATACATTGCCAAACAGTTACGTACGAAACTCATACATAACAATCTTATGGTTACGAAAGCCGACAAAGGTAAAACTGTAGTCATCATCGACAAAAACATATACATACAGAAAGTAGAAAATTTCCTAACGGACAACGACTTCATACAACTAACGCAAGACCCAACCGCTAAATACCAAAAACAAATACAGCAATCCATCCTTAAGTGCAATACACTTATAGACAAACAACAAAAGAAATACCTTACACAAATAAAACCTCAACCACCAAAAATGAATGCCCATATCAAAATACATAAATACAACGAACCCATTAGACCTGTAGTAAACAACACTAACGCCCCTACATATAAAATAGCCAAACACCTTAATAAATGGCTTACAAATGCACTTCAACTACAAAACAATTATGTCACTTACAACTCAATACAACTGGCTAACGAACTTTCAAAATTTCCTATAACTACAAATAGCAAACTAATCACCTTTGATATCAAAGACCTATATGTAAATATCCCTATAGATGAAACCATAAACATCACTAACATGCTCCTTTCCAACAAGAAAATAGATAAGGTACTCCGCCGATCGGTTCGCTGTGGGGGGATGTCGGGGCCTGGTGGCCGGGAACCGTCAGCCGCTCTTTGAGTGTCCTGCGTAACCCGGAGGCGGTGACGTCGAAGGGCTAGGCTAGCACGGTCCAGACCCCTGAACGCCTGGGGTGACGGGCCCACCACCTGAGTAGGAGTGGGTCCTTTACCTCATTTGAGGTGTCTCCTCGGTCTAGTAAGGGGCGAAGGACGAGGGATGCATCCGTCCCCCCAGGATGCTGGAGGTTTCCGTCTGGTGGGCTCATGCTGAAACCCGCAGGTGCCGATTTGTCGAAGAGGACATATGGGGTAACCCTCAGAACCTAGGCAGGAATAATCCCTTAGCTGGAGGGGTCAGCTGGTAGGCCCTGTCAATTTATCCTCCCCTCCATGCCAGAGCCGGTCCGAGGTTGGAGACGGACTCATTTTCTCCTCTTTGTATGTCATGATGGCCGATTATAATAGTTCTGTTAATCAGGCATTTGAGGATAATACTAGATTGATATTTGCGCGTGACGCAGTACTTGCGAAAGTATGTGGACCTTTTGATAACTTGGAGTGCGGGTTATGTGGGGTGCTCCTGACGTCCCTTCAGGGCGTTCGGGAGCATTGCCACAAGGCGCACCATAACTTGGTTTTGACTTTTCAATGTACTAAATGTGATAAAGGGTTTTCCTTGTATAGGGGAATTTGTTGTCATTTTTCAAAGTGTATAGGATCTCGTGTATCTGTGTCAGAGGGCCCCCTTAGTTGTTCAGAATGTGAGAGGAAATTTGACACTAAAAGAGCTCTTTCAACCCACGAGAGACATATGCATCCAGGAACTAGGAATGCTAAGAGGCTCAATGCGGTTAGTCCGCGGGGGAGTGGTAAAACTATTCACGGCAATACTAAGTGGACCAAAGAGGAGGTCCAATTGCTTGTATCCCTCAGCAAGAGATTGGAGGGGCATAAGTCTATCAATAAAGAAATTAGCCTTATTTTAACATCTAAAACTTGTAAACAAATTTCTGATAAACGTCGTTATTAAATTTGCATAATCGAAATGGGGGGCAAACTGCAACGGAGGCTTTATTAGAATTTTGTGATGATAATCACCCGGAAGTTACTGACAGCGATGGGGCTGAGCTTTCTGAAATCATGGATGAGGAGTCTCATCAATCATCGGTAACTATGAGGTCAAGCATCGTACATGGCGACATTGGTCGCGAGGTTCAAAAGAAGGACTTGGTCCGGATCCCGCCTGATAACAGGGTAATGGGGAATTGTGGTTTTACTTAGGAGACTTGTTACCGACAAAGGAAATGATTTTAACAGAGAGAGCGCAGACGGTAGTGTAATTCAATCTTCGGTAAGTGGAAATTTGGATTATGGTTATGATATGACGTATCGTGATGTTCAGGTAGCGGGTTTGTGTGACGCGCCAAGTTTTAGTAGCGACAGGGTAATTGGTAAAAATGGTGAGAGTAAAAGGCAAACCATGACTGAGGAACCAGTAATTCTTAATAATATTAGGAATGACCACGAGTACGTGGAACAGCCAATGAGCAGAGGGGTGGGCACAATTCAATCATCCATAACCGAGGCGTTAGATGTCAATTTTGGTAACATAAATTGTATAGATGACGGAAATACTTTGCTTCAACTCCCTGTGGCTGGTGATGAGATTGATCTCGATACTTTTCATTGGAAGGAATTGCTTCTTGGGCAGGTACGGGGGTTTCCACGAGTTGACGAGAACTCTGAGTTATTCGAGTTGGATGACAAATTGACTAAAGTATTGTTTTCCGACAGCCCTGTGTGGAATGACAACTGTGAACTTCTTGTGTCGGACTTATGTCAGGTCTTATGTAAAAAGAAATATGAGTTAGGTAGGCAGCATCACGTTAGGAAAAGAAAGAGACATAGGGGTATACAGCATAAAGAGGGAGAAATTTAGGGAATGCCAGAAAATGTTTAAAAAGTCCCCCAAAAAGCTTGCCGAATATCTCTACCGTGATGAGGACCTATCTGATATCAGTAAGGACGCTAGCACTCCGCAGGGTATAGGGCAAAACTATTCTCAGTTATGGGGGAATCCTGAGTTGATAGAATCCAACTTAATTGAAGAAAATGTGCCATCCAGTTCCTTATTTGACTGTCTTCCCCCCATCACGCCGGAGGAGGTTGAGGGGAGAATCCATAAGATTCGACAGTCTTCAGCCCCAGGGTTAGATGGGGTACGCAAAGTCCATCTTGGCGGTAAAGGGGTAACCCTGGTCCTTGCTAAACTCTACAACTTGTTATTTTCGACTGGGGGATATCCTGAGTGCTGGAAGCAGAACAGGACCGTCTTTATACCCAAGATTGGGAAAGATCTGAGTGAGGTGGGAGGATGGAGACCACTTACAATTGGTTCCCTATTAGCTCGTATGTATTCTGCCTTCCTAGAGAGGAGGATTAGGAGGGTGACCTCCTTGTCCTCGTCACAGAGGGGATTTACGAATATCCAAGGTTGTCATGTCTAGCTGACAATCCTTAAAGAAAGCATTCGACAGGCTAAAGTCAAGAACGGGGGAGTTATAGTCTCAGTAGACAAAGAGATAGCTTTTGACACAATCCCTCATTCTGTAATTTTCTCGCGTTTAGCGTCTCAAGGTGTTCATCCCGTTCTTAGAAGAATAATCTCTAATATGTATGAGGGTGTTTACACCGTGATTGAGGGACAGTGTATTCCAATAAAGAGAGGAGTTAAGCAAGGAGATCCTCTCTCTCCCTTACTTTTCAATATTGCCATCGATCCTGTGTTGCGCAGTTTGGATGAGTTTCAGGGAGGACTCCCACTTGGTAACTCGGCTATGAAGATCTTGGCCTTTGCTGATGATATTATATTACGAGCTAGTTCGGCGGGTCAGGAGCAGCAGATGGTGGATATTTTGGGAATCGGACTTACGACGTGTGGGTTAGGAGTATCCCATAAAAAATGTTTTGGCTTTCAAATTGTGAATAAGAACAAGACCTGGGCAATTGTTGACCCGATGATCACACTCAATGGTACCTCATTACCCTTCTCAGGGCCAGAAGATAGGTTGCCTTATCTCAGAGTGAATATAAACCCATGGGATAGGAAATCGCAGTATGACGCAGGAAGGAGACTTATTTCGGCGGCCAAACGAGGCTGTCAACTATCACTTAAGCCTCAAAAAAAGATCAATTTAATAACAACTTTTCTTTTACCAAAGTTTCTGTATATTCTGATTGAAGATCCGCCTTCGCTTGCCTATTTGAATTCCATCGATCATGACTTGAGACAGATATTTAAGAATATTTTGCACCTCCCTAGCTGTGTGTCAACCGCCTTTTTGTACTCTCCCAAGAGGGATGGTGGTTTGGGGCTGCCGCGGCTATCCTGTCTGGTCCCACTTGCCCATTTAAAAGCCGGGATCAAGCTTAGTTCCCTCCAAGACTCTTTGGTTAGGGAAATTACCAGCTCAGACAGGTTTGTAAGCACGATGGGTTCGGTAGCTCAGTCCGTTGGGGCATCACGGCCTCTAACGTTGCAGGACATCTATAAACTGAAGTGCACACTGAAACGTAGGGAAGCTAAAGCATGGGAGGGTTGTGTGTCTCAGGGACAAGGAGCAGCACAATTTCGCGGGGACTCAATTGGAAATAACTGGCTTCATAATCCGGGAACCTTTCGACCTGATCAGTATATCGAAGCACTTAAGCTTCGTTCTAATTCAACAGGAGTTAGAGTAAACTTAAAGCGTTTAGGTTATAATGTACCAATAACTTGTAGGTTTTGTAAGGATCTACCGGAAACGCAGGCTCATGTTCTTGGGCTTTGTCCACAGCCCAAGGGATTGAGAATACAAAGGCACGACTCAATTGTGAAAAGGGTGCGAGATAAAATTAAGACTAAGTCGCCCTTTGCTCTCATGCATGAGCAGAACTTCACCGTAGAGGAGGGCCAAGTGTTGAAACCCGATATTGTGAAGATTTTAGGAGAGGTGGGTTATGTAATTGATGTTACAGTACGATATGAGGATCGAGATTACATCAAGGATGCCTCTGTGGAGAAAATTAGGAAATACGAGGCCCTTAAAGGGTACTTGAAGGATTTATATCCACAGCTTAATAAGGTCTTTGGTATCAGAGGGGCTGTCCCAGATAGCACGATTCACAACATGCGTCTCTTAGATTTCACTAAACTTGAAATGGTCCACATCTCTCGCAGAGTTATTGCCGACTCACTGGTAACACTCTCTAACTTTTTAGAGGTTTATTAAGTTAGATATATATGACAATGATTGGAGGCGGATCGCACATTGTTAAACGTCATACTAAAACAAAACTATCTACAGTTTAATAATAAATACTACCAACCTAACAAAGGTGTCGCAATGGGCTCTCCCATTTCTGGATTAGTAGCAGAAATCTTCCTGCAATACTATGAAAACCTTATTAAGAGCACTCTTGACACCAACATCAACTATTACAACAGATACGTAGACGATATCTTAATCATCTACGACAGTACCAAGATCAATGCCACCCGAATACCTGAACAATATACATAAGAACTTACAATTCAAACAAACAGAAGAAGATCACAATACAATAAGCTTTTTGGATCTATCAGTAACTCGCAACCATTCAAACTTAACAATAGACATATACAGAAAACCTACTACAACCGACATCACCATACATTACAAATCCAACCACCCAACACAAAATAAAATGGCAGCTTACAGGTTTCTTTTCAACAGACTATACCAACTTCCACTCTCACAAAAACAACGCCTACACGAAATGAAAATCATACACCAAATTGCCAAAAACAACGGATACCCTATCAACATCATTGAAAGACTTAATAGTCAAATTAAAAACAAATTTGAAAACCCACACACCACTTCACAAACACAACAGAAAACTAAAAAATAGGCCATATTCGAATACCACGACCCCATAATACAAAAAGTTAATAATATCTTCAAAGGCACTGACTTACACATTGCATACCAAGTCAAAAACACAACGCAACGCATATTCAATGAATACGATTCAAAACCAGAGACATATGAAAATAGTGGCATATATAGTTTAAAATGTAATACATGCAATTTGCAATATGTTGGCCAGACTGGCCGTAATCTCAAAGCCCGTTATTTAGAACATTGCAGGTATATAAAATCCAATGATCCAAAATCTGCTTATGCTTTGCATATTTTAAATAACAAGCATGAATACGGAACAATATATTCCACTATGACACTAATTAAAACTGGTAAAAAGGGCTGGCGTATGAATACATTGGAGAACTTCTACATACAGCAATTCTACCAAAATGGTTCATTGATTAGAGAACAACTACAAGGCGTGAAAACCTCTTATTCAAAATCATAAAACCACCCCCAGTACCTGCGCATGCGCAAAAACTAAACCTGACCAACACGACATCGTAACACGAAAAATCAATACCAATCATCACTCTGCAACAGCACAACACCGGCGTCATGCAGCTTACGTAGTACATACAGGTACGCAAGCAACACAATCTTACATTTAACCCTTTACTGCCGAACGTCGCCTATAGGCGTCGCCCTTTAAATGTGCCACGAAGCCGAACGTCGCCTATAGGGGTCGCTAACAGTGTGTCGAATTTGGAAGCATTTTTTTCACCCCTATCGCAGGTACTGCGAAAGATTTATACTGGGTAGGTCTGATGAATGTCATGGCTTCCTTGTGGAGTGAGAATTACTCCCCCTCCATCCCCTCCAGAAGCCAGTTTTAGATGTCAACACATTTCAAGTGCGTAATTCTCTGGCGTGACTAAGAATGTTTCAAAACACAGCATGCTTTTGTTTATGTCTGGAACTGGAGTGTAGTGTAGCTAGAATTATAAGAGTGGGATATGATACGAATACTGATAGACGACCTGAAAGGTTGTCAGTGGCGAACTGTAACGCGTAATTTTCAGAAGAAATTATTACACAAAAACTGGAGATATCCGCGAAAATCCATGTTTACAGCTACAGGGGGCTCACAGACGTGTCTCTTGTAGTCCTGGGGCAGTAATGTGCAACACACAGACGTCAAATATAATAAAAACGTCGTGCGGGATGTTTACCCAGCATTGACATTGTGGCTTTAGATCTGTTTTGCTCTCACCATACAAGTAGCCGATATATTCGTCGCATTAGGTTTCTACAGCTATGCCCAATAACACAACAGTCTTTCTGAAGTGGCACCAAGACTTTTTGACGACTTAGAGAGACGTAAAATAAATTCATGCCGGACAGTACGACCGAACAGGAAAGACATGCCCCCTGACTTTGGACCGAAAAAACTGAAACTGAAAAGGGGCGACGTATACGCATCAAGACCACGTATACGCATCTCAAGACCACGTATACGCATCCCAACTAGGAATCAAAGCAGTTATTTACCCTTGCTCAAATCACCTTTATATAGCAACTTGTATATAAGATTCAGGTACTTGTATTCAGGCTATAACGTCTTATAATATCCCTACTGGTATGTGCAGAGCGCAGACAGCACCTGAGCATCATTTACGAGGGACTTTATCCTTAGAATCCTCAAAACGGGTCATAGATCACCGGATGGTGGACCACTATGATGTTATACAATGTGCAATACCAGATGTCAATATTCCCATTCTCAGCATACACAACAACACATTAGTTTTGAGAGGAATATTCATGGCTTACCATTATGCATTGTTTTCTCTGGGACCTGGTGATCTGAAGCCTAACAAGGCTGAGTTGGCGGGTGCCATGTTAGGATTACTTTTCAACACAGTGGATCCTACCAGGATCATAGCTTTTAACAATGAGTTAGTTGACCATTGTGTAAAGGCAGGCTTCAGGCCAATATTTAGGATAATAGAGAATCAAGAAGACATCCTGACAATATCTAATCATCCAAGGACTCAAGCATTCCTAAGAAAATTTGGAGATGGAATGAATAGATTTCTTGAAGATCGAGCACAGCAGCTCATCATGTTTGGGCCTATCATGTTGACAATTGGTAAAAATATTCAGGTAGAGGGATTTCCGGGATGGATAACTAAAAGAGTTCGTGCATTTATGGGAACTCTTGGGTTAGAGTCTACTGATATCATTTGGACTGATTCAACCTACCCAGCAGTTTCAACAATGAATTCTGTGGGAACCTATTTATCTTCTGCATTTTTCTTGAGAAGAGAAATATTCAGAATATGCTGGGCCACCTCATCTGGGCAGGACCGTCTGAGCAATATCTTTAAGGATATTGTGAGTCTTCTCAAGGGAACCAATATGACTCACATTATCCTCATAGATGAGTACTTATACTCAAGGTACAGAGAACTGCTGTCCATTAGGCTGTTGGCGGAAAACCATAAAGGGATGTTGGCTGCATGGGCATTTTTGGCCAAACTACCGGAAAACGAGATGTACTTCGCCAAAATCTTGTATGATAAGGAGGCGACAGCCTGTCTGAACCGTAATAATTTCCCATTGCATATTGCGGCGGCAGTTTCGGCAGCCCGATTTGAACTTCCTACAATGTTGAACTATAGAGGGGCAGAAAGCCAAATACAGAGTTCCACACTCCTGGCAAATATTGTACACACGTACCTAACAAAGCGGCTCACTCTCTCAGATAGGGCAATAATGAATGAGATGGCCCCCTTTGGATCTCCGCAAGAAATGCTGGAATACCAGAGAAGTCTGGAGGAGGGAAGGGACAATACCCATACTATCTCCCAGGCTCAAGAAAGGGGCCAACCTGCTGTCATTGGATCACCTCCTACCAGGAGATAAGTCAGTTATCTTAGTGGTACACAACATTAATATAAGTTGTGAATATCCTCACACATATTCCATATCCAGTTGATTACCATGTTACTTGGCCTGAATTGGGATGTAATATCTAGTAATGTTGGGCTTACTGATGATAATGAATGCATTAACCTATGTTATTTTCATAATTGCAAATATGCTGTTACTGGAAGGCCAAGTGCGGCTGCAGCAAACGTTATGAGACTAGGCAGCCGCCATCACCAACATTGGCCAGCAAAATCAAACAAAATACGCTGCCGTGTTTGTTCAGCGCGCGGCGTCAGAAAGGGAACCACATATAAGTGTGCCAAATGTAATGTCGGCCTGTGCGTGGTGCCTTGTTTCGCGGACTTTCACACAAAAGTGAATGTGTAAAACACCAAAATTATCTATTGTGATAGAATAGTGATCCAAGGTGCCACGGATCGTCTGCAGCAGACAGAAATATGCGAGTAATAAACTATTTACACTCGATTTATATAATGCATGCAATTCACAGGCCTAAATTTATTATAAAAATATGTGAACATTTTTTCCCGAATTAATCAATTCATAAACACACTACGAAATTTTATTTCCTCAAATCTGATGCAAAAGTGTATGAGATATGATTTCTTTCTAAGAGTAAGTGTTAAGAATAGAAATCCATATTTAAAAAACTCGGCAGGGCGCTGTTGCGCGGGGGCATTTAAATCCGGCGTTAAAGGGTTAACCATGAATTACTTTACTATTTAGGTTTTTAATTAAATTTAATATTTCTACAGATGACCACCTTACTACAAGGCCACACTGCCAATAATTTTCAGGATAACTACAAACTATGTAATCATTTTAACAGCTTTTAATTCATTTATAGTAATTTTACATACTGTTGTGAATATTGGGGCAAGGGTAAAATTTTTCGAATTTTGTGCATGATTTATAAGCTTTGTGAAACAATGATGGAATATTCCAGTTGAAGAGCTAAGGTACAAGGGTTAGATGATTTCCGTGAGACTTACACACTCAGTAGAAAGACCAAGGCTATGAGAACTGCAGGTCAGCACATAGATAGGAAGCAGTGCAAACTAGAACAATGTGTTTCAATTGGTAGATCCATATGTGGGAGGAATCGTAATAATGAGTTTGATTGGAGAATGAGTTATGAGCAGCCATTATGTGACGTAAGATTTGGGTGTGGAACCGGGGTTTTAAATGAGGGGAGACAATCCCTCGGGGAGTTTGGCTTCAGTTTCGGAAGGAGTATTTGAAATTCATAACCTGTAGAAAATTTGAAGATAATAAGTTTTATTTGTAACAGTGTTAAAGTCGGCATAGATAGGAAAGCAGCTGCAACATGTCACGTTATTTTGGTTAAACATTTAAGTACAGCCTAGTAAAAGAAGCGTCGATCATTTAATTGAAATGATAAGAGAATGAAGGGCAACAGTGATTGTTCATCAACAGAGTGATAAAGCGAGAGCAATTAAGTAGATAAGTGAAACCGCGTGCAGTAAAAGAGAAGCGGAAACGGCGTGAATTAATTGAATTATTGCGTCACTAATAGAGGCTAATATCATTTGCTATGTTGGCGAGTTCCGAGTTGATTGGAGTAATCCTGATGCAAGGTAAGACTGGTGCAAACCTATTATTCTGTATGTAAAAAGGAAACGCAATATTCCTACTAGGGGGATGTTAATGTGAGGCTACTGAAAGTGTGCGAGTCCAACGACGACGACAGATTAAGGGGAATTTCATCCAGAGTTAAACAGTAATTAATAACTGGGGATTATATATGTAACAGAAGGAAATTTAATAGATTGATTTATATTTGTTGTTTTGGTTTATTAGAGTAACTTTGTTGTATTAATAATTTTGTTGTTTGATTAGATATAGTTTGGTTAATAAATTGTTTGGTTTTTATGAGTTTGTTTACAGTATGAAATTAGGAAACCCTCCCCAGTGAATTAAATTGTTTAGTTAAGGAATTATCGTACGGAGTTACGATTGGTGGCAGATACCAGGTATACTGTTTGTATACACCTTTGTCGTGGTCTTACTCGGGTTGTATCCGCGGAGTAGGCCCGCGTTACAATACTGTACGAAGTGGACATTATTAACCCACTCATATTCTACATATATGAATATAACCATATATGTAATAACTGTAAGTCTATGCATATTAATCTCTATGACCCCCTAAAGATGGTGGTTTAAACCACCGAAATACGTATAGGGGAATTTTAAGAATAAACTATTGTGAAAAAGTTTATGTGCATTAGTTGGTGATTATTGAACTGTCTGATTAGTTGTGAGGTCCAAGTACTGGAGCAGTAACAAACATTACCTGTAAAAATTTAGGTCAGTACAAGTACTGTCTGATAATTTACCAATAATCCAGTACCTATTTGGTCCTGTGCCTGCCAGATTAACAGAACATTCCTGTAAGACAATGCAGGGTTTCTTCTGTGCACAAAAAGTACTGTGAAACATAATCTATTTGTGACGATTATGTTGTTCCATTTCATGTGGGCTGCAGTTTGAAAAGAGTCCACCCTGAAGCATTATGACTTCGTGAGCACAAAACAATGATTCATCACTTACAAAACACAAATGTAAACTTTAAACACTTTAAATATGGTGTGGTCGCATTTTATGTGAACTTGAAATACAAGAAATATTAATAAAGTCTCAGCTAATTCACAAATTTCAAAATACAGCATATTCAAAAAATTAAAAAACAAATGTCAGATCAGCCTTCAACCTCAACATCAACTGGGGAGACAGGTGTGTGCTTCTTCTCTTCTTCTTACACTGTCATCAGTAAATGATTTTTTTCCAGTTTTTTCATGGAGTGTACTACAATAATTAATAAAACTGTTACTAAATTAACTTTTGTTGTTTGTTTAAACAATGCTTAAAAAATACAGTAAAACCCCTACTTAATGAATTGCTGGGGGATTAGAATATATTTCACTAAATCGAGGTTTTCATTAAATGGAGGTACATTGTTTATATGGAGCTATTGTTGGGACATGAAAAAATCATCACTAAATCCGGGACTTCACTAAACGCGGGAACATTAAATCGGAGTTTTACTGTATGGTTAAAAGCAAAAATATGCTACAATTGTTGTAGATTTATGCACTCCAAGAACACACATCTTTCATATTTATTCCCATGCGAAAATTGGTCTTGAATTACGAGAGTTCTTCAGGAACTCATCCCTCACATGAAATGCGACCACCCTGCACCTGGGAAACGCCCAGGAGTCACAAAAAATAAAGAAACCAAGGAAATAAAAAACATACACACATACCACCTCCCAATTCTCTGCTTTTGTGGATCGGCACAGCTGTTTAACTTCATCCGTGACCTGGCTCATGTTTCAGTCTTCACAGCATGCACCGCTGGCAATACCACCCTTCTGGCCACCAAACGACTTCACGCACATTCTTCTGACGGCTGCACGTTCATATCGTGTTTCACATAAACTGTTCAGTTACTGCACAAACACAGTTTCATCACTTTTCACCTGACACACTTCAATATTATCCACTGTAAAAGCAAGTTCTCAAATACCACATCTGTGATTATCAGAGTCTCATTTCGCGTTATGAGAAAATGAATACTTTTACTGGTATTGTCACTGCTGTCACTGGTAATACGTGTATGAGCTGAATAGTGCACATACATTGGATACCTTCACTGCACACCACTACAGCAGCTGAAATAAAAAAGAGGAAGTATTTCAAAAAACACAACTGACTCTTTTGGAAGTATGAAAAACACAGCCTCAATTACATTACTCAGATATAAGCACCCTCATTTTAATACTATTACACTAAACTAATCAATAGCAATTCTTTTGGGGTGAATGAAAAATGCTCTGGCCTGAAACCTAGATGTATTTCTGTGCACATCTCAAGCGCTTCACACTTTTATCAGAGGATAAAAATCTTTCAAAGAATAAATTTTTGTCATGCACCCTACTGCTTTTGAGACGGTAATTAAAGAAGAACTTTTTTGTGTCATCTGGTAACTCAAGAACCACTGGACTCATTTTGATCACATTTTATATTGGGGACTCATTTTGATCACATTTTATATTGGAAGTCCTTGCATCAGTTGCGTACACTCTCACCAACATCGTAAAGATCAGCACAAAAAAGATGGTGCTTTGTGTAAAATCATACACATGGATTTGTAATCAAAAGGACTGCCTTCTTAATAACTTTTCATCCAACTTCAAAAGAACTGTATCATATGTTATGGCTGCAGAGCAGCTTGGAAAAATGCTGAATTTAATTTATAAATTTACGTGCACCTAGCACTTGTTTTACGTCTTTTTGCTTTCAGACCCCTTGCCAATTTACACCACTTCTTAATTTGTTCTCGCTCAATCTTGGTTTAATGCCCTTATGTTGGATGTGCACTTGAACACTGTGGGGACAGTACAAATCTCATGGCAGAGAACAAACTGGGAGGCTGCGTGCTCACTGCAAACTAATGTCAGTCACCGTGAGCTCGCCATTTAGTTCAGACCATGTTGTTTATTTGGATTTATTTAGTTTTTTTTTTGTGTTCTCAGGTGAATAATAATCGTCCATCACAACTAAGCTCTTTTTGTATACTGCATGGTTTTAATGCATCATGTTTCGGCTCAACAAGAAGCCATCATCAAACAAATAAGACACTAAAGAGATTCTTATGTAAGTTGCATAATAATATTTTACTTCTTATTATATCACACTTACTGCATGTAACATAATTTTTCAGACTAAATGACATCAGTTTATCCTATACTTTTGTGAAGATGGGATGTCAACCCTATACATGAATCATGTAATATAATATTATGCAACTTACATAATAATTTCTTTAATGTCTTATTTGCCTGATGATGGCTTCTTGTTCAGATGAAACATGTTGCATTAAAAGCATACAATATACAAAAAGAGCTTAATGGTGATTGACAGTTATTATTCCCCTTTGTATCTCCATCATAACAGGAAGTCCCACATAAAAATACCTTTGTTCTACCTACAAATGCCATGATTAAACACCCAATCGAGGAACAAAAAAGCTGACATGACAGTGAATAAACACAGCCATAATCTTAATGGTAGTGATATGTGTGATCTGTGGGTAATAAAGTGACTGCACAGCAAAGCCTGTGAGAGTGAATTTCATTAGCCATGACAGAAAAATTGTTACAGTGACAATATGGAACACATACTGTCTGTGACAAGTGTACGCAAGTTCTTTACAACTCCTTTCCAATTTATGTAGGTTAAAAATTAACATTAACAGTGTATGTCTATATTAATATCAGTAACACAATAACAATATAATAAATATATGTACATATACAGCATATGACCATGCTGTCATTGGTATGACTGCCTCTTAACACCTACCCAGTACAATACTTCTTACAGGAATACCATCTTTTATTTATGCCCACTTTTTCAGGAACACTACTAGGGCTACATGCATGATTCTATCTTTTCAATAATGAAAGGAGAGTAGGCTTCAGGTTTGTCCATATTTCTGACTGTCTGCCCCACCTTCTTTATGCACTTCGTAAAAAATCATCATAAAGTGAAAACCTACAGGCAATAATATAATAAATGTGCTTAAATTGTTATAGTATGCATACACTTCATGATGCTAGCAAATGGATTACAGTGGAATGAACAAGAGTACAATCATATTGGGTAGACAATCATGTCTGACATGGCACTACAGCAGTTAATACACAGTAATAGGTACCTGACTTATTGACCGTGCTGCTATGGCTAGTAGCATCCTCCTGCTTCACTGGAGCCAGATGTTTCTGCCTCAGTCATGCTCTGTTGGAAACAAGCACTGTGTTTCCGAATTCCAAACCTGATGAACACAAAAGTTCAAAACTGCCATAGTAAGATCTCTTATAAGATCACACCTTTCTTTCCAGTAACAATTATTACTGACATTTTCCCCATACTTTGCTAGTAAAATAAAGAGTTATGACAAAATCTTTACAGTCTAGCAATGATACACTAAACCTTGCTGGGGTGAAGAAGCAAAGAGGAGGCACAAGGAATCCTCAGTTATGAGGTCTGTGCATGGTTTAACATACAGGGAGCCAATAAAACACAAATCCCAAATACAGTGGCCACTATAACAGTAGAAAATACATTCCTGTAGTGCATCTACAATAAATGTTTTGAACAGATAGTAGTCACTAACACCTACTGTCTTGTCAGATATCAATCCCAATGCATATTATCCACATTTCTTAAATACCTTAGACAGACAATATATCACACATTAATTACTGCTTATGGCCACATTTGCATCACCAGAGTATGTGATGGATAGCAGGTATAGGGGGCAGAACTGTATGTTAAAATCTTAACATAAGTGGGAATTTGTTCACAGACTTTCATGGACACAAAGTGAGAGTGGTGCTGTATCTGGTGTTGAATGAATAGCAGATGGCAGCTGCTTAACCACATAAAATAATGCTGGCTGTAACATTTCTTAAAATGATGGATTGATCCATTTATGTTATGTTGATAAATTAAATGGTAGTACTTCTTAAACTAATATCATAAAATGCATTCATTGTAGTGTCTTGTTTCTTGTGTTGGTACGTGTTGTAAATACTGAAAAGCTATACAAATTGTGGCCAATACTGATTCTACAGACTCTACATCCAACTCTCCACACAAAAGCATGACACAAAAACCAGTATTTCTATACATTACAAATAGGAATTCATGGTGGTTACAACTTTGCAATAAACTTACAAGTACCGTATATTCTCAAATCTAATCCGCACTCAACTTTTTGGCGATTTCTTAAACGAAAAAAGTTAGTTCGCAGTTTTTTTCCTTCAACCACCCCTTGCCCACGGGGCGACTGATTGAATAATGTTAGATGTTACCAATGCGTTAAAATCCGACGCTACGCCTGGGGCCAATGAGTCATACCGATAGAGGCGGGGCTTTTCTCAACAGACGTGTGCAATCTCGTCTGAAGCCAGCTCACGCCTTAGTTGTTGAAACGTGGGAGGTGCTTGCTCCAATTTGTCGTGTACCGTAGTTATGGAAGAGGGACGCCTGAAATCTAAACGACTCTCATATACGGCAAAGTTCAAACGTCAAGTTATTCGGTGCACAGAGGAGAATGGAAACCACAAAGCCGCTGCAATTTTTGGAATTGATGAAAGCAACGTTCGACTGTGGCGGAAACTGGTTGGAGAGCATGGATAACGATTCAGTTATGAGTGCTGACGGCGAGTCTGATGAATAATAAATTATAATAATAAATAATAAAATAATAGATTATTGTATTGTATTGTTCTTACGGCACGTACAGCAGCTCAATCAGTTTTCCAAAATCCAGCTCTCGACCGCGAATCTAATCCGCATCTGATTTTTTAGCCCTCTAAAACTGTAAAAAGGGTGCGGATTAGATTTGAGAATATACGGTATATATACCCCAATTAAAGTACAATAATGGCGGCACGCCAATTAAAAACAAAAATTCTGTATTTATCAGTGGTTTTGCAGTTAACATCGGGTATTCACTGATTTATATATAATGGGGTGATGTGTGAAGATTAGTCAAAACGTTACCATGTACTTATTTTCAACTTTACTGGCATCATGTCACAACACATTTGTGGCACATACACATTCAAGCTAGCCAAATGTAGCACCTTTTCGTTAATAATACTGTTACCTGAATTAAATTAACGACAACCAGCCCTGTAGAACCAAGAAACTGAAAGTGCTCTAATGGCAGACAGTACATCCCATCCCCAACTGAAGTATAGCACACAACCCTGTAATATCGGCACTGAGAATCCCAATTAATGGGCCTTAAATATTAAGAAATTGATGTAGATGGATATACAGAATAAAGAACTATACATACTGTTTTGCAGAAATGTAACTTCGAATCAAGTACTAATCCTTGAGTATGGTATGGAATTAAAAATTAAACAACGCAACCTACTTCTGATATAACGCTTTACTTTATCGATCCCGAAGAGTACATTCTTGTCTTTTGGTTTTAGGTGTGTGTTGAACAAACTGAACAGAGCAGGAAGGCACAACCATTGTAAGGGCGGCCATGTGGCAGCTTACAAAAGTTACTCTAATGCAATGGAACATTGCCCTGTGTTAATAAAGAGGTGTCAACTGTAACTGAATGGCAGACGCCACGATTGGTATAACTTGGCCAACGTGTCTGTTGAGATCAGTGCATATGTGGTACTAAGTTTCCAAGTTACAAATGACAAGTGGCTTCACTGTCACTGATGAAAACACAGTCTGAGTGTTCCAGAGTAGTGTGTATATGGCTCAACAGCAGCAGTGGATGGCAGAGTGGCAGGGTACTTTGGTAACAAACAGTAAAGAGATGAAGGCCATCAATAACAACTAAGTTTTATATTTTATATATTACATAACTTCAATGCACTGCATGTTTCAGCTTACGTACAAGAAGCCATTATCAGGCAAAATTAGAGTACCAAATAATAGTTATCATGTAAGTTACATTAAACCACTGTTTATGTCAGTATATACAGGTACAATACTTTAGTACTTCCCTTACAATGTTAGTGAAAGGAGGCCTATATAACAGTCAAATGAGGGATTTAAGAACTCTTGCTTACATATACCTTACACAACACTAGGAAGAACAAATAAAAATACAAATAAAGCAAGGAATGGCTTAACATTCAAAAACCCTTTAACTGAGAACGTAATTCAGATTATCACTAAATTTTCTATAGATACAGAATGTCCCCCCCCCCCCCCCCCCCCCCCCCCGAGGCTGAACAACATATTACATAACCTTCACTTTCACCCAAAAGTACCAAATATTGATTTTAACTGTTTACTACTCAGTCTTAAATCCATCTTTTTATTACTTTATATGGGACCTCTATCGCTTGAAAAAGTTTAATAAACCTGAATTAATTTTATTTTACAAAAACTGTAAAGTTTAGATCTCAGCTACATATACCAACATAAACAATGGTTTTATACAACCATTCTTAACCTGAAATCTATCCACGGGCACCCAAGGGGGTCCGTTGGGGGCCTGTGGAGAGATTTCAGGGGATCTACGAACTTGGACAGGAAAAACTTACAACTTTATTTTCACTAACCACCACTAACTGAAATTTAGCTTTTCATTCAATAATGAATGTAGGCAACAAAGTAAGTCATGGCCTCTAGACTCCAAAAATGTCTGTTAACTTAAATAAATCTCCCTCTCTATTGTACGCACTTAAATACATTTTTCTGATAAGCGGTCCACAGGTTTCACTACACTCTCAAAGGGGTACATGGCACAAAAAAAGGTAAGAACCCAGGAAACCATGTAAGTTACATTAAACCACTGTTTATGTCAGTATATACAGGTACAATACTTTAGTACTTCCCTTACAATGTTAGTGAAAGGAGGCCTATATAACAGTCAAATGAGGGATTTAAGAACTCTTGCTTACATATACCTTACACAACACTAGGAAGAACAAATAAAAATACAAATAAAGCAAGGAATGGCTTAACATTCAAAAACCCTTTAACTGAGAACGTAATTCAGATTATCACTAAATTTTCTATAGATACAGAATGTCCCCCCCCCCCCCCCCCCGAGGCTGAACAACATATTACATAACCTTCACTTTCACCCAAAAGTACCAAATATTGATTTTAACTGTTTACTACTCAGTCTTAAATCCATCTTTTTATTACTTTATATGGGACCTCTATCGCTTGAAAAAGTTTAATAAACCTGAATTAATTTTATTTTACAAAAACTGTAAAGTTTAGATCTCAGCTACATATACCAACATAAACAATGGTTTTATACAACCATTCTTAACCTGAAATCTATCCACGGGCACCCAAGGGGGTCCGTTGGGGGCCTGTGGAGAGATTTCAGGGGATCTACGAACTTGGACAGGAAAAACTTACAACTTTATTTTCACTAACCACCACTAACTGAAATTTAGCTTTTCATTCAATAATGAATGCAGGCAACAAAGTAAGTCATGGCCTCTAGACTCCAAAAATGTCTGTTAACTTAAATAAATCTCCCTCTCTATTGTACGCACTTAAATACATTTTTCTGATAAGCGGTCCACAGGTTTCACTACACTCTCAAAGGGGTACATGGCACAAAAAAAGGTAAGAACCCAGGTGTAATGTAACTTACATGTCAATTTTATTTGGTACTCTAATTTCACCTGATGGCGGCTTTTTGTACTTAAGCCAAAACATGTTGCCCCTTAAAGGTATATAATATGTAACATAAAAGTTAGCTGTGATTGATGGCCTTCACCACTTCACTTTGTTATGGAACCATGTAATCTGATTGAAGGTGCCAACATGTCAGTTGATCATACTACCTCCATCTTCAGGTGACCTGTGAAGACAGAGGCAGAATGTTCCTCCAAAAGACTGATAACCATGGTGTTCTAACCCAGATCACACTAACAAACCTCACCACTGTAAACACCTCAAATCTTATACCTAAGAACTTAGTACAAAATGACACTTGCAACAAGCAAAGCTGTAGCAACAAACACAAGTAATAATATTTTCATATACTTTCCAGTGCAAGCGTCTTGTCTTTTGAACCCATTCCTATTGTTCCTACAGTTAAATATTTTCATATTTGTGTTCAGTGTGACATACACAGTCACTTGAAGCTGCAAATTTGTAATTTTTTGTTCACAACTTACTGTAGTCAACGAAGTAAAAACCACAGATATCAGGTTGACGTGTATCAGAATAAACTCTATACTAGAATGGTTAAACTTACCTTGCCTCACATAGTTGCTCCTCATGTAGAGCCACCTCCAAGTTGTCCCTCAGTTTACATTGTGTCCCTTTTACTTCCCTCTTGCCATGGTTTCGGTCGCCCAGCTGATCTGTTTCTGTTGCTACGTTGCAGGTCATTTTCTTCATATTCTGTATGAATTTATAATATATATTATGTCATGGATGACTTATCACATGCACCCCTGCAACATTGCTTGCAAGACATTGCAATCAAAATCATGAACATGGGGTGAACTTAAATGCCGTAATATGAATACTTTGTTTTGTAAATGTTGACAAAATGGTCGAAAATATGTAAATGGCAGATGAACATAGAAATGAACACAGGCAGGATGGTCAGATAATAATCCTACTTCTTTTTAAAGAAGGAAATAAATCAGAAAAGATAAAAACATCTTTTTCAAAGAAATATTACATCCATGTAATTAAATGTGTGATTAGATATGAGGTTGTGTAATGAGGCAAGATGGGCAACTGGAAAACCTGATGATTTCTCAGGATGCCAACACTCACCTGGGGTGACATACATAGAGAACTTGACAGATGTGATAATATGAATTAAGTTAAATAGTTGTTGACATTTTACAATGCATTCAAATACACATTCTGAAACGGTCAAAGCTATAAAAGAATATATTATTTATTAACTTGTAGGAGGCTAAATCCGTAGATGATCCTTTCCTAAGTCCAACTGTTCGTGAACTACGATATTATTATGATTAACATGGTGATATAATCTCTTAAAAATAACCTTTTCAAAAATCTTAGATAAAGATGCAAGCATAGAAATGGGTCTATAGTTAGGCATATTTCTTTTGTCACCTTTTTCAAGTGTGGGTTTGATTTCAGAGAATTTTAATCTCGGGGAAAATACCAGAAGATATCCTATTACATATATAAGTTAGGGGGGAAGAAACATACGGAATCCTCAACTTCAAAATTTTCGTTGATATCCCATCATAACCATGTGAATATTTCATTTTTCTTTGGATGAGGAATATTTAAGCTCTATATTGGGAAATGATTAATTGCCTCTAATAAGTAAGCAAGGGGATTATCATTCTTAGATGATTCATTATTACTATTCCGATTATCTAGGAGGATATTTTGAGCAACTGATATAAAGTAATTGTTGAATGCCTTAGCAATGATTTGTCCATTATTGGATAGAGTACCACTTACATTGATGTATATTACAGAGAGATTCATTAAGCTGTGGAACATCCTCAATTCCTGATGACCGAAGATCTTTACTTTGAGTAGTAGTGTTGTCATGTATAGTACAGAGAGATTCATTAAGCTGAGCATCCACAATTCCTGATGACTGAAGATCTTTACTTTGAGAATTAGTGTTGTCACTATAAACTTTCCAGAACAAAGGAAAGGGAGAGATGACCTGTTCCGAAGAGAATAAAGTTTGAATTTTCTTAGCAACTTCTTCTGCGATCCTAGTTTTTCCAAAACAGTTCATGTGCATACCATGACTGGTAAAATGTGATCTATCCACACTCATGTTTAGAATGTGTGTGTGCTGATGTTGCTTCATTACTTTCTGGAGCATCCTATTAAACACAGTACCTTCTTCATTAACACATGAAGGTACATCTAAGTCCGAAGGTTGGAAGGCAAGGTTTACGGCTTCCAAGTTCGCTTTTAGGCTTAGTAATTCCTAACACACTATATGCCTCACCAAGAAGATTAGAAACTTTCTCCGCACAACCTCTTAGATGGCTATCACAGAAGAAGACCACCTTTCATTTTTTCGTAACAGAATTTTCGGGATTCTTAAAAAATGAAGACTTATGAAATGATAGTTTACGAGTAGAATCACTAGTCGGCAATTGTTCAATATGTGTGTTTAATAAGTGGACTGTATTGTATTTGCATAAGTACAACTAATGTTACTGTGCACTGTTCCTCACACAACTTCTGCATAACACTCACGTCTTTGTCTCAGCTCGCGCGCTCTAAGAAGACTGACGCTACGCCATGCAAGCGTCTCAGACTCCCATCACGCCACCCTTATCGCTTACGTCATCATTCCTACAACCATACACAAAATCCCCACCACTGTTGCCTGTATTTCACCACGTGCACTGATCACTTTCCATTCTACCATCTAAGTCGCCGTTACATAAACAAATCCCCAACAGCAATGCTGATGATGAGTAATGTTAGTAAGCGGTATAAAGCTATTTGATATTACAATATTTTGTCGTTTAAGACAAGACACAGATCTCACTGGCTTATTTGACTATCTGTTATGGTTATAGATTACCGACAACCAATTTCCTTCAGCGGAATCACAAACACTGGATTCACTGATCAGAGTAGGCTTCACTGCGTTACGTCTAGAAACGACAAGCTTCTTAATGTCCTCCTGAAGAAGTGTGACAATTCCTCGAGCCGATTTCAAACCCATCAAAGCACTGCACAATTGTCCTTTTAATGAAACACAATTTATGCAACTAATGCTCAAATCACCAGCCAAACATTGGGTTCAAATACTAGCGTTAGCTTCTCACACACAAGCTACATCCGCCATCTTGACTTTCGTGTTAGCGATCACAGATTATCTAGTCAGTGATATTGGCAGAAGAAAAAAAATTAAGATACAACGATAAAATGAAACAAAATAAAACATGGATAAAAATGAAAATACAAGACTAAAATAAAATGAATCATGGAGGAAAATTTAAACACAAAAATAAAACAATATGAAGTAACTCTCAACAATGTCAATTGTCTATCAGACCATGATGCTCAATATCTTATACTAAAAAGTGTGTGTATAAAGTCCAACATTACTCCTATGAAATATAGAACAAGATTGATAAATGATGATACAGTTAAAATTTTTCAACATTCTTTAAAACATGAAGCTTGGGAACTTGTCTATTTGAACAAGGATATTAATGGTATGTTCAATGCATTCTTGAACTTATTTATAAATATCTTTGAAACTAGTTTCCCTGTAAAATATAAAAATTTGAATACTAGTGAAATGGATTGGATTACAAAGGGTATAAAAGTGTCTTCAAGACATAAAAGTAGCTTATCAGTGGCGGACTGGCCAGGTGTCAGCTTGCTCGATGACAAGTGGGCCCCCTTAAACATTAGACAATATGTTAAAAATGTTAATGACCTTTTAATATCTTGAAAATATAATAGAAGTTCCAATATTATTACTGTATGCAACTAAAATTTACGTTGTATTACTATTTGAATAAAAAAAATTTAATCAAACCATTTTTCGAGGATACTTTATATTTAAGAATATAATAAATAACTCTGAAAAAATAATTCTGATTCGGGTTTTGTGAGGCCGACGCATACGTTATATAGGTTCGGCTCTTTACTATTGCGACAGCGCAATGAAGCTTAGCTGGGAATCCCAGCCTGGGATCGTGACGTGCAGCCGGAGTCGACTTTGTATCGAGCTGTTGCATACATTGCAAAGACAGCAAATATTTTTCATTGCGTCGGCCTCAGTTTGAGTGTGCTTCGTCAGCTCTTCACATCGTGCTTGCTGTGTTTTATAAAAGGTATGTATTTAATTAATATTTTTTATATACTGTGGCCCTATGCCTTTTAATTTAAATATAATGTAGTTTGAGACGGCTCCCAGACAAGATGGAGAATAAACAGTTTGACTAGCTTTTGTGATGGATTTCATTACCTGGATTTTCACTATTGCTACCAGAGTTTGGACATACGTTTTGGTACCCCAAAGGCCGGATACATATGGAAGATTGATGGACAAATCATTTGGTTGGTTTGTAACGGTGGAGAACATTAGTGCGTATGTGTGGTTAGTTATCACAGATAAAGAAGTTGCTTCAGCCTGTCATGTGGTCGTCAACATTGTACATATTCCTTTGTGAGTTTTTTCGTAAGGCAGACTGGTATTAATGTGTTGGAAGTGACTGTAATAAAACGTACAATTGGAATATACTTGCGCAAGTATTAAGACTGGCAGGCATTACACAAACAGTGCGAAAAGTTGTGAAATCGCCATGTGCTCGGAATGACGTGGTGACGTCACGGCTTCCGGAACGAACAGGAAGACGGTGTGAGTTCAAGAGTTGGTGCCATCTGTGAACGGCGGATGGAGATTCTTCGAGGTTGCGGCCACTGCGAGTCAATGAAGGATGGTAACACGTCATGCTTCAACAAGTATTGTGAGCTGTTTGAATTTGCTTGAGAATACGGTGAGACAAGTACCATCCCTTTATCCTTAAACCTATCATATGTTCACAATGGAAGAGAATGTAAAAAGGCTAATAAAGAGTCGTGGAATTGTTAAGGGGGCATTTACTAGATTAGAAAATTTTGTAAAATCATGGGAAGATGATACTGGACAACTTGAAGTTAGATTAACTTCATTACAGGAAAAGTGGAACAAATTTAATGATATACAGGATGAGTTAGACTTGTTAGAAGAGAATGTTACTAGTGATAAGGAAAGGACTGACAGAGAAAATAGATATTGTTTTTTGTTGAGTTTCATACAAGGAAAGTTGAAGGATGTTCAATATCTATTTTCTATTTCAGTCCTTTCCTTATCACTAGTAACATTCTCTTCTAACAAGTCTAACTCATCCTGTATATCATTAAAATTAAATTAAATATCATTAAGGCCTTTTCTCAACAAGGAGGTGTCCCGCCCCACCAGGTTCCTCCTCATCAGGATCCAACACCACCACCTGAATCTGAACTACAGTATGGTGCACCACCACGAGAACACTGTCCCAATGATCCACCCCCATTGAGCGAAGCTGAATTTGAAGAGAGAGTGGGACAAAATCATACAGCGTCGAGTTCTGCAATCGCACAGGCTGTTTCTGATGCAGCAGCAGGGCCGTCTTGTTCAAGAAAACGAAAACAAAATCATTGCGAGCTGCAGAAATGGCCAGTGTGTCGTCTCTGCGGCCGTAGCCGCGAAAACAGCTTAATGCGGCAAAGAGTTCAGCTGTCAGAGTCAGCTCAGCTAGCTGGGACACCTAGAGTCATGCTTTGAGCAATTCCACACTGGATGACACCAATCTGGATATTGTGTCACAATACTAGTAACATTCATGGTAAAGGACTAAAATACAGTCAGACCACGTTATAACATTGGTTTATGCAACACCTCGTCTATAGCATCCGATATTCTGTGATACCAATTAAATCCTCACTGTTAACAGTAACATTATACACCTCAGTTAGAACACTCATTTATAATTACACAAAACATTCAGTCCCTTTCACGATGTTGTTACTTTTATGTATATTATATTGTAATGAAGGGTTCTTTGTGGGGAGCGAGCAGGAGTGCCCGAAGAAAACCTTCGTGTGGTATACGTGACTGAGCGTCTACAGGCTAGACATATTTGGTAACGTGTCATTAGTAGGGTTACTTAAATTTGATATTCGCTGCCACCACCCTACCAGTAAGTGCTGATAGAGAAATTCCAGGACTTCAGAGTGGAGGGCCAGTGAGGAGCAATTTCAGGACTCCGTCGCTGTTGCTAAATAACCGAGTATGGTTACTATCCACTTTACTAACATGGACTATTAACTATACACACAACATAGATAAGAACATACACTGTTGGCTAACATAAACAAATTATCTACGCGCACTTTGCTTACTGCTCCTGCCAACTATCACCTCTTGCTAATGCCACTTTTGCAAGGGTTTCTATTTAAATAATTGTGTTTATAATTTCCATAAATAATTTCGAATTTAGTAAATCACTTTATCACAATCACTAATTTCCCTCAGTATGGGGTTTCACTTAATTTGGATATCTTACAGCGCCACCTACCTTTTGTCTGAAGATTAATCCAATCACTTTGATCCAAGGAATGGCGTTACACAACTTTATATTTCACTTAGCAAAAGTGTTCGCACAATTCACTTGAATTCTTGTTATATCACTTAATAAAAAGTATTATCGCCACCACGTTGCTGTTCTTTGTTTTAACTTCTAATGCTGCCAAATGGTTCTATGCCAAACGATCATAAATTACCGAAAGATCAAAAGATCCCCTCCGTGTTACATCCCCATTTATCACCTCACTTCCGGCGCCATGTTGGGGTGTGGTTAGCAACAACCTAACAAATCTCTATCACTATTCAACCAATAATAATTACCCTTACCAAATATGGAAGTTACTACTGTCCAATAAAAACCAATTAATTTCCTACAGCAAGTTCCAAAGCTTTTGCTAAGCTCATCATTCTCACGCTTACATACAGCTAAAGTCCACTAGCAAGATGGTGTGAGTTGCTCGGTCAGCTTTCTTACTGTTCCATATGTACAGTCTGTTTAAATATTAAAATGTACAAGAAATTTTACAAAAATGTACACTGTACCAACTCATTCATTACAATATTACTATATATTAGTTCAGCTGTCAGAGTCAGCTCAGCTAGCTGGGACACCTAGAGTCATGCTTTGAGCAATTCCACACTGGATGACACCAATCTGGATATTGTGTCACAATACTAGTAATATTCATGGTAAAGGACTAAAATACAGTCAGACCACGTTATAACATTGGTTTATGCAACACCTCATCTATAGCATCTGATATTCTGTGATACCAATTAAATCCTCACTGTTAACAGTAACATTATACACCTCAGTTAGAACAACACTCATTTATAATTACACAAAACATTCAGTCCCTTTCACGATGTTATGTTACTTTTATGTATATTATATTTCCATTTGTGTTGTGTGTACTAGTGTAAGGACTACTGCCACCGGGTGAAAACCCAATTGCAGTAAATAATAATAATAATAATAATAACCTAGTTCGACTGTATATGACACAAAAGCAACCTCTAATAGCATAACAACTTTCATTACCAACTGAACAGATATTTTCACTTACAAATGCAGAACTGGAACAAAGTCTCAGGTCACCATACCATTAACTATACAATAAGGAAAGTAGATTAATGATTACGAGTACATCAGGTGAGGTCCGCCATAGTACACTGATTTAAATGTATTTAAAAATGTAACCACATCCATCATATTAATATATTTACCCGAATAATTCAAGACGGCCTAATCTAAAATGGCCCTTCAAATAAAACATTTGCTGTGAAAAAACATTTTATTATTCATTTCACATAGTTAATGCACAAAACATTTCAGGTTCTATCCACCTTTACCAGTCACCATCACACTCTCCACCTTCATTGTTCATAATGTCCGTTTTCACAGTCCTCCAACTTGCTGCTACCCTTCCCAGTGTATTCACTGTCATTCCATAACGGATCATAATCAGACCCATCCACTGCACTGCATAAACAGCAATTTTTAAATCCTTCAAAATTGCTTCTGGGGAAATGTGCTGCCATTCTGTGATGATCCATTAAAAAGGAAGAGTCATATTGGGCTTCTTAATTCTTTCAGTTAAGGTAAAAGCATGGTCCCTACTCTAGTGCTAAATGTACCTTAAATGCATGCAAAATGAACAGCATACCCCACTGGAGCACCCCTAGGCATCTATTCCACACCAGTGTTCAGCGACCGTTCATAAATTCATTGGTCATACCAGCTTGAGGTTGGCATCTGACAATGATTCCTCTAAGCAGCTGCTGATTTGTTTTGAGATTCAGTGATCACATATGCTACCACCTGCCAATTCAGTCAATATGACAGTTACATCTTTTCATTCCCTGATGTTTTCATTACTACACGCTTTGCTGCAATGTCATCAACAGCATAATTTGACAGCATACTAAAGTACAGTGGGGTTTCATCAGTACTTCCTATTCAGCTGGGGAAGTAATCATCATTTTGTGATGTAAAATCACATGTTTTTGAGAAGCAACAAGCTTCTGCTCAAGGTCTGCTCGCAATTTCTGGCACAGCAAATTTCTTCAAAAGGAGAGAATCTGTTCCTCTTCATCGCATGTACACAACTCATACTGGACTTGAACTGATGCAGCATAAACTGTGATTTGGCAAATTTCAGCATTTTGTGTTTTATCACCTCCAATGTAATCAGCACTCCAGGCTTTCTTTTTAGGCGCATGAACTCAGCACTTCCTTGTTCTAGCTCCTGGAAAGGACTGTCCTTGGGTCCACACTGAAACGTTTTTGGGAAGAATTTGCATTTATCTACTTGTTTTGTTTACTCCACCTCTGAACATGTGTGTCCAAAATCATGAACTTCTTGCTATACTGCATGTCTTCATTTTTTTTTTGGTGTGGTTAATCAGAAGTAGTTTAAATTTCGCATAACATGTGTGCCTGATCCCATTTGGAATTACTCTCTGGCATAATGACTGGGCTACAATTGTCACAGATGCTCTACTCTCTTTTGTCTACACTAGACAATTTGGCAGTGCACACCATGGATTGACTCTGTACAGCCCACATTAGTCCACCAGGGCCTAGTTCGTGGCTTCACACCCAAATTCAAGATGACCTCCCAAATATAAATGCTGAATTTACAGAAAAAACCTCATCTTGCATTCAGGTAAATATGGTGTATGCGTAGTTACTTTCATAAAAAAATCAACTAATTTGCTTTAGAAGTTATGTGTTTGGACCCAGGTGCAAATATAATTCAGTAATTTCTGTATTCTGTTTTGCCATATAATGGCATATGAAAAAAATACATAGAAGAAACACTTTAATGAAAGATGACCATTCTGTGGTCTCAATGTTTCCCTGCCAGCAGACTTAAGATGCTAGTTCCACAAAGCAGACTTTGTGCTCAGCAGGGTTAAGATGTTAATTCAGTTACAATTTGTTTAATGATACTGTCCATATTTCAGATTATATAGCATAACGTGGTTGGAAGATAACAAATTCAAAAGGACGTGGACAGAGAAGATTGGCCCAAATAAGGAAGAAAACTATGATAAACCTCAGTCAGGATAGCTGGGGTCCATTTTGAAGTTCAAATGGGGTACATCTTGATTAAAAATCAGAAGCATTACCATCTGAGCCAACTTGCCTAGCAGATATCAATTTAAAATTAATTTTTGTCTGTGTCAAGACACAAATGTGGAAAATAATTTAAGAAACACCAGTTGAGAAATGCTACTTTCTGCATCATGGGGTGACATCAGTGCGGAGAGCCTGTTGCTCACAGACTGTAAAAAGCTTCTGGAGGGATCTTACTCAGTTTGTACAGTTCTGTGAACACAGTGAGGGCTTTCTTGACATCCCATTTTGACTCCTCCAGACACCTGAAATCATACAATATGGTGGTAACATCCTCCTGTCTTAGATTTTGTTACGGCAAGTATCAGCTACATTTACTAACAATTTTAATTAATTTTACATAAGGGACAAGAAATCAACTTTACTGTCCATATCAGACTTCTAGTGCTTAGAAAGAAGACTCTTAATCCTGTAAAGGAAGACACCAAGCATATACAGCATTCAGTGCAATAGTGATCAGGCATACAACGGGTGAAATGGCAGTTACAAAGACAGCAGGGTCAAGGAGCACCACTGGCATATTTGTCATATGGGTAAATCGGGTGTGGCTGACCACAGAATTAACCCTGGCCATCGCATCCATCTCCACAATACCATTACCATCTCCTCCAAATACATGGACAGTATCAATAGGACAGCAATATAGAATGAGATCCAACCCAACAGCATAAACAGGGAGATAACCTCACCTTGAGCAGGTCATGGAAACCTCTTAACTATTACTTGAAAGAAAGCACAAGTCTCCATGATGCCTAGGATCTGATTCCTGACATGACCTGCTAGGATCAACATACACTGTCATTCAGGGTACTGATTACTGACCTCAGAACTTCTTCCTTTTCCTCCTTCCTAATCCCCATTTTATACTACTTATTTTCCACCTCTTTTTACTTTTTAGCATTTCTTCATTTACTTTTATCTTAACATGGTCCACTGTTTTCTTATCCTGACCTTCTTATTACAAACAGTCAGAAATTAATGCTACCTGTTTTTATTTCATGCTGGTCACAGGTTGGACATGTGAAAATTTCACAGAAATTCTCTATAATGTTACTAAGGCACATTTATTTTTCAATGTAGTCTCAATCTTTTCAAACGTCTTCTTCCACTCTTGAGCAAAAGCATGTATTCTCACCCAAGCAAAAGTTTCTGTCCCTCCTCTAAAGCTACTGGTGCAGGACATTCTGCAGTGTCTCATCACTGGGGTAATGGTGTCCTCGCAGGATTTTTCTTTAAAGACCAGGCAGGCAATAATCTGACTGTGCAAGGTGACTGCAAGGTGGATGCAACAAAACTGTCCACTCATAATTTGTGATGGCTTCTCTGGTGCACACACATGCGTGCAACCTGGCACTGTCATGGAGGAGCAACATTTCTGACATTTTTCTTGTGGGACAGACTCAACAAAGGTCACAATCTGACTTCTTAGTGTATCAGTATAGCAGTTGGAGTTTGCTGTTGTCCCCCTAGGCAAGAAGTTCACAAGAGCAACACCCCCCTCATCCTAAAAGGTTGTGACCATGATTTTTCCAGCTGACAGTGCACTCTTGAATTTCTTAATCCTTGGGGAAGTTGTATGGCACCAATCCATCAATTGCCACTTGGATTTGGATTCAGAACAGTTTCATCCCCCATGACAATCTGCAACAGGAAGCCCTCACCTCCAGTGCTGTATTAGTGCCAGCGATCAGTAGCAACTGCTTTCCTCATCTCTTTGGGTGCATCTGTCAGTATTTGTGGTACCCAACGACCAAAGACCTTGGAATAGCTAAGCTCTCCAACAATGGCCATTACACTGCCTTTACTGATGGACAGGGTGGAGCATACTTCATCTGTTGTTATGCTAAGATTACTGCTTATTAGATCATCAACCCAGTGGATGTAGTGAGGAATCACAGCAGTGCAAGTGCAACCACTGCACAGCTTTTTCATGAAGTGCTACTCCTGTTTCAGCTGCTTTAATGTCTTACCGATCATCAAACAGTACTCACATCCATGACAGCTTCACCATACCCTTTGATCACCATTTGTGAATGCAAGTTGGCTTGTCACCTTGAGCAACAAAAAAAAACTATCACTGCTCATTGTTTCAACAGCACGTCAATCTCTGCTATTTTAGAATCAACTGTGGTGCTGCCATCTGTTGAGTGAAAGTCTCAACTAATGGAATATAACTGAGAACATTCAAGGACTTCACTGATGTAGTGGTTATTCCCATACAAAAGAATGTATGGAGATAAGAAAAAAAAAGGAGGCATTACTTTTTGACTGCCCCTTGTAGTTTCCTAGCCATCTTCCATTCAATCCACCTTCACGATACTACCTTTACAGCCCCATGGTTTCTCTGATCTCCTTAAACCCTGCCTTCCTACTGGTTTGGTAGCCATCTTCCATTCACTCCACCATTGCAAAAAAATCTTTACAGTGCCACAGTTTCTCCACTACTCTCTCAGTTTACTTTTCAAACCTGAAGATAGAGACAGCAGGGTCCTGTAAAATATTTGCATATGATCATATTTATCAGACACATGGGGTCACACTCCGGATATATTCTTCATCGCTGATACACTTTCCATGAAAACCAATGATGCATATAAGGTTCAAAGTATGCAAGCTACCCTCTGAATTACACTCTTAGAAATAGGTGGAATTCATGTCACTAGAAAAAATGTGGCTTGTTTTGTACTTGCTTCCATATAAACTGCATGTTAAGAAAGTGCAACAGGCATTAACTAGGAAAGTACTAGTCACAGAATGGTAAATGTAACTGTGTCCATTAAGCACCACTATGCTCTTACAGTATCACTTCAGCGACAACATCTCTATAGTGACATGATTGTTTTTTGAACATGAAGCTTCCCACCCACAAAGTAGTGCAATCATTTCATGAAAGTCATTCTACAACTGTAATGTAGGCATAACCTAGCAAACCGAAGTACATTTGTGATTAGATCTGAACTATAAAGCATGGCATAATGTCTGGTTCAAGTGAACAGCCATTATGGCCAGCAGAACACAACTTCTTGTTGGTAAGGCTTGGTGTCTCAGTGTAGTAAAGAGTAGAGCTTCAAAAGGAACCAATGCATAGAATCTACAGACCTGCTCACAGCAACACTGCTGTATAGTGACCAAAGATGCCGCCCGCTCAGTGCTACTCGGTCCCGCAAGTTCCACATTAATGCAGGACTGCGTGCCCCAGAGCGGACAACATCTACTGCTGCATAGTGACCAATGATGGCCCCTGTCCTGCAGTAATCAGTTCTGAATTAAAAAGTATCTCTGTACAAGAATATTGCAGGATTTCATCAAAGGTATTTTACTCCCACAAGCTGGCAAGGCAGACACATGATAAACAACACCATTCCACAGATTTAAATTTAATCATATTGCCTACATTTTAAAGTAACACAATGCTGCACTCAAGTTTTCACATTATATGGATCATATATTTTTCATTAAGGCCCAATCCTGACAACATTCCTGGTCTGTCTGAAATTTTGCCAGGTTATGATCTCTCATGATACACAGAATCCTGTTTTCTGTTTGCTCATTACAAATTTACAAATATAAAGTTATTGTCTAAAAGTTTCCAACAATATGCACCATACATTTAATGATTTTAAAAAAGTTATTACAAAATCACTCTTTATTGTGACATGTTTCGGTGGCAGCCACCACCATCAGGGAAAGTTCGCCTTGTAAGCTGGAACAGTGGTGTTCCTAAAAATGCACGGTATAAACAACGTGAAACAAATATAAAATTCATATTTGGACAGCAGGTTAAATCAGTGTTCAGATATTACAGAATTACAACCAGACATTCCAAACTGAATAAATAACACAGGACTCACTTTCTGCACCATTTACTGTTCATCTCTGTCAGCTGACTAAGGATGTTTGTCATTTGTTCTTTATCAGAGTCACTCATTTTCTCTGGTTTGCCTGAAGCCACATTTGGTCCTACAGAAGGTTTTGGTATCTTGAATGCTACCTGAAATTAAACAAAGTGAAGAGCAGATAGTAGACACAAAGTGCTACTGCAGTAAAAGGTACGTACCTATCATACTAAATACTAACCTCAGCCTCTTTTGTAGTGGCATTCTTAACATGCACTGTTTCATTGGCAATTTGGAAATCACGAGGACCTATTTGCACCAGCACAAACACTCGAGAGAAAGAGCGAATAAGTGGAGACTTAATTACTGCAGGCTCCCGAAACACCCCAGTCACTGATATGACAATGCCAAGTGCCTGGAAAGAGACGGAGGAAAAGATAATGACACCTGAAAAAGACTGTTCCTGTACAACAACTTATTAAAATAGACAATATGCTTTACAACTTGCAATACATAATACCACTACCAAAGTAACCATTCTAGTGTGATGACCTGGCATGCATGCATGCATACAGTGTGTGTGCGCACTCACGCACGCACATACACTGTATGCACAATATCATGACTTATCCCTTTAGTGGGAAACATTACAAACAATGCACAATTTGAGGTTCTCACAGCACTGTTGATGAAGATTTGAGCTTTCTGGGATATGACACTGTGTCAACTGAAAATAGAGATTGCAGGCTCCTACAAAGTGTCAGTATGCAGTTACCAATTGGCATCACATCATATCCCAGAAGACTTGAATCTTCAACCCAACAAACAGTGTACATATTGTGACCATGTACTTACAGAATGAACAAAGTCTACTGCAAAAGAATAGGGATCATGTTCAGACCTAGGAAGTCTGCAGATTGTTGCTAAGATTGCATCTGATCCCTGATACAGCAACTTCAAATTCTTGGTGTAATCAGACAGTTTAAGAAGATTACGACTCTCAATTGTGTACTCTGTCAACCTGTAAAAGTGATAACAAACTTCGTTTTCAAGAACGGATAATGAACAATGATCAAGAGCTCACAAGAGTTCATTGATCACCTCTTACACAATTACAATGAAACGTCTGAGTATGATGACAAAATATGGTGCTAGAGGTTTGTAATGATGATCAAGGCATTAGTGTTACGGTATTGTGAAGATTCAGTCTTCTGGGATGTTATGCTGTGTTGACTGTTAAATACTTATTGCTTCAGAAGAGCATGCTGCCTCCATTTGCAAGTCATGAAAACCTCTTATTCACTCCCTGACAGCAGAGGAAGCCTCCCTATGAGGAAACACTACGGGCCACCACAGCATCAATGGTCTGTTTCAGGACCAAACACATCCAGGACCACGCCTTTCCATGTCACCCATACAACCACCCAATAACTCCATCCCAGAATGCCCTAGCTCAACTGCCATCTCCGCAAACCCATTATATCCTAAAGTTCATCACTGTTTCCATACCTTACACCCAACCACTGGTCAGTTCCTCTCAACCTTCCTGCCAGATCCACCTATGACTCCACTCACTGCACAGTGCTGCCATTCCTTAATACATTGAAGAATCTTTATGTTATTTTCACCGTACATTTTTTATTGTATAAAATCTTATTCCGACAAATGTACACTTTATTATCTTCTATTTAATACATGCTTATGTCAATAAATAGTCGACATGTTTCGAACTGTATCAGTTCATCTTCAGGACTGATTCTCATTACACCAGCTATATGGTACTCATTAAAATAGATAAATTGTCATCAACTATGCTGCTATGTGCTTACTATTTGTTTGTGGATGGTGTACTCATCCACATCCACACATATATATATTAGTATAATTTTCATGTCCATTTACCTTCCTTTTATGTATTGTATAATTTTTGCCTGATGATGGCCTATTAGGTTGAAACATGTAGTGAACTGTTAAAAAAACAATATTATTTTTATGATAAAGAGGCAGTTCAGTTGACTGAATTACTCTCTGATATATTAAGTTATAAAAATACAACAGGATGTTCTCTGTTAAAAAAATACTACCATTCCTGTTGGCTTGCCACCCCAGTCATCCTCACCTGTAAAAAATACCCACATTTTTTGGTACAGATACTCTTCTTGGTCTGCCAAACCCTGAAGATGGAGACAGCATGAGGGTCCAAAACCCTGGTAACTATCTACCAGTTGACATGGTGTAACATCCCAGAAGACTTGATCTTCAGACACAAAGTGAACTGAAAGTTCAGTCATTTATGTTATACATTCTACAAGGCCACAACTCTTGAGCAAAAATTAGCCATGAGGACAGTGGAGAAGGGGTGAGGGACGGGAATACAAGATGTAATGTTTCAGGACATGCAGGGAACTTCTAATACACATCTCGTGGGAACAGACTGAAATCCCCCAGTATTATCATGCTGACAGTAACATTTAAATGGGGAGGGTAATGGTATTAGAATTTAAAGAATGCAATATTCAGCCAGCTGCACCTCTGCAACAGCATGCACCATTACAGAACAGTGCAGTCAGTATAATTACAAAATGTTTAAAACACATTTTGGTAAAGATATGATGCAGGATATGCATCAAAAGAATCCCAAGATTGGAACAAAACTTCAGTGACACATCATATATGACAATATGTGACCTTTGTGCACAACCACCTCCATGGACCAGTCTTTTTTGATATGTTAATAGCCACTCATCACTCAGCTATTCAAGAAATTACCATCCTTTTATAGAATGCAAATGTTCATTACCACTTTCACAATAGGGGGTCCTTATTTTGAGGCAGATGACTCCAGTTCACACTCTCCTATCCTATCCTATCCTCTCATCTATGCTTGGGTCTTCCAAGAGGTCTCTTCCCTTCAGGTTCCTGACAAAATGTTAAGCATTTCTAATCTCCTCTATGTGTCCCCAGTATCACACATAGCTAATTATGGATTTCATCAACCTACTATCTGCTGAACAGTTCAAAGTATGAAGCTCATCCTTATGCAGTTTTCTCCAGCCTCCTGTTACTTCCTTTCTCTCGTGTTCTGCTCTTAATTTGAGGACCAAGTTTCACACCCATAAAAACTAGAAGTAAACTTACACATCTCTGCATTTATATAACCTTTATTAAAAGAAAGAAAAGCTGGTGGTCAAACCTTAGAATCGTTGCACCAAGGTCACTGTCTAACATAATTTGCTGGGTGGGAAGTTATATCCACTACAAAATTTCTGTGCTAATCTCATTGAGTTCACGCTCATGATTTTGTAATCTTGGGTACAACTATCCCATTGTGCTATCGGAACTAAATAGTCAACAGACAGAAATCGTCAAAACACAATTGTGTATTTATTGCAAAAACTCAGTTGTTTAACTGTTTCTATCTGTGGACTATTTAGTCATGATTCTGTAATTGCTGTCTTTGTCAATTTCAAAGTCAGCTTTGTACCCAGCCCTCCTGATCCACCAATTGCCATAACTACTCTTTGTCAGCTCCACAATCCTAATTGGACAATGATGACTTAAAAGCTTGCTTTAAACTTTGTTTTTGGTTCAACATCACTGTCACACATACACAGCCTCTTTCACTGTACATGACATGCCTCCATAATTTTAAATTGTAAGACTCAATCTGACATTCACTGGAATGTAATTTTCCAAATGTCAGATGAAATTTGACAAACATACCCCATTGTGGACCATGCACACCAAATAAACAAAATACACAACTGTTCACTGTAACTATTTCCTTTCACTAAACAGCAGCACTGTGTAGGCTATCCTGGTAGGACTACAGTTATGCATTTTGTGTCTAGTGAAATTTGCAAAACCATATTTTCTGAACCGTTTTTGGAATATGTGGTATTTACTAATTTGACATTAATCCAGCATTAATTACAGTGTAAATAATCATAATGTAGTGACAGCTGTTTTGGAAGAAGTATGCCTGAAGACGGGGACCAAACCTGTCCCCGAAACGTAGCGTATTATACTTCAATACATACAATGGAAAAAGTCCAAAAGTCTATGACTACAATATGGGGTTCATATTGTGGTCTGCCTAGTTGCATAGTAGAAATGTTTTCTTTCCTTCTCTTTCTTTCTTTAAATACAGAATTATTTGAGAAACCCAACATAAACTTTTAGCTGTGTGGGTGTTCATACCTAGGATATAAGGGATACATAACGGAGGAATTTTCATTTCAAACAAGGATTCTGACTCTTGAGGAAGCAGTTCATTAGAACTTACTGTTTAAGTACATAACTGACCTGGCTGTGTTAGATGTGGTCTGGGCAGGCAGGTATGTGGAAGTTAAAGAGAACAATGCATCTCTATGGTACAGTCCCTCCAATTTCATCCGACTGTCACTATCGTACAAGGTGAAGTAGTGTCTGATGAACTGATCTGCTAGATTACATTCTTCAGGAGGCATCAGGAAGTTGCGCCTAGACCGAGGAAATCCAGGTGGACCCAGCACTACACCATCCTGCAGGGAAGCAGAATTTCATGTTAAACACTTAAAGCCCAGTGGTAAATATACACACCTCATACAGTCACATTAAGCAACTCTGCAGTTTGCCCACACCACGTACTGATGCAGTTCGCATGATTCTCGGAACAAACAGCAATTATTTGCCCACTGGTCCTTACAATGGTGACAAGATTTTGTTTTTAGAGAGAAGAACTGAATTTTTATTTATAATTTACACAAATATCAGTCTTCAAACAGTTAATCCTGCATCATCATACTAGTCAGAACCTCCAAATATGGAAAATTTTGCTTCCAACAAGTACAGAGCAATTATCTGCAGGCTTCCGACAAACAGCTAAACCATTCAAGCAGAAGAGCTGGGAACAGCTCCCATTATGTTAAACTGCTGACATTTGAACTGCCAGTGGGACAGGCCTACAAGTATGACTTAACTCAGATTACAGAGATACTGAATATGATATTTTTATTACATATACACTCCTCACATATCTGTAAAATGTTAACATTCACATCTTGGAGTTCTTTGGAGACACAGGAAATGAAATCTTATGCCAGGTATCTGAGGGATTTTCAAGAATGTTCAAGTCTAGCACTAATTTCGTTCAGTTGCTCTTCAATGACCAGTTGGCATTATCATCCCTTTAACTCTATGTCAAGCTATTATATGTGTGAATCTAAATGTGAATGTAAAATTTTTACAGGCATGATAGAAATGTGTGCAGAATGATGGAAAGTGTTTCCAGCATCTGCTGTAATCTCAGTAAGCTTCATATGTAATCTGATTAGGATGCAGGTGTGTCAATTCTGCTGGCAGCATAAATATGTGCGCCCCAACTGGCTCTTCCAACCAAGTAGCTAAATGATTTGCAGGAAGCCCCCACATGATCACAGTGAATAATTACTTCTGTCTCAGAAGCAGGACATTTTTTGCTCATTAGTTTACAAAATGGGCCTGTACACCATAAAGTAACTCGACAGAAATATGGAAGTCTTGAGGTTTCCATGGTGATGTGGATGAGGACTCCGTTTTTCTGGGATATGACACCGCATCATATCCTGGAGTCCTTGTTGGAAATAATACTGCAGTCATACACAATCATTTTGTCCATCATTTGCAACTTTAATTATACTCTGAGCACATTTTTACTCATGTCTGATCACAATGTAACTCAGAAGAACAAGAGATATTAGTGAACAGAGCACTTCTGCTATTTTAAAAGCAATTTTGTATACTTCTGAAAGTTAATACAAATAATATCCCACTATTCCACAGTTAATACAGGACTTGACTTCACAGTTTAAACAAAACCTAATTAAAACTGAAGAAGTTACATTGTTTTAATACCCAGTAGGCTTCTTTTGTGAATTTAAAGCCCCATCACCTGTATCCTCAGATCATTCAAACTGGTTTAAACATTCTGGCACTCACAGGTTAAGAAGACTTGCTTGTTGCATCTTTTCAGAACTGGCCACACCAAAATAGCATGACAGAGTAGGAACAATAGTTTGATAGGCATTACTTTTCACTACACATTAAAACAAATGTTAATGAACATACATATTTTGATTTTTGGAGCAATACAATATGTAAATACTCAGGATGATCAAAATGTATTGTGCATAAACAAATACTCTACAAAGTCAATATGTTGCCATAGTGCATAACATATACCTTTTGTTTAAATACATCTGCATAAAATCTGATCTGCATCATATACTCTCACAGCACACTACCAGAATACTGGTTACGGCACCAGCCATTAAGGCCAACTCTTCAGCATTACCCATTAGGTTCAGCACACAGCATACAATAAATGTACAAAACAAATGTCTCCAAATCCCAGGCAGACTATAGCAAAGGGCTTAAACTTCTTTATTCCCTTTGCCTTAATCTTACATGCATCACAGAAACTTACCACATTGTTCTGACATATTCCATAAGCAGGAGTTCTGCTTTTGCTGTTGTGACACCAAAATGCTTGTGCAGACAAAAGGTCTGGCTTAGATAATTTTAAAATATGATGGCCACTCACTCACCAGTTTCAAAAGTGACGGTAAAATTCCCCTCACTGCACTGGAACATAAAAAAGTCTTATTAGTCAGCCCACATTTAAAAACAAGGATAGTACGGACTCGCTGCTTGTACGGTGTACTTCATGACTGAAAGTTTAGGCCTTGTAGGAGTAATAAAAATTAGAAGCTTTATGCTTTACAGCCATGAATAAATATTTTATGTGAAACTTTTATTGTCTAGAAAATGAACTGTTAATGATAAGAAAATGAAGTCAAATCGAAAATGAAATGTGTGCCATGTTTACAGGATATTATTACTTTACAGCCACCGCAGTACAGAAAACTAAGCCACAAATATTTTATAAAAAGCTTATAAACACATTTTACTGCTGTAACATGCTAAAATACAAATATACAGTCTTTCAGCAGATTAACAATAATTGCCATATTCTTGTTTCCTGCCTTCCTGCATTGCTACTGTCAAATTTCAGTGGGTACTGGTGGCTCTTTCCTCAGGACATGAAGCTCATCTCCATCTGGCACCAAGGTTAAGAATGAAAGAAGCTATACCTCTTTCCCCTCCTAGGTCTTCATGGTGTGCATAAGGACAACTTTACTTTATTAAGGGTTACTTAACAAAAGTTCCACATCACCTTCAAGGCTGTGCTTCAATTTAACATTAAGTTGCAGTAGAGTTAGCCCCACCTCACAGGTTTGAACAGCTACCATGTCGCTATTGTTCATTAAAGGGAATCAAGTGGGTGTAACCTCCAATGGACTGTTGTTTATACCAAAGGAGTTAAAAAGGAATCAACCTGCAATTTGATATTTTGCAGTTATTACTAAAGCTACTCACAAAAATTGTTCTATTAGCATGATTACAAATATGTCATTATCAATTTCAGTCTTCACCAAATATTATCACAGTAAAAAATGAGAAGATAGATTGGACAAGTAGTACACTTCAGAGAGATGAGACAAGAACACATCAGTCAGAAACCCAAATGAAAAACATCACTTGGGAAACACAGTTATAGATGTGAGAACAATATACTTGAATATTCAAGTTTCTGGAATGTTCCACTATGTCCATTCTTCTTGGATTGCTGGACCCTAAAGTTGGAGGCAGCATGCTTCTCCAAAACATCTAACTATTTACCAGTTGACACACCATAACATACTAGAAGACCAAAATCTTCATCAACACCACTGTGGGAACCTCATATCTAACAATATACTCCTTTTCTTTTGGTTTATTTAGCTATTCTGTATCTAAGACGAGGTAATGTTAATGGTCAATGAATAAATATGAATACATAGTGATCAATGACAGGAGAAAAAGAAAGTGCTCAAATAAAAACCTGTCCCAGTGCCATTTTGTCTGCCACATATCCCACATGGACTGCCCTGCGATTACACATGGGCCTCCATGATGAGAAACTGGTTACTGACTACCAGGGTGTGAGGTGTGGACAGGATTCGTGCATATTAGGATTGGGTCCATAAGAGACTATTGTGACATGATAAAGTAACTTGAAGTTTGATAAAACGCAGGGAATGTCTTGATCAGCTGATTAACTATCAGCTTGTAAAGATGGACTCTCCTTTATGGAGTGAGTCACACATATCAGCAGCTCTACAGATGAACCACACAGTGAACCAATAAAAAAAAAATATTGTAGTCATGACCAATATTATATGAAATCAAAGGACACTGATGGCTGTAGACAGAAAAGGACTAACTGTTGAATAAGTCAGCAGGAAAGAAACAGAGCTAGAGGTACAATTGTAACTGATGATAAATGTGAAAAGATTGATAACTATGTCATCACATATCAACCGTTCCAGTGGCCACTAACAGAGAGAAGCGTTTTATTTATTGGCACTGGCAACTGCTAATGAAATTATACTGATGCGGGAAAACTAAAGTACTTCATCACAGCCCTACTTTGTCTACCACAAATCCCACATGGACTGGCCTGGGATCTAATAAAGGCTAACATACTGCATGAGAATGAGTTCCTGTAGATAAGACACTGTCAATGCGGACTACACACCATTCACCTAGTCTTCAGAAACCAGTGGGAAATAAGCTTTGTTGTTAAGCAGGAATACACTGTCTGTGTAAACAAATACCTGAAATCAATTACCTGATATAAGGATGCTCATCACTATAGAACTGACAGAGGGGGTTTTGATCCAGCAGTAATTCAGAAAGTTGCACTGGTCGTAACACCTCCAGATCTTTCATGGTTTTCACCTGAAAGAACATATTTGAATATACAAAATGTTAAACTCCCTGGAGCGTTCATGTTGTGTAATAAACTAGACGACTGTACATCAGCTGATTGCTCAGAACTCGGTGAGAGTGATGATTCCTTGATGCATCAAGAACACAATTCACATTTTCCAATATTTAAGGCACTCAATATTTTCAAAGGTGGATATACGTGTTTTTGGATCTTAAACTGCCATAATATAAGACATGCATAAATTGGCTTTTGGGGTAAGGCCATGCAGAGAAATCATAATTTTCCATTGTTTTTGCAAACATTACAGTTTTCATCTTCAAGGTGAATGAATATGGGGGGGTTACATGGAAAATCTTACATAGATTTGGCAGTGGGTGGTGAGCAAGACCTAATGGCCTACTGACCACACATCACCAGAAAAGCCAAGGAGATAACAACAAAACACCCTCCAACTGCGAGGATGGGTTATAACTAAGCAAAGCCGGGCCCCACCTATTCCCACAACAACACTCACTCGCCCACCTCCTCTGAACAGCGACTGAACTCCTGTGAAGGTGGCCTACGTATCCCCTTTTAAAAAGAAAAACTTTTTTTACGAATCATTCCATCACCTACAATGCCCTGCCCCCTGTAATATCTTCATAAGGGCCTCCAGATAACCACCACATTCATTCACCCTGAAGATGGAAACTGTAATGTTTTCCACATCAGGAAATCCGTTTCTTCTACGTAGCATAAACCGAAAGTCAATTCAACATCCTGAATGTCAGCTGTGAAAGCCTAAAGAATAGAGGAGCAGTTCTCAATCTTTTTTCTGCCACAACACACTTGAAGAATGACGTCCACTTGTGACACACTTTCACGGAAATACCAACATTTTAATTAAATAAAAAAAATAAGCATAAATGAACCATTTTTATTATTAAAAACTGTCATACACACAGTTTACAGATGAATTATGATTAATATAAGTAGTACATATACTTCAAGTGAATTTCATCAATGGATGATATGGGACTGGTGTAATTCATAGTTTTTGAATATGAGGGCAAATGTAGACAGACTCACATGCATCTCACAATCAACATCACAAGTGTTGACAAATTCTTTGGCTTCATTGATTTCAATGCTGATAATGCTGCCTCACACAGACATGAAGAGGAGAAGGGAAGTAAAATATCCAAAGCCTTATTATTATTTTGGGATAATAATGTGTCAGTGAAATCCAAAAGGAATCAACAGATACATCTTTGACTTTTGATTTAAGAGTTGTACCTGAAGAAATATTGATTAAACCTTCTTTTCTGTAAGTGTTATGTTTCACACCATGTGTATTATGTTCAGCAGAAGCTGAAATGGCAAAACAACCCATTTTATTCGCCTTGCTGAAATAGAAGGGAAGTATTTTTTCAAACCCTCTTGACGACTCAGTAAATGTTCACATATATTCTTCTTTAACTGAATTTTTCAAGACACACATCAGTGTGCTGCAACACATACGCTGATAAGTGTTGGACTAAAATACAACACGTATCTCATTAATCTTTGATGATTGGTGATGAGTTAAGGAGCTGTTAAGGAACACAAGTACAGTTAATGAGTTAATGAAATTACAAACTAATAATATGAAGAAATAAGGACAAACAGGAGCACCATTTTCTCTGACAAATATTGCTCGTTACTTCTCAGACTGTTCCGCCTCGTGGCAGTTGCTGTGCTGCCTGCCACGGTTCCAATTTGTTGTGAGTTGAGGTCCATGCATTTTTAGTTACGTTTGCAAAATTGCAAAAAACAACTGTTAGCTTCGTCATGTCTGTCTGTCCATCCATCCGTCCGCATGGAACAACTTGGCTCTCAATGGATGAATTTTCATGAAATTTGACATTTGAGTATTTCTCGAAAATCTGTCATGAAAATTCAACTTTCATTAAAATCTGACACAAGTAACACGTGCTTTACATGAAGACCAATGTACATTTATGATCACAGCTCGCTCAACTCTTCTTAGAATGAGAAACATTTCATATAAAAGTTGTAGAGAAAAACAAAACACACATTTTATATGCAATAACTTTTTTTGAAAATCGTGCCGTTTATGCAATAATGTAGAAAAGCACTGTACAGCCACACAGGCCACAGATGACAATATAATACAGCGCATGCACTTTGCTTGCTGGATAAATAAGACACACAGACTACAGAAAATACTTATTGCTTTTCCACAGCAACAATGGTTGCAAGAATGCGCCTCAATGTTACATTACATATACACTGCCTATGTTGTTGTTCACTGCATTGCATTATTATTAGGTTTTCACTCACCACATTTCAAGAAGGTGTTAGAAACTGTCTCCATTGGCTCACACACCTCACATCGAAAAAACAAGTTTTTCATTAGACACGAAAGTTCTGCTGGTGAAACTGAAGACATTACAATGTGAACCCCCCCCCCCAACACATCCTCTTAATTGCAAGGATTATTATTATACACTTTATCCATTAACATGCCCAACATGTAAAAACCACATGGTTCAGATCCAGTGAACAAAGAGGCCACAATCCTCTGCTTATTATTCTGTCACCAAAAACAGTCCATTAACAACACACAGAATCAGATATCCATTCTTCTGGGAAATAGCAATGTGTCATTGGGTACTTGGGTTCCAGTGTTTCAAGACAACATGGTTGTCTCATCTTTGAGGGTACTTTTACTTTACTTTTACTTTATCGTGTCCAGACCATTAAATTAAAGATTTTTTGCCCAGTATTGGGCTACGTCAATCCCTTTTTTATTTTCAAGCCATAAATCCTCGAGGGTGCATTGGTGGGGGCAGTCCTTGCATGACAGGAGATGCTCCATATCTTGTACCTCTCCACAGCCACAATATAGATCTCCAGCGTCTGTTTTGCCCCATTTCACCATATTTGTTTTTACTGGTGCCACCCCTGTTCTAATGCGATTAAGAGATTTCCAAGTATTAAAATCAAGGAGGTGGCCACTAGGGCAAATCTGGGCGAGGGGGAAGTCTTCGGGTGGTTCAACTTGCACTGTTCCAAGGAAGCTATTCCGCGATTTTAATCTTCTCTGTGGTGTTCTGGCTACGTAGAGTGCGTGTCGCTCATCGACAGTTGCTTGATTTTCTCTATGTGTTCCGCTGCCTTCCGTCGAGATGTAGGAGCTGCAAAGCCTGCCGCTCTATAGAGGTTTGGCAATGGCGTTGGTTTCATACATCCTGTCACTATCCTACATGTCTCGTTGAGCGCCGTGTTGACTTGCTTGGTATGGGCAGATCTATTCCACACTGGACATGCGTATTCTGCAGTTGAAAAGCAAAGTGCTTGTGTGGTTAATCGGAGAACGTTAGGATTTGCTCCCCATCTACTTCCCGTAAGCTTTCTAAGAAGATTGTTTCTGGTTGTTACCTTCTGTCTTGTGTTGATGCAATGATGCCTATAGGTTAAAGACCGGTCCAGGGTAATTCCAAGATATTTAGGCTGGTCTGTGTGCTCCAAGGGGCTTCCGTTCCATGAGACTTGTAGTTTTCGCCTAGCTTGTTTTGTGCGGAGATGGAAAGCGCATACTTGTGTTTTGGAAGGGTTAGGTCTTAGGGAGTTCTCATCGTAGTAGGCAGACATAGCTTTAAGAGCGCTTTCAAGTTTTTGTTCTACTTCGGGAAAGTGTTCTCCTTGGACGCATATGGCTAGATCGTCAGCGTATAGGAAGTTTCTGGAGTGAGCTGGAATGGGTTGGTCATTTGTATATCTTTGAGGGTAAAAATGTCTTCTTGGACATTTCATCCCTTGAAGATGAGACAAATACATTGTCTCAAAATGTCAGAAACCAAATACCCAGTGATGCAGCGTCAGATCCCAGATCCACACCACCGTGAAAACCTAAAAACTCACATAACGCATGGAATTGTTTGAACTGTCTTGCTAAAAAACACATGGGTTCTCCCATAATCAGACCAGTGCTCAAAAAGTGATATTAAAATGCATAATATATTGCTGTAAATTTATGTTTGCTGTGGGTGTGGGGGGGACCTGAGCCCAACAATCCTAGTTGCATGCACAGCACACCACATACCAACCTTATGTTATGTAATGACACTTCCTGGATTAACATGGGAAACCTGTTCAGAGTCAAATTCAAATATCCACTCAGTTGAAACCAGGCTCCACCACTACAGAGAGAGAGTGTGGGTTCTATTTGGCCATCATAATCTGTGTCACAGAGTTTGATGTGCATCACAGGAGATGCACAAAAAGGGTAGCAGATGACTCAATGCACTCGCTGATAAGAAGTGTATCAGCCTGCCTGTGAGGGGCCATGTGTATTAAGATAACCAACCCAACAGGAAATGACAAGTGACATTTGTGGTATATAACACGGATCTCATATAAATGTACTATGTTTACAGGACAGAGTAATGCTTCAAAAAAGATCCTGAATGTAGAATTGTTATAAAATATAGATTAGACACAACATCATAGGCATAGGTGGTCTAACAGTGTTTTGATATTAGACAGCCATTCTGTAGATATTAAATGACCGATATTGCTGAAATTTGGTACTAAGAACATGCCACTGAAGGTCACTTAATCTTGGTACTTTTTAACACCCCACTATCAACAGTATCAATATGTTGCTGGTCCAAATCTGTGAGGTAACAACAAGCGTCATTCAACACTTAGTCCTGAAATTTTATACTAGGTGCGCCCAGAAAGTAATGCAACGCATTTTTTTTCTCGGCCCAATTTTGTTGGATAAAAATGATATTTTGCGTGCTGTATCTTTAAAATGTCCCGCGTTTATGCACATAGGCGCAATGTTTCCCGCTGGATAGCAGCGCAGTAGTGAGCTTTCAAAATGGAGTCTGCAAGTGACGTGCGTTCTAAACAGAGAGCAGTAATTGAGTTTCTTTTGGCAGAAAACGAAACGAGTGAATCAATTCACAGGCGCTTAAGAAAGGTCTATGGAGACATGGCAGTGGATAAAAGCACCGTCAGCCGTTGGGCGAAGCGATTGGCGTTATCAGAACAAGGACGGGGCACTCTGTCTGATCTCCCGCGCTCGGGCCGCCCATCAACAGCTGTGACGCCTGCAACAGTGCAACGAGCCGACAGTCTTATTCGAGACGATCGGAGAATCACAACCAGGGAACTGGCCGCTGTACTCGGTATTGGTAAGGGAAGCGTAGACAAAATCATTCACCAGTTAGGATATTCAAAGGTCTGTGCCAGATGGGTCCCTCGAAACATAACCGAAGAGCACAAGCAACAAAGAAAAGCCATCTGCTCCGAGTTGCTTGCTCGTTACGAGGTTGAGGGTGACGATTTCTTGTCCACCATTGTCACGGGTGATGAGACATGGATTCATCACTTCGAGCCCGAGACGAAAAGGCAATCCATGGAGTGGCATCACACGACCTCTCCTCGGAAGAAAAAGTTTAAAGCAGTTCCCTCAGCCGGCAAGATCATGGCGACAGTCTTTTGGGACTGTGAAGGAGTCATTCTCATAGACGTGTTGCCCAGTGGCCAAACGATCAACTCGGACGTCTATGTGGAAACACTGAAGAAGCTGAAGAAGCGTTTCCGGAGAGTTCGTTCCCATAAAGATGCGACAAAAGTGCTTCTTCAACACGACAATGCGAGGCCACACACAAGTCTGCGTACCCGAGAGGCCATCACAAAACTTCAGTGGACTGTCCTGCCTCATCCACCGTACAGCCCGGATCTGGCTCCTTCCGACTACCATCTTTTCGGTCCCTTGAAAGGTGCAATCCGCGGAAAGAGGTTTGAGGACGACGAGGAAGTCATTGCTGAAGTAAAGAGGTGGTTGCGACAGAGACCTGCAGAGTGGTACCGCGAAGGCATACAGGCTCTCGCATCTCGGTGGCGTAAGGCCAAAGATTTAGAAGGAGACTATGTTGAAAAATAGGTTTAGGTAGCCAAAGATTCATGTAATGATGTGACATATTTGAAGTTTTAATAAAATCAATTGTGAATGAGAAAAAAAATGTGTTGCATTACTTTCTGGGCGCACCTAGTACAATCATGGCCTGTACCAAATATGTCCTTGATTCAACCCTTAGCTCAGAATAACCTACCCTCTTGACAGATTGCACTGCTTCCTTGACCTTCAAATGAACTTCTTGATAGCAACTTCTGCTTGTTCAAACACTGTGGGTGGCAGCTACCATTTTTAATGTCACGTTCAGTTATCTACTGAGAATATTTTTAGAAAATATCCTTCAGATGACAATTTTAAATTCAGTTGGCCCAGTAAAGAGTCAAATCATTGCTACTGTTACTGGTTAACTGGCCCCCCGTGACAAACCAAGTGACGAAGCCAGCCAGTCAACTACTTAAACTCAAAATGATGTACTGAAGTAACCTCTTACACTTGAGGTCACAACTGGTCCACAACCCACACACATGCACCTTGTTTAACTTCACATGCACAAAATTAAAACAAGCTATGTTTTTGTGTCTAAAGTAATCAGTGGTACAAATGTCAAAAATAAATTTCAACAATAAGAAATCAGAAATCAATTGAAGGAACAACAGCATGATATAACTTTCATATCAAGTGCCAGCTTCACCCAATGATGCAGCACCACACCCAGCAGAATGAAATGTTTCATATCAGTACTTGAAAATTTAATGTGCAGTGTCACTGTAACACTGTATAAGTTATGAGTGTTAGTTCACAGTTTCATCATTGAAGTAGGTAGTAATAAACATCAATCATCCAGCACATGTACTCTGAAGTTGTTTCCTTACCACACAAAATGTACGGTTTACCCATTTACCTCATCCCAAACACCTATATTGAGACATGATCTGTTCTTTTCCTCTGGGTGTCAACCCATGTGTTCTACATTGAGCCTCAATTTATTTAGATAGTGAAATAAAATGCACACTATCAGGGGGATAATTAATAAGAATTACCATGCAGAATTCCTTATCAATGGTATGAAACTCTTATGGTGAAGCACAATTTAGTAATCTGTAAAAATGCACAATTTTTAAGTTAAACTTTTACGAAAATAAAGGCAAAAAGTTAGTGCTATGCTAAATTTGAGGTGACACGTTATAAACACATCTGCCACTACTTATTCCATGACGTTTGAGAATTGGCATAAACCTTCCTCCACTGCACAACGAGGCCACATGTATGTGCTAGTAATACAGTGAAACCTCTATCCATCGTTCCCATTACCGTCGTTTTCCCGCATGTATCGTCTGCCGTATTTGGTCCCGAAATTGGCCCCATATAAATAACACTATCTTTTCCCACCTCCATCGTTCCACGAACTGTCGTTTTCCCGCATCAAGCGTTGAAAAATCACGGTCATGATGCAACATTTCCCCGCATTGATAGTTTTTTTAAAATTTGAAGCGATGGTTTAGTGCGCTGCGCGTGCGTGTATTGCTTTCTTAGTGCCACCTGGATTGGCTCCATCAAAAAGTATGGAAGTGCATTCCGTACTCTTTGCTTTCCATCCTTTTCTTTGGACTAGATGAAGACTTGGCAACTCTGTTGTGGAGCTTTACTTCATTGCAAGTGGTTCTGTGCGTTCTGGTGTGCTTCATAGTTTCATACGTTACCCTGGTTTAATCATTTCCATCCTTTATTATCCTTTTCCTATAATATTTTATTTCTGTTATTAATTCATTCCTGTTTTTATTACTTCATTATATTTTATTCCTGCTATTTATTTTGAAATCCGTGGACCATGTCCCAACCTAAAAAGCAAGTGAGAACTCTGCACGAGCGATTGAAAATAGTAGAAGAGGTGGAGAAGAATCCTGGAGAGAAACGTGTTGACATTGCCAAACGCCTTGGGTTGGCTCCAAGCACACTAAACTCCATATTCGCAAAGAAGGACGAAATCCGAGAGCAGGCAGAAAAATGTGGTAACGCCAGTAAGAAGAGGAAAATAGGTAGGGAGTCGACATTCGCCGAGTTGGAAAGTGTACTCTTCACGTGGTACCAGCAGGCAAGGGCGTCGAATATTCCAATTAATGGAACCATTCTTCATGGAAAGGCGAAGATGATTGCAGCGCAGCTGAATATAGAAAATTTCACTGCATCCAACGGCTGGATAGCGAGGTTTAAGGACCGGCATGGCCTAGTATACAAGAAGTTAGCCGGAGAAAGTGCGGCAGTGGACAGCGAAAGCACGGAAGCGTGGCTGGAAAGACTGCCATCTTTGTTGGAGGGCTACGAACGTGATATTTACAACGCAGATGAGACGGGGCTCTTCTACAACGTGCTCCTGATAGAACCTTGGCTCTCAAAGGAAGAGTCTTGTCCATGGCGGGAAAAACTGTAAAGACAGACTTACTGTTTTACTTTGTGTTAACAGTGATGGAAGTGACAAACAAAGATAAATTCGAGGACTACGTCTCTGTGGACAGTCACGTGGCAACCTGTGGTGTAGAAACAGTGCAGGAGCTGTGCGACAGCCTCGTGGCGTCCGGGAGTGTGGAGGGGGAAGAAGGAGGAGAAGAAGAAGATGGCGAACCCGAAGTTGTGCCGAGCTTTGCTGAGACGCATGAAGCGCTGATGAAAGTAAAATCTTTCTTTTATGCGCACAGCACGAGTGACAGTGATCGTGAAAGTGTTCTAGGCCTTGAAAAATCGTACTTTGAATTGAGGAGTAAAGTTTGCACAAAACAAACGTCAATGAAAGATTTTCTCAGCAAGAAGTAATAATAATAATTAAATTGTCCTTATCTATCATTTTTAATGGTTTCCCGGTACTATCGTTTTCCCGTATGTATCGTTTTTGTTTTCCATCCCCCTGAAAAACGATGGATAGAGGTTTCACTGTATTACCACTACTTTTTGAACCTTGAATTTACCCATCAAATATTGTTTGTCTATACCAGCGGTTCCCAAACTTTTATGTGTGTGACCCTGAAGCAGCAAATGGTATGGGACCGGCGACCCTACCATGGAAACGGCAATAGTCAGTGATATTTACTATAAATAAACGCCTAGAATTCTCCTCTCTTTTCAGTACAGTTGAATTGACTCCCTGCCTCACTATTACCACAACGTGGAATGAACATTATAAGTACTATGGCTTTAAGTACAGCCATGTTGTACCGTACAATAACAAAGTCTGTTCATTAGTTATTTAAAATGTAATTACTCCAGTATGTTTAAAATTAATAAACACAGATTCAATAATTACATTTTCTCGATCATTCCGTTTGAATTTAGATACAAATTTTGATTTTTTTCGTAATTATCAAGATCTTCATACAACCCTTTCGTGACTCTACGTCTGTATTAAACCAGGCATCTAAAATGCATGCAATAATGGTGAATAAAACACTAGTTCCTCATTGTCTGAAGACTGAATATGAGTAAAACTGCAAAATCGAAGTCTAATTACCATGTTGTGCCGGAGGTCCAGTTTCACAAGTGTCTGAATAATCCACAGAGCCTCCAGGGACCTCAGTGAACTTAAGTCATTATGAGACAAGTTGATGGATGTGACCAATTTATGAGTTGATTTAACTGCATTCAAAACATGGGTGAGGATCTTCGCCTGTGACAGTGGGCAGAATACAACATCACATAGATCTGTAACAAAGAAAAACAGACATCTTCAATCGTACTGCAATGAGCATGTTGTGTTTTTAGTTTCATGCGCAAATACACTGTAAACACTGGACTTAAATAAAATTAATTACATAACAGAGGGCAAATCTTTAATCGATTCTCTGAGCATATTGAAATATGAGCTGTTATGTCAGTCAGCTGAGTGTTAAGTAACCTTATGTACGCTGGAACATTTGGCTTAATTTGCACATTTCATTTTACACAATTACTTTTCCATTTAAAGCCTCATAGCATATGTGGCAAAATCTCACAGCATGTTGATTGAGAACCACTGATTTAATAAATAATACTATGAAAAACCAAACTACCTACTGTACAGAAGGCACAATAGTAGCACTACAATTCTCAGTCACATTAAAACCTGCCGTGGCAAACCCAGGACAACGTGGCATACAGACTAGGATATGGGCTGAATGAACAAAGAATCATGGTTCAATTTCCAGCAGGAGCAAGGGATTTATCTCTTCTCCAAAGCATCCCAACTGGCTACGGAGGCCATCCAGCCTCCTCTTCAATGGATACCACAGGCTCATGATCCAGGAATAAGGCAACTACAGCATTTACCTCATGCCCTCATTTACTGCCAAGGTTGACAATGCATGATGCTATGCTTCTGCTCACCTAAATGCCTTCATGGTATGCTGCTTAATTAAGCAAAGAGACAACTTCACTTTTATGTCTGTCAGTCACCATGGCAAATAGCTCTTCACGTTTGCAAGGACATCAGCATATGACTGCATGGAGCAGTGACAAATGCTACTTGAGTGGTACTCATGCACTTATAGCAGGGGTGCACAAATCCCAGGCACCAGGTCACCCCGGTGACTGAAGTTAATATGGTGGCACCTAATATTTGTGGGTCCTCTGTATGAACTTGCTTCATGTCACCTTTCTGGCAAATAAAATTCTGAGGTGGCTCCTAGAGTTTTGGAAAATTTGTGGGCCCCTGACTTACAGCCTTGTAAAACTGAAAAAAAAAAACCACTTGCCATGGCAACTCACAACCTGAATTACAACTATAGTGCTATATTTGCACCACCTTGCACTTCAATTTAGAATGAAAAAGAACCCAGCTTGGAACATCCAGTTCCACATACAGGGAAAAGTGCAAATCACTTAAAATCATCTTGCTCATATGAATAATATGGTGAAGAGATATTCGAGGTGCTCAGTTTGTACCTGTCATGAAATACCACTACCCAGAATTGTCAGATGCTGTTCCTATCTGCAGTGAAAATTATATGACCTGGGCACCTACCAAGTTAAATTTGTGCTTTACATAAAAACATGGGATTGAAAAGATGAGAGAGGGGAGGAAAAAGAAAGATGAGGAGAAATGGCAACTGCAGGAAACATGCAGGCAACCTCTCTTCGTTCTTTCCTCTATCTTTTGATGTGCCCCATGGCTACTGCAAATTAAACAATTTCCTTATTATTCATGAAAATCCTCATATAAATGTACTCTTATTTCATGCATGTCCCCCCCCCCTCCATTATTTAGATGATAACTGCCTGGTGAACAAATATTACTAATTCAAAAATTATCTTCATCAACAATAAACACTGTCATTGTCTTCCATTTTTCTGTCAGTTTGATAATTTGGTAGACAAAATTAACTTGCATGTTCTCTTACAGGCACCAAGAACATATTTTTTATGCAGTCCATAACAAATCTGATAAACTGAACACTTTTCTGACGTTTCATGGAACAAGTGAGCAAAAGTAAACACTTTTGCTCTCTTCCACTTATCTATCAAACTTATAATTTAGAAGATAAAATTCTCTCAATATTTTTGAACACCTTAAGGCTGACACTGGAAAATAAAAACATTCTCAGCCAGCAGGACTGACAGTCCTCCACTATAATAGTGCAATGAACAGCCATTATAGGTCAGTAGTCCTTTATGTGTGTACAAAGTCTCAGAACAGCAAATGAATGGACGGATGAAAACACTTGTGAATTACTATACAGTACTCAACAATTAAACCAACAAATGCACTTTACTTCTTAAGCATGTCCAATAACCCTACATATGTTTCGGCTGCAATAGAGCCATCATCAGGAGTTCAAGGCCACATTCACTTCAACATTCACTAATCCATTTGGTATCACTATATATACACCACAATGTATGTATTTTATTACACCAAACAGATGTGTTTGTTTTAAGTAGTTTTCCCTTGATGTTACGATAGTGGTATACAGATTTTGCCTGTTGGGCGTTAATAAATTTTACGTTGTGTTCACCGTGCATGTTGATATCACTCAACAATTAAACCAACAAATGCACTTTATTTCTTAAGCATGTCCAATAACCCTACAAATGTTTCGGCTGTAATAGAGCCATCATCAGGGGTTCAAGGTCACGGTCACTTCAACATTCACTAATCCATTTGGTATCACTATATATATACACCACAATGTATACCAAATGGATTAGTGAATGTTGAAGTGAACGTGATCTTCAACCCCTGATGATGGCTCTATTGCAGCCGAAACATATGTAGGGTTATATATCTATCTACCAGCCTCTCCATCGTCTTAAGCAAGAACGATGTGAGGCTGATGGGTCTGAAATCCCAGGGCCCAGTATAGGAATTCCTCCCGGGCTTAGGTATAAACACTACCTTAACCAGGCGCCATGTGGCTGGAACATAGCCCATAGCCAGGCTTCCTGGGGGTAAAGGCGGCCGGTGCGTAGGGCTGACAACCTTACCACCTTCATGTGCCGATTGTCTAGAAATCTGGGAGCCTCAACCTCCTGGAACCCTAAGGGCCTGTCCAGGCCTGTAATGGGATTGCTTTACCTTTAGTACAGAGCCAAATGAAATTTCAACAGGGCAAATACCATAATTTCCATCTCTCACTATGCTTTCCACAGATAACCTTCCCATCGATCCATTCTTGCACATGTAAGCACTGAAGGATACTACAAAATCACCATCTCACTGAATATGCACACCATGAACTTGAAAGTTCTTGAAAGACAACTTTATTGAATAAGTGGCTCTACTAGTTAGAGATAACTTTTATTGGCAACAGTCAAGGCCACACTGCAAAATGAAGTGTGGGTACCTCTTCTTGTTCAATAACGAGACTGTTTTCAGCAGTCACTGCCACCAAGTGTATGTATCAGTAACTACATGGGTCACTCTGTAACATATGACAACTATTTTTTGGGTCAAAAAGACAGCAACGTGGGAAATGGAGCATATATGTTCCCAAACATGTGGCACGTACTTGTAAACTTACCATCGGAAGAGGTGGGGGGGGGGGGGGGGTGTATATATCTACAGGACAGCACACGCATTTTACTCAACAACATCATCGCACTAGCAAGCTCGTTCTGAAATGTTTGGTGCAGGGTGCCACAGATTTATTGTGTCAGGGGATTCCAGTGGTTTTGATGCCTTTCCCATTGCTGGCAATGAACCACACACAACCTCAAGGACTACTATGTGAAGGTTGTTAGAATTTGTATGAGTAGTTTGTGTTGTACTCTTTGTTTCACATTCACTCTAAATGCCACAATAACACAACAAACCCACAACTCCAAAGACATGTGGTTCAATTGCCTCCTACCAGTGGCTTCTGTATGTATCCCCCTCATCTTATTTACAAGTACATGCAATGTTTTTTTCAAACATATATACTGCACTCCCATTTCCTACACCGTCATATTGCTGGCCCATAAAAAAAAAGTTGCCACGACTTAAAGAGTGACCCTCATACAAGAATGACTTGCTATGTGGACAGAATAAGGACAAATTTCAACTCTCATACTTTCACACACACACATATCCCGATATGCATAAATACAACAGAATATCTGTGCCATCATACCTGGATCCCTGTGGAAGTTTGACAGATCTAGATATTTCGTCTTGCTGTTGAACCTCTTCTGAATCACATTCAACAAGATCTCATTGGCATTAAGTCTGACATCCTTGACATGTGCAAATGCAAGCACAATTTGAAGTTCCAACTGTTAAAGCAACAAAAACATATAATATCAGCAGGTTTTGCACACGTTTAATTAACCCTTTGGTGCCAGAATTAATTGTACAGTGTGAAATGCAGAAAACCAGGATCTAAATTATGTATTTAATTTTTCATGCATACTGTTACCAAAAAAAGCTAAATCTTAAGAGTCTTCCCTCAAATGTAAGCAAATAAAATTTAAGATATACAGGAAATTCAAACATAACTAATATATTTAATTCAACTCAGCATATATTCAGGTCAAGTCAGCTACATGTTTTAAACATATATGGTCATCATCAGGCTGGCCACAAGAAGAAAAATAAGTACAGAGTTGCATTCAGGATTGAGATCTCAGTGCTGTACATAAGTATTTGTATAATATATGTACATATCAAGTTGGAGAGCCTTAGGAACAAAGTTGGTAAAAGTTGTAATGTGTACGTTTTTAAAGCTGTAAAATGATTAGCTAAAAAAATAAACAAAATTTTATTTTGGGTGTTAAAATGTCTCAAATAGAAAGATTGTAGGCGTTTTTCTACAGGACAGCTATGAAATGTCCGTTTTAGTGGCCCCTTGTTGTGAATATGTCATTCTTCCAAAGAGAATGGCAGTTAAGATGTGTCATTTTTTATTTAATTTAGAAAGTTGCATTTGTAAATATCTGCACACCTTGTTGGTATATGCACACTTTAGATGACATCTCTTTGGTTATTAGTCCACGTATATTTATGTATGTTTTAAATACATTACTGTGGGACACACTTGTGTAACATGCTGTATGTAGACGCATGTTACACAGTGTTTATTACCAAATCTATTTCATGGGTCCAAGTGGGGCCAGAGTAGCAAAAGAGGTAAAAGTAACTAAACTACCTTTGTTTTAACTCTGGTGGACATGGCAGACCAGCTGCAGCAGTGTTTACATACCTGACATAATTGGCACATTCTTCCCAATGGGTTACCCCGGAGTTCAGTATTTTCAGCATGACACTACATGTCAGATAAACCTGTCACTTGGCACCAAAGGGTTAAGAAAACTTATTATACTATTAACATCATGGACATAACGTCTTCTGTAACATTCAAGTGGATAAATTAACTTTTATTGATAATGGCAGACCAGCTACACAGTGCATGTTGTGAAATACTGAGTGGACCCATTTGTCCAGATATTTGGTGACAGCAAAAAAGAAATACAGGTGCTCAATATCCCAGTTACAAAATGAATTACTGTAAAAAAAAAAGGTAAACGGTAATTTGTGCATGGCTTGAAATACTATACTGAACTTCAAATTTCAAATATCGGCTAAAATAATGCCAACTGACCTACTTTACTTCTTTGACAGTGAAGGGGTTAAAATAAGAAATAATCAAAGATGTGTGAACAGATGAGTTTCAAAATGTTTCTCGCCCACTGGTATGTTTGATGTGGTGAAAATTGCAAGTTAGAAATATATTTCAGTCATTGCACATTGTACACATTCAAAACATCACACTGAGTAACAGGATTGTAATAAATTTTAACAATGACAGCTACTACTAAAAGTTATTGCTATAAACACAATGCAGGATTTTCACTGCCAGGTCATATAACACTCAAAATTTTGACTTGGAACAAGACTGCATAACATTGACAAATTTCAATGAAACACTATACTGCAGCATCTTCATAAAATTTAAAACACCAAATTATACTTTCAACCTTTACTGGCTGAAACATATATTATAACATATATAACATACATTTCTGAATCACTGAATGGGAATACACTGTGATGTTATGTCATGGGATAATTAACATTTTTATATTTCAAAGAACACAATTCCTCATTCTCCACTCATTCTTTACATTGGCACCAGATGGGCATGGTCAGCTTCATGCCCTGGACACTTTACCCCTGAGGAACAAGCCCCCGGTACCCACTGAATAGGAGACTTGGTCCAAACTTCATCCTGCCAGACTGTCAATAGATGTAATCTGAATGCAGACACTTTGCAGAAGTTGATAATAAATTTACACTTACACATGGACCATTCGGAATGTTAACCACCAAATTTGACCTACAAAGCCTCTCAATGGCTGGGCCACATCTCTGGGCCAGGAAGGATGTATGTTCTCCTTCTTCACTATACTGCAACACAAAAACTTTGTCAACAACAGCAAGCTATACTGATATCATGACCAGATTAAGACTGACAAAGCTTAGTGAAACATGGAATACAGAACACACACGTATGACTGCATGTAAGCTGCTAAGTTTTTAAGTTGAATAAATTCAATCAAACCTTCTTGGGTACTCACATGTGTCAATTTACTTATTCATTTGTAGTTAATGTCAGTAATTCACACTATTCAGCATCAAATGATTGGGTAACTATCAATAATGAAGTGGAGAGGATGTGGACAGAAAACGTGACAATCTAATTTGTTACTATTCTACCCTATAGTCAATACCCCAAACAAGGTTTGAACCAGGCACCTCCTCAACAGATGTCAGCAGCGTCACTGCATGCGGAACTTGCCCAGCCAGACACATCATGCTGGAATGGATTTATGTTTCACAGAGTGTATAAGTTGTCATTGTCGTCTCTGTCATCATCATCATCATCCTCATCGACTAAAGTGAGCAGTGCTGCTGGGCATTGTATTTACAAACACAGCAGAACTCCCATTTAGTATTAATCTGGGGGGAAAACTTTTTATATCTTAAATAGAAAAAATCTTAAATGGGGGCTGTGTCAAAATGAAACAGAAAACTACTGCTGTTGTTACAAAAACTAACTAAATTTAAACCTTAAAATGTTTTTTTCTTCCATCAACTTTATATTTATACTTTTACATTTACTTTATGGGCAACAAAAGACATATTTTGAAAAACAAAATTAAATTAGGGTTTCACTGCCCTAGACATTCTATGAGTCCATTCTTCTGTCAGCTGGTGTGAAAAAAGAATCAAACTAAACAACATAATGATGCCCTTGGTAGATGTGTGGCATATGAGGACCAGTCATAAGGTAGCTTATATCCATGATCCCTAATCATATAATAACAGGGTTGAGTTAAGAAACATGCTTAAATGTAAATGGCTTCCTGCCACGAGCCTCATGACCAATCACACACAAGCAAACTCTTCAGACGTAATAGTTCACAACTGATTCTGACATTGCTTCACTTCAACTGGGCATAATCACAGCATTAGTTATGCAAGTTGCCAACATGAACCCTAAATTTAGGCTCCAAAATGGTGTAGGGATAAAATTTGCATGTCTTAAATAAAGGGAAAACCACAAAATTAACCCTAAATGCAGGAAAATCTTAAATCAAGTAAGCTTAATCTGGATTCTACTCCAGTTGTTTCCTTAGGATACAACAACATTGTCCAGTAACAATTAGCAACCCAGTGGGTGGAGGCAGATGCACACTCACTTTAGACTAGCAGTCAGTGTTCATTGTCTGGACGCCATCTTCACACAATGTCTACATGCCCAAGACATTTCACTGCATTACCATATGTTTTCCCAAATCCCCCTCCTGCCCCACCTCCAAAAAATGGCTTTGATGTAGGCGGGAGAATTGTTTGAGTACGAGTTGCATTGTAAGAAATTATTCCTTTTACCTGCAGATGTAAAGCCTACAGAGATACTCATATGGTGCCCTGCTAAAAGCCATGAGCCTTCAAATACATATTTTTGTGTATGTAAAATGTTACATTCTTACCATTATTGGAACGAGTTCCACTGGATAAACAGTATCCATAATTAGCTTCAAAATGAACTCCATATCATGCATACTGCCACCCAGAATCTGTAAAAAGTAAACTGATGTTACAAATCTGCAGGATAAAGGAGCAAGTGGGAAAAGGTATAACAGAGATAATAAATATGCTTCACAAACAGAAGCAATATCATCTCCTCCTACCCCTCTCTCTTACTTGCACACAGACATGGGTATGTGCATACATGTGAAAACACACAAATTATATCAACAATAACATTATCCTTCTACAACAAAGTTGTGCTAAAAATAAATAAAAAAAAAATTTCAGTTAAGTAGACACATACTTATTTGTATGTAAGTAAAACGTCTCAAATACCATTCACTACTAAGCCACTCTACATTAGATTCACATCATCCAAAATACAAAGAAATGATTACACATTACTAGCCCTTGGGAAAATATAGGTACAATATCTTTACCTAGAGCAGGCCACACCATGCTGTTGAGATGTAAGTTCTCAATGTAGCAATCAAGTTGATTTTTTAAAAATATTTTTTGTCTCAGGCTACCATGTTGAGACATACCATATCTTTTGGATGACATTTGGGTTTCGGCATGTATAACTTCAAAGGTTGTTACCAATCTTTCGAAGGAACACACTACCATCTTCCTCATGGTTTACAGCTTTCCAATTTCCAGCCACTACAGTAGGGATGGTCAACGTTTTTTGGTATCAAGTGCCATAAATGCTATACATTCATAACACATGTCTGTAGGACTGCTGGAGTGTCCAGAGCTGCAGGCATTTTCAAGTACAGTTTGTTAGATCACAAGTACTATTGTTTCTCAAGCTCACTGGAGCCATCCATGATTTCTTTCATGGTGTCATATCATCGATGAAGTTCCACATACTACTGGCTTGGAGTATGTCACATAATGCCTTAATGCCTTCCCTATCATGCTATAATGTCAGTCCAGCATCTTTACTCCTACACCTTTCACCAGAACATTTTATAAATATAACTCAAAAGTTGTATCGACTTAAAAAAACTGTATTGGCAAACCTAAAGTGACTGGGTCCCAGTGCCAGTGTGAATGCTTCAGAATGAAGAAAGTTGTATCCCCTACTGTTGAATACCATTTCTTTGGCTGTCCAGCCTTAATGATCAAGTTCTCAACGACTACAACGATGACAGTGATGATAACAACACTCTGTCACATATCACAAATTACACACCAACAAAATGCACTATAATATAAAATTTACTCTGTAACATGTTTACAATTGCAAGCAACATTAAAATAAACGTGTCCTGCATGCAACTTCATCATTCACCATCTTCACAAAATTCCAGCACACTAACCCATAAACTAAGTTACAGCCTTGTTGCATTAGAAACTTAAATTACCTGAATATAACATCAGCAATGTTAACATTCATAGAAACAAAATCTGTGAAATACAAAAGTAGGTTTCATGAGTTTTGCCTAAAATTCCTGTCCTGAAATGCACTGCAAATTGATGCTGCTGTATCAAACACCACTCTAATAGATGTTAACACACCATGAACTTATGCCAGCAATCTCTCCTGTTAATAAGAAGGCGTTCCTTGCAATATGTACTTCCCAGGGTCATAGATAATGCATTTGATGTAGTCAACACCACAAAATCATGTTTAGTCTCTTCAGCAGGTGCTGACTTCATATCAACACGAATCATCCTTGGTCACCCTTCTGAAACAAACCACCATACATCAGGAAACTTCCATAATAGTTTGGTGTCAACTAGCTCAAACACTTTTAATGCAAGTACTTGTATGCTACATTGTTAGCCCCTCAAACTTTCTTTGTTTCTCAACAAATGACAGAAAGTGGGCACCATAAAAAACTGAACACACATAACAGAAATAAATAAATAAATAAATAAATGATTCACAAGTACCTGTGTAGGAACACACATGTGCGTACTATATGGGGCTATATAAACCTTTAAGAAAATTCATATGGTGGTGGAGGTGATGATGATGATGATGATGACGACGATGATGAAGTTATGAAACCTGCCAAAATTATAACATTACAAAAATAAATGATTCAATAAGTGTGTTACAGAAAAGCAGGAAGTAAAAACTGCAAGGTATGTAGTGAAACTCATCAGTCAATACCTTTCATTATGAGTGTGTTAGAGAAATACGGCATATGAATCTACACTGACATTAATTAAAAAATGGTGGTGATAGTAATATTGAATGTGGTGTATCAACAACAGTACTCATAAACTCTCTTCAATCCCACGGAATGAATATATATATTTCTTTTAAATACGCATGAGCTGTATTTTATGGGGATACATATAAGTGACATTTACATCTCCTGGAAATAGATTTCTCCCTCATGATGGCTCATATGGGGTCCAACATGTAGTAGACTATAATAATATGCAAACAATATTGTAAAAAACTACTACAGGCATATTCAGTTGGACTTTTTAATAACTGACTAATACACAGGAATCATAGAACATATTAAGATTTATGCAGTGAAAATGAGATGCAGATCAAACAGAGTTTTGTTTACTATGGAAACAGCATTTCGAGCTTGAGAGAATTCTACTTCAGGCAACTATACATGGGAGTATTACAAACCTTCTTTCTTGATATCTGGCAAGATTCTCTCCAGCTCAGATTTATGTATCCGATCTGATTGCTGAACAGACGAATTCAAAAATAACAATGCTCTTTTGATATATCTACTATTGCCGCAGACTATGTTGTTTTTTGTAAATCTGAAATATATACACTCCATACTTGCTTTTGTTAAAAACTTACATGAAACAACATTCTGACATGAAATGTGCAGATACAAAAAAAGATCCTAAAATACTATATGTATAAAAGCAAAAGATACAAAGTGTGTTAACATAGTTCGAATGGCCCAGAAGCCCGGATTCATTTTCAGGCAAGTCAGCATCGGATTTGTGGTGGCCAAGGTGGCACTGGGGCAGGTTTTTCTCCCAGTACTTTGATTTTCCACTGTCAGTATCATTCCACCCATGTTCCAAACCAATTTATTCAACTGTCAAGTCTCCATATCATTTTTCCAACTGACAGCGTCGTTAAATACCACGCTTTTTAAACAGCACAGATTTGAAATTTTCCATTGCGAATAAGTAGGGTGAGGGGGGGCTGTGTATTAAAGTACTTCGCTCGTTTGATCAGTGCGGTTTAATATTCCTTAATATTCTAGTCTAATACCACGATTCATTATTAAAATTATCCCTCCTTCCTATATCCCATGTTCTATCTTCCGTCACATTCTGTTCTGCAACATAAGCCAAGAGAAGTTTCGCAGCTTTTAGGTTATAAAACACGAATTTATTTAGCTTAGCTTTACAAATATATCCAGCAACAACACAAAGTCTTTCAAACATACTTAGTTTACTCCACAGCCTTATTTAAATCATTCTAAACTTTCATTTGTCATAAAATAACATGTAATATTTAATCACTTTCACAGGCACTGCTTCCCTCAACTACCAACCAACATGATCAGATCACGAATACCACAACTGAGCAAGCGAAACCGACATCGGTATGTAGGACCTCAATTACCTGACAGATGGCAGAACACATGCTCTGTAACAAGTCTTGCTACGTCTTCGCACAGCGTCGTAACATTATTCAAATCCAATTACATTTATCTAACTTGCATCCAACTGCAGTTTTAATGTGATTGATTATCTTCTGCCCAGTACCCACCTCGCTGTGTGTCAACACCATTGTATTAACAGAAATTCCCGGCATTTTGTTTATTTAATTTGTTTCCTTGTGTCAGATGCTACTGCTACATTTCATACTGTTTTATTATGTTAATTCCGTGCTTTATCGATGATCAACTCACAACACTCATCCCAACCAAATGCACTATATTGTTCCCACATATTTTATACTTAAGTAAGTGAAATTGGTAGACGCTATGGAATGGAAATGAATGTGCAAAAAACTAAGGTACTGAGAATTTCAAGGCACCAACCCCAAAGAAAATTATGATAGATCAAAAGCAGTTGGAAAATGTGGAATATTTCAATTATTTGGGTAGCATTATAACAAATGATGCAAGGTGTACACGTGGAATTAAATCCAGAATTGCCATGGCTAAAGCAGCATTCAACAAGAAGAAGACTCTTTTCACCAGCAAACTGGACTTAAATTTAAGGAAGAAACTAGTAAAGTGCTACATTTGGAGCATAGCTTTGTATGGTGTTGAAACGTGGACACTTCGGAAAGTAGATCAGAAGTATCTGGAAAGTTTTGAAATGTGGTGCTGGAGAAGAATGGAGAAGATCAGTTGGACCGATCGTGTGAGAAATGAAGAAGGATTACACAGAGTCAAGGAGGAGAGGAATATCCTACATACAATGAAAAGAAAAAAGTCTAACTGGATTGGTCACATCTTGCGTAGAAACTGCCTTCTGAAACACGTGATTGAAGGAATGGTAGAAGGAAGGATAGAAATGACGGGAAGACAAGGGAGAAGGCGTAAGCAGCTACTGGATGACCTTAATAGAAAGAGAAGATACTGGAAACTGAAAGAGAGAGCACTAGATCGCAGTCTGTTGAGAACTCGCTTTGGAAGAGGCTACGGACCTGTCGTAAGACAGACTGCAGAATGAATGTAGTTGATTTGTTTTTCAACCGAGATGAAAAGTGTTTACTGCGCGGTACGAACTGGGTCTTTAAATGAAACAGTTTACGTTTCGTCTTTAAAGGGTTAATTTGTTGCTATGATTTTGATATTACTACTACATTTTATATTAACCTTGATTTCAGGCTTCCGCCGCGATGTTGATGAGATCTGCGCTCTTCTGGGATATTAAGCGGAGTCGTGTGGTAATTGTTTAACGACGTTTCGGGACAACGTATCGGTCCCATCGTCACGGGTCAAGGGTCCACGTGAAGATGGGACCGATACGTTGTCCCGAAACGTCGGTAAACAATTACCACACGACGTAGCGTATTATCCCAGAAGAGCGCAGATCACATTTGATATTGTTTTATATCGTTAATTCCGTGCACTGTCGATGATCAACACACAACACTCAGTCCAACAAAATGCACTACATTGTTGCCACATATTTTATACTACAACATCACGTTGAACACTGCTACATGTTTCGATCCCTTGGAATCACATTAAAGTAACACCGAACTAGCAATACATCTACAAAATAAAAGGATGTAAAATTTCAAACAGTTAAATTGTAGGCGTTTGTTGTATAGTGGATCCTTGTATACAGTGTTTTGGATACAGCCTATGTATTTAAATAAATTATAATTACATAAATTATTGAATTATATTTATTATTATGTAATTATAATAATTATTAGGTAGTTTAAATTATTATTAATTTATAATTATTAAGTAGGTGTTTAATAACATGTAATTAAATATTTAATTAACTTACTATTTAAATACGTTACTATTAAATACATTATTAAATTATAAATATTATTAAATGATTATAATTCTTATTAATTATAATTATTAAATAAATACTTATTAAATACATAGGCTGTCTCCAAAACACTGTAAACAAGGATCCATTATACAACAAATGCCTACATTTTAGCTGTCGTGAATTTTTACATCTTTTTATTGTGTACGTGGATTGCTAGTTTGGTTTTGTGAGGTGTTACTTTAATGTGATTCTCTGATGATGATCCCATAAGGGATCGAAACACGTAGGAGTGCTCAACGTGATAGCGCAATATAAAATATCTAGGAACAATACAGATAATTTTGTTCCACTTAGTGTTGTGAGTTGAGTAGGCCTACTGCTACATGTTGATTTTTACTGTTGAAATTGTACATCGACGACACAGGTTTGTGTGCCTGCAAGAAGTTTATGGGCTTGTCCAAATTTAAGCACTTAAAATTATTGTTGTTCTCTCCTTAGTTGTCTTTGATAGAAACGAATTTCGGCGACACGTGAGGAAAGCTGCCTTCGATGCCCTCATTACGTCAGGAATGACTGTGAGAAGTTGCAACGAGTCTGTGCTAAATGGACATGTAGAATGCACTACATTTAGCGAATTAAGCAACGGAGATATGGGAAAGTTAACAAGTGTGGCTAACAGAAGGTGGCAAGGTTTGTGTTCTTACTATGTTTATGTTATTTAACGACGCTGCAAAGCAGTAGGTTATATGGTGTTACATGCTATGAAACATGACATTAAAGAACTAGTACATGATTAAACAGTGCCACCGAAACCCAGGCCAGGTGAAAATATTCCATTAATGGGAACATAAGTTATGGCTGTGTTGCAAATTAGACGCAACTTTGTGATTCCTGATATGTAACACAAACATTACGAAATTTTGGAAGGTCACTGATGTGCTATGTTAACTTCCCAAGGTGGGGCATGCTTGGCTTTCTGTAGGCCTACTTGCAAGGAAAAAAAGACTTGTGAGGTATCATACTTTGGTATTAACAGCATTGTTGCTCTAATTTAAAAGTGATACAAGATTTACCACTCTCCGTTTCATGTGTTTTCAGGACAAACATTATTCTCTGCCGCTTGTTTATATGGAGCTTCGTTATCTAAGTTTGAGTGAGAGAACGGGCTTCTTAGAGCAACAAAACAGTAATATGTATATTTTACATTCCTTGTCTTACAAATGAATATGTGTGGCCAAAACCTCTGTTATGTTGATAAGTGGTGTAAGGTTCATACGCTGTACATAGAGCTCTGCAGTGCCTTCTCAGCCCTCAGGAGTGACAGAAAGACACAAGGGTCCTGATAGAAAAGTGCAGTCTCTGTTCGGGTGGATACACATACATTTTGGATCTTCAGGAAAGATAGTGAAACGTTCTGCATTGGTTGCTTTTATGTGTTTGTCCGAGCAGCCTTGTTGTATCCTGAGCTAGGATTTACAGGTTGGCTAAGGCGAGCGGATCCTTTTGGTAATGCAGGTACTGCTGTTCTATGAATAATATTTGTATCACTGCAGCTAAAAGATATATATTGCAAAGTAATAGGCTAAAATAGTCGAACACTGGATTCAAGAAATGTGTTATCCCTCTGTCTGAGCTGTGGCAGTACCGGCTCTTAGAGAGAACAGCCTATCTCCTCCATGAAGCTGTTAATCTCAGAATGACAAAAAGCCCTAGGTTGGGCGTTTCATATGTTTTTATACAATTATGTTTGCGCCTTCGTCATCTGGAAGTTCCCATCACATAAGATAGTCCGCTTGGGAGAAACCTTGCTCTTTCTCGGTATTATTCCATTGGTGTTTTTAATGCTGTATATTGAACTCGAAGGCTAGTAGTGAAACCGATAACTGCGGGTTAACGTTGAGGTTGTACTGATCACACACTGAGATGTTGCATCAGTTGTCTGGTCAAACTTATGTCCAGTATTCGGAATAAAATTATATTAGACACTGTAACCTTAATTAATAATCACCGTAATTAGTATTCTCTGTTAGGTTCTACAACCTATGCTACAATATGCACCTATGCTACAACATGCAACAGCCTTTCCTACTCGGACTCTTGACCCGTGAAGACGGAACCGATACGTTGTCCCGAAACGTCGGTAAACAATTACCACATGACGCCGCGTAATATCGCAGAAGTGCGCAGATCTCATGAACATTGCGGCGGAAGTCTGAAATCAAGGTATGTAAATATTCCTCACCTAAGAGTAATGAGCGCCGATCCCAGTGGCCGCGCGGTCTAAGATGTGGGTCCACGGCCGCTCGCTTACTGGGATTGTGGGTTCTAATCCCGCCTAGGGCATGGATGTCTGTCTGTTGTGAGTGTTGTGTGTTGTCAGGTAGAGGTCTCTGCGACGGGCTGATCACTCGTCCAGAGGAGTCCTACCGAGTGTGGTGTGTCTAAAGTGTGTGATCGTGAAGCCTCGAAAAATGAGGCGGCGTAGACCCCCAAGGACCTGTCGAGCCATTGAAAAAAAAAAAGTGTAATGAGCAGTCTTTCGTCTGCCGACACAGCTGTACGAAAGTCTGTATCCTTCTTTCGTACTTGAGGTCCTGTAAGTTCCACTAATAAAGAAAAGCTTTCAGTGCTCATTCTATAAAATGACGTACAGGGTTCTGGATCTTGGTTAAGTTCTTTCGCAACAACGTCAACGCCCGAGCGTAACTTGTCGCGGAAGAAGGAATGCGCCAAATTTAATGACATCCATCCCGCTGTGTACAATTAATCACATAAATACAGACTATCCGTCTAACACAACACTTTATTGTTTCCTTCAAACACCACATGTTTCGATCGAAAACGATCATCATCAGCCATTCTTCTACAAAATCTTAAAAATTAAGGCAAAATATTTTTATTTGAGAGATTTCTCAAATATTACAACGTATATGTTACAATAATATTGTAATTTTTTTTAGTGTAGCACGTAGGTAGACGATTGTGTAAATAGTATAATGTTCCTTTAAAATGTCTTAGAAATTTTCCTTACGTCCTGATTCTTAAAATAAAGTTAAAATAAAAAATTAAACCTTAAAATGTAATGGGTAAATGTCCACATATTTATTCAAGTAACTGGCTTGTCACTGGTCGTGGTTATTGATTTTTTCCATTGTGTACCGCAGATAAGTCTTGCGTATGTTACGGTGAACTTACTATGTAGAAATGCTGCTGTTCAGATTTGATAAGTTATGTTTACCTTCGTCGATTCTTTCGTCGTGCTAGTATCGGTATTCAGTTTTTCTTCGTTTCTAGTATTTGGCGTTCTGCACTACAGATGTTTACTACACAAGTGGCAGCTGCCAGTGACATTACTGACATTAAGGGTAAAACACTGAAGAGTTGCCACCACGTATTCAGTCACACTAAATGCGAGCAACTAGTCCGTTTCCTCAGTGTGCTCTTGCTCGTCGTCAACTGATTTCCTGCTTGAAACGGGTGACGCTTCTTGGAAATTGCGGTTGCGTTGCGATGTCCAGTTTCTTTGGTGTGCCTTTCGCCCTAAAAGCTATAATTGAAATGCAAACAAAAGAATGTGCACGAGTATGAGAAGGGAATAATGAGATAGAAGGGGAAAGGAAAACCAAGTTGCTAGATAAATATAAGTGGAAGGAAGACAGAAAGTTTGACTGAATAAGCAAATTGGATGAGGTAAATAGTGAACTGTGTTTTATAGGAATAAACATCATGGTACAGAATAATGAAAGGAAGAATTGGAAAAATTCTGGATCTAGTTGTAAAGAGGGCAGGGGCCAACATGAAATGATAGAAAAGAAAGAGTAAGACAGATAAATATTTATTTGATTGCCAGTGTTGCAAGGAAAGACAATTAGTGGAGAAGCTTTACAGACTTTCAGAAATAGGGTGCAGTTACACTGGATGCATAGTCTGATGACTTTTCACATGCATGACCTGGGTGGAAATTGGGCGAAAGTCACAATACAAACAAGCAGGTAGAAACTTGCATGTGTGTGTGCAATAGATGACGACCTCCTCATGCGATGTCTTAAGATCCTTCAGACTAGTGTGACGAAATGAAATCTGTTTGGTTTCCAGTCATGTGTTTGTATAGTTATGCACTTTGATGTTTGCAATGGATGCGGAACAGTTGGAAAACTGCGTGCAGGAAAGAGGCTGTTATGGGATGTAAGTAGTAAATTCTACAACAACATGGTTGTTTACAAACAAACTGAGGACTGAATTTGGACATGAACTGAATGTGACAGGTAAGTTATAATGTAGTGACATTTATGGTATAATTAATTAATTAATGTGAAAACCAACCGCCCCAGGTTAAACGAAATGTTGTAAGGTATGTGTAAGTTGGATATTGTGAAAACCAGGAAACAGCGCAAATTGTTGAGCCAGCATGTAGGTGAAGAAACCTTGTAGAGTTTATAAGGAAATAATTATGCTGATCAAAGGTGGTTGCGACGCTTGAACGAGGTCGCTAAACGGCAAAACGCTGACATCGGTTGCGAATGCGAATGCGGAAGACTACGAATATAAAAGGTTAGCCAAAGGTTGGGGAGGGGGTCTTTTCGTCTTTTGACATCATACTACGTCGACCGTCGTCGTTCCGCTGGTTGCCGAGACCGAGGGGTATCTCGGTCACGAACCACGAGGGGACCAGATCATCATCATCCCGAGGGGGGACCAACCGGTCCAAAGATGGAGGCCAACACAGCGCTGCTCATAATAACCATTGTGTCAATTTCACGAGGTAGGAAGGTTTATTTTTCGAGACAGTAATGTCCCTGGTGGTTTGGTTTGGTTTGGTTGGTTGGGTTAATATGCGGAACTAAAGCTAATATGCCGTTGTCGCCTCGTCCTTACTATGGAAATTAATGTAACTTTTTAGAATTGATCATATTGTTTTTAGTAAATTATATATATATACAGCATACTGCTCTTTACTCCCTTAAGAAACCCATTCGCTCCGAAAACCCGAGAAGTTAATTGTAGAGACCGACCTCCCGCGGCCTCTGCGTCCTTTTTATATTAAATACCTATACGGGAGGTGGTGGCACGCTACCGGATCGGGTTTCGGGACTCCAAGCCCTGACGCCCGGTTCTAAGTTAATTGCGCCCCAGGGAACGATCGATCGAATCAGTGGGAGGTTCGGAGATCGAACCTTGCGGCACAACATAAGTAATAATTTTGACATAGTCCATGCTGCTACTTTTGAAATTGCAAAGTGTGTTAGTACATGTTACAGTAAACATACCAGGGAAAGAATAAAGCGAGCTGTGCTCAATGAAATGATGTTTCCATCAACACAACCTTTTATGAACTGTATTAAAATATGCAGGAGACAACATGTTTTATCTTAATGTGCCAAGCCATCATCAGCTCGCATATATACAAATTAAGATATTCATGATTTACATACCATTTGATTGGAAAGATTAATGTATTTACTATATTACAAGTTTTTACACAACATTCACAGTCTTTGCATGAGAATTATTAATGTTAGGAGCTGTGGCTTCATTTGTATATAAAAATGAAATATTTATAATCTTTGGGAGTCAATTACATTAGAATTGGCTTTGAAGTTTGTTTATTTTATTTTAGGGAAGCTGCAACAGGAAGCATATCTTTTTGGCATGCTCGTTATTTTTGTATTAATGTGTTTGCCCAGTTGGAGAACAGAAATGTTGTTTGAAACAGTCTGTAATATTATAAGCTGCTTTGGTGACTCGATTCTGTTGTCTCTTAACACGAAGTGTATGGCATTCTAGTGAAATGCTGTTGTCTCTTGAAAGTTCCTCAGGTAGCCCTTCCATATTCACAACAATGTTATGAAGAAGGCATAAGCATTTCACAGTACTGAATTGTCTGGGAGACCTCTCTCTCCTCCTTGAGGATTCTCAATTTTGCTCGTAATATTCTTAAGGAACATTCAGCAGTTCTGCGTTCCCCTGAAAAATCTGTAGTTGAATACAGCTTCTTCTGCAATCACTTGTTGCCTAGAATATGTTCTCATGATATACTCCTTCAATGAGCATGCCTCAGTTTCTAGTAGAACATGTGGAAGCTTTAATTCATTTCCTGGTAGGCGCTTATCAGGAGGAATGAAAATCTTTTTCTTGAGCTGTTTAAGCAAGGTGCATTTCGACAACATTCCACCATCACTTTGCTTTCCACAGGAGCCAACGTCAATGAAAATGAATTTGTAGGTTTCATCTGCTACTCCTTGAAGAACAATGGAATGGTACTGCTTGTAATAAAAGTACATTGGTCCACTATTGGTGGGACATTTGAAAGTATATGTGTTCTGTCGATACAACCAAAACAACTGGGAAAATTTCAATTGTTTGTAGAAGTCTTGAGCAAATTCAGATAGCATTTCTCTTTTCTACAGTGGTGTGTGTTTTTTGTTAAACTCTTCTGAAATAGCCATACAGTTTTCATAAACAACATTCCTGACTATTGTATGAGCCATTTTATATGAAAGCGCCACTGATCTAAATACTATTCCAGTTTACAGAAATCGGTAATTAAAGACCTCAAAATATATACCTTTGAAAATGTCCTTTATATAAGATCATAATAAACTAATAAGTATGGTCCACTGAAGGTCGCTTCTGTACAGGCTGTGTTTTGTATGTTTATAGGTGATGAGGCAAAGACTAAATGGAGGGGGATGAGAGATATTTTCTGAAGAGAATTTCAGAAGGTTGGAAAAATGCAATCAGGTGATGCCAGTGAAGAACAAAATAAGTCAAATTGGGTGCACCTTGAAAGCATGATGTTTCTGAAAGATATCATTGCTTCCAGGAAGATGGATGGAAATATTCCTCCTCCAGATGATGTCATTGAAGACAGTGGAAGCTCTACCAAGCACAGTGAAGAGGACATAGTAACTGATCCTTTCATCTTAACAAATGAAAGTCAGGCACGAGAAAAAAAGGGACATCATAAATTCAAAGATCCATCACAGGCCAACCAAAGGAGACAGTTTTTAAGGAAGGGGACCAGTGCAATGAGATGAAAAGATGTTAAAGATAAAACGATATCTCTGGAAGAAGAGAAGCTGAATGTACACAAAAGAAATTTTTTCCGAATCCAAGTGTCATTTTTGATTTTAAGGTGTTATAGCCAAAACACAAAGAATCTGTTTACGGTTTTGTGTGAGAGTTGTACAACAATTGGTATTTGTGTGCTGGTAATAAAATAAATCTGAAGGTGAAAATAAATTCTGTATGTAAATTTGTGGCCCAGGCCTTGTCTGTTAGTGAGACATTTTACTATTTCATGTGTAGCTGTGATCATCAGTGCTGCATTCTATTTGTCCCTCCCCAAGTATATGTTTGTACTGTAATTACAAGCAGACAGTCTTGTTATGCAGTATGTGAATCCTTACACCAGCATTTCTATGTTTCATAGTAATTTTCTGCTTGAAAATATCTCTGTCTTTGAAGAGTAGAGTGACTTCACACATCATGGACTGTAAAATTTTTCACAGGAAATTTACAAGTTATCTATGAGAGATGTAGATCTAGTACAGTTGCTTCATTATGAGTATTTTCAGAAAAATACACAACTTTCAATATGTGAAACAGTGAATTTTTAGTAGAACTGTCAAAGCCTTGCATGTAGTACATACAGACTTTTTTTTTTCTGTCCTTTCTGGCTTAGGCCTATGCCTGTTCCCACTTCATAGCCATCTGTTAAATAACCTGTGTATACATGAATTCATGCTTCTGCCGTGGGGTAAATGAGGTCTTTGCTCTTCTGGGATGTTAGGCATCATAATTGGTAGTTAGTTACAAATGTTTTGGGACCAATAGGCTGTTCCGAAATGCTGGTAACTAACTACCAATCAATGATGCATAACATCCCAAAAGAGCGAAGACCTAATCTACATATATCTCTATGTCCCTTTGACTTGGATTTATACCCCATATCTTTATGACTGAGAAGCAAAGTAAATAAAACCCACACTCTTCTCCTGTGGTCCTGTAGTTGTGACTGTGTACTGCCTGTTATAAAAACATTTTGGTGTCAGTGGAACATGTACAAACAAAATTTCAACAAATAGACTACTACAGAGACATTCCCCTTATTTATTAATGGGTTATTCTGTAAACAGGACTCCTTACACAAAAGATTAACAGTGGAACAATGTAATTTTAAGTTGATTTTTCAGCAAGGGTTTTAGTAGATGCAGAGCAAGTCTGTTGCTCTGTCCATATCACTCATGAGAGACAAATGATGTGCGTTTAACATACCAGAGAGACCATAAGCATACTGAAATGGATTTGCATAATTCATAAGTCTTTTTGTCAAATTTAGCTGCTTTTAGAGGCAAATACTGTTTGAAAGACAAGCGTCCCTTCCATAATGATAAAGTTTAATCAATGAAAAGGTTCTGTCCAGAAAGGAACAATTCCTGCCACTCACAGTTAGGTGCAATAGGACTGGAAAAACTTTACAGTGTTACACAATCCTGATAATTTACCTTGCTGGTGTTGTGCAAAGAATGTAACTGTTTAACTACCATATCTGATGTCTGCCTTGATATCACATCACCAAAGTTTGACGTTGAAAGAAATTTCTTTCTTTAAAAGCTTGTTTGGACAGTTGGCATTAAAATGATCCCAACCAGCAAAAATGAACGAAGTAAAATGTGTTTTTGTTTCCTGCCACTGATGTTCAATAACTTACACGGCATTTAAATGAAAAAATTCTGCCTATAAAATCCATAAGCTGTTCTGCATAACAACAGATATCCACAGCAGTTTTATCGATTAAGCCATACTGAGAAGTAACAAAAACATGGACAGAATTATCAGGACATTACTCAGAATTACCAGAAAACAGTGCTCCATGATAATTATACAGGTAAAGTTACAAGTACAGTCACCAACAAATCAACCTTGGCCATGTTTTTCACGTCATTAGCAGCTGCAATGTCACCTTCACAGTCAATATTTTCATCACTGCTGACATTTTTAGGCGCATTTGCAAAACAGCGAAAAGCTACTAGTAGTTTCATCATGTCTCTCTGTCTGTCTGCATGGAACAACTCGGCTCCCACTGAACGCATTTTCATGTAATTTGATATTTGAGTGTTTTTCGAAAATCTGTTACGAAATTTCAAGTTTAATATATATCTGACAAGAATAACAGGTACTTTACATGAAGACCTATGTACATTTATGATAATATCTCGCTCAATTCTTCTTAGAATGAGACATGTTTCAGACAGAAGTTGTAGAGAAAATCAAAACACACATTTTATGTTCAATAACTTTTTCCCGAAAAAAGTGCCATTTATGAGATAATGTAGAAAAAATGGTTCAGCCAGACAGGCTACATATGACAGTATATTGCTGCGTAGAGAAGATGCGCTTCGCATGCCGGAATAACTAAGGCAAGAATACAGACCCACTCTCAGTATTACGTTTCGACGCAGCGCTCGTATGTGACAGTGTAAATTAGTTGGGCAATTTCTTTTAAAAACTGGTACGTACAATTTGTACAATTCTGTTGCCTACTAATTAAAATTATGAGTAAACAGAGATATTATGTTTAATTTATATAAGACTATATGGTCGACTGTGGTTAGTGTGTATAATTTCATTAAAATCATCTCAATGCTACTAGGAAATGAACAAGGAATGATTCCAGTTAGTTGGAAATCTTGAATCGATTACTCAAGCTCTAGATAAGGAGCTAGATATATAGACAGATCGATTATGAATACACCTACAAATTGTCTGCGAAATATTATTTGTAACTCAACAATTGCAAAATATTTCGACGGAGTTAAACTTTTGAGGTTAGAATGATACATGTAAAACACATACATTAAACGTAGACATATAAATGATAATAGGAATGCAGGCTTCAGTTTTCTACATGGAATTCGTTGTTATGATTATATAATGATAAGTGATTTCTCACAGTAATGCCATAATGTAGTCTTTTTACTATTTCACGTTCGTATATAGATTGATTGTCCTCACAAGCGGACTGCACGATCGAGTCTTCTGCGATTCATTTCAGACTTTGTGTGGAAGAAAATTCCCGAGGTGAGAAATAAAAAGGGGGGGGGGGGGGGAAGGGGCCGGTACTAGTTCCATATTCAGACGTTTTAGGCCAAATGGAGAGAATTCTTCTTTGTATCATATCACTAAGATCCGTGCGGTTTCAGCGGTAGTTGTCCGTGGCCTAGGGGATAACATGGCGGCGTTGTAGCTAGAAAGTTGTGAGTTCACGTCTCCCTTACACACTTTTCTCTTTTATTGCTCTCATAATACTTTTTAAGTTTGTAATTTTTTTCTTATCAAACTTGTAATTTTATTATTATTTATTTATTTTCCATTATGTAACAACAAAGTCTTCGTACTTTGTCACGTTCGTTTGCAGGTTCTCCTGACAAGGGGAGTGCACGATCGAGTCACCACAGATTCGTTTCAAACTTTGTGAGAATGAACTTTCTGATAAAGCAATATAACCAAGCAGAACCACCCCACACTCAAAAACTGCAGACAAAATCGACAGAGAAGTCTTTTCTATTCCTGACCACCATCTTCTGTCCATTACATCCTACACTTCCCCGTGGAATAGGGGTTAAGTTGGCGGATTTGTAAGTAGAAGTTTGCAAGTTCGGGTGCCGTCGCAACCTTTTTTAGGCGCGTTCGCAAAATTGCAAAAGCTACTATTAGCTTCGTTATGTTGGTCTCTCTGTCCGTCCGCCCGCCCGCCAGCATGGGACAACTTTGCACCCACTGGACGGATTTTCATTGGATAACTAAGGCTACAGACCCACACTGAGAATATGTAATACTTATTGCTTTTCCACAGTAACAATGGTTTCGCGAACGCGCCTTAATATTACGTTTACACGTACATTGCCTGTCTTACAATCAATTTGACACAACAGATATCTTTAAGACAGTGCATCCATCATAAACTGTATCTCAAAATATCTTTTGTGTATGTTAATTGTGAATAAATTAGGTCTCCGTGTGTTATTTAATGACACTCTCAGTTGCCAATGTTATACAGCATTAATGATGCATGCATTCCTGTGTAGCATTGGCTGAATGGTACTGACATGGGAAATATGAATTATTCGGAGAAAACTTCCTCCCAGTGCCACTTTGTTCACCATGGATCCCTCATGGACTGGCCTGGGATTGGATCCAGGCATCTGCAACGAGAACCCGGAGCATATAATATAGCAGATCATATTTTCTTTTATCAGACTTGTAAAATGTAAAATAGAGGTGTTAAAACAATGTTCAAATTACATCATATGGAGGAATTATTTACAAATTACCCACGAAAAGCTTATCAGAGTAAACTCAAATTACGAAGAAGAAACCTGACTACTTAAATACAAATTTTGCTGAGGAATTATGTAGTATTTACATACGCAGACCAGTTTTTAGGCCACCACATTTCACGTGACTCACACCTAACGCAGTGTTCATCAGGTTCACCCTCGTAAATTTGATCACAGCAAGGGAATTCAACAGTCGATGTGGCAGTGTCCTGTTTCTTATGGAACATGTTACTAGCTTAAAATTACATCAGTAAAAAATAACTTTTACCTCACAGTACCAGCTCGAGTCAACATGAAGCAAGCCCTTTGAAGACGAAGCGTTAACTGTAAAGCGTAAAAAGGTGTAAACAGCTTTAATGTAGGCATTTGTATAATTGATCCTAGTATACAGTGTTTTGGAGACAGCGTATGTATTTAATATGTATTTGTTTATTAATCATAATTAATAAGAATTATAATTATTTAAGAATAATTATAATTTAATAATACATTTAATAGTAATGTGTTTTTAAATAGTAAGTTAGTTAAATATTTAATTACCTATATTTAAGTATCTATTTAATAATTTACATTAATAACTATTATATTTACTTAATAATTATTCTAATTTAGTAATGTTTTAATAACAGTGTATTTAAATAGATAGGCTGTATCCAAAACACTGTATATAAGGATCCACTATACAACAAACGCATACATTTTAACTGTTTGTTCTTTTTACATCTTTTTATTTTGTAGATGCATTGCTAGTTCGGTATTGAGTAGTGTTACTTTAATGTGATTCCAAGGGATCGAAACATGTAGCAGTGTTCAACGTGATAGTATAGTATAAAATATGTGGCAACAATATACTGCATTTTGTTGGACTGAGTGTTGTGAGTTGATCATCGACAATGCACGGAATTAACAATATAAAACAATATCAAATGTGATCTGCGCTCTTCTGGGATATTACGGTACGTCGTGTGGTAATTGTTTACCGACGTTTCGGGACAACGTATCGGTCCCGTCTTCACGTGGACTTTTGACCCGTGACGATGGGACCGATACGTTGTCCCGAAACGTCGTTAGACAATTACCACACGAAGCCGCGTAATATCCCAGAAGAGCAGAGATCTCATCAACATCGCGGCGGAAGCCTGAAATCAAGGTTAATATAAAATGTAGTAGTAATATCAAAATCATAGCAACAAATTAACCCTTTAAAGACGAAACGTAAACTGTTTCATTTAAAGACCCAGTTCGTACCGCGCAGTAAACACTTTTCATCTCGGTTGAAAAACAAATCAACTACATTCATTCTGTAGTCTGTCTTACGACAGGTCCGTAGCCTCTTCCAAAGCGAGTTCTCAACAGACTGCGATCTAGTGCTCTCTCTTTCAATTTCCAGTATCTTCTCTTTCTATTAAGGTCATCCAGTAGCTGCTTACGCCTTCTCCCTTGTCTTCCCGTCATTTCTATCCTTCCTTCTACCTTTCCTTCAATCACGTGTTTCAGAAGGCAGTTTCTACGCAAGATGTGACCAATCCAGTTAGCATTTCTTCTTTTTATTGTATGTACGATATTCCTCTCCTCCTTGACTCTGTGCAATACTTCTTCATTTCTCACACGATCGGTCCAACTGATCTTCTCCATTCTTCTCCAGCACCACATTTCAAAACTTTCCAGATACTTCTGATCTACTTTCCGAAGTGTCCACGTTTCAGCACCATACAAAGCTATGCTCCAAATGTAGCACTTTACTAGTTTCTTCCTTAAATTTAAGTCCAGTTTGCTGGTGAAAAGAGTCTTCTTCTTGTTGAATGCTGCTTTAGCCATGGCAATTCTGGATTTAATTCCACGTGTACACCTTGCATCATTTGTTATAATGCTACCCAAATAATTGAAATATTCCACATTTTCCAACTGCTTTTGATCTATCATAATTTTCTTTGGGGTTGGTGCCTTGAAATTCTCAGTACCTTAGTTTTTTGCACATTCATTTCCATTCCATAGCGTCTACCAATTTCACTTACTTAAGTATAAAATATGTGGGAACAATATAGTGCATTTGGTTGGGATGAGTGTTGTGAGTTGATCATCGACAAAGCACGGAATTAACATAATAAAACAGTATGAAATGTAGCAGTAGCATCTGACACAAGGAAACAAATTAAATAAACAAAATGCCGGGAATTTCTGTTAATACAATGGTGTTGACACACAGCGAGGTGGGTACTGGGCAGAAGATAATCACATTAAAACTGCAGTTGGATGCAAGTTAGATAAACGTAATTGGAGTTGAATAATGTTACGACGCTGCGCGAAGACGTAGCAAGACTTGTTACAGAGCATGTGTTCTGCCATCTGTCAGGTAATTGAGGTCCTACATACCGATGTCGGTTTCGCTTGCTCAGTTGTGGTATTCGTGATCTAATCATGTTGGTTGGGAGTTGAGGGAAGCAGTGCTTGTGAAAGTGATTATATATTACATGCTATTTTATGACAAATGAAAGTTTAGAATGATTTAATTAAGGCTGTGGAGTAAACTAAGTATGTTTGAAAGACTTTGTGTTGTTGCTGGATATACCCTGTATTTGTTAACTAACTAACTAACTAACTAACTAACTCCATGGAGCAGAGTCCTTCTTGAGAAGCTAACAGGTCGTCAGCTAGTCAAGAAATTCCCCGCGTTTTATGGAACCCGAAGGTTCATTACCGCACTCACAAGAGCCCGCCACCTGTCCCTATCCTGAGCCATATCAATCCAGTCCATGCCCCCCCATCCCACTTCTTGAAGATCCATTTTAATATTATCCTCCCATCTACGCCTCGGTCTTCCAAGTGGTCTCCTCCCCTCAGGGCTCCCCACCAAAACCCTGTATGCACCTCTCCCCTCACCCATACGTGCTACATGCCCCGCCCACCTCATTCTTCTTGATTTGGTCACCCGAATAATATTTGGTGATTAGTACAGATCATTAAGTTCCTCGTTATGTAGTCTTCTCCACTCCCCTGTTACCCCTTCCCTCTTAGGCCCAAATATCCTCCTCAGCACCCTATTCTGGAACAACCTCAGCCTATGTTCCTCCCTCAGTGTGAGAGACCAAGTCTCACATCCATACAAAACAACAGGCAAAATTATAGTTCTGTATATCTTAATCTTTGTATTTTTGGATAGCAAACTGGAAGACAGAAGATCCTGCACCGAATGATAACAAGCACTCCCCGACTTCAATCTGATCTTAATTTCTTCATGAATGGAATTTTGATTTGTTAGGGTTGTTCCCAAATATTTGAACTGTTCCACCCTTTCAAAGGATTTATTATCTACCTTTATGTTGTGATTTTGTCCTGCATTCGGATTGCGAGACATGACCATGTACTTAGTTTTCTCAGCATTTACTTCTAGACCAATCTCCTTACTAGCGACTACCAAAGCTTCTGTGTTTTTCTTTATAGCATGTACACTTCCACCCAATATATTAACATCATCAGCATAAACCAGAAGCTGAAGTGTACCATTTAATTTTAAGCCCTCCTGGTTTGCCTGAACCCTCCTAATGGCATATTCCAAAGCAAAGTTGAAAAGCAATGGCGATAAAGCATCTCCTTGTTTCAAACCATTCTTAATAGGAAATGTGTCAGATAAATGTTTGCCAACCCGGACTCTGCTATACGTTTCATTTAGACACATTTTTACGAGCCTTACTAGTTTCATAGGGATACCAAATTCAATGAGAATATTATACAAGACCTCCCCCCTAACAGAATCATAGGCTTTTTTTAAAAAATTAATCTAAAAGCTAGCCTTTAAAGACGATGCATAAACTGTTTCATTTAAAGACCCAGTTGGTACCGCGCAGTAAACACTTTTCATCTCGGTTAAAAAACAAATAAATGTATATTATATAAGGCAAAAGTCGCTGTTTGTTCTGATGTACTGGATACAATACACATAAATACAGTGTGGGCAGAATGTAGAATTGTTGAATGTTAAAACTGTTGATGCATCAAGTAACCATTAGGCTTTAAAAGGTTTTTTAAATCTGCCTAATTCTCATTTAAGTTGCAACGGCATTACTGCTGCGCTATATGACGCTAGAATGGTAAATCAGTGCATTTCTGTATTTAAACACTGGTAATTTTACTATTAAAAAGTTAATTTGAAAATATTTTTCCCGTGAAAGGGAATAGATGAATTTATAATATACAGAAAATTATATTCTTATGTCAACAAAGTGCATGATCTTGTTTTAGGCGTATATAAAGTGTTAAAGTTAGAGTTTTCCTGGGTCCATCGTGGCACCTCACGGCTGAGGACCGGGTTCGCGCCCCAGCTAGGGTAGAACCTATGAAAGGCCCCTGGAACGTCCCGAAATGCAGGACAAAATGCATTGTTTTACTTTTCCTTGCTATTATAAAAATTAACTCGTATTAGATTACATGTGAAAATGTGTTTAATCAGAATCAGCTCACTACTGAAAAAAATTTCATCTGCGGGAACAGAGTAGATGAATTTATAACAGAATTACAGGTGTTGCAAATTTTACTATTATAAAAATTAACACCTAATAAATTATACGTGAAAATATTTTTAATCAAAATTAATTTTCGACAGAAAAATACTTTTCTACATGAAATGGATTAGAAGAATATTTACCAGAATTAAAAATATTGGAAATTTTATTTTATAAGAATTAAGCCCCAATAAATTACATGTGAAAACATTTTTAACCATAATTAATTTCCTGCTTAAAAATGTTTTCTACATGAAAGAGGGTAGATGAATTTATAACACAATACAAATGTTGGAAATTTTATTGTTATAAAAATTATCTCCTAATACATTTTTATGTGAAACACTTTTAATCAGAATTAATTTCATTTCATTCTGTAGTCTGTCTTAGGATAGGTCCGTAGCCTCTTCCAAAGCGAGGTCTCCATTGACTGCGATCTAGTGCTTCCTCTTTCAATTTCAAGGATCCTCTCTTTTCCTTAAGTTCATCCAATAGCTGCTTACGTCTTCTCCCTCGTCTTCCCGTCTTTTCTATCCTTCCTTCTAACTTTCCTTCAATCACGTGTTTCAGAAGGCAGTTTCTACGCAAGATGTGACCAATCCAGTTAGCCTTTCTTCTCTTTATTGTATGTACGATATTCCTCTCCTCCTTGACTCTGTGTAATACTTCTTCATTTCTCACACGATCGGTCCAACTGATCTTCTCCATTCTTCTCCAGCACCACATTTCAAAACTTTCCAGATACTTCTGATCTACTTTCCGAAGTGTCCACGTTTCAGCACCATACAAAGCTATGCTCCAAATGTAGCACTTTACTAGTTTCTTCCTTAAATTTAAGTCCAGTTTGCTGGTGAAAAGTTTCTTCTTCTTGTGAATGCTGCTTTTGTCATGACAATTCTCCATTTAATTACACGTGTACACCTTGCATCATTTGTTATCATGCTGCCCAAATAATTGAAATATTCCACATTCTCCAATTGTTTTTGATCTATCATAATTTTTATTGGTTATGGTTGCCTTGAGATTCTCATTACCTTAGTTTTTCCCACATTCATTTCCATTCCATAGCCTCTTCCAATTTCACTTAGTCTATCAATCATGCCCTGTAACACGTTTCTTCCCTAGCCAGTAGCACAAGGTCGTCAGCATATTTCACAGTGCGAATTACTTGTCCTCCTATTTTGAAGTCTCCAAACCTTCAAGAGCTTCCTTGCTTAAGTACTCGCTGTACAAGTTGAACAGAATCGGCGACAAACAGCAACCTTGTCTAACTCCTCTTAATTACTTAATTAATTAATTTACTACTGAAAAATTATTTCTTCTTCGTGAAAGAGATTAGATGAGTTTGTAACATAAAAAAAAGAGAAAGCACAAAATATTTCCCAGCCTGCTATTCAGTTGTTACCGGCACTCTTTCCCTGGGGTAAATCCGATGGGGCGTGATGTTGACCGTTCACATTTATCTAGAGCCGAGGTTAAGAATGAGTGGAGCTGTACTTCTGCTCCTGCTGCATGTCTTCATGGCGTGGACAATGATAACTTCTTCACAGAAAATTGGATTTCAACCGTAACAACCTTCACTGTACAAATCAAATGTAATGTTTATGTAGTCGGATGCCCCAGGGTTCTGTCGGTAAGGCCCTCCGGATTCGATTCCAGCCCAGTCCTAGCTAGTGGACAAAGTGGCAGTAAATAATCCCTTGGGGAGAACTCGTAAAATGGCCCCTGGTGGAGGAAAAAGAAGCCCCAACTGCAGGACGGTATGGAGCGTTTCACTTTTTAATGCTATTAAAATTTGAATACTATAACAATTAACTACCAATCTGTAGCGTAGTTGGTTTTTTGGCGCCAGAATGAGTAACCAGAATGGTCACCCCTAAAAGAAATTACGAACTTTAAGAAATCAAATTAAATTAAGTTTCAGACCAACTGATGCACAACTAAAACCACTTTTATTGTAGCTTTATTATAATTGTTAAAATTATACCCCTACACGTGTTTCGATCCCAGGATCATCGTCAGGGTCTTTTTTTGTTGAAAGCTACTGTCACTTCAATCACATGATTTTAAATAGTCCAACAGCACATTAAAACTTATGTATTATAAGTTAAAATCTTGTTGAAAGTCTTTGTTAAAAGTTGTATAATAGTTGTAAAAGTATTGTAGACAGTGTTGATTGTGGAAGTGCTGGCATGTAGAATCGTGGTATTATGGACTGTAATACTTTTACAACTATTATACAACTTTTAACAAAGACTTTCGACAAGATTTTAACTTATAATACATAAGTTTTAATAGGCTGTTGGACTATTTAAAATTATGTGATTGAAGTGACAGTAGCTTTCAACAAAAAAAAAAAAACCCCTGACGATAATCCTAGGATCGAAACACGTGTAGGGGTATAATTTTAACAATTATAATAAAGCTACAATAAAGTGGTTTTAGTTGTGCATCAGTTGATCTGAAACTTAATTTAATATGACGAAGCTGCACGGTGTCAACAATGCGAAATTTTTAAGAACTCAAATTATTTATTGAATTTCTTTTTGCGTACATTAACAATTTAAACTTTTGAGCGCAAAATCCCACATTTTTACGTTTAAAATATTCATTTTCCCGTCCATTTTACCGCTAGTGGTTTCTGACCCGCGGAGCGGCCGCATCACTCTCCCCCCCCCCCCCCGGCCACACCTACACCCCTGCAATGACATACATAGTCTTATGCTGTTCATACATAAGGATGAGATGCATGAAGCATAAAGCATGCATGAGGAAAAATGGAAAAATGTATCTGAACACAAATAAAATTATTTATTTTCAGCAATACATTGCAAACAATTCTGTGCGTTGTTGGCCGGTGTTTTAGTGACAGAAGAATAGCAGGGGATCGCGGCCTTCTCGTTCGCCAGCTCTGACCCCATGCGATTTTTAATTATGGGGTATGTTAAAGGACACATTTTATAGTGCTAACCATCGTACTGAAACTCTCCGAAAAAAAAAGAGCATTCAGAACGTTCTGCTGACAGTTTCACTAACAGGACTCTGATGTGATCGTTAGATCTGATACGTGTCTATGAGTCGAGAGAAAGTATTTCTAATTAAATTAGGTTTTAGACCAACTGATGCACACTAAAACCACTTTTTTAAGTAGCTTTATTATTAAAATTGTTAAAATTGTACCCCCACACGTGTTTCGATCCTAGGATCATCGTCAGGGGGTTTTTTGCTAAAAGCTACTGTCACTTCAAACACATGATTTAAAATATTCTTTCGGCACTTTAACACTTATGTATTATAGGTTAAAATCTTGTAAAAAGACTCGTTAAAAGTTGTAAAATTATAAAAGTACTGTTGATGGTAGAATGTGGAAGTGCTGGCGTGTGGGATCGTGGTATTAAAGGCATGTGAAATGTTTTTTTTGGGGAGCGAAGTGTACTGCCTGTTGTACGGTGATGAGTGCTATGGTGGAGTGACTCCACCCCCTGACGATGATCCTAGGATCGAAACACGTGTAGGGGTACAATTTTAACAATTTTAATAATAAAGCTACTTAAAAAAGTGGTTTTAGTGTGCATCAGTTGGTCTATAACCTAATTTAATATGACGAAGATGCACGGTGTCAACAGTGTGAAAAAGTATTTCTAGTAGGGCGATGGGTGTTGTCATTAAAAAAAAAGTCACTGTGCTGCGTTTTAAAGAAGGGTTCTTCTTCGTGCAGTTACTTATTAATGAAGGGGGTTGGTCTAGAAATAAATACAGAGAAAAGCGTATGTACGTTTATGTTTAATTATAAGAATGCAGGCCAAAATAATATTATATGATTTTACTATACACTGTAAAATTCTTATGTCAATTTTCTTTCGACAACAACATGAAGTGTATGTGATATGCTGCACAGTGACACTGTTGTCTAAAGACAGTGGACGTAAGTGCATGTGATATGCTGCACAGTGACACTGTTGTCTAAAGACAGTGGACGTAAGTGCATGTGATATGCTGCACAGTGACACTGTTGTCTAAAGACAGTGGACGTAAGTGCAGGTGATATCCTGCACATTGACACTGTTGTCTAAAGACAGTGGACGTAAGTGCATGTGATATGCTGCACAGTGACACTGTTGTCTAAAGACAGTGGACGTAAGTGCATGTGATATGCTGCACATTGACACTGTTGTCTAAAGACAGTGGACGTAAGTGCATGTGATATGCTGCACAGTGACACTGTTGTCTAAAGACAGTGGACGTAAGTGCATGTGATATGCTGCACAGTGACACTGTTGTCTAAAGACAGTGGACGTAAGTGCATGTGATATCCTGCACATTGACACTGTTGTCTAAAGACAGTGGACTTAAGTGCAGGTGATATGCTGCACATTGACACTATTGTCTAAAGACAGTGGACGTAAGTGCAGGTGATATGCTGCACAGTGACACTGTTGTCTAAAGACAGTGGACGTAAGTGCATGTGATATGCTGCACAGTGACACTGTTGTCTAAAGACAGTGGACGTAAGTGCATGTGATATGCTGCACAGTGACTCTGTTGTCTAAAGACAGTGGACGTAAGTGCATGTGATATGCTGCACAGTGACACTGTTGTCTAAAGACAGTGGACGTAAGTGCAGGTGATATGCTGCACAGTGAGACTGTTGTCTAAAGACAGTGGACGTAAGTGCAGGTGATATGCTGCACAGTGACACTGTTGTCTAAAGACAGTGGACGTAAGAATAAGGAATTGAAAAGTCGAGTCTTTCTGAAATGTTGCTTTGTATAAATCGAAAAATACGGAATTTATCTTTAATCGATTCTACCAGCATAGGGAAATACGAGCTCGGTTATGCAAGGCGAGTCGGCCACGATTTGAGTCATCTTGTCGGTGCTGGAGATTGAGACGCTCGCCCAAGTGTGGATTGTCTGCCGTAGATAGCAGGTCAGGATGTGTAAGAAATCTTTACTGTTGAGCAGAGAGCATGCATTTGCAATACTTTTGAAAGTAGATATGCGTAATGAAAAAAAGAGGTAGCCGAAAGTTTTTTTAAAGGATGCTGTTTCAACAGTGCCCTTTAAAAGAACAGAAAATGTCGAATCACTGAACCCCCCCCCCCCCCAAAAAAAAAGCAAAGCCTTTTATTTTTTGGATGATGTATCGTTTAAATTAAGTATGTACGTATACCTGTACTGCCACATAACATTTAAGGCAAATCCCTTGTAAGGCATATCTCACTGTTGTCAGTAATTACAGTCACAACCAACGTATATATTTTTAACACATCAGACAAATATATAAGTTGGTTGTGACTGTAATTACTGACAAGTGTGAGATATACCTTGCATGTACATGCCACCGGGGATGTCTAATATTAAAATTAAAATCCTTTGTAGTTCATGGCGTTTCCATTACATGACCTTAAAGTGCATTGAGTGAGCGCAAAATCATAGGTCCCGGGTTTGTCTAAGACAAAAATTTCAACCGATACGTTAAATTAATCTTGACATCATTATTCAGGGATTTAACAGAATAAGAGAAAATATAAGACAGTCTACTCGCAAATTCCTTGCAAGAATTGAAAGTTTTTCAAAGACAAATCGGTAATAGTTCAATAAAAATTTCCGTCTTGTGTCTTAGAAACATTTTCTGCAGGTGAGGGATCTGCTTATAAGCTGAAGGACTGCACTTCGAGGTTCTTCTATGAAGTAAGACAAATTAACTGCAGGGCAACAAGGATTCTAAATTGCCAGCGGATGTAAGCTTCGTATGAGATAAAACTTCCAGAACATCTGCAGTGCTGAGGGAAAAGATTAACAAGAAATGCAATGTACGCATAAAGTAACACTGAGGCGCGTTCGCGTAACCATTGTTGCCGTGGAGAAGCAATAAGTACTACACATTCTGAGGTGTGTGTGTGTGTGTCTGTCTGTAGCCTTAGTTATCTAGCATGCAAAGCGCACGCGCTGCATTATATTGTTAACTGTGGCCTGTCCGGCTCTACCATATTTTTTCACATTATCTCATAAACGGCAGGATTTTTAGAAAAAAGTTATCGAACATAAAATGTGTGTTTTGATTTTATTTACAACTTTTGTCTGAAACATTTCTCATTTTAAGAAGAATTGAGCGAGATATTATCATAAACGTAACTAGGTCTTCGTGTAAATTACCCATTATTCCTGTCAGATCTTAGTGAAACTTGAATTTTCTCGACAGATTTCCAAAAAATGCTCAAGTATCAAATTTCCTGAACATCCGTCCAGTAAGAGCCGAGTTGTTCCATACGACGAAGCTAACAGTCACCTGTCGCAACTTTGCGAGCGCGCCTACAAATACGCTGTGTAGTAACAGACGTCGCGGAGGAGCTTGCTGCTTTTATCTTCAGGGCCCAAGAATTCTAAATGTGCTTCAAACAATGTTTATTTAAACGCTATGGCTTTAGTAGAAAACCGTATATATATTTCGTAATTGTGTAAATTTTAAAAGAGAAACAACTACTAAGTCTGCCACAGTACTTACGGATGAACGTCTTATCTCTGTGTGATGAGCATACAAAAGTTTCAAGTTACGTTATTAAGGAGGATTACAAGGCAATCAGCGATAACAAAATTAAAGTTCTGAAGCACTGCTGGATGTACACTGCAAGCGAATTATGTACTCGTAAAACTGTTCCGAACATTTCTCTGTAGCACAACAGTCCAACTCTGCTGTGCCGTCTTATCCTTCCTTAAATATGTAGGCTGTTTCCAAAACACTGACCAGGATCCACTATAGAACAAACAACTACATTTTAACTGGTTGACTTTTTACATCTTTTTATTGTGTACATGGATTGCTAGTTCGGTTCTGTGAAGTGTTACTTTAATGTGATTCCCTGATGATGATCCCATAAGGGATCGAAACCTGTAAAAATGTTCAACGTGAAATTTTTGTTATTGAAGGGCCCCGTAGCAGATGCTACGGACGCACCGCAGCCTGAAGGCTTATTGTACAAACCTATGAGGAAGATGATGAAGATGGTGATTTGTTTTGTTTTTCCATATTAATGGAGCGCCGGTGGAATGAAATTGACAGGGAAAACCGAAGTACTAAGAGAAAAACCTGTTCCAGAGCCACTTTGTCCACCACAAATCACACATGAAACGACCCGGGATCGGACCCGGGCCTCCGCGGTGGGAGGCCGGAGATTAACCGCCTGAGCCATGGCACGACCTTGTGCTATTGTAATATAGAATATGTGGCAACAATACAGTGAATTTTGTTGGACTGAGTGTTGTGAGTTGATTATCGACAGTGCACGGAATTAACAATATAAAATTTCTCCGAAACGGCGGTAAGTTCTGTTTTACTACGCGGCGTCACATAGCAGAAGACGGTAATCTTTAACAGCGTCTTTTACCTGATCTACCACCTGAAGATGACCTCGAACACAGGCCGAAATTTGTGCTGGGAAACAAAACAGTGTAGGGATTTGATCTGAGTATGTAGATTTTGACTGAAAAATATTCGAGTCTTGTTATTTTACTGTCAAAAACAGAGACAGCAGGAATAGCTCAGTCGATATAGTGACTGAGCTACTAGCTCGACGGCCAAGAAGTCGTGGTTCGATTCTTAGTAGTGACAAGATATGTTTCTTTTCTCCAAAGCGTCCACACGGGCTCCGGGTCACATCCAGCCTCGTATTAAATATCAAACAGTGACCCTTCCCCGAAGGTCAACCTGCCAGGGCGTGAGGCTGAAAATTCATCTCCATATAGTACCCAGGTTAAGAATGTGTGAAACTATACCCGAATTTTCCATGTCTTCATGCTGTGGTACTTAAGTAAGTAAAAAGGTAAAGCAACCCCATTACAGGCCTAGACAGGCCCTGAGGGGTCCAGGAGGTTGAGGCTCCCAGATTTGTAGACAATCGGCACATGAAGGTGGTAAGGTTGTCAACCCTACGCACCGGCCGCCTTTACTCCCCAGGAAATATTCCTGGTACTCATTTCTGTTAGAGGCTGAGTCGACCCCAGGGCCATAGTGCGACCGAAACGACGTTCCGGTTTACTTAAATAAGTAGTGGGACAAATGTTTGCCATCAAGGAAGAAGGAAATAGTACAAAAATTAAGTCAATATCTGTCCAAACACAATTAAATTATGTTTATTATATAGAGCTACACGTTTGGCCTATTACAGGTCATCCCCATGATCACAATTGGTCTTTAAAACATATGGAGGAAGAAATATATATTATGCAAGTCCTCGTTGAAGAAGGAAATGATGAAACTGGCAGAGGATTGAAGAAATTTAGAAGAAAGGAAAGAAGTAAATGAAAAAAGGGACAATACCGATAAAACGAAAGTGACACAGAAAACATGAATGAGAGACAAACGCAGCGGAGTTGGGGCTGTGTGTTGCTCACGATATCATGGCAGCCGCGCCATGATTTTACAGGGTTTACCACGCTCGCAGTTTACCACAATATTCATTTTAATCTGTACCCGACCCATAGAGTCCACACTAAAAAACGACCAATTTATATTTCGTCGTCTGTCTCCTCGTCAATGTTCGCGGCCGAGTCTGAGCCACATTGATTTCACACTGCGTCGGTGTGGTGGCGCTCCAGCAGCGCTTCAGTAGATTGTGCCCTGTGCTCGTCGTCGGACGTGCGAGTTGTGTTGCTGACACCAGCGTCTGGTGAGTACGTTACCTCATAATGTGCATTCATACGAGACATAGTACGAGAGCGTGTAAAAATGGGCTCTGCGTTTTGAGGGTACTACTATACAAGGAATTAATAACTAATGTGTTCCATCACACAAAAGAGATTTGTTATTATTCTGGAATATACATTTCAACCATTAAATGTTTTGACCCTCTTTTGGGGTACAGTCAAGGGGTCTAAGTTCACTTAAAACAAGACTAATTCAACAATAAAGTTTAAAGCGAAGCTTCAGAATATATTTATCGTTACGGTCCTAGGAATATGTTCCAATTAAGCGCCTATTTAATTTTAGTCACACACGTCAAGTAGAATAGCAACACACGACCACGTAATAATGCCGACACTACGTAAAGTATTGCCATAAAAAATTTCCTACTTATTTTAGAAAAATATTCGTATATTCACCGAGGTGGGTTTTAAGAATGGGACGTCGGGAGGGATATTCGTTACTTGACGCTGAACTGTCTGTTGGCATCACCACCCGTGAGGTTACATTGGTCGTTACACGACGTACGAAAATTGCGCCGTGAGTGAGAGAGACGGCAAGTTCATGTAAGGCAGTGGTTCCCAAACTTTTTCGGTCCACCGCCCCCTTGGTTCCATATACACACCCACAGCGCCCCCTACCTTTTTTAAAAAATCATAAATGCGCTTTTGTTTCCACTTTTATTTTATATTTACAAAATCGTTTAAATAAAATTGTAAGAGTTAAACTTAATGTTTTATGTGTTAATTAATAAATTAAAATTTCTTATATTTTTATGATTAACAATAATTCATCTAGCAATAGTTTATTAAAAATAATATGCGCTTGAATAAGATTCATAAATTAAAATACTAAGAAATTTAGTTCACTTTTTATTCTTAACACAAAAATTGCTTTATTTGAATTTTATTATAAAAATAAATTCACTACTTGTCTACTAGCGCCCCCCTGTGATAACAGCGCTCCCTTCCACCTTTCGTACTTAGCGCCCACCGCCTCCCAGGGGGCGGTACCGCCCACTTTGGGAACCACTGATCTAAGGCAAGGGTGCTTAACATTTTTGTGCTATGGACCCCTTTGAGGCTCTGGTGAAACCTACGGACACCTTCTCAGAAAATGTATTTAAATGCATAAAATAACGCATAGATATAGAATCCATATCTGTGTATTGCAATCTATAGTATAAATTGTTTTGCAAAGGAAACCAATTACGCTCAAATACATTTATCAGATATTAAAAAATAACAAATATGTAATATGGTAATATATGTGCTTCTTTATGAATCCACTAAATCAAAAACAAGACAATAAATTTAAGAGATACGCACGTTGAAATTAAATTTCATTTTTCTAAAACGACATTTCAGTGCAAAGGCAAATTGCGTGCTGTTTTTCCTTTCTTAGGCTACAATAATTTTAGATAGTGAGATTTATTGAAGGTAACAAACATTTTTGGAGTCAAGAGGTCATAAATTACTTGGTTGCCAACATTCATTATTGAAAGAACAGCCAAATTTCAGTTAGAGGTTAGTGAAAATAAAGTTGTAATTTTTTCCCATCCAAGTTCCCGGTCCTCCTGAAATTTATCCGCGGACCCCGAAGTGGTCCGCGGACCTCAGGTTATGAACGGCTGATGTAAGGAAACATCGCAGTCTCATCTGAGTCCGCAGCAGGTTAGCAATGATAGCTTTTTTTGGTTTCCTGTTTTATTTTGCAGAAATTCAGTAGTGGAAAGCTTGAATCCTAGACACATTAGCAGGCTAATAATCACGCCCTTGTCATTTAGACTAATGTTTCATAAATCTTATATTCATAAAAACGTGACAGTACTTTTCTATCCAATGCTCCCAGATTTCCGAAAGGGCATTTCTTTTGGGAAGGTTCCAATGCTTCGTCAGTCTTTCCTTGTGGTAAGAGCAACTTGTAGATGGAGATGAGTGTGGAGCACTGATGATATGATACTGACAGGGGAAAACAGAAGTACTCGGAGATAAACACGTCCCAGTGCCACTTTGTTCACCACAAATCTCGCATGGACTGGTCTGATCGAACCCGGGCCCCTGCGGTGACAGGCCGGCGGCTAATCGCCAGAGCCATGACACAGCCTTTATACAAACGTAATCTCCCGTCAGTTTCCTGTTTCTTAGCGCGGACCTAACAGAGAATACCCGTCGATATTACTGCATGCTCTTATTAACGTGTACGATAAATGCGACGGTGGTGTGCAAGAATTGCGGAAGTGTTCTTGGATACAATTCCTCACATAATTCACAGTGATCTTCTAACTTACATGAGAGTATTGTAATTTTGAGGCGTGTTTGACAAAGTTAAAAAGTAAAACGCCGTATGTGGATCTTACGCTGTACTTTCATCTGCGACGTACTGTCAGGGCCTAAACCGTCCGCTGGATTTTCTTTTAAGATTCGAAATTGGAGACACTACCAAATGTTGGACAATTGCAACTATCAGCCACAGATTGGTAATACAGCGTAGATTATCCCCATTCATTTATTCATTCTGTCTTACGACAGGTCCAAAGCCTCTTACAAAGCGAGTTTTCGACAAAGTGCGATCTAGTGCTTTCTCTTTTAATTTCCAATAGCCTCTCTTTTCCTTAAGGCCATCCAGTAGCTTCTTACATCCTCTTCCTCGTCTTCCCGTCACTTCTGTCCCCTTTATCTTTCCTTCAATAACGTGTTTTAGAATGCAGTTCTTATGCAATATGTGACCAATCCAGTTAGCCTTCCGTGTTTTTATTGTATGTAGGATATTCCTGTCTTCCATGACTGTAAGTAAGACTTCTTCATTTCTCACATGATCGGTCCAACTGATATTCGCAGGCTACGGATAAACGTCTGTATTTATTCTGTACACCTTTAGGCATGTTTTATGAACTGTTATTTAATAATCCAAATTTGAATCATGGGTATGTACACATAGATAGATAAAGCTTAATTTGGCCGATGAACATTTTTAAGCAATCCGTGAACATGCCATAAAATTTGTTCAAATTCCATACGCGAGACGTCCATTTATCTCCATTTTATTATTCCCATTGTGAGTAAGGACAATGAACATCGAAGAACGCCGTTGGAAGTTTTGTGAACTACGTAATGGAGCACACCCCTTACAGTTTTGTACCGGGTGTCGTTTTCACCTGAAGACTACTACATTGTAATTTTGAAAAATAAAATGAAAAACATAGGCATTCTTAGACAAACTTAAAAAAACAGTAAGAGTATACATTGTGACCCCGGACATTTCTCTGGGCTTAAGTCGGCAGGGGTGTGAATCTGACGGTGCACCTCTATATAATGCTGAGATTAAGAATGCATGGAGATATATATTCTCTGCACCTTCAGTCTTCGTATCTTGCCTCTTAAGTGATTACAGGGACACATTTAGCTTTAGAGTCCATCATGATATTTTGTGTGGTACTTCCCTGAGGTATAGAGTTCTTCATATCCACATTATCACTCAAGCTTTAAAAAGCTGCAAAACTGCAAAACATTTTGAGATTTTAGCTTTCATATTATCTAGCTACTTGAGGATGAATATTTCTATATGAAGCGTTCGCATAGGCACAACTGTGCAACAGTACAGATACTCCATATGTTTAACTGCATAGAATCGGCTTGTATTTTACTTCAATTAGGATAGAAGAAAGAACCACATGCCGATTATGAGCTTCAGGGAGGTACTTATAGATGTTGTGGGTAGTTAATACTGAACATTTTGCAGATTTTAGTTTCATAGCGTTTGAACTTAGCTTCTTAGATTTTTACTGCCCAATACATTAAATTAATATTTTAAGTTATCATTCTGATTTAGACACCATTTCTGCCTTTTGTGGTTAATGGAAGGAATTTAAATGCTATTTGCTCCCCTGCATACTTTTCTTCCACGTTACTCCATTGTATTTTTTTTTCAGAGGTGAGGTCAGTTTTAGGAACGTCTGAAATGAAAGATGCGCACAATAACATTTAAAGCACTGTTACAGCCATAGGCATAACCTGTTTTAACGTCCCAAATTCTGCATTTTGATTACGCGGTGTATTTACGTGTTTTGTGTAATTCTTACGATAAACACTTCGTGTATACCATAAGAATTATGTGCTTAAATCGAGTAGTGTTTGAATGTAGACGCAGTGTGTTATGTGGGGTAGAAACCGAAATTTTGTGTATAATAATTATAAAGAATTAACTGCAATACATTGAACTGTAAAACGTGGACATCGACTCACGGCAAACTGGATAGCGACAACCGCCTCGCTCCCTGCCGTCACACGGAACTGTTCGAGTGACGAGCGATGCGATTTGTCAGATGTAATTATAGACCTCAGTAACAAATGTCTGGACATTCCTTTCAATTTACAACAGGTATGATGTTAAAAATGAGTAAAATTCCTGGCCACTTAAGCAGCTTAGAGGAAAGCTAAAGAAATGTAGTTTACAGGCAGCATGCTCTAAAAATGTTACACGTTTTACAACTTTGAAGGATTCTGACGGTGGTACATGGTAATAGTAGTGACCGAAATCTTGGATATTGTCTATCGTCCCAGATTAAATGCCCATAAAGTGTTGGAAGCTAAGTCTGCCTGTGTCTTCAGGCGGAAAGCGGAGAGTGGGTAACCTGCTCAGGTGGGCCCCGTGAAAGGGGTAATCTCAATCCTTGTATACAGAATAAAGTCTAGGTCGAATTGGTGTTCTTAAAGTCAGAAGTAACGTCACTTACGTGAAATAAAAATAGATTTAAAAATTAAGAAATCTCTGGAATCACAAACTTTGGATTGTCTACTAAATATAAATAAAATCATCAAATGAAAATCAAGGGCCCTACTGAGCAGTTTCTCCTCTTTTCACCTGAAGCCTGAGGCAAATTCAACCCGCGAACATTTGTGGGTTTTTAATCTAAGACGATGGACAATGTTCCAGATATGAGTAACGAAGGTAATCCAACTTCGCCCACCCAATTCTGAGATAGGGAACTGAATCAATTTTGTACATTGGAATAGCTCGTCGGCCGGTTTCTAATTTCCTCGAGCTATCATTTAGCAGTCGGTGCCTCGCAGCTGCAGATTGTGATAAATGTGTTCAGGTTCCATAGCGAATGCTGTTACACGTCGCACTTTTAGGCAGGGATGCCCAAGAGCTTTGTGTTCCACTTACGGGTAAAGCCCCTTTCTCTTTCTGCCTGTGACAATGCATCAATATGAATTATGTCTAGTAGCCTAGCGAACTATAACCAAGCGCGACAAAGACACTTGTTAGTTTATTACAGGCGCTATTGGATGACGGTAAAGTGGAAAGGATGTGGAAGGAAAAGGTGGAGGCCCAATTTAAGGTGATGTTCTTGCATTTACTGAAGAAGAAAAAAGTAAGAAAAGCAGAAAGAAAAGGGGTTTAATTACAAATGTGTATATCTCGTCCAGGAATCCAAGAAGGCATTACCGAATACCGCTTGAGCCCATTTGCTCGTAAAATAGAAGGACATACCATTTCGTATTCCAGACAAAGATAGGCGTAATTAGTCCGCTTGTGTTTCGACCATTTTTATCCTTTTCATCAGAGATTAAAACAAATTAAACCGAATATGAAAGTCGTTAAATCTATCTGTGTAGTTTTTTGTCTGAAAGGCTTAAGGGTTTCGATGAAATTTAGTATTGGTTGTTTTTGTAGCCTGCCTTGCGACAGGTCCGTAGGTTTTGGAAGGCAAGATCTCCACAGAGTGCGATCTAGTGCTTCCTCTTTAAATTTACAGTATCCTCTCATTTTCTTAAGGACATCCAGTAGCTGCTTACATCTTTTTCCTCGTCTTCCCGTCAATTCCATCCTTCTATCTTTTTTTCAATGTCGTGTTTTAGAAGGCAGTTTCTACGCAAGATGTGACCAATACAGTTTAGTATTCCTTCTTTTAATTGTATGTAGGATGTTCCTTTCCTCCTTGGCTCTACAGATATACGAATTTAATTTTCACAAATACACATTAAAATTTTAAAATTTTAATCATTTTAATAAGGGCGGCACAGTACCTAGATAAGCGTGCTGGCCTTGTACTCCTTTGTTCAGAATAACTCCTTGATGATTGCACCTCGGTGCCGAAACATGTAGGAGTTTTATACTTGCTTCTGAATGTATTTTATTAAGTGCGTAATTTGGTTAATGTAATAATTATAAGAATATGCACGGTATGAGTAACATATAAAGTGTGAATTCATTAGTTTCATCAACGCCTAGTTCCATGTATATACATTGTGGCAGTCAGCCTACCTTACTGTAGCGACTGGGCTGGGCTTGGCTGCGGGTTGGACGACCAAAATATCGGAGTTTCACGTCCTTGCTGGGGCAGAGATTTTGCTTCCTTCGCAGCGTTCAGAAGACTTCTGGGGCCCACCCAGACTTATATCCAAAATATAGGGGGTCTCTTCTGCCGGACTTAAAGCGGCCGGTGCGTGCAGTTACCTGCTCTTCTCCATTTAGTGTGGAGGTCAAGAATGTGCATAAGTTCACCTCCACTTGCCCATACGCATTCATGGCGTTGTTCTTAATGAGATACAAGTATAACATTACATTTAATAATTTCTAGAGCATATGTTTGAGTCACATTAATCTTGTATAAGAATGGAACTGGACACCCCTGTTTTAAAGCGCACCTGCTTTAGCTTCGAGTTAAAGGAAACTGCATGAACGAGGGGTATTGGTAGCTAGAACAAATAGAGCATTGATTAGCCTATACCCTGGCGAGCTGGTGAAACAGTGACAGCGAGTGATTGTATGGCACAGTGAATAAGGGAGTGACGAATTCAATGAAATGTGTTTTCTCAGGCCTGCATTATAGAGAAGGAAGATTTATGCTTTATACCCGTCCCATAGCAATGAAGCACATAATGATTATTTTGTACTTTACACTGTTCATTCCCTGCACTGTCGATAACCAATTCGCAACACTCAGTCAACAAAATGCACTGTGTTGTTCCTTACAAATTTATATTATATCACACTGAATATTCCTACATGTTTCGATCCACAAGGTATCATCATCAGGGAACGGAACCAAATTAATACAGCATAAAACAAAATTAGCCACTTTTATACACAGTTGACATGGTGTAAAAGTGTCAGATAATTAAAATGTACACAATTCTTTGTAGAATAGTTGCATAAGTGTACTGGATCTTGATATCCTGGAAATTAATGTTATAAAACATTAAAATAATTAAAATATGATTATAAGTAAGTATTTAAAATATATAAATGTTACAAAATATATTTTGTACAGTGTCACGCCGGATTATAAAACTGAAATCATTGTAAAATGATAGCTGAACGGCTTCAGTGAAAATATACTGCGAAATTCCGTAATTTATAAATAAAATGTTGATGCGAAAACGCGAAAAAAAAAATAACTTTGGAAATATAAGTGTTAATGTTAGGGCAGTTGACTTTGATCTTTACAGCAGTAGTATGAGATGGTGTGAAACGTATTAATCTAGCTCAGTTTATGGCCCAGTGGCAAACCCTTGAAACTGCGACCATGTAACTTTCTTGAGCTGAGAATTGTCAAGGAAGACTATGCTCAACAGAGAGTTAAGATGCTCCATTTGACTGCTAGAACTTTTATTAGTGTACGTGGTCCCTTATACGATGCGGGGGTTAGGGGGCTTGATCACGGCGTGCTGGGCAGAACCACCTTGTGCAGACTTTTTATGGGAAAAACAGTGTTACGTGAAAGCGGATACTTATGAACCCTCCATCACTTAATACAAACATTTTTGGATACTAAACACGCCCTTCTTGGTTAGCTGATGCTGCTAGTTTCTGCGGCAGTTGAGTTAGTGACCACCCACGTTTATTCACAATAATTAAAAATTTTCAGATTTCGGCTATCCTTTTATATTATTTAATTATTTTCAATTGCGTGTAGTCAAAATCTCTTTTTGCAAGGTGTTACTGTACTTTTGTACGATTATCAGCATGTAAATCTTCAGACGAACCTTAACCACGGCGCTAAAGATTTTAACGTTTCCCTTGATTTTCTAAACTTCCAGAATTAATGAATTATTTCAGTTGTCTGTCTCACGACAAGTCCGTAGCCTCTTCCAAAGCGAGTTCTCCACAGAGTTCGATCTAGTGCTTCCTATTTCAATTTCCAGTATCCTCTCTTTTTCCTAAGGTCATGCAGTAGCTGCTTACGTCTTCTTCCTCGTCTTCCCCTCACCCCTGTCCTTCCCTGTGTCTTTCCTTCAGTGACGTGTTTTAGAAGGCAGTTTCTACGCGAGACACTTCAAGAATAAGGCATTTAATATCAGCCTCTATAAAGGTGTTTTGTGGTCACAACCTTGCGTTAGAAGAGGTACGTCCTTGGTAATTGTGCAACGGAAAGTGGGACGAGTTGAGTGTAAAATGCACTCAATGCACTTTCTTCAGAATTTCTCAAATGTCTGTCGAGAAAATTCAAGTTTAAATAAAACCTGACAAGAATAACTGGTACTTTACATGAAGACTTGTGTACATGTATGATAATATCTCGCTGAATTCTTCCTATAATGAGAAATGTTTCGACAAAGTTGCAGAGAAAGTCAAAACACACATTTTCTCTTCAGTAACTTTTTCCCCGAAAATCGTGCCATTTATGAGATAATGTGGAAAAGTATGGTAGAGCTAGACAGGCCACAGATGACAATTCGGCGCATGCTCTTTGCATGCTGGATAATTAAGGCTACAGACACACAGTCAAAATATGTAACACTTATTCCTTTTCCACGGCAACAATGGTTACACGAACGCGCCTCAATGTTACGTTATACGTACATTGTCTCGTATTAGTTTGTCTCTTGTTCTGTGACTGATTTTCAGTCACATTGCCTTATGGTTTCCACACAGAAATGTTGAACTATTTCAGTGTTGCACTGATCGCAGCTGACATGTTTTTCGCTCAGATGTCGGGCGCCATCTGACAGACGATTTAAATCACATATTCGTATTGTGCCTTGGAATGCAGTTACGAGTAAGCGAGATGTGTGTAATAGAGAAGAATGACTGGAGTACTCTAAAGCTGTATCACACCAGCGTAATTGGGAACTGTGTTAAATAAGTGAAGAAGTGAATGTATGCACGAAATAACATGAGGTTCTTACAGTAAGATTACAGTTTTATGGGATATGACGCAATGTCGGTACGTTTTATGGGATATGACGCAATGTCGGTACATTTTATGGGATATGACGCAATGTCGATACAGTTTTATGGGATATGACGCAATGTCGGTATATTTTTATGGGATATGACGCAATGTCGGTACAGTTTTATGGGATATGACGCAATGTCGGTACAGTTTTATGGGATATGACGCAATGTCGGTACAGTTTTATGGGATATGACGCAATGTCGGTCAACAGACAGGTACCACTGTTTCGGAAGAAATTCTGTCCTCATCTTCAGAGCACACATGTACAAATGTATCGGGCTGATACTAACAAATAAGAAATGAATTCACGCAAAATTTAAGAACATATTAAATTTGAGGAACGCTTGCTGCCACTGAGTTACAAGCCTTTTGGTTTCATCATCTATTGAAAAACGTAAACACTAATGTACACAAATTACTATTTTAGTATGTTTTGTGTGGATATGACATTTGGTGTACGACGTTATGGGAAGAACAATAATGGGAAGCTGCGGTCCGTTCCGCAGTGCACACAGTTTGTACCTTGGCATTCTGAACGATGATGGTGGGATGATGATGATAACAATAATAACAAAACCTTTATCATGGGAAATAACCTCACATATACTATGTAAAAGGTAAAGGTGAATTTCATCTTACAACAGGCCATGAAGGCCTTGCGGGGGAGTAGAGGAATGACTATACTCTTTCTTTAACCTTGGTGCTAGATGGGGGTGGGTAGTTAACGCCATGCCTGGGCTGCTTTACCCCCAGGAATGACCCAGTACCCATTGTATAGAAGGCTGGGTGGGTCCCAGGGCCGGTCTGCACGGGTGCAGAAAATCTCGCGCCCACCAGGATTCGATCTCCTGACCGTCCAGCGCGTGGTGAGTCGCTATACCGACTACACTGTCCGGACCCTCACATCTACCATATATCGAAACCAGAGAATAACTGCAACATATATACTCCAGAGACATAACTTTTCCAGGTGTATAATTTTAAATACCCTACAAAAAGGTGATAAATAATAATAATAATAATAATAATAATAATGCACACAGTTTCCACTCGCGTTCACTGCACGTATACATTCCGAACCTGCATTCGGGTGTCTGTATATTTCATGAAGCTCTAAAATATAAAACCGCCTGTTGATAATTTTTATGCGTATTCCAGGGCTTTATGCTGCTAATGTACCTTGGTGTACCGTAACTGTGACAAAGGTTACCGCATTCCAGTAGTTGTACTAGCTTCTCTCCAATATCACAAATTGGTGCATCAACAGCTCTGTTATTATGCATACAGATTTTAAAAATATGAATTTGGAGCCTTGGAACACTTGTATGTTATTAATATCATATTTTATCAAAATCCATTCACTGGCTCTCGAATCCGAACACACAGATTTACGGTTACTGGATTAAAAATGGCCGATACCAGCGGCCCTGCGGTTTAAGGCGTAGGTCCGCGGCCTCTCAATTCCTGGGATCGCGGGTTCGAATCCCGCTGAGGGCGTGGGTATTCGTCTCGTGTGAGTGTTTTGTGGGTAGCGACCTCTGCGAAGGGCTGATCACTCTTTCAGAGGAGTCCAACCGTGTGTGTGTGAACCTGAACAATGAGGCGGCTTAGGTCCGATTTCGGTTGTTGCGCTACAGACAAAAAAGGATGAACATGTTCATCACTAGTTTAGGAAGGTAAGGGTGATATCGGATAGGTCTGGCGTAATATAGGATACCCCCATATAGGCAATGCTAGTGCTGCAATCTTGCAGGGAACAGATGAACTAAGTACTGCTATCGTAAGAAACTTCTAGTGACCTGTCTCCGTGTTGGTGAAGTGAGTTGCGTTTATTGGAGAGTCATTTTGTGTGTTTTCCAAAAATAGAAGTTACTAAAGATCACCAGAACTTCTTTAAGTATGCAGGTGTTATTACATTTGTCGTAGTTTTCAACACTGCGTTAGAATGAGCTTGATTTTAATTGTAAGATGCACTGTGAGGGATAGTGCTAGCGCATGACAGCGATTCAGATTGTAACCGTAAGGTGGCAGCTAATGTCGGACAGTGTCCGAAGTACCTGCCACATTTCGCTTGTTCTTTTTTTTGACAAGTCCAGGCTTTGTACAATTCAACATCTTAAGAACTTTTAAATAACTTTTAAACAGTTTTAATATTACTTGATTATATTCTTGCCTGACCTTTGCGTGTTTAAGGTTAGAAGTGTTTGTAATTCAATAAAATATTTTCGGGCTAGCAGCCGCGTCAGGTGTTTGAATGGCGAGTAAACCGACGTTTCGAGGACTATCTCTGTCCTCGTCATCAGGGAAATGTAATTCTTGGTTGGTAATGTCGGATAATTGCCGATCCCAGTGTCCGTGCGGTCTAAGGCGTGGGTCTGCGGCCGCTCGCTTACTAGGATCGTGGGTTCGAATCCCACCGGGGGCATGGATGTCTGTCTCTTGTGAGTGTTGTGTTTTGTCAGGTAGAGGTCTCTGCGACGGGCTAGTCACTCGTCCAGAGGAGTCCTACCGGGTGTGGTGTGTCTGAGTGTGTGATCGTGAAGCCTCGAAATGAGGAGGCCTAGGCCCCCAAGGAGCTGTCGAACCATAGGAAAAAAGAAATGTCGGACAATATCCGGCATTACCAACTACTTACCCTTGCTGAAATTATTATTTCTGTGGTTATAATTATCTTAACGCCTGTGTATATTTCAGGTTGGTAAACACAGAATATCAGGTAACATTCTGGTACGAAAAACTTAAAAAATACTTACTGGTATATAACGAAAACTTTATAAAACAAAAAAGTGACAATCCCCTCTCTTATGTGTTTTTATATTGCACTTTGTGTAAAGAAATACAACGTCATGGTACAGAATCCTTCTTCAGAAGCTAATATTTCCTCACATAGTGAAGAAATTCCCCACATTTTATGGAAAGTTCATTTTCATTGCTGTGTTCACAAGAACTATTTGGAGCCAGATGAATCCATTCCACGACATCCTTGGGATGTTTTAATATATCGCACCGTCTACGCCTAGGTCTTTCAAGCAATCTCTTTCCCTCACAAACACCCCGTGTGCATTTCTTTTGTCCCCAGTTTGTGTCACATGAGCGCGCTATAAGAAACAACGTAAGAGAATGAACAATATGCATAACGATACAAAGAGTGAGGCTAATAACCTTAATGATAGTGAAAGACAATCCTTTGAAGGTAAAGGAAGGTCTTGAACTCAAGAACATCTTCCTACTTCCTGCTTAAAGATTTATTCACGTAGACAAGTACAGTCTGGGTGTGGGTGATGTCCTGAAGATTAGTGAAAAGCTCGAAATAAGGAATTGCAGACGACAAGACGCAGCGAAGAGTGGAAGCATGGAAGACATGTTGAGTGATTTAAAGGCAACGTCACTCCAGTCAGTATAAATGATGTTGCTTAATGTAGTTCCTCCTTTATTACGTGGCTTTTAAATTAATGAGCTCAGCACGATATAAGTGGACGCTGGTAGTTAAGTCCTCGCATCAGCTATCTGCACTGTGGGATGCGGACAGTAGGGGCGGGAGAGCTCTCGTATTACTGCGGAACCGAGGTGATTAACAAAAGTGAAAGTAATTAATGAAATTAATCGTCAAGAGGCGAGAATAAATTTGTATTTTATGCGAATGTCGTAACTTGTCATTTGTTAAGCAGTGTTACTGGCTGTGATCAAGTAAAGGTAAGATGAGATAGGCGGAGAATGTGGCACATGTGGGGGTAGAAGAGAAATTCGTACAGGATTTTGGCGGAAAATATAGGAAGGAAACAGACAAATTGGAAGACCTAGCCCTAGAAGGGAGGGTGATATTAAAATGAATGTCAAATAAGATGGGAAAGCGTGGAATGGGTTTCTATGGCTCAGGATAAAGACAGTTGCTGGGTTGTTGTGTAAACGGCTATTAATTGTCGGGTTCCCTAAAATACGGGGATTTCTTGACTAGCCTGGAACTGTTCGCTTATCAGAAGGCTTGTGCCCCATTTATTTGGATTATTATTAGTGATTTTTGTTAACAATGTATATTTACAGAGAGAAGTGTTCACTCAAGGACGCTGACAGTCACTAAGACTGGATGGCGTCGGTGGTGAATTGTTGGAATGATAAGTGACAAGGGAAAATCGAAGTAGACCAACTCTAGAGATAAACCTGTCCTAGTGCCATTTTTCTCACCAAAAATGCCAGAAGAATTGGCCTGGGTTCGCTTTCCGGCCTCCGTGTTTATGATCTCCCAGAAATGGCCCTCTGATATGATGGGGATAACTTAATATTCACGTTGTAACCTGAACACGCTCGTGACTTCACTACCAAACCAAACGGTAATGCAATCTATGGGCATGCTGGAATCTGGTATTGTTATTCTAAGCAACTCATATTGGCAATTGTTGCCCGTGGAGATTCTGTAACAGAGGCAGAGGCGACACAGTACCTAGTTAAGCGTGCTGGCCTTATACACCTTTGTCAGAATAACTCACTGTTTCGGCACCTCGGTGCCGAAACAGGTAGGAGTTTTATAGGAGTTTTATGCTTCTGAATGTACATTATTAAGTGCATAAGTTGGTTAATATATTAATTGTAAGAATATGCACGGTATGAATAAAAAAAGTTGACTGAAGCTTTATTTGCCTTACTTTTTTTTATGGTGGAAGGGACCCGCAGCAGATGCTACGGACGCACCGCAGCCTTGAGGCTTAATGTGCAACTCTGTGATGAAGATGAGTAGTTGTTTCCGTTTTCCGGGTAATTGAGCACCCGTGGAATGAAATGGACAGGGGAAAACCGAAGTACTTGGAGAAAACCGTGTCGTAGTGCCACTTTGCCCACCACAAACCCCACATGGACTGACCCGGGATCAAACCCGAACCTCCGAGTTGAGAAGCCGGCGACTAACCGCCTGAGCTGGCCACAGTTCACGTTGTTAGTCGCCGGCTGTTCATGGCGTAGGGCTGGATTCACTCCCAAATTAGTCCGTGTGGGATTTGTGGTGGAGAGGGTGATTTGGAGCAGGTTTCTCTTCGAACACTTTAACTTCCCCTACCAGATATCATTCCACCAATGTACCGTACACATCTGTCTTCAGTGACTGGACAGTGGGCACATCCCAGGCTACAGTAACAAGGGATTCACTGTCAACCAACTGTTACAACTGCCTTGAGTTTGGAAGTTACCCCGGAAGAATCTCGGACAGGATACTATTTTGAACTTCGTGGCTTTCCTTAGTTACTCCAAGCGAATACTGAGACGCTACACCATACGGGGCGCTGCTCTCCGCTGTCGATGTTTCCGTTTCTCCACTCGTGTTTATGCTAAGGCTTGAGACATTCCTTCCACATGCTTTCCAATTCATTTTTAACCATTCGAAAATTTAACGTTAGATATTATGAGCTAATAGGTTAAAACTAGGGTGACCTTATAATTTATTGTCCAAACCGGGACACTTTTGAGAGTGAAAGGGGGCGCTAAAAATAATAATTATACAATTTTTTAAAATGTTTATTTATTGACCGACAGATTGGTTTTATTATATTGGTGGACCTATAAATAGTTATATTCAAAAAGATTTTCAAAAATACAGTTCTTTCTAAAAATAAAAATAATATATACGTGTGCATTAAAGAAAAATAAAAAATTCTTTATACAAATTATCTGAACATTAAAAACACACAAGCAGAATAGTTATTCTTGGTACATATTCACTTACATCAGTTTCTTAGCCGTATCTGTCTCTAATACCGTGTCACAGGTATTTTTCTAAAGAATGTATTTTTTTTGCAATATGGTCTTCGTTTTATCAGCTAGCGCCCTGCATGCTGTTTAAAATGTAACCACGTGTTAAAGTGAGATCTGTTCACTGGGCATGCGTCTCACACGTTACTAGACGAGACCATGGCAGAAGCTGGAAGTAAAAAGTAGCGGTCTACCAAACCCACCCCTGCTTATTTTAATGCAACCATTGGTAATAATACTTCGTTAAAAATGAAAAATCCGGGAAAGATGCTAAACCAGACAAGACACCGGGACAATAGGCGTAAACCGGGACTCTCCAGGGCAAACCGGGACGTAAGGTCACCCTAGTTAAAACGTACATGAATAAATGAAGTGTACATCCAGTCTACAGGCTATTTCAATGTCCCGTAGAACAGTGAGAATAGTGACTAGGCTATAGCTTGGTTGATCCGGGGATTCGGATCTCGGCACGGAAAACATATATTCATCTTCACAATGTCCAGAACGGCTCTGGGGCACACCAAGCCTCCTACTCAATCGGCAACGCTGGCTGTTTCTCCGGTAGTAAAGCGGCCGGAGCGTGAGGCTGACCACTTAACGCCCTCTATTGCCGAGTTTAAGAATGAGTGGAGCTATACCTCCGCTCCCCAAATATACCTTCATGGCGTGTGTAGGGAAAAGTTTACCTTACTAAATACAAAAACCTTTTAAAAGAATTGTGGGCCGAGAGACAAGAACTGGGGGAGGGGGAGTGCAGAAAAAGGCGCCATATTTGTTAGTATTCGGGGGTATCAGAGAAGTTCACTCCCCTGAAAGTTTCCAGGCAGTGCCCGCTTGTCCTTCTGGTAAAGGTAGGCTGGAAACAATTTAAAGTGTTTGGAAGTGAAGAAGGTACCGAGACGGGAAGTGGACTGTTTAAGACTAATTTGAATTATATTTAAATAATCAGCTCGTACTGCGCAGTAAACACACCGTCTCGGTTATGAAAACGAATCTGTTAATGTAGCTCTAGGGAAATAATCGCTGTTTATTCTGAGAAACCCGAAGGTTCGTTGCCGTGTTCACATTAGCCTGCCCCTGGTCCGTATCCTGAGCCAGATGAACGGCTTCTAATTTGTAGTGGGTTTCAGACTACTACTGGAAGCTTGTTAGCGCTAACAGGTATCTCATATGCACCGTGTTAAATTCTGCTTTGGCTTTTGTTTCTGATGATGCTGTCAGTTCAGCGCCAGCAGTTCGGACTTGGGGCGTGCGTTCGATAAATTAGTTGGCAGAACTGCAGAGACCTAAGCCAGGGTTGAGTTGTTTATTTAGGTCTGTCTTCCTGTTATCGTAATAGACGTGACCAGTACGATGAAGTACCATGGTGGTTGTCCAAAAGCAGAGCGGCTCTTAAGCCATCTCCTGCCAATTGAGCTTAGGTCTAATTTGTTGGACTTGTGTGAAGGTTGTGTTGCAGTAAATAGTTCTCTTGGTTTACCATTTAGGTTCCTTATATATTACGAGTATGGAATGCAAAAATAATACAAATTAACCTCTTAGAAGCACAGTCTTTACTCTGTGTACCTACACGGAAACTTGGGCACACAGTTCGCAATGAATTTGTACACAAAGTGTCCGTGTTTCATATGATTTTCAAAGTAAATGCCTACTATTTCTCCAAAGAAAAGCAACCGATTGGTGTAACAGCGACAAAGTTTTCTCTGTTATATAAACTGAATTTGTGCATATAGTTTACAAGAACGTACATTGTATGAGAGGAAAGGTGAGATCTGGGCTGTTCTGGGATATTACGCAGCGTCGAATGGTAATCCTTTACCGACGTTTCGGTACAACGTATCGGTCCCATCTCCAAGGGTCAAATAGTCCAAGAATACTTGTACCGACGTTTCAGGACAATCTATCGGTCCCGTCTTCAAGGGTCAAATAGTCAGACTACTTGTCCCGAAACGTTGGTACAAGTAGTCTGGGATTACTTAACCCTTGAAGATGGGACCAATACGTTGTCCCGAAACGTCGGTAAAGGATTACCATTCGACGTTGCGTAATATCCCAGAAGAGCCCAGATCTCATCAACATCGCAGCGGAAGCCTCAAATAACGGAGAGGAAAGATATTCACCTTTGTACCCATTAATCCAGGGACAGCGATAACATTCTTATAACACGCGTATGATTAAATATTCGTATATTTTACAATGCCCTGTTACCTGCTGAAGGTATACATCGCTAAATGAAGAATGATGATAAATAAAGGGGAAGAGTTGGTAGTCTACTGCAGAAGCAATATCTGGATTCTGTCATATTCTGGACCATGCAATCTCGTCCTGTTTTCGCTTTGGTATCTTATATTGTATATGATCTTTTCATTTTCTCATACGATTTGTTGTACTTATTTTTGAACTAAAGTCGCCCTTCTTGAGTGGTTCTTTTTTGTGTTCCTTAATATTTGTTTACGTAACACTCGTTAACCTAGGACTGTGTTATAGCCGTGAGAGTCCTGTAGTGTGTTACGACCGGATTTATTTAATTCAGATGACAATATACACGCACAGCATGCAAAGGAATTATGCAGGTTACGATTCTCAACAAGGAGTTCCAAGAATGGCACACAGCATATGTTGCTTTTGCATCGAATGGTAGTTCTGTATTGTTTTATTTTGTCTTGTTTTTATGAAGTTGTTTTTACTTGTTTACAGATCATGCTTACGTTAAATTTGGCGGATGTAAATTCGCGTTGTCGCCGTATTTGCAATTAATGACTTACAAGCAATATGCGCTATGTTGATGTGTTTATGATCTGTCTCATGACCAAATTTCACTTGACTAGCTGGAGTTTTTTAATTTATCGCCATCAAAACAAAAGCGGATGAAAAACGTTGCTTTAAGGTGGCACATCTCCGTTGTGTCATTAAATACAAGTGATTGTTGCAGTCAGTGAACACAGCATTATATTCAGTAACAATAATGCTACGTGTTTCGTTTCAAAATGATTAGCCATCATCTGGCCTAATTACAAGCATACAAAAAGGGGGGTATATTTTACAATCGTATTTCAGGCTTGAGATCTCAACCTTTACAAGCTAAAATATACATATAGTGTAAAAACATCTAGAAGGCCCGAAATGTATAATTTGAAGTTCATAAAAAGGTAAAAATCAAATAGAATAATATGACGTAGGCAATTAGATATAAAATTTTTGGCAGGGACGTGTGTATAGTGCAGTCGGATCATCGAAGTTTAGAAAAAGTGCGTATGTAGTGGGACTAGCGTCAGTTCCTTAATCTTGTTTTGCCATGTTTTGTTTGTTACTTTTTTATTATGTTGATAACATTGTTTAAATTTGTTTAACATTACTTAGATCTTTGTATAATACAGGGTATACACAAAAGAATGGTGCGGTTTTAATAGTGTTCACTATTAAAACCGCACCATTCTTTTGTGTATGTCCTGTATAATACATCACTTTTACAGATCTCAGTACACGTCTTATTTGCTTCGTGCTTGAAGTTTTGCACGGCTGACACATTCTTATTTTACTTTGTATGAAAATATGGCCTAAAATTGATAATTTTTTATAATGTCTGTTACCATGAATCATTGCAGGGCCCGACTGTAAGTGTCGCTAGTGTTGCTCACCCTTCTGAAGTTAGTGTGTCTGCCATGTTTTTATCACTGATTAAAAAAAAGTTAGATACAACGGCTTTGTCGTGTCCTCTGATAGCGAGTTGGTTGTGTTAGGTCTCTGGCACATGTTGAAAAGAGAAATGAGAACTGATTGGATAGCAGACACTAATGAGTGCCACGTGACTTTATGCGACACAGTAATCAATTGGATTCATGCGATACCAATTGTCGCCTACAGAATTCAAACAGTACGTTGACAAACGCGTTAGAATTTTGGTTGGTTGTTAAAAACGTGTGTGAAGCTTCATATCACGTTCTGTATCCCAGATTAGTTCAATTAAACGTACATTTTTGAGTTACTAAACTTCCCTTCGTAAGATCATTACACTTGTTCCGTAAAATTTTTCGGCGCTTCTGCAATAGACATTTGTAAATGTGGCAAATGCGCCTGTACTTCTTTATGTCTATCTGCCTGTCTGACAGCACGCAACTATTACGGAGCCACTAATAGTCGTGTGATGGCATTTGGTACCGTCAATTAATGCAGGTTTTTTAAAAATTTGAAAAAAAATTTAAGGGTATCTCCTATTGTGACCTACATGAGTTTTATGTCCAGGACACTTTTGTTCAGTAACTTTTATGGGTGTCCTTGTTAATTAAAGAGAAGTAAGTTAAGGCGCCAGAATTGTTACCCCTAAGTGCGGAAATTTCTTACATTGTGATATATGCGGTTCTTAGAGCTGTGTTCCTGAAGTCTTTTGGCATGTCGGCTGGTAAACAGTTACCATGATCTCAAAGGATCTTGGTGCCTTCGGCTTTAGTTTCAAGTACTCCTTGTCCAGGACTTGAGACTGAAGCTGAAGGAACTGCGATCCATCGAAACGTCCGTACCTTTACCAATTGAGACGGCGTAATATCCCAGAAAACTTGACTAATTTCCTAACTTGTTAGACTCTGTGTTGCTTATATACGGTTTAGGCTTTTTGTGTTTTTTATTATTTATTATAAATTATTGCTGTTTTTCGTTTTATATCGATCAAAAAGGACATAATTCACGCAATTATATTGCCACGTGTATGTATGTTATAAAAATAACTGTCATTGTTTTATTGTCACTCTTATAACACCTGTATTTTGTGTATTAATTAGAATACTCTCTCGACTCTGCTACATGTTTCGGTAATTATTATGACGTCAGGTATAATTTACAGGAAACAAAAAACTGCAGTGCACTTATTTTAAATTATAAAATACCGTAATACACAAACATATTCTTCAAAACGGCCACTCGAACACAATATCGGAGTATGATGGTGGTACGATTATATCGTCGTTGTTCGTTAGTCTTTTGTTACGAACACCCGTGAATGTTCACCGTTACTGTTATCATCCGCTCATTTACTGCTAGATGTTGGACGGAGCGGTGAACTGCTGTTTGTAAAGGCTTGTTATTCTGAATTCTTATTCTGGGTGTAATGATATTATTCTGTTTCATAAGGGTGTCTATATTTGCAGTGGTGTCATGTTGTAGCTGTTCTAAATGTGTGTGCAAACACTCGTTATATGTCAGCGCTCGAAGTGTGCTCAGCCGGTGTCAGCTATGTGGTGTAGTTAACTACTTTGGATACTTCATACTGTTCTGCTGCTAATTTTATGGTAAGGCAAGAACTGACAAATTTGCCCTAAACATCTGTGGGGTAAAAACATGGCTATACCTTTGTATTCAAACATGTATCATATCTTAATTCTTACGATCACCAAAAAAATGTCTTTCTGTTAGAGGTTGTAAGTTGAAAACAGTTTATGTCAGCCGAAAAGCCTTTGAAATTCGCAATAATTTCTTCATTAAAACTGTGAATGTTAAAAGAACGTGAAAGCTGCTACCGTGTAAGAATGTTATAACACGCACAGATAACGTATACACGTAGCCGTGATCCATTTATTATTATTTATTATATACGAGGTATATTAATACGACAAGGTTGGTGTGCGACATCATGATCTAATGAACAACCGAACAGATGTTTCCAAAATAGACATTTTTAGAAAGCTTATGATTTGGCATTGATGGCAACCTACTTTGTGTTTATTAATTCATTCTCATTTTTTTTAGCAAAAAAGCTGACGTTAAAAATCGACAGTGCTGCCTTGAGCGGAGGCCAAGTTAAGCTAACATATTTCATGTACTTCCCTTGGCCTCCGCTTGAGGCAGAACTGTCGATTTAAACGTTTTGTTTATTATGTAAACGTGGTAGGAAGCTTTTGTTCCTTATTTACACGTGCTTATGATCCGTAGACCTGTGAAAGAAATTACCCATTATCAAGCATTACTAAGTATAATTTTTAAAGTTTATTAAGATTAAGATGATGTAATTTTCGTTGATTAAGTATTTTACTGTTTCTGCGTGGGAATTATTCGCACGGATAAACTAGTAATATGTAATGAAGGTCTCCAAACCGTCCTGACCGGTTCCGACGCCCCACACTTCTATTTAATAGGTAACGGGGAATTTTTCACGGAGGTGAAGTGGTGAGGCGTGAAGCTGACCACTCGTACGTATGTAGTGCCGATGTGAAGAACGGAGCTGTAACTCCACTCCCCCATATGCCTTCATGACATGCACAGGGACAATTTCACTTTATCTCGTAGTCGGTCTCAGACATCGTAATTGTTCTCCCAAACCAAACACACCGAACTAATATTCTGTGAGAACTTACGCGGCTGATTGTGACATTACAAAGCCCGGAGAGTTTATTGGATTCCTGACCGGTACATAGCCCGCGTATTGTGCAACGCAGGAGGATTCCGCGGACACAGGCCAGAGCACAAGATGATATGAGGAAGTAGAGTTCAAAGGGATGTAGGCAAAGCGAGCCAGCAACTGGAAGGCTTTTGGCGGATTGCATAGCAGGTTTATTGCAGAGACAATGCCTTAGGGGTTCTTCCAAGCAGCACCGAATTTCGGGTAAAGTAAGATCGGTACACAGTGTGAGAAAAACTGTCTTGCAGTCACACTACCTGTAGTGACTCCTGGGACCTAACTAGTGGTTTAGAGCAGTGGTATTCAACCTTTTCTGTTCGCGTACCCCCACATATAATTTCTCTTCAACTTTGTACCCCCAAATTTGTTGGTGCATAATTCAAGTTTTACATAGTCTATAATCTACATCTAAAATAAGTTAAATAAATTATATCCAAAATAATGTATTAAATAATAAGTTTTAAATGAGAAAAAGGAGAATCAAGCTATTAAATAACAAATATATTATTGTATATCATATAAAAATTAATAAAGGAACAAAGGTATTTTAGCAAAGCAAAATTATATGCACTATGTGGAATAAAATGAAACTAGCCGCCCAGATAAGAATCGCACAAAGGAGAGAGAAAGAGAGAGAGAAAGAGAGAAATGGCGCTCCCAAATCGCATGTGCTTACGTCCGGGTCTCTTGTGACTAACCCTAAATCTCGCCCTGATTATTCAGTGTTTATCATGAAATAATACTTTTTTTTAATTTGACGTACCCCATAAGATGTCTTCGCGTACCCCAGGTTGAATACCACTGGTTTAGAGGGTCTAAATTTATACTGCTGTCGTGAAGAAAGTTTCAAATGTCATATATTATGTAATTCCACTGACTACTAATACATTTACCTATCCCGGTGGCCGCACGGTCTAAGGAGTAGGTCCGCGGCCGCTTGCTTGCTGGGATTGTGGGTTCGAATCCCGCCGGATGTCTGTCTTTTGTGAGTGTTGTGTGTTTGTCAGGTAGAGAGGTCTCTGCGATGGGCCGATCACTCGTCAAGATGAGTCCTGCCGAGTGTGGTGTGTATGTGGTCTAGAAACCTCAGCAATGGGGTGGGCTAGGCCCGAGTGGGGCTGTTGCGCCACAGGAAGAAAGAAACATTACATTCAGATTTCAGATTCTTAGGAAGGTTGAAAGAAAATGTATAACTGCCTCTTACTGGAATGTGACGTCACTGCACATCCCAAAAGGCCGTAGGATCAGTGTACCTACATTTACGGCCACGGCTCTCCACATAGACCAACTGGTGTACTAACCGGTTGTTGGGAACGAAACAGAATTGGAAATTATCGCTTTTTACTTTACGAAAACCGATTGTGTTTGCTTTACCTATTAGTCAGACTAGAAACTGTGAAATGGGAAGGGCTGATTACTGAAATTTAATATTTCGCTTTGTGTCGTTTTGTAGGAACATGTGTTAAGATGTTGGTACTCTGGCGCAAATCAATACAGGGTGTTTAGTTTTCGATAATATTAACTGTAAAGATAACATCCTGCTCTACAGGGCAGAGGATTTTTGTTGTGAAAAAGTTTTTTTAAACGTGGCGGGTTTATGCCGATGCATAGAAATTACCAGCAACAGTTTAATGCTCATGACGATTTTTCAAGAAATTTTGTAACGTGTGTAACGTAGGTTTCTTTAGTGGTGAGCAGGAGTGCTCTTGGAAAACCTCGTTGGGTAGACGTGACCTGAGCTTGTCGTATATTTAGGTAATTTCGTAACGTGTATCGCTATTAGTAACGATACTTATTTTAATGGTATGTCCGCCGCCACCATCCCGCCAGCTTATCTTGTTGCCGACAGAGAAATTCCAGGACTCTCAATTGAGGAGAAGTGAGGAGAGGTTGCTGGACTCCTTCGGAGTTACAAATAACTTTGGGTTGTACTATTCCTGCTTACTAAAGTGGCTTCTAGTTATACTCAAAGTTTCTACAAATTAACACACTCTTTTTGGCTATCTATTAACATGTATCCCTATATACAATGTTTCTAATAGCTCCGGCCAACCCACACCTTGTGAAATATTACAACGTAAACTATTTTAAATGATTGTGGTATTTTAATTTCCCAATAATTTCGAATTTAGTTAATTTCACTTTCGTTACCGTAAATCACTTTAACTACCTCTCTCAATGAGGTTATCACTTATAATTTGGTAAATTCTACGTCGCCACCTACCTTGTTGGATTAATCCTGATCCAATCGTTAGCACTGTAATCCCAAGGAATGGCTGTTCACAACTTTATAATGCTCTTAGTAAAACTGTAGCACTTATAAAAATTATTACTCTTTGTTAAAGTGTTGTACTTATAAAATTCTTGCACTTTCTTGCATTTCTTTGCACTGCTGCTTAATCGTCGTTATACATATAAACATCGCCAAACAATCACTGCCAAAACCCCCGACCGCAAGACCCCGCGGCATTGTTCGCGCCTCCCTATATAGACTCGATTAGCGTCGATCCAAGGGTGTGGTAGCTAATCACCTGACCATCAGATCTTAAAAAATAACCAATTAAAACCGTTAAACGCCAAACATATCCATACATAGGCTTCCCTACAACAACCAATCAAATCTCTTAAATTTACTACATCGCCTAATAAGGAATTTTGCTAACTAAGCATTCCCACAGTTCCAACAAACATGGAGCTGGTACAAAAGGGCATCAAAGTGTGAGAATTACTCGGAGCAGACCTTGCATTTATGTACTGTATGTAAAAGAATAAATGAGTGAAAAATTCCACGCGAATATATAAAATGTACAGTCTTACAGTAATTCATTACACGTGTTTAGCAGGAAAATTTGAAAACAACACGGCATGTAGTGTGAGATAAATTCCAAGATGTTGATGTGTCTATTTTTTCCCAGTGGCGCAACAGCCCCTCGTGGGCCAGGGTCTCCTCATTATCGAGGCTTTACGATCACACTCAGACACACCACACTCGGTAGGACTCGTCTGGAAGAGTGATAAGCCCGACAGAGACCTCTTATCTGACAGTACATTCATGCCGCCGGCGGGATTCAAACCCACAATCCCAGCAAGCGAGCGGCCGCAGACTCACTCCTTAGACTCGAATCGGCTTGATATGTATATATCAACTATAATAATTATCGTTGCTATTCAGCGTGTGGAGGACAGAGTTTTAAAAAGGTACTAAGGAAGTAAATTTGTCGTTTTTTTAAGCGTGCATTAGTAATGGAGGACATGTGGTAATATCCTCAGACAGGATTTCAAGACGACTCCCTCCAGGATTCAGATATTTCAAAGGCCGGTTGAATATAACAAGAGGTCGTCAGAAATTTATCATCCATATGCTGATTTCATTAAAGCAATTCCTGGTGTTCTGAACAAAATTTGGTTTACAGATGAGGCCCATTTGTATTTGAATTGGGATGTTAACAAACAAACAGCAGAATATGACGAACAGGAAATCCAAGTCTTCACACAATGCTTCGCTTAATTCAGCATAGTGTACAGTTTGGTGTGCTTTGTGAGCTGTTGGTATTACTGGGGTCAGTATAGTGACTAGACTATGAGAAGAGATTCCGAGGAATCGTGGTTGTAAGAGTTCCGGTAGCTGCAAAGCGTGTACACTGGCTCAGGAGTCCACAGGGCCTTATATTCCATGAATACAGGAAGCTCTTCCTCGGCGAAAAAAGCAGCCGGTGTGTGAAGCCAGTACGGCACCCCTTCTACTACTGAGGTTATGAATGAGTGGTGCTGTACTTTGACTCTTCCGTATACTTTCATGGCTTGTACTGAGACAAATTTATTTTTTTACCTATTAATTTGGGCCCAGTATGTGAACCAGGAATGTTTAGGGCACTTTATTTTCATTTTGCAAGACATGGGCTCTGATCTCAGTGCATACTGTTTCAACGACAGGGAGCACAGCCACACACTGCCAGTACTGTTCTGGAGTTATTAAAGGCAGTTCAATAACACTATGTAACACGATTTTTGTTCCTGGGTAGTAAGTGTTATTTTCTGATTGCTTGTATCTAAAAAGTATAGAAAATGGCTATTATTCCTCTCAAACTTTGCTTTTGTGACCAGGACAGTGATATTTTCAAATTCACCTATTTCCAATGAGAAAACGGGCGAATTTGCGTCTTTTCCTTCACATAAAGTCAGAAATAAAACAACATATGAATCAAAATTAACATGTATTTATACTACAGTTATACACAAATGACCACAAAACATTTAGAAGTGAGTAGGTTTTCGAGATTTACGACTATACCGTAAATCACTTTCACGAATCAGCCCCCAAATGTAGTCTCCCATCATGTTCTCGTTATACTGTCCTTGGTAGCGACGTTCAAAGTCCAGTATATCCTGGTGGAAGCGCCCGCCTTGCTCCTCCGAATACGCTCCCGTGTTCTTGAATTTATCAAGATGAGCATCAAGGATATGGACCTTGAGGGACATTCTGCAGCGCATTTTGCCGTAGTTCTTCACCAGAGTCTAAACCAGCTCCACATAGTTTTCGGCCTTTGTGATTGCCTAGGAAGCCCCTAACCACTGCGACAAAGCTGTTCCAAGCCGCTTTCTCCTTCGTAGTGAGCATCTTGGGGAATTCCTTGCACTCCAGGATCTTCTTTATCTGTGGTCCACGAAGACACCGGCTTTGACCTTTGCCTCAGACAGCTTCGGGAAGAAGTCTCTCAGGTACTCGAAGGCTGCCGACTCCTTATCTAAAGCTGTGCCAAATTGTTTCATAAGTCCCAATTTGATGTATAGTGGTGGCATCGGCACCTTCCGAGGGTCCACCAGTGGCTCCTACTTTACGATGTTCTTCCCCACAGAGCAGTCATGTTCAAAGTATCGCAGATCTGAAAATTGAAATATGCACAGTCATCGGAAATATTTCTACCAATATTTGGAGACGTGTAGCATGATTAATGTCACAAAGTCTCCAGCTTCAGGCGCAGGTAACTTTCGCGAGTCTAGGCCGATGTCACAAGCCGGGAGAGTGCGCGAAGCCGTGTGCGCGTAGGTCAGTGTATTTCTACAATCAGGGCGGTGAAGGTGTACATGCGTGTGTGTATATGTGTGTGTGAGGGTGTGTGCGTGTGTATATGTGTATGCATATGTGTGTGTGTGAGAGTGAGTATGTGCGTATGAGTGTGTTTTCTATGCTGATACTTCATGCTATTTAAGGTGTTAATTTATTTAAGTTATTTAAGTTAACGAAACTTTTGGGCGGCTGTCAAAGGCAGCAACTGACGTCTGTATCGTCCAAATAGCGGAAATCCGTTTTTCTGGTGGCGTTATTAAGTTACAAGAGGAATTCCTTCAGCTTGCCAATCTAGAATTGTGTAGTAACACAAGTATTGTGCATTTTATTATCCACACAGCGAGAACTGTCTTTGGGATGTGACACTTTGTAGTTTTGATAGTAGGTACCAATATTTCGGGAGGATCTGTTGTATCAGCCCTCTGAGTAGAAGTCTGAAAATATCTGAATAAAAATAAAATAGAATAAACTTCTGTATGATGTCATATGAAGAAGGAATTGAGAAAATACAAAATAGGTGGTAGGGAAGAAAAAGTAACATGTCATAACAAGCGCCTCTTCTGCCCTGAAGATGGAGAAAGAAAGTTTTCCCGAAATTTCTGTATTGGTTTATCCTGATAGTCACCGCCGTATGAAAGTTAGTTTTTCTTAGCTGTAGCTTATGAACTTCAGATCTGCATAATCGGCGCCGAGAGCAACTGACATTTGCATAGTCACACTCAAGATATGATTAGTCACCGCCTTGAGAAAATCATATCCCATGTAATTTATGTTATTGTTCTCACGATTCTATTATTACACAAATGTAGAATTTAAATGGAAGTGAGGATTTATGGGAGAATTTCTCATTTGTCTTATGACCGAAAGCAATCCCATTACAGGCCTTGACAGGCCCTTAGGGCTCCAGGAGGTCGAGGCTCCCAGGATTTTAGACAATCGGCACATAAAGGTGGTAAGGTTGTCAGCCTTTACCCTCCAGGAAGGATTCCTGGTACTGATTTCTGTTAGAGGCTGAGTCGACCCCAGGGCCATAGTGCGACCGAAACGATTATGTCAGTGAAAAATTCCAGTGATACCATCGGGAATCGAACCCGCGACGTTCCGGTCGTCTGCGCCACCGCGTGCCCCCATCTTATGACCGAAGTAAGGTAAAATATCTGAAACGTCTATATAGCCCATTTAGAAAAGGCTGTAGCTTGCTGTTTTCCCCTTGTGTACGTTGCCAAATAGTTACGACTATGAGTAGAGGATAGCCTGAACAAAAGAATAAAAGGGCGTGGAAAGCATGCTAAGTCTGCATTGATGTGTCTGCCTTTTCTGAAATAATTTTTTATGTTACCTTTACACCACCGTTTAGTAAAAGTAAATTTGTTCCTTTGCATGGCATGAAGTTATATTGGGGTGGAGGTTTAGTTGCACTTAGTTTAAACCTTGGCCTGTTTGAAGGTAAATTGTGAGTTTCACGTCCCTGCCGCTTTACCCCAGTGCAAGACCTACCAGTATCCGTTTACTAGGTGAGTTGGACCCCAGAGCCGATCTGGAAGCTTTGGAGAAGAGAAAAAGTCTCTTGCTCAGATCCTAAGTCGAACTACGATTCCTTGGTTGTCCACTCTGTAGACCATTCACTACAACCACTACGCTAATATCACCTCTTTGGGCATAGTTCTACTCCACGAAATACTTCTTCGTAGTGTATATATATATGTATACGGTATATTTATATATAGTTGGCGTTCTAGAAATGTTCAAGTTCACAGCTTGCATATTCAGTGCAAGCGTGGTACCACAGTTTAACTCAGAGGCTGTAGTGTGTAGCAGTGGATCACAGTGAAGTAAGTAAGAGTGTGACCGAGCGTGTTGTGGATAACCGCAACTATGTCCCTCGATATTGTAACAGTGTTATGCCAGTGATGACTTCCGTTAAGTGATTCAGGTTACTTCATGCCTTATTACATACGGGTCGGCATTTAATAATCTAATAGACGGAGGTTGGCTCGCCAGTTTCCGGGGTTATCCATTTCTAGTCCAAATTATTATCGTGAATTACAAGTCTGGTTTAAATTGATTTTCAAGAAAATTTGTCATTTTCGGAGTTCAAAAGTAGTAGTTAGATGACAGGAGCTTAGAGAAAATAACTATAATATTCGTACACTAAAATAACGTGTCGATTTGAGCTCGACTCTGGACTGGTACAGCGGAAAGCGCTGTCGAGCTTAACTCGGTATTGGACCGATAAGGGTTGAAAGGCGGTTACAACCCCCTTACTGCTAATACCTAGCACTGTAACACCTGCAGCACGCACTGGGGCGGTAAATGTACTGCAGTGTGTGTGCTTCACGGCTGCAAGGACTTTCTTTGAAATTTCGGGGCAGAAAGCGACGCACCACAAGAGGTGAGCGAGGATATGGAATATGGTCATCTGTGAGCACAGCCTTTCTAAACGTTTCCTTTACAACGGACCCCTGACAAAGTCTCGCGAATGTGTAATTACAGGCTTCCGCCGCGGTGTAACTGAGATCTCCGCTCTTCTGGGATTTTACGCAGCGTAGAATCGTAGTTTGTTACGGATGTTTCGGGACAACCTATCGGTTTCATCTCCAAGGGTCAAGGTTGATCTTTGAAAATGGGACTTATAGGTTGTCCCGAAACGTCGGTAACAAACTACCATTCTACGCTGCGTAAAATCCCAGAAGAGCGCAGATCTCAAAGTCTCACGAATTCTGCGGACCCCCTCCCCAAAATTATCTCAACGTTCTAAACCATTTGGCGAAATTCGGGGTAACATAAAGTTAGAACATTTGCATATAACAAACAAACTGTAAACACCGTTGTTAAGTCCTTGTAAAAGTTCGTAACAAAAACAATAATTTTCATAGTAGCAATGGCATTAAAACACTGAGATTAAGAAAAATTTGAAGATAATTACTTGCATGTTCTACGGAGTAGAATCTGCTCCACTCGCAGACCCCTCGAGTACAAATTCAGGACCCCGAATTTGAGAACCACTTGTCTAGCAGTTCGGAGGAAGGGATTGCTCGAGCTCTTCCAGATAATGGTCACAATGCCCCCGGCAATTTGGAGTGTGTAAATTCCCACCAGGCATTCACGTTCGGACTTGTCAGCTGAAGCCTGTAGCAAACGTGAGGCTTTTCTATTCCCCAAAGGATCAGCTTATGTGTTCACACCTCCGGATGCGTGCAGCGTGGCCTCCTATGTAGATAGTGTTCGCCTGCTGCCGTAAATTGGAACGTTGCAAAATCCATGTGACATGCGTCGTCCCACACACGCTGCGTGCGTTATGGAAATGGTTTCGTGTATTGACTTACGCCGATGCAGCGGGCGGTATGAGGCACCGTGATTTCTAATGAGAAGTGCGTTGAAGTCTTCCGAGCGGTTGCCTGCATAGCTTAACGAATTTCTGTTCGACTTATGTACCACATTTTGTCCCGCCGTGATGCTTCTTCATAACTGAGCCCGATTCCTTGAACATGTGTTTCTCAGCAGGTGAATATTTCCGTTCGAAGGGACTTCACGAACATCATACACAATATCGATATCTCGATTCAATTACGTAAGACTGAAATTTAGGACCAAATTACACATTCAGCTCTCTGCAGCGGATTCGGCGACTTTATGTAACTTTTAGTACTGTGTCGTTCAGTTTGCCATGCACTGCAGTGACATACGTGTTGTTAAAGTCTCATGTCTTGTCTTGGCTGCAGAATGCAAGAAACGTTAATACGAGGGCTGTTCGGAAAGTAACCCCCGTTTATTTTTAGCAACTAAATGAATAAAGCGGCGGAGGTTGCCCTTGAGCAGTAACATCATGTAATTCAGTAGCTAGTCAACCATCACTTAAACAGCCACCAGATGTTCGTTCTCGTCACTGATTATCAGATTCAGTCTCACCCAGTCACGCTATTAGCCACAGATCATACGTATTACCACCGTTAAAATTATTGCTGCGCTATTCGTCCCCCCCCCCCCCCCCTGATTGGGTTTGTCATCGTGGCGTTTGTAGGCAGAAACAAAGAATCAAATGCAAATAAGCCAGTCAAAAGGCGTTAAACAGAAAATTGGAGAGCGCAAAATAAGAAGTGGTGTATAATTGGCAGGGGGTGTTTAAGCAAAAAGGCGTAAAACAAGTGGTCAGTTAAACAAGGGTTACGTGTACTGCTGATCGTTTCATCTCTTACTATGCCGTTCACTGTCTCACTTAGCGCTACCTGTTTCCCTATTCTTGTAACTTAATGTTCTCTTTACACTGCTTACCCATTCGGTCTTAGATGTAACTTACTGCTATTAAACATATTTAATTCTTGTCTGATATTTTCGTTTCTCCGTTGCCTGTTCTTCCACATCCTCCCTCTAACTGACAAACTGAAATTGTTAGTGTAATTTTGCATAAATAACGAAATTACTCCATAGAGCAAAGTGCTTCTTGAGAAGCTAATGGTTACTCGGCTAGTGAAGAAACTCTCTGCACTTTGTGTAACGTAAATGTTTATTATCCTTGAGTTTTAAAAGGTTCTGACGATGGTATATGATATTCTGAATCAATTGTTTTTTGGACTTTGTCCATCGTCTTTTTAATGTGAATAAAATGTAATATAAAATGTAAAATACAAGTATATAAAAAAGTCTTATATATTTGTATTTTACATTTTATATTAAATTTTATTCACATTAAAAAGACGATGTACAAAGTCCAAAAAACAAGCGATTCAGTTTATTATCCTGTTCACAAGAACCCGCAGATGTTTTCTAACCTAATCGTATCCAGTCCACATCTTCATATCCTATTTCTGTGAGACCAATCGTAAGATATCTCCCATCTACGCCCAAGACATGCCATGTTACAAATCTCATATCCATTTTCCGTTTCTAATTCGTTTCATAGAATCCGTCCGAAGCCCGATGGCCTGTGTGGCACGTAATAACATACAGACTTTGTGAGGGTGAAGATTTGTCAGTCCTTCGCCGAACACATAACCTGTAAGACTATTCATCGCCTGTCCGTGACTGCTTCTTCAACATACTCGCAGTTTACCAGCCTTACATGGCTTCCGTCGCGTCCGCCCGTAGGAGACGCCATGCCGTGGTGACGGGGAATGCATAGAAAGATACACAGCCCACACAGCCGCACTAAATAGAATATAAAACAGGTACAACGTTTTTAAATAAGCGTAGATTAAACCTATTTAAAGTTAATTTAAATCAGCGTAGACTTGAAAAGAGGTATCAACAGTTTCAGTCGAAGAGCATTTTGGAGACAGTGCGGTAAAGGTGCAGGCAGCTCTTCAGATCTTGAGTCGAAGGAGCTGAAGAGAGGCGAGGTCGTGCCCTGAATTAACAAGGAAATGGAGACTAGCAGTAAGCGCCACTGGACAGAGTTGATGGTGTTTCTTTGAGGATACTCGACGGACGCCCTCTCCCTCTGACCCTTGACACGACGCGCAATGGAATCTCCTCCTATTATCAAGGCATTACTAATGCTGTTGTGTTTGGTTAGAATAGAATGAAGTCACATGCCTTAAGAGAGGGAATAGTGATGGGATCTTGTTAACATGATAATGAACTTTCGGCTGTCTTGGCTTAGAATTTCGTGACTAGCTGAGTGATTATTGGCGGAAGGTTCTAAAGAAGGGATGTGCTTCATACCTATTGAGGATAATATTCAATGCTACTTGTTCCTGTAACTTTCTGCTCTTTTTCATAACTACTTTCTGACATATACAACGGGAGAACAGAAAACGTTAGGCCAACTCTTTTAAATGTGTGGACGTGGGAATTTATAGAACTAGGCTTCTGTTTATTCCATTAAGTAACAATTTTTAATGACGGCAGATATTTGGGTCAGATTACAGAAATTGCGTTTTAATATGTGTGTCTGCGTTTATCTGATTGAGAAAATACGTTTATTGTACTTCTTGTAAATTGGATCGCATGAAACAACTGAAGAACTCCGGAAAAGTGTTCGTAAGTTTTGATATTGGGAAGTTCAACATTTTTTAGCTCATTCCAATTTTGGCTGTAACTGGGAAAGAGTACGAACTTTTGACATGAAGTGCAAGTGTCTGCGTCCATCTGCAGTTTAACACGCAAGTAAGTCTCTAATTTCAAGCGATGTTCTTGCCTTTTTTTCCGACTTTTAGGAGGCAGTAAATTCCTCAGAAACGTAGGCATAACCCGCTACTATACCGTGTAAACCCCACCACGGAAATGACCATCATTTAAACATCAACTGATGTGAAAACTTGAACAACTTAAAACTATAACTTACTAGTTACTTATCAGGAAAAAATATTTGAGAAAAATTTGTAGCGATAATTTATAACTTAAAACTGTACAAACGTACCAGAATTTTTATGCTGTGCATTTATTTCATAAATTGTTTGTCAGTATTGATCGTGTTTCGGAGTTCTCGCGCTATGTAGTATTTAGTACGTAATATTTCATGTGACATAATATAAATATGTAAGAAACAATATTGTGCAATTTGTTGGTCTGAGTGTTGCGAATGAGTTTTCAGTTTATATTGGCAGGCCGTCCCTCGAGCCGACGAGAAGGGAGAGGTGCAGGCCAGTAGGAATGCTGAAGAGGTACCTGTGACAAAAGAAACTTAAACTTTTCAGGGCCACTGTTCGTCACGCGCCTATAGTGTATGTTGTAAATGTTTTTCCTGTGTGGTCACCTCTCCATATCCTCAACACGCTTAGTGTTATACAGGGTATACACAAAAGAATGGTGCGGTTTCAATAGTTTTCACTATTTAAACCGCACCATTCTTTTGTGTATACTCTGTATAATATTTTTACAGCGGGTCGAACGTTATTTCATGCTTCATGTCGTGGGACCGATAGTCCTGTGTTGAAGAGACACACAACGTTGTTTTCATATCCCTGTATCTATTCACGTTCAGTCCCTCGTATGGCTCTTGACAAATTTTTATTTCATCAGTCTGTCCTGCGTTTCTATATCGTAGCTCCTGTGTTGACTTCACGCTCCACACAGAAGTTGCCTGTCATGCACAGCGATCCCTTTACGCGCTTCTGTATCTACATCCGGCACAACTTCCAGAGATTAGTGTGTTCTTGGTATAACAGCATTGTTCACCCGTCATAAGTCTGTTGTGCAGTAAGCATCAGGATTATAGTCTTCTGAGTTTTGATGCTGTGTTTCTTGGTAGATAGGTGCCACGTTTTAGGGGCAAAATGTTGCCTCTGTCGTTAAGGTACTAGAAGAGTCAAATTCCTACCAAATATTGCGTGGCATCACAATCCTGAAAACCTTAACCTTGGCAGTCAAGGCCTTGAGAACCTAAAAATTTGCGAAACACGGTTTTTTTTAGAACCAGGATCTGAATTAATATGTAGTAAAGTCCCTTAGTAAAGAGAATGCAGTTGACCTTCACAGAGTGAGACTCCCTTAACACCCGCGACTACGGTCTCAGAAATATAATTCTCTATCACTGCATGCTCTTTTTTCCATTGGTCACCATTTGTTAGGTGTTTCTTTTATAAAAAGTCTAAACTAAAATTTATGCACAGTTCTAACCACACAGAACATTACAGAAAATAACTGTAACTGCATTATGTCACACGCACAAAACACGACTGCACTTCAGTCCAATCTGTTTTTAACTGGAATACATCGGTTGCTGGTCATAAAGGACGGTCGGCTTTCCCCAGCGCAGACCACTGCCAAGGGCAACTGCAAACTCCACAGCCAGTAACAGTACTTCGATGTGTTATAGAAAGAAATTTGAATGAGAAATTTACTTTGTCGAACCAAATAGCTCTTTTAATGTTCCGAAACGCAATTTTCCAGTCGTGAATACAGTCGATTGCAGATTGAGTCAGAGTAGAATTTGAATGATGATGGAGCGAAGCTTTCCTGCTGTATTATGGTGTGGCAGGTTAGCGTCGAGTGGAGCGTAAAGAGAGTGTCGGAAGTGTGTATTAATAATCGGAGCAGTGAATGTCAACGTTATGAAGCGTAACACGCTAGATGGAGTAGCTGCTGACGTCTTCTAGTGCCTTATAATACGCTGATACCCCAAATTGCTATTGCTGCTTGAAAGATGGAGGTAATCTCTTTACTAATCCTGCTGTATTAGCAAATGCATTGCGGGCAGAACAAACTGTTGAGAATGTGTTAGAAACGGGAAGCTTTTTAAGTAGACCTACTGTGATAAATCCCATGACTTAAGACTAATGATATCACCACTTGTGATTGTCCTCCCTTTCAACTTTTCAACCAGTTGATAGATTTTTAGGAAAATTTTAACCTTAGCTGTTACATATTATTACAGCGTCCTACTTTCAATTTCTAAATCGTTAATAACAACATGGCGGACGCGCAAATTTGTGAAGGGGTAATGACAGTAACTGCATTAGGTTTAAGATTTAGAGAGAATGTACTGTAATAGGTTATGAAAAAAAATATGTAAGTTGTGTTAGGCAAATATGTTTACAGTTGAAAACAACATGACTGCCGTGAGATTTTTTGTTTTTTACCTTTAGGATTTATGGCGGTAAATAATTAGTTACTACAGCAAGTCATGTGGAATCTCATATGGAAATAATAATAAATATATTTACAGTTTTGACGAAACGTTAAGTGAAAGTTGCAAATATGGCGAAAGTGTGAAGCTTAGAACTTACATCCGACGACGTAAATGTAGTAATAGTGTTTAAAAGTCAAAGTACTTTTCGGAAAACTGTGCATTTCCATTAAAAGACGTTTAGGGAAATAATAGTTGTTTACATCGAGTCATAATATTACAAAATGCGGAGATTAAGTGTTAGCGCACGTCTAAATAAAATTTAAAAAGCAAACCGGTTAATGTTGTATATGGAAAAAGCGTCGTTTATTATCAAAATCATACAGAAGCCATAAGTACACTCCATGTGAGAAATAAATGTTTGCATCTTAAAGCAGGTAGTAGGCCATTTAACGCAACCACTGTGATTTAAACAGTTAACATAGTGATCTTGTTTTATGGTGGAAAGCCGCATTGGTGTGTGTTCTGTGCTCTTTGGTAGGTACTTGATGATCTTGTCGCAAATTAAAGAAACAGTTTAGCCTAGAGAGTTGGATTAATCTTTCATTGCTGGCCTCAGTGCACTGTACGGACTTTTAATTCTTCATATGTTGGCGGCTTCGGTGCACCGTACGGTCGTGATTGCATTTAAGGATACTGTAAATTTAAAACCCTCAGTTCTGGTCAGCAGTTCGAATTTAAACCTCCTCATTGAACGGTTAAAGTCAGCATTTGAGTTTTGACCTTTTGTATAGTCTTTTAGACGGCGCAACCGTGAAGTGAGGTTATGCGTTATGAATCGGTCCCCCCTTGAAGGCAGGATCATCAGACTCTTCCGCCTGAGAGCGCGCTGGCAGAGGTCTCGCGGTGTACAGCAGGATTAAATTTACAAAATCCCTGTAATTTTGCATAACAATCTTTAACACGAGTCTCACAAACCCTGCGGTCCTCCAATCTCAGTCACGTGATTGCAGCTGCTACGTAAGCAGACCAATACTGGCACCTCCACCGCTCAGATTGCAGCAACACACTGATCTACGCGCACACGACTTCGCGCATTCTCCCGACTTGTGACATCAGCCTAGGATAGCTAACGTTACCTGCGCCTGTGCTGGAGAGTTTACGGAATGAATCCTGCTATAAGTCAGACATACTGGCATAGTGGGCGTGCTCGGCTTGTGCTGCATAGTATTGGTTTACGAAGTAGCAGAATGTCTTTGTGTTGTCCGCGTCTTGTTTGTCTAATTAGTGATAATGAGATTTGTTAAAGCTGTAGCTACAGAAGTTGAAACTGAACTCGCCCTTAAGCCGAGGGTGGTAGTAGAGCCATCTGTTGGCTCATCCCCAACTTGGGCTGGAGCTGATTGGGCTAACTGAAGTCACAGAGCTCGGGGGAAAATTGGAATCTGATGAAACGGCTTCATCGCTTGTAGGAAGATTGTGTTTCGCAGACAGCAGGCTAATGCAGGCTGTGACAAAATGTTAAGAAACAAAAGTTACGAAGTAGATAAAAGGATACTTAGCTGATAGCTGCATTTAGTATTATAAGTTATTAGAATGCAATTAACAACCCCTTGCCTACCTCTGTATCACATTCATAGAAATACAGCAGCTGGTAAAATCAAAGCCTAGTAGGACTGGAGGAAGTATTTCATGCATTTAATGATACTGTCTGTATCACAGAGTACGATGATTGGTAAATGATGAGTTTGGAAGGAGGTAGGAAGCGATCGTGGGTGATTTAAAAATACTTTCCTACATTCTACTGGAAGAACTACGAAAACTCACGAATGATGTCAGTTGTTCCAGTCAGTGTCCCATGCCCCATAGCGCACGCAGTACACAGCGCTACAGGACGGGATCGACAATAGGTCAACCACACGCTTGCATGCATGGCCAATAACCAGTTTTTTTTTTAAAAAACCATTGTAATGTTATTAAATGGTAATATCGATTCATGAAAAACTATTTGTATATATTTTATACTCTTGAGTTCCTGAGGCATATTTATTTATAATCACTACTTGAGATATAATGTATTATTGTTCTTAATTTTTAATTTTATAATTTTATGCATCTATACATTTTAACATTGTGAACTGCATAAATACTTATATTGTAAAATCACCTATCGTGTATTTTGATGCAGTATATACTTGTAATTATTTGATAGATACCCCGTGAGGATGGCGATGTATTTGCCGAAACATATTATAGGGGTTGTAAATACATTTTATACGTGTTAATTATCTTGTGCATTTGTTGGTTTTGACTTAAAGCTCACGATAAAATGCACGGTACATACAGCATAAAGTTTATATTAAATGTTTACTGTACCTCTGCCCAAAAGTTATAGGTTAGGTCCACGTTGACAGGCCACGCATGGATATTACTCAACATCTTTAAACCTGAAGAAAGAAAGAATATGAGAGGGGGGAAATAGGCACTACATTTGTTGAAGAGAAGAAAAGGTAAATGTAAGGTTCTCCCTAGAACAGGCCATGAAGGCACAGAGGGCGAGTAGAGGTATAGCTCTACTCTTTATTTAGCATTTGTGCTAGATGGGGGTGGGTGGTGGACGCCACGTCCCGTCCGCTTTACCCCCCGGGAGAGACCTGGTACGTATTGTACAGGAGGCTGGGTGGGCCCCAGGGCCGGTCTGAACGAGTGTGGATCATAGTTACAATGAACAGTTATGTATTTTGTGTATTTGGTATTCAGCGAAGTTTGAATAACCATATTTACAAAAAATCTTTGGAATATGTGGTGTGTACTAATTCGACGTTAATCCGGTTTTAATTGCAGTGTAAATAATAATCACGTAATTACAGCTGTTTTGGAAGAAGCAAGCGTGAAGACGGGGGCCGAGCCTCTCCCACAAACCTATTGTGTTATATTTCAGTACATACGAGTGTAAAACATTAAAAAATTGTGAGTTCAGACCACAGTCGTAGTCAGTGTAATGTCATAATTATTCTTTCCCCCCACCCCCCATGGCACGACAGCTCCTAGTGGGCCAGGGCCCCCTCATTATCGAGGCTTCACGATCACACTCGGTTAGACACATCACACTCGGTGGGACTCCGCTGGACGAGTGATCGTCCCGACGCAGAGACCTCTACCTGACAACACACAACACTCACAAGAGACAGACATCCACGACCTCGGCGGGATTCGAACCCGCAATCCCAGCAATCGAAAAGCCGCAGATCCACGGCTTAGACCGCGCGGCGTCTGGGACATAATTATTCTTGTAGGCCATATATGCCTTTGGAGCTAATCAGTAGATAAATTGTTGTTAAATAACGAAATATATTTGCAAGGTTTATTGCGCATTTATGGCCCAAGGTTCGCGGGTTCGATCCCGACCGAGGGCGATGGATATTTAAGGGTGATAAAAATCCGGAGCACCACTTCCTTCGGAGGGGAAGTAAAGCCGTCGGTCCCATGTCGTAGATTTACGGCATGTAAAAGAACCTTACAGGCATGAATAGAACTAGTAGTGCCCGTCGGCAAAATTCAGCGGCCATTTCTCACCCAAGTCTCCTGACTGCCTCTCAGATGGCTCTGGCAGTCACATCAGGATTGAGTGGAACTTGTGCGGTCAGTGGGCTGGTTACCCGCTATATCAACGCACATGACTATAGAAACCTCCGAAAGGAGGCCCCCAATGCTCCGCGATTGGAGCGACAAGGGGACTAACTAATGTCCTAGACGCTTTCGCGACGAGAAGGTGGAAAAATAAGGCTATTGAATTTGCAAAGACAAATTAATCTACGTTGTAACGGGTGAACACATGAATGTAGACGAATTTAATGTAAGGTTGCTCATGAGATGAGAAGCCTAGGAAACGTGTTCAGTTAGGTAATATTATCAAGTTTTGAAATACGCAACTTGAGTTTCCAAGTCTTGACACCAGTGGCGCTAACACCTCAGTTGCTAAGAATGGTGTCGCAAGTGCAGAATGCTAAGCGTTTGCTCTTGTCCATTTAAAAATCATATAATTTCTCAACAAAGTCGGTTGCATTTGTAAAGGGAAACCCCGTAGAAACGACCATTCACTGAGGCTAAGGTGAAGGCAGCAGGAGCGGATTTTTCTTGCAGTCTAAAAAATCAACAGGATCAACTGCACGATAATTCAGCTTGCCACATCGAAACTGCATAAAATTCTGCAAGCTTCCTTCAGATTTACAGTAAATTCTACAGGTGCCAGTTGTTGAAAAATGTAACTGCCCATGAAGAATAATTTCCTTACTCACTTTGCTGTGACCTTCCTTCAAAACTTGAAGAATATTGAAGAAATTTTACAGCCGAACAGTGACAAAGCCACTCTCCATCCGTCGGGGCAAGGTGACCGATATAACTGTAGAATTTGGGGGATTAACAATCTTCATGCAGTGATTGAAGGTAGCCACGGGGCCAGTCCTCACTTCACTATCTTGTGTGCTGTATCAAGAGACAAGAGTTCGGGTCTTTCTGTGTTCCCAAACGCTCTGTCACTAGTGTAGATTACCTACAGGACTTCCTTGTGTCGATTTTGGTAGAAGAGGTCCCTAACGACATAACATTCCAGCAAGAATGAGCGCCTCCACATTTCAACACTGTAATTCGGTCGGACATCATGGATCGAAAGTTAGACGGCAGTGGATTGTTAGAGGGGGCCCAGTTCTTAGCCACCTCATTCCCCTGTCTTCCGCTACTTGATTTATTCTTCTGGGGGTACATAGATGATGCTGTTTAAGTTTCACCATTACCAACCTCTTTGCTTGAAATTTTTGGGAAGGTACGAGGTACTGCATTTACATCTAGTCTCCTTAAATATGTGTGGACTGAACCTGAAAAGTCGATTCCAGTGACCGCGAGGTCTAAGGCGTGGGTCTGCGGCCACTCGCTTGCTGGAATGGCGGGTTCGGTTCCCGCCAGGAGTATGGATGTCTGTCTCTTGTGAGTGTTGTGTGTTGTCAGGTAGAGGTCTCTGCGTCGGGCTGGTCACTCTTCCAGAAAAGTCGTACCAAGTGTGCTGTGACTGTGTGTGATCGTGAAGCCTCGATAATGAGGAGGCCCTGGACCACTGGCGATAGGCGGAACTTGAAAGCAGATATGATACGTGCTGGGATATTCACGGTGCCCGAAATGGAATCTATAGGCTGTTAAGTGTGGGTCACGAAAACTTTACTGAACGTATAACGTACCAAAATACGTTTAGTTTCTCATTTCTTTGTCTGTCCCTCCTTTGTGCAATGTTATATTAAAATAGTCTGCATATCATGTGTTTATACTGTATGGGAAATTACAGTTCGTACCTCAAAGAGAACTTGGGCCGGAATAGCGTAGTCGGTATAGCGACTCGTTAGGAGCTGGACGGTACGAGGATCGAATCCCGGTGGGAGGGAGTTTTTCCGCGTCCGTCCAGGCAGCCTCTGGTTCCCACCTAGCCTCCTGTGCAGTGGGTAAATGGGCCTTTTTCTCGGGAATGAAAGCTGCCGGAGACGGTGTTGACCAACCCACCCCCATCTAGCGCCGATGTTAAAGAAAGAGTACAGCTATACCTCTGTTCCCCGTCTGTTACTTAATGGCTTACTCTAGGGTGAAATTTACTTTACCTTTGTGTCACAGAGAACACAGTGTATTTCGATTAGAAAGGGCAAACGGACCGATCGGTTATCGGTTAAAACTTTTTATGAAACATTGTGAGAATCATGCGAAATACAAATAAACTGTGTGGGCAAAGTGGAGAGATGTCAGTGTTAATCTTGGCGGCGCATATACCAACCACTTGGCTTTAAGGGGTTAAGCTTCACCACGTCTGTCCGTGTGTGCTCATGTAACAAATATAGAACTGCTGAAAGGATTTGCATAAAATTTCATAGTGAGGTGTTACAGCTGAAATATGTTGACACATGATAATTTTGGTTACATACGGACAAAAATGACCGACCTTTTGTTAAATTTTCTGCTCGTCTGGCGCGTAAAGCGATAAATAAATACTTGGAGGATGAAAACACGTTTTGAACAAGAAAAGCGTAGAGTTAAATGAAACGCTCATAATGCCACTCGATTGGAAGTAATTGTAAGACTTTATATCAGTCTGTCCTTGTTTACATCTCATCATCTGGGTATGCCTTTACACTGTTTATAGGATAGCATCATAAATTGACATTCTGCAAATTAAAATGTAGAGGCAATAACAAAATCGTCAAGACGGAAGTGCAGTCGAACCCGGTTATAACGACATCGGTTTATACGACACCTCGCCTATTGCGTCAGATATTCTGTGGTACCATTTAATTCTTCACTGTTAACCATAACATTATAATCCTCGGTTATAAGAGCACTCGTTTATAACGACACAAAATATGCAGTCACCTTCATGTAGTTATAACCGAGTTCGACTCTATTACGTTATGTTTAGTTTTCATAACTTATTTATTCTGTAAAACATCTTGTGTCAAATTTTTTCACCTCTTTCTGCGAGTCCAGCCGTAAATCAAAATTTTATGGCTGTTAAAGACACTGGACTATCTTCAATTATTCCCTGCACAATCGAACCCCAGTCTAATTCACTGCACGTAATACTCGAACGAATGTAATTGAATCACCGTGCGCATGTTAAGACAACTTGGAGCTCTCCGCGTTTTGACGGACCTCTGGTTCCTTCCTCTCATTGCTTCGTCTCATGTACGTTAAGAGGTACGCTAAACTTCAAAAGCATCTGCCGTCGTAATATAGCATACGAGGTTAATTGCTGGGTGTTTTTGAGGCTTGGCTGTTCAATGGAACGATGTCTATGCGAACAAGTGCTTAGTTTTTATTCTGAAACGTGTTTGAATTGAACGACTACATACGGAGCCTAAGGCACCCTGTGTTTAAATCTTTAAAGCGTAGTGGTAATTATGTACACCACCCTTAGCTTCAAGAACTGTGCATTTTGCCCTCACAATCATTTGTCCGTTTTGTATGATTTTCAGAATGAACAGCGGGTTGGTCTGTGTCATGGAGACGCAAAGTGTTTACTGTGAGATAGGGACTGGGTCTTGAAATACTACTTAGTTGAATTTCAGATTTCAAGGGATCACTGAACGTTTACCTACACTCTTCGACCCCTTGCCCACCCTGGTACGCATTGGACGGGATGCTGGCTCAGGATCGAAGCCTAAATTTCCCGTCCCCACTGGGAATCGAACCCCAATCATGTGGTCGTAAATCTGGTCAATCAGTATACCGCCTAAGCCACCCCGCTCAGCGGTGTGGACGGTAGTTAAGAATATATCGGATGAACAGTCACGGACGTCTGACAAGGGGGGTTTCTAGCTGCGAGATCGAGAGGACGCCCAGGACTTTACACCGTAGAAGGTTGCATGTTACGAAATGTTGCATTAGGTCTCGGATTTTTTTATGTATCTATATATTAGGATAGGGTCCAGTGACAGATAATTGTGAATAGAAACAGAGTAATGAAATCTCTAAGGGTATATGAGGCAGAGAATAATTCTCCACTTGAGAAACTAGTATCATCTTTCGAGACAAACTGCGCGTCAATGCTAGTTTAATGTTTTAAAGTATGGGGTTGTACGAAGTCGACAAAATGTAACTTGCATGAGCACAGGCCTACTCAATTAAATAATGAGTAAAATTTATCACAGAGCCAGAATTAACCTATGTAGTGTCCAGTGTTTGTTTGGCTTCCAGGAAATTGTACAGGATAAAGCGTCAGAAATGTTATCAAGCGCGAAACATTAGGCTGTTTTGTTACGTCACGTGATCATATTGTTTACCAAGCTCTCGCTGGGTTCGGACCGATAAACCTTGAGCAGGACCGGTCCAAGACGTGGGCGCCACAGGACGGTCAATAATTTGGTACCCCGGTTAGGCTAATATTTTGGTGCCCCTTAATACCCATACTCTTTAAACTTTTTCGGACTAGGACAGGGCTGGCAAAATCTTTAAGGGCTTGTGCCCAAATTGCGGATAATTTTTGAAGAAATTCTTTTGCTTGTGGAAACGTGAGTTTAATAGCTCAATTTTCCGATTATTCCAGAGACGTCTGAACGCCCTGGTCCCGGTGGCGCAGTTGGTTGAGGCACTGCGCTAAAAGCCAGAAGGTCGCGGGTAATTTTTCATGACAAATGAGTACCAGGAATGTTTCTTGGGGGGGGGGGGGGGGTAAAGCCGGCCGGTGCGTGGTGCTGACAACCTTACCACCTTCATGTGCCGACTGTCTTGAAATCTGGGAGCTTCAACCTCCTGGAAACCTCAGGGCCTGTCCAGGCCTTGCTTTATCATAGGAAATGTGTTATTTGATATCAGGGTAAATGTGTGTTATTCTGTGTCAGAAGCAGTTCTTGATTCGACGTCATGGGACGTGTATGCTGTACGATAATAGAGGAAATGTGCCTCTTAGTGTCATGGGAAATGGCTATTACAGGGTGTCACGAAACTGTGTGTGTGTTATTCGATGTGGTATGAAATGTGCGTTATTGGATATCCTAGAAAATGTGTTTTATACGAAGGATTACTATCACTTATTTAATCAGCGTCAGTTGGAAGAAGGCTAATATGTCATGATTTAGAAGGTTCTGTGTTTGGTCGTCCGTTGCTTGTATTTGCTTGTTTCCCATTTGCTCGCTTTTTTCAGTACACAGTTCACCTCAATCTGTGGCCAGAATATTCTACCGACTGTTGATGAAGCGAACGTAAAAAAAGAACATTTTGATGAAAGAGGGGATCAGGAAAAGTGTTTCAGAGGAAGAGGAACCCGAAAGCGAATCTGGATGAGATTGGATAGGATGTTGGCCCAGCGTAAAACCAAAGCCCTGGGAAATCTTTCTCCCTGCAGTAGCAGCAGTCGTGTGTGTTCGTGTCTTGTCAGTGGGGTGATACTTGGGATTACCGTCGGCTGACGCAGCACGCTGCTTGCGAACCGTTTTACATTTCGATGGACTACCAATGGGATTGTGCTTGCTGGTTCATTTTCAGTAACCGGGAGATTATGAAGAGAATAGGTCAGCTGCCTGGTATTATCAACCGAATCTGCTTTAAACGACCCCATCCCTGAAGAGGTACTTTTATTTCCTGCTAATCCCTTAGAGAGCAAATAAGCGGAGAGAGAGATGCAAGATGGTATAATGTAAGAGTAGGTGAAACCTGAAATGATGGGAGAAGGGAGAGAGAAGTTATTTTAAGGGAGAAAAAATATTTTTAGAATGTTTTCAGGTTTCGCTCTCTCGCCCTTCTGACAAAGGTAGCGTGAAGTTGAAAACGTCAAATTTATGAGAAATGGTGCTCTAAGACATGGGCAGTGGGATTTGGTTTGATAATGCTACATTGCATAATTTATAAAGATTTATATCCATGTAACTTTTTTACTTCCTACAATCATAAAATATATCACCGATATATTATGTTAATGGTGTTTAGTCAAATAATCGCTGTGCGTTGGCATACCAAGCGAACCCAACAAATAGACTTGTTAGACAATATTTTTATATTGAACGCCAGTCAATTAATTAATGTCTAAACAAAAGACGCTGTCAATAACTCAGGTTATGTGGCGTCGAGTGATTGAATGATTAGCGAGTAACAGTTGGGAAAGAAGATGGCAGGAAGCGGTAAAGTTCTCCCTAGAACAGGCCATGAAGGCCCAGAGGGTGAGTAGAGGTATAGCTCTACTCTTTCTTTTACCTCGGCGCTAGATGGGGGTGGGTGGTCAACGCCACGCCCCGGCCGCTTTACCCCCGGGAAAGAGACCCGGTACCCATTGTATAGGAGGCTGGGTGGGCACCAGGGCCGGTCTGGACGGCTGCGAAAAGTCTCGCCCCCACCGGGATTCGATCCCCGGACCGTCCAGCCCGTAGCGAGTCACTATACCGACTACGCTAGGCAGGAAGCGGTAGCGGACTGATTTAAAGTCTCGTCCCAATATTTGCCATAAGGTATTCAGGTGAGTCACAAAGCTTCGCCCAGTATAGTTTTACGATCGAGATTCGAACCGGGAATTTTCCGTGTCTGCCAGATTACTTGGTTTTTGCTTTAAAGCCTGTGGTACACATGGTTACCAGTGATGCATAAAGTGTACGGGCACATGTTTACCACAGTTATATCATGAGTTAAAACGTATTGTTGGAAAAGTATGGTATTGAAGAGGCCTCTTCTATGGCATACTTTTCCGACTAGGTATTTGCGATTCTGCCTGATGATGGCCGAATAAAACGGCCGAAACATGTAGTAGAAAAGTAAATAAACGAAGGTGCAGTGTTAAGTGCTGTGTTTGGACAATAAATCGGTTTATGTCACCGTATGAGTTCAGGTGACACTACGTTCTTTCACACTGAACCACGTAACACGTAAATTTAATACAGTCAGCCAGCCTGCCATGGTTTGTGTGAGCAGTCGCATACACCAGCTGGGTCTCGGTATTCCGCACTTCAGTGAGGAAATCTAATTGCAAAGCAGTTTGGTTAACCGTTTCACTGTTTTGTGAAAGTTAAGTGAAATCTGCATCTCCCTACTTTCCCCGAGGTTAAAGAAAGAGTAGAGCTATACCCCTATTTCCCCTCTGGGTCTTCATGGCTCGTTCTAGGGTGAACTTTATCTTTATCCATCTTTCCCCTGAGTCAGGTCGTCCCGTGTAAGTTGGAATTGTGTCGTGTGTATACCTCCATAATTTATTCTCGATCCTTAGTTATTTTCAGCCTCTGCCTAATGGATTATAACTACACCTGCAAGGGGTCATGAGTTTCCTTCTCTTGCTGCCTCGAAGATCATCGCTGCGCTCTTTGTTAGGACCGAAGAAATCGTCGAGAAGTCTCGGCCAGTTCAAATTTTTGGAGAACCAATACAGCCAGTCAACACAGCGCGCTGTGTAGGTTTAACCATTGAATCATGGCTATCTGGGAGGCTCGCGTCAACCATGTTGGAAAGAATGCAGCTCAGAAGCTGTGTGTACCAAGCTGTCACCTGGACACTGCACGAGGTGTGTCCATCAGAGATGGTATACTGCTTTAAAAGCCGGTAATCCGATCTAAGATGGATTATGCGTGTCCTGTGTAGGAGTCTACTGTCCGCTGTCACGATAAGAATCTGCAAGCATCTGCAGATTATTTTGCAGTGCGACTGACACACCTTGATGCGTTTATAACCGGCAAATTCAGTATGATTTTCAGGTTACATTTTTTGTCTACCACATCAAAGCAGTGGCTGAGATATTCGATTCAAAGTTACCTGATGCTGGGTACTTCTTAGATGAGAAAATTTTGCTGACCAAGAATTGTCTACAATTACCTGCGGTCAGCAGCTAGTGGATCTCACCCGTAACAGGGCGTACGAGTAGACGAATAGTTCCTAACGCTAATCGGGTACCGTAGCAGACTATTTCCTTTAATCTCCTGAGTGATAAAGCAAATTCCAGGGTATATATTAAAATAGAGCAGAGCCCGTATACCACAATCACGAACCCTTCATCAAATGCGATCACAGCGTCTCTGGGTTTAATCTCCAGACATGCAACTAGCCAAAGCTTTCCCTCTAAAGGACGGGAGCTTCTTCTGCCAGCAGCAAAATTCCTTAGTATGAACACGTCAAGGCTTTCATGTCAGACGCTAAACCCGTCGTAGTAATCACACCCTTATATACGTATTTTAAGGCAACGTTTAGACATTCCAGCTATGCATTCCCTACGAATGGATGCTTTTAACTTTACTATAGCACAATAATCTGCCCTGAATTAGCTGTTTGATTTATTGGGCTGTTTCTGTCGGTGCCCAGTCATTGAGACTTGCTCTTTCTAAGGGTCCCAAGTGAGTATGAACATTTAAACGTGACGATGGAAGCAGATGCCGTTTTCGAAACTTTTTATTTAAAAACGTAAGACGCCGGAAAATGATGAGAATAGTGTCCTTGTTTGTTTTAACACATTGTTACCAGAAGAAAGAAGGTTGTGTCTGTATGATAGTGTACTGGTGAGATGTTGGTAGAACAAACGTCATGGCAGTTTAAGCAGAGCACAGGGATTATTGATTCCTACTGACAAAGCCGTTCTGTCCTATTAGATAAGACGATCTGTTCAGTTTGCTGGTAAATGACCAGTGTCAACTGTAGCTGTAGCTTGTTGAAAAATCCACCCGAAACTCGGCAACCAGCTCTGTCATTGCTGTGTGTCTACTTGTGAGAACCCATGAGAGAAAACACCAGGTTAACAGGTAGACAGATTAACATCCTCATTCATTCTGTAGTCTGTCTTACGACAGGTCCGTAGCCTCTTCCAAAGCGAGTTCTCCACAGGGTGCGATCTAGTGCTTCCTCTTTCAATTTCCAGTATCTTTTCTTTCCCTTAAGGTCATCCAGTAGCTGCTTACGTCTTCTCCCTCGTCGTCCCGTCATTTCTATCCTTCCTTCTAACTTTCCTTCAATCACGTGTTTCAGAAGGCAGTTTCTACGCAAGATATGACCAATCCAGTTAGCCTTTCTTCTTTTTATTGTATGTACGATATTCCTCTCCTCCTTTACTCTGTGTAATACTTTTTCATTTCTCACACGATCGGTCCAACTTATCTTCTCCATTCTTCTCCAGCACCACATTTCATAACATCCTACCTGTTTGGTATTGCGTTTTATATATGAAACAGACTTGCTCTTGAACAGGTGACGTTTGTATGTGTGTGTTTTGTATTAATTGGTTACGTCATGCGGTAAATTACTGTAGCGTTTATATGCTGCAAGATACGTGGCGCAAGAGAGAATCAAATCAGCCGAAATGTTAATAAAGTAAACATCTGCAGTTCTATAGTATGTAATTAGATCAGTGATCGAGGATCACCTGGTGCAACTGTTACTTAATGATATCAGTGGAGTTCAGTTCTGAATAAAATTTATGGACATGTTCCTCTTTCGAATGTTATTTGTTAAGAATAGGTAAAATCATTATCAGTCTCAACACAACTATCTGTATTAGACAGTATAGTCTATTTGTCAGTCTCAACACAACTATCTGTATTAGACAATATAGTCTATTTGTCAGTCTCAACACAACTATCTGTATTAGACAATATAGTCTATTTGTCAGTCTCAACACAACTGTCTAAATTAGACAATGTAGTCTGTCTGTCAAATTGAGCAGCTACATGTTTCGACCTGAATTAGGTCATTTTCAGGTCCTTAAAATTAAAAGGAACACACTGAGGAAGATAGATTTTAATCTATGGTTAATCGATGTCAGTCCAAGTGTGTATACATTTGAATTGCAATCGATGTTGTATCAATATTGGATCAAAAAATATAATTTGTAATTAATTAATGTAATACCTCTGATTGACATGTTTTATTGTATTTTATGTTATTTTATTTTACATTATTTAATTTTATTCTACTGTTCTTAAAATTTCTTAAAAGTCCAACGTTAATCATATAATTATGTATTGTCTGTGTTGTCTTATTGAATGTTTTTTTTTTTATTTTAAGAGTCTGAAGATGACCTAATTTAGGTCGAAACATGTAGCTGCTCAATTAGACAATTGTCTAATAACGATAGTTGTGTAGAGACTGATATTGATTTTGCTTGTTCATATCATTGGCACACAATGGGATGTCACATACAAACATTGTTATTTGTTAATTTTGTTCTTCACTTATGCTTTACAGATAAAAAATTTAACATAAGAACAGGTAATGCATCTTCCAGAAAACGTGCCAAATCTCTGAAATATTTGATAATGGTATGAATATTACATAAACTAAGAGCAGATTAATTTTAGGTCATGCCTACAGCAATTCAGTTTAAAATTTTCCTTCCTCTGATTATGAAAACGTAAAGATGAAGACATAAAAGTATTGACTTTCGTGTTACATTCTGTGTGTGAGAAAACTTGGTCTCTCATATTGAGGGAAGAACATAGACTGAGGGGGTTCGAGAATATGGTGCTGAGGGGAATAATGGTAACTAGGACGGAGGAAGTGTGAGGGAGGTGGAGAAAATTGCATGATAGGAAGTTTCGTGACTTTTACTCCTCGAAAACGATGATAGTATAATCAAGTCACAGAGGATTGGACATGCAGCACGCATGAGGAGAATGGATGCCTAAGAAATTACTGATTGGGAAACCTGAAAGAAATTGAGAACTTGGCAGACCTAGGCTTAGATACGAGGACAGTATTAAAATTAATCTCAAAGTAATGGGATAAGAGATGGCTTAGAAGAGGGAACAATTATGGGCTCTTGTGAAAACGGTAATGAATTTTCGCATTCCACAGCTAGCTGAACGACTGTTAGCTTCTCCATAAAGACTTGTTTCAATGAAGGCGGTTTACCCTTGTTAAGAAATAACGGAACTTTAATGCTTGTAATTAATCTGTTACACCTCACTTTGTAACTGGGTTTAGAGCATTACTTTCAAAAGTTTACAACGCTGATGAAGTTAATTTCATCTCGGCTGGAGCTCATCTGCAATGCCTTGCCTCAGGGTATCACGAAACTAATAAACAGTATGGGAGATTCTCCCGACTTAGAAAACAGTGAAATTAGCACGTCCACAAGAGTGCTAGTTTTGTGTCGTCTTGGGATTTGCATGAAGTTTTCCTTGTTTAATTCTATAAAATTTACAAATAATCTAAAAATGTTTATATGGTGGGTACATAAGAACGATGTTTGTATGGAATGTCTCAGTAAACAAACGTACCTCACACTGTACACTCCACCCATTCTTAATCTCGGCACTAGATAAAGATGAGTGGTAATCATCATGCCCCGGCGGCTTTACACCCGGAAAGGAACACTGATGCCCATTGAATAGGTGATTGGGTGGGCCGTACAGCCGGTCTGGACGTTTTGGAGAAGAGAGGAATTTCTTGATTCTGCTGCGATTCGAACCCCAGACCTTCCAGTCCGTAGCCTTGTCGCTATACACCTACGCTATCGCGAATCCCTTATCGTCAACAGTAGTTATTTATAAATATGTAAATAAAGGACTTGACGGTCCGGGGATCACGTACCGATGGCAAGATTTTCTGCACCTGTCCAGACTGGCCGTTGGGCCCACCAAGCATCCTGTACAATGGGTACCGGGTCTCTTCCTCGGGGGTAAAGCGGCCGGGGCGTGGAGTTGACCACCCACCTCATCTAGCGCCGAGGTTAAAGAACCAGTAGAGTTATACCTTTATTCCCTTTCTGGGCCTTCATGGCCTGTTGTAGGTGAACTTTAGCTTTTATAAAGGGTAGAGTCTTGCTTATTGTAATTATGTATGTTAGAAATTGGTTGTGAACGGAAGTAGATGATGGCAGCAGTGCGAGGTATGCTTCAGCTGTATTTCGATATCCATTTATATTGGAAAACTTTCTCGATCTAACAGCACCGCTTAGTGCCTAAGTATTATTGTACTAACTTTAGTATGGTAGTGCAACAGTAGCTGTCTTTACAGAACTTTGCAACTTACTGACGTTTGGTTTTGTAGAGAAAGTTTGTTTCGGACAATATGCTTTTGAAATGTTAGGGGGTCCTATTGTAGTTCGGACAATATGTTTTTGAAATGTTATGGGGTCCTATTGTAGTTCGCGATTTTTAAGCTTCAAGCCTGTGTTTGCAGAGATACAGGCTATCAAATTATGCAGTTTGGAAACCTTTGCTTTTCGCGTTTTGCTTGTGATTTATTTTATTGCGTTGTCAGTATCCCAGCCCTATAGTGTCACTGCTACACCAACCTGCTTGTTTTTTTTCTGTTATTGAGTGTGTTGCCGTAATCCTGTCCTCTGAAGCCCATGTTCAATCTATATCTATAAACTGCTTGTGGTTGTCTGATGCACGGGCAGCAGCGTTATGTCTCTCATGTCAGTCACGGATGATTCAAACGTCTGATCACGTCAACCTCTCCACAACGGCTGTCCACTTGCACTCCAGCAGCTGCGCGCAAACGGAGTGGCGTTTTCCATTCCGGAGAAGATAACAAGAAGAGAAACGTACAGGGAATGCTGATGGAAGTAAACTAGGATGGAACAAATGATGGGATATAGTGTTATAGAGGTAGGATGTGATCTTTGAAAATGACTGAATTTTCCTCCTTCCATTGCTTACACAGCAAGACGTGGCAGCTTAAGGGTGGAGAATGACCTGTGACGTGCAATCCAAGTACAGCTGTCTTTCCGTGTCCAAAGTTGCAGTGTCTTTGCGTAACCCCGTTTAAGGCCGACCCGTAACTTAAGGGGTTATTGTACGGCTTATCACTTCTGAGGTCCGGGTTCAAATCCAGGATATTTTGTATGATTTCTGGTGGATAAAGTGGCATTTTGGCAGACTTTTGTCCGAACGCAAACGTATTCCTCTGTCAGTTACCATTCTGCTAGTGCCCCATACTCATCTGTAGACAGAGGCTGGTGTAATAAACCGCAATAGCAAGAGACTCAATCTCGCCCCACTGCTACAACCAAGAAGTCCTTCGATAAAGGCCGTTTTGAAGTCATCTTTCAAATCAGAAAAGATTCTGAGACCACGTATTACAGTCGAACTCTGTTATAACGTCATGAAAGAAGCTGAATATTTTTTTGTCGTTATAAACGAGTATTGTTCTAACCGAGTAGTGTAATGTTATGGTAAAAGTGAGGGATTAATTGGTACCACAGAATGTCTGACGCAGTAGACAAGGTTCGCATAAACCGATATCGTTATAACCGGGTTGGACTGTATTAGTGTCATGTCTTTTCGTCAGCAAGTATTGTTTAAATGTGGCCTATTAAACGATGCTGTTCAGATGATGCCGTCGATGGCCAGAATGAACGTAAATTATGTGGAAGGAAGCGGATACGACTTAATTGGGGATAATGTGTCCGAAACAAGTCAGTCATGACAACAGCTCTTAAGGCTGACATTTGAACCCGGGATCTTCGAATGAAACAGGAGTGTTCCCCACATGCCCCGTGAAGTAATTGAGTTTTGGCGACCGATCAAAACGATACGCGTGTTACTAAACTTAAAATATTTTTGTAAAACTGTTTTCATAAACACTTTTTAAGTATCGGTGTACGCCACTACAGGACTTGGCCAATTTCATGCTATTGCCATGTCTGATTGAGTTAATACCGCTTCATACGCTTATCGAGCAGAGACAGCTCACGCGTAGGCCTGGCATTCATTACAATACGTATTAAACTTCACTTACCATATCACAGTGCACGCATTCTGTTTCCGTTATAAACACCAAAACGGTATATGATATTTCTGAAAATCATCTGTGTTTAGTATATTATATAAAGCCGGGTAGCTTAGTCAGTATAGTGATAGGCTACAGTCTAGACAATACGGGGTTCGAATCCCTGCAGAGGTGTATTTTTCTGTTGTCCAAATCGTCCAGACCGGCTGTGGGAGCCCATCCAGACTTCTGTTCAGTGGGTACTGGTGGTAAAGCAGCCGGGGCGTGATAACCGCTCACCGTTACCTAGCGCCGAGTTTGAGAATGAGAGGAGCTTTACTTCTACGCCCCCTCTATACATTCATGGCGTAAACAGGGACAACTTTACCTACCTAATCATATCATACAAAAGAAAGGGACATAACGTCCCGCAAATTTACAGTTTAGTAATGTTACATCAGCTGCTACGTAAAGCTGCTACTGTGACTTTAAAGGCCAGTCATATTCTCAAGTTTGTATTTGTCCTCTAAGAGCGTTCGCAACGAAAGTTTAAGGAAAAGCGAGTTTGTGTAGCTTTGCCATGTTTATATGTCCGTCGGCACGTTATAACTCGATGACGCAAACAGCATTTTCTCTGAAACGTTGTCATATATGTACCAGACTACACGGCTTCCCTTTCCAGACAACAGAAATCTTCATGTGCTTTACAGAGACTTGGAGTTCCCTGGAGCCCAACACGAACACAGGACCGTATGGATGTTTGTGTGTGAGGTATTAGCAGGGGTGGAGCTGTAGACACAGAACAGGAGTGGTGGAAGATTGTAGAAGAAGAAGTTTCTAGTCTCTTGGAGAGGAAAGTTTGTTCGCCCAAGTTAGAGATTGCTAGCAGTGCCCTAAGTTGCAGTAAAAACTAACTGCAGTTTCACAAATGTGGGAATGAATTATTGCCATGCCATGTTAAGGTCAGGATGGGAATGGCGAGCGAGCATACATGACTAACAAACCTTGCACGTGAAAAATGTACGTAAGATCTTCCATTTCATTACTTATAGTCTGATTGTTTACAGCTTAAAGAACGAATGAATGAAATTAGGTGTACTGAATGTCCGCGGTGGTGTGTTAAATAAAAATTGAAATTGGTATTCAGAGCTTTGTTGTAATTCATCGAATTGGCCCATTAGAAATACTTTATCAGGCCTACTCTTTCGAAGACACTGGTGGATGATATCGGCACTTTTTTGTTAATGAAAGGCTGTATTTAAGAAGGGGACAGAAGGCTCCTCCCAAACGTCAGAAGGTATATAAAAATGTACACGGCGTCGTACCTCAGAAAAATGCAATCTTGATACGTTAGTTACGGCCTTAAAACTGAAAACTAAAATAAAAAGTTCTCATGTCCGCATTGCTGCCATTTTACACTACACAAACATATTTGTGTTAAGTAAACTTTACATTTTTTTCGAAAAATTATTGTCATATAATATTTTAGGACTACTAAGCGGATCTGACGTCACACCAAAATCAAAAGTTCGCACCTCCGCCGTGTTGTTATTACTGATTATAGAAAATTGTGAAGTGTGATGCACTTAAAAAGTTTTAACCTATTGAGGCAGATAAAAGGGAATTCAAAAAATAATTGTGATTTTTAAAAGTTTATAATTTCCGTTATGGGCGACCATTGTTACCGCTCGCCCCGGGCGTAAAAAACCTAGACACGCCACTGGTTGTATTTTATTTAACGACCCTGTCGGTATGTAGAATATGGAGCGTCGACTGATTGGGTGACAGTGAAGAATGAATTTGAAGGGAAGTAGAAAATTAAGATAGGCCTACTGTTCTGGAATTTGCCTGGAGAGAATGAGGAAAAGTACCTCTATATAGTCGGTATCCCTGCAGAGATTTGAACCGGGAACCTCGCAAATATAATTTCGAAGCGTTATTGCTCCGACAGACTGGCTTGGTAAGACGATTTGCATGCATGCATTTTACAAGTTACTTGCGTGTTCTACAAAAGGAAAGCACCTTTACAGTTTATTAATGCAGTGTATGCAGCAAAACAATAGATTTATCCCGAAGGTTGTGAATTCTTCGCAGAACTTGAGTCGCAATAATGTTTAACACTCCGTCTGTTCAAGGCCAATACCGATACATATTTCTTTTCGCTATTTTATAATGTATGCGCCTGCTGTCCCCAATCCTCCGGCCGTGCTTCGTATAAACTTACTAACTTCATCGATTCTCCCTTTGTCCATATCTTCCGAGTTGCCGCTTATGCAGCTGCTCGCAAGCTACTCGCAGCTATACGCATTTTTCTGATGTAGTTGAGAGTGCAGGTGACAGGAAGCGTAGCGCTGCTTTGCCATTGACACAGAAGTGCTCTCAGGCCAAATCTCATCGAGGTTTCCAATACCTTCTTCAGTTGGCTGTCGAAGGCGTTTGAGCGTGAGACAGCGCCTGTCGAGAGAAGATGAGAGATAACCTCGAGAGTTTTACTCTAACGCCTAGCCCCACACCTAGGCCCCAAGTAGCACCAGAATAAAGAAAAGGTAACGATATCCGTGTTCTGGGTTGTAGCATTCTGTAAATTGGAGCACAGTGCCTGTCAGACTGACAGCCTGTGTGGACTACGCTGAAGACGTAAGCAGAAGATGGAACTTTGCATTAACATCGCTCTGAGAAGCTGCAGTCAATGCAAAAAAAAGAAATGTATTTGTGACCTAGAGTTCAGGGATGTCTTCCTTCCATGGAGTATGGCCACATAATTCAGTAAGCTGTAAAGGTTAAAGGTGCGATATAAGGTCAGTACCTCTTCCGATATGACATCAGTCAATTCGGATTCAGACACGGACCGGAACAGTTCATTTAACATGTGCATTAGTGAGCAAGAAGAATGATTCCAGCTGAAGTGACGATACCAGGCCGTAGCCAGGGGAGTGCAAGTGGGCGCAATGCATCCACTAGAAGTTCGTAAAATATCAAATACAAACATGCTGATCAGCCCGCTATAAACGTGCGATACCCTGCCGCATCCACGTGTTGCCTCGAACCGCATTTTCAAAAATGTATATGTACGCAAGATGTTTTTGTTTTGTGCAGTGTTATAGTGCGCATTATGTAATTAAAATGTTGGTTTTTTGGCCCTGACAAAGGTGCTTTTAGCGCTTATGCATGCATAATATATATATAGTACATGGTATATGTATAATAGAGCATTATATAAAAAGGTAAAGTTCACCCTATAACAGGTTATGAAGGTCCATAGGGGGAGATGAGGTATAGCTCTACTCTTTCTTTAACGTCGGCGCCTGATGGGGGTGGGTGGTCAGCGCCACGCCCTGCATGAATATAAATGCTATACAGCAGTTTTAATGTCATGGCACAGTATAAGTATAGAGACCATAGCCCTAGTACCATTCATTGGGGGTGCTCTACTTTTTCTTTAACCTCGGCGCTAAATGGGGTTTGGTTAACGTCACGCCTCGGCCGCTTTATCCCCCGGAAAGAGACCCGGTGCGTATTGTACAGGAGGCTGCGTTAGCCCCAGGGTCGGTCTGGACGGGTGCGGAAAATCTCGCCCCCACCGGGTTTCGATCCCTGGACCGTGCAGACCGTAGCGGGTCGCAGTGCCGACTACGCCATAAGCACCCGCATTGGAAGCCGCTGCACCTGCTGTGTTCATGGCCTGGCTACAGGCCTGCATGGCACAACCCTACTCTGAACATAATTTCAGTCACAGTGTGGTTTTGTCCGATTGTCAAATTGCAACACCAACTTCAGGTTGCAGCGTCCATCTTGAGAAACTAGTAGGCCTAATATTTCATCTCGTCAGGAAATTCTCCGCATTTTGCAAAACCCGAAGTTTCACCACAGCCCACCACTTGTTCCTGTTCTCAGCAAGTTAAATCCAGCCCACATATTATATTTCTTTCAGATCCATTTTATTATTATCCTCACCTCTACGCCTATCACTTCAGGTTTCTCCACCAAAACTGTATGCATTTTACTTCCACCCTATACGTTCTACATACTCCTCCAATCTCATTCTCCTTGATTTGATCACCATGGTGATTAGTGATAAATACAAATCATGAAGTCTCCCAATAAATAATTTTTCCCATCCTCCTGTTACTTCCTAGTTGTTAGGCCCAAATATCTTCCCCAGCACTGTAATCTCGACCACACACAGCCTGCGTTCTTCCGTTAATATGATAGAACAAGTTTCATGACCGTACTGAACAAGAGGAAAAATTATACGAGTATTTCTTTACATTTTATTATTTGTCTTGGTAAGCAAAAGGCAAAACAAAAGATTCTTGGCCGAATGGTAGCAGGCATTCCCAGAATTTAATTTGCTCTGTATCCTTCGTGTGTGCACTTAGGATTTGTTAGGGTCGTGCCCAAATACTTTAGCTCGACCATATTGTGAGAGGATTTATTAGTTGTCTCTGGGTTGTGATACTGCCCTGCATTCCATTCACGAGTTACGGCCATAAGATTATATTTAGTTTTTTTAGTATTAGCTTCCAGACCAACCTCGTTACTAGCTTTTAATAAAGCTTCTGCAACTACGTGTACAGAAATATCTCTTCTGTTGCATCATGTGTAGCTAATTGCATGACGTCACAGAGCGGTGTGATCAATCGGAAAGTTTTGAGCTAGCCGAGTGGAACTGTGGCTGGAGAAGACCAAGTATGCGTCGCGGCGGTTTGCCTGTATCATTTTGCGGCGCGACATTTGGGCACCGTAACTACATCGGCTTTTTAACTTTAACTTAGGTATTGAACTTTCTTTCCTTTAGTCTTAAAGGCCATTTATTTTTTACGTGCAGAATTTAATTTTTTTCATTCTTCATGCCTAGAAGCAAAAGAATGTGTGTCAAATGGATTCATGTGGCTCATGATGGGAGCCAAAGGAGGGCCGTTGTGAATATGGCAAAGAACCGTCGGCTTCCATAAAATGTGGGGAATTTCTTGACTAGCTGAGCGGCTACTAGATATGAAGAGAAAATCTGTCGCATGTCGTTTAGTGAGTTACTTTGAAGGTACTTCCTGAAATTTGCCGTAAGACTTACACTACAAACACAGCCCAAAGCGGATTCCGTACAAAATTACACGTACAGCTGTATTAATCGTATTCTTCGTATGTCCCATTCAAGAATGCCATTCTGGAATCTCCTTTACCAGTCAAAGAAAGGAAATTGGTGACACCGTACGGATTGATCGCACGAAACCAGCCATTGGGCGTAAGACGTGGAAGGTTGATGATAATTGTTAGGCGCGTTCGCATAGTTGCAAAAAAGCGCCTGTTAGCTTCGTCATATCCGTCTGTCCGTCCGTCCATCTGCATGTATCAGCGCCGTTCCCACTGGACGAATTTACATGAAATTTGATATTGAGGACTTTTATAAAAATATGTCAAGAAACTGAAACTTTGGTTAAAATCAGACAGAAATGCCGGGCAGTTTACATGAAGACCCAAGTACGTTTCTTATCGTTAGCAGCGACATATGTAGTGCAACAGTAATTACAAAGCATTGTTGTGTGTCCGTGAATGACAATTCTTTCAGTATTTATTATACTTTTGACAGCCATATATGTATGCGTACGTCAACAATACAAAAGGAAGGCATTGTTGCATTTCCATGACAACAGCGGTTATGCGAACGCGCCACAGTCAGTGTATCCGACTGTATTGTGTCAATTGGTAGCGTTACTGATGAACGTAAATTGGGAAATGGGAAAAACTGAATTGGTGAAAAATGCACGGTGATAGCAATAGCAAATGGGAAATGATTTGCAAGCAAGTGCCTTTAGCGATTTGGGGTTATTATCACGGAACTAAACCAAAGACACGGAGGAAAGCAACTGAACTACTGAGGATAATCGGTGTCCTGGCCCAGATTCGAAATGGTTACCTCCAGAAAAGTAAACTGCAGTGTTACCGCTACCGCAAGCTGAGCGGTATCGTATCCAAATCTGTTTGACTCGATGGTATTCCAGGCTTTATTATTAAGGACTGTACCTATATTTTTGTACTTTTACTGAAGTATATTTTTAATCTTAGTTTGTCTCAGCAGCTGTTTCCTTCTTCCTGGGAAAAAGCTGCTATTGTACCTATTTTCAAAAAAGGCAACCGTTTTTAATTGCTAATTATTTCCCTATTTCGATTTTAAATAATTTTTCTAAAGTTTTTGAATTTGTTATTTATGATCATGTTTCATATTACCTTCAGTCCAAACTTAACTGTTGTCAACATGGTTTTATAAAATCCAGGTCTACCACCTCTAATTTGGTAACTTATCTTGATTATATAACCCCTTCAGTCAGTTCTCAGCGTCAAGTTGATGCCATATATTTTGATTTTAGCAGTGCGTTCGACCTTGTGTCACATACCTTACTTTTAGGAAAACTTAGTTATTTTGGACTTACAAGTGCTTAGGTTGGCTGGTTTCGTAGGTATTTAACTGACAGATTTTCGTGTGTTAAAATTTCTGGTATTTTTTCGGCGCCTTTTAGAATCCTTGCCGGCGTTGCTCAAGGCTCTGGACTAGGGACTCTGCTTTTTAACATATATATAGATGATATATGTAACGTATTAATACATTCGTTTTCTTTTGCTGATATAAACATTTTTTATGCTATTAAGTCATCTGATGATTTTACTCAGTTACAATTAGGTATTGATTCCATACAACGTTGGTGCACTGCTAACTTCATGAATCTCAATATTAGTAAACTCGAGCTATTGTCTTCTCCCGGAAAACCAACACCCTTCGTTTGAAATATAAACTTAGGGATTCTTATATTACACGTACCGATTGTATTAAGGATTTGGGAGTTTTTATTGATTCCAAATTATACTTTCACTCTCACGTTGATTATATTTTTTCTCAATCTATTAAGCTTTTGGGTCTCATTCTTAATATTACCTTTTCATTTTCGACTCTTGATAGTTTATTAATTTTATATTTTTCACTTGTTAGAACTTAATTAGAGTACGCATCCGTAGTATGGAATTCAATTACCTCTACTGATGCTAAAAAGCTTGAGCGCATTCAAAGGAAGTTTGTAGCTCTACCTCGTATGCTATAATCGATTTCTTTCCCGAGACAGTAATGGTTATAGTTACGCTAATGCTCTTCAAGCACTCAATTTACGTACTTTACATGACAGAAGACATCAACTTGATGCAATTTTTGTTACTAATGTTTTTCTGGGCTCTAAATCTTGTCTGTCTACCATGGACATTATTGGTCTACGAGTTCCCACTCGGAACTTCCGAGACTTTCCTTTGTTTCATGTCAGTTCATCCTATACAAATTGTCCCTCCGGCCGGTGTGAACTGCCGCAAACTCAGTTTATAATCAATTGGATGTCTTCAGAAGGCAAATTGTCACACTTAGTCAGGTGTGATATTTTATTGCATTATTTCAAGGTATCCTTATTAATTATTTAAGTATTTTTATTTGTTTGTTTTGGTTGTGTTTGTTTCATTTGTGTCCTGTTCATTGTCCGTTGTTATTTGTATTTGTATGTTGTGCTGTTTCTGTAATTGGCCATCTGGCTGTTGACTCGGCACATTAATAAACCAGAATTGAATTGAATTATTATTTCTCTTTTCGTTATTTGTGTATTTTTATAATGTTCCTGTGATCCCTCTGTACTTGGTCTTATGGCTGTGTTCCAGCACTTTAATAATACAGAACTGGAACATCATCATCATCCAGTTAAATACTCGAAAGCCTTACCTGCTGTTGCGTCATCATTTTCTGTAAAGCGGAGAACCAGAGAGAGAAATACTACGAGCCTGTCTGCTGACAGAAATCTTGTAATTCTCCGCATGAGATGTTTGTGACTCCTGCTTGCTTGATGGAACTCTTGGAATGGTTATGGATGTTTGCGAACGGCTTATAAGTCTTAAAAGGCAATATATCGACTGGTCTGTATTACGAACAGAGCGGCCATAAATGTCAGAATACTCTGTACACAAATAATTAATCCTAAGCGTACAAACAACTTTATGTTTTTCTAGAAACCCGTATATCTCTAATGCCTATTTCTGTAACAAGACTGTAACACATACGGCATATAAGACGTATAAGAAACACAATTACGAGTTGCATAACAATGCCGTTAGATGTAGAATAAGGGGTTATGGCTGGATAGGAACCGCTAGATCCGTAGATCATGTTACAGGGTCTTTTTCGACAATCATGGATCTAGTTTCGAGACTTAATAACTTTTATGAGAAGAGAGAGAAGGATTTTCTGTAACTTGTTCATCGATTCATGACCTCAGATCTCACAGTGCGAACGGTTCGTAGGTCTGAAAATACCTTTCGAGCCGGTAGTGTGCCTACCACTGCCGATCCCAGTGGCCGCACGGTGTAAGGCGTGGGTCTGCGGCCGCTCGCTCGCTGGGATTGTGGGTTCAAATCCCGCCGGGGGCATGGATGTCTGTCTCTTGTGAGTGTTGTGTGTTGTCAGATAGAGGTTTCTGCGTCGGGCTGATCACTCGTGCAGAGGAGTCCTACCGAGTGTGGTGTGTCTGAGTGTGACCGTGAAGCCTGGATAATAAGAAGGCTGTGGCCACTAGGGGCTGTCGCGCCATGGGGAAAAAAGTGTGCCTACCACTGCTGAAACAGGGCGGTTAGCCTGGCTGTACGTGAAGTTATTTGGAAACTGCCATTTTTTTTTTTCATAATTCGATTTTAAATATATCAGTCCCGTTGTAAAATTGTTTTAAATGTATTTAAATGAAAAGAAAAAAACATTGAAGTATTTATTAAGTTAAACTAGCGAAGGACAAACCGTACGGTATTAGTAGTTTTCTTTGTGATATTGTTACGCGAGGAAAAGAAGGTTGAAAAGCCCTGACCCATACGGTGCTCAATTTCTTGCCATGTTCGATGAAACATTTCTAGAGTGACTGCCGCTACACTTGACTTAATTCTCTCTCGCAGATGACGTAAACCTAGGGATTTTCTCTGCGTAAACGAGATTTCTTTAAATCCCACCAAAGAACTGCAGTGGTGAGAGGTGTGGACTTACAGCAGGCCACGCCGTTGGTTCGCCCCTTTCGACGTACCGATTAGGTAATCTTATTTTCAGGGCATTTCATACCTCTGGAATGAGGTGGGGGGGGGGGGGTGGAGTAACGTCTTGTTGAAACAAAATTGCGCTTCCTTCCTCTTGCACGCGTGCCACCGTCCTGACTGCGGCAGTGGCACTGCGTACTACAGCTGAAAGCTTATCGCGCATGCTCATGGAGTATGCGCAAAAGATGCGTGAACCTGTATGCTTAAGAAAATAGTATTAATTGGTGAACATATTACTGCAAATCCCATCTCTATATCTCTCTTTTCATAAACTTTTTTTCCATGACGCAACAGTCCCTAGTGGGCCAGGGCCTCCCCATTATCGAGGCTTCACGATCACACTCAGACACACCACACTCGGTAGGGCTTCTCTGGACGAGTGATCAGGCCGACGCAGAGACCTCATCCTGACAAGACACAACACTCACGACAGACAGACATCCATGTCCCTGGCGGGATTCGAACCCACAATCGTAGCAAGCGAGCGGCCGCAGACCGCGCGGCAACTGGGACCGACTCATAAAAATTATTACGTCTTGTAACTAGGACCATCATTTTTAGTGATCCTGCGACATCCGGTGACGACTTCTACGACTGTTTATAAACTCTGTAATGTGTAAATTGTACTCTTGTGCGTATAATCAGTTGCTATTATCAGCAACATAATCGCGCTTCATTGTGTATCACAAAAATACTCTTCCATAATTCAGGCACTTACGGTAGATCCAGAAAACATTGTATTCACATATGAGTAATACATGACAATGACCCATGTAAATGTTTTTGTATAAATGCTGGTGATTCAGACATAACCAAACAAATTTTATATTATTTTCACCATGCATTTTTACAATTCACAAATTATACACCAACGAAATGCACTATTTTCAATTTATATTCTTTATTCTTCAACCCCTACACATGCTATCACATTTAGTCTAAATTAGACATTTAGACTAAATGTGATAGCAGACAAAAACATTGGATGTGAAGTGAATGTAGTTTACGAGCCCCCTGATGGTGGCCTTGTAGAAGCCGAAACATGTGTAGGGGTTGAAGAATAAAGAATTTAAGTGAAAACAGTGCATTTCGTTGGTGTACAATTTGTGAATAACCAAACAAATCCAGGAAGCAGCCATTTTTCAGAAGCTGATATTTTTTCAGCTATTGAGCAACTTCTACGCGTATTGAGGAGCACGAAGTTTCATGACATGTTCAGAGAGCCTACAATATATCAGAGACATGAGTGATTTCAGGTTCCCACCGCGGTGTAGATGAGGGTATCGCTTTTCTGCATTGTTACCCAGCGTATGTTGTTAGTTATTTATCGACGTTTCGGGAGAGCCTATCTGTACCATATTCAAGGCTAATGCAGTCAAAGAAGATTACTTGAATGCTTGACCCTTGGAAATGAGATCGATAGGCTGTCCCGAAAGTCAGTAAACAACTACAAATATACACTGCCTTACAACCCAGAATGGCGAAGTCCTATAAGGGACATTTTACTATCATCCTTCCATCTACGCCTCGGTCTTCTCAGTGTCTCTTACCTCCAGCTTTCCCGACTAAAATTTTATACGTATTTCTTACTTATCCCCACTCTGCTCTATGCCCCACCTGCCTCATTCTCTTTCATTTGATCATCCCAAGATTCATGTTTTTGACGTGTAAGTTACGAGGCTCAACACAATTTTCTCAATCCTTCTGTTACTTTTCCTCCTTAGGCACAGATATTATCCTAGTTTCATCTCCTAATTTAGGGACAAAATTTCACACACGAACGCACGCACCCTTCTGCGTTTTAAATATCAGATCTTACTTGCCTGCACAGACGAGGATTTTGGTAGAGTGCTTTAGAAATAAAGTTATATAATTAGTGGCAATGTATGGGTAAACTTTTCTCTCTGAAGGCCATATAGGTATATGGGGGGAGTAAAGGTACAGTTCCACGCACTCTTAACCTCGATACGAGATGGTGTTGGACGGTCAACTTTACGTAACAGTCGGTTTACCCTCGATGAAATATTCCAAGTTACCCATTAAATAGGAGGCCGGGTGGACCCCAGAGCTGATCTGGAGTGTTGGTGAAGGGAAAACGCAATAACAGTGCTTTTAGACTAGAATAAGCTAGTCGTATACCATCAGATTATATAAATAATAAAATACGTAAAGGCCTAGTGCAGTGGTGCACACATTTTCTGAAAAGCAGGGAGACACCTCAAAATTCTAGGCGTCACAATGGTGACATGAAAGACGTTCCATACGAAGGATCCACAAACATTAGGCGCCATCGTACAGAATTTATTTTCTGTGGCGACTTAGCGCCCTGCATTTCTGAACCTCTGGCCTAGTGGTCAACTTTATATACCACCAGGTTTAACTTAAATTCTACGTTCTGTCCACAGGGAGCGTTTGTGTGTTTTTTATGGATCTCAGAATGAAGGGTAATTATTTCCCTGTACAAGATCAACTGATTTGGTTTTATGACCCAAGCGGGGCGTCTTTTCTGCGCGTTACGAACTGGATGTTTTAAATAATTTGCTATGGTATAGCTTATAAAATCACCTGTAAGCTATGTGTAGAAATAACTGCCTTTAGAAGTGTCGCAGCAAATGCGTTTTTATGTTACGGTAGCAGAGCCTGAAGTTTCAGCGTAAAGATTTCGCCCATCAAGTAGCTCTGTATATCCCGACCGAAGCCAGTGGCTAAATGGCTGCAGTCTGCGTTTAAGGCACGGAACGTTTTGGTGCGTAGCAACACATACTGCTGGATCGAATGATTCATTTCCTCGCCACGTAACTTCACTTTGATCGGGATGTAACACGTGGTCAGGTAGGCATACAGTGCCCAGCTGCGGCCTGTACACCCGAGAAATCGGAACGGGATTCCCAGCAGCGGCAGTAGCTTTTTGTTTCCTGAAGCGTCGAGACCCGCTGTACGGCCCACCAGGCCTGCTGTTCGGTGGATATCCGGCGCTCTTTTTGTTCGGCTGGTGTGTGAAGCTGTTACGTCAAGTCCACCTAGCACCAAGGTTAAGATTTCGGGAACTACTGCACCTCTCCTATATAGGGCAGAGTGGGGGAATTCCGCTCATTGGGTAATCTCTATCACTGCCGATTCTCCGAAGTCGAATAAGCCAGAGCAGCGTGGTTTGTGCATGCATGTAGCGGCAGAAATCGTAAGACATATATGTAAAATAAAGATAGCACACTGGCAGCAAGCGTAGTAGTTTGTTAATGTCTTTCTTTTAACCTGAATACGTCTTTAAATTTGCTTCCGTAGTGGGAGCCAATTCAGAAAACTGATGATAACAAAATTGGGGGATACAGTTTGGCATTGCAGCTACATATCTATCATCTACATCCAAAATGTAATTACACCACTCGATAGTTAAAGGATCAAAGAATTCATAACGTTGAGTGGGGACTGTGACGCCTCGCGCGCGGCGGAGGGGGAGGCGCCGCCATTTTCAGGTCGTTTCGTCGCGTCACATACTTTCGGTTTAGTATACATTTTGACTCGGAGAAGCTACGACGCTCGTTTCAGTTTCAATTTACAGCTCTCCTCAATATTTATCTATTGCATACACAAAACATGAGTATGGAATACTTATGGTGAATGTATATGGTGTTAAAGTTAAAAATTTAAGAAAATGAATACAATGTCGGCCTATACTCGTCAAAAAGCCAATTCGAAATATATAAATCGTATACGGTTGGAAAAGGCTTCTCAACAGTTATCCAGTGATACCCATAAAACACCATATCATACAGTGTGGCGGTGCCGGGAACGTAAAACAATGAGGGCGTCCGAGCGGATCAACGACTGCGCAGGTACATCTGACGCTGGGGCGGCCGGGCCTATGCAAGTCGATGATGTAATCGCTTGTGTATCAACGCCGGGCTGTATAGACATCGGTTGTGTGCGATCGCCGATTATGACGACACATTCGGCAGCAGCTAGTGCACGTTTCACTACAACGTTTGTCAACAATCCATTCGGACATAAGTGTAACGTGTGTGACCGTCTATGGTTTCTGCGCTCCTTGAAGCCACCAAAGGGAAAACACTTAACGCTGCTTAGTAATCACGATGTATCCTGCATGCCATTTGTATCATACTTTTCGTATCACAGACCTATCATTAATAAAATTATAACACACTAATGATTTGTTTACTTCAATTGTTTCCTGAACCCGACTAAAGGAACATGTTGCCATCATCAATAAAACATGCAGATACGAAGGACTTCTTACTGTTAAGCAATGATTATGACATACATATAATACGCTGAAACAAAATATTACCCGTTAACGTACACGTATTCACGTTAAACACACGGCCGTGTCCCCGACACAGCCACACCCCATTTTTTTCTCCATTTTATACTGAGAAATCAGCAAAAATTATCGTAGGGAAATTAATGTTTTTACCTCTGAATTGCATGGATGTTGGAGGAAGTTATGCATGGCAGGTAATGAAAATACAGCACCAGTCTGAAACGTAAGAGATTAATGTAGAAGTTGTAGGCTTTCTTAGTTAACAGTACGTCGATTTGAGCTAATTCTAATCACAAGTTGTCTCAGTTATGGTGATGCTGAGTGAGGACACAGAGGCAGGAATTTTGTACAAAGACATTTGCATTTCACATGCTGACCAAGGACGAGACAACGAACTTTGGTACATCCGTGATGTCAGGCTTCCGCCGCGATGTTCATGAGATCTGGGCGCTTCTGGAATATTACGCAGCTTCGAGTAGCAATCCTTTACCGACGTTTCGGGACAACCTATTGGTTCCCTCTTCAAAGGTCGAGGAGTCCAAGAAGACTTGGATTTCTTGACCGATAGGTTGTCCCGAAACGTCGCTACAGTATTACCACTCGACGCTGCGTTATATCCCAGAAGAGCGCAAATTTCAACTTTGGTACAGGTGAATTTTATTTTCTGGTTGGACCCATGCTGCACGCAGCAGCTATAACTGCGATACAAATTATGTTTTTGACTTTCTGTTGACCAAACACATTGAACGTTCCATAACAGCTTACAGCTGCGTTTGTACTTGTATCGCATACAGTGATCGCACGTGATCCATGATTTTCTATATATGATTTGTTTGAATTTGACTAAACGCGGAAAACATTTGAGGCGCCTTTTTTTTTCAGTGTACAGCTTAATAATTTTGTAATTTTTACCACTGGACTTTGTAGCCAAATATTTTTGTAATTCGTGTTTCTTCCTTTACCGCATTTTCCATACTTCATCTATGGAGTCACTGCGGCTTAAGTGATCCGTGTTCTCCCAATTTGCCCTGTCTGCTTGGCGTGTTGCATAGTTAAGTAAGGGACAATATGTACGTTTTAATTTAACGATTAATATAGATCAGTATGGTTAATCAAGTTGGCTTCGTCTGCCTATTTTTTGTATATGTAACGACTTGTTCAATAGCCTTATTATACAGGGTGAGTCAGGAGGGAAGGCCATTATTTTGGGAGGTGATGGTATCGGTCATTGTGAGAAATAAGTTCATGTGAACATGTGTCTAATTCTGAATTGTTACCGAGATAGAGCTGTTTGAATATACAAATACAAAAGCATTTTAAATGGTAATAAAGAAAGAGAAATTACTTACTGTTAATTTTATTTTAATGTAGTGTTTAAATGACAAATTTGTTACAGCTCACAATAAATGTTCGAAAATCCTACTTTGCAACTCGTGTGCGAAGATCGCGTGTTGTTCGTGTCAGTTGATCTTCACGTTTCTTTTTGCGGGCAGCAGCATCCAAAATGCGAGCAAGCAATTCGTCTCGTGTATCCACCTTCCTTTTATAAACTTCGCTCTTCATACAACCCCACAAACAAAAATATAATGGAGTTAAGTCTGGAGAATCAAACAGCTCTATCCCATTAACCATTCAGAATGAGACACATGTTCACATGGTTTTTTTTCTCACAATAACAATACATAATATTAACCTTTCCTTGTGAATCACCTTAGATATAGCGTCGAAAAAGAAAATTGTAAGAAATGTGGATCGAAGCTTTGTGATTTAATTTGAGACACTAGCCTGGAATTTACTTGGAGAAGAGAATAAAACCACGAAAACTGTGTCAAGGTTTCCAATCTCCGGACCAGGATCTTAACGCACGACGTTCTCGTTACGAAGAAGCGATAAACATTCGGCGGCAACGGTGTTTGCTTACTTAGTTTTCAAAATCCGAAAATCCCTTACATTAGCCTTATGCCCAAATTTATGAAAGCCTTGAATACCAGTCTTCTTGGATATGACGCAGTACAATCTGGTAGGTTTACCGGCTGTTGGAGGGTAGATACTCTGAAGAATAATGTAGCAGATTCCTCAGAAACGTCGGTTTATATCTACCAGACGACATGGCGTCATAATCCAGGTTACGTCAATCACATGAGCACTGCCGTGAAAACGTCAGATCTGTCATATTAATGGCTTTCATAAAAATCCGGGGAAAACTGCATTTGTTGCAGGGAATTTTATACTTTAAAACACGAATATATTTCCATGTTCGCCGTGTATCCCCACTACACTCATTATCAGCCCCCTTCACGATCTATAAAGCCATCAGTTCCCACCACATCACATGAAAGTGAATTACCACGGAACTCTTAAAGAGTGCTTTGACTCGTTGTGTTTGTGTACACGAGAGACTTTGCAAGTATATTTTTATGCACTCAACAAACCACGACTCTGTCTGCTGGTTTGTACGCGGGCAGATTATCTATATAAAAAGCTATAGCATGCGGGTCTTTCGTTATGTATGTTTAGAGTTACGAATAGGAGCTTAAGATGACAGCAATAAGTAGCGGCTGGTGAGCTAGAATGACTTATTGTCCATCTTTGTGGCATGTAGTTCATAACTTGGCCGCCGCCTCGTTCAGGTTTCTAGATCACACACAATTAGACACACACACACACAAAGTTTGTTTAGCGTTAAATTATCGGACATTCTTGAAAGCTAATAATCGCCTAATTAGTCCAGAAATTGTAAGGCTTGTATGGAAATCAGTTGTTAATGAAAGTGTTCACAAAAACCCACAAATTTATAGTATTGTGATTTCAAATTCTGCTTTTCTTTTCGGAGGTTCCGAGTTTGAACCCCAGGGTAAAGGACGCCGTAATGTAGAACACCACAATAGAAGTCTCCGCTGTGGAAACCATTAATTTATTGTTGCCTAAATTACTGTACAAATACGCAAATGGGTCAGGGATCTGAAATGTAAGAAAGAGATAAAAATGCTTACAAATTATGATAGGAATATATGAAGGAAAGAGAATATTTTGAATTTGTACTCACACATAAGACTGTATTACAATAGATCGTAAATGACGTGGGAGAATATGGATGGGATTCATCTTGCTCATGAGAGGTACTAGGGGCGGGTTCTTGTGAATTCATTATCGAACCACACTCTACCATAAGATGCGAGAGTTTCTGGCTAAGCGACCCTTAGTCAATGACTCCGCTCCATGGAAATAGATATTTATAAATACGTATAACGCAGCTGTATGAATTACAAGATTTTCATGCAGTCTGTTAAGGTACGATGTTCGTGTAATGGGTGGGTGAGAAAGTGAGAATAACAGCATTTTATGAAGTATTTAATGAAACTGTAATCTATCCGACGGGATTATGAATCAAAAATTTTAAGTCAAGGAGCATGAATGGGCCTACTAAAGTTGCGTACACACTAAGCGGATCGAGCCAGAGCAAGATACTAAAAACCTTACTGTTAGCTTCAATGGAATCTTGCAATGTAACAGGAAATCCGTGAAGATCGATGTGCCTTTGTTGCATCTTGTACCCCTTTACTTTTCTGGTAAACCTGCACAACAGGATGGAATGTGTGTGGTCGGCCAGGTGCAGTCGTCTGTTCTTCTGGAAGGTCCGGTTGGGTCACGTGGTCCACAGCCGAACCCACGAGTTTTGCCAGCGCTTTGGAACCACTCATATCCTTGCCTGAACGGAAAATGCAACAACATTGCAATGCCCATCTGCTCAGTGAGAAATATTTTGTACGTCTGTTGAACAACTACGTAAAAGGTCTATGCTATTGCGATTGGCTGTTTTGTTTTCCAGTCAGGGTCGAGCTTCGTTAGGAATGGAACTGATTATAGTGCGTCGGACATGATTCGGCTGGTCTGCTTGCAACGTAACCGTGCTACTGCGTCATACAGTGTGACAGAATTACGTACAAACTAGCTAGTATGCAGTGTAGGGCTAGGATGTAATGAGAAGTAACTGGGCTGTGATAGAGGTCATATAATGTTTGTATAGTGGCTGTATGTCAACAGCAGTCCGAACAGAATGCCAATAAACACGGAGGTATTCACATGTGATGAATTCTGTTGAGAACCAATTCCACTACCTCAGATTCGTGACGGGTAGTGTTCGTTGTGTTCAAATGTGACTGTACAAAGACGTCATAGTTTATGCGTAGCAAGCAGTATTACAGACTGTAATCTGTTTTCAAAACTCCATCTTCAGTCCGGACAGATTGTGAAAGGAGCAATTCCAACTTTGCGACGTTTCAGCTAACACTGTTTTTGACGCGGGAAGAGACAGGAGATGATGGATATTACAAGCTTACGCGACCCGTCGCTGTAACAGATAAAAGCCTATTTTAAGAATACACATAAAATTAACGAAGTTAAGTCTTCTTTAGTGGCTTCTAAACTTCTTGTTGAACTTCTAGGGTGAAGAATAAAAACTTGTGTCAAACAGGCGAGGGCAGTTGCTAACACATCGTATAGTAGAGAGAAAGCAGCGTCTTTTCTTTTCCTCTCTCCAAATTTATCATTCTCCCTTGGCCTTTAAGAATTCAGTTTATTCTGCGTTTCTCTTTAACCACGTTGAATAGACAATTCACTTAAATTGTGGCTTGAAGCGGAGTTTCCAAGGCCTCTTCTGAAAGCAGGAACGTGGAAAAATTTGAGGGAAAAAGATGATTTCTGTAAGAGAAAATAATTAAAGCTGAAAACAGAGAGTGGGATGATTTCTGCAGAATAATGAAAGCTGAGAGAAGAAAATGGGATGATTTCTGTAGACAGAGTAATTACGTTGAAAACATAACAAAGGATTACTTCTGTAGTACAATAAATACAGCTGAAAAACAGGAGGTAGATGATTTCTGTAGCGCAGAATAATGAGGCAGAAGAAAGGGATTTTTCTAGGGCGGAATCATTAAAATTGAAAACAGAAAATGTTATGATTTCTGTTGGACAAAACAGTTGAAGACGGAACCATTTGTAGCGATCTTACTTTCTTTTACCCTGAAGATGGAAGAGGCAGGTTCTTCCGTGACGTCAGTAAACGTACAACGACCAGCCGTCACATACGTATGACTGTTTCTTAGTCTCCTCCGTGAGAAACTAAAATATTGCAACCTTTACACCATTTGATTAGAAATGCAGTATTCACTAATCTATAACTTCAGTCAGCTCAACATACTTAGATACCAAGATGACTATCAAGAGCACGTATTATAAACATATTATTATTATATTAATATCTGTATTGTATATTGTTAATATTGTTATGAAGTTACGTAAGTGTTTGTAGGTTTCACATTATAAAAAACACAAATGACTGTTGTTACAACGTAAGAAAATCACTTGTGAAATATTTTATAAACAAAATTGGCTATGTATTTAACCATTTAAAGTGTAGTGGTTAATATATGTGCTGTTAAGTTTACAACTGGGGTATGCGGTGGCGCAGTTGGTTGCACTGCTCTACAAACCGGAAGGTCGCGGGTTCGATTTCCCGGTGGGGTCATTGGGATGTTTCATTTAGTTAGTACTTTCGGCCTCACTATGGCCCTGGGGTCGACTCTGCATCTAACAGAAATGAGTACTAGGGATATCTCCTGGGAGTAAAGGCGGCCTGTGCGTAGGGCTGACAACCGTGCCACCTTCTTGTGCCTCAGCGTCCTGGAGCCCTGAGGGCCTCTCCAGGCCTGTAATGGGATAGTTTTGTCTTGTAATTTCTGGTTGAAGGCACATGTGAAAGTCCAAACCGAGTTTCGAGACAAATATCCAGAATTACCTGTACGAAATAAATCACCAATGCAAGGATTAGTAACCCGTTTTAGTGGAACGGGTAGCGTCTGTAACAAGAAGAGTGATGGTTACCAGTCATTGTTAACCGAAGGAAAACTTGTAAATATCAAAGATTATTGCAGTCATTCAGAAAATCCCTTTGATTTTTTTCTTTCCCAGAGGGGTGTGCCTGGTTCAAGCACATAGAGAGTTGTCAAGAACTTAGGCTTCAGTACTTACCGTGTAATGCAAGAACATAAATTTGATAAAGAAGGTTATATTTTTGTGGGAAGTTTTGAAGGACGAATTGTATAAAAATAATACCCACACATTGAGGGACCTGAAATCCAATATATATTGAACTTGCTGACACCAACCTGCGAGCATTACAAATAATATTTGGTGAAAAGCGTTAGTGTATTAATTGAAGAAGGAGGTGAAGATTTCTAACTTCTATTATAATGCTTCATAATTGCTTAATACGAAGTGGGGCATATAAATGTAGCACGTGTCAGTTCCACAATTCCGATACGTTTGGGAATAGAGAAATCCATTTTTGTCAAGACGGCACCGTTAGCAAGGACGCAGACACTAGGAACTCAGAAGGAGTGGAATAAGTGATATGACAGCGTCTCTTTGTCTTGATTATCATCTTCATGCGTCGATCCCGGTGGCCGTGCGGTCTAATACGTAGGTCTGAAGTCACCTGATTGCTGTGATTGCAGATTCGAATCCCGCTGAGGTCATGGATGTTCGTCTGTTGTGTTTGTTGTGTGTTGTGTAGGTAGCGGCCTGTGCGACGAGCTGATCGCTCGTGCAGAGGAGTCCTACCGGGTGTGTGTGTGTGTGTGTGTGTGTCTAATTGTGTGTGATCTAGAAACCTCAACAATAAGGCGGCCTAGGGCCGAGTAGGGTTGTTGCGCCACAGGAATATTTATAGTATTTTATATATATCTTAATGTTTTAAGGGTACATTCTGGGGGCCATGCTGCGACTGAGACGACGGTTAGTCGCCGGCCTATCGTCGTGGAGATGAGGTCGCAATCCCGAGCCAGTCCATGTGAGGTACGCGTTGGACAAATTGGCACGGGGGTATATCTTTCTCCGAGTACTTCAGTTCTCCCTGACAGTATCATTCCACTAATAATATTCCATACTCATCTGCATCTTAATACTGCTCTTATCAGACAAGCGGGAGAAGCGTGCGAATTTTCAAACGAAGCAATGCTGTTTCGTATATCGGGTAACATTGGCCAGAAATGTGCATTCACTTTGTTTTTGTAAAGTTTGTTTTGCGTTATCACATCCCTTTAACAGCAGGGTGGTGATGTGGCTAAAATGCGAAATACCATTGGGCCAACTTGTAAGGGCGATGCACGTCAGACCGGTTTTTGGTGAAGTTAATGAGTTTTTAGGTTGTGGAAAATGCGCTTTCACGTAGGCTAAATGATAAAATAGCACGCTACAAGACGGAAATGAACGTCATATATTACGGCTCCGTTGTAGTAAGTGTACTGTGAGCAACATGTCTGGTGTTCTGTGTTGTCACATGTGCCTTGCAGTGTAACATTTACAGAACCAGGCAAATGGCGCTGTTCTTAAAATTTGGATACGACGTAAGAAAACAATAATGACTTTTATCTTCTCATTATTCTCCGCCTTTTCCTTCATTTTCTTCACCCTACATCTTTTTGCTCATTTTAACCTCCTCTTTTTCTTTTATCCTTCTTTTTCTCTTTACTGTGTTCTTTCTCTTTTCTATTCTCCTGTCCGTGTTCTTATACTCTACTTGCCCTTCTTCCCCCTCTTGTCTCTTCTAATTTTATCCTCCTCCTCCGTTATTTCTGTCCCAATTTACTTCTGTTTTCCTCCTTTATCTCATTCCTCTTCTACTTGTTATTCTCTGCCTTATTCAGATCTACACAGCAGTGCCTTCGAGCTGATCATTTACTCTGGGGAAGAGGACGGCTGTTCCGCGGCCTGCAAGAGAGTAGGCAGGTGTTGAATAATGACAGCGCTCTTACGCTCGGCCTTGTAGATACAAATCCATTTTGATTTAGCTTAAGCACTATTAGTGCAAGGCCAGAATTTCTCCGAGTGTTGTAAACTTATGTCGACTTCAGAAAACAGCAATACAGGAAGTATATTGTCAGTAATTCTGTAGTTGAAAAGGTCTAGATTAATCTTTTGCTCAAATTTTGGATCGCGTTAGTTTATACTACAGCTGCTTCCGACTCGGACACTTTATCCCCAAAAGTGGTGGAACGTAATAACAAGAAAACAGTCGTTAAAAATTCTACATGTAATCGTAGGGGCTGTGGTATGTTTTATAAACCGCTTTCGAGCAAAGACATCGGAGCATTAATATTTCTTAATCCAAAGAAATTTAATGCAAATGAAGACAAAGAAGAAGACAGGTGCGGGTCACGTGGGAGGCCGGGTAAAGGTACAGTGTCCTTTAAGCGTAAGGTTTGTGAAAGAAACTGGAAGTGAAGAGCCTAATTGCGAAATAAAGGCGTAGGTGGAAGACAATAATAAAATGGGTCTTAAATAGGTTGTGAGGATGTGAATTTACTCATTTGCTCTGGTGTGGGCTCTTCTGAACACGGCAATGAAAGGTCAAGTTCCTTAAAAGTTAGGCAATTTCTTTACTGGCTGACAGACTAGTAGTTTTTTAAGGAGAATTTCTTTTATTAAGTCAGTGAATACAGTCAGTGTATTCCCATTATTAGCTAAATTCAGATTTCGTAAAACATGTGAACATTTAGATTAGAATTTAAGTTGGAGTAGTTTAATTTACTTAACGCTTTTTAAATAATGATTCGTACATGTTTGGAACGGAAGAAGCTGAACAATTTTATTTTCGTTGTAACACGAATCGTTGAGAGCACAAACACAATGTATTTTTGTGATCCTTATAATTCTCAGAAAAAACGGAGGTAAGTTGAGGGCTTTTTTATTTGTAAGTAGTTTCTAGAGTAACATGTCGTTTATGTAAAAACTGCTTACTGTAAAGAAGCCTCATCTTATCTCCGTTGAAGGATATACAACACCTAAGCCTCCTCCAGTACACTCTTCATATATCGGCAGTTACCTCAGTTACTACCGTTCCAAATCAACAGACTGCTCAGAGAATTCTCTTAACTACTTTCCACCGTAGGCTAAAATATATTTATAAACAACCTAAAATACCCTTCAATATAAAATTGTCAATTGTAAAATGAAATCTCATTAAATTTAAACAACTTACGGTGCAGTAATTATCCTTAGTACATTTGGATATAATGTATTACCTGATGATGGCCCATTTCGGCCGAAACATGTAAGCAAAAGTTTATGTTATATATAACAAACATCTTACTTTTTATTGTCGGTGTATAAGACAGTATAAAATTATTGGGTAGGTTACATAGTATAATGTAACAGATAAATTATTGGCCTACCCAATAATTTTATACTGTTTTATTAATTTTATTAATATACCATTGTACCATTTTTATATATAGTGACACTGATTAACATTGTAAAATTATTATACATAACTATGGCTGTTACGATGTATTTTATAAATAGTGGTCTATGTTAAAAAACTTCAAAGACCCCCTGAAGATGGCGATGTAAGCACGCCGAAATACGTATTGGGGCAGGCTATTAATAAAAGAAACTATTGACATTATATGTCTGTGTGCATTTGTTGGTATATATTGTTCAATTAAGAAAAAATGCACAGTGAATGCAACGTAAAAAACAAATTAAAGTAATTTAATTTTTGTTTGCAGGGCGATTGCTAGTGAATGCATCACAGCACGTTGCGGCATTGTCGCTTCGAAATTAATAGAGATATTAGAAATAATTCCGCAGGGCAAAATCACAACATAAAGCTACATAATAAATCCTTTGCAAGGGTGGAACAGTTCAAATATTTGGGATCAACCCTAACAAATCGAAATTCCATTCAGGAAGAAATTAAGAGCAGATTGAATTCGGGGAATGCTTGTTATCATTCGGTGCAGGATCTTCTGCCTTCCAGTTTGCTATCCAAGAATACAAACATTAAGATATACAGAACTATAATTTTGCCTGTTGTTTTGTATGGCTGTGAGGCTTGGTCTCTCACACTGAGGGAGGAACATAGGCTGAGGGTGTTCGAGAATAGGGTGCTGAGGAGGATATTTGGGCCTAAGAGGGACGAGGTAACAGGGGAGTGGAGAAGACTACATAACGAGGAACTTAATGATCTGCACTCATCACCAAATATTATTCGGGTGATTAAATCAAGAAGAATGAGGTGGGCGGGGCATGTAGCACGTATGGGTGAGGGGAGAGGTGCATACAGGATTTTGGTGGGGAGACCTGAGGGAAGGAACCACTTGGAAGACCGAGGCGTAGATGGGAGGATAATATTAAAATGGATCTTCAAGGAGTGGGATGGGGGTGCATGGACTGGATTCATATGGCTCAGGATAGGGACAGGTGGCGGGCTCTTGTGAATGCGGTAATGAACCTTCGGGTTTCACAAAACGCGGGGGAGTTCTTGACTAGCTGAGGACCTGTTAGTATCTCAAGAAGGACTCTGCTCCATGGAGTTAGTTATTAGAAATAATTCTGAAATAAATACTACTGGAGGTATTGTCAGATCAGTTTATGATTTAATTAATATTAAAACAGCTGGGGCATTTATATACAATTTGTAAATAGCTCGGTATGTATATTTCAGACTAATCTTTACAATTTTAGGTAGCAGATTGGTGGTAAAAATATTCGCAACGAATTGTAGCAAGCATTCCCCAAATTTAATCTCATTTTAAGTTCTTGTCCCTGAAATTTTGATGTTGGTTTTTTTTTTCCAAATTACTTGAACCTTTGCCACATTTTTAATATCAATATACCGCCGTAATTCAGTTCTGTTACAGTATTAGTGTTAATTACATTGGGGTTAACCAGTATATGGATACGTAATGTGAGAAGAGATAAATATGTAGTAGTGTTATACTCTACAGTTACGAATATAAGTGTCTGAGCTCAGGGAGCATAGCCTGAAGTTGGGGTTTGTTAACGTTAAATGTGTAGTATAGTGGTTTTGGAATGAGTTTATACATATCGAAAAAGTGATTGACATGCGAATTTGTACAGTACTGATGTCAAAGGAACATAATACTTTATCATTACAACCTTTGTTTAGGTCCACTGTATTTCTTTCTCCTCTTGTTTGACAGACGTTTTAGTTTCACTGCAGTGTCAGAATTTTGATATGTTTGTTTGTGTAATCTACAGCCCGTTTTTTTTATCGTTCTTTTGTGTGAAGTGTTGTTTAATGTACAGACATATAGCATAACTGTATCTATTCATCATTGTACTCGCCATCAGCGTGATGTCATAGTTAGTTCCGTCAGGTACGTCCTTGTAGGGAAAAGGTGAAACCCAGAAGTGTGATTTGAGGACTAAGTTCTCTCAAACGTCCAGACAAGTTTTGGCGTAGTCGCTTTCATGTTCATCGGGTCTATTTCTCGGGATAAAGCGTGCTTTTGGGTCGCTTATCGTATTCATGTTCACGCTAATTTACTCGGATATATAAGATGAGTGGTACACTCACTCCAATAGGGCTTTAATGGTCACATCAAGCTAGGACGTATTTTAACCGTTAACGTACCTGCTGTACCACCATTCCTAAATCACAATTTCGACGGCCTGGAAGTCTTTTTCTTCCAGGTACAAAATTGATGTCTTTTGTCTAGATACACGATGAAGGCCTCACCACATGGCATGTCCAGATTTTTACTTTGCTCTCAATATCATTACGTAAGCTAAGTACGAATTTTTGTTTCCTTACCAATACCTGTATTCACTCCTTGGTCACATTTATTAGAAATTTTGTCTCTGCATTTTGTATTCTTTGTTGATATTTCTCCCTCTGTATGAAAGCACGGGTGCTTATGATAATGTTGGGACCAACTTAGTTTTATGATATTTTTTGTGTACCCATCCTTGGATGGGCCGGGATAGTGTAGTCGTTTAGCGACTCGCTTAGGGGCTGGACCGTCCGGGGATCGAATCCCGGTGGAAACGGAAGTTTTACGCACCGGTCCAGACCAGCCCTGAGGCCCACCCAGCCTCCTATATAATGGGTACCCGGTCATTCCTAGGGGTAAAGCGGCCCGGGCGTGGCGTTAACCGTCCATCCTCATCTACCACGAAGGTTAAAGAAAGAGTGGAGCTATACCTCTACCCGCTTCCGTGCCTTCATGGCAGGTTATTGGGCGAACTCTGCCTTTACTCGTCCTTGGATTCTTATGCAGCCGTTTGAAGCACAATGGTTACTACATGCAACACATGCTTTGACATTAGAATGATCGTTATTTTGCCCACAGAGTTTATTTGTTTGTGTCGTGTGATAAACTGTATAGCGATTATTCCTGTAAACTGTAATAACCGATTGGTATTTTTAGTGTAAACTCATTGTTTCCTATGACGTAGGAACTAACTATTGACAATTAGTTTGTGAAACTTGATGCTTCGAATTTTTAAAACACTTCTTGTTACCCAGGTATGGGGTACAGTTTCCTTTTAGTCTTATTTCCAAACCCTTATCATGGAACAGATTTTTTCGGGTAAAAATATATTTTGTCCTTCGTCTTGTCTCCAGGATCTCCAAGAACAGGAAGGTACATTTTCCAGCTGTCTGGGTCAGGTAGCGGTCTTCACTAATAACGAGAGATACGGACCTATATGGAAGTCCTGTTGTTGCTTATCGTCGGAATGGAACTTACATGGAATGACTGAAATGCGTAGGATTCGCCTTTTATGCAGAGAATGCTTTGGGACTGAACTGGAACTGAATGCATTCAGCATTGTCCTTCATACGTGCAATACTGTAGCAACCGCACAGTAACCGCTGTACTGAAGCCACAGCAGGAACTCTCTTGTGTAACTATCATAACGACGCTGTGGGATTTACAATTTCTGCCTCCTGTTGCTTTCTGGCACGTCAGCCAGCCGAAAGCGTTCGTCGCCAGAAAAAGTTATCTCATGTTATCGCTACCAACATTCATTTGATTAGAACGAAACTGGAGGGGGATATTTGTAATGGCGCTGGCTGAGGAAGCGTAAACAGGTCGAGGGAGACGTGGAGGGGATCGATCCATTGATATTTGCATGGTCTTAGTAATAAGCATTGCATTGCTACCTCCGTGCACATGTATTTTAGCCGCAAGTGAAAGCTGATCTAACAGAAGAGTTATAACGTGGTCAGTGTTTCAGAAGTCGCCTGTAGTTATCAGCAATTCTCTTGTTAAATCGTCACACCAGCTGTTTATTACTATATTAATGAACACGCGCGTAAGCCGGGTAGCTCCGTCAGTATAGTGACTTGTAACAAGACCAGAGAATCGAAATTGAATTCAAGACGTAGGCATATACCTTTCTTTTCGCCACGACGTCCAGACTGGCTTTGGTGCACACCCAGCCTTTTATTCAAATAGTACGGATATAATTCCCCAGGGATAGAGTAGCCGGGGGCATAACATTTATCCCTCATAGCTAAAATTTAAGAAAGAGAGGAGCTATACCTCCACGAAAAGGCCAAGGATGTTAGTGAGTTGTAATGCTCACGTTTTAATATTCGCTGAACAGTTGTTCTTCAGTTTGGAGTAAAGTACACGCCGTGAGGGAGTGGAGGTATAGCTCCACTACTTTCCTAATCTTGGCTCTGTGTGAAGGTGAGTGGTGAGCCTCAAGCCCCGACCACTCCCCCACCCCCTCTACCCATTGAAGAGGAGTCTAGGTTAGCCCCCGACCAGGCCTGAATATATTTGAGAACAGAAATGTTTTTGGCTGTGCCGGGATTCGAGGCCCAGATTGTCTAACCAGTAAGTCTAGTGAGTCACTATACCGAACACCGTAGTCCGGCTTCTCGGTTTGGAATAACTTACACGTATTTTTAAAATTCTCCATTGATATGCATGTTTGTGTCTTCACTGCACCACCCAGACATACACAGGATGGGCGAGAAGTCACCGTACACCCAGACAATACGCACCTCAGACTCAATTTAAGTTTACACAGCACAGCACGCACTACAATGTAAAATGGTAGTTTGGCAACAGTGACCAAGATAGTGCATACGTGATTCGCCGCACACCACATGAAGATAGACTTGAATGTGAGGCCGTATCGCCCAACTTTCGTGAATGAACTGTCGGATGCCGACATGGATCGCCGCTATGAATCATGCCGTGCTCTGCTGGACACATTCTCAAATGCCGTATTCCGATCAAAGGTTCTTTTCAGTGATGAATGTGCCATCTATCGCAGTGCGCGCGTCAGAAATGTGGTGTTCTGGTCAAAGGATAATCCCAATTTCACGCAGGAGCTGGAACATAATCCATCGCATGTGATGATATGGGCGGGTATGACATCAGATTATCTGATTGGACCTTACATTTTCGATGGACCGGTGAATGCGGCATCTTATTCGGCAATGTTGGAGACGTGGCTCATACCTCAGCTCAGAGACAGAGGACTCGTGGATGACATGTGGCTGCAGCACGATGGGGCACTCACACACTTCGCTCTTTCTGTGCCGATGTTTTGAACGAACATTTTCCAGGCCGATGGATTGGCCGTGGCTCACCAACATCTCCGGCACCATTGCCATGGCCACCACGTAGTCCTGACCTTACACCCCAGACAATTCGTTGTGGGGTATTATCAAGGGAAGAGTGGCTGCGTGTCGCTACAACACCAACGAAGATTTGCGCAGAGCTGTGGAAGACGCCTTTCGCACAATTACTCGAAAAATGCTCCGACGTATGTCACAGAGGACATGGAGGCGTATTCGTTTGTGTGTCCAGCATCAAGGTGCACATACGGATCCACTGGACATGTAACCAAGACGTACGTAAGTGATTCAAATTAATTATGATTGATTATGATTGCATACTGGTTGGTGTACGGTGACTTCTCGCCCATCCTGTAGATACTGTAGACCCTCGAATTAACGCACCTCTTGTGCATGGATTTCGGAAATAATGGACGATATCTGCTGGTACCGACATTTTGGTTCGCAATGGGAATGTGTGAAATTAGCGGTCTTGACTGTTAACTAGCGCAGCGGCCGGTACGTGGCGGACACGGACGCGCGCTCAGTCTTTGCGGACACTCGCGTGGAGGTGGTAGTGTATTGGTCTTTTGGTAACTGGATCGTTGGTTTATTACATTTATCTGAAATTTATTAAATTCCAATTAACATTCACTACAGGGTTACTTATATTTGTGTACAGTATTATGTGTATGCATTAGTGTTATACATACAGTACAGTATTATTGTTTTGGCGACTATTAGGCTATATATATATATATATACATACACACACACACACACACACAATTCGGAAGTACCGTACAACGGCATTTTTGGACCATCCACTCCCCCTATAAATCCGTTCATTCGAGGGTCTGCAGTACTACAATGTGTAAAGTAGCGGTGTGCTGCCAACATATGAACGTTATTCCCCATGGTGCAAACTTTAAATTGCGAATTTTTGTTAGCTAATTTTCCAAACTGAAAAGGGGCTTATAATTTATTTAGTTTGCGTATAAGTGTTCTGAATGTCGCCGGAACACTAGAGAATTTTTTTCTCTTTCTGATGGAACGTGTTGCCTCAATCAGTAACACTTCCGACATGTTTTCGGGAGTGTCCAGTTCGAATGACGGCCGGAGCACCAACTAGCCTTACTGAAGGCTTTCGTACATTCTTTATTTATTACAAATGCCGGGATACATCCTTTTCTAATACTTGCCAATTTATTATTTATTATTGAAGATACCGGTCGATACTACAATCTGAGTCAGTGATATCGTCGTTAAATAAAGTGTAAATACATAAATAATATTTGTCTGCAGATATATCACATAACCGTATATTGTTTTCCTTCTCTTTTCTTGTAAAGTTAAAGCAAACCCTGCACAGACCCTGAAGGTTCCAGGAGGTTGAAGCTCCCAAATTTCACGAAAGTAGACACATGAAGGTGGTACGGTTGTCAGCCCTAAACACCGGCCAGCTTTACCCCCCAGGAAGTATACCTGATACTCATTTCTGTTGCTAAGTCGACCCCAGGGAAGCATTATGTCAATGAAAAATTCCAATCGAACCCGCGACCTTCTGGCTTGTAGCGCAGTGCCTCAACCAGCGCGCTACCGCGTGTTCCCTTTCTTTCCTTATGCCACGTCAAATGCTCTTTCGAACAGAAGTTGAACGATGTTGTTGTTGTTAGTCCCTCCATAAACATTTGCATTGTGAGGAACTTCCGATAGATTATTAGCGGAGGCTTTTTTTTCGTTCGGTTCATTTGAACGTGACTCACATATGGCAGAAACTGTCAGTGTGCTGCTGTGTTTAACGGACTGTGACATCACTTGTATGGTGGGGCTTGGAGAGTATTTAAAGCCGACAATCCGACATTATGTGTTACGTGTACAAACAGAATGTGAAGACCGTTTAAGTGCCTGATGGCAGCTTAGTACATTAATGGCTCCATTACTGAGCTTGTTACTGCTGCTTGTAAAGGAAAATTCTTCCAACCCTAGCGTCGTAATGCTTTGATATTTTGCGTGTGGGAAAGGAATACATTTGAATTCATCTTAAACATTTTTAGGTTGTCCAATCCCCGAATTTTTAGATCAATTTATTCAATTTATTGTACCAACCAAATGCACATTATTAGTTACATATAAGTGTTAAACACGTAGCTTCGGCATGTTTCGGTACAAGTGAGGTTTAAAACCAATTGCCAGTGATAAGCCATTATTTATAATGTTCCACCGTCTGTAGTAGGCTCCGTTGTTGATGTAATTTGTGTATAAATGGTACAACTTCTACTGTTTTTAAAATCTTGTGGTTAAAATATGACTAAAACATTTATTATGTAATGCATATGATTTATACAAATCAAAATTATTGTTGCAGCTGATAGTGGAAACTTCTAGTTTGTGGCATTATATGTTCAAGTCTGTCGTGCTTATGTCGGGCCAAGGTGGATCGGGTCACTGTGTTATGCTGTGTCGTGTATCGGAGCCAGCAGCATACATGGTACATTTGTACCAAAACATGTCGCAGCTACGTGTTCAACACTCATATGTAACTAATAATGTGCATTTGGTTGGTATAATAAATTGAATACATTGAATGTTAGTTTCATAGAGAATTTCTTCACTATTTTAGTAACAAAAATGAAAGTGTAGTTGGAAATACTGACGAATCTCAGTGCACTGCGAGGTGCTTGAATATTAATAATAATTAACTTTAGAAAAGGCTGAAGCACATATCACGACTGATTGCCTAATATAACCTACGTGACCAATGTTGTAACACATTGTTACAGAAACATGAGAGTTCTACACACTCGTATTTGCCGCCATCAACCCGAAAGCTGAAAGGAAATTTCCCTACGGTTTACATGATTTTATGTTATGCATTGTACAGTAAAGGAACATCTTAATGGAAATATTACGGTCTTCAAGTATATGTTACCATACGTTATTTCAGAATCCTAATTTAGTAGCGGTGATGTTGCTTCCAACTTAAAATCTTACTTATATGTTTAGTTATTATCACTGACTGCAGGAAATTACAGCACAAGGTAGCCACAAAATACCTCTACACTTTCAAAATGATATAAAAAACAAATGCGGAATACTTAGAACTTCACACCTACAGCAGTCGATAGAGAAACTCGCAAAAGTTTGTCTCAAATGAACCGTTTGACGGTTGTTGCGTGTCGCTGCCACTAGATGCCACTAGTTTCGAGCAAACCTGTTGGTGTGTTCTGCAGTTGGCTAAGAAGAGTCACTAACACATGTGAAATATGCATTTCGTACATAATTTCACACGGAGCTATCCAGCCAAATTTTTGTTTAGGCCTGGCACAAGACATTCGAGCGGAAATAATGCATTTGCAAGGGGCTAGAGACCTGGTCGGTGTGTGCTGCAAGTGTGGACGGTGTTAGGGCTTTCCTCCAGCACAGCCTATAAAATCAACTCAGCGAGATAATCCTGAGTAGTTGCTACAGAACAAAACCGTCACCAGAATGTTGCTTAAGCCTTTACTTACGAAAACGTACAAACTTCAAGTGGTCCAGGAAGTGTAACCAGAAGAATACGAATTGAACAGATAGATCCTAGACAGGATTGGAAAGAACAATGACTTGTCCGCAAAGTTTGTTTTTAACGACTAGGTGTTTTCCATACCGAAGGTAAATTAAACTAGCGTAATGTCCGCGATGGGCAACAGAAAACCTTCAAGCGACTTCGGCGTACGAAAGAGATTCGTCAAATTGAATGTGTGTTGTGCCATTATAAAGGATAAGGATTATGGCCCCTTCTTTTCACACGTTCACGGGTAACTCTTACCTAGGTATGCTTACCTTATGGCTTCTGCCCAGGTGAAACACTACACTAGTGGCTTTATCTTTCAAAAAGATTGGGAGCCACCTCACTTCAACATTGCTGTTCGGAATCATCTGAACGCGCACCTTCCTCGGAGATGGATAGTTCTTGCAGGAGCCGGTGCCTTCGGGTGGTGCAGATGGCCGCCGAGATCACTAGACTTAACTCCGTGCTGCATCTTGTGGGGCTACGTAGAAGATAAAGTGTTTGTTCCGTCTCAGCCTCGATTATTGCCGTTGTTGAGGCAGCTAATTACAATTGCAGGGGTTCACTCTGCACGAAGTTCGGAACGAGTTGGATTATTGTATCGACTGCTGCCTTGTGACATGCAGAGCGCACATCCGGTTTCGGTGAGATGTGTGAAAAACTTTTAAATGCCTCTGTTGAGCGATGTAGGTGTGAAGTTCGTAGTCCTGCACCTTTGTTTCTGTATAATTTTGAAAGTGTTAATTTCTTTTTTTGGCCATTCTGTATATGAGTTTGGGGAATGACGTTCGTATCAAGTTTCTCGAAAATTGGTGACTGATTCGGTAGTTGAGTGTGGGTACGCACGAACGAGATTGGTAGAAAAATAGGTCTATATTTTTTCCGCAAGGAAGGAAAGAAAACTAACAACGGAAATGGAAAAGTTGCATAAATGCGGATCTCCTTTTGTATCTGTTGTTTATCTGCACTTAACAGAACACGGCGTGTCTGTGATTAGCCTGGTCAACGATCGGATATATGACGTCATTCAGTAGGTCTTTACCTTTCTGGTTTTAGGCGCGTTCGCAAAATTGCGAAAGGCGACTATTAGCTTCGTAATGTCTGTCTGTCCGTCCGTCCTTATGGAACAACTTGGCTCCCACTGGATGGATTTTTACGAAATTTGATATTTGAGTATTTTTCGAAAATCTGCTAAGAAAATTGAAATTTGGTTGTAATCTGACAAGAGTAACGGGTACTTTACGTGAACACCTGTGTACATTTATGATAGCATCTCGCTGAATTCTTGTTAGAATGGGAAATGTGTCAAACAAAAGTTGTAGAGAAAATCAGAACACAAATTTTATGTGCAATAACTTTTTTTCAGAAAATTGTGTCCTTTATGAGATAATATTGAGAAATATGGTAGAGCCAGACAGGCCACAGATGACAATATAATACGGCGCATGCCGTTTGCGTGCCGGATAACTAAGGCAAGAATACAGACACGTGCTCAGAATATTTAATACTTTTTGCTTTTCCGCAGCAAAAGTGGTTACGCGAACGCGCCTAACGTACATCGCCTGTCTTGACTTTTAGTGCCATATAACACACAGTAACCCTGTAGTGTCCAGTGATAATCCTATATGCCATGTAGTTTAAAGTCAAAGATGTCGAAATTTAGCCCATAGAATTTAAATAAGTTCTCAGAAAGAAGGGTAATGGCCCTGAAACTCATTATCTGAATTAACTGTGTAATAAATATATGATGTATTTTTTGTGAGGCAAGAATGAAATCTTTGTATATTTACACATCGTTTACACAGAGCCTTTTAACCCATTAACGCCAGTGAGGAATTTGTGTACCACCAGGTTTAAAGTAAAAACTTTCGTACGATGTGGCCACATAGTGTTTTTCTGTGTTTTCTATGTATTTAAGAAAAACAACGATTATTTCCCTATACAGCATTAATTGATTTGTATGAATGAGACGGAGTGTGCTTACTGCGTCGTGCGAACTGAATCTGTAAATAAATTCCAGGTTACTTTTCTGTCAAAATGTTTAAAATTTTTCAGAGATAGCTTTCTGCTACTCTTGTTGAATAGAGACCGACAGGATCACAGATACAACCTGTGAAAAGGATAACAACGTTAAACACAATGGGCCGTTAATGTCCTCGAAAACATTTCACTGATTGCACAACATGAAGCGACATTCGAACAAATTGCCGCACTTTTAAACGTAGATAGAAGAACAATAATACTAAAAGCGACAAAGAACATTGCTATATTTGGTGATTCCCAGGCCTTTCTCACTTCTCCTTCTTATAGATGTGGTGTCAAGATGTAGATGAGTATGGGGCTTTAGTGGAATTGCATTGAGGCGAAATAAGCTATTCTGCTTCTAGAACCGCAGAAGACCTTCTTCAGTAGCCAACAAAAAATCGGGTTCTTAAGAGTCTGAAATTCAAAGAGGTGATAATGTCCACTTCAACGAGACAAGCCAGTATCACTTCTTGTGTTTCTTGGGTATCGGACAGGAGAACCTGTTTCAGCTTTCTGCACTTTCTTTCGCACTTCCATGTGCTACATACAGCACACACATATAAACACAGACAAAACCATATAGATAATGTGTACCGACTTATTAAATGCCTTGATGTTTATTATTCCCAAGCTTCCTTTTTCTTTAAAAATCCATTGTCCTTGTAGCCATTTTTCTGCCATTGCTTCCTTTCTTCCATCTAATTTTCGTTTTTTCATGTTCCTTCTTTCTCATTGTAACCACCTTAACATCATTCTATAATTACATGTCTTTTTTTTAAATTTCGTGTTTCCCAGATATTTTTTCTGATCCTCTAGGACAGTGGTAGGCTATTCAACCTGGGGTACGCGTACCCCCGGGGGGTACGCGAATACATCGTAGGGGGTAAGTAAAATTAAAAAAATTAATATATTATTTCGTGATAAACACTGAATAATTAGGGCCAGATTTAGGGTTAGGCACAAGAGACCCGGACGTAAAGACTTGCGATTTGGGAGCGTCATTTCTCTCTCTCTCTCTCTCTCTCTCTCTCTCCTTTATGCGATTCTTGGCGGCTAGTTTCATTTCATTCCACATAATGCATATAATATATTTGTTATTTAATAGCTTGACTCTCCTTTTTCTCATTTAAAACTTATTATTTAATACATTATTTTGGATGTAATTTATTTAACTTATTTAAATGTAGATTATAGACTACGTATAACTTGAATTATGCACCAACAACTTTGGGGGTACAAAGTTGAAGATAAATTATATCTGGGGGTACGCGAACAAAAAAGGTTGAATACCACTGGCTCTAGAAATATCATCTTCTGGATTTGATCATCAGTAATATCAACAAAATTTAAAATCAGGCTCTAATATATCCTGGACGATAATAAGATATTTGGATACTTTTTCTGCACTACCGTAACTGTGTTGAGCTACATTACGTAACTAATGACACCCCAGTGTGAGGGATGTGGCTGGTGCAATCATTTTCCCACGCAATTACCCCGCTCATTAGGTTCTGTAATTTTAACACGGACAATTTGTCCATTATTACACTGAATGCAATTTCAATCGCATTTAGAGAGAACATGTGGTAATATTCTCCCCCTTCCTATTGTGCAGAAGTGCTGTATTATAAACCAGATATAACTAATTGAAAATAAATTTGTCACTGAAATAAATATGCTGAACTGACGAAACATAATTCGTTTGCTGTGAAGTCTGGATTAATTCATGTTTACATTATACAGTTAAATGATTTTTGTTTTGTGTATGGAATTCTTCACATCCATAATATTTAACAAACACGAATATCCATGCATGTGCATGAAGCATTTTTTATGTATAATGGCACGTTTCAGCTACAATCTGCACGGACAGACTACAGTTTTATCATTTTCTTACTGCTTTGGTTCTTTGATGTAAAGACTTCCCTAAAGAAATTATATATAAACATAACTAAGTTAATTATCAACAAATTACGCTTGTCCATACATAGATCACCACTTGTACATGTCTCGGCTGTTATTTATATCCATCTTCAGGTAGCATCATTATATGCTGAAAAACATACGCAACGTCAGAATGTAGGTTTGTCAGTTGTAAATAGTAAAATGTACAATACCGTTATCATTAAATCAGCAGTATATAATTTTGGCAATGTTAAAATAATGTTAAAATTATATTACAATCATTGTAATGCAGGACTGTTATTAAAATCTTGTGCATCCAAACATCTTGAAACAGTAAATTACTTCGAGTTTAGTCGAGTGGTAAGTCTGTGTGTCGTCGAACTGTGTACTTTATGAACGACCACTTTGTACTTCAGTGTACACAGTTCGACGACACACAGACTTACCACTCGACTAAACTCGAAGTAGATTTCCTATTTCAAGATGTTTGGATGCACAAGATTTTAATAACAATCCTGTATTATAATAATTTAACTTAAGTTTAACATTCCCAAAATTATATATTGCTGTTGTAATGGTACGCTGGTGTTGTGTATTTTACTGTTTACAGTCGACGAAGCTGTGTGCTAATGCTGTGTATGTATTTTGGTATATAAGGATGCTTCCTGAAGATGGTTTATAAATAATAGCCGAAACATGTAGCAGTGGTTATATATGTATGTATGGACAAGTGCACTTTGTTGGTAATTAACTTATTTATGTAAATCAATTACACGGAATATGTACAACATTAAGTTTATGTATAAACAATAGAACCAGGGCCAGGTGGAAGCTATCTCAGTCTGTTTTATACGTATACCGTATTTGCATTGCTGGTCCAGGATTACAAGTATGAAGGGTCACAAAATTTGTTTTTGCATTGGGCCCAGAAATGTCTTAAATCGGCTCTGAGTGGAGAAGTGTTTCGTCTTGTGTTATGATCTAGTTTTATGGACAGGCTCGTTTACAGGCGCAGCCACGAAACTTCCACCGCAAATAGATCCCTGGCCCCACCTCTGTGAGAACGTAGCAAGTTCTGTTTCTGGCATACGAATGTAGCGCTATTGTCAAATGGTTCATATCAGCTCCGAACGCTGAACAACGCAGCCGCAAGGTTGTACTTATCAAAGCAAGTTACATTGCAGTGTGTCTAGCGATGCTAGAGGCATGGTGTTGGCAAATAATACAGAAATCAACACACGCCTGGCAAGTACGTGACTGAGGTCAGTGCTGCTTCGAGGTGGACATGGCTAAGCTGTGGTATGAGGGATCACAAAATTTCGGCGCAGTTGTGTTTATTTGCGATTAAAGTGTGGAGTAACTCTGTAGTCCGGTAAAGAACAGAACCTTCCTTATTCCTTCACGCTCACATTTGGCTTCATATGAGTGGTTCCATTCTAATGAACAGACCGTAAGTTGGTAGTGTTTTCTTAACTCTGAGTGCTCTGGAGGTAAAATCGGGGAAAACGGTACACATACGGATTTGAAGAGGTCGAACGGCCTAGAGAGGGCAATCAGTTTCTCCTAACAAATAGTGTATATTGGCAGTGCTTTGCGGAAAACTAACTGACTAACTCCATGGAGCAGAGTCCTTCTTGAGAAGCTAATAGGTTTTCAGGTATCCTATCCTGAGCCAGATGAATCCAGTCCATGCCCAATCACACTTCTTGAAGATCCACTTTAATATGTTCCTCCCATCTACGCCTACGCATTTCAAGTGGTCTCCTTCCTTAGGCTTCCCGACCAAAACCCTGTATGCACCCCTTCCCTTCTGTATCCCTGCTACATACCCCGCCCATCTCATACTTGAACACCCGAATAATATTTGGTGAGGAATACAGATCATAAAGGTACTTGTTATATAGTCTTCTCCACTTCCCTGTTACGTCGTCCCTCTTAGGCCCACATACCTTCCTCAGCACCCTATTCTCGAGCACCCTCAGCCCATATCCCTCTGTCAGTATGAGAGACCAAGTTTCATACCCATACAAAACAACAGGCAAAACTACAGTTCTGTATATCTTAACCTTTACATTTTTGGGTAGCAAACTGGAAGAAAAAAGATTCAGCACCGAATGATAGCAAGCAATTATTCATGAATTAAATTTCGTTTCTTAAGGGTTTTCCCAAATATTTGAACTGTTCCATCCTTTAAGGGGGTTTATGGCCTACCTTCATGTTGTGATTTTGTCCTAAATTCTCTTCACGAGACGTGGTCATACACTTAGTTCTGTCAGCATTTACTTCTAGACCAATCTCATTATTAGCGACAATAAATCTTACGTGTTTTTCTTTATAGCATGTACGCTTTTACCAAATATATTAACATCATCAGCCTGAACCAAAAGCTAAAGTGTACTATTTAATTTCAAGCCCTGCTGAATTTGCCTGAACCCTCTTAATGGTTTATGAAAAACACTCAAGTTTTATCTCTTAGTAAATATGATAAGAAGCTACCTTCCATTGATGGCAGGAGTGCTGTCATGTTGTACACAGAATGTCCGGATATTCACCGGTACGGACTTTACCACTCGGTAAACCTTCTTCCTTGATGAACACTGAAATGAAAACTGATATCGATTAAATCTCGACTAACGTGTATGTAGTAATTCTCGCGCAGAAAGTGATTAAAGTTTACAAGATTTTGCAAATCTGTATGCGAAAAACACTGTGATGCTCAAGATGCGTTGGCTGCAGCCGTTATTATGTCATGCTGTTGGAATGTTATCATGTAGCGTGTTCCTCTCACTGTTCATTAAGGAATTGTGTGAGGGACTTTGTGTAGGGTAAAGTTGCCCGTGTCGTAACAAAGGCTATTGCGTGTTGAACCACTCTGAAGTAGCCACAAAAATTAGACTTGTTTCCGCTGTTTTAAGTGTTACACACGCTCTTATGTGTGTAAAATGTCGTACATGTAAATTAAAACCTGTCCATAATTCTTGTAACTTTTTAAAACATTTTAACTGGTAATACAAAGTAAAACCTTGCCTGTGCACGCCATGATGTCACATAGGGGAGTAGAGGTATAGCTGCAATCATTCTTAACCTCGACACTAAATGGGAGTGGTCAGCATCACATCCCGGCCGCCTTGTCTGTAGGAGAAAGCTTAGTACCCATTGAACAGGAGGCTGGTTTGGCCTCAGAGCCGGTTTTGGACGCTTTGGGGGGAAGGTAAAAACCTCTTGCCGCTGCCGGCAATAGAACTAAAATTCGTCGATTTTTCAGTCCGTAGTGAAGTGACTATACAGACTGAAGTTGTGTGGCTGCAGTCGATTAGGTGTGAGGATCGGTCAGAAAACTAGTTCACAATGAACATATGTGGGTTATTTTGTTCAGCTCTAATAAGAACAGGTCAGATTAAATTGTACAGCTGTCTCACACAGTTCCGTCGAAACTGAGTTTATCACATCGTTGGGCGGTCCTTGCTGTTTGCTGTTGAGAGAAGTCCGTGTCCTGTGTTATCAGCTATCGTGGTAAAACTGCTTCCACCCCGCTACCATCTCGAAATTTGTGGCCGCCAAGAATTGGCTTGGGTGCTGCTAACAGACGAACATCGATCGGCGCCAGATCAGGGCTGTACTCGGGATTTTTAGCGTTCTATTGCCAACAAATTTTATACGCCGTGTAAACTTATTTTCTTAATGACTCGCGTATAAAATTAATTTCAGACGAAAATGTTACATTTTGTGTTGGTAATTAGGAATTTGACTATAAAGTTTCTGGTACATACAGCCAGATTTACATTTGAAGTGTCTGAACGTGCCTGACTTTGTGTGGAGGAAAATTTTATTCCTTATCTTTTTTATTTACAGAAACAGCAGAAATCTACTTCACAATCACGCCACTTGACAGCTGCGAAGTGGGGTAAGTTTTGGTGCTATACCAATAGTATTCATTTTCGTAAGGTTTCGGGGAATGTGGCTATGTATGTATTGACGCATGTTGGTATTTAAATTTCTTTGATATATTCTGAAATTATTTATTTCGTGTATTTTAATCAAATTGTTCATTTATGAAACCAAATAAATGCACTTAATGATATAAACAATATTACAGTGTTTCATTACTCCTGCATGTTTCGGCACATAATTTTCCCATCAGGGAGTTGTAAGTTGGCACGTGAACTCCCTGATGATGGCAAAATTATATGCCGAAACATGTAAGAGTAATGAAAGACTGTAATATTGTTTATATCATAAGTGCATTTAGTTGATTTTAGAAATGAACAGGTTGCTTTGAAGAGAATAGAGTAGGAATAGGAATAGAATGGGAATAGAAGTGGATGGACATATACATAAAGTGAAAACAAGTGAATGATACTTAACAGAAGCAGGCCTGCTATTTTTGTTAGTACCTTAACTTTAAAATAGGGCGAAATTGAAGTTTGTTTTCAGTTTTAACGAGTAAAAACAGTAAATTAAAACTTAGTAAATTTTATGGCACTTGTATTTATACAATATACAGACTGTGCTGAAGACACGGAAAGAAATCCTATGGATCAATAAAGCCCCCCCCCCCAAAAAAATGATTGATTGGATTGTAGTAAATAATGATTTCGAAAAAGATGTGGGAGGAATAAATCGTGGTATATTTTAAGTACTGTCCCGGAACTTGTCTGCAGAGACGGAGGAACCCCTTTAAAAATCCTAGAATAGCCAGTCTTTTGGCCGATATTCGAAATGGGCACCTCACGCATAGAAGTGAGAAGCACTGCCGCTTTATCGGACTTGTTGTTTCCGTGGCACATTATACACATTTTAATTTTAGGCTTCCGCTGCGATGTTGATGAGATCTGCTTGACGCCGCGTAATATCTCAGAAGAGCGCAGATCTTATACAAATTTTATTTACTTATTTGTTTGTGTATGCTTTATTTAATAACGCTTAGAGATCAAAAAGTAATAAAGGATTTGTAGGGAATCGGTTGCGGCCTAATTTGTCGCAGTATTCCGGCATTTAGCTGGAAGGACTGAAGAAAGCCACACACCTTCCGTCAAGATGGCCGGTATCCTGGCTGAATTGGAACCTGTGAACTTCAGCTTAACGGCAAGCGTGCTAGCTACTCAGCAGCCACGTTTGGTTTCACCGTAATAAACTGAATACCACAGACACAGCGCCAAGAATTTATGTCACAATATATTGATTATAGTCTTCTGTTGGTCGGTATTTGCATAAACACTGTTACTCTTAGCGAGTAGTCATGTTTAGTCATATGCAGAGAACACGTCGGACGGGAAGTGACGTAGTGCTAGTGCTGACATCTACACATGGCTTGTTTGGATTTCGGTAACACAGTCTCTGTACATGGGTTAGGACATCGTATTAAGTTTAGGTCTCATCACTAGTAATGATTAACAAGTACGTATTGAACCGACAACATGAGGTCCATTAATGTCAGCTTCACACGACGGTTTTCGCCATGTGTTGTTCCAATATGTCGATTTGTTGCAGTACAAGTTTTGAGGTTATAGACGTCCGTCCGGCACACACTTGTACACGCACAATTTATTAGAATAACTACATGGAGAAGTCCTTGAAAGGCGTATAGGTTTTCAGCTAGTCAAAAAATTTTCTGCATTTGATGGAACTAGGGCAGTCATTGCCGTGTTTACAACAGCCTTCACTCGTTCCTTTCCTGAGCTAGATACGTCCAGTCAATTTCAATCCAGCCTATTTAACATGCATTTTAATATTATCTGCCCTTCAAAGCATTTATTCTCAAAAGGAACCATTTTCTCAGGTTTCATCATCCACAGTCCTGCATGCATTTCACCTCTCCCGCTACCTGCCACATACCCGCCTATGCCATCCTCTATGATTTGGTAAGCCGAATAATATTTGGAGAGGACTACATGCCATGAATCTCCTTATTATGATTTAGTTGCCAGCCACCTGATACTAAATCCCTCTTAGGTCCAGATATCTTCCTCAGCACCCTGCTGACTAACAGACGCAGCGTATATTCTTCACTTAATGTCAGAGGTCAAGTTACACACTGTTACAAATAACAGGCTTATTAGACCAGTGGTATTCAACCTTTTTTGTTCGCGTACCCCCACATATAATTTATCTTCAACTTTATACCCCCAAAGTTGTAGGTGTATAATTCAAGTTATACATAGTCCATAATCTACATCTAAAATAAGTTAAATAAATTACGAGTATATCCAACATAATGCATTAAATAATAAGTTTTAAATGAAAAAATGGAGAATCAAGCTATTAAATAACAAATATATTATTGCCTATCATACAAAAATTAATAAAGGAACAAAGGTGTTTTCGCAAAGCAAAGTTATGTGCACTATGTGGAATAAAATGAAACTAGCCGCCCAGATAAGAATCGCATAAAGAGAGAGAGAGAGAGAGAGAGAGAGAGAGAAAAAATGGCACTCCCAAATCGCATGTCCTTACTTTCGGGTTTCTTGCGGCTAACCCTAAATCTCGCCCTGATTATTCAGTGTTTAAAATGAAATAATATATATTTTTTTTAAATTTACGTACCCCCTAAGATGTCTTCGCGTACCCCAGGTTGAATACCACTGTATTAGACTACACATCTGTATGGAGACGACGGAGAAAATTACATGATAAGGAGGTTCGTAATTTGTAATGTTCATAAAATATGAGCGAACATTTTGGGTCATGAAGCAGAGCGCGCGAGAGAGAGACAGAAGGGATTGAAGCTGTACACATGACATTTTGTTTGTAGCTGAGTGTCACTTGAGACTAAGTGGCTAGTGAAAAGATGAAGCTGAGATTAGGTGTTGAAGCTAGTAAAATTTGTAATGATATGTAAATAAGAAGTAAGATGGTACACCACCAAAATTAGCATATTCTGCGTATAATTAGAAAGGACAGGGATGTGGAAAAGTCCAGGATTAGAGGACAAGGTTAGTTTTAAAACTTTTGACAAGGAAAGTGGTTTGTGGCATCCAGTGTTTGAGTTGTAAGAAGAGTAAATATTTTTAGGTTGTTCAGTAAGTGGGAGTAGCGTAGAGCGTGCATGGGACAGATGAGACGTTTATTAAATTCTAGAGAAAATAAATGAAACGAGGAGTCATAAATGGAAGAATAATAGTGAAATGGATCTTTGGGAAACTGGGTATGAGGGTGTGGCCTGGAGTCATGTGGCTCAGGATGGGAAACAGTGGCGAGCTGTTGTGAATAAGGTAGTGAACTTTCGGGTTGAATGAAAGGCCAACGTAGTGACTATCAGCTTCTTAAGTAATGGTCTGTTGCATGGAGTTATTAGCAACCCCACATTAGACAGGAGAAAATTAATCCTTAGGATATGGAGCAAAATGGCCGAGATTTGTACAGGGTGTATTTTGAATAAATACGAGTAGCTGTAGCGATGCCGCTGCACAAAGGTGTAGTGAACATGCAGGCTAGCGCAGTTGCGTGTTCGCAGAACTATAACTGCTGTAGTTGTAAGAAACAATAGCAAAGTAGCGCATCACAAAATGGCGGACAGATGTATTTTAGGACTACTTCGTTTTTGGATTTTCTCATCCTATACTGCGTCAAAGTAAAGAGAACATGAGATATTCGCCGTTTTGGAGTAGATTGTTAGTTATTGACGGACGTTTCGAAAAAAAACCTTTCGGTACCATCTACAAGAGTCAAGCAGTCCAAGTACTTGTAGACTGTATATTAAACCAACGAAATGCACCTTCACTATCAAATTTTAATAGTAATATATAACTTTCCCTACATATGTTTCGGTCTGCCTAGACCATCGTCAGGGGGTTCAAACTACATTTAATTCACATCCATAAGTTCACTGTGTTATCACACTCATTATAGTTCGATATGGATGTAAATTAAATGTAGTTTGAACCCCCTGATGATGGTCTAGGCAGACCGACACATATGTAGGGAAAGTTATATATTACTATTAAAATTTGATAGTGAAGGTGCATTTCGTTGGTTTAATATACAGTGAGATTCAAATGCACGGTGAAGGTCGTATAAAAAGTCCAAGTAGAATTTGACTGCTTGACCCTTGAAGATGTGACCGATAGGTTCTCCCGAATCATCGTTAATTAACTACCATTGTACACCGCTTAACATTCCAGAAGGTCGAAGATCTCATTACACCGTGGCGGAAGCTTTAAATCATGTATAAACTTATCAGACTTATTAAAAATAGCAATTCGTATCACATAAAATCGTCCTTTGGTCTGTGGACGGAAACAGACTCAATATCCGAGACTTTCTTTTCCTTCTAGAATACGAGGCTATGAACGAAGTCTGGAAACCAAGTACAATATAAAATCGCTATTAGGATATGTCAGTTCACTTCTGTAGCATGAGCAGTGATAGCTCACTCGGTACAGTGACCTACGGAATGGACAATCAGAGAAATCATTTGAGTTTTGGTTGGGCAAGACATGTTCCTCTTCTTCAGAGTGTCCAGACTGGCTCTGTGGCCTAACCAGCCTCCTGTTCAATTGGTATTGGTGGCCCTTTCCGACGGGGTAAAGCAGCCGGGACATGAAGTTGACCACTCACATATATTTAGGGCCGAGGCTAAGAATTAAGAGAGCTGTACTTACAGACCGTATATGCCTTCATGGAGTGCACAGGAACAGATTACTTTACCGTGCTTGGCACGCAGAGACGTCTCAGTAAAGTAATGATAACTTTCACTTTATATTCTTTTCTTAAAGGGGAAGGGGGAGGCTTAGGATGATATCACTGCGCTGCGTGTATGTGTAAGACTGTGTGTGTGAGTGTGTGACAGCTGTCGCACGTGCGTGTATTTTGTCTGATTTTCAAATTGTTAGGGCACGTGGTGGCGCAGTTGGTCGCGCAGGTCGCGGGTTCGATTCCCGATGGTGTCATTGGAATTTTTCATTGACATAATCCTTCCGGCCGCACTATGGGCCTGGGGTCGACTCAGCCTCTAACAGAAATGAGTACCAGGAATATTTCCTAGGGGTAAAGGCGGCCGGTGCGTAGGGCTGACAACCTTACCACATTCATGTGCCGATTGTCTAGAAATCTGGGAGCCTCAACCTCCTGGAACCCTAAGGGCGTGTCCAGGCCTGTAATGGGATTGCTTTACCTTTCAAATTGTTAACCAGTTGGTCATTTTGTACGAAACTGGGTACAAACGTGATGCCATTAAGGGCCATCGCAGCAACCTCGGCAAAGACAGGCAAGCTGTTGGCGTAAGCACCATGTCCGTGACGGTTATAAGCCCAGTGATGTGTTGGTACGCAGGAATGACTAGACGGAGGCAAAGGACTTCGACTTGGTCTGTACAGAAGATAGGCCCCCTAGCTTTTGATTAGTACCCCAGTGACGTAGTTTTTAATTTTCTACAATCAGCAGCCAAATATCAGTGTGGAGGATGCGCGAATTTGTGAAGTGGGAGAGAAACGTGTGACAAATGTTCTGGATCCTGAAGTGATGTGTGCTAATAAATAACATATAGGAAAAAAAATACATTTTGAAGACGTTATTTTGAGTTATACTAAAGTACTAACGTTGCTCCTGTTTTAATATTTTTTTTTGTAGCTTGCGGTGTGGCAGTGATGTGTAACGAAATAATGCAGCGAGGCGTGTAACAACATTTGGTACAAATGAAATACCGTTTGTAAGTCGTAAAATTAAAACATGACGAAGATGGGAAACTTTGAGTTTGTGTCCGAAAAAAAATTACGCAAGTAGAATCTGTGCTTATGTAACAGGTTCTTCATGAAAAGAAGTAAATAAAACACCACTGATATTACAAGAATATATGTGGAGGTAGAAATACTTGCAATTGGCAGTAGGCTCCGTGAGTTATACTCGGGAACTACTTGTTTCATTATGCAACAAAATCCTGCAAGAGATGGAGAAAATTAATTGGATTTCTTTATACTGTTGAAGGAAGAGAAATTGAGACGAATGAAAAAAAACGCAGTCTGCCGCTTTCATTACAGAAACTTGAGCACCCTAACGAACAGATAAACAAGGCACCGCCAGCGAGTATTAATTATATGTGACTGAATTTGCCTTTTGAAATCAAAGCTGGAAATTGAAGCCTGCGTTGCCTCTGACTGCGGGCCGGACAGTAAAAAAGGACGCTTCGGTCCGATCGAGTTGGAGAACATCCGAGCAAAGAAATTATTAAAATAAGACTGCGACCATAAAGTCTAGGCGGAATTTTGACTTGCGACTCTGGATAACTGCAGTGTTCCTGCCACAGCTTTGTGACCTGAAATACGTTTTAGTTCTAATTTCATAACAGGTTCGCCGCAAAATATATTTCGTATATCAGAATTGTTATATTTCCGGAACCATGATATGTAATTGAATGAAACAAAAATAAAATGACACTCACTTAAGTAAAAACCTTTCATTTTGCACTCCGTGTAATGCGGCACATGTCGAGAAGAGAAGCGCATTAGATCATTGCTAACGTAAGGTTTTCCGTGTGTATTGTAATCCAATGAACTGAGCAATAAAACATAACGTTAAAATCAAAGTAATTATTTATTAATACTGCAACAAATCTTCGCATTTTTATATTATCTTCACCGTGCATTTTTTAACAACTCACAAATTACACACCAACGAAATGCAATATATATTCACTTTTTATTCTTTAGAAGATACATCCTAAAAAACCATATAGCTCCATTTTATCATTTTATTACGAGAAACTGACGAACCTCATTTAAGGATTTTATATTCTGTGTTTTATATATTTAAATACAGAAATTGTAAATAACTGTAATCTATAAATGATAATGAAACTTGACTACATGTGATGTGTATAACATAATATAAGATAATTGGGGTTAATCTGACAGCTGCAGAAGACAAATAAATAGTTACCTACATGCACATTTTTTTGGCATGTAACGTAATAATCCAGTGACTTAGTGTTGTTACGTCATGTTCGTATATGCAGTCGTCAGTTTCTTTCTGTATGCGTTTTACGTTGCGAATAATTGAGATAAAAACAATCAGTCTAATAGTAGTATTTATTGGTTATATCGAGAAATATGGAATTTTGTATGCAGATAGATTATGAATATATTTACGAATTATGTATGAAATATGCTTATGTCAGTAATTACAGAATATTTTGATAGAGTGAATATTTGGGGTATGTATGACATAAATTTAACATACGCATACTAATAGTAGATATATATAAAAGTTTCCCAGAGACATGTAACAACACACCCTAATAATACCAATAACAGTCAGTAATATACGTACAGCTGTGAACAACAAGCAGTAGTGTGACTAGCGCGTTATTACATCTCACAGTGGTCCATGATGCAAGTATCCGCACGCTTCTCAGTGTTACGTTATACGCACAGTTACACACTGTTTTGTGTATGCTACATAAGCGAAGAGTTTAGTACAGTTAATGAGTACTGTATTTCAGATCTGCGCTCTTCTGCGATATTACGCATCGTAGAGTGGTAATTCTGTACCGACGTTTCGGGACAACTTATTGGTCCATATTCAAGCGTCAGGACTTCGCGACCCTTGAACATGGGACCGATAGTTTGTCCCGAAACGTCGATACAGGATTACCACTCTACGCTGCGTAATATCTCAGAAGAGCGCATATCTCATCCACATGGCCGCAGGTGCCAGAACTCACGCAGAGCATTGTATTTGTAGTGATCATTAGTGTGTTATAAGCGTTTTTGAAATAGGAGTGTATGCGCCTGATCATTGCTGAATATTGGAATTGAAATTGGTAGGGGCTTGTTATTATATTAATATATTGTGCTTTTGATAAAAGTTTATTTTAGTGATTAATATAAGCACTCATTAAAAGTAATACAATTACAATTCTTTAGTGATGTCGGGGCGCTGTCTATTTCGCTAAATGAAAGTAGATGGGCGTTAAATGTGAGTACTTTTATGAGCCTGTGGAGCAGTTTTGCTTCTCCCGAGGCGGCAAGCTGGGAACCTGTCATTTGGAACAGCTTGAACAATGTTGCTGTAACGGGGCGGGCCACCACTTGTTGGAAAACTTCAACTTCCTCTCTTCCAGACGTAGAAAAAAGAAGTTTTCGAACATATAAGGGTGAATGGTTGGTTTATGATAGTCCCAAAAAGAAAGAAGGAAAAATGTCTGGGCTGAGACAGAATACCATATCGTTATCAGCTGCATTACAAGAGGTGGGCATGTGTAACTGTACTGACTCAGATTCTGTGTGTCCTTAATATGGGTTGTCTTCTTCGCAGTTATGTAACTGATTCGACGGAGAAGAAACATTCTTGAGAAGTTTGTAGTTCCTTAGGTGGTCAAGAAAGTTCCTCACATTTTATGGAACCCGAGGGCCCAGTACCGTATGTGAAACAGCCCGCCACGTGTCCCTGTACTAAGTCAAATGGATCCAATCCACATAATTTCATCCCACTTTGTTGAGGTCCATGTAACATAACTTTTCAGGACATTTATATTACTGGGCTTCTGGACGTGACTTGTCTAGTTTACTGTTCCTAACAAAACACAGCATTACAGGTGCACGATAAGCAAAAAGCTTTGCAAAATAGGTGGCATTACATTCTTTTGAAGTGAGAACATTTTTGGCCAGGCGAAATAAATTAGCATGATGACCAACGTATCTTCCCGCGCAGCACTTATGGTTAAGCGAGTTTTGGATATTAGGTCCAAAGCGACCTCTTCGTGTTTCCTTATAGTGCTAAAAAGTCCTTAATGACTGGCACTAAACGTAAGTTCGGATTCCACCACCTCTTTGATTCCGGTTCCTATGTCACTGTTCTTATCTCCCCCAAGGCACCCATTGGTCTTACTGTTCCTCTTGTCATTACGACGCTGCTGGGGCTCTGCGAAGAGCCAGTCATTTCAGCGCGAGCCCTTCAACTAGCAAGCCATTGTACGCTTCTAAAGTACCACCGTTAGAATGACATAGCATCACATCCCAGAAGACTGAATCCTCCAACACCTTATAGGCCAATTATCCTTTATCTGAATCTTGGACCGGGTTGGGATATTCATTTTGGGTTAGGATAAGACATGCACCACTGTAGATACAGCCTCCTTGGGTTTCAGTTCTGCCCAGTTAATTATTAGACTAGTATTTTCCCTGTTTTGTTCTAGGTCCACATCGACTTTTACGGATTTGTGCCTGATTATACCTCCTGACTTAACCTCCTTGTTGCCTACTCACTGAATTCCATTTAGCCTATTATATATCAGTAGATTTTATATTTTTTTCATCAACTTAATCCTTCCAGGCGCACTTGCCCCTGGGGTCGACTAAGCCTCAACATAAATGAGTACCAGGAGTAATTTCCTGGGGTAAAAGCGGCCGGTGCGTAGGGCTGACAACCTTTCCACCTTCATGTGCCGATTGTCTGGCAGGTCTGGGAGCCTCTACCTCCTGGAGCCCTAAGGGCCTGCCAGGCGCTGGCTTTATTCTATATTACGCTGTTGGTCTTCACTGTGTTTTATTTACTTTGATCCATTGGACGTCTCCGTGTTGCGAGCCTGTACATTAGCACGCTGAACTCTTCCCTTCCGGTATCTCTTGTGTGCTATGCTGCTCAGGATGCGGAACACTCTGCCAGGCTCTGTGACAACACTGCTGTAGGAGAATGTCTTCAGGCGTGTGAGAGAATTTTGGAAGTGTGTGTAAATCAGAGCCCTATAGAGGTTTGAACACTTAAATGATATAATGATATGGTGTACTTAGTGGATTTACTGATCAAAAGAAATGCTAACGTAATTTTTAGCGTGAGAACGTGGAGCGATCCTGACCCCGAAACGTAGTGTTTGTATTTTTTTAACACAGGACAATGGAGAAGGTCTACAAAGTAAATAATGTTAAATGTGGTATGCCGCCGACAAAGTCAAGACACAGTTATATGTAGCCTATTTTTTAAGGAATTTTTCCGATCTTGTAATTATCAGATTCTCGGCCAAGAAATTTCTGGACACAAATAAGGTATCACTGTTCAAATATCCACTACACTAACCTGTCTTTGCCACATAGCACTTTCTCGCTTTTTTAAAATTAAATATTTCTTTGTTTTGCGATGCTAATTTCAGGGACTTAGGAAAATGATTCTGGGGAACGATATTTGAGCCTGTGACGGCGGTGAATATTTGTGATCTTATGGGAGGTATGTCATGTGGTTTGGTAGGTAGAAGCCACCCGGAAGTTATATTTAGATTACGCACTTCCAGGATTTGATGCCATGTGTTATTTATCATTTACTTTATAGCGTCGAATGGTGGGGTGCTTCGTGAATAATGAACTAAAAATTGAGTGAAAGTAAGGTTTTGTGGTCAAATTTGAGGCAGTATCCCGTCATTTACCTGAAATAAATGAAAAACATCGCGAAGAACTTCAGCACAGCAGGTGTCCTGGCATCTCCTGCATGCAAGTCCGATGAATTACCCCTTGAATCAGTTAATTCGGTAACAAGTTGATGTTTTGGTCAGGAGTTGCCTGGTTTTCACGAGGGTGAATGGTTATATTTTGTCTCCTGAGGTACACCGCCGTGCAGTTTGGCATGCACATGCAGGATAACCGTAAGTCGCGAACGGATGTTTTATCGTAAAAGTTTAGTCATGATTGGAAAGCACAGGAGTATATCCGCGATATTTTGACCGTATGTAAGACGCTTGTTATTATTATTTATTATTGTTATTAATTGTTATTAATTAATTATTGGAGAGACATCTGGAAGTAGGGATAGTGAAGGGGTCTCACATGAAACACAGTGGCTGGGATTCCCAATTTTGTACGGAATTTTCTCTTCACGAGTGTGCTAATGTATGTGTGTTTTACAGCAACAATGGCGATTTTCTATAAGGACGTAGCGTGTTCTGACTTTATTTATGACAGATACGAGTCCATTCACCTTAGACAAACGCCGCGTTTGTGAGTGCATAAGTTCACGAAGGAGACCGAGTGGGCCAAACATATGACGAAATAAGAGCGAATTTTCTTTGCCATTTGAATGAAGTAGCTCCGACTGTGGCGGTAAAGTAGAGGGAAATACAGCCGTAACCGTTTCTTTGTTAGCTGTGAAACGAAGTGGAAGACCACAGAAGTATGCGGACGTCAGTTCCCATTTGGAGGAATCATTTCTTCGATTTTATAGAAAAGCTACGGAGAAATAATATGAGGATTTCTGGAGTCTAAGAACCGCCATGCGACTTGTGATGAGGAAGGATGTATTGGTCCACATTTATCAACGAATGACGTGACAATGTCACGGATGTGTGGCGGCAGCCGCGTGCATCTGTATCGAGTGCCTTTCCAAACTTGCCGCCACGTCGCAACTTTATGTCCGCTGACGAATGCGTGGTTTATCTCCGCGCAAAGTCTTTCAAATCCTCGTAATCTGGGCGAAATAAAAGCCTCATTTCTTTTAAGAAGTTGGTGGTTCTTGGAATCTACAATTCTGCAGGTTCCTTCTTCGTGGATTTTCGGGGGGATATTTTACATGTAACACAGAGCCAGTTAGGAATGTTTTTTTTTCTTTTTTTCTTTTTTCTTTTCTTCTTCAAATTTGCATAAATCAGTACCACATGAAATAGATTTACTAAAACGCAGGGCAATCGTGCTGTTTTGTCTTCATGAGTTTGGACCAGTCATTCTTTCTCGTGAAAGCACGCGCTCAAATCTGGACAATTCTCGATCGTAAGTCAACTGGTATCCGTCACGAAAAATGTCAGAATAAGTTGAAATGTAATAGAAAGTCATCGTGGTTGTACACTCGCCCGCGGCAGCACATCCGTGCAAGGAAAATCCCCCGCAATAAATGGGAATCCCAGCCACGGCGTATCTATCACTTGCCATTTTTTCTGCCCGTGCTTTATGATATGTCACCCGCCCCTCGTATTAATCAGAGGCAGCAGACGCCCCATCATCACAACAAACTTTACATTTTGTGTCTTTATATTAAAGATGAATAATTTATTATAAACCATTCGATCGCAACTTCCGCCATCCCTGTAGATGGCGTCATGTCACACAAGTTACAAGGAAAGTTAACATCTTCAACCAACAACTGCACTAATTGTCATTATTATAACACTTTAAGATTAATTACAATTAGTGCAGTTGTTGGTTGAAGATTGTTATCTATTGCCATAATGCACGGTGAACAAAAATTTAAATTACAAGGAAAGTGTCCAGGCATGACATAGGGTTTGGAATGAGTGTATAAGATCAGTGCAAATGCCTTGAGGTGATCACACACACCGACATGAATCTGAATAACAGTACCTTCTAACAGTTTTTTCCTTGTTTAGCATATTTTTTTCCTAAAAAGTTAAAAGCAACTTTTTCATGTCTCCATACTGCTTGTGTGCGCTTGTGTCCTGTACTTCAATGTTCGAACAAACTGACCGATGTTCACGCATGCTGTACCATTAGAGAGCACCCATTATATTTTATATTATTTATTATTTATTTTATATTCTTATATTTTAATTTTTACACGGTCGGTAATATTACAGCAGACGAAGTAAATCCTGTGGCGGGAGCGACACTGTGCTACTTGATTTGGGCTGAAATTATGTATAGTGATAAACCTTGGAAATAGTTGCAGCTTCTTTCGAATCAATATAGCTGTGGAATGTAATACAACAGGCTGACGGCGTGTCAAAATGTTCTTCAGATTTTGGTTCCTTTTGTGGTGCAACAGCCCAACTCGGGCCTAGGCTACCACACTGTCGGTGTTTCTAGATCACATGCACCTGGTAGGACTCCTCTGAACGAGTGATCGGCCCGTCACAATACACAAGCACAATAGACGAACGTTCATACACTCGTGATTTCATGCTTCCGCCGCGATGTAGATAAGATCTGCGCTCTTCTGGGATACGCAGCGTTGAGTGGTACTTATGTACCGACGTTTCGGGACAACCCACCGGTCGCATCTTCAAGGGTCAAGAAGTCAAGAAACTTTTCTTCTTGGACTTCTTGACCCTTGAATATGGGACTGATAGGTTGTCCCGAAACGTCGGCACAGAACTGCCACTCAAAGCTGCGTAATATCCCAGAAGAGCGCAGATGTCATCCATACACTCAGTGGGATACGAATCCGCGAACTGCAATGAAGCGACCGCAGAGCTACGCCTTATCCCGCGCGGCCACCGGCATCGGCTTAGCTTTAGGTTTGATGACGAAATCGAATAAACCACTGGAACTAGGAATTCCAGATTTAGAAAAATGGTAGATCTTAAGCACGTGTGTATGTTATGTGTGTGTTTGTATGTGTAGATATATATGTGTGTGCGTGTGCGTGTGTTTGTGTAGTACTTCGAGGTATATCCGACAGATTTAACTAACACGTAATCTGCTAAAGTAACGAGTCACTGACAGCAATGAAATGAAGCGCCAATAATCGCACTCAGAGCCTTGTGTCATTAGAAACGTGTGCAGCAGTAAATTTATTTTCGTCACATCTGGAGTCTGCTTATTTAGTTACCAGTACTCGTATATTTCAGCCTTACGGAGCCATTAACAATTGGTGCCTGAAGTGTCTTTCCATATTGAGCATAGAAATGAGATTGAATTTTTGAGTCTGCCAGCTATATATTCCGAAATACGCTAAACTTTTCAGATATGTTCGTATAGAAACTTTTCCCCTTAGCGAAGATACGTAATAGCCAAAACACAATTTACAAAACGAATGTATAACCCGGGGCAATTTATTTTGATGCTACGAAATGGACTAACTTCACAGATTTCTGGCATGCGTGTGTGTTTTATCTGTTCTGAGGAAATACATAAGAAAGGAAGATAGGGAGTGTAATTCAATTCTGAAATAATGAGCACTCTCCTATGCGTATCCACGTGTTTAGCTTGCCTCGCGATAAGAGATATGTTACCCATATAAAAGGCCCCCTTTCTCGTTTCACACACCAGTGGAGCCAGTTATTGCACAAGCCACGGACTAGGACAGGTACCGTTTTTCACTTTGCTAGTAGTGTTGGCCTGTTGAAAATTTAGCATAAAGTTTCTTATTCATGAAATTATGAACATGTAGGTGGGCCTTCTGACGATTAACGTCCTCTGTTAGACAGTGACAGTAACTACGTCCTCTGTGACAGAATGGTACGCATAAAAATAACCAATCATGAATGAGACTTGCGGCTTCTGAGGGGAAACGAAATGAAATCATGTGGATACGTGGTGTGTAGGTGAGATTAGAAATGGGCGCCTCCTGAATAGAAGTCAGAACTGTTAAATACAGGATGAGCCAAACGCACCGAACGGTTTTTGAAAAGAAATAACTTTTTTTATGAAAAGAAGAAAATTTTTATTAACACTGGAATTCCATGTCCATGAGAATTCATGTTAATCATTACTGTTTGAATACGAAACTTTGTAGGTGAATACCATGTCGTTCAGTACAATCGTGACGGCAAGGATGTCAAAACACGTTGTAGCATTTCCTTATGGATCCGTTGAAAACACTCCTGAATTCGGTGTTCCAAGTCATCAGTGTTTCCGATACCTTGCTTTTGACGTAGCCCCCAAGGAAGTTGTCTGGTAGTGCACGATAAGGTGAGCGGGAGGGCCAGGTGCGCCAGAAACATCTGACGGTATTTGAAATTTGAAAACCAGCTTGCCCGCAGGGCGGCGCTTTCGTACTGACCGTCATTGTGCAGCACAGTGTTGTTTGGAGCAACTGCTCACACGATACAGATTTCCAAGCTAGGTCTCAGGACAGTGTTTCCAGGCAGAAACATTTAGATTTCTGCGGACATCATCTGGCTCGCCCGCTCGTCTGATCTTGCACTATCAGACTACAGGTAGTTTTCATTTTACGCGATTTCGTTTTGCGCGATTTCGCTTTAACGCGACTTGAAAATTTACACCACTTTTCGAATTTACGCAATAATTTTCGGTTTAACGCGATTTGGCATAGACGATATGTGGTCGCGCTTATCTTCTGTAGGGGGCTAGCAGCAAGTGACGCACTGTCACGCCATCAGTCACGTGTATGGATTGATTACGTTGGTGATATAACCACGCGGCTCATTTACTTTCCCCTTCAACAGCACTGGCCTTACTTACCAATATGACTGAGAAACGTAAATCTGCATCACCCAGTGCAATCCAAGTAAAAATCGGCGAAAGGCAGTCGGTATTGAAGGAAATTACACATACTAAGCCTACTTGGAAAAGGTGAACGAATTGTTGATATATGCCGTAATGTTAAACTGGCTCATAGTAGCGTACATACAATTCGTTATAATGCTGATAGAATTAAAGAAAGTGCTAAGTCAGGAACTGAAGTGTTTGTTGTGTAGCAAGACTACCACAGTCCTATCCGAATGAACCGTACCGAAAAACTATGGAAGTGAGCCTCTGTCATTTTTATTGCATAAGAAATAAATGTTGTATAGAAATGTATGAATACTGTACAGATATATACTGTATATACAGTACATATGTACTCTACAGGTCCGTAAGTCCACTAGTGGTGTAGTCTTACACTATACGAGATGAGGTTCTCAGTCCTCTAAGCTGCAGGAAATACATTCTTTAAATGGAAGTTTTGCGTTCGATTTGCGCGACGTTTTTCAGGAAAGTAACCCTGGCGTAAAACGAGAACTACCTGTACTTCTTTGGGGTTACGTACAAAGCAATGTGTACGAAATGCATCATGCCAATATTGATAACTTAAAATAGTGAATTCGGAAGTGTATTCAAGAGTTCCCTAAGGAAACGCTACAAAGTGTTATGACATCCTTTCCATCGCGACTGCAGGAGTGTATTGAATGACATGGTAGTCACCTACAGTGTGCCATATTCTAACAGTAATGATTATTATGAATTCTCATGCAGTGAACTATGTCCATTAGTGTTAATAAAGTTTTTCTACTTTGCCTTAAAATCTTATTTTATTTAAAAAAAAGTCAGGTGTTTCTGGCTCATCCTGTAAAATCCAGACGTATTACCACTTGATATTTAATAGAATGTTTATGCAATCCATTCTCTTGTAATATTTTCTTTTATTAAACAATAGCAACACAATAAAAGCAATATAATATAGAGCACCTTGATTAACTTTATTTTATATCGTACTGTGCTAGTTTCTGTATTAATCAAGGTATTAACGCAGAAATTAAGAAGATTTAATAAAGATAGCGGCTAAATTCACGAGGAGAAATAGCAGACTGGAATTGTGCTGGTAAGCTTTAAATTTTAAGGTTGTTTAGATTCACGTGAATCCTGAAGATGAAGCCAGAGAATTTCCCTGAAACACTGACAGCACTGTGCAGGAAGGCATGACATTTATTTTTGTATTCGCTTCTATGCTTTCCGTGGCTTAACTTTACGTTTTATACCGACCGTAACCCTCCATATCTGTTTGTCATATTGAAATTGCTACTAGTGAAAATTGCACAGAGCTGTTACAAACGGTAGACGTGTTGTTTGAAGGCATGGGAAAACACCGGATAGAAGATCCTCTTACATGCAGTACATCTATCCCATCTCCGTGTTGTTTGAGCAAACTGCTGCAAGCAAAGTGGATGTGACAGCATTGTGCGTATACATATGTGGCTGTAGAAGATCTTCCTGAGATGATCCCTGCGATAAAAATACGTAGGGGAAATTTGGTGTTGTACATTTACCGTGCAGTTGTCTTACGTACACAAGTCTCTCTCCAAATAATTGCACAATTGGTTTTGTTGCTCCTACATGTTTCGGCTGAAAACCACAGCCATCTTCAGGGAACTACAAATTTATATTCAGTATGCAGTATACAGTATATTCAGTCATGTTGTGCACATCGCTCATCCAACCAGAGATCTCCACTCTACAAAAAACTGGAGAAAAATCCTCCATCACCAGATGTTTGAATACTGCATTTTATACATTTTATGTAATTTTAATATTTCATTTGCATCATATTTCATTTGTGTAGTTATTTTAATACGATTTTAATAATACTGTATATTTATGAACGACACCAATATGTACAAATATTTTACCACTTGTAATTACCCTGCCTAGCATACTGTACATGTCTTCAACATTTGTAGCTGTGGTTTTCAGCCGAAACATGTAGCAGCAATAAAATCAATTGTGCATTTAGTTGGAGGAAAACTTTGTATATACTTAGGAGAAAGTTCAGAGTAAAAAAATATTATAAACAAAAGTAATGTGCACCAAGATATTTTAAAAATTATTTCATGTAGAATATTGCACGTTTTGAATGAACTGTTTCAAAACAAGGCAGTCGTTTGCTTCACAAATTGCCACTAATGATGAGAACTGTACAGTAGTGTTTCTCAAACGGAAGCCAGCAGTTGTGCGTATGGCAGGCTTGCTCACCCTTTTGTATTGTACGGGAAACTTCGGCAAAATCTGGTCTGCATGCGGGAAGCATGGAATTAAATACACTGAATGAAGAATGAATATATATACATATGTATATAATTGTATGTATCCTATGCGAGACAGGAGAGGTTCTTACAGGGTTTTGGTGGGGAGACCTGAGGGAAAGAGACTACTTGGACGACCGAGGCGTAGATGGGAGGATAATATTAAAATGAATCTTCAGGAAGTGGAATGGGGAGGCTTGGAATGGATTTGTCTGACTCAGGATAGGGACAGATGGCGGGCGCTTGTGAATGTGATAATGAACTTTCGGGTTCCATAAAATGCGGGGATTTCTTGACGTAACTGAAGACCTGTTAGCTTCTCAGGAAGGACTTCTGCCATGGAATCGTTAATTACATGTATATTTTTCCTGTGTATTGTTATACATCATGTGCAGTAAAAACATATAGGATACTTACAATAACAGGGAAAAATAATAAAAAACACAGTTCACTACGTAGTCTAGGATGGTGCTATTTTTAGCATATTGTTACAAATGAATTATTAATGTAATAATGTACGTCTCTATAAATATAGAGCTCACAATTTTATCACACTGTTTGGGCGTTCTATCTCTGCTTTGCCAGTGGTAAGTTTAAAAGACTTTTCTAATTTCACACGTCTGCGCGGGAAGAATAACAGTGTGTCCGCGAGCTACGGGCTGAGCTGGCCTGGCTTACGGGCCTTGCGAATTGAGTAGATTCTACTCAGCAGAACATAAATATTTGTTTCCTGTAGGATTGTCAAAACTTGAGTTTTATTGTCATTTTTTACGAAAGCAATTGCAGGTTTGATAAATGTTGCGTTGAATTAATGAAGGTTTCTACGTTTTAATATATTTATTATTTGTAAATATCCCAACTTCAAAATGTTACCGCGAGTTGACATAATTTTGGGGAGGCTGTCAACAGAATTAGCAATTCTTTATGAGGGGACGCTGGTACTATGATGCTTGAGAGGTAGTGATGTATAGAAGGAAAAGAGCCTTACTGTGCTTGAAGAAGTGCATTTAACTAACTCCGTAGAGCAGTGTCCTTCGTGAGAGTCTGATATATCTTCACGTAGTCAAGAATTCCCTTTATTTTGTGGAATCCCAGTTTTGTTGCTGTATTCACAACAGTCAGCTAGTTGTGCCTATGCTACCCCAGAGGAATCTAGTCCAAGCCATGTTACTCCATAAGTGATCGTTCTTCACTGCGAGAGAAGTGCAGAACGATCACTCATTTAGAAAATAGTGGATATCAAAGCTTTGAGTCTCCACGCCGCCAAAAATAGAAGTTATTTTATAATTCATGATGCTTGGAGACAGCCATTATATTCTACAGTTATACATTAACATACTATGTTTTAATTCTATACATGTAGTTTAAACTGAACAATTTTCTTTGTACTGTATAGCAATTAACTGCTGTGTAGAACTTAATGTGCATATTACCATTCATCAACATACTATCCGCCGCGCGTGTCTGTGTAATGTGGCTCCCTGATGATGTCTACAACTTGTAGCCGAAACATGTAGGAACAAAATATATTGTGTGCAATGGTTGGTAATGAAACTTGTACACGTGTGTGTACCATGACAATGTGTTCTTGCCTTAGTGTGGGAGATCGAGATTTACGACCAAGACAAGAGACAAGAATATGAATATAATGTGGTTATTTTAGTTTTTGTTTTTTTAAATGGGGAAAAAAAAGACAAAAGACCGAAGGGAATCAAGTGCCTCATTGTTGATAAGCACTGTAGAAGGGATACAGAATGTGCACAACTTGCAAGTGTAAGTGAAATTTAAACCTTTAGAACACATGTACCACATATTTTGTAATTTCAAACAAATTGGTTACTATACGTTCCGCCTGACAACATTGAACAAAGTTGGAGATGTGCGTGTAGCCTAACTATTACGGAGCTGTCACTCAACAAATATGTTGCTAGAGATAATTTGTGCCGTTTCCTAACAACAGCGCTGCAGTTGCGCGGATGGGCACAGACCAGGGATGCGAACGCCGAAATTCGTGTAGGTTTTCATGTAAACTTGTCGTTTGAAACCGATTTAAGTGAAACTTGAAGCGATTAATCTATTTTTCGCAAACTTCTCCGACATAAAATTTCTCGAAATGCAGTCTTACAGACAGACAGAGACAGACAGACGGAAAGAACGGATTTAATATGGCTGCGGGTCAAGAAATCTGCATTTTGCAGACAAAGGTATTGGGGCGATCAAGTGAAGGGGAGATAGATGGGCAGGGCCTGTAGTACGTATAGAGTAGAATATAAATGCACAGAGGATTTAGGCGAAGAAAGTTGCAGGAAGGTTACCATTTGCAAGACCTGGATCTATATGGGAGCGTAAGAGGCATAGTGAGATGGAGAAACCTTGTAGGTCTAATAGTGATGTTTAAAAAGGAATTAACTGAATGATTGTGGAGACTCCGTTTGGTATGAAGGAAATAAGGCGGGAGTGAATGCAGGGGAAGAATATTTCCCAGTAATAAAATTTCGAATAAAATTGTGCCCGAATGCAGACAGTAGTAAAATTTTAGTTTTATGAGGATCTTAACAGATGAAGGGTTAGTGATTGTTTTTTATAAGTGTTTAACGTAGTTAAACGTATGGGAGAAGGAGGGTGCCTTTATTGTATTATTTCATATAGATAAACGCAATAACCCAGAACACATATAATTCTAGATGTATGTGGGAATGAATATGTTTGAATGTTTATAGTTTTATGCATGTAGGTGGCAAGTGTAAAATAATTTATTGAGGTTTGGAATAATGCAGGTGAACTATTAAGAACGGGAAGAATATGAGATTTTATGAAGAAGAGTGATAGAACGGAAATAAAATAATAAAGAGCTACTCGTATAGAGAAGATAAGTAAGAAAATTATTAATTTATAACATTTAAATGACATTTGGTTTTTAGGCTTGGAGGGGCGTTTTTAGTATTGGTAGAATGAGACAGGATGTTTAAAAATATTGTTTGTAGAACCAGACATAAAGGTTGCGATATTAAAAAAGTGAAAGAAAAATGGTTTTAAAGGACGCAGCGTTCTGTACAGTTTGACTCAACTAATAAATATGTGATTTTTATATGGGAGGATAATATTTAAAAGGTTCTTGAAATAATAGAAAGTAATGCGTTGACCTGGATTCATAAAGCTAAGGATAGGGACAAGTGGCGCAATGTTGTAAAAACGGTAATGAATCTTCTGGTTTTATCAAATGCGGATAATATGTTAACTAGCTGAGGAACCATTTGCTTCTCAAGATGGACCCTGCTCCGTAAAGTTAGGAGTTAGTGAAGCCTACTTACTTATTTAATACAATTCTTACAAGAAATGTTCGTACCGATTATGTGCCTATAAAGTAATAGCCAGTTGATGTTTCTAATGGAATTACAGCGTGCTCTCTGTGAGGTGCGTACTGAATCTTTAAATATAATTTGGATTGATTTTAATGTTTAAGTTCTCATAATGTGTAATAAATTGATTTTTACAAGTAATCGACTTCGTAATTCTTTATGTTAAACGGAAGGCATTGAATTAGTAGGGTAACCAGAAGTACCACATCTGTTTAAATTAAAAGCTCTGTACTTCGTCCCTAAATGTGTTTTATGTAATTCTCACGATAACTACAAATATTTCCGTTTACATATTTCTTTGTAATGGAGACTAAGTGTTTTCTGTTATCTAGAAACTGAGTTTGGAAATATTATTTAGATGAACATCATACTTCATTGTCAGTTAATAGGTGTTTTCCATGAACACCCGGGATAGTGAGCACTGGTCACGCCCTGAACAACTTTCCTGGTCGAAACTGTCACCACGTCTTCGGCTTAGTATGTCCCACCAGTATTTTCTCCCTCTCAAATGGATTTGTTTACCCGCGACAGGTTTGTGTCGTAGCCCCTGCATTTTTATGGCCCACTTCCTTTCTTAAAGGAAAGGAAAATTACTTAAGCTTGTGAGATATACATGCTGCCTCTCTGTGTGCTCTCAAGTACCGCCTTTTGGATACGTCCGTCGGTTTGCAGGGTTTCATATGGCGCTGTGTAGAATTAATCCGTCTCTAACTTTTCCTGAAGATGGAAGTAGCATGTTACTCCGAAACCTTAAACGTTGCTATCTACCGCTAACATTACAGAGTGCCACAACCTAGCGGACCATAATTTTAACTCTGAAGTCGTCGTGATGACATCTGCCTCAGTTTATAATGCAGTCTATGATGTTCATCTCTTTCCTTCTGTCATCTACGTCACGCCAAAGGTCAGCATTACTTGAAATCAAAATAATGCTCAATTTGTTATGGAAACAAATTTATGGAAAAAACTTGTTGTTTCAGCCTTTTGTACACCTTAGAGATGACTTTGATACTGTGTACTGTGGACTGGTTATGAGATCAGTGTATTGGTACTGTGTTCTGTGAGCTGTGGTTAAGGTAAGAGATTAACACATTGATCAGAGAAGTTTGATTTAGAGGTTAAAATATGATAATTGCAACTGAAGGTCTTAGATGTCACATGGAATGTGAATACAATGAATTACAGCCACACGCAGAGACGTAACAGCTGATAATGAGACTCACTGTAGGGAATCAAATGAAGACTTGATATCGGCATCATAAAGGGACACTTCCTAGATCAAATTATAGAAGAGCTACGTAAGGCAGAACACGATCTAGTCTGTTACGCCTGGACTGACCATGTGTGTGTGTGTGGTGCTAATAATAAGGTGAAAATAAAACTGTCCTTATACAAGTTGTGAAGGCATTATAGGGGTATTGGAGGTATAGTTCCACTCATTCATAACGTCAGCACTGGATGGAGATGAGTGGTTAGCCTCACGCCCCACTCGCTTTATTCCCCTGAGAAAGAGATCCTGATACCCTTAGTGAGCCCCAAGGCCGGTCTGGGCTTTTTGAAAATGACAGTGCTATGGAGATTCGAGGAAATCGGTAGCAAAATGATAGTGTCGTAAATAAAATTACAATTAAATATGTACGGAATAAGCCTCCTTTGCTTACTTCCTTAAAATTAGCGAAATACCAGATGCGCCATTCTGGTTGACAGCGCCTGTAGTGTTTAAACACGTCTCCTTTCAGTGTCCATCACATGAAATGAAATGCTCCATTTTTCTTATCTCCTCTCATTTGGTAAACATCTGTGTCATTTTCTAGTTTCCATGACTTTTATTACCCTGGCCTCTGATTTCCAATTGTCATGTTGGCCTACATTGAACAGTTGCGATAAAAACGTACCAGGATGTGTAATTTGAAGTGGAAAAGAATAAGCGAAAGGAAACCACTGAAACTCATTGGAGCAGAGTCTTTTTTGAGAAGCTAATAATTTCTCAGCTACTTCATAAATTTCCCACATTTTAGGAACGCGAGTCGTTAAATGCCATTGAGAAATATTCTCCACTGAATCCTACTCTAAGACAAATGAATCCAGTCCACACCCTCGTCATGTTTTATTTAAGATCCTGTTTAATATTATCCTCCCATCTAAGTCAAGGTTTTCCAAGCTGTTTCTTTCCTTCTTTTCATGCTTGAAATATTACACTTAAATGTAACATGAAATCACAAAATAATGACTTATAGCACAGTTATGAATAGCACAACAAATCGTGCAAGTAACAATACAATTTTTAAACAAAAACTCCCGCAGCTGGTTTGGTGGTACCGCTATCTCAACCTAGTAACTAGTACCTCTGAAGGTCTTTTGCCGTACGTGGTATATGCCGTATTGTGATCTGCTATGGCTTAAATGGGTGTTACAGTCTCGAGTTTTCCAAACAGTCCTTATTGTACGTATTCCGTGAAACAGTGATTTCGTACTATTCTTTAAGTGCAGAAGGCTGTGAAAGAGGGGTGCAGCCAAGAATCAGTGTCAGTCGGAGGCCAGACACTCCCCTGGCAACTGTCCTCTTCATGGAAAGTGCAAGTGGCTATCGCCCATGCGACCTCATCCTCGCATAAGTGTATGAATTTGGATCAGTGGAAGGACTGTCTTTGGAATCCGTAGCTACAGACAGGAATTCTCAAATTTTCCAGTTCACTTTTCAGCTGATATTTCCGTATATGAATTTTGACTTTCTTCCAGGTGTGACATTCCACTAGTTTGAATAAGTAAGGAAGTGAGAGAAATGTATGTTGTTTAACGATGCTGTCAAATGCGAAGCTTATGTAGCGCCGTTGACAGGTTCATGAGTGTGAGCGTGCAAGGCTATTAAAAGGGGAACCGTGTTTCAGTGCCACTTTTTGCACCACAGTTTTTACATGGACTGACCTGTGATCAAAGACGGACCTTCTCAGTGACAGTAGACGACTGTTAGTAGGTACACACACATTTTCTTCTATTCCTGGTAACTATATCGCTGTTTTTCCAAGGATATTGCTAATTCACCGAACATTATGCCGTGTGATGTGTATAATTCAAACTGAAAATCATTCTTGAAGCGACTGTATGCAAGGATGGGGAAAGGGTTGACTGCTTGAAGAAAGATGCGGAGGAACTTTGGACTGATATAGCTGGCAACAGTCATTAGCTTACTGTAACGATGTAAGTCCCTTTCAGGCTTTCCTCTCGACTTTCCATGTGCAAGGATGGGCCCACGCTTTGCTTCTGTGATCACAAAGTAATAACTTGTGACCCCACAGTCAGCCCGTCTCCCCGCCTCACACGACGCCCCTTCCATTGCAGTGTTGTGCCAACCTCATCAAACATGCAGTAGAATTATGAAGCAGTAGTTTTGAAGCCTGAATCTCAGAATACTTGATGCATGTTGATGTTGTTTCTTAAAGAAAATGTGATCTCTTTGCTTCTCTGCCTTGTCTGGTTATTTTCTTTGTAAAAAGTTTCTGCTGTGGGTCTAGAAAACTAATTAATTATTCAAACAGTCGTCCCGTAAGAGCTTAAACTTTTCAAAGGAATTACCAAACACTTTTAGATAGGCTTTAATTCAACCTCAAGTGCGAAGTGGCATTTGTGCGTGTTACTGAAGTGTCACATCACATGTTAAGTCTTACTTGGACCGAAAACGTGCTTATGTAATTCTAATCTGCGTTACATTAAAACTGAGTTTGTGTGCGGGCCTCGTTGTGGGAGTAAACGCGAGAACTGATATCAGGATTTATATGTAGGTAGCTCGAGACGGCTGCGAAGAAATAAAGCATAGATTAAATTCGGGGAACGTTTGGCAGTTTTCAGTTCAGAATTTTTTCTTTCCGTCTTATATCTGAAAACATAAAGATACAAACGTGAAGTACAAAAGTATATATTTTTTTCATGTAGCTTTTTATGGGTGTGAAACTTATTCTCTCACAATGAGCGAGGAAAAGACTGGGGGTTTTCGAGGAGATGGTGCTGGGGAAGGAATTTGAACCTACGGTACAAAGTTATAGGAGGCAGGTGAATACTGCGTAATGAGAAGGCACATGATATTTACTCCTCGCCAAATACTGTATTATTGGACTGGTGAGTCGAGGAGAAATATTGCGTGTGAACTGCAGAACCGGTTATGAGGAACAGTTGTAGTGTATTCCTTCTGCAGAAGCAGATAGTCTCTCAGATCTTGAAGAAAGTCTCCACTATTTAAGGGGCCTGAATGTCCATTACTGTGTCCTCAAGAACTCGCCATTGGATCACATCTGGCCCAACTAAATCCAGTACTCATCCTGACAGTGTTCGTTTTAACGTTCGTTTTCTTACAATTTCTTCGACGCCACTCCTTTTGGCCCCGGTTTGGCTCGTATTCCCCACATCTTTTGGGTCTAGGTGAGCCCCTTCAATGAAAAATTCCCATATACTCTGAGAGCATCATCATGCTGTTCCATTTCAACCCTGAAGATGGAAGTAACGTCCTCCTCCGAAACATTTATATACACTGTTAAGCGTACACGATGTAACAAACTACAGCATCGTAATCTGAACACCAAACTCCTTGAAACCTAAGTTTGACATCAATTTTATTGACGTTCTCCCATCTACACCAAGATCTCCTCAGTGGTTTCTTTCGTAGAGGTTTTCCCTACTGAAGTTTTATTTAACTGTATCATCTCCCATTTCTTCCTGTATGTTCTGCCCCGTCCATGCCCCTGTATTAAATGTAACTTCTTGTGCGACCAAAAGCATATCCTACACTGACTGGCCTCGGATGGAACCTATCTACGTAGAATTTGTGGTGAGAGAGTGGCACTGGGAGAGGTTTCTCTCCTACTACTTTGTTTTCCGCTTGTCAACATCATACTACCATTCCTTGCTCAGATTCCATTCGCCTAACATCAGCGCTATTTAATCTAAGCAATTGACAGCTTCGTCAGTTGATACACTTCTCTGTCTCTGTCTCTCTTACACGGCATTATGTTTGATCAAAAGGCACCAAAGTTTCGGAGAAATATGTTGCCTCCATTATCGGGATGGAAAAGCCTAATCATCAACGATTCCATCCATTGGTCACAATTGGATCGAAATGTCGTTGAAGACTTCCTGATTGGCGAAGTAGGGGAAACGTGGTAAGTTATTTCACACGTGTACAAAAGAGACATTAAATTGGATGTCCTGTCTCTTGCCCGCGGAGTCCAGACCGGCTGTGAGGCCCACCCAGCCTTGTGTCTGATATAAAACGTGGTACATTGCTTGGGGCTGAAAGAGTGACCACACTAAGGTGACCACTAGTGTTTATCTAATGCCGAGGTAAAGACAGACTGAGCCACTCATCCTCTCCCCATGCGTCTTTATGGAATACAGCTTATTTGTTTTTTTTTTAAATATAGTGATAACTGTATGTACCAACTAATGTAACATTAAGAAACTTTTCACTTTCCTTACGCATGACACTTAAATGTGTTTTGTATGATTCTCGCAGTAGATACCGTTTATTTCCCTAAACAAAAATAAGCGGTTCGTTTTCTTGAGACGCCAGTATTTTGTGTGAGATGGGAAACAAAGTGCTGTATAAAATTTGGATAATTTCAGTGCTTAAACAGTGAAGTAAGGTACAGCTTTTAGTTTTAATACTGCTGGAAACGTTATATTTACATAGTCTCTGCTGGAAATATTCATTTATTCGTCGCCAGATGTCATTGTGTAGCTAAAACTCCCACGACACATACTGTTATGTAAAGACACGACGTTAGACACGGAATGTGTTTCCTCTATGTCACGCGCCGTGCGTGATGTTGGATTCCAGACCAGTTGTAGATATTATCGACCAGCGTTCATTTGTACCTAAACAGTAATATACTGAATGCAGAGTTACAGTACGGGAAGGCAAGTCAGTTTGGTCGTATTTGTGTCCATGTACTTCATTTGTAAAGCATTTCTTCCTTTACATTTTAGTTTTCGAGATGAAGAAAGAAACAGCATGTTGCTTCGAAACGCTGGAACCACCTACGGAACAATGCCGTGTCATAAATGAACTTTTACAAGCTTCAGAATGTCCAAAACCTGTTCCTGTTTTTTTTTGGGAGGGGGGGGGAGAGAGGGTAAAGAACTTTATTTGGAAGCCCACCGTCTTGTGGGATGTAATGTCATTCAGGGTGATAGGAAGTTCATCAATACTGCATCAGTCTTCAGTGTACGGGACTGAAGACAGTCACAAAAGCTAAGCTGTTAATCTTATGCCCTGGCCTTTTTTGTGGAATTCATCCCGTTGCGTTATATCATATTAAAACTGACACACGTGCTGCCATCAACTACAACAAAAGTTCATTAGTTTCATCAACATAAGCTACACGTTTCGGTCGTACTGACCATCCTCAGGCATTTAAATATTTGACTTCAAACTCAAAATGAAATGCTATATATATATATATATATATATATATATTAAATTTGCAAGACCTCATAAATTGTACAAGCTTATGTGGGATCTAACAAATTTAAAATGTATTTATGCATTTTATTTTGAATTTCAAAGTAATGTATTTAAATGCCTGAGAATGGTCAGTACGACCGAAACGTGTAGCATATGTTGATGAAACTAATGAAATTTTGTTGTAGTTGATGGCAGCACGTGTGTCAGTTTTAATATGATATACGTTTTCACCCCCCAAGGAAACAAACTTATCAAACCAACTCCTTGAGAACGTCACACCTCCCATTATTTTATCTGATATTGTACCTCGATGATACGAATCAGTACCAAGAGAGCGGGTACTTAATACAAAAGTCTTTAACGCGATATTTTTTCTTTAAGTGGGACATTTCGTTGTGATGAAGATACACAGATGTAAGGATAGTAGCCGTCAGTCACAACTAACTTGTGTGATTTTACTGCACCATATTTCGGCTCATATACAAGGAGCCATCATCAGGCTGACAAGGTACCGGAGAAAAATTGTTACGTATTGCTCGACTCAAATATCTTTTCCGCGACGCAGAGACCGAAATCAGTCAGTCCCCACTACTCCCTTTCTGTCGCTTTATCATCACCGTTGTTGCTACATCAGTCATTTTCCTTTCAGCCACCGTCCTGAGAAGGTTATTTAGTAGCGTATAGGAGTGGGAGGTATTTGTCTTCACGTTATAACAACGTGGCAGCGTTGCGTTGATTGCCCAGGTCTGGGTACAGTGCGCTATTGCCAAGTCGAAATAATCTCTTCCCAATCTGTGCTCCGTAAGTAATACGTTTAAACGATGTTACCTCTGTGAAAATTGAGAGTGACTATGTGGCAAACATGGTGCCTTTGCACTTAGCCAAACCCAAGTTTGAATACAGACCTTTCTACAAGCATTGTGATCCTAACTTTCAGTGACATGGGTACGTATAACTACGGGCTTGGTTAAAGTGTGTGTAAAATGCCTCCTGTTGTAACAAAGTTAAAATCTAAAACACTGCACAGTCAGGCAAGGGAGATTGTGTCTAATGTTCATGAGTTTATGAAACGTGAGGCAGAACTGGGTATTCAGATGGCATTAAAGAAATTCGGGAAAAGGACACAGGCTGCTACAGGAGTTTCGGAAAGGACAGTACGTAATATTGTTTCGGAAAGGAGAGATAAAGAATCGTCTGAACATCCCTCATAATTTTCAATCACCTGCCAAAGCACCGTCGGTGTACAGAGGCCAATACAGTAACAGGAGAATTTGCAATGCTTACGTACATTTACTTGTACACATTGACGGAGAGGAACTGACCGAGTAAAGTGATAAAAAAACATGGGAATGGTGACATCAGGAACATGCCTCGTGAGATCATGTGTCAAGGAAAGTAAAATCGATCAACCCCTGAGGGTGGACATCACTATCCTAGATCTACGCTCCCATCTGGAAGTATTAATATACTATTCTTTATCACAACTGTTGTAACGCCGTTTTTAACGTGTCATTGCTTTATGTGGATATAATATAGGTTTTTTTTCCCTCCAGCTTGACCGTTAAGTGCCGGGCCAGCGCTCCGCACAACGCTCTGCCAGCGTTGCTTCATACGCCGCATGTCGGGGAGGTTTAACAGTCGGTGACGGGAGCTAGACAAACGATCGCAGTGATCGTAACCTTTAGAACGTCTAACAAAAACTCACTAGAGCGTCGAGCCGGCGCTTATCGGTCAAGCAGGAAAAAACACACACTATATAATTTCAAATTTAATGGTTTCGTGTATTCTCCCCCCTGGCGAGTCGCTGTGTTAAAATCGGTAACATTCGCATTTCTATCTTAATGGAAGCAAATACTTTTTGTTTGTTTAATGACGGTAAAAGGTAAAGCTGTCCCTGTACAGGTCCTTAGGAATCCAGGAGGTTGAGGCTCACAGAATTTCTAGACAATCGGCACTGAAGGTGGTAAGATTTTCATCCCTACGCACCGGCCGCCTTTACCCGCAAGGAGATATCCCTGATATGCATTTCTGTTAGAGGCTGAGTCGACTCCACGGCCAGAGTGCGGTCGGAAGGATTATGTCAATGAAAAATCCCGAATCTGGAATCGAACCTACGATCATCCGACTTGTAGCGCAGTGTCTCAACCAACTGAGCCACCGCGTACCCACTGAATGACAGTAGAGGTGAATAATAAATCGGATTGTAGATTCTCAGTGTGGTGTCTCTGAAGACTAAAGTGTTCTGTGATGTTACGCTGAGGATATTCTAACGCACTGAAATTAACTAATGTGTGGGTGTTTTTTGTAATGTGCGTGTGTGTTTTTTTCTTGTATTGTGTATAGGTGTTTTTGTAAGGTGTGGATGTTTTTGTAAGGTGTGGATGTTTTTGTAAGGTGTGAATGCTTTTGTAAGGTGTGGATGCTTTGTAAGGTGTGGATGTTTTGTAATGTGTGTGTGGTGTTCTAATATGTGTACTTGTATTTACTGTATGTATTTTGTTTTGTATGTGTATGGGTGTTTTTGTAAGGTGTGGATGTATTTGTAAGGTATGGATGTTTTTGTAAGGTGTGGATGCTTTTGTAAGAAGTGGATGCTTTTGTAAGGTGTGGATGTTTTTGTAATGTGTGTACGGTGCTCTAATATGTGTACTTGTATTTACTGTATGTATTTTGTTTTGTATGTGTATGGGTGTTTTTGTAAGGTGTGGATGTATTTGTAAGGTATGGATGTTTTTGTAAGATGTGGATGCTTTTGTAAGGAGTGGATGCTTTTGTAAGATGTGGATGTTTTTGTAATGTGTGTACGGTGTTCTAATGTATGTACTTGTATTTACTGTATGTATTTTTTTTGTATGTGTATGGGTGTTTTTGTAAGGTGTGGATGTATTTGTAAGGTGTGGATGTTTTTGTAAGGTGTGGATGCTTTTGTAAGGAGTGGATGATTTTGTAAGGTGTGGATGTTTTTGTAATGTGTGTACGGTGTTCTAATGTGTGTACTTGTATTTACTGTATGTATTTTTTTTGTATGTGTATGGGTGTTTTTGTAAGGTGTGGATGTATTTGTAAGGTGTGGATGTTTTTGTAAGGTATGGATGCTTTGGTAAGGAGTGGATGCTTTTTTAAGGTGTGGATGTTTTTGTAATGTGTGTACGATGTTCTAATGTATGTACTTGTATTTACTGTATGTATTTTGTTTTGTAATTGTGTATAGTTTGTTTTGTATTGTTATTTTTATGTATATTTATATGTCCATTTGTATTGTGTGTACTAGTGTAAGGACTGCTGCCACCGGGTGAAAACATTTGTAAATTGTGTGTACTAGTGTAAGACTACTGCCACCGGTGAAAACATTGTATTGGTGTACTAGTGTAAGGACTACTGCCACCGGGTGAAAACATTTGTATGGTGTACTAGTGTAAGGACTACTGCCACCGGTGAAAACATTTGTATTGTGTGTACTATGTAAGGACTACTGCCACCGGGTGAAACAGTTTGATTGTGTGTTACTAGTGTAAGGACTACTGCCACCGGGTGAAAACATTTGTATTGTGTGTACTAGTGTAAGGACTACTGCCACCGGTGAAAACATTTGTATTGTGTGTACTAGTGTAAGGACTACTGCCACCGGGTGAAAACATTTGTATTGTGTGTACTAGTGTAAGGACTACTGCCACCGGGTGAAAACATTTGTATTGTGTGTACTAGTGTAAGGACTACTGCCACCGGGTGAAAACATTTGTATTGTGTGTACTAGTGTAAGGACTACTGCCACCGGGTGAAAACATTTGTATTGTGTGTACTAGTGTAAGGACTACTGCCACCGGGTGAAAACATTTGTATTGTGTGTACTAGTGTAAGGACTACTGCCACCGGGTGAAAACATTTGTATTGTGTGTACTAGTGTAAGGACTACTGCCACCGGGTGAAACATTTGTATTGTGTGTACTAGTGTAAGGACTACTGCCACCGGGTGAAAACCCAATTGCAGTAAATAATAATAATAATAATAATAATAATAATAATACACCGTGTCGATTAGTAACAGACCGACGTTTTGGACGTACGACACTCCTCCATAAAGTCGGTAAATATTTACCAATCAACGCGGTGTAACATACCATATTACTTGAATATTCAAGTAATAAATCCCTCGAAAATTTGAAGTTCATATAAACGCATTTTGGAACAGTGAAAGGTAAAATGTGAAGTTCACCCTATAACAGGCCACGAAGGCCTAGAGGGGAAGGAGAGGTATTATCTACTCTTTCTTTAACCTCTGTGCTAGATATGGTTGGGTGGTCAACGCCACGCCCCTGCCGCTTTATCCCCGGGGAAGAGACCCGTTACCCATTGCAGAGGAGGCTGGGTAGACCCCAGGGCCGGTCTGGACGGGTGCGGAAAATCTCGCCTCCAGCGGGATTCGATCCCGGAACCGTCTAGCTCTTAGCGAGTCGCTATACCGACTACGCTCTCCCGGCCCACGTTTTGGAACAGTAACAAATTAAGTCATCCTTCATAAGGAAATTAAGGACAGATTAAGTTGAAGGAACGCATTCTGATATTTAATTTAGAATATTTTTCTTCTGGCGTGGTATAAAATAAAACAATAAAAGGAATATAGTACTGACAGTCAACGTTATATTTTTGTGTGTGTTTATTTATTTGTAGTAATTAGCTCACACTGCATAGCATGTAATAACAAACAGAATGATTATTGAATTTTCGTGGCCTGATTTTGGATAATATCCTCCCATTTACCTGCAGACGCCGAGGAATATACGAAACACTTCACTTAGGATAATTGCTATTCGGGTTTGAACCTGCGTTCTCCCAAATACGTCCGCGACGTTCGGTCTGTCTGGGTACGAAACTTGGTCACTTACTCTCACATTGACTACGAGTATATAATAGGCTGTTCGAGAACAAGATATGAGGTGTTTTTTTCTTAGGTTCATTACATTTGGTAATTTTGGGTATTTTGCCCTATGAAGGTAAAGGGTACAAGGAGAGAAGTGACGGGAAGAAGAGGAAGAAGATGTAAGCAGCTACTGGATGACCTTAAGGAAACGAGAGAATACTGGAAATGGACAGAGGAATTACTAGATCGCACTGTGTGGAGAACTCGCTTTCGTAGAGGTTATGGAGCTGTCGTAAGACAGACAACAGAATGAAATGAATGAATGAATGAAGGAAGGAAGCAAGGAAGGAAGGCAGAGGCAGCAAGGTCCTCCGAAACGCCTGTTACTATTTACCGACCAACACCGCGCCGTATTCCATAAGATCTTAGTATTGCTTTTGTATTTTCTAAATTTTATGAGGGAATATCTGCTTATATTCGAGTTCTCTGTCGCTATTTGGGTTCAATGCTACTTCAACTCCCAGTGTTATTAGTCTGCTCACTAGTGTACTTCCACCCTCTCCTCCTGAGGTCACCATTCGGCTATCTACAACCTAATCCCTTCGGGAAATTTGATGAATAAAGTATTACGATTACATAGCACTGTAGGTAATGCATTTTGAATCTGGACCTGTAGTATGGTAATCAATTGTAATTTTATTTAGAAATTTGCTTTTTACATTTGCCTAAATGTGTTCAGGTACAAATATAGGTATTACGAGTACTCATAGATGTGCGGGGGCACGCGGTGGCGCAGTTGGTTGAAGCATTACGCTACAAGCCAGAAGGTCGCGGGTTCGATTCCCTATGGTGTCATGGTGACATAATCCTTCCGGTAGCACTATGGCCGTGGTGTCGACTCAGCCTCTAACAGAAATGAGTACGAGGAATGTTTCCTGTGGGGTAAAGGCGGCCGGTACGTAGGGCTGACAACCTTACCACCTTCATGTGCCGATTGTCTAGAAATCTGGGAGCCTCAACCTCGTGGAACCCTAAGGGTCTGTCCAGGCCTGTAATGGGATTGCTTTACCTTTACCTTTTACCTTACTCATAGATGTGCAGAGTGTATCCAAATTGCTTGGACAAACTTCAAGGGTGAGTTCCTCACAACAATACAAAGGAAAAGTTTCATATATACATATGTCCAGAAATTAATGGTTTTGAGTTTAATTGAAAGATTACGCTTAACAATAAATATCTTAGCTATGTAATATTGTGCTTACAATTGACATAATACACTTACTGTGCATGTAGCCAGTTTAATAACTGTTGAGTTATTGTTGTTTGTCATGTCACAAGTCACAAGAAATGCTCAAAATGTCCTCCACCTGAATCATTGCACGCATGGACACGTCTGATCACAAACTGTCGCACCCTTTCAAAGGTGCCGTTGCGGTGGCGAAAGGTTTGACAGGCATAAAAATTGAGTTAGTGAAGTGTCTCTTCATTTTCGATTGGAGCTGAATACACTAGGGTTTTAAGTGTCTCCACAGATAAAAATAAAAAGGAATTGAGGTCGGGTGAACGTGGGGGTTGTACCTAGAAAACTGTTTGTCTACATATGTGTATATGTTGATGTGAAGGATGTGTAGGAGAGGCGTTTACGGACAGGCGAAAGGTCCAGAAAGACAAAGTTTATGTCAGGATCACTTGCATGGCAGAAGAATTGAAAGAAAATATTCGAGGAATCGTTTCCAACGTTTTAAAAGAATTACTTCGTCGAGAATTTAGACATGCTTTAACAGGATGTAAAGCTTTCCTGCAAGCAAAGAGGTGTCGTTTTTAACATACACACTCGGTTATAACGTCATGAAAGGGACTGAAAAGTTTGGTTCATAATCGAGTGTTATAACCGAGGAGTAAAATATGGTAACAGCGAGGAATTAATTGATACCACAGAATATCTGACGCCGTAGCCGAGATGTCGTATAAACCGATGTCGTTATAACCGGGTTTGACTGTATTTTGTGACACGATAAAAGCAGTCATTGTTATATAGAGGAATGACGATAAGTGTACATATTTCGCTCTTGCTTGCAACTAGAAAGTCTTGTCATTTCTCGGCTACTGAGCTGGATTTACCGGGTAAAACGTCTGACTGGCTTAGGCAGCATCGTTTACAGAATACCTTCTGTATAACGTACTCGTATGCCTTTTATTTGCTTACTCGTAACACAAACAAGTTTTGACAGTGTAAGTGCGACAGAACAGCTTGTGTCGTGGTAGCCTGGTTTGTATCTGCTTACTGGCATACCTTACAAGTACTGTATGCAACCGACTAATCCGCTCTAAATTGCTAGTGTGGTCGGTCTGAGTTTAGATCCCGTTGGTGGGTGATAACAAGGCTATTCAAAATTACAGCTTCCCGTGTCTGGTACATTTTAAGCTCTCCACATGCTGCATTGTGCTCCCTCCCCTTTTCTGATAAACATCTCCTATTCTCGCTTCCTTCACGTTCTTGTTAAGTGTTCGTCTTTCCATTTATCGTCAGTGCGGTAGATACATATCTTATATAATTCTCCAGACATTTGACTGTTTCTAATGTTAGGTCTTCAATGTCTTATTGGATGTGTGCGAAGTTAATGAGAATTTACTCTGTCGCAAGTGACACAGTTCGGTGACGAGTGCCCCGGTCTGACAATTATTCTGTCGCTGGAACTCTAAAAGTGGAGGAATATATGAGAAAAGGTCTCCATTCGTGAAAAGCTCTGTCTGCTGTTTTGCTTGGAATTAAGTCTCATTGTTGCAGCTGATACCCTACAACGTATCTTATATTCTTTTGTCTTCACAGTGTGATGCTTAATTAAGCACAAAGTGAGCTTTACATATACATTTAACTTTGCCGTTACGTTTGTTGTATGACACCGAATATCGAGGTCGGCTGAGCAATTATTCTGCTTCGTATACGAGAAGTACCGGGTTTAAATCTCTGTCTGTATTTTATCGTGAGATTTTTCGTAATTTTCCTCATTTCCTCCAATTGTCTCGATAGTACTACAAATTAAGCCACGTGGATTTTCTATCATATCCACAATCCGGCGTGCACAAATTATCTTATCGCTGGACTCTACATAATCTGGGCTACTGAAAGTGTCGTTAAATAAACCATGGATAAGGATCAGTTCTGATGCCATGTAATTTTGTACCGATAGGAGCCAACTCCAAAGTTCAATCGAAATGTTAATATCAGATCGCACATAGTTAATGCCGACGTGAGGTTAGGGGAAGGGAAGCCGGTACAAATTACTGGGGCTCTGCGGTCCAGAAGGGGGCTCAGGGCCCGATTGTGTTGCATATGATTTTGTCTTTCTCGGTGTATAGATTTTTAGCCGTCCGCCCTTGCTGGGGGGGGGGGGGCCGAAAACGTTTTTCACCGGGGCCCGAACCTGCTCTCGGCGGCCGTACACACAGTTACTCTTAGTATTTTCGGAAACAAGATATGTGGACGGGCATCCAGTTATGAATCCATTTTTGAAGTTCTTAAGGGCGAATAGAAACGGAAGAAGGATGATTAGAGGTGATGATCAGAAAGTGGAACATGACGACGATGGGTAACAATGGAAACGGTGATGATGATGATGATGATAATAAACGGAATGACGATGTGGATGAGGATCAGAAGGAGTTTGGAGTTAACCGAACACACTGAATTTACAATTTAGATACAGCAGCCTGTTCTGACCAAGTATTAGTTTGACACGCAGTAGAGGAGATGGATCATGCCACGAAAATGATAGCATAGAGGGTAACACAGAAAGCGCTGTCAAATATATAGGCCTACAAGGTGTTTCAAGAGGAACCTGCTACACTTCGGGAGAACTTTCTTTAGGTAAAAATTACACTGATATAACCAAAAATATCTGTATTTTGAAGTCCAACGCTTTCGGAGATACTGGTGAGGTAATTCGTTCAAATGAAAACTGCCATAAATTTATTGATTACCAAATAGATATGAAAACGAGGAGGAATCTGTAGTTTCTTCAATGTTAACACCTGTACTTAACATTTAATTAACATCTTAGTGACATAAAGACATGAATTAAGCAAGAAAACTCTCAGTTTTCATAAAAGTTGTCCTTGGTGTTCCAAGTGCTCATATCAGACTCGCTTCCGTATGCCGTGGCTTAGCTGTCGGCTCAACAACGGACCTGCGCAGTGTACAGAAAATACGCTATGTTAAACAGGTACGGTAGGTGGAACTGCAAGAAGGACCACTTTTTCTGACGTCATTACCTCCGTATCCGTTCAACTATGCATGTAGATATGATTGTATCGGTGTAAATTAATCTAAGGAACATTCTCCAGAAGCATGACAGATTCCTCCTGACACACTGTGCAAGAGGGTTGGTATTCTGTCGTTATTACGTCCCCATGCTGCAGGGTATTGATATAGTTACGAATACGCACACCAGATTGCAGTAATTATCGTGAAAAATGTCGTTTAAGAAGTAGTCGAAAGGTTCCTACGCGTTTTTTCGGTGTTTCAGTCCCGACTTTTGCCGACAGATGGCTATTTCTAAGTAGTAGGAAGGCTTAGTCTGTCAACCAGACATTCGGGTTTATGGCTTGCATATTTGGTTGAAAATGTGATTTTGTAATATCCCTCAAATAATACTATAATTATTATAATCTATAATCAGTGTATAAGAATGGAACAATGGACGTCGGGGGTAGAAGTGTAGCTTTTCAGGTTTTCCCTTTAAAATTTCTGCACGGTTCATACTGTTGCTTTTATAAAGAGGGATTACAGCCCTTGTTTGCACTGTCCGTATGTCTGTCTGTCTGTCCTCTAACCTTATGAAAGGTGCAGCTGTTTTGAATAATGTATAAACGTGCAGTTCACAGCTAACAGAAAACACATCACGTACTGCTAAAATGTTAACTCGGATAATGACGTTAGGAAAATTATTGTTACATATTCAGGTAGAGAACTGAAACCCTCTGGACGTAATGCGGTCGTGTGTTACTTCAAAACTGCGTGAAAGCTTGAGCCCAGATATGAGTCCAACACGCAAACAGAAGAAATCATCTGCCTTGTACTGCTGTATTACACACAGATTGTCTGAACATAACTCTAAGAGCAAGACATTGTAGGACTGGAAGTGTGTGGCGTATTAAGTCCTGTAAGGGGTAATAATTGTGGCCCGAATACGTGGCATCACAAGGCCAAATATTTTATATAAGTGAGTCAACATTTTACATTATACAATTAAATGTCTAAGAATCAAATGCTGCTGTTATGTGGGACATAACTGTAATCCATGGGGGCACGCGGTGGCGCAGTTGGTTGAGGCACTGCGCTACAAACCGGAACGTCGCGGGTTCGATTCCCTATGGTGTTACTGGAATTTTTCATTGACATAATCGTTTCTGTCGCACTATGGCCCTGGGGTCGACTCAGCCTCTAACAGAAATGTGTACCAGGAATCTTTCCTTGGGGTAAAGGCGGCCGGTGCGTAGGGCTGACAACCTTACCATCTTCATGTGCCGATTGTCTAAAAACCTGGGAGCCTCGACCTCCTGGAGCCCTAAGGGCCTGCCAAGGCCTGTATGGAAGGAAAAAAAAAACTGTAATCCATACCAGTCACAATTATCCGTTACGGTAGCCTACATCTTAAGTTGGTTTATATTTTAATGATATCCTAATGCACATGAAATAATTTGTACTTCTAAGCTTAGGATGACCTGAAAACAGAAGTGATAGAACTTATTTTTGTTAAAAGTTTTCTTTCAAGGATTCCGGTGTACTTGTCGTAAAGTGCCTGAAACCGTGATTTATGTTTTTCGTGTCTTTTAAGTCCTGCACTCACATAAAATTGGGAAACGCTTTGTAAATAGCACAAAGGAGAAGCAGAAAGTAAGGCGACGTAAGCAAAATTTGGAACGAGAAACTTGAAGCGGCAGAGATTCTGACACCATTTTTGCATCTCGAAATCTCTAAATATTCATTCTGCATTAACAACAAAGTCAGCTTCAAAGAAATAATATGTTCCGAGGCGAAACTTCGCTAATTTAAAACGTAATTCATGTTGTGTTGATATTGTTTAAAAAAAACTTAAGATACGAAAGGAACGATTAAAAGAACTAGATGAAACCGGAATTTTATGCAACAGAGAAATGTCAATTTTAGCAGCAATGGACATACTGAAAGGCAAACGATGAGACCTGAAAGTCCGGAAGCCCTTTCGTATTTCAACTCATTTTCTTCGGAGGGCTTGTGTTAATCTACATTTCCTTATATTTAATGTGCCACTTCTTTTTCCTCTACAGCTTGAGTCTTTATAAGTATTTGTTTTACGACCCCGTCAAAAATTTAGACTAAATAGCGTCGGTAGGAGGATGGTTTTGTGGATCAGTGCAGCACAGTAACTTCTTCTATATGCAGAATGTACAGTGCAGCACAGTAACTTCTTCTATATGCAGACTACAGTGCAGCACAGTAACTGCTTCTATATGCAGACTGTACAGTGTAGCACAGTAACTTCTTCTATATGCAGAATGTACAGTGTAGCACAGTAACTTCTTCTATATGCAGACTACAGTGCAGCACAGTAACTGCTTCTATATGCAGACTGTACAGTGTAGCACAGTAACTTCTTCTATATGCAGACTACAGTGCAGCACAGTAACTGCTTCTATATGCAGACTGTACAGTGTAGCACAGTAACTTCTTCTATATGCAGACTACAGTGCAGCACAGTAACTGCTTCTATATGCAGACTGTACAGTGTAGCACAGTATCTTGTTCTATATGCAGACTACAGTGCAGCACAGTAACATGTTCTATATGCAGAATGTACAGTATAGCACAGAATCTTTTTCTCTATGCAGACTGTTCAGTGTAGCACAGTAACTTCTTCTATACGCAGACTGTACAGTGCAGCTCAGTAACTGCTTCTATATGCAGACTGTACAGTGTAGCACAGTATCTTGTTCTATATGCAGACTGTACAGTGTAGCACAGTATCTTGTTAAATATGCAGACTGTACAGTGTAGCACAGTATCTTGTTCTATATGCAGACTACAGTGCAGCACAGTAACATGTTCTATATGCAGAATGTACAGTATAGCACAGAATCTTGTTCTCTATGCAGACTGTTCAGTGTAGCACAGTAACTTCTTCTATACGCAGACTGTACAGTGCAGCTCAGTTACTGCTTCTATATGCAGACTGTACAGTGTAGCACAGTATCTTGTTCTATATGCAGACTGTACAGTGTAGCACAGTATCTTGTTAAATATGCAGACTGTACAGTGTAGCACAGTATCTTGTTCTATATACAGACTCTACAGTGTAGCTCAGTATCTTGTTCTATATGCAGACTTTACAGTGGAGCACAGTATCTTGTTCTATATGCAGACAGTACAGTGCATCACAGTATCTTGTTGTATATGCAGACTGTACAGTGCACACATTATCTTGTTCTATATTCAGACTGTACAGCGTAGCACAGTATCTTGTTCTGTATGCTGACTTTACAGTGGAGCACAATATCTTGTTCTATATGCAGACAGTACATTGCATCACAGTATCTTGTTGTATATGCAGACTGTACAGTGCAGCACAGTATTTTGTTAGAGAACCGCAGCCCAAACTCAGATCCTCATAACTGATATGCTATTATAATATCTAGCATTCCTTATTTTTGGAATTACAGTTAATATAGGGACGTGTGAGTAATAATCTCTTTTGCGTCTTGAAGATGGTTTATGTTTGTATCGACTGCCGTAATCTGGTGATTATTTTTGTTTAAAATATTACCTCCGACAGTTCTGACAAAACCGTGGACGTCGTCTCTCGTTACTACGTGCGGAGCAAGCCGGCTCAAGCCATAACGCATTGTTTTGTATTTGTTGGGTGGCCGTTTGGATCTCTACCGGGAACACAAAGGTCCTGTTTGAGTTTTTTGGCGGTCTTCTTCCGTTCCTTTATGCAAGTAAAAGGATAGTACCAGTTCAGGCCACGAACACTTCGTTCCACATTACCTCTTATTTGTTACTTCCTGTCACATGATCATTTTGCGCTATGCACTTTGAGTTTCTGGCGGTGTCTTTAAATAAAGTACATATCGGTAAACATAACCGCCTGAGAAACGTCCCAACTAATATTAAGATAATAAAGCAATGAATTATATTCCGGTATATTTAGTCAGGCACATTATAACGGGAGCAGCTGGAATATTGCTGGCGTGTTGAATGAACTAGTGTCACGGATCGGTACATTGTCACTTCTGTTGTTATCTTTTATTTCGGAAGGTCGCAGTCTGTTCTGGAGTTTTCGTTTCATACATCGGCTTGGATGTTGGCTGCATTCACTGAGTTTTTTCGTGGTTTCTCTCAGTTCCTCCACTGTGGTACAACAATGTGTATTCTGTTACGTTTCGTGTATCCGTTTTAATCATCGTTTTATTTTGCGTGAACTAATCTTTGATATTGAAGTACTTGAACATTTGCGTAATTGTGTGAAGGGGGTAGTTTATACGTAATATATATAAATTCCCCCTACACTTGGCACACCTCAGTAAATCAGTGAATTTTCGCCCATCAGGCTCTGACTATTTTACATTTTATCATTTCGTAATACGCAGGTATTTATTCACGTAAAACTAGAATAGCCCATAACAGGCAGTGGCCAGAGACCGTCGGGAATGGAGGAAGATTGTATTGGAAGCCAAGGTCCACAACGTAGAGAAGAAGAATAGTATGTAAGCATTTCTTGTTTCATTTTAGCTTTGTACTGGATTGGTCATATCTTGTGTAGGAAGTGCCTTCTAAAGCACGTTATTGAAGGAAAGTTAGAAGGTAGGGTAGAAGTTAGGGGAGGACGAGGAAGAAGACGTTAGCAGCTACTGGATAATCGTAAGAAAAAGACAGGGTACTGGAAATTGAAAGAGGACGCACGAGATCGCACCATGTGGAGAACTCGCTCTGGCAGAGGGTGTAGGCCTGTCGTAAGACAGACTGCAGGATGACGATGGTTTGTACTGAAGAGAGGCCACTTTCTCAACATGAACGAGTTTCCAAGCACGAAACAGACGTGAAACGGAAAGACAATTCCAAATAAGTATTAATAACGCAGTGTACAGTTTGTTTGAGGGGGGGGGGGGCAATGGAAAAACAATTTCCAGACATGTGAGTGGCCTCTGCGCCAGCAAACATCCCGTAGAACAAAACAGAAAATCGAGGTATGATATTAAATCCAGCAGATGCACATATCTAAGTGTATTATACACACTGTATACCTCTACATGTTTCGGTCACTCCTGTGTCCATCTTCACCTCCCTGAAGATGACCATATGAGTGGCCGAAACATGTAGGGGTATACAGTGTGTATAATACACATTCATGCACTTGTGTGCACTTGTTAGTTTTAATGTCATACCTTATTTCTGAATGTAGGGTATGAATCATTTAAATTTAGAAAATCTTTTGTTTAAAAATGCCCTCTTCCCCTGAAAAAGAAAACCAGTGTGATGGAACCATACCATCTGAATCGACGCTCAGAATGAATTATTTCGAAAGTGTGTATCAGACGACATTTAAAAAAAATGCAAGATGTAAATTCATGCATATGTATTTTCGTCGATGATGATGACATGATGTAAGGCGGTTTATTGCTACTTTAATCGTTCTAGAACTGGACGTAGATATACCTGGAAAACCTCAAGTGTTATGTTGCAGGTATCTTGAAAAGCCCGATGCCCGAAATGTTGTTATTTTTAAAATAGAACTCAGGATTTGTATTCGAACAGTTTAGTGGACACATTGGTCTGGTTGCTTTTGACAGGTGCAGCTACACACGTAGGCGATCTTCTTAAGAATTTCTGCCATACTTTTAACCCATCTTACGTGTCTAACTCAGGGCAACATCGTGTCGCAGAGGAATTTCGAAATGATTTCCTACTGATTTTCTCAGGTAAAGGCGCCTTCCTGGGCGGCAGCATTCAGAAATGTTTCCAAGACAAGTTTGCCAAACACGCCACTGCCTCCCGAGACTCTGCTAAGCCACTGGGCACATTGATAGAAGGTGCAGAATACTGTAGTAGGAATTTTGAAACCGAGTGAGAAGTACGACAGCGTGTTGTCCAGTAGGTGTTTGTCGGTATTTCGGAGGATCGTACCGCCTCCATAAGCAAGTTCTGAGAAATGTCAGTGGTTACCTACCAGAATAACTAACTCCACGGAGGATAATCCTTCCGGAGAAGCTACGAGATTGACAGTTAGTCAAGAACCCCCCCCCCCCCACCGCATTTTATGGAACCCGAAAATTCATTACCGCATTCACAAGAGCCCGCCATCTGTCCGTGTCCTGAGCCAGATCAATCCAGCCCATGCATTGCATGGCCTTTCTTGAAGATTAATTTTAATAATATCCTTCCATCTATGCCTATGACTTCCAAGTGGTCTCTTTCCGTCAGATCTCCCGATCAAAACCCCGTACGCACCTCTACTGTCTCCAATACTTGCTGCATGCTCTACCCATCCCATTCGTCTTTATATCATCACCCAGATAATATTAGGTGTGGAATACAGATCATAAAGCTCCTCCCTATGTAGTCTTCTCCACTTCCCCGTTACCTCGTCCGTCTTAGGCCCAGATATCTTCCTCAGCACCCTATTCTCGAACACCCTAGCCTACGTTCCCTCCTCAGTGTGAGAGACCAGCTTTCACACCCATACAAAATAACAGGTAAAATTAATATCCCTACCAGAATACATCTCTGAGAGAACCTATAGATAATGTAAATATCGATCATTTATCGATTATTTACTTTCATTTTTAACGACTTTATCAATAAACGTGACTCCTATTGTGTAATGTCGGGTGACTGGATGACAGTGAATAATGATATGAAGGTGGTTAAAGGGGTCTTAACAATTTAAAGGTACTGTCCCAGAATTTGCCAGTCGGACCTGAGGGGGAGCACGAAAACCCTCAGGATAGTCGGTGACCCGGTCGAAATTCTATCCGGGTATCTTCTGAATACAGAGGAAACGGCTAAACTCGTGAGTTAACGCGGTGGACTTGACCGTTGTGGTGAGTGCACTTGAAGCATGAAATTCGTTTAAATTGCAATTAAAAACCCAGCTTACGCCTTAAGATACCCTGCCTTCCAATTACAAAACAAACCGTTTAAGGCTGTGTAGAGAAAGAAATGCTTACATGAAAAGCAAAGTGCCCTGTGTGTCCAAAACGCAGTATTGTTTAAGGCAGGTAGTCACGACTGTGTGATCTGAACCTGTCTCATATCCTGTTGTGTGGGTCTGAAGTTGGGGTGGGCAGAGCCTGCAGCAGTGGTGCATTGACAGCGCGGAGTCGCTAAGGCGATTATACCCTGTGCTGTGCAAAACTTCATGCCACTCCCCTCCCTATTGCCCCAACCTCTCTGCAGCTTATTTGCACGAGAATGGAGAAGGCGCTGTAATCGTAGGTTGGGTGGAGGATTATAGCGAAAATATTTGGTGCTTGAGAGAGAAAAACAGCTTTTCTATATGCAGTTATACTGCTATGTCTGAACGTGCTTGAGTCGTCCTCTACAAGGCTTTTAAAGCCCAGTGGTGATTATACGTACCACCTGATTAAACTTACAAAAGCTCTCCGTTTTGCCAAACAACGTGTTTTTGCATTTCGTACGATTTTCACAATAATAATGAACATGAATTGTGTTCTCTGTGAGGTCAGAACTGAAGTTGTGTGTGTAATGTAGATAAAACGTCGTCTTGAAGCAGCTGCAAATGCCATAGGAATTGTCCGTAGGGTTCGCTTACTTGAAAGTTGTATGGCTGGCTATATAATTATTATGCATCCAGAAGCTCCTTCGAGTAGCCAAATCGATCAATATTTACGTGGTTTCACTCGGCCTTAGAGCAAATTCTGTGTCGGAAAAGAGATTACACGTTGCATTGCATGCTTCTCGTGCAGCCTTCACTCTATGAAATTTAAAATTTCCGCCCACACACAGTCTTTTCTAGCGTTAACAGATTTTGTTTTTGTAATGAAGCCCTCCAAATACAAAATTCAAAATTCAGCCCAGACATTCACCTTCTTTCCCCTGCTGCATACTCAAACAGTCCACTCACGATCACTTTACGTTATTCGCTACCGACGGCTTTACCGTCCCTCCGGCCTGCCTTTACTAGCAACAGGAGCGTGCACTACCTGGGAACTTACAGAAGAATAAAATTGTCTGTTCCACTACCATGAAAATATAGTGCTTGTCACTATACCCATAGTTCTTATTCTTCTTAGTATTAGCTAGTCTTCAAAGGTTTAAGCATAAATATGTAAGACACTGCAAATATTACGCATTAGTGGCACTTTTATTACATAGCATGTTGCTGGGTTCTACGTTAAAAGCCGGTCAAAAAACTTCTAGCGATGTATGATAAGAGGAAGTTCATTACCTTGCTCACAAGAACCCTAAGCTGGTCTATACCAAGAACGAAATGGATCCAGTCCAGACGTTTAAGTCTCAGGTATTCTCTTTTCTTCAATTGCTCTAGTAAGGTTCTGTATGCATTTCTAATTTTTTCAATGCGCCCTACATGCCCCACCCATCTAATCCTCCTTGATTTGATCACCCGAACAATATTTGATGACGAATACAAACCATGAAGCACATCTTTATTCACGTCTCTCCAACCTCGTATTTCTTCCTCTCCCTTAGATCCAAATAATCCCCCCTCGGACCTCGTTCTCGAACCTCCCTGATTCGATATTCTTCTCCTATGGTATGAGACACCAAGTAATCATGGCCGAACACAACTACAGGTGAATTTGTAGATGTGTATTCTAAGATTCTTAAGAGTGTGGTTCCAGACAGATTTAAGCGGTTTTAAACACTTGTTAGCAAAAGGTATTTTCAACCACATAATGTTGGTTACTAAGAAGTATGACTTTGACCTTGGTAGTGGTTTAACACGAAGGGGGAGTAAGGGAGTCAGAACATTAGACGTTTATGAATGGTGACCAATGTATTGCCGTTAAAAATGTACTGGGCTCAAGTGTGGTCCTTTCATATGAGGGCAATTCTATAAATTGTTGTTTGTGTTCTGCCTGATTAGAGCTGTGAACTTTAGGTTTGCTATAAACTGCAGGTCTGAAGCGGCCTTTAGGCAGGAAATATTATTGCCCAGTATTATTGCCTTGAATTAATATTGTGCTCTGTGTTTCTTCCTAGACAACTCAATATTATTGTACAATGTTTCATTTTGCTCGTGGGTCAGGACGAGTAAACATGTTGAGTAATACTGATGCTGCATGTGTGGCCATTGATTTAGCTCTGTGTTTAAAAAATAAAAAAGAATCAGCGCTGGACCAAAGAATGGTACAGTTGAAGACCACAATACACACACAGAAACAACGACAGACTTAAGACTGAATGAGCCAAAGGACTACAAAATGTTTCTGCAGTTTGACGGTTATTTGGCCACTGGAAATGCCTTTGAAGACCTGAAATTCATAAATGCTGTATCTCCTCAATTCACTGGAATTATTGTGCTGGAGACATGTTTTCTGGTCGGCAGAGGACAGTAACTGAATCAATATTGCGCAGTATTGTCCACAGATTATAGAATATATTGTGCAACCCTTGAATATTACAACGAGACGGTCACTAATATTGGCAGTATTAATTATTGCACAATATTATTGACCGTCTTGGGGCCGCTTTACGTATGGCGACCAGTCGTTAGTCCCCGCAAACCCCGCTGTCAAGGCCACAGCTTTACTCCTGAGTAAGCAACAATAGATTATCAGCGGTTGCTTATGTACATAGACGAAGAAATTATTGTCGCCTCTCGCTATGGACAGGTTCCCTGTAACGTTGGCCTTTAAATCTGTTTAGTCGTTTCTTTATGTGTAGATTTTACACTGACGTTATACATGTGGAAGGAAACAGTCATGGTCGAGTTTTAAGGTATTGTATTGGCTGTTGCTTGTAGGGACTGTGGAATATCACGAAAACATCTGAATAATCCCTGCTTTAGCCGATATTTGAACTGGACAGTTTCAAATTCGGGGCTGCGAGTCAAGCGCTTCACGATTTATGACAACTATATCGGTGCTGGGTGTCAATTTTGAAAACTGATGTAGCGACTACTCGACTTGTGACAGTTGGTTCTCCTTGTTATTAATGTATCAAGATTGTAGGTTCATGTGAAGTATATTCTCATCATGAAGCGTCATGGGAAAAATGAGAATAATACAACAGGAAGGAGCCAAAAGGTAATATATCAACGTCGGCTTTAGTGCGTCTCTTTGCTGTTTATACAAAAGGTTCAATTTCGTTGATTCTTGAAACGGGAAGCAGTGAGGAGTTTCTGAAGCAGACAGACTGAACTGAACTGCTATATTTATCACAAGAAAACAAGTCGGCATCTGGCCGATGGTGTGGGTTGGAGCTGAGGGGGGGTGGGGGGGGGGGGGGCTCCTTAACGTCAGTATTCTTATGAAGTGTTTTTGTTCCCATCGACAAATGTAGGCGTGGACCCTATGTGAAAGGAAATCTGCAAAGGACGCCCCTAGTCTGTGAGTTACGGTCTTGGTGAAGTGGTAATCTGCATTCAACAAAATGTTTTCCTTAGTACGGAATCGCACACAGTTTTGTACACTACACTTCACAGAACGGCATGAGATCAGCAGGACTGCCGGGATACTTCAGTCAGTATAACTTAAACGACTGGACTACTTGGTTCGAGGACCGAGGAATCGTAGTTCGATTCCCTCCACAGAGAAGAGACTTTTCTCTAAAGAACCCAGACCTTTCCTAGTGCCCACACAGTCTCCTATCCAATAAGGTAGCGCTCTATATCCGAGGCCATAGTGGCCGGGTCATGAAGCTGACCACTCACCTTCATCTAGCACTGATATTCTTTCACCTCCCCATATTCCTTCTTCGTGTGGTGATTAACAATTTTACAATTGAAGTCTGAAAGACTAGGAGAGATAAGAAAGAATGTTTGAAGTTTAGGTAAAATTTAAATCCATGGCACATGAGAGTGACGGATTTTTTAAGGCAGAGAGGGGAGAATCAGCATCAGGTTTTTAAGTTGTCAATCTTTACCCGCTCTTGCATCAGCTAAGAGTAGTTTAAAACTGAAGACGTTAAAATGGCGAGGGGTGGTGACTTAAGCATCAGCCGTGAAACTTTGTTATGTGATTAATTGTGCTGTGTATGATTCAAAAATAATATCGCGGCTTCAAAAAATAAATTATCTTAATAGGATAAGAATTTAATACCTAATCACAAAAAAAAAAAAATAAACACCGCGCATCTCCAGTACAAAAACTGTCTGGACTAATAATAAATGCATTCGAATCCGGTTGTAACGACATCGGTTTATGCGACACCTCGTCTATAGCGTCATTCTGTGGTACCAATTATTCCTCACTATTAACCATAACATTATACTTCTCGGTTATAACGACACTCTTTTATAACGATACAAAATATCCAGTACCTTTCATGACGTTATAACCGAGCTCGACTCTGTGTTTGGATCTTTTTTTAAGTAATATCAAGTAGTTTCCTAGACATTTTTCTCCGCATGTCAGCACTTATGTACAAAATTATACAGCGTTCTGTTTTAGCAGACTTCAGTCTTATAATCCACCACCTTGAAGCTTCAAGCTTATGGCTTAATTCCAGTTCTGCTTCAGAGCAAACAAACTTAATACTATTAATCATATTTATCAGGACCAGCAGCGAAGCCTGGGAACCTGAAAAGGTTTATTGTTTCGCCCCCCTTTCTCTGAAATAAAGGGCCATTCACATCTATCAAGAATTTTCCTTTTTAACAAACTTTCTACTATTCTTTCTTTCTTACTTTTTCTATAAAACTACAAATCCCGTAAATGTAAATTTAATGAAGATCTGGTCAATTATTGTTCTTAGGAAAATAATAGCAGTTCATTGTAAAAGTCATACGATACTTGTTAACTGTGTTGCAAAAATAAAAGGGTTCTTTTTCTTATAGTGGGTGATATATATGAGTGTATTTACATTCTGCTTTAAAGGTTTAAGTGTAACTGTGATTCTGATGACAGGGGTGTTAGTCCTGCTTATCTTTGTTGCTTTTCTTAAAGCTGTGTCAAGTATTGTATAAATAACACACAGAAGAAAACTTTCCAATTTCAGCCGGTATCACGTCCTTGTTTTATAGCGAGTGTACGTCAACATAACCACTTTACACTTCTTTGGGTGACAAACGAAAAGGCACACTCCTGGAAAAGCAGTGACAGCAAGAAACTGTTCTTGAAAAGAGAGGCACGTCGTATTAAACAGGGCTGAACAAATCATGCCTACCCGTTTGTGACGAGATAAAAGTTAAGGCGGACCAAATATCTTTGAATTCTTATTGGACTACTTGACCCTGACGACGAAGGGAAAACTATCCTCCGAAACGTCGGTAACTACTTACCAGTTGACATGACGTAACATCCCAGATGACTCGAATATTGTCCTTAGGTTTATATGTTAATATAAACACCCGCTGTAATTTTTAAAAAGAGTGTATTTCTCTGTATTGTTATTAGCCAAGTGTCAGCCGTATGACATACAGCTATAATATCCACGCGACACTCCACTGCTTCATTCGTTTTCTCTTGGTTCGTAACAATTTTTCAAACTCATTACACATTATTGTTGTAATTTATACACACCTGAACGCCTTTATTTTTTGCTGCAGAATATTAACACGCACCTCATCAATCTTACTTCACGGTGCAGTATTCGTTATGAGGACCTAACAGTTTTTTCACTGTCTCAAGAAATATGCCGCTTTATATGGAACCTCATGTTTGATTGCCGTATTCACAAGTGTCCACAAATTGTCCCCATTCTAAAGCAGGCAAATTTTATCCACGAAATTTTATTCTCTTTCTTTAAGATGTATGTTAACAGTATTCTCCTACCTACGCTTAGGTCTTTCGAGTTGTCACGTCCCGTCAGGTTTCCCCACCAAAACCCTGTATGCATTTCTCTTATCCCCATACGTGCCACATTCCCGTCTCATTTAATTCATTTTCATTCGATAACCCTAATAATTTTGAGTGAGATGTATGCATCATGAGGTTCCTAATTATGCAGTATTCTTCAGTCTTCGGTCAACATCCTTATCGGTCCCATATTCAAGGGACTGCTTGACCCTTGAAAATGGGACCGATAAGTTGTCCGGAAACGTCGGTAAGAAACTAAAATTCTACGTTGTGTAAAGTCCCAAAAGAGCGCAGATCTCAACATGCTCCCTCTTAGGCCTAAATATCTTTCTCACAACTCTGTCCTCGACCACCCTCAACCTACAAGAACGTTCTTGTCTTAATCTGAGAGACTTAGTTCCACACCCAAAACAACAAACAAAATTATATTTCTGTATATTTAACCTTTGTAGACAAGAGATTCAACACAGTATGGTAGCCGGAATTTCGTAAATTTAACTTGCTATTAATTTTTCATTAAAGAATTATTGATTTGCTAGTATTCTTTCCAAGCATCTGAACAGCTCCAAACACAAACTGTACGAGTATTTCATCTTCTGTCAGTGACACACTTATGTAAAGAGCAACAAGTATATTAAATAAAATCCTAGTCGTCACTTGACTGTAATTGTTTTTGTTTTCTCGCTTCAATTGTTAGGCGCCTTCGGAAAATTGCGAAAAGCGACTATTAGCTGTGTCATGTCTGTCCGTCCGCATGAAACATCTCGGTTCCCACTTGACGGATTTTCATAAAATTGGATATTTGAGTATTTTTCGAAAATCTGTCGAGAAAATTCAAGTTTAATTAAAATCTGACTCAAATAACGGTACTCTACATGGCAATGTATGTACATTTATGTTAATAGGTCGCTGAATTCTTCTTAGAATGAGGAATGTTTCAGACAAAAGTTGTAGACAAAATCAAAGTATAATATTATGATCAATAATTTTTTTCTGAAAATCGTGCCATTTATGACACGTGGAAAAAAATGGTAGAGGCAGACAGGCCACAGATGACACTATATGCTGGATAACTAGGGCTACAGAAACCACTTAAAATATGTAATACTTAGTACTTTTCCAGGGCAACAATGGTTTCGCGAATGCGCCAGAATGTGGCATTTATACGTACATGGCATGTCTTTATTACCCAGTATTGTCATATTCACCAAGCTTCCCTGCCGAATACTATCGCTTAATACGAATACTATGAATAAACCTTTCAGCATTTACACAGCACACATGCTAAATTATTTCTAAGCATAGTTGCGAAATCTTCAAAATGTGTCATGAATTATTTTGTGTCTTAGCCGAGTTCTTCTTCCACAGCGCATACCTCACAGAGAACACGCTGTAACCCTCACATGATGGTCGGTCTTAACATTGATGCCCTAATCCACGTACTCTTTCATCGATATTTATTCTCAGAGCAAATCAAATATTAATCCCATCTTTCGGAGTGCTTTCTTCCGGTGCGACTGTGTTGTATTAAATGTTCCACTGTCTTTTGCCTTAAGGCATACCTCGCAGAAAACACATCTTGTAACCATGGAAACCATGTTCGACAATCGACTGTTTCTTCTGCCTCAGCGCGTACCTCACAGAGAACACAGCAGCAATGGTATTGATGACAATCAGGGCGCGATTTACTGACACCAAGGGTGACAGGTATGCAGTATTTGTATGGGGAGAATGTGAAGGTAAGTGGGCCGGGGCGAGCAACTCCAACGGCATGGGTTTGTGTAGTGGAGAAATGTCTGTCGAGTTGAATGTTTGTCAAACTAGTGAAGTCAGCCAACATTTGTTGACTACTCGTCACAATGCTGCTATCCCAGTGAGTGTTGATAATCGTATCAGAATCTGATCGTGTTAAAGTCGGTACAACACCGAGAACAGAGAACGAAATTCATACCGACCTTAACACATAGTCTTTTGTTCAGATATAAATCCATTGTATTTTGTGACGCCAACAACCAAGCTGTGAACTGTGGTCTTCTGTTGTGTGATGGTACGTAGGCGTGGGCAGTTACAGCAGTGTTGGTAGGCTGGTTCAGTCTGGAGGAAAGTGTGAAGACGAAAGTGTGTGACTGAACTGAACCTGCACTATATTGTTCCCTGCTTGGACACACACAAGACTGGAGGTTGGGGAGTCAGTAAAAGTATTCTCACTAAGCAGCAAAGCTTTTTCCTGGCTTATTGCTTGTGGAGTGGGGTGGGTTGGAGAAAACTTATCGCTACTTATATAGGTACTTCAGCCTCAAGTGCTCTCTGGTCCAGCCTTCTTGAAGGGTACTTGTACCAACTGAGGGCTGACAAAAACCTCCTGAGGCCTTAGGCGAAAGCGACTGAAATTTAGCAGGCTAGGTGAGGTTGCTCGTAAGAGGCTGTCAAGTCAACGGAAGGAACTGTACATTACACTTTTAAGCGTCATTGACTCAGGTTTTGCGTGATTTGCCTCAGTTTTAGGGCGAATTCCATGTTAGAATTAAAAGAACGGGAATGGCACACATGCCTTCCAATCACGGAAGCCTTCAACAAAAGTGACTTCCGCCAGGGCGCAGAGGCTTTCAGCCTTCGAGACCGAACCCTTGTGGGTTCAACCTCAGACATTTGTCTAGCCGAAGTTCTTCAATCATAAAAGGATATACTGCCACTTTATAGCAGAAGGCCAGAGTATGGCCTCGTCAGGGCTTCCAGCCAAGACGTGAAATCCGTTAGCGTAAGCACGAACCCCGTTATAATTAATAAGTTATTGGTATTATAGGCCAGCGATGAGTTTCGTACGCAGGAATCGCAAAACGGATGAAGGGGCTTCGTCTCCGCCCATAATTAGTTGGTTGGTTGGTTGGTTTACAATGCCCCCATGTCTCGCTAGATGTAGACCCACCTGCACTTGCATTGTGCACATCCCCTGCCTTTCAAACACAACAGGAAAATAAGTGCAGTCGAACCCTGTTTTAACGACATCGGTTTTTACGACACCTCGTCTATAGCGTCAGATATTCTGTGGTACCAATTAATTCTTCACTGTTAGCCATAGTATTTTACTACTCTGTTAGAAAAACATTCGTTTATAACGACACAAAATATTCAGTCCCTTTCATGACTTTATAACCGGGTTCGACCCGCATTTTAAACGTAGTGTTTATTGTTTCTGCACCCTGATATATATAGACCTACAGCGAGTACTTCACGAAGGAAGCTCTTGAAGGGGTTTTCTTTCTCCAATGGCTGAAGAGCCCGTTGGGGGCCTAGGCCGCCTCATTTTTTTCGAGGCTTCACGATCACACTTATTAGACACACCACACTCGGTAGGATTCCTCTGAATGAGGGACCAGCTCGTCGCAGAGACCTCTACCTGACAACACACAACACTTACAAGAGACAGACATCCATACCCCCGCGGGATTCGAACCCACAATCCCAGTAAGCGAGCGGCCACATACCCACGCCTTAGACCGCGCGGCCAATGGGATCGGCCTTGAAGGGTTTGGTGACTTCAAAATACGAGGATGATTAATTCCCTCTGTTTCTGGCTAAGGAGGAAACGGTGCTACGGGGCATGACTGATAGAGTAATTGAAATTGGAAGATGCTGTGGAATGGAAATGAATGTGAAAAAAGATGGGTAATGAGCATCTCAGCTATCCTCGATACAGATGATCATAGATCGAAAACAACTTATATCCAAATACCTGGGTAAACTTTTAACAAATAATGCAAAATGTGGACGCGAAATTAAATCCAGGATTGCTATGTCAAAAGCAGCATTCAACAAGAATAAGAATTTTTCACCAGCAAATTTAAGGAGGTTAAGGAAGAAACTAATAAATCGCTGTATTTGGAGCACAGCTTTGTATGATGCTGAAATCTGGAGAGTTTTGAAATGTGGTGCAGGAGAATGATGGAGAAGATCACTTGGACTGATCGTGTGAAAAATGAAGATTTATTGCATAGAGCCAAGAAAGAAAGGAACATCCTACATACAATAAAACGAAGGAAGGTTAAGTGGATTGGCCACATCTTGCGTAGGAACTGCCTTCTAAAATACGTTTTGAAGGAAAGGTAAAGGAAAGGATAGAAGTGATGGGAAGACGAAGAAGAAGAAGTAAGCAGCTACTGGATGACCTTAAGGAAAAGACAATATGCCGGAACTTGAACGAGGAAGCGATAGATCGCACTGTATGGAGAATTCGCTTTGGAAAAGACTACGGACCTGTCGCAAAGCAGAGTACGTATTGAATGAATATTGAGATCAACGAAAGAAGACCGTGAGTCTTGGATGAGAAGAAGTTAGAGGCTTCCCACTTTCTTCCTGATGGATGTTCTCCTTTAAACACTCTGGGATATAAAACAAGCCCAAAGCTCTTGTTATACTTACATAAAAATGTATTTTCATTAAACTGTCAACACTTCAGGCACTGCCACAGTTTAAATAATCATATGATTTTTGGCATTGGATGATTCACAGGACACGAAACAAGAGCTTCTGATTTACCGTGATGATTATTTGGTTTCCTGTAACGGTGGAATAACGACGACTGTGAAGGGAAGACAGTGACAGCATGGATGATAAAGTGGGCTGTCATCAAGGAATAGAAGCTCCTCCCACGGTATGAGAAATGCCTCGGTTGTGGCCCAGACTACGTGGGAATGTAATTGTGTAGCAGTACAAATAAGTGTGAAATGTTCTTATTACAGGTGAAAATAAGCAACTCAAAATATGTTCAATGCAAACGCATTTTCTGACCGACTGTCATATTTGTAAATAATCATAGAATGGAGTAATAAATTCAATAAACCAAAGGGCCAGAAAATGCAGCAACTTTCCTGCTGCTGTATGGAAATAGTGTTTTTGAGGTTATGTGATACCCTTGCAGTTGCAAATTTTTGTTTAATATATCGAAGTCCTTTTAATATGTAACTAAAAACTCTTTTAGTAATATTGTATATCCAGTGAAGCCTACATGAGTGAACCTAAAGAGTGAACAAAAACTAGCTGAGCGGGTCCGCAGATTTATTTTACAAAAACCAAAGAGCATACGTAGAAAGAAATACACCACTCGGAGGAGAACTTTCAACATTTGTTTTGGTACAGTAGTGCAGTTTACTGTACAGTCCATCCGTGGCTCATACTCTGTTTCTTTTTGGCCACTTTCCAGCATTTCACAGCAAATCTTTGCAACTGCTTTTCGTGTTTTGTCCATTAAATTTTCCAAACGAACTGCTTCCGAAAGCCCGTCTAACAGCGCTCACAGACTGTGTATTTCAACAACCAGAACAGAACAGAACACTACAAAACAAGACAAAACGCTAAGTTTAGTCGCTGTTTTACTGCTGTGTGAACAGTTGCCCTTCTAGTGGCCCTTTTTAACATTTTCTTCCGTATGGTGTAACTTGCGTAGGCTTATGCCGTTTGCTCTTTTTTAAAGAAATTCTTGATACAGCCAGGGTATCTCAGTGGTACAGCGACCAGACTATGCGCTGAATGACCGAGGAATTGTGATTCGATTTCAGGCAGTGGCGAGAGATATTTCTCTCCTCCGAATTGTCCAGATCGGCTCTGGAACCCACCCAGCCTCATATTAAATGGATACCGGGTGTTCTTTCTACAGGAGTAAATCGCCCGAGTCGTGAAGCTGACCAATCACCTCCATCTAGACCTGAGGTTAAGAATTACTGTGGATACACCTCCACTGCCATATAACAGCGCCATAGCGTGCAGAGTAGCAACTTTATCTTTTGCCTTTTTAAATTCAAATTCGTAAAACCGCCCGATGATTTGTGTTCGTCATGAATAATGAATCACATCTCTAACTCTGTTATGTCAGTATGAAAGGCAGTTTATTACACTTCAGAACGCACGCATAGTGCAGGAGGAAGCTTCATTCAAAGACTGTAACTGACTTCGCCCGACTTCAGTAAATTACTAGTTTGTTCCCCACCATTGCGTGCCTCGAATGTGCTGCTTTCTCCACAATGTACGGTTCGTTCTTGTTGGCACTTTGTGTGGGAGGTGGGAATGTTTCTTTTATCTTATCGGTTTTCGATTTAGGTGGATTTCAGAGTGGAAATATATTTTCAATCTAATTTTACGAAGCACATCAGGTTGAGGGGAATGGGCTGGTAATGTAATACCACGTTGTAAATATATTAACTAACTAATTAATTAACTAATAACGCCATGAAGGAGAGACCTTCTTGAAAAGCTAAGACGTCCTCAGCTAGTGAAGGAATTTCCCGCATTTTATGGGACCAGAATGTTCATTACCGCATTCAGAAGAGTGCGTCACCTGTTCCTGTCCGGAGCCAGATCAGTCCAGTCCATGCCCCCCATGACACTTCTTGAAGATCCGTTTAAATATTATCCTTCCATCTCTACGTAGGTCTTTCAAGTAGTCTGTTTCCCTCTGGTCTCCCGATCAAAACCCTGTACGTACCGCTTCTCGCTCCAAAACTCTGCCCATTTCATTCATGATTTTATCACCTGAATAATATTTCGTGAGGAGTACAGATCATAATGCACCTCGTTATGTAGTCTTCTCCCCACCCCTGTTGTTTCGTCCCTCGTAGGCCCGAATATCTTCCTCAGCACCCTATTCTCTAACACCCTTAGCCTATGTTCTCTCAAGTTTCACACCCATACGAAACAACAGGCCCAATTATAAAAGTTATTACGTAATACGTTTTAATTTGCTGTCGTAATTAGGTAAAAGAATGTATTACATGTGTCTGTGTATATGAATATATACACAGACACATGTATGGTTCAGTGGAAAAGCAGTAGTGTTGTATATTTTAATATCTCAAGAAATCCAAGAAAGAAAGCTTTCTTCTTGGACTCGTTGAGCCTTGAATATGGGACCGATAGGTTGTCCCGAAACGTCGGTACAGAACTACCACTCAACGCTGCCTAATATCGCAGAAGAGCGCAGATCTGATTTACATCGCGTCCGAAGCCTGAATCAAGCAGAGTGATGAGCTCGTCGCACAGGCCGCTACCTTCACAGCACACAACAAACACTAAGAGACGAACATTCATGCCGTCAGCGGGATTCGAACCCGCGATTCCAGCAATCAGCGGCTTCAGACGTACGCCTTAGACCGCACGGCCACCGGGATCGGCTCTGTTGGCTTCTTAGGATTAACTGTCTCTATAATCCTATCTTCCCACAGACACACACACAAAATTATCAGTAGGAAAGTCGGTTGAATGATGACTAGGCAGTAAGTAACTAAGGACAGTTCTGAGTGAGCGTGTAAAGTCGGCGTCTCCGCTCAGTATTCAATGCAAACTTAACGAACACCCGACGAATACAAATCAGCGAGACACGACCTACTTGTAGCTGCTGTCTTTCATTATATGCTGTGTCAGCCTTCATTGCTTCTACCCGCTGCCATGCTAACTTATTTCAACGGAACACAAACACCACTCTATCAGCCTCTACCCTGCATTATTAGCTCTTTTCAAGCTTTTGCTTTAATTTACAAGCTAAATCTCTTTCACGTTGCTGCAGCCACAAATTTGTTGTGTGCCATCTTAGAAGACACATATTTCATGACAGTCGAGGGATCATAATAGGATATCAGTTACTTACAGGCACGGTACGTGTATGTACGTCTTTTTTCGAAAGATAATGTAATTAAACTTCAACGCAGGGTAGAATTTAGCTTGATGGTCGATGGCGATTCAACTTGCTGTGATTGTTATGACACCGTGCAATCTGGTAGGTGTTTACCAAGGTTACGGTGGGATATCCTGTCCCCATTGTGTGGTTTTTGAAACATTCTTAACCACCTAAGATGTTATACGAGTGTAACCCCTAGTATTTTGATTCCAATACTGAATCATAATTTCACAGATATGTTAGAACATGCTAAGTTTCACAGCATTTGTAATTATTGGTAGTAAAGAAAATATAAATTTACATACTCTTTAGATGTTACTATCGTAGGTATGTCTGTTGTACAGTGTGGTAACACGAATAAAATTGTATTTAAATATTGCAGTAAACGGCATTGTCTGATTGTCTTCCTTTTATTTCTTTCGGTGCACCCAATAACAGGTTTACCTTACAACCGGACTTTCTCGGCCTTACGCGTCTTGTGTGCGCCTCTCGCCGTCTTGTCTTCTTCTATGGCGGGACATCCTTTTGCGCCTTCCGGGCTTAGCTTCTCAGGGGAAAACAAGTGTGTGTTCAACGATTCTGTTTACACTTATAAATTTGTAATAAATAACATGACACACGCAATTTCATGTTTCACATTGATGTACGTTTATGAAGTTCGAAGTCATATATTATGTTGATGCTGCACAGATGTTTTACACTTCTAACACTGTTGAATGTTTTTATTGGAGTTATGAAACTTCATACAGTGTACTGATAAATTATTTTAATAAAATTGGCGCAAATATCAATGCGTCTTCCGTGGTTAAAATCAAGTACCTGAGTAAAATTACGTTCCTCCTTACGAAAGTACACGTTACTGCTTCAGATGTGACTGAATACTATTGGTTTTACCGGGATTCGGGAACGACCCATTTTTGCAATTGTTGGGTGGTGTTGCTTTTGCGACTTCCCTTATTAGTTGATTCCTGAACGCTGGGTTTAAGACTTTCAGGATGACATGAAGAATTATTACCCTAGCAAAGGCAAGTCATTTTCAAGTGGGTGTTTTTTTTCCATGCCCATCTTCTATTGATTTATTGGTTCAAACTCTCAAGCCAGTGAACTGAACTTGTCCAGCTAATGACTTCCAGCCTGAAAGTGTCAAGTTAAGACCTTGCAGATGCTGGGACCATGCTGATAGCTCTACTTTTGAAATCACTGCTTCCGCTGCTACGGGTTCTGTTTGGGTTTACCTGTTGGGGCGAAGGCCTCGAAACTTAACACCGCCCGTGTGAGCAACCGAAAGTGCAGTGACTTGAACCGTCTGCGACACAAATTTATTCTGTTGCTCTTCTTCAACCAGTATCCCACACTGGACTCGAACTAGGCCTGGCAAGGCGTGTTCGGTTATAACCTTCAGCACTAAACCACTGCAAGATGAAGGTAAATGTGTCCCTGTGCTTCATTAAGCACCATGCAGCAAGGATTATGGAATTTCGAAGGAGCTTCACTTATTCTTAACCTCGGTATTAGATGGAAGTGAGTGGTCAGCTTTAAATTCCGGCTTCTTCAAACCCAGAGAATAGTGTCACCAACGTTACCTATTGAACACGAGGATTGGTAGACCCCAGAGTCAATCGCGTACAAGTCGCGAAGAAAGAAATCTGCATCTTCGGCGATATTCGAAATCAGATTATCCGCAGTCCAGACCGTAGCTTTGTTACGTTCTTCTGTTTAATCTCAGGCTTTTCTTTCCAGGGCTATAATTGCGTTTGTTCTTATTAAACCCGTTTATGTATTTTCTCGTATATGTTTTTTCATAAAATATATAAAATGCACTCATGTTGAAAGAAACAAACAAATACATTTTCCTTCGATTGGCAGGCTCTGAAAGTAATAACTTCTTTCGTTTGATACGCGTCGTGCTAAGTTAATGCGAGATGCAGAACACATACAGTGCATCACTCCCATCTCTATGAAGAAGACCAACGACCCCCCCCCCCCCACTCTCCCAAGCACCCTCTTATTATTATTCACATGGAGGTTTCGTGTCGTCTCTTGGGTTAGCGTGGCTTCTGACAGACAACAACCCTCTTTGCACTTTTCAAGTCCTTTTATATTTTTGTTGATCTTGTGCTGTTTCTGTGCACTACTGCCTGTGCTATTGACTTGTACCATTGTCCTGCAATATTTCCTTCTATTATTTTCTTGTGCTATTCTCTTATATAGTCGTCCTCGGTGGACTAGTGGTTAGCGTGCTCGCCACTGGACCCAAGGTTCGCGGGTTCAATCCCGGCCGAGGTCGATGGATTTTTAAGGGCGATAAAAATCCGTAGCACAACTTCCTTCGGAGGGCGGTCCCATGTCGTAGATTTACGGCATGTAAAAGAACCTTACGGGCATGAATCGAGATGTTTCGTAAGCAAAATTCAGCGGCCATTTCTCACCCAAGTCTCCTGATTGACTGCTAGATGGCTCTGGCAGTCATATCAGGATGAGTAGAACTTATGCAGTCAGTGGACTGGTCACTCACTACAGAATGCACACCGCCAGACCAAGAAACCTCTGAAAGGAGGCCCTATGCTCCACAAGGAGCGACAGGAAGAAACTAAGTAACTATTCTCTTATATTATTGCCGTATTGTCCTGCTATGCTTTGTTAATTAAATGCTTTACCTACAGCTCATATTAAATGTAATGCCGTTCAGTCTGGTAGCCAGTTAGCAATGTTTGTTGCTGTGCCATTTATCAGGGGGTCAGTCATCGCGGCGTCCAGCATTTGCTCCTGGAGCGGTCCAGGTTGGATTTGTGGTGTACGAGATGGCTTTGGGGCAGGTCCTTTCTAAATATTCTGTTCTCCTGCCAGTATCCTTCCACCAGTGCTCCATAATCGTTCGATTATCGTTCGTAGATGGACGGTGGGCCTGTTATAGGACGCTGTTTCGTAGAGCGATAGTCTTTACTTCAGCAAGAAGAATAAAAAAATACCACCGTTTCCTAGGAACCTGCTTTTCCTGTACTTTATACCCTGAAGATGGAAGTCGTAGGTTCCTCGGAGAAGGTGGTAACTACGTGGTGGACTAATGGCGTCACATACCAGAATGCAGAATTCTAATTATCATTACGTTAAGAATACTAAATTTTTTTCCCCATGGCGCAACAGCACCTAGTGGGCCAGGACCTCTTCATTGCCGAGGCTTCACGATCACACTCAGACACACCACACTCGGTAGGACTCCCCTGGACGAATAATCAGCCCGACGGAGAGATCTCTACGTAACAACAAAATCAGTCACAAGAGACAGGCATCCATGCACTCGGTGGGATTCGAACCCGCACTCCCAGCAAGCGAACGGCCGCAGACCCACGCCTTAGACCGCTCGGCCACCGGGATCGGCCAAGTATAGTAAAATATGTGTGTAAATATACTACGAAGGTGACGAAATGTGGGAAAATAAGACTGATGGGCAGGTAGGATGCACGGGAGAGGTAGGGTATGATACACAGTTGTACCTAGAAAATGTGAGTGGATGTGAAGACACAGCCGAAATGGATTTTAAAGTAACATGGTTTGCACTTGTGGAATTACGAGTAATGCATCTGAAATTACCATCTTCTTGGATTTGGCACCGTATAGTCTGGGAAATAGGGACAAACGAGTACGAGCGGTTAGGCAGAAACCTATTGTTTAATTATAATTAAACAATAGGTTTCTGCCTAGGGTATAATAATTATTATACCCTGAAATTGGAGGCAGGACTTTTATGCGAAACGGCGATGCGTGTCCACATAATGTCACATTCCAGAAACCCGCAAAATTGATATTCGCCATTGACAGAATTTAAATTTGATTTCAGGCTTACGCCGTGATGTTGATGAAATCTGCGGTCTTTTGGGGTCCGACCGGACTCTTGACCCGTGAGGATGGGACCGATACGTTGTCCCGAAACGCCGAGTAATACATCAGAAGACCGCAGATCTCAGAATTTAAATTGTTTTCTTAAAAATTTCGCACGTGTTTCGATACACCTTTCGTACACAGACGAAGCAGAAAATATAATTATATCGTGTAGGTCTTTGTGCTGTTCAGTATTTCTGTAAAACAATATGATTTGCCTACCTTTATCACTAACATTACTACAGTTACTGTGAAACATTTGACCATCAAATTAGCCACTCGCACACATAAATTCTTAAAAAAATAGAACTACCTCCTACTCCGTAAAATTTCAGAAGTAAATTACGTATTTATAATATTATTTAAAAATTTAGAAGTTTTAGTCATTGTTCTAAATAAACATACATCCATCAGTTTTAAAGGATGTCATTCCGTTATGTTGTTTATAACAGAAATAAGTCAAAATCCGTCCAAACACAACTAAATTCCATTTATTATACAGAACTACATGTTTCGACCTAATTTTAACATTTTTGTAGTTTTAATCGCATTTAATGGACTTATATTCCTTCCTCAATATGCTTTAAACACATTGTGAACCTGAGGATGACCTGAAATAGGTCGAAGCATGTAGCTCTGTATAGTAAATTGAATTTAGTTGTGTTTGGACGAATTTTGACTTGATTTGTAATACATCCATGAGTTTAACACAAGATCCAAGTCTTTTGGGATGTTACGCCATGCGAACTGGTATAGTTCTCGACATTTCGGAGGCACTGCTGCTCCAAACGTCGGTAACTGTCTTACCATTTAAGAAGCTGTGTCATCGCAGACGGCGAGAATCTTCATGAACATCGCGCTGAGACTCTGAAATCTCGCGTTGTTATGCAATAACATATTTTTTACCCATCACCAAAGTGTAGTCTCCCTCCTCAAAGAGTGGCGGTTGTGAAACCTCGTATGGAATTAGCTAGGTCAGGACTTTGTCCCCTACTGTTGCGAGTTAATGAGTACGTTTCTGAAGCTCAGTCTGTTCCCGCCAACAAGTGGAAGTGCGAAGAGAAGAAGCTAATCTGAGTGAATGGATAGCGAAGCTGAGGCAGTTAAATGCATATCGGGGCATTATTTTGTCTAAAAATTCGCATCAAGTTTCACTCAAACCGTTTCGCATGCTGGTATGCAGCGAAAAGCTCTCTGCTAGTCCATTCTGACGCGATTCGGAGTCAGTGCGTTTTAGTTCCATATATAGCAGTTAATATGAATGAATGGATGGATGGTGGCCGGACACATGACGACAACACAAGATAACAAGATATGGATAAAGGAATTTGTATGGATAAAGGAATTTTGTATGGATAAAGGAATTTCTCTTAGGACGTTCGCAAAGAGTTAGAGTAGACGGACAACTATCTGAGGAAGTCAGAGTAACGTCGGGAGTGCCGCAAGGGAGCGTATTAGGTCCGTTGCTGTTCCTCGCTTATGTTAATGATATTTGGGAAAACATTGAGTCAAATATACGGCTTTTCGCTGATGATTGTATAATATACAGGAGGATAATCGATAGTAGTGACATTGAAAATTTGCAGACAGACTTAAATAGATTAGGGGAATGGGCGGTTGAAAATGAAATGAGGATAAATCCAGGTAAAAGTAAAGCAGTAAGCTTCAATAGAGCTAGGGTGAAAGGTACACTGAGGTATTGTATTGGGGATCAACTAATTCCAGAGGCAAATAGCTTTAAGTATTTAGGAATAATTATACGCAGCGACCTAAGCTAGGCAGATCATGTAAATTATACACTAAGAAAATCATGGAAGGCTCTTCATTTCGTAATGCGTATACTCAAAAGGGCAAATAATAATACGAAACGTTTAGCTTATACGGCACTAGTGAGACCGATACTTGAGTATGGAGCGGTGTGTTGGGACCCATACAGAGAAGGTCAGGTAAGCGCTTTGAATCGCGTGCAAAAGAGAGCGGCAAAATTTGCAAATAATACAAATGAATCGGGTTGGGAAACATTGACACAGCGTAGAGCGATAGCCCGAATATGCGCCCTTTTCAAAGCATACACCGGGGGACGGGCTTGGAAAACGATAGGGGATAGACTGCTAAAACCATGCTACCTGGGTAGGGACGATCATAGTCGGAAAATTAGGACTAGGAAACAAAGAACAGATGTAGGTAAATATTCCTTTGTAAATAGGACCATAAAAAGCTGGAACCAATTACCTCCAAGCTTACTAGCGACTTTCCCCTGTAAATTAAGCACTTTTAGAAAAAGGGTCAAGAAAGTCATTACAAGCTAAGGGTTTTTAAGTGAGGATTAAATAAGAATAAGGGATGTGAAGTGAAGGGGTGTGAAGTGATGTGAAGTGAAGTGCTTTGGTTTCAAAGTGAAGTGAAGTGAAGTGAATTAAGTTCTTGGGAGATATAATTATCATGTACTTTGGTCTGACTTTATACTGAGGATATTCTAACGCACTGAAATTAACTAATGTGTGGGTGTTTTTTGTAATGTGCGTGTGTTTTTTTTTCTTGTATTGTGTATAGGTGTTTTTGTAAGGTGTGGATGTATTTGTAAGGTGTGGATGTATTTGTAAGGTATGGTGTTCTAATATGTGTACTTGTATTTACTGTATGTATTTTGTTTTGTATGTGTATGGGTGTTTTTGTAAGGTGTGGATGTATTTGTAAGGTATGGATGTTTTTGTAAGGTGTGGATGCTTTTGTAAGGAGTGGATGCTTTTGTAAGGTGTGGATGTTTTTGTAATGTGTGTACGGTGTTCTAATGTGTGTACTTGTATTTACTGTATGTATTTTTTTTTGTATGTGTATGGGTGTTTCTGTAAGGTGTGGATGTAGTTGTAAGGTGTGGATGTTTTTGTAAGGTATGGATGCTTTTTTAAGGTGTGGATGTTTTTGCAATGTGTGTACGATGTTCTAATGTATGTACTTGTATTTACTGTATGTATTTTGTTTTGTAATTGTGTATAGTTTGTTTTGTATTGTTACTTTTATGTATATTATATGTCCATTTGTATTGTGTGTACTAGTGTAAGGACTACTGCCACCGGGTGAAAACCCAATTGCAGTAAATAATAATAATAATAAATAATAATAAAACAAGACAGGCGAACTATGTATAACGTAATATTGAGGCGCGTTCGCGTAACCATTGTTGCCGTGGAAAAGCAATAAGTATTACTACGTACATATTTTGAGGGTATGTTTGTAGCCTTAGTTATCCAGCATGCAAAGCGCATGCGCTGTTTTATATAGTCATCTGTTGCCTTTGATGCCCTACCATATTTTTACATATGATCTCATAAACGGCAGGATTTTCGGAAAAACGTTATTGAACATAAAATGTGTGTTGTGATCGCCCTACAACTTTTGTCTGAAACATTTCTCATTCTAAGAAGTATTCAGCGAGATATTGTCACAAAAGTACATAGGTCTTCATGTAAAGTACCGTCATTCTTGTCAGATTTTAATGGAGCTTGAATTTTTTCGACAACTTTTCTAAATATACTCAAATATAAAGTTTCATGAAAATTCGTCCAGTGGGAGCGGAGTTGTTCCATGTGGACGGACGGACGGACAGACAAACAGAGACACATGATAAAGCTAATAGCCGCTTTTCGCAATTTTGCGAAAGCACCTTAAACGTGCCATAAATATTGCCTTCGGCTGGTAAGCACGCCCAATTTCAGGACACACGATGTTCATTGCACGACGAAGTTTTACAATTTAAGCGAGCCCACGGGAAGAGACTCGCCAGTTGTCAGTTAAAATAATATCGCTATAAAAGGAACTAGAATCAGGCTTTGTTATTGAGAGAGAGAGAGAGGCAACATAATTTCAAAGCCTGGAACTCTGGCATATTTTTCCTTTTCCCTACGCAATACTAGATGTGGGACAGGATCAAGACCCCGCAGTACTAAGTCTTCCCATCTGTAATAGGACCAGCTACGAGGAACGCATATAGGTAATTGCGTGACGACTTCAGAATGTCGTAGGCTACCAATGAGTGCGGTATATCACGAAATTGGTTACAGTTCGCATTTATTTAAAAAAGACAATGGAAGAGATTTCTTCGTAGGAATACGAGGCCATGCAACTGATGTAAATGTGTGGAACATAAAACTAAGGTTTGTCATGCATGTTACGCCACAGAGAGTCACATTTATTGGAGTGGAGCCCAACGGGAATTATCGGCTGTAACCACACCATCAGTGTTACGACTTCTACCACTTTTATTCACAACGACTCATATATATATATATATATATATATATAAAATATATATATATACTGAGAATGTAAATTGAATGGACCCCATGCCTGGAAATTCGATATTTATGCTCTGTAGCTCTTCTCTTAACCAGTTCCCTTTTCTATTACATCTTATTTAGAAAAGTTACTAGATGTGTCTAGAAGAAAAATAAACTAAATATGAGCGAGTACGCCGTGTAACGAAAGAGTTGTGTAAACAATCATCATACATTAAAGTAGTGAGTAGTATAAAAATTAAATTATTATGTGTCCAACACAACTAAATTCTATGTATTATATAGAACTACATGTTTCGACATATCTCAGGTCATCCTCAGGTTCACAATTGGCCTTTAAAACATATCGAGGAAGAAATATACATTATGTAAATCCGTAAAGCACAGTTAAAATTATTACAATTTTTAAAATTGTTACTGTCACAAACAGGACCACAAAAATTTTAACAATTTTAATAATCGTAATTGTGTTTTACAGACTTAGTATTTTTCTTCCCCAGTATGTTTTAAAGACCAACTGTGAACCTGAGGATGACCTGAAATAGGTCGAAACATGTAAAAGGTAAAAAGGGCCCTTAGGTTTCCAGGAGGTTAAGGCTCCCAGATTTCTAGACAATCGGCACATGAAGGTGGTAAGGTTGTCAGCCCTACGCACCGGCCGCCTTTACCCCCAGGAAAGAGGTCGAAACATGTAGTTCTATATAATAAATAAAATTTAGTTGTGTTTGGACAGATACTGATTAAATTTTTGTACTATTAACAACACAATAGCATGACATTCTTTAAAGTGTTGATCAGTCTTCAGTGACAAAACAGTTAAAGTGTTAAAGTGAGTAAAAGTTATACAATACAAGGAGAAGTATATAGATCACGATATTTTAACGTACTGTATCCACCTTTACCCTGGAAATGGAGGTAATGTATTTCTCTAAAACGCTGGTATGTTGTCAGAAGTCAGAAAACCATAACAAGAATCTTGTATTTGTTATGTATAGTGGGCTTGTAATTGAGCGTAGGAAGCCATATATAATATCAAACGCAGGTGGAATAATTCTGCTGTAGCTTTGTCTTCATTGGAGCGTTTAATTCAAGAGCTCGAGTAAATTTCAGACATGCTCCAGTTTTAGAAGGGGTTAAGGTGAAGTTAGTCAGTACTTTGAAACTTAAGCATTTTCTTGCTCCTTGTCATAGCAGTTTCTCTATACAAGAATTAATTCTCTGATCCAATGAAATATCGCATTCATTTACTAGTTAGATCATACTAAGCCACAGAACAGACGTGGCAAACCATTTCGCTGCCTGGTAATAAATTTACATCCACAGTAAGTTAAGTTCTTATGTGTATGTGCTCATGTCAGAAGATTCCCATCGTCTGCGATGTTATGCCTTGTCGACCGATAAATATTTACAGACGTTTCGAACGATCGTAATTCCTTTATCTTCAGGGTAAATCAGTCCTAGGACAGAAGATGTCGGTAACAATTTACCAGTGGAAAAGGCGTGTAATTACACAAGATGCCACACTCAGCAACATGGCTGTGAAAAACTCGAGCCTTGAAATAATCTCTTTTGTGAGACGGATTGTTACGTTTCATTATATGGATTTCGAGTTTCAAAACGATCAACAAATTTGAGGTCTTCGCTCTTCTGCGATGTGACGCAGCTTTGGCAACCAACACTGCGTCACAACTACACCTTGGAGGAAGCCTGAAATTTCGCAGTTAACAAAACTTTAAACATTTTGTTGCCTTGCTCCTATCTGTCTCTCGGTAACCACACTTCTTTGTATATTGAATAGATACATAAAGGTGCAACTAAAATGTGTCTTAGGGAAGGAGTTAAGTGCCAGCGGAGATCCAGTTAGAACCATACTTGGCGCTGATGACAAATTTTGCTATCCCAATCACAAAACATCTTTTATTGTTCCTGGATAAGAATGTGGTTTAGTACTGCAGAATGGAATTCGGTATGTTTACTGTATTCATTTTCATAAACTGTTGGCGACTTTTGCGTCGCATCTTCATCTCTTCAAATTCCATTCGAAAATGGAACAGTAACAGCCTTTATAAGATTTGTAATTTTTTTAACAAGGAATTACGCTACTGAGAGCTTTCTTCTTGTGAATGCGATAATGAACCTTCGGGTTCCATAAAATGCGAGGAATTTCTTGACTATAATGCGACACATATAATTTTTCCGCGTCCTGCGCGAGGAAAAATGTAGAGAGAGAGGAAGGGGCGGAGCTAAGTGCAAAGGTAGAGGGCTCCTTGCACCCTGTTTGCCACATAGTCACTCTCTCTCAATTTTCACAGAGGTAACATCGTTTAAACGTATTACTAACGGAGCATATATTGGGAACAGTTTATTTCGACTTGGCAATAGCGCACTGTACCCAGACCTGGGCAATCAACGCAACGCTGCCACGTTGTTATAACGTAAAGACAAATACCTCCCACACCTATACGCTACTAAATAACCTTCTCAGGACGGTGGCTGAAAGGAAAATGACTGATGTAGCAACAACGGTGATGCTAAAAGGACAGAAAGGGAGTAGTGGGGGCTGACTGATTTCGGTCTCTGCGTCGCGGAAAAGATATTTGAGTCGAGTTCTACCTGAGGACCTGTTACCTTCTGAAGAAGGTCTCTGCTTCATGTAGTTGATTGGTTCGTTAGTTAGCTAGCTAGCTATATGTAAGGTTATTACTAGGGCAAGGATTTTTATGACATGCCATATTTTTTTCCTTACCATTATTATCATTATAAAGTTATTTTCAGTACGTTCTAGCTTACTCTGATTAAAATTATGTGGTTTTTCTTGTGCATATAATTGCATATTTCGGCCTTTTTTAGGATTTGGTCATATTTCGACCATTAAAGGGCATATATTATATTTTATGCATTTTGTTCCTTTCAAACCAATTTTGTGAAAATTATATGCCAAGTGGAAGTTACTCATTTTCTGACCTGGCAAGAAATATCTTTCTGCTAGAGTTACGGTTCATTTACAAACAAAGAATTGGGGATAGATAAGCTACTATATAAGCGATATATTTTGGAGTCCAGCTTTTGTGTACAGTATGACCGGAATTACACCAGGTTTCGTCCAATTAAAATATTAATAACAGGATACCCCGTAAGAAAATGTAGCCCATGGCACGGTAGGTGACAACGTGTTTGCAAAACTACAAAGTGTACTCCATCGAAATGAAGGATATTCAACAATGTTTAAGATTAGTGACATTCTTAGTGGTGAGGAGGCAACATTCGAGGAAGACGACACAGAACTTAGTAGCAATGATTTCACATATTTCAAACATGCCCCAGTTACTTCCTGTGATGTGGAAAGGAGTTTTTCCCGTCATAAAACGATGCTAAGTGACAATTGGAGATTATTTTTGTTTGAAAACTTCACAATGTGTGTAATTGTGTACTGTAATTGTGAGAACGACAGTGACGACTGAACATGATACGCTAGGTCCCATTATCTATAATTTATTTTTCTGTAGCCAGTTAGTATGGAAACAATTATATGGTCAGTAAATAAAGTGGAATGTTATTCATTTGAAATATTGTGTTGAATGTTTCTTACGTAGTCAGTACAATTTAGCCTTATACTAAAGTAAAGTGCTATAAACGAGGCCAAGTTTATTTTTAGGTTACACCTTGATATTTGAGAATCAATCAGTCAGATTTTTTTATAAATACAGCTCGATGGTTTTTTTTACATTATGTTGGAGATTGTAGGTCATATTTTGAAATTTTAGGTCATATTTTGTAATTTTAAATGTTATAAATACTTGCGTATTTGCATGATTTTTAGGTAATAAACATTCTTGCCCTAGTTATTACGAAAGGACATAGCGTTCCGTATTTTACACAATTCTTAACCAACCAATCATGTTATAGAAATAAAATCACAGCAGTTACGTACATAAAGTTTCGTGGTTGTAAAGTAGGTGTTCGGTATGTCCACTAGTCACATTTACGTTACTGAAAATCGTGTTTAATATATATTGCAGTGACCTTATAGTTTCTAAGAAGGTGCGCAATATGCCCACCAATGACATTGACTCTTTTTAAGAAAGCGTTTAATGTGCCCACCAATGACCTAGACGGTTTTAAGGTGTTCATTATTCTCACCAGTGACCTTGACGTTTTTGAGAAAGTGTTCAATATTTCCACGTTTTTAAGAAGGTGTTAAGTATGCCCACCAATCACCTTGACGATTTTAAGGTGTTAATTATTCCTACCAATGACCGTGACGTTTATAAGAAGGTGTTGAATATGCCCACCAATGACCTTGACGTTTTTTAAAGGTGTTCCATATGCCCACCAATGACCTTGACGGTTTTAAGAAGTGTTCAGTATGCCCACCAATGACATTGACTCTTTTAAGAAAGCGTTCAATGTGCCCACCAATGACCTAGACGGTTTTAAGGTGTTCATTATTCTCACCAGTGACCTTGACGTTTTTGAGAAAGTGTTCAATATTTCCACGTTTTTAAGAAGGTGTTAAGTATGCCCACCAATCACCTTGACGATTTTAAGGTGTTAATTATTCCTACCAATGACCGTGACGTTTATAAGAAGGTGTTGAATATGCCCACCAATGACCTTGACGTTTTTTTTTAAGGTGTTCCATATGCCCACCAATGACCTTGACGGTTTTAAGAAGTGTTCAGTATGCCCACCAATGATGTTGACTTTTTAAGAAAGCGTTCAATGTGCCCACCAATGACCTAGACGGTTTTAAGGTGTTCATTATTCTCACCAGTGACCTTGACGTTTTTGAGAAAGTGTTCAATATTTCCACGTTTTTAAGAAGGTGTTAAGTATGCCCACCAATCACCTTGACGACTTTAAGGTGTTAATTATTCCTACCAATGACCGTGACGTTTATAAGAAGGTGTTGAATATGCCCACCAATGACCTTGACGTTTTTTTTTAAGAAGGTGTTCCATATGCCCACCAATGACCTTGACGGTTTTAAGAAGTGTTCAGTATGCCCACCAATGATGTTGACTTTTTAAGAAAGCGTTCAATATGTCCACCAATGAACTTGACGTTATTTCATAACTTGTGTAATAGTCTAGTAAAGTCTTTCACGTCATTTACAAAGTGATCAGTAAGTTCACCACCGACCTCAACGTCATTCGTTTTCTATATGTCCACCAGTGTCCTGTCCCTAACTTCAGAACGCTTTAACTAGGTCTGCCAGTGTCCTTGACGTGCTCAGTACGTTCAGCGTACATTTAATTAAACAACACGCACAAGCAAGTTTGCTCCGTCCGTCTCCAAACATTGTACCATTATTTTCAGTAACTATGCCTGTTTGACTTCACAGCTCTGTCATTCTGTGAGGAGGACTGCTAAAACCAAGATCCTCCGGAAACCCCCACAAACTGTAAACACGGCCAATTTCGGAGAGTATGGTAGCCACTGCCAGCCTTCTGAATATCCACTGTTGTAGCGGTTCCAGAACATTTATCGAGGAAATGAGGTTTATAATAGCCACAGCTGTATGAAGAGTGTGTGGCCGTATTTCACGTTATTGAAAAACATAATGTTTAGAATTCACATTGACCTCTAGAAATACTGGGCCGACAATACGAACACAGAGCACACAAAATTGCTCACTTTGCTAGGTGAAGTGGAACATCTTGTAGAGGTTTGTATTTTCTGTTACCAGTTTCGACTCTCCGGTTTGTCTACCATTCTGTTGAGGTAAAAGAGGGTCTTATTTGAAAACAAATGTTATTCTAACTAGCAATATTCGCTTTAGTGGAATGAGCACATAGACGATCAATGTCTGGCGATCTTTGTCGTGACCAGTCATTGTTTGAAAACTCTGTATATTGAAAGAAGTTGAGATATGCGCTTTTCTGTGATGTTACGCAGCATAGATTGGTAATTCTGTACCGACGTTTCGGGACAACCTATAGGTCCCGTCTTCATGGGCCAAGAAGTCCAAGAAGAATGCCGGTAACACTTACATACGCAGTTTGTATATGGAAAGGTGTGGTCGGTGATTGGTTGTCAGTCAGCATGATGCTAGCCAATCGGGTTGATGCAGCGCGAGGGAAAAGGGAGAGAGGAGAAAACTTCTTGACCCTTGGAGTGGGACCGATTGGTTGTCCCGAAACGTCGGTATAAAACTACCACTTAACGCTAATCCCAGAAGAGTGTACATCTCATCTACGTCGTGGCGTAAACCTGAAATCACGTATTGAAAGAACCTGTCCTTAAATCCTGCCTGAGAATTTTATGTTATGCCACAACATTAATGTACAATTGCTGAGATAGAAGCATTAAGTTGACTTCATTGGGAGTTATCTACAACGCTTTCTCCACATGTTTAATGGATTCATCACTCTTTATTCAATTCTTATAGTCCACCTGCTCCCCAAAACATCTTTGAATTACATATTCTGACATAGAACTTGCTGTTTCAAATTTTCGTGTCAAACAAGCTACAAAATGTCTTGGGGGGAAGCATCACGAGTATTAGAATATTATCGCTTAATTTCTTTTCAGTTGAGGAATTCTTTGCCATTAAAAGAAAAAGTTGTCACCTTGAACGAATTCTGCTGTGGTGCAGGACGCCATCTTTACAACGAATGCGCTGAAACTAAACTGCCCCTGTTGCTTTATGCAACCTTGTGAACATCGGAGCAAATGGGCCGAACAAAAGGAAAACTTGAGAATTTGAAATAGTCTGCCCTTTTTTTTAAATATTCTGTGAAAGAATACGAAATGGAAGGGGTTACTCAGAATATAAATCTCGCCCTTTCCAAGCTTAGGCTAACCCTTGATATGAAAATGGATGCACTGTTTTCCTTCGGAAGGTTGTTACTCGCCTACAAAACTGTAAGTTGTCACAACCCACCAGAAGACCGTAATTGAAAACAGCCTACAGGTTAGGAGCTCTTACAGTAGATAGTCGGGCTATGCGTCATGGCTTGTTATTTCTCACTGACTAGGCACACCTGACTGACCCTGCTTCTCTTGGGGTAAAACACCCTTTCAGCTGTAGGTGTTCATGGAGTTACGTATAGGACAGTAATACACTTTCTGTTGTTGTTGTTGGTGGCTTGTGCTACATGACTACAATACACACAACTAGACACACACACACACACACACACACACACACACACCTCTAGCTCACGTTGCATTTATCGGTAAGTGCTGACACCGATGTATTCGGAGTCAGTGACCATTTTTAGGCGCTTTCGTAACATTAAAAAAAGCGACTATTGGCTTCGTCATGTCCGGCTCCGTCCGTCCCTCCGCATAGAACTCTGCAACCACTGGACGGATTTTCGTGAAATTTGATATTTGAGAATTTTTCGAAAATCTGTCAAGAAAATTCAAGTTTCATTAAAATCTGACATGAATAACGGGTACTTTACAAGAAGACCTATATACATGTATGATCATATCTCAATTTTTCTTAGAATGAGGAATGTTTCAGACAAAAGTTGTATAGAAAATCAAAACACACATTTTATGTCAAATTACTTTTTCTCTCTCTCTCTCTGTCTCCAGAAAATCATGCCTTTGTGGTAATGTGGAAAAATATGGTAGAGTCAGACAGGCCACAGATGACAATACAATACGGCGCTTGCGCTTTGCATGCTGGATAACTAAGGCTACAGACACACACTAAAAATATGTAATACTTATTGCTTTTCCAAGGCAACAAGGGTTGTACGAACGCATCTCAGTGTTACGTTATACGTACTTTGCCTGTCTTGCGAGATTAATGCTTATACATTTGCAAAAGGGACTTTACGATGCAGCGAAAATCAAGTAAATAAAATCGCCGATCCTCCGGTTTCAGTAGACCGGGCATATCCAAAATTTAAGGAGTGTTTGTAAGTGTATGAATGTTCACAGTGCTGGTTGTGAGCATTTTGAAACGGGAAATGCATTCAGAATTTTGGTGGGGGAAATGGAATGTGAAGAGACCATTTGGTAAACCTTAACTTTGATTGGGTGGGTCGGCACAGCGTTGTAGGTATAGGGACTCGCTACTCGCTGGAAGGTACGGGGATCGAATGCCGATGGGGGCGAAATTTTATGCACCCGTCCAGAACGGCCATGGGGCCCACCCAGCCTCCTATACAGTGGGTACCGGGTCATTCCCGGGGTAAAGCGGCGGGGCGTGGCGTTAACCATCCACCCCATCTAGCACCAAGGTTGAAGAAAGAGTACAGCTATACCTCTTCTCTCCCTTTGTGCCTTCATGGCAGGTTGTGGTGTGAATTGGATTGGAGGGTATCAGCAGGGTTATAATGAAATAAGTTGTAAACCGGATTTATTTGTCTGAAGTTACGGGCTTGTGGAGGGTTCTTGTGAAAAGGGTAATGAACTTCTAGACTGTATAAATGACAGGGATTTCTTGACTAGCTGAAAGACAGCTGCTAAGCATGAGGATGTTTCAGATACCCTAATTATGTCCTATTCAGTTGTAGTTTATTTAACGTAAATTTCTTTAACTGAGAAATCATAGCGTCGAAAAATGTGGTGATAATTACTATGGAATTGGAAAGGAATGAATCACATACCATAATTTAAGGTAGTGTTCCAACATTTGTCTGCGGAAATTGAAAAAATTATAAACTTCGCTTTCGAGGTAGTCGACGTTTCGGCTAAGACTTGAACCGTGAGCGTACCCAACACAAGTTGAAAGCGTTTCCAAGTGAGCCAATCTTATCAGTTCCATATAGTTAAAATTGTCCATGCGTACACAAATTTAAGTTTTAGGAGGACAATTTGTTATTTGGTAAATCTGTTGCCCGTTACTGCCTGCAGTGGTTTTTAAGCCCCTGTTTGAGGCACGTAAGATCTACCCGTGAAGCACCGGATTGTCTGGTGCGTGGTCCTTGTAAGTGAAGGATCGTATTTAACACAAATCCACGGAAAGCACAGGAAATGAAGAGATAATATGAGTATTTAACAGGCACAGACTGAATGCTGTGTGGTGAGACAAATAACTCTGGTGTGTAAAGAGGCCTTTGTACTTAATGTCTGGAGACAAATAACTCCGTTGTGTAGAGATGCCTTTATAATTAATATCTGGAGACAAATAACTCCGTTGTGTACAGATGACTTTGTACTTAATATTTGGAGACAAACAACTCCGTTATGTAGAGATGCCATTGTACTTAATATCTGGAGAAAAATAACTCCTATGTACGTAATATTTGGAGACAAATAACTCCGTTGTGTAGAGATGCCATTGTACTTAATATATGGAGAAAAATAACTCCGTCGTGTAGAGATGCCTTTGTACGTAATATCTGGAGACAAATAACTCCGTTGTGTAGAGATGCCTTTGTACTTAATATCTGGAGACAAAAACTCCTTTGTGTAGTGATGCCATTTTACTTAATATATGGAGAAAACTAACTCCGTCGTGTAGAGATGTCTTTGTACGTAATATCTGGAGAAAAATAACTCCGTTGTGTAGAGATGCCTTTGTACTTAATATCTGGAGACAAATAACTCCGTTGTGTTAAGATGCCATTGTACTTAATATCTGGAGAAAAATAACTCCGTCGTGTAGAGATGCCTTGTACGTAATATCTGGAGACAATAACTCCGTTGTGTAGAGATGCCTTGTACTTAATATCTGGAGACATAACTACGTTGGGTTAAGATGCCATTGTACTTAATATCTGGAGAAAAATAACTCCGTCGTGTAGAGATGCCTTTGTACGTAATATCTGGAGACAAATAACTCCGTTGTGTAGAATGCCTTTGTACTTAATATCTGGAGACAAATAACTCCGTTGTGTAGAGATGCCTTGTACTTAATATCGGAGAAAAATAACTCCGTTGTTAGAGATGCCTTTGTACTTAATATCTGGAGACAAATAACTCCGTTGTGTAGAGATGCCATTGTACTTAATATCTGGAGAAAAATAACTCCGTTTGTTAAGATGCCTTTGTACTTAATATCTGGAGACAAATAACTCCGTTGTGTAGAGATGCCATTGTACTTAATATCTGGAGAAAAATAACTCCGTTGTGTAGAGATGCCTTTGTACTTAATATCTGGAGAAAATAACTCCGTTGTGTTAAGATGCCTTTGTACTTAATATCTGGAGACAAATAACTCCGTTGTGTAGAGATGTCATTGTACTTAATATCTGGAGACAAATAACTCCGTTGTGTAAGATGCCATTTGTACTTAATATCTGGAGACAAATAACTCCGTTGTGTAGAGATGCCATTGTACTTAATATCTGGAGACAATAACTCCGTTGTGTAGAGATGCCTTTGTACTTAATATTCGAAACATATTTACAAGTTTGGGCGTAAAAGTAAAAAGTTGTCCCTTTGTAGGCATACGGGAAAGTGAAATATAGCTCTTATCGTTCCTAACTCAGAAACTACATAAGAGTGACTCACGTCCCTGCCGCTTTGCCTGTGGGAAAAGAGTCAGCGTTGTCAATTAAAGGGGACGCTAGGTGGGCCCTTGAATCAGTCAGGACACTTTGGACAGGAGAAGCACATGCTCGTGCCGGGAATTGAACACAAGCCTTCTGTTGTTTATCTCGGAACCTAGTCACTGTACCGACTGAGCTATCGTGGCTCTGTTGGTGGAGTGTATTATCAACAAACAAGATTTCGAATTTTCAGTCTAATACAGCTGTATATTTATTATGGCTTAGCTACATGTTTCGGTCACTATTTTGACCATCATCAAGCTATTCTAAAAAACTTTTAAAAATAAAGGCAGAAGCTTACACAAAAATATGCACTTTGTGAGATCGCACAATTTCAAATAATTTATTATAGTAATCATTATTTTTTGTTATCATCATAGTAGCTACTGTGTGTTGTGTTTTGTAAAATCATCTTTTAGTAAAATTATATTATTAATCAAAATTTATGAGATCAACATTTCCAGTGTATCGAGGTCCGCTTGTTTTATTGGTCTTCTATTCTTGTTAAGTGTTGCGTGGTTAAAGTTGAACGCGTACGATGTATATGTACTCCATTTTGTTCCTGATTTTAGTATGTCCGATGTCAGCGTTTTCTATTTATATTTTTTATATTTATATTTCGATTATTTTTATATTTTTTTTGCCTTTGAAATTTTTAACATTATTTTCTTGTTTTGGTAATCAGGTATATTTTCGATACACTCTTCCCGCTTGTATATACGTCGTATTTCTGCTACACACGTTGCATTACGTTTTATTATCATGCAGCAGAACTGGGATAAACAGCTTTACATATGTCTAAATGGAGGTACACAAATTCGAACATATACGTAGGGATTGGATTGGAAGCACTGATGTAGATTGTAAATCATAGGGATATTTCTGGGCTTGATATATAGCTTATTACATGAGCTTTCGTTCTGGGGGACGCCAATGGCAACAGCCCGGTAATTAACTGTGCGTGTGTTACGTTGTGTTTCACCTACCCTTCCTCCCCATTTTTTTTAGCACGTTTCTCGTGCCTTTCTGTAATTAACACTTCGTTACAACCTTGGCAGTATTCAGGCATACACTGACCGATACTATCACCATCCGAAACACTGACCATTCCTTCTGAATCACCCTGTATGCACAGAATGTTTGCAGTGCATCGGCCGAAATTCAGGGGCGTGTTCTAGGCTACTGAGGCTACGATATTAGGCTTTCTTCACGAGGTAAATATGAACGCCCAATTTAGACACGTCCGTCTGTCTGTTACAAAGTAGCAGCCACTAAATTGTGTACCGGATTGTTCATGAATTTCGATATTGAATTTTGAGGATGGACTTGTGTAAAAATGTTCACTTGCGTTCTATACTTCGGTGACGGATTTGCGCGAAATTTCGTACAGAATACTCCACGTAATGCCGGTAAGTAATTTGAGTTTGATGATAATCGGTGCAGTGAAAACTGTACGTAGATGAAATTTTCCCGCATATTCTACAGTTCTCCTCCGATTTGATTAAGATTCAATAAGGAATTGTCCACAAAACTTCATTAAGCGATTGTGAGTTTTGTGAAAATCGGAGCATTGAAAGCCATACTTACGGGCGTGAAAGAATTTCCATTCGTACTGTCTACATTTATTTTCCGATTTGGGTGAAATTCATGATGTTGTTGAGATTTTATGCCTTTTAGTGAAAATTTTGTGCAAAGAAGGCCAGATTTTTCTTATGGGTTAAATGAAATTACTTTAAGGCTTGTGCCGTGAAACCATGAGATAATCTGGAAATAAAGCACACCTTGTATAGTCTGCGGATTACGTCACGGAGTACACCATTTACAATTTTGCTTGCGCTAAAGGTTTTGAATTGGATTCATGTTACCTTCTTCTGAAATATCTAAATTACTACTAAGTACCTATATTCTTATTTAATGAAACACATTGATAGACCAGTGTCACTGTAGAAAGAACAAACTGCACGTGCAACTTCTGTAGTTCATGGTTGTTTTACCGTATGAAATTTGACTTAAGATGCGAAAGGTAGGACCTTTCTTGACAAGCGCATTGTCCCTCGGTCAGAAAGTTGCTCACATTCTATGGAACCCGAAGATTCTATACCGTGTTCACGGGAGCCCACCTACCAGGGCCCTATCCTGAGCTACGTGGATGCAGGCCACATACTGTGTTGCGTAGTATAATATTAAAAAGAAATTAGTTAACACATCTTTGAAGACGATTTTTTTTGTCTACGTATTTGCTTTATGCTGAATTATGTGTGAGAGGAAATATTATTGACTTTATGGGGAACTTTTAATATAATTTCTTCATGGTTGTTCCTTCTTGATACTTTTTCGTAATCTAGCTCTGTATGTAGATGTAGTTTTGTGCTGTTATCGTAACAGTTTATGGATAAATTAAACAATTACGAAATGTATTTTGTTAAATAAAACATGACAAATACTTAGGACCAATTAGGCCCGTGAATAATAAATTAATTTAAACGGTTTTAAATATTTTAAATGTTAACATCGACAATTTTATGACAGTAATATGACAAGTTCTATACTGCATATATATTCATAAATATGATGGTGATATAGACAATGCTGTTTTCTTAGAAAGTCGAAACGCGTCTGTAGTAGATGTAGAAACGTGTGATAAATGGTTTCAGTTTTTGTAAACCCACGCAATTGTAATTTTTAAAATATAGGTTTGATTAAGCTGCGCTACTTGCCGTAAGTCTTTGCTTATACTGAATGCTGGAACATAGCCTGCTCTCAAACTGCTGATCACATACAGGCCCTACACATGCTTAAATTGTAATCGCCTTCTGTATATAGGAGATACGATGAAATGCCTATGAAATTTTGATTGGAATTACTGAAGGTAAAATATTTCTTGGAGAACTTAGTTGTAGATGAGAAAAACATACTAAAACCGATCTTTCGGAAATAAGGTGGTAGAGTTTTGTGTGGGCTGATGTGAATTAGGTGCATTTCCGTGGCGGGCTGTTGTGGATACGGTAACGAACATTTGTGTCACATAAAATGTGGGGAATTTCATAACCACTGTAGCCTTTGAGATCGTCGCTCTTCTGGCATGTTACGCAGCGTAGATTGGTACTTAGTTACCGACGTTTCGGGACTACTTATCGGTCCCATCTTCCAGAGTCAAGCAGTCCAAGAAGAGCCTCTGAAGAATGACTTCGCCAAGGAGTTACGACATAGGCTACTCATGCTTTGTCCTTACAGCTTTGTCTGAATATTGTCACACGATATTGATTGACCTGTTTACCTGGAAAAATGCCGTTATTTCAACTACAGCAGGTGCGTGATATCCCCCTCTGCTACATTAAATTTTGATCACTGGTGAGGAAAATTTAATTAACTGTCTGAAACTGTAACATGAAATTGATAGTTTTACGAAGTTAATCCTAACGCAGATATTTGTTTAACTAACTTTTCAAACATCACGTCACATTTTACTGCTATACAGATTTCGAAGCGGAACGTGATTCAGAGCTACACTGGCCTACTCACATGCCACTTGTCCGTGATTTTTACTTTCCTTACACTGTTTTACGCTCTGTACGTGGAAAGGGTTTGCGATCTTAATTCCATATTGAAGTGTTTTTAAAATGCGGGACAGAAGGAAGTAAATTTCTGAATTGTATTTGTTGTGGGCCGGGATAGCGACTCGCTACGGGCTGGACGGTCCGGGGATCGAATCCCGGTGGGGGGCGAGATTTTTCGCAGCCGTTCAGGCCGGCCCTGGGGCCCACCCAGCCTCCATACAATGGGTGTAAAGCAGCCGGGGCGTGGAGTTGACCACCCACCCCCATCTAGTGCGAGGGTTAAAGAAAGAGTAAAGCTATACCTCTTCTCCCCCTCTGGGCCTTCATGGCCTCTTATAGGGAGAACTTTACCTTTACCTATTTGTTAGATATGTTCTTGTTTCATTGAAGAAATTGGGATTTACGAAATTGAGGTTCTCTCAGCGGTGTTGCTGATGAGCCAGATTCTCTGGGATCTGACTCTCGTCCTTGGATGAGTTGTCGCTCTCGGCGATTTTAATTACGCCAAGCGACCTTTTAATTGCAGGTAAGGTGTAAGATGTAAGGTTTGCGTGTGTCATCATATGTTCACTTTGTTACAAGTTAGCGGAAATACCACACACACCTACCCACCCTACATCCGCTTCTTAGGAAACTTCGTCACGTACCATTTGTTTTAAACTCACCCCTAAGGGTTGAATGATTTAAGTATCCTGTTCTTGAGACAGAGCCACGCGTTCAGACGCTGTAGCGTATGCCCATATTTGGTAATGCTTGGGGTTTGACAACGCCCTGTGACGTAATTCACCCAAAGATTTTGATGCTATATAAGCATGACGTTTGAAGGCCTCTGGGGAACATTCTGGTCATCACTTGCTGCAGGAATCTCTGTCCGAATTCGTTTCAAAATTTATTTGTGTCATAAATCTCGCTAAGAGCTCAAGTTTTAATTATTACTTTATAAGTCCATAGCGCACTTTATCCGTCACTTTCTTGTAATATCAACCAACTTCACGTACAATAAACCACCTATTCTGCCCTTCCAGAGTTGTTATTGGTGTCGTGAATATAACATATTAAGTGCCCGAAGATTCGTACCTGGTTCCGTCAGTAACCAGATGCACCTCAACTGTCCGCCGTGCTATCCCCACTCCTCTCGTACGATGCAAGCCTGCGGCCGGCGCATAGTGACGCTGTCAAATCGCGAAACGGCTATATAACGAAGGTCCGACTTTATTACACTCTGCTTTACAAAACCATTTAACAAACCGTACTGTCGCAACAAAGATTTTTGTGGACATGCTTTTAAACGCTCCCCAGTTTATCTAATGTTTTCGCAAAACCCGTTCGAAGGGTTTTCATCAGTCGATTTTTAACCGAACTTTCCCTAGCAGGCTGGTTTAAACCAAGGTGTAATAATTCCTTACGAATGTACAGATATTTATAGAAACGTGCATTGTAGCTGAGGTTCAAATCCCTAAAAAATCTGCATGCGGCAACGGAGAGTGTTTCTAAGGGCGTGCGAACTCATTGCGGTATTTAGTTCTATAAATTTCTAAAGTTTCGACACGCGATACTTTATAGCTGAGGGTGATAACATGTCAGACTCGAAGAACTTTTGAAATTGACTATATTTGAAAGAGAAGGATTCGATTTTCCCTTCACTTTGAAACTACGTGTTGTTGCTAAGGACAGCCGACTGCCTAGCAATAACGAAGTTTTGAACGCAAGTTTCGATGGGGTGACCAGTGAGAGGGGTCAGTCTCCATTATCCTTAACAGGGGGTTTTCCAGAAGGTATGGACAACCAATCAAATTTAGTCAGGTTCTTGTGAAATTTACAGTTTGTCTTACCAGTGTTTACCAGAAGTGTACCTTTTCGAAATTAAAGGAAAGAAAGGCAACAGAAAGGCTCTGGTAAGTGGCGAGAACATCCAACGGAAGACATAATTGTTTAGGGGCACGTACACCTGCATACCCAGAAATCACCATGAACATATTAATTATTCGTGATTACAAAATAATTGTCCACATTACAATGCTGATAGGTCAGTCAAACTGTGGGAAATAAATTGAATTTATCAGCAGTGAAAAGTTTACACAAAAAATATGCTTGTGCCTAATTATAGATCCACCAATAGCTTAATAAACCTACTGACGTGTCTCAAGTACCGGTGAGAGCAAATCGAGTCAATAAACGGAACAGAGAGAAAAAAAGAGCTGTTTACAATACCCTGTTGATTTAGAAGTAAATGGAACACTGGGAAACAGACTTCTAAATTTGCTAAGACAATATTTATAGAATTCCTTCCTTATATATTGTGGTGCAACGTCACAACTCGGGCTTAGACCGCCGCGTTGTTGAGGTTTGTAGATCACATACAATCAGAGACACACACACCAGTACGACTCCTCTGAATGAGCGATCAGCCCGTCGCACAGGCCGCTACCTACACAACACCCAACAAACACAAGAGACGAACATCCATGTCCTCAGCGGGATTCGAACCCGTGATCCCAGTAATCTAGCGGCCGCAGACCTACGTCTTAGACCGCATGGCCACTGGATCTCTCGTATAGGTTGCCACAACAAAACCCGTTCTGCATTACGCTGTACATACTAGTCACCCAGCAGAATAACAATTTGCTAGGCAGAGATTTAACAACATTGGCTGTTTGTAACTTTATCGATGATGCGTGGCTAGGCCTCCGGATGACGTACTGTGTAACAGAACGCAATGTGATCCGGAGATGTCACAAAACGGCCGTGTCAACTAGCCGATAGCTCGGGTTTCGCTTCCAAATGTGCGTTCCTTACAAGCTGTCTTGTTTACTGCTTAAACTTTACTAAAATTCAAACATGTCCCACCATAAGCAATTTTCTATTTAAATAAACCCATGTTGCAGCCAACTAGATTTCTCATCATCATCATCATCATCATCCATCACGAGTTAAGCCGTAATTGACATGTTTCGGCCTCGTCTAATAGTCTCTTCAAAGGTCTTCCAAGTCGTCTTCGTCTATTTGGTCTATAAATTAAAGAGTTCTTGAGAAGGTAATAGTCACTGAGCTATTGAAGAAATTCCCTGTATTTGATTGAACTCCCTCTTTCATTACCATTGTCTCAGCCTCCGACTGGTCCCTATGCTGAGGGAATTCCAAAGATTTCATCCAGGTCCGAGGTTCTGTGCAATATTTTATAACATGTATTTACATACGTGGACATTTGTCAGCTCCCCGTCAAATAACCAAGCTGTAGGATCACACCTCATCACGTCTCTCCTGCTGCTTATTCCTTATATTCACAAATAACCTGCATATCTTGAGGCAATACAGTATGCTCCATCCGCAACCTGAGGAAGTTTCACCCTGTGCTGTAGGCACCCTGAATTTTAATTCGATGAATCTCAGGCCCAGATGCCGTTCCACGGCTCAGTCGCGTAGTTTCACGCCTCTCGAGTGTTGTGGAAAAAAACCGGCTCTGCAAATACATCCGAACTGAACTCGGTTATAACGTCATGAAAGGGACTGAATATTATGTGTCGTTATAAACGAGTGTTGTTATAACCAAAAAGTACAATGTTATGGTTAACAGTGGGGAATTAATTGGTGCCACAGGGTATCTGACGCTTTAGAGAGGTGTCGCATAAACCGTTGTCGTTATAACCGGGTTCGACTATAATTCGGTTTCCCCTGTTGTCCTTATCGTTCCACAAATCCTCCATATTCACTTTAATATTCAAGTTTCTCTTATTAGAAGCGGGCGAAGCCTGGGTACCTAAATATAAAGCAGTGTTCTTCCCGAAACCCAGAGCGTTCGTAATGAATGTGCCATTCATGTAAACCTGTACTGTATATACGAGTATATATATGTATATGTATTTATTTATTTATTTATTTAATTTTACGTCCGGACTCTGTTATTGAAAACCTTACAGTTAAAGTTGAAAAAAGAAATGCATGCATTATATAATGCTCTGAGCGTCTGCTGATTGCCATTTAGAAACTATTCACATTTAAATTTGATTCTGCTATTCAAATTAACGGTATGAAACAAGATGGACCTGCCTCAATCCATTGATTGCTTATTTAAAATGCAAGCTGGAGGGAGTAGGGTGTAACTTTGAATTAGTACTAATGAGGCTTCATTTTGATTGCAGTAAAGCCATTAGTTCGTACGACTTCTGTGAGGGGGACAGGCTACAGGAGAGTTATGAAGTACACTTTTGTAACTTAATTACGGGAAATTAGGCAGTTTTATAAACTGTGACGTAACAGAATACACTTGAGTTAAGTGTGTCGTTGTGTTGCAGTGAAGTTGCTTTTCTCTTTAAAAATAATCGCAGAAATGAAATATTTACTTCTCCACGCATTACGACTGTTACTGGCTACCGTCAGTTGAACATGCAGAGCGCTCAGACTAGAAGCAGAGTGTTAAATGTAGGTATGTATATAAAACGCTTGGTATTTGACTCACACCCATTTCCATGGAAATGTGTAGTTTTGTTGTGCTGACACAGAAGACAAATCTGTGTTTGAAAACTGTCCCATCTGAAGCATAAAAATGTAACGTAATTCACTGCATTAAGGTCCCCCCCCCCCCCCCCCCCCCCCCCGGTCACAGACATATACGCATGCGCGTTTTTGATAACGTCCGTGTTAAGGTTAGAGTTTATGCTGTAACGATGTTATTATCGATACACTGAAGGCATCGATTAGTTCATATCGCCCATTGCTAAAGAAAAAAATATTTCGCTCCATTGTTTCCGATTTTAAATGTTTGAGTAATTAAGGTTAATTGAAACACAATCACAGGTAAAATGTCTTAAATGAAGTTTTGGTAATATTTTAATTTCTTTTAATATGCGATTAAAATTTTGTGTTATTTTTATAATCAAAATGGTCTCAGGTCTTAAATAACAGACATTTATGTAAACTTCAGATAAAAAGTGAAACTAATTTGTGGCTATACACGCCATGAAGGCATAGAGGAATAGTGGAGGTATAGCTCCACTCCTTTTCAACCTCGGCACGAAATGAACGTAAGTTGTCACCCTTACACCCCGCCGCTTTACCGCCGCGGAAGAGCCCCCAGTCTTCAATGGACAGGAAGCTGGGTGGGCTCCAGAGATGGTTTGGAGGTTTTGTGCTACCGGGATTCGAACACCGAATCGTCCAGCCCGTAGCATAGTCATGGTACCCCGGTTTCTAATAAACTTCAAATAACAATATAAAATTAATAATAATAATAATAATAATTCCTCGTAATTATAGAGTAATTTTCAGTCGGAGTCAATTTAATGACTTATTCAATCGCGATGAAATAAGGAAACGACTGAAGAGGTCGCAGTGGATTCGCACGATAATATTACAGTAATACACAAATTAAACGGATATTTCTAATATACCACATTGTACCTGTTTTTCGTCGAAACTAGAGACAACACAACTGCAACACATTGTTTCAATACAGCGGAGCGCAGAGAAGCATTCCAAATTCTGCCCTCAGAATACGTGAAGCTGTCAGCAAGATGGTCTCCTACGTGGTGTCTCGCCAGCGCGGTAACGTCTCGGCATGCCGAAGTACAGAATTATCTCCTAGATTAGGAAAATCTTCTGTCATTTTTGGTATTCTTGATTAAATTTGTGTATGGATTTATCAATCCTATACATGCTACTCATCCACCCAATTTTTCATTTATCACGCCAATAATGACGAGTGTGAATTATGAAGCAGTTTCTCCACCCTTCTGTTAAATTCCTCCACTTTACGTCCAGTTTCTCTCCCCAAAATTCTTTCAGTACATTTACAACCAACTCACTCATTAGTTGGGTTGTAAAAGGTGGGAGTATCATCCCAATTTTTTGTTGCTGTTTCGCTTTCGTTATCTTTAATTTTAATTAAATGTAGACAGTGTAATTATCATAAATACTATTTATTTTAGCCGTTACGAATTGAAACAAATTATTTGATTTTTTTTTAGTCTTTACCAAACAAAGTTAAAGTTTTGTAATATTAAGTTACTTCAACAAATTTGGCGCAAGTCGAATGATGCCTGTATTTTAGAATTTGAAACACATGTCAAAAATTTATCCTAGTATTTGGCAAAGAATATTGATCGTTACAACATAAAACAAAGATGTATTTTTAAGAGAAATATAATTATACTTTCTTATTAAAAATTGTGTTTGGTCTAAATTAATTTTATTTACTGTGTGAACTGGAAGTTTCATGATACATACTTAAAACTTCAAAACTTTAAATAACTCACTGATACAGATTTGTTTCCTAAGTATTCATACACAACTCACAATACAAGGTAAAATAGGTAACTGTTTCTGCTTGAATAAACCATCATCAGGCCTATAAGTAGAGCATTAAAAAATGTAAAATTAAAACTGCAAGCAGGTGTGAGATCGCGAACCTTTACAATGTAATGATACAATTATAAATGTATCCGAAACATATATTTATAATTGTATCATTACATCGTAAAAGTTTGAGATTTCACACCTGCTTGCAGTTCTAATGCTTCTCTTTTAATGTGCTAGTTATAGGCCTGATTATGGTTTATTCAAGTCGAAACATGTAGCCTGTTTTATCTTGTATTGTGAATTGTGCATGAATACTTGGAAAAATAAATATATCTGTAAATTGATAACACAACGGGGATGTCTCATCTTAAAATAAATCACTGCTGTTCTGTTCTTATAAGCAGAATCGCAAGCCTGAACCATTACCATTCCATTCTGCACAGCAGACTCTGTTTGCTGTGTGTACAGTCTTAAACCATAATTTATCTTAAGATAAGAGAGAGAGACACACACATTCTTAAATAAAATGAGATATGTTTCGAGGGAGCGTAGGAAAGATTTACGACGCCATCTTCTTAGATCCATTGCAGCTCCAAGTTCCTAGCAGCACGTACAGTATATTATTCACATACGAGAGATGAGTACCTGTTAGAACAAGAACTTAATTCTGGTCTCGCCTCTTTTGGACTCTTTATAACATATCCATATTAACGTCACAACAGTGACTATTGTAACTGTTTCGATTCCATTAATTTTAAAGTCATATTGGATAGGTGACGGGAGTCTTTATTGAATTGTGAGATGTTTCGTCCGTCTGTACATAGAGGTGTGGGTGGTTGTACCATTTATTAACAGGTTACTGCGTTTATAATACTGATAACATTTAGTAAAGGTAAAGGTAAAGTTCACCTTAGAACAGGCCATGAGGGCCCAGAGGGGGAGTAGTGGTATAGCTCTCTTCTTTCTTTAACCTCGGCGCTAGATGGGGATGGGTGGTCAACGCCACGCCTCGGCCGCTTTACCCGGTGCCCATTGTACAGGAGGCTGGGTAGGCCCCAGGGTCGGTCTGGACGGGTGCGGAAAATCACGCCCCCACCGGGATTCGATCCCCGGACCGTCCTGCTAGTAGCGAGTCGCTATACCGACTACGCTATGTATTTAGTTCTTGACAAAATATTTCACGTCTAATTTTCAGTTTGGCAGCCTCCGTGCTGTCCGTTTGTGTGACTCGCAAGGTAACGGTTGTAAAACCGTGTCATAGCTCGGGTGATGAGTTGCCTGCATTTTTCCGCTCAGGCCCGGGTTCATTCCCAGGGCAGTCTATATGAGACATGTGGTGGATGAAGTGGCAATGAGACAGACTTTACTCCCGAGTACTTCGGTTTCACACCTTCAAATATTTTCACCATTACTTTGTATTCATTCATGTATCATCCGGATTACTTACAGTGTGCACATTACAGTCCGCAGTACAACACAGACATTATCTTAACCACCACCAAATGTAAAGTAGCAATGATGTGTTCATATTTTTTAGGATTTGAGGGTTATGACTCTTTACCTTGTCATGAGTTTTTATTTTGCATGTAAGCTGTTGAAATTTATGAAGATGAAATTGAGCATGCGTACCTAAGTGTTCTCGGCATTCTTCTTGGCATGTTTGACCGTTGAAGATGAGACCGATAGATTATCCCGAAATGTTGATAACTACCAGTCTACTCTGCGTAACACCCCAGAAGAGCGAAGATCTCTGATGAATATTTGATATGATTTTCTGCACGCAAGCCAAGGGATGTCGTAGCTGTTAGCAGATCAGAGAACTAAAGGCTGAGAACTCGATTAGCTGTCTTAAGTGTGGATAAGCGGTCGAGTTGTTGATTGTTGACACACAGTTGTAGCAGTATAGCGACATGAAGACATTGTGAAGGGCGTCGTTGTAGCCACGTGTAGCACAGTGACCTCGCGGCAAGTGCAGGATACGAATCATAATGTAATTATATTCGTAGTAAAATGTGTACCATATTGTGGCTTAATCAGTGTGAGTGCCTCACTGTTGATTTCCAAGGTCAGCCGATCTCGGAATCCGCCTCCAAATATTACCAGAGGAAATTTCCGATTTCTTTGAGGGACGCTGCTAGTGTCAAAAGCTAGCCGGGACGATTACATGAGTACTGGAAACAAACTATGTTTTCTGTGAGGTAGGGACTGAATTTTTAAATGGAAGTTACAAGACCTTCAAGTAGATCGCGTGCATTGACACAAAACGCGCACATAACCTGTGTAACGTCTGCATCTTTGACACTGGTTCGGAATGCGGAATTCGTTTGCCCGTATCTCTGGCCTGCTGAATTTCCAATACTTCTCTCAGTCGAACTCTGACAAATTGTATGTATGTAGCAGTGGGATACATTATTCAGTGGGTCTAAAGCACAAAGCCTTGTTCTAAATTGATTGATGGGCAGTTCGCCGTTAGAATATCACTGTCCAGGATGTCCACACATGGGGCACATCCAGCCCCCCTCTTGTAGTCGTGACAGAGAGGCAACTAAAAGGCTAACATTATGAACCTCTTTATGGGAAGTTGAAGTATAAAAGTGGAAAGAGGATTTTATGGTCTGACAATACGATATCACACCCAGTTGCCTGGTACGTAATACCTTTCCCGTAATTTCTGTTAGCGCGATGGGGGATTTGGTTAATTTTTGTTTATTTAACTCAACGTGCTATGATTGTACAGACAGCCAGTTGACGTGTTAAATTAGTTTTTTTATGTTATTCATAACGTGCATATTCTTAATAATTAAGATATATATAATAATATAATATACATTATAATAATTGTTCATAACTCCCTGATCATGGCACCTCGGTGCCGAAACATGTAGGAGTTTTATACTTAATTTTGAATGTATGTTATTAAGTGCGTAAGTCGGTTCATATATTAATTATAAGTGTTAAATTAGGTTAGGTTATTTTAGATCATGTTAGGTCAAATTATGTTAGGTTAGATGAGGTTATGTTGTGTGTGGCTATGGATGTGTACATGTGATAGATTTTTATTCCGTATTAACCAGACATCTGTACTGTCTAACTGAAAACGTTGCTGGGTGTGAATATGTTCAATTGATGGAGAAGAAATCGGCCCTTATATCTCGTAGCTTACTGTTTAAACATTTACTTGCTACGCTGAACTGAGAAACATCTTCTAAATGCCTTTTTTTCAAGGTAGCCGGTGTCCGAAACAAAATTCGAACCCAGGACTTTTCGAACACGACAATCTTTACACGAAACAAGGGCTTTAAAACCACTGCCCATGGACCCGTTTTTGGCTGGGTTAAGCGACAACACCAGAAAAGTTAGACCCATGTGGAGGGGCCTCCACACAGTAACTTTATGATGGAAAACCCATCCTTACTGCTTACTGCTGACATACGGCGACTTAGCAGACCACAAATCAGGGTGGTGACCGGACTGATTACCGACCACTGTACTCTGAGGAAGCATCTGCATGCTAGGGGTGTCTAATGACCCTGTTTGTAGACTCTGTAATGAGGAGGAGGAAACAGCCTCTCATATCATCTTCAACTGTGAAGCACTCACCTGTTGGATTTATACAACTTTGGGATATTCTGAGACAAAGAAAAATCTTCCAAAGGAAAGCCTGGTGAAAGGGTTGCTAAGCATATCCAAGCTATTTGCTGAGGAATGAATGAAGTCAGGAGATTTAAAATTGTCCATTCCGTGTACGTACTATTACAACAGCGTGTGTTTTCACCAAATCGTACACAAAATTAATATAAAATGTATAGAAAACTTCAGAAGGGTCCTGGCATTTTTCGGTATGTACCCCTGAAGATGGCGTGTTTAACACGCCGAAACATGTCGGGACTGTTGTGAAGTTTTCTATATATTTTGTTTTAATTTTGTGTATGAGTTGGTGAAAATACATGTTGAAGCCAGGAGAATAAAATAAGCCTTAAGGCTTCAGTGTTACGGACTACAAAGTGCCGGCCCGTACTTCAGTGTTACGGACTACAAAGTGCCGGCCCGTACTTCAGTGTTACGGACTACAAAGTGCCGGCCCGTACTTCAGTGTTACGGACTACAAAGTGCCGGCCCGTACTTCAGTGTTACGGACTACAAAGTGCCGGCCCGTACTTCAGTGTTACGGACTACAAAGTGCCGGCCCGTACTTCAGTGTTACGGACTACAAAGTGCCGGCCCGTACTTCAGTGTTACGGACTACAAAGTGCCGGCCTGTACTTCAGTGTTACGGACTACAAAGTGCCGGCCCGTACTTCAGTGTTACGGACTACAAAGTGCCGGCCCGTACTTCAGTGTTACGGACTACAAAATGCCGGCCCGTACTTCAGTGTTACGGACTACAAAATGCCAGCCCGTACTTCAGTTCAGTAATAATAGTAATAATAATAATAATAATAAATGATTTTTCTTTTGAAATAAGTCACTGATTAAATTTTATGCATTATCTTGTTTTTAAAATAAAAATGGAAACGAAAATTTCGGAGGCTTGATCTTTCCCGTCGTCATAGGATGCCAACAGGTTTAGAGTAGCTTTGCCTATCTACTCCAGCTGAGTAGGTTTAGCTCTTACTTTTCCTGGGGAGTAAAGGCGACCGGTGCTTAGGGCTAGCAACCTAAACTTAACCTTTCAAGTGCCGATTGTCTTGAAAACTAGGAGCCTCAACCTCCTGGAACCCTCAGGGCCTGTCCAGGCGTCTATAGGTATAGCATTCTTTTAGGCTTTTGTTTGTCTTACATCAGTATTCAATTACGGGATTTGTGCATTAACGTATTTTTGTAGTGCAATACTACTTTTTGGCACGCGTAATGAAGCAGTTGTTTGCACAACAGTCCCGAGCTACACTGATCCACCAGCCTACACTATGTCAATTAGAACAGTGGTATTCAACCTGGGGTACGCGTACCCCCGGGGGTACGCGAAGACATCTTAGGGGGTACGTAAAATTAAAAAAAATAAATATATTATTTCATGATAAACACTGAATAATCAGGGCCAGATTTAGTGTTAGCCACAAGAGACCCGGACGTAAGGACATGCGATTTGGGAGCGCCATTTTTCTCTCTCTCCTGTATGCGATTCTTATCTGGGCGGCTAGTTTCATTTTATTCCACATAGTGCATATAATTTTGCTTTGCTAAAATACCTTTGTTCCTTTATTAATTTTTATATGATAGGCAATAATATATTTGTTGTTTAATAGCTTGATTCTCCTTTCTTATTTAAAACTTATTATTTAATACATTATTTTGGATATAATTTATCTAACTTATTTTAGATGTAGATTATAGACTATGTATAACTTGAATTATGTACCAACAATTTTGGGGGTACAAAGTTGAAGAGAAATTACATGTTGGGGTACGCGAACAAAAAAGGTTGAATACCACTGAATTAGAAGACCGCAATAACAGAAGGGGACAATAACCCGGCAAGGCATATATGCTCTCATAGTTTCTGTAATTATAACAGACTTGCAGCGGTATTTACCTGTCTATTTAACGAAAATTTGAGGGAAGAAAGGAAAATGGAGGACAATGAAGAACAAAAGGGGTGGAACAGGACTGCCGCAGAATGGAGTAGATAAAGGCACGAAAAGGTTGCAGGAAAGGAACAAAGGATTTGGGGAATTAAGGTATGAAGGGGATTACTTTTTACAAGACGCCAAGTCTGCGCATGTCCTATAAGTGACGGCGGCCAGGTGACGGGATATGCCGAGTTCCTTAGAAAGGGTGCATCAGGAATGTTGCTGTCTGACCTTTGTGATGGCTGTGAAAATTTAATGTTGTACTTAAAACTGTGTTAAGTACATAAACAATAAAAGTTACAGTGGCTTTCCGTTGAATTTTAAAAGGCAATTGTACTGGCTTGATCACATGTCCTTATGAGAAGTGAATGCATAAAGTGGATAACTGCAAGCTGATCCCGGTGGCCGCACGGTCTAAGGCGTAAGTCTGCGGTCGCTCGCTTGCTGGGATTGCGGGTTCGAATTTCGCCAGGGGCGTTTTATGTCTGTCTCTTGTGCATGTCGTGTGTAGAGGTTTCTGTGACGGGCCGATCCCTCATCCAGGGGGTCCTACCGAGTGTGTATGTGTCATTAAGTGTGATCAGGTGCAACAACAACCATCTACACCTACAGTGAGTAGGTAGAAAGAACTCAGAATAATAAAGAGATAGAGGTTCTAATTGTGATCGTGTAGCGCTGTAATTAGTTCTGAGTGTGGCCACTAGAGTGTACGAGGTCTGTCCAAAAAGTATCCGACCTTGGGCCGGGAAAAAAAAGTTCTGTATCTGGGTGGTTACAATACCTAATCCCCTTCAAAGTAGGCCCCTTGTGACTCCACACACTTAGCCCAGCGGTCCTTCCATCGCTGGAAGCAATTCTGGAAGGCTTGTTTTGAAATGGTGTGCAGCTGCGCCGTCGCGTTCTGTATGATGTCCTCGCGGCTGTCAAAACGGGAGCCTTTTAGCGGTGTCTTCAATCTCGGGAACAGCCAGAAATCACAAGGAGCCATGTCAGGAGAGTAGGGAGCCTGGCGAACCTGCGGAATGCCGTGCTTAGCCAGGAAACCCTGGATCAGGTGTGATGAATGAGCTGGGGCATTGTCATGATGCAGCTGCCAGTTGCTTGCGTCCCACAGCTCCGGTCTCTTGCGCCGAACTGCATCACGAAGATGACGGAGGACTTCTTGGTAGTACTCCTTATTAACAGTTTGGCCTAATGGTGCGTACTCATGATGCACAACACCCCGGTAATCGAAGAAAACAGTATCACCTTCACATTGCTCCGAACGTGTCGTGCTTTTTTGGGCCTCGGGGATGTTGGATGCTTCCATTGTGACGACTGGACCTTGGTTTCCGGGTCATATCCGTACACCCACGACTCGTCACCAGTGATCACAATCTTCAGGAACTCAGGATCCCTGTTGGCGCACTCCAGCATGTCCTGCGCGACCTCAAGGCGGAGTTGTTGCTGCTCCGGCGAAAGCAGCTTGGGCACAAATTTTGCCGCCACTCTTCGCATGCCCACATCCTCAGTTAAAATCGTGTTTGCGGAACCTCTGCTGATCCCAACCTCATCAGCAATTTCCCGGACGGTCAAACGACGGTCCTCCATGATCAATGTCCGCACTTTGTCAATGACATCAGCATTTCGGCTCGTTGACGGTCTCCCGGAACGCTGGTCACTGTCCGCCGACATGCGGCCATCTTTAAAGCGGTTGAACCACTCTTTAATTTGAGTGACCCCCATTGCATCATCACCGAAAGCCTGCTGAATTCTGCGGATTGTTTCCGCTTGGGTATCCCCAAGTTTCTGACAAAACTTGATGCAGTATCGCTGCTCCAAACATTCTGTCATCTTGAGCGAAACGAGAATGCGACGAACACGTGTTACACCACTTCGCTATCTGGCAGCGACAGACGCATCCGGCGGTGTTGCGAGGCAGCAAAAAATCACGCATGCGCATGAAAGTCCCTTCTACCACTACGCTCAGTGTCCCCACCCTTTCGCCATTACTTACCGCGGGAAAAAATATAGTCGGATACTTTTTGGACAGCCCTCGTACATCAAGTGAAGTATGTAACAGGCAAGAACGAGACTTGCTGTGCCACGCAAATTATTTATTTAAATTGTAACGTAATTTTGAAAATCTAAAGTTAATAACAAATACGTGTCTGAGATTTGAGAATCTTACGACTGTGAATGTCAGAGATTTACCTACGGTAGTCTGGGTTGTGACGCCGTGTAATGTAATAGATAGGCGCTAACATTTCGGAAGACTACCTGTTAACTCCATCCTCACGGTTGAAGAACATCTCGCCTGGGAAAGACGTTACTGATACATAGAAGATCTGACACGAGGTCTGTGACCTTAGTAGTGTGCACGTAACACTGACCGGCTCCGTGAGACTATAAAACACAGCACCGGACTTCCAGAACATGGAGGTTACTCCGTTTACCACGTATTTAAGTGGGCCGGGATAGCTCCGTCGGTATAGCGACTGGATACGGACTGGAAGGTCCGGGTATCGAATGCCGGTGTGGGTCGACATTTCCGTACTTGTCCAGACGGGCCCTGGGGTTCACCGAGCCTCCTGTAAAATGGGTACCGGGTCTCTTTCACGGGGATAAAGAAGCCGGAGCGTAGCGCTGACCACCCAACCACTTCTAACGTCGAGGTTAAAGAAAGAGTAGAGCTATACCTCTACTCCCCTTCTGGGCCTTCATGGCCTGTTCTAGGGTGAACTTTACATTTACCTTACCAGGTACTTAAACATTACAAAGTCCACTTTGCACACGAAGTGTAAATAGATTTTGTACGATAAAGTAAAATTACCGCCGTCTTTAATTAAGCATCATATCAAGGAAACGTATGGGGGAGTGAAGACGTAGCTCCGCTCATTCTTAACCTCTGCTGTACTACAAGTTGTGTAGTCGCCTATGCGCCTCAGCCACTTTGCTTCCGCTGACCATTGGGTACGAGTGTGGAGGGATGCCATAGCCGGTATAGACGTTCAGGTGAAGATAAAAATGTCTGCTATAGAGGCTATTCGGAACTGAGTGCCCCGGTCTTGTAAACCGTAGCCAATCATCATTATTCTTACAGAAAAATTGTTTATTCCGTAAACAGTAGTCCTATTATCTATTTTAACTTTGTAATAGAGATACAAGTGTATATTTTATTAGTACATCAGTCACACTCAACAGACTGTATTATACACATTTTCACTTGGCAACTAGTTTCGGCTCAGTAAAGAGCCATCATCAGGCCATTAACAAAAGCTATAAAAATGTAAACACTGTATTTTTACATTTTTATTTTCATAGCTTCTTAGCATTTTTATAGTATTTGTTAATGGTATGAGGATGGCTCTTTACTGAGCCGAAACTAATTGCTAAGTAAAAATGTGTATAATACAGTTGGTTGAGTGTGACTGACGAACTAATAAAATATACACTTGATAAACACACCAACGGGGATGTTCAAAATTAAGATTAATGGAGGTAATTTTTCTGTGAGTTAAGAACTGAATTTTCAAATACTATTTAGACGAATGTCGGTCTTTAAGAATGTTAAATTTCAACCCTTTGCAAGCAGTATACTTACCAACTTAAACGAACGCGAATACCTTATTTAACACAACATAGCGTTTACTCCTCAAAATGATCGTGCCATTGCTCAGACAGTTAGCTGCCTGCCTCTCAGCATGACTCCCATGTTCGATACCAGGGCAATCCATGTAGGATTTGTGGTGGACATCGAAAGAGTGGGAAAGGATTTTGTACCACTACTTCGGTTTTCCCTTGTTATCATTCCACAAAGGCTCCATAGTCATTTAATTCATCCACCACCACCACCACCATATAATGTTTGTAAACAAGTGTCGTTAAATAAAATAGAGACAATCCCGGTTATAACGACATCAGTTTCTGCGTCACCTCGTCTATAGCGTCAGATATTCAGTCGTACAAATGAATTTCGCACTGTTAACCATAATATTATACTCCTCGGTTATAACAACACCCGTTTACAGCGACACAAAATATTCACTCTCTTTTATGACGTTATAACCGAGTTCGCCTGTAGTTACTTCAATTCCTGTACAAAGCACAATCTTACAGAACAAAAAATATAGGCAGAGCACGCGGCGCGTAACAGCCAGCTACAGGCAAAGACAGCAGTTCTCAAGCCTAATGTTTTAATATTCGGTAGTACATACACGCACAGCGCCTACGTCCGTTCCGTCAGAATCTTTCGTATAAATGCCTTTGTCGCCCTTATCATTCATTACCATATATATTAAAGTCTGCGCGCTTTTTCTACAGACGCACGGACGTGTGGAAAGAGAAGAAATGGCTTTTACTATGAACTGATGTTAGTCTCACCCACTCCTGCGCGTCTAAAGATGGGAGTTTCGTCTTTGAGGCGTCCAACTCGCCTCCTCCTGACATATTATTACCTCACATTTTTCATGTGTATGTGCTCGATATTTATTTCTATTTCTCCCCATTCTTTTCACTGTTCTCTTTGTGTCAAAAAGACCGAGAATGAGAAAGTTACTGGTAAATTATTTATTTTTGCCTCTATCATCCAGTCTTCCTCTGACATGGCATCTGTTTCGCATGCCTGCTATACTCATAAGGAAGATATCTAATCTCATGTTACAGAACCTTTATTTCAACGTAAAATTAGGTACATTCTGCACAGCTTGTTTAATGGGTTTTCACACAAGAGTTCCGTTATGGAGCAGAGGCATTCCTAGCGTTGTTAAGTAAACAAAGATAACATACATTCAACAACTCCCTCCTGACAAGTGTATAGAAGTGTAGTGAAGTCCAATAATACATTTACGTATTTCAGTGTCATACTTTCGGTAGCAGCCTGTGTCGAAAGTTCAGTTGAAGAATTCAGCAGAAACTGCAAATTATGTAATATGAAAGAATTTGCAGGTAAATGTTAAAATATTTATGGGCTATAAGCTTGCTTCCACGCTCCCATATGTCTTCGTGTTGTAGCACTTGGTTAAGCACGGGAATAATTTGGCTTTTACCTCCTAATGTTACACAGTAAAATGGCAAAATACGCACTGTAAAATGACGACTTGATACTCTGCACACAGATTTAATTTAATTGTATCCGGACGGCCAGAGGTTTTCTGTTTGTTCGTAGCTTTAAAAAGTCGGAAGTCCAAGAAGTTTATGCAGATGCACAGGCTTGTGAGAGTCTGCTGCTATGTTTCTGTATGGCTATGTAGTCTAATTGACTGAAAGTTGACCCTCTAGTTGACTGAAAGTTGACCCTTTAAAGACGAAACATAATCTGCTTTATTTAAAGACCCAGCTCGTACCGCGCAGTAAACACTCTCCATCTCGGTTACAAAACCCAATCAGTTAATGTTGCATAGAGAAATAATCGCCGTTTGTTCTGAGATCCGTACAAAACACATAAATATACTGTGTGGGCAGAACGTAGAACTGTTGAATATTAAACCTGATGGTAGGTACAGTGAACGTTAGGCTTTATAAGGTTAACTTCGCAGAAACACGATGATTCAAAAAGAGAAGTAATTATTTTAACACAAGAGAAGAGGAGAGAAGTGTGTACTTAGGCGGTTCATTCGTATTATAGTAAGAGAACTGTTCAATTTAACGACGCTGCCTGTTGCTAGGATCATACAGAGTGTTATCTAAAACGCTTGATGAAACTGCAGGAGTGAGTTCCGCACACCACAACAAGGAACATTTCGTATCAATATGTGTCGCAAACACTTGGTTTTAGAGGTATAGCCCCCCCCCCCCACATTCACCCCACCACAGTCTTTCATATTTTTAAAGGTGGGGACGCTTGTAACCCCTAGTGCATTGAACCCCAATTTAAAACGAAGAGACACTTCACCAACGCATTTTTTATGCCTGTCAAAACATTCACCACCGCCCCGGGACCTTTGAATTGATGCGACAGTTTGTGATCAGACGTGTCCATGTGTGTGATGATTCAGTGGAGGACATTTTGAGCATTTGTTGTGACTTGTGACTTAAAAACAATAAAAACTTAACAATTAATGAATTGCACACTGTTGACACCGTGCATCTTCGTCATATTAAATTAAGTTATAAACCAACCGATGCACACTAAAACCACTTTTTTTAAGTAGCTTTATTATAAAATTGTTAAAATTGTACACTCCACCGTAGTACTCCTCACCGCACAACACGTAGTACACTCCGCTCCACGCAAAAACATTTCATATGCTTTTAATACCACACGCCAGCAGTTCCACAATCTACCATCTACAGTGCTTTTATAATTTACAACTTTTAGAGAATCTTTTTACAAGATTTTAACTTATGTTTCAAAGTGCAGATAGAATATTTTAAATCGTGTGTTGAAGTGACTGTAGCTTTTAGCAATAAACCCCCCTGACGATGATCCTAGGATCGAAACACGTGTAGGGGTACAATTTTAACAATTTTATAATAAAGCTACTTAAAAAAAGTGGTTTTAGTGTGCATCGGTTGGTTTATAACTTAATTTAATTAATGAATTGGTAACGTGTATTGTAAATGCATTATGTTAGTTGTAAGTAAAATGTTACTTAATTAAGGTATTTATTGTTGAATGTATCCTTTAAATTAAACTCAAAAACCATTCATTTCCGGACGTAAGTTTGTATGAACTTCTTTCTTTCTTTTGATGTGAAGAACTTACTCTTGTAATTTGTTCAAGCATTTTAGATTCACCCTGTAGGTACATTACTTCCGTATTATACCTTAATGAACGATTTTACTGATAGCAGCAGCTGCTTCTGCTAAATTATACGTGATGGTCCATTTCTCCTCCAGTAATAAACGACCGGAGGGCACCGACCGGTGCTAGTCGAGAAATCTCTGCCACACAAAAGTCTTAAGCCAGTGTGGGACAAGGTTTTACTGAATTGATTTCCACTTTTCTTTCAAGAACCAGAAAAAAAGCAACGTGCAGCCTGTGTATAATTGCTATAAGACATTTCTTTCCCTCTCTGGCGGAAATCTAGTGCGGCGCAGAGCGTCCTGATTTCAGTGTTTCTGAATTCTTTGGTTCAGTGCATGAAACCCATAACCCACACTAAATCCGTTCCGAGAATATCGAGGTTTCATGCACGGAAAGCGCTACTTTGGAAAGAATTACTGCAGGGTATTGCCTCCTGTACTTCGCTGTAGTCACTACCTAATATATTTCTGTTTTGAGATGTGATACACACTGGGTCAGCAAACACACAGATAGAATTGTCTCAGTTTTTTTTTTTCAGATGTGAGGGTTATGGGTTTCATGCACGGGGCCACAGAATTTGAAGTTTTCAGGTTGTCGTTGCAGGGATTTTTCACTTCTTATCTGCTGGGTTTCCACGCCAATGCAAGTGAAGCTTTTCTTCATCCTGTTCACTTCAACTTCTACATAACCCAAATATTTGACCTCAAGAAGGAAGTAGCATGTTCTTCGGCAAAGTTGCTGTCCTACTAGAAACCGCACTGTGTTCAAATACAGTCCGAAGTTTCTGAATCTCTTATGCACGGGCAAGCAACCCATCGCAAGTCTTTCGTAGGTTCACGAGAACGCAAGCTCAGAGAAGAGCACAAACACCCATTTCCCAAATGTGATACGATTTCACGACCCTAGGGCTCCAGGGTACAAGGCTACGTTCTTCAAACAGGAATATCGCTCTGATCAACGTAACACATTCAATTTGTGCTTTAATCTCATAAAAGCCGACACTAATGATATGTAACACACAATTGTGAAAAAGAACACTATTCACAAACGGGCTCTGCTGGCTCGCACATCACTTGGATCCTCAGGGTTAATTAATAAGTGAGTGCTGAGGATAAAAGAAGCCGCGATAGCTCAGTTAGTACAGTGGAAGGTTTGCGCGTTGTGAACCGAGGAATCGTATTCAGATTCCGGCACAGAAGCAAGATTTTTTCTTTTCTCGAAAGCATCTAAACCAGCTGTGGTGCTCACCCAGCCTCCTGTGCGATGGGTACCAGTGAGTCGTTCCCAAGCGAGAAAGCTGCTGGAGCGTGAAGCTGAAAACCTCAATTTCTTGTCAAAGTTAAGAAAGATTGGATCTGTGCCTCCACTCCCCCAACATGCATTTATGGGGTGCACAGAGAGAACTTTACGTTTACCTGTGGCTAGGAATTTATTGCATTCATAGCTCTGTAGTAGAGTAATGAGGAAAGTTTAAGGGTGTATTTTTTTTGGGGAGGGGGGAAATTAACGGGCAGGTAGTAATAAGAGGAATTTGAAGGGCTCATAATACATACAGATCACAACGGGCGGCTGACAGTGCTGTCTGCAGGCAAGAGAAAGACATCAGTCATATGGCAGTCACAGTGGGTGTCTGACAGTGCTGTCTGCAGGCAAGAGAAAGACATCAGTCATATGGCAGTCACAGTGGGTGTCTGACAGTGCTGTCTGCAGACAAGAGAAAGACATCAGTCATGTGGTAGTCACAGTGGGTGTCTGACAGTGCTGTCTGCAGGCAAGAGAAAGACATCAGTCATATGGCAGTCACAGTGGGTGTCTGACAGTGCTGTCTGCAGGCAAGAGAAAGACATCAGTCATATGGCAGTCACAGTGGGTGTCTGACAGTGCTGTCTGCAGGCAAGAGAAAGACATCAGTCATGTGGCAGTCACAGTGGGTGTCTGAAAGTGCTGTCTGCAGGCAAGAGAAAGACATCAGTCATATGGCAGTCACAGTGGGTGTCTGACAGTGCTGTCTGCAGGCAGGAGCAAGATATCAGTCATGTGGCAGTCACAGTGGATGTCTGACAGTGCTGTCTGCAGGCAAGAGCAAGACATCAGTCATATGGCAGTCACAGTGGGTGTCTGACAGTGCTGTCTGCAGGCAAGAGTAAGATATCAGTCATGTGGCAGTCACAGTGGGTGTCTGACAGTGCTGTCTGCAGGCAAGAGAAAGACATCAGTCATATGGCAGTCACAGTGGGTGTCTGACAGTGCTGTCTGCAGGCAAGAGTAAGATATCAGTCATATGGCAGTCACAGTGGGTGTCTGACAGTGCTGTCTGCAGGCAAGAGAAAGACATCAGTCATATGGCAGTCACAGTGGGTGTCTGACAGTGCTGTCAGCAGGCAAGAGCAAGATATCAGTCATTTGGCAGTCACAGAGGGTGTCTGACAGTGCTGTCCGCAGGCAAGAGAAAGATATCAGTCATGTGGCAGTCACAGTGGATGTCTGACAGTGCTGTCTGCAGGCAAGAGAAAGATATCAGTCATGAGGCAGTCACAGTGGGTGTCTGACAGTGCTGTCTGCAGGCAAGAGCAAGATATAAGTTATGTGGCAGTTACAGTGGGTGTTTGACAGTGCTGTCTGCAGGCAAGAGCAAGACATCAGTCATGTGGCAGTCACAGTGGGTGTCTGACAGTGCTGTCTGCAGGCAAGAGAAAGATATCAGTCATGAGGCAGTCACAGTGGGTGTCTGACAGTGCTGTCTGCAGGCAAGAGCAAGACATCAGTCATATGGCAGTCACAGTGGGTGTCTGACAGTGCTGTCTGCAGGCAAGAGCAAGATATCAGTCATGTGGCAGTCACAGTGGGTGTCTGACAGTGCTGTCTGCAGGAAAAAGCAAGATATCAGTCATATGGCAGTCACAGTGGGTGTCTGACATTGCTGTCTGCAGGCAAGAGAAAGACATCAGTCATATGGCAGTCACAGTGGGTGTCTGACAGTGCTGTCTGCAGGCAAGAGCAAGATATCAGTCATATGGCAGTCACAGTGGGTGTCTGACAGTGCTGTCCGCAGGCAAGAGAAAGACATCAGTCATGTGGCAGTCACAGTGGATGTCTGACAGTGCTGTCTGCAGGCAAGAGAAAGATATCAGTCATGAGGCAGTCACAGTGGGTGTCTGACAGTGCTGTCTGCAGGCAAGAGCAAGATATCAGTCATGTGGCAGTCACAGTGGGTGTCTGACAGTGCTGTCTGCAGGCAAGAGCAAGACATCAGTCATGTGGCAGTCACAGTGGGTGTCTGACAGTGCTGTCTGCAGGCAAGAGAAAGATATCAGTCATGAGGCAGTCACAGTGGGTGTCTGACAGTGCTGTCTGCAGGCAAGAGAAAGACATCAGTCATTTGGCAGTCACAGTGGGTGTCTGACAGTGCTGTCTGCAGGCAAGAGAAAGACGTCAGTCATACGGCATTCGCGGTCGTGGCTTAATTCGAGGTACTTTCAGCATCCCTGCATTTGCGTAGAAGATCTGAGAAAACCCACTACAACCTGAGTCAAGTTCATCGGTTACGCGGCCCATATTCCTACCGGTCACCTCCCAAATGCAAGTCAGAACCGTGTACTTTTGTAGACAGGCGCAGACGTTTCCGAAGAACCTGCTGTCTCTGTCTTTGAGATGGCCTAATAGTATTAATTGGGTACCTTGCCATGTTATGGCGCTCCTCAGATTGCGATTTCAGATCATTACCGTTAGATATGAAGGGTAGCTGCGAATATATTGAATACGTAGTCACGGACAGCCCACAAGGGGTAGTCCCCCAAGTCGGGAGTTGTGTTGGGGGGATAACTAACTTTACGTCTTCGCAAAACATCGCCACGTTAAGGAATGCTATACAGGGCTCAGGAATATTAGGTAAAGTCTCTGTGCCTGACGCACTATGGTACAAAGAAGTTGCAGTGTGGCTCCACTCGCCTTTAACCTCTGCACTGAATGGTGAACCTCTCGCCCTGGCTTCTGTACTCCCAGGTAAAGAGCTTCCTGTAAAGTAAAGGTAAAGTTCACCATTTAACCTGCCATAATGGCACAGAGAGACAGTATAGGTATAGCTCTACTCTTTCTTTAACCTCCACTAGTACCGGTAAAGGTGAAAGGTCATCCTGTAACATGTCATGAAGGCACAGAGTATGAGTAGAATTATAGCTCTACTTTTTTTTGACATTGGCGATAGATGGGGGTGGGTGGTCAGCGCCACGCCCCGGCAGCTTTATCCCCGGAAGTGACCCGGTACCCATTGTGTAGGAGGCTGAGTGGGCCCCACGGACCGTCCAAGCCTTAACGACTCGCTATACCGACTGAGCTATTCCGGCCCCAAGGAGTCTCCGGATCCTACTGATTAGGAATCTGGTTAGGCCCCAGAGTCAGACTGAGCGGATTGGAGAAGAAAAAATCTTTCCCTTTTGGGAATCGAATTCACTTTCACTGGTAAGCCATCCAATAAACTGAATTATCGTAGCTCTTTGCATAGTCCGAAGTCGCAGTGATGTAAACCAAGTTTTGTACGCTGAGATAGAGACGCGCTGACCCGGATAGACGCCAACACCTACGGCGACGTCGGATGCAAGATTTTTTTATTATTTTTCTGAATGAGTAGGCCTGCAGTCGAGTAAAGCCACTTGCGACCAGCCCAGCTGGTGTGTTGGCAATGTGCAAGACTTGACAGCAAGAGGGACTTACCTACCAAAATTTGCATTTCAGTCTCAGTAAGCAATAAGCTATAGTGTATCAGTGAATGATTTGACCCCAATGCTTACGTGCCTGTAGTGGCAAATACTTTAACCCTTTAAGTTACAGTATTTAGTGTGTGTTTTCCGTATTTTAATGTTAAAAGAACTTCGCATTTTTCCCGCACCGTGTATTTATTCGTAAATTTAAAAGCATCGTCCCCATGCACGCATTTAAGGCTTGGTGGAGTTACAGCTCCACTCATTCTTAACCTCGGCACTAGGTAAAAATGAGTGGTGAACTTTAGGCCCCTGCCGCTTTTCCCCGGGGGAAATATATCCCTGTACCCATTGAATAGAAGTCTGGGTGGACCACAGAGCCCGTCTAGATGTTTTGGGGATAGAAAAAATTTTGACCTTGCCGGGACACGATTCCTCTGCTGCCCAGCCCGTGCCCCACTCTATATATCAGTTACACGATCCCGGCTGTTTATAAATATAATAAGCGTGACAATTCTTGAGCTGTCACTCCCTTTTGTTTAATTATTTTTAAAACTGTAATATAATGGTAAGTATGGTAAGGGCATAAAGCGCGGGTTTATGTTTATCTACAGTTTTTATTCCAAAGTTTGTCGCTTTGATAAATTTTCTATCCGAGGTGCGCCGAGTTGTTCTCGAAATGGGCGTTAGAATTCTTGCAGTCCTTCATTTTGCTGTTAGACTTTCATCAGATATGGAATACGCCGAAAGATTTTGATTAAAATACCCATCTTAAGAAATGTCATAACATATGTTTGGCAAGTGTCATATTGTTACATTCTGACAGACACACAGACAGATGGAAAGACGGACGTGGAGAACCTAATAGATGAATCAATATAGTCTTCTCGGGCGCACAGCCGCGTCAATTCGTTTGAATACAACGTTTCGGGGACTAGCTCCGTCCCCATCCTCAGGCAAAACTGATTTAACTCAGTTTTGCCTGAGGATGGGGACGGAGCTAGTCCCTGAAACGTTGTATTCAAACGAATTGACGCGGCTGTGCGCCCGAGAAGACTATATTGAATCATGTCGCCGCGAAAGTTTTAAAACTTATAACTAATAGATAAATTTTTGCAACGTTTAGTTTGGAATACGCTAGACAGACTGACGGGAATATGCTGGTCTTTATCAAAGTATCTGCGAGTGAAAATTACGTTTATTTATTTATTTATATTTACTTGTGTATTTAAATTGTTGGCGTACGGGATAGCGTAGTCGGCACAGCGAGTCACTACATGCTGAACGGTCCGGGTATTGAATCTCGGTGGGGCGAACTTTTTCCGTACCCGTCCACACAGACCCATAGGCCCACCCAGCCTCCTATAAAATGGGTACCGGGTCTTTCCCGGAATTAAAGCGGCCGGGACGTGGTGCTGACCACTCATCTTCTATCGCCAAGGTTCCCAATGGGTTGGATCTGTACCTCCGTCTCCTCTCTGTGTCTTCATAGACATGCCGTGGAGTGGCGTTTACCATTTAAATTGTTACTGCATGTAGAACAATTACGTATTCATAACATCAAAGAAGATCACAGTAACAAGCATAGCGCCATTTTATATACAAACAATTGCACACAGACATTCATGACTCTCATTTCGTTTCAGATTATAGTTTTAAAATTCGTATATTTGTTTATTCTGTGTACTTAGGTGGGTTTTCCGCTCGTATCTGCGTATGGAAGTTCTATATAAAATATATGGCACTCTTATTGAGTTTCCAGTTCCGAAATACATTTATTATGCATTCAAATTTGATGGAATAGAACGTATGATTAAATAAATGGACCTAAAAGAGATCTGCATACACACACACAGCCCTACAGTCATTTTTCCTACCATTTCTGAGTTTTTGGAGTGCTTGTGGGTTCTGGAACGTATTTATTAATGACGGTATATTGGAAGAGTAGTGAGAGGCTTCCCAATTATTTTGCCTTTCTGTCTCTGTGGATCTATAGGTCAGTGCGGCCCAGGGTCCTTCGTTTCTACGTTCCGTGAATCTTGTTTGTAGATATTTTATAGGATTTGTCCCATAGGAAACTGCGTGTCACAACACTTGTACCTGTACGGAAAACACAAAGAAAATAGGCAGAGATAGATAGGTGTATGCTGCGGGTGAAATTCGAACCCACGTTGTCAGTGTTCGAAGACAATACACGTCCACTTTTTCTAGTCGGTATTATTACAGAAACATTTTCACTTACAGATCACAGAGTAAAGGGGCGAAGGCCGTCAAAGACAACTAAGTTTTGTGTTATATTATTATAGAACTGTAACGCAACATGTTTCAGCTGAAGTACAAAAAGCCATCATCAGGCGAAATTAGAGTGAAAAATATGTTATAAAGGAAATTAAGTTAAACCATTGTCCATGTCGGTAAGTATAGTGAGAGATATCAACTTTAAATTAGATAAGCCAAATTCATTAAACTTTTTTGAGCAGATACAGGTTCCACATAAAATAACAAAAAGATGAATTTAAAATTTAATATTTAAAAGTTAAAATCAGTGTCTAGTACTTCCGGGTGAAAGTGAAGATTCTGTAACATGTTCAGCTTCAAGGGGCACGTCCTGTATCTATAGAAAGCTAATGTTCACGTTTATACGTTATGTTATGACGAAAGAATGTTATATTAATGGCAAAAGAATGAAACACTTAAAAATTTACTTTTGCGATAATCTGGATTATGTTTGAATTAGAGGGTTTTCTGGATGTTAAGCCATTTCTTGTTATACTTTTATTTAATATTTGTTCTTCATACTGCTGCGTCAGCTGCAAATGAATTATAATCATAAGTGTTGATAGGTTGTTGTGGATCGTGTATATGGACATTCGTGCTGGTTTATCGTTATAAGGTAATATATTAGCACTCACGTAAATACAAACAAGATTTGTTGAAACCCTCATTGGACTGTTGTTATGTAGGCCTTCTTTCATTAACAATTATTGCTCCTCTTCTGCTTCTTCCAATGGCTCGACAGCCCCTTGGGGGCCTAGGCCGCCTCATTTTTGGAGGCTTCACGATCACACTTTAGACACACCACAGTCGGTAGGACTCCTCTGGACGAGGTACCAGCTCGTCGCAGAGACCTCTACCTGACAACACACAACACTCAAGAGACAGACATCCATGCCCTAGGCGGGATTCGAACCCACAATCCCAGTAAGCGAGCGGCCGCAGACCGACGCCTTAGACCGCGCGGCCACTGGGATCGGCTAAATTATTGCTCTGCTCTGGTAAATAATAAATAGCACTCAATATGCACGCAGATATGCTTACAGGTCTTCATTTAAAGTGTCAATTATTGTTGTTAGATTTTAATCAAATCTGGAATGTGCTCACACAATTACTTAATAAGACTGCAGATCCAAAATTTCTTACGAATCCTTTCATCAAGTCTGGAATTTCTACATGCTCAGAGACGGACATCAATACTGACAGAGTGACAGTCGTATCAGAGCTGTTAGGCTCGTTGTTACAACTGTGTTTCGAATTCATCAAATACTCAAACTGAGGATTTAGTCTTCTGGTTTATTACTTAGCAGGGTGATTGATTCCCGACGAAGACAATACGTTCCTTCGAAACGTCCGGAATAACTGTAATGTAGCGTAATAAACCCAAAGTCCAGAGTCCTCAACATAAACGCTGTGTTAACCTCGAATTTCGCCAGCATAAAAGTTATTTGTTAGTAAAATAACAACCAATCGTCTGAAGGAGGCGGTAGACTCGTCTACCTAAAAGTGTCCCACACGATATTTGCATAATATCTCCTGCTTCATATCCCAGTTTAAAGCCTTGGCTATGCTGACAGAGACTTTCGTGATTTTCGTCAGTCCGTCCAAACAAATTGTGGGATACTGTATCAAATTAGGTCAATGTTGCTTCCTTGCATATCCTTTCCATTTCATTACTTAACCAATCATCCTTTCAGACGAAGATACATATCCTGAGCTGCTGACAACACCTTGAATTAAACTATAAATAAATATAGAACTAAATAAGTAATCCAAAGTGCATTATCTTTTTGAAAAGCCAGTAACTACCCAAAGGGACACCATAGTGTTTACTGTCAGGTCACCCAAAAAATAATTACTGTGCTTTTACTAGATCGTCACTAGGCCATGTTTCGAGTCATTATGGTCTGCTGAAGTGTGACCTTGCGTACTTTGATGGATAGGCAAACGCGTTTAGTAAGAAATTCCTACCTTCTTCTTGACGGTAGACGGCGAACCATTCTACCCTGACACAGCAGGTTTATCAGAAACAGTATCTGTCTACCAAACTACACGGCGGTACACCCCAGAAAACTGTAATATTAATACCGTCGTAAGAAGTCAAGACCTCATACAGTTGTCCTTTTCTTTAATTCACAACCTCTGTAGCTACGCTCCACCTTACGACACCCTTCCCTCGCCAACTGCGGGTTCTTCAATCGAGGTTTCGCTTATACACGGATATTTTTTGTGACTATGTATTAACGGCGGCAAAAAGGCTCGCTTATACGCGGTTTACAAGCGCTTCCCCACTCTCTCAGCGGAGTGTGTTTCGCGTGCCGTTCAGTGCTCAGTCAGTCTGCTGCGCAACGTGCATTTGCGCATCTCCCTCTCTCTCTACGGGGTGTAGGTTTGGCGAAAGTTTCATGCTTGTGTTTACTAGCGCAGACGTCGTTAATGTTGTGATCCTTAAGTGTTAACCCATGGCCCTTACGCTTGCGACGATAAGGAAAGTGAAAACATAGCTACAGCTGCAAGAAAAGTACTGAGCGTGGCAAAGAAGTTAAATATCACATCGTTTTTATTGAGTTGATGTCTAAAAGTTACCAATAATAATGCACCATTTAATGCTTATAAATGACCTTGTAACAACTTTTATAAGCATTAAATGGTGCATTGTTGTTGGTAACATTTTAGACAAGAAGTTAAATGTTTTAGATAGACTTGCTCGTGGCGAATCTTGTCCTTCTGTGAGTGGGCTGGCTGATGTTCATGCGTCAGCCGCAAGAACAGTACGTGATAATGAAGATTGAAAAAAATGATTCTCCAATATCAAGGCAATGGCCATGTTAATGGGGCTGAAAAATTTCATTAATCTTATTGATCCCTGTAAGGATCGTAGTCTTCTGTTTAAAAGGGAATGGGTAGCTTATTACGTTCTTATAAAGAGAAGACTGAGGAATGAATTGAAAAGAGCCACGGACAACGCCAAGAAGGAATATCTGGAGAGCATATGTGACGAGATCATAGAATTTCAAAGAATAGGACGTTATGATTTAATGTACATGAAGACAAAGGAACTAGGTTGGAAAGAAAACCATGGGATTCAAAACATTGGCATCGAAGACTCTCAAGGCAATATAATAATAAATCAGAGAAGAGTACTGCAAATTTGGGAGAATTATATCACAGAGCTCTACGATCGAGCTAATCGACCAGAACATCTAGACGTCGAACCTGAAGATGAAGTAGATGAAGATGAGAAAGGCCCTCATATTTTGCAAAGTGAAGTGGAAAAAGCTATCAAGGAGATGAGGGATAAGAAGGCTACAGGAGATGATGATGTACCTGGGGATGTACTCAAATTGTTGGGAGAAGGTGGTCTAAGGCTAATGACACAGATGATCAACAGCATGTATGTAACTGGAGAATGGCCCAGAGATTTTATTGAAGTTACAATGATTGCCTTAAAGAAGAAGCCCAAAGCTACAAAATGCAGCGACCATCGCACAATCAGCATCATCGCTCATGCAGCAAAGATAGTAGCGAGGATACTTAGAAGAAGGATTGAGAGGAAAATTGAAGATGCACTTGGAGAAGATCAGTTTGGATTTAGAAGAGGAAAAGGAACTAGGGATGCAATTGGGATGCTGAGAATAATATCAGAACGAACGTTGGTCATAGATGAGGAATTGTGTGCTTGCTTCATAGACTGGCAGAAGGCATTTGACCGTGTCAACTGGACCAAATTAATGCAAATCCTAAAAGGAATTGGGATAGACTGGCGCGAAAGAAGATTGATCAGCAAATTGTACATGGAACAGAGTGTCAAAATACGACTGGACCAAGGGGAGACGAGAAGTGTGAAGATTGGAAGAGGAGTTAGACAAGGTTGCTGCTTGTCACCGATTCTGTTCAACTTATACAGCGAATACCTTACCAAGGAAGCTCTTGAAGGGTTTGGAGACTTCAAAATAGGAGGACAAGTAATTCGCACTGTGAAATATGCAGATGACCTTGTACTACTGGCTAGAGAAGAAAAGGTGCTACAGGGCATGATTGATAGACTAATTGAAATTGGAAGACGCTATGGAATGGAAATGAATGTGGGAAAAACTAAAGTAATGAAAATCTCAAGGCAACCATCCCCAATGAAAATTATGATAGATCAAAAACAATTGGAGAATGTGGAATATTTCAATTATTTGGGTAGCATGATAACAAGTGATGCAAGGTGTACACGTGAAATTAAATCGAGAATTGCCATGGCAAAAGCAGCATTCAACAAGAAGAAAAATCTTTTCACCAGCAAACTGGAATTAAATTTAAGGAAGAAACTAGTAAAGTGCTACGTTTGGAGCATAGCTTTGTATGGTGCTGAAACGTGGACACTTCGGAAAGCAGATCAGAAGTATCTGGAAAGTTTTGAAATGTGGTGCTGGAGAAGAATGGAGAAGATCAGTTGGACCGATCGTGTGAGAAATGAAGAAGTATTACACAGAGTCAAGGAGGAGAGGAATATCCTACATACAATAAAAAGAAGAAAGGCTAACTGGATTGGTCACATCTTGCGTAGAAACTGCCTTCTGAAACACGTGATTGAAGGAAAGTTAGAAGGAAGGATAGAAATGACGGGACGACGAGGGAGAAGACGTAAGCAGCTACTGGATGACCTTAAGGAAAAGAAGAGATACTGGAAATTGAAAGAGGAAGCACTAGATCGCACCCTGTGGAGAACTCGCTTTGGAAGAGGCTACGGACCTGTCGTAAGACAGACTACAGAATGAATGAATGAAAGAGATAAGGAAGGACCTCCGAAGGACAATATGTCAACCAACTATTATTTCCTTTTTTCAAAAAATTTAAAGTAAAATGCCATGTTAGTAGTAAATGTCTGTATTTTATTACATTTGACGTGTTGAACTTCTGTTGCTTTATGATATTTGTATGTGCAATGTAGGTGGGCCGGGATAGCGTATTCGGTATGGCGACTCGCTACGGGTTGGACAGGCCGGAAATTGAATCCCGGTGGAGGCGAGGTTTTCCTCACCAGTCCAGTCCGGCCCTGGGGCCCACCCAGAATCGTATACAATGGGTACCGGTTTATTCGCGGGGGTTAAACGGTCGGGGCGTGGCGTTAACTACCCACGCCATCAAGCGCCGAGGTTAAAGATTAGAGCTGTACCTCTACTCCCCCTTTGTGCCCTCATGGCAAGTTATAGGGTGAACTTTACCTGATTTACTTATACAGTTTATATATTTATTAACGAATGAACGGACCATGAGAGCCTAACATCCATATACCCCTATATCCCTGACTTCTGCAACCGCAATTTCGTCAAATTGGGCAGGTCTCAGGAACGTAACCACCGCTGTTGGTGAAGGAAGGTTGTACTGATATTGTTTTGTACGAAAGCCTTTGTGTAATGAAGGTTATCCATTCGTGTGTTTGAGAACTCCCTTATCATCTTTCGTAGCAGCAACAGCCTGCCAAGGTAAGCATAATGACATTCTGTTAGGGCCTAATCTCTTTCGAAGCCATTTCGAAGCCTGCTATCACTTTATGCAAGTCTGCATTTTGCGTAATTGTGAGACCAAACTTCCGTTGCCTAAGAAGGTGTTACCCCTTTAACGTACAGTGTTTGATATGTGATGCTTGTACAGTCAGAACTCACCATTTACAGGACGTAACGTATTTATTTGTTTCGTATGATTTTTGCATTTAATACTGATTTCTTTTTCCCTACATAACACTAACCGGTTGGTCTTTGAGTACAGAAACTAAGTAACTACTCTGAACTATAATTTGAACTTTTATACGCCCATATGCCGATCCCAGTGACCGCGCGGTTTAAGGCGTGGATCTGCGGCCGTTCGCTTGCTGGGATTGCGGGTTCGAATCCCGCCGGGGGCATGGATGTCTGTCTCTTGTGGGTGTTGTGTGTTGTCAGGTAAAGGTCTCTGCGTTGGCCTGGTCACTCGTCCTGAGGAGTCCTACCGAGTGTGGTGTGTCTGAGTGTGATCGTGAAGCCTAGATAATAAGAAGGCCCTGGCCCACTAAGGGCTCGCGCCATTGGAAAGAAAATACGCCCGTACGCGTGTTATTTATATGAAATTAATTCCTCAAAGACAAGTGGCCTCTTTTTTCATCATAGTTGCATAATTCAGTAGTCATGTAATCATAGTCACATTATTACACGTGTAATATTCCGTCTTCTGAATTTGGTACGGATCATGTTTGCACATGATCAGATTCGCGACTTCTTTCGTAACACATTCAACCAAAGAACGCTCAATGTTTTCCAAGTTTTGTGGTATGATCGTATGAAATGGGCTTCATGCTGTTTTTATAACGCTCTCTGTTGGACGAAACTCAAAACACACCCGTCCACTTGACTCTGCAGCATGTTCCGGTCAGAACTGTCTCTTTTAGTGGCATTCTGATTACTTATTTACGTATTGTTGTTTGCTTACTGAGCAAGTCGGCTCAAGCATTAAAGCTTGTGGCCTGTGTTCTAACCGTGATCAATTCGAATGTCGTCCGGAACACCGACTAACGTGGCAGCAAATTCTTCGCGATTTTTTCAGTCCCTCCCTTCTACTACAGCTTCCTTCAACTTTCTGTATAATTGATTATTCGCTATCATCCTACAATTTGACGCCGTGAGGCTGTAGGTAGTATTAACGTCGTTAAATTAACCAAAGGTAAACATTGTACGTATAGCGTAACATTTTGGCGCATTCGCGTAACTATTGTTGCCATGGAAAAGCAACAGTGCGTTACTTATGTATTGTTCGTGTACATATGTAACTGCCAAAAATATGAAACACAAAGGTCTCCATGTAAAGTGTCCAATTTTTGTTCAGTTTTAACCAAATTTGGATTTTCTCGACAGGTTTTCGTTAATGTCTCCAATATCAAATTTCACGAAAATTTGTCCAGTGGGACCCGCGCTGATACATGCGAACAGACGAACAGGTATGAAGCTAATGGGCGCGTTTCGCAGCCTATGCGAACGAGCATACACTACTGTTCCCGTTTTTAATTTATTCTATAGATTTATTGTACATTTTATACATTCTTTGTATTCTTGTGTATTCTGGCTCGTCCACTTTCTTCTCGTCCACTGGATTCCTCACAGCTTCTAACAAGTATAACTGCTACTTCTTTTTGAGTCTCCTGCTGGTCTGTTCACAGCCGCGATTCTGGCGTTCCTGCCCAATCTTGAAGCTACTGTACTTAATCCTCCTACGTCTTACTCTTCTAACCTCAAGCTAGACGTAACATGTTCCTCCAAGACGTGTCTGCAGCGAAACAACCTATAAGTCCAGAAACTGAATCTTTATTCTTAGTTATCGCGAAATGTGTGGTTCGAGTTTCGACCAGGCTATCGGCTATTCTGACAAGCTATGCGTGGTTTCCCACAAAACGTCCAGACTAATTTTGGAGCAGTACCTCGATTATCCGACGAGTGCTTCCTCTATAATCCTTTGCAATCTTTCTACGATTCGACCCTCTGTAGACCTGGTCTGGGTTATTGACAGCGTCGGGAAATAATCCACACGCAACAACGGACATGTATTGTGTTGGTCGGACTGGACAAGCCCTTCCTGCATGAGACACAGCTGTAGTATAAGGCAGTCATTTTCAAACTGGGCTCCTCGGAACTTTGGGGCTCCGCTAAGGCGTGTCAGGGGTTCCGTGAAACACTGATGAAAGCTTGGGCATTTTGTATGCTGTCTTAATTATTTTTACCAATTTACTTCTATAATAATATTAAACCATATATATTCATTCATTCTGCAGTCTGTCTTACGACAGGTCCGTAGCCTCTTCCAAAACGAGTTCTCCATAGGGTGCGATTTAGTGTTTCCTCTTTCAATTTCCAGTATCTTCTCTTTTCCTTATGGTCATCCAGTAGCTGCTTACGTCTTCTCCCTCGTCTTCCCGTCATTTCTATCCTTCTTTCTACCTTTCCTTCAATCACGTGTTTCAGAAGAAAGTTTCTACGCAAGATATGACCAATCCAGTTAGCCTTTCTTCTTTTTATTGTATGTACGATATTCCTCTCCTCCTTCACTCTGTGTAATACTTCTTCATTTCTCACACGATCGGTCCAACTGATCTTCTCCATTCTTCTCCAGCACCACATTTAAAAACTTTCCAGATACTTCTGATCCACTTTCCGAAGTGTCCACGTTTCAGCACCACACAAAGCTATGCTCCAAATGTAGCACTTTACTAGTTTCTTCCTTAAATTTAAGTCCAGTTTGCTGGTGAAAATATTCTTCTTCTTGTTGAATGCTGCTTTTTCCATGGCAATTCTGGATTTAATTTCACGTGTACACTTGCATCACTTGTTATGATGCTACCCAAATAATTGAAATATTCCACATTCTCCACTTGTTTTTGATCTATCATAATATTCTTTGGGGCTGGTTGCCTTGAGATTCTCAGTACCTTAGTTTTTTCCACATTCATTTCCATTCCATAGCGTCTACCAATTTCACTTACTTAAGTATAAAATATGTGGGAACAATATAGTGCATTTGGTTGGGATGAGTGTTGTGAGTTGATCATCGACAAAGCACGGAATTAACATAATAAAACAGTATGAAATGTAGCAGTAGCATCTGACACAAGGAAACAAATTAAATAAACAAAATGCCGGGAATTTCTGTTAATATAATGGTGTTGACACACAGCGAGGTGGGTACTGGGCAGAAGATAATCACATTAAAACTGCAGTTGGATGCAAGTTAGATAAATGTAATTGGATGTGAATAATGTTACGACGCTGTGCGAAGACGTAGCAAGACTTGTTACAGAGCATGTGTTCTGCCATCTGTCAGGTAATTGAGGTCCTACATACCGATGTCGGTTTCGCTTGCTCAGTTGTGGTATTCGTGATCTGATCATGTTGGTTGGGAGTTGAGGGAAGCAGTGCTTGTGAAAGTGATTATATATTACATATTGCTGTATGAAGAAGATATTAACCCTTTTAACCCTTTAAAGTCGAAGCGTAAACTGTTTCATTTAAAGACCCAGTTCGTACCGCGCAGTAAACACTTTTCATCTCAGTTAAAAAACAAATCAACTACATTCATTCTGCAGTCTGTCTTATGACAGGTCCGTAGCCTCTTCCAAAGCGAGTTCTCCACAAGGTGCGATCTAGTGCTCCCTCTTTCAATTTCCAGTATCTTCTCTTTTCCTTATGGTCATCCAGTAGCTTAATACGCCTTCGTCATCATCATCTTCCTGTCATTTCTATCCTTCCTTCTAACTTTCCTTCAATCACGTGTTTTAGAAGGCAGTTTCTGCGCAAGATGTGACCAATCCAGTTAGCTTTCTTCTTTTTATTATATGTATGATATTCCTCTCCTCCTTTACTCTGTGCAATACTTCTTCATTTCTCACACGATCGGTCCAAATGATCTTCTCCATTCTTCTCCAACACCACATTTCAAAACTTTCCAGGGTTTTCTGATCTGCTTTCACGTGTACACGTTGTGTCATTTGTTATCGTGCTACCCAAATAACTGAAATATTCCAAATTCTCCAGTTGTTTTTGATGTAACATGATTTTTATGGGGGATGGTTGCCTTGAGATTCTCATTACCTTAGTTTCTTCCATATTCATTTCCATTCCATAGCGTCTTCCAATTTCATTTAGTCTATCAACCATGCCCTGTAGCACCGATTCTTCCCTAGCCAGTAGCACAAGGTCATCTGCATATTTCACAGTGCGAATTACTTGTCCTCCTATTTGGAAGTCTCCAAACCCTTCAAGAGCTTCCTTGGTAAGGTACTCGCTGTATAAGTTGAACACAATTGGCGACAAGCAGCAACCTTGTCAAACTCCTCTACCAATCTTCACACTCCTAGTCTCCCCTTGGTCCAGTCGTATTTTGACGCTGTTCCATGTACAATTTGCTGATCAATCTTCTTTCGCGCCAGTCTATCCCAGTTACCTGTAGGATCTGCATTAATTTGGTCTAGTTGACACGGTCAAATGCCTTCTGCCAGTCTATGAAGCAAGCACACAATTCCTCCTCTGTGTCCAAGGTTCGTTCTGATATTATTCTCAGCATCCCAATTGCATCCCAAGTTCCTTTTCCCCTTCTAAATCCAAACTGATCTTCTCCAAGCGCATCCTTTCAATCCTTCTTCTAAGTATCCTCTCTACTATCTTTGCTGTATGTGCGATGATGATGATGATGATGATGATGTGATTGTGCGATGGTCGCTGCATTTTGTAGCTTTGGGCTTCTTTAAGGCAATCATTGTAACTTCAATGAAATCGTAGGTAACATTATACAAATATATTGAATTTTGAAGTGGAACACTTCGGAAACAAACAGGTGCATAACTTCAGACTATTTGACACCTTCTGAGAGATGATGCCCCAAGGAGAATGTTCGAAGAAGGGTTGCTGTAAATACTGTCTGCCTCCTCATTTGACCAGTCCAGGGCGGAGCGAGTGTATGCAGAGTACAGTAACATTTGCAGAATAACGGGATATACAGTATAGTCTCCAGGTCTTCATCAGCTAGTTGTCAAGTTGTCGTATCGGTGTCAGATAGTGGCATATACTCCCTTATTAAATGCAGTTATAGTGCCCTGGTGGCGTCCGCCGGCAGGACATCTATTTGTAGTGCCTCCCTAGGGTGGGTAACCTCACTAAACTTAATCTTCACCTAAAGAGGTCCTACTGGTAGTGTAGCTTCGCAGGCTTCCGCTGGTTCTGTCTTAACTCCGTCTTTTACTTCAGTGCTGCTACCAGTCAATTTTGTAACTTTCAGTAGATTGCTGACAACTGCTGTACCTAATAGCGTCACAGTATATTCTGCCTAACACTTCTCTATTTAAACAAATACCTAAAGTTTTGTTGCCACCACCTTTGGAAATGTTAAGCTAAACTGAAATGTTCATATTTCCGTCTGTCAAAGTTTCACAGTACAAAGTTCGTCTGTCTCACTTCTCTCACTCCGCTCGTGCAAATAATATTAAAATGGTTTCCTCAAAAACTCATTACTCTAGTCAATATAATTTCCTATAAAAGTTAAACTATTGTAAACTTCAACAGGAAATTGTACATCAAATTCCCAAAAAGGTCATCCATTCTCCCGTATCCGCAACATTCTGTTCATTGAGGTACTTGGGATAGAATATATCTTAATATAGCTTACAGCTTACGTCCCAGCGGACCACAGACAAAACACCGGTTACATCTTTCTAAGAAAATATCTGTAATATATATTCTTTCACTTGACTCTACTACAAAGCACACAAAAGAGCACAACTACGTCACCATTATATTTTACTAGTTACTTACTTAGGGGGGTTCTAACAACACTAAGGCTGGATCATCTTAATGTTATCTTGACCAATCATGTTTCAATCAAACTAAATTTGTAAAACCTTTAAAAAGACCAATCAACAGTCTTGGATGCATCACACACCACTCACCTGGTAAGAACAGGAAAACGAGAGCTATCAAGCTCATCTCGAAGAATCGATTTGCGTCTCTCTTCAATGAAAGACGGATCACAACAGCCACTGCGTGTCGGTGCTAACAACCCACACGCGCTCGCTAAACTTACCAAAGCAGCGCTTTCTAGTTCGCATAGCAACAGCAAATGCATACCCAACAAATAGTTGTTGTTACTAGGCGGATGCAAAATGATACAGCCTTCCTGTTGTTAGCACGTGTAGTTCACTAAACTTAGCATGTATCATAACTTAAAGTCAAATGTTATCATTACCACTCCAATACACAATTTAGGAAATTAAATTTTGCATAGTTACACAAACCAAAGACTATTTCACTACACAGTACTAATGGATCGGTGGCTAAAAACAGGAACATTTAAAACAAAACTGAAAAATGAAAATTAAATGAAAAAAATTCCAATACAGAACACTTCTTAGGGGAAGCAGAGTCTTATAGCCCTTCACCATCAAATGTGTCTTCTAGAAGTGGGGCCCACAGTACACAAACACAAATACTACAGTCGAAATGTATAGAAGTAGCCACTGCATTTTGCACCAACATGTATTGGTAGTTAAGAGGACACCAAACTTACTGATATCTGCATTAGACAATGCAGTACAAATGGTTAACTTTATTAAGGGATGACCTTTAAATTGCGGACTGTTTAATGTGCTCTGCAGTGACATGGACAGTGAGTATGCAACTTTGATTTTTGATATCACAGTTTATTAGCTGTCTCGTGGTAAGGTTCTGATGATAGTCTTTCACCTGAGGGTAAAATTGCAGTTGTTCTTGTCTGAAACAGAAACACCATTAGCGAACTATTTCTCAGACGTTTCTTAGTTGCAGAAGCTGGCGTACCTCGCTGAAATTTTCAATAAGTTAAACATGTTCACCCCGTCAATGCAGGGTCGCAGCATAACCGTGCTCACAGCTGAGGACCAAGTAGCTGCTATAAAGTTAAAACTTATATCTTTGTTCCATTGTGTGCAACAAAATAAATTTGTTTGTTTCGATACGATGAATGAATATCTTGAAGAATAGGGTGGAGGTGTATGAAGGTGCAAAACGTAATATAACTGAGCATCGCAGACAATTAAAAATCTTATTTCAGGAATATTTTCCACCAAACAATAATGACAATAATTGGCTGAGAAATGCTTTCATTGGCTCATTCCAGGTGGACTATCCTGAAGAGTATCCTTCCTGATATCTTGAAGTGTGCTGTTAGGAAACCACAGCCGTTTTCAACCACCTGCCTTTGTAAATCTGGATTTTCGTGATAAATTATGAAAAAACTAAACACAGAAAGAAGCTGGATGCTGAGGAAGTCCTCACATGAAAACTGTCGCCCATTATACCAGATTTGAAATTTATGTGGTCATCAAAACAGCTCATCCGTCACACTGAGAAGTTATCATACAATGATTTATACTGTTTTATCTTTTGATTAAACTTAGAATGAAGTTTTAGTTTCATTTTATTAGCCTTTGCCTACAAGCAAAAAAAAATTTTTTTCTTAAAATAACTTTACGTGTATTGCCAACCCAAAAACAGGGATGGGGTTCCTTGAAATGTTTCAGTCTGGAAAAACGGTTCACAGACTAAAACGTTTTAGAAGCAGTACCGTAAGGAATTGGTTGTTACGTGCAAGAGTTAACATGTTGCTAATCATGTCATAGCAGGTACGTGCAATAACGCGCTTCAACAGACTGGAGTCTGCTCTTTTAAGTAATTGTCTTAAGCTGTACGATCAAACCAGGAATGTTCCACGAAAAATTATTGACAATGCGGTTGTCAGCCATCTCTGGAATACCAATTCGTAATGTTATTCACAGCTTGGATATATTGACCATTAATATTAACCAGCATCATATATCAGATTATTTCTTAAGCATATAACAGCCATTTACCAGTCAAGAAATTCACTGCCCTTTATATATCTCCCATTTACCAGTGAAGAAATTCACTGCCCTTTGTATATCTCCCATTTACCAGTCAAGAAATTCACTGCCCTTTGTATATCTCCAAAGTTCATTTCTGTATTCACCACAACCCGCCAGTTGTTCTTGCCATGAGCCAGACGACTGCAGTACAATTCATTTTCACACTCTGCCGCTCCATGTACTAATGCTTGTGACATTGACGAGCATGGGGGCCAGCGGTCGGTGTGCTCAGTGCCTGCTTCAACTGTGCTGGAACGAAGGGTGGAAAGTGACTGAGAGGTTGGTGAAAACTGTTCACTTGGTTGCTGATGCGAAGCTCAGTCCAGTGTGAGTGAAGGCAACAACCGCACAGCCGCGCGGAAGGGGCGACAGAGGGCGGCTGTAAGCACATCGTCAGCTGCAGACCCAGCTAATGTGTTGACACCTTGCATGTGCTGGCTCACTGATCTGTTAGTTAACCATGTACAGCCCAGTGGTATCTATGTGTACCACCTGCTGTAATAGTAAAGGACATTTGCATTTTGTCATATTGTCTGTTTTCTGTGATTCTCACGATAGACAGCTATTACTGTACCCAAGAAACAGTAAATTATTGATCTTGGTTAGTGAGATGAGCTGATCCCAGTGGCCGCGCGGTCTAAGGCGTAGGGCTGCGGCTGCTCGCTTGTTGGGATTGTGGGTTTGAATCCCGCCGGCGGCATGAATGTGCTGTCAGATAAGAGGTCTCTGTGTCGGGCTGATCACTCTTCCAGAGGAGTCCTACCGAGTGTCTGAGTGTGATCGTAAAGCCTCGATAATGAGGAGGCGCTGGCCCACTAGGGGCTGTCGCGCCATTGGATAAAAAGCTGAGGTATAGTGTGTTTTGGGTGACGTTAGAATTAATTTTAAAATACAGAGTTATTCAAAAAGAACTGCACACTTTCAAAAAGAACTGCACACTTTCAAAAATTTATTCCTCAGTAACTATCATATGAACATTAGTGGGGATACGTCAAGGACCCCTTGTTCTTACCACCTCTTCCACGCAATCTTCAGGAAATGAAAGAAAGCATCGTGTCTGCCATGTCAACCGTCGAGAATGACATGCTACAAAAGGTCTGGGATGAATTAGACTACAAGTTTGACGTGTGCCGTGTGACACGAGGGACGCATATTGAGCATTTGTAAGATTAAGAAAAAAGCTGTGTGATTTACTTTTCAGATTGGTTTAGGCTACATGTTTACATTACACTTAGCTACTGAGTAATAGATTTTGGAAAGTGTTCAGTTCTTTTTGAATCACCCTGTATGATTTAGATTTTAGATGAACTTCGGACTTAAAGAGGTTTAACCTGCCCCGGCTTTGTGCCAGTAGAATGTTCACGGTCCGTCCGATTACGTGATACGCGTCAGGAAACCGAGCATATCGGTGTAGCGGTTCACTTACCGATATTACGTATACGAGTCAGGAAACCGAGCATATCGGTGTAGCGGTTCACTTACCGGATATTACGTGACACGCGTCAGGAAACCGAGCATATCGGTGTAGCGGTTCACTTACCGGATGTTACGTGACACGCGTCAGGAAACCGAGCATATCGGTGTAGCGGTTCACTTACCGGATATTACGTGACACGCGTCAGGAAACCGAGCATATCGGTGTAGCGGTTCACTTACCGGATGTTACGTGACACGCGTCAGGATACCGAGCATATCGGTGTAGCGGTTCACTTACCGGATATTATGTGATACGCGTCAGGAAACCGATCATATCGGTGTAGCGGTTCACTTAGCGGATAATCAATAATTTTCATACAGTTAGCATTACCAGTTATTATGTCTGTGTGTTTGCTTAGTGTGATTGTTATCCAGAATGTAAGTGAAAATTTTTAATTTAATTTTACGTAGGTGTTTTAGGTGCGTAAGGGTACACGGAAGTACAGTTCGGGACCCATCTTTGCGAATTCGAAGGAATGCGAGCCAGGATTGTCTATCTCACACTTTCCCTACATTTTCGCAATTTATGCTGTCACAGAGTTGAGATTCGAACTAATAAAGGGTATGTTAGTAACGAAAGTTAGTTCTATGTAAAAATGTGCTGCCTGTCTCCTGTTCTCGCCCATGTCACAAGCTGAGACACCAGACGTGTAATTTTAGACACCCGGAGTATTGTGACTTTTTCCTGTGTATTTCGTTGCCATGAAAATTATACAACACATGATTTCCTTTAAATATCAATATAATAATATAATAATATATATCGATTCTGTGCTCTGTAACAGGGGTCGCCAAACGTTATGGTATTAAGCGCGCATCTGAGGTTTCAGAATATATTCGCGGACGCATGTAGGTATATAATAATTTCTACATCACGAATATCAATAATAAAGTCCCAGTATACAATAAACGTTTTGTAACGCAACGACGACATACAACAAGCGTTTAGTACTAAGCAGTGAACAGTCAAAGAGACGAATCATAGTCGTGACATTATTTTAAAATGTTGCGAAGAACAGTCTTTAATTTTGTTGTTGGAGAATGTAGGTAAGGGACGGCTTCGTATAGCATCATGGGTGCATAAAAATGGGTTTTAGGGGGCCCGGAGTTCGGCGATTCGTGCTGTATACGGTGAAATTATTTTACCATGATTACATAAGTCTTCATTTTTGTGTTGTTTTAAATAAATTTTATTCCATGACTATTATAAATATCCATCCTAATGGAGCTGGAATAGCTCAGTCGGTATTGTCACTAGGCTATGATTTGGTGTAGTTCATTTGAAGGCAGGAGTTGGAGCCTTTTGTTCTCCGAAGCGTCCACACCGACACTGGAGCCTGTCCATTCTCTTATTCAGTGATGTATCGGGGGCACTTTCCCAGCGGCCAAAGAGATCGGAATGTGAAGCTCACCACTAATCTACATTTAGGGCGGAGGTTAAGAGTGAGTCCAGGTTTTACTTCACAGCAAGCAGACTCCGTCTCCATTAAGACCACTCGACTACTGCTGCGTAGTGAAATAATCGCTGTTCGTTTTGAAAATCGTAGGAAGCACTGAGACAACGTGTGGGCAACATATAAAGTTTTAGTGTTAAAGCAGGCGGTACAGGTAATTAACGAAGTGTTTTAAAGGTTAACTTAATTTATCGTAGGCAGGCATTTAACACATAAATGAAGTGGGACAAGGCCAGACGTTTGCAAACGCGGAATATTCGGCTTGAAGTGCAGCTGCTGTACATGGCGGGAGCCCATTAGAGTAACGCTGGTATGGTGTGTGGTGTGTGGTTTGCCCTTCCAATCCTCACCGCGCACCAAGCTTTGAATTAAACGGCAATTAGGTTACCATCTAGAATATTACTTTATATGGTGCAATAACCCTCTGAAGGGTGAAAATCATCTCAATTATAAAGAATGAAAAGGTTTTCATGCACAAGTTCTGCATAGTATGATTTCCTTTATGTAAGTTTAGAACATTCTACGAAGTTTTACATACATTCTAAGATGTTTAGTTTTCGAGATACCCGTCATCCTCAAATGGGGGAATACACTTATCAGCAGTGTTATTTTTTACGACGTTGAATGATTCTGTTAGGTGAATTCAGTACTCACAGTATACATCAGGGCCAGTTGTGATCGAATGATATGACAATACACACACGACGAAAACTGCGACATGCATTTAATCCTCGGTGCTTCAAGTAGAAGAGTTGGTACTGATGCACGGAATTACGTGCTACGTTATCGTGATGAACGTCATCAAGACGCTGCTGTGTTACGACGACTGGAGCAGATTCTCCGTGAGATAGGAAGTGCAACGCCTACGACTGTTGTGAATGCAGATCGCCCAAGCAATAAAGATGCCATAATTGCAGCTATGTTAAGAGAGCCATGGAGAAACTGACGTGATATCGCGCGATAACTGAGAGTGTTCCAACCGAGGAGGGTCTTCTAAGTACTTCGTGACGATCGGCTGCCTCCATGTCACGGAGCGCATATTTGTTTCTAAAGGATCGTCCGATACGAAACCTATTTTGCGAATTGCGACGTCACAGATAAGCTCCATTTACACAGTAGCCTACTCTCTAGACGTACGAACCGTGCTTTACGCGTGAGGGTGTCTGCAGTGTCAACTACAATCACGTCTGAGCAATAGATAACCCTCACGCTGCAGGTAAACGCCGGTAACAAAACCGCTTCATCGTCAGCGTTTGGGAAGTTGTTGTTGGGGACATTGCTGTGTGCCCTTACTTGCTGACAGTGATACTGCGGTGTTCTGGAAGCCATCCGCATTGACATGGAGGGCAGCCGCATCGAAAACCTATCGTAACTACTTGGCGCCCATGCTTTGGTTATTTGATACGTGGTGCCATGTCACGGTGACATTAAACTCGAGAACGAAACCTCACAGGACACATGTTGTGCAACATTTTCGGCTTTTGTTTGTTAAGAAGTGGTCACGTTATGGAGAATTTGTTATAGAATTTGTTTTCACTGTGTGTAAACGTAAAACTTTATTTCCTGCAACAGAGAGATCAAAATCTGTCTCCATTATAAAGAAAAAACTGTTGCATTTGTTTAGGCAGATAATCGGTGTTTATTGTGAAGGTCACACTATACACATAAATGGACTGCGTGGACAAAAAGGAAAGAGATTCTTAACGTTGCTGCAGTGGATACACGTAGTTACAACTGGAGTGTAAATGGTTAAATCTTTGTGCATGTAATGAGCTCCTTGCTTAGCACTCAGATGAGACAACATCTTGTATTATTGGTTCCAAAAATCAGTATTTTATTTCTAATATAATCACGTAATACTTTACACACGAAACAATAAATAATCCGCTTCAGTGTAAGTACGTTCAAAGGAATAAATGCAAAATCAAATTCAAAATTTGTCGAAAGTAATTTAATGGATAATAATTGGCTAGACACCAACTCAGACAAAATACACATACTGCTTTCGTTTAATGAATATATTGAAATGAAGTTAAATTGTTTCCGTCTCCACAAATTCTTGTTAAACTTGCACAGTAATATATTAATTCTTACAACGCTACATGTTTCGAACGTTAAGTGATCATCTTCAGGCCACTCTGTTCTATAGAAATATAAATTAGATCTTCGTTACATCAATCAGTAGAGATCTCAAGCTTATAATCATGAATACACAAAAGGAAATTGTTAGAATGAATCAGTTAAGATAATGAAAGTTAAAACCTTGGTGAAAGCTTCCCGAAAGTATAATCTTAGGTTATGGCGACGCGTGTTGTATGGAAGCAAGATGGCGTTTATCGTAGGTTTAGAATTACTTATAATTGGCGTTAAAAATTCGTCCAGTATATTGGAGAGATGGAGCGTGGTGTGTCTGATTGTAATCGTGAATCCTCGATAATGAAGAGGCCCTGGCCCACTAGGGGATGTTGCGTCATGGAAAAAAAAGTTTTGGAGAGATGAAGGGGTTTATCTTTTTGCTGCAAATTCAAATGCTTCCGGTGGGGAGTATGGATCTTTAGGACAGTTCCTTTTTTCGGACGAAAGAAGTTTCACATTTTTTTTGGATCGTCTGTTGTGTTGTGTTATGTGATATCTGTGAGGATGAGATACCCTGTCGAGCAAAAAACACAGCGTGTTAGTGATCTGAATGTGAGGGTGTGTACTGGCTTTGTTTGGCATTGTACAGACACTGGTGGTGCGCTCTGTGAACACCGCAGTGAATCCCAAAGTTACATACAATTCGGGAAATTTCTTGACTAGCTGCACAAGTTTCAGTTCTCTACAGGACTCTGCTTCGTGCCTCTGTCTCTTTCTCTCTCTTTTTTCAATGGCTCGACAGCCCCTTGGGGGCCTAGGCCGCCTCTATTTTTCGAGGTTTCACGATCACACTTTTTAGACACACCACAGTCGGTAGGACTCCTCTGGACGAGTGACCAGCTCGTCGCAGAAACCTCTACCTGACAAGACACAACACTCACAACAGACAGACATCCATTCCCTAGGCGGGATTCGAACACACAATCCCAGTAAGCGAGCGGCCGTAGACCCACGCCTTAGACCGCACGGCCACTGGGATCGGCTTCATGCCTTTAGTGAAGCTAAGTAATTTCCGACGAAGATTAAAAATTAGTATAGCTGAAGTAGCACAGTAAGTATAATAATTTGGCTATTGGCTCGGGGGGCCGAAAAATCGATGTCGGCCCCTCTGGGGTACAGAGTTTTTTTTTTCCACCGCATTCTTTCTAGTTCCGGGACCCACCCAGCCTCAATTCAGTGGGTGAGAGGGTCTTTTTTTTTTTTTACCGGGGTTGAAGCAGTCATTTTGTGAAGCTGACTGATCATCTGCATCTAGTGCTGAAGGTTAAGAAATAATGGAGATTTACTTTCACTGTCCCATTAATCATCATGGCGTACTGCTTAATTGAACATAGGGATAATCTTACCTTTTACTTGTACCTTTATCAATTATGAAGCTTCTCTTTATGCAGTTTTTATTGCCCGTTTTTGACCTTACTTTGTAAGGCCAAGTATTCTGTTCAGCATATCGCCCTTCAAAATACAGGGCATACACAAAAGAATGGTGCGGTATCACTTTTATTCACTTTTGAAACCGCACCATTCTTTTGTGTATGCCCTGTATGTTTGATGGTCAAATGGAATAAGAGTAAGAGCACTAGACCTTATGGCAAAAGCGTGTCTTCCTCGGTAACGACACTTGAATGCCGTTAGAATGTCGCTTGTGGTCGGAGATGAAGGTGGCAGAAAGTTTTGGGGTAGGGGCTCTGTATCTGTTGCGATATGACTCCTCCGCGGCGCTACGAAAGATAAAATCCAATTCCATGCATGCCTTTGTACGTCTGAAAATAACCCTGGACTACCTTCATTCCGGCTGTCTGAATCCCACTGCTCATGCCTTGCTCTCTTACGTCGGTACGTCTTGACCTGGTGAGAGGACTGAGTCGGAGATTTGAAAAAACGTATCATAACTTTGAACCTTATTCAACGCCGTACCATTTCGTTTAACGTTGCCGCACTAAGAGACGAGTGACACTAGTGAACATGCTGCCTCCATCTTCATGGTTGAAGGAATTGGATACAGACCTAATGACCAGTCGCCCTGTCTGTATTCAACAGGTTGCTAATTTAAACCCCTGCCGAATGACTGGCTATCCGCAAGAGATTTTTGTGATCTTCACCAGTGTATCCAGAAAAATTTCGCGACATGTAATTTTAAACAGGACACTCACCGGACATCACAGGGCACAGGATATGGAAGTGGCAGTGCCCTAATTTGAGTAAATATCCTAACACTGGTCTGGAGGGACTCAGAAATAGCACGAATGTCTTCAGTCAAGATAATTGTCCCTGTCGAGAAGTAGTCTTTACTGAGCTACCATGCAAGTACTTTTGTGGGAAAATTCACAAGGAACATTGCTCGTATTATGAGATTCTTAATACAGTAATTTCATAGCTGGACGCATTCTCAGTACCTCCGAATTATTATTATTATTATTATTATTATTATTATTATTATACGTATCCTGATTCCTATCCAGCCAGGAATGTCTTCTTGAGACATTGCCCTTTTTTCAACAATTTTACATCGATATTCCCAGCATCACACTTAGTTCCTTACACCTTGTATTTGCGACCACAACATTAATTTCAAAGTGGTGAGGCATGAAAAATAAACTTTAATTTTAAATAGCCATGAAGAGTAGGGCACCTTTAAACTCACACAGACAGACAGACGCACAAGCATGTACGAATTGACACAGCACAGTATACGCAACTACATTATTGATTCCCTGCAGAGGACAAGATTTTTCGCTTCTTTGTATAGCTCAGGCTTGCCCTCGAGGCTTCCCAGTATGGGTATCTGGCTCGACACGTGGATAAAACCACTCACCTGCATATAGAGCCTTGTTAAGAACGTGTGGAGCTATACCTCCACTCACCCGTACGACTTCATGGCTTAATATAAGTTTTTTTGTTATTAATACTGTGCCGTGACAAAGTCTCGACATTCCACGGAGATCCGCCGGACTATACCTACTCCCTTTAACTATCTCTTGTTGGACTGTTGCTTTCATTTTATCTCTTCCCTACCCTCAATTTTGGTATGCAACCAGAGTTTACCTGGATAGCTGTGTATATCTGCTTGACCACTCAACAACCTGGCATCGAGGGATGAGCATCTGAATTCTGTTTCGGCTCGTACATCAAAATTTCGTTTCGGCAAGATATATATGGAGTTGTTGCAGTCCTTGGTAGTGCTACGGTCTGAGTGTGTTTTCTGTATCGACACAGCAGTACCAAGTGTTCGTTGAGCTGGCTAGAGCTCCTCTTTAATTTGTCATTGAGATTGTTTTGATTTATTGTGATTGTAAGTTGTTTCTACTACGCCTTCTATAAGTACTGTTTTGATTTTAATTTGTTTATTATAAATAAATAGGATTATTTTGGTTTGTCATAATACCAACTATTGCACACTATAATTCGATATACTCCTACATGTTTCGGCTAACCATCGTAGCCATCATCAGGCAGTCGTTTTCCACAGATGTGCGCAGCGTGCAATATGTCATTGAATGGTAACAGGTACATTTATTATTTACGGCCGTAGTCATTACGTAGTATCAGTGATTTTATGTAGTTTAAATTGTGTATGATATTAAAATACAGTATAATAATACATAGACTATAAAGTACAAAATATGTGTATAAAAGTCTGTTTCCAAACATCTCTCTTGTCAATCACTTCTAGTTTTGTAGCGTGGAGACCCCCGGCTGTGGTGCCCAATGTTTATTCCATGCGTAATATTTCTGTCTACCATCTACGATGGTTAGCCGAAACATGTAGCAGTATATAGAATTATCGTGCAGTAGTTGGTAGTAAAAATATAATAATAATAATAATAAAATACTTATATGTAAAATCACGGCTTGATATTTAGTAAGCACAGGAAAATCTTTAAAATAGTCGCGTAATGGGGAGGTTATTGGCTGTCCGTTACGTGGCCACCGGGTTTTATGCATTAATAGTATTTAAAGTAAAAGGTGCGATATCAGGCATTGTGTAATCCTAAACCCTCTGTGAATAGAAAATTGTCTTAAGAGGCCCATTAAATTTTACTATTCTATCAACTGGCAGAACTCAGCACCGATTTCTATATTTCGGTCATTAATTGCTGTGTCGGTTGATTTTTTTTAGATTATGTATATATATATATAACCTATGACATGTTACAAAAGTAGTGAAGAAAAGGAACAGAAAGTAAGGCAGTGGAAAAAATAAGAGGATGTTAAGTGACATGATGTTGCCAGGTACATGCAAATATCCGGAAAATTACGATAACTAGCAACACTAGTCCGGAGGTGCCGGATGTTGCAATTGTAACTGTACATGTATATGTGTTATGTACAGGGCCTGTGTGTGTGTGTGTGTGTGTGTGGATGTGTATGTAAGTATATATATATATGTATATGTGTGTGTATGTATATATGTATGTATATTGAGGGAACCATGCGAATACAAAAGAAATTGGGAAGGTGGTAACATTGCGACGTCAGCAGTGTTTATGGAGATTAAGGAAAGGTTCGAGAGAAGATATTATAAGCCTACCCCTACAGAGAAATCAATGTATAATTTATTACGAAGTTTTTAAGTTAAACAATTTTTCCCTAGGGCTCAGCGGCCCTGCTCGGGCCTAGGCCGCCTCTTTGTCGAGGTGTTTAGACCACACACAGTCAGACACACCACAGTCGGTAGGACTCCTCTGGACGAGTGACCAGCTCGTCGCAGAGACCTCTACCTGACAAAACACAACACTCACAAGAGACAGACATCTATACCCCCGGCGGGATTTGAACCCGCAATCCCAGCAAGCGATCGGCCGCAGACCTGTGCCTTACATCGCGCGGCCACCTTGTTACGTAGTTAAAGCACTTAGCCCTACAATTTGGCCAGATATTGACCCAATTTACTACTATGAACAAAATTACCAAACTCGAATCTTTCTCTTGGATAGGAAGGCCACTGGCTCTCCCTGCACCTCGCGACCGGTCTATCTCCGAGTCAGACCCGAAACACGGGAAGGAACAAGCTATTAAATATATCAAAAGTAACAAAATCCTCCAAAACGTTACCCGTACCCTATCCGACCTCTCAGAGAGAGGGATCACCTAGGGAGACACCAGAGAAAACTTCCTACTAGGACGCAGGCTCGCACAAAGAACCCTGTATCAAACCTCCTATCAAATACACAGTCATCAACCCTTACACTCCCATATTGGATGATGTCACATCGCTCATGCCGTATTGTGGAAAGATGGATCGTCCTGATACCGAGCGGTCTTAATACTTCCATAGCCTTTGACACTATTCAGTGGTATCGGCCACTTTAAAATGTTCTTCTATGGCTTAACCTTCAGCATGAGAACAAGAACTCTTGAGTCGTACATTTGTAGGTGCCGGCTACGAAGACAGGAAGAAATGGGAGTATAATATTAAAATGCACATTAAAAAGTACTGCGTGGAATGAAGACGGAGTTCAGTGATCACCTCTTGTGAGCACTGTCATGAATTCTGTGTTTTAAAAGGCAGAGTTCCTTGTCTGTCTGAGCGACTATCAGTTTCTGTCTGCTGTATGCTGTTAATTATATGACTTTCCGTTTTCTTGGGGGCATAAGATCATCTGTGACGTTTCTTATGCTTCAAATAGAGACTTAGTTCAAGATATCGCAGATATTTAATTATTGACTTAATATTATTCATACCGCACATTTTAACTTTTTATTGGTAATCAGCTGGGGTGGCATGGATGTGACTACGAAGATTACGTACCTATAAGATAAGACACCGTGTTATCTGGTAGAAATTTTACGGACGTTCCTTTGAAATGTTTGAAATTTTGGTACATTTGTACATATTGTACTGCCTTACTGTCGATCCCAGTGGCCGCGCTGTCTAAGGCGTGGGTCTGCGTCTGTTCGCTTGCTGGGATTGCGGGTTCGAATCCCGCAGGGGTCATGGAGTGTGTGTGTCGTGTTGTGTGTCGTCAGGTAGAGGTCTCTGCGTCGGGCTGATCACTCGTCCAGAGGAGTCCTACCGAGTGTGGTGTGTCTAAGTGTGATAGTGGAGCCTCGATACTGAGGAGGCCGTGGCCCACTAGGGGCTGTTCCGTAATTGAAAAAAAATACTGCCTTATCAGAAGTCGGTAATATTTATTTATTTACATAACGACGCGATCAGTAGCACAGATGGCATCAAGTGATTACAGAATAATGAATAGTTAATTGGACGTGATGCGTATGGAAGCGGTTGTGACGAAATTTAAGTTTCTATCCCGACGTTTGCCGGGAACTGTGGAGAACCACTAGGACTTAAGGCTAGACAGTGTCCCTGCTAAGATTCGAACCACGTATCTGCTGGACACAAGTTACAAGCCTTAAAGTTCACGCCAACTAGCTTAGTGACTTCTTTATCATTTGTTATGATGATACCATAGATTAGCTGGATACTAATAATGTCGAGGTGGATGGAAAATGGAGGCAACTGTCTGTGTCCATCTAGCAGAATATGCGGCAGCTTAACCCACAAATAAAAAATATAAAATAAAATTTACCCTGTACGTTTAGGGTGCGGGATGTCAATACATTTAGCAGGACGTCTGTGGCTGTGTAATGACAAAATATCTGACAGCCAGACGATAATTACGGTGCAGGTAAATAAGTTATTTCATACTGTGATTTAGGTTTTATGTACGTCTGTATTTCTGTGCAGCAGATGCCACTGTTACCATTTCTAAGGAAGTACGAATGCCTGTATTAATCAGAGCAGACGGCGCGTTTCATCTTGGGGTTACATGATATAAAAGCAGCAATATACGTCTCAAGATGAAAACATTTTGAAATGAATGAATTTATGTACTTGTACTTAATTACAACGCCAACTTTAGGCGCGGTCGCATAGTCGTTATGTCAGTCCGCATGCACCAGCGCGGCTCCCACTACACGGATTTCCGTGAAATTTGATATTGAGGACTTTCATGAAAACCTGGCGGAAAAGTCCAGATTTGTTCAAAATCGGACAGAAATGTCGGGCACTTTACATGAAGACCTAAGTGCATTTTGTTTTTGCATAAAAATGCTGTCTTCAAGTGAAATGGTATCAGGCTGTTAGGATAGCCGAGGAGGTATAAATATTACGCGAATGCTACGCAATGTTACTTTATACGTGCATTGCCCGTCTTTTTTCTCTTTGTAGCAAAGCTTTTACTCCAGTTATAATATCAGATAAAAGGATAATTTTGCAAAAAAGCGTCTGAGTTCGATGCGAAAGACTCTGACAGAATATTGAGTGAATGCTTCGAGTGTTACGGGTAGCTTAAGTCGGTGGCAAGAGAGCTGTCAATGTGAAAATAAAATGCGAATTTTGATCTCAGGCTTCCGCCGCTATGTTGATGACATCTGCGGTCTTCTGGGATATTACGCAGCGTCGAGTGGTAATACTTTACCGACGTTTCTGGACAACATATCGGTCCCAAATTCACGGGTCAAGAGTCGAACTCTTGACCCGTGAAGATGGGACCGATACGTTGTCCCGAAACGGCGGTAACAATTACCACACGACGCCGCGTAATACCCCAGAAGACCGCAGATTTCAAAAAGCGAATTGGATGGAGAAACTGCACACGTGATATTTCATTTCGCCTGTAAATGCAGAAAGATAATTAAAACGGGCTGTAAGATGTAATGCATGGAAAGATGAATGAAATAAGGAAACTGGTAATTACTTTTACATCGTAGAGTAATTAGAATTTCAGAGAGTAAAGACAGATAGTGTGGGTCTGCGGTCGCTCGCTTGCTAGGATTTTGGGTTCGAATCCCACCGGGCGCATGGATGTCTGTCTCTTGTGAGTGTTGTGTGTTGTCAGGTAGAGGTCTCTGCGACGGGCTGATCCCTCATCCAGAGGAGTCCTACCGAGTGTGGTGTGTCTAAAAAGCGTGATCGTGAAGCCTTGAAAACTGAGGCGGCCTAGGCCCCCAAGGGGCTGTCGAGCCATTGAAAGGAAAAAAGACTGATAGTGACAGAATTTATTTAATAAGAAAGGCTTGTGTTCATGAGTTCGTTCTGTTTCTTTATTTTTATAAATCTGAATATTGGTTTCAAAATAGCGATTTTAAATCGTGGGTATACAAAACAACATAATGATGGGTTATGAAAACAAATATGTATGTATATATGTATGGACCTTGTGTCTGCAAATTTGGAGTCTGGATAGCTCAGCCTGTGTAGTGATTAGTCTTTGGGCTGGATGACTGCGGAATCGGCGCTAGATTCCCTTCAGAGGCCAAAATATTTCTCTTCTCAACAAACTGATTCTTGGTGCTACGAAGCCTCGTATTCAATGGATAGCAGGGGCCCTTTTACCAGGAATGAAGTGGCTAGAGATTGAAGATGGGCACATCCATCTTATGCGGAAGTTAGGAATGCGTGAAGTTATACCTTCCGTCTACCACTCACGGCGTGAACAAAGACAAATTTACAATGCAGAATCTGTGGGAGGCTGGAGTAATTCAGTCAGTGTAATGTCTAGGCTACGAGCTGGAGGACAGGAGAATTAGAATTGGCGTGGAGTCGATTGCAGGCGGGGCACAGATCTCTCCCTTTAGCATCGTGTTTCGATCGGCTTTGGGGTCGACATAGCCTGCTGCCTAACGAGTACCTCTGGCTGTCTTCGCAGAAGTAAGATGACCGGAAGTGAACTGTAATACCGTGCGTGATTTCAGACTTCCGTCGCGATGTAGATGAGATCTGTGTTCTTCTGGGATATTACGCAGCGTTGAGTGTAGTTCTATACCGACGTTTCAGGACAACCTATCGGTCTCATCTTCAAGGGTCAAGAAGTGCAAGAAGAAAGTGCCTTGCCTAAGAACGTCTGCCTCTACGGCCACCAATCAGTATTTCTTCGTGGCTTTGATAAACTAAGCTAAACGACAAATTTACCCTTACCTTTAGTGTGTGCTGTATGAAATGTATGTTCAACTTATAAACCTCACAGGACGCCATTATTTGAAATGCCAGTGACAGGTTCAGCTTTGAGCAGGACAAAAGACAGTTCTGGTGAGGAAGCTGTGTGATTATCTAAGCAAAGCATCGCTGGTTTGCCCTTGTCTTTATTTACATCGTTTATATTTTCGCCCTAGCAAAGAGCCCTGTCTCCACAACTGTCACTCGTTTAACAAACCCGCGTTCTGTTTTCTGTTCATTGTCTTGCACTGCAATTAAAGTCGCGCCTGTATGCTTTAGCCTTTATGACACTTTACACTTAAGGCTGTGTTACGGTTCCCCGCAGGTTAAAGTAGAGGGAATTGCCTTCCACAAAAGCAATTTTCCACATGTTGGCAGTAATGAGTCGAGATAACTTAACACACTTCGTTGCAGTAGTGTGTGTGGTACTAGTTTACTACTACAAGGCCATGTAACACCAAGCTTTGTTCATTTCTTATAATTCACGGGCCATAGTTCTTCTTATACATACGTATTTCTCCAACTCACCGTGAGTATATCCATACTGGTGGAGCAACCAACATTAAATCCACTGCTCAAACGAGATTAACAAACCAACACATCGATTTATTCATTTGATATATGTTAAACAAACAAATGTTCAATACTTACAAAATATAGAAAGTTTAGAACACATCATATATAAACCACCATTCAGAAGATATCAGTTATATACATCAAAAGAAGGCTCCACGCATTCAACAACTGCTTGGTAGGGCTGCCCCTGTACACAGACAATCCAAGTAACCGCCAGCGCTACCAAGGTCCAATCCCCTGATAAGTCATTGCCCAAACACAATTTTGAAGAAAACCCAGCCGAAACTTGATTTAAATGTTTCTTACGCGGAGACACGTAGCTGAATGGCGAAGGGAATATACTAACGACTACAGGTAAACAAGTGGAACATACCGAGATTGAAGTAGGAGAGGAACGGAAAGGTACAACTGAAGGTAGGTCAGGAATGGCAGGTATCGTCTCTCTTGACGTGCTCTAAACACTGTGACGTAATATGGCACAGTATTTTTTCTTGTTTTTTTTTTATTTCTTGTAATCAGGTTAGTTTTGTCGATATAGTGACTAGGCTACGAACTGAGCATTCTATGGATCGTGGTTGGATGACTGACAGGGGCAAGATAATTTTCTCCAAAGAGTTCCGACCGGCTATTGGGCCACCTATTCTCCTGTTCAGTGAGTACCCGGCCCTCTTTCTTTGGAGGTAATACAGCTGGGGCGTGAAGCTGACTACTAACCCAATTCAATGCCGAGGTCAAGATAGAGCGGCGCCGTAGTAGCTCCACTCTGCTATTTTCCTTCATGGCTTGTAACATTACTTTAACTTATTTTTAATTTCTTAAGAAAGATCTACCAAAGATATACTCGTACAGTCGAACCCGTTTATAACGACATCGGTTTATACGACATCTCGCCTATAGAGTCACATTTTCTGTGGTACGAATTAATTGGTCACTGTTAACCATAACATTATACTCCTCGGTTATAACGACACAAAATATTTAGTCCCTTTTATGATGTTGTAACCGAGTTCGACTGTATTTTTCACGCGTTATTCATTCATTCGTTTGCTAATATAAACGCCATTGAAATTTTAGTCCTCAAATTTGAAAAATTCCTACGTTTTGAGACTGTTTCCACAGATAACTCCATTAATACATTATTCATTACAGCTCTTGACAGACACATCGAAAATCACGTATTTCAGTAATATGTAGATGAAAGAAACGAAGAATTTGGAGGTGCCAGGTAATTACGTTCCAAGTAATTTTATTTATGTATTTGTGACGTCACTGCCACTGTCTTGGATTATATAGCGTCGAGTGAGGGCATGACTAATTAATCATGAATTGGAAAGTATTAGGACGGAGGCTGTCTTGGCCCCGTTGAGATAATAAAACCGATTATGAAGAACTCCTGACCAATAAGTTGGGTGTTACAGGACGAATTCAGTTTATGGTACTGTCTTACGTAATTTCTGAGGGTGTGGTACAAACTGTGTTAGGTCCCTTTTTAGCTTAGCTGACAAGTAACCTTATTGCTTTGAGTAGAAAGCAGATGCAATTTGTTGTAATGAGAACTGAAGTTAGCAACCGGAAAGGCATGAATAAACAGACACTGACTGAGAAGGAACGTAATATAATTGAGTTAAGGAAGAAAATGGCGACAGGAGATATGAAGGCGGTTTTCCGCTTTATGTTTTCTTCATTTTCCTTTCTAGAGCGTTATGTGTGAAGTAGAAAGCTCTGTACCGAAACATCCCGACAAACAGGACTCAAAAAAAAAACGCCTCTCTTTACTTCCGTTTCTGTCCTAAACTGGGACGTTAAATTAAAACATTCTACGTTACCGTGCAGCGCCTCACAACACTGAACTGACTGCGTGTTAATTAGTCTACAGGTTTTATATGCGTTTTCAGTTTTTCTTGGCGGTGAGTATAATGTAATTTGGGTTGTGACACCGTGTAGTCTGGTAAGTGTTTAGCAAAGTTTCGGGAAGAACATATTCGGAGGATTTTATACTGTTCACACCGTGCATTTTCATCTGATCACACATTTTTAACCAACAAAATGCACAATTTATTAGATGATACAACTTCTTTCTATAATACAATTAATCCAACATGTTTCGGCTCTCTAATGGAACCATCATCAGGGATCGAAACCTTGATTTTTACACATATTTATAGCATAACAAACAATTGGCACTGTTAATTGTAACAAAGGAGAATATCCAAATTTTACATCTTAAATTTTAATATGTGCCAATTGTTTGTTATGCTATAAATATGTGTAAAAATCAAGGTTTCGATCCTGATGATGGTTCCATTAGAGAGCCGAAACATGTTGGATTAATTGTATTATAGAAAGAAGTCGTATCATGTAAAAAGGTGTGCATTTTGTTGGTTAAAAATTTGTGATATTCTCCTATTCCCGGATCGAATTTTATACTGACCCCCCCCCCCACCCCATTTAATCCTATTTTTGACGCAGCCCTTTATTAAACCGAACCCGTACTCATTTCGACCCTGGAGGTGGAGGTAGCACTTGCTCATAAACCTTGGTATTTACCAACAAGATTACGAATGTCACATCGCAAAAGACGACAAGATGTACGGCCTAATTTTGTTAAATGTAATTACGTCTTTAAATTGGAAACAACACGTAAATATGATGCAACTTCGCAGAATGTGAAAACATAATTAGATTGTAATCCCAAAGGACAGGCAGACGTGGAAAGCTTCAGAAGTAGATGGTGAGTGCTTAAAGCTTATGAATTTCGGAGCGGGCTTGCGGCAACAAATTCTTGGAGCTGGAATAGAATTAACAACTACTTTGGCATTAATGCCTGCTGTAAAGTATTCAGGTTTCCATCAAGCATTTGGCTATGTGGTTTGATGAAATTTCGTGTTTGTCTTCTTTTCTTTAAACATCTGTTTCTAAAGGTTTTGGACGAGAAGCCTCTCCAATATTTTCTCCTATCCACCCCCTGTTATCCATTCACAGTTGCTCACATTATTAACAAGGCTTTGCGGACCGAGTCTTGACCTTATGTGATTCCGTAAAAATTAGGGAGAATAGCCATCTCAAAGTCTGTCCAGAGACCAAATAATGATTTCATCCCCTTCACGGGACTGGCTGTGTCTTGGCCAACAGAATATTGGATTGCTGTCATGAATCACCCGCACGTATGTAAGTACGTGTTTCAATTGAGCTCAATCCCTCTTCAGAAGCCAGTAATTTTTTCGCTTTGTTTTAACTGCAATAATATTCATGCCCGGGCGAATAATTTCTTTTAGCGTTCCTACTGGGATTTGTTTTACTGCGCAGACTCCAAAAATGTTGATTTCTCCTGTTTTTGACCGACTTTCCTTGGGTCTTTACATGAAAAGTAGAACTCCTATGTCATGTATTTGTGTCCGTCTGCTCGTCTCCTCTAATACTTTTTGAAACTGTCAACGGATTTTCGTTGAACTTTCAATAGGGCAAGGACATAACACATTTCTGGCCGTTAGTTGGCGGTTTTCACCTCGGGAAACTCCATGTGGGCTTACTGGTGGACGAAGTGGCATTGGCGGCAGGTTTTTGTCCCAGCATTTCGGCTTCGTCTATCCCAAAGGGCTGGTATAGTAGACCCATTTGTGACATCAGTGCCAAGGAACAGAGTCTCATCTTATTGCAGCAATTAGTAGGAATGTCATGCAACTAACGATAACTACACTTCAGGACTCTATACTTTCCTACCGCAAAAATACCAATATTCTGCCGTGACAACTTCTGTGGTGAGAGAAACACTGGCGTCAGTTGTGTAGGACGATTCAGTTTATGTTATAACAGTCTCTGAAAACCCCTAGGATATTGCGGACCAATCCCCCTCGTATCCAAAATTTTAGTTCATTACAGGTAAACAAAAATAAACCCTCTACACATACCGGTCGAAAAAGTTCGACGAAGTGCAGTGAATAATGCTTGAGAAGTGTGCAGGATTTGTTGAAGTTCTGTTTCTATATAATGTTAAAGACAAACATGGCACCTGCGGCAAAACTAAATGGCATTTTTAAAAGTTTTATGGCTGTAATTAATGAGCTATTCCATCTAGGCAGTTGAGATGTTGTATGGAAGTAAACGATAAAGGTAGTTAAAGATTTTATACGTAATGCTTTTGTAATCAAAGTTATGCCCATGCATGTGGCGACGACGAGGTTCTTCAAACTTCAACGTATTTGGCATCTCAGTTTACTCTAATATCAGAACGGATTTTCACAAACCTACGTGTTTCAGAAATAATTTCTGTTGCTTCATGGGCGAAAATATTAATGCGGGTATATTCCGATTTTTAAGGTGGAGTTCTCCTATGATAGACTTTAAGACCCGTAAAAAACAAAATAAAGATTAATAAATAATGTTGATTTTCGTAACGGCAGAGCTTTCAAATACACATCAACAGTATATCTTACATAACGTTGTATCTACCGTGCATTTTCAAATGAGATATGTTCAATAATCACCAACTAATGCACATAAACTTTTCAATAGTTTATTCTTAAAATACCCCTATACGTATTTCGGTGGTTTAAACCACCATCTTCAGGGGGTCGTGGAGATTAAAATGCATAGACTTATAGTTATTACATATGTGGTTACATTCATATATGTAGAATATGAGTGGGCTAGTATTGCTCACTTCGTACAGTATGTAAAATTATGTAAAATTACTATAAAATGAACTAAAGGCTGTTAAAATGATTACATAGTTTGTAGTTTTCCTGAAAATTATTGGCAGTGTGGCCTTGTAGTAAGGTGGTCATCTGTAGAAATATTAAACTTAATTAATAACTTAAATAGTAAAGTAATTCATGGTTAATAGTAAAATTGTGTAATTGCTTACGTAGTACACACAGGTACGCAAGCAACACAATTTTACTATTAACCATGAATTACTTTACTATTTAAGTTATTAATTAAGTTTAATATTTCTACAGATGACCACCTTACTACAAGGCCAAACTGCCAATAATTTTCAGGAAAACTACAAACTATGTAATCATTTTAACAGCCTTTAATTCATTTTATAGTAATTTACGTACTGTACGAAGTGAGCAATACTAGCCCACTCATATTCTACAAATATGAATGTAACCATATATGTAATAACTGTAAGTCTATGCATTTTAATCTCCACGACCCCCTGAAGATGGTGGTTTAAACCACCGAAATACGTATAGGGGTATTTTAAGAATAAACTATTGAAAAGTTTATGTGCATTAGTTGGTGATTTTTGAACAGTATATCTTACAGTTTCAAGAAGGGGCACTGTTGTGTGCGTGCAGTCAGAGTACTTATGTAGTTGCAGCATGAATAGAAGACATGAAAAAAGGAAGAAGGTAGTAGGCTATATTGAAAAATGGTGAAAGGCCGATAATTTTTATCGTTTTTTTTTAAATTTTTCAAGACTTTTCATGGTTGTCAGTGAAGACAGGAGCAGAAGTGACCTTGGAATTCACATGTTGAGTGTTTTAAGTGCGTGGAAGAATAATGAAAGTGCCCGACAAAAGTTACAAGCATCCGTACTGTAACAATTGAATCCGAAGGACCGACGCACAAACATAGCGTCGGTAGTAGGTTCATTTTTACAATTGTTCCCTACAAACGTACTATCAGTGTGTCACTAAAATGTATAGTTATTAATTCATAGTGCAGAGACCATACGATATTCCTTTAACGGTATATTGGATGTAACTCTTATCGGTAGAATATCTTTTCTCGACAAGCAGTATAAGAATGAAATGCCTGAATCTCTTTTATCAACTCTTATATTAAAATCTTGTACTTAAGACGTTATTGCTTTTAGTCCACCCCACAATTTCAGTTACGGATATATTTTAGATTCCTAAGAGCTTTACCATGCTGCCTTGGAATTTAAATTACTTTATATGATTGGAAATCACAAGTCAGCAGGCAAGCAGAAAGTTAAGCTTTATGAGCGGGCAGACTTTTAAATTGCGTCTTTCCCTTTAATATTGAAAAGTTTCATATTACTCGCTTTGCACATTAGAGACTGCAAGAGCAGGTACGTCGCGGTGTGTAGAAAACAGACGCCGACGCAAAGCGCTTCCTTCTCCCTCCATTCCATTTGCTTGACATTGCGCCCGCATCAGCGTTATCTCAGAGAGTCTGTGACCTGAGGGGCTGTTCTTCTTCCTTATGGTGACGTTAGACGAGAAGTTTGTACTGAGTTTGAATACTGAGCAAGAAGCCTCCCAACAAGCATTACTGTTTCATGCTTAACTTTGTTCCTTATAGGTGCTTTTGTTTGTGCCTTATTCCTTTGTATGCATGCTTTCCGTAGATTATGGTACTTTGTTCTGTGACGCCAGCTACATCGGTAGAGAGCTATAAACGTTTCGAAAGGGTCTGATGCTTCCATCCTCATGGTAAAAGATAATATCTGTATGTGAAGTGTTGGCAGTTGATTGGTCCGAACGTCTGGTCCGTACCTGCCAAAATACACAGTGTCACATCCGAGAAGATGGGAAACAATAGCACTGCAGTTCGTCAGGACCTCATACCTCACATTCCCTTTATAGACTTCGCATTATGGTGTGCAAAGAAATTGATAAGTCACTAATAAAGTTAAAGTTTTTCGGGCGTTATGTAATATTTCGTGCAGCAGTTTTAAGACTTCCTGCTGTGTGTTATTTTTCGGTTTCAGATGCTACGAAAACAAATAATTTACTCGAAATTGTAAACACGCAATAAACGCATTAAAATGTGTGTAAACAAAGAAGCTGTTTACTAGAAACGGCAGAGCTCACTCAGTATATTGACTATACTACGGACTGAATGACTGAGTAATAGGTACGCATGACGTAACATCCCAGAAAACTTGAATTGGCAATCCAGACCGGCTATTGGGTCCACCCAGTCTAATATTCAGTGGCTAAAATGCGTACGGCGACCAGGGCCTATTCATGTTCCGAGGTTATTAGCGTGTAATAGTACCTCCGCCGATCCCAGTGGCCGTGCGGTCTAAGGCGTGGGTTTGCGGCCGCTCGCTGACTGGGATTGTGGGTTCGAATCCCACCGGGGGCTTGGATGTCTGCCTTGTGAGTGTCGTGTGTTGTCAGGTAGAGGTCTCTGCGACGAGCTGGTCCCTCGTCCAGAGGAGTCCTACCGAGTGTGGTGTGTCTAAAAAGTGTGATCATGAAGCCTCGAAAAATGAGGCGGCCTAGGCCCCCAAGGGGCTGTCGAGCCATTGGAAAAAAAAGTACCTCCACTACTTCATACGTCTTCATTGTATGATGCTTAATTGTAATATTCAGAGGGACAAGTTTTGCTGTAAAATGATGTGTGGTCGCAGCTTGAACAGCATTACTCTCAGTGTTTTATATTCTGGTCTTTGTCGGTTATGACACTTCCCATTTCGGTAGGTGGTTGTTACCAACCTTTCGGAGAAACATGACGCCTCCTTTTTCAAGGACGATATAGTAATATTTTTCTAGCAAAATAATACACAAACTACGAGTCATATGCTTCCTCAGCTTGAGTTTCATGCGCCATCTTTAATTATGTAACTGTTTTGCAATCGAAGAGATAGTGCGAATAATTATTTTGCAAGTCACAGTTAAACTGGCCGAGAAGTCGGGAATGTTCGATAAGCATAATGATTAGGCTACGGGGCTTACGACCGAAGATTTGGGATTTGATGTCCAGTGGAAGCTAGGGACTTATCTTCAGAACATATAGACGGGCTCTGGGGCCCATTCATCCTTTTCTGCAATAAGTACCATGGACTCTTTCCCCGTAGAGCAGACAGGACGTGAAGCTGACCGCTCACCACATCTAGTATCGAGGTAAAGAATGCGTGTGGCTGTGCCTCCACTTTCCCATGTCTTTGTTGCCTAGTGGTTAATTGAGCGCAGGAACGTATTTAAATTTTCCTTTAGCTTAAACTAAAACCGTTCACTGTGATCACTGGCACCTCGGCTGACCCTCTTAGGTCTTCTAACTGGGGAGGAAAAGAGAAGTTAGGGAGAGATTCTCCTATTTGCAAAGACAAATGCTGCACTGCAAACTCTACTGCGGGTTTCAGACTTGCTGGTCCTGCTGGGTCCTTGATGTACAATATTGCAGACCCTAGAATGAACGGACTAATGGGAAGAGTGAGTGGTCCGATAACGCCGATTGTCCGGTACTTCCGAATTATATTTATATATATCTTAAAAAGTCGCCAAAGCAGTAATACAGTACTGCACATGTTACACTAATGCATACACATAATACTGTACACAACTCTCCTGTTAGCACTATCACTTTTTCTGGAAGCCATCGTTAATTGGAATTTAATAATTTCAGATAAATATAATAAACCAACGATACAGGTTATCAAAAGACCAATACACTACCACCTCCACGCGAGTGTCAGCAAAGACTGAGCGCGCGTCCGTGTCCGCCACGTAGCGGCTGCTGCGCTAGTTAACAGTCAAGACCGCTAATTAATTCATATTTGCGGACGAAAATTTCGGAACTAGCAGATTTCGTCCGTTATTTCCGAAATCCGTACATAAGAGGTCCGTTAATTCGAGGGTCTAAGGTATTTGTCATGCAGAATTTGAATCCCGTGCTTCCTGTAAGGGATTGTGCACTCTGTGTAAAAGAGGAAGTTTAAATAATAAGAATAATGTATTTAAGTTCTTAACATTTTTGAGGTTGATTTCAGGCTTCCGCCGCGATGCTGATAAAATCTGTGGTCTTCTGGGTAATTACACGGCGTCGTGTGGTAATTATTTACCGACGTTTCGGGACAACGTATCGGTCCCATCTTTACGGGTCAAGATTCCAAGAGGAAAGGAATCTTGACCCGTGAAGATGGGACCGATACGTTGTCCCGAAACGTCGGTAATTACCACACGACGCCGTGTAATTACCCAGAAGACCACAGATTTCATTTTTGAGGTTACCTTCCGATTAACACTGGATTGTCACGGAGGTAATCGTCATCGTTTGATGTTTATGATATTATTTACACCTCGAGGAAGTTATAAATGAAATAGCTTTTCAATTTTTTCTCCTATGGAAAATTCACTACTAAGTTACAGTGAAACGTGCCTGTAACGAAACCACAAGGGATCATAATTTTTCCCGCTGCAGATGGGTTCCATTTCTTACAGGTACTGCAACTTTGGATCCTCGGGACTGTTTAATCTTTCCACTAAAGGCAGGTTTCCGTTATTCCCAGGTTCCGTTTAAGATATATTTCACTCTGTAAGACAGAAGGATTGTTAAGCATATCGATTTTCTTGGATCTGACAACTTGGCATTTGGTAAATGATTTCTACCGGTTGAAAGAAACCTGCTGCCTTCCATCTTCAGAGTAAAAGATGTGTGGGTCGTACCTACCATACCACACGGCGTCACACCCCGCACGGCTATAGACACAACTGCAAGTATATCCGATATGTTGGCAGTCAGATGATGCCGGTAGCGTTTCACTTCCTTACTAGTACTGCTTTTTTATACATATAAAAATCCTTCACAGTTGACTCTGCTTTTAAATTACTTTTTATTGTTGCTATAACTTCGGTATTTTAACATTTACTACACGGTTTTACAGTTTTAATACTTAGCTTAGACCACATGGAAAAACCTTATTTTATCCACGTACATTTATAATGTGTCTATCGATATAAAGATCTCCGTCCTGTAATACACAGAAATTTGCATTTTACAATTCTTGATAGTGGCCTGATGATGGCTCATTTTCGGAGCCGAAACTAGCCGCCAAGATAACGTGTGTCATATGGCTTGTTGTGTATGATTGAAAATTTGAATAAACATATATTTGCAACAGTCAGTTTTTTTCCACACAACGATTTGATGTAGGCCATATATGTAGGGGAGGTGTGCAGAGTACATTGCTTAAGAGGACAGCCATAAACCGTAAGTCCAACAAGCAGTCCTGCTAGTAGTAGGTGGTTTCTCGTAACCGTTTCATCCTGATAAGAACAAAGGTTTATGATAAGGTGCATTATTGAAGTGACGCTTATTTAAGTGTAAGGACATGTTTCTGTATAATACGCAATGTTCTGCCTCCATCAGGCAAAGTATGTTTTGCAGTGTTGAGCTCATCGTATTGAGGAAATGTCTGTCCCTAATAGACCCATCAGAATATGTTCCGCGTTTTATTCTTATCTGATGAGACAGCAAAGCCATTTTCCGAAATATGTTTTCAAATAAGCAGAGTACTTACTTAGCATTACTAGGTTCTTGGACTTTGTCTCTGATATCGTATTAAAAAAATAACACAAAGCTTCGGGGACTAATCTGTTTCCGTCCTCGAGTTAAAAGGGTCACCGGACCTTTGATTTGAAATAGCTCTTACATCGGAACAAGCACAGGATGTGCCTCCCCTTCGTTTGAGCTGAGGACAGAAACAAACACAGTAGCTGAAACGTAGTGTTTTGTTTTCGAATATGAGTAAGTGGATAAAATTCAGAGACGTACGAGCAGTAATCCTAAATGTGGTCTAAAAGTCTGTACTTGATTAAAACACGTGCCTTGTTCATAGGCCAATGCAGATGTATGAGTCATCTAAATTCTATGCTTGCTTACTTGTCTGCCGTCTACATTCCCCTTTTGCTGTTAACAGAAGAGCACCTGAATTTCTGCGAACAGTGTGTGACCACAGAATTCTTCTCGCCCATTGTTAGCGCTATCTTCCATCTAGTTCTACGCCACGTTACTGTGGCACAAAACACTTGAAAACGTCTTTGAAGGTGTAATTTATAGCGACTTGCAGCGGCCACACAATGCAGGGAAACAGCAGTCCTCCATACATCATCCCTAATAACGACGTATTTAAATTTCGATTCGACGATAACAGCTCCCAGAGGATTTCGCGGAGCGCTTTTAGCAATAGCAATATGGCTGCCGGCCGATTGCCTCACCTCTAAGGAACAAGTACAGCTTATGTTCTCAGCGTGTTCTCTGCCCAGAGGCAAGTCACAGCGCTATCACTGAAGAGTAGTAAATCCTATGTTACAGGGACTTAACTGATACGTTAGGTTTATCATTGTTGTTTAGGTGCAGGGGTAGCTCAGTCATTATATTCAACAGGCAACGAGTAAGAAAAAAACATGAATCGTGATTGAGTTCCCGACTAGTAGCAAAATAATTTTATCTTCTCCCCAAACGTCCTGACGGGATCTGGGGCTCACCTAGCGTTCTGTGTAGTGGGTACGGGGGCTATTTATCCAGGGATAAAGCGGCAGGGGCGTAAAGCTAACCATTCCCATTAGTGCCGAGTTTAAGAACGAGGGGAACTGTACCTCAATTCGCCGATCACGGTGGCTGCGCGGTTAAGGCGTAGGTCTGCAGCAGCTTGTTTGCCGGGGTTACGGTTTCGAATCCCGTTGAGGACATGGATGTTCGTCTTTTGTGTTTGTTGTGTAGGTAGCGGCCTCTGCGATGCGTGTTGTGTGTGATCTAGAAACTTCAACAATGAGGCGACTTAGGCCCGAGTTGGGCTGTTGCGCCACAGAAAATAACCTTAGTTTGCCCATATGCCCTTATGGCGTCCCACCTAGCCTATTCAGGGGCCCTTCGCCAGCGCTGAAGTGGCCAGAGCATGAAGTTAACCGCTCGCCACCATCCAGTGCTTATGTTAAGAAAGAATGTAACTATGCCTCCACTGTTGCATATGCCTTTATGACATCAAAAGAAATAACTTTATTTTTATTATTATTATTCTTATTTTGTTTTTGCGAAGAGCTTATTGCCAAATTATAGGTTCTGTTTACGTTACATTTCTCGGCTATACCTAAAAATTTCTCACCGTGTTTGTAATTGTGAACATTTCTTACGTAATTTTAGGTCATATACAGAGTCATTCAAAAATAATTGAGCACTAGAGTTGCCATGGTGAAAACTAGTGCCCCCTGGTGGCGGTAATGCATACAAAATATGGAAGAAATTAAGGGTAGCTCTACAATTTGGTGCGTCCTAGTTCATATGGTAATTAGTTACTGAGTAATAAATTTTTGAATGTGTTCAGTTCTTTTGGAAATACCCTGCACTATCTTTCTCCGTACTTGTTTTCATCTCATAATTCCAAGGGTTTATTCATTGTGGCCATAAGGAGAAAATTTAGGAAGATATTATAAAATTAGCTATTAAAATTACCGAAAAAGCAATGCATGTTGTTCGAAGATATATTACCGTACAGCATTTCGGGATCTTCAGTTTATTGGCGCTAGTAGCGCTTACACCACACAAGTTCGCGTGCCTGCCATGCCTCATATGATACGAAGCTCATCACAGTTTTTAAAAATTCGACCAGCTCGTTCAAAAGTTGAAATTGTGGTTTGCACACTGATACACAGACACAATACGGCAACTTCTGAATACAAAACAGGGTGTCAGTGTTTTTTCTGTTATTTCTCCGTCTGACCGGCATACGTCAGGCTTTCCTCTGCGTTGAACACAGTTACTCGCAGGTAAGTAGTTGTGTAAGTTTGTCATATGTAAAGTGAACCATAGACACGTTTTGCTATTCTGTAGATGGATGCAGCCTGTTGCTTCTGAACTTAGGTAGCACTTACGAGAATACACGGCACTGTACCCCACAAGACAACAATTCAAAAACTAAGTGAATTGTAGCAGAGGGGTGAGAATTAGTTTCCTTGTTACTGCAGTGTTTTATGGGTCTACTGTATCAGCCTCTGGTGATAGACGAATGAGACTGATGGAATGATAATTGGAATGTTAAGGCAGAATACTGGAAGAAGGTCGTGCTACATTGTCACTTGTCCACCATAAGTCCCATGCGAACTACCTTAAGAGTGAAACAGAGAAGAGCTGCTGACTGATTGCTTAGCTGTGCCACAGACTGTACAAAGAAATTTTGACATCAGGTACATGGGCTTCATTGACAATATACGAGTATATCAGAGGATATGAAGAGCATGTGATAAAAATCTGGAAATTGTTCTGCAGGGAAATTCTCCGAGCGCGTGATCGTATTGTATTGTTCAGGTATCAGTGAGAACAGAGGAGAACCATGAATCATGGGAGATATGATTATATAGTTATACAATGAAGGAACAGAATTGTGCGTGTTTACTGGTAATACTGCATTGCGTTTATCAACACTTGGTCACATGATCGAAGTGCAGTCAACTTCAGTGTATTACATCCTTTCATTTCAAAATTGATGTCTGTATGTAAAGGACTAAAGTAGGATAAATGAGGATGAAAATGTAAAGCTACTTTTGTATCTCTTCTTAATTAAACAGAATACCATGAAGACATATGTTGGCGTAGAGTAATAGCTCCATTCTTTCTTAACGGAACTATCTGGAGGCGATGGATAAATTTTACACATGCGGAAGAATTACTGCTTCTCATTCAAGGGGACGCTGTGTGGACCCAGAGCCGGTCTGGACGTTTTGGAGAAGAGTATTTCTGCCCCTGCCGGGTACCGAATCACGATTCTCCTGTCATCAAACCAATAGCCTGTTGACTGTACTGACTGAGCAGAGTGTAATGTATCAAACAAAGTACTAGACTAAAACAAATTTTCTCTTCCAGTAATAAATCGATATTTGAGTATGTGCGTGTAATCAGATCATCAAATAAATTCATGCAATTCACGATTTTTTTAAATATAAACTAATGAATATTAAAAAAAATATTTTAATTTAGATACACTTATTTTATGTATTATCCTTGTTTTTATTTTCGCTATTCATCCAAGTTCAATTGTTCCTATTGACTAATATAATGACTTAAAGGCGTATAGTGAATCACAAGTATATAAAGAGTGTTAAATGAACTGACACTGCACAGAACAGAGACGGTACGTGCTTACGTTGTTCAAAACAGCGTGTTTACTGTGTACGTACTAAGCAGCTAGTTTCGAAACTTGCCTAGGGAACTTGCTATTCTGAGAGACATTTTCCATATTTTTCTTCAGTTCTTCTAGGTATGTGCGTAAAGTAGCTTGACATACGCACGACAGTATTCCTCTTTCGAATTTATCGTTCGAAATTATTCTAACATCCCAAAAAACAAGTATCTGCTAAAGTGAATGCAGATGTATCGGGTAATCTGAGGGATGGCCCTAGTGACGCTATGTGTCTTCACGTTCACAGTTGAATGCTTGCGATAAGAGAGGAGAAACCCTTCAATCATACCTGGCAGGTTTTTAGTACAAATCCCTGTCCCTTCAGAGCCCCAGATTTTGTGACTTCTGCTCATGAAGTCAGGCTTTCCTAAAACAATATCTGACAGGTTCTTCATATAACTCTCATTTCTGATTTATATAGTGCCACGTAAGTGGCCCAAATGCATTGCCTTCTTTCTGATAAAGGAGGGTGATTTTCTTCGTATCTACAAAAGATCCTACCTTCTTCAAGTATTGCCGTCCCCAGCAAGACGGGGCTTGTATCTTACACGTCCAGTTTTACACTCACGGCTGTTCCAGAGGGACGTGGACTTGAGCCCTATACATTCCCTTCCTTATCCTGTGCACATACAAACACAACTGGATGCTCCCTGTCATTTCCCTTGGGAGAGAAGATGAAGTCTTCGCCAGTTGTACCACCTGGACAATGGCTGTACAGTGGCGGGTCCGGTAACAATTCTAAACGTGGCTTCTTAACATGTTTAGACGTTTATGTCCAGTAGCACGTATAAGTACCAACTGCTGTATCGTTAATAACCTGTGGACTTCTTCCACAAAGTTCTTTGAATGATTTCCGTAATAAAGATAGACTTTTTCCTTATAGGTCTACAGCATTAAGTGGTTTGTCCTTATAATAGTTAAAGACTGTGTTCTCGTTGAGGTAGGAACTGACTTTATGTATAATTTAGATGAATGTGACTCTCCCTCAGTACTAGAACAAATGCAAGTTTGGTACCCAAATTCCACGTTGTACTGCGTGCAACATAAAGCACGCTAACCACTAGTCCACCGAGGTCGACGCTGTAATTTGGTGCACAATATAAATCTTAATCGCAGTGAAATATTGTAACTATCTCCGTTAGCTCCCAACATGACTAAATATGACTGCCTTAAGATGTCTATATCTCCTAAAACTACATTTCAGTTTCTTAAAGGATGGCATATGATTATATCATACCGATAAATTTAGGATGCAAATAGTGTGTCAGATCCTCTTTTTTCAAGAATGTAAAGGCCTGCAAAGCGTTAATTTTTCCTGTTCTGCACACTGACTGACCGACTGACTGATTAACTGACCAAGTAAGTAACTGACTGACTGACTAACTAACTAACTAACTAACTAACTAACTACCCAAGTTTATGGAATAAGGTCCATCTTGAAAAGCTAGTGGTTCCTCATACTAGTCAAGAAATTCCCCACATTTATGGAACCCGAAAGTTCATTACCGCATTCACAAGCGCCTGCCACTTTTCCCTATTCTGAGCCACATAAATCCAGTCCGCAACACTAACAGATCTTTTAAGATACGTTTTAATATTATCATCCCCTTTACGCCTAGGTTTCTCACCTGGTCCCTTTCTCTCAGGTCTCCTGACGAAAACCCTGTATGCGCCTCTCGTGTTTCCATACCTGCCACATGCTCCTCCCACCTCATTCTTCTTGATTTGATCACACAAATGATATTTTTTGAGGAGTACATATGATGAAATTCCTCGTTATTGTAGTCTTCTCCACTCCCCTGTTACCTCGTCACTTTTAGGCCTAAACGTGTTCCTTAGCACCCTGTTTTTGAACATCGTCAGCCTCTCTTCGTCTCTCACTGTGAGAGAGCAAGTTTCACACAAACATAAAGCAATAGACAGAAATATGTTTCTGTGTAATTTAACCTTTATTTTTTTTAGAGAGCAAAGTTTAAGACGAAATATTATGTGCGGAATGGCAGCAGGCATTCCCATAGATCAGTCTGCTTCTATTTATTCATTAACGCGATTCTTATCTTTAGGGATGTTCCAAAATATTTTGATTTGCCACAGTTTCAAAGAATTCATCACCTACCTTTTATATTGGTTTTGTCCTGCATTGTGTTTACGAGACATGAGCATATATTCTACTTAATTTCCTCTGTATTTACGTCTGGGCCTGTCGCTTTACGAATTACTAATGAAACTTCTGTGTTTTTCTTTATAGTGTGTATGTTTTCGCCCAAAGAATTATCATAATGAGCCTAGAGCAGAAGCTGAAATTTCCCATTCAGTTTCAAATTCTTCTGATTTGCTTGAGCTTCCAGAATTACTTGTTCTAAAGAATACATTTGAGAGGCAGTGATGACAAAGTATCTCTTGTACTGCACTGTAAACAGTTTAGGATAAGCCGTAATGCAGCCATTTGATAGAACACGCCTGTTGATGAACACTTGATAAAATAATGTTCGGTTAGGCCATTAAATATTTTATTCATTCCCAGTGATGTTGTTTGATGGTCCTGTTTATTCTAATAACTGGGTCGGTGCGGACTGAATTCATACGGCTTCGGATGGGGACAAGAAAAGGGCTGTTGTGGGCGCGGCAATGAACTGCGAGATTTCATACAAAAGCGGGGAGTTTCTTGATTGGTTGAGCAGCTGACTTAGAAATGACTGATCTGTATGGAGTTAGCCAGTTACTTAGTTATTATCATTATACACTATGTGAGTGATTCCAGCTGATTATGAAGAAGAAAGGTTAGGCCCGCAGTGCTGACAACTGCAGAGTTGTCTGTGGACCTGTCTGCTGACATGTGCAGAGTTGTCTGTGGACCTGTCTGCTGACATGTGCAGAGTTGTCTGTGGACCTGTCTGCTGACAATGCAGAGTTGTCTGTGGATCTGTCTGCTGACATGTGCAGAGTTGTCTGTGGACCTGTCTGCTGATATGTGCAGAGTTGTCTGTGGACCTGTCTGCTGACATGTGCAGAGTTGTCTGTGGACCTGCCTGCTGACATGTGCAGAGTTGTCTGTGGACCTGTCTGCTGACATGTGCAGAGTTGTCTGTGGACCTGTCTGCTGACATGTGCAGAGTTGTCTGTGGACCTGTCTGATGACATGTGCAGAGTTGTCTATGGACCTGTCTGCTGACATGTGCAGAGTTGTCCTGTGGACCTGTCTGCTGACATGTGCAGAGTTGTCTGTGAAACCTGTCTGCTGACATGTGCAGAGTTGTCTGTGGACCTGTCTGCTGACATGTGCAGAAGATCTGTGCCTGTCTGCTGACATGTGCAAGAGTTGCCTGTGACCTGTCTGCTGACATGTGCAGAGTTGTCTGTGGACCTGTCTGCTGACATGTGCAGAGTTGCCTGTGGACCTGTCTGCTGACATGTGCATCAACAAATCGATCCCCCTCATTTCCAGTCAAAACTGTAGCAAGATAAATCTTTCTAAGTACGCTTCAGCATTTTAATCCGGTCCCTTGGTTCGTTTCACTTCCCTTTACTAGTTCTGTTGAAATTCAATGAGAAATCATCTAAAGATATGTCATTATTTCTCGTCCTTTTTTTTATTCCTGTATCCCTTTCATACCTCTCCAGCTTCTTCTCCAACTCTGACCTGTGTTAAGTTAAACAGTGAATCAAAATACATTTTTGAGATCCGGGCTGACGCCGCGTAATATCCCAGAAGAGCACAGATCTCATCAACATCGCGGCGGAAGCCTGAAATCAAGGAAAATACATTTTTATTTTAAGATGGGATAATTTCGAAAACAGGGAACGATTTCTTAAGATCTAACATTTTATGTGCATCAATTTAGATTGATCGAAAGAAAATGTGAGCCATGCAACATAAAACAAGATGCTACTTTGAGAACAGACATTGAATGTGAAGGTGGTAATAAAATGGGAATATAATGCGATGATCTGAGTGTTACAAAGGGGGCAACGTTTGTGGAATTCGGCGCCTGAACGATCAGACTCATGCTGCCTACCGAAGGTTGTGGCCGTCGTAGACGATCTTGTTATGAGGGAGTTAGTTGGTAAAATGGTTTTATTTTTATTAACATCGCTGAAGAGTATTCTGTGAATGGGCTTTTGTTAGGCGGTTACGACCTTACGTTAAGTGTTTAGTTAAGTCTGCTGGCGGATCCACATTTCAGGAATGTCCATTTTATAAACAGGGATGAAAAAATGTTGGGTCAGTTCTTCATCCAGACAAAAATTTCTCCATTTCGCCACAAACAGGCTGCGCCTATCCATGTCATTGTTCGTTTTCACAGGTCTGGACGTGAGCAGAATCATTGTTTTGTTTCTCGTAAGGGACAAGAACTTATCTCTTCTCCGTAGTGTCAAAACATGCTGTGGGGCCCAGCCAGTCTCGTGTTAAACTAGAAGCGGGGTCAACTTTCCAGGGGCTACAGTGGCGGGGACGGTTAAGTCTTCAATCCCCATCTCTTCCTAAGGTTAGGAATGAGTGAAGCTATACTTCACTCACTCATATACCTCCATGACCTGCACGGGGATCATTTCTACCGGCCTGCTTACTGTCACATAGTCACGAAAGAGATAAAAGCACTGTTCCTTAAATTATACAGCGTGTTCATAGGATAGGTGGCCCACACCAAAGATAAATTTGCATATCTATAGCTAGTACTGACAAATCAAGCTTTACACAGTAGAGGCGATAAAGAAATTTGTGCTTGCCTGCATCAAATGGTGACTGATTGTTGTAACTAAACCGGATTTAGAACTATTAATTAATATATTCTTTTTGGAACACTCTGTATAATAAGTGTTACAGCCAACCACAGCTGCTCAGGAAGGTAAGCTTGTTGACTTTGACTTTTCGCTCTTTACGGACGAGTACACGAATGCGTTCCTTTAGTCCTCTGATACATACTGCAGTGTTGCCACCGGAACAGAGCTCTATGTTATATTCCACACAGTCGCCACCGGAACAGAGCTCTATGTTACATTCCACAGTCGTCACGGGAACAGAGCTCTGTGTTTATTCCACACAGTCGCCACGGGAACAGAGCTGTATGTTAATTCCACACAGTCGCCACCGAAAAAGAGCTCTATGTTATATTCCACACAGTCACCACCGGAACAAGCTCTATGTTAATTCCCACACAGTCGCCCCCGGAACACAGCTCTATGTTACATTCCACAGTCGCCAGGGAACAGAGCTCCTGTGATATATTCACACAAGTCGCCATGGGAACGAGTCCTGTGATTACATTTAGAGTCGCCCCCGGAACAGAGCTCTCTGTTAATTCCACAGTCGCCACGGGAAGAGAACTGTATGTTATATTCCACACAGTCGCCACCGGAAAAGAGTCCTGTGATACAGTTTATAGAGTCGCCACTGGAAATGAGCTTCTTACTGGACACCCCCTACCCCACATTGCAGTAACCGGAGCCCATTTCTTCCTTCCAGTCGAAATAACCCAACACGAAAAGGTAGATAGGGAGAGAGAAATGTGTGGCGCTGTTGAGCCCGTGGGAACCCAAACACCGCCCTGATGTATATTTATGTTGTTCTTAACTTCCTGATCACACGTTTCCTCACTACATCCCTCTTCTGTTGCTTCTTTTCCCATTCTGTTCTAATTTGCAGAGACCGAAACTCGCCGTGGAGTGGACCGAAATCCTTCCTATTTTTGGGAGGTACTAGGTTCAAATCTTGGCTAAATACGGGCTATCTTTAATGAGTTTCCGTGTTTTTCTTCAATCCCGCGTGTAAATTGAGGAATAGTAGGTTAAAACAGGCCTATGTTACCAATTTTTTTTCTGATAAACTAACCATTCGACTCTATATGCTACAGTTAGAACTCTGACAACGTCATTCTTGAACTAGCCACGTGCTCGACACTACGGGTTGCTGTAATTTTTTCTTGTTAGTCTACGGCCTCTTTCATCGGTCTTCCCTTTTTTTTAAGCCAAACCAAGGGCTAATTTTATTTATCACTATGCTGCCATCTGTTCTTGATATGTTGTATTAGATGCTTCAAGCTCAAATGTTTCTTCGGCCTCATGTCGTACTTCACAGATAACACAGAAACAACTCGCCCACACAGTGACTCATACAAAGGTGTTATGTAAGGCACGTAGTACGCCTACATTGTAAGTTATTTCCTATATCTTAGTTTTCTGGGTTTCGAAACTGGGTAGTGTTATATGTTGATACAGATTTTTCGGAGGAACACGCTGACTCCGTCCTTAGCGTTGAAGGAATTAGGTGCAAAATGACGCTGAAAATGGAGAAAGGCCGGTACCATTCATCAAAATTGCACAGTGTCAAAACCCGTAACACTGCAGTGTGAATAATCCCACGTAACACTCACGTGGTTCGGAATACAATCATGTGTCGTTTCCGTGAGCCATATGCGCCGATGATGCGAGCACAGAAAAACTTTTTATTGATTCCTAGAGATACTGTTGTTTTTTTTTTGTTTGAAGTGGCTCTGACCTCATCGCTCATAAATTATTGAATGACTTGTCTAGAGGAATGTTTGTATAGTTTATATTTATTGTAATTAGCTTAATTAAAGTTTAGGACGATCATACTAATAAAAAAACACCCGAAATCTACGTCAGATGTTGGCGTCAATCCATGTATCCTATAATTTATAAACCGTACGTAGGCTATTCAATAGGTTAGGTTCCATAGATTATGACAAGTAAATACGAAGTCATTGCACGTTAAGTGTAGGTCATTTATTCATCTGAAGTACAATTAATTTTCAGTACAGTTTTCGACCACAATGATGCATTTTTCCCCATCACCTTCGCATGATATTAAAATTCCTTCACCGTAGAAATGGGGCAATTGCATTTGCGACCATTCACCAACAGCTGTACCCAAAGACACAATACTTTGTTATCTCTCCGTATACTAACCTCATATTGTGGAAGGTTCCTACAGCGATGTTGAAGATTAAAAGTTACGTCAATAACAATGTGTAGTGGTGTACATTTACCGACGTTTCGGAGGCATGTAGTGTCTCCATTTTTAGTGTCGAAGAAGTTTAAAAACACACTTCTTTGTACGCTTCTTAAACCTTGAACATGGATGCAGCAAGGTCATCTGAATTGTCGGTAATGATATATTAGTACACATGTCGGCATATCGCAGAAGGCTTGTATCTTAATGTCGTTAGGTAAATATAAATTTTGTGGTCTACTGACATTCGTTTGCCACATCCTAGAAAGCATTTATTGCAATTTTTAGGATCTTTACTGATCGTGACAGGTTTTAATACGTAAATATTTTTGCACAATGTATACAGTAGCTTCGATCCTACAAAATATGGGCACATGTACTCTCCAGTCTTCCTGCTTTTACCGCACTTCTCTCTTCCCATTGTACAATTCCGAAAAGAGATTACTTGTGGAAGGTTGGACCTATTTAGAAGCATGATAAAATAAGACTCACAAACGGAGACGTCCAGGAGTTCCAAAGCAAGTCTGACATTTTTCTTTTAGTGGAAACTAGGTAAACCGTCTCCTGTACTTGTATTCTCTTGTAGGTGTAGTATTAAAGGGTAGGTACCCCACTCTTTTTTTATGGAGAAGGGCTCCGCAGCATATGCTACGGACGCACCGCAGCCATAAGGCTTATTGTGCAACCCTGTGATGAAGATGAAGAGAAAGATGATAGTTTTTAATTTTTCCAATTAATGGAGCACTGATGGAATAAAATTGATAGGGGAAAACCGACGTACTCGGGGGGAAAAACATGTCCCAGTGTCACTTTGTCCACCACAAGTCCCACATGGACTGACCCGGGATTTTTTTTAATAGATCTACCAACTTTTCTATATCAACTACAATTACATAATTTCGCTTGGGCCGCGATGTTGTCCATTCACCAAGCTATTCCTCCTCCTGTCACCATACAAAATTTAACATCCGTTCAATGTGAAAGTCATTATTCAAGTACATCAAGATAATTTTCATAAACCTTTTTTCTCTGATTCCACCGATACAACTTCCATCTGGCACGCTGGATCGAGCCGGGCCTCCGCGGTGAGAAGCCGGCGACTAACCGCCTGAGCCATGGCATTCCTAGATGCACCACTTGCTTTCTGTTTAATTTGAGTAGATGACACACAGTTCTTACAGTAGCCACCCGTCTAAAGTGCGTGTTGTCCATCTATGGAACATTAAGATCGCGGTTTCGAGCCCCACCCAGATCTTGGCTGTGTGTACTGTGGATGTGTTGTCTTACATAGGTGGTGATCTTGAGGTTGACCGATTTTCGGTTAAAGGATTTATACCGAATATTTGAAATTTCTCCTAGCTTTAAGTTAATTCAGAAGTATAACAGCCCTAGGAGAGTAATTTTACGAGCTGATGCAGGAAAGACACACACATGACCCTTTTGAGGTAAAGAGAACACCTTTAAATTTAATGCGCAACTTCTTGTAATATAGTCTCTAATATGAAAATGATGGTAAACATTTATTACTCAATATTTTGAAGTTTGAAATTGGTGTAAATAATGCACACAGTAATTCAGTTCTCGCCACACAGGAAACAAGGCAGCAGCCAACTGGTTAATGATGTTTAGAGAACTAATGGCTGCATATTGTGATAATAGTACGAAAAGTACAAAATGTTATGCCAGGTGGTATAATGTAGCTGTGCAGCTGTAACGTTTTCATATTTTGCGACTTATAATTAATTGCCAGCTGTTAGATACATCCGGACTGTACTAGTTGCTAGTATTTTCTTGTTTTGCTTAATGACCCCAAACTAACTAAACTAACCAACAAACCAATTGACTAAATAACCAACTACCTAGCTAGCTAACTAACCAACTAAATGCAGCAGAAATACATTTGAACAGTGATAGCTGCCCAGGATTTACAGGAATTTCACAGCTTTTTATGGAATCCGAAGTCCTCCATGTCAGTTCATAAGACCTAAGCGCTGTTCCTATGCTACTCCTCCCATAGGTCTAATTCAGTAGCGCTCCAAATATCTGTAATGTATACGAGTGGACCGATGGAATGTTTGGGCTTGAAAACCATTGGTAGAAATGTGATATGATGAAAATATCCGTTGAATTGCGACGTGTGCTCACTGCTTGTTTTTAACTGGTGACGTCTGTTTTATAGCAGGCTGCTCCGAAACGCTGGCAACACAAATTTCTTCCAAGTGACATAAAACATTAAAAAAAGACCAACATTAATATAGGCCTACGTGTTTAATTTTCATAGGAAGCGGTAGTCAATGCAATCCTGGGGTAAAAATTTCATCACCAATAATAACAACATTAACGCACCATCTAGCAAACTTTCTTAAAAATAAACTGCAAAATATGGTATCTCTTTCTAATACATTCACTACAACCAAATGCACGTAATTGGCGCACGATTTGACAACACTAAAGATCAATGAGACATGCAGATTAATTACAGTAGACGTACAAATTGTTCATGTAAACATTCACATCAATGATATTTTACATATTACTGAAGTATTGTTTAACTTCAATTATATTGAAGCAACCATAAAATGATAACATTTTATTACGCACAGATTGAACCAATTTGAAAGGTGTTGCGATGGGATCCCCATTTCTGGTCTTGTAAACAGAAATATTCCTCCTACAATATAAAAATCTAATAGTGAAACATGTGAGCGAAACTAAGAATATAATATTTTATAAAATATATATCGATGGTATTTTAATTATTTTGGTCACACAAAAAGCTGCAGAAGAAATACTTGGTAAGATGCATAATTTACATTACAACCTTTGATTTAAACTTACACATGAAGATCAGAAACGTAAAATTGTTTGGACTTCCCAAGCATCAGGAAAAATGAACTGTTGGTGATTTATTCAATTATAAAACCCACTTACACTGATACTACAATTCATTTTAATTCTGATCACCATATGAAGCACAAACTTACAGCTTATAAATTTCTTATAAATAGAATACATCAACTTCGTATACCATCGCAAAGGAAACGTAAAGTGATGAAATAATGCATAGTGCCAAGAATAACGGCTACCCCAATAAAGTAATTTCAAAAGTAAATATGTGTATCACAAAATTTTCCAAATTTACAATCTGGCATTTACGAATCACGACCGTGTAAGATATGGAGTATTTTCAACTAGTATAGCTTTCAAATCAGGAAGGCCATAAACCTGTTTAAGAACACTCATTTATGAATTGCTTTCCGTCTATGCAACACTTTATATAACAAAATAAGGCCCTTAAACAAATTCAGAATAAACGTCTAATAAATTACATTTATAAATTAGAATGTCGCACTTATGATAACGTATGTATTGGCCAGACTGGCTTCAGCAGAAAACAAGATTTTAAGAACATCTAAGATACATTAAAACAAATAATCCGCATCAGCTTATGCATTACATATACTTAATGATCAACATAAGTATGGTCCCATGGATAACACCATGGATTTAATCAAATCAACAAAAAAAGTTTGGCGCATGAATTGCCTTGAGAATCTTTATATACAGCTATATAAACAACAAGGAAAATTAATAAATGAATAAGTGTATATACAACTGAACACTCTGTGCAAAATCACGTATGATGTACATTGAAAATCACATGCGATATATATATATATATACACATATATACTAAGGTTCAGTATGTCGCTGGATGTAACACAGGTTAGTGCAGTGTGTTCAATATACCAATATGCTTGGTATGCAACCATTATGGGTATGTAATTGAAGATTACGTTAACTCTCATTTTAATTATAATTTAATTGTTCTTTATCTCATATTTTCAACATTTTCCTACAGTGTTGGTTACTTTCGTAATGAGGATTAAAGACATCCCATGAATGTTTGAATGAAAATTCACCATTAACTTATAGTTTGTATAAAAATGAGTGTTATGTGGCAATATGCCAAAGAAGCTTTATTTAAATTTATTACATTTATTTAAATTTTAATATTCTGTAATACTTAAAGTATTACTTATTAATATTTGTCTACATATATTGGATGAAAGTTAAACTGCCAAATTTGTGTGTGGTGACACAAAATCTTGTACATGGAGGGATAAATGTAATGAAAATGTATACTCGTATATCTTGTGTAATATATATGATTTGGCTCTCTGATGATGGCTCAATTAGAGCCGGCACATGTGGGAGAATGTTTAATGTAAAATAACAAAGGATATATGTATATATATATATATATATATATATATATATTGTCCAACAAGTGTATTTTGTTGGAGTCTAGTAAGTAATTTTATATTCCTTGTGTTAGCAGTGAACACAAAAGAAGGAAGGGGAGCAGGCAGGGTTCCTTGGTGATCGGAAATAAATTGTTGATGACGTTGCCATCGTATTTGTCCCAAGCGTTTTCCGGTAGAAAACGTTAGGTTTAGAATAGAAAGCCTTTACGTTTTAACACGTCAGCTGCAATTGCCTTCCCAGTTAACCAGACTTAGTGGAACTGAGAACTTGCCTCTTGGACGATGATATAGTATAAGAACATCATATTGGACGTACTTAATATTATACATATTGCGTGCAGTTGTTTTACATAAAGGGTTTTATTATTATTATTACCAACTACTACACAATAATTCTGTATACTGCTACATGTTTCGGCTAACTCCCTGATGATGGCTACCATGGTTAGCCGAAACATGTAGGAGTATATAGAATTATTGTGCAATAGTTGGTAATGATAATAAAAACCTATATCATATTGGAAGAGTCCATAAATTTGAACGCAATACTCATGTTGTATATGCTTTCGTTTTTCCAAAACTTGTCTTACTTCAAAGTTAAGAAAAACCTGATAAGATGTTGTTTTGTTCAAAATTCTGCAAGTAATGTACGAAGGAAGCCATATTATGTACATGGAATTTAAACGTGATTGCTCAAACTTCCGTGTGCCTCCTCTGTAAAAAATATTGTGGTCTTGCTAACAGCCTTTTTCCTTTATTGTCTACGCTCCGAGTTGACCATACCGGGCTCATTCCTTTCCTTTGTCTGCCATTTGACCATACCGGAGTAGTAATAGTGCCACTATAGCACCGGAAGTGACGTCACAATATGGCGGATGTAAACAAAGTCACGTGACAAGGTCAATGACCTTTTACCGGAAGTGACGTCACATGTAAACAAACATGGCTGCCGTGCGCACTTAATTGACCTAATTAATGTTTTAATTGATGTAATTAATGATTAATTGATGTAATTAATGTTTAATTGATCTAATTATTGATGAATTGATCTAATTATTGATGAATTAACCTATAAATTACGTAATTATACGCCTATACATAAACAAACGCCCCAGACAGTCTGGCGCCTGAACATAAACCTCAGACAGTCCGGCGCCGTAACATTAACCTAAGCTATACGCGGTAATTTTGAATTTTAAATGTTGGTAGTTGCGCGGTAATTTTAATTTTTACAATATGGCGGATGGGCGCTAAGTTTAAATTTTAATAATATTACGAAAGCGCGGTAAGTTTGAATTTTAAATGTTGGTAGTTGCGCGGTAATTTTAATTTTTACAATATGGCGGATGGGCGCTAAGTTTAAATTTTAATAATATTACGGAAACGCGGTAAATTTAAAAGTTATTTTAAATAGATGACTGCTTGATGCTATATATATGAGTGGTTTGAGTATAGGTTATAATAGCTATATGTAATTGAAAGGGGTGGTTGAGTGGTAAGGTGTAGGACTTATGATCACAAAATCCTAGGTTCGAATACTGCCTATGTCAATTACCTCTTTCTTTTAAAGGATAGGAAAAGGTTTTTATTAAACTGAAATGAAGAACACAATTTTTTTTTCTTTTTTTTCATATGGACACAATGGTGTCTTTTACATTTTATTAATGGAATGTTTTATACATTATTTCGTCGTACAATGTTTCAAAGTCGATAGCATTTGTCTGTGGTGGTGTACAGAAGTTTTTAGCCTCCAGACATGAATTTCGCCATTCAATCATTTCGTCGTGCAGTTGATAAAGTTTGTGTATTTGCCGGTCTATACAAGAACCAGCCAACTCCATGAGATATGACCACTCAGATTTACTCAAAAACACTTGAATGTCCTCAGACATTATGCGTATATACCGTCCACAGTACATAGATAGGGTATGACGTGTATCACCAAGTTCATGCACTTCATTTTTTGCAATAGCATCCTTGAATGTCACCAAAATAAACCACTGGATTTGATTTAACACCACATTACGCGAAGAACTTGTAATCTTCACTTGAGGCGTCAGGTTTTCATCCAGAAAGAGTGAGACGTACTTGGTCCTCTGCTTGTTCAGGAAATATACACGTTCAAGTAACGACCACATCTGGAAAACATTAATGACAACCAGGTTGAATCGGGCATACTGCATACTGAAGACTAAGAATGTGGAAGTGCAGCCATTGAGCCATCGAATGCGCTGATCTCATTGCACAAATATTGTTTAACCCTTTATGGCACGGGAAGGTACAGCTTATGCCAGGAAAAGTTATGTCTGCAGCCCGCGGACATCCTAGTTGAGCAATATCGATTACTGTGCGATCGATAAGATTACTAATAAATGCTGATTTTTTAGGTCCAAAGCAATATATAGCTACAGCTGATGATGCCTCTCGATGCAAAACAGTCTCCAACTCAGAGTACAATATATCACCATCATTCCAATTACACCCGTGATTAATGTCCTGGTTAAGTCTTGCCGTAAACGCAGGCACTTCTTCCCAAGCGTACGGTCTCTTAAAGACATATGATGAGACCCTGTCACTGTGAGAATCGGCAGCTGCCAACTCTTTCACTACGATTTCACCATCCCTCCCTTGAAAGTAGGTGAAATCTATCACTAAGAGAGCCATTGCTAACTGATTAAGTAATGCTGTACGTACCTTTATTTATAGCTGTGATTTGCACGTCTGCTGCTCCTTTTCCTCCAGGCTTCCGCAAGCAGGACAATTGCCAAACTGACGACGAAACATGCGCACTGCCTTTATATCGTTGCAGGTGTAGTCGGCAGGTGTGAACATGTTCACAAATGACGTCATTGAGTGACCCTCAGCTCTGTGGAAAGCGTATAGGCAGCAGAAATGTCCGCAGACATTCGAAGTCAATCCCTGTAGTCTGTGGCGGTTAAACTTCCATGATACTGAGTGGCGTTGTAGATAGGCTATTATTTCATGTTTGAATGGCGGGAATCCATAAGAATCAAAATAATCGGCATATCCCGATTCAGAAATGCAGAGAGCTACCCAATGCGAACCGGGCATGTAATGTTTGTCAAGGTTTATAATAATTATGGAGGGCTTTATAATTGTGGATGGTAATAGATCAATAGGATATACTCCTTGAAAATATTTAACATGTTTAGTTAACACTTTGTTGATTTGAATGGTATTCATTCTACTGTGACGTTTCGGGAATTATCAATCTCAATGTGCCCAGGAAATTCTGCATACAGAATACATGTTACAGGTTCAGGTAATGGCTTTTTAAAGCGTGCCTCAATGCGCACGTTTCCTTGACGAGGTAGACTAACGTGTTCTTCGTCAGCCTCTCTGTCAGGAGTTAAGTCGAAGCCTAATATGAAAAAACCTTTTGTGAACATTTCCATGGTAATCATGTGACCACGGTCGTCGTGATGAATACCGGTACTTGAGAAAAGTGTTTCGTAAGCCCTTGTGACTCCGAAGGTTGAAGAGCAGTCCATTGTTAGGGACTCGGAAGGGTACTGAACTCCATTTACATACAAAACAAGATAGGTCATGTCATAATGGTGAAACTGGAAAGGATTTGTACTAGCAGAACCAACAAATGCGGTGTTTTTAACAATTGCAACAAGTAACCTTTCAGGGATCGGTCCAAGGAATGCATTATCAATAGAGACCTGCTGGGCCCCAGCACTCGCTGTGAAGGTTTTAATCTGAGTATGTGTAAGAGGATAATGTGCCTTTCTCTTCATACCCAAGACATTAGCGTGAGCTAGAAGCAGAGGAGGTTTCAGCTCGGTTTGAGTGATAAAAAGAGTTGCATCCAAGATTTTAATACGAACTTTGACGTCGTCTGAATTTCCCAAGAGGTAAAAGGCCTCAGGCGCACGTGTCAATTTAATATTCATATCGACGCCGTTAATTAGCATTTTATCTGAATTGAATAAGTCGGCGTGAAGTCTTCCATAGAGTTCAATTGTTTGACTCTCACTGAGATAATTTAATCTTGTGACGTAACCCTTGTTCTCCTTATCTGCCCCCAACGATCCGTTTGATGCTGCTGAATCGAGAAACCAAAAACTTGAGAGCAAATGTGTCCCTGAAGCATCTTTTCCATAATTTAACAACTTTTCAATATAGGACTTATAATGGTAATTTGTCTCGTGAAGAGTTACTGGCTTTCCGTTTAATGACACACTTAGTGCACTAAACAATGAATGTAACAGGTTATTGACACACCCAACTGTATTTGGCTCAGTACTCGTGAAATCTGTTCCGTCAGTTTTTACAAGTTTAACGCGCAAAAGTAGACGCACAGAATTCAAATCGATGTAGAAATCACTATGACCAGAGCAATGAAATTCTAACTGACAAGGATTATCTGCAGGGGCAATAGGTTTGTATGTAACGGTGTGACTGTTTAAGATGGACGTTTGGATGCTACGCTTGAGAAAGATATCGAGACCCGATTTCAAACACTCCATAATTATGCTTTTGAAAATATATCCTTCACCTTTCCACGTTTACTTTGTAAATGAACCTTTTTCGACTTCCGCTTCCTTTTTAAACACAAGCCAGAACCAGTCATTTTCTTAATTTTGTCTTCAAGATTGTCCTTTGCTTCACCGAAACGTGATTTAAGAATATCACCAACTTGTTGCCCCTGTTGCTTATTAAGTAAATCAGTAAAGATATTTGAACCCGTCTTTAATGCTTTCCTACCTACAGCCTTAGCTCCTGAATACAACAAAGGCTTAACAAAACGAAATAGCCCCCTGAAGAATGACCCAATACCATTACCCCTCTGCACTCTGAAACTTGCTCTATATACTGGACCTATATCACCACCACCGCCGCTTTGATTAATGTAATACCGTGTATATTGATCCATGGCACCCTATGAACTGAGTATTATTGCGCTGAGGATTTGTATTTAAAGTGTAATGTTATTAAGCATGGAATATCACTATCGTCAAAAGTAACATCTTCTCCAGACTTTGTAACAAGACGGATGGCTATTGACTCTATGAATGATTGTTCCACTGGTCTGTACAATGGGAAATGGAATCTATGATAACCATCAGCAGATGGAAAGTGTAAAGGAGTCAACATTCTGACGTAAGAATCGCCTACTAAATTCGGTTTAATAATATCGGTGTATACGTATATTGGCTCTGGCGCAGCAAAGTTTAAATTATCCGTTTCGGGTAGTGATACTTTGTTGGCACTACAATTAGCAGGTGCCATAATTGTCGCAGCCAAATCTTCAAGACCGTTATACACACGAACTGGAAAGTGAGATATTATATTTTCGCCTACCTTTAGTGAATTTTGTCCATAGCAGACGCCTAGAGTGTTTGTAGTGTAGCCATCTAACGGTGCATGCTTATTTAGATACTCGTTAAATTTAATAACAAAATTTTCTTTATCTTCAGGCGATTTGAAATGTCGCTTTAGTGTTACAAACATTTCATGCAGATTTTCGTAATTCTTTACTGGAAACTTGATATCCATCGTATCTAAACGTACGATATTGTGCAGGGGTTGCTTCTTATAACCTCTGGGATACGATATTTCGACTAAACCGACTTCCCACTTGTTGGGTTCGAGTTGAATAGGGGTGGCTAGCTTTGTTCTAAAATTAGCTATCGTATTGAGAGGAAAATAACTTTCTGAACTGTCTGACGGTAATACCACGAAAAATGATTCCATTATATTCTTTTAATATCGGAAGCGTTTACCCAAGAGCTGAATTTCTCGTGGTACCCTCTCCACTTGACAAGGTGCTGTTTAATGCCCCCCTTTGTACGAGAACGCAGTATTTTATCTATTTGAAATTCTGTATCTGGAGACAATGTAACCTTGACGAGCTCATAGTTGTAAAACTGACCCTCAATAGGCTGACTGCGTAAGTCTTCAACTTCGTAAACAGGTTGAGGAATGCGGCGAATGACCTTGACAACCCGAAATATTTCTGTGGAATACGTCTGCTCATAGCCTTTGGCAAATTTCAACTTTTCTTTTGTTATACGCACAAAGTCACCAACCCTAAATTTAACACGTCCTTGGGGGGTAACAGTACTGTTTCTATTTATGCTCTGCCACACAGCGTAAATGTTGGAAGGGTTGACATTTCTTGGAGCCATTCCTATAGTTGAATGAATAGTATTATTGTATCCCTCTAAAAGCTTTTGTAGAATATTAATGTATCTATATGTATTATTTTTTGTAAAATACTTATACATTTTACTTTTCAGTGTCCTATTAAATCTTTCAATTATGGCAGCTTTAATGTCTGGATTATGTGTCGTATGAAAACTTATCCCTTGATTCTTCAATACTTTTGAACTGTTGCATTTACAAACTCGGTTCCTTTATCTGACTGTAATGTAAGCGGTTGTCTATTTTTAAATAAAGTTTTCAACGCTGTTGTAACAGAAGCCCCTGTTTTGTCTTTTAACGGCAAACTCCACGCGTATCGTGAAAACACGTCAATAACTGTTAGAAGATATTTATGTCCACTGTTATATCGAGACAGACTGCTTAAGTCTGCTAGATCCATTTCCCATACATCATCAATATTTGTGACAGTGTATGGGTTGCGGGGAAAATGTTTTCGCACCGGTTTGTGAAGCGTATATGTATCCTGCGAACTTAACCACTCCTCAACGTCTTTTTTTTTATTAATTTTACTAGCCTTTACCAACTTTGAAACAGACCCGAATCCTGCAGGATGTTTTGGATCGAAATAAAGTTTTCCTAGGGGGTTTACTCTACGGATTCCCATGCTATATTTCGTTTAGGTGAATCATTAAACAGTCGCGAAATAAAACGCGTATATTTTACGCCCTTATTTGCTCTGATCTTACCGGTAGGGCTGAAATCAACTCTATGCGCATTGGATTGCAACAATATCTGTTTATATGCATGTTTGTCTTGGAGAGTGACTGCATTCTTGTCGGGTCGCGACTTAGTTAGTAATTCCCACAGACCGCGTGTTGCTTTGTACCGCTTACTATCCACAAACACGTGTTTGTTACTAAATTTAAACTTTGAACTACCAATCTTGAAAGAGCCACCATTATCACTATCCTGGTATACTCCGAACGTAGGGTCATGCGATACTTTACGTTTTAATACGCCTTGAATGTACTTTGTATGTACAGGTGAAGTACTTTCAGCATCAGTTTCAGATTCTGTATCTGCAGTTTCAGTGTTAAATACAGGCACTGAACCTATTATCCGTTTACGTTTAGTTTTAAATGTAGGTTTGCTATCAGGGGTACCACCTGTTTCTATTATTGGTATAGGGATAGGATCACGTTTTCGCTTTTCTGTTTTCAAGTAAGGGTCTTGATGCAGACGAACCTTTGTCCATTTATTAAAACTATGATCGTTACTTTTAAGTATGGTTTTGACCGGTGGTGGTGACGATGTGAAACGATTTTCCCAAAGTTCTGGAGGTATTAAAATCATACGTTTTAAAGCCATTTATTAATTATTACTAGTAACTAGAGCCCCGATGACACTAGATAAAATACTGGTAAGCAAAGGAACTATGAACCCTCCTTTTTGAACTAATAATTTTCGTTTACGCTTGAAGCTAATTTTAGGGTTAACTAGCGTACGTAACTTGGTTTTAAATTTACCAAGTTTAGTTTTCTCGTCTGTAGATAATTTATGATTCCCGTTAAGTGTATTTATAGCGCATTCAATAATAACTTTTATCAACTCGTCACTTGCAGAAGACAGTAGTGCACGTCTAGCTTGTGGTTTTGCGTCCTTAATTACGTGCAGGTAATGTAATTGCGATTTCACTCGGTTCATTACTTTCTACAGGTGCAAACACCTCAGTTACTTCACCTGGAAATATCTTTGTTCTAAATCTTAACAGATCATTAATAGATTGTGTTAAATCAAGAAATAAATAAGAATGCGGGTCTTTACAAACTTCTAAATACGTTTTATGAAAACTAGAAATATTTTCAGGATAAACTTGTCGAGCAAGGTGCACAATTTGGGTCTTGTCTCGAGGGTTTTTAAACACAACTATATATTTACTATTGAGGGAAATGTCACGTGAAGAAGGGCCTTGATGAAAAAGGTTTTGCGTAATTAGCACCAAACTAATATTTCTGTGATGTGATCCTTTAGTAAATAATTCGCTGACTTTTGTGGAATAAGCAGAGTCCATCAAATCATCTAACACAATTAATGTGGGAACATGTTTAGGATTATCAAAATTAGGAACACCTTTAACAAATGATACGTCTTTTAGGTGATGTGGGGCGTTATTTTCACTATGGCACCAGACAATATTATCATACACCGTGTCACAAAGCTGCTCTCTGCACTGTAATAATCTAATAACAAATGTTGACTTTCCGCATGAACTTGGACCGGCTACTATTAGAGTAAATGGATGTTGAAGCTTCAGCGTCATACTCTAAACTGAAGTTAAATGCATAATGACGCCTCTATTTATGAATTTATGCAAGCCTTAAAAAAATTTCAAAGCCGAAAAATGTTTTTATTGTTTCAGAAGCCTAAATGTATTTGAACAAATTTCTTTTTCCATCTAATAGCCGTAAGGAAGTGAGTCAAAGTTGTCTGTAAGCCGGCGCTTCTTAAAGACCACTTTGTACTCCTTCGATTCGGGCTCCGACACAACCATACCACCATGTTTACGTTTAATCTTCTTTGGATTGTGTACATGTACAGGGTTCGCATTTTCCAAAATCATGTTCCTTAGAGAAGTAAAGTTCACTACCTTGGAATTCTCATAATTCAGGGTAATGCCCTTTACTTTACATTTTGTTGTTCGTTCTCCATTTGAGGGGCAAAAGACAGAAAAAGCATAGTTCTTAGGGCCACCTGAAACAAACTCCTCAATATAGGAGCCCGCGCCAAACTCCTCCAACTCATTTGTGAGGTCGCCCAGATAATCACCTGTCTTCACTTTAGTGGGTTGACCTACGTTGTGAATGTAGATGACAGAGTCGGTGTCGCAATAGAGGACAGACTCCCCCAACTCGCTCAGATACTCATACAGTTTTAATCGAGCTTGACTAGTCACGTATGCCGCTACGGCAACATTGACGTTCTTTCCTGTGGCTATGTTTTCCTCGGTGTGCTTCCAAGAAACCCATGCCACTTCATCGTTCGGGAATATGAGGTTGGTGACCTCAGTACCCGGACATGTGATCAGCTCATAAAACTCTTTCTCTGAGGTCACGACTGATATCTGGGTCTTATTCTGGTTCTGTGCCCATTTACCCCACATTGAGTTTAATTTTAACTTTGCCAAAGTTCGTTGCCCCGCATTTTTTGAAATAGATGCCTTGTCTAGAGAAATCCCCTCTGCGCGCCGGTAGTCCTCAATGTATTGATCTTTGTCATCTTCACTTTGCACCCAGGATGGGAAACCAGATGATTCTTGTTTCAATTTCAGGAACATGTTCACATACTGTGCAAAGAGTCCGCCTGAATTAGCGTCATCTTTTTCATAGCGTGTTACATCATATTCCCAAAATTCAAACACCTCTACCAAGCTGTAACCCATCTCTACAGCTTTGCAGACTTCATCTATAACCCATGTACCGACTATACAGCGTTCCTCATCAGAATGTGTACAGCCGGCCTGTTGCATAGTGTCAGCGCATTTACAACACAAAGGGAACATCAGCTTGGAATTGCTCTTATACGGAAGTACTGGATGATACAGCTTCCTAGGTGGCAAAACCTTACACTTAATAATCCCATCCCTAGCCAGGCAGTCAGTAGGACAGTCTGCACCCACATACACTCTTGGGTGGCCAATAGGAAATTTCCCATACTTGCAAATGTAGGGATACAGACTGATCACATCAACATAGTGTATTTCCTCACCCTGCTTGGCTTTGTACCACATCTTCGTAGCCTCAGTTCTACCACCGTACAAGGCATCTCGAATATTAATGGGTGAGTTCTTCACATAGGGGTGTGAGCCAAGTTCTTTTTGCATTTCAAGATTGTCTCGGAGTAATTTTTTAAACTCACAACCCCAGATCGAAATAACTTTATAACCAGCATCTCTGATCTTTTGCAACCTCGCCATTGTCTCCTCATATCTGCTCAGCAATGTCTCGTCAGTGTTACCAATGAGCTTGTGACGATTGGGCATACATGGACACCCGTGCCAAAAACACCCTAGGTATTCAAAGACTTCCCTAGTCTCTGCACAATACCCATCAACTTTCAGATTTGGTACCCCATCCAAACGAACCTCCCTCCCATTCCCTGCACAAGTAATTTCCTTAGTCCGACCAATGTACGCCAGCCATTGAAGAGCTTCAACAGACTGGCGGTCACCCATTCGGTACCCCCCTCTCGGGATTAGACCTACAGTATCGGGTTTCAGAAACATTGTACGAAATACCTTGTTGCAAATGGATGATATAGTGATGGCCTCACGAAACGGATCCATCTTTACCAAATTCAAAAACAAATTCCTAAAAGCGGTACATGCCTGCCTCAGTACATTGACGTCATCCATACAGTAGGCCAAGAGCTCTTCCTTATTACGGAAAATTTTGTCTTTTTGCTCCTCGTACCACTGCAAAAATCGGGATCTCTCATCACTGGACATAAAGTCCGCCCCATAGAACTTGGGTTCAGGATAAGACCCCACATAGTCTAAATTCTCGGCCGTATTGAAATAATGGGGATAGTACCCCTTCCTGCATGTGAGGTCAAATGATTTGGGCATGTTTTTCAGCGACATCGGGATAAAGTTCAAAGAGTCAACAAAGCAGATATCTTCGACACACATACTAAGAATTTTCGTACCATCCATTATCAACTTTGGTATCCATCTTAGTTCCAGAAACCGTCTGAGTAGAAACTGTGCATCGTATCCGCGAGAGTTATGTGAAATAACATACAGCTTATCCGCGAATGGTCTGGACAGCCGGAGGTAATCAATAAATTTGCCTATGGGGTCCTGCCAAAACACGTGGACACGCTTGCCGCACTGTTCACAATCGATACTTAAGTCATCATTGGTTTCACACTTTGAACACATTTGTTGAGCACATATAAGATTCGGTACGTGTTCGAAAGACCCATCACGCTTCTCAAGATCTTGCGTACACTCCGTATCAAAGAAAACGTACATAAATCTGTTTGAAAGTCTGCTAGGTTTCAGTGGAGCCATGTAGCAAAGATGGCCTGAAGGTCGAATTTTGTTACACAAATTACAAAATTTCTTAAAACATTCATGCTTATTATCTGACGTTACTACGAAACCGCAATTTCTGCATACTTGTTTCCACTGGCATACTAGCTTTCCTTTCACTCTCAGGGTAAGATGATTTTGAAAACACTTTTCACTAGGAAATATCCTGTTACATGCAGCGCAATACCTAGAATCACCTTTAGCACATGGTGGTGTGGCTGTACATAGAGAGCAAGCTTTGTCACACGTATGTGTCCGGTCGTATAGTGCGTCACACGCGTTGCATACATACTTTTTCGCCATAGCAGCCTTAATGTTAGTAATCACATTATAGTGACCCGTTTCAGCATCGTATAGCAGGTACAATTTTTTATCCGAAAGAGAATTTCCACTAAAAATGAGTCTATCGGGACTCAGTCCGTCATAAACCATAATTTTGTAGTCCGAAAGATGGTCTTGAAACTGCTGAAGTTCTTCAAGGCCCCCGCCATTGGTCAAATCAACACCGGAAGCCTTGAGGAGTTCTTCAACAGGTTCTTTCAAGCCTTTACCATTCCTATACACAGCGTACTTAGGGTCACCATTTACTCGGGCCATAGCAATAATTAGGGCGTGAGCCAAACACAGAAAAGCAGCCTTTACAACAACGATGCTCCTCTTAATAGCACTCAATACATCGATTGAACGCCCCTTCGTCTTAACTCTACCGTTTCCAACCGGCATCCTAACATGGTCCAGACGCACTTCGAGTCGGTCAGTCAAACCAAACCTAGCGTTGCTCTGGATGACCTTCCCGAGTACTTGCCAGACCACATCAGGTTTCAATTGGTCACGGCGACGCAGACTAATCCCAACCACCTTATCCTCCACATTCTCCGTATTTCGAATGGTGAGCCCCACCATATCTCTATTTGGCACTTCGTCAACTAAGTAATTAGTCAGCCCTGTAATACATTCCTTGAGGTAAGTAGAAGGGTCCTGCTCTTCTCTTGGGGGGTTAAATTTAATCAACAAACTTCGCCCGGTTGCATTAAATTTTGGAAAAGATTTTGAGGTCTCATCCAAAATTTCAAATGGTAGCTCTACTGCTGTCTCTAACATCGGGTTATTTATGTCAGGTGAACTAGCCTCCAACTCCGTCCGTTCTTCCGTTAAGGAGGGAACTTCAGAAGAAGGAAAAGCTCTCTGCCTGTTCATAAACAGTTTTTTTGCCATGATTAATTACAATTCTTATAGATTCACTTACTTGATACTCGGTAGCAGTAAAAATGTTGAGTTGAAAAATCACCACACCAGCAGTAAAGTGTTCACAGTAGTAAATTGTTCAGTAAATATATAAATCGCAGCACAGCAAAATGTTCGGTAAAACAGCACAGCAGTAGCACCAGCAAAATGTTCAGTAGAACACCAGTAGCAGCAGCAAAATGTAGAAGAAAGCACGTAGGCAATTCAACTAATCTCCACGGCAGCAAAAAGTAGAATAACGCTCAAATGTTACAGTCACCAGTTATATATATTCTGATGTTATCATCCATTAACCCCTAATGTGTTTCCTCAGGGGTAAAGCTAGATGGACCTGGCGACACCCTGTCGACTTGCTCCAAATATTTCACAAACAAGTTCAAACAATACTTCAGGCTATGTGTGTCAAAAATTCGCGATGGGTGCATGTTACTGTCAACGCTTATATAGATTCTGATGTTATCATCCATTAACCCCTAATGTGTTTCCTCAGGGGTAAAGCTAGATGGACCTGGCGACAACCTGTCGACTTGCTCTAAATATTTCACAAACAAGTTCAAACAATACTTCAGGCTATGTGTGTCAAAAATTCGCGATGGGTACATGTTACAGCCACCAGTTATATATATTCTGATGTTATCATCCATTAACCCCTAATGTGTTTCCTCAGGGGTAAAGCTAGATGGACCTGGCGACACCCTGTCGACTTGCTCTAAATAGTTCACAAACTTGTTCAAACTGGATCTGGCGACACCCTGTCGACTTGCTCTAAATATTTCACAAACAAGTTCAAACAATACTTCAAGCTATGTGTGTCAAAAATTCTGATGTTATCATCCATTAACCCCTAATGTGTTTCCTCAGGGGTAAAGCTAGATGGACCTGGCGACAACCTGTCGACTTGCTCTAAATATTTCACAAACAAGTTCAAACAATACTTCAGGCTATGTGTGTCAAAAATTCGCGATGGGTACATGTTACAGCCACCAGTTATATATATTCTGATGTTATCATCCATTAACCCCTAATGTGTTTCCTCAGGGGTAAAGCTAGATGGACCTGGCGACACCCTGTCGACTTGCTCTAAATAGTTCACAAACAAGTTCAAACAATACTTCAAGCTATGTGTGTTGGCGTCTAAAAGTCTAGCTCCAGTGCATCGAGTTCAGACTTGATTCCTTCATATTCGAGTGCGATATATTTTTCATTATAAGTCTAACCGGCCGAGCATAAGGTTGTGTCTCAGTGCATTCAAACTGGTGCTGTTCATCGACATACTTTAATATAAGGTAAGTTTCACATCCTAGTTAAATGCAGTGTTTAAATCAAACTGTTGCAAAAGTCTATATTATTTTATTCTTTACAGATGTCGGCTCTGTTAAACCGTACTTACTTTCTCGACATTGCGAAAACTAAAAGTGTCACAGTATTTCTTGACGCCTTCCTAACACCACAAGTTAATATCGCTAGTTCTTCCAATCACGTAGTGTTAAATTCTACTGCTTGGTTCACCCTAGTGTCTTTTAAGAATGGGATACCAAACAACACTGTCTATTATCTCGGCGACAACCATCATTTCATCCAAAAGTATTATAATCGCCATATTCAAATTAAATGCAACAAAGGGCATGTGCTATTAAGTCATGTGCAGTGGAAAAATCTTATATATTTAAGTAACTTGTGCATAAATTCGCAAATTTTAACGCTCTTTCAGTCTCATCAGCAATTAGTACAATGGCGCGATAATTGTCTGCAAGCACAATCATTTTATGCACCCCCACCAATAAATGGTATTGACTTTCAATTGCTGTATAACACATTCACGCCAAAGACATTTATTCCTGTACCTTGCTATGTTAATGTTCTGCATTTCTAAATTCATAAATAGACTTGTACTACTGTGGCGACAAAACGTCTGAGCCTGAGGGCTTGAAGTTAGAAATAACCTGCCGTAGCTAGAATGTAGTTGTGCATTCCAATCATATTTCCATCTTTATATTTCTGTGGTGTTAGGGACGTCTTGCACTCCATCGTAGAATCGACATTACTTCTGTGTAAGTATAAAATGCGTTTAACATTAAATGTGAATATTATTATTAATGTAAATTTTCCGTAAATTTTCGGGTTTTAAGTATTAATTGTTTATTTTTCTGCAGGCTACACGATGGATTTACTTGATATTTCTACCGTAGCATTCGGTAGCGGTGTGGACATGAATCGTCTATCTAACGATTTAAATCAACTGGTTGGAGTGGGCATTTGGCATGACACCTACAAAGTTCAAAATACAAAGTGGCTGTGGCTTGTAAGCGACATCGTATCAACAATGAACAGTGACAAAGTGTTGTGGTGTGGCCGGAGTGTATCCTGGCTATGTAGCAGGAATTCTAAATCAGGTGACTGAAATTAACTTTTATGTACTCTGTAAGGAAAAAGTGAAGTATTCAGACTATATTGAAAAATGCATTTCCGGTCGGGGTTGTACTATTTCGTTTATGTCCGTTCCGGGAAGCTATTGTAAGCTATCTTCTTCCAGTGGTGAATCTATTGTAATAATATTCCAAACAAGAAACATTGAGGGTGAACTTCCATCAGTACTGACATTTGCATACGATCTGTTGAAGAACATTCGTTTATCGTCATTAGCGTATGTCATAGTGTACGATAATAAACGCGTAAGCTTCATCACAAACCACGTGTTGACTTGCAAACATGATTGTGTGCTAGATGAAGGTATAGGCTACATAAATGAAACAAAGCGCCTTGCCAATTGCAAAGTTGAAACCAATCATTGTTCAGTGCATCGCTACAAAAAGTTTCCTTGGTACCCTTTGTTCTGTACAAAGAAATCTCACCATTGGTATGGATTGCCTCATTGTGGTTGTAAATTGTGTGTGAAAAATGGACCTGCAACTTTAAAGTCGCTCTGTGTAAATACAATGGGGAACTTGCTTCCTCGTTAATACAACAACAAGTTATTGAATAAATGTAAGTACTAAAAGTGAATTGTATTCTTCATTTCAGTTTAATAAAAACCTTTTCCTATCCTTTAAAAGAAAGAGGTAATTGACATAGGCAGTATTCGAACCTAGGATTTTGTGATCATAAGTCCTACACCTTACCACTCAACCACCCCTTTCAATTACATATAGCTATTATAACCTATACTCAAACCACTCATATATATAGCATCAAGCAGTCATCTATTTAAAATAACTTTTAAATTTACCGCGTTTCCGTAATATTATTAAAATTTAAACTTAGCGCCCATCCGCCATATTGTAAAAATTAAAATTACCGCGCAACTACCAACATTTAAAATTCAAACTTACCGCGCTTTCGTAATATTATTAAAATTTAAACTTAGCGCCCATCCGCCATATTGTAAAAATTAAAATTACCGCGCAACTACCAACATTTAAAATTCAAAATTACCGCGTATAGCTTAGGTTAATGTTACGGCGCTGGACTGTCTGAGGTTTATGTTCAGGCGCCAGACTGTCTGGGGCGTTTGTTTATGTATAGGCGTATAATTACGTAATTTATAGGTTAATTCATCAATAATTAGATCAATTCATCAATAATTAGATCAATTAAACATTAATTACATCAGTTAATCATTAATTACATCAATTAAAACATTAATTAGGTCAATTAAGTGCGCACGGCAGCCATGTTTGTTTACATGTGACGTCACTTCCGGTAAAAGGTCATTGACCTTGTCACGTGACTTTGTTTACATCCGCCATATTGTGACGTCACTTCCGGTGCTATAGTGGCACTATTACTACTTACCGGGCTCATTCCTTCCCTTTGTCTGCCATTTGACCATACCGGGCTCATTCCTTCCATTTGTCTGCCATTTGACCATACCGGGCTCATTCCTTCCCTTTGTCTGCCATTTGACCATACCGGGCTCATTCCTTCCCTTTGTCTGCCATTTGACCATACCGGGCTCATTCCTTTCCTTTGTCTGCCATTTGACCATACCGGGCTCATTCCTTCCCTTTGTCTGCCATTTGACCATACCGGGCTCATTCCTTCCCTTTGTCTGTCATTTGACCATACCGGGCTCATTCCTTCCCTTTGTCTGTCATTTGACCATACCGGGCTCATTTCTTCCCTTTGTCTGCCATTTGACCATACCGGGCTCATTCCTTCCATTTGTCTGCCATTTGACCATACCGGGCTCATTCCTTCCCTTTGTCTGCCATTTGACCATGCCGGGCTCATTCCTTCCCTTTGTCTGCCATTTGACCATACCGAGCTCATTCCTTCCCTTTGTCTGCCATTTGACCATACCGAGCTCATTCCTTCCCTTTGTCTGCCATTTGACCATACCGGGCTCATTCCTTCCCTTTGTCTGCCATTTGACCATACCGGGCTTATTCCTTCCCTTTGTCTGCCATTTGACCATACCGGGCTCATTCCTTCCCTTTGTCTGCCATTTGACCATACCGAGCTCATTCCTTCCCTTTGTCTGCCATTTGACCATACCGAGCTCATTCCTTCCCTTTGTCTTCCATTTGACCATACCGGGCTTATTCCTTACCTTTGTTTGCCATTTGACCATATGGGGCTCATTCCTTACCTTTGTTTGCCATTATATCTCTCTGTGTGTCTGTTTCTTTCTCGTTTCCGTGTGTCAGTGTGTCCACTTCCGTTGACCCTACTTAAATCCTGAAGATGGAAGTAGTCATGCTTCGGGCTATCATGAGGTCGAGAAGCTGTAAATCCAGTGACGTAAAGTAAACCTTACAATCTGACTGATACTATAATAAGTTTCAGTTTTACATATAAATGAAAACTTGCAGGAGAATATATAATATACCGTGTAACTGTAGTGTTTTAGGGAGCTGCAGAAGAATGAGTTTAAGTAATGCAACTTAACTTACACAGCATGCACAATGTTCTCTGTTATTTTTTTCTCAAACTCACTTAGACTGCAAGTCAAAAATGCGTGCAGAAGTGGAGAAAATTCCGCAAATCAAACGTCGTATGATGGGGGTTGTGGGAGGAAAGGAAAAACTGCTAGCATGCGAGATCTGACGGAAGTTATTTGCTTGAAATACGAGCCCTAAATAAAACGTTATGAAGTATATCTTGATATTAATTACCATGAAACGTGTTTACATTTGATTACTTTAGCGAAAAATGCTGTCAGAAACATTGAAAGAAATGTAATTAAATACGTATTTACATACCAAATTGAAATAACTAAGTGGGTTCTATTGAGCACGATGCAGAGCATGGGGGATCCATAAAAGGCGGTAAATGTTTTGACTAACCGAGCGCCTATAAGCGCCCGGAGAATTCTTTTCCATGGAGTTAAAGGAATAATTATAAAAATAATTATAAATTTCGTATAGCCAGTTAGTCTTGCTGCGCTGCTACTGTGATTACTGGCTTGTAACCAAAAGGTCGGCTCTTCAAACCTCTTTTTTAATCTTATTGCATAAAAATTTGCTTGTAAATGTGTATGGTGTTCTTGAAAACATAGTTAATTTGTCAAGAAACATTTCCGAGATGGTGTGCAAATACTGGATCTGTGCGTAGAAGGTGATGGGTGGAACGAATAGAGCAAACAAGTAAACCTGAGCTATTTATTTCTGGCTGTCAATAGCTTGTACTAGGCCTATGTAGCGCCGAATGGTAGAATAATTTGTGATTAAGGAGTTGGAGAGGATGTAAAAGGGTTGTTTCTGGATTTAATGAGTTATTCCATGCGCTCAGTTGGATAGTTACAGTGGTAATTTCAGGCAGTGGCGAATTCTGTTCCGGAGGTCAGGGCATGTGTAAAGGAACAGAATGTGCCTTGCTTTTACCGCGTCCCTCCCCCTCCTGAATTAAAAGTTAGTCATTTAGCAGTGTCCTAGGTAGCAGTATAAGCGGCATTAAATAATAATAATAATAATAATAATAATAATAATAAACGAAACTGTGAACGTGTTCACACACAACTCTTTCATTGTCTGCAAACCGGGAAACCTAAAATTCTTACCTGATATATTTGGTCATTAAAAATGAAATTTCTCTTTCAAATTTTCCTTGTCTGTACCATTTTATTTTTTATAAGGAGGGCAGGGTCGTCCTTTCATCTTGAGTTTTCCCTCTACCCTTTGTTTTTAAAGTATGGCGTTTGTAATAAGTCCTGAATAACACGTCTGTCAACTTCGTACACATCCTTTCTTCTGAGGAAAGTTTACTAAAGAATAAGACAATTTAAAGTTAGTTTTCTACATCACACTGCTGCAGTCTTATGAAACCTTACAACACAAAACGAAATTCACTTCGTCAGTTCTTCAGCAGTCACTTGGAAGAGAATTAATGTCGTAGATTATTTTCATGCCAAAAAACCCCTTCCGTAAAATTGGAAATGATGGAAGTGTTTCAATACAATAAACACGAATGAATTCTACAAAACTGTACAGCAGCAGTCTCCCATGTGTGGCGGCACTTGGACCGCAAGACCAAGATCCAGCTGTGAAAAACAGCCATATTCTTAGAATTCTTAGTACCAACATTTAATACAGAAACATATTTCTATTTCACTTTAGTTACTTAAGTAATGTTGTTATGTGTTTATGGATATTTAAGCCCAAATATTATGAAAACTCTTTTCTTATCATTCTTTTATAGAAAATCAGTCATTCATTAACACGACGTAGTAAGTGGGTAAGATAAAGAAATGAGCAATAAATATGTACTTAACAATAGGAAAACTGTGATTTGAGGTTTCCACCGAGTGACTGTTGAGGAAGCAAGTCTTATGGTTTCTTGCGCCGCGTGGTTGGGTAATTTGTTCCCCGAAGTTTTGGAAGAAATATACCGCCTTCATCTCACTGTTATAAATCAATTCACGGACTCATAACTCTGAAGATGATGCCGGTACCTTTCTTCGAAACGTCGTGAAGCATTTACCCAACCATACGGTGCAACAACAGCGCTTTCCGTTTTACCAGGACCAGTGTCGAGCTCAGATCGACATGATATTTTACAATGTGTCATGTTGGTTTTCGCTGAGCTCCTGACATATCGTGGGTGCTTTTGGATTTTTGATATTAGACACTTTCTAGCGACATTAATTTTGACCATACTGTTGGAATTCATAAGAATAATTTAGACTGTAAAGTGTTAACTAATTAAGGCTTCTGATTTTTACAGCGGTGTTGCTGCAGATTCTGTTCTTCTTGAATGACCCTGAGGAAGTGGGCACTACGCTCCTCTGAAGCGTAGGTAACTACAGTGGAACCCGGTTATAACGACATCAGTTTATGCGACATCCCGTCTATAACGTCAGATATTCTGTGATACCAATTAATTCCTCACTATTAACCATAACATTATACTGCTCTGTTATAAGAACACTCGTTTATAACGATACAAAGTATTCAGTCCCTTTCATTACGTTATAACTGAGTTCTGCTCTATTTACCAGTCGACACGGCGTACCATGCCGGAAAACTTTAATATTCAGCGTTTCATTAACATTTTACAGAATATTGATACGGATATTCCAACGTTTATAATAGTTCGGAAAAGATGAAAAATTTCGTACTGAATTTTTTAACCCGCCTGACGTATTTCCTGTAAATGTTTACCACAGAGTCATCATTGAAATTTTAACGGCAGCACACAGCAAATACGCTGTAAGAGAAACGTATTTTAACCGCTGTGTCAATAGACAGTAAAAGCAGTAAATTGGCATTTGATAGACATCTCATGCCGCTGCTGTGGAAGTGAACTATTGTTCTAAAGTTTAAGGTCGGTGTGTTACGAACCGTTCGTCATGTGAAAGGTAAAGGTAAAAGGTAAAGCAACCCCATTACAGGCCTAGACAGGCCCTGAGGGGTCCAGGAGGTTGAGGCTCCCAGATTTTTAGACAATCGGCACATGAAGGTGGTAAAGTTGTCAGCCCTACGCACCGGCCGCCTTTACCCCCCAGGAAATATTCCTGGTACTCTTTTCTGTTAGAGGCTGAGTCGACCCCAGGGCCATAGTGCGACCGAAACGATTATGTCAATGAATTAATTCCAATGACACCATCGGGAATCGAACCCGCGACGTTCCGGTTTGTAGCGTAGTGCCTCCACCAACTGCGCCACCGCGCGCCCCCCGTCATGTGAAAAGTAACATGCAAAAAATAAAATATAAATCTTGGTGGGGTTGAGAAGATTTGTTTGCTGTTGTCAGCGGGCAGTTCCAGGCCTATAGAGAAATGGAATGATTTCGAAAGATGCAAGCTTGTAGAGCTGCATAATGACGCAAGAAAACACATCACTGATAATAATTTATGAACTAACTAAATGAAGCAAAGTCAGTCTCACAGGTAATTATCAGATTTTCCACATTTAATGGAACAGAAAGCTTCATTACCGTGTTGCTATAAGTACGGCCCTGAGCCAGTAGGCCTACTTGCAAGTTAAATCCAGTTGCTGTCTTGCACCCTATTTTTATGATTCAATTTAATAATATTCAAGCATATTTAAATGGAGTGTTATTGTTTTCTTCTGTTTCTGTGAGAAAGGCTTTGTATGAACGTTCAATTTATCCCATGCCTTCTGCATGCTACGGTCTCATTCTCGTTCTTCTTGATGTTCTGACGTCATGTTATGCGAGAGTTATACATTAAGACGTGCCGCAAGAGTACGACAGGTTTCACACTTGGGGTCACAACGTTGCACCATTGATTGACTGATATTTCTCGTCTATCACAATGTAGCTTTTAAAGATTCGTCTCACTTAATCAAAACCTGGCATGTTTCAGAGTACGAAGGTTATCTTCAGGGCCCATACACCGTACAGAAACTGTTTACTATTTATTACATACATTTGGATGCTGGATATGTTGTTCATTCGTATTTACTAAATCGTTTTCATGCAGTCAAATTTATGTTAAAATTTCATTTAAAATATCAGTAATTTGCATAATACTGCAATTGATAATTATATACCGCTTTATCTAATTGCTTGATATCCTGTAGTTAATAAGCAAGGTAAACACAAATGATATCTAACTACATCTATAAGTTTCAACAATTAAACCAACAAATGCACTTTATTTCTTAAGTATGTCCAATAACCCTACATATTTTTCGGCTGCAATAGAGCCATCATCAGCGGTTCAAGTCCACGTTCACTTCCACATTCACCAATCCATTTGGTATCACCATTTACACATCACAATATATGTCAAGTTTCTGTTAACAGTTACTAACTCACTGTTTTCGCAGTGCACACGTTGAACACAACGTAAAATTTACATGTAAAAGTTGTTTGACCCACTGTTTGTTTCGTTTATATCGAATCACTTACTGTCTTTGGAGTACGGATTCTAAGTCAACGCCCTGAATTCACAAGGTTTATAATTTAATGCGCCAGCGTATTCAAGTTTGTTTTGCGTAAACCGCATGTTAAGTCAACGTGCTGTTCTAACTTCCAATATACGTACATTGCTCATCCATTATGATACTTGCTTTTCTGTGTGATATATCTGAAGACTCCCATAGTATTCAAATACAGTCCTTTCCTAGCCTCAGTTACTTCCCTCTTAGTGTCAGCCATCTTGCCATATGCATGGCCATTGTTTAATACAGGCCATTGCAAAGCTCATTTTGAGTCACGAGTAACGTATACGTAGATAAATCTAACGAAATGAGCTCGGAGTCAAATTTTAGTGTTGTATATTATTTTCTCCTGCATGTTTCGGCACATCTGAGCCATCGTTAGGAAGAAACAAGTACAAGAAACAGCTTGCGTGTAAACACTAGTGTTATTCTCACTGTAACGCGTAGAAAATGCATTATATGACATAGGAGCAAGTTTTATGTATACAATATAAATGTTATTTAAAACTTGAAGGATTAAAGTACTGTAAAGTAAAGTAAAGTAAAGTATTCATGTAAGTATAAAGACTTAGTAAAATACGTATATTTGTGTAAGAACGGGGTTTCTTACTAGAGAGAGAGAGCACATAGAGTGTTCTCGAAGAAACCCTTTCTACTGGTATCGTGACCTGAGCGTGCTTGAAACTTCAGGGATTTGGTGACCAACTGTCACCCTTCGGTAGCGTAACAACTGGTTAGTGTACACAGACACCAACCCGGATGTAGCGCCCGGGCAGTCCATACTCCCAGAACGCCTACACATGGTGAGCCCTACAGTCCACCGCTGCGTCTGGCTTCACCCACTATCTAATACTCTATAATAGCGCTGCCACCAGAAAGTTTCTATATTTTAAAGCACATTACTTACAACTGCTTCAACCTTCATAAAGTGGGGCGTCTAGCTCAGTCGATCCCGGCTGAGTCACCCCCACAGGCGTGCCTAGCCCAGCTAGCATCACCTAATTACTTGGTATAACCATACCAACGGTCAACTAATCCTCTGACCGCAACTAATACTGCTACCGGTTATCACTTGGGATCTTCCTGTCTCTTAAGGAACTAATTACACTTGGGATGTGATTATACTTGGAATGTACTTCTTCATCACCATTATTAAAACCATTAAACCACTCTCAATTTATAACCAAAGTAAATAATAAAATTTATTTAACCCAACTCAATCCTAATTAACATACATCATAATAAAATTTGAATCCCTTTAATAATATCTCGATTAATCAAATAACTAAATTTTCTCTCATTCAGTTTAGAAAGTTAAACATTTCTGCACAATTTAATTCAATTTAAACATTTCCCTACACAAATTCGTATAACCCATTCATTTAAATTTTCATTTCTCAATTTAATTTTCTATTAAATAACATATTACCCGTTCAGTTTGGCCCACTCACACTTGCGACAACTTTACACAATTTTTCCTAACTAAATAATTGTGTTTGTTAATACTTCATAATAAAAATTCATCAATTTCAAAATTTCATTCCAAGTACCAACTCGCAAATTAAAACATATAACCCATCCAAAAACTTATTCTTTTGCCAACCTACCTTGTGTTACAGTTGATCCATGTTTCCTCTGGATACATCAACATCAATTGCCCGTTCATACTTCCAAATATTTACATGTATTACACGGGTGCATAAGTATAGCATTTTCACTGCCATCTTATTACTTAACCACAAGATAAGGTGCTGCACTGCCATTTCACATTATCATAACTCACTTTCTGTAGTTACAATCTGCATATTTACTACCAACACTTTTACCAAATACACAGCGTTGGAGTTTAAAACACTTCATAATTTCTACATAATTTCAACAAGTTTAATTTAAAATCACGCCGCTAAACTGCTTCAAACACCAACCAAAACGTCGAGCCAAAAGACCCCGAAACATTGTTCTCACCTATATTTAATAACTTCCATACCACACCCTGTTTCATCAGCAACATGGCTACCTCACTTCATCTCCTACCTTCTCATCCAATCAAATTAATACATTTACGTCTAGTCCCTATCGTAAGTAGCCAATGGGAATCTACATTTCCTAATAAGGAATATGCTGATACTGTGGTTCCCATATCCTCCAGCATGCAAGCGCAAAGTGCTGAGGTTACCATTCTCACAAAGCCAAGTGTGTGTGGACTAACTGTTACAAGTTAACTTAAACTCTATACCTCTAAATGTATAAACTTTTCAACTCAATATTCTAACTGTACTCACAAATAAAATGTTACCCAAATTTCATACATGCTAACAACATTCCTACAACCAAAATTACATCAACTCTCATACATGCATAAATTCACTTCAATCTCATTCACTCATTTTAATTACCAAAGTCCCAAATTCTAAATGGTTCTATCTGCGTAATCGTACTAAAATAGTAACTAATCAATCATACCTCATATACCAATCAGAGCCCGCTTTAACTCAGGTCCTGCGTTCCCAACCTGCTAACTATAATTCTGCCACCTATTACATCCGCATCCTTCTCTAGCATGTGTACCAATCCGCATCCTTGTCTGAAGTTTAAAATTCAGCACCTACATCTTCCTAAGCAATTTCAACAAACTTCTACCTATTCAACCCATCATTAATGTTGCCAAATTTCCATTACTAACAAAAAGAAATGCAAATTCTTAAAAACTGACCCGTGGCTGGATCCTGGCCTTGAGTAAGATTTTAAAAATGTACATATCCAATAATCTATCAATCAAAACGTCACTCCAATATTTAAATTCATTACATTTGTATCCAAACATCTACTGTGTTTCTTGAATCCTTATGTGAATCCGGCCCTGATAAGTTACGATTGTGTTGTGTTAGCGTTTAAATGAACACACTGTATTATTTTTACATATGTTTTCGTACTATGAATTTTCTCCAGTCTCCTGATACGGCCTCCCCCTCAGGCACATATTTTGTCCTCAGCAGACCGTTCTTAAAATCCTCCAATCTGTGTTCTTCCCTTGATGTGGAAGACAAAGGTTATCTCGAGTAGGTTGAAGTTACCCTGTTTTATGTTGTGACGCAAGTCACAACGCAACCAGCCGGTGCAGATCACAACATAGGTAGGACACGTAACAACATAATACAACATAATACTTCAACCTACTCGAGATAACCTGTATACAAAACAAGACTGCCATTAATTTTATAAACAACAATAGATATGTAATTTTTAAAGACACTTTTAACCTTTTATGGAAAACTAGTAAAACATTCCCCCGGATTTTACATAATTCGACAGCTGGAAGTAATAATACCATAATCCATTGGGAATTAAGATTCATTTTATTCTATGTGGATGTACAAGTTGTTTAGAATCGAACTAATAGATGTAAAGCATATGTAAAGCTTTGACCCCCTGAGGATGGCTTGTTGCAAGCCGAAACATATGTAGGGGCAATTGACATACTTATGAGAATATAGTGCATATATTGGTTTCTAAAACTTTTAATTAGTATACTAATACTATCCTAATGTGCATCGTATACAATAATCTTTACGGAAAGACAAAATCTTTGATTGAAAATTAGCAAGGATTTTTCCGACTCGGTCTGCTCTAGTATCGGCATTAATGGCAGTATGATTTGTCACTGCCGTTCGTGGGCATCGGATTACTCTCACCTTAGCTTTCTTTGCTTCATTATGTTGGATGTTCAAGAACCCTAACGCATGCAGTTCACCAAATCAGTTAACAAGGAGCGCTCTGGTAGGCAACATTTCTTGAGACGCATTGGAGGGCGACACCGTAACATAACACCGCCTACAGACAGGCGCGTGCATTCAAATGAGCTCTGACTAATAACCTTGCAGTTTGTACGGTGAGCACGTGAGCCGATTGATTTCGGTCTTGCGTTCCGAGCTAAGGGGCTCATTCTGTTCTCATTGCTCTGTTAATATGGTTATGCGAACGCAAAACCACAGTGATAATGCGAAAAAAATGGGTTTTTACAATGATATTTTCTAGACGTTAAATAAGCCCTACACCAGATCACACTGTGTTGTGGGATCTCCACATTTCCCACAGTACCCGTCCTCCAGTTTTTGTTCTTTTTCATACTTTCGGCCCCGATCATATTAGTTAGCAGTTCAGAGTCACTGCATGTCATTTTCGTAACGTTTCTGAAGTGTTCTGTGCTCACTTCAAACCTCAGACAAATTAAAACGTGTGAAGCACTACATTCATTCCTACTTCTCTACAACTGCGTCATCCGCTACAGCCTGTCTCATCCACTCTTCTTTCCTGTTAACTCATACCTATTGCAAACCGAGCCCGAAACAATTCCCGACATTCTAATCTTCTTTTCCTTCACCAGTTATGCGAAGGAGTTGGTAGAGACATGGTGAATAAATCAGCTGATTCATCGTCCGGATGTGAGCAAGGATAGCGGCAAGTGTTCATACTTGTCCGTCCTGTTCGCTGTTGTGTTTGATATCTGCTTGCTTCTTTTTGAAGCCAGTTTTCTTGGGAGCACGCACACTCTGGCACAGGCCTGATCAGCCTTTTGTGTGGCGAGAGAAACTTCGGCAAAATTCTGTCTGGATGCGGGCGACGTGAAATTCAATACACAAAGTGAAGAATGAAAAAGTACGTTACGTTATACGTATACGTTAAATAATGTGTATAATTTTACCTGCAAACTTTTCTATACATCAGGTGTAATAAACATTCCTGATAATGATATTAAAATTTATAAAAAAAATTAGTTCTAAACATAGGGTAGGGTGTCGCCATTTTAGAACGCTTTTACACATTGAATTAGTAATTTTATGTATGTCTCCATAAATAAATACCTCACCATTTCAAAATTGCTTCGGCGTTCTATCTCAGCTTTGTCAGGGAATGATTTAATAGATGTTTTCTCTTCTTGAATATCTCTGCTGGCAACATAGCACTGTGTCACGCGCAACATGTTGCCTGCTGTGACACGTGGGTCAAAAGCTCTGTCAATCAAGCCGGCATGACCCACAACGCTTAAGATCGCTTTGCGCCTGCGCTGTGTATAAAACTGGGCCGTATATGGTCCCACAGTATTATGGAAAGCACAGGAGCTTCTGTGTATCTACATCCATTAACTAAATTACTCCACAGCTCTCATTCCTACTGAAAGCATTTGAGTTATTCTGTCGATAACGAAATTCGCTTCCTGGAACTGACACTTATAATCCGTGGTCAAATTAACCTCGTTGTGAGTCACATCATATCTGTCTAGACTTTCAAGACCAACCAATTTTTTATGTACTGATCTAGTGTTGATGTTATGTTCATGTCCATATAATAATAATAACCATGGTTCAACAGCCCTATATGGGCTCAGGCCTCCTCCTTCCGAGGTGCGCATTCGTGGTAGTTGGTGACTGGCCAACTGGCCGCGCTGCTGTTCTATCTATCCTGATGTGACCGCCAGAGCCATCTGGCAGGCAGTCAGGAGACTTGGGTGAGAAATGGCCCGAATTTTGCTTACGAAACATTTCTATTCATGCTCATAAGATTCTTTTACATGCCGTAAATCTACGACATGGGACCGACGGCTTTACTTCCCCTCCAAAGGAAGTGGTGCTCCGGATTTTTATCACTCTTAAAAATCCATCGACCTCGGTCGGGATCGAACCCGCGAGCACGCTAACCACTAGTCCACCGAGGTCGACTCTTAAGTAATATACCCTTGTGAAATTTTCAAACAACATTTGTTATAAATTTCTTACAAACTCAATAGCGTAGCATGTTGGAACAAATCCCCTGATTTGTACCGGTCATTCCTCCGAGGTTGCGTACGCAGCTAGAACGCCTGCCTATTTACACTCCCATAATCATATTTGGCACGTTGAAAGGGAATACATAGTGAGATGTATTTTGCATGTTCAGCTTAATACTTGAAGCGGTATTGCAAAGTGGTTCGCAAATCCCCCCCCCCCACTCTTCTCAAGAATATTAGTTCTGCTAAAGGTTCTTTTATTTATAACGAGCGTGTGAAACCTGTGTATTAACCCTTAAAATTTCATTAATGAAATTGCTGTTTTGTACGTGTGCAAGTATTTCGTTTCTACCGCTCCTGGCTCTTCATTTCTTTCTCATGTTTTTTTTTTGATAGGGTTCTTTAATTATTAACAAGGATTTCTTTAGCTCCTGTTGTGATCGGTAATTGGATTCAGTCTTTAAGGCACGAACGTAATCTAAATGACTTTGAAAAACTACTTCGTAATTCACAGAAAAGGTATTCCGTCTCTTTTACGGAGACCAAACGGCTAATATGTCCAATGTTTAAGTGAGTAATCGCAGTTTATAATGAGAATCTTAGTAAACATGCAGAAGTACACTGTGTGGCAAAATTTACAGTTTGTAACCTACTACAGTTACTGAATTTGAGGTAGCAGGCTTTTTAAACCACATTATTGTGTGTGTGTGTACGTGAAAGAGAGATACAGCATTTTGAACCAATTGGCCGATGTTTACGAAACTTTGTGTGAATATTATTCCATTGTGGAATACCCCAAAATTTGCATTTTTATTTCCTACAGTCTGTGTATTAATAACAGCACGACGGCTGCACAAAACTGTGCATTAATTAATTAACCACTGGACCTAGGCTATGTAATTTGGTACAGAGATTAGATCATAAACATACCTACAAACTGTGCGAAATATTTTTATGTAAGTCAGCAGTTACAAATATGGAGACATAACAGCCTTTATTTTGATTTCAGGCTTCGGCCGCGATGTTGATGAGATCTGCCCTCTTCTGGGATATTACGAGGCGTCGTGTGGTAATTGTTTACCGACGTTTCGGGACAACGTATTGGTCCTTTTCTTCTTGGACTCTTGACCCTTGATGATGGGACCGATACGTTGTCCCGGACAACCGGTAAACAATTACCACACGACGCCGCGTAATATCCCAGAAGAACGCAGATATCATAACAGCCTTTGGTGTTATGTCTGACAAATTGTAGAAGAATCTACAGCATCTATACTGAAGTAGTCTTTTCTACACATTAAATAGTGTGGCAATGATAGTACCAATAAGTATATCAAAATCTGTGCAGTAGTGAGGTAGCTTCGAATTTTTGCTAGGAGGTTCGTTCTTAATATTAAAGCAGTTTGTACACTGTACCTTAAAGTGTAAAGCAATTGTGTTTTGCCAAGTCGCTTTCAGAGATCTGTTATTTTGTGGTGTTCACAGATAAGATAATTAAAGGCTTTTACTCCTTAAAGGCATGTATCTTTACCTTGTACTCTTAAAGGCACTTTGTTTTACCTCCTAAAGGACTTGTTTTATCTTAAGGCACTTGTTTTACTCTTAAAGCATTTGTTACCTCCTTTAAAGGCACTTTGTTTTACCTCCTTTAAAGGCACTTTGTTTTACTCCTTTAAAGGCACTTTGTTTTACCTCCTTAAAGGCACTTTGTTTTACCTCCTTTAAAGGCACTTTGTTTTACCTCCTTTAAGGCACTTTGTTTTACCTCCTTAAGGCACTTTGTTTTCCCTCCTTTAAGGCACTTTGTTTTACTCCTTTACTTGACTGGCTGAGTGACTGAAGAAAAAGAAGAGGAGGGATATAGGCCATATAGACATATATTACATGTATTACAGAGGAAAACGGACAATAAAATTCTTTCAAGTGATGGCTAAGAATTTAGTTACTAATCGCACAGAGAACCCACTGCATCTGAATCAAAGTAAAAATATGTTACGACTCTTCATGGAAATAATGTTTATGGTGAGAAACGTTCGGAACCCACACACGGAATTGTGGGAAATAAGCAGGGCTGTATACTGTAAAAACTGGTTAAGTAGAGGTTAGGTAAAAACTGATGTTTCAGTGTGTTGTTTAGACTGATTTCAGGCATTCAGGTCTTACTACGTTTCGGTAAAGTTTTATATGTCGACTTCTATTACGCTCGTGAATCAAGAAGAGCAGTGAACTGAAGGCGGCTCATAGCTACATGAAGCTCTCACAGAGCTACCAGCCGTTATTGCCTTGCAGATATAAGTGTGGTTATTGTACTTGAACTTTATGGCAGAGGCATTAATATGAGGCTTTCCATTCAATATATTTCATACATGGAATCATTTACAAGTGGCGTAATTGAAGTATTATTGACATGCGTGCGATTGAACAAAATTATAATTTTTATACGGCTCTCGCCACGGTTGTGCCACTGTGTAATCTCGCAGATGGTTAAAAAGTTCTGGAGAAACCTGCTGCCTTCATCATAACTTATACCCTGAAAATGGTGATAGCATTTTCATTCGACACCTTTGTAACAGCCTAAGAGACTTATTATGGAATACTGAGTTACAACAGCATAGCCTGGTAGGTGAAACACACACTTTTGTAAGCAGTGCACGAAGTCTGTCTTATTCCACGAAGGTGGGTGTAATGTAGAATATGTTGCACACATCTTCATATCTTAAACATGCTACTTGTCTACCAGACTTCACGATGACACAACACAAATCAACAGTATGAATATCCAATACCATGAAAATTAAATTTGATGTGTAATATTATTTTATATACATGGAAAAGTCATGTGATCAGGCAATGTACATGTACAAAAGCTATCCGTATACAGACCTGGACAGGCCCTTAGGGCTCCAGGATTTGTAGATAATCGGCATATGGAGCTGGCAAGGTTGTCAGCCCTACGCACTGGCCGCCTTTGCCCCCAAAGGAGATGTTCCTGATATTCATTTATGTTAGAGGCTGAATCGACCCCAGGGCCATAATGCGGCCGGAAGGATTAAGTCAACGAAAAACCCAATGAAACCATCGACAATAGAACCCGCAACCTTCAGGTTGTAGCGCAGTGCCTCAATAAACTGCGCCACCGCCTACCCCCACTGTAAATATATGGTTGGTATATTTATGTCTTCAATTATCTCTTGCTGCATTTCTATTGCACTCACTGCTTAATCTTGTTAGGAAAATGAAGGTTGAGGTAGGTTTCACGAAAATTTAGACTGCACTCTTCTGGGAGCTCTAACCGTGCAGTGTTGCATGTTGATAGGACTTCGGGGAGGTGGGAGGAGAGAATGTGCTGCTTGTATCTTCAGGCTTGAAGGACCTGGGTCCAAGCAGACGCTGCTGTGATCATGGTGAAGGTACGGTTGGAGAGTAAATGACGGTTGGAAGGAATGTGGCCAATAAAAACCACGGGAAGTGAAGAGAAAACCTCTGACGCGGGGGTTGGCAGAGGAATTTTTGGGGCATGCCACAAATATGGTACGTGGGCCAGGAAATTCGCCGCACTAAGTAAAAAAGCGTTCAAATAGTACGGTAAAGTGGCTTACTAAAGAAAGGAACAAGAAACCGATTGATTCAACACTGATTGGTCTAACACAGAAGAATAAGGTATTTCCAATAACTGAGAAAAAATCGATATGAAATTTTTCAATATTTTCCCAGACAACCTTAAGAAAATGTGGCTAAATACCTTAATTAAAAGCAAATCGTATGTCCACCCTCACATTAATATCAAGAATCTGAGATCCGCTGCTTGGCATGATAAAATTTGCGGAACAAAATGTTGATCTACAGAGCCAGAAATACTGGCATTTGTGACTCCAGTGTAAGGGGGAAGTACTTTATTATTTTACAAGACTTAATTTTATATTATTTTCGCATGCTTCTAATGTAGTACAATATACTACGGCAACGTCAAATTAAAAAGTGAAAACTTCCGCTTGGCAGTGTGGCTTATTTGTTAAAAAATTCGACAGTTCTTTCGCCAAGCTTTCTCGTCAGTTCGCCATATGTGGCGACTCTTGAACCTGTCGCCGACCCGTGCTGTAACGCATGGTCTGGGCGTGCGTGTTGCCATGTTCATGAAACGATTCCCGTAATTTCCCTAACTTAAGTTCTCGTTGTGTAATTTTTACGTGACATCCCGTTGTGTGTCAATTAAATGAATAAAATCATTATCAGTCTCAGCACAACTATCTTTGTTAGACAACAGACCTCTCTCTCTCTAATTGAGCAACATGTTTCGACGTAAATTAGGCCATCTTCAGGCCTGAATATGACGTAATTTAAGGTCGAAATATGTTGCTCAATGAGAGAGATAGACTCTGCTGTCTAAGAAAGATAGATGTGTTGATACTGATTTTCTTCATTCATGTCTGGTTGTGTAATTTACTAATACGTGTTAGGGAATCATATCAGCTCCATATGCCACGACTTGAAAGCAGGCGGAGTTTGTGGCAGTCTTTAACTTAAAATGTATTTATACACTGATTTCTTGAAACGTAATGATTGTGGACTTGAGGACGCTGGTTTAGTTCCTGAGAGTGAATTTTCTTTTCGCCAAAGTTCAGTCATGCTTTGGATTCAACCCAGTTTGCTACCCACATGAACAGACCGTCCTTAAGGTCAGAGAGTGAAGCTGGTTACTCAGCCCAACTAAGTTGGATCAGGAAGAGAATGAACGCAGATTTTCTCCCACCAGTCTACCCAGCAGTTTTCTCCTCTCTGCGCAACTTCCCCCCCCCCCCCCCACACACACAAGTTTACACTTGTATTCGGCTATCTTTCTGACTCCGTCTTTGCATTCCCTGTTTGCTATTTGTGTTGACGAAGTGGGTATGGATTTTAGGTGGGATGAGGGAAGAAGCAACCTATTCCATTCGCCACCCTTATTTATTCTACCATAACCTGAGTCTGCTGCCGGTATTAGGATTGCTTGTATCTCTTCCTCCACTCTTCTTGCGTTTCCATAGCATGATTAGTATTTAAACACAGTGGAAACATTTTTGTAGTGTGAGTCTTGCACCTTCTAGCAGTGACCAAGTACTGGAGTACTTTATTTATATGAGGGCCATACCAGAGGTCATGAGCAAATTAATTTCATAATTTTGCAAAGCTGTGAATAGAGAAACACCACATGTCAGTCAAATCTGTTCACTGTATTCACTACTGTGCCAAAATTCCCATTCCAATCACTGCATTTTTGCCACCGTTGTAGAAGATTTAGTCCTCTTCCGGTAGAAGTTCATTTCAGCCGTTTGTAAACAATCAGTTGCCTCGTTGGTCGCAACTGATCCTCAACGAAACTGTACAGATGGTACTAGGGCCGGACTGAAGGGTGGATGGGGAAGTTCCCAGCCGTTCTTCTGAATCCTGTCCACGCACAGACAAAAATTGCAGGCACGTGCTTTATCGTGTTGTAGAATAGTCTTCTTCTTCCCTAGACGTTTTGTCACGCAGTGCCTGACGAAGCTTCTGAAGCGTCTGAAGGTAAGGAGCAGAATTTGCTGGTTGCCTCTTGTGGTAAGTGGACCAGCGTGCATCCTTCAGCGTCTCAAAAGACACTTCACTTGGTCTTACGGTATGAGGGCATTATTTTTTCTTTTTCTTGGACATGTTGTGTGATGCCATTCCACGCTGTCGTTTCTTTTCCATATCAAAGCGACGAGAACAGCTTTCGTCGCCTGTCACGATGCTGCGAAGAAGGTCGTCGCCTTCGGCCGCATGCCTTCCCAGCAATTGTGAGGAAACGCTCTTTCGCTGAAGTTCTTGATCCTCCGTCAGCGAGCACGGACAAACGTTTTGGTATACGAAACTTCTCCGCATCTCGTGGACCGCACAATGTCCCATTTCGAGCTCTGCTACCATTTCCTTGACTTTCACGCGTCGATTCACTCTAATTAGGTCATCGATTTTTCCCTTGTTTCGGTAGAGGCAGTTCGCGGGCGTTTGCTCATCGTGTTGCACTGGTAGCGCCCATGCACGCTGAAGTGCATGAATTCCCGCTGCGGGTTTTTTTTCATTAACAAGAAATTCAATTAGTGCGTGTTGTCGAAACAATGAGTCTTTGCCAGCCACTTTCTCGCACTAAAATGTGGCCACGTTTCGGGGGCAGGCGACGTGATTTTCATTCTCATGTGAGAGAATAGATGGAAGTACTTGGAACATAACGCGCATTGCAGTATTGACTGGCATTTGTTCTTGATTCCACGATGCTCATGACTTTCGTACGAGTGTAAACGCCTATACAGACACGTTCATGATCGTGCAGATGATTGTGGTACAAATCGCTTGTGTGTCAGACAGAATGGCGTGCCAAAATTCAGTATTAATCTCTGGTCTGTGACAGCGCGATTGGTATGACTATGTAGCCTACAATAAGACAGCGTGCGTTCATCCATGGTGACATAAGCAGCCACAGGAGACACAGGGACATATTCCTGAGAAAGAAGACGATTTTCTGCAATAGATGTTTGTTTGCAATTAAATAACAACTATTATGACACACATTCTGTACTATGCTTTTTAAATTTTTTAAATTTTAAACATTTTAATTTTGTATTTATTTTAAAGTTTTTAATTTATTTTTTAATTTATTTTTTGGTTCACAATGGAATTCACACATAAAGATATCACAGTCTGTTACATACCGGCTTCTAACTTACTACAAGTAATAACGTACTATCAGTAGTAACTTACTACTAGTAATAACGTACTATCAGTAGTAACTTACTACTAGTAATAACGTATATCAGTAGTAATTACTACTAGTATAAACATACTATCAGTAGTAACTTATACTAGTAATAAGTACTATCAGTAGTAAATTATACTAGTATAACATACTATCAGTAGTAACTTACTACTGGTAATAAGGTACTATCAGTAGTAACTACTAGTAATAACGTACTATCAGTAGTAACTTACTACTAGTAATAACGTACTATCAGTAGTAACTTACTACTAGTAATAACGTACTATCAGTAGTAACTACTAGTAATAACGTACTATCAGTAGTAACTTACTACTAGTATAACATACTATCAGTAGTAACTTACTACTGGTAATAACGTACTATCAGTAGTAATACTAGTAATAACGTACTATCAGTAGTAACTTAACTAGTAGTCAGTTGCTTGTTATCGTACACAAATACACAGCACAACACAGAAATAGATCCGTATTGGCAAGTACAACATAGACGTTTCGTTTTGCCATTAAACATATGTAATAGTTCATCAATAGTCGAAATTTACTTATGCTTATACCGTAATGCTACATAAGAGCATCATCGAACAGATCTTGGACAGAGCATGCTGAAATACTTGTTATTACAAACATGCTGATAAATTAAAATTAAGAATACTGCTAATGGGGCAACACGAAACACATTTTGTATTAATGTTGTGTATACTGTATCTTTCCGGATTTTATATCCATATATTTTAACAAGGCTGCGACTTAGGATATTATAATACACTTATTATAAGACCACAAAATGATTCATAATTCATTAGGTGTCAGTCATTGGTGCGGCTCCCTGATAATGGTGGTCGGCGCCGAAAAATATAGAGAGGGTTAATATTATAAATATGTATATGTATTTGTATGTGCAAGTTTTTTGGGTTTTAAAATGAATCCCAGGAGAGTGCATGTGGCATATGTAGTGGACAGAGGTCAATGGAGCAGGCTGTTTCCCAAGTATTTATCCCACCCATGCTCCACGTTCATGCATCATCGCGGGCTGGCTGCATTGTCACAAGGCTCAGTCTCACCTAACAAATGAACGAACTGACAAAATCCATGGATTAGAATTCTTCTGGAGAAGCTGGCATTTTCTCAGCTAGCCAAGAAACTACCTCGCTTTTTATGGAGTTCAAGTTTCTTTATCACGTTCACAAGAGCCCGCCAGTTATCTCCTGAATTCAATCCTTAATGTCATACCATGTCTAAGAACGATGTTCGTACTGTCCTCCCATCTACACCCAGGTATTCCGAGTTTTCTCTTCCTTTTCACGATTTCAAACTGAAATTTTGTAGGTATGTATTTCTGACCTCTCTCTTAACTGCGTACAATTTCAGCAGTGCAAAGTGATTGTAACGTAACAATATCCAAAGACGTAACAAATCTTGTTCCAGATCCTAATTATGTAGGGGATTTGGAGAGGCAAATCATATCAGCGGGTGCTGCTTTGTGCAATTAAGAGAGAAAGGTGGATGTAGTCTCTCCCTTAAGCACCTCCTTGCCACGAAGCTCCTCAAGCCCATCACGCCCATTCCCTCCTCTCCTCATCTCTTCCGATTCCCATGCATATCTCATTAGTTTCCTCCTCTATAGTACCCATAATGATATAATGGAAGTTCGTAGCGTACAAATCCTTTTACACACTGCATGTGGCCCCCCGCATTGCATTTATGTGTTTCACGCGAGTTTTAAACCAGGCATCATTAACTGATTGTTTTGTAATGTAGACGAAGTTTGTTTTCTTTGGCGGAGGAACTGAATTTTGAAATGCATTTTTATCAGGATTGCCGTAAGACTTCAGTTACGAGAAGGACAAGCGGGCACTGCGCTACAAACCGGAACGTCGCGGGTTCGATTCCCGATGGTGTCATTGGAATTTTTTGCCGATCCCAGTGGCTGTGCGGTCTAAGGCGTGGGTCTACGGTCGTTCGTTTACTGAGATTGTGGGTTCGAATCCCTCCGGGGGCATGGATGTTTGTGTTGTGTTTGTTGTAAGGACGGTAATATGGAACGTAAAGTGACATGAAGGACGAAAGGATTTAAACAGTACAAAAATGCATCAAAGGGAAAAAACCCCGGACAGGCCAAAAAAAATCCCACCAGGGGCATGGATGTCTGTCTGTTGTGAGTGTTGTGTGTTGTCAGGTAGAGGTCTCTGCGACGAGCTGATCCCTCGTCCAGGGAAGTCCTACCGAATGTGGTGTCTAAAAAGTGTGATCGTGAAGCTTCGAAAAATGAGGCGGCCTAGGACCCCAAGGGGTTTGTTGAGGCATTGGGGGGGGGGGAAGTTATTGAACCATACTGCGTTAGTTTTTAGTAACTTCTGCTTGGTGTTATTATAGTTGTAAATAACCCTGTCTTGTTGAGCGGGTAACTACGTACGTATTGTACGAGTTTAGCTGAGGCAAGCTATATATACAAGTATTACGAATATAATTCTGTATATTTTAGCTGGTTTTGTAGATTACTTCGTATATATCAACTCCCTGAGGATGGTGTTGTGGCGCCGAAACATGTCGGAGGATTAAAAGACTACAAGATTGTGTATGTTGTATGTACATTTGTTTGTTTAATAATACAAAATATAAGTTCGATTATAATGCACGGAGTAAAGAATTTCACGAAAGTGAAAGTTTGTTAGAATGCTTGTGCAGTGTAATAAGGGGATAACAAACGTTAGTCCATGGAGCAGAGCCTTACTGAGGAACCAGCTGATCCCTTGCCTGTTCTGGAAGACGACGTTTCGTACGAGATCACCACTGGTCCATACCCCAAGCAACATGAATCGTCAGTACTCTCATATCATATTTTTTTGCTATGAGCTTGAATGTTACCCGACCATCCACATTTCCGCCTCCCAAGTGGTCTTTCACAGTTACGGTTTCCGAGTAAAAAGCCGATGGAAAAAAACAAAAAACCCAAATTTGAATAAATTTCGAAATAGTGAAAACTGTAGACCTTATTTTGTACAGCGCATTGTGATATATAAATCATATTTTAAAACACCCTCGATCAAAACTAAAATCTTTTTTTATCAGTATTAATATTTATTACATGTTTCAGCCGGTTTGGTCAGCATCAGGTAATATAAAGTACAAAATACTTGGTTAAGTGCGACGGTAGGTTCTAGAAACAGAAATTAGATCTCATTTGTTTATGGAACCTATCGTTGCAATGAACCCTCCAAGTAGGCCGTGCCCTTACTCAGGCGGTTAGTCGCCGGCATCTCACCGCGGAGGCCCGTGTTCGATCCCGGGTCAGTCCATGTGGTATTTGTGGTGTACAAAGTGGCACAGGGACAGGTTTTTCCCTGAGTACGATGGTTTTCCCGTCAGTTTCATTCCACCGGTGCTCCATTCCACGGTAAAACGAAAGAAACGAATCATCTTCATCACAGGGTTGCACAATCACTAAGCCTCAAGTCTGCTGCGCGTCCGTAGCATCTGCTGCGGGGCCCTTCACCACAAAAAAAACCGTTCGCGTGTTTTGTATTTTATATTACCTGATGATAGCCAAACCACATGTTGTGCTGATATTAAAATTGATAATCAAAAGTTGTGGTCGAAGGTTTTTCTAATGTAAACATTGTCGACTTTCATATTTGCTAGAGCGCACACAGTTGTAAGTACAACGACATTGGGATTTCTCCTATCCGTTCCAGGTAGCTTTGATGAACACAGCAGTATTAAACATTGCTTAATATCTAAAATTCATTACCTTAGTAGCTTTGGTTACTATTAAAAATTTATTGGAATCACCAATACCCTCGGGCTACTTTGAAACATCGGTAACTGCTTACCGGTCAACACGCCTTAACATCGCAGAAGATTCGAATCTTTAGCGCTGACGCTGTGAGAAACTATTTCGCGTCCATTCTCCTTTGAAATATAAATTTCTTACTGCGGTGCATACCAAGATAGCTGTCTTCTGATATGTGACCCCGTGTAATTTGTTAGACAGGTACCAACCGCTTCTGACGTTCCTGGTGTCTCCACCTTCTGGCCCGAAGGGTTGGTGCTGTCTTCCAAACTACAGCAATCTACATCCACTGTGTTCTTGATATCTAAGTTCCTAACAAAACCCTAGCCTGCATTGGGACAAAGTTTCTAGTTTATTTACCTAACAGAATAACTGAGTATCGTATATTTCGGAAATGAGAAGCGCATCCCGCTAACAAGATGGAGGCAGAGGGCAGGTGTTGCAAATATTTGTCCTTTACTTGTACGCCATAATTAGTGCGATAAGTAGCCCACGGCGCCCGCAACCCATAATCCTGTGTAGAAGCTTCATCCCGGATATTATATCCCTACCCAACTGAACTCTAGAGACTTTGTACTCTGGAACATCGTTATTATAAGGAAAACGAGCCATTAGCAAGCACCAAACTTTGTTTCTAGATAATAACACTTAAAGAATGCAGAGGCATGGCTTTGAGAAAGCGGGTTGTGGGTGGCAGCTAAAGCGGAGCGGAAAGAAAAATTGTAAACTGGCGCAGTCGTGGAAAATTAGGTGCAAAAGTGGAGTATGTTGTTAGCATACATTCATTTCGTCTGAAGTCTCTGTAACGTGATTACCGCAGTATTTTTTGTTACGTGATTTTGTATGTTTCAAGATTTAGTGAGTAATTTCTAGGGACGTAGTGGGAGTCCAAGCATTCACATGAATGCGTAATACATACATATACACACAAGATAGATGATAGATAGATAGACAGATACATACATACATCACACATACATACATGTATAAGTACGTACGTAGTTTACATACACACACACGTGGTGGTAGCAGTCACATTCCTGGAAATGTGTACAGGTGACTCAGCAAATATATTGAACATACATACATACATACATACATCATGCATAAATAAGTAAATAAATATATGTATAATTACATACATACACATACATACATACATAGCCTACATAGCCTACAAGCACACGCACACACATTCACGCACGCGCGCGAAATTTCATTGAGCAAGACTTGTTTTTCGGAAACTCACAGTTAGCTATCTGGTGAACAAATTAACCCACCCTTACTGCCTGCCACTCTTCCATATTGAATCCAGTCCTTAAAAACCATCTTATTTTTACTCTTCATCCTTGTTCCATTATGGAGCCATCTTTGGAGAACTATTAAAACTAACATTGGAACGCACACGTACCTAACTAAGTGGAAAATTTTATGGTGTCGTACCTCAACATTGGGTTACTTCGTCATATAGCTAACGACGAAAGTATCAAAGTTTAAATGAATCCTAGGGTAAAGTGTCGGTTCTGGCACCCAAATTTCTATTTGCATTCATAAAGGGTTGAGAAGTTAATAGGTGTAGCAGACTGGCATGATGTGACCTTAATTACTGGGCGTCCAAGATGCGACCTGCCTTAGCCCCAGTTGCGACTTGCTTGAGACATTTAGCAAAAACTTCTTTAAATAATTAGATATCGTACACAATGTAGTAGGCCAGTAGGACCCAACTACTTGTTTGCCGATTTTGAATTACTGCTGAGCTACCTATATTGTTGAGTAGCAACAGGCTGTTCTCCACCAGTGTTACCAATAGACCTTCCGTGCAGTCGGCACAGATATACGTTTCTGATCGTGGATCCCATTCATTCATTCTGTAGTCTGTCTTACGACAGGTCCGTAGCCTCTTCCAAAGCGAGTTCTCCACAGGGTGCGATCTAGTGCTTCCTCTTTCTCTTTCCCATTATGGAAAAAGAAATGTAAGCCCTTACCTTAAAGCTCTTTAATCTTTTTCCTAGAGGATTCATAAAATTGCATTTTAAATTAACAGCAATCGAAGCAGAGTGGCCTCTGGTAAGTGACGCCAGGTGGTCTGGCAGTTACCGACTCTAAATAGCCAGGAAATTGAGGCAGCAAGTACTATTGAAAGGTTCGTAGTTTCTACTGGCCTGCAAGGTCTTATATCCCACGCATGTAGTCAACGCGCAACACTCTCATATCTCAAGTAGCAAGTTGTTTAACACACATTTGAAGTTCATCACATCTTTAAACACAGTGTTTGGGCAAAGGGTTATAATCCGTTCTTCAGGTTAAAGGCATATAAAGGGATTAAAAGCACAAAATATTCAGTATAAATAAAACTGTTTATTTCGCAAAGAAATTAGCTACATGTTTCGACTAAAATATATAGCCGTCATCATGCTGATTACGAAAACAAAAAGGAAAAATTCAGAGCTACGTAGGTTTGAGCCGAAACATGTAGCTGATTTCCTTGAGAAATAAATATTTGTTTTCAGACTGAATATTTTGTACTTTTAAAACACAACTGGTATGACTCATCTTTAGATTATAAAGAGATTGCTACTCTGCTGCAACCCTTGGTCGAGCTACCTTTATTTCCTGATCCTACTGGGTACCACAGTTTTGAGCCTACTGGGTTTGAGGCTAGGGTCCCAATATATTAGTTGTCTCCTTTTATCCTACGACGATGAGCAGAGTTCAAGACAGCAGCTCGTAAATTTGTATTACTCATAGTCAGGTAATTTGCAGCATGAATATAGGCCTGCTTCAGGTGAGATAAAATGTCAAATAAAATCCGTATGTAAAAAAGTAAGTTTCCCTGACAGGAAGTATGGAATGAAGTTGTCAAAATACACCCCTTGATATAACTCTGCTGTACAATACTCCTATCATAAAATTAATAAAAAATTTAAAATGTTGATATTTGAATTGATACGCTACCCTGTATTAGGCGCACAATCTCAGATCGCGTCTGTCTGTAACATAGGCCACTTTTCGTTTAAGTACTTCGATTATGAGCTTCGCTGGTGTAATGTGGGCGTTGGTAGCACTTTGCTGTGTAACTGCGCTTCGATTTATGTTTAACAATTTTAAAGTTGTGCCACTTTTTTTTTGTCGACACTGGAAATAAAGCCCCGAAACCCCCATTAGGGAGAGTTAAGCACCAGGTAATCAGCTTAGCTTTGCATTAAACGCTATCTGCCCCACAATTCGACCAGCGGCAGGAAATGTAAACTACCGTCGAAGTATCGTAACTTTTGCACATTTACTCTAGCCCCAAACGAATATATATGCATATATATATATATATATATATATATATATATGTATATGAGTCCTGAGGTTCTCACGGCGGAAAATATTAAGTTTAGATGTCCTGGGTTATGGCTTGTTTTCCTTCGGGTACGTTCATACCGGAAGCTGGAGGCAACAGATTCTACAGAAACGTTGATACATAACTACCGAGCAAGAAGTCTTCTCATCCCGTGCCATGGTAATATTGACTCATTGCCACACCCAGAGTAAATTTACCTTCACTTATGGTCTCAATCATTATAATTATCATCATCATCTTAAAGTGTTTAGCTTTATGTCTTTAAGCTCTTTTTGTATAAACTGAAATAAAATCTTCTAAATGCTTTGTCGTTTAAATTTTCTTCGTGCCCTCGGAAGGTAAAGTAAACTGTGCAAGGGTTAGTCTTCCATTTTTTTCCCCCCCAAATATGAGTTAGCATTTATTTTGCAGTATACGTCTGAATGTTAACATAGAGCAGAGTTCTTTTCAAGGAAGCAATAGTTTCTCGGTTAATCAAGTAATGCAAGTTTCACTACCGTATTTACAAGAGCCCACGAACACTCCTCATACCGAACCAAATACATTGAGTTAAAACCCTCCGTCTCTTTTTTTAAGATGGGGTTTTATATAATTCTCCCAGCTATACCTCGGCGTTCCAAGCGACTCTCTGTTCAGACCCGAATTTCTTTTTCCTTTCTGCCACATATCTGCTTAAATGTCTCGTTTTTTATATAATAATACTAATAAGATTTGGCGAGAAGTTCAAAACATGAAGCTCATCATTCAGTTTCTCTTATATGCCAGGTGTGGCTATTAAACAACAAGACTTCTCACAGCTTGTGATCTTTTTTTTTTTTTTTTTTTTTAAAAACCTTTATTTGACAATAGTACCTCATTGGTGTTTACATTTCTTATTGCTACATATCAATTGCGAAAACATTGTTGACACTTTGTGGAAGGTTCATAGTGTATCTGATTTAAATCATTTATTCCATCATGTGTGCAACGTCTCTTCTAATTGGAGGGGTGTGTATTTTTCCAATGCTGTTGGGATGTGTAGTGTTCCGTCCTTGGTTCTACGCTGCAAACCAAGCGTCACCTATTGTGGTCGTGTTGTTGCTGTTCTGGTGCCTGGTTGAGTCATTTTTGCTTAGAAATCTTCAAGTCTTTAAGAATCTAATACTTCTAGGTAGTTCCCACAGTTTTTTTGTGCACTGCGGAGCCTATTTTCCTTCCATCTGGCTCTACGCATAAAATCATGGTAGTCTTGCAGGGTTAGAGTCTTGTTGTCGTGTATGTACCCCAGCATATGGCCTATAATCCATATGGTGGCGTTTAGTTTTTTTAGTGGGCTCATATCAAATTCAGGTAAACTTATCCAAGTGTCTTTTACCTCCCGTGTGTTTATGCGCATATAACCGGCAATCCGTTCTCTTGTCCAGTACCATATCGGTTGGGAGTTTATACATTCCGTATATCTGTGAGTTACGGTGTCGTATTTGTCACATTGTCTGCACTTGCCATTTCCGTGAAGGTTAATCTTCCATAATCGTACGTTCGTGGGTATAATATCATGGACGATCCTGTACCATATTGTTCGTATGTAGCGGGGTAGGAATGGCTTATTTATGTTTCTCCACACGATTGGCCAATTGATATTAGGGAATTTGTTCTGTATTCGGAGTCCAATGGTCGTGTTTGTAGGCTGGTGCTGGTGTCGTTGTGTCTCGTAAATCTCGCGCTTGTATTTGGCGATGGTTTCATTACTTTGCTTGTCCCTCACATATGACCCTTCTTGTATGTAAATCCTTAAGTATTCTAATGTTGTGGGGAGAGGTTCCCAATTAGGGGGGTTATTCTGTTGTCTCAAGGCTTCATATAGTTGTAGCCATTGTGCCGTGAATGTGTCTTTGTTTTGTTTCTGTTGTGTAAGTCTTAGGTAATATAGTGTGTCGCACTTTGCCTTAACGTTGATCATTCCTAAGCCTCCTTCAGTTGTGCCTTTGTAGAGTGTTGTGATCGGGACGCGGAAAATTGATCCTCGCCATATGTACTGTATTAAGGTTGCCACTATTTGGTTTGCATGTACTTTTGTGATGGGGAGTAGTTGGGCTGTGTACCATATTTTGGATAAGAGCCACACGTTACAAACTCTTAATCTTTGTTGTAAATCTAATTGTCGTATGTGAAAGTCGTTGATACCGATTCGTATCTTCTTGATTTTGTCAGTCCATGTATTGTTGATGGTTTGACCGATTGTCTTCCCAAAGTTGATGCCCAATATTTTGGCATTGTCTGTGTATCGTATGCCACCCAGCTCTTGATTCATATTCCACGTCCCTATAGGGAGGCCTATTGTCTTATCCCAGTTAATGCTGGCTCCTGTGGCTTTTGTGTATAGCGTAATTATCCGATTCAGTGCCTTTACGTCTTGTTGATTTTGAATCACGACTGTGACGTCGTCTGCGTACGCAATACTGGCTATGGAGTGGTTGTCTTGACCGATTTTAATTCCCGTTACGTGTTTGTTTACGAGGACTAGAAATGGGTTGAGGATGAGTGCGTACAGGATAGAACTGAGGGGGCATCCTTGTCTAATTGAGCAGAGTATTGGGATCTCTCGAGTGAGGTGTCCATTTACGTCTATTCGGGAACTGGCGTTCGTATATAAAGATAGTATTGCGTTTGTTATTCCTGGGCTATAATTGTATGTCATTAATAAGCCTTGTAAATACTGATGTGATACATTATCGAATGCCCTTTTGAAGTCCAATGTCACAAGGCAGATACCACTTTTCGTGTGTGTGCCTGCCGCAATTATATCTCGGAGAGCCGCTGTGGCATCCAGGATGTTTCGGCCTATTACAGCGCTGTATTGTGTTTCGTGTAGAATGTCATTTAATGTTGGCTTAATACGGTTTGCTAATATGCGCGCATAGAGTTTGTAGTCTGTGTTTAGTAAGGTAAGCGGACGGTAATCTGTAACTTTTTGTGGGTTGTTCTGTTTCGGTATGCAAACTATGATTCCTCTTGTTTGTATCGGTGGGATGTGTCCTGTTGTCAGAAAGCCATTATACATGTTTAGTAGGTCTTCTTGAAGTATGTCCTGTCCCCAGGTGTAAAATTCTGCTATTATTCCATCGTCGCCTGGTGACTTTTTCTTTGGAGCTTGCGCTATAGCTGTAGCGAGCTCCTGTAGCGTGATCGACGTGTCCACGTGTTCTCCCATGTCTGATGGCATTTTCTTTGTGATCGTTGAGTATATCGTGTCCATGTCTTCTTCACGCACCGTGATTGGGGCAAACCGTTCTTTAAGTTCCTTGTAAAATACATTCTGGATGTCTGTTTGTGTTGTTTTGGTTTCGTCTCCCTCGCCTATGATCGTTTCAATATTTTTTTTTTGTCGTCGTTTGTGTCTATCAACAATGTGATAGAGGGACAGCTGTTCATCTTCTTGGATTGATGTTTCTCTTGTTTCGGCCTGAATATTGTAGAATTGGGTCCTGTATGCTTGAATGATCTTGGCTTTGTAATACTTTAGTTTGATGTGTAAATCTGGGAAATCTGTTGGTTTGTTGAGTAATTCATAAATGCAAGAGTAATAGAATTCTATTTGTTGCTTTTTGTCGTACGCTCGCTCCTTTCCTATGGTTTTGAAAAATTGTTTTATCCTACGTTTCGCGCATACGCTCCACCATCTTCCTATATTGTCATACCATGTCTGTTTTCGTTTCCATTGCAGCCATTGTTGTCGGAATTGTTCTTTTAAACCATCCATAGTGAGGAGTGTGGCGTTTAATTTCCAGTATCCTCGTCCGCGGTGATTGTAGGAGTGTTTCCCAGAGAGTGTAACTTGTACCGCGTTGTGGTCGGTGAACGCCGCGGCCAATGTTGTCGTTTGGATTTTGAGTTCATTCACTGTGGGCGACAAATATATCCTATCTATGCGTGACGCGCTAGTGTTTGTGTAATGCGTATATCCGGTGTTATTTGCTGTGCTGTTCCATGCGTCTATCAATTTGCATCTGTGTACTAATGTAGTTAACGGCCGGCTGATTGTGGGGGTACCTGTGCAATCTGACTTTTTAACTACACAATTAAAATCTCCTCCTATTACATAATCGTACGACGCGTATTGCAATAGGTGTGGTAGGTCAAGTGTATAATATTCGTCTCTCTCATGGCGTTTATTAGTTCCAGATGGCGCATATATGTTGACAATATATATGTTATGCCACCAACCAGCAATGCCTCTTCCAGAAGGGAGTTTGTTTATATTTGTTAGTGTTATGTAATCTTTTGTGAGTATCGCCGTCCCTCTCCGATCGGTGCCTACATTAATGTATTTATTTCTATGGAGTATGCAGTCAAAGTTTGTATGCGTGACCTCTTGGAGGAGTAAGATGTCAATATCATGCGTTATACAAAACTCGTTCAGCATTCTCATCCGTGTGCCGTGTTTCATGCCATTGACATTTAGAGTGACTATATTAAAGGTGGTTTGTGGGGGTATTAGTTCTTATGTGGAAAGTTTTTTGCTTCTCATAGTTCTTCCGCCCTTTCTTTCTTCTGATGTTTCGGCATCCGTGCGTGGTTTCCTTTTACGAATGTATTGTGGGCGTGTCGACTCGAGATCCTCATCTGTGGGGGCTATTAGTATAGGGAAATCTTCTTGAGATCTCGTGAGTGGGTCTTTTTTCTCTGTACTTCCTGTAATAGTTCGCGTGTTGTTGTTGTCCTCACGTCTTCTATACGCGCCTTCCTCTTCTACCTTTTTTGGGTGTGTGGTTGTTGTTGTTTCTCCGTGGATGTCCTCGGGTGTTACTGGCGCAATCTTTTCTGTTTTTCTTTGTTGTGGTGTCATCTCTGTGTCCTCGTTTTGCGTTTGTGTGACCGCTATATCCATTTGATCCGCGTTATATTCTATTATGGTGTCGGTACTTGGTATTATATTCCCTCCTTCCTGTATCATTGTGTTTGCTTCTGTCTCTGGTATTTGCGAGTTCTGTGGTGTGATGTTATTATCTCCTAGTTTTCCTGTCTGTTTGGGTTCTTCGGTCTCGTTGTTTGTATGTGTCCCATTGTGGAGGTCCGGTTGAGTTGTGTTTGGGTCGTTCTGCGCCCTTTTGTCAACTATGTGGGCCCACGTCTGTTTTGTGGGTGGCCGAGTGTCCGTACGTTTAGGTCTCCTTTTGTGGCACTCCTGTGCGATGTGGTCTGTGGCATTACATACGTAACACGTAACAGGTTGGCCGGTGTATGATATTAGGGCTCTATACCCATCTATATATAAGTGAGACGGAACGTGCACTTTTAGGTCCATCGTAACTATCCGGATTCCATTTCCCACACTGTATCGATATGTATTTGACCATTTTTCGTCTGAGATATTTTGTATCGTGCCGTATTTTGATAGATATGACCTAATGGCCTCGTTGGGCATTTCTGGTGGGAGGTTTGCGATTCTAATATTTCGCTTGCCTAGTCCCGCGAAACCTAATTTGACCTTCGATATCTCGCCATTATCGTGTTCGTATGTTGTTTCCCCATTTGTACTATGTATCAAGTCTTCTACTGTTTTAGTCGTAATAGTCTTAATAAATACCTGCCTTGTAGGTCCTTCAATTTGAATGGCTACAACGTTCTCTTGTTCCAATTGTAACTTCTTGTGTATCCACTCATGAATCTCGTATGCTGATATTCGTGGACTTTCCTTGTCGAACATACACACAAGGGTGTTCTTCCTTTCGTAACGCAGCATAGCCTCGTTAGTAGTTAACGTACTCACTGATTTTAGCTTCTGTCGCACACCGAAGTTGATTGAAGTTAGCAGCAACTCTCTAAATCGAACCTCTCTGTGCGCTCTCTCAAGCTGAACTGACCTCTTGAACGTTGATCGCCGAAGTAAATATGTACTAGTGATCGCTGAACATTTCTCCAGTAGTATACCAAACCACGCTCCGTTACGTTCGAGTAGTGTAAGTAAAGAATTTTTATAAACGGGATTTTAACTTCCTGCTTTCGTGCTTGATAAAATGAAGCAATGTTTATACAATAAATTCGTTGTGATACGGAAGGAAACTGCGACGGATACCGTTAATTTCTTAAGAGAGGCGTGTGGAGAAGACGCCCTATCAGGCACTTAATACCTTCGAGTCTCGCAAGGGGTTTTCAGGTGGAGGAGAGCTTTTGGAAGTCGGCAGACGTCTTGGCTGTCCGGTAACGATAAAGCCTGATGAAAGTATGGGAGATATGAGGACTCTTGTGAGAACAGGTCGTCGCTTAGTCGTCAGAATGACAGCAAACTAGTTGCATATTGACATAGAAAGGGTTAGACAAACTTTAAAAAGAAATCTATGTGAAAAAAGCAGGGGCGATAATACTTTCAAAGATTTGATTGAATATCAAAATTTGCTAAAAAAGCAAGTTTGTTCTGAAATTTTGGAGAAAAGTGAGGAACATGCAAATTTTTTTAATCCTGTAAACACAGGGGGGGGGGGCACGCGGTGGCGCAGTTGGTTGAGGCACTGCGCTACAAACCGGAACGTCGCGGGTTCGATTCCCGATGGTGTCAGTGGAATTTTTCATTGACATAATCGTTTCGGTCGCACTATGGCCCGGGGGTCGACTCAGCCTCTAACAGAAATGAGTACCAGGAATCTTTCCTGGGGGGTAAAGGCGGCCGGTGCGTAGGGCTGACAACCTTACCACCTTCTTGTGCCGATTGTCTAAAAATCTGGGAGCCTCGACCTTCTGGGACCCTAAGGGCCTGTCAAGGCCAGTAATGGGATTGCTTTACCTTTTTTAAACACATGAGACGAATTTTGGCGCGGGCGCGCGCGCACATATACACATACACACACACACACACACACACACAAACGCCATAATATGAACGAGAAGATTGAACAGTGTTATGGAATCAAAGGGTACACAGAGATAGAGGAGTTACTGCAAATAGGCCAGATATAATAATGAAAAACAAAGAAACTTGAAAACATGCGTACTGATAGATGTGGCAATACCAGCGGACAGGAATGTCACGCAAAAGGAAGCAGAAAAGAAACTAAAATACAACAGTTTATGTACAGGGATACAACGAATGTAGAACATGAAGTGTATGATTATACCGGTAGTGATTGGAGCCACCGGAGTAGTAACAAAAGTTTTACAGAAAAATTTGGAAACTATTCCGGGAAGACATTCAATAGATACACTACAAGATACGACTATACTTGGAACGTCACACATAAAACGAAAATGACCGAAGTCTGAAACTTGAAGCCTGATCGGTGGGGATCACCGCTGGTTCAAGAGAAGTGCCACGGAGAAAAGGCCTGTGACGAGAGACAACGAAATAATAATTATATAATAATAATAATAATAATAATAATAATAATAATCGCTTAAACAGTGTACTTACACTTGCTGACCAGTTTCCTTTTAAATACGGTGTAGAACTGACAACAGAAGTACCCTTCCTTCACCCGATGTATGGGTGCTTCCCCCTGTCAATATTGCAATATATAGCCTACAGTGACAAAGACTCGGCAGAAGGAAGATCTCTCATGTTAAGAATTTAAAATATATTGTGTAATTATACGTAATTATACAAGAATTGTGAACGTGTCTAAGAGCTGTTGCGCATTGCCTCGACGTACATGGCTGCAGAGCATATGGTTAAGGATACGGATTAAATTTCACAATATTTTTGTGTCCTCTCTTAGGTGTGCGGTAGGAAACAATTATTACACATACCAACATATAATGTATACTGCATGTATGCAACAACACGTTTGTGTTCATTATATATGGATATATTGCTGGTTTTATATTCTGTTTAAATGTGTTAAAATTAATCATTGCATGAAAAGTTCAGTATTGTTACTTCTTGCTTTACTTTTGATTTATTTTAATTAGTAGTCGCTGTGGAGAAGAATTAATTCTGTTTTGTGTAGGGTCTTTCTTGATAAGGGAACTGCAGTCAACGCATCCTGTCAGACGTGGGGTTCCACCTTCTCTCAACTGTATCCTTCTCTGTGCCTTTGACAGTAAGTTTTCGGTCTTCTGCCAGACCCTAATAAAATGAAAATCTGAAGACATATACTATGACTGTAATACCTTACAATGTTACGTGCTTCTTCTCTTTGTATTTCTAAATGTGTGTGATTTAGGAAGAAAGTCCAGGGCGTGTAATTTGCGAACTGGGGAGCGTCAAGTTGTGTAAAGAACGGAAACATGAAAAGTGGCCAGGTGTTCCTCTGGTGTTGTCAAGTAGCTGGCAAGAACAGACAAATGTTTAAGCTTAATTTTCTTGATTTATTATTTTCAAATATCTCTTGCTGTACGGTAAGACACTGTGCTATATAATATGGAGCTCCTGTACATGTCATCGTATTTCCTGAGACGCTGTTTAGGTTGCCATCTTATAATGTGTTTAGTTTTCGCGGTAGTGCCGGCTTATCTGGGTGCTGAGTTCATATGCAATCAGTGGGAGGAGAAAGGAATGAATGCAGACGTTCATTGCTCTGGTTAGTGCAATATGGGACCACAGGCAAATGGCCTTCATTCTGCTGTAAGGATTTCTTCGTGACTATTTTGCATTTTAGGTTCATGCTTATGTGTATCTTCCACTCAACAGTTCAGTCCACTGCCTGTCCTAGCAATAACATGCGATAAGCCAGGCAGTGCAGACGCTTGAATCATTAGAGAAATCAGACACCGGCTTATGCAGGGTAAGGGAATTCGGTGACGTGAGTGTTCCGCCAAAAACAAACAAAAAAAGAAGGAAAGTCTGGTGTCCAGAATGCAACACAGGGTTGTGTGCCACCACATGTTACTAGATATATCATACAAACTGCATTTGTGAGTAGCAGCTGACACTAAAATTGAAAGACGGAACACACAAATGTAAGTAAATATAACTGTTGTAATTACTGATTTGATATTTTGAGTAGCGTCTACTTGATGAAATAATGGGGGTGAAGGGGTTGTGGATTTTACAGAAGGGGCTGTATGAAGGAAGAGAGACTTGTCGGAAGGTCCTGTATGTGTGTGTATTTGCTTCACTTCGCCAATATGAGGAACCGCTGTCTGGAGATGCATTTAAATATTTCGTGACTGCTGGAAAAATCGTAAGGATATTAATAGGAAAAATTAAACCTCATTAGTGATAATTTTAACTAGAACTAAATTTCACACAATCCTTCATGCCTGTACAAGCCTTTTAAACAAATATTGTGAAAAGGGACGTGTAATTATAGAGACAGAAAATTTAAAAAACGACATGGCGTTGCGGGACAATGTTTTCCCGCTCGAACGTAAAGGGTTAAGGAAAAGAGAAGATACTGGGAATTGAAGGAGGAAGCACTAGATCGCACACTGTGGAGAACTCGCATTGGAAGAGACTACGGACCTGTCGTAACACGGACTACGGAATGATGAAGATGAACTTCAATTCCCTGTTTAAAGAGAAAAATAAACAAAATAAAAAATGACCTTCAACTAAGCTGCGTAAAAATAGGCGGAGTGTCTTGAAACTTGCGTAACGTGTAGATGGATTCATTCTTAAGCGTGTAATTTTTATTTGAAGTTCTTATCTTTAAAAATATATGAAATACAACGGATATCAGCACGTGCGAAAACGGGCATTTAAGGCGAAAAGAAACCCGGCCGTTAGCGGCCACTTTGGGACTTAAATCTCCCGTACTCTAAAGGTTACGGTCATCCAGTAGCTGCTTACGCCTTCCTCCTTGTCTTCCCGTCATTTCTATCCTTCCTTCTAACTTTCCTTCAATCACGTGTTTTAGAAGGCAGTTTCTGCGCAAGATGTGACCAATCCAGTTAGCCTTTCTTCTTTTTATTGTACTAGTATGTACGATATTCCTCTCCTGTTTGGCTCTGTGTAATACGTCTTCATTTCTCACACGATCGGTCCAACTGATCTTCTCCATCCTTCTCCAAAACCACATTTCGAAACTTTCCAGGTATTTCTGATCTACTTTCCGAAACATCCACGTTTCAGCACCATACAAAGCTATGCTACAAATGTAGCACTTTACTAGTTTCTTCCTTAAATTTAAGTCCAGTTTGCTAGTGAAAAAAGTCTCCTTCTTGTTGAATGCTGCTTTAGCCATGGCAATTCTGGATTTAATTTCACGTGTACACCTTGCATCATTTGTTAGCATGCTACCCAAATAACTGAAATATTCCACATTCTCCAACTGTTTTTGATGTGCGACTGCTTAAGCTTTGTTCCCTCTGCAACAGTTAAGAATGCGACAGAGATTGTTACGAAATGCTTACAATTCCTGAGTTAATACGGTTAGGTTTCCCACCTGGGAAACAAGTACGTGTGTGTGTGTGTGTCTTTGTGTTGGGTAATCTTACTTCCCTGACTCATCCTTATTCAACTTCCGGTTATATGGAAATACGTATAAGATAAGGGGGTGTGTTTCCTTACACAGCAGCATCCTTCCTGAAATATAGAGTACTTCCACCCTTATGTACGGCTCCCCGTGGTTCTATTACACCTCTAAACACGCTCCTATATATTACCCACCCTCCCACACTGCATAGGTGAAGCATCCCAAAAGCATTTCACTTTCCTCCTATACTAGAGATCACTCGATAATAAAGTATATGAATGTTGTAACTCATCTCCACAGATAAGGGTGCTAGAGGGTAAGGAGAATTTTCGTAATGTGATACTAACAAGTAGTAGCAGCGACAACTCGTTCGGTATACTGCTTGGACTGCGGCGGACCAGGACACTGGATTCAGTCCTAAGCAAGACGAGATCATTTTATCTTCTCCATGCCCTCTCCAATTTATTAACCACCCTACCTTTCGACACTATATATTCCGAGCTGTTAAAATATCGTTATAAAAATTAAACATAAATTTCATCAACCTTATAAAGCCCAGCGGTTACTTCATGTACCACCAGCTTTAATACTAAAAACTTCTGAATTGTGCTCACAGTGTTTTGTATGACCGGGACGTGGCGTTGACCACCCACCCTCATCTAGTGCCAAGGTTAAAGAAAGAGTATAGCTATATCTGTACTCCCCCTCTCGGCCTTTATGGCCCGTTCTAGGGAAAAATTTACCTTTACCTTTTTTGTATGGATCTCAGAACAAACAGTGACTCTTGCCTTATACAATATTAGCAAACTGATTTTGTATAAACGAGGTGGAGAGTGTTTACTGCGCGGTACGCTCTGAGTCATATAAAACAGACACTTTTCGTCCTTAAAGGTTAAAGAATAAATAGCATTCAGAGCCTTCGTAACATGCAGCAATATTAAATGTATTTGCAGCCAAGCCGATTCCGGTGAGCGTGCGGTCTAAGGCGTAGGTCTGCAGCCGTTTGATTTCTGTGGTCACGAGGTCGAATCCCGCTGAGGGTGTGGATGTTCGTCTCTTGTGTGTGTTGTGTGTTGTGTAGGTAGCGGCCTGTGCGACGAGCTGATCATTCGTTCAGAGGAGTCCTACCGAGTGTGTGTTTCTCATCGTGTGTGATCTAGAAACCTCAACAGTAAGGCGACCTACGCCCTAGTTGGGCTGTAGCGCCACAGAAAAAAAATGCAGCCAAAATATTTAGGGCCTAATCAGTGAAAATGGCAACTAATGAATAGCAGTAGTAAACGCATCAGATCTGGAAGCCTTACAGTCAAATATTTTATACTTCCTATAGATGGACCTAGTGTGTATAAGATCTGAGGTTTCCAAGATAGTGACTTCATATTGTCTTCTGTAATACGACATCGCGTAGTCTGGCTTAGTGGGCACCAACATGTCGGAAAACAACACTGTATTAATTGTCATGGCTGTCGGAATCCTAAAACAAACGAACTCGCTGGTGAGTGCGTTTAATATATTTTCTATAAAACTAAAGTATTTTATAGCGACTTTCAAGGACTTGCAAACCAACACCCTGTCAATCACCACTAGCATCTTAACCACCAGTTCCAAAACCAAAATTTATTATCTCATGCGTCCTATCTGTATTGCATCACGTTACAGCCCTCTTTACACAAACCAAATGGCTAAATAGATAATTAAATAAGTAAATAACTAAAGAAACAGGCATTTGACCAAACGACCAACTGAGTAAATGACCGACTGACTGACTGACTGATTGACTGACTGGCTGACTGGATGACCGACCGACCGACTGCATGGAGTAGAGTCATTCTTGAGAAGCTAGCAGTCGTTGAGCTTATCAAAAAATTCCCAAATTTAAATGGAATCAGAAGGCTTACTACAGTGTTAACAAAACCCAATAGTGACTTTTATCCTAAGGCACATGGATCCAGTCTGCACTGAACCCCCACTCCACTCATTCATATTCATTCTTGTATCATCCTACGATGTACGCTTCGGTGTTTCAAGTGATGCCAGTGTCGCGATGTTGTTCATCTCTCCAACACGTGGTACATGTCCCGCTCTCTTATCTTCCTTCTTTCGATAGCAGTAATAACGTTCCGCGAAGAACCGGAGTAAAGTTTCAAATTCTTAAACTTCAATTTCTGACACGATACGATTCAATAACGCTCTCCACCTGCTAACATCTAGGAAATCGTTCCACCTGCCCTGCGACTGGATCACAGCAGGAAATAAAACTGGAACTGAAATATCATTGCAGCAGTACATTCTGCACAGACCCGGGTTCTTAACCCCAAAGAAACTTTGTACCAACACAGTAATTTAATTTTAATATGTCACATCTTTAACATTGTAATATTTCCAGCACGTTCAGACATTTCCACGCTTGTTGGTATAATTAAATATTCTCCCGGATGTTAAAATAAACTTTAGTACAATTGAACAGAATTTCTTTCACTTACAATCAGCGCAAGGTATGGATTTCAAGCACTTGAAAACAGGCTTTTAAGTCTTTGAGGCAAGAAATTAATCTAAACGAAGGGTTACAACTCGCAGTTACCACACTACTTCTCCATTACACACCCAACCTGTTAGTGCGGTTTACAGAAAAAATGGCTGTTTACTGCAGAAATCATACAGAAATGCAGAGTTCTTTGGTGCTAAGGGATATGGTACATGTATTTGCCTTTCTCCTTAAAAAGTTAAGAGTTGTATCCCTTTTCGTTATAAACCAATTTATCATCTTACGTTCGATGTAACACCCGTGTATAATTAAGTACTTTGTCCCACATAAATGAACGTTAAACGCAAGAGAGAATTTGAAGGTGGCAATTTTCGCTGCACTTGTTCATCATTGATTCGCTTCAGACAGAATTGGATTATTTTTTTCTAGTCGGCGAACTTCCTCTCATCGACCGTTTGTCTTCTTTTAAAGGGTTATACACCCTTTTTTATTCTTTTATCGGAAAGGAATTTACCCCGAGGAAAGGGATTGCGAACAGAGTGGACTGCTTCGGATTGGAAATTGGCCTGTTCCTTTTTCTATGCAATCCAATAGAAAGGAAGACGCATTCACGTGTTCCATGTTGCAACTTTTATACAGTAGCTTCTCTCATTTTCTTCTTGTCCTATCTCTCTCCGTAGGGTTTCGAAAACATTTCTCCGGTTCACTGAGTCAACAAAGGTTCAGAAAAACGGAAGCAAGAAAACAATTCTGTGTTTTATAAACAAAAGAAAGACTTGCTGCGAGCCATCTCAAAATTAGAGTGATCAGCAACTAGCTTATCATCTTAGATGCTGCAGTTAAGTAAAGGGCCTTCTGCTTGAACCAAGAGCTGACATGTTGTTCTTTACATCATCAAAATTATTTCCATAATTTCATGAGAGTTTAATTGAATTAGACAATATGGTGACTAGTTACAGATTGCACGACAAAGGAATTATAATTTGTGATTGATTTATTTTACGTATACTATTCAATTATGGAAGATGTAGTTACTCTTAATGTCTGACAGATGGCATTAATAGTCAAACGCCCTTCATAAGTGTGTGTATGAGGCGCAAATTGAGAGAAGCACACAATTATTTTTCTGTAGTACGAGATTCTTGATTGTCAAAAATTAGTCGAATATTTCTGGCTGCAATGGGACGAAGCTGTTCAATGACAACCCACACATAGTAAAGAAATGTTGCTGTCTTTTTTCATCCATTTTCGATAGAAGAAGCGTGACTCTGTAGGACCCCCATCAATAACCCGTGTGCATGTGTTTTCGAGCAAATATGAGAAATGGTGGAATGAGAGCACCAGCTGCAATGTAACAGCAAACTCCAGTTGTAAGTTTTCCTTCTTCTGCTCTAGCACTTATGCCCACTGTTTCTTTTGTGTTCTAAAAAAAATTCGTGTGGTCTTTTCGCCGACGTCTCTACACATGCGTCATCCATACTGTGAAGACTTCAAGAGTCTGTTTTGTGCTCTTCTGTAAGTTCCCGTAGGATAGTATAGCAACAAGTCAGTTGTGCAGGATTTAATTCATTATACCGGATAAATAAATAGGGTTATGTTGGACGCAGAGTTATATTTGGATGTCTCCCATTAAAAACGCATCAGCGAATAATTCCCTGCTGCTCCGTTGTGAGAAAGATGTGGAATTATATTTGACTCAGCAAGATCACAGTTAAGTTTATTCATCTCTCCTCTCGTCAGATCATAAGTAAACTGTCTTAGAGCTTTTAAAGCATTCGACGAGTAGTTTCTTTTCTCTTTATTAAAATTTCATACATCTTCCTCACATTTTTCAGCGGACCCATTTTGCACAAGCATGTACAGCGTTGCATTCTGAATATTGTGCTTCAAGTCTGCAGTATTTGAAGACATTAAAGCCGCTTCCTGTGTTGCTTTCCCCATATACAGTCAAACCCGGTTATAACGACATCGGTTTATGCGACACCCCGTCTATAACGTCAGATATTCTGTGATACCAATTAACTCCTCACTGTTAACCATAACATTATACTGCTCTGGTGTAACGACATTCCTTTATAACGACACAAGATATCCAGTCTCCGTCATGACATTATAACCGAGTTCAATTGAACTTTTACTTCCAACTCCCGTGCTGATTTTTCTTACGTATTTCAGCAGCTCCTGAAAGGTTTTTAAATCCAAATTATTTGAAGATGCAGACAGATTAAATAATAAGTAAAGAAATGAACTCTGCCTTGGCAAAAGAAAAAAAAAACATAAATTTCTCTTCAAACGTAAGCTTGGATTAATCTGGGAAAAGTGAAAAATTATCCTGTTTGCACTGTTCACTTTGCCCGGTATATCGCCAATGACGTTTGGTAGTTCAGCACCGACAAAATGGCAGGAGATAACTCTGAACTGCAACTGTAGTCAAAATGCACGATGGCGAAATATACTCCACACTCGTTACGTTTTGCGGCGAAGCTTGTTTACATCTCGGTGGGTAAGTGAGCTCTCAGAATGAGTCCGATATTAATGCACGAAATGTCATCTTAAAAGTTGGTGTATTGTGTGTTCTGTGTACAACTAGGACAACTGGATCTCCTTCTTTTTCAGAAACCACAAATTTACACTGACATTTACAAATATTCTAACACAACTTTGAAGGCCACTTCGATTACGAGAGAACCTATGTATTCTTTCAGCAAGAGATTGCAACAACTTATACCGAAAACAATTATCTTACGTGTTGCTTAAAGAGGGTTCTTTGGTAAGAGAATAATACGTAGGGGATTTTGGCCCTTCAACCTTCGCCAGAACTGAACCCGTGTGAGTTTTAAAGCATAAAGTGCAAAGTATAAATCCCCGCACTGAAAATCTGAAATAAAACATGCAAAATGTAGTGTTTGTAGTGTCACCAGCAAGACTTTGATGTGCAGAATGTGTTTAGCAGTGACGTCAATCTGCGTGGCACAGAAAACAGCTTCCAACAACTTCTTTACATACATTGACTACAAGATCGAATAAGAACTTCAATGCTTTGAACTAAATCACGTTAATGCCGCTTCACGGCACATTGAAATGGCGATCGATCAGGTCATTTAAAAATATCGCTGTAGTTGCTGAGTGACTACAGAATTTCCACGCATTATGTGGAATCAGAGGTTTATTCTTGGACTTCTTGACCCTTGAAGATGGGACCGATACGTTGTCCCGAAACGTCGGTAAATGATTACCACTCGACGCTACGTAATATCCCAAAAGAGGGCAGATCTCGTCAACATCGTAGCGGAAGCCTGAAATCACGCGCTCATTAATTGTTCGCAAAGGCCCACCACTGATCCTACCTTCAACAAATGAATCCTTTCTACACCTCTCATCTTAATTCCTTTAAATCCTATGTAATATTACGTTCTCATATACGCCTGGTCCTCTAAGTGGTGTTGTGTTTGCTTTAGGTTTTCCTTCCAAAATTTTGGATGCATTTAGTGTCCTTCCTATTCATACTACATGACCTCCGCATCTCACCCTCGTTGATATGTTCACCCTAATAATATCTGACGAGGAATACCATCATGATACTGCTTATTATGCAGTTTTCCTTGGCCTCTTCTTACTTCCTCCCACTTAAGTCCAAATGTCATTTTTTCCAACACCCTCAGAATTTGTTCTTTACCCAGCGTCAGCGATCAGATTTCACAGCCATCAAAACAACAGTCGAAATTAGAGTCTCCTGTATTGTAATGGCACTTAGTCTTCTAATAATTTGCTTGTAGACTAACTACCTTACTAGGAAATAATATAGCTTGTCTTTCCTCTTTGATTTTAAATTCAAGAATAGTAGGAGAATTTTGAAAAAATTTACATTATGTTCGTCTGCTTGCTATAAACGCGATTCATCTGTTTTATCCTTCCTGTTACACACAGCTTATTTGTGATGGGTGGATTACAGACGGCAGACTTCTGTTGTGTAATTGGTTACAGAATAAGAATTTTAAGCTATGTTTTTGAAGCTTGACGTGTATAAAACACGCCACTGCTGCTACAGAATTTACGTGTAAGTAGTAACAGCTAGTGTGTGATAATCCACAGTACGTTGATATTCTTTACACAGTTCCAAAGCAGAATTAGGGTGAGGGGTGGAGGTTTCGTGCCGTTCATTCACCACACGCACGCTTCAACTTGCGCCGTAAATCTCCAAATCCAATTTATTCCCTTCCCTTCACCCATCTCACACTCGTCTCGATCCATTCCTCCCACCAGTTCATTCCACATCCTAACCAGAACGAAAATCAAATGATGAATTCCGAAAAAAAAAAGAAAGGTTACAGTGTTTGTACTGGTGGGAAAAACGTATTCTGAAATTAGCTGATGGCGCAGTGCAATTAGATGCGGGCTGTGCGCTCAGACGTAGTATAGTACGCGCAGTATGCACAGAAAATTAACGAACTGCATGGAGAAGGATCCTTCTTGAGACGCTAGTATTTTCTTAGTCAAGAACTTCGTCAAATTTTGTGGAATCCAAATATTCGTTTTCATGTTTATAAGATTCAGTCACATGTGCCAATCCTGAACCAGATGAATCCAGTATATAATATCCCATTTCATTTCTTTAAGTTCAGATTTTATACTATGATCCACTCTACATTAGGTCTGTCCCTCACGTTTTTCCACCAAAACCCCGCGCACACGTTTGTTCAGACCAGTGCTTGCCGCAGAGTCGAGATACCGCAGTCGGTGTAGCGGATAGCTACGGGCCGGACGGTTCGTGTTTGGAATCCCGGCAAGGACAAGACATTTTCTCTTCCCCTAAACAGTCCAGACCGGCTCTGGAGTCAACCCAGCCTCAAATTTAATGGGTACCGGGGTTCTTTCCCGGGGTAGAGTGGCCAGGGCCTCAATTTGGCCCCTCACCTCTGTATAGTACCGAGGTTAAGAATGAGTGGGGCTATAAATTCCTACTCATCCTATTTTCCTTCATGGTTTGGACATATATAACGTTATCTTTTAACTTGTAGCTTAAACCAGGGTCTGCCTTATGTTCCTGCCCATCTTATTCTCTTTATTTAATTACTCCAAACATACTTACCCAGGAATAGAAGTCATGGCACTCCTAATTATGCAGTTTTCTCCAGGCTCCTGTTGTTTCCTCCTACTTAGATCCAAACATCCTCAGTAACCTGTTCTCGAAGTACCGCGACCTTTTTCTTCCCTTGATGTGAAATAACAAGTTCCATGCCTGCATAAAGTAGCAACGAAAATTGTATTTCTCTATATATTAATCTTTGTGTGTGCTGATGTCAAAAGTGTAGATAAAACATTCTGAACAGAATGGTAGCTAGCTGTACATTCAGTTACGTCATACCTTTGTTAACATTACTGGCGTGTGTCCTGTTTATATCCTCGTTACTTTAGTTCTCCATACAAATGTACAAGCAGTTGGTAAATTAAAATTGTTGTCATAAAAGAGACGAATGTGAAGATTACTGTTTTCTGGAAAGTGATGTCTTTTTTCTTTGTATGAAAGTACTGACAGTTGGCAGGAACTTCCGTCTTCGTCAAGATATAATCTACTTTAATATGAATGTAGCAATTTCTTCCGAAATGTCGCTATATTTCTACCAGACTACACGACGGTGCATCCCAGAGGACAGAATTATTGTACTATAATTACGCCATGTACTCGTACTTTGAGTGATTCTTACATGTTTAAAAGTTTCAATATTTGGGTGTTGAAGTATTGTCTACAACATTTTCTGAACTGTATTTTTTATTCACACCTTGCTGGATATTTTCTGTTGTCGTACGGGGTAGTATCTATGAGGATGTTTCGGGAGCACGGTCTACTTTGAGCTTCTCGCCTTGAAGAAAGCACACAGCTTCTATATTGCAAACACCAGTTTGTTAATACCGTTTAAGTAAATAATCCTGGTTCATCTGAGACAAACTGCAGAGTTTTTGAATGTTCAAGTAGGTCGTATATATAGTAAGCACTGTGTTACAAAGGTTTGTTCCTTTACATAAAATTCCCCGCCTCCCCCTCGCCCCATGGCACAACAGCCCCTAGTTGGCCAGGGCCTCCTCATTATCGAGGCTTCACTATCACACCAAGACACTCCACACTCGGTAGGGCTCCTCTGGACGAGTGATCAGCCCGACGCTACCTGACCAAACACAACACTCACTAGAGACAGACACCCATGCCCCCAGTGGGATTTGAACCCACAATCCCAGCAAGCGACCAGCAGCAGATCCACGCCTTAGACCTCGCGGTCACTGGGATCGGCACTTTATGTGCAGTAGCTATCATAATTACCACTTATTTAACATTCAATGTATCTACATTTTGTATAAACAGTGAATTTATGCGATTGGAATGATTCTCACAAAAAGCAACACTTATGCCCCTAAATTGCATTCATTATCGTACTTTCTGTGGCGCAACAGCCCAACTCTGGCTCAGGCCGCCGCGTTGTTGAGGTTTCTAGATCACACACAGTTAGACACACACAGTACGACTCCTCTGAACGAGTGATCGTCTCGTTGCAGAGGCCGCTACGTACACAACACACAACAAACACTAGAGACGAACATCCAACTTTCAGCGGGATTCGAAATTGCGAACCAAGCAATCGAGCGGCCGCAGACATACGCCTTAGACCTCATGGTCACCAGGATCATCAAACAGCATTAACAGGGTGTTCTTTTTAGTGTTGTTTTCTGTGAGGTGCAAACTGAACTGTTGTGTGTACTCAGATCATTGTCATGCTTCAAAGGGCTAACAGTTAACGTATGTAACTCTTACCGTAAGCGCTGCATCCGACTGGGCTGCTAACGTTTCGTCTGCCAGGAAGATAGGCGTGCGTAGGGGGTGTACCGGACGTGCCCTAGAACACCCGTACGTCTCAAAGTCTGGTGTTTTGTGGCACATTTTTAAGCTTGTATTTTTAAAGTGGTGTTAGGTTTTGACTTTAAGAAGTGTGTAGTTTTTTTTAGAGGCGTTCACAGTATTGCGTAAAGCAACTCTTAGCTTCATGTCTGTCTGTCCGTCCGCATGAAACAACTCGGTTCCCACTGGACCGATTTTCATGAAATATCTGCACATTTTTCGAAACTGTCGAGAAAATTCAAGTTCATTAAAGTCTGACAAGAATAACTTTTGGTTTACATAAAGAGCTAGGGTACGTTTATGATAATGTCTCGCTGAATTCTTCTTAGAATGTGAAACATTTCAGACAAGTTTTAGAGAAAATCAAAACACACATTTTATGTTCAATAACTTTTTTTCCGAAAATTGTGCCGTTTATGAGATAATGTGGAAACGTATGGTAGAGCCAGACAGGCCACAGATGACAATATAATACGGCGCATGCGCTTTGCATGCTGGTTAACTGAGGCTACAGACACATACCCAGAATACTTAATGCTTACTTCTTTTCAACGGCGAAAATGGTTAAGCGAACGCGCCTCTATGTTACGTTGTACGTACATTCTCTCTTGTATTTTGGTTTGGTGAATAAAAGAAATGCCACGTCAGTGTCCTGAGTCACTCAGAACACTGACGGCCATCTCAGACGACGCAAGTGCAAGTACTTTAGTTGTTAATAATGCATTTATCTCTTACAGACGGTGGAGCAGAGTCGTTTTCGAACCTTCGAAGTCTTTTCTAATTAAGGTAAGATGAATGGATTTAAACTTGCCAAAACGGAATTTCTTGCACATTTTCTGAACGATACTATGTCTGAAACATTAAGCCGAAAAGAAAGATTAGTGTAGGTTGAGATAAGTGAAAGAGATTAAGAATGGAGGCATTTCGGGCCCCGTTTACGCGTATAGCGTCTAACAAGTTTCTGCCACTTGTAGGAATTTGGGATAAGATTTATGTAAAGCCACAGCAATCTCTCACGATAAAAGGTTTTTCATTTCTATCTAGTTTTGCCAACTGCGGCATTCAGTTTTTAATTTATGGGCTGTACCTACGCACGGTAAATATACGTGGCTTTCGTAACCAAGTCCACATATGCAGGATTATGATGGGTCCGAAACCTCTGTTTTAACCTCGAGATTAGAGCTGTTGCAGTGTTTCTATTTGTTTACACTCGTATAAGTCACGTAAGCTCCACTTATTCGTAGTCTCTGCTCTGGACGGAAGTGGGTCATGTGCTTTGCGACTCCGCCATTTTACTCCGGTACCTATAGGGTAGGAGCTGGTTAGGCCCCAGAGCAAGTTAAGACGCTTTGGATAAGATAAAAGTTTCATTTCCGTACCGGAAATCGAAACACTATAGCTCGGTCTTCCAGCCCAGAGCCTATAATCAGTGTTACTACGTAATTTTTATTTTTCGTAGAGGAACAGGGATTTTATTTATAGATATCTCAATTGGTACAGAGAATAGGCTAGGACCTCCACGACCTGGAATTTGGGGGTTGGTTCATGTATTCCGTGCTGCACAGCCTTGAGATCGATGCTGGGCCCCACCCAGTTTCCTGTTCAATGAATACCGGAGACAATTCTAGGGGTAAAACAGACGGAACGTAAGTTTCACCAAATAAAACCCTCTGGTGAGGACATTAACATTCAGTGGAGGTGTACTTGCACTGTTCCATACTCCGCCCTAGCGTGAAGGTTAATTAAGCACAGGGACAACTTGAAGTATCTTTACAAGAAATGTTAATTTTGCACAGCGACATTTTTTTCCCCTAACCCCCAGTTTACCTTTTTTTTCTGGCAAATGCATTTTTTCTGATCGCTGTTATTTTGAAAAACATATTCTGGGAGTTTGACGGGGATTTACATACGGACCTGTACACTTCTAAAACTCGGTTTGCTATAGTAACGGGAAAACCTCTCCCTGTCATAGCTATGATTTCCACAGATAACCCGACCATGTATCCACTATTATATATAAATAACTTGGGAGATACTATGAAACCAGAATTTCACTGACTGTGCGCAATATGCAGCTTAACACAATAAGTGATTCTACTGTCTGCAAATAATTTTTATCGACAAAGGCCAAAGCTACATTACCGGCAGAAGTGTAGATACCTCTCGACTGTGCCATAACATCAGAATTTTCTCGGCAATCACGGATAGCGAGCGCATGTACCGTACGAAACTATGGGTTAATAAATGGAGACAGAATGACAGAATTTCAAATATGATCTTTTTATTTTATGTTATATCTACCGTGCATTTTATCGTAAGTCTAAGTCAAAAACCAACAAATGCACTAGAATATGAAGAGGTACAATATGAAGTTTCAAACCCAACGTATGTTTCGGCAAGTGAATTGCCATTCTCAGGGGGTATTTATCATAGCACTACAAGAGCTGCCTGCTGCCAATTGTGCAATATGTGGTTTCACAGAGGAAGTAGAAGTGCTAAGAATTAAGAACAGTAATACACTATGCATAGTGTATTACTGTTCTTAATTTTTAATTTTTTAATTTTATTGTCTTGTGTATCTATACATTGTAAACTGTGACATGTATAAATACTTCTATTGTGAAACCACTTGTTGTACAGGGCATACACAAAAGAATGGTGCTGTTTCAAAAGTGAATAACAAATTTATTTCTCACATTACACGGGCACAACATACACCTTCAGCGGCGGCAACTTTCCAAGTTTCTCATTTGGTAATTACAATCCTTCAATGTATGCACCCTGGGTCACACGACACACATCCACACGGTAATCAAACTCATCCCAGACCCGGTGTAGCATGTCCGCTGTAATGGCCTGCAGTGCATGCGTTATCCGATCACGAATTTCATGGATGGACGTGGGCAATGGTGGTACATAAACGCTGTCTTTAACGAACCCCCAAAGAAAGAAATCACGCTGCACTGTAATCACAGATCTGGACACCTAAAAACGGAGCACACAGAAAGCCTTCTCCTGCTGCAACGCCATCTTTGAAACTGGCCCCGCGGCCACGCAGTAAGCATGAGAAGCGAACTGCTGGTAGCGCATGAGAAACTTGGACAGTTGCTGCCGCTGACGGTGTATGTTGTGCCCGTGTAATATGAGACATAAATTCTTTATTCACTTTTGAAACCGCACCATTCTTTTGTGTATGCCCTGTATAATTGACTGCAAGCAGCTCTTGTAGTCCTTCGATAAATATCCTCTTAGGATGGCAATTCATTTGCGGAAACATACGTAGGGATTGAAAATACATCTTATACCTGTTAATAATGTTGTGCATTTGTTGGTTTTGACTTAAACTTATATCTGTGTTTATAGGCTACGTATATGCACATATTCACGGGTGTCCATAAACACAAAAGACTCCTTGGTACACGAATGTAATGATCGATATACCAAGAAAGGCTCCGCCAAGTTGGTAAGGGCAGACTCGGATATATTAATATATACGAATATATTAACTAGAATAGACTGACTCAGAATTAGTTCACCTTTTACTGGCAGTGGTACTGTAAACCTGTCAAAGCGTGAAGCGAATAAGAAACTGCACACAGTGCCCAGACTGTCCATTTAAAGCACAGTATATGTATGTGGGGGAGCGGAGTTAGCTCCACACATTCTTAAACCCAACACTAGTTGGAGATGAGTGGTGAGCTTCACGCCTCGGCCGGTTTAACTTACGCGATAAGCCCCCGGTACCATTGAAAAGTGGGCGGGGTGGGCAACCGATCTGGACACTTTTGATTAGAGCAGAAACTTGCTCTTGTCAGGGGCGAACACGATTTATCGGCCGTCCAACCTGTGGCGTACAGTGACCGACACCGACTGAGCTATCCCTGTTTCTAATGAACCATTCATTAGTTTTTACTCTGGAAAGGACACCGCATTTATTTTCGCACGGTGTTTGTGTACCGTACAGTTCGGATATTAAACAGCATTTTTATCCTAAACAGCATTAACTGGTCGTTTAATGTGTTTTCTGTGAAGCAGAAACTAAATCTTTAAATATTATTTAGAATGGATTCAGCTTTATTGAGTGTATTCTTTAACGGCGCTGTCAGTTGCTAAGATTAGGCCGCATATAGCGTCGGAGATGATAAATAAATAAATAAATAAATAAGCATTGGTGGAGTGATAATGACGGGGGAAAATCGAAGTACTAGGAGCAAGACCTGGTCCACCGGCACTTCGTCTAACGCACATTCCACACGGACTTGTGTGGGACCGAGCCCGGCCTCCTGCCGTGACTGGCCGGTGACTAACTGCCGAAGAATGGCGCAACTTAAGTTCAGCTTTCAAAGATTTAAATATAAGTAGAGATTTGCATTCATACTTCTTTATGGCGTGGTGACAACTTTACGTAAGCAAGTTGTGAGTGCAGTGATTCTAACGCAATATGCAATCTTAAAATATTGCATGGTTTGTGTAATGAAATGTCACTGAAACGTCCTCAGTCTCGGCGAAGTGTGTGGGTCCTACATTCAGAACAGCAGCCTATATAAAGGTCAGTTGTAGTTATTATACTGAACTATTAAGACACGTACGGGCTTGGCGGGTGTGGCACTCTTCATTTGTTGTATATTGTGGGTGATATATCCAGCCTGTTTTCCTGCACGGAAGTAGAGATGTAGGCTTTTATAATCATGCTATCTGTTTGACCTCCTCACCCAAATTTCATCTTTTTAACCAAAGGATCGTCCTATGTGACCCATGATACAGTCGTTATGTCATTTGAAGTCACCCCAGAGGCTTTCTTCATGAGTTTATAATAGGTGTTTACGTAATAAGATGGCGGACGCGCGAATTTGTATTGCTGAAGCATCACTATCGACATCTACTCTCCGGTCTTGAACTGGCGTATGTTAATAGATTTTGGAAAAAATTCTGCGTTGTTTGCCGTAACATTTTTGCAGAATGTGAAATAAAAAGAATGTGGCTGTGCCCGAATTTATTTTAGCTCTTTCTTTGACCACGAAATCTTAAGGGTCGTTCAAATTTGTTACCGAGATAGTCCACAAACGTAGGTTTTTTACAAATATAATGAGTGCATAAATTTGAGGATATGTCTTGACGAGTCAATTTAATGCAGAATATGTACTTATGTAATAAACTATTGACTTAAATGAAACAGAAAATAACTAACTATACCAAGAGGTAATAGAATTAGACATGTGTGAGATATGAAGGTGAGTTTTGAGTTATACTTTTAAGTCTCATGTCAGTCCTGACATGTCGCAGTCAAGAAACTTACGTCACATTTATTCAAAGCCGCTACATTTTTGGACATGGAACATGTGTATGTAATAACTCTGATTCATTATTTTGTTTTCAAACTGAAACATATCTCTTTCTGTCGTGCAGCAAAGCTTTTAGAAATTTTGATCAAATGAACACATGTGCTTAATATTCCATTTTGGTCAGCAAAGCGACTTGCTTTGCTTTTTTTCTCTTTAGAAGTTTTAACTTTAACGTAATTAAGCTTTGTGAAATCCTGTTCAAAGTGAAGAGCTTCGCACACAGAAACGACGTCAAATTTGTGTACCATACATGGAGTGTAATTAGTATGGGCCCGCATTAATTACTGTCTAAAGCTGCTGGTTCAGTGACAGGAGGCAGCGGATAGCCAGGCTGTTCAGAGTTACTTGAAACTTTTCGAATTTTCTCTTCTCTGTAAGAAATGAAAGGGAAATAACTTCTAAGCCATGGGCCTCCAACGTTTTTATGGCAAAAGGCCACACCCGTTATTGTGGGCTGGTTCCCGGGCCGCATGTAGAAAAATAACAGTAAGTGGTATACCTGACCGCCTAAATTATTGTGTAATTTCTGTAGTGTGTACACAATTTACAAAAGTCCCGCGGGCAGCATAATACAAGCTGGTGGGCCGCGGTTTCGAGACCCACGCTCTAAACGCCTTCAGTTGTTTACATCTGCGGTAGAGTAGATGAAGGATGTTATTTATCACAAGGGATTTGGAGTTGCATAAATTTATAATGCCTTGGGTACGGGATTGAAGGTCGAGGAATTATGGTTCTATTTTACTCTGGGACGAGATAATTTTCGGTTCTCCAAGCGTCCAGACTGGGTCTGTATCTCACCGAATCTTCTATTCAAACGGTACCAAGGGTAGAGCGGCCGAGGCTTAAAGCTGACCATCACATTTATCTAACGCGATGCTAAGAAATGTTTGGGAGCGTCTGTTTCTTTTCTGTTTCTATGCGTCTTTAGAACTGTCTAGGTGAGTAATCAGAGGCAGTCAGCAGCAGCTAACGTCTGTAATACTTGCCATAACGTACACTGAAAAGAAGTAAATGGAAGCGAAGCAATTTTTTGCAATAATTACAGGCAGGAATGCTTGCCTATTTCAGTTTTCCGGCAAGTTTTAGTATAATGTAGTAGGTGAGGATGTATTTTATGTTGCTAAGAAATGAAACGAAACAAACAAGCCTTAATAGATTGGGTTATTTGTGTTTTAGTACAAATTAAATCAATGGAATTGAAACATCTAGGCCTAAATCAAAGAATTATTTTACTAGGCGACCCTGTTACAGAATTCTAAGGAATGAATTACATAATTTTCCTAACGTATTATGCTCGTTCAATGAAGGAACATGCAACGTTGTGCAAAACGAGTTTATATACCGTATATCCATATACATTTTCCATAACATTTTCCTTTTGAGGGCTTAGAACTCACCCTAGGGGATAGCAGATTGTGGCAGTAACGTAAATTGATTTGCCACAAACTAAATTGCTGCTGGTACCATCTTCGAAAATCAGTCGGTTTTATGTTGGACGGACAGGGTGCTTCAGCCAATGGAGCAGATTTGTGTTCCGCGTAATTGCATTTATTTGGCCGAAAGTTTTGTGAACTAATCATCATGAGGGGAAAAGATTACCTCTGCCTGAGTAAGCTTGAGGGTTTGGGGTTGGATCTGTTTATAGGATTTCTGTTATAAAGTACAGCAATCTGACAGAATTGTCTCTCGTATGGTAGCCTTTAGCGTTCCGAAGTTCTACACGCAAAAGTGGTATACCTGACCACTTGTCAGTAACAGTAGATATGTTCATAGCATGTGTGTAAACGACAAGTAACAAAGGTGTGTTAACGAGAATGAATCCTCTGTTTATACACAACAGTTGTTTCGATAATGCGTAGAATATGCGTATGATAATTTTTAGGTAAGTCTGCTTTATACTTTACTTTTTAAACTGGATATCATCCCGAAATTATCGTCCATCGTCTGCAGATTTTACAGACACGGCGTTTCGGGAAGATGCCTTCTGCGTGACTTCAGACTTCCGCCGCAATGTAGATGAGATCTGCGCTCTTCTGGGATATTACGCAGCCTTTAGTGGTAGTTACATACCGACCTTTCGGGACAACCTATCGATCCCATCATCAAGGGTCAAGTCCTTCTTGGATTTATTGACTCCTGAAGATGGGACCGATAGGTTGTCCCGAAACGTCGGTATATAACGACCACTCAACGCTGCATAATATCCCAGAAGAGCGCAGATCTTAGAGCACTTTTCTCTTCGTGAGATATAAAGGAAGGGAATTTAAGTGACTTTCAGTTATATCTATAAAATATTTTGAGAGGGGGGCGGGGGAAGAACCTTTAATTTAGTTCAGTGGGACGGCGCAGAAGAATTTTCCACTCTCTTCAGATTGACAAATCGTAGTCCCGTTTTTTTATTACATTTGAACGCACGTCTTCTTTTCCATGATGTCGCTGATAAATCAGGTCCCTCTTTTCAGACATGCTGATTATATATATATATATATATATAATATATATATATAAGAGGCTTTATTTACTGTTTCTAAAGAACGTTATACCTCAAAAGCATAAAAGTTAATCCCGACCTACAAAAGACAGTCTCGTAATAAATGTTGCAGCTAATTTTCTGTGTTTCCATTGCAGTTCAAAGTGCAGCAGGTACTATTGCCATTTGTTGCCAACTTCTGAATATATTGAGGTTTTAATTTCTGTAGGTGGAACGTACCTCAGCCAAACAGAACTAAATTCACAAACGTAGATGTAGAAGTGAAAAGTAATATGAAGCATTTATACAACACAATCAAACACGCCACAACGAGCCAAGCTTCCTGATCACTGCTAAACTTCCTCCTTAACGACAACAAGCTTCGACTTTTTGCCGCTGGAGTGCTGACCATTACTATCTGTCAACTACTAGAGCAATGGTCCAGTTTAAGAAGTGGTCCAATCTACGCGGCCTTCCCCCATATGTTTATATTCATTTCATTAAATCATTCAAATGTAATTCGTTACGCAAGTTTGTGTTTCTTTACACCTAACTTTGTTTCGGACTCCTGGGATAGCGAGACAAAGCTATTGGCCTAATCTTGATCGCAGCTCAAAAAGTTTGAGAAACACTGACTTAGGGAACAGTGAAACTGAACCAGTCTGGACGACATAACAGCCGTATAATTTCAGCCAGGCTGCTCTTCCATGAAGTGACTGAGGATAGCCAAGAAATAGCTCTCTCAGAATAGCCATTCTCTGGGCATAAATTTGAACGTCGAGCCTCATGAATACACAACATGTCGCGATGGTCCGTTTGTCTGTGTTATTAAAATAAATGTCATTGACCTCCAGTAACTTCATGTCAGTTTTAGAAGAGATGCACCTAATATACTCTTTATATGGGGCAGAAAAGTCAAAATGTCGGTGTTATTCCTGTAACTTCACGTAAGCGTGGTCACGCCCTCCTGATATATAACACGTACGTGGCAAAACAAATCCTAGCCATATAGAAAAGATTCGTGTCACTTATTTGGGGAATTACTAACACTTGATCAACTGACGGACGTTTATGGAACTAAACCATATTCATGATAAAACAGAGGCTGTAGTTTCTCTTGAAATAAAAGCTTTTTATGCACATTGGAGTGAAGTAATTTAAATGTTTTATCTTTAAATGTGTTATTTAAACACGTCGATAGCGAATATTGTATGGCGTCGGTGGTAAATGAATGAATGGGTATGGATCATTGGTGTTATGATAGTGACCTGTCCCAATGTCATTCTGTCCACCATAAATTTCATATGGACTAGTCTTGGTACTGAGCCCGGGACTCAGCCATGAGAAGCCGGCGACTAACCTTCTGGACAATGGCATGGCCCAATATAACCTACTGTGGGTAACAGAAACAAGCAGTGGCGTAGCTAGGTTTTTGGGCGCACGGAGCGAGTAATCACAATGGCCGCCACTCAACAGAAATTACGAAGTCTAAAAAATCAAATTTATTGAATGTACTTTTATTTGACTCAGTAATTTAAAACTTTTTGAGCACAATTTTTTCTTTACATCTAAAATATTCATTTTGCCACCCCTTGGACTTTGCCGCCCGGGGCGGCCGCACAACTCGCCCACCTTCTTAGCTACCACCCTGGGAACAGGATAGGCGATGTCCCCAGAGCGAAACCGTTCTTGTGGTTTCGCCTAAACAATCCGAACAACGAACATTGATAATCTTCGTAACAAAGGTGAACATAGTACTTAAGCATAGAAGCATTTTTAACTAACTAACTAACACTCCATGGAGCAGAGTCCTTCTTGAGAAGCTAACAGGTCATCAGCTAGTCAAGAAATTCCCCGCATTTTATGGAACCCGAAGGTTCGAGAAACATTTTTAACCTAGTCAAATGTGGTGAACAGGAAGGAGGTGGTAGCATTATTAACCAGGGTAACCATGGTAACAAAAGCACCTGTAACAGGCATTGGAACATTGATAAGAAGTGTAACCGTGTTAAAGTTCGTAGCGTAAGTACCCATGTATGTCAGTAGATCTTAAAAAAACATGTGTTATTTCTTCCGATTGTAATGAAAACTATGAAATGTCTACAACTTTCATCAAAAGTTGCTAGTATCAATTTTTATGTAAATCAGTCTGGTGGGAGTCGAGTTCCATGCAGACGGACGCATGGACATTGCGCGGTGAAACTAATAATCGGATGAGATGTGCACTCTTCTGGGCTATTACACAGCTTTGAGTGGTAGTTCTGCACCGACGTTTCGAGACAACCTATCGATCCCATCTTCAAGGATCAAGAAGTCCAAGACGAACTTAGACTTCTTGACCCTTCTTGATCCTTGAAGATGGGACCCGATAGGTTGTCCCGAAACGTCGGTACAGAACTACTACTCAGAGCCGCGTAATATCCCAGAACAGCGCAGATCTCATCAACATCGCGGCGGAAGCCTGAAATCACGCATAGTAATCGGATTTTGAAATTGCTTTGCAAAAGCGCCTAGAAACGGAAAGAATGCCTCGATCAAGTGTTTCTCAGTCCTGCTTCATATCCAAGACTAGTTCGAACTCATCCTGGAGAGACGCATTCTTTTCCGCTAGTAGGCCTGCAGCTGAAAGGCTTACGTGTTACACTTTCGAGTAACTGTAACATTACATGTTAAATAAACAAAATAACTGTACAAAAACTTTGAGCAATTTAAAAAAATAAAATCGGCGTAACAATTTGCGTTTTGTAACCATCAGATTTCTCGGAATGTTGTTATGATTTTTGTGCCATCAGAGGTCTCAGATGTTCGAACCTTTAATCCTTACGTACACAAAACGGGAGAGCTTCAGTTCAGTTTGCTCAGTGATAATTGTTTGTCAACCGATAGCAGCCAGTGGTAATTATAACCTAGCCTTAATTGGATGTTATGAAAGGGTGGAAAATGTAAAACCCAAGCAATAAATTTTCATACCAATCTGAATAAAGTTTTAAAGCTCTTAGACTAGAGCATTGTTCTCTAACCTTTTTATGGCAAAGACCCACACCGGTTATTGTGGGCTGGTTCGCAGACTGCACGTGGAAAAATGACAATAAGTGGTGTACGTAACTGCCTAATTTATTGTGAAATTTTGATAGCGTATCCACAGTTTGCAAATGTGGCCGCGGCCACATAATACGAACTAGCGGACCGTGGTTTGGGTACCCATGGAGTAGAGCCTTCTACGGGACACACCATTAGGAAATACAGGTCTTTCTCCTCTTACGCGATTTATTTTTGCGCGATTTCGCTTTAACGCGACTTGAAAATTTACATCACTTTTCGAATTTCGGTTTAACGCGATTTGGCATAGATGATCCGTGGTCGCGCCTATCTTCTGTAGGAGGCTAGCAGGAAGTGGCGTCACTGTCACGCCATCAGTCACGTGTATGGATTACGTTGGTGATATAACCACGCGTCTCATTTACTTTTTCCCCTTCAACAGCACTGGCCATTCTTACCCATATGAGTGAGAAACGTAAATCTGCATCACCCAGTGCAATCCAAGTGAAAAATCGGCGAAAGGCAGTCGGTATTGAAGAGAAATTACACGTACTAAGCCTACTTGGAAAAGGTGAACGAATTGTTGATATATGCCGTAATGTTAAACTGGCTCATAGTAGCGTACATACAATTCGTTATAATGCCGGTAGAATTAAAGAAAGTGCTAAGTCAGGAACTGAAGTGTCTGTCTGTGTAGCAAGACTACCACAGTCCTATCGGAATGAACAGTACCGAAAAACTATGAAAGTCTCTTACATTTTTATTGCATTAGAAATAAATATTGTATAGAAATGTATGTCTACTGTGCAGATAGATTTATATATATATATATATATATATATATATACTGTATATACTCTACAGGTCCTATGTCCATTAGTGGTATAGTCTTACACTGTATAGGATGAGGTTGTCAGTCCCCTAAGCCCCTCGAAATGCATTGTTTCAAATGGGAATTTTGTGTTCGATTTGCGCGACATTTTTCAGGAACGTAACCCTGGCGTAAAAGGAGAACTACCAGTACATCGGGATATTATAATTATTTTCCCAGTAAAAAACCTCGTACCACCTAACTACAATGTCTTTGCCGTTATGTAAGTAAGTTTTGCTCTTCCAATTTAAGAAAATAACAGCTTGTAGATTTCTACACAGAGACGATACAGGCGTATAGAACATTTTACGCACGTGACTTTAGTTTCAGTAATAGCGTTAATAAAGCTTATACGATGGCTACTGAGTGCGAAATAATGGAACTTGAAAAATTAAATGGAAAAGTTTCATAAACCAAATTTGCAGAGTGATACTTTGACAGAATAAGGTGTACAGTTATTTACAGATACGTGTTTTTAAATACCGACTGAAGCATGGTTACTTCACAGTGCCGTCTGTTGCTGCAAACTTCTGATTCTCTCTGTAACTATTAGCAATTTTGCAAAGTAGCAAACTGATATGTACCGAGCTTAAAGTTACATTAGACATTCATTTAAGTTTTTCCTTCAGAATTTATGACCGTTTTTAAAAGAAAAGGCCTTATATTTTCATATAATAAACTAATAATTGGTAATAATGTAATGCATCTAGTCGTGCTAGTCTTCTTCGCAATTATTGTAATTTCATTTTAAACAAGATTTTATAAAAGTTGTAGACGACTTCAATATCTTACCCACGAAACGTCTTTGCGGAAGTCCAAGGAAGTCGGAAGGGATTGGAATTCAGTGTTCTGTTGTGACTTTATTGTCAGAGATGCATAAAGAAACATAAATGATACTTACTCTAGTAAGAAGTTTTTCTAGACGTAAGTGCTGACAGAACTGAGCATTGTGTTCAGACCTCGTCATCAAAATGCAGCACAGAATCTTGTTATAAAGATAATCTGCAAAATCTGTATAATTTGTGGCAAAGTTAAAGCACTTGCGAAAGACACTAACATAAAAATTACATTTACAAATAAGTTAAAGTTGATTCAGTTCTACCAATGCTGCTAACATTTGATTTGGAATATTCTTATCTTCGTGTAGAATATCAGAAAACTGTAGTTTTTGTGTAGCCGTATGTTCAAATATGGGTCTGAGGACCTGCAGAAAGAACACAGATTAAGGATTTTGGGAACATCGTGCCGAGGGAAACATTTGGTGCTAAGGGGGTGGAGGGAGAGAAGAATGGGGAAATTGAATATTGCAGCCCTTCATAATTTTGTTGCCGTTAGAAATGCGGAGAACGTTTCAGTCGACAAATATGAAGAAAATAGACCACTTGGGAGACCTGGAGGTAGTTGGAAGGGTAGTGTAAAATGGGTGTTATCAAAATATGTCTTATATATGGCCTTGATTGAGCTGGCTCGATGGATCTCAGTGGCGGTTGTGTGGGGATACAAGAATCACTGTAGGGTTAATTGGGGTTTGGAATTTTGTGATCTGTTGACTGACTGTTAGCTTCTTGTTATGACTCTGCTGTTTTTGGTTAGTTAGGATCTTTGGTTACGGCCAGCACGTCGAACATTTAAAAATATATTTCATTTTTGAAGCATCATCGTGCGAAATGAATCAGTAGGGCAGATGCACTGTCAAAAAGTACGTATGCAAGAGTTCATCGGTTCTGTCTTCTGACAGCCCACATCAGTGGTCCTCAAATTTTCCGTGCTCGCGACGCCTGTAGGATGCTGCTTTTCCTTGTGCGACACAATAAGATTATGATAAAGAAATGAGTTTATACTAATAACACTGCTATTTCTAATTGTTCTGCGGGCTGCACCATCCGCCGTTCGGTTTCTGGTGGAGGTAAGATATTTTCATCTTCTTCAAAACGTCCAGACCGACTCTGGGGCCCACCCAGTCTCCAATTCAATGAGTACAATGGGCTGTTTCGCCCGGAGGTAAAGCGGCCGGTTCGTGAATATGACCACTCTTGTCCATCTAGAGCTGAGGTTAAAAATGGGTGGAGCTATATTTCTACTCCTCCAGTATGCCATTGTGAAGTGGACAGGGACATCTTTACCTCTTTTACGTGTCAAGATAAACAAATAAATTCATCGTAGCCTAAAGTAGAAGTATCAAGTTTTGATACAAATATAAATTTAAGAAGCTTGAGTAAACACACAACTCTCAACCAACAAATGCACTCTTATTATTTTTCTTAGATATTATATATTACAATCTCTGTAAGCTAAAAAAATAAAAGGAATGTATTTGTTGGTGGAGTATTGTGTGTTTGATCAGTGACAGTGCACGGTGTGAATGATATAAAAGTATGAGTAAATGCGTTGGTTTCTATGTTTTTATATAACGATTCTTGTATTCAAATCATCGCGGTAGGCTTGGAACAAGGTCGCGGCTCCCCAGTGTCCCGCGAAACACTGCTTGAGAACCACAAACTTACAGCTGGACAGTACTCGGCATAGCAAAGTAGCCTCGCACTCGTGGTGAGATTTGAAAACTTTAAACGTGGCGAGATTTGACAACTTTAAACGTGGTGAGATTTGACAACTTTAAACGTGGTGAGGTTTGACAACTTTAAACGTGGTGAGATTTGACAACTTTAAACGTGATGAGATTTGACAACTTTAAACGTGGTGAGATTTAACAACTTTAAACGTGGTGAGATTTGACAACATTAAACGTGGTGAGATTTGACAACTTTAAACGTGGTGAGATTTGACAACTTTAAACGTGGTGAGATTTGACAACTTTAAACGTGGTGAGATTTGACAACTTTAAATGTGGTACGATGTTTACTTTCTACGTACGGTCATTTCCACAGCCAGCAGAACCCGGATTTACGTTTGTGAAGCGTTTCTGCCCAAAACTGAATATGCGGGGCTTGATGGAAGTTATTGTGTCGTTATAAGGAGATTCTTTCATGCAAATACACTGGTTACGTAGATTTTAAATTTAACCAAGAGATTCGAAATTAATACACTTCTGTGCTTCAGCTGTCGCACCATACAGACTACATGTGTTGTTCCTTATGTCCTTCATCCATCCTGTGGCCATAATTCCAGGTTTGATTGACTCTTCCGTGCTGTTATAACTCTGTTGTGCACTTTAGAGCCATTCTGCCTATCAGCAAATTTATGTTGTTAAAAAAGGCCTTCAAATTTCGTACCAACCTTACAAAGGCCCAGCACTTCATACAAACCTGAGCCACTTTAATCCACGTGACCTACTCGCAACCTAATCTTCTAATTGTATATTCTTAATGTTGGAATAAATGCTAAGAGAAAATAATCTTCATATTTACACATGTAAAACTACGTTTATTAAACACTTTTACTACAAAATAATTGTTTAAATGTAATATATAGCTATTATATTTGGCTCATATAGGAAATTAAGCCTGTATCGTCGCAAATCGACTCTCCAAGAAGCTACACAAAAAGACCCTTAACTTCACTCGACCGTTGCCCTATGACCGAGGTGTAGAGTAATTATGTGCAAAATCAATCGCTCTGCCTCAGTGAGGTGATGCGAAGGAAGAGTGGAACATCAAAGTAAGAAGGATGAAGAACAAGAAAGATACAGATAAAGAGGTAGGAAGCAAAGAAATGAGTGTAGTCACAAGATGCAGAGAGGATAGTTATTAAAGGTGGAGAATGAAGGTGCGGAAAGGTAATGAGATCTTGAAAAAAGATTTATTTCTCAAACGAACTGAAGAATGGAGACATAATAAATCTGAGACAGGAAAGTGAGCAGTAGAATTGTTTTCTGTTTAATGCATGATGGTTGCAATATTATTAAAATTTTACATTCGTACTGTCCATTGTCTGAGGCACGCGACATTTGAGGACTGGCGCTAGGATTCGAAAGATTTTTGTTTCTATCCCAATAGTCGACACCATTATCAGCAAACACTCGTAATATATGCTGTTGATAACTGTGGGAGTTTGGGTTGGTCTATATTATAGGCCGTATAATGCCACAACTTCTGCACCAAAGTATTACTAAACGCGAGCAGATGGTCCTGAAGTTTAAAGAGTTAACCCAGATATTATGGTCACCTTATAAGCATAAACTTACCCTTTAAGACAGGAAAGTCGACTATAGAAAGGCGTATCTGCTAGTTGGTCTGTAGTAACATAAAGTCCCAAGAACACATAATTCTGTAAAAAATACGTGTAACATACTTCACTGCGCAGTGTCCAGCGTCATATAGGCACAGTGGACCAACCACTGTTATAGACGAGATCTGCGCTCTTCTGGGATATTACGCAGCGTTGAGTGGTAGTTCTGTACCGACGTTTCGGGACAATTATTGGTCCCATCTTCAATGGTCCTTGCACTTCTTGACCCTTGACAGTTGAAGATTCAAGTCTTCTGGGATATTTGCCGTTCTGAGTGGTAAATATTTACCGACGTTTTGTAGTACGTGCCGCTTCAATCTAAGTGTCAGACAGTCCAAGAATACTGCTCTTGATTTGTTTGATCCTGAAGCTAGAGGCACTATTCTTCTCCGAAACATCAGTAACTATTAACCAGTCAACGTTCCCGAAAGATTAAATCATCAGTACCCCAGTGAGAACATCAGATCTAAAGTACTTTAAAGGTTACCTCAGTCATATAATTTTAATGTACAGTCACATTAAACCGCAGGTTTCAGTGTAAATGTATTAGTCTCATTTATATGTATGTACATTAGGATAGATAAGTGGCAATAATAAAATCACACGTACACGTATCAGGTGGGAATCGAACCCATGTCTGTGCGAGCTGAAAGCTGTCCCATCACGGATTGCCCATACACGGAATCATTCCTTTCGTATCATAATCATAAGCTTTTGTCTCTTTATCTCCATACTTGTGTCCATTAGAAGCGAATGAAGTTGCAGCTGCCCGCCCTGTAGTGTTTTGTGATGTGCTGATCGCCCGCTGAAGTAGTCCCACCTCGCGCAAATGACCCTGAAAATGTAAGTCCCAGGTGGACTGATCTTTTTACTATATGTTGCAGCAAGATTCGAACTCACTCTATGGAGCAGTCGTACTTCGGAACCTCAATATTTTAATTATTATCTCTCCATCCATGCCTGTTGACCCCAGTATTTTCTCCCCATCAGATATTCCAGCTAAAATTTTGTTTCCATTTTTCATGTCCCCCTCATGCTTACTAAATTACACGTTTGATGATGGAAGGGGTTGTAGGCCTTCAATTTGTATCTTTACATCTGCCGCCATGGAAAGTTTGTGTGTCATTGGTACAATAATTTCATTTTAAAACGCCGAAATTCAGAACTCAGCAACAAATGACGTCATTCTGTGACTTAACTTGTTTTATTCTTGAGTAGGCCTAATGTTGGTAAGGACAGTGTTGCACTTCATGAGCGCCAGTGCTGTGGGAAGGTAGATAAGACAGTGGGAAGGAAAGAAAAATTAAGAAAAAGGAGCACACTCACGCAGCAGTCAACAGGAGAAGGAAGTTTTAAGTGGACAGACTACAAATTTAGTGACGTTAAGGGAATATGAGAATGACTCTTCTTACTGTTGGTCCCTTAAGGGCAGGAAAAAATAAAAAGGAGACACGAAAATAAATACGAAGAGGAAGAGGAGACAGGTATAAGAATAATGGTAAAAAGTGGGCGAGAGAAATGAATTGGAGTCTGGTATCTTGCAATGTTACTGGGGAGGATAAAAATGTTAGGTCAAAGGGCGTGAAACGCGATATGCCGTGAAATGTACACTACGTAATAAAGTCTTGTCGAGTGACCGTGCCATGGCTCAGGCGGTTAGTTGCCGGCCTCTGACGCGGAAGCCCGACTTCAGTCCCCAGTCGGTCCATGTGGGATTTGTGTTGGACAAAGTGGCACTTGGATAGGTTTTTCTCAGAGTACTTTGGTTTTCCCCTGTCAATTTCATTCCACCGATGCTCCATTAAAATGTAAAAGCAGAAAAAAAAACTCATCATGTTCATCATCTTTCTCATAGAGTTGTACAATAATCCTTCAAGGCTGCGGTGCGTCCTCAGCATCTGCTACGGGGCCCTTCAATAAAAATAATAAAGTCTTGTCGAAGTGTCGTGTGCAGTTTACGTCTCTGCTCCTTCACAAGTACCTTTACTCGGCATTAGTTAACGTTTATCTTTATAACGACTGTTAACAGTTGCGCTAACGAAACTCGTTGACCTGTCTCAGTTCAGTTATAAGTAAGACCATACCATTACGAACCAAAGAGTAGAAGCAAAACGGGGAGGTTTTAGAAAGCGGTATGACAGTGATGACTGATCACCTTTAAATCCAATAACTGCAATGTAAATACTGCTGTGACACTTGTTTCTTTTCATTGGTCCGCATTTGTTTGTGCCTCTTTGTGACTGCGTGTGTGTCTTTTTGTGTGTGCGTATGTATGTCCAATTTTAATGAAAATTCGAATGTGTTGACAACGTTTAGTAAAACCACCCAATAACAAATTACATGATTTTTTGTTCATCGGCTGTTGTGTTATTACTTGGGGACGGACGGACAGACAGACAGACAGACATGGTGAAATTAATGTGCGAGTTTTTGCAAACTTTTATATGAATACCCCCGAAATTGAGTTCCTGGTTAATTAAAAAACAGATTGATTCTGCATTGCAATGATCAAACGGTTAGAGCTGTTTAGACAAACAGTCACTCTGTTCTGGGAATCAAACGAAATATACAAATAAGGTTTCCTGTTTAAAATGTTAAATTAAGTGGTACATGCTGTAACCAATAATTTTTAAAGGTAAAACTTGTCTAGTCCATGTAACAAATTGTTATTGAAAAGCTGATACTGGCTCAACTGGCCAAGAAATTTCCCGTCTTTATCTTGTTGAAAAGAAACGCCCCTGGGTCCTATACTGAAGCAGCTTCATCCATCCTTACCTTTACACCTTACTTACCTTTCTTATCATATTCTAATCTCCTCTGTTCAAGTTTACCGATTGGAAAATTGTACTTGTTATCTCTGCCATGCATACGACAGGTTACACTAAGTTGATTCTTTCTGATTTTCTTCCTTTTCTTTCATTATCTCTTCATTTCGCCTTACTTTCCATTTTGTTACTTATTTTTTCTGACACTATACACTGTTAGTGTTAGATGTATTCTTTAACTCTTTCCAATCACGTACAGTCATTTCAGAGTGTTAGTTTGGCAATGCACTGTATAACTGTAACTATATGTTAATTGATATTGCCTTAAAATTCGGAATGATTATCTGCTAAACAGTAGGGACAAATGGGAATGTAATGTTAACCTTATGTTCTTGAGCACAATAGTTAAGTTCCTCTTCACTTTCCAAGTATCATTTCTATTATCTTAAGTTTTATACGCTGGTAAAAATTTTCAAAATTCATAATGTCAAAATAATAACAGTAATATTGCAGTATTCATTATAGTAACGTTGGATTTGGTTCCGTTTCTTGTCTTTAGTTTTTAATTTCATTGAATTTTATTGCCATGTTTTCTTTGTCTTGTGTCTCCTTCTCAGGTAACTAATCACCATATTACCTCCTACTTCGCTTCACCCAGAACATTTCATGAAAAAGTACGAGAGGTATCATCAATATTGCTTAAGCGAATTTCATTCATCATTTAGGTATATTTAACTGTGTACTTTATGCTGCAGTACGGCTATGAGTGTCAGTGTTCATTGTGATTAACGATGTTTAGAGATTAAGATGTTTTGAGTGAAGTACAGGGCCTCACTTCTAAGTATTATCTGTCTTCCTTCGTGTGTAATGCTCCATAACTTAGAGGACAAGGTTTTAATGTTTTTATAAAGTGATTTTTTAATGTTTTCTTTTATCAGTCTTCGTCGAAACCTACAACAGGTTACTCTTCCTAAGAAGAGCGGGAAGTATGGAAACAATAAAACTGTATATTTTTCCTTTGTTCTGTGCATTAGCCGCGTAAGGAAAATGGATGCCAAATTTAGAAGAACTGTTGTATCCTGGAGAAGGGCCAGTTCCCCGGAAAATAGTCAATGCCCGAGCGGAGGGCCGTGTGAGAGACGTAGGTAGGAGTCCACAATTATTTAAAGATAAAACCAGTTCCGACGAGAGTAGGATATTGATGCTCAGATATATTGCTTATGAAAATACAAGTGCGTGCTAGTAGCTATGGTGCATGTACGTTCCAGGAGAGGAGATGACTCGAGACCTGTGCGATGAGTGGTGATGACCACGTCTTGTAGAAAAATCCCCCTCGTAATATCCAAAACAGGGCTTATATGTCATCTCAAGTATGTACGTCACAACTCCCTCCTCCCAAACACAACTGAGTGGGACCCTTGTCTCGAAGCTGCCAGAACACCACCATGCGCCCGCAATTTATGACTTGCTCCGTCCCTCATCCTCACATGGTCTCCAGCAATCATCACCCTCTCTCGAAATGTTTACCAATACAAAGACAAATACAAAGAGTACACGCACAAACCATAGTTCAAGTACAATAAACATTTCTACCTAACTTACGAACTCTCATGGGAGAGCATAACCCTAAGTACATTTCAATTAATATTAATATACCGACCCACAAATTTACTCAACATATACGACACCTTCCCCCCGAAGAGGAAGAAAATTGAATGATCACAAAGTATTCGTTCAATTTTCTGCTTGTTTGCCGCCTAGCGCCTGTCTGTCGCAGTGACCGTGTTAGGACCCCTTCGAAACTTGGGAGTATCGGGGGCCACAATAGTAACAAGTGCGGTCTCATCGGCTGTTCCTGACACTTGGCGAAGAGTTGCATAACTCGACGGCATTGGTAAATTTTCATTTGAATTATGGATCTTCGTAATTATCTTAGGCTTAAACAAAATAGTGTGACATGACCCTTGCCTTCCCCACCAGCTCTTAAAATAAGGCCAACACTTACAACATTTACAACAGCACAAACATAATAAAATACATATAAGTAAAACACTTGTACATAAACCAATAATGGAGAAAAAGGATAAGGATTCTGTCCTTCTAGAATGTTCCAACTTCCACTGCTGCTCGTTAATCATAGTTTCTACCTCTGATACCTTGTGGCTGGATAACCTCAATTCATTTTCAGAGGTTAATACGCTCCTAAGTGGAGTATCCAGGTGTAAATCATTCAGCGCCTGCCGGCTACCTATGGTTTCACAACAATCATACTCTAAGTGTATAGGGGGAATAATGTCCTTGTCCGTGTTATTTACCTTTGTAATGCCATGGGCTTGGATAACCACAGAATTCCCATATCCTGAACATAGTTTTAAAAAAATGACCTTACCCAATCCGTTTATAATTAAGTCTGTGGGTTCCTGCCCTGGACAAAGGATAGTAAAATGCTCTGGCTGGGGTGCTACATACAGCCATGTGTTTCCTTGCAGCTGTGTCCACAATGTGCTTGTCAATTCAGTTATTCGTTGTGAACAAGTGGGAGGTATGCGTGTACTGTACTGCAACAGTCTCGCCTCACATTCAGTACCTGAATGCAGCAACTGTACAGGAGAGTGCTGATTGCTTACATATAGTGCAGGGGTTGGTACCTTGCATCTTGCTAACTCGCTTAGGCTAAGCCGAGTGTAATATTGTTTTGTCTTATCTACCATTATAATTTCCTTTTCTGGTTGTACAAAAATGAACTTTGAGGCTGTACCATTTATCTTGCTGGGAAAAATGTGAATGTGGTACATATTGTAGCTCAAGTGTGAAGTTAAAGGTAAAGTAATAACATAAACAAAATAAGTTCATTGTACAAATACATCTAAATCGATTAGTTGCAATAATTGGGGAGCGTACCCCGAACTCAAGGGTATGGGAAGTAACTGGTCTCGAGGGAAATGATCCTGATTATCCTTCATGATCTGCAGTATCTTCCTAGGTGATATTAGCTGCGGCTGCAGTATTCCCTTCTGTGCATGAATCACAGCATCTACTAACGTCGAATACTGATCCTGCAGTTCCTCAATTGCTCTATCTAACTGCAGCGCATGGTCATTAAGGGCCATCAACATAGATGTATATCCCAATTGCATATTTAAGTTCCCTTCTTCCACTACAATGTGTTTCTTAATATCTAACAATCCCTTCTCTAAAATTCGCTCATTATAAGCCACATCGTGCAATGTCCTATTTACTGTCCTCAGCGTCGTTTTAACAAGGACTACCTGCTCCTTGGAAAGTCGTAAAAATGAAGCCTGTTCCTGTTCAAGTTGCGAAATCTTATCTGTGTAGAACTTTCCATCCTCCTCGTCTAAAGTACCAAATAAAGTATGAGAAATAGTACCAATGAATCCAAAAAGGCGTCGTCGAAATCTAAGTAAACTTGAATCCCATTTAGTTAAATCCATCAAAGTACCTTTCATTAATTCCAACTTAGCAATTTTTCTGTCTACCTGTGTAATAGTGGTCCTGCACTCCGTTAAATTCGCCCAATCAGACCTCTCATGCGCCCGACAAAAATCTACTGTAAATGTGGCATACCGTTTAACAACATCAAAATTCGTATTAACTTGTGCCAAATTAACATAACTTAAAATCTTCCATTCACTGGTGGATAACCTGGCCTCTCCAACGTGTTCGTAATACAACCCAGGTGACTCGGAGATGGGTTCGAGTCTGAAGTCTAGGCTTCCTCCTTCCAGGATGAGGAAACACGCTATACATGCGGTAAGCCACATCTGGAAGTTACACAAAAAATGGCTTTAGTCGATTGGCGTGCACTGTGGTTTGCTTGCCTCTTCGGAGTTGCAAAGTGACATTTACTCCCTTTATGTCCCTAATTGTATATGGACCTATCCAACTGGGACCCAGCTTCCTGGAGCGGTTCTTCCGTGGGCTCTCATGTTGTAAAAGTACGAGATCTCCTACTTGGAATTTTGGTATATGTATTTGCTTGTCATAGTAGTACTTGCTTTTTCTCTTCGCAGTTTCCAACCTCTCCTTCGCTATGGCATAACTGTGCTGTAGTCTCTGCTTTAGTTCTTGTACATAGCTATCTAAATTGTAATTAACACATTCTGGTGGCTTCTGTAAGTAACCCGGTAAGTTAGCAATGCGCCCAAACATAAGCTCGAATGGTGTAAAGCCTGTAGCGCTATGTGGTGTTGTATTGTAAGCAAACACAGCATATTTAACCCATTCATCCCAATTGGTTTGATCCTGGTTAACGAAATGTCTGATGAATTCGACCAAAACACGATGAGTCCGTTCCAAAGCTCCGTTCGTCATAGGGTGAACCGCTGTGGTGTTTATTTTCTGAACATGTAGTAGTTTACATACGTTTTTGAATAACTCACTAAGAAAGTTGGCTCCGCAATCCGATAACAAAATCTGCGGGCAACCGTAAATCAGAACCAAGTTCTCAACAAAATGTCTGGCAATAGTCTCGGCAGTTTGATCCTGCATGGGTACAGCCACTAAATACTTCGTTAAGTCATCCTGCATGGTCAAAATATACCTGTTCTGGTTCGCACTTACATTAATTGGTCCTACCACGTCAATGTTTACTTTCTGCATTATAGTGTCCGGGGTTGTGGTTAATTGCAATGGTAATTTAGTGGTAACTTGAGTAATCTTGTTTTTCTGACACGATTCGCACTTTTGTATGTACTCCTCTACATCCTTCTTCATTCCTGGCCAATCTGTATATAATTTCAACTTGTGATAGGTCCGGTTCATTCCCATGTGCGCCCCTAATGGTGTTGCATGAGCCTCCCTTAATATTGCATACTTTTGCTCCTGACTAAGTTCCTTAGGCACTTCGGTGTCCTTCCCTGTCGGTAATGTGACCTGAACTCTGCTCAAAGCGTCGGGCCCACTATTCAACATACCCTTTCGATACATTATCTGGTAATCAAACTCCTCTAACCTCAATCTCCATTTCAACAATCTGGAACTAGGATTCTTCACACTAGATATCCAGGACAATGGTTGGTGATCTGTTATAATCAAAAATGGTCTACCATATAAATAAGGCCGAAAATGGGTACAAGCCCAAACGATCGCATAAAATTCCTTTTCTATCACGCTGTAAGCTAGCTCGGCTTTAGTCAACGCCTTGCTGGCGTAAGCGACTGGTTTGTCGTTACCAATGTGTCCTTGGCTGAGTATTGCACCTACCGCCGTAGCACTGGCGTCTGTGCATAGTATGAATGGTTTTGAAAAGTTCGGATATTGTAATAAAGGTGCACTGGTCAAAAGTTCTTTCAGTTTATTAAATGCTACCTCTTGTGGTTCCTTCCACTCATAAGACACCCCTTTCTTAGTTAAATAAAACAACGGCTTCGCTATCTTGCTATAGTCTGCGATAAATCGCCGGTAATATCCTGTTAATCCGAGAAACCCCTTCAACTGTTTCCGGGTTTGTGGAGTAGGAAAATTTTGAACAGCCACAACCTTGGTTTCATCAGGTAACAAGCCATCCTTAGAAATGACATAACCTAAGTAGGTCACACAATCCCTCAAAAATTCACACTTGTCTACATGTAGTTTCAAATTATGCTGTCGCAGCCTATCGAAGACTTCAGTTAACCGGTCGTTGTGTTCTTGTGCAGTTGTCCCATATACAATAATGTCGTCCAAATAAATAAGCGCTCGCACACCCTGTATGCCGCTCATTATATAATTCATCAACCTTTGAAATGTTGCAGGGGCCCCTTTTAGCCCCATCGGCATGCGTCGGTAGTGAAAATGCCCTCTGTGTGTCGAAAACGCCGTCTTCGGTTGGTCCTCGGGATTAAGTGGAATCTGATAATAACCCATTGCGCAATCCAAAGTAGAAAAGAATTTTGCACTCCCCAGCGAATCAACTATATCTGTTATCAATGGCAGGGGGAAGCTGTCACCTATCGTAACCTGATTCAAATTACGATAATCTACCACCATTCGCCATTTCTGTTTTCCTGAAGCATCCATCTTTTTCGGTACCATAATTATAGGTGAATTCCATGGTGACATACTATGAGTAATGATACCTTCCCGCAGCATCTGGTCAGTTTGCTTATCAACCTCGGACTTCAAAATATCAGGTATCCTGTACTGTCTAACATTTATACCCCTGGTCTTATCAATTGTAGGTGTAGGAATTGAATGTTCTATGGTCTGCGTACAAGACAATTTATCACCCGGCAAATAAAAAATATCATGGTACTGATTACATACATCCAATATGGCCTCCCTGTCTCCCGTACTCAGGTGATCCAGTCTCAGTCGTTGGCTCAACAATTTAATCCTTCTTAACTCATCATTATCCTCAATGGCACTCCTAACATTTTCTTCCCAACCTGCTTCATACAGTTCCAATTGTACCTCCGGCGTCTGCATACTAACTCCAGTGTCTAAAGTGTTAAGAATACTAACTACACACCGGCCGTTAACGGACTTCGTTAATGTTTCTGCCATGTAAACACCAGGCAATAATTCTTCCTTTGCTATAACCCCTAACAGATTTGCATCACAGCTAGTAGGTACTTCTACCAAAGTTTCCGACCGTGGAGGTAATGTAATATACATCCGCATTTCTGCTCCGTGCTCATCAAACATAACTTCCAAATTACCCATCTGTATAACCCTGTTTGCAAAATCTAGTTTAGCCTTCTTTGCATCCCAAAAATCTCGTCCCAAAATAGCATCAAAAGGAATAGCAATACAATTACTAACAATTTGAAATTTGTGCACAGTGTACATATCCTCAGTTTCTAGTTGCAAGTCCATCGAACCTAGGGTCTGGAGGGTAGCCGTTGAAATCCCTTTTATTGTTACTTTGTCGGAACTATCATACTTTACTCCTGGCTGCAAGCTGGACTCCTTGCATATAGAAATGTGGGCCCCCGTATCAATAAGGAATCGTAGTTTCGACCTCCGGCCTTCTGCCACTCTAAACGACACTGTGTCTAGCGCCTTAATACCACTTATACTGCATATAGTGCAACCTCCTACATTCTTCGAGACCCCGGCTGGCTGCTGACCTGGCCCCTTGGCCCGTTTCCCTGTGCCTGTCGCGTGCCTCCCTGCTTCTGGCTCCACGCATTATTACTCTTCCTACAATCACGCGCATAATGACCCATACTCCCACAGGCATAACACTTAATCATCTTTCTGCTATCCTGTTCGGCAATAACATTTGCTCTGTACCTGGGCCTACGGTACCTTGAATCTGGACTGTAACTGGCTCTAGATTCGCCCTCTGACCTGTGCGCAATCAGGCCTCTATCCTTGGCGGACAACAATGCACTTTCCTCCTCTAACGCTATCTCTACTGCAGTAGATAACAACAGCCTTTCGCCTCGGCTCCTGACTATCGTTTGAATTCTCTCATTCGCCAGTCCCTGAATGAAACATGCCCGCGCCAAATAGTTAATCAAACTGATGGCTCCTTCTAGTTCCTTATCCGAGCACACCTTACTGGTTGCTAACCTCAACTCACTTTGCATCTGGTCTACTCTGGACCCCCAACTTGAAATTCTCTCGCTTCTTTCCTGCCGACTGCTAAACATCCTACATGCATAGTAGTCTATTGTTCTGCGAGTTGCATAATTCTCTTCCAATATGGACTTAACTTGTTCCCAGGTAACTGTTAAATCCCTGACAAGTAACTTTGATCTCGCCTCTCCGGTAATCTTTGTCTTTACAAACTTCAACAAAAGCACATGGTTGGCAGGGTCTACTAGTTCAAATGCAGTGTCTACATTATCTAAAAATTCCCTTAACTTACTTTTATCTCCTGCAAATGGGGCACTTATCAATTTCATTACTTCTGAAATACTGCAATAACTACGCGACGTTCCTCCTCCTGTCCCCACTGTCCCAATACTACTATCTTCCTCATCTGACATACTGTTCCTGCAGATCACTCCGGCTTACAAAATGAAATAGGGAAGCAGTGTAAACTGTCTGCCACAATTAAAACACAACCGACACCAGCTTCATAAGTATATAACCACAATCAAAATATCACAAAATTTTGATTAATAAAAGTGGACAAACAGTTTTCACTATGAAAGTTATGAGTTCGGCTTACCTTCCCAGAAGAGTGGGCCGTGAGTCAGCTCACGGGGGGTTCCCAACTTCTTTGAAGCCAATGAGAATGAGATGATACTCCTGGGTCGTGGATGGGTGGCTGAATCCGTGAATCCGTGGAGATGACAGCGAAGTGTACCGGAACCCGCAGATGGACGATGGGCAGAGACGGGACTCTGGATCAACCCCGATCGCTCAGCTTGGGCCGTTCAGAAATGGAGACGGCGGTTCTGTCCGACGACGGCTGTTGGCAGCCCTCAAGGAAATACGGTTCTCTGTCCGCCCCACCTGGTGAGTGTGGAGAGATCCTCGAGCAACAGCGCCTCGGAAGAGCCGATAATGACGTGCAGTGGCAACGTCTAGGTTCAGCGTCGTTAACAGTGCGTCCACTGTTTCCTCCGCCTTAATGTGTGCTTGAAGACGTCTCGCGGACTGGGTGTGGATCCCACGAAGCTGACACCAGAAATTCTATTCACTGTTGTATCCTGGAGAAGGGCCAGTTCCCCGGAAAATAGTCAATGCCCGAGCGGAGGGCCGTGTGAGAGACGTAGGTAGGAGTCCACAATTATTTAAAGATAAAACCAGTTCCGACGAGAGTAGGATATTGATGCTCAGATATATTGCTTATGAAAATACAAGTGCGTGCTAGTAGCTATGGTGCATGTACGTTCCAGGAGAGGAGATGACTCGAGACCTGTGCGATGAGTGGTGATGACCACGTCTTGTAGAAAAATCCCCCTCGTAATATCCAAAACAGGGCTTATATGTCATCTCAAGTATGTACGTCACAACTCCCTCCTCCCAAACACAACTGAGTGGGACCCTTGTCTCGAAGCTGCCAGAACACCACCATGCGCCCGCAATTTATGACTTGCTCCGTCCCTCATCCTCACATGGTCTCCAGCAATCATCACCCTCTCTCGAAATGTTTACCAATACAAAGACAAATACAAAGAGTACACGCACAAACCATAGTTCAAGTACAATAAACATTTCTACCTAACTTACGAACTCTCATGGGAGAGCATAACCCTAAGTACATTTCAATTAATATTAATATACCGACCCACAAATTTACTCAACATATACGACAGAACATCCCACAGCAAAGCAAACGTATACTGCACATAGACAATTGGGAAGTGACTTGAAAAATGGAGCACAATGTGTAAAAATGTATAAGCCAAAAAAGAAATAATAAAAAGATGTAGCAGAAACACATTGCGCCTCAAACGGAAATGTTGGGAGGGAAAGGCGAGTATTGTGTACGGTTCACAGTGTACTTATCATACAGTACAGAAACACAAGCCGTGGGATTGTTCAGTCGGACTTCACGATGAAAGATTCAGTTTCTCTGAGGCAAGGGCCGCTACGGAAAGTGTATAGGTAAAATGTCTTTGTGTTTAATTAAGCAACACCCGTGAATATATTGGGCAATAGAGGTATAGCTCCACTCATTTGTAAGCTCGGCACTGCTTGGGAGTAGTTAAATTCATGTCCCTTTCGACATAAAGAAAATGACCGTCTATACTCGTTGAATAGGAGGCTGGCTGAGCCCCAGAGCTTTTTTGGAAGCTTTGGTGAAGAGAAAAATCTGGCTCCTGTCAGATTCTTTTAATGGCGCAACAACCATTCGTGAGGCTTCACAGTCACACTCAGACACACCACACTCGGTAAGACTCTTCTGGACGAGTGGTCAGCACGACGTAGAGACCTCTACCTGACAACACACAAGACTCACAAGAGACAGACATCCATGTCCCAGGCGGGATTCGAACCCACAATCCGAACAAGCGAGCGGCCGCAGACCCACGCCTTTGACCGCGCGGCCACCGGGATCGGCCGCTCCTGCCCTGCCAGATGTCAAATATACATTCTCCGGTCTTGCATCCTGCGGCCTACTTACTAAACCGACTAAGCTACCGATACTGTTAAAAGGTAATGACAAGTTGTCCCGTTCCACGGCATGAAGGCATGTAGCAGGGATTAGAGACATGGCGTCCCACTCACCCTTAAACTGGGCACTAGATGGAGGTACGGGGTCAGCTGCAGTGTCGGCACATTCTGAGAAAAGACTTGTGTGACCTTGCCGGGAACCGAACCCCGGCTTATCGTGCCCGTTGCCTAGTCACTACAATATGCTGACTATGCTATTTCGCCTCCTTACCACAATGTACTAACAATAATATAATTATATTCACAACCCCATTATTTATTCCTGTCTAACTTCACGTACAGTATTATTTGTCACGATGAGAATCCTTAGCCTTCTCTTCGTCCGCCTCTCCTAGCTGAAGGACAACCGCCTGTCGGCTATCCGTGATGTTTTTTTTAATGTATCCGCAGCTGCCTACCTTATCTTGAGGCTGTGTGCGCCATCTGCAACTGAGAACTTTGTATGCTGCTGTGACCGTGCGATGTGTGTGGCATGCAGCAGGCATGAAAGTGATAAAAATTGATACATTATTTTTATTGGAAAACGAAATGGCGCAGTCTGCTTGGGAGACATAGGCATAAATAGGGTGATAATATTAAAATTTTTGTTAAAGAATACAGTAATTGTAGACTGGATTAGTATGAGTCAGGGTATGAAACAGTGGCTGGCTGTCACGTAAGGGCAACGAATATTTGTGTTACATCAGAGACGCGTGATTTTTTAACTACTTTCCGAATAGAGACCTTGTTACACACAGTTCGTGTTACATATTGTTCATTCCTGTTAGTTAGAGTAACACAGTACCTTCGGGAGGTCGTAGCAAACTCCTGCTGTAAAAATATTGCATGAAACCCGCCGCGTTTCCTTAAATGTATGTCTTCTTTCTCACATTATGAAAGAAATATCACCACTCATATGCTGTAGATTAAAGGTGTACAGCGCATTTTCCGTAGCATACATGGACATGTTCTTATCACGTTTTTTCACAGCAGACCTACTTTGAACGAACAGTATTTGGTACAGAAATGTCTCAGTTTATATTCTGATTAATATGAGACGTACTGTTTTCGCAGTCATTTGTGTTCACGTTCAAACGTTGTCGGTGCAGCAGAGATAAGCACATACGAATCACTTTATGCCATATATACCGTGCGCCTGCTAGGATGTATGTAGGTTCTTGTTCTGGCCGCTGTCTTGCATTTACACTGTTGTGTGTCTAACATGCGTATTTCGACGCTACCCTGCGTCATTGTCAGTTTATACTGGTTTATCTGTTGATATGTAATGTTTCGTTGGCTGTGACTGTGAGTTTAGAGTCACATTTTTTACAGAACATTTATGTAAAATAACAGGCTAATTGGATCAGGATATGTTAGGATAGTTCAGGTTGTGCAACTGGAGAGACATGTTTCTATTCCCAGTAGGTAAGGAATGAGTATATATATTATCCCAAAGCCTGCAGCCCGGCTCTGGGTCTTACCCAGCTCCATGTTCAGTGGGTGTCGGAAAATCTTTTCCAGCGGATAAGGCGGACGAAGCGTGAAGATGACCAGTCACCTTCATCTGTTGCCCAAGTTAAGAATGAATGAGCTGTAACTCTATTTCCTCAAATGCCTTCATGGTGTGTGTAGGGACAGATTTGCCTTTACCTATAGGTTAGGTTAGATCTTACCATTAACCACAGCCAAAAAAATGAAGACTTTGAAACCAATGCGGAGAGTTCCCGACCTACACATGTGGTAGGTTCCCAGACCGTTCCTAAGTCGAAATGTTCGTAAGTCTGACCGGAGTTAATTCCACAAACCTACAAATACAATACGACAATAATAACCTGTATAAAACAAATCATGCAAATATCTGTCAGTACTGTAAATAAACTGATGTTAAACAATATAAAGTAATACAAAGTTTGGCCGTGCTATGACGGTTAGTCGCCGCCCTCTCACCTCGGAGACCCGGGTTCGATCCTGGGTCAGTCCATGTGGGATTGGTGGTGGACAAAGTGGCACTGGGGCAGGTTTTTCCTCGAACACTTCAATTTTCCCCTGTCAATTTCATTCCACCGGTGCTCCATTACAGGGAAAACGGGAAAAAACTCATCATTATCATCTTCATCACATGTTGCACAATAAGCCCTCAAGGCTGCTGTACTTGTAGCATCTGCTGCGGGGCCCTTCACCACCAAAAAAAAAAATGCAAAGTTTTGTTCTTATGACCAATGTAGGATCATACGCTCCCGTTCGTAAGGTTGGCGTTTGTAAGAGGCGGACACACTAACAAAACCTGCTTCAGCCTGTTTAGTAGTATAGTTTGCCAAGGTGACAGCGCGTCTGTTCTGTAGGCTTCGTACGCCGTTCGATTCCAGTAGGGATTACATCCTTCCCCACTACAACCCCTTCACAGGGGGCGTTATTCTTGTTCTCTCTCATTTCTCTTTTGGAACACACACACGCACACGTACACACACCTCGCTCCCCGGAGGAGGCACACTTTGCTCATAAATAATGGAGTAGAATCGACGTGAAATTCACAGAGCTCTGTGAGGGAGGACAGTGACACGACAGACAGGGTAGGGCGGGTAATAGGAGGAGGAGTGAGGAATCGTAATGTGGCAGTCCAGCATGAAGCCAGCATACAAAAATTCGACATATAGAAGTTTCAGTCGAACTAGAAACATTATATATTTTATTTTTTGTAAAATGAAATGAATGACATGTAAAATGATGGATACTTTGACACTCGTTATTGAAGAGGAACAGCTAGGTAAGGCAAAGATGCACGCGTTTATCTGTACGGTTTGCTGTAACTACTTGCCTTTTTTTTTTTGTTATTGTGCAGGTCACGAATGAGTCTGTCCGCAGGTCCAGGCTTGTGGAATGTTCTGCCAACCTTTTATCCAATTTCGCCCTTGGATTCGAAGTAATTCGTCTGCAACACTTTCTGGTACTCTCATTATCAGCTCATATAAAACCCGTTTAAAATTTAAAAGGGAATTGGAAACCTGATAGTGTGTTGACAGAATTTATAAAGCGAGGATTCGTTGAGTCTGCAGCCAGATCGTCTTATCTCGCACTGTGCACCCGCTAAGTAGGGCCTGAGTGTGACTAAATGAAACAAAGCAACTGGTTACGTCGTTACCTTAAAAAAGCTACCTCGGTTCGTTATCACTTACAACATTATATACACAGGTACCAAATTAGAGAAGAATTGTCATGTTATTTATTATTATTATTATTATTATTACACTTGCAATTTAACTTTTATGTTGTCTGATTAAAGTGAAATTTCTAACACCACGAAGCTCGGAGCCTGATATCCGCCTTGAAATCCAGAAGGGGTGACTAAACCGACTCATATAGGCCCAAAACATAAACTTAATCTTTGTCAGTGGACACAAATGCAGTGCAAATGAATTAATGCATATCTTACTTCCCACTTAGTACTGGTGGCGATTCCCGCATACATTCATACACTTTCACTGCTTCTGTGCCACTGATTAAGATTAGCCCAGATAAGTAATATTGTCTTCCTCCTTCACTTGAGGATGGAGACAGAGCCACTCCCCGAAACTTTGTGCTATGAAAGTGTATTTTAATCAGAATATCGGACGGCCGTAGCAGCCGCAGGAATAATAATAATAATAATATTTGCCATTAAACTTCAGGACGACCTGTCTGGTACAATTAAATTTCGCAATGTGTGTAATTAAAGCCGAGTACAGCAACGGCGATAGAAGTCAGTCTTCACATACTAGTAAGAAGTGCGGAAATCTACGGCCTGCATTTTCCTGCATGAAATATGTCCAATCAAAATTTCACGCAAGAATGTCAGGTCACAGTTTGCATTACACTGTACGCATGTCTGTCACCAGCTACTCAACAGGTATCAATTTTGTTGCTGCTAAAATTCAGACGTAATCTTCTTCTAAAGTTAAGGTGAAGGGAAAAGTTTCCAGCTGAGGATTGTTTTGAGGTTTTAAATATATAAGCATTCTTTATTTTACAGCTCTTAAAATGAAATAGTAAAGAATTGAACCCAAATGTAATTACGATTATCTTGATTATCTTATCACTGTGCAGTTGGAGATAAATTTCCTGTATTCCATTGCTCCTTTGTTAATATTGTAGCAGTTACTATTTTTTCAAACAATTTTTGGAGAATTCTTAATAGTCTGGTTGGGAAAAAGCCGTGTTCAGTGTCGGGTACAGTTTGGTACAGACAGTTGTATTTCAAAATATCAACAAGAACGGCACACAAAATAGTCCCAGGCTTTTGCAGGCCATTCAGTACATTTTCCTTGTGCCTATTTCTCACACTTTATGCATCAGATCCATCCATCAGTTCACTTCTTCTCCGAATATTTTTTCTGCAATAAATGCAGCAACTGCCACGTTATCCATCTCCACTTTCATCTGAGGAGAACTTAGTGACGATGTCATTTCAGGTAGTTTTGGTTTAATATTTGGTACGTTCCCAGGTCACATATTTGTGGTTGCTCCACAACAGCCCGTGTTGTTGAAATGGGGCTGCAAATTTGAAACGTCTCCTGCCTGTCTTTTGCATCGTGAACCTGTTAGTGCATCTGTCTGGCCACGACGTTTTTTCATTAGAGGCGACACTTCTTCGGAGAATACATAAAAAGCAAATTTTCGTGATATTTCAAAGATATATTTCTTGATCCCTTGAATGCCTGCTGTTGTGATAGCGTGTTTGTCTACTGAATTAGATATTCCACCCTCTGAACATGTGTTTATTGGCTGCACATCTGACCGTTGCTCGTCATGTTTCTTACTCAGTTTTCATTTGAACCACGCGTAGATGAAATTCTTCACAGTGAGCCGGTAGGTTCAGCAATAGATTGACCATCACGTGAAGTGTCCGTTCTGTCGTTTCAGATGCAAAGAAGTATGCATCCTTCATGACGCTAGGATATTTTGAATATATTCCTGTTTTGATAAATGCAGAATTTGCTGTTTTCAAGGTCGTTGGCTGAGGGTAAGCTAGAACGAAAATCTTGCTGATATGCAACTGTGTAACCATCCTCCCTAAATTGTTTCGCAACCACGCCTTTGCATTTCGATTGTAGGATTTGCTAAGGGGCCCCATAAACCCCATGTCATGCGGTTGCCTTTTATGCGCACTGTGCAGGAGGAAGTACAGCATCACACTCCCGTTTTCACACTCAACATCCATTGCAGAGATGCCTTTTGTGTGTGATAATGTCCATCCAGCAAGAAGAGCATGGAATGTTCTTTCGTGGACTTCATCCACTCAACAAAATATCTGCCTGGATCCATCCGTTTTGATGACAGAATGCCACGGTTCCAAGTGGATCTCCATCAAGCAGTCCTCCTTTCATTCACTGCGTTTGATGTAGAACAAAGAGACATAATTAGTTTTTTCATAATGAGATGCAAAATACCGCTGTGGTAGACTGGCCCCTTTCAGCAGAAGTCGGTCAACCAACCTGCCGTTTCTCACGCAAAGAGATTACTTAAAGGCTTGTGCACTGATGTCACCCCAAGTTTCATCAATATTATAGATTTTTGTTGAGCCAAAATTTGCCTTTCATTTACATCACACAGTGTATTTAGAAAAATAAAGCGTGTACATGATTAAATCCTATTGCCGGAGCACCTGATATGGGTTCAGGATTCTTGAAAAACATTTCAAAATGGTTTTCGAGAAAACCTGTGAGTCAGTTACAACCTGATGTATGTTCTGTGTTGAAACGATGGGAGTGGGGTCTTTGTTCTCTGCGAACTGATTCGCGATGTCGTTTTTTGTGAGCCCGAAAAGCCGGTTTTCCTCAGCCAGCACGTATTCAGCCAGTTTTTCTTCATGGTCAGGTGTGAAGATACTTCAGTATGCCACACACCTGAGAAGAAAACACGTTTAAAGCGGACGTTTCGTAATACAAATTAATTTTAAGTATGTGAGAAGTAAGTACTTCATTTAATAGTGAAAGTTTACTTGCAATTTCATTCATTCGTTCTGTAGTCTGTCTTGCGACAGGTCCGTAGCCTCTTCCAAAGCAAGTTCTACACAAGGTGCGATCTAGTGCTTCCTCTTTCAATTTCCAGTATCTTCTCTTTTCCTTAAGGTCATCCAGTAGCTGCTTACGTCTTCTCCCTCGTCTTCCCGTCTTTCTATCCTTCCTTCTAACTTTCGTTCAATCACGTGTTTCAGAAGGCAGTTTCTACGCAAGATGTGTACCAATCCAGTTAGCCTTTCTTCTTTTTATTGTATGTAGGATATTCCTCTCCTCCTTGACTGTGTGTAATACTTCTTCATTTCTCACACGCTCGGTCCAGCTGATCTTCTCCATTCTTCTCCAATACCACATTTCAAAACTTTCCAGATACTTCTGATCTATTTTCCGAAGTGTCCACGTTTCAGCACCATACAAAGCTATGCTCCAAATGTAGCACTTTATTAGTTTCTTTATTAAATTTATGTCCAGTTTGCTGGTGAAAAGAGTCTTCTTCTTGTTGAATGCTGCTTTTGCCATGGCAATTCTGGATTTAATTTCACGTGTACACCTTGCATCATTTGTTATCATGGTACCAAAATAATTGAAATATTCGACATTCTCCAATTGTTTTTGATCTATCATAATTTTCATTTTGGATGGTAGCCTTGAGATTCTCATTACCTTAGGTTCTTCCACTTGCAATTTGTCCAGGAATAAATATATATAACTTACTTACCCAACTTTGAAGCATCTCTTACACACATTCCTTGTCTTCATCTCATAGCTCTGTCTTCCAAATTAGACTGCCATATGTAGAAGCACTGGACTGCTTTCTTTTGACACGTTTAATACTAATCAGTTGTTCTAAAGTTTTCTGGATATGTTCTTCTGCTGATATTTGACGATTCGAATTTACTTTATACGCTAGAACCACTGTTAAAATCGATAGCATTAAATAAAAGAAAGGAAGTTACCAGAGTAAGTAATTCACATTCTTATACTGGTGTTACTCCGTAGTACGGCAACAGGTTCTGCCCCAGTGATATAAGTTTGCTATACATAACGATTATGAGAGTTTCTTCGTCTGAAATCCATAACAGTATCACACTAACTGGAAAAGTAGGTAATATGTTTTAGGACTAATAATATAAAGATACGATATTAACTTGTAGTACACGTTTAACCAATTCATTATTGCGTAAATTAGATCAATGCACTGTAAATACACACTTTTTTAATTTTGACGAAAACAGGTGACCACACGCACGAAATGCCTTCTTCGTTCTGCTTTTACCAGCCTGATGTATTTCTAATACCTTAAAGTATTATGGCGACATCACTCAGAGACTGTGGAAGGGGCACACGGTTGTGTCTCCTTACATTGACCCCCCCCCCGCCAGTATTTTAACTCTATAAGACTGTGACGATTGTTTATCACATTTGAAATAATTTAATTTTTTAACTTTGTCCATCCTCTAGTGTTAATGCACTACGTTTTGGGGAGTGGGCCCGTCTTCGTCCTAAGATCAAAAATAGGTAAAAAAAATCACTATCTTCCAAATTAGTTTTATCGTTTAGTTTCCAGTAGCATGTTTTGTTTCGTATTATTATAACTATTGTACTGAAAGAGAAAAGTTATTATTACATTAGACCTTACTTTAAGGTGGACCTACCGGTTTTTTTATTGCTTTAAACTTTGCCTTCACTGACCGCGACTCAATCTGGCCAATGCATTGGCCAGATTGAGTGACCCATTACCTCTCTCCATTGCAATGGCGAGAGGTAATGGGTTACATCACATTCCGAGTCATTTTTTACACTTTGATTTTTCCGCCTGATGCAGAAGTAAAAAAGGACGATCGTTGTGTAATGCTTCATATGGAGATTCGAATCTTCTGGGATAACTCCATGGCAGCTGGTAAATATTTAACGACATTTCGAAGGATTGAAATACTTCCATTTTCCTGTCAAGCAGTCAAATCTTCCGACGGCAAAGGCGCTACGATCCTTCGAAAGCACTTGAAGTCAGATGTCACCTTGTTTACAGTAATCCATGGATGTTCTGTGGACGTCACAAACCCGATAGAACGTTAGAGGAGAACCTTTTTATAATCACAAGTTTCAAACCTGCGAAGTAGGTTAGGTTTCTGGTTTGTCTCATGTTTTGTGTCTGTGCTTAGTTCTTACTTCCACCAAAAGAGGGTGTTGGTTTTAGATATATTGCTATTTTACATCTTACTGGTCTTCTAGAATGTTTCATGAGAACTAACTACATACGACTTGCAGACATATTTTATATTTTCATATTTGTTATTTAGTTTACTTTTTGGGGGTCTACTTGTGTGTAGCTAATAGTTTTAGGTATCTTGTGTTGTTTGTGTGTCATGTATGGTTTGTAATGACGAGTTTGTTATAAAATGTTACTTGGTACCTGCAGACGGCAGCATTCAGCTTCCGAAACGTTGTGATTGCTAAGTACAGTGACGATGGTAAAAGTTCTTGTTATAAACTTGACATTATTCAGGAATAACTTTACTTGTAGGCCAACAGCAATACTCACCACTCAGGCAGTGCTGTTATTATATTACCTTCGTATTTTCTTCTTATCTGTAACTGCTACTAAGTCACTAATATCGTAACGACAACACACAGCGTGTACTGCCGTCGTCTGACCTTGTTTATACCTACTTGCTGACATACATGCAGGAAACAAAGCGACAGAAGTAATAGTGTCCTAAAAGACAAGTTACATTTTTCAGTAAATTGGTTAGGCGTTTTATGGGCATTCTATCTTGAATACTTTCTACACTGAGAAAAAGTTTTTATTTCCCCCTTTTGAGTAAACATATAAATTATTGTAATATGTTAGAGGAAATGGAGTGAAGATTATGGCACATAACCTGAAATACTGAGGGGGACCGAATGCGTCGTCCCTAAGTTACAGGGGTGAAGGAGAGGAAAGGGGGTTTAAGATAATTCGGAAGTAATTTTGACATGAATACAAATGTATTGAAGATTTATGCCTTCTGGGATATTATGCTGTGTCGTTGAGAATATAGTTCGGCACGTTTCGAAGTGTTCTAGTGCATTCGAATCGTGGGAACTATTTTACCCAGCAACACAGCGTATCATCCCAGAATATTTGAGTCTTCAGTAACACCACTGTGAGAAACTGAACCTCGCACAAAAGGTTTGCTACTTTGCAGGAAAGAGAAGTGGGCGTGTAAGGGAGATGTGAAGGCACAATTGAGAATGGGTAAGATGTTGAATTTGAGAGAAGGAAGCGGAGTTAAAGGGAAGATGAAAATCAGTGGTCACACACACATTTTTCAGGTCGTCACTGTCATACTGTGTATGAGCAGACGCCAGTTCAGTTGGACGTCGGTTTCTTTCAAAGTGGGATTCGTTCAAATTCGTTTCAGACACGCTAACGCCAGTTAACCCTCTCTAGCGGAAGCACGAACACACAAAACACACGCAAATTGATTTAGAACTGATTGTTACTGTGGACGCTTCTTATACAAAAGGTACATCATTATATTCTTCCTTTTTAGGCGCGTTCGCATAGTCACGAAAAGCGCCTGTTAACTTCTTCATGTCCTTCCGTCTGTCTGTCCGTCCGTCAGACCTTATATATCAGCGTGGCTCCCACTGAACGAATTTCCGTGAAATTTGGTGTTGGGGGCTTTTATGAAAATCTGTCGAGAAACTCTAAACTTAGCTAAAATCGGACAAAAATATCGGACACTTTACATGACGAAATAATCACGTTTCATTGTAGCCGGCGACATAAATTCACCAAAAAAGAAAAACATTTTTTAAAAATACCGAATATTTTTATATTCTTAACAGTGACATGTGGCACAAAAATATATACAGAACGCATTGTTTCCTTTCCATTAGAACAATGGTTACGTGAACGCGCCACAATGTTACGTGTTACATACATTTCCTGTTTTTAAATAATTAACTTCTAACGCACTTTGAATCGCGTTTCGTAGTGTAATGCTCTAGGTAAGCAGCGTAGACCTTTCTCAGTCCTATTGTATACTTCAAAGATACAGACAGCTCCAAAATCCATTTTCACTTTCAAAATATCTTTCTCGTCTCTGGTTTAAGTGTGTTTCCTTGTTTGGAGGATTAAATTTTCCTTAGGAGGGAATGTGCTAGAGAGTCAACTTTTGAAGGATGTTCAGGTTTAATTTTTGGAAAAGCACAAAATAATATAAAACAGGCAAAAGAGATACGTGGTACCGCATAAGAAATATCACTGCAGAAAAATACAAATAGATGTGTCATATTTTCGATCTTATCTGATATGACGCCGTGCAGTTTGGTAAGGAGTTACAAGATGTAAGGAGAAACCTGCTGCCTCCATCTTGAGCCGCCCGCCCCTCCCCCAAAGAATCACGGCAAATCTCTGAAGATTCATAATTTCAGCAGCTAATTCTGAATGTCTGCAGGTAGACGCAGCTGATTCATAAAGGCTGAGTGCTTAATATTGATGTGAGACTTGAGACTTTCACGACAGTATTGCCACCGTGCGGAGTCCACAGAGCGAAGGAAGGCAACATCTGTGTTGCTGCTGTAAGTAGGGCGTCGTTGTACTTCGCGCGGCCAGAAATCAGGTTACGGTCTTTTGGTTCGTGACTCCCTGTAGTCCAATCGACGGATATTGACATTTCGGAGGAACGTGCCACCTCCATCTTTAGCGCTTAAGTGATTTGAACAATGACAGTGTAGCCAGTATATTTCTCCGAAGCGGTGGTATCCACCGATGAGACTGCAAGGTGTCAGAGCCCAGAGGGCCATCGTACAAAATATATATTGACACTGGTATCTGTATTGGGGAACTCTGTACTACGGTTCCAGCGGGGAAAGCAGGCAGGAAACGGAGCTTTTCTGTCAGGGATTTGAAGATAATCATTTAGTTTACCTGGAGTGGTTGCATTAGGTAGTGCCATCTGGACAGCGTACAAACAAGATCGCAATGAGATCTGTCAGAAATGGGACCGACGTCTTGTGTAGAGATGTTCTGATTGGTCGTTGCAGAAACATGTAATGTTAGCTGTTGGGAAACTGGGCCATAATGAACTGCATGAGCAGAGAGCGGTGTTGCGTCTGACAACGTATGACACCGTGCGGACTGACTAACGATACTTGATATGTTTGGTGCTGTTGTTTGTACCGGAAGTTGTCGGGAGAATTTAATTTTACTTTGTCTGGTCCATTTTTAAATAACAGTTTTCGTGAAGCGCAAATATTCCCTCAAAAAAGACTTGTCCAGCCATCGTACATGCGGTAATGCAGAATAATTACGTTATGTTTACTCCATTGTGATTTGTAAATTATGTTTGAAATGTTTTCAGGAATACTCTTCCGTCGTATCTACCAGTATACGTGCATGCATACAGCTCACAATGTATGTAGCTCTGTCCCTCAAGTTCTGTATCTCAAAAACTAACAGTGTTATAGGAATAATGTAAACAAAAATTTTTTCAATTCCACTGCACTGCGGTTGTTGTCCCTGATATCAGTAGGGAGATACATACATACATACATACATCAGCAACGCATGTGCCCAAATTGTCTCTAGGAGGCTGATACACGTGGTGAAAGATTCCAAAAGATCGAGATCATTTGCAATGACGGGATAATTAGCATTATTCACACCACGACTCAAAATACTAAATGTTAACACAGCTCCGAAATTCACTCCAATCTATTATTTTCTTTATTCGATAAATTTTATTACTTACATACAATCAGTTGGAGCAGTGTCGTCATGAAACACAAAATGTAATGCTTTTCGTCGCCATGCACTTTTCTGAGTCACTGAATTTTCTTCCACGAAAATTAATGGTGACGTAGCATTGCTGGTTTGTGGACATAAATTCTAAGTCACTGGCCCCCACCATTATATAGTACGAAGACACCTTCTAAATAGCAAACTTTTCAGGGCTCCACATACTAATTTCTGTGCTATGAGGCTCCGTTGAGGAAGCACATATTAATTGGTACTTTATTTATAACAAACGTAATAAACAAACAAGCGCTGCTACGAAGCTCTGAGAATTCGCAGAGTCCCTGGAATAATCACGCGTCCCCTAGTGGTCCGCGGCTCACAGTTTGTAAACTAAGATACAGAAAGGTAAAAGAAGCGTGTTAAGACAGTTAACCTCTGTGCTTTGAAGGATTAAGCAAGACGCATTTCACTGCCGCTAGTACAATTACGTTAAGTAGAAGTTATCTGATCATATACTCAGGGACGACGACAAATGCCAATGCACTCTGTAGGTCTGTACCTCTTTATGTACTTACATTTACTAAGGTGCATATTGAAATATTTACACAATTAAATCCTAACCTTATCAGCCTGAGTTTTTTACGTAAGCGAAAGTCTACTCTATTTTTATGCAGGCGTCCTTTATAAATTGTCAAAACAAGTATGACTGTTCCGTGCGAATTTTTCTCAAACAAGCCGTAATTCATACAGCGCAGTACTCGGCAGAGTGTTCCGTACTTTTGACTAATGGAGCGTCTTTAATCTCGCCCAGTAAAGGGGAACGAAATAAAAAAGTTTGCATTACGGCATGTATATGGACTTCTGTATATAGAGCACTATTTTAAATTAAAAATAAACACACTGTGTATTCCGGTCCCAGCTCACGCCCTAGCAATAAATCATTAAGGCTGTTCCACAGTATTTTCAATTCCCAGATTACTTAAGCGATTTAAATGCCGCCCCCACGCAAAGTTGCTAACAGTTTGAATGGTTGCGAGTTACTGATAGATCCAAAAAGTTTATTCAACTTAACAATAGACATATACAGAAAACCTACTACTACCGACATCACCATACACTACAAATCCAACCACCCAGCACAACATAAAATGGCAGCTTACAGGTTTCTTTTCAACAGACTATACCAGCTTCCACTCTCACAAAAACAACGCCTACACGAAATGAAAATCATACACCAAATTGCCAAAAACAACGGATACCCTATCAACATCATTGAAAGACTCAATAGTCAAATTAAAAACAAATTTGAGAACCCACACACCACTCCACAAACACAACAGAAAACTAAAAAATGGGCCATATTCGAATACCACGACCCCATAATACAAAAAGTTACTAATATCTTCAAAAGCACTGACTTACACATTACATACCAAGTCAAAAACACAACGCAACGCATATTCAATGAATACGATTCAAAACCAGAGACATATGAAAATAGTGGCATATATAGTTTAAAATGTAATACATGCAATTTGCAATATGTTGGCCAGACTGGCCGTAATCTCAAAGCCCGATATTTAGAACATTGCAGGTATATAAAATCCAACGATCCAAAATCTGCTTATGCTTTGCATATTTTAAATAACAAGCATGAATACGGAACAATATATTCCACTATGACACTAATTAAAACTTGTAAAAAGGGCTGGCGTATGAATACACTGGAGAACTTCTACATACAGCAATTCCACCAAAATGGTTCATTGATTAGAGAACAACAATAAGGAGAAGAAAACCTCTTATTCAAAATCATAAAACCACCCCTAGTACCTGCGCATGCGCAAAAACCAAACCTGACCAACACGACATACAAACACGAAAAATCAATACCAATCATCACTCTGCAACAGCACAGCACCGGCGTCATGCAGCTTACGTAGTACTTACAGGTACGCAAACAACACAACCTTACATTTAACCATGAATTACTTTACTAATTAAGTTATTAATTAAGTTTAATATTTCTACAGATGACCACCTTACTACAAGGCCACACTGCCAATAATTTTCAGGATAACTACAAACTATGTAATCATTTTAACAGCTTTTAATTCATTTTATAGTAATTTTACATACTGTACCAAGTGGACAATATTAGACCACTCATATTCTACATATATGAATACAACCATATATGTAATAACTGTAAAGTCTATGCATATTAATCTCTACGACCCCCTGAAGATGGTGGTTTAAACCACCGAAATACGTATAGGGGAATTTTAAGAATAAACTATTGTGAAAAAGTTTATGTGCATTAGTTGGTGATTATTGAACATATCTCATTTGAAAATGCACGGTAAATACAACGTTAACCTACTTTAATATTATATTTCCATCCCTAGTGTGACGACCAGTACTACAAAATGTTTTTCCATCTGGAATTTGGTGACCGGGAAATAAGTCCTGGTGCAACTTCATTAGCGTGTGCATGGCCAAACACGATGTCATATCAGCCAGCCATTTCCACGAATGCATATTCGCCCACCAGATTTAACACCGAAAGACAGGACCCGCACAGCAATGTTGTCACCTCACATTGCATACCGAACAACATCATGTTTAGTCATGAGAAGGGAGGGTCTCTTGGCTGGAGCCTTGCATGCGGGCACTGTCGCTGCATTCGGTGGGAGCTTCTCTTTTCAATTGGGCTGGAAAAGATAGCTTCCAAAAAAAAAAAAAAGGCTATTTGTGCACATACTTGCACAAACTTGACTTATTGTGTTAGTATTGTGCATAAAAAGGATGCCCTAAAGTGTTGCGATGTGTGCCAGCAACTTCCCTGTGTTAGGAGCTGTTACACGTACTTGTTGAAGGTTACGACCACATTTAATTACTCTTAGTGCGGTTCGTAGTACAGTACTTACTATATTTAACTTACTATATTTATAGTACCAGCTAGCTGAACTCTAAAAGAAACGCTGAATTTTTGCTTAAAAAATGTATTATGTCTTTCGTAAGGTTCTCCGAAGACACATCGGTCGATTCCCCAAACAGCATTAGAAGTTTGGCCCTTGCAGTGGAGATGAATTTTAAGATTGAATCACTCATGACGGCGATAACGATCATATCTGTATGGGAAGTGACGCCTAGGTAACTAAATACCAGCGTTTCGGAAGAAATTTCTCCGTTATGCTTGCACGTAGAATAGTCTTTGACGCATAGGATGTAGGCAACAGATACCTTTGAAATGACGGTTCTTATCCATACAGCAGACAACCTAACATTCCAGGAGACAGGAACTTTTGAAACGCAGTGTGTTTTATGTGAGGTAGAAATTAACCCTGTGAAAAATATTTTTCAATTTAATATATATATATATATAATTTTCAATATTTTTTGCAGGCTCGAACGATACATCTGGTATCGTTCGTTTTGTTGCTTACTTCAGTTTGTGATATACGGTGTGTGTGTGTGGGCAATGGGCTGACGTGTGGGACTTTTTGTACGGGTTTTGAAATCCATATTTAGGACAAGCCGCAGCAGCCAACCGCTACCTGTCGACAAGGGATTACTGTGTAGCTGGATTTGCTTTATTGGTTATTGAAAAGCATTGTACTAAAAAGATAAATAAATATCCCAGGCTGCCCCTTTGTATCTCTGAATCTGCAAACGGGAAGGATGTACGTGAAGTGAAATATTTGGTGTACGTGCACACGTACAATACATTATATAGATTTTGTAAACTTAAATTCAGAACAGCTTACACACACTGACAAATATAATACATGATATGTATTTTGTAAACTTAAATTCAGAACAGTTTACACAATTATAAATGCAGTATATATTTTGTAAACTTAATTCAGAACAGCTTACACACACTGACAAATATAATACATGATATGTATTTTGTAAACTTAAATTCAGAACAGTTTACACAATTATAAATGCACTATATATTTTGTAAACGTAAATTCCGAACAATTTACACACACAATGTAGACCTACTCGTATGCTCTTTCAAATTGTTTCCATGTTGTTATATAGCTACGATTAGAAGAAATCAGTTTAAACAAATGTTAGCAGCAGTGAAATGCGCCATATCTAACCGCTCACAACACAGTGGCTAATGTACGTATAATTCCTCTAACTTTTAGTAATTCTCTATTTGCCCACAACGTATATTTATGTGTTTTGTTTCATTATCTCTAGACAAAGATATTATTTTTCCGCACGGAATTAACCGTCTTGGTTTTTTGTAATGGAGAAAAATTGTGTTGTCTATGAGGCATAAACTAAATTTACAATTATTATACACCAATCTGATGAATTTCGTGCTCTAACAAATCGACTAAGGGCTTTCGTATTGAGCAGAAATGCGATTCTTTTCAACCAAAGTTTCATTCAATTTCCCTGTGTTCGTAATGTTTATTTCCCACTTGTATTGCATTTCTTAAGTTGAAAGCACTCTTGTGTTATATTCATTGTGCATGCGTTTAACATAAATTGACGCTTAAATGAAGGCCATAGGCCTAATGTGTTTACGATTTTTGCCAGTATATTTGTGAGGTCTGTGTTTTTTTTTTTTTGGTTTATTTAATTTCGGCATTTTCAGTTCTGTCAGTTGTCTGCATTTTGGCTTTATGGTATGATGATAGGAAGGAAATTCTTGTCAGATTGTAATGAAACTTGAATTTTCTCGACATAGTGTAGAAAAACACTCAAATATCAAGTTTCTTGAAAATTCGTCCAGTTGGAGCCGAGTTGTTCAATGCAGATAGCCGGACGGGCAGACAGGCAGACAAACATGACGAAGCTAATAGACACTTTTGACAATTTTGCTGACGCGTCTAAAGCGCAGACGGTTGGAGCACTCTTCTTCCGGTAATTCTAGTTTTTACAATGACTAGGATGGGCCTATTCTCTTATAGACAATAATTCTACATTATAACAAAAATGGGGCTATCCTGCTGCAGCTATCTTCCCAAACCACTTCTGTGTTTTGTACCAATATTGCCGTAAGAAATGCGATGAGATATTTCCTCGTGTGTGGGATTTGACCCGAAACTTAAGAATTGACATTCTCCTTAGTGTATTTTCGTGGTTTCAAATTTCGCTTTGGTTGCCGTTTTCAGGGCCTTTTCCTAAGACCCTGAAGATGGGACAAACAAGTGATCCCGAAACTTTGGTCATACACCAAAAAGTGACGCCGGGTAATAACCCAGAAGATTTTAAGCAACATTACGACCACGGCGGAAGCCTTCTATTACATATTACTTAAATTTGTTGCATAAATTTTTCAAAAACCGACTCACGTAAAAAATATGACATTTTCAATTTGCAAGGATAAACTGTAGTAAGTTATATCTGTATCGTATACCACAAATGGTAAGATGGTAGCGTTCCTCGTTTCATTTTTCTGCCACAACAAATGCGTTTACCGCAACGTGAAACAATTTGAATGTAGCAGTGTTGTACCTGCGCGTATGTGCATTGTGCATCACTGTAGAAAGGGAAGAAGGGGGAGGTGTTAGTGATAGGCACTGCTTTTGATACAGATGAAGGATAAAATTAAGGACTTCAGAAATTTTCCAGGCAGTACCCGATCGTCCTTCTGGTGACGATAGGCTGAATGCAAGTTAGGCGGTAGAAGTGGACTGTTTCAATATGCGGCACATGAATAAGTTGCCTGTTTGCGCTGAATTTTGAATTTGTGTTTTTTCTGCTTCATTCTCCAAAGCAGTCAACTTCTGATCACTTTACCTTCGTCCTAACTTTCCCACGCTCAACCTTGCCTCTAGCATACCGTTACCAGAAGGACAAGTGGGAACTGCCTGGATATGTGCACAACTGTAAGGCTTTCTTCTTCGCTTGCAGAAAGTAGGCTATAATGTCTCTAAATTGCTAATAGTAAGTAATGAATATTTAAAAATTAAATTTCTACCGCACAGTAAATACAATCTTCTTTGCGACTGCGGTTTTGTTAACGGTGTATAGAGAAATAATCGCTGTTGTGAACATCATACAAACGCATAGCTGTTGTGAACATCATACAAACGCATAGCTGTTGTGAACATCATACAAACGCATAGCTGTTGTGAACATCATACAAACGCATAGCTGTTGTGAACATCATACAAACGCATAGCTGTTGTGAACATCATACAAACGCATAGCTGTTGTGAACATCATACAAACACATAGCTGTTGTGAACATCATACAAACGCATAGCTGTTGTGAACATCATACAAACGCATGGACACAATATGTGGGAAAAGCAGAATACTTTATTTTTCAAGCAGATCGTGCATTTAATAACCACTGTGGAGAATGTACATCAGACAGACGTTCTGATCCACGTGCCGTCCGGTGAGGTTAGCAACGTTTCATAAGAACCCACTTAGTTAAGGTTACAAGAATAATTGTTCTCGGTAGCTCTAATTTGGTGATATTATGATAATGACCTTACAGGTGAAACTGAGAATCCCAGAAGTCTTGTAGGGCTTGTCTTTAGTTCAATATAAGAAGTTTGAAGGTCAATGTTTTTGGTTTTCCTTGACGTATATTTTTACCCAGAGCATTTAGTAAGGTCGATAAGAATTTTGTTTTACATATTCTCTGCAGTGATGTGACCGATAATGTGGAAGTATGGCCATAATCCCACCTCAGTTTATGTGACCACGTGACGAGGGTCGTGGTGATTACTTCCGTGGGTAATGCGATATTGAAATACGGACTTACGTCGAGGTACTTTAAACTGCTTGAAGCATGGCTGTAGCTTATACTCCACCTGCCTTGACATTACAGTGCTCCATGTTTTGTTCATATCGTCTGTTCATACTTCCCATATGATTCTCACAACAAGCGACGATTATTTCCCTAAGTAGTATGAAGAGTTCATCCTATAATGGAGATGGAACTGAAATGTTGTATTTCCTTTAAAGTAGTATAAAGTTTTAATTACCATAAAGACGGACACAGCTTTGGAATTCAAAGAGCAGCAAATTTTTTGTTTCCTCCCACGTAAAAGAATGTAGCACCTCTCATTACAACCGCTGTTTCATCTTCATTTTCTTCTCATCTTCTGTGAGTGTGAGGTTAGAGACTTGTCAGTATCGAAAGCTGTATGCGTCCTGTTTAAGTGCTTAAACATTTAAGGCTATTGTTTCTGACTTTAGATGAATTGAAGAAGTGTTACTGAAACGTAAACTTTAACCCTAGATCTCGTATATCAAGATAAAATCTTAAAGCACGGGCGACTTACTGATCAGAGAAAATCAATTGTACGCTCTCCGTCAGTAGTCTGGTGTGAAACTCCCACACCATCACTGTGCAAGGCTGAAGGCTCATTCACAATGTAGAAATCACGCAGGTCTGTTTTTTCCCCTTAAGTTTGGATGAGTCTGTCGTTAAAAGTAACGTATTTATGCTTAATTACGAACATAGTGTCTTCTTGGAGGTGACGTCGTGTAATTTGGTAGAATTTATCCGACGTTTCAGAGAATCCTAGTACCCCATCCACACTTATTCCAGATTACGTGGCTTCGGATTTCGGATACGTCAGGGTGGATCTAACCAGATGAAGGAGCAAGTGAAACCCTGTCAGTGATCCAAAACAAAAACAGCCATCTTAATGCTCACAACCGTGAGAACCTCGCATCTCACGTCTTCAGTTATGTTTGAATATGGACACTCAACTTTGTCTGATTTCACAGATAATTAACTCCGGCCTGTTCCGTCTGAGGTGTAATTATCGTGGGGACTGTATCATTAAAACACAACAGGGGAAGTTAGGAAATGTGTAACATGCTAAAAGTAACGTGAAGCTTGGTGAGGGGAGGTGTGACGGCAAAACGGAACACTTGGTGAAAAGAGAGAGGGTCGACTGGAAGTTTAGCTACAAACTAACTGATTAAAGTACTAACTAGTTAATTAACTATCTCTATGGAACAGAAACCTTCCCGAGGAACTAATATTTGTTCCGTCAATCAAGAAATTTCTCTCAATTTAAGGAAACCCAAGGGCATTACCATGCTCATAAGATACCGCCACTTATCCCTGTCCTGAGGCAGATACATCCAGTTCATGCTTGACCATCTTATTCTTTAAAAGTATTTTATTATTATTATTATTATTTTTATTATTATTATCATCATCATCATCATTTTCCTTCCATCTACGCCTAGATCTTCGAAGCAATCTAGGCATTTAGTTTTCCCCAGCAAAGCCCTGTATGCATTTCTCTTCTCTCCTATACGTGCCACATCTCATCCTGATACTTCATGAGTACAAAGAATGAAGTTCCTGATTATACAATTTTTCCCATTCTCCTCTTAGCCCCCTCCTTAGTGTCAGATATCTACTTCAACACCTCAAGACCCCGAAAGTATGTCACATATGTTAACGTATTTTAATAGTTAATAAGTCGAAATATGTCAGATTTTAGAATTGTTGTAAGCTTAGAAACGACTGGTTTTGGTCGAAATAAAATTAATGAATCTCAGCGTGAATTCTTCTCGTAATGTGAGCGATCAAGTTCCACGCCCATAAACAGGTAAAACTTATATTTCTATATATTTTAAAGCATTTTACTTTTAGCATTGCAAAAACATGCATTTCTTAGATTACTGTTGCTTGACGCCACGTTGAAAATAATCTGTAGAACTCTGAAATTGTTCATATTTGTCATTTACAAGTTTGTAATCATCATCATCATTCTCTAAAGGCTAAGCCTTGTCGCTGCAACCATAGATGTCTGTCTTGTGCCAGTCTCTTCATTTCGGCGTAGGAATTGCAAAAGAGTTCCTTCATCAGATTCTTGATGTAAGAGAGCCTCGGTCGTCCTATACTTTTCTTCCCCAACACTCTACCTTCCATGATGTTGGTAACAAAACCATTATGTCTCAACAAATGTCCAATAAGTTTGACTTTCCTCATTCCTACCACTCTTAATGTTGTTCTCTTTTCATTGATTTCCTTCAGCACTTCTGCGTTGCTTTTTCTATCCATCCAACTAGTTCTATTAACTCTTCTCCACAACCACATTTCAGCTGCTTCCAGCATCTTTTTCTCTTGCGTTCCCAATGTCCATGTTTCAGTTCCATATGTCATGACACTCCATACGTATGCTTTTATAAACTTTTATAAGTTTGTAATAGTAATTAATAAAACACTATTACTCGAATTAATACTTTATTTTTTACAGCAGTCTTTGCTGCAAGTTTCGGCCTTTACTCTTTCCTCAGCACATACACTTGTACAGCATGTGAAAACACTTTTGGCTTTAAACTTGAATCATACACGTGTTAAGAATGTGACATTTTACAAACTCTCATAATTAAGATGGCGGTCGAACTGCGAAACATGTAGGTGGGAATATTATATGTATATATCATTCATGTTTTATATGTGCAATTATTTGGTTTTTAATAACAAGAAGTATAATAAGTTGCAAGGAATGAACTTTATTAAAACAATATTTAAAAAATAACTTTTTGTTCGGTATATGGAAAAACTTAAGTCTGTAAAATGCTTTGCTATATTCAAAATGTTTAAAGTATGTAATTCTGGCAAATTCTGTACGTTTCACAATTAAACAAGATTCTGTTTCCGTCGTGACAAACATAGTTTGAAATTGGTCGTTATTGGATTTGTTGCCTAATGTACAAATTTTTTTTCCTCCCAATTCCCAAATTATTATAATTAATATAGAACACCAGTTTTCAATCGTATCAAAAGTTTCCACCTTTCGTAAACATTATTTAATATACCAGTAATAATTGATTACCATATTACGTTGTGGAACATAATTCTGACACGATCGAGCGGAACGTTTTATTAAGTACAGCTGGGCGACTTGTATCGATGCCTTATATTGAACAAGCTTAGTCGTAAGCATGGAAACCGATATTTATAACGTCATTGCCTTATATCGCTATCCATAGTCTTTAACACAGCTATGACATCACTCAGAAACGAAGCTTCATCATACCCACGAAAACCGGGGGCTGTGACGTGTTTTATAAGATCCATACGTTCTGCATGGGTTAGCCAGGGAACAGGTTTTGTGGAACTTCGTTGTGTTTGCGCAACTTGTGTGCCAGCAGATATATTAGAGGAGAGAGTGGTTAATTCTATCACAGGACGTAACTTCTTTCATTGTCTGCCAAAGCAAAACGCAGGAATGAAGGACGACGACAAGCGAAAGGTTTCCCGCAGAAGGAGAAAGAGATATACTCCGCTGTAGGGACGGTGCAGTTAGTACACGCAGCCCATTATGCCACTACAAAAATACAAGTGTACTGTGATACCACCGTTCAGTGTTGTCAGTTATTAATCTGCGGCTTCTGTAAACACTTTGGAAGTACCGAATCCCAGAGGTTTACGATGATAGGTTCCATCAGGCCATCTCTGGAAATTTCTCTTTGAAGATCCTGCTCTGACAGTTCTTCCGCGTGCTGCACACATTCATTCCACGCCGAAAATGTGTTTTATTTAAATGTCAGGTGTGTCAGCCTCTCCACGTCAGCAGTCCTGAAGATGGTGCTCTTATCTGTCCCATATAATTTCACCTGTACCGGTATGAGTTTACTTTGTTTCTAATGGCAGTGACATGGCGGCAGTCGCACCACTGTGTGACTGTTGCAGAGAAATGGTGCACAATTCATGACCTGAATGCGGCTTAGTCATCTGAACGGGCTGCAGTCTGCGTGTTTGTGAGGTCGGGTGAAGGATGTTTTTACTGCATACCCAAGCCATAATGTTTGTTTTTTTCTAATATTTGCACAAGGGAACGACGTGTGGTAGAAACTGCTCGGTAAACCATGCTTTAAAAACAGCTAAATTTATCTCGCCGTGATAATCCGTTGAGACCCTCGATTTAGGGGAAAAATCAACTTTCTGTGTGGAATAAATTTCGTGGTGGCTGAATTGGCGTGACATGTAACAAGGCGATCACATTTGCCTACGGTAACCCGCAGGCTGCCGAAAACTTTGCTCATCTAATAGCATGATGTTTTGGTGTGCCTCTGGTTTACCCAATATTCATCCAAGTAATAAAAGGTAGCTTTATCATTACACGTAATTTAATGCATTCTTTGGCTAAAATATTACTCCGTTCCAACAAAAACGTTCTTCCATATTTACACTTTCTATTGGCTACTTTAAAACACACAATCTTCAATATTCAGAGCATAAAATCGTGGCTGATTTCAAATTCTGCAGCTTCTGTCATATTTACAAGTAATTTTTGTGCAACAGGAAATTCCCTAGCGACATGCATATCGAAAATTATGCGACGCAGCAAAATTTATTAAAATAATCAAAGCCAGTCACTTGTTTCTTGTGCTGATGATGCTTTCCTGGTGAACGAAATGCCACACTGTCACTCGTACCGACAGAACATTCCGCCTCGCTAACAGTTCATTGCACCGTTCGAAGCCTCGGCCGTCCGTTCCTGACACTTCAGCAACACTGTCAACTGCTGGGGTCGTACTGCCCTACACTATCCGTTCTTCCCCTTTAAATACTGGTAGACTGTTACACCAATTCTCACGCTTATCTGTGCAGTGCCGCGAGTTTATTTCCTTCTTGCATATTTAAGATTCAGCAACAAATGTATCTTAAGCAAGAGTAGGAATCACATCACCATATCTCAGTCACCGAAGAACACCAATATGACAAGGGCTTCAGTAAGGTGGCACTGACTGGCCAGCAGCCCGCTAGCGGCAGCGTGATGATTTCCCTTGCTACAGCTACGTGCCGACACGCGTCTTCTTTCGTGTGTTTCAGTGTAGCAAGGGGGAATATGTCTGTCTGTGTGCTGACAGCAGCAAACTTTTCTCTCACAGTCTGCTAAAAAGAAGGAAGTTTACTTTCGCAGTCTGCTGACAGGTGCAACTTTTCTGTCGTATTCTGCTGACAGGAGTGAACTTTCCCTCAACACTTTAGTTGTAAGTCCGACCTAGTGTCTGGGTATCCATCGTACTGCAGATAAATATTTAAAACTACGCACTAAGTATCAGCGTTTTGTTGTGAACTACTCTTTACCATTTCATTTCTACCCAACCGCATCTCTCTCTTTTGCTTCGCAAGGCGATCCAATTGGTTGGTGGGGAAGAGCAGGTGTGAGAGGTGAAATTCAATAAATGATTGCTCCACTACCACTACTGCTCCCACCCTCACTCCCACTTCGCTCACCAGATCTTAGCTCCCGTCAATCCATGCCCCTATTATAACTTCATGTCAGGCTGTGGCGAGAACAGAACGCAGTTTGCCATTTGGGACCTTCTTAGCCATTGTAATGTAGAACGCGCTGTTCCAGTTTAGAATTTGCCAAGACAGACCGAATTTGCTCCACGCGATGTGTACGTAGGTAGAAGCAGGGGTTAGGAAGGCAGTACCAGTCACTGCTATGCGCAGTTTCCGTTGCAAGTAACCTTGAGTTTTGCATTTTGACTTATTAACAGTGCTACTGACATTTTTATGGCTTCAGACAACAGTGTTAACGAAGAAATGTATATTTTTCGCAATGCTAGTAACTACATTTCCAGTCGACTCTACTCGCTGCTTGCACCATTCTACCGTCTCATTTCCACTGTGCTGTTTGTAACAGGTTGTGCTTGTTAGCGTTCGTTTGCAATGCATAGATGGACTCAGTGCCGTGTCGTATATCTTCAGGTCTACAGGTTCTTCGCCGGGCTCTCCTTTAGTCTTCTAATATAACTCCATCTCGAGGACAGAGAATTTTATCAGTTTTCTTGTGAGTTGTACCGCAGTAGTTAAGGTAGTCAGATATCCTAATCCAGTACTGAAGAATGTGTGTTTGTGGCTTATTTAGCGATGCTGGTAGTTGAATCCATACGAGCGTGGAGCTTTAGTGGAATGATACTGACAGGAAAAAGCGAAGTTATCGGGAGAAGTCATGTCCCAGTGCCACACTCTCCACCATACGTCCCACATTAACTGCCCTGGAATCGAACCCAGGTCATTGCAGTGAGAAGCCGGCGTCTCTTCAACCGCAACGTTTGTTCAAAAAACTTTCCGCGCCTCTTTATAGCCAGTAGAGGCAGTATGATCTCCGAAACCTTTATACGTGACTGTCAGACTATACAGCGTCTTATCCCAAACGACCACAATGTAAATTTGCACCTCTAACAAAACCACAAATTTCTATAAATGTTTATTCAGTTCTGTTCTTCTATACAAGGGTCTGTGGTTAGGGAAAACTGGTGTCTTCTAATGCATTGCCCGTAACCGCTTCAAACATGCAGTAATAAATTTTAGTAAATAAACAACATCTCCATTGCAATTAAAAACCTGACAGTTCTTGTTAAAGAACTAATTCACATTTATTTCGAGAATTCTATGAATCACAAAAATACATTGTGGGGGCAAAAAGCAGAGTTTCTTTAACGTTCAAGCAGGTTGGTACGTTTAATCGTGACTGTGTTTTAAAAGGCCAATTTTTGTTCAGTTCTTAGTCTACAGTAGTAGGTCATTGATGCTATGTTTATAGTCCATGTAGCATGAAGGTAACTTTGCATTTAGTTGAACTTGATCTTCCATTCATGTCTAATTTTAAATTGATAATTGTCTATGAAACAGGAAACACTAGGTCGCACTCTGTGGAGAACTCTCTTTGGAAGAGGCTATGGACTTGTCGTAAGACAGACTGCAGAATGAATTGTCTATTACACACAAAAACCTGTTCTTATCAAAACATGACATCTTGGAAGAATGTTCGTAACGACTACGTATATATTTACATTTCTACTACAACATCAATGGACACTTCTCTTCATTAAATATTAAATGTTACAAAACAATAAAGACTCCTTGAAAACAAAAATAATCGCTTTATTCCATGACTAATTATTGTATGTAAAATTGGAGTCCATGTTGCGTAATTCGTAGGTCTACAGAATAATTCAGCACTTTAGGATATCGACTGTCCTCTCTAATTATAGCCTTTATGGCGGATTGCTCTTTCGCTTTTTTTTTTTTGCCACAATAAACATTTAATTGATATATTTCATTTATTTTGTAGTTGAAGCAGAGGGTATTTATTGAGCCATACAAAATAACACATCGAAGACTTCAAAACGAAAATTAATATTAACTCTATTTAAAAATCCAGTTCGTATCTCGTAGCGAACAGACTTCATCTCCTTTGATCCATTCGTACATTTTATATCCTATGAAGGACACTTTTATATAAACGCAGAATCTTCAGGCCATTGACTTGACAAGATTATTTGAGCTTGATGAAATAAATATAATAATAGTGATAATAATACACTTCTGTAGGATTCTAACGATGGTACATGACATTTTGATCATTCACCCTTAGTACTTTGTGCGTCGTCCCACGCAAAAAAATAAAAAGTGCAACACTTGTCGGTTACAGAATCCTTCCTCGTTCTCAGGCAAAAACTAAGGGAAGCACCTACTCAGTTCGCCCAACCCTAAATGCTGGCCGTGCCATGGCTCAGACGGTTAGTCGCCGGTCTCTCACCGCGGAGGCCCGGGTTCGATCCGTGTGTGATTTGTAGTGGACAAAGTGGCACTGGGACAGGTTTTTCCCCGAGTACTTCGGTTTTCCCCTGTCAGTTTCATTCCACGCGTGCTCCATTAAACGGAAAAACGAAAAAACTTATTTATCTTCATCACAGGATTGCAGAATAAGCCTTAAGGCTGAGGTGTGTCCTTAGCATCTGCTGCGGGGCCCTTCACACACACAAAAAAGAAAAAAAACTAACTGCTATTCTGCACCAGAGAATGTCAGAAGAGTTAATTATTCCAAATAACATACTGTAAATAATTTAGGTATACCATTTTAGGCAAATGTCGACACTAAATTGCCGACTGCAGCAACACTACTTATTGCTGCCATCTTCAGGTTCTGATTTAAGCACTGAGATTAGTTCTTCATTGGGTTCACATGCAAACGACGTAAAGACAAACTTAGAGATATGCGACGAACATTGCTCTACTTAACTTTGATCATAATATAAGTTTTTTTCCTGTGGCGCAACAGCCCAACTCGAGCCTAGGCCACCTTATTGTTGAAGTCTCTAGATCACACACAATTAGACACACACACACACACACACACACGTTAGGACTCCTCTGAACGAGTGATCAGCTCGTCGCAGAGGCCGCTACATACACTACACAAAAATACAGACAAAAGAGAAGAACCTCTATGCCCTCAGCGGTGTTTGAACCCGCGATTCCAGGCAATAGAGGAGCTTAAGACTTGCACCTTAGACCGCATGGCCACCGGGATCAGCAATAGAGGTATTAGTATGACATATTTCAGGCAATATGAATTACTCATTGTCACATGTGTGTTTAGATAATCATTACAAACACAAGAGTAGACAATACGCAAATTAAAAGATGAAACGAGCAAGAAAGACACAGCAAAATGGAGAAGCAACGTCCTGTAGCTCACGCTGTAGAGATTACCTTGCAGTTGTTGCTGATACCATAAGGCGCTTTGGTTGCGTCACTTCTGCTCGCGGATCAATAGGAGGAGGAGCTAGCAAGATGGAAAACCGGGCAGTAAGAACCCAACTATTTTCGCGACGTTAACCCTTAATTGACCATCCATCATGTTAACGGACCGTGCGAACTGTGACGTTAACCTTGTCTCTGTTAACACCCCTACGAGTTGATATGACGCAGGTGACGTCAGAGGCATCAGTCCTCCTGCGACCTCGTTATAACGGGTGAAGCGAGCTTCTTGTAATGATATTTCGTGCATAAATATACGCTTGAACTCTTTAATTGTAGGCCAGTTTTATTTATGGGTCTCTTGATGCCACGGTCCTTAGCTGTGGCTGCGCGGCGTCGAGTGGTTGGGTGATGTATATGGAATGAATTGCAAAGGATTTGGAAGGAAGCCGTCGTGAATAGTTTGACTTTACATTCCGGAACTTACTTGGAGGGCCTGAAGAAAGGTACGAATATTCTTATTGAGGATAGTAGGTGTCGCGGCGAGATTCAGACTTCCCGAATAGAAATCAGTAGCGTGGTCGCTGAAGTCAGCTTGCCCAGTGAACACTCTAAAAAGCACCCTTCATTTTGCTCACAAACTGTAGCCTTGTGTTTTGTACGATTATTACAGCTTGAGCATTAACCGAACTGTCTTTGTAGAGGAAGAGCAATTTGTTGCTTTCTTCAGGCAGGATCTGAAATTGTATGTAGTATTTGTATGAATTTAAGGCAGACTTGAAATTTTTGGTATTATTGATATTAATTTTAGGTATCAAAAACTTAAAAGAGAATGAAGTTTATGTGTAGTTGTATCCATTTATAACGAAGCAACACTATGTTTACTGTATATCCATCACAAGAAAAGGGGACATTTCCTGCTTATCGCACACAACAAAAAGCAAATATTAGCAAAAAAGGAGGTTATAAAGGACACATAAATATTCACGATGTTCCCTCTCAACATTTCTCGACTAATATTTGTTTAAATTTCGTGAGTATGATATTCAGAGGGAGGCGTTCTTTAAGCATGCTTTTCATTGAGTTCAAGTTGTTCAGAATTGGCTGGCCGACGTTTTACGAGACCCTCCCAAGGTAGACTACTCAACTCGTATGTTTTCTTGACACCAACAATGATAATATATTATTATAATTATGCATTCCTTAACAATTAATATAAATTTTTTCCCCATTTTCAGTACCATTAAAATATGCCAAAAGCTTTAAAAAGTAACAACTATTCAAAACATCCGCCTGGAAGGACACTTCTGAGTAAAAAAAAAGGACGTGCTGGGAGGACGTACGGTAGCCTTAAGGAACACGCCAAGAAGGCTTATGGGGCAGCTGAAAAATATACCTCCATGCTATCTTAACATGGCAACTGGTCAGCTTCACGTTTCGGACACGTTGTCACCAGAGCTATACACGTAGGTCACGTCAGCCACCAGACAGGAGGCTTGGTGGCCCCACTGTGTCGGTTTGGATGCGCGGGAGTAAATACCCTCTCCCTGCTCGGAGTCGAACTTTGGTCATCGAGCCCGTAGCCAGTGATGACGATGAATCTGGCTTATAAGAGAAATATATTTATACATTATTATTCCTTGCATAAAATGCTCAAATTACCGGACACTCTGTGTAAATGAATGAGTTAAGTAACTCCATAAAACAAATGCCATCGTGATAAAATAATGATCGCGCACCTAGCCAAGTGCGTCCGCGCATTTTATGAAATTCGAAGGTTTATGGCTATGTTCGCATGAGCACGCCACAGGTACTCAAGTATCTGCTTGACAAAAACATTTTCCACGTAAGGTATATCAATTTAGGACAGAAGCTTGGGAGGGCAACTTGCTTTCAAAACAGTATCAGATATCCTGTTAAAGACACGTGAGGAAAAGTAGCGAAACTATTTATCTGACTTACAATTTTACTTTGCCTTTAAAACACAAATACACTTTACTCCGTCAAAATGTAAGACATCATTTCAAGCAGAAGTCACTAAACCCACTTTCTGTTCCACAGACTTACCCTCTTAAAATCCGTCTGCTATTGATACGAGTATATTTATAATTCAGCATTAAAGCGAAGTGTAAATCATGGATTGTGTCGTTGGTAGATTTTCTTAATATATGTTTCAGATATTTATTGCTCGCAGCTGTAAATGTGTCTGGGATTATTATTATTACTAATTATTATGAGTGGTGGGTGGTGGTAGTAGTAGTAGTAGTAGTAGTAGTAGTAGTAGTAGTAGTAGTAGTAGTAGTAGTAGTAGTAGTAGTAGTAGCAGAGACTGAGATATTGCTTTCGTCAAAATCAAGTTTGTAGAATATGATGTAAAAACTTGTTCTGGATTCATGAATATACTTAGTATCTTACACTGAGTGAGGAACATAGAATGAGGGTGTTCGAGAATATGGTGCTGAGGAGGATATTTTGGCCTAAGATGGAGGAGGTAACAGGGGAGTGGAGAAGACTACATAACGAGGTGCATTATGATCTGTACTCATCACGAAATATTATTCGGGTGATCAGATCAACATGAATGTGATGGATTGGGCATGTGGCACGTATGGGGAGGGGAGAGGTCCATGCAGGGTTTTGGTGGGTGAAACCTGAGGGAATGAGTCGACTTTGAAAACGTAGGCTTAGATGGGAGCATAATATTAAAATGCATATTCAAGAGGTGGGATGGGGGACAGGGAATGGATTGGTCTCACTCAGGATACGGACAGGTGGCGGGCTGTTGTGAATGCGGTAATGAACCTTCGGGTTCCATAAAATGCAGGGAGTTTCTCGAGTAGAGACATGTCAGGTTCTGAAGGAGGACTCTGCTCCATGGACTTTAGTTAGTTAGTTGTTACATGACGGACAAACAAACGCGGTTTTATTCTAAGGTGTATTTACGATCTAGCTCGTTACGAAATTTAATTTTTCTGCTTTCAGTTACTCATTACTTATTTCCATCTACATTTTCATGCTCCACATTGTGTAAAATTGCGGTAAAAATCACAGGCTATTTTTTAAACTCTATTATCGTACATAATTTCAGGTTTCTCTGTTAAATGGCGCCAGCGTCGTTCTCACCTCACACGTTCGGCTTTTGGCGGTGTTTTTATTAGGTTTGTAGCAAATTAAAATACAATGTAGAAGGTTCGGATGGCTTCTAGCAGCAGGTATAACTTTGTAAATTTGTGTTACAATATATTACAGACACATTTTAGTGCATGAGCATTTCCCACATAAAGAGATACTACACCAAGTACGTTGTCATTTATCAAAACAGTGTCCGAAGCTTTATTAATGTTATTATTTATTATGTAATTATGGGGGATAATATGGAACATAACTTTAATACCTCCTTGTACAAAAAACCTATTTTCATCTTCCTCAATTACATTTGTATAAGTTAACTCCTCCAGTTCACACTGATAACTTACAGGTTTGTACTGCTTGCGTTGAGAATTATGAATATCTGGAATGCCTTTGATTCTCAGAATGAGGAGCTGCGAGTTTCTGTGTACAGAATTAACCAGCTGGTATTTTTAAGGTAGACGCTGAGTGTTGCATAAGAGGTATGAGCTATAAATTGTTATAAATATATTTCTTAGCTGAACTTTATACTCCAAAAGTTTCAGCATTTAGATTAATATTACATTTATATGGATATTGTGGATTTAATAATCAGATTGGTTCATTATATTAAAGATGATACGGTTAACGCAGCTGTTCTTTATTATAAAAACAGCACTTATTTTTATAATTGGTACCGTTTTCAAACATAGAGGGTCATCATCAGGCGAGAAAATATAAAAATATAAAAAATGATGGCGGTTTGAACGTTTATAGACGGTGGTTAAAACATCTGTAATTACAAATATTTTAACTACCTCCTCAGGCGAGAAAACACAAAATGTGTTGATGGTGACCCTTTAGTGTTGAAGCATGTAACGATTACAAAACAGATATTGTTTTCATAATAAATAATCTTTGTGCTGACTACATCATCTTTAATATATTGATCTTTTGAAACGCAGTGGGATATCCTCTCATCAGATTGATTCATTTAGCTACTGCGAGGCACGGTTAGTTAATACGTTTTAATTGTACTATGTTCCATACGATTTTTACAATAAAAAGTGATTACTTATGAAACACCATCAGTCACGTTTCGTTTGTGATAGAGGTGCATTGTGTTTACTGTGAGATAGTAACTGAAGGTCTCAGTAATATGGAGAGTGTAGGTAAAATCTGTAAAACGTTTTGACACGTCTTCTGCTCGTAAGAAACGCGTAGGACACGTGTCTGCAAACTTTCTATGGCCAAGAGCCGCACCGCATTTTGCGGGCTGGGTCGAGGGTCGCACGTGGACAAATAGCACTAAATGGTATACCTAACCGCCTAAATGATTGTGTAATTTTTTTGGTACGTACATGATTTACAAATGTGGCCGCGGGTTGGATATCCATGTTATAGGACAACAGCTTTGTTTATTTGAATTTGTTGATAAAGAAATAGGTATGGTCCATTGTATCATGGAGTTTCGCATCGGAAGGACCAAACGCAACTAGATAACACGGTGAAGAATGTAAAATATCTTATGCCTAACTTGAATCGAACAAGCGCTTCCCTGTTACGAATGATGACCGAGCGAAAATGGCGAAAGTAATCACAAGAATCACAGTAGATTCAGTCGAACACAGCAATTCATTTATTCAGTATTACCTCAACAACAGGAATAAAAGCGCTGTCTCATTATATAGGATGATCTAGCACCTTAGTACACTAAAAACGGAGCCAGCTTTTTCCTCCAAAACGTTGAAACAAAACCACACGATGCCATATTACAGAAGTCTGTAATTATAAATTGCAAGTTGATGAGATCACTATTACGTATTCTGTACTGTACAGAATCCTGTCTTGGATTTAAAGATTATACTCTTCATATGGTTAATAAAAATGTCTCTCGCCTCTTGTCAGAACGGCACGTACCGTATCCATTGAGGAACTCAGGACACTCAAGACAGAAGAGGTTCCTTAAGGTAAAGTAAAGGTAAAGTTTTCCCTGGAACAGGCCACGAAGGCCCAGAGGGGGAGTAGAGGTACAGCTCTACTCTTTCTTTAACCCTGGCGCTAGATGAGGGTGGGTGGTCAACTCCACGCCCCGGCCGCTTTACCCCCGGGAAAGAGACCCGGTACCCATTGTATAGGAGGCTGGGTGGGCCCCAGGGCCGGTCTGGACGGGTGCGGAGGAGAGGTTCCTTAAGAGAAGAAAAATAGCAAATATGAATCCACGAAGCTCGTTCGGAAAATAGGTTTACAGTACATGTAAAATATGTTTTGGTGTTTATTGTGAACTGTAATAACAACAGTTTACATTCCTTTATTACTGTTCCGCTGCTTTTTCACACAGTCCTCGCCGCAACTGAGGTAATCATGTCGTGGGACGTATTCACCCATTCCCTGTTGACAGAAGCCCGTGTCCTGTGTTATCAGCCATCGAGTCGTAACTGTTTCCACCAAGTGATTGTCTTGAAATTTGTGGCAGCCAAGATTATGCCACAGTTCTGAAAGCAGATTAAAATGGCTAGGTGACGAATTCTCCTGATAAAATCACAATCAGTGCATGTTCTTTAGTTACGACATTATAAGCCACATAAACTTATATTCTGATCGACCGTCTTAAAAGTAGACTGAACAGGTTTCCTGAAGTGCCTGTAAGAGAATTCCCGTAACTGTTTCTCAATTTTCAATAAAAACGTAATCAATTCTGACGTACTGAATTTTGTGCAGGATGAGAATAGGGGCAGAAGAGCTTTATCGATTATGTAAATGATATAACTTGCTCAGAATTGCCCTCAGCGAATTCCCTACAACGTGTTATCGACAGCTGTCGAATGGATGCCTCCAAAGTTTAGTCTAAAACCTGGAAAGAATTCCAGGTTCTATTTTAAGAAGGGCAATAAAAAAGTAGCCAAATCCTGGAGAACCTCTACTTGTATAAACTTCTGGTACAGTTAGTCTGCGAGGGCACAGACCGATATAAAATTTTACTCATGTGTTTAGTGTTTGTTAAACATCGGAGGGCCAAGGTTCAATGCCAAGAGATTCTTTGTGAGATCAAGGCTAAGAGCTATCCCATTACAGGCCTGGACACGCCCTTAGGGCTCCGGAGGTTAAGGCTGTAGACAATCGGCACCGGCCGCCTTTACCCGCTAGGCGATATCCCAGGTACTCATTTCTGTTAGAGACCGAGTCGACCCCCAGAGCCATAGTGCGGCCGGAAGGATTAAGTCAACGAAAAATCCCAATGTCCCCACCGGGAATCGAAACTTTCAGCTTGTATCGCAGTGCCTCAACCAACTGCGCCACCGCCTAGCCCTGTTTCTATGATTTATTGTGGATAAAGTGACGCTTGGTTAGTTTTCCCTTTCAGTATTTTGGTTTTCTCCTGTCAGAATCATTCCACCAGTGCTCCATACTCATAATTTGTTTCATTTACCGTCAGCGCTATGTGATCTTAGCAGTTGGTAGGGTCATTGGATAAAACACAAACAAGTGACGTAACGACGACGTGCGTAGCTCCTCATAATAAATGAGAACAAGACCTCGTGAACAAACTTCCAATACTCAAATTTCATGCAAAATTTAGGTCGAAAATATAATGCAACATATGTCCTGAGACGTTCACTTTTCGCCAAACATGTCACAGTCCAATGGGGTGATAGATTTCTTAGCGATGTTACTTGTTACGACGATAAAGCGAGTTGTTACGTGCAGCCAAGACAGTGCACAGCAAGCAGCGGTGTTACTTGTTACGACGATAAAGCGAGTTGTTACGTGCAGCCAAGACAGTGCAGAGCAAGCAGCGGTGTTACTTGTTACGACGATAAAGCGAGTTGTTACGTGCTGCTAAGACAGTGCACAGCAGGTAGCGGTGTTACTTGTTACGACGACAAAGCGAGTTGTTACGTGCTGCCAAGACAGTGCACAGCAAGCAGCGACGTTACTTGTTACGACGTTAAAGCGAGTTGTTATGTGCTGCCAAGACAGTGCACAGCAAGTAGCGGTGTTACTTGTTACGACGACAAAGCGAGTTGTTACGTGCGCCAAGACAGTGCACAGCAAGCACGTGTTACTTGTTACGACGTTAAAAGCAGTGTTTCGTGCTGCCAAGACAGTTGCACAGACAGCCGAGCGTGTTACTTGTTACGACGATAAAGGCGATGTTGTTACGTGCTGTCAAACGGGGTGCAAGCAAGTAGCGTGATTACTTGTTACGACGATAAGCGAGTTGTACGTGCAGCCAAGACAGTGCACAGCAAGGCTCGTTTGTGGTCGAATTGCCGTTGAATACACCACAAGATGAATTTCTTGCTCTGGGGGAATCGAACTTAGAATACTTCGTTTTCCAGTACAGTCCGTAGGCCAGTCTTAAGTCGAACTTGCTTATAACGTTATGAAAGGGACTGAATATTTTGTGTCGTTATAAACGAGTGTTGTTATAACCGAGGGGTGTAATATTATGGTTAACAGTGAGGAATTAATTGGTACTACAGAATATCTGACGCTGTATACGAAGTGACGCATAAACCGATGTCGTATTAACGGGGTTCGGCTGTGTTTCATCGTCAGTAACCTTTAGAATTATGTAGGTAATTTCCGTGACATTATTAATTAAGCGTGTCCGTACTTTCGGAAGATTTGTAGAATATTGTAACATAGAAGACTACTTTGTCTACAACGTAGTTTACATCTGTGTGCGTTGTAAAGTGTCCTTGTCGAGTAGCTGTTAACAGTATACTTATTGTATTGCAATGTAATGTGTAGTCTACTTTACACACGATATATATATATATAGAAATTGTACGTGGTCTGAGACCGAGTGAGAAACAGAGGGTGACGTTACAAATAGCAGAATAGATGAAAGAGAAATTTGTGGGGAACTGAGACAAACTTTATTTCCGCGGGGGGGGGGGGGGGGGGTGAAAGTGCCGGGCAATTTTTATTTTCTGGTTCAAACTGAACTGCGTATTTGGGTACGATTTTTTGGTGGTCTTCACTGCAACCGAATTATTTTGATGAATCTAAATCGTGAAGGGTGCACGAGAGGCATGCAGCAGCAACTTGAAACTTCCATCTCAGCGTTTGCTTTATATATATATAATATATATATATATAAACTGTGACGAGATCGCCGGTCGCAAGACCTTTCGGATACATATAGATTGCTAGATCCGGCAAACAAATCCGATGGAAATCCGCTTACAGTGTCCTAATATGTGTGCTGTTGCTTCATTAGTTTAAATCACACTGCATTGATTGTTTCAATTGCATTTCAAAAAAATTAATATTGCTTATTATAGGCTTATCTTTTTTAGATGTATCCCAATCTTGGTCCCTTTCCTTGACAGTCGTTACTGCTTGTTCTTTGAAGTGCGACGTAACAGAGAACACTCAGATATTAGATTAACGCCTTACTCTTGACAATACGCACGGTAGCCACGACTGATCAACAGGTATGCATTTGCTGCGGCGAGAGCCTTCGGCTGTGCTTCTAATCCTTATTCTCGGTATATGTTGATCACGCGAATAAATTGTAATTTAAGCGTTATTCGTTATTTAAAGATTTAGCTACTATGTTGTGATATTAACAAAGAATGTAACCACATTCCGGGTGGAGAACGAGTATTTTGATGCAAGAAATAAACATGTAGTCAAATCACTGACGAAAATTTTGCAACACAGTCCCATCGAATCCAGTCTGGATTATAAGTTTTTTCTCTCACGAAGAATCTGCTTATATGGGAATATTCTGAGAGACGTGTTGAACCAATGCACGTATTGACATCAAACCAAACCACTCACTCAGAATCGGCACAGCATCAAACTAATGCAAAGAAAGAAGCTTTGTCTTGAGAAGTGCTAACTTGACAGCCTTTCATGTGCGTGTTGGACGTATATATTTGCTAATGTAATCTGATGTGAAGGGTGAGAGTGGAGACATGAAATCTCGAACTGATGCCTGGTTGACGGAACACGTTGTTGCCATTAGCGCTTGGCGACAGCTTCATTCCTCTGACAACGGCACTTCGATTAGCATACAGATGGCCCGTGTCCTAATTACGCCTCTGTCATCAGCCTTTCCTTCTGGGCATTATCATATTCCGTACAGCGCCCCCAGCTTGAACGATGTTGAACTTCGACCCTTTCGGATCCATCAGTAAGTCATAAGCACACAGGTGGCGCAGCTTTATCCTCCAACCCCCGTTCATACAATGCAGAATGAGGTACTTTACTTTCTCGCAGCGGTTTCATTTTTGTATTCTACATTTACCATATTCATAGCAAGAACGTGTAATCTGATGTCACTGAATTTCTTTCTGCCGCATTTTCACAATATCACACTCGCAGTGACGTAACAATCTGTTGTGTAGCTCCAGGGGTTGCCATAATCTTCTCTTGTCCAATTTAGGACACTTTGAGCAATGCAACTTACAAACTATTTTCTTATACCATAATGCAAGTTACACAACGAACTGATTTAAAGTAAAGATTCTCTACAAATTCCCATAGAGTGTCATTACACTTTTTGCGTGGTTATTACAATAAAAGGATTACGAGGCTGGTCTTTGTAATAGAGATTCAGTTTGTTTCAATGTAGTAGGAACTGAATTTTTTAGCATTAAGTTAAATTAACTTTATCAACAGGATCTGTATTAGAGAATTTGCTATGCATTCACCGTTTAGCACTTAACTGTATGTTACATTAAATCTGTCACTGTCTGTGGCACTGTCAACTTCTCAAGGACAGTACTCCATATAGTACACGTTTCATATTCATCCTCAAACACAGATACCACATAAAACGCCTGTAAGTAAATGAAGCAAGGCAGTGAACTGAATGGATTAGTCACACCTTTCAACAATTGGCATCATGTTCAGGTACCGAGGTAATTTTATGTTGTATATTGTTAGTTTATGTTAAATTTATTGAGATTTAGAAATGGACTTCTCTCCAGCAATAGATTAATTATATTTATTAATTTATTTATGTATTCGTAGTGTGTATTTCTTCAACGTTGCAGTCAGTGGCTCGGACTAGAAAGAGTTGAATGAATATTATTATTCAACAGTAAATTGGGGAAGGTGGGCTGTGATAGCGTAGTCAGTGTAGCGACTCGCTATGGGCAGGGCGGTTCCGGGGATGGAACCCGGTGAGAGCGAGATTTTCCGCATTCGTCCAGACCGACCCTGGGCCCACCAAGCCTCCTGTAAAATGGATACCGGGTCTTTTCCCGGGGATAAAGCGACCGGGACGTGTCGTTGCCCACCCACCCTCTTTTAGCGCTGACGTTAAAGAAAGAACAGGGATGTAACTCTACTGCCCCTCTGAGCCTCCATGGCCCGTTATAGGGTGAACTTAAATGGGGGAAGATGTGCAACGAAGCGGTCTTGATCTAATTTGAGGTTCTTTCGTGACATTTGCTTAGGGTGACTGGAGGAAAATACAAAACACTGTAGCCAGTATAGCCCGCCTAAGGGAAGATATTTGGACCCGGCACCACCAGCATATGAAGCAAGCTACAGAAGGATAGTTGCGAGACATTAACTATTCCTTCTTTTGTATTTTTGTAGGTTAATTTTGCAGGTGAATGTGCTACAAATTACGTGAGATGCCGGGACTAACACTGGAGCAAATATTGCTAATACCGAGGTACTGAAAAGAGGAAACGAATAAGGAAATTATAAGTGCAAGCAGCCGAGCGGTGGTTACATACGGTCTAAAGCTAAGGGTTTCAGTGAGACTTTGTTCCGGGATCGGGAAGAATCTGTTTCTACGCCTAGGAAGTGAAAGACACGCTTTCCTGTGCACGTATATATTACAGTATAAACTGTAAGACATTATCTAGCAGTGATCAGTTTAATATTCCTCATCGTAACCTGTCATATCTCTGCTAATCCCTTCTCAGACGGTCTGTCACCAAATATACAGCAGGTTACAGCAATGTTAAGGTCCTGCCTTCAGTCTTGGTCGCTGTCCTCTAACTCGGTGCCCTAGTTTAGGGTTGGTGCTACTTCAATTTTTGTCAGAGTAAACACAACACTTTTCACAAGCACCGTTTATTATCTCTACAACATGTTTCGGCTGCGTACGCTGGCCATCATCATGCAGAACTTACAAGATCATAAAAAGTGTGTGAAGTGGAGGCCTCCCCCTTTACAGTTATACAAAATGCATATAATTACTTATTCCCTGTAAGGAATAATATTTAAGTGCATATGTTCCAGTAGTTAAAATTGTCCAATTATAACTATTAAAACATTGGATGGAAGAGATATCTGTTTTGTAGAAAAAATATGTAGTGGATCAGTTCGATAGCCGGCGGTGTAAAGGTGACAGTGACAATTGAATGAAATTTGATTATGGGTTATTGGTGGAATGGTACTTACAGGGAAATCAAAGTTCTCGGGGGGAAAAGCCTGTTCCATCTACCACAAATCCCACATGGACCTTTTACGGAAGGCGAGCCAAGTAGATTTATATATAATACATTATCTTTAACAAATCATCTGTCGAAATGTGGCAGACGCAAAACTGTTTACTGAAGTGGAGTCGTCCTCGGGCCTGCGATGATGTTCGCACGAAAGTAGGATCGATGAAGGATATTTTATGTAGACATAGAAGGGGCACCGGCCTAACTTCTGACTGTCGTGTAGAAATCTAAGTTTCAAATACTTCTTTAGTTGAACGTGCCTTATAATCTGAGCGGTAAGACAGAAGGTAAAAGTAAACACTGAAAGTCGCAGAGTGATGTTATGAATGTGCTGTGGAGGGAGAACTGTGACTGCAGAAAGCTACACAATTGCAAAAATAACTTCAATCTGAGATACGAAACAAACAGAGAAGTTCAACATAGCGTGTGACGTGGAACGTCCGACAGACAGAGATTGAGTCTAAAATGAAGAATAACTGTGAAGAGACACAGCGAGAGGCGCAATAAGCTCTCTCGGAATTGGCCGTAAGTCGCAGAAAATAGGTTTTTGTCCGTTTTTCAGTCTGTTTATTTTGAAACGACGAATCTGCTGGTGATGTTACGTAATGTAAAACGGATTTAGACTAACATAAAGCAAACAAGAAGCGAATCAAATAAACGATAATAGAAAAGGAAAAACGAAAACTAATATTAAGCGCGAGCATACAAGCCTTTGAAATTTGAACTTAAAAATGTTTATTTATACATTTAATATTTATTTTCTTGTAGTTTAACGATACTGTCAGTAACTCAAACTTTGTAATGTCGCATGACATGTGAATGGTGGAAGTGGGTTGGTAAGGTATCGGTCATGGCCAAGTGTAAGGTACTGTCTTGGCACTTTTGTAGACGGGCTCCGGAAAGCGACGACAGAGGTTAGTCAGGATAGTCGGTGTGCCAACCGACGTTCGAAACAGGCACGTCCGACTACAAGTGAGAAGCCTTAATGATCGAGTGAAATTACTGAAATGATTGCGGCTGTGAAGGTAATTCTTGGTCATGCTGTACTTACGAGTACTTTACCGTGATCCATTGTTGTACATACAGAGAGGTCAATTTGAAACCCAACCTAGGCTTACGGCAAGCTAAACGGCCTTACATTTCCTCATATTTATATATACCATAATATAACTTATCTTATAGTAGGTGTTGGAAATGAACCCCCTTCAGCTCTCAGATATGGTTGACACTTCGTGAACAGATTATTAAATGCTGTTTGAAGTTCTTGTGTAGATATTTCCGATACCCCACGCTTGATGAAACGGTCGCTGCATGATTCACACACCGACAGTATTACTGTCGCGCGTGCGTTTACATTGCATTATCTTAGACACACGCTCCAGTTTTATGCGTGACAGACGTGTGAAGCACATTTTGACGTAAATTTGTTTTGGTCGTGAGTATGCAGTACACTTTAATACAGAGGATTTTCATTGCGGAAACCTGTATAAGGAGGAAATAGTATGAAAATTGGCATAGAAAATTTAGAATATGGTTTCCCGGTGTTTCAGTTTCTTTGAAATCAAGCATGTCTGGGAGTTGAAGGAGGTCATTGCCAGCACCTACTGTAACATGTGGTAAGTTAATATATAGCGGAAATGTGAGGCCGTGAATTTTGCCGTGTCTGTGGGTTTGGTTTTCAGCTGAACTGCCTGTGCATCATGCTTATTCACACTGTACTTATTTCACTGAAATGCAGTCTCATATATTACAGCCGTTGAGGGACACTTTGCTGTCAGGATTTCACTGAATATTCAAACTGTGAATTTTAAGCTCTGAGAAGGGCGCTGCTGTGTGCATTTCAGGAGAAGTCAGAGCGGAATAGGCGGGACGGGAGGAACTTATACGCTGCCTGTATCCTGAAAACGTCAGTGCATTTATCTGCACTACACGGGAAAGGAATGAGGCGTAAATTATGTCCACTAGACAGTAAGTGTTCAGTAACGGCATAATGCGCATGCGCGTTACTCTCCCTTCCCGCCTACATGCAGTCCGCACCTTCTCGCTTGCTCATAGTACGAAATACTGAATACGACGGAATAAAAAGACTCAAGTGTTCTGGGATGTTACGCCGTGTTGTTGCGGGCGTAATTCACCTTCGACATTCAGGGACTGCTTACCGAACCCAAGTAACACCGCTGTGAGAACCTGAAATCTCAGAATAACGATAAATTTACTGCTGCTTAGAGGTGGGCTATGAATTTCTTTTGGTAAAGTTGCACACTGCAATAAGGACACGACATAACTTCCTTTAACTTTCGTTGCTGCCACCCTCAGTTCTATTCATAAGTACTTACTTAACGGTAGAATAGCAAGCGTCAGACAAATGTCTTATAAGCTTATTATGGCTGATGAAAGAGACGGATGTGCAAGGAAGTGACGGTACTGCAGAAGGATTAGGTCTGGGATTTTCGGAAATGCGAGATGTTAATCTGCTTAGTGTTTGAGTACAGTTTCTGAAGATTTAAAAACTAGAATAATAAATTCGTTATTAACACAATGTAAAGGAGTAATGCGGGCAATCGGTTATCACTTTAATTTAGTCTTCGTGAAGTCAAGATTTCTAATCTCAGCTCTGAGTGCGTTTTATTTTCTAATACACCCATCCTTATGATACGCAACCAAGTTTCACACTAATATAAGATGGAAATGATGATTACGATTGTGAGAGTGCCGTGGTCGATCAAAATTTTTACTTTGATGGATTTATCCAGTTACAGCACAGCCGTTGTTCGAAGCATCGCCAGTTGTAATATTAACAAAACTCTACATTTGTCACTCACAGTTTATTAATATTCTACATAACATTATTGCCGATTTTTGTGGCCGGTCGGTCTAAGGCGTGGGTCTGCGGCCGTTTGCTTGCTGGGATTGTGGGTTCAAATCCCGCTGGGAGCATGGATGTGTGTCTCTTGTGAGTGTTGTGTGTTGTCAAGTAGAGGTCTCTGCGTCGGGCTGATCACTCGTCCAGAAGATTCCCACCGAGTGTGATGAGTGAAGGCTCGATAATGAGGAGGCCCTGGCCCACTAGGGGTTGTTGCGCCATTGAAAAAAAATTCTTACAACAAAGAGCTATTCTTTCTGTAGCTGGTTTGTCTTTGTAATTCAGACGTAGTACTTTTTCTCCAGGATAGGAGCTGGATTATTAAATATTAATGACATAAATTTCGGAGCCACGAGAGCGTATTTGGTATAGTGATCAGTCTACAGGCTAGGTGTCCGAGGAATCGTGGTTTAATTCTCCTCTAATGCATGCAGATCGGCTCTGGATCTCACTCAGGCACCTATTCAGTGGATAGTGGAGTTAAAGTGAGTGGGCATGAAGCTGTCACCCCATATAATTTCGAGGTTCAGAAAGAGAGGATATACATGTCCACTGCCCCATATGCCCTTATGGTGTGGGCAGGGACAAATTTAATTTAACATAAATTTCAGGAATATGATTTTAAAGTTTTCACCAGCACCCTGTCCTATAAGGAGATCTTTCGTTCTGAAATTCCTCATTCAGCAATGCATAAAACTTTGTCTCCTATACACAGGACGGAGGCACGGAAAGGATCTGACTTCATACTAGTCAGAGGGAAACATGAATTTGTCTTGTCGCTGGTCTCTGGAAACCTTTCGTGATATGACCTTATGGACGAGCGAAGACAAACTAAAGCTGCCTGCAATACAATTCGTACCACCAGGTTAAGTAATTACATTTAGTTACGTAACAGCAATACCTTTGATATGCAGAGATTTGAATTGCAACAAAATATTATGACCTTTGTTGCTAACACGAAGAATGTTGGCGACGTGCTGAGTTACACTTCACATGTATGCATTATGGAATAACGTACTGAGACTAATAGTAACGGGCTAACTGCATGGAACTAATAGATCATCACATAGTCTAGAATGTTCCTACATTTTATGGAACCCAGAAGTTCATTACTGCATTCATAAGAGCCCGCCATCTCTCCCTGTCGTCAGCCACAACAATCCAGTCCATGCACCCATCCCACTTCGTCTTGTTCTGTAAGACTTTAAATTATTTTATTTAACTTATAACTTATGTAACACTCTATTCAGTTTACCAACAAATGCACATACATAAACTACTTTTATAGTTTTATTAATATCGATGTTTCGGTCCGTAGACCATCTTCAGGGGGTTAATAGGCTACTACACTTCAGGTTGCATGTTAAAAGGGCCCGAAGAGCACACTTGTCTCAGTTATAAGTTTTAAAACATTTTGAGTTTGTAAAATTTGTAAAACTGTAAAACTTATAATTTTATCATATAAGTTAAAGTCCAGATTTAAAATAGCAGCGTTGGTCACTTGGTGCACAGAATCGTGCTATTGTATTTGTTGTTGATTATAAGCGTGTTGTTTCGCGTGCTGTTGTATGGAGTGGCAACAGCATACTTGATCCCCGAATGAAACTTTATGTATCCCTTGATCCCTGAATGAAACTTCATGTATCCCTTGATCCCTGAATGAAACTTCATGTATCCCTTGATCCCTGAATGAAACTATGTATCTCTTGATCCCTGAATGAAACTTCATGTATCCCTTGATCCCTGAATGGAACGTCACGTATCCCTTGATCCCTCAATGAAACTTCTTGTATCCCTTGATCCCTGAATGAAACTTTATGTCTCCATTCATCCCTGAATGAAACTTAACGTATCCCTTGATCCCTGAATGAAATTTTACGTATCCCTTGATCCCTGAATGAAACTTCACGTATCCTTGATCCCTGAATGAAACTTCATGTATCCCGTGATCCCTGAATGAAACTTTACGTATCCCTTGATCCCTGAATGAAACTTCACGTACCCCTTGATCCCTGAATGAAACTTTATGTATCCCTTGATCCCTGAATGAAACTTTATGGAACCCTTGATCCCTGAATGAAACTTCATGTATTCCTTGATCCCCGAATGAAACTTTATGTATCCCTTGATCCCTGAATGAAACTTCATGTATCCCTTGATCCCTGAATGAAACGTCATGTATCCCTTGATCCCTGAATGAAACCTCACGTATCCCGTGATCCCTGAATGAAACCTCACGTATCCCTTGATCCCTGAATGAAACTTCACGTATCCCTTGATCCCTGAATGAAACTATGTATCTCTTGATCCCTGAATGAAACTTCATGTATCCCTTGATCCCTGAATGGAACGTCACGTATCCCTTGATCCCTCAATGAAACTTCTTGTATCCCTTGATCCCTGAATGAAACTTTATGTCTCCATTCATCCCTGAATGAAACTTAACGTATCCCTTGATCCCTGAATGAAATTTTACGTATCCCTTGATCCCTGAATGAAACTTCACGTATCCTTGATCCCTGAATGAAACTTCATGTATCCCGTGATCCCTGAATGAAACTTTACGTATCCCTTGATCCCTGAATGAAACTTCACGTACCCCTTGATCCCTGAATGAAACTTTATGTATCCCTTGATCCCTGAATGAAACTTTATGGAACCCTTGATCCCTGAATGAAACTTCATGTATTCCTTGATCCCTGAATGAAACTTCACGTATCCCTTGATCCCTGAATGAAACGTCATGTATCCCTTGATCCCTGAATGAAACGTCATGTATCCCTTGATCCCTGAATGAAACTTCACGTATCCCTTGATCCCTGAATGAAACCTCACGTATCCCGTGATCCCTGAATGAAACCTCACGTATCCCTTGATCCCTGAATGAAACTTCACGTATCCCTTGATCCCTGAATGAAACTTCATGTGCTCGTTGGTTTCAGAGTGAAACGAAACATACCGTTATTCTGGATCTGGAGGTGAAACCTGATCTATCCGTGTCTTCAGCGTCATGCTTCAAATACCTCTTAAACTGGGTGAAGCTTTACATATCCCGTGGTGTGGAATGAAAGTTCATGCTCCCATTGGTTGCACAGTTAAAATTCACGTACCGAATGGTCTCAAGGTGAAACTTAAGTACCCCTAGTTTCATGCGCCCCTTTTCAATGGCGATGTCTCTAAACTGCGTAGTGTATTGCATTATAAACACCTCAAGAATAAAAAAACATTTATTTTACATGCAGAAAGAATTGAATGACGGAACTGTTGTAACACTTTTTGACCTGAATTTGACAGCCCCCTTCCCAGTGATGGGGGGGGGGGGGACGGACGAGGGGTGCAGTTGGTTGAGGCACTGCGCCACAAGATTGGAGGTTCCGGGTGCAATTCCCGATAGGGTCCTTGGAAATTTTCAAGTGACGTATTCCTTCTGTCCGCATTCAGTAGCCCTAGGGGTCCACTCAGCCTCCAACAGAAATGAGTACCAAGGAATTTCCTTGGGGCTAAATTGCGGCCGGCTCGTAGAGCTGACAACTCTGCCGTCCTAGTTGTGCGGAATGTCAAAGTAAGGATGGAAGCCCAACATTCCATCTGACCTCTGAGTCCTAAAGTCTTGTTACGGGAAAGTTTTACCTCTACTTTTACCTTTACTTCCCAGTCGGGCTTCATGTACTCTCTGATGGTACGTGTATATGTACCCACAGTTAAAAACGCTGCTCCGAAGAACGAAGGGAGTTTGCTTGAGAAAGATGTGTCTTTTTTAACATCCATTCAAGGGCCGTGCCATGGCTCAAGCGGTTAGTCGCCGGCCTCCCACCGCGGAGGCCCGGGTTAGATCCCGGCTCTGTCCATGTGGAATTTATGGTGGACAAAGTGGTACTGGGACAGGTTTTTCCCTGGGTACTTCGGTTGTCCCCAGTCAATTTCATTCCTTGCTCCATTACTTGAAAAAATGAAGATAACTGATCATCTTTATCTGCTGCGGTGCGTCCGTAGCTTCTGCTGCGGGGCCCTTCTACACATACACACACACACACACAAATTGCTTCAAAAACAATTTTAGCAAGCCGTCACTTGTTCCGAAACAGTGGCGCTGTTAACGGTTAATGTGAAACTTAAGGGTGATTCCTCGCATTATTCTGTCGCGTAGTACCTCGTCATTAGAGCTCTTCAGTGTTGCCTCCACGTCAGTTGATCCATCTCTCTCTCTCCGTTTCTGTCTTGACAGGCGACTGTTGTGTCGTCAGGACAAGTGTCCCGCAGCTCGTGACATCACCGTATGTATGCAAGGAGGTTCGTTTCCATGGCAACATGTGCGTGTTTATTGATGGACAAAGGAACAGAACTTCATATTACTGCTTTTGTAATACGTTGTGTTTTTATTTACTTGTACCGTGCGAATAATTCGCACCTGGTAACAGCGAAAAATCAACAAAAACTACAGCAGTCTAATCTCAATAAACATAAACTGTAGTTATTAATGCTTGATGCTGGGTAATTTCTTTCGGAGGTCAACGGATCAGAAGCAACGTGTCAATAAGAAACAAAATCCTCCTGGCACGTGTAAATAGGAAACAACACTTTGAAATCGACAGTCTTGCCTCAAGGGGAGGCCAAGGGAAGTACATGAAATATGTTAGCTTCCGTTTTCCTCCGTTTGAGGCAGCACTGTTAATTTTCAAAGTTAGGATTTTTTTTGTTAAAAACAATTTTTTGAAGGAACTAATAAAAACAAAGGAGATTGCCATTAGTGCCGAATCATAATCTTTATAAAAATGTGTCTGTTGAAGGGACCCGTCTGTAGTTTAGTCGCAAACAAATCTTACCGTATATATATGTATGATGATGGTGATAGTGTCCTTAATGACACAGTCAGTGGGTGACACTATTTGGCGTCGAAAAGTATGCCGAGTTGAAAAAGGTTATGTAAGGAAGCGGTGGTGGCCTACCTAATTTTCAAGAAGTATCCTGCCATTTGTCTGCAGGTGTTGACGATAACAATGAAAAACCTCTGTCAGGATAATCGGTGTCCCAGCAAAGATTCTAGCAGATTGTACCTAAATAACAAATTAACTTCCAGTTTGTAAAATGGCTTCAAACCATTCGGTCCAGAATCGTTTTGCTGCGCGTTTGCTTTCTAAAATTCATGATTTAAGTATGTTGCACAATAATTTTACCCGTTGTTTTTATGGATATGAAACTTGATCTCTGAAATCGAGGAAAGCACATAGGCTGATGGTATTCGAGAGCAGAGTGCTCAGAAAGGAATTTGTGCCTTAGAGTGAGAAATTAGCTGGAGGGTGGAGACAATTGGAAAGTGAGGTGTCTGTCCTGTGATATCAACTTATCACTAATCATTATTGTGGCAATCAAATAAAGGAGGATGAGATGGCGAGGCATATGCTACGCATGGGGGGAGGAGAGAATGTATACAGGGTTTTGGTTGGGAAACCTTAAGGACAGTGACCGCATGGAAGGCCCAGGCGCTGGTCAGGCTTGCACAATTCGGTCCAAAGAAAACAGCTGCCGGTAGCAGGGTTCGATTCCCGGGAGATACTTTATTAACAGATTTGTAATTAAATAAAATAAATAATTTTGACATTATTTTTATTTTTATTTATAGTTCATGGAAAAACGAAAAACATGTTTTGTTGAAAGGAAACGTTTGTGCTTTAGCTAATCAATTTGCAAAGTTGATGAGAGATATTACTTATTTTTTCGGGAACAAGTTTGTTGTATTCGGGGGGTCATATACAAAGTGGATATTTTGAAAGTACCGTATATTCTCGAATCTAATCCGCACCCAGTTTTTGGCGACTTCTTAAACGAAAAAAGTTAGTTCGCGATTCTAATCCGCACCTTTCCTTCAACCACCCCTTGCCCACGGGGCGACTGATTGAATAATATTGGATGTTACCAATGCGTTAAAATCCGACGCTACGCCTGTGGCCGATGAGTCATACCGATAGAGGCGGGGCCTTTCTCAACAGACGTGCGCAATCTCGTCTGAAGTCAGCTGAGCCTTAGTTGTTGAAACGTGGGAGGTGCTTGTTCCAATTTGTCGTGTACCGTAGTTATGGAAGAGGGACGCCTGAAATCTAAACGACTCTCATATACGGCAAAGTTCAAACGTGAAGTTATTCGGTGCGCAGAGGAGAATGGAAACCGCAAAGCCGCTGCAATTTTTTGAGTTGATGAAAGCAACGTTCGACTATGGCGGAAACACAAGGCAGCGATGACATTGTATGGGAGGACGATGTTGAAGATAAAGATGATAGTGACTGGGTGGAGAGCACGGATAACGATTCAGTTATGAGTGATGACGGCGAGTCTGATGAATAATAAATTATAATAATAAATAATAAAATAATAGATTATTGTATTGTATTGTTCTTACGTTGTTTATTAATTACGTTAATTACGTTATTGTTATATTGTACAGCAGCTCAATCATTTTTCCAAAATCCAGCTCTAGACCGCGAATCTAATCCGCACGCGAATCTAATCCGCACCTGATTTTTTAGCCCTCTAAAACTGTAAAAAAGGTGCGGATTAGATTCGAGAATATACGGTATCTTCCAAATATTCGTTAATCAGATGAGAAAGTTGATTTTTTTATTCACGTTCATGGTGGAGTGTGTTTGTTCACATGTGCAAATGCTTCCAAAAATTCTGAAGGTTTTCAGTGCAACTTCAATAAGATTTTGTACTTTTCACCCTCAAGACTTTTGTAGAAGTCTACATTTTTCCAGGTTCTACGGTCGCAGAGCCGAGTCCCAGAGAATAGGGAGGATGATGATGTCCTCTTCCTCGAACCGCGTCACGCGTACATACTCGTCAGCACTGCGCTACAAGCCGGAAGGTCGCAGGTTCGATTCCCGATGGTGTCATTGGAATTTTTCATTGATATAATCCTTCCGGCTGCACTGTGGCCCTGGAGTCGACTCAGCCTCTAACAGAAATGAATACCAGGAATATTTTCTGGGAGGTACAGGCGGCCGGTCCGTAGGGCTAACAATCTTACCAACTTCATGTGCCGATTGTCTTGAAATATGGGAGCCTCAACTTCCTCGAACCCTCAGGGCCTGTACAGGCCTGTAATGGAATTGCTTAAGCACCGTTAAAAAACCCACTGGCAACACCATTTACTTTTCTACTTTCGAAAAATTACAGTTTTTTAAAAAATAATTATTGTTTCCAAAACCCTTCACGAGCCGCACAGTGATCCCCAGCGAGCCGTATGTCGTGATCTGGCGTACGTTGTTGGATAACATTAAGATTGATCTTAATATGATGGGAGGGAGTGTGCTAGATTCATCCGACTCAGGGAAGGGAAAGATGGCGGACTATTGCGAACATTTTAATTAGCATTGAGAACCAATTGTCTTCTGGACTTTGTTCATCGTCCGGATAAAATATAAAAATATAAAATCACGACGTTTCGGAAGCTGGTTCTTCTTCCGTCTTCAGGTGAAGGGGGGGGGGGAGACACCTACTCAGATGGGTCCCTTAGACCGAGCTAATCTCAATCACTTTCATATTTTATCCAGACGATGGACAAAGTCCAGAAGACAGTTGGTTCTCAATATTATACACCGTCGTCAGAACCTTCTAGAATTTATTTTAATTAACATTCAGTTTCTATAATATATGGGAAATTTCTTGACTAGCTGAGGGAACTATCAGCTTCTCAAGCAGGTCTCATTTCCGTGTAGTTAATAAATTAGCTATTTAGTTGGAATGACTTGAAACTGTAACGGTGTAATTATTACCAATAGTATCGTCACATTACAAGCCATTCATCGCGTGAATTCTGTCAGCTTATTTCAAACTGCCCTGTAGCCGGCAGGGATATTTCGTTGTTCTGTTCGTGCAGGCAAACTGAGAGTGACGCCGCACACACACTTTAAGCTCTGTTGTACAAACAGCTGTCGCAATTGCCTTCTCACGATGGTCTCTCTTATCCGTGATATTGTTTTTAGCCAGCCTTTTCGCCTTTAAGGGAAATTAAATTGTATAAGACATAGGTGTCATCCATTTCGACTTCTGAAGCATTTACCCTGTTTTCACGGAATTAGTACAAACGTGACTGCTTTGGAGGACACAAACACAATAATTTTTACTTTCCTACGGTAACTAATAACAACACGGAACACGCATACATTTTTGTGACGACGGCTGTGTTAATTAATGTCAGTTAAATTAGAACCATGAAGTGTTGTTGGGGGAGACCTGTATCGTCTGTTAACGTATGCTTTTGTAGAACATAAAACAACCAAAGAATGTTCCATAAAACCGATATTTAGCTTTCAGTTTCATGGATATAGCTAAGGAGTCTTTGGAGTTATCATATGAATATGATAGGGAACTATATCATAAACAGTTACGAACATGGCGTCGGCGCGAATGTTTGAGTTTATATCTGATAAATTTAAAATAAAAACACTGTGCACAATGCAGTATTAACAAATACGTCTGAAGAATCATGTTTTGATTCCTGATGCTGGCAAGAAATTTATTTCTTCTCAAAAACACCCAGAGAGATTCTGGACCCCTCCCAGCCTCCTATTCCATGGGTAACGGGGCCTCTTTTCTCTGGGTTAAGGTGACCGGAACGTAATATTTACTGTTCATCTGTATCTAGTACTGAGAGTGAGAGTCAGTGAATGTATACTTCGATTATTATGATTATGATGGTAATAATAAAAGGTATATTTCACCCTAGACCAGACCATTAAGGCCCAGAAGGTGAGTAGAGTTATAGTTATCATCCAGCCCGTAGCTTAATGAAATGAAGTGTGGTAGTGAATAATACATTTGGAAAGAATTGGGAGAAAATGATTGGTCCTATTGTTCAAGTGTTTATTTACTCCAAGAAGTCTAAAATCATGATTTCGTTGCCGTTGTAGTCTGCCCGCCGCTTCGAATCATTCCTGAAACATGAGTGAATTGCGAGAACCATCTAGCAGGGAAATAGAAATTGCTACCGCAGTTCACTCCGTGATCGCCCAGTAGGTGGTACCACATTGCAGTGCATGTTGCCCCACCGCTGGTAGACGACGCCAGCATGGCGGTGGAATTCAGAACTACAACAGTCGGCTCCTCGCCAACAACCGAGCTACTCCCAGTGTCATCGCTCATTGAGTTGTATCAAATACTGCATATTGATTCGCTTTGCCTTTTCTTCCACGGTACTCACACATCAGTATTGTCAAGGGAAATGGGAAAGCCATCAGAAAGTAGCTACTGTGCCGAGTTTCGAGCCGCAAATCATGTGTATATGGCTTGGAGCAGTCGCGTCTGTGAACTCGCTAAATTGGTGGGCAGTTTGAATGTCCTGGTTTGGTTGTGACTCTTCTAAGAGTAAAATTATGCTGCTCGTACATTAGATATAAAGATTTATTTCGTACGTCACTGGAAACACAGTGGGCCTCCATCAGAAAAACCCGTCAATGAATACTATACATAGAAATAATGTTTTTTTAATTCTGAGAATCATACGAAGCACATAAACACACTGTATGGGCAGAATGCTGCGTTTTTTTAATTTCTACAGCAGGTGGCACATGTAGTAATCACTGGGATTAAACGGTCACTTGGGCTTTCGTTGTATTATTTTCCAGTTTAAATGCGAAAACAGACGATGGAAGAAATTGACGTGCAACTGAAATAGCTTAATTAGACGTGGCGCAGGTGTATGTACGGTGGGAATTAGCGCAGGTATTCGATCCAATTTATAACACGATTTGTACAGAATGTATGGTGCCAGGTTACTGGCTCACCTCGGTATACTGTCGTCACTTTACCATCCGTGTGGACAACACTTCCACACTGGCCTCACCGTTTCAAGGTCGGGATAAGATGATAAGTAATTTGGCTGACGTTCACCGAAGAGACAACGAAGTGAAGTTCATATTGTGGTCTTTGAGTCTTCTATCATTTAGTCTGGTAGGTGGTTACCAACATGTTTCTGAATATAGAGGCAAGAAATATTTTGAGACTTGACACCCACCTATAGCAGGTTTAAATCTATTTGATGTCGTGTGTCAAAATGGTTGGAGATGTTTATTTGATCTTTGTTATCGTATTTGAAGGCTGGATTTAACCTGAATTATATTTATTTAAAGATTATTCCTACCGCGCAACAAACATACTCCTTTGTTAAAAAAAAACCAGTGGTTTAATTCTGAGCTTTCTGTTGGAATTATACGAAACACAAAAATATACAGTCGAACCCGGTTATAACGACATCGGTTTATGCGACACCTCACCTATAGCGTCAGATATTCTGTGGTACCAAGTAATTCCTCACTGTTAACCATGACATTATACTCCTCGGTTAGAACAACACTTGTTTATAACGACTCAAAATATTCAGTCCCTTTCGTGACGTTATAACCGAGTTCGACTGTATTTGGTGAGCAGAATCTGGAGTTTTGGATGGGAAATCTGGTGCTGAGTATAGTAAACAAAAGAGACCATGTTCCATCTTCAGATGGAAGGAACACAAAGATAATAGCTCTTTATTTTTAGTTTAGTAGGCTTATGTGTGGAATGATTTGATTGTAGTAAATAATTATAAATGAAATCACTGAAAAGGCCTTGACCTGATGTAAGGTAATAATTCTGTAGTTGCCTGGCGTAACCGAGAAGTCGCTCAGAAACCTGAGTCAGGGCAGTGTCGTTCCCGGCGACAGTCGAACCGGGCGGCTGCCGAGTACAAGTCGGAAGTGTATATGTTTAATCGACTTTTCCCCGGAACAATAGCTCCACGCAAGAGCCCAACAGAATAGCCTAACACCTCTGTAAATAAAGGTCCAAAAGAGTAATTCTGTATAAGGGCTCAACAGAATACATGTACCTACGGGTCCACCAGAGTAACTGTACGTAAGTGCTGGACAGAGTAGGAGAATTCGACAGACCTCTCACCCTGTGGGAGAACGAACCTTCGCCTGTAGCGCCGCTCCTAGAACGGGGGGGGGGGGGGGGGATATGTTACAAGAAAAGCTTCTGAGGATTCGTTTGTTAATATTGCAATCTGGAGAATTTGTATGCTGTCTGAAGTATGGGATCGACGATAATGCGCTATTTAATGTTGTAAAATTATCGAGTTCTTATGGAAAATATGAGTAATGCAAGGAATTGTGGGTAGAATTCAAAGTTTGTTTTCCTCCTGCAACATTTCCAGTCCAACTAATATTTTGTTTTACTGTATTTGGGGTAATACATACTTAGCATCCAAAGATGTCACCATCACCACCACCTTCTTCTTCCTTTTCCTCTTCTTATTCTTCTTATTCTCCTCCTCCTCCTTCTTCTTCTTCTGTGGCTCCACTACCCAAGAACGGTTGTGTTGTGAAATGAGTACAAATCACAACACAGGACACGCAACAACATAATACAGGATATGCTCAACTTTACTTGGATATTCCGTACACTAAAAACAAGACTGCCATGAATTTCAAACCAACATATATAAATGCAATCTTAAAAACTTTTTAAACTTATATATATATATATATATATATATATATATATATATATACATATAGCATAAATACGCAACTATTCCCAGGATTTTATATGCTTAAATACTGATATTATATGTGATAAAAGAGACGCTAAATGGATGTGTATTCATGAGTGAATAATAATACTAAGATGCACGGTGAACACAAAGTAAAATTAATGGATGTTTAGTACTTGTAAACTTGGGACCCCCTGATGATGGCTTCTTGAAGCCGAAACATATGTAGGGGCAATTGACTCTGTGTATGAAAATACAGTGCGTATGTTGGTTTTAATCTTGTGATTTGTTATCATAATGCACGGTGAATATAATGTGAAATTTTATAGCGCTGTTAACAATAATAAGTATTAATATTATGAATGTATTTCTATATTTTTGTCTTAGTTATCCGGCACGCAAATCGCATCTTTATTGTGTCGTATTATGTTTTTATCTGTGGCCTGTCCGGCTGTACCATATTTTTTCAAATTATCCCATAAACGGCACGATTTTCGGGGAAAAAGTTATTGGCATGAAATGTGCTTTTTGATTTTCTCTATAACTTTTGTCTGAAAAATTTATCGTTCTGAGAAGACTTCAGCGAGATGTCATAAAAATACATAGGTCTTCATGTAAAGTAGCCGTCATTCTTGTCAAATTTTAATGAAACTTGAATTTCCTCGACATATTTTCGGAAATTTCTCAAATTCAAATTTTACGAAAATCCGTCCAGTGGAAGCCGAGTTGTTCCATGCGGAGAGACAGACGGACGGACGGACGGACATGATGAAGTTAATTAGTAATGTTTCGCAATTTTTCGAAGACGCCTAAAAAGGGACACAGTGAGAGCACGCGATTGGGAGAAAGGTAATTGCAGCTTGTCGAATAGGAGACAATGTCTTATGGCTCAGAGATGTCGCCTTCTGAAGGCAGTATGTGAACCAAGGAAGGGGACAGGAATAGCCGTACTTGGAAGTGTCTTTATCCGTAGCCAGAGGACGATCTGGAGTTTTATAGAACTTTGAGAAAGGCTGTCTGTCCTGCCGCCAGACACGTGTTACTTGCTACACAGCCGGTGCTCCAATAACGCGTGTACGACATCGTCTGTCCGAAAGTAGTAATCTGTAATAAAGAAGATTCCAGTCTTCTAGGATATGACACCGTGTCGACTGGTAAAGTTACCTCCCTTCGGAGGAGCTAGCTGTCTCCATCTTTGGGGTTGAGTCATTGCGAGAAGAATTGGCACGGCTCTTTGTCTGTCTTAACATTTTAAGGACAGTGGCAGTTGTCTTCTTCGGCCAGCTTCAGGCCGTCCTAATGTATTGCAATCAGTGTTCATGAAAAGAACTGGAGACGTTTCTGTCATTATGCCTGTCTACTCGAGTGGTAGCCTGCAAATTATTTTGCGAAATGACTATACTTCTCCACCTCGAACATGTGCCTAGGGGGTTGTATATACACCAGGGATGAAGTCTTCGTAAATCGCAGGATTTTTAACCAGGCATGTTACATTCTCCGTCTCTCTCTCTCTCTCTATCTCTCTCTCTCTCTCTCTCTCTTGCTGTCTCATTTTTAACAGCAGAACTCAGTGCAAGACCCGCACATCTTGAACCTATTACCTTCCTTACCACTTCTTTGACAAAATTAAACCCATTTCTGCCTCCCCCATGCCCCCCCCCCACACACACACACCGCACACTGGTCCCCTCTCCCCAATTTTAATTTTCATGGTACTTGCAAGGTCGGAAATTAATTGGAAACCCATGTGGGTTTTATACGCTTTTTTTACAGCCGGTTAACTGTTCAAAGCACAAACGTTACTCTGTGCATCACTTACTTTAACGTTATAAAAGCTGCGTTTTGCCCACAGAATGTATTTAGATGTTTCATAAATGGTTGTTACAATAGGCATCCTCCATTTCGCATTGAGCAAGCAGGCTGAAGCAATAATCTTAAACTAACTGAAGATGTGCCGATCTGGAAGATGGACGGGGACACAGACTTACTGATATTCATCGTGGTTTTGGTCAGTTATTGCAAGGAAGGCCAGGCCAAGTGCCTACAGTCAGGCCATGAATGTCTCCTGCAACACCTCTACCAATTCAGTATTCATTATCTTTCTGAAAGGTCATACATTTTACATTTTTTATTTAACAACGCGATCAGTAACTAAGACTATAGATGACTGTAAGCAAGGAACATTGGTGAAATGATAATTTATAGGGGAGATATGAAGTGTTCGGAGACAAACCTTTCCCAGCACCGCTATATCCATCATAAATGTCACATGAACTGCCCTGGGACCGAACCCGATTACTTAAGGAATTACAGTGACACACAAACCTTATTCACACTTTCTCAGTGCCAACAAAAGGAGGTTAAACGTAAAGCTATCCCTGTACAGGCCTGGACAGGCCCCTAGGGCTCCAGGAGGTTGAGGTTCCCAGAATTTCTAGACACTTGGCACATGAAGGTGGCAAGGTTGTCAGCCACTTTTACCCCCCAGGAGATACCCTCTTAGGCATTTCTGTTAGAGGCTGAGTCGTCCCCAGGGCCATAGTGCGGCCGGAAAGATTAAGTCTATGAAAAATCCCAATAAACCCATGGGGAATCAAACTCGCGACATTCCGGCTTGTAGAGCAGTGCCTCAATGAACTGCGCCAAAGAAAGGTGGAGTAGCCGGTACAAATTACCGGGGCTTTGCGGTACGTAATGTGGCGCCGACGCCTGACTATGGTGCATGTGTTTTTTTTCTCTCGGTAGTATCATTATCTGTCTGCTGTACAAATTAACCCTTTCAGACCACGCCCAAGTCACTCTGCAAGTGACAGTCAGTCTTTCAGATTTTGTGTAAATATTTTTAGCCCGTCCACCCTTGCTGGGGGGGCCCGAACAAATTTTTATCACCGGAGCCAGCACCCGCTATCGGCGGCCCTGTTTGCACGCATAGGTGTTTGGTAATCATGAGGTAGAATGAGACTTGTACACGCCGATACTCTGCGGTGAACTTATTACAGCTACCAAAGTCCTTACATACATAACTTTATTATGTACATACGTACTATACAAGTTTATTGCAGTGATAACTTGTGACGTAATTTCCAGTACCGACAGTTGTCACTACTGCAGGCTGAACCTTCGGTTATCGACTAACAACCTTCGGATGGTAAACATTTATGGCTTTGAAAACTGGACGTTCTTAAATATTTGAAGTGATCAGAATCCCGCAAGCTACGTGCGCTAGGTTCCACGGGTCGTACAAAGTTTGTCTGGTAAATATGAATGTGTACAGCGTGTGGTTAACTAACGCATTCCTTTTAGGTAAAGGTAAAATGGTCCCATACAGGCCTTGGCAGGCCCTTAGGGCTCCAGGAGGTCGAGGCTTCCAGGTTTTTAGACAATCGGCACATGAAGGTGGTAAGGTCAGCCCTACGCACCGGCCGCCTTTACCCCCCAGAAAAGATTCCTGGTACTCATCTCTGTTAGAGGCTGAGTCGACCCCAGGGCCATAGTGCGACCGAAAGGATTATGTCAGTGAAAAATTCCAGTGACACCATCGGGAATCGAACCCGCGACGTTCCGGTTTGTAGCGCAGTACCTCAATGAACGACGCACTCCTTCTAATAATTATAATTATAATTATTAGAAGGAATGCGTCAGTGATGACAGATATTAGCACGTAATATTAATTGTATTAATTTTTGTATTATTTATTGTATTAAAGTTATGTGCTAATATCTGTCATCAGTGAAATGAAACTGATGTGGGAAACAGTTTTGCTGTAATTACTTACGTGCCTTGTTTTATAAAGTGATGGGAGCAGGATGAAAATTCAAATATCCTACCTCCCTCAGCACCCTGTCCTCGAAGTTTAACTTTCGTACTTTTGTGAATTCAGCCCTCTGTGTTTATAATATACGTCCCTCATATATCAGCATATTGAAACTAGCGAGTCAGTATACTGTAGCAGAAGTCCTGCATACAGCATTAGGTCTGCTGTTGCATCCAGTTAGTGTATAAATTCCACTTCATATATGCTTTTGTTTTGCATCTTTCACCCCAAGGTGGGCAAACAGTCGAAATAGGATTGTCTCCGATAGTACACATCTACTTTAGTGATATAATGAAAATAATTTAAAATTCAGTTGTCTGTAATGCTGCCTTGTGTTAATTAAACGTGTAATTTCGTAAACGACAGTACGACTTCAAACTCATGGTGGAAAAGAAGACTTAATTGTATTTTCACCTTATTTTAAGCACGCACTCGTGCAAGAGCCTGCGTGCATGCGTGCCTCTGTGTATCTGTGGCTGTACAGGCGCTTCAGCTCCTAAGGCTCTTTGCTGCTGATTTAATTATCAAGGTCAAAACTAACAAACAACAACATTAAAACGAACAGGATTCCGAGTAGCCCGGCTGTGGAACTTGGTATCGATATCAAACAGCTTTATCGATTTAAGAATGTCGAAGTTGTTCGGGCTGGCCTATCTATTTGTATTCGATTTTAAGTGTATTATACTGTATGTATGTTTCTCAAAATTTGTTACGCTTACATACACGTGTAGCCGATCACAGTGGCCGCGCGGTCTAAGGCGTGGGTCTGTGGCCGTTTGATTGCTGGGTTTGTGGGTTCGAATCCCACCGAGGGCATGTCTGTCTCTTGTGAGTGTTTTGTGTTGTCAGATAGAGGTCTCTGCGACGGGCTGGTCACTCGTCCAGAGGAGCCCTACCGACTGTAATGTGTCTGAGTGTGATCGAAGAACCTCACAGAGGATGCACAGGCCCACTGAGGTGTCGAGCCATGAGAAAAACGGTACACTTATAATATAAGTTTTAATTATAGTTGTTTGCATAGACCATGTAAATTAAGAGGCTCATTAAAGTAGATAATAAAAACAGGATAAAGCAATAATGCCAGATATAATTTACGCCAAGTTTCGAGCTTAGAACTTCCTATTTGAAGTCAGACATGGATATTTAATACTTTAATTACCTTTTTTATTTTTTTTAATTCCACAGTTAAATATTTTACAAGCGCATTTAGAGAAATTTTCTGTCTTGCGTACTCCTTTGAAGTTACCATCATCCACGTATGAAACTTACGCAATTACAAAAGTAACGCAATACAAATGCCAAAGAACACTGGCACACGTGGTTGTGTACTTAAATGACTACTTGTTTCGTCTCAAAGCTTTCTGTACAAAGGGAAACAAGTTAGGAATTGTACTTATAGCAAAACCGTTATGGCGCTTTCACTTCTGTATAAATCTGGTGCTTCAGGTAGTTCGTGTTTCCCCGTAGCCTAGCAACGTTTCCTCTGTTGATGATGAGTTTTAATCTCGCTCGATTGTAGCAGTGTTTTAGGATATGGAGAAAACACTAACTTTCTGGAGTGAGCATACGAATTGCGATTTTTGGAATGCTGAATTCGAATAAAACAAACTCTAAATTTTATTTTCTTAATTTTAGTAGGGTCCCAAAGCATCACAGGACTGTTCGCGCACCCAGAAACGCATGTAGGTCTTCGTAAATGAGCGACGTAAAATTGTCTGCTCTTAGTGGAATATTTCGACAAATTTTTGTAAAATTTTCGAGTACCAAATTTCGTGCAAACATTTTTAATATTTCTGTTTTGAAATGCTTGTAGACAGACGAACGGACAGACAAGGAAATTCAAGACGCAAAAGCATCTAACGAAAGCCTTATACCAGGTATAATTGTCTTATTATCATATGAGCAGTTGGACATATATTTTATAAATTCAGTGTCACACATCTTCACTATTAGTCGTCTGGCGATTCATATTTTAGTATCTGTTGATCCATAATGAAGCCTAGTTTATGTATAGCCATATGTGAACATTTTCATGTAGCCCATAAACCTTTCATATATTGTGTAGAAATTCGGATTGGGAGAATATGTTAATTTGCATTTCCTTGTTGTCAGGTTAAATAAGTTAATAAACTCCAAAGAATGCCGCTGGTAATTATGTGTACTATTTACATTTCTTACTTAGTCCTACAACCTCTTGAATTCTATTCAGTTAAAGAAATTCTCCTGCTAAGCATTTGAATGAAAGTCGTGCAAATTCTACAAAACAAGACTCGGGTCATGTAATTCCCCTCCCCATCTGCTCCAACCAGACACGTCTGCTATAGTAAAATTGATTCTCCAAGACTACCATCTGCTGCATTGCAGAGTGAGGCATGTTATAAGAATTCTGTTTTCGTAAGAAGCACGCATATTTTTACAACAGACACACGTTCCAAGACAATGCCTTACATTGCCTTCTGCTTCAGCATTAGATTTAAATTCAACACGAAATTTTAGTCCACTTTTGTTTTTAAAGAAATAGAAAGAGTAGGTTGATTAGATCATGATTCTGTTTGCGTCGCTTCTTTCTTAGTTTGAACCAGTTTACTGAGTTTTATAAAACTTGCTAGCAACATATGCGGTTGCAGGCTACCTACTCCGAATTTTATGATTTCGTAAATCAATAATGGCAACAAGGCGGATGCGGGAAATTGCGCGAATTGAGAGACGAAACCCTTTAATACGTTTTCCTGAAATTGTGTATGTTTTAAGTAACACGTCTTTAAATAATATTGCAGTATATAAACTGGCGTGGTTATTGTACGAAAAGATGTCTTTTTCCTTCAGGCTGGTAGCGAAAACCAATGAACAATTGGAGCTATATAGCATGTGTGGAATTTGGTAGGGAAGCAGATCATAAACAGACCTAGGCATTATGTGTAGTACCCAAAAATTAAGTCAACAGTTACAGGCATGGCGATGGCGCGAAACTTTGCGTTTATATCCTATAAACTTACCGTACAAAGAACCTATGGAATAGTAATAAATTGTTAAGAGATACAAACTAGAATACTGCCAGTACTACTGAGGACGACGAGACGAGACGAGACGACGACGACGATGATGATGGTGACGGTAATAGTATTAAAAATAATAGATTATACTTGCAAATACTTGTTTGGTTAGGAACGGTGCCATGCACTTTTCAGTGCAGTAACGGTCAAGGATACCACGTGCCTTACTCCCATATCCGTACATGAGTTTCATATGCGCTGTTCCATAGGAAGGAACAGCGCTTAAGATCTGTGTGATCTTTCTCAACACTGGATGTCCAGTGAGCTTAAAAAAAACCTAGTGTGCACGTGCGTACAGAAACAGACAGCGAATGGCCTCACAAATGAGCAGCTGCTAACCGTGTTTGTGTAATGATGTAGTGGTGCCTGACTGCTAAAAGTGTTATTTCAAATTTACGCTATATTTGTCAAATGCAGAAGATTTAGATCTTCACAAAAATCGCTATATGAACAATATGTGATATCTCATAGTATTTTATCAAAATCACGCAGTAAGGAAACAATGTGTACACTGTGTTTCCAGTGAGTTTTCTTTACCCGTGAAAGTTCAGCGGCTATTACAACCTAAAATGTTGGCGCGGTTCTATAGGATTTATAGCTAGCATTTCTATGGTAAAAGCCAACGTGTAACAGCCTTTTCACTCAACTGTGTATGGACGCATGAACTGGATGTGTTTCCCCACTTGTGACGTATCTCAACAGCAACCCTCTTGCTATCACCCCCTTTCAGTGCCCGCACTTACACTAATTGCAACTGGCATTGATAATGAAACCAAATTCGACGAACAGAGTGAGAGACAGAACCAAAAATAAATGGGCCAGAGGGAAACAAAAAGACGTATTTACGGAAGGGGGATTGACCACAACGCAATATCTGTTAGAGACGCAAACGAAGAGCTTTCCTTGCTCGTCTACAGGAAAAGCAGGAGAGTATGTGGTGGTAAAGCGGGTGGCTTAGTAAAAGCAAATCGGAACAAAGGGTGATTGGGACAAAATTACATCCATCCGTAGTTGGTATGCTACCCCATTTTCAGTTTTCCATTCGTTCTCATTTATAGAAGTCTGTTTGTAGCGTAGAGGGCCTTGATGTGAGCTGAGGAGCGGGGAGGTATTCACATCTTTATCTGAAGGGCGACTGAAGGGAGAACACATGGACAGGTAATGTAAACGAAGAGAGGCAAATGTTGTGTTTAGGACAGCGAGTCCGATTTCTATTAAATGTCATGAAACTGTTATGCCGAAATTTATACATATTCTTTGAGATCTGCGCTTTTCTGGGATATTACACGGCGTCGTGTGGTAATTGTTTACCGACGTTTCAGGACGACGTAGAGTCCAAGAAGAAAAGGACCGATACGTTGTCCCGAAACGTCGGTAAACAATTACCACACGACGCCACGTAATATCCCAGAAGAGCGCAGATCTCATAGACATCGCTGCGGAAGCCTGAAATGAAGGTTACACATATTCTTTGTTTGAAATGAAAGAAGTAAAGCATCGATTAAATGATTATTGCGGTGTATGGTGTCTGTACTAAACTTCTGGCTCGATATATTCCAATTGCAACCCATATTTTACTTAACGCTCATAACGACTTTTCTCCATTTTATCGATTTCGTTAAAAGCTGTAAAATTTGTAGTAGACCTACATGATTTAAAATACAACTAGTTAGCAAGATGTACACGCAATATTAAATCCAGGATTGCAATGGCAAAAGCAGCATTGAATAAAAAAAATTATTTTCTCCAGCAAATTGGACTTAGGTTTAAGGAAGAAACTAGTGAAGTGCTACATTTGGTGCTGAAACTTGGACACATCAGAGAGTGGATCGAAATACCTTGAAATTTTAAAATGTAGTGCTGTAGAAGGAGGGAGGAGATCTGTTTGACCGATCGTGTGGGAAATGAAGAAGTAAAAAACGAAAGGAAAAATATCTTACATGCAGTAAAACGTAGGAAGGCTAACAGGATTGGCTACATCTTGCGTAGGAACAGCATTTTACGACATGTTATTGAAGGAAAGCTAGATATTATGAGAATACGAAGAAGAAGAAGACGTAAACAGTTACTGGATAACCTTAAGGAAACGAGAAGATACTGGAAATTGAAAGAGGAAGCACTCGATAGCCCTCTCTGGAGAACTCTCTTTGGAAGAGGCTATGGACCTGTCGTAAGGCTGCGTGATGATGATGGCTAGCTAACTAGCTGTGCGAGGTAGCGATTATCTTGGGAAGTCAATAATTACCGTGCTACTGCAGAGACTGCCCGCCATATATGCAGAGTGAAGTTGCTACCGGCTTCACAACAGCCCGCTTCTAGTCCTTATCCTGAGTCACATTCTGTCTACGTCATCACAGCATGTTTCTTTACTATACACTTTAGACGCGTTTGGAAGGCAGTTGATAAGGGAGAGTATAAGCTTCGTCATATCTGTCCGTCCGTCTGTCCACGTGTTCGCCTAACCACTGCTGCAGTGGAAACAACAATGCAGTCTGTGTGTGTTGTTGAGATACACGTCACTGTCGGCTATAAAAGAAATATTGAATGTTGCACAACAATGCTTTTATGGCAGATTTATGTGGCCGGCAACAATAAAATGTACGTAGGTCTTCATGTAACGTGCCTGATGTTCCACTGAAACAAAGGAATGTTCGTTTGCTCATGGCCTTCTGTAGACGTACAATTTGGCTAAACAGATCGTAATGACAGATGAGTCGTTGCGCAGTTTCTCAGTTTTTGTAAGTGATGTCGTAAAAACATTTTACGACATCAGACGGAATTAATCAATTATGAAGCAGTAAGTATTAAATGTTATGAGTGTGTGTGTCTGTATTCTTGCCTTAATTATCCGGCAGGAAGAACACATATTTCCTGCGCCGTATTGTACTGTCACTTGTGACCTGTTGGCACTACCATATTTTTCCACATTATCTCATAAAAGGCACTTTTTTCGGGGGAAACGTTATTGAACACAAAATGTGTGTTTTGATTTTCTCTACAGCTTATCTGAAATATTTGACATTCTAAGAATTCAGCGGGATATTGTCATAAATGTGTCTTTCTGGAAAGAACCCGTTATTCTTGTCAGATTTTAATGAAACTCCAATTTTTTCGACAGATTTGCGAAACATTCTCAAATATCAAATTGCATGAAAATCCGTCAAGTGGGAACCGAGTTGTTCCATGCGGACGGACAGACAGACAGAAATGACGAAGCTAATAGTCGCTTTTAGAAATTCTACGAAGGCACCTAAAAAGGGTCGGCACATCCAAGTTTGCTTAAAATCGGGCAAAAGTAACACTTTACAGGAAGACCTAAGCAAATTTATAAGAAGGGGTATTTTGGTAATTAACGTTACCATTGTTTTTATGGTTACAGTGTTTACCTCGTTTACCACGGTTATAAATATCTCTGTGTTTTTTGTGGTTACGTGAACGCGCCAGACGTATTTCGCTCCGTGGACATTTTCTAACTTGCTACAGCCTGTGTGCTGTTATCTATGCCTAGGTTCCCGCCTTAATTATGTAAGCATTTTGCTCTGTCCTAAGTATGATAGTGTCCCGTCAGTCTTAACCTTCATGCTTTGATAATCATAAAACATACTTGGTGAAGAATAAAATTATGCGATTTTCTCATTCTTATGTCCCGGTAGTCTCAAACACATTGAACCTCTTTTCTCCTCTTATCGTAAGACCAAGTTTCAGAGCCTCGCGGAATTGCAAGTAAATTTATAGTTTTATGTACTTCAGTCTTTACGTTTTGAGACAGCGAGCGGGATGACAAACGATTCACCGAATTCTGCTCTTAATTCCTTCATGGCTACAATTTTAATTTTTTACATTCCTAACTAATGAACGTTTTGCAACATTTTAAATTACGTGATAAATAAAACTGACACTGCCCTCACAAATTCCGTTTCTCAAACACAGAAAGTAAGAATTTTGTTCTGCTGAAGTTATGACTCAAGATTTGTAAATAATTTACATAAAGAAAGAAGACTGTAATTAAAATGCATGTTACACGCTGTACCTACTAAATACTTTCTTAATTATATTACTCGAAGTGTAACACGCAATGAGTACAAACTATAACGCTCCTCGTTATATTATATATACCGTGCATTTTTGATAATTAATTAATTAATTTATTAACCCCCTGAGGAAGGCACAAGGTGTGCCGAAACATATGTAGGTGCAAGAAATCAATAAAAGAAAGTGTAGTGCATTTGTTAGATTGAAATGAAATTAATTATATCGCTCCTCGTTAGGAAATTCTCATGTTACTTTCAATTTGGTGTCTCAGAAGGAGCAGAATTAAATCAACTTTCTATACTGCAGGTCTCATTAAATATGCTATAGTCTATTGTACATGCATGCAAATGAAATTACTCAATTAAAGCCCTGTGGTCAAGTTATATACCACCTGGTTTAACATTAGAATATTTTGCGTTCTGGCCACAGGAAGTGTGTTTACTGCAAGGTACTAAATGGTGAATTTTCTTCTTTAAGGGGGCAGTTAACCGATCCCAGTGGCCACGCGGTCTAAGGCGTGGGTCTGCGGCCGCTCGCTTGCTGGGATTGTGGGTTCAAATCCCGGCGGGGGCATGGATGTCTGTCTCTTGTGGGTGTTGTGTGTTGCCAGGTAGAGGTCTCTGCGACGGGCTGGTCACTCGTCCAGAGGAGTCCTACCGAGTGTGGTGTGTCTAAAAAGTGTGATCGTGAAGCCTCGAAATGAGTAGGCCCTGGCCTATTAGGCGCTGTTGCGCCATGAGAAAAAGGGGGCAATTAGACACTACTTTGCCAAGACGTATGGGGAGTGGTAACTTAGCTCCACACAATCTTAACCACAACACTGGATGGAAGTGCGTGTGCAGGTTCACGCCTTGGCCGCCTTTTGCGACGTGACCATTGGATAGCAGGCGAATCGACACCAGAGACCGTCTGTACGAGCCGGCAAAGGGCGAAGTTTCTGATCTTGTCCAAAATCGAACCATTTTTGTCCAAACCGTAGCCTAATCACTATACTGACTGGACTCACTTCGTTATTCTTCACAGCATACACGATAACCTGAAAGTTTAGGTGGGGAAGATCGTCTGTTAACGTTATGGAATGAACGAGCAGGTTTCGAGCAGTGGTGAGGCAGTTGTGACTTGCAGTCGGTTACCGGGTAACTGCTGACTGTGACGGCACTGTCAAAACACAATAGTGTGACCAGTAAGATTGTCATATGACCCAGTAGTTCGATCATTTGACCACATCATGAAGCGTTTTGAATTATGATATTACATGTGACCTGCCGTGGCAGTCTGCAAATGTATTTACGATTTTCCATTTCGGCGCCATTGGAACTCTACGTGATCACTCAATTTGTAACCTCACTGAGCAAACTTTCAAATTATTTGTATGAATTTGTAAGATTTGAAGTTCTTACTGTCTTACTGCCTTCCGGGCTGTGATGTATCCGTCTCCTACACTGAAGATGAATTCAGGACTTTCATCTTCAACATTAGTTGTAGCTATCAAACTTGTTTACAGTATCTCATCGAAGAAGACAGTGATCTTTACATGCATTTTTGTATTCCACCCTCTCCGCTGGTACGTAATGTAGGAATATCGACGTAGTTTCGTATTTAGCAAATAAAGTTTCGGAATATGAACTAACGTAACGTGTTATATGTTGCGGAGTTGTGATAGCTGTCTCAGTCAGAACAGTGGCTAGGCTAAGGTATGGACAGAATACCATTCCCGACAGCAACAAAAAAAATTTTTTCTTCATCACCGCGTCCATAGCGGCTCTGAGATCCAGCCTGTAGGCTCTGCAGTGGTTACCGGACATTTTTTCGTAGGGGATAAAACGGCTACGCTAGCAAAGTGGACTAAATTTAAGGAAGAAATTAGTGAAATGCTACATTTCGAGCATAGCTTTGTATGGTGCTGAAACTTGTTCACTTCGAAAAGTAGATCAGAAGTGCCTTGAAATTTTGAAATTTGGTGCTGGAGAAGGATGGAGAAGATAAATTGGACCGATCGTGTGAGAAAATGAAGCAGTATTACATAGAGTAAAGGAGGAGTGGAACATCCGGCAAACAATAAAACGAAAGAAGGCTAACTGATTGGTCACATCTTGCGTTAGGAACAGCCTTGTAAAACACTTTATTGAAGGAGAGATAGAAGTGACGGGAAGTTGAAGATGTAAGCAGCTACTCGATGACGTGAAATAAAAAAGAGAATACTAAAATTTGAAAGAGGGCGCACTAGATTGCACTCTCCTCTGTGGAGAACTCGCTTTGGAAGAAGCTGTGGACCTCTCACAGGACAGACTATGTAATGAGTGAATGAACCTCGAAGATTCGCATCGTCGCCATGTTTGTGACTGCTCATCTAAAGCAGTAATTCATAAAAAATGAATATATACCCGTATGGACCATCCTTGTGTCAAATTTAGTTTAATTTATTCCAGTGGTTTATTTGTTATCGCCACGAGACCCGAAGCCAAATAAAACATGCGCATGGCTGCCATCTTTTATTTTAAAATCTGCACACTATTCAATATATAATGTACGTCGTTTTAAGATCCTAAAAAAAATGTCGTCCCCACCTTAAAATTTCTCGCATCCTCCATGTTCTTATTACTGATATTACAGAATTAAAAATTACGACGCTGGTGTTTGTTCCAGTGGTACAATATTCATACAAAGTGTGCGAACATGTAATAAATAGCTCAGAAGTCGAAATGAGGACAAGCCTATACAAGGACCGCACGGACACCTTATAAGCGTACTTCTTTTCATTTTCAGAAAGAAAATAAAAGCTAATGATAAGTTACGCAAACAGTGATAAATATAGCGGTGATAGAAAACACAACTGGATGCTGCATTCAGCTGTGTTGTACCGAATCTGTAGACCTATATATAGCTTGATGGTCTTAGTAGCTAATTGAATCAAAACGGAGTTAGATTTGTATATTGGAGAAATTTTTGTAAGGAGCCGCGTGTGTTGTGAGTTTTAATTCAATACAACTGTTCTGTGGAAGAAGAAGAAACTAATTAAAACTTCTTGATTCTGCTCCTTGCATGCTGATGGCATCTCGCCGTTCCCACACCACACAGCTCCATATTTATTGCGATTTTCCTTCATTCTTTTAGACTCCATAGCATTCTCGGATCATAAAAAGCTGAAAATATGGCGATACCAAGAGCTTGTACGTAAAGACAATGTCGGGTCCACCGGTGAAGAAGGAGAGAAAAGCAAGTCGTGGGGATTTTTGTGGCTAAGGAACTTTTATTTGCAACATGGAACCATGTATATGTGTGTAGTTGTGTCCTTGTAGGTGTTGATTAGGTTAAAGGAACGTTAATGAATAGCAAGCACAGTTTTAGAATCTCCATGAACATTCGAAAAGGGTAGAATATATCGTACTGATGCTTAATTTCGCACACCAAACTATTTTTATCGCTGAGTGCTCAACTGTGACGATGACTAATGCAACTGATACTCTCAGATTTACACGCCATCTTGCGTGTCACTCGACTGATAAGGGGCGTTCAAAGTAACTGATGGTTGATTTAAAGTTACCTTTCATCTTGAAATACTTTGCAGCATTCTGTTTAATAAGCATTTTCGATGTGAAAGTTATGTAGTAAGATTAGACTGCTCACCTCATACCGCGTCTTATCAACATGCATCCGATTCGAAGCAGTTACAAAGCTGAGGCACTGCGAAGTTAGAAATTTGTGCTTGTCAGTAACCGTCAGCAGAAGGCATGGCAGGTGCATAAAGCAGCTGACAGGTGCATTTACACTTTTTGTTTGTTTTGTTTGTTTACACTTTGTTGTTGCCTGCTGTTGGAAGACGTTCGTTTCCATACGCACACCGGCTGCTACTAACATGATCAGTCACCTGCCCATTTCTGTAGGCGCGCTAAAATGGGTCGGACTGTGTATCTAGGCCGAAGGCGCCCCATTAAACACTTGTAAACACACTGGAGCACTGAATGGAGTAAACAGAACCATGTATTACAGTAAAATATGTGTGTTTTCGTGCCAAATTGTCCTTATTAATTCACATTTCATATTGCCGTAGCTTTTTAACGGTAGCGAATCTGATCCATGTTGATATGACATTTTTGACTCTGTGTGAGGTTAGAAATGAAGGGTAAAGCCGTCAAAGGCTGCTTGACCCTTACAGATGGGACCTATAGGTCGTCCCGAAACGTCTGTAACAAACTACCAATATACGATGCGTAACATCCCACCGTACACCGCGGCGGAAGCCTGAAATCACGAATTAGGAAAGAGTCTAACAAAAATTGCGTGCCCAAAAACTTGATAGGAGGTCAATTTCGAGAAATGCTTGCTACCGTGCCCCGCAGCAGATGTTACGGACGCACCGCAGCCTTGAGGCTTATTGTGCAACTCTGTGATGAAGGTGATTAGTTATTTTCATTCTTCCGTGTAATGGAGCACCGGTGGAATGAAATTGACAGGGGAAAACCGAAGTACTCAGGGGGAAAACCCTGTCCCAGTGCCACTTTGTCCTCCACAAATCCCTCTCTTATTTTCCCGTTGGCTGTGTAGTTCTGTCGACGACTTACAGAGAACGTTAAAGATACGAAATTTGCTCCAGTGTGGTTGGCTTCCATTGTTGTTAAAGATGTATTACCGTTATGAAGTAAAGTAGCGTTTTTGGTAGCGATTGTATACCCCGTTCACATATTTAGGAACGCTTGTAAAGTTGCGAAAGCCGACTGTTAGCTTCGTCATATCTGTGTCTACTACTTCCGTCCGTGCGTGTCTCCGCACGGAACAGTTCGGCTCCCACTGAACGGATTTTGAAGAAATTATTGTACTGTGGATTTTTCATACAATCTGTTGAGAAAATGCAATTTTAGTTGAACTCGGACAAAAATGTCAGGCACTTTACATCAATACCTACGTAAGTTGATAATATTATCTCGCTCAGTTTTTCTTGGGTTAAGAAAAGTCACAGCTACAAGTTGTAGAAAAAATCAGAACACACATATGTCATTCCAAAACCCTGCCGTTTGCGAGATAATTACACGCAATGCGGCAGGGCCAGACAAGCCATTGATGATATAGGATAATGCGGTACAAAAGGATTCGCTTTGCATGCTGGGCAATGAAGGCTAATTGCGTAATCCTAATAGTCATTGATTTATACTTGATTTATCCCGTCTGAACTGGTAAAAGTAATTTTCTGGTCAGACTTACGAAAACTGAGGTATTAGACGACGGATTGTCTGTCATTACGATCTGCTTCGCCGCATTTCACTTATAAAATAGGCCACAAGTAAAAGAACTGTGTTTTTCTTTCAACGCAATGTTGAGAAGTAGTTGTGAGAGGAACCTTTGAATAAGTATGAATGTAATTTATTTTCAAAACTCTCTGTATAATTTAAGTAATTTTGTTTCCTGCTAATTGCAGTTGCGAGTAGACAAAAATACTGAGTAAATCCTATTTGCATAAGCCTATAAGCTCGGCTATGTTGAGAGTATGTAATTTCGTTAGTCAACTCGATGTTGCTGAGAAATGAACATGGCGTTATTACATTTGTCTGGAATTCTTAAATTTATGAGTCAGTATGTTCAGACAGGTAGAGTAGGAATATACCTTCGATCTGTGTACGGAATGTTTTGAATGCAATAATTGCAAATTATTTGAGTCAGGTGAAACGTTGAGTTGTTTATTGACAAATTTAACACACAGTGTTGAGGTGGACACATAGCTAATGAATTCTAAAAATAAATAGAACATAAAATAATAGCTGACCCTAATAATACGGGGTTATCATAATTTCCTGACACATTTCATAAAATCGGTACACTTGAATGGCGGAAACGACTGTAACATGCGACCCACAGGTGGAACGAAAAACTCTCCTAGTTTTGCGCACCTCATAAATGCTCTATGTGTCCGCCCTTTGTGACACGGCAGACGTCAATCCGATAATCCATTTCCGCCCGTACCTGCTGCAGCATGTCAGATCGATTTCTGAGACGGCAACGATGATTCGTCTTCGCAGCTCAGGCAGATCCTGTGCTACAGGCGGTAGAAAGACGAGTCCTTAACATATCACCATAAGAAAAAATCGCATGGCGTGAGGTCAGGAGATCTTGATGGCCAGCGAATCAGCGCCTGGTCTGCTGCAGCGGGTATGGACGGAAATGGATTATCAGCTTGACGTCCGTCGTGTCACAAAGGGCGGACACATAGAGCACTTATGAGGTGCGCAAAACTAGGAGAGTTTTTCGTTCCATCTGTGGGTCGCACATTACAGTCGTTTCCGCCATTCAAGTGTACCGATTTTATGAAATGTGTCAGGAAATTATGAATAATCCTGTACTAGAGACATTCTATAACATGGCAGTAAATGAATGTGTGACCCCCCTCCCCCCGCTCCAATTGGATTAAATGGCATTATCACCTGAGATGTGTCCAAGATTTAAAGAACTGAAAGCCCCTGAATATTGCGTCGTAGGTACAGTCTTGGCCGATCCAGTGGCCGTGCGGTCTAAGGCGTGCGTCTTCGGCCGCTCGCTTGCTAGGATCGTGGGTTCGAATCCCACCGGGGGCATGGAAGTTTGTCTCTTGTGAGTGTTGTGTGTTGTTGTCAGGTAGAGGCCTCTGCGTCGAGCCGATCCCTCGTCCAGTGGAGTCCTACCGACTGTGGTATGTGTCTCAGTGTGATCAAAAGAAAATTACAAACCTCGACACTGAAACGGGAAAACCGGAGTAGGTATAGGTAGAAGAGGACGACAAAAAAAAAAGTACAGTCTTGTTGTAAATTAGGTGAATACATTTTAATGCCTTAATTTGGACTGTATTCCTTCTTTGCAGTAGTAGCTGTTCAGTCATATATTTATTGCCAGAGTTACCATATCCCGGGTAAATAACGGTATAGTTTCTCAAGTTACGTCACGACCGCTTTCTTTCACATCCTTGCCAATTCATATTTATTAGCCAGCCTACAGTTCGGTGCTATATTGTGAGATTCTGAGAGGCAAGCTAAATGAATGAAAGAAATAATATATAAATAGAGAAGAAGCAAGCAAGGGGCCCGTTTATATTACGGCCTTCACATACGGCGGTCTGGTTTTGTAGCATCTTGAATGAAATATTGGTGTCGACTTATCATATTATTCTGCTTGTTTCTTGAGCGCCTTCGCCATGAGTAATGACCTGTAGCACAGAAATTAGTTTATATCAAGCAGGCCGCAACCACACGTCATGAGGCACAGTTCTTATAACCTCTCCCTGCACCACACGAACTTGCTTCAAGTTTCCAAGTTTCGGTGGGTGTATAATGATTTATACAAGTCGAGAAGCTAAACCTCTCAGACCGTATTCCAGAGGGTGCGTACCCCCAGACATCGAGAATAGCTCCGTGTTATAAATAAGATAAAATTCGAATGAAATAAAGTCGAAACCAAAATTAAATAAACAGTATATTAATAATTACATTATACTATATTAATTTACTTGCATAATATATTTATTTTGTATTTCATGTTTCTTTTTTGCTCTTTTTTTTTGGGGGGGGGGGGGGGAGGTTTAAATCTAAGGTGTTCCCCGCACCATTACACGAGGCCCTGCCTAATGCCGATCCTAGCAACACCACCTCTCTGCCTTCGCTACCCTTATAACCGATATCCATATAACGGACACTATTTTTCTTCTTTCTTTCTTTCATTCTTAGTCTGACGTCTTCTACCTACTCATTGTAAGTGTAGAGGGTTATTGTTGCATCTGATCACACTCAATGACACACACACACTCGGTAGGACTCCTCTGGACGAGGGATCGGCTCGTTGCAGAGACCTCTACCTGACAACACACAGCACTAACAAGAGACAGAAATCCATACCCCCGGCGGGATTCGAACCCGTAGTTCCAGCGAGCGAGCCGCCTCAGACATACCCCATAGACCGCGCAGCCACCGGGGTCGACATAAACCCTGTCTGCCAAGTCGAAGGAAGGAATTGTGCCTAGCACTTTTCGGCAAACCTGACCGAGGTTTACCCAGATTTTCCTCAGTTGGAAGGTGAATGCCAGGGAGTAATTGAAAAAAGGGCAAACCTGATTCCACCCCCCCCCCCCCCCCCCCCGGCTTCCCGCATTGCAAAGTCCTTTAGCGAAAAATATTTCCTCCAGGGTGCAAATGCCTTCAGCCTACACGACCAAGCCACTCTTTAGATTAAATTCCAGATATCCATTCCACCAAATTCCCCCCCCCCCCCCCCAATATAGGACGTAAGTTCCATTTCATGAAAAGCCATTACTATGACTCACACTTGATTGTAACATTTGTTAATTTTATACGTGTTGTATACTATCTCTTAATTTGCTGTGCAGCCTGATGATGGCTTGGACATAGCCGAAACATGCAGCTGTATTTTCATAAATATTGAAACAAACATTAGTTGCGCTTGACTGAATTTCTTGTAGTTGTTTAAGTGTAACAAGAGAGCAATGTACATACAATGTAACATTGAGGCGCGTTCGCGTAACCATTGTTGCAGTGGAAAAGCAATAAATATTACATATTCTGAGTGTATGTGTGTGTCTGTGGCTTTAGTTATCCGGCATGCAAAGCGCATGCGCGGTATTTTATTGTCATCTATGGCCTGTCTGGCTGTACCATATTTTTCCAAATTATCTCGTAAACGGCAGGATTTTCATGAAAAAGTTGTTGAATATAAAACGTGAGTTTTGACTTTCTCTACAACTTTTGTCTGAAACATTTCTTTTTCTAAGACGAATTGAGCGAGATGTTATCATAAATGTACATAGAACATCATGTAAAGTACCCGTTATTCTTGTCAGATATTAATGAAACTTGAATTTTCTCGACATATTGTCGAAAAATACTATAATATAACATTTCATGAAAATCCAGTGGGATCCGAGTTGTTCCATACGGGCAGACATGACGAAGGTACTACGTAATAGTCGCTTTTTGCAATTTTGCGAACGAGTCTAATAACGCATCAGCATGAGTAACATAAAAATAAGTTTTGTTTAGTCGGCCATTTGGTTGAAAATTTGAAAGGGAACACACATACAACAGTATGATTTCATATGCATACTTTCTGCCTTTAAAGATGGAAGGTATTCGAGAGTGTGCGTAATTGGAAACACCCATGTTCAGACTTCATGAACAACCTGTGTGCAGTAATTTATTCCTCGTGGTGCACGCATTATTAAGAGAGGTTTAATTAGAAGTCTATGCGCGATTCGTGGGCACGATGCCGAAGTGCTTGAGAGAGCGGTCGCTCTTTCTCAGATTATTTCTTTTCGGTATTTCTCTTCTCGTTTTCTCGTTGTTTCTTTTGAAATTAATTAGACTACATAACGTTTCCTCTCAGCCTTCTTGCTATTTTAACATTCACCTCTTGTCGTTAATCCTAACTGTAATTTTCTTGAGACGTTTAATTGCAAGTATGCTGACAATTTATATTGATAAAGTTGCAGTTTTGAAATACACGTAACGCACTCTTACGGAATGCGGACAAGCTGAAATAAAATTCCTTTTAAATTTAATTCCTAATTTGAATAAAATTATTCGAGATTTTGAGAATGGCTTAATGTGTACTTTCAAAGATAATGCATTTTGTATTAGACACGTTACTAATCTTAGTAAACAAACCTGAATCGTGTTTTTTGGAAGGGGGATGTAAGACATTTCTGACGAAGATTAGTCCCTTGAATCTCATCACTGACACGCCGGCAGATGTTAATAAGCACTTGAAGAACATCCCTTGCTGTTTGGTGACCTCGCATTGAAGAGTTACAGAAATGCAAGTTTTGTGATGGTCTTCTGGGTTCTTATGCCGTGTAGGATAATAAGGTTGTTCCGACGTTTCGGACGAACTTACTGCCTCCATCGTGGGGGTAACAAAATTAGTTTCATGTGGCTGCTTCAGCCACAGTTTGAGAAAGACATAAGAAATATGGTAGGTAGGTAAATCAAAACACATACCACGACTAAACCGGATTTTCATGAAATCTGATGCTGACATTTCATGAACGCTTGTCCATATATCCCAATGTTAATTGTAAGTAGAATAAATAACACACCTTAAATAGAGACTTACCTGCCTTCTCTTAGCATCTAGACTTATCCTCGCTAAATGTTTATCGAAGCAAAAAATACTATGAAAATAAGCTTTACAAGTAACTTTTATGCTTAACGATTTCTCCCTACGTTTTACGGGTTTCGAGATAGTTCAACAAAGTTACTGAATGATGTGTTACATTATGCCTAGAGTCCTTGTAGATCGATATGGGCTAAACTTTATAACGGGGGAATTTTTGCACAGTCAATAATTTGCGGGTCTGGAATAGCGTAGTCGGCATAGCGACTCTCTAAAGGCTGGAGGTTCGGGTATCGAATCCCGGTAGGGGGCGAGATTATCCGCACCCGTCCGGTCTGACTCTGGGGCCCGTCCAGCCTCCTGTACAATTGGTACCCGGTCTCTTTTTTCCGGGGGGTAACGTGGCCGGGACGTGGCCTTGACTATCTACCCAACCTAGCGCCGAGGTTAAAGAAAGAATAGAGCTATACCTCTAGTCCCCATCTGGGCTTTCATAGCCTCTTATGGGGTGAACTTTACCTATACCTGTTACAATTATCGGCGAAGTTTAATGAGAAAATCTACAGTGATCACCAATATGAATGACGACTGACATTTGGTACCAAGTCTAGCGGAGTACCAATCCATAGGCGTGACTGGCGTGAGTTCTGCTGTTCCAGACAATTCTATTTTAAGTGTGCTATCTTTATATTAATGCTTAGTAATATCTTTTATATGTATACAATATACAAAGAATAACAAAGGGGCTGCGTCATGATCTTTACTCTAAAGAACCTTGCGGTTTTTGTGAGAAGCTACTGTCCATGGCTGGTATTTACTTCTGATTATTTGTAACTGCAAGAATGGAGAAGTTATGAAGTGGTGTGCACTTCGTGAGTGAAGTGTTGAAGACTAGTCCTTCAGTAGCAGGCAGGAGATGATCGACCATGATCCGTTATTCTCATTTGTGCTGTTACTTTCCAAATTTACAGTTTATTTGTTGACTTTTTTAGCTAAACACTCTGTCAGAAACGTCTGTCGGAATACATTTATAATTGTCATAAAGTTATAGGAAACCAGTAACACTTGTCAGTCATCACATGCTGACCTTAACAACAGTTGACGGAAATTGAAGATTGAAAGAGTACTGTGGTAATCCCTAGCAATAAGAAAATGCTGTGATTGCCTTTGAATGGTAGAGGTAAGGGCTGTGTTCAACCATGTTAAATTTCATACAGTTTGTCGAAATATTGCGTAAGATCTTAAATACACTGAAACTGTCAAGTTAGGAGCAGACTTCCTTTGCCACTTATTTTCTACACCACAAATTGAGATTATTTGACACTGCATGCTTACATTAAGATGGCGTATTTAATCTGCTGTCACAGCAACGCTGCAGCTTTATTTACACATGTACGTTTAATGTTGCTCAGGGTACAGGCTGGGCGACAGAGATATAACTATTCGACTCCCGATAGGGGCAAGAGATTTTTCTTTTCTCGAAAGTTCCCAGATCGGCTCTGGGGCCCATCGAACCTCCTTTTTCAGTAGGTACAGGCGAGTGTTTTCTTAAGCTTAAAGCAATCAGCGCATGAAGCTGACCACTCAGCTCCACCTGATGCCCAGATTAAGAATGAATGGAATTATACCTCCAAACCCTATATGACTTCATGGCTTGCACAGGGACAAGTTTACATACTTTTTGTATTATATCATTATGTTTGTTTCGATATCTGTCGTAACGTCTACAAAAACGCAAACCTACTATGATAGAACAAAACTGGAATTTGTCCTAAATTATGTAGTACATAAAATAAAAACTGCGTTCTTTGAATTTTATTAAGTTTACACATAACAAGGATACTGCAATACCAGTTAGTAAAACTTTTTCCTCATTGAATTTCAACAAAATTTTCAAATCTCTTTGGGTTACGTGGCAAAGAATATTTAGGGCCTAATGCATACTATGCTTTTTTTGAATCAGTATGACTGAAAGTCAGAATTGCCACACAATTTTTAGTGGAAGCCTCCTATATCAATTTTGAACAAACTTTGTGCAACGGTTCGTGGGAAATAGGAAATTCATATATGATCTTATGTAGGAAAATGTTTGAGTTATCTGACTTTTACCTTCAGCGTAAGTCTCCACTATAAAATATAAAATAGTCTGTATGTATGTGCTGATACTTGGACACAAAAGACGGACCGACAAGAACTCTATGAAATGTTAACACATCAATTAAATGAAAGATATGAAATATATTCTTTTTTCACCTTTAAAGAACGTCTGTAAATGCATGGAGTTTATTTATTTACTTCTGGGCAACACACTTTCAAAATTAATGTTATTTAACACCGTTTATCAGCTAACAGTAATACACAGAGATGTTGCTACTGCTGCAGTAAGAAAGAACACACAAAGAATTTCGTAAGCACACTGCCTGAAGAAAGGGAGATTCTTACTTCCTTGTTAAAGGTGTCGATTGTAATGTGGATGTGTTGTTGTAAATACATGATGTTAAACAGCGGTGTCTCCTAAAAGGGATGCTACATTGCTGTAATTCTTGCACTAATTCAAAGTTCAGCCACACTGATATTTAGTGTCAGGTTTCAATATAGACCTCAGCATGTGGCACACGCTTCTGTAACCTGCAAAACGAAAGCTCAACACTTTTCCTTCATAAGTCAAAAGGAAAAGGACCAATATTATATGGAATTTGTTGCTTTAGTTTATCAAGTGTTCTTGGTTTTAGTCGGTGGGCTTTCTTTTTGGCCCAACTCCGCAAAAATAATTCACATGGAATAAGATTGGGACTTTGCGGAAGCCAGTCTTTTGTTCCTCGAAGCCCAATTTACAGACCAGGAAGATTGTTTAAAACGTTGTGTTATTCATATTCCCTCCATTGGACGTATTCATTCATTCCGTAGTTTGTCTTACGACAGGTCCGTAATCTCTTCCAAAGCGAGTTCTCCACAGAGTGTAATCTACTGTTTCCTCTTTCAATTTCTAGAACCTTCTCATTTCCTTAGATCATCCAGTAGCTGTTTACGTCTGCTTACTCGTCTTCCCGTCACTTTTATCCTTCCCTCTATCTTTCCTTCAGTAACGTGGTTTAGAAGGCAGTTGCTACGCAAGATGTGACTAATCAAGTTAGCCTTTCTTCTTTTTACTGTACGTATGATATTCCTCTTCCTTTACTCTATGTAATACTATTTCATTTCCCGCACGATCCGTCCAACTGATCTTCTCCATCCTTCTCCAGCACCACTTTTCAGTTGATATTTCTGATCTACGTCCCGAAGTGTCCACGTTTCAGCACCACACAAAGCAATGCTCCAAATGTAGCACTTTACTAGTTTCTTCCATAAATTTAAGTCCAGTTTGCTGGTTAAAATGAGTCTTCTTGTTGAATGCTGCTTTTGCCATGGCACGCTTGGATTTAATTTCATGCATTCTTGTTACCAAGCTACCCGATAGTTGAAATATTCCACATTTTCCAGTTGTTTTGAACTCTCATAATCTACACTGGGGATGGTTGCCTTCAGATTCTCAGTACCTTAGTTCTTTCCACATTCTTTTCCATTCCTTAGTGCATTAGACATATATTTATTATACATAATTCCAACTAGTTGCACCTGTGACAAACAAAATATATGTTATAACTTACTATTTTATGGTTTACATTCCGCTAAATATTTCGGTTTAAATAAGCCATCTTCAGGGAGACCCCTGTTTTCCTTTGTGATTGAGTCTTTCTCAAGATGGATTATTTAATCCAAAACATGTAGAGGAACGTAAACTATAAAATAGTATAACGTACGTTTTGTTCGTCATAAAACTGCAGTTAGTTCATATTAAGAAGTAAATAGACTAAAGTTAAATGGCTCTGTCTCCGAAATGGAATGCTATATTGCTGCAATTCTGGCACCATTTTAAGGCTTATACACTACCGCTATAAAGTATATGTACTTAGCTTACTCTGTGTAGAGCAGGAATATGTTACCGCCACACATAAGACAGTGCATTGACAGTGATATTATTTTTAAATCACTCTCTTGATCTCGGCGTCATTTAAGCTGTTAAAACCGTTATAATAACGTGTTAATATTGGAAATAGGTCATCGTCAGGATCACTGTATTTGACGTAACGTGGCACATATTTGTCTGTAGTTGTCATATTTACTTAAATGGGTACAAGTGAGTCGCAACGGTGGTTCCCTCCTTATGAGGTTTTGTTATGACGAAAGCCTATATTTGTAATGAGTTTGTTTTAGAAAAGTGACATTTCTGGCCGGTTGTGTGAGTTGATCTGGGTTTGTTTTTTACTGCAGACGATTGTTTTGTGTATGATATATTTACTGTTGTTTACCGTGAGTGATAGAGGTAAAGACAAACATAAATTTGTCTCTATTCACGCCAGGAGGGCATATGGGGGAAGTGGGGCATATATCCACTCATTCTTAACCTCGGTACTAGGTGGGGGTGAGTGGTCAGTTTCACACCCTGCTGCTTTAGCGACGGAGAATGATCCCTCGGGGGGGGGGGGGGGGGGGGTAGGAGACTGGGTGAGTTCAGAAGCCGGTCTGGAAGCTGTGTAGAAAAGAAAACTTACGTGCTCGTGTCAGGAATCCAATCACAGTTCGTCGACTGCCCATCGCGTAAGTCACTATACTGACTACGCTATCCCAACTGCTGTTATTTTGTCTTATTATCTTAGTATTCAAAATTCCAAGCAGCAAAGAACGCACGCAGATATGATGTACCGAAATACGTAGGCCGACTGCAGGTTTACAGTTATGCTTCACGTTTGGTAATTGGTTAAGGCATAGCGAACTGGGAGGAATTTGGAAGGGGTTATATTTTATTTCATGGACGCACTGAGAAAAGCCACGGGACTCTGCAGTATGGAAAGTCAGCACCCCGGCTTGGAATAGTAGCAGGTACCTGAGTGATATAAATGGAAAGAACGCCTTACCGCTTGAATTGAACTACTCGTTCTGTACGTGGCTCTGCAACCAGCAATAAATTCGGAACATGAAGTGCGTTGTGTGGCGTCACACATGTTCAGCTTCGCATAGCAGTATTGCTGCAGTAATGTGCAACAGACGTATCGAGACAGCGGTGAAATGAATATATCAGTCGGGGAATGAAGTCGAAATCCTTACAGGGAACACTAGCATTTCTTCGAGAAGTTAAACTTCTGTTTCGAGAAATCTCGTTTAAAATTGAAATATTTATGGTGACTACGCAAGTACGATTTCTCTCAGGGCACATTGAAATACGTATTTCATGGCTGTCTATAGTTGGTATTTCTTAACGCCGTCAATCCGTTGATGAAGTATCATATAAAACTGGCAACGTGGTAACATCGAATTGTGCACGCCACCTGCAATGTTATGGCCGGATTTGAGAGAAATACAGTAAAAAATATAAGACGCCTCGCTGTCTGCGGCAGAGTCTGGGTGACGTCACAACACATTGATCCACCTCTATGCCTGACCCAACCGGGTCACAACCACCACCACCACTGCGTTCATCACTTGTAACCCCTTAAAGCACATTTGTTACTGCATATTCAACCTATATTAACACGAAGACGTTCTGCGTCTTGCCCACACGGTGTGTTTATGCGTTTCCTATGATTCTCACAACAAATTCCGGTTCTTTCCTTAAATATCATAAAGTAATTTGTGTTTGTAATGGACACTCGATGTGTTTTCTGTGATCTAAAAGCTGAATTTTTATATGATTTGCAGATTTCAACGTATACACAGAGTTGAACTGGACAGTGAAAATGCCTTGAACGTAAACTGTTAACTGACAAAAAGGAATTTTTTTTTAAATCAATTGTCATTTTGTCGAACCATGTGGTTACGGAAGACCATGTCTGTATGTCTGTCTACCGTCCGCGTGTCCTAAGTAAAGACCTGCTTTACGGGTTTTGATAAAACTTGATATGAATGTTACGGCATGGTGACCGCCCTGCTAATGAGTGCGGCCTGGTGCACCCAGCCTTTAGATATATGTTACGCACGGGTCGCCCATCCTTATATTGATATGAGTGTATGGCCGGTGCACCATCTTATTGATATGGTGTTACGCACGGTGAGCCTATATTGATGAGTGCTGCACTGGTCCATTTATATTGATATGAGTGTTACGGCACTGGGTGAGCCCATCCTTATATTGATATGAGTGCTATGGCACTGGGTGCACCCATCCTTATATTGATATGAGTGTTACGGCACTGGGTGAGCCATCCTTATATTGATATGATGCTATGCATGGGTACTCTATATTGATATGAGTGTTACGGCACTGGGTGCACCCCCTTAATGTATAGTTACGGCACTGGTGCACCAACCCATGCTAATTTGAATGTTACGGCATTGGGTGCACCCAGCCCCATGCTAATATGAATGTTACGGCATTGGGTGCACCAAGCCTCATATTGATATGAATGTTACGGCACTGGGTGCACCAAACCTCATCCTGATATGAATGTTACGGCACTGGGTGCACCAAGCCTCATGTTGATATGAATGTTACGGATGGTGCACAACCATAGATTAATGCGGCACTGGGTGCACCAAACCTCATATTGATATGAATGTTACGGCACTGGGTGCACCAAGCCTCATGTTGATATGAATGTTACAGCACTGGGTGCATTTAGCCCTATCTTGATATGGATGTTACGGCACTGGGTGCACCCAGCCCTTTTTTGATGTGAATGTTACGGCACTGAGTTACACACACCCAGCCTAATCCTGATACGGATATTACGGCACTGCATGCACCCATCCTCGTATTTTCTATTTTGTTAGTCAATAGTAACTATATGACAGACGTACCAACGTGTGAGGTAGGAGAGACCCCGGCGCCTATTTCCTAACGCCTTACACGTAATAACCAAGTGTAACTACAATGACAGTCATATCAAATCGTGTATTCCAGAGCAAGTATTACCCCGTGTTCTGGGATTGACATTGTTAATTGTTTTATCGGTCTTCTAGTCTTGTTAACAGTTGTGTGGTTAAAGTTGAGCACGTAGATTGGTTGTTGGTCATGGACTTTTCCGGACAACGTATCGGTCCCATCCTCATGGGGTCAACTATTCCAAGAAGAATTCTTCTTGAACTGCTTGTCCTCTGAATACTGGACCGATATATTTCTCTCCTTGGACTTCTTGTCCCTGGAAGGTGAGACCGACATGTCCCGAAACGTCGGCAACAAACTACCCAAAAGAGAGCCTCAGCTGAGAAACTGGTTTTATTTGGTTTTTAGAAATGAAGACTAACCGTGAAAGTTGAGTGATGCAAGCCAAAGCAATGCTGCATTCTGAACTGTGCTGAAGTGAAAAGAATAGGTTGTGTCAAAATTTATGTTTTTAAGGACACCAGTTTCTTTTGTAAACAAATGCGGGAAATATTGTTTGATTTTGAATTTCATTAGATACTAGGTAGTTTGTGAAGTTACAAACAGAATGACACTCGATCGATGTAGAAATCTCAGTATCGATACTAAATTCTGTGCTTTAAATCACTTCTTACATCATTATCCCCAGAGCTTTTTTGGATGCTATGGTATGGAATGAAGGCTAACTGGTTTGTACACATCTTTGTTAGGAACAACCTTCTAAAGCACTTTATTGAAGGAAAGATAGAGGGGAAGAGAAGAGGAGGAAAAAGACATAAGCAGCTACTGGATGTGCTTAAGGAAATTATAAGGTACTGGAACTTGAAAGGGAATCACTAGATCGCACTGTCTGGAGAACTCGCTGTGGAAGAGACTGTGGACCTGTCGTAAGACAGATTGTATGATTTTAACATTGTTCAAATCGTGTACGTGCTTATACGCAATGATATATCGATAAGCAACTGTACACAGACGATGAAACACAACACTCAATCACCTTTATACAAACTCAAACACATTTCGATGCCTTTGTTCATCATCTTCAGGAGGGAAACTATATTTAAAAGCATTTAAAACACTTATGAACACAGAGCACAGTTTTTTTTAAATCATTCATTAAAACAGTATTATCATAGCCACCACACGTTGACGCGGCATGTTGGTTTGTTGATGATTATTGCTTGTTGATAAGTAACATGTGGAGATGGAGCGTTGCAGAATGCAAGCATCAAGTGCAACATGTAGCCTAATACAGACTTCGTCCAGTCCACAGCTACCATCACGTAAACATCATCATCATCATCCAAGCAACTGGACGAAGCCTGTATTAGGCTACATGTTGCACTTGATGCTTGCATTCTGCAACGCTCCATCTCCACATGTTACTTATCAACAAGCAATAATCATCAACAAACCAACATGCCGCGTCAACGTGTGGTGGCTATGATAATGCTGTTTTAATGAATGATTTTAAAAAAAATTGTGCTTTGTGTTTTTAAGCGTTTTAAATGCTTTTAAATACGGTTTCCCTACTGAAGATGATAAAACAAGGCATCGAAATGTGTTTGGGTTTGTATAAAGGTGATTGAATGCTGTGTTTCATTGTTTGTGTACGACTGTATGATGATGATATGGTTATGTGAAACGTATTCTACTAGAGGATACAGACCTGCATTAAAATTACCCTTCCATCTATGCGTATGTCTCCTTCAGACTCATTATGGAGGCATTAGGCTATCTTCCCCATACGTTGGTAACTACATACCAGACTGTCCCGTATCTTAGTACAGAACATCATAATCAAATCGATATGTTAGTCCTGCCTCACTTCTGATTATTGTGCTCAAATTTCGTAAACGATTCTCTCATGTGTACTTTAGACTGTTCAAAGTGATCGGCAGCAGTAGGTCTTAGATCTCAGGAAGAGCTAATAATTGGGGGGGGGGGGGGGTCGAAGGTTGTGAGAGCCTTCCATAGCTTCTACGCCCAGTGTCAAATATTTCGTTTAGGTATTTCATCACTTCGTGTGTAAATATGGCTGTACTATCCTGCTTGATAAACGGGGTTTTGGATGATTTTACTCCATATGTGTCACTAGTTATTCCCGCAACACTGTGAGTACGCAATTCATGTTACAGTAAATTAGAAGAAGAAATTTAATAAAGGCATTTATATTGCGGCTATCATATGAAACTGAACAAAACTGTATCATTTTAGCGGAACGGAAAGTACAAACCGTCAGTCACACCTTAACTTTTTATAAGTTTTTACAGATTGCTACATGTTTCGGCTTTTGGAAAAGCCATAATTAGGCAATTAAAAAAAACACAAAGAAAAATAAGTTAATACAACCCATTCAAATGATACTTTTCCAGATAGCAGACGTCTCAACTTTATAAAAATTTGAGTTGTGTCAGCCGGCACTAGATAAACATAACAATGTATGTTAAGGTATTGAAATATAAGAAATGTGTGTTATATGAGAATATTAATTTTTTTCCAGTACTTTGAGCGTGAAAGAGACGTTCTTCGAAATAAATAAGCCTCGTGGGTTACAATCTGTTAACAAGAATCTTAATAAGTTTAACGTTCTAAATTATAACCGAATATATAAAAAGGAGTATTGCGGATGATAAGAAGGCCTTGCTGTCCGTTAGTTTTGATCCTGATCACTACTGGAGAAGTACGGTGTACTGTATGTGTAGATTTTTCCAGTTGTTATTCGCTGCTCGTGCCGCATCAATGAATTAGTGGAATTTAAAGCAGTGAATATACATGGACATTGGGATTAATATGTGTATTCGTATCATCATGCGCTTAAGTTGAAGGAACGTTTTTACTTACGTAAAGTAGTATGCTGTGTATACCTTCGTAAGAGACATAAACAAAATCATTAGGTCATCGTAGAATAAGGAGGCTACTTTCATTTCATAGTTCAGGATTTATTGTGGGATGCAGTGTAGTGTGTGGTTGTATGGGGAGCAATATTAACGGAAAGTAAGACCTTCGTATCATCCGTAGTACCCATTTTTATATATTTGATTGTAATTTAGAAAGTTTAACTTATTAAAATTCTTTTTTACAGATTGTACGCCACGAGGCTAATTTATTTTGAAGAACTTCCCTTTCATGTTCGAAGTACTGGACAAAATTAATATCTTAATATAATGTACATTTATTATATTTTAATATCTGAATACACATTTATAGTTTTGTCTAGTTTCGGCTTGCAAAACTTCAGTTTTTATAAAGTTGAGAGATCTCAGCTATCTGAAAAAGTATAATTTGAATGGGTTATATTTAAATTATCTTTCTTTGTTTCACGTTGTATTCACCGTGCATCGTTATATAACTGATTATCATTCACCAACAAATGCACAAAGATAAATTTTCACTAATTACTTTATTAAAGGATTTCCCCTATACGTATTTCGGCAATTTATATTGCCATCTTCAGGGGGTCATTTTGGTTTGTACATAGACCAATGTACATATGTCAATATTGGTTATTACACCTTCTATAAGATTGTATAAAAATTGTGTAAAATTGTATTATAGTAATAAAATAGTACTAAAATAGCTTGTTAAAATTGATAGTAAGATAGTATTAAATTACATTTTGCGGTAAAATTCGTAATTATTGGCAGTGTGGTCCGGTATGTTGTTCCTTGTCGGATATCTGTTGTGTTGCTGTGTGGAGGCACCTTCTCCCTTCGTGTAAGCTGACACGGAGAGAGAAGGTGCGGAGTCTGTTGATGGATCCGTTAGGACACTTAAGGAATGACTTCCAAGTCCATTTAGAAGATGGTTTGACACAAAGATATATATATTTGAAAATATTATAAGTTACAGGTTGGATGACTGAAATATACCAGAGGTGAAAATAACAGAGGTGAAAGTACCGGAGTGTCCTCCAGTGCTACAATTACATCAGTTTATATACGTAATTAGGGAAGTGTCGTGTGAAAATCATACGTCATTGCAGAGGGGTCTTGGGTGTGGTCGTGTGAAGCTATTGGTCGAGACTTACATTGTTGTCCTTTACGGGTCTTGCCCGCGAACCCTTACGTCATAATGACATCATAGCTTCACACAGTCGTTCATCCCTTGTGACACTGCAGGGTATCAAAAACACTTGTGCTGAGATGGGGCTGATCTGCCTATAGGTCGGAGAGGACAGCCAGCTTATGTAATCCCCTCCTTCCTGCTTAACGCAAGACCCTTGCAAGGTGTGGGTGATACAATTATAACAGAAATTGTGAGTGTACATACAATTTCAAATCCATAAAGTCAATAATATTTACGTACACTGTCGTCATATATGACACTGTACCATTTCAATATTTTCAACAACCAACCAAATGCACATTTAATTTAAAATTGTTTTATAGTTTTATTACTTCCCCTGTATATGTTAGGACGTAATATGGATGTAGTTTATAGCCCCCTGAGGATGATCTGAGATCGGACCGAAACATATGTAGGGGAAGTAATGAAACTATAAAACAGTTTTAAATAAAATGTGCATTTAGTTGGTTGTTAAAAAATATTAATAAAATGCACGGTGAATGCAAGATAAATTTTGTATCATTTCAGTTTATGATAAATTTCGAATTGTTGCACCGTCTGTATAACACAAATGCCCTGTTGAACTCTACCCAAATAACTCCTGTCAGCATAGGTATATTAAACTTACTGTTTAACTCTGTCAGCATAGGTATATTAAACTCCTGTCAGCATAGGTATATTAAACTCCTGTCAACATAGGTATATTAAACTCCTGTCAGCATAGGTATATTAAACTCCTGTCAGCATAGGTATATTAAACTCCTGTCAGCATAGGTATATTAAACTCCTGTCAGCATAGGTATATTAAACTCCTGTCAGCATAGGTATATTAAACTCCTGTCAGCATAGGTATATTAAACTCCTGTCAGCATAGGTATATTAAACTCCTGACTAGCGCGGTATACCAGTTGAAGAGAATACAAAGGAATTAGCTTCTAGATTTGAGGTTCTAACGAGAGTGAATATTAATATCACATTCTTCTGAATTACGCCATATAGAAAGGTACCAACGTTTTAAGGAACCTGCTGCGGCCATCTTTCTAGTAAACGAGATTGGAGAATATGTCGCATTTTAGTGAGGAATATTTGTGACAACGTACCAGCTATTTGGAGGAACTTACTGACTTCAGTTTTAGCGAGCAAAGGTCATGATATGACGATGTGAAATTTGGTAGGTATAAAGCGCCTGAAGGAACCTTCTGCCTCCATCTTTATTGTTGGAGAGGGTGGGGGATGTGACGCCATATAGTTTGGTATGTAAGTAGGTTTGCCAGTACTAAGAGCAGCCTTTTATTTTAAAACTTAGGAAAAAAGAGAGTGGAGGACATTACATCGTTCAGTTTTGTAGATAGGTAGTTATGCTCGGCGGAAACTCTTGCCTCCATCTGTAGGCTTTGTAGGTTGGTTGCTACGTACCGATGTTTCTGACGAATGTGCTGCCCCCATCTATCATGATAATGGAGATAACACGTTGTTCCGAATCTTGGTGATTTTTACGGACGGGCAGACATGGGAAGACTCACACGTAGATAGAGAGAACGATTTTAAAATTTACAATATGGTAACTTACTTGTATTACCCAATTCATAGGTTGGAAGAAGAACAAAAGAATGTTACGCACGACAAGTTTTAAGACAAAAGTGGCATATTGTGTCTAACCGTTTTGGTAGAGTGATGCACCTGCTTTATCATTAAGAAACACTGCATTTTACTTACAGGGTATAATTAAACGTTTCGTAAGATTTTCAGAATAAGGAGCTATGTTTCTTTCCCAACACATACTCTTTTAATGAAGAAAGTTTTTTTTTTCGTCGGGCACGAAATGGAATTTTACCTGTTATTAGATGATCTTCATTATTTTAACCAGACAAATCGCTCCACCAACTAGAACTAGGGTACGCCATGCAACACCACCCACCAAATCAAGAAAGATCTCTCAATCTGTCAATCGTCCCGGTGTCTGAACCTGGTAATGTTGCCCGTGTTAAGTGAAATGAACCCGCAGGTTCCACTTCTAGTAGGGCCCTTCTGTCACATCTCTTAATTTCAGCTTTGCAACAGTACTTCCCCGGATCCCAAAATCTTTGCTTCTCCGGAAGCCGCCCGCCGAGTCATCGGAGGAACTTAGGCGGATTGGTGGCTGGTATGTTTATGGTTAGAACCAGGGCTGTATCTGATGGCCTTCGAAATTCCAACTTTCGTTCTTGAACTAAATAACATTCTTGATACATACTTTTCGTTTCTGTCCGTCTTGCGACGATTCAAGAATTTCGCCACTAAATTCGCAAACGAATATCTCCGTTTTTTCCTTTCGATTATCACTGGGGCTTTCGGAAACCAACAGAATATATCAAAGGTTGTATTCCACTATTCCGTGCACTTGTTTTTTTTCGAAATTTCCGCCCCAAAACAGCCCTCCGAACAGTATCAAAATTTCGTCTTATGAAGCCCTCCGAATAAATATCCAACAAAATTAAAAGTCAACCCAAATGCTTAAATTCTGTCGTCTGCTGCTTACTGATCCGCCACTTTCCATGATCGTATGTTCGTAACTTGCCAGCGCTCTACCGTGTCTCCAGTCCCCTTACGACGAGGCACACGGCCCGGCAGACTTAAAACCAACAATCTTCTATTCAACCCACGTCATAAATACATTGCGTGTCATTATAAGCTTTTTTATTTCCCTTTTTTCTCCCCTCCTCCTCTTCTTCTTCTTCGTGCTTCTAAATGTTAAGACTTACTAAGGAATTAATAAACTCTAAACCGACAAATCGATCTAAAGTCCACCCGCACTATATCAGTTGACAATCCTACAAATATAATATGACGCCACTGTCTGTACCAAGCCTTATGTCGTTTAGCCCGATGTGTTTGCGCTTTGTTTTCTTCCTCTCTATCTTATTCTAGATGCTGATGTCATGGCCATGCTCATCAACCAATTATGGAGCTGGTAATTTAATTTCATCGCCATGTTTCCCCTACCACATTGCATGTGACAGTTCGCGTTAAACCCTAGCGAGATGCTTCATCTACTTGAAGATATTGTTCTAGTGTTTAGGAGACTGAAGGAGCAAATTGCCAAAATCAGAGTTTTAAATAATGTTATCTGATTTTGCATTAATTTACAGACCCACATCTTAACGTGTCATATGAGCAGAAAATATTTTGCAGCTTTCAGAATTCACGCACTGAATACAGCTTCCTGTTTCAGAATTACATTGCGAAGTCACAACATGGCATGTAATCATGGGGTTCTGTATGTGAAATTACTGTAATTGTGTTCGCCTTGAGAACTGAGGAAACCCGTACATTATTATCTCCTCCTCGTGTACTTCTACCCAGAAGATTTTTAGAGTTCTCAGTGAAAGTTGGTAGAAGTTGTGTACAGCAAGAACGCCATTAAGACTTAGTAACACTGCACGTTCGTCACGGCGAACCAAATTCCCTGCAGTCTTACTGATAAGACTGCAGGGAATTTGGGTCGCCGTGACTTTTTCGTTTAACACCGTGTTGTATTCAGAATAGTTTTTGTCATTGCGACGCTGATTAAAATTTTCTTAGTAATAAAAAGAACTCTGCATAATGTTCCAATGTCATATCCACTTCAGAATTACAAATTACAAATTACACTCAGTTACTGTGAAGCAATATTAAGAGTGCATTAGTACAAATCAACGAGATGAGAAATGTACCTATAACGACATTATTGCATTTTCGTATCTTAGCTTCCTGATTGGTGCATTTACATGAACTGTCATAATTCTAATAATTCTACACACACAACTGTTTGTAAAGAAATAATTTTCCAAGTAATTTATATATCCTTGACATGTTTACTTTTCTATACTGTAACAACATTCACAGAATGCAAAAATGACTGGTTATGGGCTACAGCATGCGAAGGCTAGTGTAGCTAAACATCGTGATAAGGAATTTGTAGCGTAATTTCTTGGTTTTTCGTACATCTGGGTTCAGATCAGATCGTACACTTGTACCTTTGCCTTAGTTATTCGGCATACAAACCTCATCTGTGTGGTTCCATATTTTGATTTGTGTTCACATCACCTTACATTTCTTTCGACTGGGTGGCTCTGTCGTATTTCTCGTAAACATTTCTTAAACGACATGATTTAAAAAAAAATGTATTTGACATAAAATAGGTTCTATTTTCTACAACTATTCCCTGAAGCTTTCTGACTCAACAAGAATTTAGTGGAATATTATAAACGTATTTAGGTCATCGACCTATTTCAGTAAAAGCTTTGCGAAAATTGGCTCTGTGGGAGCTGAGAGACTCACCTAATGACACAGCTTCTTACTCGAGAAGACCTGAACCGTCAGACATGACGAATCTAACAGTCCTTTTGCACATTTTTCTTCGAAAGCGCATAGAAATAAGAACCCCACGCAAGGAAACCGACTGCAATACTGCAGTATTATATACAAGCTGTGAGTCGTTTGGGACGCATCCATTCATGTGAAGGAACCTAGCCTTCTGTTACCATAGCTACGACGAAAGATATCGATGAGTCACGCCTGGTAGTCATGTTGCAGCCCAAGCGAGTGACCGGCGCGAGTGTTGCTACTATATGCGCCTGGTAGTTTGCTTGGGGGATGTCCTCGAATAGGGCTAACTGCATAAACGTGAGGGTCTAACACTGCCGCTAGCTGCCTGTAAAGATTCTCTTAGTGCGGATCCTTATTCTGGAACAACTTTTAAGTCACTTACATTTTCCTTTCCATTAAAATTAATTACAATTGGGTGTTTACGATCGTTGTTCTTCTGTTTGTTTACCGGACTGTCCTGGGTGTATGTATGTTGGTATGTGTAATGTAGCCACGCCCACTGAAGTGCGTCATCTTGACCTTTGAAACAGTGACAGTAAGCGCAGCTGTCGTACAGGATTGCAGAATCACACGTCAAGATGCTCCATATAAAACAAGGTGAGTTTACATGTAAAATGAAACATTGTACGATTTCTGTCCTTAAACGATTTTCAACAATCTTTCAGGGCCGATATGGTGAGGGGTTGGTTGTCTTACGTTCTTCTACCCTCCTCTTAACGATACTTGTAACTGTAGTAACAGTAATAACCTATGGGAACTCCCTATTTATAAATAGAAAAATAACAAATTAATACTTGGTATTTGTAACAACAGCAATGAAATATGGAAAATGGGTAGTTGTAGCAAGAGCAGCAATTTTAATATAGAAACATACTAACTGTAACAACAGCAATGATGTATACAGGAACTTGGTAGATGTAGCAACAGGAACCATAACAAAGTGTCCAGTATAAAGTGGAACTCGCTTATAGAATCTACAAACCTTCTCATAGGTGTTATTTAAAACCTATATTATACAGGGCTTTTTGTTATCGCTGTAGTGCTCGCCGTAGAGCGGACGACATCTCTGCCTTATAGCGGCAGATGACGCCTCCCATTTTGCAGTGCTCAGTAGTGTAGGAACTTAGTAGTTGTAGAAACAGCTTATAAAAATTGCAGCATTCCCCCAGATGTTACATAGGTGTCAGAGAATCTGTAGCCCTTCTGCTCTTTAACAGCTGACAAACAGTTACCAGTCTCCTCTAAATTAATTTAGCATAATAAAACATTGTGCTTGTGTTTCCTATGACAAATACTTGGAATTTCTTAAAACTTCCCTGTGTTTCGTTTTACAACCCTTTTGCTGTCCCAAACTTTAGCGTTAATTGTAGGAAGAGTGACGAATGACGAATTGGAAGGGATTTGGAAGGAATAGGTTGTGACCTTTTCGATGTACCATCCCACAGTTTTCCTTGAGGGACTGAGGAAATCCATGATAGAAGTCGTGAGTATAGTCTGTGTTCTGATATAGATTAGAACTTTACCACAAGTCAGAAGCTCTACCTTTTTTTGAGCCAGCTGTCTCTGTGATTGTAGTTTTTTTTGTTAGGATTGCCTTCAATAAAGAATTTTACAGTTCATCTTTCTAAACGTAGCCGCTACTGCTGTGTACGCGAAGAATTGTAGGTTTGCTTTTAGCTTGTTTTGCTCCCAACAAGAAAAGGAATAGGCTTTCTAAATCGTTACCATATGTGTATGCCCCCCTTTTAAATTTTTGAAACAAGTGTAGTGTCTGGCGTTCATGAAAGATGCCGGGCATGCGAAATTGTGAAGCGGAAACGACACTAGCGCCACTTCCTTTCAGGTCCGGACATGCTGTATGTTAACAGATTATTAAGGCAATGTAATTGTAGAACGTAAAATAACAAAATTATGTCCATGCAAAATTTCTCTTATCGTTCACTTTTATGGCGGTTACTAAAGAACACTCGCCGCCGTGGTCTAGTGGTCAGAGTACTAGAACGGAAAAAGTTGCTGGTTATGTGGCGACCGTTGCCATTGATCTTAAAAGAAGGCGAAGATATAATTGTGCTTTGATTAATTAGCAACACTCCTGAAGGTGTGTACAGGAATGGAAGTTTAGCTCCACGCATTCTTCACCTCGGCATTTTCAGGTGCACGCCATGAGAGCTTTGCCTCTGTGAAATAGCCACCTGTAGCCATTAGATAGGAAGCTGGTTGGGCCCCAGAGTGGGTCTGGATCCTGGATTCGTATCAGGAGTCAAATTTCGCTCCAATTCCCCAGTCGTGCAGCCCGTCGCCTGTCAAATACGAGTATACTGCCTGAGCTGTTTCCTTTCCTTAAAGTGAACCAAATAATGAATTCTCGAGCATCTAGACTTTTGAAGAAGACGACAGTATTTTCCTTCGAAATGTCGTGAGTCGATTACTAAGTGACGATATATCACATGCCTGACGTTCTGAGCTATGCCGCCATGAAAACTGAAGACAGGTATTCATTTTATTTTACTTTGTTACGTAAATGTTAAAATAATGATACAGCGAATTAAATATGTAGTATGACAGCAGTCACCTGAAGACAGGAGGAGAGTCACTTGACGAGGAAAGTCATATATCGGGCAGTGCCTCGGAGACTGGATAATGTTGTAAAGAGTGTAAGAATTAATATGTCTAAAAAGTAGGCCATGGCCGGTGTTATTCAGCAAGGAATATAGACAAGATTTTCTCTGAATTCTGAATCCTAAAATTCAGCTGTGTTTAAGATAATGATACCATTAAATACACAATAGGTCTTACTATGTAACAAATATCTGTATTAGAAGTGTGAAAATAATAGTCTCATTTATAGCGATAAATATATGCTATATATATCGTACGACAGTGTGTAAGTATTCTTGAAGTGAGGTAACACAAAATAATGTGCTATAGATACTGACTTTAGAGTTTGCAATTCACCTTGGGAGTGTTTGACGCTGGGGAAAGGCGACCGTCCCTTTTTTGTGACCAGTAACCAATGTATTCCAGTTAAAAGTACATTAGGCTGTAGTAAAGTCGTTATTTTGTGCGTTTGAGATAATACAGTTATTTTCTGTAGTATGCTGTGTGGTTAGATATGTGCTTAAATTTGACTTTAGACTTGCTGTAAAGGAAAAAGTCAACGTCATGCAGTGACAGACTCATGTTTTTGACAGGATCTATATGTTTTCCCGCGACCGTCCTCGCGAGTTTTAAAAGACTTTACCCAAGCTGTGAAGGTCAACTGAATGCTCTTGAGTAAGAGACATTAATTCTTTCATCGAGAAATTATGACGTGTTAATCCAATATTTTAATGACTGCTGTCGCTGTATTTTATGTACCGTCTTATTTAGTATTAAAAATCTGTGCGTTTTGCCCACACATTGCGTTTATGTGTTTGATATAATTCTCGGAATAAACAGCTGTTACTTCGTATATAGCAGTAATAATTATTGGTAATGGAGTTGTACATTGTTTACTATGAGGTGGGAAGTTAATATTCATAGGGTTCAATGTTTAGAAAAATTAGAGGCTGTAAAGGGCTAAAATATTTATTATCGCATTGTGCTTAATTCAGCAAGGTAAATATTTAGAACTTTGAAACGAGTACGAAATCTGAGAGCAGATGTTTGTGACAAGGAAGTGACAATGGTTTTTGTTCTACGAATTGCTAATCTGGTTCACTGTGTGAGTAATACAGTTAATTTGGCACAAGCTGCCATAGGCAGGCAATATCCTAGCGACAGGTAGACATTGTGTTTAGTACGCATGTGCGATTCGGCCTTGCCGTCAGCTGTTCTGCTCACTCAACTATGGATTTTGGTCTCGGAGCTGAAAGATACGCTTTTAACATTATAAGTTTAGCCGTAAGGTGGAGTCAAATGGTCCTGTGAAATGCTGGTACTACACATTTTCCTCAGCCTCTCAAAGCAAATGTGGGCTTACATCAACGGCCGAACTTTATATTTGAATAATACGTATTTTATTTCTTCGGTTACCGGATGGACAACAGAAGAATCGTCTTCGATTCCAGGCAGGGGCAAGCGATTTTTTTTGTCTTCTCCAAAGCGTCCAGACTGTCTCTGGAACCCACCAAGGCTCCTATTCAATGGCTGTTTTAAGCACAGGGGTTAGGTCTTGAAGCTGACCACTCATTTTCATCGAGTGTCAAAGTTAAGAATGAGTGTAGTTATATTGCCACTCCCTCGTGGCGTTCACAGGGACAACTTTACCTTTACCGTTACACAAACAATAACATAGGTCTCTATGTACGTCGGCAGCATTTTACACGAAGTGACGAACAGATGTCACATTTTATCTTCAATTTCAATAATGTAATGTTATATACAGGGTGTAATGTAAATCAACCGAAACATTTATAGGGAGGATATAGGAGATCAAAACAATGTACAGTCGAACTCGGTTATATGAACGGGACTGAATATTTTGTGTCGTTATAAACGAGTGTTGTTCTAACCGAGGAGTATAATGTCATGGTTAACAGTGAGGAATTAATTGGTACCACAGAATATCTGACGCTATAGACGAGGTATCGTATAAACCGACGTCTTTATAACCGGGATAGACTGTATTTTAGGATAGGAACCCATAACCACGAAACCTTTATTTCATAGCTACACCTCAACAAATGGTTGATGAGTGCAGAACTATTAACATGTTCGCAGGTTGTCGCGTTGATCGACCGAGCTAAGCATTTCCAGATATTGGTTCCCGTCTTGAAATACATTGTTTTGATCTCTTCTATCCAGTCTAGAATTATGTCGGCTGAGTCACGTTACGTCCTGTATACAGACTGTACATAAGCATATATCCTGTCACATTTTCGTTACGTCACGAATGGGACCACATTGTGGCAGAACTAAACAGAAATAAGAGGTACCTCTGCTTCAGTCGGTATCACAGGCTCGATCTTTGCTGACAGAAATTTTATAGCGTACACATTTGGTGGAACTGTGATGGGCTATAGTATTCAGGACGTCAGTGGTAATAATGGGAATGATAGTTGTTGATTTGGTTGCTAGAAATGTGTACTTTTGAACGTTCTACTTTGAAATTTAGAATATACACTTCGCTAGAGAATATGCACTGCTTTTGCACGCCAATAACATTCATATATTGATTTGTTTCTGTATCACGTGAAATATTAACAAAGATACGGACTGATCAGTAGAGCCCTCTGTGTAGAAGCCAATGACCGTTTTACAAAGGAAGTGGCAACTCGCCTCCTGTCTAGATAGTAAGCCATGTTCGATAAGAAAGTCCTTTCCTCCCCTTCTCTCCTCTCCTTCTTTTCACAATCTCAGTTTTATACAAAATCTTCCAAAATGTTATTCAGGCAGGGTTAAAAGTATTCGTAAATCAATCATTCGTTTGAGCACAGTGGCTACTCTATGTACCACCATCTTGAACATGACGGCGTTGGAAATTTGTCCACACAATACATCTGTGGGTTTCATATGATTCTCAGAATAAACAGTAATTATGTGTGTCTGAACAGCATTAACTGATTGGTGTTTTTACTGGAGAAGCAATGTGTTTCCAGCGTGGCAGACACTCGATATTTAAATACTATTTGCATGACTTATAGGTTCAGAACGGTAACTACACTGCTATTCTTTTCAGTAAAAACTATTAGAAGAGGTATTCATGGACCTAGACATGTAATTTTATTATGCTGACATGTTCGGATCCTAGGATGAACACGTCGTAATAATTTCGTATTTGAATGCACAGGGTAATCATATGTTGTGTCATCGAGACTGGGAAGTGGTGGTAGAGTAAGTATGTTACTTGTAACATTTGTAGTGAAAATATGAGGCAAACAATAGAGGAAATGTTTTCTTGTTAATTTAAATACGACTGTAAAAATATGCAGCATAAATGTAGCTGACGCGTTCAGTAGCAAGAATTGTGAATCGTATGCTAACATCCACAGTAGCGTAGCTAGGTTTTTTTGACGGCCGGGTCGAGCAAAAACATTGGCCGCCCTGACATAAATAACGAAATAAAAAAAATCAAAATTGTTTATTGATTTTTTATTTGTCTCAACAATAAAAAATTTGCTGAGCGCAGAGAATTAAGGTTTTTCATTTAAAATATTTATTTTTCCACCCCTTGAACTCCGCTGCCCGGGGAGGCCGCACTACACACCCTGAACATCCATCCTCTTCAAGCTGCTTGTTATTATGCGAGACCTAAGATTTCTGCGTCGTTAATATTGAGTTTTCAGGTCTTCTGGGTTCTTACGCTGTAGAGCAGAGTTATTTATTTCTGACTTTTCGAATGAACAAACCATCTTCAACCTAAAGGGCCACGGAGGCCAATCCGTGAGTATGAAGGCGGTAACTTCCGTCGAAACGTCGGGGATCTATAACCTTTGAACTCAGCATAACAACCCATAAGACCAGAATCATGACTTATAACTAATTTCATGGATCAGAGTCCTACTTGAGAAGCATAAAAGTGTTCAGTTATTGAATAAGTTACTAGTACCTGCATCTTATGGATCCCGGAGTTTCATTATCTTTTTCATAAAATTCTGCAACTTGTCAGCATCCTGAGCCAGATAGATCCGACCCATGTCCTCCCATCTGCCATCTCATCCCAACTATGCCTACGTCTCCAGACCGTCTTGTTTTCTTCAGGTAATCCAACCAAAACCCTGTATATCCTTTTCGTCGCCCATGCATGACGCGTGTTCTATCCATCTTCTTATCCTCCTCGTCTTTGATCACCGTAATAATATTTGATAAAAATTACGTATGAAGCTTTTCATTATGCAAAATGTTGTGGCCTTCGACTCTCCTCTGTTAGGTTCAAATGTCTCGTCAGCAACCCGTTTTCGAACATCCTTAATCTCGTCCTCCCTTAATGTGACAGGTCATGTTTCACACTCGTACAGAACAACAGCCAAAAGCGTAGTTATTTATGTGTTTGTTTTTATATTTTTTAGAGAACAGACAGGAAAACGAAAGATTCGAACCGAATAATAGTGTGTGTTTTCCGAATTTAATCTGATTTTAATTTATAGCATCCAGTAAAAGTTGCGTTTTAGGTTATAGTGTTGTACTGTTACGCAATGAAGGAACATTATCAGCATAAAAAAGAAGCTGATGTCTGGCATTCAGTTGCAGCCTTTCGTGATTTTCTTGGGGCTCCTAATGACATCTTCTAAAGCAAACCTAAAAATCAATGGTAGTGAATCTCTTTATTGCAGAAATCGTGTGTATTTCTGTCGGACTTCAGTAGAGGCTGAAGACTGTGGAGGAATTACACTCTGTTTAAGTGAACTTAAACAGAGTGTAATTAATCCATATTATATCATGGGTGTACTAACGTCAGAATATTATACATCTTCTGCTTGATTGATAGTTTTCCTTAAAGTCTGTAACTAGCTGATATAGCACGGTTTTCCTGCTGTTTCTTCACTGTGACAATTCCAAATATATCTGATAACAGTTTATCTGTTACCGTGTATTAAGATACTGCAAACACATGATGTTGTATGTACTTAGGTAAGTTGCAAAATCGAAGCTGCTTGTTTTCGTGTCGGTGATAAAGAAACCAATGTTCATACCTCGCTACTTTCTCTTTTACCTGAACTAGTTGAATTGTTAGGCTTATAAAGTCTGTGCCATCAAAGAATTGGCCCTTCCATCTCTTTCTGGCACAACCTCTTTTTATTTTGAAAATGTGATAATTTTGTTTGTTTATGTCCTTCTCTTCTACACGCATTTCTCTAATTTAATTGATAGTCATGTATGCATTTCACGATTATTTATTTTCAGTATTTTTCTCATACCCGTATTCTTCCAATTCTGCTATTCATTGTTCAATTAAAATGTGTTTTCATTTGTTTGCACAGATTTCGTTTTACTGTGACATTTAGTTACATATTCTTTTAGGTCAATATTGCACTGAACTCTAAGAATTCCGTGGCAGCGAGGGTGTCAGGTGTATCTCTTAGACCAAATTGTGTTTCAGAGTGCGTACTTAGTGTCAAACTTTTTTTGTTGGTTATCTTTGCGTGTAATGAAATGGCGTTCTCTTCCATTTTGTTTTCTGCCCCGAGTTTTGATATCTTTCCTACTTGAGAGGCTGTAGGAAGTGTGGCTTATACATCTGTTTTCAAGTGATGTTGCAAATTAATATAACATATATATGTACTTTTTGGCATTGGTTTATATACATACATACACACCTTTGGGGCTTTGTGTTTATGATTACGGAGAACTCAGTAAGTTCAACAACCTTCTGTCTATATTTGTGTAATGTTATTTTTTAAGCCTGATATTAAATATAGTTCAGCACAGAATTCTTTTATATTCCCTTTAAATTTGGTACATACAACCATGAAATTTTGTGTTTTGGTTGGAAAGTTTTCCTACACCATCTTCACAAACAACATAACAAGCAACCAACCATTACAACAGTAAGGCATGTATTTGTACAATTAGCCCAAAGTGTTTTGAGGTATCAGATCATTTTCAGGTTCGCCATACTCAGTGAGTATTTTGAGTTTAAATTACGTAATTTTAAACAGTATAACTAAATATAGATACCGATTTGGATGGTTCTTTATTGACTGATTTAGTAAATACAATTTTGTTCGTGGCACAGAGTTACACGTTTCCATCAATCTGTTATAATCAAACTGTGATATGTAGTGTGAAATCACAGAATTAACAATTAACAATTACAGTTTGGAGTACTTACTAAATCTCAGAGATTATCATGTATTTCTTCAGGTAAGTGTTACCTGTAATTTTTCCCTTCTACTTTTCGAATGATTGTTCAGTATAAATCTTGAATTGAATACACGTTTTTGTATGAGTTTTAATATGTTGCAAAAATTGTGCAAATATGTAATGTTTGATATAACAGTTTAGTGAGCAAACATAAAACGATTGTCGCACAAGTATATATTGATTTTGACAATTAAGATTAGTTAGTAGGCCTATTAGTTGTTCAACTTGATTAAGTGAGCATGGCGAAGAATAATGACGTGTTTCCTTGTTCTTTGTTACCTTATGATACGTACTCCACATAGCTTTGGCATTTTAGTCTCAGTGGTAGCTACTTTTGTTATATTTGTTACATTGTTACACCGACTTTACACATGATATGTAGACGATTTTAATGCAATACTGCTAACGAACATAAAAGCACAGGAATAGGCAATATGGTCAAGCGCTGAAGTCGCGCTACTTGAGACTCCAAGTCTTGCCACCAGTGGCGCGAACACCCCAGACGTAGAAAATGTCGTCTATGATGCAGAAAGCTATGTGCGTGTTCTGGTGGCACGAATCGAAAGCTGTGGTTACAGTCCAAAAGTGTTTTCTATGGAGTTTTGTAGGGAACAGGCAACGAAAATATCCATCTATAACTGACCCTTGTAAAACATAGCAGTCGGAAGATAAAGTGAGACATTCGAGTGGCTTTTGTTCACAGTCTAAGAAAACTAACAAGAGAAGCTGCTCAGCAATTAAGCACGCAGCAGTTTGTAACGCACACAATGATACGAACTCGTTTGTTATATGTTGCAACGTGTAACAGTTCAAGACAAAGAAATTCTTTCAAAACTTGAAGACAACATTAGCCGAAATATGGGTACAATTTTTGGGAGCAACAGTACGCATGCAGTGATCAAAGGTACACATACCAAACTTCCGTGCCTTTCTTTCTTCTTTTTTTTTTTTTTTTTGACCGAAAGTACTGTAACTGGCGTAGTCTACCTAGATATGCTGGAGGAATTCCTCACGCCGATTCTGGAAGAAGAGCATTCTTTTGACGTGCAAATCCAGCAAGACGGAACATCTCGGCATTTTTACTTTGCAGTTGGTTGAGAATATTTGATCGAAAAGTTTCCGCGGAAGTGGATCGGCAGATGCGGTCCTTGCACTGGGCCACCCTATTCCTCTAACCTTACACCAGTTTCTGGGTACAAAGAGGATTTCGTTGACGTTCTACCCTTGCCCACAACTTTGTCTGACCTTGAAGGGAGAATAAGAGCTGCTAGATTTACATCTGCTGTGGTCTGAACTTTAACACAGACATGATGTTTGCGAGGCTGCTCATGGCGCCCGCAATAAAATATGTAAACTCTTAAGCGTAGATCACGAAAACTTTTATCTGTAATTTACAAAAATAATTTTAGATTTCATTCGTATGCCTCTTGCTTCTACAGCAATATTATGCTAAAATAGTCTACATTGGAGGCTATGTGTTCAACACGTAAGTTCCAGTTTCTCTTCGGCAAGTCCTGTTTTTCGCTTTTGGTATTCTTTGGTTATACGAGACTCCTAAAAGTAAACACAGCACTTTTCATTCTTGGTCGAAAATGAGTTGTGTACTTCACTGGAGTTTATGCAGAAATTTATGCAAGGCTGTGTAATTGATTGCTATGAAATTCAACAAATTAACGAAGTTTTTTAAGGATCAGATCATCTATTATGACAGTTAACTACCATGAGAAGCAAGCCTGTTAATCTTCACATTAACCGTGTGCAACACCGCCACGTGACTGTATTATTTGTGACCAAGTCCTGTAATTTCATTTATTGTGACTCTGCTTTCGGGTTCAAATTTGACGATAGTTTAGTTCCTGAAATTCTTTGAAGGGTAATTTACGTGTTTATTGTGACGCAAGTTTTCTTAGTGTGTATATTGATCCGAAATGGATACACGTGCTGTGTTTTGAATTAGTATCGCTTCCAGGTCGCCTGTGTCGCCAACGAAATAAAAAGGACGTAAGAGATTATTTTTTAAAACAGGGGGAATATTATGCTGTATACTTTTTCCACTTTTTTTTCAATGTCTCGACAGCCCCTTGGGGGCCTAGGCCGCCTCATTTTTCGAGGCTTCAAGATCACACTTCTTAGACACACCACACTCAGTAGGACTCCTCTGGACGAGGGACCAGCTCGTCGCAGAGACCTCTACCTGACAACACACAACACTCACAAGAGACAGACATCCATGGGACTCGAACCCACAATCCTAGGAAGCGAACGACCGCAGACCCACGCCTTAGACCGCACGGCCACTGGGACCGGCTGTTCCACGTTTACTGGTGATAATTAAGTGTTTTTGTTATTTTCATGAAAGTAGCATTTTATGTTTAAACTTTCTGATTGTGTGCAAGAAGAAATGTTGATAATTCTTACAGAGTCGTATTTTTACTGCTTAAAATATAACAAATATTTTGGTACAAATTTTGATAATGGCAGTGTTTTTTTATATTTCATGCTAAGAACAGGGAGTAAAGGAAACAATAAGAAGCAACTTCAAAAGGTTGGTGTACAACAAACAATCTACATATGTGAAGAATGGTTTCAAACCCAACAATCTTCAGATATGTTGGTATCAAAACAAGCAATTTCTAGCTTTTGAATGAAACAGAACAGTCTTCATTATTTAGATGAAAATAACTGAAATATATATTCATAAATTACAGAATTCTTTTGCGTTTTAAGAAAGTTAAGTGTACATTAGCTTATCAACAAAAATGTGCTTCTTGAGAATGCAGCAGATAAGCGAAACAAACATACTTCTTAACGATAAAGCGCGCTGTGTCGTGTACTCAGTACAAACAGTGCAGAGCATGGCTTAGATCTAATCGAATGATTGTGGAAGACACACACGACGAATACTGCGACATGCTCTTAATTTCGGTTGCTCTGATGGTAGGGCTGGTACTGGTGACGTTAATACGCGTTACATGATCTTGGTCGACATCACGTGACGCTAATGTCTTTGGACGATTGGAGAAGCGTTTCCGTGAGACAGGAAGTGTAACAATTATGGCACTTGTGAATGCAGGTCGCCCAAGAAGTGTCAGACATCAGACACGAGGATCTGTATTTACTATTGCGGAACGAGAACCGTAAATAAGTTCACGCTGTAACGTATGAGAATTGGAATTATTGAACGCGAGGGTTCACGTCGTGCTGTGTGGCCATCAGTATGATCTATAAAACTACTCGCAAAGGGCAAATATATTTGCAACGATCTGTCTTTGCGGATGCAACTTTGCGAATGGCAAAATCTCAGCACACAATAGATAAGCTCTTTTTAGGCAAAAGTCTGTGGACATGCAAAGTGTGTTTTACTTGTGAAGGCGTGTTCATCGTCCACAGCAGTTACGGGATAATTCTTTGCTTTCCGCGAACATGAATGCCAAGTCTGCTTCATCGTCGTTTTTGCTGGTATCGTCGGTGCCATTGTCGTGAGACTCCCTTCTGCTACTGACGGGATCACTGCTCAGCGATATTGCAGTTTTCTAAAAACACTTTTAGCGGAGCCGCTTGTAGATGAGCCCCTGGCTGTGACGTGTATTTAGAATACTAAACATTTCGGGACACATGTTATATAATATTTACGGAACTTTTTAAAAGGGAGATATTATATCCGAACTGTTTTCGCTCTATGTTATGGGCTTATGTACGTGTAAGTATATATGTATCCTATGTGTATATGTATATACTTTCTCACCAGAAGATTGAATAATGAGGACCTCCAGAATCTGTACTTATGGCCAAATATCATGAGGGTTATAAAATTGAGGACGGTGGGATTGGTGAGAAATGTAGTAAGCATATGGGACATGAAACGGTGAAGGTTCGAGGTCGGAGTTTACTTGGAAAGACTGCAGTAACACACGAAACACCTCAGAGGCTGGATTCGAACAGTGTATGTGTCTAATGCAGTCAGAATTGCTACACCTCTTCCGATCTGCTGACAAAGCCTTTACGCTGAGCAGGTTCAGACGGAGATGAATATTGTCACTACGACATTCTGTAATGTGACAAAGTGTTGTTTAAGAAATAGCTACCAACATGTCGGAGAATATTGATGCTTTTATGTTTAGCTTTTCTACTCGAAGATGGAAGTAAGAGACCAGAACGTTTGTAACCGTCTGCCAGACTGCACAGCGTCTTTTGTCAGAAGACCTGAACTCTTGAGAAAATAGACAGATGTGAAACATTCATGGTTCTGCAGAAGCAGAGTCATTCCTGGCACCAGTCAGCCTGATTTAAACAAGCTGCTGTCACTCTCCACTTAATGCTACATCATTGCAGCAATAAACACAACAGTGTGCCTCCGGTTTGTTTAAGGAGGCTGGTGTGTGTCATTGAAACCCAATTCAAACCTCCACTATGCTGGCTGTAGTGTTGCTCTGTGTCAAGAATTTGTAATTTTTTTGGAACTTGAAGCTTTGACTACGGTGACTATGAAGAATTATGTTTTGTGGCATGTGAAAACGTGTAATCTGATACCCTGAAAATGTAGTTCGCACTTTTCGCTTAATTATAAGCGTGTATTAAATGGAGCGTATATAAGGCATATGTACGAGTATAAGGGTTTATATTGTTTCCTACTGCTGTGGTGGGCCGGGATAGCGACTTGCTACGGACTGGACGGTCCGGGGATTGAATCCAGGTGGGGGGGGGGGGCGAGATTTTCCGCACCCGTCCTGGCCGGCCCCAGTGCCCACCCAGCCTCCTTACAATGGGTACTGGGTACCTTGTCTCTCTCCTGCGCCAGAGACAACGCCATATTATCCTATTTATTTAAGACACATCTCAATATTATCTTAACGTTTACGCCTACATTCCCATAGTCTCTCTTTTCTTTAGCTTTTCTCACCAAAACTCTATATGAATTTCTCTTTATTTTCCTACGTGCCACATAATCCGCCCTTCTCATCCTCCTTGACTTGATCACCGTAATAATATTTGGAGAGGAGTACAAATTTTTCCCATCCTCCTGTTAGTATCTCCATCTGAGTTCCACATACCTGTGTTCTCTAAACCTCCATGTATAAACTTTCGTTTTTCCATTCTAATGTATTTCCCTTTAATTTTGATTGAAATATCTCGGTATAGGACTAAAATCTTTGCATCAATAAGAGCACACAGAGAAGAGAACTCTCATGCCTTCCAGGTAAAGAAAGTTCTGGGCACTAAAGAATTTTAAAGCAGCAGTACGAGTGAACCTGGAACGCGTGAAATATGGTCAAATCAATACAACAGAACTTGCGACTGTCAGCATAGTTGTATGTCTGTCATAAGACTAGCTAGAGTGGGGCTGCGGATCCCTGTACACACAACTGTGTAAAGGCACCATACCTTAGTCTTCCGGACCAGCGCAGCCCATGAATACACAATCACAGTGGTAGAATGTGTTTCTTGGTCTCTGAAATACGATGGAGGGAACATCAAAAAGTAAAGCATAGGAGAGTTTCAGATAGGAACGGACTGCTCAGCTAGCTGTTAACTTATGGGCGTGTAACTTCGAAAGCCCCCTACGTGAGAAATAGTGTTTAGCATTTTTATTACTATGTTCTTTCTTTGACGTCTTCGTCTTGTGTTACCCTCAATGTAGGAATTGCAATGGAATTTGTGAAAAGCTGTAACGAATGAATTCTCCTTGAATCTCTGACGTTTCTTCGTCCCTTCTGTTTGTATATATTCTTTGCATTCAGCGCATGCTTCATTATCCAACGCAAAACGAATTTGAGTGATTTTTTACTTACTTATTTGTAATTTATTGAAGGTCCTTTTATTTATAAGCACTGCATTTCATCGCCAACTTCATGTTATAGAACAGTTAACGTAATTATTTAGACTTTGATTTATTTATTTATTTATTTGTAATTTATTTAACAAAGCTCTCAGTAACTCGGACTATATTTTGTTGAATGTTTTCATGGTAGTCAAAATCTAAAATCAATAAAAATGCGATGCGCGGAGTATCTCTCACCTGTGGAGACAGGAGAGGTGCATACAGGGTTTTGGGGGAGACTTGATTGAAAGTGACCACTTGGACGACATAGGCATAGACGGGAGGATAATATTGAAGTGCATCTTCAAGAAGTGGGATGGGGAGGCATGGACTGCATTTCTGTGGCTCAGGATAGGGACAGGGTGCGGGAGCTTGTGAATGCGGTAATGAACATTCGGATTTCTTAAAACGCGGGGAATTTCTTCATTAACTGAGAACCTATTAGCTTCTCAGGACGGACCCTGCTCCATGGAGTTAGTTAATTCATCAAAATCGAAGTAGGAAAGACGCAATAGGAGGCGGTCGTGGCCTGTGACATAATTTAAGGTCTTAGCCTGTAATTTTATTGATGGGGGTGAGAGGGGGGACCGCGGAAAATCACGATTAGTGCCTGTCAGGATATTTGGTGTCACGGCCGCGATTCGAACCCATGACATCAAGAGTTTCTTTTTCAATGGCTCGAGAACCCTAGTGGGCCTAGGTCGCCTCACTGTCGAGGCTTAGCGATCACACTCAGACACACCACACTCGGTAGGACCCCCTGGGCGAGTGAACAGCCCGTCGCAGAGACATTACCTGACAACACACGACACTCATAAGAGACAGACATCCATGGCCCCGGCGGGATTCGAACCCACAATCCCAGCTAGCGAGCGAACGCAGACCCACGCCTTAGACCGTGCGGCCACTGGGGTCGGCATAACAGTCCAAGTAAAAATTATGTCACCGCTTAAGACTTGTTAGGTGATTCAGCTGGATTTGGTTGTTGGGTGAACGTGACATTGATTCTGTTCGCTCCGCCGTGCCCATTGTCCTGCTGAATGCTGAGGTTTAACTTGCAGATATTAAAAAAAAAGAAAAAAAACGAGTTCGGGTAACCCATAGAGCCTACGTTATTGGTTACCTTTGCAGTCCTGCAGATGTGTTAGTGTTAATATTTTCATTTTATTTTTGTGAACAACGTATTATTTAAATACAAATCCTGTGTAAAGTTAAATTTATCTATATAACCTCAAACTCTTTCACCGTCTGTACTTCAGTAATTGTTATTTGGCAAATTGAAACGTGTAGTTCGCGAACGCACTTCCCACGCTTAATGCAGTCACCTCTGTTAGCAGATTGGCTTCAATTTGCTGTACAGATCTGACAAGGAACATTTTGACCATCGCCTGACTCTTGTTTTATTCTTCTTCTTCCTATGTTAGAACTGAATTCAAACATGCAGAAAACCTGCGCTTGTTCACCATATTCCTTGCAGTTCGTTCGTCTGCGGCATTTCCTTATTATTTTGTAATCTGTTTTTTCTGAGAAATGTTCTCGATATTCTGCTGTGAAGTGAGATGTCGGGGTCCTTGCTTCATCTTCAGCGCTTGTGCATTGCTCACGGGCTTTATTTGGGATGCGTTGGCTTCGGCAAGGTGACACTTGGTGACTCAGAAGTCACTCATTTGAAATGGGAACTCTACAAAAGTTCCAGAAGTTGATCGAGGTGCAGCAGCGTTTTGAAGTTCCAGTAATTGTCAGTTTTCCAACAATGAGTAAATTTCCAGCAGTGGATAAAGCCCCAGTAATGGATTAGTAGAATTAGAAACCTATGCGTGGAAGAAGTTATGCAAAGGAATAACGTAACAGATGAAGGAAAAATAATTGTGCATAGAATTACTGGTGTAGCAATACTAAACGTTACAGGTTTGCTCCATGCAGGCGTAAACACCTTTCAGAAATATTACTTGAAATAGATGCATTCGGGTTGTGAAATATTAAACAGAGTGCGTTCCACAGGTTGGAACAACTTCTTGTTAAAAGTGTTTTAGGGTTTTCGTTGGCTGTTGCTCAAAGACGGTATTGTGATGGATAATTTAGCACTCACCCTTAACCATATTTAGTCAGCAAGATAGAGATAGCACCTTCCTCCGAAACATGAGAACAAACCCACTATATTGCACGGTGTAAAATCACAGAAGAATATGAATCAGCTGCATGGTTTTTTCGGAGTAAAAATCGAGTATGGAATTGAAGAGTGAGACACATAACCGTGTAGACTAAATGAACACTTCGCATGAAATCTAAGCCATTTTAGACGGAAATCCTGAATGAAGTAGCCATAATTTGACGTGCTGCAGATTCATCTGCAAAATCTCTTTCCTGTGTGTTTCTGAATCAGTTATCTCTGAATATCATGGATGGTCGAATGTAGGTACATCTAAAATATTACACTGGCTTTACAGCAAGCCGCGACACTAACATTCACACCAGTAGTGTCCTTGATTACTTCTCGTATTCCCTGTTGGTGTTTATGTAAAGACAATGGTGTTTTGTCTACATTAGAGCCCCGTAAGTATGTTCGTCATGACTGCTGTCTCTACTTTCGAAATTTGCAGCCCGCTCAGATTAAATTTATACAGATCATGGATAACTTTTCTTTACCGTTGCTGTACGTGCTTTAGAGACCTTCAGGTGTCTTCAGAGAAAATACGATTTATGTTATTTTCTTGGATGCAATGAGTTTCCGGTACGAATTGGATGGAATATTCTGGGTGGGTCCCAAAGCTGAGCTGACACTACGCAGAAGAGGAAAACGTGTGCTTCTACCAGGAATCGAATTCCAGAACCCTCTTTCGCCCTGCCTGTAGCCTAGTTAGTCTACTGACCGAGTTACCTCGGCTCCCATTTTGGATAAATGAAGGTAAAAATACATAATATATTATGGAGAACAACAACACTTATTCCTCCATGACTCGGCCAGGCTTGGCCATCGTTTACAATAATATGCAAAATACAAAGTACAAATTGCTTACGTTTCACATCAAATGTTTCATAAATTTATGATTACTGCCTTTATAATGCGTCGAATTTGGAAACTGTGTTCTGCCTTCTGCCTTAAAAGAACACTATACAACAGCATTCGACGAGAGGAGTACTGAATTCTTACACAGCCTGTAATTCCCGTCTTATGGACCATATCCATACAGCGAGAGACACAGACTGCACCCTGGGGAAATAGAGGGCACTACCAAGAACCCCTTAAAGGATACGACTGTGTGAGTAAAAATTTTAGTTTCTCTGTAAACTTAATGTTCACCGTTGTAAAGCAGACAGAATAAGAATGCATGTCCGTCCATCCGTGGAACAGAAAACTGTCTCTTCCTCTGTTGGGGCCAGAGCTCTCATAGGAAATACGAACATAGGAGTATAATTTAATTTTGCATTGTCATACGCATTCATTCAAGCGGGAAACGTACCGTACACTGATGCCATAGGACCAACCTAAACATGCCTTGTTCCCTTACAGAGGTACTCACAGTGAATGTTTAAATGCATGGATTCTTTTAGCAGACTTTATGCAGGCTGATTTAAATTGGACATGTACTTATTGCAACATTTTTTGTTATTTGTTTATTTATATTTATATAGCGACTACTGTATGGGTTGGGCGCGCGGTGGCGTAGTTGGTTGAGGCACTACGCTACAAACCGGAACGTCGCGGCTTCGATTCCCGATGGTGTCATTGTAATCGTTTCGGTCGCACTATGGCCCTGGGGTCGACTGAGCCTCTAACAGAAATGAGTACCAGAAATATTTCCTGGGGGGTAAAGGCGGCCGGTGCTTAGGGCTGACAACCTTACCACCTTCATGTGCCGATTGTCTACAAATCTGGGAGCCTCAACCTCCTGGACCCCTCAGGGCCTGTCTAGGCCTGTAATGGGATTGCTTTACCTTTACTGTATGGGTTGGATGGGCTATGTGGAGCTGGTACAGCAGACAGAGCGACTAGGCAGTGGGTTGTTCTAATGCCCAGTACTTCTGTTTCGCATGACTCTGTAAATAACTACTGATCTCAAGCTTCCGCCGCGGTGTAGATGAGGTCTTCGCTCATGTTGGTTGTTACGCAACGTATGTCCGTAATTGTTTACTTACGTTTCGGGACAGCCTATTGGTCCGGTCTTCAAGGGACTGTTGACCCTTGAGAATGGGAGCGATAGGCTGTCCCGAAACGTAAGTAGACAATTACGACATACGTTGCGTAACAACCCAGAAGAGCGAAGACCTCACTTAAAATTAATCTTACCCTTCAAAGGGTTGATCGCCGCCAAGCTGACATACTCTCCCATTTATCATTCATCAATGATCCTACCATTCAAGGCCATATTTTATTTTTTTTTGGTGGAGCAACAGCCCAACGCTGGACTGGGCCGACTCATTGTTGAGGTTTCTATATCACACACAATTAGACATACACACACACACACACGCACACACCGTAGGACTCCTCTGAACGAGCGATCAGCACGTCGCACAGGCCGCTACCTACACAACACACAACAAACACAAGAGACGAACATCCATGCCCTCAGCGGGATTTGAACCCGCGATCCCAGCAATCAAGCGACTGCAGACTTTTGACTTAGACCGCATGGCCACCGGGATCGGCTTCAAAGCCAATGGTTTTAGCTATTGACACTGTCGTCAGAATTGTCGGTGGCCCGGCCGAGTTCCGAAACTGGCATATTTCAAACCATGAATAAATAAGACCGAAAATTTACAATTAAATGCAATAGAGAAGTTGCCCATTGATTCTTAATAATCCCTGACATTTGAATTTATGCAGTTATAAAATCAACATTACAGAACTTCGTGTTGAACTTTATGTTATTTGTACTGTACATTTTTCTTGATTATATAAAATCGTGTTCCGACAAATGTACACTCTTTATAAACTTATAAACTGTATTAAATAACGGATAATAGAGAGTGTACATTTGTCGGAACACGATTTTATAGAACTTCGTGTATTGCATTTAAACATATTGTTCACCCTGTGGCTAAAGTCGTCGTGTCCGCTGTCACGCGCTTTCGTCGCTTCAAAATGACCCGGTACCGAGGTCATCTCTTGCTATAGCCTTTGCGACGTCAATTCAGACGTCGTTGGGTGGGGTTGCGATGGGGTGCGGTGGGAGGGGAGTCGTTCCCAAGTAGCTGTTCCATAACCCAGACTGCCACTCGCTTTTACCAGACCGCTCAAACTTGAGTAACAGTCTGTGTTTAACTGTTGGAGGGAGCACAATGATGACATAAGATTACAAGAGGCAAGACATTTCATGACCACAAATTGAACACGAAGCAGTTTAGGGTGGGTTGAGAGTGAAACCTGTATAGATGTTATAAAGATTATGTTAATCACAGTTAAACTGCTTAGTGTTAAGCCTGCTTTTCTTCCTAACATATAAAAAAAGTAGGTTTTTGACATCACCGTGCGAGGTGTATTTGTGTTGTCTGCTTGTATCCCATTTTAGTGCTTGAACCAACTGAGCAGATTTTGCAGAAAAAAATTATACATATTATGCTGTTTGAAGCTAGGCTTAACGCCGCGCTTTATAATTTCCTACAGTCAGTATTAGCATGGCAGGAACGCGAAATTCTAAGGCCGAAGCAACAGTAGCATAACCGAATTTTGGATCCTGAGGTGTATTGTAACACATCTTCGAAAAACATGCAAATTTGTTAAGGCAGTATTTTGTGTAGTGTAAGTAATATCATACCGACTGCGTGAAAAATTTCTCTAGCGTTCCAGTTTGATGGCGGTGACTTGTGGGCTTTTGAAGCTAGGTGCGTGAAAATTTGATACGAAAATGTATCGTAAATATTGTTGTTAATTACGAATAACTGTTGTTTTTAAGTTATAGATTATAAATTTTGTGACGATGTGATATTTTGAATTTATATCCCACATTTGGAGCATAGCTTTGTATGGTGCTGAAACTTGTACATTCCGGAAAATAGATCAAACTTGCTGCTGGAGAAGGATGGAGAAGATCAGTTGGACCCAATCGCGTGAAAAATATAGAAGTACACATTAGAGTCAAGGAGAAGCAGAAAATCATCCCTCCCCCAATGGCTCGACAGCCCCTTGGGGGCCTAGGCCGCCTCATTTTTCGATGCTTCACGATCACACTTTTTAGACACACCACATTCGGTAGGACTCCTCTGGACGAGGGACCAGCTCGTCGCAGAGACCTCTACCTGACAACACACAACACTCACAAGAGACAGACATCCATGCCCCCGGTGGGATTCGAACCCACAATCCTAGTAAGCGAGCGGCGGCAGACCTACGCCTTAGACCGCACGGCCACTGGGATCGGCGAAGAACATCATACATACAATAAAACGAAGGAAGGCAAACTGAATTGATCACTTATTGCGAAGCAGCTGCATTCTAAAACACGTTATTGAAGTAAAAGTGGAACGAAAGATGGAACGGATGGGAAGACGAGGAAGAAGACGTAAGGAGCTACTGGATAACCTCAAGGTAAAGAGTAGATACTTGGAACTTGGAAGAGGAAGCACTAGATGGCACTCTGCGTAGAACTCGCTTTGGAGGAGGCTATGGAACTCTCGGAAGACAGAGTGCGTAATGAATGAATGAATGATGAATGAATGAATGAATGAATGTTAACGTAAATAGAACCTATACTTCAGTAACTTGTTCTACACAAGAATAAAATATAATAGTAAATTCCTTTAGATCTGTCGGATTATCAATTTCTGCAATGACGAATTAGGTTTTATGTCTTCAGTGTTAAACTCATAGAACACGAAATTGCTGATAGAGGGAAGTACATCTGCTTATGGGACAGTGAAGTAAACCTTTTACACACGCTTATAGCACAGTAAATTTAGGCTCCCTACGTATCCTCATACGTTGTGGCGCAGTTGGAAGAGGCACTGCGCTACAAGGCGGAAGTTCGCGGGTTTGATTCCGGAGGGGGTCATTGGGCTTTTCATTGACATAATCCTTCCGGCCGCACTATGGCCCTGGGGTCAACTCAGCCTCTAACAGAAATGAGTACCAGGGATATCTCGTGGGGGGAGGGAGGGGGGTGAAGGCGGCCGGTACTTAGGGCTGACAACCTTGCCACTTTCATTGCCAATTGTGTATAAATTCTGGTAACCTCAAACTCCTGGATCCCTAAGGGCCTGTCCAGGCCTGTAATGGGATTGCTTTACCTTTTTTACATATTATTATTATTATTATTATTATTATTTACTGCAATTGGGTTTTCACCCGGTGGCAGTACTCCTTACACTAGTACACACAATACAAATGTTTTCACCCAGTGGCAGTAGTCCTTACACTAGTACACACAATACAAATGTTTTCACCCAGTGGCAGTAGTCCTTACACTAGTACACACAATACAAATGTTTTCACCCGGTGGCAGTAGTCCTTACACTAGTACACACAATACAAATGTTTTCACCCAGTGGCAGTAGTCCTTACACTAGTACACACAATACAAATGTTTTCACCCGGTGGCAGTAGTCCTTACACTAGTACACACAATACAAATGTTTTCACCGGTGGCAGTACTCCTTACACTAGTACACACAATACAAATGTTTTCACCCAGTGGCAGTAGTCCTTACACTAGTACACACAATACAAATGTTTTCACCCAGTGGCAGTAGTCCTTACACTAGTACACACAATACAAATGTTTTCACCCAGTGGCAGTACTCCTTACACTAGTACACACAATACAAATGTTTTCACCCAGTGGCAGTAGTCCTTACACTAGTACACACAATACAAATGTTTTCACCCAGTGGCAGTAGTCCTTACACTAGTACACACAATACAAATGTTTTCACCCAGTGGCAGTAGTCCTTACACTAGTACACACAATACAAATGTTTTCACCCAGTGGCAGTACTCCTTACACTAGTACACACAATACAAATGTTTTCACCCAGTGGCAGTAGTCCTTACACTAGTACACACAATACAAATGTTTTCACCCAGTGGCAGTAGTCCTTACACTAGTACACACAATACAAATGTTTTCACCCAGTGGCAGTAGTCCTTACACTAGTACACACAATACAAATGTTTTCACCCAGTGGCAGTACTCCTTACACTAGTACACACAATACAAATGTTTTCACCCAGTGGCAGTAGTCCTTACACTAGTACACACAATACAAATGTTTTCACCCGGTGGCAGTAGTCCTTACACTAGTACACACAATACAAATGTTTTCACCCAGTGGCAGTAGTCCTTACACTAGTACACACAATACAAATGTTTTCACCCGGTGGCAGTAGTCCTTACACTAGTACACACAATACAAATGTTTTCACCCGGTGGCAGTACTCCTTACACTAGTACACACAATACAAATGTTTTCACCCAGTGGCAGTAGTCCTTACACTAGTACACACAATACAAATGTTTTCACCCGGTGGCAGTAGTCCTTACACTAGTACACACAATACAAATGTTTTCACCCAGTGGCAGTAGTCCTTACACTAGTACACACAATACAAATGTTTTCACCCGGTGGCAGTAGTCCTTACACTAGTACACACAATACAAATGTTTTCACCCGGTGGCAGTAGTCCTTACACTAGTACACACAATACAAATGTTTTCACCCGGTGGCAGTAGTCCTTACACTAGTACACACAATACAAATGTTTTCACCCGGTGGCAGTAGTCCTTACACTAGTACACACAATACAAATGGACATATAAATATACATAAAAATAACAATACAAAACAAACTATATACACAATTACAAAACAAAATACATACAGTAATACAAGTACACACATTACAAAAACATCCACACCTGTAATGATGGTAGAGTAATGTAAGGCTCCCTATATTTGCGTGAATGATATTTTACCCTTTTCTGCATTGTAAGAGTTTCAAGCAGGTCATTCAGTCGCTTTGAGGTCTGAAACTGACCTCTGTAATGTTAAGGCTTCAGTTCGTACCGCACAGTAAATGCCCTGCATCACCATTTTAGCTGTAGCTGTTTACGCCGAAAATCTTGCTGTCTTCTCTCTACTCCGTGCCCTAGGAAGTCTTGCCTCACTCGACCTCACATACTCGTGCTATCATGCCTCACTCGACCTCACATACTCGTGCTATCATGCCTCACTCGACCTCACATACTCGTGGTATCATGCCTCACTCGACCTCACATACTCGTGCTTCAGTTCCAGTGTATTCTTCAGTCTCGGCGTCCTGTCCTATCACATTTATACTGCAGAATACGTTTCATTGTTGATTTCAGGCTTCCGCCGCGGTTTTGGTGAGGTCTGCGCTCTTCTGAGATATTATGCAGCGTCGAGTGGTAATCCTTTACTGACGTTTCGGGACAACGTATCGGTCCCATCTGCAACGGACGTATTGACCTTTGAAGATGGGACCGATACGTTGTCCGAAACGTCAGTAAAGGATTACCACTCGACGCTACGTAATATCCCAGAAGAGCGCAGATCTCATTGTTACAGTGTTATTTCTTCAGTTATTCTACCCAAACATTTTATCCAGTTTTTGCTGTACTGACATTCCTATTGTTAATGCGGCGTAGTCTAGTAGAGCTTTAAGTACCCCACACCTACTTAGTCAAGTAGAGCTTTAAGTACCCCACATCTACTTAGTCAGTCTAGTAGAGCTTTAAGTACCCCACATCTACTTAGTCAGTCTAGTAGAGCTTTAAGTACCCCACATCTCTACTTAGTCAATGTAGAGCTTTAAGTACCCCACATCTGCTTAGTCAGTCTAGTAGAGCTTTAGGTACCCCACACCTACTGAGTGTGTTCTATTTATGCCTCATACTTTAATCGTTCAGAATTCACTTACACGTGTATATACAATTTGGCAGTGTCACTGTACTGCTTAGACAAGCAACTCACCACTTTAAAAGCTGTATTTTTTATGAGCATTGTTGTGCATGCCGTGGGCTTTCTACATATAGAGTTACATCATAATGGTCATACAATAGTCCGTTGTAGTTCACACCATGGCCGTGTCGTGGATCAGGCAGTCAGTCACCGGCCTCTCACTGGTGAAGCCCGGGTTCAAAGTCACGTTAGTCTGTGCGCGATTTATGGTAGACAAAGTGACACTGAGACAGGTTTTTCTCCGAGTACTTCAGTTTTCCCTTGTCATAATTCCTCTGATGCCCCATACTTATTTGGTCAGTTGTAGGTAACATTATATAATCTTAGCAGTTGACAGCGTCTTTAAATAATATACTTCCATCTCATAAGTTATGCATTCGTAGCATATCCATTGACGTTATATTAAACTGCAGTCTTGTAAGATAAAGAGAGTGGTTCTGCGTGTTAAAGCGTAAAGAGTGTGCAGAGTTTGTTGTTCGGAATTCGTAACTGCTAAAGTAATGATTGTGTATAGGAGTAGCTCATGTGTTGGTTTTAACGACGCTGCTTTAGCTGATGAGAACGGCAAAGCATGTTAGCAGAGCACAATGTAGAGATAATGACGTGGAACTGTATCTGTTGACATAATTTGTACTTGATTTATTGTAAACTTACTTCAATAGTGATTACATAGAATGTAGTGGGATGCGGCGCTTTATTGATGGCAATTTGTTACTGTGTTTCGCGGGAGCTTTCCTGCCTTCATCTCCAGTAACAGATTCTCAATTAAGACAGCTTCATGTCGCAGAATATTGTAATATCCATCAATAACGGTGTAAACCCCACAAATCACATGCTTTAATAATTTTTAGGTACCCTTTCTAAAATGGTATTTTGGAAGCAATATTATTAAAAATTTATGTATGTAAAGTCAGCATGTTACCTCAACTACAAATTTGCCAAATTTCTTAATCGTAAAACTTGAGGTTGCTTAGAGAAATGTAACTAAATTTGATAAATTGAGCTTAGGTACGATAGGGCTTACAATTGAATGTTAATGATACGTTTACATCTGCACATCTTGATACCTTCTTTCAGTGTTTAGATTTATGTATCTTTGATAGCAGTTTGAATCACGCTAATTTCATTTTTGAACAGCATCTTGTGTTTGATTATAACAGAACATTGCGTTTTCTTGTTCTTTTCTTCCCCTTGAGTGACCATACTACTCGGCATTCAGGATGACTACGTAAAGCGACAGCAAAAATTCATGTTTCTGTTAAAGGTAAGTTCGGAAGTACTGAATTATCAAGTGTTTCCACTTGCTCGACAAAACCTGTATTCATCGGTGTAAGTCAATATCTCATTTTCTGTGAAAACTTTAATCACTGGTACCAGCCGATTTCTTAGGCCGTGTCAAAGCTGTGGCGACCGGTGCCATGCGATGTGTCAGTCAGTGTCAATTTTAGCAAAGGTGCCAGTGGTTTGTCATCCCTGCTTTAGGGAATTGCTAAATTCCGCTTGTGGAATAGTAAGAAGAGGCTGTGTATTTCAGATGCTGCACGATCTGGTTTTTGGATTCGTGGAACAAATATGTGACATGAATATTTCAATAGTCGCAATTTTTATTCAGATTGGATTGAAGGGCGGCAATATGTAACTTATCATTCGTTCTAAATCTCGTATCTGAAGTCACACATATGCGTATCCTGTCAAGCGAAGTTATGTGTTCTTAATTCCAAAACTTTATCCACAGCCGTCTAGAATTATGATTTTGAATGTTCATAAAATGTTAGTAAACAATTCCATCCTTGTACAATATACAGTCCGAAGATTACCGCAAGCTGGTCTAAACGTGTAGCTTCTAAACCTGAGTTGTTTAATCGCAATATTCGTAGATTTACAAAGCAACTACAGTTGTGTGAGACTGTTATACCAACTGACTTAATTTCATTGCTAACACGACGGGATGCAAAACATCAAAGTTGAAAAAACATATGGATACTACACATTTATAGACTTACTTTTTATATACGTATACCTATGTAATGCAGATTGTAGTTTGCTGCATGACATGTAGGGAATGATGCATCCTGACATATGTCTTTTACTAATGATGCAAGTTTCATCTAAGAACTAATGTTACGTCTGTCACCAAATTATGGATATTTTAAGACTTTTGGTCCGTGTCAATACTCAGGCTGTTAGTTTGCGGTCATCTCACTGCGGAGGCAGACGTATGATCCCAGGCTAGTACATGTGGGATTTGTGGTGAACAGAATGACACTGGAACAATTTTCACAGGGTACTTTGGGGTTTCCTTCTCAGTACCATTCCTCAACTCCTCCATACACGATCGTTCATTTATCACCTACGCTATATGATCTGAGTTATTGATAGCGTCTTTAAATACAATTAAAAAAAACTCGGACGCTTTTGCGCATACACACGCAGATATGTAGTTGTAATAGCTTATAAAAACGTACAATTGTCCCTATACGCTCCCTGAAGGCGACGTGTGTCTCCACTCATACTTGACCTCGGCATTGGACGAGGGGTGAGTGGTCAGCTCCAAGCTCAGGCCACTCTATTCCCAACCAATCTGCCCCTGTACGCATTGAATAGGGGGCTGGATGGGCCCTGGAGCCGGTCTGGACGTTGTGGAGCAGATATTGCCGATGTTTTTGGGAGTCGAACAACGATTTCTCTATTTTCCAGCACGTAGCCTATCCACTATACCGACTACAATGCAGAGACTCCTAAGGAGACTGATTGAAGTAATGTAAGATGCGTAAGGTAAAACTATGAAAACAGGCACATGTGTATGACTACTCTAGGGGACGTTTCTACCAGTAAACAGTTTTTAGGTTCTTAGACGAGATTTTTCCAAGTCTGCAGCAGTTACAAAGCAAGGCGATAAACAAAGGTTTCACTGATACTAGGTTTTCGAAAAGAATGAATGCTGTACTTGATGCTACTCTGCAATGATAGCACCATGTGAATGTGGACTGTGCTACGAAGACTTTGGATGTGTCTACTGTTGCAAGCCGGAAGGAAGCGGTTCCGATTCCCGATGGGTCATTGGGATTTTCATTGACTTAGTCTTTCCGGCCGCAGTATGGGCCTTGGGTTGACTTAGCCTCTAACAGAAATGAGTACCAGGGATGTCTCCAGAGGGTAAAGGCGGCCGGTGCGTAGGGCTGACAACCCTAATGTTCTAGGAACTTCTGGGAGCCTCAACATCCTGGAGCCCTAAGGGACTATCCCGGCCTGTATGTGGATATCTTTACCTACTGCCTCCATCTTCAGGGTACACAACTATGGAGTTGGATGCAGTACGTGCTTTGGAAACTTGAAAAAATAACACATTTTCATATGGTGCCATGGTAAAACCGTGTCAAAAATCTAAATTTTGGCTGACTTTCTCCATCAGCATCTTTCAAGAAAGAGGTTTTGGCTGAATTTCTCAGCCAGTATCGCTCAGCCAGCTAGACTTTGACTTTCCCCGCCAGCATCTCTCAACAAACTAGGAATCGGGCCGCTTTCTCTGCCAGGATCTCTTTATTTCGGATTGTTGTGAGTATATTCGTTTCGTCAATCCCATCGCTGTATGCAGTTTCAGCCATGTGTTTTTCTGTCCGACGCATTTCTGAGTAATATTTCCGGAAGCAAACACCAATGTACGTCGCGGCCTTCCTTCCAATTTCGATTTCAACTACCGTTCGTAACATTTTATGTTGCACCGAAGGTCACTATCCTGCTTCATGAATGTCGTATAGACTTGGCTCCATATTGGATTGACTTATTCATTTGGTACCCGGCATATCGGAAAGTGATGTTTTCATTATTACGCACAGATATTTTAGAGCCATGTAGTAAAATCGATTGCAGATTCCGAAACCACTGAATAACAGACACGTAGAAGAATGGGCGGGTCGTTATCTGACGATTTTGTGAACAGTGGTGACTGTTCACCGCCTGTTGAAATCATTGTGGGATCGCGTTGGGTGAAATTAAAAGAATTACGCAGGAAACCGTCGTGGCCTATTTGAAACGATTATACTCACATTCGCTTGAATAAAACGTGGCCCTATTTTTGGTTTATTTAACAACGCTGTCAGTAGCTCATATTATAACGTCAATTGGTAGTAAATCAGACAATAACGATTTGAAAGGCTGTGGAATGATAGGATTGTCGCCTAATTTAAGGTGCTATCTCGGCCTTTGGAGAGATTGAGGTAATATTTTTGAAATCCTCAATCTGGGTAGCCGGTCTTACGGTTCAGATTCTGATTAAAAGTCAGTAGCTTTAACGCATTCTTGGTCAGTCGAAGCCCACGCCATTGGGTCCCGTAACGTAATGTATTGATCCTTGATGCTGATATGAACGTTTATCATCATTAGTCTACATTTTGAGGCACTTCTCGAGTAACAGTCTGACTTGTATTCCTTGCCTCTTTCGAATCTGACTGGGATTTGTTGTGTGGCTGTCAGCAGTCCTTCTGGACATTTGAGATATACTCCCTGAAATTAGGCCACGAACACATGCTACCATATTATTTCCAAAATTTCATTAATTATCCAACATTAGGCGTTATATAATCTCAGCTACAGAGGAATCGTCGCTAAATAAGCTGACATCACCACGATTATAATTATGGTAATGATGATTGATGATGATTGTTATTCTGAGTAGCAAATCACCGCTGGACATTAATGCCGTGAGATATCTAGCTCGTGAAGGTAAATATGGGTTACGTAGTTATATCAAAGTAACACCGGTGCTCGTGGGGTTTCGAACCCCCGTTGGACTGTTTTTTACTTCAGGGCCTTAGGTAATTTAAGTATTTTTTTCAATGGCTCGGCAGCCCCTTGGGGGCCTAGGCCGCCTAATTTTTTCGAGTGTTCACGATCACACTTTTTAGACACACCACAGTCGGTAGGACTCCTCTGAACGAGGGACCAGCTCGTCGCAGAGACCTCTACCTGACAACACACAACACTCACTAGAGACAGACATCCATGCCCTAGGCGGGATTCGAACCCACAGTCCTAGTAAGCGAGCGGCCGTAGACCCACGCCTTAGACCGCACGGCCACTGGGATCGGCAATATACCGGAACAAATTACATTCATTCAACTATTTGGACCACTATATTACAGCGCTTACACGTCTTGTTGAGTGGAGGAAATATATAGGGTCATTTTTTCCTGCTTGACCGATAGAATGAGCGCCGGCTGTGCTAGTATTACGTCATACGCCGAGTCTCGGGAGGTTTAACAGTCGGTGAAGGAAGCGAGAAAAAGATTCGCTGTGATAATAACCTTCAGAAAGTCTAATAAAAGCTCACCAGTGCTACAGCAGATGCTGAAATGTTTGCCCTTCTGACCGAATGCAGTCATTATACTCTCTGGAATTCTTGCCCGGAAATTGTTGAAATCTCACGGCGGATGTTGTATCTAAATTCTTCCAGAGTGTGAGGATTTGTTTTATACACTTGAGCTTTTAAACTTCCCCACAAATAAACGTAAAAAGGCAGAAAATTTCTCGGCTCAAGAGACGAGTGTTTCGAAAACGTTTGGTCGAAAGGCCACAAAATTGTTACATTTGCGACCGTGTAACATATCAGCAGTTGATGATTTGAAGGAACATGATCCGGTTGCAAGAATACAATTTTGTAATTGGTTTCTTCAGTCCGTATACGATGGAGAAATTGATCCATAGTTAGTGTTTTTCTCTAGTGAGGCTTGGTTCTGTTTATGTGGAGAGGTGAATTCTCAGAACAGCCGGTATTGGCGTGCAGAAAATTCAGGATTTGTTCACGATCTCCCTCTTCTTGACGAAACAATTGGTGTTCGGTGTGCGATGAGTGCACGCTGTAGTGGTTCTCAAACTGTGGCTTCTACATAACGTCTTCTTAAATCATGGTTTTTAGCGTAACAGTGATAGTTGTTTCTTAATATATTTGTTCTCCGTCCAGTGTTATATTGGTTAATTTACACATACAGTTTTTTTTACCAAAGTAATTACAAATGTTGTAATAAATTATTCTTTTAGGTTTTGAATTTTCCCGGTCTCTTTTATAGGGTCTTCAGCACCACACCAGTTGCTGACAGGACTACTGTTACTGTTGTTACCTGTTCCATGTGCTACTGCAGCTTAGTTGCGTAGTTGCGTAAATATATTGTTACACACCAATTCGGTATTCTTGATATTATGTACAGCTATGTAATTTATGTACGTAAATTTCTTGGTGTAATCAGCTAATGTAACATCACGTTTGCTGTGTAGTATTTCCTTATAAGTGTTCGATAACGGTAAATTTTGTGGTGGTAACCCAGCGGGATTATTATTATTATTATTATTATTATTATTATTATTATTATTATTAGTTGTATCCGTGCGAATAATTCGCACGTAGGAACAGTAAAATATTTAATCAACAAAAAATATTAATCTTAATGAACATTGAGAATTCTACTTACTAATGCTTGATGCTGGGTAATTTATTTCGGAGATAACGAATCATAAGCAACGTGTAAATAAGAAACAGTAACTTCCTACCACGTATACATAAGAAACAAAACGTTAAAATCGGCAATCCTGCTTCAAGCGGGAACGAAGGGAAGTACATTAAATATGTTAGCTTACCTTGCCTCCGTTTGAGGCAGCACTGTCAATTTTTAACATTAGCTTTTTGTTAAAAACGATTTTTGCCTAGGAATTAATAAAACGAAAGGAGACTGTCAACATTGTCGAATCATAAAGTTTCTAAAAATGTCTACCATAACAAGATCTGTTCGGTAGTTAAGTAGGTCATGATGTCGCAAACAAACATGCCTGCATTAATATATTATTATTATTATTATTACTATTATTACTGTAATTGGCCATCTGGCTGTTGACTCGGCACATTAATAAACCAGAATTGAATTGAATTAAATTGAATTATCCAAAATGTTCCAGACTTCTCTATTTTAGAGAATGTGAAATACTTAAAACTGTGGTTACATTCTTCTGGGAGAGGTTGTTTGAATATGTACCACGTGTCAGCCTATAATCTAAATTGTGTCACAACAAGTTTTGAAGTGCCGTCTATTGATCGAGCCAACGGACTGAAGAAGCTGCTGCAGTGGCGGCTGTATACGTGTTGGTTGTTTTGCTCCTGCCCTCTGCTTTCACGTCAAGGAACTGAAGGCTTTTTGGGCTTGAGGTTTTGTAAGCTGTGTCTTTGAAGAGATTATTGCCTTCTGGGATGTGACACTGTAGTTAGATGGAACCTGCAGATGGAAGGAGCAGGTTTCTTAGAAATATTGTTGCCTGTCTTCCGGGCTACAGAGCGTGTTTTTCCAGAAGACAGTAATTTTAAAAAGTAGGTAATTGAAATATGCGTAAGTCGTGGAATATGCAGTAATGCATTATGCCTAATACGGAGTTTAGAATTTAATTTAGAGTGTTAATGTACAGAAAATGTTTTATTAAAAAATTGCGTTTCAATACATAATTCTAGAAATATGACAAACGTTTCGGTTTTTTTCATTGCGACGTTAGTATTTTAATTATCTATGTCCTTAAAACATGACATTTTATCAACGACATTTCATATTTGTAGTCGTCTGGTTTATGACATGTTACAGTCTTGCACGTTCAACATTAAAGCTGAGACAACATGTTTTTTACGAAACGACGGTACTAGTTTACAAGACTACACGGTGTCATAACTCGGAATACCACAGTATGAGCCTTCAACATACGTCATTTATTAATCTTCCCAAACCAGTGGAATTTTGAAATATTTCTTTTTCAGACCGAGCACTAGTTACAAATAAAATGAACTTTGTAGTGTCATGGTACAGTGCCTTTTAATATTTTACGTTACTTGTACCGTACATTTTTAATTATATATATGTTATGCAGACAAATGTACACAGTATTATGTTATTTAACACAATTTTATTAAATGTTGCCCAACATGTTTCTAGCCTATATAAGGTTCATCTTCAGGGGCTCTTTTGTTGAAATTACAACAGCTATATTATTGGTATATAAAATTATATATATATATGCGGTAATATGCATATTGTTTTCAAAGAAAGAATATTACCGGTTTCTTTTTTTAGATTTTATTTTATATTCGTGGAGTATTTAAGTACAGAGAGCCCTGAAAGTTGCTTTATCGAGGTTATAATCACATTTCGGAAATGTAATGAGGAGCTACAGAAGTTTCCAGGTAATTTCTGCAAAGTCTCTCGAAAGTTTCAGCATTTATTAAAGAGTGTGATTCGCTAATTGTTTCACACAGTTTTTGTCTCCTTTTAAATTTTCAAATTCCACATTAATTTTTCTTTCATTTTCAAAAGAGTAGCGTACTTGTTCCTGTACAATTCCTTTGATAATACCTTACATGCTAAAATCACAAGGTGTAAGATTAGGAGATCTTGGGGGCCACTCAACTGTTCCAGGGCGACCAGTCTATATTGAAAATTTCTCATAGGTGAAAGCTCGAATATTGCGCCCGAAATTGGGTGGAGGAGTCCCATCCTGCTGCCAGCTGACACTTCCTAGGTCCTGATGATGTCCAGTTTCCGACATGACTGTGCTTTGCAGTAGTTCCAGGTAACGTTTTCGGTTACAAAGCCTTCGACGAGAAAAGGCCCTACCACGCCTTATACTAAAATGCCTGCCCAAACTGTTGCTCCTGGACAATCAAACGTTTCTTTTGTCACTCGGTGTTGTTTGTTGTCACTCTAATAAAGACAGTTTTGTTGACTTATCTATTTTTCCTGAATGTTGCTTTATCTGTTCACAAGATTTCTTTGTAATCCCGCGATCAGCCTCGTGAATATTCAGGAATCACTCACATAATTATATCCGTCTGTCTGGATCATCATCATTTAAAACATGCAGCAAGTGAGGTCTGCATGACTTAAATCCTAGAAAACGAAACATTAAGTCTACGAGAATGCCATTCTGTGACACTTCCAGTTCTGTCGAATCTCTTCTTAATGACTTGTTAGGACTACGATTAAAAGATTGCTGTAAAATTTGTAAGGTTTCTTCTGACCTAAGCCATTTTCGCCTGCTATTTTGGGGTAATCCTGCAACCTTTCAAGTTTCTTCAGTTGTTGCATTAAGGTTGCGGATTGTTTGCCAGGTGGGTTGCTGGACACCTGAAACTTTCTCAGTAAATGCTGCTTCTGAAACGTCTTATTTTTCTTCCATAAGGTTTGCAACAGAAAAAATCTGTGATCTTTTTTTTAATTTTCTATTCATATCTGAGTTACTTGAAGATGCAAATTGAGTACTCACACCAGTGACCACAGCGGCTTATGGAGACATAGGTAGTGTAACCAGAGTGTTGCAACTGTTGCAAATAAAAAGAACTCAACTGAAATGAAAGTAAGAGGGCTACACTTACTCGGCAGTGCGACCTTCAGACATTTTATTTTCGAAGCTGCTTGATTTCTTCTGTATGTTGATGGCTGTTGTATCGTATGTATTGTGGATTCATTGTTATGTATCATATTATTTGGTAACAATATCATACAAAAATTATGTATATGTATAGGTTAAAGTCGCCGAATATGGGGTAGTGTTTGTTTTTTGGTCACACCAATAATACTGTTCATAATAAGGAAGCAACTGTTAATGCATTTGGAGCTCAACAATCCTTCATTATGCACAATGGTTATTAGTTCATGAAAATAATTTATCATAGAGATAATCCCAATTTTACGAAAAAACATAAATCGACACCTTTAATGGGGTGGCTCCTATTATGGGGTACTAGGGGTTTCTCGCACTTACAGCAAGAACAAATGTAGGGAGGTCAGAAACAGGAAGTTTTATTTATTGATATTACAAAATGAAGTTTTTCATAACATTTAGCGGCCACAATGAAAAAGCATCTGTCATTCCTTACACCTGCCACACACAAAGGACCTTTTCGGGTAGTTCACAGAAGAATGTGTGCCCATTTTAAACAGTTCTGGCATCGAACCAATGCTTCACCGCCGTGGTCTTCAGAGAACAGACCTGCACGGTATAAACATTCGGCATCAGCTTCATTCTCGATTTCTTTGCTGTATCCATCGTCTTCTTCTGACTCTGCGGAAACACGTAACTCGCTTGATGGCGAAATTGGTGGTTTCACTTCAATTCTTACTGTCTTCACCAAGGGTTTGATAGGCCTACGTTTTCCACTGTAAACGGGCCATCTTTTGCTGTTTTCCTTTTCTTGCTTACTGTGTTTCTCGCAAAGGGCCTTAACGGCTGTTTAGTTTCTTGCCTGTGTCGGTGGGCTTCACCCCTCTTTTCTTCTCCAATTCCGCCTTGTATGGAGAGGCGGTTATGATGTTCGCTGAACCCAGTGCTGACGAGAGAGAGAGAGGGGGGAGGTCGGTCGGTACAAATTACCGGGGCCTGGCGGTACGGAAGGGGGCCCGGGGCCCGTCTATGTTGCGTATGTTTTTGTCTTTCTCGGTAGTATCATCTGCCGATTGTACAAATTATCCCTTTCAGACCAAGCCCAAGTAACTCTGCAACTGAGAGTCAGTCTTTCCGATTTAGTTTAAAGGTTTTTAGCCAGTACGCCCTTGAAGGGGGGGGGGGGGGGGCAAACAAATTTTTTTCCACCGGGGCCCGAAACCGCTCTTGGCGGCCCTCGCATAACCAAGTCTCGAAGATCTAGCATTACTTGTGCTTTGCTTTGAAACTGAAGGCAGCCTTGGATATTCTACCTGCTGAAGCTGTCGATGTACCTGAATTGGATGAGAGAAGACAGTGGGAAAATCAGAAGGAGACATTGTAGATTGATTGGAAGAATTTGTTTAACTGAAAAAATCAGTGAACCCTGTGGGCTGAGTGGCTGGCTGCATGTTAAAACGCACAGTTCTGGTGTACTTTCTTCAAAATATCCGATTATGTTGTACCCCATATTGGGGGACAACAGAGGACTCCACGTTAGGAGCTCGCCATGTTTCAACAAACGTAACCTGTAGCTATGCCACGTTGTAAAATAAAATCGCATAGATAAAATACCAAATACATCTTTGTAACTAATACTAAGATCTTAATAGTGGTTGAGCTAAAATCACTAACCTTGAGCAATGGAGAAGCTTACAAATCAAGACGAGCAAGAAACCAAATCGAAGTTCGTAACTGCAACAAACCTCCTCCGACAATCCAGTCCTTCTTACAAATATCGTTACTGGGCGCCTGCTATATGGTCACATACTCACCAGTGTGGCACAAGCATACAGGGAAGATACAGCGGTACCCCGCATTAGGAACTGCCGTCATATTACGTGACTTTACCCTATATTTTGTGAAAGTGTTACGGATGAGTATTATAAATTTCATTTATGGTGCTAGTTTTTTTTGTTTGCTGAAGGTAGGTGTAACATATATGTTGTGCGCTCATTCGTTTATGATATTCTGTGTAGTATCTCGTATGGAGATGTTTGTAATTTCGCGATGAACTGACAATATGGGGTCGCGTAACTATTGAGATTCTGATACTTTGTGACGGTGCTTTCTGGTCCGTTCAAAGTCAGTAGAAGTTTGAATCCTTTACATTATTCGTTCCGTGCATTGTCGATAACTAATTAACAATACTCAGAAAAAAATGCACAATATTGTTTCTTAGATATTTACATTATAATATCCCATAAAATATTCCTACGTGTTTCGATCCCCATGGGATCATCATCAGGGAACCAACCAAAACAAAATAGCATAAAACTAAATTTTGTACAGAGTAGACATGATGTGAAAGAGTCAAATAGTTAAAATGGAGACAGTTATTTGTAGTATAGGTGTATAAGGCCGATTTCAGTGGCCGCGCGGTCTAAGGTGTTTGTCTGCGTTCGCTCGCTTGCTGAGATTATGGGTTTGAATCCTGTTGGGGGCATGGATGTCTGTCTCTTACGAGTGTTTTGAGTTGTCAGGTAGAGGTCTCTGCGTCGGGCTGATCACTCGTCCAGAGGAGTCCTACCGACTGTGGTGTGTGTAACGGAGTGTGATCGTGAAGCCTCGGTAGTGAGGAGGTCCTGGCCCACTAGGGGCTCTTACGCCGTTGGAAAAAGAGTAGTTGTATAAGTGTACTGGATCTTGGTATACAGTATCTCGGAAGCAGCCTACGTACTTAACGAAAGATAATTCCGCCTGATCTCTTAAAATTTTTTAGAGCAACACTTACGAAAACTGAGAAACTGCGACTTGTCTGTCCTTACGATCTTGTACGTCTAAAAGAAGTCATGAGCAAACAAATGTTCTTCTGGTTCAGTGCAGAATCGGGCGCTTTACATGAAGACTTTAGTCCGTTTCAATGTTGCTGGTCACATACATTTTTCCATATAAGCCTTGTTGTGCCACGCTTAGTATTTTTATATAGCTGACAGTGACATGTAGCTCAACAACACAGAGAATGCAATGTTGCGTTTCCACTGAACAGTGGTTACGCGAACGCGCCACAATGTTTCGTTATACATACGTTGCTTATCTTGTTAAACACATTAGATGTTGATGAGTAATCAGCTTTATGCCCCGATCGTTTTGTCCCCGGAGAAACAGTCCCCCGGTACTCTTTGCATAGAAGGCTGCGTCGACTTCAGAGCAGGTCTAGACGCTCGGGATAAAAGTTAAATATCTTTCCCTTTCTAGGAGTCGAACCACGTTTCGTCGGTCGTTCACCCCGTAGCGACCGACCTGTCGCGATTGCCTGTGTGTATTGTGTCTCGATTATGAGCAAAATATTTCTTGTGTTATTTGTGGATTTCACAGCGTTGTTATTGAATATTAAAGCCTTGAAGACCGAGGCGTAAGCTCCTCCTAAACGTCGGTAACTAGTTACCATTCGACATGGCGTCATATCCAAGAAAACTTTAATCTTCAGCCTATTTTTGTAGTATACATCTGTGTATAAAACTACTTACGATTATACATATATGTAATGGCCGATCCCAGTGGCCGTGCGGTCTAAGGCGTGGGTCTTCGGCCGCTCGCTTACTAGGATCGTGGGTTCGAATCCCACCGGGGGCATGGATGTCTGTCTGTTGTGAGTGTTGTGTGTTGTCAGGTAGAGGTCTCTGCGACGAGCTGGTCCCTCGTCCAGAGGAGTCCTACCGACTGTGGTGTGTCTCAAATGTGTGATCATGAAACCTCGACGAAACGAGGAGGCCCAGGCCCATATAGGGTTGTCGAGCCATAGAAAATAATATATGTAATGACTGAACAGCGTGTGTTGTGCGGCGGATTGTGAAGTATTAAATGCAACGTATTGTAATTAGGCGTAGAGTATATATATATATATGTATATATATATATATTTGAAATGTTTTGGAGTTGAGATCCAAAAATTGATATGCAGTTGATATATACGAGTACTACGAAATGGCGGGGGGGATCTTGCTTGAAAAATGCTGAAAGGTACGAAGATTTTAAAAGCACAGACCGCCTCTGAAGATACGCAAGGAACCAAGTCACGGAAAGGAGTTGCTGGTCGCCACGGCAACCGGAGGAGGCCATATGCTGGAGTATTCCACAAATTGAACCAGACCTCAGGACACCGTAAATTGAGAATAGTCTGGCTCGGCCATTGGCGTTGTGATGTCGGTTTGTTAGAAAACATCGCACGCTAGCTACGAATTCTCTCATTTTGTCGTGATCAGACTTAAGATTCTGCTTAACATATTCCTCTTCATGACACGATAAAATTGGGCTACGTGCTTCAGTGCGGTGCGGGTTGCAGGAATCCGTCATATCGCACGCTTGCAAAAGAATTCCCGCATTTTGGGTTTATACATATGTAATAGGAGTACGGAACATAACTGATATATATACTACACACTTAGATATTGACGTATGTAATACGGATGTAGTGTGTGTGTATGATTGTGATAGAATATAGGTTTATACATATGCGACAGCGATACCGTTTCGTGATTTCAGGCTTCTGCCGCGATGTAAATGAGATCTGCGCTCTTTCTGAATTTTACGCAGCGTAGAGTGGTCAAGCTTCTTGAAGATGGGACCAATAGGCTGTCCCGAAACGTCGGTACGGAACTACCATTCTGCGCTGGGTAAAATCCCCAAAATGCGCAGATCTCAGGGATACCGTTTCTAAATGTTTATATACGTGATAGGAATAAGATTTAAAGATAAACATAGCGTGCACGTACGTTTGTCATGGCGATAGAGTGTATGGATAGGTATGTTGTCGTCGTCGTCGTCATCATCATCATCATCATCATCATTCATCATCATCACATCATCATCATCATCATCATCATCATCATCATCATTATCATTTAGTCCGTCTTATGACAGGTCCATAGCCTCTTCCAAGGCGAACTCTAACAAGAGTGCGATCTAGTGCTTTCTCTTTCAATTTCGAGTATCTTATCGTTTGCCTAAGGTCGTCCAGTAGCTGCTTACGTCTTCTTCTTCCTCTTTGTATCTTACCTTCAGTAACGTGATCTTTAAGGCAGTTCCTACGCAGTATGTGACCAATCCAGTTAGCCTTCCTTCTTTTTATTGCGCGTACGATATTCCTTTCCTCCTTGACTCTATGTAATACTATTTCATTTCTCACACGATCGGTCCAACTGTCTTCTCCATCCTTCTCCAGCACCACCTTTCGAAACTTTCCAGGTATTTCTGATCTATTTTCCGAAGTGTCCACGTTTCAGCACCACACAAAGCTATGCTCCACATGTAGCACTTTACTAGTTTCTTCCATAAATTTAAGTCAAGTTTGCTGTTGAATAGTCTTCTCCTTGTTGAATGCTGCTTTTGCCATGACACTCTTGGATTTAATTTCGCGTGTACACCTTGCATCATTTGTTATCATGCTACCCAAATAATTGAAATATTTCACATTCTGCAGTAGATTTTAATAGATCATAATCTGTACTAGGGATGGTTGCGTTTGGATTCTCATTATCTTAGTTTTCCACATTCTTTTCCATTCCGTAGCATATTCCGGTTTCAATTATCAGGTATATATGCCACCTCTAAAATATGATATATTTTATTTCATGAAATACCTAGTTATTTGTTGAATTAATGAAAATTTGGCATTTACAATGTATAATGATGAACCATTCAAAACGTTGACTAGTTACTTCATATAATAACGAACTTATGCCAGTTAAAGCATTGAATGAGGGACCTTTCAAAACTTTACCTAGCTATTTCATACAATAACGACCCCGATCACGTTAAGGCATGGATTGAAGGTCCATTTAATGCTCTAACTTCTTAATTGCATACATTAACGACCCGACTTTAGTTAAAGCACGGTACGAGGAACCTTTCAACATGTTAGCGGTTATTTCACACTATAAGGAATCAACACCAATTAAAGCATAGAATGAGGAAATATTCAACGTTTTAATTAGTCCTTTCATGGAATAAAAACTTGACCTCATGTGAAGCATAATTAGACCCGACGCCATTCCCAGCATGGAATGGGGAAAAATTCTACACTTTAAATGTTTCTTGAAATAATTAGTTATTTAATAGACTAACTTTCGGACCTCAGTTAAAGTGCAGAATGACCTAACACCAGGTACGGCGTACAATAAGAAACATTTCAAAATTTATTTAGTTTTGCCATAGAATAATTGCAGATTAAGAGAATAGCTTTCGACTATAATTAAGGTATAGTAATACCGGACTCCAATTACAGCATGTAATGAGGAACCATTCCACACTTAAACAAGTTATTTTTTAAGGATAAAGGCCAGACGTCAGTTAAATTATATAATAACCTGACACCAGTTATAGTAATCAGCGAGGAAAAATTTCACACTTTAACAAGTTATTTTACGGAATAGCTAGTTATTTCATAGAATAACGTTCTGGCCATACTTAAGCATAGAATGAGGAACTACTGTGCGCCTCAACTAGTTTTTAATAGAATAACGACCGAACCCGATTTATAACGTAAACTAACCTACGATTAGGGTAGGTTAGGTTTGTTTTAGGTTATAAGTGTGGTCGGGTGACTGTTCTATGAAATAACAAGTTAACATTTTCGAAGTTTCTTCATTCTGTGCTTCAACTGAGGTTGAGTCCTTATACTATGTAACAAGTAGTTAGTATATACAATGGTTCCTCATTATGAGTCTTAATTGCGGTCTGCGCGTTATTTAAAACAGCTAGTGACTCTATGGAATGAATGGCTTCTCATTGAACGCTATAACTGGTGTGGTGTCAGTCTGTACTTTAACTGAGTTCGGGACGTTAGTTTATTAAGTAACTAGTTTTCCTTTTAAATATCCAATTGATGTGTGGAATGATTTCTCATTTTTCGCTGTAACTGTTATCGATTCATCCTGTGCTTTAACGTACACCAGGAAGTTATTCTATGAAATAATTAGATAAATTGTGGAATTGCTCCTCAAACTGTGCTGTGATTGGTGCTGGGTTATCTTTAGCTTTAAATGAGGTCGGGTCTGTATAAAACGTCTAGTTAAAGGACTGTAAAATTTCCTTATTATATGCTTTATGGAAGAGCGGGTCTTTTTTGACGTGTGACATCTCGTTGTGTTATTCAGTAATTCAACATACAAAATCCATATAAGTTTTTTTATATTGACTTATTGAATAACACAACGGGATGTCACACGTCAAAATTATTAGTGCCAGTCAGGCACGTGTCATCAGTCGTTTCAAAAACGTAAAAATGAATATTATAGTTTAGACTGATATCAGTTTTGTATATTGAAGGACAGGTCGTTACGATATGAAATAAATGGTTAAAATGTTGAATGTATTCTTATTCTATGCCTTAACGTGTTCCTGGTTTTTATTCTATGGAATACCAAGTTACATTGTTGAATGATCCCGCATTCTATGCCTTAACTGTGGTTGTTTCGTTTCGATGAAAAACCTCGTTATTCTCTGAATTAAAAAAGTTATAAGGTATGTATTATTGTTTTCATTCGACCCTGTAAAATGTCCCGTTAATCTATACAATAACGAGGTATTCTATAAAATATCGGAATTATATGTTTTAATTTGACGTTATTTGTGATAGGGATATTTTATAAGAAATTGGCATATCTGTCCTCCGTGGTGTAATTACTTGTTAAGAAGCATGTCGAAAATAATACACACAACGTATGTCTGATACGTTTATGTCTCGAGATAAACGTCGCAGTGAAATGCCGCAAGGTGTCAAATGATCAAACCAGGGTTGCCTCGTCATTACACTTAAAATAAGTGTGGAAAACAATCGTCTGGAATCATATTTGCACTACACTAGTAGTCGTATGGACGGAATTGGTTGTCAGGAAGTACTACGAGGGCCGTTGGTTGAGATTTCTCGTGCAATGTTCTGTTAGCTTCTCCATGGCTCGTTTAACACATCTGCAATTATGGCATTTTATTGGCTGACGCCAGCATACTCCTTGGGCGACCTGCATTCACTAGTGCCGTACGTGTTACACTTCTCGTCTCACGGACACGCTAGTCCACTCTCTTCTCCTGTAGAGGTACGTACCTTTTCGACTCTGACAGGTACTGAGATTTAAGAGCATGACGTAGTGGTCGTCGTGTATTACATTACCCTTTGCTCAAAAGTGAGGTCTGCTTTGCAGTCAGCACACGTAACATCGTCGTAACAACACTGCTGAGGAGTGTGTTACCCCATTTGACGGTGATGTGTATCTAGACAAGTGGGCGTCGCAGGACATAGGAAGCATCTTCGACTTACTTTTAACAAGGGATCCCATTGCGGAGAGCTTGTGAGCGTATTTATTTGCATTCTGTGTATGTATCCGTTACGGATACAGTATAAAGGCATACAGTGCGCAGATGTGTACTCGTACATATGTGGTAAAAGTGTAGGCCTAACTAACTCCATGGAGCAGAGTCCTTCTTGAGAAGCTAACAGGTCGTCAGCTAGTCAAGAAATTCCCCGCGTTTTATGGAACCCGAAGATTGATTACCGCACTCACAAGAGCCCGCCACCTGTCCCTATCCTGAGCCATACCAATCCAGTCATAGGCCTACAATGTAGCTATAAACATGTGTCAAACGGATAGTACGAACGACAGGAAGATGATGCGGATAAAGTATATTGATGCCTATGCATGTTACATGGAAGCACTGAATACATGTGATATGGACACACTGTAGTACAGTTAGTTGTGCTGTAATAAGATAGTTGCGTTCTTGTGAAACCTCGCGTCATAGAAAATCGAGTAATAAAATTAGGGTCAGGTCAGAAAAAAAGTTTCTCCATCATTCAGCCGTATATTTTAGCAATGGTCGCTGAAATCGCGTAATAGCCAACACGCGTATGCTAAAGTTCGCGTTATACAAACAGCTTTCACATATTCATCAATCGCATTGTAGCCAATTTGCGTAAATCAAACTCGCGTAATAGTAGAACTGACTGTATATGCTTATGTGATAGGAACACGTCATACAGCAAACTACCACAAATCGTACATACCTCTCAATCATTAACTCTTCGTATGTATTTAATTGATCAAGGAATTTCTTCTCTTTATGAACTCATAAGTTACTCAAAGTTTAGTATTATTACCCTCATCCCTTGCTTTTCCGGGTTCGTACTTCTCGGTTTCGCAAATTCGCGGGATCGCCCCAAGAATAAAAATAAATCACTCGGACCGTACAAAAGATAGGAGCATCAGAATTTTTCGACAATTCGAACAGGACGTCGAAGCATACCGCATGATGTTCAACGAGTTGAAGGAAAAAAAGAAGCAGCTGCCATCACAATATTTGTGCAAAGAAATGAAAAACACTAAAACACACTAAAATATTGTTTGGGGGCGGGCTGTTAATTACTCGCGGTCTTCCGCTTTTCACGGGGGGGGGGGGGGGTCTGGAACCTAATATCCCTCCGAAAATCGAGAGATGTGTGTACTTGGTTCCTTTTCTAGGCGTAAAGTGGCCTGGGCGTGAAGCTGATCGTTCACTAATATCTAAGGCCGAGGGTAAAAATGTTCGAATCTTTAGGGCTACGTTCCCTCCCTTTTATTCCTACATCGCGTGGTGTTTAATTGCACACAGGTACGTTTTTACCTTCTAGCGCAGTAATATTTTGTTTCTGGTATTCGACAAAAACGCGACATATCCGAAACTAGATCTGTCTCGGTCTTCGGGTGAAAAGGTAAATATGAGGCATCTCCTCCGGTCGGCTCTGTCGAATGGGCTATTCTCAGTTTTGATCTATCTGAGTATGTGTAACTAGACTCTTTCTTGTGAGGACGGAAAAATGTCCAGTTTACAAAAACTTGTAGTTCTCTTTGGCATACAAAATAATGGACAAAGTCTAGAAACCCAGTATGTTTTTCTTCATGGCGCAGCAACCTCCAGTGGGCCAGAGTCTCCTTATCGAGGCTTCATGATCACACTCAGACACATCGCTGTCGGTAGGACGTCTTGGGCGAGTGATCAACCCGACGCAGAGACCTCTACCTGACAACACACAACACTCACAAGACACAGACATCCACGCCTCCGGCGAGATTCGAACCCACAATCCCAGGAAGCGAGCTACCGCAGACCCACGCCTTCCCCAGTATATAATAAGTGTAATGTGCAGAGTGATTCAAAATTTGGTGTCAGGAATTAAATACACATATTAATTCTTCTCTGCTACAAGATTATGCCATCAAGTACAGATGTTAAATCATTCGGCTAACCGAAACAACACACCACACACAAAATTATGCGTATGAAAGGGATGTTTAAGAAAACCAAGATGAATTTCGTCACTTCATATCTTATGGTTCTGGCTGAATTAGAAAGAAGCTTCATCACGAAAGAGAACGCCATTTAAAATGTCAATACCTTTCGAATCAACAAAGACCCCCAGCTACAGACAAAAGCAACGTGTTGTTTATCAAATTCTGTAAGTTCCTGTAATACGGTGGTGCAGTTGGTTGAGGCACTACGCTACAAGCCGGAAGGTCGCGGGTTTTATTCCCGATGGTGTCATTGGAATTTTTCATTGACATAATCCTTTCGGTCGCACTATGGCCGTGTGGTCGACTCAGCCTCTAACAGAAATGAGTACCAGGAATATTTCCTGGGGGGTAAAGGCGGCCGGTGCGTAGGGCTGACAACTTTACCACCTCCATGTGCCGATTGTCTAGAAATCTGAGAACCTCAACCTCCTGGAACCCTAAGGGCCTGTCCAAGCCTGTAATGGGATTGCTTTACCTTTACATGTAATACGTGAATGTGATAAGGACTTGGGTCTAATTTCTTAACAGACCTTTGTGTACGTGAGTAAGTCATAGTTTCTCTGATTTTTGTACGACTGCAATGCAGTTGATTAACAACTTCGAGCCTTTCTTCGGTTAGCAATGACGGGCGTCCAGTTCATTGAGTGTGATCGTGAAGCCTCGGTAATGAGGAGGCCCGGGCCCACTTAGGGGCTGTTGCGCCATTCGAAAAAAATATATATAAACTATATACATAAACAATTAATTGTAATTGTGTATGTCATTGTGGAGCTGCAGCCACTTCAAATTGTGAAGTTTCTAACTCATTTGCCTTGGTATTCAGTAAGCATGAGAGTCGTTGAACTGGTATTACTGCAGAAGCTACTTTTACCAAAGATGTAATGACTAATACGCGAACTGCAGATTTCCGGTCGTTGAGAAGAGTCACGACAATACGCTGATGTGTTTTGTAGTATCCTTGGGAAACAATGTTTAGAGCCGTTTGTATTCAACATTCGAGCAGTACATCTATTTCTTAAAAATGAACGTTAAATGCTGCTAGGAGATGTTCGTTTGCAAATTACACAGCAAGACGTGGCTACAAAATAACATTTCTCTACCTCTTAGGGTTACGTCATCTCAACAAACGCTGGATTGATATAGAAATTTCAAAGGTTGAACCCCATGGTCAGCTGAGCTATCCTGTATAGCACATAAATGAGATGATAGTTTAAAGTTATTATTTTACGCCTGGGATTGAGAATCATTTGCATCGATGCCAAATTTGACACCGCTGGTAATGATCTTGGGTTATGTCTACATTGACAGTATGAGCCTTCTGATACTTCAGTTGTTCTCCAAGTGCGAGAACAGTTAGCTGACAGGCATTAAAGAACAATAGTTACTATAATTTCTGTTGCTGACTACCCATTTATTAAGCATGTTATTCTAGCTCAGTGCTGATCAATGGTCCTTGTCATACAATTAATCTTACAGAAACAGGAATGGTGTATGTGGAAGTGCTTTCAAAGGATGAGTAACTCAATTCGTGATGTATTTCCGTTCATTCTGGCTCCTATTTCCTTTATACAGAAACCTCCTGCTACTTGCGTCAATCTTCTTATAGACATTCTCTTGGAAACAGGGGAATTAGAGAAGGCAATTGTCTCCGTCGGAATCTCGCCATCCCATTCCTCTTGTGAAGCACTTGCGACGATGAAGCTTCACTTGCACTGTGTTTGCAACGGACATGAAAGGAACTGTGTTAGTTAATTCGGTTTCCTGGCTCCTACTAAGAGTTATAGATCTGTAAAGAAAGCAGTAGCAGATAGAAGTTTGTAACTTGATTGTGTGTTCGGGTAAGTAATTTGTATTTGCACTTTCTTTAACGTCGCTGTCGGTATCTCACGGTGTATAAGTTCGACTGATCAGTTATAGCAAACAGTAAATTTCAAAAGATGTGGATGGAAGTTGTTGTGGCTTAACTTAATTTATCGTCTATGCATTTGCCTGGAGGGACTGAGGAAGCCTCAGAACAACAAAACAAAATACATTCGATTCGAACAAGCGGCTCTGGGATAAAATAATCTTTACAGTTTCAGCCAACCTGCTCCGTCCGACCCGAAAGTGGGATATAATTTAACTCCCAATAATATGTGTATATATAAATGTATATAAAGGAGGGAAGGAAATGTATGTATAGCGTAACATTGAGGCCCGTTAGGATTTTTGCATCATGATGTGTCCGCCTAATTCCTACTGTTCTAATTTTTTGGGCCTCATGCATTCAAAATGTTTTATTGTTTTACGTGTATTCTGTATTTAAGATGAACACTTGTAATACCAGTAAATGGGAATGTCAGTGACATATTAATTAATGTCAGAATATCGTTTGTGAAAACAGGAGGCACCAGGAAGAGACTAGTCGATTGAAAATTTCCAGCCAACCAGTTTTTAAAAGCAATTATATTCCACATAATTTGCACTCTCTTCATACGTTATATATATATATGCACGCAGCGTTGCAACAAAAAATGTTAAATTTTAACTTTATTCATCCCGTTGTGATAATAAACAATGATAGAGTAGAAGACCGTCAATCACAGCTAAAAAATGTTTATTATATACATATAACTTCGTTACAACATATTTCCGTCGGAATAGGCTATCGTCAGGTAATACAGAATACCAAAAATACTCGTAACTAGGAGGATTATTAATGCAACTTTAAGTGTTTTGAATCTAAATGAGATCTTATTTTACTATAAAGGTATGATTTTAGGAGGGCTGTATAGTGGTGTAGTCTTAAAGTTATAGGAAGGGAAGTGGGAGTAATATCCAGGAAGATATTACATAATATATATCTGGATAAGTTATATTGAGTTTTGACATATTATAAACATTCTAATATAAGGGATATTTTAGCGTGTGTAATATACAGGTTATATTGTAATCTTGGATGGAGTGTAGTTAAGGATTCTTGTGTTTGAACAGTCTGTAGATTTATAAACGTGATAATCAGGTTAAGTGCTGATTAGATGATGCGCATATTGAAGGAAACGTGGGTCTTTTATGGTCTTGAACGGAGAGTCTTTGAGTGTTCTTATGTTGTGAGCGGTTTGTGGATACGAGACGTGGTATTGAGGTTAAGTGCTGACTGGATGGTGATTCTGGAAAATAAAAAATTAAAAGGGGCGAACTATATCATGTGACAGCATATATAAAGGAAGGATTAAAATATACAGGCTGAAATTGTGGAGAAACTTACATTTAGCAGGAAACTGGGATTATATATGTAATGCTGGTTTATAGGTATTACAGTTTAAGTAAATAGCCTGAAATTAAATTGGACGTTTTAATTTTAAAATCAGTATAGAATATATGGAATATTAACATAATATTAAGGTGGTAAACTTCCATGATTAGTTGAGGAACTTATGTGTTGAACTATAGCTTTGTGCTGATGAAGTGTTGGTTCAGATGGCGTTTTGTTCCATGGTATTGTGATCATTGAGTTGGTTATGTTTTAATGTTTCTCCACAAATGTAATATTTTTCAAGTGTTGTGATGTGAACCTTTTCTTGCGGTATGAAAGGTTTTCATGATTTTGTCAATGGTGTCCACAGGATGTTGATTTTCTAGTAGGTGTTTTGAGAAGTTTGAATTATTGCTGCTCTTGCGAAAGCTTGCGAATGTTTGTTAAAACGGATTAAAACAGTTTTTTTTTCAGTTTGCCTAACATATGGTTTATTACATTCTGCACATGTTAATTGATAGACTCCTGAGTAGTCTATAAATATTTATTGTTGTGGAGTAGAGTTTTATTTCTAAATAGTTTATCTATTGAATTACAAACATGGCGACTGTGAAAAAATTTGAGGTATATCCGACTCTTCAAGTGAATACAATATCTGTACTAAAGTAATAAATTCTTCTTATTCTTTTTCTTATTCTTCTTCTACTTCTGTGGCGCAACAGCCCAAATCGGGCCTAGGTCGCCCATTTTGAGGTTTCTAGATCACACACAATTAGACACACACACAACCAGACACACACACACACACACACACATGGCAGGACTACTCCGAACGAGTAATCAGCTCGTCGCAGTGGCCGCTACCTACACAACACACAACGAACTTACTTGCCGTCAGCTCAGCAATCGAGCGGCCGCAGACCGCACGTCCTCGGGGATCGGCAATAAATTCTTCACAGAAGTCATTTCGTTATGGCATTACATCTTTGGGACCATCGTATTACAACACATTATAACTCTTCATTTAACCAGGCCGGACATGCTTCGAGGCGACAGCTTCGTCTTCGGCTCTCATACGTTATAAGTAACCTTTAACAGTTTATCAATCATCACAGTAACTGGACATTAGTTGCCACGATTTCAGGCCTCCGCCGCGCTGCGCTCTTCTGGGATATCCCTCAAGAGCGCAGATCGCTTTAGTTACCATGTTAAAATGTACTCATTCGTGAAACATTTTTATACTTAATCTAAAATCCTTAGAAATTTGTGTTTAAAGACCAGTAATTTTGAAATCGGTGCAGTCGCTAATTATATTGCCTTGTTTACATAAATTCCTGTACTTATTATGTTAATATCATTGTAGATTGTTTCACTCATGTCTTCGCTGGTCGTAACTTTCTGACTGTTTCTGTCTGGCGAATAGTAGTGCCACTTTTAAGAATGCGTGTAGCTGTACTTCCACACCTCCATACGTCTTCATAGCGTGCAAATGGGCAACTTTACCTTATTTTATTGCTCGACAGCCTCTATTGGGCCTAGGCCTCCTCATCATTGAGGTTTCGGGATTACGCTCAGAAATACCACAGTCGGTAGGAGTCATCTGGACGATTGATCGGCCCGCCTCAGAGACCTCTACCTGACAACACACAACACTTACAAGAGACAGACATCCATGCCCCCGGTAGGATTCAAACCCATAATCTCAGCAAGCGAGCGGCCGCAGACCCACGCCTTAGACCGCGCGGCCACTGGGATCGGCCAAATTTACCTTTACCTAGGTAAATAATATTCTGAAATTAATTAACAAATTTTAGTTGTTTTTAAATTTATGTGTAACTGAATTTTAAGGCGGCATATTATACGCATGTAGGCCTGTATGTTGTTTGCCAGTTGGCTTGCTTACTCCAGATTGTACGGTGTGTATTTGGAGTGATACTGAACCTACGCTAACGCTTGAAACCACATCGCTTTTAATCTAACAGTCCTGCGTATTCAGGTCTGTCTTGCACATAGTAAGTTGTCCCTATGCACTCCATGAATACATATGGGGGAAATGGAGTTATAGCGTCGCTCATTCTTAACCTCGGCCGTAGATGGTTATGAGTGGTCAGCTTTTCCCCCCGTCCACTTTGCCACCGGCAAAGTTCCGCCGGTGCCTATTGAATGAGAGGTTGGTTGGGCCCCAGAGCCTGTCCGGACGTTTGGAGAAGAAACTTGCTCCTGACGACAATCGAAGCACAGTTCTTCGGCCGTCCAGCCCGTAGCGTAGTCGATGTTACATAAGGCACAGGGAAAGTCAGCATGCTACTCGTATTGTTGCTTCTGCCATACGTGCGTAGGCGCGTTCGCAAAATTGCGGAAAACGACTATTAGCTTCGTCATATTGTGTGTGTGTGTGTGTGTGTCTGTCTGTCTGTCTCTCTGTCTGTCTGTCTGCCTGCCTGCCTGCCTGCCTGTCCGTCCTTCCGCATGGAACAACTGGGACCCCACTCGACGGGTTTTCATGAAATTTGATATTTGACTTTGATTAAATTTTATGTATGACAATTTTTCGAAAAATCTGCCGAGAAAATTCAAGTTTCAGTAAAATCTGACAAGAATAACGGGTACTTCACATGAAGACCTATGTACATTTATGATAGTATCTTGCCGAAGTATTTTTAGAGTAAGAAATGTTTCAGACAAAATTTTTAGAGAAAAACGAAAGACACGTTTTATGTTCAATAAAATTGTTTTTTTGAAAATTATGCCGTTTATGACACAATGTGCAAAAATATCGTAGAGGCGGACAAGCAACGGATGACAATGAATACGGCGCGTGCGCTTTGCTTGCCGGATAACTAAGGCTAGAAACACACACTCAGAATATGTAATATATATTGCTGTTCTACGGCAAAAATGGTTACGCGAACGCACCTCAGTATTACGTTATACGTACACTGCGTGTGTTGTTCATATCTTCAGGCACCTGCTTTGTACGTAAACATACTGACGGTCCGCAGAATGTATGTCAGTTTCAATGGAAAGGTATGACGCCAAGTGTGAAAGTACGAGTATGTCACTGCAGTTCGTGTAATTTGCAGCGTTCTCTATTTCACTTGATATAGTTGAGCCGTCACCCATGATTACCAACATCTGTATTATAAGTTTCCGAGTTTTCGCTGCATGTGTTATTCATGCTATATCCTCGGGAGCTGGCACCGCCTAATGTTGTACGTGTATATCAACATTTCGGAGGAATATTTTGCTTACATGTTCAGAGTTGATGGAATTGTGTCCATTAGCTGTATCCCGTCTCGTGTGGCCGTGGTTCTGACTGCTTAAAACCTGCCTTTATAATAGAAACTCATCCTCATCCTGAACAATTCAGCGCCTGCTTGGACCCATTGAGTCAGCTCTGAAGATGGAAGCAGTATGTTCCTCCGAACCGTATCAAACTGCAAATCCATACCGTGTCAACACCCAGAAAGATGCATTCAGAACACACACATTAGTTCTACTATTCACAGAAACACATAGACCGACATTCGCCACAGCAGTCACTGCTGCTGTACGCCTGTAATGGCATGCTGTTAGATATGACTAAGGTATTTTACTAAGTAAAGAATTGAAGTTTTCCCTGTTTATGCCATGAAGGCATAAGTGGGAAGGGCATGTAGAAATAGGTGTATTTTTTCATAACCCTTGCAATAGATGGAGGTGAATAGTCACCTTCAACTCTCGGCCGCTTTGCCCCCTGGGAAATCTCTGCTATTGCCCAATGAATAGGGGACTGATTGGGCCGCAGGCCGGTCAGGACCGTTTGTATACCCTGCCAGGAATTGAACTACGATTCGTCTGTTGTCCAGCCCATAGCCTAGTTATTATACTCACTAGACTATGCCGGCTCCAAGACGTTTTACTAGAATTTTTATAAATATTTCTAGGGTGTTAATATTAACGCAGCAAGGGAGCCATAATGTCTAGTGTTCATTGGAAATTTTGGTTGGGGGAAAACCATTCCGGGGTCACCGAGATCGTCTTTGCAACGCAAATTATATGGCACAGTCTCTCAACGCCCCGTAGGCTAATGCATACAACATAATGCACCAAACTCTAACCTTACTTACTCGCCACCATAACCATAACCGTTCAAAGCACAGTATTTACTATACCATTAGTATGTACTACGAACTGCTAGAGATGAGATTTATCACATTTTACCTCTCAAACTTCGATGGGTTCTATACTACGACAGAATAAGGAAGGCTGTGCACAGCCAACAGGAACGGTTGTCAGTAAATTAGCTCTCATACTTAGCACGTGACCAGCGTGCCAACTTTGTAGACTCATCCTGTAACGCCGGGCATTACGTACACATAACGCAGCGTTGGTCATGCGTGACCAGTGCAGCTTATTACGGCCTGCTAGAATGTGACACCTTGCAGACTCGTAGATATTTAGCAGTGTCTTGGATGAATCTGCAGGGTTACTTTGTCTACCAGACTACACGGTGTAACCTCCCCAGAAGACAGGAAACTTCCACCATATATTTGTTCTTAATTTAACGTCTAACGCTGTTTTTGTTTCCTTTTTCGAAATCGCACTGCATTTACTTTTGTGATTTCAATTTTTACGCGCCTTCGCAAAACCTGGAAAAGCGACTGTTAGCTTCGTCATGTCTGTTCCTCCGCATGGAACAACTCGGCTCCCACTGGACGGATTTTCATGTAATTTGATATTTGGGTATTTTTCGAAAATCTGTCAAGAAAATTCAAGTTTCATTAAAATCTGGTAAGAATGACGGGCACTTTACATGAAGACCTATGTACATTTATGATATCTCAATTATTCTTAGAATGAAAAATGTTTCAGACAAACGTTGTAGGGATAAACACAATACACATTTTATGTTCAATAACTTTTTCCGAAAATCGTGCCCTTTGTGAGATAATGTGGAAAACTACGGTAGAGCCGGGAAGGCCAAAGGTGACAATATAATACGGCGCATGCGCTTTTTATGGTTGATAACTAAGGCCACAGACACACACTCTGAATATGTAATACTTCTTTTTTTCCCATGGCAATAATGGTTACGCGAACGCGCCGCAGTATTACGTTATACGTACATTGCCTGTCTTGCTGCCTTATGAATGAGAGATTTAAACATTCTATTAAATTTTTTTGTAGTTGCTCCGGGACTTAATATATACTGCTTTATGAAGACATTTGTACTGTTGATATATAGCTCAACGCATTCTTAACCTCAAGGCTTCGGCCGCTTTACTACCCATGAACAAAGCCCTGGATGTGAGGCTGGCAGGATTCGAGAGTCCGCCTGACCGAAGTGTTAAAGAGGGAACTGCCTTCTACGCCTGTGGCTCTGTCACTTGGATTTACAGCTCTATTCCAAAATACGTAACCACAAAAATCAAGGAAATTGATGCTGGCACTTACGGTTACTGGGGCATACACAGGTCGATGGAATATTTCTGAAACTTTACTGTGACCCTTACAGGCACTCGATGGAGCGTGTGGCATATGTCGATTCGATATTCCATTTCTTCCCAAACTTTTCCAGTGCGTCCCTGCTAAATGACGTTCCTGCTTCAGTCTTCCTGCATTCCATTTCAGAAATATTTGTTGGCAGCTGTGGTACAAACAGTGCATCCTTCACATAGCCCCCACAGGAGGAACTCACGCGGTGTTAAGTCTGGTGACCTATGGCTCCAGCAGCATCAGTATCATCTTTGATACCGTTTCCCAGCCATCGCTGTGACCTATACACTTAGAAGTTGACTTTTTGGGCTTTGCTAAAATGCATCTCTTATACCTTGCACCCTGCTGTGTGGGTGACCAGGAGTCTTCTTCTTGCAAATAGGATAGACCCCTTGTTGTCAAACTACCCACTGCAGCGAATAGGAAACCCACTTTACACACTACACTGAATTTGTCTTCGGACACTGAATAACTCAAAATTCCAATTCCTGGGCAGGAGGCATTTTCGTAACGATTAATTTGAGGCTGGGATTTGAAAAATTCAAAGTTTATCGATTGGTGTGTAATTCTGTCACATGCACGTTTACTGTGTTAAGACCATTTTAGTGTTTTCTTCCTTTTAATTTAGCTGGACAGGCATTCCTTTGCAAAGAAACAAGCTGTCCCTTGTAATGTTTATGTACAGTCGGACGAAGTCACTATAAATGTCAGCGCGCTGCATTCGTTTTCACAACTTTTGAAATCTGTCCAGTGAGAAACAGACAATATTTTTAGCGTAAGCCCAGTCACCAAATAATACTAACTTTGGATGCTTGTACGATCTTTACAATGTAAAGTTTTTATTCCTCATGTGTATTTCTACAGCAGTGCAAAGTGGAATGTGACGGCCAATATAAGAGGATGAGTGAGGGGTGGGATAAAATTCTTCCCAAAAGCACTGGTGGAAGTTGGATCTGCACATATTTTCCGGGCTTTAAGATCCGTTGGCCTCAGGGTAGCAACTTGCTAACCATCTTGCTACATGAACATATTGATTTTCGATTGGATATTCAACCAGTGTTGCAGCGGTACTTCGAGCTATTTTCTGCTTGGGTATGCTGCACGTAAAGAATTGCACTTGCATGTTTCATTAACAAAACATTGCCTCCGTGGGTAGGGACCAGCGGCTGACTATTGTGAACACGGTAATAACACTTCTGGCTCCATAAAGGAAATGTTTTTTTTGACTGGCTGAGCGAATATTACTGCTATCTTCAGAATAAGAACTCTGCTGCGTAGCCTTAGCTAATTTCCTTCTCATTTTCATATGCTCAGGAATACTCCCTTGGCATACAAAACAGAATGAACAGTTTGCAGAAAATACTGTACCTTACTTTCCTCTGCCAACTCTCTCATCAGTATTTAACTCCTTTACATAGAACTGGAAGGCGAATCCTGGAAATTCCTTATAGTTATAGTTGGGGCACGCAGTGGTGTAGGTCGCGGAAGGTCGCGGGTTCAATTCCCATTGGAGTTATTGGAATGTTTCATTGACTTAATCCTTCCGGCCGCACTATGGCCTTGGGGTCGACTCAACCTCTTTAACAGAAATGAGTACCAGGAATATCTCCTGTGGGCTAAAGGCGGTCGGTTCGTAGGGCTGACATCCTTACCACCTTCATGTGCCCATTGTTTGGAAATCTGGGAGCCTCGCCCTCCTGGAACACACAGGGCTTGTCCAGGTCTGTACAGGGATTGCTTTACCTTTATTAGATAAATATTTTCGTAGATACTTCAAGTTAAAGGACATTCGTATCGGAGTTAATTGGAAATGATAAGTTCATGAAATTGAAACATTATGAACTAATTGTGCTGTCGCAAGATTGGGGTTTTCCACAGCGTTCACGTTTAGGATCCTCGTTGTTTGGGATATTAAACCATGTAGTGGGTATGCGTGATTTCAGGCGTACGCTGCGATATAAATGAGATCTTCGCTCTTGTGGGATGTTACGCAGCGTAGATTGGTAGTTACCGACGTTTCGTGACAACCTACGGTCCCATCTTCAAGGGTCAAGCACTCGAACAGTCTTCTTGGACTGCTTGACTCTTGGAGATGGGACCGATCCCTTTTCCGGAAACGTCGGTAGCTAACTACCAATCTGCGCTGCGTAATATCCCAGAAGACCAGAATGCTCATTGTGCTCTTAATTCTAAACACTACTTAAAACTTTACACACCCACAAACCGTTTTCACGTCTCCTCACTGTGAAATAAAATATGCTACCGACAATTTTGATAAAAAAAAATAGCATGGAAATTTCACAATTTTCATCTCCAGCTGCAGTTTCCACATGAAGCTCTTCCATTGATCCACCTGCATATATTACAACCCTTCGACACTTTGATATCACTGTTTCACTGATTATGAACATAATTTGACTTTTTCGGCAAAGGACAGGACTGCAGTACCCACTGAAGCATAGGTACCTGTCGCTGAAATTTATTGCTGTCATATTCTTATCGCGCATTAAGTACCCATTAACAATGATCCATATTGCTGCATAACTTACATACATTTTCAGCTATAAAATCTAGCAGTATATAATACAGTGCTGTCGCATGTTATGCGAAATTAAAATACTCGAATTTGAAATAGTGCGATACAAAAAATTAAAGTCTCACTTTATGAGCAGAATATGGAAAAACGCGAATCCAAAAGATTAATAAAAATTTGAGAGAGAGAGAGATAGCGCGTCCTAATTAGGCGTCTGTTGCCTCTCCTGTGCCTTCAGTGTCGTCGGAATATGATTTTTTCCAACTTCTTCAGGTATTGTACTATATTAATCAACACATTTTTCACTAAATTGAATTTTATTGTTTATTTATATTTTGATTAAAATTATGCTTAAAATAAAAAACGCCACAATGTTCTTAGACGTATGTGCTCCGAGAACGCACCCTTCCTACTTTACATTTCTAAACCTGAGAAGCAAAGGAGTGTAAGTCCAATTTTATCATATGTGATGTAACACACAATTTTTCTAGTCCAATATGTCAGTTACTGCTGTTTAATTCTTGGCCCAGCTACACAAGGACAGTATTTGAGCTCACAACCATTTGAATCTAAGAGCTTGAAATTATAAGAAAAATGATGTATTATTTCAAGTATGCTCCTTGTATCAGACAACCTTCTATATATTTATATACATTTGTAGTGTATTTTAATGTAAAGGGAAGATCTCCATCCTACATTGCAGTTTTAAAATTTTTCTGTATCTTTGTTCGTAGATAATGCCTGATGATAGCCGAAACTGGTCGCCTGCAAAATAAAAATTTTACTGTTGTTGTGCGTGACTAACATTGAATAAATACATAAGTGTGATCTGATATGCAGTTCTATAGGCCTACATATATGCGATGAATATTCAAGCCTTATGGGTTGTTATACCATGTCGACTGTTAAACAGGTTCCGACGTTTCAGAGGAGTACAGTGTCTACTTCAGAACCAAACATCCAAGAGTTCTTGGATTTCATGAACCAAGCTTGAATGTTTATCAGCACAGCACCACTTGAAGAACACAGAATCTTGCTTTATTTACTTTGGAGTACTTGAACCTGAAGATGGAAGCAGTATGCTCCTCCGAAACTTCGGTAACTTTATCATTCAACAAGGAGTGGCATTCTAGAAGGCCCGATTTTTCATGTACCTATCAATCAAGCTCAACGGCATAACATACCAGACAAAGATCGTAGGATCTCTGCATATGGAACAACTCTAGTGCCACACACTCTAGGAAAGTAGGATATTTTCCTTACATAAAGAACTTAGTATCTATCAAACGGAATGTCTCAGTCGGTACTGTGACTGAGTTGTAAGCTGGACGCCCTAGGAATCAGAATTCCATTCCGGAGAGAGTAGTGTTACCAAATATCGCTCACAAGAAAAGAGGACATTTCCCACTTATCGATCATAAAAATGGACATTAAAATGGAGGACATATAAAGAGTAAACATTTTATTAAATGGAATTAGCAGTCATTTCAAATGAAATATAAAAAACAAAAACTGTTGAAGTTTGCATGCAATACACACCTAGTCGCCAGTTCTGTGGGCGTCTTTCGTGCCCATTCATACTTGTCTGTAAATGGGATTACGTTTAATAGCTGTACATTGCGTTTCAGGAAGGTACGGAAGTTTGTACAAAATTTATTTGAAATTGCACTGTAGGAATAAAAACCCTCTGAACGACTCAGCATATAAAACATGTCCCTGTCTCTTGTGCATTTGTCATGTATGAATGAGAAAACTCGCTCTACGTTTGGATTATAAGGGGGATAGCAAAGAAGAAATGTGGAATTTTTCAACATTTCTGAGAGACACTTGTCATGTTTTGAGTTTTCAAAATATTTGGCTCACTTCTGGTGTGCTACGAAACTGGCGAATCCATCGTCATTGAGGCGACTTTCCGTGAATTTTTTGTTGTTGGGATGACGATATTGGTCAAAACACTTTACGTCATCAGTTGGCACTCCGTTACGTATCAGGAACTGGATAGAAGATTCTACGTCTTTTCAGTTCGGTGGCTCACTAAATGTCATCCACTTGAAACAAGACAAATCTCCCATAGGTTTTGTGTGCCTGTCCATATCTTTCATAGACGTGCTGTACATACTATTTACTGCAGCACAGAATTGTCACACCTTCATCAAGTCCCTCTCCACGTTTCTCTTCTAGTAGTTCTTTAGCTTTAATCTTCTCCGAAGCGCCCAGACAGGCCAGTGGTTACAGGGTTCTCTTTGCCTGGTGTTAAAAGTGTCACGGGCATGAAGCTGACCTCTCACCTCCACATATAGCTCAGCTGTACATCTCTTTCCCATAATTCTGAATGGCGTGGTGCTTAATTCAGCACAGAGGCAACTCTACTTAATTTTCTTTATGACATGTTTTTATACCCGAGAGTGGTGCAAAAGAGATGTGTATTAGTGGTCACTTTACTGATTACTGCTGAACAAGAAGTTCTGTTGTCAGCTGCTTGAAGATCCATTGCAGTTAAATACTGCATAATTTGTATGAAGCAAGAGTACGTGTATAAACAGCCTGGAGATTTGTGTTGAATATTTTTGTTTTGTAAGCAAGAACATGACAACGAGGCGTAAATTTAAATTTATTTTATGTAATTACACCACTTATTTGTTTAATAGCACCGTCAATATCGTAGAACTTGTTACAGCTTCGAATTATATGATAGTGAATAAAGATGCGGAAAGGATGTAAAAAGCGGTCGTTGCCTTAACAAAACATCAGTCGAGATAGTCGGTGTTGAAGCGAGCACATACCGAATACAAGTCAGAAGATTTAGTGCTTGAGTCAGCTGTTTCCGGCGATGGGTCATGGCAATAAATGTGGCTGCTATTCGGGACATTGCTCACGCCTTTTAATTTCTATAAACAATGTTTCGGAAGCAGTGTCTGTCCGTTATCAGGTGCTGGAGCGAAGAGCTGTTCATACTTGTCAGGACCCTTTAGAAGGACACAGTGTCAACAGTCAGTCCAGACACTAGAAGGCTGATACCCAATTTTCATTCTTCCATTGCAGGGCCTAATATTTGTGATGTCAGACGTGATTAAATAAGCCCTTTTTACTACATTTTTATTGAAAGAGACATAGGAAATTCTTATGGAACCTATAGTGACGGAACTGACTTTCCTGTTACACAGAGAATCAAATACGATACACTTTCTAAAGAAAATCAGACAGCCTGAGAGATTGATAGCGTTCTTGTTGGACAATATAGTACGTCCTGGGGCTGAGTGTGTTTGCTGGTCAATATTTGTTCCTTGTTCCCGCTCCAGAAGATAGGATCACCGTGCTTTTCGGTCTACAAGACGCATCAACCTGATTACATAAATAAGGCAACCGGAAAAGAGAGAGGTATTGTTTGACAAAATGAGAACTTGTACAGCAAAGAGGTGTATTGTTTACTACACAAGACCCCTGAAAAAGTTAGGGAGCAGACACGTCTGATATCCATGGGAAGATAGCGTTGTCTTTGTTTAACTTACATCTACTATACTACTACTACATACTACTACTACTGACAACACTCTAGATACTACGATGATAACTACTTCTCACTACTATCTACTATACATATACTACTACACTACCTCACTACTACTACCACATACTACCACTACTACTACTACTACTACTACACTACTACTACTACTACTACCACTACTATACACTACTACTACATACTACTACCACTACTACTACTACTACTACTACTGTCACTTATAATATACTACCGCCACTTATAGTACTACCACTACTACGACTAGTACTACTACTAGTACTACAGAAGTTTTGAACTGTAATATTGCAATATTCTCACTAATTAGCGTGTAAGGGCGTATAAAATACATTTTAAGACTACTGTATTGTCGGATGTGAAGCCTAGAGTCGGGTAGAAATTTACCAACTTTTAAAACTAACTTACTGGCTCCGTCCTTTAATTAAGGTGAACCATAGTCCATAAAGTGCTAACTACAGATCACAACATTAACGGAACTTCTTAATCGACCCAGACAGTGTGATTCTCAAAATTAACGGCGACAATTTTCCTAATCAGCTTTCAATATTTTGTATTTGCAATGGAGAAGCGCTGTGCTTTCTGCTACGTGGGATTTGTCATTATCATTATCTTGGCTTCATTATTTTTTATGTTCTCCATTTTCGGTTTCCACGTTATGTGTTCTCCTAATTTTTTCATCTTTCTTACGGCATCTATATGTCTCTTCCCCACATACACAGTACCTAGGTCCTATGTGACATGTATTTTGGTAGCATTTCCTCCTCAGTCAGTTCAGCATTGCCTCAGTGTCTTAGCCGCCTGTTTTGCAGCTTCCCGCTAACTAAGGTCCTTTTCTTCCCCCAATATCTTGTTTCTCGCTTTCTTTTCCCGTCTCACCTAAATAATTAAATATTATTTAGAACTCTCCCGAGAAATTCTTGCTACCATCCGATTGAGAATCTTTGGTCTCTCCGTTTCCTGCCTGAAAACTTAAAGAGATTGCAGTGTATAGAACTATAAATTTCCCTGTTGTTTTCTATGGTTATGAAACCTGATATCTAATGTTGAGGAAAGAACACATACTTAAGTGTGTTCAACAACACGTCGCTGAGGAGAGCATTCGAACTAAGAACGAAGGGAGGCTTGAGAATATTGCATAATTAGGAGCTTCAGGATTTTAACTACTATTCATCAAATACTTTTATGGTGATTGAAACCAAAGAAGGAAGAGGTGGGCGCAAAATGCACATAAGGAATTGAGAGAAATTGATGTAGGGTTTTGGTGGGGGGAAATACGAAATAAGGAGACACTTGGAAGAGGTAGGCGGCGTAGATGGGTGGATAACTCTAAAATGGATCTTATAGAAACAGGAACGTGGTGGTGTCTGGATTTATCTGGCTCAGACAGAGACAAGCGGCGGACTCCTGTGAACACGGTAATAAAAATGTGGTATCCATAAGTGCAGAGTTCGTGTTGACTCCTTGAGATATATTAGTTTCTCAATACTCTGCTGTACTTAGTGGGGTATTTGGTTGGTTGCTTAGTTACTTAGAACTTTTCGCTTGAAAGTGTAGGGACGAGTAATGTCAATATTGTTGCTGGTTTTGTGCTACCCTCGCGGTAAACTGCAATTTCCAAAGGGCGTGACCCACATTTTCTCCGAGAGTAAAATCATGTTGCAGTCGTGAACATGCCCACGCCCAGCTGATGCTACTGTACACATAATCATGCTAACAGCTTATGCGTTGGTCTTTGAAACGTGCATATAATAAATATAGCCCCAAGTGCAGGCATTCGTGGATGATAACTCCTTTTGGTAAGTCTGATCACGGAACCTCGATCTTAATGCAGACCGTGCATAATTCTGCTCTTTCAAAGCCAGCATAACACTGGCTTAAGTCTCATTTTTAACCGTTCCATACTATCGGATACGAATTTGTAGTCATGAGATTTCAACGCTGTAACCGCTCTTTGTTTTTGTTTTGAACTCACAGACAAATTTGTAAAAAAATGTTGTATGAAGGACATGCCATTGGAGGCCACCACAACCTCATACTTGTGTCACTTAATCGTTTAAAGCCCAGCGGTAACTCTATGTACCAGCCGCTTTCACATTAAGAATTCCTTATTGCTTATGTAGTGTATCCATGCGCTTCACACGTTTGTGAGAAGAAACGGCGATTGTGTCCTTAAATAGCGTTAACTTGTTGGTCTTTGTAATGGAGGCACAGTGTGAGATTTTTTGAACTGAGACTTGAAACATTCTGTAGTTGAATTTCAGCGTGAACAAGTTAGAGAATGTCCACAAAGCGAAACATTTTTGGCCGTTCGCTCTGTTTTGTACCTAAGTATTAAATGCTTGAATATTCCCCAAAAACACTCAGAATTTTAACACACCCTGTAAGATTTCTCGGTATCTTAGCAACAGATTTACAATAGATGTCTCTTAAACGTCGATACTCTATTTTTACAATCGATCATGCTCGATGCTCAACTGCTTCTTCAGCCTCTGCTCACACCACGCCGATTACACGTCTCTCAATTACGAAAATGAGAACTGGTTCTTCGGCTGTAGCGCATACCTCGCAGAGAACACTGCCTCTTACCAATCAAGGCGAGAGAACTAAACGTACGTAAGAAGTCGTGTAAAGTTGTGTTATTTCTGTCCCATTTTAACCAAACTTCTGTGGGAGTCGCTGTGTTCCTTGTGAACAGACAGAGAAATAGATAAACTGACACATGACGAAACCAGTAGTCACTTTTCGCATTTGTTTTGCATTGGCCCCCTAGAAGACAGCAGAAAGAGTGGTTGAACAAGGAAAGTCATGGGATAAGGGAGAGACATTTCTTCAGCATTGTGTGTGTGCGTGTGGGGTGGGGAGGAGGGGGGATGGAGAGTTTAGAAAGTTATCATCACTTTGTTAGGAGTTTCCCAAGTTCCGCGTGCTAGTCCCTTTGATAAGATTAGGCCCTGTTATCAAGTTAGGCTTTACAAGGTTAGAGTTTTTTCCTAAAATTATATACGTTAATGTAGCCTAACTTAGAAGGTATGCAATTTTATTAAGGTATATTTTTGTATCTCTGCGTCGGGCTGATCAGCGTCCAGAGTAGTCCTACCGAGTGTGGTGTGAATGAGACAGTGTGATCGTGAAGCCTCGATAATGAGCAGGCCCTGGTCCACTATGGGCTGTTGCGCCCGGAGGGGGGGGGGATTTTTGTGTGCCGATGCCGGTGGTCGTGCGGACTACGACGTGGGTCTACGGCCCCTCGGTTGCTGGAATTGCGGGTTCGAATCCCACCGGCGGCATGGATGTCTGTCTCTTGTGAGTGTTGTGTGTTGTCAGGTAGAGGTTTCTGCGACGGGCCGATCACTTGTCCAGAGGAGTCCTACCGAGTGTGGTGTGTCTGAGTGTGATCTTGAAACCTCAACAATGAGGAGGCCTAGACTCACTAGGGCTGTCGAGCCATGGAAAAATGTATATATATTTTTGTATAATGCAAAACAAAATGATGGCAGTCATGCAAAGTTTTAATTCACCTTTCAGTTTGGCATTCATAATTAATGGACATAAATGTGGAACTGTGTATCGCGAAATGCCATGGGAAGACGGTGGGCAACTCTGATGTATATCCGACATATTTTTTGGGAGACATCTGAACTTGTTAGCTACTGAGTTGCGTTCCCCAAATAATATATTTTCAAATTTTATATTGTTCATTCCGTGCATTGTCGATAATCAACTCACGTGATATTGTAATATAAAATATCTGGGAACAGTATAGTGCATTTTGTTGGACTGAGTGTTGTGAGTTGAATATATTTTCAGTTTGCAGTCAGCATAATGATTTATTGGTTTAGTATTCGATGGTGTGACCATCTATATATGATACTAAATCAGAGACCCTGAAGCAAATTGCATTTCATTGTTAGCTTCCCAAACTTACACGATCAAAACGTAACACGATAAACACGCTCGTTATGAGTGACGTGTGTGCTGCAGGAAAATAAGCTTTATCGTGCCTACCCTGAACGCCGTCTTTTCGAAGCACGCAATTTTAGCCGGAAGTAAATTATAACAGAACTCGAAGTGACGCACATGTAGGCCTAACTGAAATTCGTGATATAGCGTACATTAACGTTTCTCTGTGAAACTGATTGCACACAACGAATATTTCACACGCGAAATGTGTAGGAACAAATTAACTTTGTGTATTTCAGTATTGCTTTAAGGGTGTTGAGGGTTTTGAGAACAGTGTTCTGAGAGAATGAGTGCCTGTAGCAGGGTGGAAGTGACAGGAGGGTGGAGAGGATGCCATAAGGGGGAGCTTCGTAATTTGTAATCCTCGCCACAAGTTATTAGGCTTATCAGATGTGTAGGCTGTGGCAGGCAGGGCATGTGGCACATATGAGAGATATCGTAAATGTAGGCGTATACAAAACTTCAGTCGCAAAATGTAATTACGTGAAGAAGACTATTTGCGAGACCAAGGGATAAATGGGAGGCCTATATTACAATAGATTTTAAAGTAGTATGTTCTGACGATGTTTACTGGATTAATTTGCTTGAGAATAGAAACCAGTGACGTGCTATTGTGAATACGGGGATGAACTTTCGGGTTTCATAAAATGCGAAATGTTTCTGGACTAGCTGAGCAACTGTTAGCCTGTCAAGGATAAATTTGATCCGCGGAATCAGTAATTCACTCTGAGGCTGTAGTGCATACAGGATTGCGATTGTCAAGGGCAGTAATTTGATCAGTAATATTCCCTTCAAAATAAAAAAGCGCGCTTGAGCTGAAGTTCTTTGTAACCGTTTAAAGCCCAGTGTTACGTGTATGTTCCATTTCTGTAATAGTAAGTAACTCCACATTTTACCTACGTAGTGTGTTATGTGTTTTGTCTTTTTCTCACATTAAATACCAACCATTTCACGAAAGGTCATTAACTGATTGGTCTTCATAATGAAGATAGGGTGATTTTTCAGAGATGGGAACTGAATTTTTATATATTATTTCTGTTAACTCCATTTGTCAGAGGGGGCGCGCGGTGGCGCAGTTGGTTGAGGCACTACGCTACAAACCGGAACGTCGCGGGTTCGATTCCCGATGGTGTAATTGGAATTTTTCCTTGACATAATCGTTTCGGTCGCACTATGGCCCTGGGGTCGACTCAGCCTCTTAACAGAAATGAGTACCAGGAATATTTCCTGGGGGGTAAAGGCGGCCGGTGCGTAGGGCTGACAACCTTACCACCTTCATGTGCCGATTGTTTAGCAATCTGGAAGCTTCAACCTCCTGGAACCCTAAGGGTCTGTCCAGGCCTGTAATGGGATTGCTTTACCTTTTTTAAACCATTTGTCAGATGGTTAAAACATTTTAATCTCACACGCAAAACTTCATTGCCACTTCACAGGAAACACCGCCTATCCCTGTTATAAATGTCCGCCTCTTCGTCACCTCTGATCTGAGATCGAAATGAAAGTCGTTATTACAACTCGGTGCTCTAAAGCTGACACAGTTGCCACTGTGCTATGATGAGATAAAGCAGTACTGCGTGTGTCACGTAGGCACCGTGACTGTGGCGTCATCTGGTGGCGACATCACATTGTACTCCCATACGCATTATGTGGACATTAGACTCTTAGAAACCGAGAACGGTTTTGTGGATGTCAGCACTGTGCATGAGTAAAACAAAATGGGAAAGCTTACGGTCTTCTGGGTTATGGTACCGTGCAGTCCTGCAGGTGGAGACCAACGGTTCTATGAAACATACTGCTTCCCTTTTCAGGGTTCTCCAATTTTACCTTGAAAATGAAGGCGGCATGTTTCTTTGAATGTTTGTAACTGTCTACCAGACTACGCGATGTCATAACCTAGAAGACCACGATCTAAATTCTCGTTGGTTTAAAACCTCAGATCTTATAAGATAGTCCTTTGGCCTTCATATAAGAGGTAAAAACACTTTGTACTGTAGTTATTCCATAATTATGTACGTTAGTAAGTAGCCAAGAACAGAAACATAAGATGGAAGGTGTAACATATTTTAAGTCCGTATTTCGGTGTCTACCTTTACCGAAACGTTTGATTTTATATAGTATCACCACTTGGTGCATATATTTTCTTATTTTTAGAAATGTTCCTGTCTTACGTGTGAAGGTTTGGTACTTTAGACGAAGTTTGTTATCATGGTTTACAGGTTGTATGCTAGTACCATTTTACTTATCAGGTGCTTAAATGGTGTGAAGTATTTAAGGGGGCGCGCATGTGCAGAGTAGGGGTGCTTACGCTGATATTTACAGAAAGCTAAAGGCGGGTGATCGTATACGGCGGGTATTCGTATACGGCGGGTATTATACTTATCCGATGTGAAGGGAAATTTAAATGGCTGGACACTTTTCCTGAAAATCCCCAATATCAAATTATATGACAATTGGTTTGTCGATCGGGAGTCATTATAAGCATACGGACAAACAGGCAGACGGATAGGGTTACACTAATATGCGCTCAACAGAGCTGAGTAATAATATAGAATACACACTAACAAAGGACAAGTTTTAATATACATAATGTATTCACAACTCTGACATGTTTCGGTTAACAGTTTAACTATCATCAGGGAGGCATACAAGACACTTATTTTAATATTCTTTGGTTCAAACGCAGCTGTATAAGATACACATTTTTCAATTTAAAAGATAAGAAATTGAATCTGTTGTATTTGTAATGCCACTGTGGAAACTGGGTATTTTGAAGTTCTTGTGTACCTATCTTTTGTAGTCAGGATATCCAGGCCGTGTCAGGTTTTAAGTTTTACTTAAAGAAAGGCTTTTTAACACTGCGGCGTAGCAGTAGCTGTAGATAATTCTTGGTGTTTTATACACATAATGGCTAAAGTCCTCTCTACACACCATGAAGTTATAAAGGGCAGTAGAGGTAGAGTTCCACTCATTCTTAACCTCGGCATTAATTTTTTATTCATACATTTTTGTTTCATTATAACTTCGTGTATTTTACACGTTCATAGCTTCTGTTTACAATATTTTAACATCTCATATTTTCGTTATGATCATAGGAGCGGTGGACTGTTATGGTCATATTATAGTTATGTAGCTTTCACGGTAAATGCAGTGCGGTTTCAGGTGTGATATCTGTTCTGTATATCTGTGATTACGAAACAAATAAAATAACATAAAATTTATTTGTTGAATCTCAAGTAAATTTCTTTGTATGTGACTGCTAATATCAGGTTTTGACCAAACACATCCAATATATATATATGTTATGCAGACAAATGTACACAGTATATGTTATTTAACACAATTTTTATTAAATGTTGTCTTACATGTTTCTAGCCTATATAAGGCTCATCTTCAGGGGCTCTTTTGTTGAAATTACAACAGCTATATTATTGGAATGTAAAATTCTTAAAAAGCCGTTAGATGTAACTAAATACATCTAACGGCTTTTTAAGAATTTTATATACCAATAATATAGCTGTTGTAATTTCAACAAAAGAGCCCCTGAAGATGAGCCTTATATAGGCTAGAAACATGCTGGGCAACATTTAATAAAAATTGTGTTAAATAACATATACTCTGTACATTTGTCTGCATAACATATATATAATTAAAAATGTACGGTACAAGTAACGTAAACATCCAATATACTTATTCACTAATCCATCGTTTATCTTATACTATTTTTTTAATATAAAAATTTCTACAATAATCTAAATTATTCTGTACAATCGCCGATTCCGGTGGCCGTGCGCTCTAAGGTGTATGTCTGCAGCCGCTTGGTTGCTGTGTTATTAGGCTCTTGCGCCACAGAAAAATAATTCTGTAAAATCAAATACTTCTATTTAGAGGGCTCCCCCTCCCTCGTCCTCGACACTCTGAACAGTTTTTCCACTTGGGTTTCGCATTTGCTTCTTGTTTTTATAAACATTTGCCTACATTTCTTAGTTATTTATCTTGGCGCAACTAGTTATTTCTTGTGCTGTATATGTTTATTTATGTGCAAGCATTTTTGTTTAACAACCCCCTTCTTCACTTTTGTGTCTCTTGACATTGAAATATTATATACATGTCATTCTCTTCTTCTTTACGTAAGGGACTTTTGCATTTCCTACATCTCTGCTTATGCCTCTGAATTTCCAAATTCCCAATAGAAAATCACACTGTCTCATTTCTGTCTTTCATATTACAACATGCACATACAGTTCTGTCCCCCATTATTCTTTCATATTCCAGTATGAAACTACGGGTCTCTTGTCTCTCATTTTCTCCGTACTGGACTGTCTTTGCCTGTCATTGCACCTGGTTTCAATTACTCGGCATGTAGCTTTTATACTCCTCCCCTCTCCGCCTAGCCAGGTATATCCAAGCCCAATTTTCTACAGCTCATATCGTGGATATACTGTCCAAATTTTACATTTCGGATTTCCTGTCTGCCAGTCATAGCAACATTTTAACAATTCAGTCTGTGCAATCAGCAGAATTCTGTACCAGAGTTTCAGTGCGTTACAAAGCATCTTCCTTCTTCTGCATTCTCTACCAACCTACCGTTTGGCTGAAATACGTCTTAAACACAAGTATGTGTATAAATTATGGCATCGAATGTTCGGGCGACAGTGAAGAAATAAAATGGAAAGGAATAAAGCCCTCCCGGTATTTGAACGAACTAATTTTAGAAGAGTCGTTGGTTGTTCGACCTTGGTGCCTGATTTTAATGTAAAATTAGAGGAACTGCCACTATTTTATAAAGTATCTTACTTGTTCTGTTTATCATGCTATATAAACAATATGGTGGGCCGGGATAGCGTAGTCGGTATAGCGACTCGCTACGGGGTGGACGGTCCGGGAATTGAATCCCGGTGGGGGCGAGATTTTTCACACCCGTCCAGACCGGCCCTGGTGTCCACCCAGCCTCCTATAAAATGGGTACCGAGTCTCTTTCGCGGGGGTAAAGCTGCCGGGGCGTGGAATTGACCACCCACCCTCATCTAGTGCCGGGGTTAAAGAAAGAGTAGAGCTGTACCTCTACTCTCCCTCTGGGCCTTCATGGCCCTTTCTAGGGAAAACTTTACTTTTCCCTTTATATAAACAATATGCCTTTACGATATTAAATTGCGGATTATTTCAGTGAAGGGAATAATTCCACAATTTGAATCTATGTAGCTCTTAGCATCCTAAAATGAGTAGTTTCAAAGGCATTTAGATGACAAAGAAATTGACTCAGTTTCACTGTTGAGGTCCACAACACCAGTACTTTCCGGATTTCTGCTTTAAATAATAAAGCTTTTAAGACCCGTACGGGCGTAGAGCAGAGAGTGGCCAATGAAGCACAGAAGGAGATAAAGCTTCTTTTGACCCTTATTGGCGTCATTCGTTTCCATTACGGCTGATAGGTGTTGGGGATTGACCTACTGTATGTAGCCATTACACTCTGCAGCATTGTTACCAGAGGCATCCCCACAGTGGCAGGCGTCCCTTAAAAATTTATGCCATTGCTATTTGGTCCAAGAACTCGAGGGGTAAACGTGGTTTCTGTGAGGACAATGAAGTTAAACGACATTGATCCAGGACAGTAATTGGATAGGTAGCCGTACAGGATACGGACTTCAGTTGTTACTCGGCGGAAGTTCAGTCGTTGGGTCATGTGTTAGTATTATCTTCAATTATGAGAGAATCAGAACTCCTCGAATGAGTTTTGAAATACAGAACATGGAGTTTTTACGGCGGAAGAAAGCGACAAAATCTTTTTAAGCTGTCATCCTCGCCAGATTGCTGCAAATTCCAGCGTTTTGTGGCCTGTATATCGTAGTCTAAGTATGGTGACAAGACCGTCTTGGACGTTCATGAGTAGTGCTGAATAGTGCTGGACAATTTATGATGGAGACCGAGACTGCTGGCTTGGGCGTCCACGGAAAGTATTGGAAACCACCTGATGATCGACGCACACCATTCGCATCTGATTTCACCAAAATTCTTTCAGCGAATTTTTGAAACATGCGTACAAAGAGATGCGATTTTCCTTAAGTCCATATGCGTTGTTCTTGTGCCCATTGTGCAGAGGAACATAACGTGTTTTCGACAGGAGACAAACATGGCACCAGTCATCACTGGCAGAGTGACATCAGCCATGATGAGACTAAGAAGATAAATTTCATAAGTTTCTTCATGTGACATAAATTCGGGAAGGCATTGCCATGAAACCTCGTTTGTACGGTCTTTTGACAGAAATTGTAGTCCTAAAACACCTGTACTGAATCTTAAACCTTCATCTTCTCTCGGACAAAAAGGGTTACTTTGCTTGGGGCGGTGACAACGAAAGGGAGTGAAGGAGAGAAGAGAAAATAAATTTGCTGTGCGTTTTAACCCTTTGAAGCCTGGCATGTGTTAAAGAATGTTCAAAACTTGAGTTTCTACCGTACAGAAAACACATTGCCCGTCCATTACTGAGGCCAACAAATAAATTGTGTTTAGGGAAATAAACCCTGTTTATTGTGCCAATCATACTGAATAATTGCCTACATTTTGTGGGTTAAATACAAGTTCTGTAAGAGTGAAGTGGTACATTTATTAACCACTGTGCTTCAAAGCTTCAATTATGGGAAGTAAGACTGAGCTGAACTGCGTTCTGTAGTTCTGCATAAACGCAATCCTTTCGTCTCGCACAACGAGAGAAAAAGTAGATGGAATTATGCTCGAGAACAGGGTAGTCAGGAGAGTATCTGGACCTAAAAGAGAAGACGTAACAGGAGGGGAGAGAAAATTGCGTAACTATGAGAGCACAAGTCTCGAAATAGGCTATGTGCATTACTGAAGGTGTGAAATAAGGATATAACTTGTCCTGCCAATTTTCAGCGTAAACACTGATGATCTGATAAGAAAGTGTAAACTACAGTTAAACATGCAGGACAAGTAAACTGAAATATCTATTACGTACCGAGTTTCTTCTGCCAGTGAGCAAGTGGCAGTTCAGAAACAGATGAGCTGCAAAGATCGGCCAGTTTTCCACTTTAACGCTGCATCATGTGTAATTAAATAACACGATTGTTAATAATGAATCTAAAAATAAAACGTTATTATGGGGAAAGAACCATGTTAGGACAAAAACTGTAATTGATAAGCACGTTTTACAGCAAGTGAACCCTTTTTAACATCCCGAATGCTCTGTTTCTTATGTTAGTGGCAAATATGCAGACAGTGAACAGCGCAGGTGCCATTTGTTTTTGGAACAGTAATGAGAGAAGAGGAAACTCACGGGCAAAACGCAACTGAACTTGTATACAAATCATGACAATACGATACAACTATGTGGAGTAGAAACATGAGTCAGGAAATTCTGGAAAATTGTTCAACAGGTTCACCAACTGACCAGCTAACCAACTAACTAAATTCGTGAAACAAGTTTCAGTTTAAGAACTTATTATTTCCTCAGCTATTCAAGGAATTCCTCGAGTGTTATGGAGCATGGAGGTTCAGTACCGTGATCACAATGGTCTGCCAGCGGTACCTATCCTGAGCCAGATAAATCTCCCACCCCTTCTAAGGTCCATTTTAAAATCATGCTATCACTTAAGCCTAGGTCTTCCAAGCGGTCACATTCCTTCAGGGTTTCCAACCAAATCCTACATGCATTTTCTTTTTCCCATACGTGCCACGTGCCCCGTTTGTCTGATCCCCTTTGATTTAATCACCCTAATTGCCACTATTATTGGCGAGTAGCACAAATCATGGGACTCCTCATTTTGCAGTTTGCTGCATTCGGAAGTTGCATGCAGATATGACAACAGTACACTTCTATATAGAAAAGAAATATTGGTGACAAAAGTAGGCCAACACGATGCAAGGATCCACGTTTCAGAGATGAAGATTAAATTAATAAATTAATTCATACATGTCTAAAGCTGTAAATGAACATGCGAATCAATGAGAAGAATGAAAATCCGTAAATTTCCGTATAAATTAAAAACCGATGGGTGGAAGATTTAATCGAAGACTTTAGAATTCAAAACAGGCTGTAACTCAAACAGCTCATGCTGAAAAAGGACCTTCATAATGTGTAATCTTACCAATGTTATTAGACTTATAAAATTAAGGGGGATGAGATGGGAGGGATATCTGGCAGGGATTATATAGTGGGATGTGCATACAAGACTTTAGAGACAAGACGACTTTGTAGACCTTCGCTTTCATATAATATTAAAGTGGAATTTTAAGGAGTGGGCATGAGGGTATCGATTCTATTTAATTAGCTATTGATAATTTCCACGGGTAGGGTGTCGTGAACTCCGTAATGACCCACCGGCTTTCATGAAAGATGGGGAATTTGTTGACCACCTGAGCAACTGTTAGCTTCTCAAGGAGGATTCTGCTGCTGGAGGTAATATAAACTGTATGTGAGATAACTGCGTTCCTCGTATGGAAGGATAAATAAAACAGATTTCCGAAAAAGAATACAGCAATACGAATTATAACCACTTTGAACATTATTTGTCTACCCTGGGATGATTGATCGTGTACAGTTTCCTTTATCGAAATTTTCTTGGGTATATTATTAAACCGAGTATTACTTACAATTACATTCTCTTTGTAAATGGTCGCTTGATTTTCATCAAATGATATTCATTTAACGAACATAGGCTGAGGGTGTTCGAGAATAGGGTGCTGAGGAGGATATTTGGGCCTAAGAGGGACAAGGTAACAGGGGAGTGGAGAAGACTACATAACGAGGAACTTAATGATCTGTACCCATCACCAAATATTGTTCGGGTGATCAAATCGAGAAGAATGAGGTGGGCTGGTCATGTAGCACGTATGGGTAAGGGGAGAGGTGCATACAGGGTTTTGGTGGGGAGACCTGAGGGAAGGAGACCACTTGGAAGACCCAGGCGTAAATGGGAGGATAATATTAAAATGGATCTTCAAGAAGTGGGATGGGGGGCATGGAGTGGATTGATATAGCTCAGAATAGGAAAAGGTGGCGGGCTCTTGTGAGTGCGGTAATGAATCTTCGGGTTCCATAAAATGCGGGAATTGACTAGCTGACGACCTGTTAGCTTCTCAAGAAGGACTCTGCTCCATGGAGTTAGTTAGTTGGATATTCATTTAACTGTAATTTCTATTTCCAACGAAAATAGTCTATAATAAAAGAACTATTGTTAGCTAATTATTGAGGTTACTGCCTTGAAAGATGTGACGTCATGCAGTCTGGCAGATAAGTACCAACATATCGAGGAACATAATGCCTCCGTCTTTAGGGTGGAAACTGGAAGTAGCCGGATCTTCCGAAAAGTTGGAATTTAATTACCAGAGTGTTTAACATCCCAGAATACGTTAATATTAATATTCTTTACTGTGTGAAAACTGTGGATTAAGTCAGTGTTTTTCAATTTAATTTGACCACGGAACCTTTTTACGTTCGAAATTTTTGCCGACACCGAAATGAAATTCGTATATATAAATCTAAAAAAGAAAGGTAAAGCAATCCCATTACAGGCCTTGACAGGCCCTTAGGGTCCCAGGAGGTTGAGGCTCCCGGATTTTTAGACAATCGGCACATGAAGGTGGTAAGGTTGTCAGCCCTACGCACCGGCCGCCTATATAAAGCTAACAATACTTAAATAAGAAAGGTTAAGAAATTAATATATGCTAAACGAGGATATGAGATTAAAATATTGCTTAATTGAACACGTATTCAATTAAAATCACATTCTGTATGCGAAAAATGAAATTTAAAGCTAATACGTAGTTCAGTAACAAAGAAACTCGTGTTCAAAATAGGGTTATTTTATGCGTGATTTCAGGCTTCCGCCGTGGTGTAAATGAGATCTGCCATCTTCAGGGGTCAAGCTTGACGCTTGAAGATGTCCCCGATAGGTTGTCCCGAAACATCGGTAAGAAACAACCATTCTACGCTGCGTAAAATCGCAAAAGAGCACAGATCTCATGGTTATTTTGCTTTAGAATTACAGAAATTCAGAAATATTTGACTAGAACTATCATCATATAATAAAAATTAACATTAAATTGGAGTGAAGGTTTTGCTAATACTTCAACTATAATGTAATTTTCTTCTAAACCCGTATTTGCACTCTCCGGAGCCGCGGGGTCACTCTGAACGCCATTTGGGACGTAAGGGATTAGACATTTGGCAGTCAGTTACTACGCTGACTCCAGAAAGGCATACAAAACATCTTTGTACGTACTTACACGAAGAACTCCAGCCCTCTCGTACCTGCATCTAAAGTGATTTAAATTTTGCATTTGAAGACGAAAGAACTGTCGATGTGCTGAGAGCTCGATAGTTGTACAAATGAAATAAGGGCCGGAAGGTGTATTCCAGTTTGGATCATAGGTCTAAAATATTCTTCTTCGCGTCTCAGAATGTAAATCGTTTATTTCCTTAATTCACATCTCCATCTTTTCATTTTCCATCCCAATTATAACCTTCCATCCAGCTTTCATTTAGTTGGAATTGGAAATGAATTTTGGGTTCCTGACACAGCAGAAATTGTCGTGACCAATTCAGTCACTGTCAGTTTCTCAAGATATACAATTTTAAATTATTTAAATTATTAAATTATTTAATAGTATTTCAAAGAGCCTCTGAACGTGTATAACCTTTGCATTACCTGCACATTTCTGTTTAAGCTGACAAGCACAATTATCATCAGAGAGGCTACAGCGACTCTTGTCCGACCGTGTAAGTTGATGCCCAAGTGTTATCTTAGTTCTTATGAAAGGAAGTAGCTTTGAAGGTAGCTGGTGCACAGAACTTCGTTTAGCAGCTGTGGTAGAGATATTGTCTGTAAACTGAAGCCTCGGATTCTGCCACCACTTTATTAGGGGTGATAGATAAATCCCATCAGACGTGAGCACTTTAAAATTCCAACATAATGTTTCTCTTGTTTTGTATGGTGGTGGAACTTGGTCTTTCAAATTAAAGGAAGAGCACTGACTGAGGGTGTTCGAGAAGAGGGAGCTGAGGGAATATTTAGAGCTAAGAAAAGGGAAGTAACAGAAGCCTAGAGACATTTTATGAGAGTCATGTTTTGTGCACTTCGTCAGACATTATTAGTGTGGATAATATTAAAATTATTTTTAAACTAGGATGAAGGCTGTAGAATGGAGTCATCTTGTTGAGGATACAGGCCAGTGGTGGGTTCTTCTGAAGAAGCCACTTAACCAACGACTTCCATAAAATGCGGAACATTTCTTTACTAGCTGAGAAAATGTTAGCTTCTGTAGAGAGAATCCAATCTATTGAATTAGCAGCCATATCTCTTAACACATACGAGCACAGTTCTTTGATTACCTCGCAATGGAATTCCTGCTAGATTGCATTCCACAGGTAAATTGTGGCAGAATTACAATTAAAGTGGTAATGGTTTAAAATTGTGGCTTTGATGTCGCAACGTCCACACTGCGAGTTGAGACAGAGAACATCAAGGAAGCAGTCATAACAAGTACGTAGGAGTAAGACAGCAAATTGACATTTCGTTGTCACGGCAACCGACGCGTAGTCGTGTAACTACTGCGCAGTCGCAACCATACCGTTGATATTTGCCACGCACACAAATTTCTTGTAGGAGAGAAAATTAGGTCATCTTTGCTCGTAATCTTCCATTCTTCATTTTACGCTGCTCTCCCACAGTCTTCGACTTCGACATTTACGATATACCCTGGATGTTCCAAAGTTGAGGCATATGATATTTATCGAAGATAATTTACGTATGTTAAACTGGAAAGTAACTGACCACCTTACTCGGTTTTCTGACTTATAACACCGTATCGTCTGGCACGTGGTACTGACGTTTCGGAGAAAGGCACTGCCTCCATATTCAAGATAGACGTGCTTACGATGTCGCGTAGTTTCATAAGTGGGTACCAACGTTCTGAAAGCTCGGACTTCCTCCATCTTCGAGGTAATGGTTGTGAAACAGGTTGGCCGGTTGGGTGTATACCCTCTTTTCTGAACGACATATGTCTAAATCACATGGATAAAGGGGGTTATGAGTCGTGTAATCGTATAGGTGGGTGACAACGTTTCTGAAGACTGTAATGCCTCAGTCTTCAGATAGATATTACGAGATGTCAGATTTCAGTAATTTGATTGTCATGAGATTAATAAGTTTATGAGCATTAGAAGATAACATTTCAACTCATGCTTGTATCAGTTCTGCCGGAATTATGGTGCTGAAATTTGGAGACTTCGGAAAGCAGATCAGAAATACCTGGAAAGTTTCGAAATATGGTCCTGGAGAAGGATGGATAAGATCAGTTGGACCGATCGTGTAAGAAATGAAAAAGTGTTACATAGAGTCAAGGAGGAGAGGAATATCCTAACACAATAAAAAGAAGGAAGGCTAACTGGATTGGTCACATCTTGCTTAGGAACTGTCTTCTAAAACACGTTATTGAAGGAAAGATAGAGGGAAGGATAGAAGTGACGGGTGGACGAGGAAGAAGACGTAAGCAGCTACTGGATGACCTTAAGAAAAAAGAGAGGATACTTGAAATATAAAGAGGAAGCACTAGATCGCATTCTGGAGAGAACTCGCTTTGGAAGAGGCTATGGACCTATCGTAAGACAGACTGCAGAACGAATGAATGAATGATGAAAGGTGATTTATATGTTCTCAAATTTTCAAGTTCAAAGGCAATAGTTTCGGGTATTGGTGGCTGAGCTGGATGTAATTCAGTCTATGAGAATTAGTCTCATGTACATTAAGTAAATGACAAAACATTGTACCTGACACCAATTGAAAGTGCTGATGGAATCTGCAAGTAAATCACCTTTCTCATTTTTTCAAAGTAATTTCTACGTTGGTAGCTCTTCTTAAATTAATTAATGTATCTCTATTAATCGCTGATGGTCTTATTCTTATTGTCTTTTTGAAGATCATTAAATTTAACTTTCGGATATTCACTCTTCGTTTTCCATGTCTTGTAAGACGCGGAGCTGTTGGGGATTTCATTCCATTAATGCGGCTCGGATCATTAAGCATTGCAACATAGCTTCCTTTAATTTATTGAAACGCTCTGATATTTCTCTGCGCCCTTTATATTTCCCGATAAGCATTTCAATTGCGATATTTCCATCATAACCTTAGTGGTATAGTTTTGTAAATTCCAGCAGCCGTCGAAGGTTGCGTACGGCTATGCGCTTCCAAATGATGGGTACATCTCTTATTTAAAATCCGCATCTCATTGCAATAGTGGAGCGTAAGCCTTCGGTGTTATGTATTGCTACTTTGTTAGCTGGGATATTTCAGTCGGTATAGTGGGTAGACTACACGCTGGATGACCAAGAAACTGAAGTTTGATTGCCGTCAGGTGCTAAAGATTGTCTTAGAAAGCGCCCAGAAGGGCTGCCCAACCCACCCAGCCCCTATTCGCAGTTTTACGAATGTGCGTAAAAATCGCAATGAAACCTGTTCGTTACAACAGCCATACCGCGTTATTGTTACGCACGTATCTTTTCATTTGTCACCTAAAATACATCCTGGGACGACCGGCACAGTTGTGCCAACTGTCGTGTAGAGACGCCGGGCGTCGCGACTCTTAGACGCATGCAGTAGCACGATGAGGGTGCGGCGTGAGGGGTGTTCAGTGGAACCCGCTGCAGGGTCAGTTGCTTGCATTGAGTGCCAGTAGTGGTTTGGAGGCGGACCATGCAGATCGTCGCGCTGACGTACGTCTCTAGTACACAGCATGGTAAGTGCAGAAGTGCTACCTGTGTACACTTTGCCCCGTAGCGTACTTACGTGTGAAATTCGATATTTTTACGATTGTGACGATGAAGACTACAGTCTTGTGAAAAGTGACGTCCTGTAATTAGGTAGATACGTAGTTACTCTTTGAGGAAGCTACTACCTCCATCTTCAGGATAGAAGTAATTAAATACGAGTATATAAATCATTCTGACGATTCTTCGTCCAAGAAACCTCTACCACATGTTTTCACCATTAATTTTTGAGGAAACATTCTGGATTTGGGGAGGTCAAAGGACGTACTAAAGTGACAGACCTGGGATCTACCCATTTAACGTCCATAATTAATTTACGTAATGAAGATGGGGTGTGTCTGCTGTGATACGTGGACTGAAATTTTTGTATCATATAATGAAATTCATCCTTCAAAGGTCAGACGTGCAAACGAATTGATTGTAAAATACTTTTCTTTGTTAATGAAAGAAAAATTAGGTATTGCAGCTTACATTCCCTTGTGTTCTGGGCTTCTGTGCCTCTGTGCCCCTTCCCTCTTTCAGTATTTGAATCACTTAGCATTCTAGATGTACTGATACAGCCAAGCCGATTCCGCTGGCCGTGTCTTTTAAGGGCTAGGTCTGCGGCCTGTCGATTGCTGGAATTACGGGTTCGAATTCCGCCGAGGGTATGGATGTTTGTTTCTTGTGTTTGTTGTGTGTTGTGTAGGTAGCGGCCTCTGGGACAAGCTGAACACGTGTTCTAGGAGATCCAACTGGGTGTGTGTGTGTGTGTGTGATATAGAAACTTCAACAATTAGGCGGCGTAGGCCTAGTTGGGCTGTTGCCCCACAGGGAAAAATACAGCCAGGTCAGTTGCTTGTAACGTTGAAGTCCCAGTGGTAACTACAAACACACACGCCACCCCTCTCTTTCTCCTGTACAGCTTTCTTATGTGTAGGCTTAGGATTATATGCATATTGTAAAATGCATACAGTCCTAAGCCTAATGACAAAGGTGAAACAGTTTCCTTGCGTTTTGTGTTCCTAACTGAAACGTGGAATTGACTGCAGGTCTCAGTTAAAGAACCTTCATATAATCCTAAGCCTGTTTATGTTTATCGTATGATACAATATAAGCTAATAATTATAACATAATAATAATAATAATAATAATGTTGTAGGTCTGAACCGATTGTCTTTTAGTGTGTAAAGAATAAGGGTTGTGTTCTCTGTAAGTTAGTATCCGAATATTTAAAGGTTACATAAAAGAACTGCAGGCTGTAAGCGATTAAATAACCGTTACCTAACAGTATTAGACTGTCAGGTCATGGGCATATCCGATTCATAATTTGTTATAATTAAACTGATCCATTGGGACATTTGGTAGAACTCCTTGAAGGGAGGATCGGCCCATTCAACGGTTTCTCTACTCGTATTTATGTACACATCAGCGAATTCCTGTTCGTGGCATTAGAGTCTTGTCACTTTCGTTACTGTAAAGGGCACTGTGCCGATCCCAGTGGCCGTGTGGTCTAAGGCGTTGGTCTGCGGCCTCTCACTTACTAGGATTGTGGGTTAGAATCCTACCGGGGGCATGGATGTCTGTCTCTTGTGAGTGTTGTGTGTTGTTAGGTAGAGGTATCTGCGACGAGCTGGTCCCTCGTCCAGAGGAGTCCTACCGAATGTGGTGTGTCTAAAGTGTGGTCGTGAAGCCTCGACAAATGAGGAGGCCTTGGCCCCTAAGGGGCTGTAGAGCCATTGATAAAAACACTGTCTTCTCTATTATCACTGTAATAGAAATGTGTTAGTGTTGCAGAGGAATCTGCTGTCTCCATTTTCAGAATAGTTCATTCTTCTTCCCAGACGATTGAGCCAGCAGGTTCATTGGAAACAGTGGCAAATTTATAAGGAGCTACACTGTATCGCGTCCAAGAAGGGGTTAATCTTCATTGTGTTGGTTTATTTAACAAGGCCTTTAATTGATCAGTATTTCAGCGTCGCATTGTGGGATGTGAATTGGAAAGGATGTGACGGGAAGCGGACGTAGGCTGATTGAAGCCACTATACCGGAATTTTACTGGAGGGCCTGAGTAAAGCATTCGAAACTTCAACCATGGTATTTGTCCACAGGGCAGCTACTTGACGGCGAAGATCTTTGTTTACGAAATTAAATCTAACTAGCTTCATGCTGTGCTGGTTACGAGTAATGTGCAGTAATATGATTTATTTCATTTATCGGTCATTCAAGCGGAAGATGAACCATTTAAATCAGAATGCAGTGCTTAGAGTATGTCCCACCTGCTTTAAAACCAGAAATTCTGCTCTGTACCCTCAAATACGTGATTTTGAGAATGAAGCACGATTATTTCCCTAAATAGCATTAACCGTTTCGTCCTTGTAATATTTAAGTAGTGTGTTTTCTCTCACGTGAGAAATACATTTTTAAATATTATTTATATGATTTATGTGTTTGATATCTTTAACATATGTCATAAACTATGTAACTTTTGATTATGAAATTAATGTATTCAAATTTAAATCAGTATTTACTTAATGGAGAATGAATTCAACATATATAATTTAACTTCTCAGTCTCACAATGTTAGATATGTAGGCATAAAGGTACGTAGTTTGTTGGATCCTGGGGAGGGGGGTGCGTTATAGTATGAAAAATAAGCAAATGAATTTCCTACAATAGTTTGTGTTTCAGTTACAAGTTTTAATTATGTACGAGATTTTAGTTTCTTTGAACTGTAAATATCAAGAGTATTGTGACACTGAGTAGTTTGATATACAGTATGTACCGCCTCTGTCTAATAAGGTTGAGTAACTCTGATGATGGCGGCAGCAGTCTCCTCCTAAACTCTGGTACCGAACTTCGAATCCTGTCTGTGTCTGTATTTTTCTAATATTCTTGTGCTACACATATTAATTTTAATTTAGCATTACATGAAACTGTTTCCAAGATAGCTATTTATATATAACCAGGTCTGTGATCTGCAGACTTTTAGTACGCATTTGTTTTAATTGTGATTACCTGTTTCTTAAATGACGCTGGATATTGTAGGGCAGTGACGTAATTTTACTACGAGTGATGCGAATGAAATTAGGACAGGTTGCTGAAAGTGGTTGTGCCCGAAAAAACTGCAGCCGCGGCGCCGTTCCAGCCTTCTTGCCGACATAAACGAATGACCAAAAGCACAGCTCGTAAGACACCAAGTCGAGCGGTGAATCTACCCGGTTTCCAGGCATGTGGCTTACGAAACTAAGCGACATCGTGTTGTGTAAGCTACCTACTATAGAGCCGATTCGAAGAAAAACGTTACAACTTTCACTGAAGGAGAAGAAAATCATTTTGTTCTACATTCTTATAGTTTTAGTGTTTCGGCGACGCATAACCAGCCATCCAGGAGTGCACGCCACTGATGGGTTTCGATAAACGAATAAATAAGACACTCGCTGGAGTCCGTATAAAAGCGCAGTGGCACTTGCAGTACAGAATGGACAGTGTTACCGAAACTTCGATCAATGTGACCGAAAGAGGTTACCGTGTGCCACGCGCCGTTCCATTGCTAATGTAATTTTAATGAACACAGTACTGAACTCCATTGCAGCTTACATTATCACGTTACAGCAACTGGCTGAACTTTGTAACAACGTTCATAACTTTTAGTTAACAGTAGACTCTCCTTTAACTGGCGCCTTCTTAGCAGACTCGAAGTGCTTAACCGTCTGGCTTTTATTAAAAATGGACGAAAATAACCACGTTAGTAAGTGTGTAGTACGCTGCATTACATTATTACTGATGTGTGACGGCTCACTAGCTACAGTGAATAGGCTACGAGTTTGACGACTGAGGAATCGTGGGTTGATTCCGTGCAGGATATAAAGACTTTCCGCTTCTCGAAATGGTCAAGGCTGGCGCTGGAACCCACATAGCCTCATATTAAATTCGTATCGGAGTGCCCCCCCCCCCCCCCCCCCCCCCCCGGTAAAGCTGCTGAGACATGAAGCTGACCACTAACTGTTGCATTGGCTCTACACTAGGGCAATCTTCTTTGCTGCCTTGGTTTGGTGGCCCAAGGTAAAGCAAAAGAGTACTGAAAATCAATTAGGCAGGATTCAAAGAATGGCCTGCCTAGCTATTACAGGGGCTATGAAATCGACCCCTACTGCAGCAATGGAAGTGCTTCTGAATCTGACTCCGCTAGATCTATTGATTATGGCGGAGGCGAGGATGGCACTCTATAGGCTGCATATACTTGAGCAATCAAGTGTTCCTAAAATGGTGACAGGGTTACCGGATATCTGGAGGAAGGTGGGTGACCCTTTATTTGATATGCGGTCGGACTACATAACACCAGTATATTACTACACCAAAAACTTCATGGTTATCATTGACCGGGAGTTTTGGAGGAACAAAGATCCAGTGCTTCCCGGAGACGCCCTAATCTGGTTTACTGACGGATCAAGGGCGGCTCAGGGACAGGGTCTGGGATTCATGGCATAAGATCAGAGAGAAGCTTTAGTTTCTCTCTGGGTAAATACGCCACGGTTTTTCAAACCGAAATATATGCCATTTTACAATGTGCATGTGAGAATATAAGAAGGGCTTATCGAAATAAGCGGATCCTTATTTTTTCTGACAGCCAGGCAGCACTTAAGGCGCTTAACAGCCCAAAAGTAACTTCGAGACTGGTTGTAGAATGCCTGGATGCCCTCTTTGCGCTGGCAAACCGGAATGAGGTAACCCTCATGTGGGTGCCTGGGCATTTTAGCATCCTTGGTAATGAAAAAGCTGATGAACTTGCAAGGCAAGGTGCAGCTAAGCCATTACTTGGCCCAGAGCCGGCTCTTGGAATACCAAAGTGTTCAGCAAGCAAAGCTATTAAGAACTGGACTGAGTGTCAACATTCAACTACCTGGAATAACTTACCAGGACACAGACATGGTAAACTCTTTATTAATGGACCATGTAAGAAAAAAGCTGACGGCCTGATTAAACTGAGCAGGAATCAACTTAGATCAGTAGTAGCATTTCTCACAGAACACGCACCGGTGAGGAAGCACTTGAACACTATGGGCCTCTTTGAAGGAGATCCGACCTGCAGATTTTGTGGGTCGGAGACTGAAACTGTGCATCATATTATTTGTAGTTGTGAGGCATTGGCTGGACAACGTTATAAGCTCTTTGGGAAGATGTTTGCTGAACCAAGGGATATAAGCATGGCTTCATTGAAAGACCTGTGTCTCTTTGTTAGAGGCACAGGAATAATGAACCAATGCTGACTGAAAGGTTAAGGGTTAGTACAATAAGCCTAAGGCTGCAGTGCATCCGGAGCTAATGCCGACGGGCCCTTGGATGGAAGAAGAAGAAGAACCACCATCGAGTGCCGAGTTAAGAAGGTGTGAAGTTACAGCTGCACTCTTCCATAATGCCTTAATGGCATGATGCTCAGTTAAGCACACGGACAACTTTGCGTTTATTATTACATATATTTCAATATTATTACATTACGGTATACAGTAGTTGATAAGTGAGCTACACGTACTAAATTCCACCGATGGTTGTCAACTGTGTGCTGCATTTTTATCATCGTTTCTTGGGATTAACCAGCTTTTGGCCTAACCGTCTTACCATTTGGCTGTATTTACGCCAAATAAGTGGGCGCCAGCTGTATTGATATATGCGGTCAAACCCGGTTATAACGACATCGGTTTAAGCGACACCTCATATATAACGTCACATATTCTGTGGTACCAATTAATTCCTCACTATTAACTATAACGTTACACACTACTCGGGTTATAACAACACTCGTTTATAACGACACAAAATATTCTGTCCCTTTCATGACGTTATAACCAAGTTCGACTGTAGATTATTGAATGACGGTGTCGTATCAGAGTCTACTCGTATATGTCGTAGTGTTATGATTGGCGAATATTAACAGAAGTCTGAAAGGTCCGTAGCCTGATATTTTGCATTGATCGTGTATTGTGTGACTGTTTATTAAAATCCAACTACATACACAAGTGTCCGTAGGCTAATTTCATGTAGGGTGTTTTGTCCCAGCATTTACATGTAAGGACTGAGAAGAACCACGAAGGCTGTCAGTCACTCTTCTGAAAGAAATTTTAACGTACAAGTCCCATCACAAGATTAAAAAACCAACATACGCACTGTATTTGAACACGTATAGTCAAATGCCCCTACATAAGTTTCGGCTTTACAAGCCATCATCAGGGGGTCCAAGGTTTACATGTACTTAACATCCATTAATGGCTTGTAAAAGCCGAAACATATGTAGGGGCATTTGACTATACGTGTGAAAATATAGTGCATATGTTAGTTTCTTATTTTGTGATTTGTTATCATGATGCACGGAGAATATAATGTGAAAAAAATAGAAGTTCCATGTATGAAGCGTAGATGCTGCACCCAAAGACAACGTTCGTTGTATTCGTAAACGAGTCCGTTCAGAAAGTCCTATGACCCTGGCAAGCTTCTGCTGTCGGTTGTTAGTTCCTTCCCCACATCTCCCTACCGCCGCCAGTCTCACCCTCCGACGAAGAAATGAAGAATTCTGGTACATAGCTAGAAGGCAGCATAAAGCAAATCCTTAGCAAGCTTGTCTGTATGTAATATGATGCCATAGAGTTTATCCCAGGGTCAGGAGATAGGAAATTGGCTTACCGACTGTTATTGCTTAGAGAGTTCTTATATGTGCGTCAGGATATTGTACTTGGCAGTCTGAGGACATAATATATTTTATTCCTTAAACGCAAAACCCTGCTCCTTTCCTTGGATTCCGGTCGGCTTGGACGTGACACTGCGTCGCTGGGTTACCGACGTTTCGAAGGAACGTGGGCGATGCAGCTTCACATCCAAGAAGACCGGCATCCTCGATCACACCACTGTTTAAACCTCAAAAGTCGTATGAATTTGCGGGCTTGCTCTCGGAGATCATCGTTTTGGTGTCGGTTGCTATGTCTTCGTTGGAACTGACGACAAACGCCGAGGGTAATTTGATGTGACAGTCATTACATGTGCGGTGTATTTGCGCTAGTGTCTGAATGAACACAAACTTCGTTAAACAAAAATAAATATTTTTTCATGTCGGTTAGTGGATTCAGCGAGCTCGTTGGAAATGGTCAGTTGACCGTCGTGCCTATATTCATTTGAACAGAATGGGAAAGGCTTATACAGCAGTAAGCTGGAAAGGGAAATATAAGAGCTGGAGACAATTTTGGGAGGGGGGGAGGGTGGGTCGATCATTGGAATTCTTTACTCATCCTCGGTATAATGTCAGATGCTGTCAGGAAACAGCAAATGTTAGTTAATGAAGCAAACATTCTTTAATTTATATACGAGTAGTATTCAAGCTCTGGTGGGATACGATAAATCTAGGATTTTACTGAGTAAAAGTACACGTAGACGGTTAGTAATATTATGCAGGTTAATCATTACACAATATTATTAACGCTTTGGTTGTAATATTGGAGGTTTGTACAATGTATTGTGTCAGTCGAATGAAGTTTGATTGACACAATATATTGTGCAGCATATTGAATAGTCTGTGGACAGTATTGCCCAATATTCATTCAGTTATTGTCTGTCTGCCGCGCAGTAAACATTTCTCCAGCACAATAATTCTAATGGATTGAGGAGATACTGCATTTATGAATTTCCGGTCCTCAGAGGCATTTTCAGTGGCCAGATAGCCTAGCGTAATGGATAAACGCTGGCTGAGAGTGAGTGCTTCTCGAGTGTATTTCTTTTAGCGATTGTAGGGTTAACAATCTCGAATAGCTCATCAGACGATGGACCGTCCAGCCGCAAAAATTTTTTTAGCAGTTTGGCTCATTCAGCCTTAAGGCTGTCGTAGATTTTTGTGTGTGTATTGTGGTCTTCGGACGATCCCAGTGGCCGTGCGGTCTAAGGCGCTGGTCTGCGGCCGTTCGCTTGCTGGGAGTGTGGGTTCGAATCCCGCCGGGGGCGTGGATGTCTGTCTCTTGTGAGTGTTGTGGGCTTTCAGGTAGAGGTCTCTGCTTCGGGCTGATCACTCGTCCTGAGGAGTCCTGCCGAGTGTAGTGTGTCTAATTGTGATCGTGAAGCCTCGATAATGAAGAGGCCCTGACCAACGAGGGGCTGGAAAAATTGTGGTCTTCGTTTGTACCATTCTCAGGGATGATTCTTTTTCTGTGTTAAACACAGGGCTAAATTATTGGCCACACAAGCAGCATGAGTATCACTGAACATGTTTACTCGTTGTAACCCACAAGTAAAATGAAATATTGCTCAATAATATTGAGTCGTCTAAGGAGAAACATATTGCGGAACATTAATTCAAGGCAGTAAGGCAGTAATATTGACCGTCTAGCGGCCGCTGAAGAACGCTGTGTAACTTTCCGATGGCGGTCGAGACTGCAGTACTGACTAAAGCGTAGGTATGTGCCACTGCAGGCATTTGTTTCCATATTTTATTATGTTCGTAATAATACGAATAATCTATATTCCCGCACAACACAGGCATATCTTCAGTCATAAATCATATAACCTTGGACGAAATCATACTGAAGATATCGATTTACTTCCCGATTGGCCTGTAGGCCTATATGTGAATAACGACACTTAACTCTGAAACAATTCGAGAGCAGGTGCTGCAGGGAACATTTGTACCTGAGAAGCAGGAAGTAACAAGAGGCTGGATAAAACTGCGTAACGAGGAGATAGTAATTCCTGGCCGTCACCAAGTATACCTAGTAGGGTGATCAAGTGAGGGAAGATCAGAGGCCAGACCATGTAGCACATATGGGGAAGAAGAGAAATGCATACGGAGTTTTGGTGTGGCAATCTGAAGGAGAGAGAACACTTGAAAAACCTAGGCGCAGATGGGTTTTTACAGTTAAAATGGATTTTAAAGGAATGGGATGGGGGCATGGAATGGATTCATCTGGCTCAGGATAGGGAAAGGTGGTGAGTTCTTGTGAGCACGGTATTAGCTTCTTAGGCAGAAATTTTCCCGGTGTACTTAGTTATGAAACGACGGAAAAGAAACAGAAATTTCTGCGCTTGTACGACCTGTGTCGCTTCAAACAGAGAGGAGTAGCAGAGATAACCTGCATAAAGATCAGCAGACCAACAGCGCAATGCTTATTTTCGTCGTCATCCTCTCACTGTGCACAAGGGGACTTCTGAGAGCAGAATGCGATGTACTGCTCCACTTGCTTGTGGTAATGTTATAGGACGTCCGTACCAGCAAACAGCTCTCGCCCCCCCCCCCCTTCCAACATCTCGAGACAGTCTAGACTCGATCTGTTGCTGACGTCATGTAAATTGGACAGAATTCAACCACATTCACAAGAATGGGGTACTTTGTGCGAGCGCAGAATGTTCCTCGCTCTTCTTTTGTTGAAGGCACTTAGATGGCGGCGAGAAGGACGCAAACATAGTATGAAATAGGTAAAAGTTTTATCTTTGTTTAATTAAGGATACGCCATAAAGGCGAAGGGGGGAGTGGAGATATAGCTACATGCATTCTTGACCTCGATATAGTGATAAAATGAAAGAGGTATGACGTAAAATAAGACGGTGGTAAAAATGTTAGCGACAGAGCTGTTAAATTTTACATAGCCGATGATGGAGTTATGTTATTGACAGTGAAGACCAATGATTCTGTGATGTTTTGTGACGACGGTTGACGTACTATACAAATACATGGTGGACAGTGACCGTTGTCTGAGGTATAATATACCCATAACATTTCAGGGTTTTTTTTACCGTCTTCAAACGGCTGTGTGTCATTACATTTGCTTATGGCGTTCCAACATGTTACACGGATAAGAAACTCGGGTATTAGAGAAGACGGTGATAAAAATAGCTAAGAGCATAATTATTACACAGCGTGATGTCTCACAAGACGAAAATCTTTATCAGCACCGTTGTGAGAACTTAAAATTCCGTATGTTATAATTTAAATTTTTGACATAGCCGCAAACGTCTGAATGATAAGAAATGGCATTAAAAGCGAACTAACTGAGCGATATAGTGAAAACAGAGAGTTGCTACAAATAGGACGTGTGGAGGAAAATATAATTACGTAACACGAACTGGACAGAAGAAGAGAACTGGGACAGGCAAGGAAAAGATGGAGGGAGCGGCTGAAAAATTAACAGCTTCCTGAGTCGAAGAAGGTGGTGGTGGTTATATCCGTTCTTAGTAGATATGCTGTTGGTATCTGGGAATCTTAAGTGGTTCATCAGAGGCGCAGGAACACCAGTACAAATAATTGACACTGTACTTTTGTAATTTAACCAGATGTTTCAGCCCTGCTGTGATGTTTACTGTATTATAGCCGCTGTCTAAAACGATTCTACAGTTACTGCTTATTATTGATGGCTGTGGCACCGATTACTTTTGTCACTTCACTGGTGTATTAATATTAATTACACCGTACCTACGTGCCGAATATTAAAATATGTCACTTTAAAACCAATTCCACTATCAAAGTCAATATTATCCCTTTTAAGTAACACTTATAAATTTCTAATTATAAAATTCTAACTATAACTACCCAAATCGGAGTGACCCAGATCACGTCTTCGCCTAGCGAAGTCAGACGGCCTCTCCCCTGGCGTATGTACGCAGTAACTGGTATCCCGGTGGAAATTCATCCCACTACTTGAATTTTCTCACTGTCCCCAATTGGCTTAACGTTAATTTTACTGTTTCCTAATAGGTCAGAAAAGTTAAAATTTTGAATTCTGTCTCGTCATTGGCTACAAAGGACTTAATGTTGTCCCCCATGCTGTAACTTGTATGAAGCCCGTCTAAGCGTCCTACTGCTTTTTATTAATGTGTGAGCATGCCTAAAATGGTATCCTCCCCTTCAAGATTTAGGAGTTCCAAAAGCTGTAAAGTCTAAAATTTCAACGATTCCAGAATGTTCCAAACCCCATTAATCTCGACATTGAAAAATTGACAAAAATACCAAGTCCCTGTTGCTACCCGCTAGGCGCCTAGTCATTCTCCTAACTAGTCCTGTCTCCTTTCGTCTGCTGTTGCCCTAACACTGCTGTCTCACTGACCAAATGTCCTAATTATCTGCTATTTGTACACTTGTCTAGTGCCTCAATCTGGTTAACTTCTCTCGACACATCTATCTATTATAAAATTTCGATGGTAGTGTAAACAATTAGCAGCAACAGTAGTAGTAGTAGTAATAGTATTAGTAGTTAGTAGTAACGATGAGACGAAAATTCATAATGACCAGTGCTCAATCTGCTTTCTGCAGAACATTTCAAGCATAAGGTAGGCAATGTACCCTTTAAGAACATTACTTATATGTTAGTCAAACTTTGCGGACGTAAATACATCCATTATGAAATATATATAGACGCCTAATCCACTGTTTAATAAATGGTACTTCCTCTTAGGAGAAAGGTATGAATACAGTAGAACCCGGTTGTAACCACATCGGTTTATACGACATCTCGTCTGTAGCGTCAGATATTCTGTGGTACCAATTAATTCATCACTGTTAACTATAACATTGTACTTCTCGGTTATAACGATACTCGTTTATAACGACACAAAAGATTCAGTCCCTTTCATGACGTTATAACCGCGGTCTACTGAAATTGTGTCTGTATTGTTCTGTATAAATTCTTGCGCCCGATTGTAGGTGTAGAATTTTCATTAGCCTTGTAGCCAAAATTACAGGGAAAATGTTTTGAATATTAATATAACAGTCCCACTTGAGTCTTATGATCTGTGACGTCACCTGCGCGTTGTGTAGTAAGACCAAGGTACGCGGAAGTATTTAGCGCTGTTGTCAGATATTCATTTGAATGATATGGCGATACGTGGACTGGATTGATCTGGCTTAGGATAGGGACAGGTGGCGAGCTCCTGCGAACGCAGTAATGAATCTGCGGGCTCTAGAAGATGCTCAGAATTTCTTGAAACTATCAGCTACTCAAACAGTATTCTCCTCTGATTTTAGGCTTCCGCCGCGATGTTGATGAGATCTGCGCTCTTCTGGGCTATTACGCTGCTTCGTGTGGTAGGGATAACGTAGTCGGTATAGCGGCTCGCTACGGGCAGCATGGTCCGGGGATCGAATCCCGATGGGGGCGAGATTTTTCTCATCCGTCCAGACCGGCCCTGGGGTCCACCCAACCCCCTGTACAATGGCTACCGGCTCTCTTTCCCGGGGGTTAAGCGGCTGGGGCGTGGCGTTGACCACCCACCCCCATCTAGCGCCGAGATTAAAGAAAGAATAGAGATATTCATGTACGCCCCCTCTGGACCTTCATGCCTTGTTATAGGGTGAACTTACCTCTTTTGTACCTTTCCAAATAGCCAACTGTGTCCCTCGTGTGATTAAGTGGAGTCGTCCATCTTCGTGATTCCGACGAAAAGTAAACTGAATGTTGTTTCCTAGTGCACGGTACGTCTCCACACTGTAAGTCTAAGAATGAGACTGGCAAGTAAGCATTCAACTGGAAACGTGTCTAGTCAACACGTGACTGCCAGCGAATCCTGTTTAACGAAGCGGACGGTGCTCAGACGCCGGTACTAGGGATCAGGAAGTCCGGGAGGAACTGTATTTGATGCCATGGATGTTAACGGATGAAGTAAACTTGGTGCAACGTTTCGTAAATCTCCTGTCGTATTGTAGACTCTGAGCCTATGTTTCGAACACAGCTAAATTTAATCCAGTGCTAATATGTGATATCGCAAATTTGAAGTCCTGTTTTTTCTCAAGTGATCAGTTACAAGTTAACCGTATTACATCAACGATAATTCCAATGCCCGTATTTTTCAGTCTTCCCTTCTGGACACATCCGTCGACTCGTATAAACAAATGAGAGATTCAGTTAGAAAACAACTTCTCATGGCGTATAATTTCATAACTGAAGATCCTAAACTGATCGTGGTTGTATTAAGGTAATCCGTCGCCGAGCGACTGCCATCTGTTTCCAGCGCTGCAGCAAACTCGTGGCAGTCAGAAATTTAAAGATGGTTTAGAGGTAGAAGCAATCGTGACACGATGGCTGATAAACGCAGAACACAGACGTTTATCAACTGGGAATAAAACTAATATATGATAAAGACAGTCGAACCCGGTTATAACGACATCGGTTTATACGACACTCACATATTGTTTAGTACCAATTAATTCCTCTTTGTTAACCATAACGTTATACTTCTCGGTTATAACGACACAAAGTATTCAACCCCCTTCATGACGTTATAACCGAGTTAGATTGTACCTTAAATTTAGCGCATCCTGCGTGGAAAAGTAGTGGGATGGGAGTAAAATTGCGTATGAACTATTCTTACCAAGTAACTTAACTAACTAACTAACTCACTCCATGAAGCAGAGTTCTTCCTAAGAAGCAAACAGGTCCTCAGCTAGTCAAGAAATTTTTTGCACTTTAAGGAACCCGAAGGTTCATTACCGCATTCACAAGCGCCCGCCACCTGACCCTATCCTGAGCCAGATCAATCCAATCCATGCCTCACCATCCCACTTCTTGAAGACCCATTTTAATTAAACATAAAACACTCAACCAACAAACGCACTCTTATTATTATTACTATTACTATTATTATTATTTAGATATATATAATCCCTGTAAACCAGTGCAACATGTTTCGATGCTTTCCTTGGATCATCATCAGGGACACTTGTGATAGTATAAATTACATAAACTAAAACCAACAATATAAGTACATGCCAAAACTGTAAAATGTATAAAAGATGGATAAAATTGTAAGCGATCACCTCGGGGTGGATCACTGGTCTAGTGTGTAGAGAGAGAATTGGTTGTTTGTATGCAGATGGATAGGACAGAACGTACTGTCTGAAATTGCCAAGAACGAGTGAAAAGCTTTCATATCTAGTGTGATCTGCCACTGACGTAATTGGAGAAATGTGGAAGCCGTTGAGTGCTCGCAAGGTAACAGATTGTGACATGTTGCGCGAGTCCGTAAAATGCCATGATTAACACCGCTGAAGCTCACAGTCTCTTCAGATGGGTGCATCACAGTGATTTAAGTAAAGTCAGTTTTGAAACAGGAAAGTCAGAAAAATATTAGTTACAAATGCACGCCCAATTCGTCTACGCATTACCCTAATAATGCAGAGTCTCTCGATAAGATCCCCCAATGTGTAACGCCTGTTACGTTGGAAGGGAAACAGGACGATGCTTACAGTGTAATCGTCAGCTGAGTTTTACTGACACAAGTTGCGCGCGTCACAACTGAAGTCGACGGACAGCAGCGTTGATTACGTTTTCTGCTCGATCAGTAAAATGGCTACAATACGGCCGAAAGCACAGGCCGTGTTGGGGTACTCGGAATTTTAATCCATTGTTCGATTTGAACATTACTTTGTACGTGTAGTGTGAAGCCACCTGACAAGATGAGCTTTAATAGGTGATACTAGCAATTTAGAGACTGGCAGTGTGGGAAAAAGACATTCGCCTGGGCGGCCTAGGTGATCGAATGAATATGTGGATTGTGTTGAGCAGGCGTCCATACAGAGAGCCAAGGAATGAATATGCTGCATGAAATAAAATCCCCCGATCACTGCAGGAATTGAAGTTGTTACAACGTGTCTGGCAAGAGGTGGAATATGGGTGGGATGTATGCGTAGCTAGAGATAGCGCTTATAGTGAAGTGCTCCGCTTCTAATGGCTTTTAGACTTGTGGGTAAAAAAGCTGTTATGATTTGACGATAATATTGTAAGTACCAGCACCGTCATATCTACTTTCCTTTCAGAGTTACGGGCATTGCAGATCGGGGGTTCTTTTAGGAAGACAACAACTTATTGAACTCCTCACTAAGATGATTTCTTCAGCCTTATTTTATTTCGTTTCTGTTAGGCTCAAGTATTCTCTTCAACACTTGTGTTCCTATGCGTCCTCAACGTGTATTATTTCCTCAGGACTGAAGCCAAGTTGCACGCCCATTTAAAGAACAAGTGGAGTTATACGCTTGTATATTCCATCTGCACTTTATCGAAAAGGGACAGGATGATTAAAAATTTTACCCGAATTATATACATTATTTGCAGAATTGAATCTTTCCTGAAATTCTGTAATAGGCTTCAGCGATTTCTATTGCCAGTGCCTTCTCAGGCGGAAGAGTCGGACGGTTTCCCGTCAAGTCGGGCCGACCCATATCGCATAAACTCGTTTCACGGCCGTGGTTTCGTAGAAAATTCACTGTGTAACATCATATTGACACCGTAAGGAATGTAATGCGAAACCGCCTGACGATACGAGTTGCATATACTTGCCACACTTGCCTCACTGACAAGCTGCCTTGATTAACGCAGTGAGGTCCGCAACCTCATTTTATTCCAATTGTACGCGCTGTTATATTTCTGGTTAGGTGGGTGCACTGTGCGCAACAATTAAATCAGCCAAACTGGATGTATTTTCGCCCCAGGGCTAAAGAACAACAAATACGAACCTCTGCCTTTAGCTGTCGCTGCAGCTTCGGGAGTAGGAACATTTGATTTAACCAGGTTCCCTTCTAGTTACAAAAATATTTAGGTGTGTATTCTCAGTTCTTGTTACGTGACACAGTACTCGCGCTATCCTAGATTTGTATGACAGCTGGTTCAGAAGGAAGTTGGCGGAGGGTGAAATCTCAGAAATTGAATATATTTGCCACATAGAAGTAAATACAAGTGGCTGATATCTGCCTCAGATCGAGTCAGGATGTCTTTGATCCTACACCGGCTCCACAAGCACATTTTTATTTTCTACACTGTTACGAATATTCCGTAAGTGTAGAATCCTTACTTCCTGGTGTGCGAACAGTATCGCATGTCTGTCTCTTCAAAAGCCTGCATGTAACGTTTGCGAAAAGTTTGTAAATTTTCCTGCTTTATTTGATTTTGATTATTTTTTATCACCAACAGGATGCTTCTTAAATATTCAAGTCTTTACTATGGAATTATTTTATTAGCTAACAATGACATAAAACAAAAGAGTAGCAAGGAAACACTGTAAGGTACACTGAACTGACGGCATAAAATGAAAGCACCATGAGGTGATGCGGCTGGAATAGATTTTTCCTTCGCCTTTACAATTCCTTTTCCGCCACCCACACAAAATGCTACTCCCACTCACCTCTCTTGATCAGCCAGTAAGCAATCCGCTGTAAAACGAAGGCCATTAATTTGAATCGGTGTTAAGTTAGATGAGGGCGGTAAATGAAATCGCATTTCCTGCATTCGCACAAGACTAGTAGTAGGCCGAAATGTACTGCTGTTGACTTTTCCAATTCCACACAAATTATGGACTTATATATGCGTTTCGCTGTGTTTTGTTGCCTTGTGGATGTAGAGACCTTGCAGTGAGCCTGTACATGTCTAATGGCATCTGTTACTTTCAGAACGTAATTCAGAATTGAAACAGGTCAGAGGGCATAAACTGGAAGAGGAGGAGGCTGTTAACGTTAATGAAAGATGTGTTAATGTCCAGTGATGATCTTTTGGGTTAGCTGGATTAGCATCCTACACGGTATAACAGCACAGAACATCGCCTGAGTAAGACCCACCGTGAAAGACTGAAAACTTATGTTTGTGAATTGGTATGAAAATTACTTTCAACAAGAGAGGCAGTGTACGTATAACGTAACACTGAGGCGCGTTCGCGTAACCATTGTTGCCGTGGAAATCAGTACGTATTACATATTGAGAGTGTGTGTGTTTTTAGACATAGTTATCCAGCATGCGCCGTATTATGTTCTCGTATGTTGCCTATCGGGCTCTACAATATTTTTCCACGGCACGATTTTCGGTAAAACGTTATTGAACATGAAATGTGTGTTTGATTTTCTCCAGAACTTTTGTCTGAAACATTTCTTATTGTAAAAATAATTTAGCGAGACACTGTTATGAATGTACATAGGTCTTCGTTTAAAGTACCCGATATTCTTGCCAAATTTTAATGAAGTTTGAATTTTCTCGACAGGTTTCCAATAAATACTCAAATATCAAATTTTCATGAAAATCTGTTAGGTGGAAGTTTCCTCTTGTCGGCGGATAGACAGATAGATAGACAGCAGACAGACAGACAGACAGATAGGCAGCCCGGCAGGCAGAGAGACACGACGAAGCTAATAGTCCTTTTCGCGATTTTGCGAACGCGCCTAGAAATAGCAAAAATCGCACCAGTTCGATACATAGACTGTGTGTGTATCCCGAAACATCGGTAACTTACTACAAATAAGCGCTGCATAACATCCCTAAAGAGCGAAGATCTCATTTACACCGCAGCGAAGGCGTGAAAGTCACGAACGAAATTGCTGTTAACTTCACTGACGTAGCAGAAAGTGTAAAGTGGTCTTGTGCAAACTGGTAAAAACTGATGGATTTAAACTTATCAATTGTGAAACTTTCAAAAGCAATCGATGTATTTATTTTATTGGAATAACCCACCAAATTTTAAATAAGCGCACGGCCTTTTCCCGAAGGTCACATCTACGGAGAAGAGTTGAACGGAAGCAAAAGTCTGAAGAAAGAAGACATTTTTGGGTACATCTCGTGTGTGTGTGTTTTATGTACACTTGCTGCATCTTTCCTCATTCACCACACAGTTACCTCACATTTGCATCACAGCTTGCTTCATCACCTTTTAATACTGCCCCGCCTAATATCAGACATAATACTACATAACACAATGAACTCTTAGCGAATTTCGTATCAAAATTCTGACTGAAATTTTCGACATTGCGTATACTTTTAGGTTCACAACTCCACAACATTTTGGAGGCTGAATCGGCCTCCACCGTCAGGATGAACAGGTAAAGCAATGAAACTAATCCGATAGGCCTGCTAGAAGGAGTTGGTCAAGGAATTGCGAGTAGCTGTTGCTAACCGACCCAACAGGTTACGTTCCCATTTCAGCCCTTCCACCGGAAGATGGAGGAAGATCAGACATCCGAGATGTTAGGGGGTTTTCACCTAAGATGACGAAAAACTTCCACGACTGTGACCATATACCATCGTCAGGATCCTTTGAAGTTGAATTGAGGTCCTCTCGTTCCAAGTGTAATGGTTAATCATGTCCTTTAAACTAATGTTGAGTTTATTTCAGTATAATCACGATGTAAGTCTTCTGCACTGTAGATAAGGTATACGCGCAGAATCATACTTATTTTATTCTGAGTACCTTCCCGGTAAAACTGCTTAATCAGAAAATACCTGTTATTCGCGAATTGAACACGCTGTGGAATGGACTTAACGTAAACACAGAATTTATGTATGTGTATATATGTATCGATCAGTATAAAATGTAACTTCTGTATTTTATACCGCAGGCCTAAAACAGAGCATGCAAAGATTAAATGAAATGTTTTAATGTAGTCTTCTCGGGCCATCAGCCGCGTCAAATGGTATAAAAGAAATCTTTTAAACCATCTGACGCGGCTGATGGCCCGAGAAGACTGTATTAAATAATGTCGCCGCGAAAGTTTTAAAACTTATATAAATGAAATGTGTTTCATGCAGTTGCGCCAGTATGTACGGAAGCCACAAAAACGGAAGTAAGAAGGTTGCGGTAGCCACAAAAGCGATGTACAAGTGCTGCGGTAGCCACAAAAGCGATGTACAAGTGCTGTGGTAGCCACAACAGCGATGTACAAGTGCTGCGGTAGCCACAAAAGCGATGTACGAGTACAAGTGTTGCGGTAGCCACAAAAGCGATGTACAAGTGCTGGGTGTAGCCACAAAAGCGATGTACAAGTGCTGTGGTAGCCACAAAAGCGATGTACAAGTGCTGGGGTAGCCACAAAAGCGATGTACAAGTGCTGTGGTAGCCACAACAGCGATGTACAAGTGCTGTGGTAGCCACAAAAGCGATGTACAAGTGCTGCGGTAGCCACAAAAGCGATGTACAAGTGCTGCGGTAGCCACAAAAGCGATGTACAAGTGCTGTGGTAGCCACAAAAGCGATGTACAAGTGCTGGGGTAGCCACAAAAGCGATGTACAAGTGCTGTGGTAGCCACAAAAGCGATGTACAAGTGCTGTGGTAGAGTGTTTGTATGCGGCTGGAATCTTCATTCCCCGCAAATTTAATTACTTGGATGAATTTCTTTAATTTGACTTTTATTCCTTTATTTAACTACTGACCTATATATTGTGATACTGACAAGGAAGGCGACCATATTCCGGACGAAGAACTCTTATTTCTGCTTGTCGAAAATATAAAAACAACCATTAATGAAGCTTACCACCTGTCAGCCCGTTTTCCCTTTCACAGACGCCTTTGGCTGCCCAGGTATTGAAAGTTTTCCGCCCTGAACTGTGTATCAGCACAACGTGTCGTGTGAATAATGTAACGTCTGGCAAGACGGAGTTTATTTTTCATCGCGTGGAACTCCCTAGCATCACGTCACTGTGCTGGAAGTCATGTGTGGCATTGTATCCAACAGCTGCAAACAGCTTACACCACCCCACCTCTGCAGAACCTCCTGTGTTCCTTGGCTTGAGTCAGGTGCATCTAGTCCGTATCCTCCCATCCTGCGTCTTTAAGATAGGAGCTAGTATTGCTTTCCCGTGTACACGTACGTAGGTTATCAAAATAATATCGTCCGTTCGGGTTTCAGAATAAAAGTTATGTAAGCATTTCTCATTTTTACGAGATCTGTTACATTTTCGACCCAGATCTTTTAAGTTTCATTGTAACGTCCTGATGTTAAGAAATAATTGAAGAAGAATGCACATTATGAATCTCCTTTTTATGAACCTCGGTTTCCCCTATTATCATCCACCGATGCACCATATTCATATTTCATCAATCTGCCACTAATTCTATGCTGTATAATCCAGGCCCGCTCAACCCGTAGCTCGCGGGCTGTATGTTGCCCGCGAAGATACTTGAAATAAGAAAAAGTATTTTAACCGTTCGCTTGGCAAAGTCCAGGTAGAATACCGAAGCAATTTTTAAAACCTGTGAGCTGTTTATTTATGGAGACATACATTACTGTATTAATTTATTTTGTAAAAAATGTGCTAAAAATAACGATACCTTAACCTGGGTTGCGAATTGAAACTTTTTATAAATATCTCCTCTTATTACCAGTATATTTTTTGCTGTACATGATATATAGAAAAATACACAGGCAAAATTATACTGGTTTATTCGTAATTTTGTGTTTTGAGTTTCATGTTGCTCTGATGCAGACTAATATTTGCTCAAGCTGCCCGCTCAACATAAAATGTTGAGCGGGCATGGTATGACCTTTGCAATTTATAGCGTCGACTGAAAACACCTGTCTGCCCTCTCCCTTAGGGCCAGATATACTCCGCAGCACCCTATTCTCAAAGTGTTTACGAAGTGGCAGTTTCCACACTTCAGAGCCTCTCAAAAGTGATTGATGGACTACTGCTGACATTTTTTGTAACAGAAGAACGAGAAAAGAACAAAGTCTAATAGGACTTCGTACGCATAACATAATTATGTTACTATTCTACTCCTAGTAATTCCACACAGTAGCTAACAGTCACAAAAATTCGCCGTCTGCAACCAAACGCTGTGGTCTGTTGTCATAGTGTTAAGAGCGGGTGGTATTTATACACGTAGTTACCACTGGGCTTTGCATGACTGAACATGTTATTTCTCTGTTCGGTAAAGGAATATGCTTTGGCTTTCATTAGTATTAGCAAAAGCCGTCGTTTTGCTGCCCTCTAGTTTACCCTGAGAGACCAGGTACTTGTCAGCCGCTGTATTTTCGGGATCATAAACGCTGCGTTTAGCAAGGTATTGACTGATAATTCGACATACAAACCCACATGTCATTATGTGGGTTGTTACTTGCTAATTATCATCAGGAATAAGTTTGTAATATGGCATTCTTATGCTCTGTGGAGAGACTTAAAAAATCTTCGTGTTTTTATTAGTTACAGCCATCAGCTTTTAATATTTGCATATTTCTTTTTACAAAATGTGAATTTTGTTCCATTATTTTGTTGCTATTTAAATGCAGCTGCTTATCACTGACAGATACCCCGCGTTCTCAAACTGGCACGGCAGTTAAGAAATAGAGTCCTTTGAAGATCTTAGAGGGCAAAAAGTTTTACATCATCAAGCAGCTGACTCCACAAGCGGCACCATAAACCATAAAAGGGGAAATTTAATTTAAAATATTTTAATGTATGCTAAGCGAACATCCACCAGGTCATTAGGAAGCAGTTTTGTAGTCCTTCGCCACTCCCCTAGTGTTTCCTTTAACTACCATGAAGGCGTAGAAAACTGATCACTCGAAAACGTCGTATTTATCTACCAACGACACTAAAGCAGATCCACGACAGTTGTGTTATTAATAGTCACCGCCGCGAGAACTCCAAACCTCAAGGTTCAAATTTGTGATGTCGATGTTGCTGAAGATTCTGGCCTTCTGGGATATTACGCATTGCCGACTGGTAAATACAGGATTATTCATAATTCCTTGACACATAGCATATAATCGGTACATTTGAGTGGGGGAAGGTACTTCAACATGCGACCCACATATAGGAAGAGAAACTCGCCAAGCTTATTTTTACTTGCCGCGGTCCTTACTTTCCTTAGCTGCGAAGACGAATCACCGCTGCCGTCTCAGAAATCGATCTGACATGCTGCAGCAGGTACGGGCGGAAATGTGTTATCGGCTTTACGTCTGTAGTGTCACAAGAGGCGGACACACAGAGCACTTACGAGGTGCGCAAAAACATTTTTGAGTGTTTCTCGTTCCATCTGTAGGTAGGGAATTATGAATAAATCTGTAGTTACCGACGTTTGGAAGGATCGTAGTGCCTTCCAAACGTCGGTATTTACCAGTCGACACGGCGTAACATCGTAGAAGACCAGTACTTCCAACCTGATGTAATGTAGGCCAAATTTAACTTGTACAGATTTTCGTTATGCGTTTGTAATCTTGATTGATAGATTTTATGGGCTCTTGGATTTTCAGGGCAACTTTAAAAAATACGTAGCTCATAATGGTATAGTGATTCATTGCAGTGGACTAAAATAATTATTCATTCATTCATTCATTGTGTAGTCTGTCTTACTACAGGTCCGTAGCCTCTTCCAAAGCGAGTTCTCCACAGAGTGCGATCTAGTGCTTCCGCTTTCAATTTCCGGTAACTTCTCTTTTCCTTAAGGTCATCCAGTAGCTGCTTACGTCTTCTCCCTCCTCTTCCCGTCATTTATATCCTTCCCTCTAACTTTCCCTCAATCACGTGTTTTAGAAGGCAGTTTCTACGCAAGATGTGACCAATCCAGTTAGCCTTTCTTCTTTTTATTGTATGTAGGATATTTGTTTCCTCCTTGACTCTGTGTAATACTTCTTTATTTCTCACACGATCGGTCCAACTGATCTTATCCATTATTCTCCAACATCACATTTAAACACCTTCCAGATACTTCTGATCCACTTTCCGAAGTGTCCACGTTTCACCACCATACAAAGCTATGCTCCAAATGTAGCACGTTACTAGTTTCTTCCTTAAAATTAAGTCCAGTTTGCTGGTGAAAAGAGTCTTCTTCTTGTTGAATGCTGCTTTTGCCATGGCGATTCTGGATTTTATTCCACGTGTACACCTTGCATCATTTGTTACAATGCTACCGAAATAATTGAAGTATTCCACATTCTCCAATTGCTTTTGATCTATCATAATTTTTCTGGGGGATGGTTGCCTTGAGATTCTCATTACCTTAGTTTTTTCCACATTTCTATTCCATAGCGTCTTCACTTAGTCTATCAACCATGCCCTGTAGCACCGTTTCTTCCTTAGCCAGTAGCACAAGGTCATCTGCATATTTCACAGTGCGAATTACTTGTCCTCCTATTTTGAAGTCTCCAAACCCTTCAAGAGCTTCCTTGTTAAGGTACTCGCTGTAGAAGTTGAACAGAATCGGCGACAAACAGCAACCTTATCTAACTCCTCTTCCAATCTTCACACTGCTCGTCTCCCCTTGGTCCAGTCGTATTTTGACACATTGCTGCATGTACAGTTTGCTGATCAATCTTCTTTCGCGCCAGTCTATCCGTACTCCCTTTAGGATCTACATTAATTTGGTCCAGTTGACACGGTCAAATGCCTTCTGCCAGTCTATGAAGCAAGTACACAATTCCTCATCTATGACCAAGGTTCGTTCTGATATTATTCTCATTATATCGTCCCGGAAGTTTCCTGCGGGATGCATGGACCACCGGTTTAAAGGTCGAAATTAGAAGCCGGGAACTTAACGAATAGCTGGTCTGATGAGCCTTTAAATAAGATATTCTACTTATCATGAAGTGAATAAAACGAAAAATATATTGATGAAATATGAAATTTGGTATCATATAGGCCCTTCGTTTCGGCGAATTTCACACGATGCAAACTATATTCAATTCTAATGTAACTTTATTTCATTGTTTTCAAAAGTCCCACTGCTCTGTTGTATCCCAAAGAAGGTGGTGGGTTTGGACTTTAGATAGCGCAAATCGGAATGTCAGTTGGTAGGATAGAAATGCATAAGATACTGTGGGAGCGTTGAATGACTGGGATTCTTTGAGTATGGTGGTACACCTGAGAAGAGCTGCAAGCCCGCAGGTACTCTTGGTGTGATAAGTAATACACAGATCTATTAAGAAGATACAGAATAAGTTCATTAAGACTCAATTCCGAAGGCTTATACACTAAGGTAGAATATTTCTTGGGAAGTCCGAATTCCTGAATTTCATAAGATTGAATTGGAACTATCAGACTTTCCAGTGGCGATGTTGTCCGTCAAGAACTAAACTGACAAATATTCTCGTGGCAAGTGATATCGAATGATTTTCCCCGAAGGCATCTAGCAACACCCTTTCAAAGTTTATACAGGGCCTTACCTTTACTTTTCAGTTCAATGATCTGGAGACGCCGAAGTCTTATAACCACAAGACAATCTCCTGTATTGACGGAATTCGTGGTACTGATATGATTTTATTGCATGGTGCGGTTACAGTAGCACAGTCAAATTCTTATGGCAATTAAGTATGTTTGCGATTACCTTAAGGCATTAGTAACCGTGTCTGCTATGTTGCGCCATGTCAGGCAGTTCCTCCTCATGCTTCCGGCCGGCCCTGGGGCTGACGGATCACGCTGTTCAGTGGGTGCCGTGGCAAATTTCTCGGGTGAAAGCTGCCGGATCATTAAGCTGACCAATCACCTCCATCTGGTGCCGAGATTAGGAATGAATGAAGTTCACATGTTCATTTTGGATTCAGGGACAATGTACCTGTTATTTCCTACTGTTTAGGTGTAGATACGAGTATCTTTCACAGCTCACTTAAGTTTGTGTTTCCTATTAACGTGAGTCCAAGCTTTGCAATCGAAATTCGTAATGTTATGAGAAGACACAAATATTACAGTCATAAGCCGCGTGTCTAGAAATTGAAATGTGTTCGCTTTCAACGTCTTGCTTATGTAAGTCTTCTTTAAAGACTGTTATCATGCTCATCTACGCAGGAAAATCAATTTGAAATGTGCTGGAATTTTCGTATGTTACAAGGTATGATCTGCTCATCGCCACACAGTGCCGAGGTTTACAATGATTGGAGGTATACCTGTACTACACAATATGACTTCATGTCATGCAAAGCGACAGCTTTCTTCTCTAAAGATATAATTGCTGCGTGGTGTTAAAAGTAACATCCTGATATTTTCATACCTCAATTTCGTAGCCTCAGTAGAAGCAGACTGAATTTCGACAACCAAAATTACGCGCCCTCTTACCCGACTCTTTGATTTCCTTATTATTATGCCACTTAAAAATTTAAAGAATAACACTCTAATTAAGAAACTGGAGTTCACGCATGTAGATAATGCAAGTGCCGATCCCAGTGGCCGCGCTGTCTAAAGCGTGGGTCTGCGGCCTTTCGCTTGCTGGTATTGTGGGTTTGAATCCCGCCGGGAGCATGGATGTACTCTTGTGAGTGTTGTGTGTGTTGTCAGGTAGAGGTCTCTGCGTCGGGCTGATCACTCGTCCAGAAGAGTCCTACCGAATGTGGTGTGTGTGAGTGTGATCGTGAAGCCTCGATCATGAGTAGGCCCTGGCCCACTAAGGGCTGTTGCGCCATGGGGGGAAAAAATAATGCAAGTAATATGAATGATGAGTCACGTCGTTTCCAAAAACTGGACAGCAGTACTCGCACATCACTTGAACAACGGTGGCTGCAGTATACTGTTCGCTGAATTTCGTAGTATCCAGGGGTGCTGCTGTTGGCTTATCCATAGGAAATAAGAAACTGGCAACAAACTGAGTGAAAATTTACTTTTTTGTACAACGTGTGTTAGATTTTGATACCGTTTTATAATACTTACAGCAACCCTCCAAGTTTTCACTTTACTGCAAAATATACACTCATCTTTCATTTTTCTCTTAGTTTTCCTCGTTCTGACATCACAAATATTGATTACCCATATATCACAGAACAGCATTCAGACCCTAAACACTGTTGTTCAGTTTGTCTTGAGCAGTGTGTCAACTTTTCTTCTTTACCTGCTGTTTGAATTTCCTGAAGTAATAGTGGTGTTGCATATAAAGGAAAAAGTAAAGTATCTGTCCTCCGTGAATCATGGAAAGGTGTGTCACTTTGGTAGCAACTGCATGGCATTAAGAATGTCAGGATGTGAGTTAAGTGAAGGGGAAGTAATTACATTACTGCAAGGTGATTCTTGTAATCCAGATCTGGTAGGATCACGTGTTAGCACCCAACAGCTTGCTAGGACTAGCTCACCTAGCGAGCACTCTCAGAGCTCACCCTGCACATAGCAGGAGGCCTTTGCCCTCATGGGATATTATAGGCTTATTTTATTTTATTTATTTTATAAGGTGATTCATCCCCATTGTGTTATTAAATGCAAATGAATTTTTGCGATCAGTCAACACAACAGTTATATTCAAGAAGACTACAGCTACATATTTCTGCTGAAACCAATTAGTCTTCATCATGCCTAATTTACAACAATAAGAAAGATATATTTTACAACTGTACTTCAGTTTGAGATCTCAGCCTTCACAAGCTAAAAATACACGTATAGCGTAAGATGTAGAATGTGTAAAAAATATAAACATGAAGTTTATACAATGTTAAAAATGGTAATAGATAGTAAATAGCACAGTATGTCGTAGGCAAATGGGGATTTCTTAGACGAGGAGTATATATATTGGACTCGGATCATCGACATGTAGAAAGTGCGTAATAGGATAGGACTATCTTCATTTCTATTCTTGTTTTTTGATGATTTGATTCTCATTATTATTCCGTAAAATATAAGAAGACGTAAATTAGGAAATGAAATATATGGTGGGAATAAATATTAATGACATGGAATTGGTATTAAATGTATAATTTACTTGAGTATGTTGCAGAAGACTCCAAAAATCGATTTGGAAATAATTACAGATCGGAAATATGTGTGCATGTGCTCTTGCTGAAGATGGAATTAAGCAGTCTTCAGTATCATCCCTCCTGTAATATTCATTGCACTGACGTCAAATGAGTAGCAGCTAAGTGTCTGCAGGTGACGCTTAAAATTCAGAGGACGTATTGACAAATATCATCTGTAGAAATAGTCTCTACAGATACCCCATTAGTTGTTAAAGTCTACGGTGGGAAATGATTTCGCTGTTTCACTGAATGTACACGCTGTGAATGTGAGGATGTCTGCAAAGTGACATGTTGGTAATCTAGAGCAATGCTTCCAGAACTGTGACACATGGAGCTCTTTCTCGAGCACCAAATTTTAATTCCAGAAAATTCTTGCATAAAACCCTTAGTCGCAGGTCTGTCACCACGGACTCCGAGTCGATACCAGGACTATCCTTGAGAGATCTGCGGTAAACAAAGTAGCACTGGGACGGTTTTATCCAAGTACTTAGATTTTCCTCTGTCGGTATAATTCCGTCAATGCTCCATACTCATATTTCATTCATCCGCTTCCGACGAGCGACAGCGTCATTAAATAAACACTTCTTATTCCTTTTGCGTAAGTTACGTCGCTAGGAATATTAGGATGTTGCCTAATTGTACGATTCGTTGAATTCGGACTTCAGTAAATTTTATTTACGAAACCCCTGGAGACGAATGGTTCTAGGAAGAGAACATGCAGAAATAATTGGACTGTGGTTCGCAAACCAAGTCGTCAGATGACGTATCCTGACAAACGGAAATACTGATTGTGTGAAATCAGTTGAATCAAACCTGTCGTGATATGACAATGATGTTTATTTTGATGGAGAGGAAGAGCTAATGGTACGTTGTCACTGCCAGCATCAGTAACAGTGACGTCTGCTACATCATCGTCTCTGTTATTTTTCTTTTGTTCCGTGTCGCCGTCTTGTAAGTTTGTAATAATGGGCTCTGAAAATTCGTGATTGTAATTTTGTTTACGCAATCCTCTTGCAGTCTTTCTGCACGTTTGACTGAGGAGAACCAGAAGTTATTGGTTAAGGAACGCTAAGCCCTTCAATTGTGGTAGAATCTTGCCATGTATATTTTAATGAATGGTTCTCATTTGCCTGTTTCGTCCTAGCAAATCCCCAGACACCCCAGTGGTGTACATTGTTCGCAGGAACTTCAAACGTGCTGAAAACATGTCCTCGCTGCGTTAAGATTTTAAAGTCCGTCATTACTTTTCTTGCACTTGAAGCCTAAATGTTTCAGCTACCTCTGAAGCAGAAGAAAATGTTGCAGCACTTTTGAAGTAGAAGAAACTGTGGGCCCTTATTTTTTCCGGAGAAAACGCGTGATTTTTTGACAGTTGGAATTCGCCTGTCACAAAATTGAAACACTGTTCTTTTCACATGTTTCTTAAAGTATTCTATATTTATTGCTGTCTTTCGAGTTTTCGTGTTCGTCCTTGGTGACACGAGAAATGCGTGAATCTCGTTTTTGAGGTCTTTGCTTCCTTACACACTCTAGAAATACCTGTTTTACTCACGACACAATTTTCGGATGTTATGTCTTAGCACATTTTAGGAAGTCCAGTTTCTTTTCGTTCTACTGCAGGCGAATATTCCAAACAATAGTTTATAATTCTAAAAATATTTTATTTTGCGCGCTTGACTGCAGATGATACTGTATGCTAACCAACGCCACCGTCAGTTTTATTCCTGTGCCAACTGAAGGCATTCTATTACGCTTTAGTCACCAAGCTAGAGCTGAAATATCGCTTTAAGAGCGGATTTCTCGGAACAGCAACTTACTTCTCGTTTGATGACATCACTGTTTACACTTAACCCGTCAGTAACGCCTATACTGGAATGATCCATGTTGCGTGACACTGTCTGTTAATTGAAACACCACTTAATTACACACACAACTTAAAGTGAAAAATGAAACTTCATAAAATAATAACCAATGAGGCTAGAAACATGGGGCTTGAACCCCTGCCTTTCTGGGACTTAATGACTTGTATGCATTATATATACTGTGAATTATCAGTATATAATGAACTGAATTACAGAAAAACAAACGTTAAATATACCGCAAAACTGAAATACATGTAAAACACAACGCTAGGGCTATAAATACAGGTTTGCTTCTTCATATACAGAAATTCACAGTTTATTTACTTAACAGTGTCGCTTCTTTGAATCATGTAAAATTTGTCCGGATCTTGCCTCTTTCAGTCCCACCACTCCTGTTAAGGTACTCGCCCGGTAGAGGCGCTGCAGCTGGACGGTGGAGGTTCATGTTGTAACAGGAAGAGACAGACTAGCCTGGCGTCTAACCTAAGCCACTCTTTTAAGGAGGGAGGGAAACACGCATGCCAGAGAGAGACTAGTGTAACGGCTAACCAAACCCCTTCTCGTGGTGTGGTTATAAAAGGAAAGGTGCATTTGTTTGAGCGCACGTGATGTTAGCATTTGCCTGCATTAGCGGCCGACCAAACGTCTGTAATTCGGCAACACCACACGACTTTGATAGGTAGTACACCTTAAACGCCACCGGCAGTCTCCAGTATTCTGGGGTTTATTGATCTGGAGATCGGATATTTTTTAAACCAAAAGGAACCCGTAGCAACGAAAATTGTTTTCCTTCTTTTCGATAAAGGAATGCTGCTGTTCTCTTCAGTGATATTCGAACTGAGTTTATTTTTCTTTTACGTCTCAAACGACGACCAAACTTTTACAGCGCTGAACATGGCCGCCATCAAATATAAGGACAGTATGATACAATCCACAGAGTTACCACGTGATCTGGAGACAGTTTCGAAGATTGCTCTCTTCTGGGATATGACATCGTACAGTATGCTGACTCTTTAAGACGAACTTGGCTGCCTCCATCATCAGGGTTGGTGAGGTAGAACGTTTCTCCTAAAGGTCGGCATACTTCAGCAGACGACGCGGCGTCACAGGTCAGATGGCAGCAAACTGTATAGTCACCGCCTTGAGAGCGTCCAATCCCACCCAGAGGCAAATGTATCCGGTAGTGGTCGACAGCATAATGCTAACTCAGCATGCACTGAAGTGCCGTCAGTACGTCTTGTTCTGTTGCGACTGAGATTGTCATTTGGTGCATTCAGAAACGAACGACACACCGACAAATAAATTGGTCCGTGCGGAAAATAATTACATACACAGTTTTTGTAATAGACTACATATTCCCTGGCTTTGAATTTATTCCTTCTAAGCATCAGTATCTTTAAATAGACCATGAGGACCATAATGAAAGGTAGCATTAAAGGATATGGAACTGCATGATGTCTAATACCAATTGACTAATAACACTGTTTCAGTCCATTGAAGTATAATGAATTCGCCATAGATTTCCGTCGTGATATATAGCATTTGTGAAAGTTGTCCACGTGCCAGAATGAAGGTATATAGGGAAGTGGAGGTATAGATCCACTCGATTTTAACCTCGGCACCAGATGGATGTCAGTGGTCAGCTTCAAGCCCCGATTGCTTTACCGCTCAGATATCCATTAAGTTGGTGGCTGGGCGAATCACAGAGCCAGTCCGGACGCTTTAGAGAGAAAAAAAAAGCATCTTGCCCTTGCCGGGAATGGAAGGACTCCTCGGTTTTACAGCCTGTAGCGTTGTTACCATAACAAATGAAAACTGCATTAATGATTAAATTAGGGGAATGCGTTATGTCAGTGGATTCAGAATCTAGTGTTTCGCTTTCTGATATCTACAGATGTACAAATCAAAATGTACAAGGTATAAGTTTGCCTGTTGTTCACGCGAGTGTGAAACTTGGCCTCTTAAACAGATGGAAGGACACAGACTGAAGGTGTTTGAAAACAGGGTGCTGAGGAAGCACCTGAGGAGTAGGAATTAACTGAGACTGTTAAAAATGACAGAATGAGAAACTTCGTGATTCGTACTGGAGAAAATGATAGAATGAGAAACTTCATGATCGTACTGCTCACCAGATATGTGTAGGATGATCAAATCAAGAGATAAGCGGATGGGCATAAGAAAGAAAGGAATTAAGGAATGAAAGAGAACGTGGGAAAACCTTGGTTTGGTTAGTTTGAGAGTAATAGTTGATCTTAATCCCTTAAAGACGAAGATGAACCTGAGACATATTTAAAGATTCAGTTCGTACCGCGCAGTAAACACAATCCGCCTCGGTTACAAAAACCAATAAATTAATGCTGTATAGAAAACTAATCACTCTTTGCGCTGAGAACAACAGAGAAAACACAACTGCACTTTGTCGGCAGAATGTAGAATTTTTATATGTTAAACCTAGTGGTAAATATAGTCACCAATGAGCCTTAAAGGGTTGAAGGAATAGAGTGGACTGGTGTGGACTGGCTACATCTGGCTCAGGTTAGTGACTATTGGCGGGCTGTCTTGAACATGATAAATAGCGTCCGGGTTCCATTATATTGGTGGAATTTCTTGACTAGCCGATCGACTGTGAGAGTCTCATTAAGGACCCTGCTTCACGGGTTGAGTTAGATAATTCGTTTTGTCTATATTTCTCTATTTTGTGCCTAGTGGTGTAGTGGTCAGAGGCTCACTGCCCGCATACCGTACATTCCTGTCAGACAGCCTGGTATCCAAATAAACATTTATTATTAGTTATACAATCGCTGCATTTGGGTTCACTTTGATTTTATGGACATATTGTGTTAGTGTGCCGATCGCAGTGGCCACGCGGTCTAAGGCGTGGGTCTGCGGCCGCTCGCTTACTAGCATCGTGGGTTCGAATCCCGCCGGGTGCATGGATGTCTGTCTCTTGTGAGTGTTGTGTATTGTCAGGTAGAGGTCTCTGCGTCGGGCTGATCACTCGTCCAGAGGAGTCCTACCGAGTGTGGTATGATTGAGTGTGATCGTGAAACCATTACAAGGAGGAGGCCCTGACCCAGTAGGGGCTGTTGCTCCATGTGGGGGGGGGGGGGGGGAGGAGAGAATTATGTTAATAAACAGCGTGTAATATTTAGCTGTCCAAATGTCGTTGTAAGGTGCAAAGAAACGGTGGACCATTAATTATTTCATGTGTGTTCATTTAAAGAGAACTAAATGTCTTAGTAATGATGTAAGGCACCACACGACCAATTTTCTCCATTGGGTCAGAGCTTTATATGTGGATGTATGAGAATGATGTTTGATGTACAGAGACCGGGCAGCAGGGTGTCCTGGCAATTTGCTAGTGACTTTATAGCACTGTAGGGTTGCTTCCAATTAAGTCTACCTTGACACAGGAACCAATTTCCGTCATCTCCCACCCGTCTTCACAGTTTCTCTCAAATCGTTCTCGCTTTGCCATATGGTCATACCGCGACTTGGCGGGATGCTGATATCTACAAAGTGTGCAATACGATCTGCATTTATATGCCTTCTGCTACTGCGTTGAAAGAAAATGGAAAGAGGGAATTGCGACTGATGTTTGCGGATCGAGGTGTTATCCTGTCACAGAAAGAGCAAAAAAAAAAAAATCTCTTCTGACGATCCATGTCTTTAAATAATCCTCTTAAACTGATAGCTGAACTGAAAATGAGTGTCACAACTGAACAAGTAATGGATACAAGACTGTGCACCCCCAAAGTCGCTATTAAAACGTAAAGGTATCCCTTTGCAGGACTGGGTAAACCTTTAGGGTTTTAGGAGGTTGAGGCTCCCACAATTTCTAGACAGTCGGCACATGAAGGTGGTAAGATTGTCAGCAAAACGCACCGGCCGCCTTTAGCCCACAGGAGATACCCCTAGTACCCATATGTTTTGGAGGTTGAGTCGACCCCAGGGCATTATCAAAGTCACTATTAGCTAATACAAATGCACACCTCCTTAAAAGGCCGGGTTTTCACGGGGCGTGAACTACGCGCGTGAATCACACTGGCGACATCTTACTTCACGCACGTGAATCACAGTGGCGACATCTTACTTCACGCACGTGAATCACAATGGCGACATCTTACTTCACGCACATGAATCACACTGGCGACATCTTACTTCACGCACGTGAATCACACTGGCGACATCTTACTTCACGCACGTGAATCACACTGGCGACATCTTACTTCACGCACGTGAATCACACTGGCGACATCTTACTTCACGCACGTGAATCACACAGGCGACAACTTACTTCACGCACGCCACTACCACGACTGAAAATCAAACATAGTTTGATCCTGCCACGACAGGATCGTGGACTGCTGACGTCACACGCAAACACCACGACGCAGCGTAATGGCCCACGAAAGTGTGATTCACGCGCGTAGTTCACGCCACGTGAGACCCGGCTTGAGCTCTAACCACACTTTCCGCACAAGTCGCGGCAAAGACGTTTCAAAAGGCCTCTGTTCTTGGCTTAACCACCGCTTTTGTACCATTACAGTGTTTTGAGAGATCGTTGTCACGCCGGGAAAGTGCCACTAGTGATGTATTTCGAACTTCTGACTAGGAGGAAGCTGCGCGCCAACCTGACTATTTGCAGTCAGCTGGTGAAAGAGGTTGTGTGTGTTGATCTATCGTAATTGTGTGAAGATCATAGTTAGTGATAAAGTCAGGTGAGTTGAATCTGAAGTGAGACATAATATTTATGTGTTTCCTTCCTGTTTGTAGTGTACGTACACTGTTACAGGCCTACACATATCCAGTTTCGTATTTATTCAGCCCTGTAAATTAGTGCCACTAATGTTCGTGCGGAAACTTGTTGCTTCACCTCAATAATGATGGATCTTAAAAATCTGAGGGAAGCCGTGAAAGGTTTACAGCAAAGCGCTGTTTTTCTTAGAGAGGCATCTAGGTGTTACGGGGTTCTAACTGGCACACTGAATAGATGGAGGAAATCTGACGATTTGGCGCGGAAGACTGTAGGCCCACCAAGCATATATTCTGTGACTATTTGTACAGCTTGTGGAACAAATCTCCTAATTTTAGATAGAAGTGCTTCACACTGTAGCCCCCAGAATTACTTCAGTTCACAAAAGGGATCGTTGTTGTAATGTTTATCTTACCGAGTCACACTACTGCATGACGGGAATAGTTGTGCTATTCAGAACATTTTCAGCAACAGTAGGCCGACGTTAACCGCTGGCTCAAAACCTATCAAAATAAAAGTGTGACAACAGTACAACTTGGTGTTTTATTGAAGTGGGGAACTGGGCTGCTTTCGTAGCAAGTGCTTCTGAAGCCACAGGGATATTTATCTTAGATCTAAATGCAATATCCTAGATTATTTCTGTCCAATTTGTGATGCTGCTGAGGCAGGCGAAGAAACTGAACTTGCCATTTCAAATTTTATATTGCTTTCACCGTGCATTTTCACTTATTATTCAGTAACCAACAAGTGCACAAGCATAAACTACTTTATAGTTTCTATAATATCGATATTAATAAAAACTATAAAGTAGTTTATGTTTGTGCATTTGTTGGTTACTGAATAATAATTGCCATTTCAAGTCACCAACTAATAACTCGGCTAATTTTGAGCGTTTTCAGTTACATAATGAAACTTAGCAGTACCCCATCTTACTGAATCATCGAATCCTTCCCTGACCCCGTCAAAATTGCTAAAGAAACTCGGTCCAATGCTTCACAGTAATGTGAGGAAATTGACAAAGAAACGAGAGGTCACCGTGATTATATTCAGAGAGTTTACTGAAAACAGTCAAAAGCTGAAAAATGCCAAAATAGGAAGATGGAGGACATTAGGCACCAAAAAGACCAGTCATGAATAAGAATAAGCAAGGACTTGACCCCAAGAATACTGCAAATATCTAGGAAGTCGATTGTATGCTGTATATTGGGAAAGCTATAACGGAACAAGTAAAGCTGAGTTGGTTCGATTTTGGTTCAGGGTGGCTGCATGGAAACTGTTCACTGTATGCAGACAAGCACTGACTGCCGACAGCAAGCCGTAAGAGAGAGAAAATGTTCAAGCAATAGTAACATGTAGAATACAAGCTTTGTTTTTCTTGAAATTTATTTTGAGGTTAATCCGAATGTACTAACTTCTGTGCTTTTAGTTTTTAATTGTTTGGTGTGTGTATTTATCCTTTTTGTGAATCTCCATATTCTTTTTTTACTTAAAACATATTTCTAAAATTTAATTATTTTTTAATTCTTAATTACGTAAAATGAAAACAGACCATGCAAAAATATTCTTGATCAGTACTTCTGAGTACACTTGTAATGTAACTGCTTACTGTTAATAACTAGGTCTTTGCTGTTAATTGTTTTCTTGTGTGTTTAAAAATGTAAGTTTTTTTTTCTTAAAAATGTAAAACTTTTCATATGTTTTCCACTAATTAGTGCTCTGTCATTCATAGTAATATTTTAGGGTCCACAATATATGCATATAGTTATTTGGATGTGGCATGTCTGTCTACGGATGTGGCAAATATCCCCAACCCATTGGGCAGAGACGCCATTACAGACTTGCGTAAAATTCAAATTTTGGATATTTGTTTTAAGTATTTTCTCAAGAACTTACTTGATATATTCGAGTTTTAGGTGGATTTCTGCTGCTAATCACATCCGCAACATGAATGTAATTAGAAAATTTAACTGAGCATCGCTCATGAGACCCGATTTCGTCAACGATGGATTTATGTATTTTTGTATTTATTTGTTGTTTTCGTTTGCATCCAGTTTGGTGAATATTGGCTTATTTGGAGTGATTATTTATTGTTACAGACTTGGGTCCAAATATCATACATTAGTTAAGCGATGGCATAATGTACATAAACTGCTTAAGTGGCTGGCTGTTCGAAATGACTTGCGTTGACTATCCATCAGTAAAATTGCTTTAAAGTGTTACGTTTTTCTTTCCGAACGCTTTGGTGACTGTTCCGTATGATGCACCATTGGGGTGTATCTCTGCGATTTTTCCTTATATACCGAATCATTCATATCTACAGAAGGAGACATCATGTATCTGAATCATGTTAAACGGGGTGACGCAGTTCCACGCACAACCCAACGATTTGCGTAGTGCATTTTTACACACTCGTGGCTTGTCGGCTGAAATGAGGTACAGCGCTGTTATATTGTATAAATTCTGGCCTGGAGAGGAACGTGTTCCAAAGAAGTGGTAGCTCCTCCTGTAGCAAATGTAGGTAACAGCTGTTTAACGTCTCTCGAGAATGGCTGAAGTTCGTTGGACCATACAACACGTTCGTCGAAAAGGGACAGTGAACAGTTTTCATGCAGCCACCCTGAACCAAAATCGAACCAACTCAGCTTTACTTGTTCCGTTATAACTTTCCCAATATACAGCATACAATCGACTTCCTAGATATTTGCAGTATTCTTGGGGTCAAGTCCTTGCTTATTCTTATTCATGACTGGTCTTTTTGGTGCCTAATGTCCTCCCTCTTCCTATTTTGGCATTTTTCAGCTTTTGACTGTTTTCAGTAAACTCTCTGAATATAATCACGGTGACCTCTCGTTTCTTTGTCAATTTCCTCACATTACTGTGAAGCATTGGACCGAGTTTCTTTAGCAATTTTGACGGGGTCAGGGAAGGATTCGATGATTCAGTAAGATGGGGTACTGCTAAGTTTCATTATGAAACTGAAAACGCTCAAAATTAGCCGAGTTATTAGTTGGTGACTTTGAAATGGCAATTATTATTCAGTAACCAAAAAATGCACAAACATAAACTACTTTATAGTTTTTATTAATATCGATATTTTAGAAACTATAAAGTAGTTTATGCTTGTGCACTTGTTGGTTACTGAATAATAAGTGAAAATGCACGGTGAAAGCAATATAAAATTTGAAATGGCAAGTTCAGTTTCTTCGCCTGCCTCAGCAGCATCACAAATTGGACAGAAATAATCTAGGATATTGCATTTAGATCTGAAATAAATATCCCTGTGGCTTCAGAAGCACTTGCTACGAAAGCAGCCCTGTTCCCCACTTCAATAAAACACCAAGTTGTACTGTTGTCACACTTTTATTTTGATAGGTTTTGAGCCAGCGGTTAACGTCGGCCTACTGTTGCTGAAAATGTTCTGAATAGCACAACTATTCCCGTCATGCAGTAGTGAGACTCGGTAAGATAAACATTACAACAACGATCCCTTTTGTGAACTGAAGTAATTCTGGGGGCTACAGTGTGAAGCACTTCTATCTAAAATTAGGAGATTTGTTCCACGAGCTGTACAAATAGTCAGAGAATATATGCTTGGTGGGCCTACAGTCTTCCGCGCCAAATCGTCAGATTTCCTCCATCTATTCAGTGTGCTAGTTAGAACCCCGTAACACCTAGATGCCTCTCTAAGAACAACAGCGCTTTGCTGTAAACTTTTCACGGCTTCCCTCAGATTTTTAAGATCCATCATTGTTGAGGTGAAGCAACAAGTTTCCGCACGAACATTAGTGGCACTAATTTACAGGGCTGAATAAATACGAAACTGGATATGTGTAGGCCTGTAACAGTGTACGTACACTACAAAAAGGAAGGAAACACATAAATATTATGTCTCACTTCAGATTCAACTCACCTGACTTTATCACTAACTATGATCTTCACACAATTACGATAGATCAACACACACAACCTCTTTCACCAGCTGACTGCAAATAGTCAGGTTGGCGCGCAGCTTCCTCCTAGTCAGAAGTTCGAAATACATCACTAGTGGCACTTTCCCGGCGTGACAACGATCTCTCAAAACACTGTAATGGTACAAAAGCGGTGGTTAAGCCAAGAACAGAGGCCTTTTGAAACGTCTTTGCCGCGACTTGTGCGGAAGGTGTGGTTAGAGCTAAAGCCGGGTTCTCACGGGCGTGAACTACGCACGTGAATCACACTTTCGTGGGCCACTACGCTGCGTCGTGGACCTTGAGTGTGACGTCAGCAGTCCACGATCCTGTCGTGGATCAAACCATGTTTGATTTTCAGTCGTGGTAGTGGCGTGCGGGAAGTAAGATGTCGCCAGTGTGATTCACGTGCGTAGTTCACGCCCCGTGAGAACTCGGCTTAAGGAGGTGTGCATTTGTATTAGCTAATAGTGACTTTGATAATGCCCTGGGGTCGACTCAACCTCCAAAACATATGGGTACTAGGGGTATCTCCTGTGGGCTAAAGGCGGCCGGTGCGTTTTGCTGACAATCTTACCACCTTCATGTGCCGACTGTCTAGAAATTGTGGTAGCCTCAACCTCCTAAAACCCTAAAGGTTTACCCAGGCCTGCAAAGGGATACCTTTACCTTTTAATAGTGACTTTGGGGGTGCACAGTCTTGTATCCATTACTTGTTCAGTTGTGACACACTCATTTTCAGTTCAGCTATCAGTTTAAGAGGAATATTTAAAGACATGGATCGTCAGAAGAGATTTTTTTTTGCTCTTTCCGTGACAGGATAACACCTCGATCCGCATACAATATCAGTCGCAATTCCCTCTTTCCATTTTCTTTCAACGCAGTAGCAGAAGGCATATAAATGCAGATCGTATTGCACACTTTGTAGATATCAGCATCCCGCCAAGTCGCGGTATGACCATATGGCAAAGCGAGAACGATTTGAGAGAAACTGTGAAGACGGGTGGGAGATGACGGAAATTGGTTCCTGTGTCAAGGTAGACTTAATTGGAAGCAACCCTACAGTGCTATAAAGTCACTAGCAAATTGCCAGGACACCCTGCTGCCCGGTCTCTGTACATCAAACATCATTCACATACATCCACATATAAAGCTCTGACCCAATGGAGAAAATTGGTCGTGTGGTGCCTTACATCATTACTAAGACATTTAGTTCTCTTTAAATGAACACATATGAAATAATTAATGGTCCACCGTTTCTTTGAACCTTACAACGACATTTGGACAGCTAAATATTACACGCTGTTTACTAACATAATTCCTTCCTCCCCCTCCCCCCCCCCCCCCCCATGGAGCAACAGCCCCTACTGGGCCAGGGCCTCCTCGTTGTAATGGTTTCACGATCACACTCAGACATACCACACTCGGTAGGACTCCTCTGGACGAGTGATCAGCCCGACGCAGAGACCTCTACCTGACAATACACAACACTCACAAGAGACAGACATCCATGCACCCGGCGGGATTCGAACCCACGATCCTAGTAAGCGAGCGGCCGCAGACCCACGCCTTAGACCGCGTGGCCACTGCGATCGGCACACTAACACAATATGTCCATAAAATCAAAGTGAACCGAAATGCAGCGATTGTATAACTAATAATAAATGTTTATTTGGATACCAGGCTGTCTGACAGGAATGTACGGTATGCGGGCAGTGAGCCTCTGACCACTACACCACTAGGCACAAAATAGAGAAAAATAGACAAAACGAATTATCTAACTCAACCCGTGAAGCAGGGTCCTTAATGAGACTCTCACAGTCGATCGGCTAGTCAAGAAATTCCACCAATGTAATGGAACCCGGACGCTATTTATCATGTTCAAGACAGCCCGCCAATAGTCACTAACCTGAGCCAGAAGTAGTCAGTCCACACCAGTCCACTCTTTTCCTTCAACCCTTTAAGGCCCATTGGTGACTATATTTACCACTAAGGTTTAACATATAAAAATTCTACATTCTGCCGACAAAGTGCAGTTGTGTTTTCTCTGTTGTTCTCAGCGCAAAAAGTGATTAGTTTTCTATACATCATTAATTTATTGGTTTTTGTAACCGAGGCGGATTGTGTTTACTGCGCGGTACGAACTGAATCTTTAAATATGTCTCAGGTTCATCTTCGTCTTTAAGGGATTAAGATCAACTATTAAACTCAAAACACAACGTCCTACGTATGCCCTGCTGTAAATAACCATGATTCAATGGTAGTGTTTTTTGCTCGTCTTTTCACTACTCTTACGACGATGGCATATCCCAGCTCAACAATCAAGAGGGAAGAAAATTCTAACGAAACATGACAGGGCAATTGGTATCAAGGAACAATTGTAATTAGATTAATGTGTACCTGTTGATGTAATTACAGAGAGAGAGAGAGAGGGAGAAAAAAAAAGGGACAGTAGAAGTTTCTTGAAATTTGATGACTAAGATTGCTAGAGGACCATACATAGATGGTGTGGCAGTTGGTTATCCCATCTGACGTAAATTTGGCTTCATCACAAAACAATACTCAAGTCGACGTTGTTCCACAACCAAACTACAGAAAACCTCCAGTTGCATAATACACGTGTTGGACAGCTTGCAAACGTTAGCAGTGACGTGGGATACAGAGCGTCCTGATGTAAAGTTTGCCATACCGGCATTTGAGGTGTGTGCATTTGACGGATGATGTGGCGAACACTTGCTCTCGGCCTGCTCTGGACTTTCGCAGTAGGTCTATCCTTTTTTATATCAGGAGTGCGCTGTCATACGTCCCGTTGACAGACAGGGAACGGATCGATATTAGTTGTTTTAGTATGCGCTTCGCAGAGATGCGAATGCGCTTAAAAAGTAAGATAGGATTAAAATATAAATACAATGGAAATTAAATAAATGTTGTAGTAGAATAAAGCGTATACGGACACGTTCTATGTATGAACGAGGAGACAATGCAAAATAAGTGTTTGAACGTGAAAGTGAATGTAAAATGCCCAAGAGGAACACCTAGGTCAGGATGGGAATAACAGTTGAGGAAATGTGGTGGAAGAGGAAAGGAGGAAATTGAGGAGGAGGATGTGGAGGAGAATGAAGAGATTTGGGCAGACAAAGACAGATGGTGGGGCTTGGCTGCAAGACAGCCTATACATGACAATCGGCAAGGAAAAAGAAAGAGGAGAAAAATATTTGTGCATGAATGTATCATATCAGAGGGCTGCCAATCTGACAGAGATTAATTTCTGCGTTGAATACAATTTTCCATTGCACAAACAGAGTAGACCATACTTGCCTCAAGACGTTCGAAATGTAGTGTGAAAGAATATATATTCAGCCAAACTCGGTTGTAACGTCAGGAAAGGGACTGAATATTTTGTGTCGTTAGAAACGAGTTTTGTTTCAAGCGAGGAGCGTAATATTATGATTAACCTTATAAAGCCTAACGTTCACTGTACCTACCATCAGGTTTAATATTCAACAGTTCTACGTTCTGCCCACACAGTATATTTATGTTTTGTACGGATCTCAGAACAAACGGCGACTATTTCCCTATGCAACATTAACTGACTGGGTTTTGTAACCGAGATGGAGAGTGTTTACTGCGCGGTACGAGCTGAGTCTTTAAATAAAGCAGATTACGTTTCGTCTTTAGAGGGTTAACAGTGAGGAATAAGTTATTATCACAATATCTGACGCTGTAGACGAGCTGTCGCTTAAACCGATGTCGTTATAACCGGTTTCGACTGTATGATTCGCTTAACATTAATTACTTCACTAATTAACATTGACAAATACTCTCACGAATTAAGTGTTAAACATACATAATATTAGTTAAGCACTACGCCATTAAAGCTTATGGGTCTAGAGGTATAGTTCCTCGCATTCTTAATCTCATCGCTTCATGGAGGTGAGTGGGCAGCTTCATGCTTTGAACAGTTTATCTCCGGGGAAGAGGCCCCTGGTACCATTCGAGTACGAGGCTCGATGGGCCCCAAAGCCGTTCCTGACGCTTTGAAGAAGTGACAATTTCCTTGCCCCTGCCGGGAAAGGGACCGTGACCAGTCTAAGAATAGATTTATATATATATATATATATATATATTAGTAAGCTTCACATTTCTCACGGCTGTATTATAGGCACAGTCCATGGGCTTATGTCTAATTCCCTGTAGCAGACACCTCTCAGGTACTCAAGAAATCTCCCTACTTATGTGGAACTTGAAGATCGATACCGTGTTTACCACGGTACACTATCATAATCGAGTCCATTCCAGTCCAAACTCTCGTCGAGTTTAACTTACTAAGATGCAACAATGGCACGCGCATTTTGTTTTGCAAAGTTTTCTTTACCGGTCATTGCGTGAGTCGAGCGGATGAAGTTGAGGGTCTGCCTTTGTTGATTCGAGTTGTTTCGGTTAGTGTGGCAGCAGCTATATGATTTGTTATGGAAGGAAGAATTTTCACACTACCAGTTAGGAATATTATATCTTTGCCAAAACAAGATGTCTACACCTTCACAAAACGATTGTAAAGGTGGGGTTGGTTACACGTGAGAGTAAAACTCGCGCGAGTCTCTCTCAGCTGTTCTAGTAGCTGCTAATGAAACTCCAAACACGGCATCTCTGAAGGTGTGCACGAAAGACGAAACCATGCAGCTTATAAATTTGTACGAGTCTTGTCCGGAGATTTTGGACAGCCGGCTCGTGCATTATAAATACTGAGGAAAAAGAAGCATGTGTTGGCAATCAGTGGGAGAGGCGTTGCACTTACATCAGTGGGGCCAACACGGAATTAGAACTTTCGGCAAATGAACATTCAGTTCGTTACGTGTCTGTTGCCAGAAAGCGAAGCATCACTATCATCCGTTCGTCTACTGAAATTGCGTTTCTCAAGGCTGTATCCTGCTTGCCAATCACAGGGCCCAGCATGTTCACAAGGCTCTGAACTTCCATAGCAGACATTCTTGTTAAATTTCTAAACTGCTGAGCGTCTTCAAGCTGCTGTTCAGTTATCAGCTGAATGTATGCCGCCATTTGGTAACGCCTTTTTATCCATTCCTTAACCCAGCACTTTCTTTTCACTTTCCTTCTCTTATTAATAGCTAACGCTACATACACGGCAGCGTGTAGCTTTGCTTCCGGAAAGCGATGCATGACTTGTCAATGGCTGAACGGTACAGAACTTCCTCAGTTCTCACCAGTGTCTTCACAAATAGCTGATCCGACCGTCGCCATGTTGTTTCTCTCAGAACTAGCAGCAATTCACTCACACGTGTGAACGAAAATCTCGTAGTCTGGGAGTTCTCGCCAGTCCGCCGCTCGCAGGGCACTCGCTGCTTACTTTCACGTGTAACACCGCCTTAAGGCTAATTTAGAGCGACAGCAGAACTTTAAATCGTATTTTGCGTAAAACAGAGCATAGTGGTATGGCGGGAGTTACCAGAAATTCGGAAGAACATTTGTCACCGACTTCAGATATCATAAACTAAAATACCACAGCACGAAGTTTAAGATCTGTTTGCTCGCTATCACCGATAATAAACTTGTAAAATATGGCCATGTACTCTCAAACTCTATAGTCAGTCTTCAGTCTCAGGTTCTGCTTGCCGAAGCTGCACATATTTATTGTGCAGTGTCATTGAACATGGAAGAGGGTCTTCACTCTGTTCTTTTTCTTTTGTTGCAGGAAGGAGAAATGCGTCTGAAGGAGGCCGACAGTCCTGTGGACATCCCGGAGTGCTGCTTGAACACGTGAGTACGATATCGTGCCACCGAGGATGCTACTGTGAACGTTGTGTACGTAAAGTGAAAATCAATCGGAAAAAGACACGAAGTCTAGCTCGAGGGTAATCGTCTTTTCCAAGTGGAGCCGAGGACAGTGGGCAGGAAATGGGAGAAAAGTGTCGTTGCAAAGATACACACACCCAACAGAAAAATGATACGGAAAAGGGGTTTGACCTTTAAATACCAAGTGCAAATCCCTCTGCAACTTATGGTCGGCCAGTCTGTCTGCCCATCTTGGCGTCGAATACCTCCTGTGGCTTATGACCACATCTAAGTAGTAACTCTGGCTGTTGCAATTAAAGGCGCTTGGCCTCCAAGAAGAGAGGACTGGTCCTTCTTGCGTCCCGTGTCTTGGTCTTTGTTGAGTATATATGTAAAACTATTTATTAATAAGAATGCCGTCAAACCTAACCTTTTTATTGTAAAACAATATCTTATTTACAATAAGCTACATTTTTCGACCCAAAGGGGCCATTATCAGACTTCATATAAAAATACAATACGCGGCAAATGGTGTTTTATTATATATTTGTCCTCTAGTGTTCACAATTCTTTTACCAATAGAAGGATAGTGAGGGATTCAAGACCGATCACACTTCTAGGTAAAGAACTTGTGATGTTGGGGGAGGTTAAGTACTTGGGAGTGATTCTAGATTCCAAACTTAACTGGAACCAACATCTACAGAAAGTAATTAGGAAATCAATGACCACCTTTACGGTGGTCAGACGAATGTATGGTAAGAGATGGGGACTTCGACCTAGTATGTTGCATTGGCTCTACACTAGGGTAATCAGACCATCTATTCTCTATGCTGCCTTGGTCTGGTGGCCAAAGGTTAAGCAAAAGAGTACCAAAAACCAATTAGGCAGGATTCAAAGAATGGCCTGCCTAGCTATTACAGGGGCTATGAAATCGACCCCTACTGCAGCAATGGAGGTGCTTCTGAATCTGACTCCGCTAGATCTATTGATTATAGCGGAGGCGAGGATGGCACTCTATAGACTGAATATAATTGAGCAACCAAATATTCCCAAAACGGAAGCAGGGTTGCTGAATATCGGGAGGAAGGTGGGTGACCCTGTACTTGATATGTGGTCAGACACATTACACCAGTATACTACTACACCAAAAACTACATGGTCAATATTGACCAGGAGTTTTGGAGGAATAAAGATCCAAGGCTTCCCAGAGACGCCCTAATCTGGTTTACAGACGGATCAAGGGGTGGCTCAGGGACAGGATCTGGGATTCAAGGCATAAGACCAGAGAAAGGCCACAGTTTCTCTCTGGGTAAATTTGCCACAGTTTTTCAAACCGAAATACATGCCATTCTTCAATGTGCATGTGTGAATATAAGTAGGGCTTATCGTAATAAGCGGATCCTTATTTTCTCTGACAGCCAGGCGGCACTTGAGGCACTCAACAGCCCAAAAGTAACGTCGAGACTAGTTGTAGAATGCATGGATGCTCTATCTGAGCTGGCAGAACGCAATGAGGTAACCCTCATGTGGGTGCCTGGGCATAGTGGCATCCTTGGTAATGAAAAAGCAGATGAACTTGCAAGGCAAGGTGCAGCTAAGCCATTACTTGGCCCAGAGCCGGCTCTTGGAATACCAAAGTGTTCAGCAAGAGAAGCAATCAAGAACTGGACTGAGTGTCAACATTTAACTACCTGGAAAAGTATACCAGGTCACAAACATGGCAAACTTTTTATCAATGGACCATGCAAGAAGAAAGCTGACGGCCTGATTAAATTGAGCGGGAATCAACTTAGATCAGTAGTAGCATTCCTCACAGGACATGCACCTGTGAGAAAGCACTTGAACATTATGGGCATCTTCGAAGGAGATCCGACCTGCAGATTTTGTGGGTCGGAGACTGAAACTGTGCACCATATTGTTTGTGGTTGCGAGGCACTGGCTCGACAACGCTATAAGTTCTTTGGGAAGATGTTCACTGAACCAAGAGATATAAGCTTGGCTCCACTAAAAGACCTGTGTCTCTTTATTAGTAGCACAGGGCTAATGAACCAATGCTGAAAGAAAGACTAAGGGTGAGCACAATAAGCCTAAGGCTGCGGTGCATCCGGAGCGAATGCCGACGGGCCCATAGAAAGAAGAAGAAGAAGAAGTGTTCACAATTGTTATTTGCATGAACACTTTTTTCCCTTTATCGTAGCTTTAATTTGTAGTTGTGTTATTCGGATCGTCGAGTTGTTTTATCTTCATATTATGTTAGCTTTTGTGAACATTTTCCGATAAGACGCAAAAAGCAAGAGCTTCAGAATAAGAGGTTAAAATTGAGTAAAATTGTTTTAATTTGTTTTTCTGCTGTTGGATTATTCTGAAGTTTCGTTTATATTAATCTTGCAATTTTTATCTTCGTCCTCCTCTTATGATCTCATATAGTTTTGTGTCGTAGAAGATATGTTGATTTTTGATGAATTAAACGCTCTGCATTTGTTTTCCTCCCTTCTTTACTCTACCGAGTCTGGGCTGTCTTACGCCTCATTTACATATATGGATGATCGCACTTTATTTACTGTTAACAGTTATCCTGTTCCAGGTTTACTTTTCGCTAATGCACATGTCAGCTTCTAAGTTGACCAGTTTCTAGGCGACTACCTGCTTCTATAACGAGAGAAGTGTTTTAACCCATAGATGTAAACCTCGTGCCCATTTTGTAAGATAGGTAGGCCGTCTGTGGGGAGAGTAGTTAGTAGTTTGAAGTGCCGCCGACTAGGGGCAAGCGATTTTTCTTTTCTACAAAACATCCTGACCGGCTCTGGGGCCCATGAACCCTCGTACTGACTGGGTAACGGTGTTCTTTCCCAGGACTAAAGAGGCCGGGGCGTGAAATTTACCACTTGCCTCCATCTAGTGCCTAGGTTACGAAAGAGTGGAACTGTACCCCTACTCTGCCTATGTGCCTTCACGGCGTGGACAGGAGAAACTTTACCTCTTTACCCTCTCTGCACTTCTAAATTCTGAGTAGTATAAATTTTACTAATTTCGATGTTGTTATATGCCGGATAAATAGGCGAAACCTCCAGTTTATATTCGCATCTTTGGAAGATCAGTCCGGAGTTTTAAAGTACGGACCCTGGCCGGATACATTGTGGTACGTATAGAGTATTACGTACAAGGCCTCTTGTCAGTCTCCTCTTTGTAAAGATGATGATGCCGTTTCTTGTTTACCATATAATACGTATAATGGAAGCTTAATTACGTGAACGGTGGTTAGTTTGAAGGCCGCTAAGTTTAAGCCAAAGTTTATCTACGTTATACATATTTATAAAGTATCAGTTTGATCCTCACAGCGAACAAACATTTTTCCATCATAAAGAACAGTCGGTTAATGTATTGAGAAATAATAGTTGCTTATTGTAAGAATTATAGGAAACATATAAATGCGCTGTGTTCAGAATGCAGAGTTTGTTATCTTTATAGTAGTAGGTGCATACAGTTAACAGTGGTCTTTTACAGGTTAAATTTAGTCATGTTATGTGTTTGTGTTTTTATTCTGAAAGATAATTATTGTGCTCTAAGGTTTTGTTTGAAATTCTCTTTATTTTTACTATGTTATAATTTGGGATTAAAGCACTATTCATCACCGGCTTAATTTGAGCCACTCTTTACAGAACTAATTTAACCCCTCGAACGAATAAATTTTCCACACTTATATAAAGTACATTTCCTTGCCAGCATACGTGCGGTTATATGAGTGTGTCACCAAATGCTGGGGAATTGCAGCTGTATTTGATACCCCGTACTGCATACTGTCTGAGGTGTGTTCGGTATACATGACGTTTCAGTTGTCACTGCTTATTATCCCATTTTCTTTCCGTAAGGAAAAAGTAAATTTATGAGATAACCATACTTCGTGTGTGTTTGACCGGGTCTATATCTTTCCCCAATTTCAAATTTTAAACCAGTACACCGATTTTCACGACATTTGGTACAAAAGGCATGCCGTAAAGGCCACCCAAAATGCCGTAATTTTTAATTTTTAGCAGTCGATAGGAACAAAATGTCAGAACAGCCAACTTCTGAGGCTGGAGCGACTCATATTTTAGGTTCTTGGAATAATACAAGTGATATTATGAGCAGTGATATCTCGCTTGGTGATAGTGCAAAAATGTTGTATAGCTTTCGGTTTGATTACGATAATTAGCGAGCAGTTGGAGCTATATACATGAAATCTTGTACGGCGATAGCTCGTAAATATAACTACATAGCTACACAACATAACATCGTACAATTGTTCCATCAGTTTGAAGACACAGTTATAGCGCGTTAACAAGAGAAAAGCACAGAAAGAGCAAGAACATCGGATGAAGTTACTCTCATGTCGCGGAGTTTCATTAAACTCGCCCCTAAACGTACGTTGCACGGTAATAACCGACTTATACTGGTCCAACAACAAAACATAATGCGCTTTTTCTCGCGGAGATGACATTACCGGACGACCACACATATCGAACGTTCGTATGAAACTGAACTCGGGAAGTGTGGCACCTCTGGCGGCCGTCCACGGAACTTTTGAGTGATAAAAGCTGAAGGTGTAACAATTAATATGATGCCTTCTGTGTAATTCAAGATATAGCCTCCCCAACAACACTGTTTTTAACGACACAAAATATTCAATCCCTTGCATGACGTTATAACCGATTTCGACTGTATTTATCTCTATTTATCATCGCGCAGTATGTATCTTTCTGTGCAATTTCAGTCATGGCATCCTATTAGTTGATTAATACAGGCAGAAAATCAATGGACTACGATTGCAATGCAAGTTAGGATTTTAGGTGCGCGTGCGGGAGGGTTACACCAGCCTCCTTACTGGTGAGAAGTAAAATTTGTGTGCTCTTTGTAACATGATTGTGTTCGCCCAGTAAATAACAGAATCAACCTAGACTAGAAGCCGATATTTCCCATTCAGTTTCAGTACTTCGATGTCATTTTGGCCCTTCATAATGGCACATAATAAAATAAATGGAGATAAAGTATCTCCTTGTTTCAAGTCATTATGAATACGAAACTTATCAGACAAATGCTTAACTGTCCCAGTCTTCTTTAATTTAAGCACATTTTCATTAACCTAACTAACTGCAAGTGTTCACTAGTCATAGTCAGAATAATATATAACTCACCCTAACCGAATAATAGACTTTTGTTGAAATCTACAAATATCCGATATGCTGTATCATTGTATCCGCATTTTTCTTAAGTATTTAACGAACGAGAGTATCTCGTCGGTTAACAACATAGCTGAAAGGGAAAGTTCATAGTCACGTGGTTGCTATATGTCCTGCGACCTTATTAAATTTAATATTGCATATCTTACTAACTTTTCCGACTGTTATTATTATTATTAATCATCATCATCATCAACTACAACCAGTTTCCTTACATCACAGCAGTTCAGCCGGTTCTCACAACAGTACGGTCTCACTGATCAAGTACTTCTTATTCACTGTTCTGCCAAAAACTTTCTCACTATACGGCATGTATTGGGTATTACTGCTTTGTGCATTAGCATATATAGAGCGGGGCGGAGATTAAGCAGTTTTAAACTTTCGTGCAAGTTGTTTGGTATAATACATGTTTTGGATATTACTAGTGGTATTATATAGGCCGATTGAAAGGAACAGTTTTGTCCGTTAATTAGGTTGATCCCAGTAGTGTTTGTAGTTGTTTTCCAGGGCGACCTGCGGCTCATATTTACAGTATGGAGAATATAGTTCCTGAAGAAAATGAAGCTGTTTCGCCAATTGCTGATGGAAAGCTTTGGCGACTTGGTCATGTCGGTGTTTGTAAGTAATTTGGGCTAGTTTTGGACATGAGGCAATCACATGTTGGATAGTTGCCGATGAAGAGCCGCACGGTGACGTGTGTCAGTCACGACGTTGCTATCCTTCATAATGTATTTTAGACAGCTGCGTGTATGAACGACTTCGTCCTGTATGGCAAACGTATATCCTTCTGTTTCTGGGAATGCATCACTTCTCCTCAGCCAGATATGTGTGGCTTCTTTGTCAATGCCAGGTTGATTTATTTGTTGGGGATATCTGCCATGTAGAGTCGTAGATGCCAATTTTGTGAGTTTAGTTTTCAAGTCAATCACAGGTAATGCATTCTCAAGCAGATCATCAAGATTCAGGTTTAAAACTGTGAGCCTATCATCGGCTTCACATACTGCTCTATGTATGCCAGATGTTTGGGCTTGCTTCATGTATTTACGCATGCTGAATAGGTGCTTGTTGTGGAGGGGCAATATGTCCATAAGACCTCTGCCTCCGTATTTTGTTGGAGTGTGACGCTGTCAGCTGCAGATGTTAGATGGTGAAAGCGATACTTAGTAAGGAGGGGACTAAGGCCGTGCCATGGCTCAGGCGGTTAGTCGCCGGCCTCTCATCGAGGAGGCCCGGGTTCGATTCCGGATCAGTCCGTGTGGGATTTGTGGCGGACAAAGTGGCATTGCGACAGGTTTTTGCCCGAATACTTCGGTTTACACGGAACAAAGAAAAAGACTGATCATCTTCTTCACAGGGTTGCCAATAAGCCTTAAGGTTGCGGTGCGTCCGTAGCATCTGCTGCGGGGCCCTTCAACCCCCCCCCCCCCAAAGGAGATACCTAGTACAAATTTGGATTTTCTCCAGGTCAGTTGGGGTCCAGTTGATAATACGAAAGGAATATGTCAAGACAGAGACGGCATAGATGTTGATAGCCTTGACCAGGTTTTCCCCGATAGTTTGCTCTTGAGGGTTAAGGTGAACTTTCCGGTGTAAATTGTTATGAGGTCTTGTGTTGTTTGAGCGTGGGCTATTAAGCTGGATTGTTAAAAACCAAGATGTTTGAAAGTTTTCCCCCTCCTGCGTGGGTTCGATGGTACCACCACCCTCTAGTTGGAACCCGTGGAGCTGACGTCTGTCTCTACGTACACATTGGGTTTTACATCTGTCATTACCAAATGACATTTTTATGTCCTTGGAGAAGGTTTCAGTGAGGGATAGTAATTGACTGAGTTGATGTTCTGTGGAGGCATAAAACTTCAGATCATCCATATAAAATGGATGGGAGATAACATGACGAACAGTCGTATTCTGCTTGATTTTAAAGCCGAACTCAGTGTTTGTCAAAAGATAAGACAGGGGGTTAAGGGCCAGGTAATAGCGGAGCGAGCTTAGAGCATCTTCTTGAAACATGCCTTTGTTGATGTTTGATTTGTGTGACTAGCTGTTCAGTTCCAACATAAAAATGGATGATTGTTCTCCTGATTGTTCTCCACGACGACATACTGTGAGTCAGGAACGTAATAATTGGGGGGGGGGGGGTGCATCTTGGATATATAAAAAGGATTTCTTGTAGCAAGGTGTGTGGAATCGAGTTAGATGCCTTCTTATATTCAATGGATGCAGTGAATATGTTTCTCATGCCCACTTTAGCTTGCTTGATGACTACACAGTCAGTAGTGAGTTGTTCTTTAAATCCTTTTCTTGCCGGGCGACATCCTTTTTATTATTATTATTATTATTATTATTATTATTATTATGTTCGGTCAGGGTATTGGATCCAGTACTTCTTTTACATTGTTTTACTTCATATTTGTTTTGTTACCTTAGTGTTTGTATTGTGTATTTGTACTGTTTTGTGTTGTACTTTAGTGCTGGCTTTGTTATTGGCTCTTGTGCTGTTAAGTCTGCACGTTAATTAAATACCCATTGAATTGAATTGAATTGAATTAGTATTAAATCAAGTCATCTATGTTCTGTCAGGGTATTGGATTTCTGCCCCAGTACTTATTTACATTGTTTTATTACATATTTATTTTGTTTCTTTAGTGTTTTTTCTTGTGTATTTGTACTGTTTTGTGTTTTATTAGTGCTTTTGTGCTGGCTTTGTAATTGGCACTTGTGCTGTTACGTCTACACGTTAATAAATACCCATTGAATTGAATTGAATTGAATTTAGTTGTGTGTCGTCACAGGTCTTTGCTTTCTGGTACTTCTCGTCTTGAACCATCGACTATTCCCACCGCTCAGGCTTCAAGTTTCAGACTGCAGTACTTTCCGTATTATGTGTGATGTTCCAAGTATAACTGTCGTTTGTGTGAATCTGTTGAATGTTTTCCTGGTATGGCTTCCAAATTTTCAGCAGTATGATTACACATTAATGTTCCACATTCGTTGTATCTCTATACATAAAGTTTTCCTTTTGCCTGATAGTCCTGTCCACTGGTATCGCTACGTCTGTCATTATGCATCTTTTTTGTTTTTATTATATCCGGCCTATTTTCCATAACTTCTCTGTGTTTACCCCTTGATTCAATAACACTGTTACATCTATAGTCTTTGCAGAGTGTACCTTATTTTACAAATGTTATTCTAGTCAAGCTGCCACTGCTGAAATGTTATGAAATACCCAATAACTTAAAATAAATTTCGTATTGTGTTCTTCTGCGTTATGACACCGTATAGTATGAGGTAGTATTAACGTACGAGACGGTGTCATCAAGATGGCCACAGTGTGCATCTTCATCGCCTATTTAAGTCACAAATGTACTTGAAGAGAATACGGAGTTATTGAGTACAATTCATTTTTCTTTTTAGCCATAACGTGGGTCACCGGAACCGGAACCAGGCGGTCACCAGGGACAAACTGCAAGATTCCGGCGTCATCCACTGTAGGTATGTATCTCATTTATGAGGGTCACACTTGTCCTATCACATTCATTCACTTGCTGCTTTTCATCATCAGTACTTGCTTCTCCTTACAACAAACAGAACTGCACCATTCTCTGACATGCTGTACTCTAATCACATAACCGTATGCCTCTTAATTGGCGGTGAATTTAGATGCGGAAATATATTTTGCTCATAAAAACCTAATGACACTACGAACGTACTCGCAGTTTCCCATATTGTGCCACTGCACATCAACTTATACCATGACTGGTTTCTGACTCTTGCGCCATCTGTTGCTTGTTACGCCTACTACACGTGCTACCTCCTGAGAAAAAGAAGTGCTTAACACAACAGTTACAGGCTGTGTAACTTTATGATTAAACATGCCTGTTATAAATAATGATTTGTTACCTAGCCTGCAGCATTTAACATTACTGCAGTCCACTTCCATGAGAACTGAAGTCATGAATCATTCTTGTTTGTGTGTCTTCCTGTAGACGACAGAAAGGAAAAACAAATTACTTTATTAATATTACGATAGATGCCGTGTAGCTTGTTACACTGAATTCAGCCTTTCTGAATGAACTGCTGTCTCCATCAACAGCCTGATACTGGATGGCGCTGTTTTATCCGAAAGGCCGTTGGTAATCTGCCGTACTAGGCGGCGGCACACCCCACAAAACTGTGCAGCTGCGTAATATATTGCCGTGACTTGTGGACTACTTCACCCACACACGAGTGAAGCAGATCAATGTGAATAGCGACCGCACATGTGGAAGTGCAGCGCATTGTTTCTTAAACTTTTATATTGGAACTCTTTGGGTCACGAGAAATCCCGAAACCCCGAAACAAAACACAAGGCGCAAATTATAAATTATAAGGAAGTGGGAGCCGGGGTAGCGTCGCTATAGTGACTACGCTGTGGGCTGTACAGCCGAGGGATCGTGTTTCAATGCCCGGCAGAGACGAGAGATTTTCCTCCTCTTATAGCATCCAGGCGTCCTCTTAGAACCACCTAACTTCCTATTCAGTGGGTACTACAGGCTCTTCCTCTGGGAGTAAAACTGTCGGAACGTAAAGCTGAACACTCATCTCCACCTAGTGCCGAGGTTAAGAATTAATGAACCCTTACCTCCTCTCCGTATGCCTTTATGGCATGCAAATGGACAACTTTACCTTTACTTTTACTTAAAGTGGTAAAACACGGTTTGTATACAGCCCCAAATTAAGAACCGAGAAGACTGGGATATGAACTCAAAATGCCGCATCATCGCCATAATTAATACTTGACTTACAGACAAGATGCGAATATTTGCATAAACATACAGTATGTTGGAGTATTTGTGATTTGATCTCCGTAGGTTTACCGAATTTAAGATCCCTGGCTCCAGTGGCCCATTGGTCATCGCCACGAAACCGAAATCTAAAGAAATGTTTTCGCGCGGCCGCCATATTGTTTTTTAATATTCTGCAAAAAATATTACTTGAACAAAATTTCTATATTTTTCAAACATCTGTTACCACACATCGTTTCAGCCTCCGTCTAACAAGTTCGCGCGTTTGTGATGTTGTTATTAGTGATTGTGTAATATCAGAACCTACGGCAATGCGGCGTCCTACAGGTACATAATGTTCATACCAAGTTTCGTGGAAATTAGTCGAAATATTCCTAAGTTTAAATTGGGCCACTCACGCACACGCACTGCACACTGACCCCAGAAAGCCGGAATCTCTCCTTTTTTAGAACCGAACTTAGGCTAAACTTAATTTTCTCGACTACACAACTGATCCAATTGTGACAATATATCGCATACTGCAGACCAGACAGTACACTTGTCCTGTGGTGGCCACACTAGCCAAGGAAAGTGCCTTGCTGGACATGGCGATCGTGGCTCGATCTTCAGCGTGGGAAGGGGGCAGAGAATTTTCTTTTCCAAAGGCAAATGCTTTGATGGAACTTTCAGACATAACTAGGACGACTTCCGAATCCTTCCTCGTGTAGCAGTCGTAATAATCCTGTTAAACATCGCGTTCGATCGGGAAACACCCCACCTTCGTATTTTGGAGGTCCAGGCTCCTCATCTCGGTCTGGAGAAGGGTTATCCTGACTGGGGTGTGTTGTGTCTTTTCTCAATCAACTGTCAGGATCGCATCTCTGATTAGGCCTCCTTTCACGTCATATTCACTAGACAGTCTGCCATTCGCTTCTCTGCAGTCTTTGCTACTGACAGCGCCGATAAACACACAATAAATAAATAAATACATACATACATATGTACGTAGTCCAGACCGGCTGTGGAGAGCAACACGCCACTCATCCAGTGCGTAGTGAAATGACTGGGTTGTGTTGATGCTTAAGCACGGAGACAGATTTAGGTTGTCATTACAGCAAGATCGAAATCATCTGTAGCATCGACAAGTTATAGTTGTATATATTTTATACCTTTACGTCACGTTCTATTATGTAACTATTACTGCTATGTTTCAGTGACAATACAGCCTCCTTTACAGTGGGTACTAGGGCTCTTTCCCAGGGGAAAAGCGGCCGGGACGTGGCGTTGACCTCCCACCCCCATGTAGCGCTGAGGATAAGAATTAGTAAAGCTATACCACTATTCGTCCCTGTGTGAGTTCATGGCATGTTACGGGGTGAGGTTTATTTGCAGTGACGTACAAAATTATACTTCGTGAATACTGTGTTCACATTATAAACTCACACTTGTTCACACAAATGACTTTTACAGACTATCATAGGTGCAATACCTTCAGTCAGTTATTGAAACTGATGATAAAGTAAGGTCAGTGAAAGAAACTACTCGATACCGTAATCATATACTTGTATATTTTCTTAATATTGCTTGTTTTGTTGCTGTGGCTCGTCAGTGAGTCCTGCGTGCATTCACTCGTCCCACTTATTACTTACGTCATACGTTTGTCAGGTATCGAAGTCTACGTGTACTTTGCCGAAGTGATCCACATTATTATTAAGCACGTGTTGCTAGATCGCTAAACTCCAGGGTATCGGTTGTTATTCATTTTTGTGATCTTGAGATGGTGTGCACAGATTTGTTGTTATAATTGTATTTCTTGTTGGTTCTTTGTTATTTCAAAACTGCCTAACTTCACAGGAATACCTCAGACATAAAGTAATTAATATTTGTAGATAATTTGTTTTATCAAAGGACAGAGTTTAAGCTCATACCTTATTGTGTATATATCCATTGTGTAACCGGACGTATTTGTGAAGTTAATATCGACAAAATGTGCGCCATATAAGGGATTTTGCAAGTGATGTTCGAACATTCTGGGTGGCAGCGGAATGTGGGAGTGTGAAATGAGTGTGTGTTCACTGGCGGCCACTTAAGGATCATGATGTGACTACCGGAGTGCTAAACGACCTTTCGGATTTATAATTTGGCGTAAGAAGTTACGGAGTACATTTCGTATATGGCTGGTTATTTGAAACTCTCCATCAGGTGGCAGTTTCTCTATATCAAATATGCTAAACTTAATAAGAAATAAACTGAAACGTTAGTGTTACTTTCACTGTACTGATCTGACATGTCTGCTGTGATTTTTGCAAGAAATTTCAGTTAGATAATAAAAAGGTTCTCTGGGAACCCTACCGCTGTATCAGAAGTCTGAGACACAAAGCTGTAGGCTATAATGACACTTCACGTAGGCTCTAAATAATAACATTAACAATATGAACCTGCCTTGCGAACAACTGAAGTTGCATTGTAATGATCCTATACGAGATTTGACGTTGTCAAGGAGATGAAGTTTGCAACACTCTGTAGATTTTTGGTAGTTACCGATATTTTGGAGGAACCTACTTCAACGCTAAAAATATCATGTTCCTTCCGGTGTTCGTGTACAGGACTGCATGATGTCATAAACCAAAAGCCACAGTCTTAGCAGTTGAATCCAGTTCACAGTATTTCTATGTAACATTCATTTCCGTGTTTTCCTCTAAGCAAAGTACAGTACTCTCCCCTTTATGTGTTGTAATCGAAATATTGCCGTCTCCATGCGTGTTTTGCATTGCTCTCAGTTCATATAACGACGCTGTCAGGAACTAAGAGTATATGTCGTCGAATTATTGCGTAATATTGAATGGAGAATTACAACGTATGTGGAAGGAGGCAGCGTTGGAGTTGTACTTGGAGCGATTGTGGAAAACCACGAAGAACCTCAGTCAGAGTAACTGGTGTCTTCTGAGATTCGTAGCTGGTATCGAATACAGGTGAGACGAGGTACCGCTTGTTCCATCTTGTTAGGCTTTGAGTAAATGAAAGAAATTACTCTATGAAACTCTTCGTATATGCATTCCACGTGTGCTGTTATTTCTACAAGAACCCTTGTTACGAAATTTTGGGAATTCGCCATTAATTGATTTGAAGTTTTGCATGTTGAATATTTTAGATATTTTGTGCTCATAATTTTCCGTAAAACTGACAGTACCTTACAGTTAGTCTCATGCCATAATTCCTTCTTGAAGTTCTGTCAGGTTTTGTACATATTTTTAACAATTATTAGAGGAACAAAAACATACCCGGTTTGGAAAGCCTGATATGTCTGACAGCTTCATTTCCAATTGAATTTAATCATAAAAGTCTATTTGATACAGATCACGTCATTTACGGAATCCATATGGGAATACAATAGTAGCCGGCGGGCTTTGTTTTACACCCAACAAAAAAGAAACAATTTCACGATTCACAGAACACTTCTCTCCAGTGATACTCTGTCAGCTGGATGGCCACTCGACCCTGACGTCATTTGGGTAGAGAGAGAATAAAAAAGAGCGAGAGTGCAAAACAGAGGTTTCTTTTCTTCCACCGTAGCTAATACTCTCTGAAATTGCACCCTCGGCGAGAAGTAAAGTTTTACGGGATTAGGAAATATTCAGTTGACTGCTTCCATGATCTTACAACATACAGTAGGTATATTATGTTCCTGAATAATTAAGATTTAGAAATGCACTTGAAAATACGTGCCCATGATGCCGTGTATTTTCATAACGACTTTTAAGCACATTGCTTATCGTATATATCACTCGCTTTAACATTCAGTATCTCTGCAATTTTACAACGCAGTGTGCAGTGCTCTGTTCACATGTGCCTAGCTGGAGAATCGAAGAACGGGTTTTCATAGAGTTTTACATTGGAAAGTTCTACCAAAAGTTGTCAGCAGATTCCTATTTTAGTTAAAATCGAACAAACAGCTCGCCATCAATTAAGATGAACATAGATTTCTGCTCATACTTCGTGTGTAACTCGCTTATTATTTATGGGATCGAAACATATCGAAGAAAATTCTAGAGCAGAAGGAAACAAATTTTTTTTATCTAATAACCTTTTCTCCGTATATCTGTCGGTTTTCGAGATAAGAATTTTTGTTCTGTACTTATGTTTAGCAATTGTTGCTTGTTTTTGATACTTATTCTTTCACTGCTGTTTCGAAGACACTACGATTCTTCCAAGCGGCTGTAACCCGTTATTTGTGTGGCGACCCGGCACCATAATTAACGCTGACGTGTTTGGTGAATATTCTACATTATGTATTCGGGAAGAATAGCTCTTATTTGTTCTTTTATTTGAACAACATTATCACAACATGAAACAACAATAACAAATACTTTTTATCTTTTAATACACAGACATGGGCATTTTCAACTTTGCCTTCTGTCAAGGATTGTGTACGGGCACCTGTTTTCTTTACAAGAAAAAGCATTCTGTTTACCATGTACCATTCTTCAAGGCGTAACATCCCAGAAGGCTTGAATATGCAGCAACGCCGTCGTTAGGACCACAAATTTCGAACAACTCTTCCATTTTTTTGTATTACTTTTGTTACTACATGACTTGTGATTTGAATTCCAACTGCAAACCTGTACTTTCTGTGCAACCAGATTAACACCTCAGTTGCCATTCTCAGTAAATATGACTGTCAGATGAAGGCGCTTCTGTACATGTAACTACATTTCTTAGGAAACTTTGTGCGAACCTCCTGGCTAATCTAATGAAAGTGTTTCTGTTGTGCAGCACACAATGGGCCAGCAATTACGTGACATCTCCAAACACATCTACCTGTACGTCACCCACGCCCGGGAAGGAAATTCATCATCTTACATACAACGGCAGCAACTTCAACAACAACATCACGGCTTCTTTCCAGCAGCAACATCGGTCCAGTTACAGCACATCTTCAGAGTTCCTCTCAGAGTCCTCTCCAGATGACAGCCTAGGCGATTTCGAAGGTACAAGTTCTTAAGTTACGTAACAGGATATTTTGTTTCTCCACAGTGCCGAGTTGGGTTGAAGTGCACACCAAGTGGGCAGCCGAGACGTTTTCCTTTGGATAAAAGCAAACGAGGCTGGAAGCTAAACACTCGTCTGCAGAGTTTAATAAGAATACAACGGGCTGTGATTCCCCTCCTACTACTTCATTTGAGTGTGGTGCTTAACCCTTTAAAGACGAAGCGTAAACTGTTTTATTTAAACACCCAGTTCGTACCGCGCAGTAAACACTTTTTATCTCGGTTATAAAAACCAATCAGTTTATGTTATATAGGACAAAAGTCGCTGTTTGTTCTGAGATAAATACGAGTACAATACACATGACGACAGTGTGGTCAGAATGTAGAATTGTTGAATGTTAAACTTGTTGATGCATCAAGTAACCATTAGGCTTTAAAAGGTTAATTAATCAGTTCTAAAGAATTCGGACAACTGTGTTGTTTAGTATTCATTTAGTGAGCCACTTTAGAGATTCTGTACTTTGCCCGTCGTCTAGTAAGTTAGTAGTGTAAAAGGCCCGTTGAAGTTTAGTTTGTACCTTCATGCCGCACCCCTTTTCGTACCTTTCCTTCCAAACTCCGATCTCTATTACATTAAAACTGTAAATTAAGTTAAATCTTTATCCTTCAAACAACACAGTTTAAAGAGCTGCCACCAATATGTAAATACTCCAAAATTTTGTTTGCATGGAGACAGCGGGAGAAAGTCTTCCATTGTATACTAGCGACGTGCCGGTGCTTGGTCGGGGCTAGCGTTGAATCACATTTTGCATGCAACTGCAATGCGTAACAAGTCAAAAGGCATTAGAAAAGTAACTTGATTACTGTTGATTATTATCGCCACGCGCTGCTCCATGGCCTTTTAGGCCAGGACTAATAATTATGTTGGTGGCAATTGCTAATATTATAGTTCCGTGCCAAACTCATCGGACTTGTTCCATGTTGTTCATCAAACTGCAGGGCGGAAGCATGTAGGGGAGTGGAATAAACTGGTTTATCCCAAATTTATTTTATTATGTGCACTGTATTGGTATGTAATATAAAATATAATTTGTAGTATTAGACAGTGACGATGCAACAATATAAGATTAAAATTTTAGTCCTTTCATTTGTCTTGTCATCTGCTGTGTAAAGAGCCCAAATGCTAACAGACATTTACATCACAAAAGCAGCTATCACTTTTTAGGAATGTAGCTGTGTATCTTTTCTGTTATTCATTGTAAGAGTTCCTTTCCAGTTCTGCATATTTCCAGACATTTACATGATTTTTTTACAAGTTACCAGAGATAATCGCAGTGTAACGCCGTACGGTCTGGTCCCAACTGTAGGCTATAGTGGATGTGCTACAAGGGCAGCCAATCCTGCCTCAGAGCAGTGCTACTGTGCTGATGCTCTATCGAACTACGTTGACATTGCGTAGTGTGACCAGTCGTTAGCTGGAGAACTAAGTCGTAGCTAAGATCTGGGCTCTTCTGGGATATTACGCAGCCTCGAGTGGTAATCCTTTACCGACTTTTCGGTCCCATCTTTTCTCCTTGGACTTTTTGATCATTGAAGATGGGACCGATACGTTGTCCCGAAACGTCGGTAAAGGATTACCACTCGTCGCTGCGTAATATCCCAGAAGAGCGCAGATCTCATCAACATCGCTGCGGAAGCCAGAAATCATGGATAAGTCGTCGTAGCTAGGTTGCCGCCAACACGAAGTGAATTATAAGGAAGGTATACATATGTATAATGTATATATATCCGAGTCACAACACATTTGCATAGTTCTGTATTATTTATATATACAACCTATTTCGGCCACTGGGACCATAATCAGGTGTCACCATAAAAATAGACATAAAATTAGTTGGATAGTGTATATGGTGATCCCCGATAATGGCCCCTTTGACCTTAACATGTTGTATATATAAATAATATATAACTAAAGAAGTGTGTTATGACTGTCGGATATATAATAACTTCCTCAGTAATGTCACAACGGGATATCTAAGATCTAACTGAATTATTAGGCATATCACAAGCGCTCTGGTCAAAGGCACTTGTCATAGGTGTGACCAGATCAGCATCGGCTTCGTCTGTGGGCCGCAGGTGATTAGCCTGGAGGATGTAGGGTCTCTGCTTACACACTGTCTGAATAAACACACGTGGTAGACTGTGTGCAGACTGTATGCGTAATTGACAAGGATTTACTTGGTGAGAATGCATTATCTGAACACCACCTGATCTGCTGCTTGCCTGATCATGCGCATTAGGACACCGTAACCGCCCTGTTACTTTTTAACACTACACTTGGATCATTCGTTTCTACTGTTTTAAAGTTCAACCGCCTAGCTCGGTGGTACCACCTTGCTTAGATATCTTAATGCGCAGTTGCGAGCCGTAGCTGGAAGCATGATAAGAGCAGCGCCCCCTTAAATGACTCTGTCATGATGCAGTCAGTCCGTCGACACGTAAATTATTTTGCGGCTCGGACCGCCGTACGTTGTCCAGCAACAGATTTTGGATCCCCCGTCTTCAAATGTTAGGGTGCGTAAGTGCTAAACGTTTCGTGTTCATCGTCCCGGTTCTGTCTTACGAAAACAAATAGCAAGCAGTGATACTAGTAGACTCAGCAGTTTAACTGAGCTGATTTGTGCTGATTACGACAACTGTATCGGGCTTTCAGTAAACTTAATTGTTAAACAAGCTACAGTAAACTAGAGGGGCGTAGCGAACTGTATTCCTCACCACCACCACACAGCTCATATAGTTAAAGTTTCTCTGTGATCTGGTTATTATCACGATTTGAGAGATCGTAGGGTATTTACCCTGGAAGGCCATGACTTTTAGATTACTGAATGGATATTTCTAAATTACACGTATATTGTTGTGATATATTGTGCAGTATTCATTTGGCTAGCTGCACGTTGCTCTGTTCGTAATCCGGTACTCCAATTTAAAATTCGCTGTCAATAACAGTGGCTCTGCCATTTTCCCATTGGTCTGTCAGTATGGGAAGTGTGCCTAATTTCGCATATATGGCCATTTCGTATGTCGGAAGTATTATTGCTGCAAAAGTGCTGAACTCTGACTTTCAGATGTACACGACATCTTGTGTGTCAATCGACTGACTGGAAGCGTGGAAGGTGGTTGACATTTGGCTTAAAATTATTTGCCGGCTTGAAATACTGCGCAGCGTTCTGTTTAATGGCCATTTTGAATCTGAAAGGTTTAGTACAATTGAGTTTGCACTACTGATACATTTTTTTTTTTTTTTTTTAAGTTTGTCCCTACATACGTCACACAGATACGCTATAAATACTCTGTAATCGTTTCGTTCTAACGATGTGAGTATTTAATAATTGTTGCCATTTTTCGTAAAACCCCACCATTTTGTACTATATACCTGTCTGATTTCGCCCAGCAAGTGTTCCACTAATTTCGCACAGTGCGAAATAAGGAACATAAAAATGTTGGCTTTCTTCAATAAAGTCGGATCTATCGTTACGGTTGTTTCGAAAGAAAAACAACAAACTAACGAAATACAAAATTATGACAGTAATAATGGCCGTTATAAACGAGAAAATTGGTTTATTGCGAGTGTCCAAACTGAAAGACAAGCAGTAAGGAACAAAACACTGAATAGTTAATATCTGAATTGGTAGGAAGCCTTTCTTAACTGAGACTTTAGAAAATGCGCTCATTTCTTCTTGTCTTATTAAGGAACAGCAGTTTTTTGCCTCACTACAAGAGATGTCAAGGTGATGGCTTTCCAGCTGGTAATTAAGAACTGCATTTTCCGCCTATTTTCTGGCAAAGACAAAAAGCTAGATAGAAATTATTTCATAACTGTATGCGCCGACATTCCCTGCTGAGTATAAAGAAGCCACAGCCGGTATCTGCTGCGAAAGCAGAAGGTATTACACCAGAATATATTCTCAACTTCTTCGATATCTGTGAGCCCTTGCTCGAAATGTCAGTCTTCTCACCATCACTACAGCTGTCACTACACCTGCTTATTGATGGTGCAGCATGAGGTGTGTAAGGTGGTGTCAATGAAAAGCAGCCAGCACGTTGCAGCATTATTATCCTTAAAAGAGGTTCACTGGTGACAGTTGTAACCTGCGTGTGTGCTGCAGTATGCCACTAATTGGTTGGTTACGGATTCATAGCTTCACACAGCGGTACGAATAGTTCCTTGATCTTCTAAATTTCAAGAAAGAGGATTCACTATCAGATTGCTACGTTGCTCGGGGAAGCCTTCCTGAATGCCACAGCTGTTGGTACTGCTGCTGTAAATGGTTTCAGAATAACTGGTTTTCATAATTTCATGCTTGGGACTTAAGCAGTGGAAGGCTATCAATTTATTTGGGTCGTATGGATAATCCTTAGCCGCTATACCACTGATTTAAGTGATCACTTTAATATTTCCCTGTCATCAAGGCCTAGGTTTTCCAGGTGATCTTTTCCGTTGATGTTGCCAATTTTGTTTAAATTTTTCCAATCTTATGGTGTTGCATGTTCCACGCATCACATCCTCCTCGATTCAATGCACAGATTACTGTACTGACTTCAACACTTTATCGAAAGTTATTTAAAGTACAGTGCATATACTTTAATGACATTGTTTTCTTAGAAAGGTCTTCACTCTTCTGGGCTTTTACGCAGCGTATGCTGGTAGTTGTTTACCGACGTTTCGGGATAGCCTGTCTGGCCCATTTTCAGGGGTCAAGCAGTCCAAGAAGTCTTAACCGGACTGCTTGACCCTTGAAGATGGAACTGATAGGCTGTCCCGAAACGTCTGCAAACAAGTACCAACATACGCTGCGTAACAACCTAGAAGAGTGAAGACTTCATCTACACGGCGGAAGCATGAAATCTTATCTTAAAAAATTCACAAATTGGAATTTCAGGTTCCGCTATACCATAAGTATCTGACTTAATCGAAAAACATCATATTTGAAACGAAGAATGTTGACGGTTATGCGCCCGTGTTATGAGTTATGCCTCCCAACCGTCAATGAATTAAGATTAGTTTACTTGAAACATCGTGCCATAATTTTACATTAGGACAGGAATGGATACTCTTCAAGAGTTAAAGCCAAAAACCTAAAATGTTTGTGAACCACTTGTTTCTTGGACTTTTCCATCGTCTTTAATGTGAATAAAATATAAAATATAAAATGTAAAATATAAAAAATGTATGAAAATATAAAATTCACTACGTTTCGGAAGATGACTCTTCTTCCGTCTTCAGGCCTACTCAGTTGGGTCCTGTTGATTAGGCTAGTCTCAATTAAGCTAGTCCAGTGATTGAGACTAGCCTAATCAACAGGACCCAACTGAGTAGGCCTGAAGACGGAAGAAGAGCCATCTTCCGAAACGTAGTGAATTTTAGATTTTTATATATTTTTTATATTTTAAATTTTATATTTTATTCACATTAAAGTCGATGGACAAAGTCCAAGAAATAATTGGTTCACAATGTTATATGCCATCGTCAAAACCTTTTAGAATTCAATTAAAGTGTTTGCTTTGTTACTTTTAATGCTTGAGTGGATGAGTGGCTACAATAATACGCATTGATATTTAGGCTTCACTCTTTGAAATATTAAATTAATCTAAATAATATTTAAAACTGAGTTCTTGCATCACAGAAAACACTGCGTCTCCATCACGAACACAGAAATATTTTTTGTCCGCGAAAGCGTCAGATTTTACAGATTTTTTAATGGTGTACAGAAAAATAATTGCTGGTTCTTTTGAGAATCGTGTAAAACGTATGAATACGCCGTGTGGGCGAAATGGAGTGTTTTGCTAATGTTAAATTATGTTGTGCAAATTCCCGTCCGTGTATTGGCTGTCGTTTATCTGTAACTTCCCGTTTAGTGTTACCTTACGTGGTAAGCAGATATATGGGAAAGGCAGACCTCACTTAAAGTCCTAAGCTGCTTGGAAAGCCTTTATAATCTGTTCGTAGGAATCTACCGAGTATTTTCTGTTAATTAAAATGGCTGATTTGTGTACGCATACATATTTTTACCAAATTCAAGTTGAACTAGTCCTTTCCTTTTTCACATGTCCAATAATAATTAAGGTTCGTGAATCTCCGTTTTTACAAATCATCCACAGTAAAAATTTGTGTATTTTGGTAGGTTAAGCAAGAGACATGTTTTCCCCCTAGAACGTGTTATGTAGAAAAGTAAAGAGGGTCTGTCTGTGACAGCCACAACTGTCAGGAGATAGAAGCTTGATATTTTGGTAATAGTTTTAGGATATCTGGTGCCAAATATAATAAAAATCAGGGTACTTATTCTTCGGTCGGCATTGCGTTGTCATACTTTGCCGAAAACATCAAGTTGTCTCTTGAGAACTTTTCAGATTAGTGGCGTAAATACTTAGTGAAGCTGGAATTCCCTAGTGTACTCTCAGGGCTATGATAAATAGCTTACGAACGGTTCAGTTGAAGGGTTGTCTGTGTAAGTTATACCCATAGACGGAAACGGTCAGACTTTTATTTCAGCATATAATTAAATTCTAAGTTCGCTCAAAACTGTTACCTTAACATAGAAGAAGACGTGAGAGTAAAAAGTAGATTCTACTAGTTGTAATCATACGATCAGACTCGGAGAAGAAAGTGGCCCGTGATGTGAATATCGTCTACTAACATGAAATGCTTATATGTCACTCTATTTCGTATTTGGGCAGGTATATGTTGCGGACTGTTGTGTAATGTTAACAAGTTATGTAATGTTAACAAGTGGCAGCGTCATTAGACAGCACATTAAAAATATTTGAACAAATACAAATAACGAGGCCGCTGTATTATACAAAATCTGAAAGAGGAAAATTTGCCAAAAAGGGGCAGATATTGGAAAATATTATTTTATAAGGGACTGATTTAGTCAGCTCAAGGTATTTTCATACTATAACTCCAGTTACTGTGTGACTCCAAATAATTTTTGTTTTCTATTCTGCACAGACGGACAGCACAGCTCCAGTTCGCTGGACGTATCTCCTCAGCAAGACGAGTTCCGTTGCTTCAGCCACGAGGAACTCAGTGACTCAGACTCATCAGAGGAAGGCAACTGTCGTGGCATTGTGAATCCCAACTACCCCGGCTTCCAACATTTGGCTCACCACCTTCGCCACTCTGATACGGACGATACGGAAGAGGAGGGTGACACTTGCAACAATAACAACAACAACAATTACAAGAACAATAACAATAATAACAATAATGGAGACGAGCATACCGATGATTGTCTGAATGTTATTGAGTCCAAGATAGATAGTGTGAATCATTTAGACAGTGTAGAGAATTTCCAGAAAGATTTTTACGATAAACCAAAATTTAACATTCCGGTAGACTCCGACTTAGGCTGCTGCTGTGTTGGTGATAGTGACTGCATTTCTGTAGTTCCACTTGATCAGAAAGACTTAAACGTGCATTTACCGGAGAGTGACATCGTGCCGGAAGACTCTGCAAAGATTGTGATCGACACGGAAGAACCAGAAAATAGTGCTGAAATTGTCAGTGAAGTTCTGGTGACCAATATGGCAGCCATTGCCGTGAGTAGCAACACTATAGCTACATCACCAGGAGTTGATCCACATCAAATTAACTCTAGCAAGATGTCGGATGCTTTTTTGTCTGGCGCAAAGGAAGATCTGTTCGGCAGTAGCGCCGCTGATGAAGGGAGCGTCAGGATCAAACGTGAAGATGTTATGAACAGTTTGGAGAGGGTAGGACTGTGTGCTGACGGTTGCAACAGCCGTAACATGGAAGATTCTAATCGGGTTGTTGAAGAGTGGGTAGAGAAGGAGACAGCAATAGAGAAATTCAGCAAAGAAGAACAGACAGCAAGTGAAAAAGAGAAAGATGATGATTCAGTAGTTCCCCGTAAGAAGGAAAAGATGGAAATCAACTACAGTGTAAAGAAGAATCGCAGTAATAGTTGCACAAGCAAAATGGATTTGCAGCCATCAGCGCCGGTTTTACAGCAGCAAGAACAACTGGCAGGCGCTGTAGTCAGGCGTCATGATTTCGGATCCAGAGGTACCAGGGATCACGTGCTGGCCAACAGACGTTCTGTGCCTGCAGGAACCCGCGACAAGAAGCGCTCCTCTGCAGAGATCTTGGGTACGTACAGCAGATGTGCACACTCGTACTATGTGTATAAGCCATGTTTCCTGTCACACTGTGTGTGTACATAAACGTGTTTATTGGCATATTGTATATATATAAACACGTCTATTGTCACATTTTGTGTATATAACACGTTTACTCTCTTAATTCGTGTATATAAACATGTTTTTTGTTGTGTGTATGAGTATGTTTATTGCTATACTGTGTATATACAGAGTGGCCGAGGACTTAAGGTCAATATTGCAGGTGTAATTCCAGAGGCAATGCTGAGTCAAATGTCTTACACATGGGTCTGATTTGCAACGGTTACTGATTTAGCAGTAGTTGTAATGTACAGAATGTGTTCCGGCGTCAACGTGTGCATGTATAGCAGCATTACATCCACAAAGTCTCTGTCGTTTGGCATGACAACCTTTAGCGCGAGTGTCACGAAACTAACACTTGTTCTATCTCAGTCACATTATTGCAACTGCTATGTAAGCAGATTAATATTGGCACCTGCTCCGCACCGATGGTAGGAACACACTGACCTACGCGCATACGACTTCTCGCATTCTCTTGATTTCTGACATCAACCTAAGCTGGCTGACATTACCTGCGCCTGAAGATGGAGGCTTTGTGGAATTACTACTGCTATAATCATAACAACGCCATAAGTACATAAGATAGCATACAGTGCAGCAATTTGGTCCTGTGGTAAGTGTACAGTGAGAAGTAACTGTAAACATGCTGTTTTCACATGGACAGTATACTAATACGCATTTTGTGTACGGTTTTGCAACGGTGACGCGACTGCTGCTGTTGAGTATCGGCAACCATATCCTCAGCGACAAATCCCCTATTGACGTGCGTGCACTCTTGTTCACCAATCTTTCCGAGTGTAAATCGCCGTATTTAACATTAGGTGCAATGAAATTGGAAAACATTATTGACATTGTAACCTACTGCGAAATCCGTGCACTAGTGCATGAAGAATTTCTATCCCACTCGACGTTCCGCGTGTGGGAGTCTGAAAAACTTCACACAGAAGGATTGTGCCCGTACCATACACGACGCGTTGAGCATCGTGAACCTGCGGACACGGGTATCCGGGTGGAGTTCTGCCTTGGATTAATCATTCATAACATTTTGTTTACTGACGTGACCAATGTTCCCTCTAAACAGCGCGGGTGCGCGGCCGCGCAGTAAATGAAATGCTCCCGCGGACACTGATTTGTTGCCGCGCAGCCGGAATTTTTCAATTTTCATTGTGAATATTCTTGTTATGCATATTACAAAAAAAAAAAAAAACTTTTAAAGTGCCGCGCAGTCGTCAGGTCGTGTAAAAAGTTTCTGCTCAGAGCAGTAGCAGGTCCGCGCAGCTGTGAAAAAAAAATTAGGGAACGTTGACCCATTTTATCTTCTGTGGAGTCAGCATTACCAAAACCTCCAATTTATGGGATCATGATAATCCACATGGAATAATAAAAATTAACTACCAACATCGATTTTCCGTCAACGTGCGGTGTGTTTTTACTGGTGACCAGCTCCTTGGACCGTACATCTACTGGCAGCGTCTGACAGGTGATATTAACGCCATCCTTTTGGAACATGAAATTCCAGTCCCCTTAGAGAATGTTCCACTGCCAACACGACGTCAGAAGTACTACCAACATGACGCAGCAGTCGGATAGTTATGCAGTGTGTGAATAAGCAGGTCCCTAACAGATGGATCGGTTGTGACGATGCACATAATTGGCCGCCACGGTCACCGAATCACATCACGTTACATTATCATGTGTGGTGTTACATGAACTCTGTCATGTATGCACAAAAGGTGAACACAAAAGAAGAGCTACTCGGCCAATTTTCAGCGCCGGAAGACGCACAAATAACTCCCCCGTGCTTCTGAAGGTACAAGTCCCCGGTCACACGGGTCAGAAAATATATCGACGCAGATGGAGGCCAATTTGTTAAACCTGCATGAGTAGTTAACTACGTAACTAACTACTATTAACAACGTAACTCAACAAATACAAATGTACTTGTTTGTTTTTCTGTTTAATGCACTTTTCTGTAAATACTCGTAGGTCTGTAACAGCTGCGCACCGGACCCATCTCTATATGATACTTCTGACTCAGAATTACCTCTGGAATTCAGTGCTGCAATATTGACCTTAAGTCCTGGGACACTGTGTAAACTTATTTACCGTTTATACACATATAAACATATTTACCTTCATACTATGCATATATAGACATACTTATTTTCATGCTGTGCGTATATAAACACTTGATGCTTTGTATAAGCATGTCCTATTTGGGATTTTATTGTCCGATCAATTAACTCCCTACAGTCAAACGAGTTTACACCAGTTTTGACATTACATAAGAAGGCTGTTCTCGTGGCAGCAAATGTTGGGTTGGTAGTCTTTTACGAGTATATGGCGCCGTGAGAATTGATGGAGGTTTCAGGATTTTTGGGTGTCCTGTTCCAAGTGGTTGTGTTTATTGTACATTTGCAGTTACTTGCTCTTCATTGGCCCTTAGCTTGATACAGTCTGCCTTAGATAATGACACGCCACTGCATCCCCACCGAATACACACTATGACATCACCATTCATATGATATGAATGGTGATGTTGACTGATGCTGACTGATTTTTATGTACCTTAATATGAAGGTGTTTCTGTGTGTTCAGACTATGGAAGACAAAATCGTCAAGTCATGAGAATGGCGGTACGATTAAAATGTTAAGCTAATAATAGTTACAACTAAAATAACTTACCCATAGGGCATACTTCTTCTTGACATGATGATAATCCCCAAGCTTTAACAACAAATGTTCCCCTGTTTATGCAACAAGGTTCTTTATTCCCACGATCACAGTCGACTGCCGCTGAACCGTAACCGTCGCCTGGTTAGTCTTTTAAAGCCATTCAAATTTTAATACTGCCTGTCATGCATTTTTTCAAGAATATATGACAATGAACACAGCGTTTCGGAAAGTCGATGTATTTCCGTTCTCGGGTACAAAGGTGAGGAAACACCTATCCATTTTCGTTAAATGGAGCTGTTTTAAGACACAGGACGGTGGACAAAATCCAACGTCTGTATAGTTCGAAATGTGATACATCGTCCTCAAAATAGCATATAACTGAATCAGGTGAATCTAGCCCACACTATCTCATCCTGTGTTTCGATTTCCATTTCGGGCGTTTTTGCACAGCGAAGAGCGACTTGTGCCCCCGCATGTCCGCCCGTCCGTACGTCCGTACATACGTACGTACGGAACACCGCGTTCCCATTGGGCGGATTTTCGTGAAATTTCATATTTCGGATTTTTACTAATATTTGTGGACACATTACAACTGGATAAAATTGGAAAAAAATGACAGACACTTTAAATGGAGAGTTACATACATTTATATGGTTAGTTTCTATGCTGGAGACAGGCTGTGTTCTCTGTGAGGTAGGAACTTAGTCCTAAGAAACAGTTGGTACCCTAAACATCTCGCCGTTTGGAGAAACTTGCAGCAAAAAATATCTCACCTTTTACGAGATAATAACAAGGAAAGCGATATCTAACCGTGAGAGAAGCACTATAAATACGATATCTGGAGGTAACGTTATGTGGAGGAACAGCTGACGGACTGCCATGATAAATCGTCCCACGCAAAAGAAAGCACAAAAGAGTACTGATTTCGTTTAGACTGCGTTGAAAATATTGAAGAATATTATGGAAAATAACGTAGTAAACGTGTCATAATGTTATGTCCTGCAGAAGCTTCCCGACTTGTAATGTGCTTCCGTACGCACCCGTAAATTAAAAGTGGTTTCTTCCAATCTGCTTTTATGAGTAAAAAATTGTATGCATTTACCATCTATTGTGTGCCTACTACATGCCACGCCCATCTACCCTATCGATTTCACCACCGAAGTAAAGTTTGACGAAGAATACAAAACATGAAGCTTCTCAATGGGCAGTTTTCTCCATTTTGCTCTTACATGCCTTCTCAAAAGTTCCAAATATTCTCATCACTTTGTTTCCCAGCATCCTCTAACTGTAACATTTTCTTTGTGATAAGTGGCTCAAGTTTTACATCAGGATGAAATTGCAACGTCAGTCCTTACGTTGCCAACATATTAGATAAGACAGAAACTTCTGAACTTGGGGGTACAAATCATTCCCCCCCCCCCCACCCCGATTATAATATATATCTGTTTCTGTAATTCTTAAATTGCTTGCATTGAAATAAGAAAGGAAAGCCGTTCATGTTTGGTCTAATGGTAAAAACGTTTTTTATTTGTAAATTGTCTCTTTTGTCGATGGTACTTGGGGTTGTATGTTGTTTCAGTAAAGTCCACATCTACTAATGTAACAATGAGGTGCGTTTGCTTAACCATGATTGCCGTGGAAAAGCAAGAACTATTACATATTGTGAGTGTGTGTCTGTAGCATTAGTTATCCTGCATGCAAAGCGCATGCTCCGTATTATATTGTTATCTGTGGCCTGCGCTGTACCATATTTTTCCATATGATCTCATAAACGGCACGACTTTCGGAAAAAACATTTATTGACATAGAATATGCTTTGATTTTCTCTACAACTTTTATCTGGACCATTTATCACTCTGAGAAGAATTCAGCGAAATATTATCATAAGTGTGCACATTTCTTCATGTAAAGTACCTGTTGTTTTATTGTCAGATTTTAATGAAACTTGAAGTATCTCGACAATTTCGAAAAATTTTCAAACATGAAATTTTATAAAAATCCGTCCAGTAGGAGCCGAGTTGTTCCATGCGGACAGACGTACGGACGTACGGACATGAAGAAGCTAATGGTCGCTTTCGCAGTATTTCTGACGCGCGTAATAAAACGAAGCGCAGCCGAAAGATTTGTGTTGTGTAGAAACAGTGACTGCGCATGTACAATGCAGTTCTTAACTTTTATTAGGCCTACTTCTGTTGTATAGTTCGTTGTTTATCTGACACTTCTTTAATTGCAACAAAACCTGCATGAGATACAAAGTGGGAGCTTCGTACTTGGATGAGACTTTAATGTGTCAGCATTCTCGTAACTGGAAGGAGGTGAATTTATGAAGGATAAGCATTTAAGGTATGAAGATATCGTGTACTGGAATGTAACAACGTGTGTTAGTGTTCATAAGTACCGACTTTTCAGAGGATCTGCTGCCTTATCGGGGCGGAAAATTGATATGTATTTATTTGTTGTCTGGGTAACAGCAGTGTCAGTATCTCAGGGTATTTAGGGTCAAATGATGGACTTTTTAGTGAATGATGAACTAGATGAAATGTGGAAGAAAGCGGCCATGACCTTGTATTAAGGTAGGCCTACTCTCCCGATATTTGCGTGGAGTGCCGGAGGAAAACCATGAGCAATCTCAGCGATGGTAGGCGGTGTTCCGGATGATGTTCGAAATGGGAGCCTTCTGAATACAAATCATAAGTGTTACTGTATATCCCAGAATGCTCAGATTCGTCCTGAAGGTGGAGGCAGTACTTACGCAAAACGTCGAAACTTGTCTGTTATACCACACGGGGCCTCATCCTAAAAGAGAACCTTCATAGTTACCCTCGTGAGAATCTGTAATCTTGTAAAGTTCCCGTTTATTGTAGTTTGCTCGTGGACATTTTAAGGATTCAGAACCGTTTGAAAAGGTACAGTATAGGATTTTTAGGTGAGCGCTGTGACACGGTCGCCAGTTGTTTCCTTTCGTCATGGACTGCATTCAGACAAGGCTGCAGAATGTAACAGAGCCCCGTCATCTGAGTTCCCTACATCCGTTCGCCGCATTTATGGTTTCAAATTTTAGAAAAAAAAAAAATCGTAAAAATTCTCCACACTTACAGGGTTCACATCCATCGACCATAAGGTTTACAACAGAGAAGAGTTGCCCTGCGCAACTTCTGAACAACCAATAAGACACGACTCCATGAGGCCGGTAGTCGTCCAGTTATCGGCTGTTTATAACAATAATGACGGAATTGTCCACGGTGCTCGCAAAGAAAAAAACAAACAACGCAATATGTGCAATGTTAGTCGTATTCTTTGTCGTCGTCTGTGATAAGAGTTTTAGTTATAGCGGTTATTTATAATTTTGCATTACTGTCGCCATCTCAGCGATCGCCGATGAATTCACGATACTTGTCGAAACATCGTCTGAAAGCAGTTATCATTATAGATCTTTTAATGATTATAGGACTTTTCGAATGATTCTACCCCGTCCAACTTCGTTGCTTTGAAAATGCATAACCTGTTGCTGTTTCTCCTTTCAAAGATATGATGTGTTCCTAGTCGGCACCGACATTGCAGTGCTAGGAAAAGAAGCAGGAATCCTGGATGCCGGTGAAAATAATGTCGAATTTTTGGAATCTCATTCTCTGCCATCAACGAATGAGGAACTGGCAGAACAAACGTATAAAGAAACACAGGGTAATGAACATGACAAAGTCAGTGTTATTTCATTAATAATTAAGGGTATAAGAGAACTCCTCAGTAAAGGTGATGAGGCCATGGCCTATTTTACAAACTTGGATCCTTTCTGTGATCGTTCTGTCAAGGTTGAGCATGAGGTACCAGATGTGCTGAAAAGCTTCGAAAGCAAAAATGCGAGCTGGAAACCAATAGATTCATTTTTTTGAAAAGTGGAAAAAAGTCACAGGAATCCAAACATCAGGCAAGCCGTTCCAGTTTCCAGCTGACATTCCAAGGAGGGAATAATGATAAGTAGATGGCAGTAGATGTTACTACTGGTTCTGCCGCTTTAGCATTCTCCTACATCCAGTTTGTTTCCGTCATTTATTTCCATCAATCTTTCCACTCAATCTCTAAACCTGTACATTTGAACGTAAGATAATAAAAATCTCTAACATATTAACACAACATTGGAAATGATCACATTTAATTAATATTTATTTGTAACAAGTACTGTTCGTACACACAAGCCCGATATTCATTAAACTACAGTTGGTTTAATTTTTATGGTTGGGAGTTCCCCGCTTAAAGCGGTTTTAGGTCGCGTTCATCTTGAAGTAGTTGACAGCTGATAACGGTGATCACTACGGTGCGTGGAACATTTCGGCTCCCACTGGACAGTTCTACACGTGGGGTTGTATATTGGGGATATTTAGGAGAAATTGTTCGTCCAATTAATATTTGGTTAGACTCGGACAAAAGCAAACACTTTACATGAAGAACTACTTACATTTGTGAATATATGTCCCTGTTTACGAGGTAAGTACATTAAATAAGAGTTGACGATCTAAATGAAGTCGCAAATAGGAGAGATGTGTTTTGACGCTGAGCAAGTACAGCAAAAATACAAGCACGGCGGTCATTTTAAATATTTATTGTTGTATACTTGATTATCATTACAAGACAATGGCGCCACGTAAATGCGATTTTTTGTGGTATTACGTAATGATCCAATGACGTAATCTTCCTTTACGTCACGTTCCTGTTATCGTCTTCATGCGATTTGTATGGTGAGCAATGAAGGAAACGTACAAACATGCATTTGTAACACTTCGCTGTATATGCCGTGTGTCTTGGAATGTGAAATTCTCTATGTAGATAGAGTATGAATGTATCTGCAATAATGTTTGTAAGTCAAGAATTGCAAAATGTTTCGACGGGACGAGAGTTTGTGGTTATATGGGACGGATGAATTTAATACAGACAGAATCAGCGTGTATGTATAATAAAAAATTAGTCCTTGAAAGACACACAATAGTCTAACCTAATGTCTGTAAGAACAGTCCGTAACGTATCTGCAATTTTGTATAACAACGAGAAGGGTTACACCAGTGGATTAAGTGTTTGATCATCTGAGAAGACTCCAGGATGAAAAGATTCGAACGCGCCACGATGGTATACGTACTTATCCTATCTTGTTTGGATCATGTCCGGTGTTGAAAAATACAAGTATTGAGCACAATATTCCGGAAACCGGTTGAGTTTCCAACGTGACGTAAGGTTGGCGGCGGGCACCTGCTCAGACCCGTTACAGTGTTCCTCAGTCACTGGGACTGTATCAAACGTGCCCAGTTCATAAGGTCTTTCCGCATCTTTTTACATGAGGATGTGAATAAATCCAGACTCCGAAACGTCATTTTCAGTGTTCGTATTTTTAAAGGCTGGATGGTGGAGAGAATAAAAGAACTGAAGATGTGATACCCCACACCATCAGTTTCTGCGCAATTGTGATAAGATTGTCCCTAGTAGCGCCGGGTCGTCCAAAGGTCCATTGGCCGTAAATAAAACAAGCGTCGATGTGTGGGGGGTATAGCAAGCAGCCCATTCGACCAGTCTAATCCGTGCCTTGCTGAGGCACCGTCCTAATTTGTCTCTTGTTTCTTTCTTGGCTAGAACATGTGCGGGTGGCGTTGTGTCGATGTGGTGGCCACTGAATTCCGGGAATTGCTACTTGTCAGCTACTCTGCGTCAGCAAATAAGTTAGCATTAGTGAACTTCATTAATAACCCAGTCTGACTGGGCGTCTTTTATTGGTTGTGAAGAGAAACCCTGTTTCCTTCCACCATGTTTCACTACTCGTTCCGTAGTATGTTAGAGTGGTAAGTAGTGCTCGTAATTTTATATTTTTATAATTATTATTATTCACTAACTAACTTCGTAGAGCAGAGTCCTTCTTGAGAAGCTAACAGGTCGTCAGCTAGTCATGAAATTCCCCGCATTTTAAGGAACCCGAAGGTTCATTACCACATTCACAAGAGCCCACCACCTGTCCCTATCCTGAACCATATCAATCCAGTCCACGCCCTCCCATCCCGCTTCTTGAAGATCCATTTTAATATTATCCTCCCATCTACGCCTGTGTCTTCCAAGTGGTCTCCTTCCCTCAGGTCTCACCACCAAAATCCTGTATGCACCTCTCCCCTCCCTCATACGTGCTACATGCCGCGCCCGCCTCATTATTCTTGATTTGATCACCCGAATGATATTTGGTGTTGAGTACAGATCATTAAGTTCATTTATGTAGTCTTCTCCACTCCCCTGTTACCTCGTACCTCTTAGACCCCAATATCCTCCTCAGCACCCTATTCTCGAACACCCTCAGCCTATGTTCCTCAATCAGTGTGAGAGACCAAGTTTCACACCCATACAAAACAACAGGCAAAATTATGGTTCTGTATATCTTAATCTTTGTATTTTTGGATAGCAAACTGGAAGACAGAAGATCCTGCACCGAATGATAACAAGCACTCCCCGACTTCAATGTGCTCTTAATTTCTTCCTGAATGGAATTTCGATTCGTTAGGGTTGATCCCAAATATTTGAACTGTTCCACCCTTTCGAAGGATTTATCTATCTATCTTTATGTTGTGATTTTGTCCTGCATTCTGATTGCGAGACATGACCTTGTACTTAGTTTTCTCAGCATTTACTTCTAGACCAATCTCCTTACTAGCGACTACCAAAGCTTCTGTGTTTTTCTTTATAGCATGTACACTTCCACCCAATATATTAATATCGTCAGCATAAACCAGAAGCTGATGTGTACCATTTAATTTCAAGCCCTCCTGGTTTGCCTGAACCCTTCTAATGACATATTCCAAAGCAAAGTTGAAAAGCAATGGCGATAAAGCATCTCCTTGTTTCAACCCATTCTGAATGGGACATGTGTAAGACAAATGTTTGCCTATCCAGCATCTGCTACAAGTTTCATTTAGACATTTTTACTAGCCTTACTAGTTTCATAGGGATACCAAATACAATGAGAATATTATACAAGACCTCCCTCCTAACTGAATCATAGGCTTACCTGAAGTCTATAAATAGTTGATGCACTGCCTCATTGTATTCCCATTTTGACGTGAATACGTCTTTAAATTCGGTCCGGTGTAGGGGGTCTCTACGAAATCTCTAGCGACCAAGAAAATGGCAAGATTTGTCGCGCTTATATCTCGTAAACTATAAATGATAATGTAATGATTTAAATTTTGTTGGATAGAGGGTTGATGTCCGTATCTACAATGGTGGGTAGTGGGGGTGTGCAGGGAGGTGGCGTTGCGCGTGAACACTGTAAATGGCGACGCCGCGCGGCGTTTGGGCAGTGTAACTTTGAATTGCGAAGAGATAGGACGTTGAAATTGATGTCGATGTGTAGAGAATAACAGGATCTACAATATTGTTTAGCAATAATAACCGATAGAATAAAATTTGTAAAGTTATAAACCGATAAGTGTGCTGAGTTGAAGAAAATTTTCATAATGTCGACAAATTGCAAAGGAAATATGAACAGAAATGTAAGAAACTTATATCATTGGAAATAAAAATTCAAAAGGAATCAGAAAATCCCAAATTGACTAATGCCGAACGATGCAGATTGTATAGAGAGCGTAAGAAAGCCGAGCGCGTCAACGCCGGCGCGAGTACTTCGAGTGCGCCGCTACTATGCCATATGTATCTTACTTCTCCTATCATCGGCCTTTGATAAATAAAATTATACTTCACTTATAACCACCAAGACTTTATTCATTACATCTTACCCTTTCTCTAATAACACAAAGACGGATTCACGCCTTAAACGATTGCGGTTGTGTCCCCGTACACAAGCCACGAATTTTTTTCTCAAGTATTTGACGAATGCAGAATATATAAGAAGTCGACCAATTATTATTATTATGATTATTATTATTAGCATGTGCTGAGTGGGATGAGACCGAATTCCTTGCCTCCGATTTTTTTTCAGCTGCTACAGACTGATTATTATTATTATTATTATTATTATTCTCCTCTTCCTCCTCCTCCTCCTCCTTCTTCTTAGATAGCACTACAGTCCAATGCTGACCTTCGCCTCCTTAATGGAGTAAGCTCTGTTTTTTTTACCTTTCTTTCCAGTTTTTAATTTTGCATCTATTAATATCTGTTTGTACACAGTTCCTTCTGTTTTTGGTCGTCTTCTTAGTCGACTTCACTGGGTATTATTATTAAGTACTTATTTTGCTTTTACTACCCATTCTACTAGCATGATCAATCCAATTCAACCGACTTCCTCTGACAAATGAAAGTATATCTAAATCTTCAAAGAGTTGCATTAAGTCATTATATCGAGCTGCTACAGACAGAGTTGTTAAATTGCATCTGTTCCAAATTGTCTTCTAGGGCGCTGTAACGCAGTTTCTGAGGGACATAATTAATGTTATCCTCAGTGTAGGCCGGAAAGTAATAAATTTACTTGTCTCTTTCAGTTACTGTTATTTAGCGATTTAAAACTGCAAACGAAAGAATCTTGTGGGGTTAGGCGCCTGTGATTTGGTGAGTTGGTTCTGGCGTTTCGGGGATGCTTACAGTCTCCTCGTTTGGAGGCCGTTTTCTTCGAGACGTCAGTGCCAGAGTGCCGGCTGCTCTGTGTCTCACGCCCCGTGGACCGGTGTGTTACGTTACTTCACCGCATGTCCGCTCAACCCGTAGCTCCAAGACAATGAGTTGCCCGCGACACAGTGTTATTTTGTCCGTAGAGACATTTGAAAGGAGAAAACGTCTTTTAACCCTTTACCTTACAAAGCCGAGATAGCACGCCGAAGCACTTTTGAAAACTTACGAGCTGTTTATTTGTGGATACATTAATCGCATTACTAAGTAATTATGTAAAAATTTGCTAAAAGTAGGGACACCCTAGCCTAGGTTGTGATTTGCATTTTAATGAACTTTTCCTATTATTAGTGTATTTTATTGCACGCGATGTGTAGGAAATGCGCAAGTAAACATACATGTGTGATACTTATTCATCATTCTGTGTATTGGAATTTCATGTTGCGCTTATTCAGGCAAATTTTACTGAAGTTACCGTCACCTCATAAAAGGTTAAACAGGCAAGCTTTAGCGTGTATGTTGATATTTAGGGTGATCCTTTAAGTAGGTGCACGCACCCTTAGAAACCCATGCACATCCAAAATCGACCGCCCCTCCCCCCACCCACACACTATAAGAAACAAGCAAGCAAGCGACCAAGCGAACTAACAAACAAACAAACAAACAAACAAATACACTTACACAGTGGGACATTGTTGCGGTTAACCACATCATAGTTAGTCACAATGTTATCCACTCTCATATCAGTGTAGGTAAATATACAGACTTTTCGTGCAACACAACTGTCCACTTTTATTGAAACACAGCTACATATTTCGGTCCACTACGGAACCATCATAAAGCTGTCAAGTAAAAACATTTTTAAAAAGCCAAATATTCATACAAAGTACACACTTCAATTGTTTTTATGAGTTATCAAAAATTACTAAGCAAATCACGTCAGTTCGAGGCCATTTTGTATGCTGATGGCACGAGATGTGTAGAAACGGGAGTCCTCATCAATAATTATACTATTAAATCGAAAAAGCCGCCAACAGTTGTAATATAATACATTTTATTTCATTGTTTTATTTTATATTCATCTTACTTCCAGTAAGCTTGGTCCCTAGAAAATAGAATTCGGAAAATATTCTGAAGAAAAGTAGAAGACGATACGAAAAATCAGTAACAATGGATTATATGCCTGGTGTGAACTTAACCTTCACCATACAACTTTAAAACAAAAATTATAAGGCTGAGGAAGGAAAAAGTAGACCTCGAAATTTGAACATTCGTGGTTTTGAGTTTAAGATAAATACAATGCCAGATGTAAAACCTTTATACATACTGTTTTGAAAATAGACGACTTTACATAAATAACAACTATTGACATAATAATGCAACATTTTAGCTACTTTTTCGTAATTTTTGAGATCTTACAAAAACAAATGAAGGGTGTACTTTGTATGCATGTTCACCTTTTTTGAATGGTTTTATTTGACAGCCTGGTGATGGCTCTGTAGTGAATATGTAGCTTTGTTGTAGTAAAAGTGAATAGTTGTGTTGGATGGAAAGTCTATATATTAATGTATTTTGATATTTAATCAAGATGGGATGGCAACCATCAAATCCACCCTTATAGCCTAAATTGTAGGGCTAAATATGTTCTACATTGCAGCCCTTGAGGGAAGCTCTGAAATCACGATTTCATTAAATGTGCAGGTATGAACATAACAGTGTTTGCGTTTGGGAGTTCTCGGGTTCATATCCTGGCCGAAAGACCGACTAGCCTGACTAAAGCTTTTCATGATTTTCCTCAATGTCTCCAGAGCATATTCCGCAATAATACTTAAATTGCGTCACGACTGCTTTCATCCTCGTATTTTACAATTTAACATTATAAGTTCTTTACTAAATAAAAAAGGAACACCTTATGTGGAGACTGCTTGAGGCCGTCCGTCCGTCCGTGACCTAAAATCAGCGACTAAAGCGTTTGTCAGACTTTTATGGAATTCGGTATAGGAATTCTCACAGAAATTTTTTAAGCAAGCGTGGTTTTGATGAAAATAGGTTTATTGACATTCGTACTTTACTTAAGGGTATAAATGAATTTTTACCGGTAATTTTAATATTCCTTCACCGATTTTTCATCTACTTTGGTACAGGACTACATACACAATGCCGTTATTCCATTGTGAGTTTATTAAAAATCGGTGAAGTGCAATCCGCACCTTACCTAAGTGAGTTTATTTCTGTACTTCCCATATTTATAGACTTGCACATGATGGTGTTGAGCATTTATAAGTTTTGTGGATGTACATGTAGCCTACACGACCAAACCGTATGACGTTCTGAAAGCAAGGAACGCCTTGGTAAGATCGGTGTACTGCTTCACGAAACGCACCATTTGCAATCCACTTTAGGCCTACTTATCGTCCGACCGTACTCGCCATATAATATGAGATCCTGACATTAACATTAAATACGCCATAAATAAATAAATAAATGCACACACACACAAATTCGCTGCTAATTTATTCATAAACTCAAAGTCAATTCATATTATGATCACAGAAACGAAATCATCTATCACTTATATTGCAACAATTACAGTGCCGCCATTTTAAATGGTCACAATCGCTAGTCACTTCCTGTCCGGTCGTTTATGTCACGGAACATAATTGGTGATCCGCCATCTATTGGAAAATTGTTTTTCTTAAACTTTAGTAGATCGAACCAGGACATTATGCATATTCCAGCCAGCCAGTCAGTGTGTAGACGCTTAGTTAGCAACAAGAAACATTGCTGTCTGTTCTGTATGTCGTACAAGAATGCGGCACTAAATGACGTATAGGGAACAAGCGTTATTTCTGAGGACTCAGCTTAAATGTCTGATTAAACACCACGGCAAAGGTTTTCGTAACCCCAGTACCTGATGTCAGGGGAGGCTATAACAGACGTCGCCTTCATTCAAAGGTAACATTATTAACATCTTCAGACCCAGGTACGGGGTCAGAAGCTTTGAACTTGAAGCTGTGAAACATCCACTTTTACCAGATCCACTAACGAGGTAGGCCTGAGTTCAAAGTGTACTGCTAAATCTCTAAGACCAAGGACACTTGCTGTAGAGTTGGTTATGGTGAAATTAATTCACCCTAGTTAGATCTACGGGGTCTGTCAGCAGTGTTAAACGCTAAATGATTATTTAAATTTTATGTTTATGTTGATTATGTTCATAATCCTAGAGAATACAAGGTGTGATCAATAAGTTCCGAGACTGGTTCAGTAAAATATAATCTTTATTTCCTACAGATACAAACACTTAATCTCCTTCAAATTACGCTCCTTCTGAAGCTGTGCACTTATGCTAACGGTTCTGCGATTGTTGGAAACTTTTTTAAAATTAGTCTTTCCGAATACTACTCAGGTCCTTCGTCGTATTCTCTTTGATGGTGTCAATGTCGTCGAATCTCTTTCCATTCAGTGCCATTTTAAGTTTGTAAGACAACCAGAGGTCACAGGGAGCCATGTCAGGGGAGTAGGGTGGTCAATGAACCACTCGAATGCTATGATTGCTAAAAATCCTGAGCCGAGTGAGCTGTGTGCGCGGGCGCATTGTCGTGATGCAGAGCCAACGCGCGAGATTCCCGTTACTTTGGCCTCTTGCGACAAACGACGAGTCTCAGTCGATTCAGAACCTCAACGTAGTAATTTTGGTTCATTGTTTGACCTTCGAGGACGTATTCATAGTGAACAATCCCATGTCAAAAAAATGAACGTCTTTCGCTTTGGAACCCACCTGACGCGCTTTCTTCGGTCATGGAGACTCGGGCGACTTTCACTACGAAGATGGACGTTTCGTTTCCGGATCATATCCGTCAACCCATGTCTCGTCACGTGTGATAATGCCTTCCATGAAGTTCTGATCCGCTTCTGCCTCTTGAAGGAGATTACTGGTGACACACAAGCGGTGTTCCTTCTACTCGATGGTGACGACACGAGGAACGAATTTCGCAGAAACGCGTCGCATGTTCAAATCCAGTCCCAGAATGCCTTGGCACGTACCATAAAATATGCCAACCTCTGCATAAATTTCGCGCATTGTTAATCGCCTATTTGCATGAATTAATTCTCGTACACATGTCACGGAATCGTCATTTCTGCTTGCTGACGGTGGCCCGCCTCGCGGATCGTCATCGACTGAAGTTCAGCCTTCTTTAAAGCTTTTAAACCATTCAAACGTGCGAGCGTGATTCAAGCAGTCATCACCAAAGCAGTTTGTAACATTTAAAAAGTCTGCGCACCGTTTTGCCCAAGTTTAACGCAAAACTTGAGGCACACACGCTGTTCCTTCTCTTCCGACCTTTTGAGCGCGGCCCGAAATTGCTCGTTCGACCAAAGCTGGAGAGGCAATGCCTAACAGTTTCGGCCCATCCTTTCTGCGGTGGAGAGAGGAGACTCAAGACCACATTTCAGGAAAGAGGCGTGTTCCAACTCGTCCTCCTAGCGGTGTTACAGAACCAGTCTCGGAACTTACTGATCACACCTTTTATAGTTGTGTTGTAAATGGCGGACGAAGAGGGTAGATACGCTACATAAATTGTTTTACAGAAAGTTTGGATATGTAATTATGTACATAGTAAATTATCTAGCTTAAAGGAGTGCCTTATCAGCTAGGCGATAGAGCGTTAATTTCACTTACTCCCGCTCAAATTCGTGCCATAAATATTGTCAGAGTTACCTTAGTCCTGCAAGGAGAGTTAAGGAGGTTGCTGTAATGCACTCAGTACGTGAATGATTTGCCATGGTTCCGTTTAGGGGCAAATCCGCACCATGTTGGCAGCTGCAGATGTTAATATTTTGACGAAAGTTTCTTGATGGGCGTGTTCCAAACAGAAAGACAGTTTGCAAATACATGAGAAGGTTTCGAGCAGCAGGGTCCGTTTCAGAGTGAGGCAACGCACAGAAGGGCCCCGCTGAGGAAAAAACTGGACGAAGTTGGTGCTAGTTTGGAGACAGCTTAAAGAAAGTCATTGGCCCTACCTTTACAGGAAATTATCTTTCTGCGTTATGAACACAAAATGCTGCAACTAAAAATAAAGTAAAACGTAAATAAAAATGAAATTAGAAAGTGAAAATAACAAAAATAAAGATGATAAAAATAAATGAATGAGTAAATAAATAAATTTCTGCGTATTCATCCACATAAGACACCTGTGGTTCGCGAACTGTACACCACAGATCGTAAAGCAAGAGTGGATTTTTTGCCTGATGCCTCCATGGGCCACATGATGGAGATGAACGTTCTATTTAGCGATGAATTCTGGTTTCATCTCTGTGGATTCACACACTTTTCATCATAACTGGTTTCCCATGTTAATGCACAAAGTGTCGTGATAGATGGTTGGATTTGTGGTTGGTTGGTTGGTTGGATAGTCAGTGTGTCGTGTTCAATCACTGGAACTAAAATTATTGAGTTCATTATTTTTATGTGAACGTGAATTCGTACCGATATGTAACGAATATTCTGACACCACTTTCAAAACACTTGTCTCATTACGAGAGAGCCTGTGAGTTTTCAACAAGGCAGTGCATCAGCTCACTCTGCATATCATTCTATGCGTTATATACAGAGCGTGCCTGGTGACAGTAGTCAAGCAGGGAATTTTAGGGCCTCCTCATTCGCCACATCTGACCTCTTTGCGATTTTTTTTTTGCCATGTTAAAGCAGCGCTTCCCAAACTGTGTCCATGGCAGTTTCTGGGCTGTCACGAGAAATTTGATCACCGACAGTGTAATTCACTAAATGCTGAAATTATCATGGTACTGTCAATCGCTGACAGGTATAACCTGAAACTCGCATTTGGAGGGAGAGGGGGAGGCGTTAGGCTCGTATACGCGTGCGTCATGTACACTCGAAGCACCGTATAGCTCCCGACGCGACATGCCATAAAGTAACCCTATATTCAGATTACTGCAACAAGCAATTTTTAATATTAAGATTGGTTCACTTACGCCTATTTATTTTTGTGTCATTAAAATTTTTGTATTCCTACGAAGTCGTGTCGCATATTTGGAGACCATTCTTCAAGTGTGTTGCGGCAGAAAGAAAAAGACTAAAAATCGCTGAGTTAATAGATGACATGTATATTAATAACCTCTCACTGAAACGGAAGCATCAGTGCTGTAATTCTGGTGAGATTTAGCCCTTGGAAATTCAGTGCCAGATATCGGTTTTGTGTTGTTTCAGTATGTAAATAGGCTAGTACTTCTACTTGTATGTAATTCGATCTTTAAGACACCGTAATAATTACTGTGTGGTTATAATAGTTTCTGAAAGAAATTTTATAGTTGACTGTCATTTGTCATAACTTCTGGGGATAATTTGTACCACAACAGGAATGAATGTGTTTCTGACATCTGTACCTTGGCATCTGGCACAAACGTCACGAAAGGCCTTCTTCCCTGCACGATTTAGTTCGAAGTATGGGGAAGCATGTCCTTGTTACGAGTGATGTTCAAATATACCCTGCGCAAATTAATGCCTTTACTGGCTAACAGGTAAGAATAAACGCAGTGCAAAGTGCACACTCCTTAAAATGACCGGAAAAAAGGAAACGAATTACTCGGAGGATATGTTTGGGAATATCAAACCGCTAATGGAAGTTGCACATTGAGGACTTGTGGTGGTATGGATATAAATTATCAAACACATCCACACGTACGTTGTGTATGCACATTACACTTTACTTCTGTCTATGCGTACAATTTCTGCTGCCGATCGCATGTCTCTCAGTGATTTGCTTCCCTTGTATCGCCAGGTGTTCTGTCCGGTGTCATGAGGTTCTGCTGCTCGCGAGGCAGATATCCCGGCTGGCCAGGTGCGCTAGTCAGTGGCGTATCGCCACAAACTTTACCGGCAAGGATTGAATTTGCTGTACTTACCAAAAAATCGTCTCCTTCACAACAGTAGACTATTTTCGGAAATAATTGCCACCTGGTGTTCGAATCGGTGACTATAACGACATGCGGACAGGTAACGACAGAATTTCAGCTCCTAGGATTTTGTGTCTGTAAAGTTTGTAGAGGATTTGGGTAGAAATTGTATACCAGTGAATGTAACATTATTTTCTAATGTAGCTGAAAGTACAATAAATTCCACCATAATGTATGTGGATATGTGTGAGTGTATGAGTATAAGCCTATATGTAATTTGTATTTACACCAGTAATGCAGTGTTTCAGGGCAAATTAAGCACCTGGATTTTTCGAATATCGGAAATTGTTTTTACAGTCAAATCTCGTGCTCCTGTAGACAAGGTCAGACTCATCTAAGCCACTTTGTAGCAATGACCCGTGACAGGCAAGGCGATACGTACTTAACAGCGACATGTTTCACCCGATAAGTTTGCGGTAACTCAGATATTTTCACTTCGCATTGACAGGTAGCGTGGGCCGGGATAACGTAGTCGGTATAGCGAGTCGCCACGGGCTGGACGGTCCTGGAATCGAATCCCGGTGGGGGCGAGATGTTTCGCAGCCTCCTATACAATGGGTACCGGGTCTATTTCCCGGGTGTAAAGCGGCCGGGGCGTGGAGTTGACCACCCATCCCCATCTAGTGCCGGGGTTAAAGAAAGAGTAGAGCTATACCTCCACTCCCCCTCTGGGCCTTCATGGCCTGTTCTAGAATTTTACCTTATTCACAGGTAGCAGGAAGGTCTCCTATCGGTCACATTTAAATAAGGAAGCTGTTTGCTACAGGTGCAGCCTTCTTTTATTGCTGTTCTTTGACTTGTAAGAAAACGGCGAGTGGAAAAAATCTGCAATCAGCAAATTTAAATGGCTACTCTCCCCATAGCAGCAGGCCAGGAATGTCCGCTCACGAGGTTCGCTAGTGTGCTATGTGCAGGAAGTAGCATCGTTCAGTGAGTGACGTAATCCATCCTGATATTTATGACGATAATTTTCTGGGCGTTGTGGGTAGAATTACACGCAGCCCACAACAGTCTTATCGTGCCTCTATGCCGGCGCTGTACTGGGCTTTGCGGACAACATTAATGCATTGTAATATCCCACGCTTGTTGCCTTCATTCCCTCCCATGTGTCATTTCATCCAAATTTTAGTGTCGTTTGCATTTACATGGCTGTTCGGTTCAGTAATAAATCCTCTCTCACACTCTAAAGACGGATGAAATAATTACCTGTACCCGAACGTTATATAATATTCGTATTCAGTTGGCACAAAGCAATTCTGCGAACTCACGAAGCATAATATCCTATTCCATAGATTTGTAGTCTGATATTTCTGTCACTGTAGTATTGTTGTTACTGTGTGTTATTTTGGGGAAGAATTTATTACACGAGTGCAGATGCCATACATGTTAAATTTGGAGAATACAACCCCGAAGTTTCGCCTCGTCGCTATGTTTGTAATTCTTGACTTACGAAGAGTATTTTATACACAATGTGTACGTAGACACATGTGTATGTATACATGTGGTCTATCGTCATGCCAAATTTCATTTCCCTAGCTTCGGTCGTTCATTAGATACGGCCACCAAGCCGACACATATTTTCACACTAACAAACGAGGGTAAAGTGGACTCAGAGTGGACCCAGGTTCACTTTACCAAACCAGTGTGGTTAAAATGGACGTTTCAATCGTTTGACAAATTTCAGTTAATCTTACCAACAACTGTATTTTGGAGTGATTTACCACTCTTTCATAATAGCTGACATATCAGAAGTTACTGTTACGACAGTTAAAACATTACAACATTCAAAGAGCAATGTGTATGGTCTGTGCTCATGTATCAAACTTCACGGCTTCACATTCCCGCTCACAGTAATCTTCAGTGTCAATATCATCATTATAAGCAGTATAATCTTACAGAATCGTAACGAACTGCTCAATTCCCGTTACAGGAGGCTTCGATGTTTACAACATAGAAACGGCGATGCCCAAAATCGATTTGGACGCTATCGAATCTCACCTGCGAGCGGCGAGAGAGGAAGAGAGACGGGTGAGTAACAAGCAGTGTTCTTAGCTGGAAGCAAAGTCTTGCAGTTCTGTAGCTTGTACAGTTAATTTACTGCTGTTGTACAGAGGTACGCACAGAAATACTAGGTCTGTCTTCATTTCATTGCCTCCGTGCTGGATACATAAGTGCTGGAAAAGTTAAGAATGGAACGCCAACGATATATAATAATATATACAAATGCAGTATCTACTTCACAGTAAACACGCTACGTTGCAGTTTATATATAGGGAAATCGTAGATTTTTATTGCGAGAATTTTACGAAACACGCAGTTTCTGGGTAAAAGTCAGAGCTTTATATGTCACAGTAAATATAATCATCAGTGTGCTTTAAAGAGGTGTCATAACGTTGTTTATTAATGGCGAATCCTGGCCCGGAGGTCAGGTCATGCGGAAGGTTACGGAATAACTTCCTAACCTCCCCTCCCCCACGAAATTAAAGTGTTAATCGTCGAGCGTTGTCCAAAGTAACAACAGTAAGAACAGTAAGTAGTAGTAGTAGTAGTAGTAGTAGTACAATTACGCGTGACAAAAGAATCAAAGAAACGCATTTCATAGACATAGCAATCTCTGACAGTCACAACCCTCACAGCACCATCACCAAGAAACTACAGAAGTATAAAGGCCTAAAAGAAGAACTAACAGGAATATGGCAACTAAACGCGGTATATATAGTAGGCCTACTTAGGTAATATCTGCAACGGGTATTGTCCTCAAAAAAATACACGACAGTTTGAAACTGCTCAATCTTCGCCCTGTTCTATATATGCTAGTGCAGAAAGCAGTAATGCTTAATACATGCCGTTTAATCAGAATGTTTTTAACAGAATAATGAATAAGAAGTGCTTGGTCAGTGACCCGTACTCTTTTGAGAACCAGCTGAACTGCTGGGAATTAATAATAATAATAATAATAAACGAAACTGTGAATGTGTTCACACACAACTGTTTCATTGTCGGCAAAAGAGAGATGTCTAAAATTCTTACCAGATATATTTTGGACATGTAAAGTGAAATTGCGCTTTCCTATTGTTCTCGAGTTTATTCCTTAGGTTAGGAAAAGCGGGCAGGGGCGTTCTTACTTTATTATCTTAAGTTTTTCCGCTACCCTGCTTCTTGAGAATGGCGTCTGTAATAAGTCCTGAGTCACACTTTTATTAAACTCGCACACATCCATTCTTCGGAGGAAAGGTAATTAAATAACAATATAATTAAAAGTGTTCTACATCACCTGCTGCAATCTTACAAAACCTTACAACACAACACAACACAAAACTCACTTTGTCTGTCTGTACTTCGGCGGTCACTTCAAAGAGACGTGTGATCGTACTCTGCTTTCATGACAAAAACCATTCCGTCAAGTTCAGCTTGGATAAGATGGGTGTGTTTGACTACAATATACACGAATGAATTCTGCAGAAATTTACAGTAGCAATATATGTTGTTATGTTTGCCGGGTCGGGCGGAACTTGGACCGCAAGAGCACTATCCTGCTGTGAAAACAATCATATTCTTAGAGATCTTAGTACCAAGATTTTATACTAAGCAGTATTCCTATTTACCATTAATTTTTTAAATAATAATATTATAATCTCATGGACGTTGACTTCCGAATATTAAAACTTTCATTGTTTCATTCTTTCATATAAAATCAATGACGCACCAACAAGACACGTTCAGAAATAAATATATTCTTAACAATAGGAAAACTGTGATTTGAGATTTCCACCGCCTGATTTTTCAGGAACCGGTCCTTCTGGGTCGTTGCGCCGTGTGTTTGAGTAATTCCTTCCCGACGTTTCGGTGAAAAGGACCACCTTAATCTCGGTGGTATGAGTCAGTTCACGGACTTATAACCCTGAAGATGAAGGCGGTACGTTCCTTCGAAACATCGGGAAGTCATTACCCAATCACACAGTACAACAACTCAGAAGACTTGGTTCGTCAATACGAAAACAGGCTTGCAACCAATAAAAATCTTTCAGCGCTGTGAAATTGCCGATTGGTAGTGCGGCAACGATCCAGCCATACCAAACATATTGAACATCAGAACTTTCGTTGCCGTTTTATTTTTCGATCTTGCTTGCCACACAAGCAACGAAGAGTATGGCTGTCTTATCGCAGCATTAATTGTAGAATAGGTAAACACTAATTTAGGGTAAGAGACCGTGTTTTGTACGGCCACCGGGATCGGCTGTCGGGTATTGTAAGGGTAACAAGATCAAGAAGATTGAGCCGACCGTGACATAGTCCTCAATAAATGAGACGTCATCATCATCATCATCATCATCATCATCATGTAGCTATCATGAAGTTGGGCCACTTGTTCCGTTCCAGTCTCATCCAGAAGTCTCTTCAATGGTCTTCCCTCATTGCTTCTGTCTTTTGGTGTATAATGTGATGGGTAATCTGTTACGAGGCATACTATTTACATGCTGTATCCAATTTATCTTTTAGTACTGTATTTTGTACAAAACTGGGGTTATATTTAATTCCTTTGCAATCTCTGTATTTGCTTTATGATCTGTCCAAGTGTGTCCTGCTGTTCTTCTTATATGTTTCATCTCTGCTGCTGTTATTCTTCTTGCGTCTCTTGCCTTAGTAGTCCAATTTTCATTGCCGTATATCAGAGCTGGGAGGAACAGTAAGGTGTAGTGATGCGGAATACTATAGCCTCTCCTACCCAGCACTCATCCTCACCTTCTCGTGGTATACGCTGTTCCCACAAACGAGGCAGTGACGACCGGGTCACAACCGTATAACTGTTTCAACAGGAATGGAGGAAATGCCATCTCAAATCACGCCTGCTCAGAGGCTAAAGGCAGCAACCCTACCACTAAACTTAGTCCGCTCTGGGCTCGTAACCCATTCAGGGGAAATTTTAACCACTGGCAAGTCTCAAGAAGAAGCCCGACAGATTTTCCTCAAAAGACTATAAATGAAACTGATGGCCGGACAATATTATTATACTGGAACATAAAGTACTAGGATAGCAGTGTGGCGTGGGTTAATCTAGCTTAGAATATAAACGACCGGCGAGATTTTGTGAGTGCGGTTATGAACCTCTGGGTTCCATAAATTTTCTTGACAAGCTGAACAACTTCTAGGCTTTGAAGAAGGACTGTACCTATGGTGGTAGTCTTAAAATGGCGGTCGGTTCGGTCGGTCAGTTCTTACACACTGTTTTAAGTTTTGTTTGGACGTAGTAAATGCAGCGCAGATTAACGTGTCTGTTAGGAGTGTCTAGAGGTTTGTGATGAAGCTTGATTCATTCCATCAGTATTATTTTATTGTTCTCTGTCCTCCGAGGTATATTTGCGACACATGATATCGAACTGTAGGCCAAAACAGAATCTCCTCGTTTGACAGGTAGATCACCAAGCAGGTCAGGCTTAAATAGTGTGTAAGTTAGGGCCTTCGGAACGTGCGACAATAGTTAAGTTACAGGCAATATTACTAATTGTTTTAGCGTAATATAATAAACAAATATGTCTCATGTAAGTTACTCCTATGTTACGTTTACACATCTAAAAACATTAGTAACATTTGGATGTGTGCATTTTTAAATTGAATGTGTACAATACTGCGAGGACTAATATCTGCCTACTGATTACATTCAAGAGCCGGGGTAGCGCAGCCGGGGTAGTGACCAGGGTAAGGACTTGAGGATTCGGGGTTCAAATCCCGGCAGGAGCAAGAGGCCTTTCTCTTCTCCAGGTAGTCCAGACCGGAGTGGGACCTACCCAGCCTCCTATGCAATTGGTACCAGGTCTCTTTCCTGAGTGTCAAGCGGCCAGAGCGTAATGACCACGCACCTTCATCTAGCGCCGAGGTTAAGAATGGGTGGAACTGTACCTCTACTTCACCTATACTCTTTCCTGGCGTCTACAGGGACAACTTTACCTATTATTACATTAACTTTTCTACTCCTATGACGTGCATAAACTGGGTATTAATTTCAAGTATTAACGTGTAAAGGTGTGTTACTTTTTAATACAAATTTCAGTATTTTGACGTGGAACTGTAGGTAGCGTACTTGCCAGATTGATCATTCTTGAAGATGGCAAAAGTTCAACCGGAATATGTCTTGTAGTTTAAGTGCTTTGTTAAAGTTTATCGAATACATTTTATTATGTGGCCTAATCGCATTGATATAGGGACATTCCTTTTTTATTTTACCCAGGAATATCATAAGTTCTTGGTGAATATTAAATTCTGACGGTTCGTCTTAAGAAAGTCATGGCTTAAGAAGTTTTTATCTTTTAAAAGCTACAAAATTATGTTAAATTGATTTTCGATTGTGTAAGTCTAGTGTTTCCGAAACTGTACTGTTGTTCCGCCATGTAAGTCTTGTAATGGAAATATGATTCTAGTTCGTAAGAAAAAGGTTAATGGATAGAATTTTCTCAATTTTATAATTGTTCACGCTCTTATATAAACATTGTCTGTCCATGAGATTAAATGACATCATAGTTTACGCTAGTAATAGTGTCTGTATTTCGAACGATGGCACAAAAATTAAAATTTCATATTCCTCAGAGAGCATGATGAAGTTCAGGCCCCTCACGATATGAAAAATTTGGAAGGCATTGCTATAAATAAAGAGATTGTTTTAAAATCTGTCAAATACCGCGAGGCGTTCTGTGTAAAAGATGCATACATGCGATACAGATAACTGCGAAGGTTAAATAGTACACCGTCGTAGAAATGTGCCGAATACAGGCATTACTGTAGAAGTCAGTATCTCCCACTAGTCTCGAGAAGGAACAGATACGATTTCTGTCAGTCATGTGGAGCGAAAAGCAATATTTCGAATTGCAAGTCCCACAAACCTGTAACAGACAAAGGTAAACACGCACACCGGAAAGGTACCGTTTGTTATGCCTCGTGAATAATAACCACAGTCCACAGTGTGTGTGGCTGATTCCTTCTTTCTTCTTTCCCGCGTGATGCGGTGAGACGTAAGTCTCAGTGGAGCTGCGGTCTCGAATGAGCACACACTCCACCGCTCAGATGATACAGAAATTAATATGGAGGGCTGGCGGAATGACAGTTGACAGACTAAATCCGAAAATTCGTAAAGAAGCCATTCTCGGTGCTAGCTGGTTCACCACAAAACCCACATGAACTGTCTGAGAGGGAAACAGGGCCTCAGCGTTGAGGACCTGGCGACTGACCGACAGGCGTATAGCACAGTCTTTGAGCGTGCATTTATATTTTCAATAATATCGAAACTTACATGATAAAATAGTGTGACTTATTTTATATAATGAAGGGGACTTGATGATATTTCGTCTGCGAGACATACATTTTGGCTGCAGTCTTTTTGTTATTGAACGTTCTATGTATTTATTTATTTGTTTATTTATTCATTCATTTTATTTAACGACGCTGCCAGTAGCTCATATTATGTAGAATCGAATGGTAGGATGGTTAGCGAAAAAAAAATTGACTTTTTAAGAAAACGTATGTCAAAAGGTTTGTGGAGTTTATGTAATTTTGAACAACATATATAATGTGCCGTAATAAACACATCATAACCGCAAGGCTAATCAAGAATAAGTATAATAATACATTTAAATAAATTATTGTAAGGCGTGAGAACTCACTAGCATATTGGAATTGGCATAATGTGATTAAGGTTTTTTTTTGTTAAAATGCCTTTATAGTCTGTGATGGCCGTGGTATAAAAGCCGAAACATGTTGCGATTTACTGTAAACAAGAGGAGTTTCTTTAACAATAAATAAGAGTTGTGACGACAGAGACATCCGTTTTCTTGGTTTCATAACTTCTTAGGCGCTTACGCATAATTGCGAAAAGCGAATATTAGCCTGGTCATGTCTGTCTGTCTCCGTCCGTCCGTCTGTCTGTCCGTATTTAACAACTTGGCTCACACGGATGGATTTTCATGAAACTTTATATTGAAAATTTCGCGAAAATCTGTCGAAAACTTACGTTTGATTAAAATGTGACAAGAATAACGGGTACTTTACACGAAAATTGACTTGCGTTCATGATAATATCTCCCTCAAGTTTTCTTACAATGAGAAATGTTTCAGACAAAAGCTGTAGAGAAATTCAAAACACACGTTTTATGTTCAATAATTTTTTTCCCGAAAATCCTGCCGTTTATGAGATAATGTGGAAAAATATGGTACAGGCGGACAGGCCACAGATGACAGTTTAAAGCGGAACAGAAAATATGAGATTTGCGTACCAAATAACCTAGGCAAGAATACAGACACATATTCGTAATATTTAATACTGCTTTCCCACGGCAACAATGGTAATGCGAACGCGCCCCAGTGTTACGTTAGACGAACATTTCCTCTCTTGTCACGTTTAATTAACGTTGTCCATAGGCCTTACCTTTTTCTAAATAATTGAATAGGAGTGATCCAGCGCGCCAGAGTTGTTACGCTATGCATAGGCTGCAGTACAATTCCCAAATTGTTATTGCTTCGTTTTCTTTTAAAACCTACTGATTTTCTTTTGCTTAGGTTACGAAACATGTTGAATTGTGCGTACTGGTGATGTATTTTTATGGCTAGCTGTCGTATTCGTCTTCTTTCATTTTCAACAGATACTGCGGACCGAGTTAAAGTGTTTAATGGCTGGGCCCGTATTAATAACTTGCAGTGAAGAGTGCTTGAGTTTAAAGGCACATGTTCCTGGTCGCAAGAACAAGTGGTTTTATTTATATACCAGTAACGTCCTAGATAAGACTCAGGCAAGTCATGTGATCTTACATCTGCATTGCTCTTCAGAGAGGATTAGATCAAGAATGTGAAGAGACACGAATAAACTTAAGAGTCGTCACATAACGGTAGCTTCGTCATTTTATCTTTCCGTGATCAGGTGGTTCGTCGAATTTTTTTTTTGCATCACTTCTATTAAAATACACGTGATTTCAGATTAAGAGAGATGTAACCTGTTTTGTGTTTATTTTCAGTTCTTGTTAAAGTATTCTGTGTAGTTATTCTGTTTCTGATTTATTTACTTAATACTGTAATGCTTTTAACCTATGAAACGCGAAACAGAAAGATAAGGGATATATATAAATTTGAAGGGGTGACAGTGAGGGGCGCTGTTTTTGTAACGGATATTGATACAAAGTTTTAGGCCTTCATGTTTCTTAGGCAGTGGCGTATTGTCATGCTGCTGAAGGTGGTTTGAAACGGCTAAACATTTAAACGTCGTATTGCACTAGGTCAGTATTTTTTTTTTTACTATGTACCTATTTAAATCGATTACGACTCGTTTCCACCTTGTTCCGCTACGCGTTTCGGTACGGCCTATCATCGACAAACGTGCGTGTTATGTTTAATTATTGCGTTGCTTGTACATTGTTAAAAATGATTACTGTTAAAATTGATTTTGAAAGGAGTTCACTGCACACATACCAATGGCAGTAGCAATAGCACAGACGCCACAACGAAAATAATTGCCAGGCGACATTCACATCTACATGAGAGTTCAGTCTTTCACCGCGATGTATATTAGAATGTGGCACCTCTGGGTTCTTTCACGGCGTCAGGTGGTTAAAATTCACGGACGTTTCGGGACGCCTTGTCGGTTCCATCGTCTGGGTTTCAGAAGAATGGCTGCTCCCACCTCCGGTAACACGTTCTCGCTTCAGTCAGCTGATTGGTGCGCCGACGTCTCCGAACAATTACACTCCTCCCACGCCTCTGCCTGTATATTCATCCAAACCATTTGCACCACCCATTCTTCTGAAGCACAGATGAAGGGTCCGATAATACATCCCGAAACGTCGACGAATTCTAACCATTTGACGTCGCGCAGTAATCCGTAAGCCCCAGATTCTTATATACACATCTGTATTCCAATATTCAGTTTTAAATGTAATTTTAATTTAAATTTAATTACAGCAGTGACATTTGAACAATGTACGAGGAATGCAATAAGTAGAGTGGACACGCACGCGTAATCATGCTACTGCCGTACCGAAACACGTAACGGAATAACGTACAAGTCAGAATGTTGACGGTATGAAGCTTATGTATATCATGTTTCAAAATTCAGTTCCGAACTCACAGTCTTTTGTTCCTCGAAGTCCAATTTACCGACCAGGAAAATTGTTTAAAACTTTGTGTTATTCATATTCCATCCATTGGACGTATTCATTCATTCATTCCGTAGTCTGTCTTATGACAGGTCCATAATCTCTTCCAAAGCGACTTCTCCACAGAGTGCGATCTAGTGCTTCCTCTTTCGATTTACAGTATCTTCTCTTTTCCTTAAGGTCATCCATTAGCTGCTTACGCCTTCTTCCTCGCCTTCCCCTCATTTCTATCCTTCCCTCTAAGTTTCCTTCAATCACGTGTTTTAGAAGGCAGTTTCTACGCAAGATGTGACCAATCCAGTTAGCCTTTCTTCTTTTTATTGTATGTAGGATATTTGTTTCCTCCTTGACTCTGTGTAATACTTCTTCATTTCTCACACGATCTCCATTCCTTTCCAGCATCACATTTCAAATATTATATAATATAATATTTATAATTTATTAAATTGAAACCGTAACATACAAGAAACGTCAGCTAACGAAGTACAGCCGTGAAGTCTGTTGAAGAATCCTGATATGTTTACTCAAATATCTGCGTCACTGCATGCCAAATTTGCAGCTGTTGCACATCTAGTGGAAAGGCAGTTTTTGCGTGATGCACAAAAAAAGTGCAGTTTCTAATGTTAAGATACAGAACTGTGAGACATGCCATCAGTGAAGGAAGGACATTTCGATCCCACGGAAACATCGATGAGAAGAAGTGCATGAAGTTGATGCCATCCCCCTTGTAAAATATGCAATAGGCGTATATGACAAAAAAAACAACTGAAACATAGAGCTGCAAACTTCCGTTCGTTGCGTTCCAGTTTATTGGCATCAGTAATCGTAATTATTACTGACAGGTGAGGCATGTTGTAACTTAGGTCTAACGAAGGTGTAGTATAAGAAGACAGGCGATGTACGTACGAGTATAACGTAATATTCAGGCGCGTTCGCGTAACAATTCTTTCGTGGAAAAGCAATACGTATTACTTGTTTGTAGCCTTAGTTTTCCAGCATTCAAAGCTGTTGCGCCGTATTATATTGTCATCTGTGGCCTGTCTGCATGTACCATATTCTTTCACATTATCTCGTAAACGGCACGATTTGCGAAAAGAAAAAAGTTGAACATAAAATGTGTGTTTTGATTTTCTCTACAACTTCTGTCGGAAACATTTGTCATTCTAAGAAGGACTGAGCGAGATATTATAATAAAAGTAAATAGGTCTTCATATAAAGTAACCGTTATTCTTGTCAGATTTTAACGAAACTTGAATATTCTCGACAGACTTTCGAAAAATACTCACATATGAAAATCCGTCCAGTGGGAGCCAAGTTCCATGCGGATGGACGGACGGACGGACAGGCGGACGGACGGACGGACGGACAGGCGGACAGACAGACATGACGAAGCTAATAGTAGCTTTTCGCAATCTTGCGAACGCGCCTAACAATAATAAACAGTCAGTAGTGCAGAAGGAATACGCCAAAGTACGTATAAGTCCACACATTTTGAGTGATTGAGAACATAGGGTAAAATGGGCGAAGTTCCCCCACTTAGCAGTAATGCCCACTATAAGTTCCTTCAAAGCGTTATCACTAGGAAGCAGCACATGTTACACAGCTGGAAGGTCTCCCTCCCAGTAGTGAGTCTGGGAATGTGTCAGACGTAGCCGTTGTTTGTGTCTCCAAAGCTTTGATATTGTTTTGTAAAGCAAGTAGCGTGATTTGTAACTGTGAATATCCCAGGGAGTTTAATAATTTAATAATTTTGTTGCGTTTATGCTTAAAGTAATGTTAACAAAAGTCCGCTTGAAAGGACGATGCACTTCTCTATACCGGTAACAAACGTTCACCAGCCTACATGAACTCAAGCTTATTTATGACTTGACTAAAAGAACGCTTTGTTCCGTGGAAAACTTGAGGTAAAACATTGTTGATCATGGATGGACAACCATCTCATTGTGATGAATTTCATATGCCGGACTTTGCAACAAATAATGACGTTGTGCTTTGGTGTTTATATCTTCATACTACCAAATGCCTAAAACCCTCCAACAGGACACATTTAAGCCCTTGAATGAGTATTGCAGTTTTGCTCAGAGCACAGTATTTGGAAAGTGGCTACATGACAAGTGCACAGTTTTATCCAAAACCTGCACGTGATGTGGACGTTACAAACATTCGAAAAATCTTGAAGACTTGCGATAATTAGAAAGATGTAAGAAGGAGTCTCATAGTGATACAGAACACTATAATTTCGATTACATTTTTATTTATTACACTTACATTGCTTTATACTTCATAACGTTTGGGGAATTTTTACCTCCCATTTACCAAAGATGCCCTGTTGCATACCATTACAATTGTTGCTACTGTGTGTAAAGGCAGTTCAATTTTGTTTAAAGAAACTGGCCGTTTTATAGTAGAAACCGTACCGCACGTATTTAACACTCGGACATATATTGTCTTGCTATTTATATTTGTAAAAGTCTGGCCGAATATAAAGCGGAACAACATTGCCGATTTCACCTTACATAGTCTACGTGGTGATGAAAACAGCGTTTAGAATCCAAAAATATTCCCAGATCTGTGATGAAATCAGTGCTGGTTATACATCTGTCACATAGTTTGTAATTATAGTTAGTTGCATGAATTTTCCTAGAAAAGGTAATGGTTCTAGTTGTAGCAACATGAAGTTGTACGTCGTCAGCACAACACCAACTGCGTATGAAATCAGTATCATATGCTAGTTGTGTGCAATCATGTGTAGAGCTTACAGTACGAAAATCTTGATTGTCACGAGCATATGAAGTATATCTGTAATGCGTAACAGAATTGCACAGATCATTAATAAATACACTGAAGATAAGGGGGTCCCAAGGACAGATCCTTGGAACACCAGGAAGCTCTTCAAAATATGTCGAATAAATACCATGGATTTGAACAAAAGAATAACGGTTGTATAACTACGGAGTCAAGTGACATAACCATCAAAGAGCCCGCAGGCACTGAGCTTATGTAAAGAAAGGTAAAAGGCGCTGCAAAAGTCAAAACGAATGGCGTGAGCTACCAAATAGGTAGCAGTAGATTTAAATTTAATAAAATCATGCTGACAGAGATTCAATTCATATTTTAAATAGTAAGACAAATTGCCATATATATAGAATTCGAAAATATTTGAAATATTGAGAAGGGATAAAGGTCGGTAATTTTGTACATTGGCGTTATTGCCTTTACTTCTAAACAGGCATAATTACTGCTTGCTTCCATTGCGTGGGAAAATGCTGCTGAGATCATTGAGACTGAAGACGCAAGTGCAGGCACTAAAATAGTCGAACATCCCTTTGTAATGAAACCAGGGATGTCATGCAGTCTTAGTCGTTTCATGGCTTTCTGTATATCACGATCACGAATTGTGACTAGCGGTAAGGAATAAAAACAGGACAGAAATCGGGTTAAGCCCTGGATAATTATTATTATAAGTCGTATGGCACTGCTTGGCAAAAGCTTCGGCTGCATCACCATTGTCATCTAAATATAAGTTCCATTAACCTGAAACTGAGGGGAGTATGGCCAACTCCCTAAACATCGTGTACCGGTGTTAAATACAGAGGGTATCCTTTGTCTCGAGTCTCAGTACGGCTGCTGTGGCGAAAGCTTCATCGCATTGGTCTCCAACCCGCTGCCCGCCAGCTTGTATTATGCACCCCACGGCCTCATTTGTAAATTATGTATATACTATAAAAATTACACAGCAATTTAGGCGGTTAGGTATACCATTTATTGTTATTTGTCCACGTGCGGCCTGCGAACCTGCCCGCAATAACCGTTGTGGCCCTTTGCCATGAAAAGTTTGGAGGCACGTGCTTTATCGCATACAAAGTCTGCCTCCGTCGGGAGTTTATAGTCCGTACGTACCTAGCAGTTTAACTTTCGTAACAGAGTCTCGAAGCCCCGACTTCCAGCTTTTAAGTCGACCTCACATCATCCGAAAATACACGTATTTCTCGTCACACGACGGAGCTGTTGCCTTGAAATATTGACAGTCTCTCTTCCAATGTGGTCTTGCAGTTCTTGTAGAGAATGCTGATTGTTCACATAGTCTTTCACTGCCGCATACAAACAATAATCGCACGCATTTATATCTGTAGATTTGGGAGGCTACAGTCCTCTAGTTACCGTTTCCCGAATACATGTTCGAGGGCTGACATTGAGAAGTTTGCTGTGGGGTCCGTGGCATTGTCTTTCATTCTGTAACCGTATATTTTTCTTCTTTCAATTCATTGAAGAATGGTGTCAGAAGTAACCGAACGTAGCGGTAAGAAATTATTCTTTCGTCGAAAAACGTGGGCCCTGTCTTTTTGTGCAGCGCGGAACCTGTCGGTCGAAACTTTTCCCGTCTTGCTTATATTGTTTTTACACAGTGCTTCTGACGCGGGCTATATCTACGTAATTTTCAGCGATATTTCTTCCATGACACGTACTTTGCAAAGTATTGCAAATTAACACTCTTTGTTGCAACAGAATACATTTATGACATGCGGCGACCTGTCTCTGTGATACACAAAACACACCTTGGGGAGTTCGGTTTTGTAGTGTGCGTAGAAAGGACGAACACAGCACATCGCTGGCTGACCTTGCGTTTCCGAGCTCGGTTTTCCCTGTGCTCGAACCAGAGACTGAAGATGCTGTGAATGTCTCAGGTAATGTCCAGTTCTCTCAAAAACGGTATGGTGTCCATACATTTCGATACCGTGCGGTTTGTGAAAGCAGATAAGAGAACCAAACACGTAGCTAATGATAAGTATCTGGTTCTGTTTCAATAATTGCTGAGGTTGTGTTTTGTGTTCGGCTGTGGTCTTTCGAAAGCATTCTTTTTCACCCTCACGCGACTTAGTGTACAGTGGTGTCACTTAGCGCACCTTTGTAATTTAAAACCATGCGCCAGTCGTTGCAGCCTATGTTGGGTGTTGTGGGAGACGCAGTAGCCTGCGCATGCGCGTGTCATAACTGCATGCTGCAGACTGCCTACACGTGTTACGGCGTAATTAGTGTGTGTATAGTTTTTTTAACCCATATTTACTTGAGGTACTAAATAAAGCAGAGTAGAGTATTTATCGGTTTGTTTGGTTCTTTACGCAGTTAAATTTTCTTGCCCTTTGATTATCTCAAAGGCTTTCCGTCTTTACAGCTTCGTTTGTATGGGAAAATCGGTTTGGTTTACGCGATGACGGTTTGTACGACGGTTTTCAGGAAGGCATGTGTCACGTAAACCGAGAGAGCGTGTATGGGGTCGTTCATAAATGACGTCACGCAGAGGAGAGGAGGAGGAGACTTTTGTGACGCTGTGTAACCTAAGCGGAATGGAGAGTTTTTTTTAGAAATATTGTGACGTCACAAAAGTGTTAATACAACCAGTATGACTCTGCAGTGCTGACTAGACCTCTCATACTCCAGTTAGGCAATTCGCTGGCAATCGATGAATGGGTAGAAGGCGGCCTGTCGTAACTGTTTCCAGTAGGCCTAAATTGTTGACTTCGTTTTTTATAATGTTTTGCATTAATAAAATAGCACGGACTGGTAAGTGTTTTGTCTTTAAACAGTGGCAACTACTTTCTATAGGCAATTCACTTTCTTGTGGCTTGTGGGGGGGGGGGGTCATAAGTTTGTGACGTCATTTTGGAAGGGAGGGGTCAGACTTTTGTGACGAAATGTGACAAAGAGGGGAATGGGGATCAATTTTACGCCAAATTCGTGTGACGTAGTTTATGGACGACCCCTAAGTCAGTAATTACTGTTCCCTTTGTAACCCACTATGCAGTGCGAGAGACGATAGGTACTTTGATATCCATAGACTTCCTTTCGTATTCAGTTTTTTAATTGTGCAGTTTATTGATTGCGTTAATTAAACATTTGTGACTAATTTTGTTTTGATGTTTTAGTGAAACTGAGGAGAATGTGACAAAAGTGCGTAGTTGCAAAGTGGCACGGTGTGATTAATAGCAGAAGCAATGATTTGTGTTACGTGACTGATCTGTGATATTAAATATGATCGAATATGAACCATACACGGATGATCCACTCCTGGAAGACCGTCTGCCACTGACAGGGATCGATAGAAAGAGACTGGTAACTAAGTTTATACTATGCTATACTATATTAAGTACATGGCGCACAATTCCTCTTGAGAAGTTAATAATCACTAAACCCGTCAGAAAAACTCCAGCGTTTTAAAGAATCCGCAAGGTAATTATCGTGTTCTCAAGAACCCGCCCCCCTGAGCCCAGTGATCCCAGTGCACATACTCCTGTACTGCTGATTTAAGGCCCGTTTAGGTGTTATCCTTCAGAGAGTTTTACATTCAGAGTAAAAAATTGAGACAGAGGCCTTCTTTTTTACTAAATACACCATGGACACCTTAATTATGTGGAGTGTCTGATGAAACGTCTACCAAGTGGCTACACACTGACTTACTTTAAGTGAACATTGTGCAATCAGTTGAAAGCTCAAACGTTACGTAGTTACCGCCCGTTCCAGCAGAGCGCCTTACTAGTGCTGAAACAATGCCTCGGCCTCCGCGTAATTATTAAGCACAGGGGCACGTTGTTCTGAAACTTTAAAGTACGCAAGTAGGCTAACTGTATATAGCAACTGCTTTGCGTTTTGCCTACAGCGTTTAATTACGAGTTTCATATGATTCTATAATAAACTTTCATATCTTTCGTTAAAAATATTGCGTCGTCGGTCGAAATTCAATGGGTAACAATGCATTGTGTTCAGCTAGATACACTTTGTTATGTACATTGGCGTAGCTAGGTATTTTGGCGCCGGGGCGAGCAATAGCAATGACCATCCGTAACAGAAATTAACGAATTTAAAAAGAATCACAATAATTTATTGCAATCCCGTTTACTTGGCTTTAAAATCTATAGAACACAAATGAAATTATTTTGTTTAAAGTATTCATTTTGTTGCCAGTTTTGCGCCCCCTTGGACTCTGCAGCCTGGCGCGGCGAAACCACTTGCTCCTTCCCCCTTTGCTACGCCACTGATTATGTTTTACAGTTTAGTTGTCGGTACGTCACGTATGTGCAGTCTGAAGAAGATACACGTGACCGTAATATTATTGAAAAAATGTTGAAAATGCCAAGTAAGAGGGAAAAGAGCTAGTAGACGAAGATGAAAAGGAACTGCTGTGCAATAAAGACGTCTGTCTTTTAAGAGGAAGTTTGGCTTGCGTGTGAGGGGAAGTAAATTGACAAAGTGTGACGAGGCACTGAAAGTAGAAGAACTGTGTTTCAAAGAAGAAAGTTTTGGAATCTAGTATTTGTTATGTGTTACGAATGTATCGACACCTGCGGCATTTGAATTTACAGTTCTAGAAACACAGTGGAGCTTGCCATGTATCATTGCCGTAGGATATGAAGTTGCTTGCTGAATTTTCTCTTTGCATGAAACATGCTGTTTATTGCATCGCTGTGTGACGAACGAAGAAACTTTGCAGAGAATATCGTACTGTATGCTTATTTTGACCTACAGCTACATGCTGTTATTTATTTCTGCTTCTTTGCGCCTCTAGATACTGGTGTGTGTGTATATGTGCGTGCGTGCCTGTGTATTACGTATGTACGTGTAGGCCTATTTGCGTGTATATATAATATATATATAATATATAATATATTATATATATTTCAACGTGGTATTTGTGCATGTACGTCAGAAGGATTGCTAACGTATTGCAACATCCAGGCCTTGGTAAAGAATTTAGAAGCTACAGTGTAATCGTTAGGGTTTTCCACAAATATTGAGCAGCTCAGGCGGAAGAGAGTGTGAGTAACATTTCTTCTCTGAAATCAGGCAGCTGAGATTCAATGCTCTAGCAGAACAGGTAAACCACTAATTGATACACATCTCACATAAGACCCTGATTGCAGCATATGTTGTAAATTTTATTTTCCAAAGCTGTAATTGGGGAGGACCATATGTGTTGGAATCCATAAGAACAAAAGCGTTTTTACATGAAAGTTCGAGGGAAAAAATTAAAAGAGTAATTTTGTATCAAGAAGCCTTCATTAAAAACTGAAAATTGCACTTTTTTATTTTTTATTGCACAAGAAAGTGTGTTAAAAAGATTCGCAAAGTCAGCGTCGGTCCAATTTAAGAATACGTGGGTACACGCTCCTAAATTCGAACATGGTGACAGTATTTTAGAGTGCGCAAACTATTGCCCCTTACTCAAGAGAATGCAGCTGACGTGCACAGCGTGGGTAGAGTCCCGTAACACTCGCGACGCCTCTCCGTCCGAATAGTTATTTATGTCCGACAACACTTATGTTGTTCACCGGCTCCTTCGTACTCGAATAGCTTTTTCTTTTTTTTTTTTTTTTTAACTGGACCAGTTGTTGTGAATTATGATTCAATGCTTATCTGCTTTTTTTTATATCGGACACAGAATTTTTAAAACCGGAATATCTGTTCTTCAGAATAGAGTAAATAAAACCTTTTAAGTGAACATGGCCAAGTCAATGTGCATGATGAGACTTCATAATATTTACTGGCAAAGTTTACTTTTGAGAACAAATCCTACCAAATAGTTAGGCTTACAATAAATTCAAATTTGGTCATTTGCTGCTCGACTGAAATTATCTTGCTTTTAATTTTATCATGAGATGTATTTCCATGCAGCTTAAAAATTTGAAACTTGACATCATATAGTTTGACGCTTTTTTACGACATTCCTATCTTGTTTCCGATTTGGATTTTGGAGAGAGGAATTTCACAAGCTTTTGAATGTCCCAACGAGACGACGTTGCAAATCTGGTATATATTTTTTTGTAAACTTCCAAAATAAGTTAACTGCTGTAACCGAATACTTCACGACAACACCAAAAAGTAAATTTAAGTTTCGGCTTCCGCAAGGAACATAAAACACTTTTGGGTTTTCGCGTAAAATATTTCTAAGTACCTGATGTTTCAAACCAGTAGTGGCGCGGGGCCGTTGAAAATAACGGAGCCGTTTTCAGCCACACACGCTGAACACCTTCTCGCCGGCTCTGGTGAACACCATTGTTAGCTGTATAATTTTGGGGCCATGGTTCAGTTTAGGAAGTGGTGGTCCAAATTATGTGGTCATCCCGTATTGTCATTCTTAGAAGGCGAATTCATTAGGTTTTTCCGAAAAGTATGTTAAACTCTGTCAGACTGCACAGAGTTACAGCAAAGAAAACAGTAATATTTAAAGGTTTGAAGTACTTTACAGTAGTACAAAGGGCTGAGCAGGTTGATGTAGCGGTAACATTCTAAACTTGTATTCGAGAAATGCTGAGTTTGCATTTCGGCCAGTACATTAGCTGCACTGACTGAGGTGATCGTGCTCTTCCGCAGTCCCTACAGGCAAATGTCAGGATAGAGATTCGAGTAGGTCAATACCACTGCCATCCAAATTTTCTTTGATTGTGTCACCAACTTTCCTGACATGTGCACTATACCGATTGTTTACAGACTTTAAGGGTGGGTAGTACTCATATGAAAAGAAAGTCCCGGTGAACGTATGTTCTGGCACAAATACCTTACGAGTTACTGAAGTTCCTGTATTGAGAAAAGTGGAAGAAGATGCTGGAACCAGTGTCCCAAGAATTGCAGCTGATGAAAGTATCAGTGTTCCCCTTGTTTGGGGAATTCTCCTTGAAGAATCACTTTACCCATACATTCTGCTGGTGTAAGTACTCAGTCCTGACCATTGTGCAAGCGTAGTGTTTCGCCAGCGCGTTTTTGTAAAATATGATTTAGAGGCAAAATTTGTAGCCAACACCTGTTTACTGATAAGGCGTGACGGTATTATGAACTTCCATAATACCCATGTGTGGGTGGATGAAAATTCTCAGACTACCGTTGCTTCAAGACATCAACATCGATTTTCCATCAACGTCTGCGTGGGCATCTTAGGAGATCATCTCCCAGGACCGGTTGGTTTACCTAACAGACTAACTGGTGCAGCGTACAATCGGTTTCTGTTCAATGATTTACCAGTGATGGTGGATGATTTAGGCTAACCACATCATCAACAACACATGTGGTCCATGCATGATGGATTTGCGCCTGTTTTTTTTTTTGCGCATTGTCAGATAGCGCCGGAACCAGACTTTCGGTGGGCGTGGAGCTCAAGTCAACTGGCCTGCACGATCCCCTGACCTTTATCTGGATGTTTGGCTGTGGGCAACCTAAAGTCTTCGGTGTGTTCAGAGCCAGTCAATGACTTAGAAGTACTACAATAACGAACTAAAATGCTTCCAAGGAGATGCGATTGAAACAAGGAATTTTCGAAAGACTACGCACCTAAGTGCGACAAAGAGCTGATAGTTTTGTTAACATACATGGGAACCACACAGAGCATGTGTTGCAGAGATAACACGGACATCACGCAGATCTCAGGAGGCATTGGCGTTTGGACATGTGTTGACTGGGAGGTCTGTGTTCATTTCAGTGAGTACTACATACCCTTAAATTCTGTAACACTTTTTGTTAACGCTACATATAGTGTGAGATATTAACAGCGACGTAAAATATTTCATAAAGGAAGTAAATGTTTCTTCATGCTTACACATTCAACATCCGATACTTCTGAATACAGTGACAAGGCACACCACTCATACTCATTTCTAGCCACCAGGATACAGATTCATACGCCGTGTGTGAATGTCGCAATATTCATGAGTACACATTTGTGACTTGTTATAGCCGTCATACACAGAAAACGAGCAAAGAAACCACTCGTAATTAAGTGTAAATGGAAATATCATAAGCTAAGCGTTGAGCTCCGGCCGCCTAAGCCTCGTTGAAAGAGCTCCCGGTACGCATAGAACGAGTCCGGTTGTTCCCAAAGCTGGTCTGTACGCGGTGGAGAAGAAAACATTTTCGACTCCACTATAAATGGAGCCTTGTGATCCATCCCATTGCGTAGTCACCACACAGACTAAGCTATTTGGTTTTCCAGGAATATGAATAGGCCCTGCATGAGAAATTTATGCGGGCAATGTGTAAGAGCGTGCAGTGTGATATTTCCGTGTGGTCCTTATAGTAGAATTGGAACTGTATTTATGAGTAGAGAGTGTGTGTGATGGACGAAGGAAAGGTGCGGAAAAGGGCAGAGAAGCGAATGGTGTTAAGGATGGCGAACACTAGTACATATTCAGGCATACCGTAGTACCAAAAGGACGCAACCCTGGTGCCTGTAAACGGGAAGAGGTACAGTGAAGTACAGAACGTTAAGTTCAAGAAACCTGTTAGTCATAAAGTGATGAACTGAAAAGTCTTTTTAAAGGAGATATGCATAGGAGGTAAATGTAAACTCTCCTGCGCTTAATTATGCACCACGCCACGCAAAAGTAACGGAAGGGGAGGCGTAGTTTTAAGGGTTACTTCTGCACTATGTAGAAACGAGTGATCAGTATAACGCCCTGGCCGTTGTATTTCCAAGGAAATAGCCTTTGGTAATTCTTTGCAACACGTAAAAAATTACGAAAACGAAAATACCTATCGTAGCTAAATTTGTGGTGCCGAAAACGAAAATTACATTAAGAGTTGAGAATTGGCTTTAGTTTCCAAGTTACGGAAGGGATCTCATAAGAACGAGTTACCGCTCAACTGACGAGTAGAGCGCTCACCTCACAGACTGCTAGTTCTGTATGATTCCTCTATTGAGAAAGGGATTACCAAGAAGAAAAAAGTGGACAGTGGAGTACCAAAATAATACCATCGGCTGTTTGTCCAGGGCCTCACTGTGAAGGTCTGCCTATTCCAGAACCCCCGACAGTTTTTCTCTATACTCGGATGAGGAAGAGGAGAATACACCCGAAGAAACACCACAGCCGTATACTTCAAGAGGTCCTGAATTTTTCCTGAATGTAACCTCTGCTAAACGACACAGGATCACGCAGAAATAGCTTTCTGACCTCATCAGAGATCTAGAACTGTGGAAGAATAAAGCAGAACTGTTGTCTTCTGGACGACACTGTGAAAGTGACAGCATTTCGATCCCGCCAAAATGATTTTGAGCAGTTTTTCGTAACACAAGGTGAACTCAGTGCTTGTAAGAACGTTGAGGGTCTGATGGCAGCAGCAATGAACATCAGGTACAATCCGGAAGAATGACGACTATTCACAGACTCTCCCACGCATAGCCTAAAAGCAGTGTTGTTGCACAAGGGCAACGTACTGCCTTCAATCCCTGTTGCCTGTGCCATCCACAAACAGGAAACATACGAACATATGAAGGAAATTCTCAGCTGCATGAACTACAGAACATATAAATGGCACATTTGCGGTGATTTGAAGGTAACTGCCATTTTGATGGGACTGCAAAAGGATGACACAAAATTCTGTTATTTCCTATGCGAATCGGATAGTCATGCCAAAAGTGTTCAATATAGCAAGAAGAACTGGCCTCTACATAAATCACATACACCTGGAACAAAGAACGTAGCTCATCAGCTTCTTGTAGATCCGTGTAAAGTGTTGCTTCCCCCTCTACATATTAAATTGGGCTTCATGAAAAATTTGTTGAAGGCACTAGACAGAAATGGCCCAGCATTTTCATCGTTGTGTGAGAAATTCCCAAGGCTTTGTACGGAGAAGATTAAGACGGGTGTATTCATTGGCACCCAGATACGCCAGCTCTTCAGAAACCCTCCATGTGATCTCGTTCTCAGTGATGACGAGAAGACAGCCTGGAATGCCTTTCCAAATGTTGCGACTAGTTTTCTAGGAAATGTAAAAGTCGTAAACTTCAGGAAGCTTGTGGAGAATCTTATAACTTTTTACGAGAAGCTTGGCTGCAACATGTTACTCAAGATGCATTTCCTCCATTCACACTTGGATTCCTTTCCGGCTAACTGTGGTGCCGTAAGTGACGAACATGGCGTGCGTTTTCACCAGGACATCTCAGCGATTGAGAACAGTTACAAGGGCAAATGGAGTGCTGCCATGTCAGCCGATTACTGCTGGACGGTGAAGAGGGATGCTCCGGAAATTCAGTACAAGCGACAAGCGAAAAGGCGCCTCGTTTAATTCATGAAGTTCACAATTGTGTCCTGGTTCGATACAGCAACATAATCAAATTTGTTTAAAAACCAGAGCCAACCCCGTAATTTAAATGCTATTTTGATGTTCTGCGTTGCATATTCTACTAAGTAAACATATTTTCATTTCCGTAGCAGGATACAACCCCAAATTTGTTGCAGAGTGTAATCGTCGTACTTGTGGTTGGGTAGGCCACAGAGTCTATCTGGATGCGATTTTCCATCTAATCGCCTAATCGCTGTACTACGTGAGGAAACGTTCATGAAAGCTTACACTGAGACAAATGTGGCAGGATGAGTTGCATCGTGGAACATCCGTTAGTGACGTGATGTATCCCCATCTGGTAGCGTGTCTTACATTTCGTGTCGTCTGTGATGGCCGTACAAGATTCCGTCTCTTCTTGGATGTACTTTTTTAATGTTCTTTTTGTGGTGATACTGTCAGCTGAATGCGCTGATGAAATGCAGCAGCTGGGGCATGTGGTATGTCGTAACTATTTTAATATAACGTTGATGTGAACTTTGGAACTGAACTTTAATTATCGCTCTGCATGCACATTATATATATATACATACAAAACCATTATTATTATTATTATTATTATTATTATTACCTGTCTTTTAGGCGCATTCTTAAAGACGTTGCCAAAAGCACAATTAGCCTCGCCGTGTCTGTCTGTCTGTCCGCCGATGTGTCGGCATACAACAGCGTGAAACCCACTGGACGAATTTTCATGAAACTTCATTTTCTTTTAATTTATACTAAAACTGTTTCAAGTCTGTTAAGGAGTATACAAAAATAACAGACACTGCTCACGAAGACCTGTGTACATTTATGAGAATGTGTCGCTGTTATTGGTCTTTACAATTGGGACAGACTGTGTTTTCTGCGGGGTACGAGCTCAGGCCGAAGAGAGGGTTTACGGTCTAAACATAACGGCGCACTGCGCTACAAACCGGAACGTCGCGGGTTCGATTCCCGATGGTGTCTCTGGAATTTTTGACTGACATAATCGTTTCGGTCGCACTATGGCCCTGGGGTCGACTCGGCCTCTAACAGAAATGAGTACCGGGAATCTTTCCTGGGGGGTAAAGGCGGCCGGTGCGTAGGGAAACATGTAGTGTTTAGAAGAATAATAAAGGGCTGTGTCTGACGGAAATGCGCTTGTCTGCGTGATTATATGTGCACAACGGGATGGCTAATTGAAATTGGTGGAGGTATTGTTTATTAATATTGATCATGTAACGAGACTGAGGGGGAGGAAAGAGTTAGCGACCCACTACTATAAAATTCACTTTCTTTGTGAGAAAGAAGCGTTGAAACACTGAAACGGCTTCTGAGGTAGGAGTGTAGAAGATTTTTTTTTGGAAGCGTGTAACACAAGGAACGTGCTAATGCCGTATTTAAAGGATGCTAAGAGAAGAGGACACAGGGCGTTGTTGAAGAAAGACAAGTTGGTGATGAATGGAAGAACTTAAGAATTAGGCTGACTTTTTAAGAATGTGGAGATAAATAAGAAAAACATGATGTGGGCGCCCTAAAGTGAAAAGGATGGATGGATTGCCTTGAGGAAGTTGGTCAGAAAAATTCGGAAAATGGAAGAAACAGTAATTCAGAAATGCGAGCACAATAGAAGCTACACAGGTTAGAGAGAACTTTGGAACGTAGAAGTCAATGGCGCAGCAGGTAGGAGGCGGATGGGAACTGGATGCTACATCACGGAAGGACCAACAGCATCATCATTGTCATCATCATCATCAACAACATACGACACTGAACAAGTTGGTCAGTGCTGAGACGACGTCAGGGGATAAGATGCACCAGATCATTTCTTCATCAGCTGCTCTGACAAAGGTGCAGAGTAGTCTGCAAAGACTGAAGAATCGAGTGACATAAGAGGGAAGGGCAGAAGAGAGGAAGGAGATTCTGGCAGGACATGAAACGTATTCAAAACACAAGCAAAGTATGTATAAACGTAATATTGAGGCGCGTTCGCGTAACCATTGTCGGCGTGGAATAGCAGTGTTATATATTATGAGTGTGTGGCAGTAGCAGTAGTTATCCAGCAGGCAATGCGCATGCGCCATTAATATATTGCCATCTGTGGCTTGTTTGGCTTTACCATATTTTTCAGCTTTAGACCTATCTCATAAACGGCACGACTTTCGGACAAATGTTATTCAACATAACATGTATGTTCTGATTTCCTCTACAAATTTTGTCTAAAACATTTCTCATTCTAAGAAGAATTGAGCGAGATGTTATAAATGTACATAGGTGTTCATGTAAAGTACCCGTTATTCTTGTCAGATTTTAATGAAACTTGAATTTTCTGTACAGTTATTCGAAAACTACTTAAATGCCGAATTTCATTAAAATCCATCCAGTGGGAGCTGAGTTGTTCCGTGCGGATGAACAGATGGACAGACAGACATGACGAAGCTAATAGTGGTTTTTCGCAAATTTACGAACGCGCCTAAAAACGGGGGAATAGTGAAATTGAGAAATAATGGAGGTCCAGAAGGGTGGGATATGCCCCAGTGTGGACAGTAGTAGAATTTAAGTTTTGTTAGGTAGCTAGATGAAGGAGAGGAAGGGTTATAAGATTGGTTTTTCTAAGTATTTAATGTGCTTGACTGTGTGGGAAAAGGAGGTGTTATTGCTGTTGTGTAATATTATTTTATAGAGGTAATTCGAGAAGGCAGACATATTTAATTCTGTGTGTAAGTGGGTGGAAATAGGTTATAATTTTTTCCAGTTTTATTCAGGTGAGAAAGAAGTATAAAATAGTTGATTGAATCTTGAAAGGATGCAGATGATCTACTTAATGAACGAGCCGTAGGAGCTTTTTTGTAACAGAACAGAATGCAAGGCAGCAAACATAATTGCTGAAAGATGTAACAAAGAGCGTGAATGTGTTACAACAGTTGAAGTGATAATTGGTTTATAAGCCTTAGAGGGACTTTTTAATATTCGAAATATGGGTGGTGGATTGTACAAAAATATTGTTCTGGAACCAGACATAGAGGCTGCAAATTGCAGAAAATCCGGTGTTAAACGGGCGCAGCATTCTGTACAGTCTGACTCAACTAACAACTATTTGATTCATTTGCTCCACGCTCATTGATGACTTTGCTTTAGCACTAGGCTGAGCAGCATCTTTCGTAAAACTGCGTATTGCAAATTCATTCATCCTTTCAGGCTGCACATCGCACGTCCGATATTCATGTATCTGCAGGAGGTGTACTGCTGCTTGTCCGTTGTATCTAGAACCTCCTACATGCACGTTACAGGAGTAAGAGGTTGTAACTTGGCCTGTATACAATATGCACAGTTCGTAATATGAGCGCACTGATATCTGTTCTGGTTATGTGCTTGTTATTACCGTGCCTTCGCTTCTTAACGACAAGACGTGAACGTGTGAGATTGTAAGGCCTGTGTGTGTCCTCGCGTGCGTGCGTGCTAATTTGTTCTTTATACTATTGAACCAAATGACTGACTGTTACGAAACATAGTTTCAACTTTGTGCCCTTGCAGGTTAAAAATGCTATACTTATTAATTTTTTACTGTCAGTAATAGCGACGTGCCGATCCCAGTGGCCGTGCGGTCTAAGGCGTGGGTCTGCGGCCGCTCGCTTACTAGGATCGTGGGTTCGAATCCCACCGGGGGCATGGATGTCTGTCTCTTGTCAGTGTTGTGTGTTGTCAGGTAGAGGTCTCTGCGACGGGCTGGTCACTCGTCCAGAGGAGTCCTACCGAGTGTGGTGTGTCTGATGTGTGTGATCATGAAACCTCGAAATGAGGCCTAGGCACCCGAAAAGGGGCTGTTGAGCCATAGGAAAAAAAAAAGAAAAAATAGCAACGTGCCCGAGTGCGGACAAGTGATACGGATCGACATCAGTTCCACTCGATGTAAGGAGCTGAAATTACGTAATGTGCCTTAGAGAAATGTAGGCCTGCAGCTCTTGTTAACCAAAGAAGTGTTTGTAGAATGTTAAGTAACAACATGTCAGATATAGCATTAGCTTTGGTGGTGTTAATCAATGAATCGTTGGACATAGACGTGAAATTTGATAACGCGGTAGAACGTAAACTTTCCTGGACATTGTGCATGTAACATAGTTTTTAAGTTAGTAGTTACAGACAATGTGGCGGTTACAAACTGAGAGGTTATGAACAAAAATTTGACGTAATTCGCATCTGCAGGCCTACGTAAGCAACAAGTTCGTTACGTAATAGTAATAATAATAATAATAATAATAATACAAACTGTTTTAAAAATTAGGGTTCTGAAGGAAGGCATTGATAGTAAATGCCGCTTGTGTAAAGAACGCAAAGAAACTACTGACCGCGTAACCTCAGGACGCCCCATTTTGGCGAAGAATGAGTACTTAATGAGACACGATAAAGTTGGTGCACATTAACATTACTCAGTATGAAAAGCAGTGGGCATCGAAATGACAGACAAAGGGACACACACACTTGCACAAGCCAGTATGTGAACTTGAAGATGTAACTGTTATGGAATCAAAGGGTACACGCAGATAGAGACGTTAGGGTAGATATGCAAGGTATAATAATTAAAAATAAAAAAGAGAAAACATGCATACTGATAGATGTGGCAATACCAGCGGAGAGGAACTGTTATATCCCGGGAGCTGGTAGTTGGATCTTGTTGTTGACCGAGCGGAGTCTGATGATGGATCCGTTAGGACACTTAAGGAATGACTTCCAAGTCCACTTAGAAGATAGTTTGACACAAAGATATATATATTTGAAAATATTTTAAGTTACAGGTTGGATGACTGAAATGTACCAGAGGTGAAAGTACCGGAGTGTCCTCCAGTGCTACAAATACATCAGTTTATATAAGTAATTAGGGAGGTGTCGTGTAAAAATCATACGTCATAACAGAGGGGTCTTGGGTGTGGTCGTGTGAAGCTATTGGTCGAGACTTACATTGTTGTCCTTTACGGGTCTTGCCCGCGAACCCTTACGTCATAATGACATCATAGCTTCACACAGTCGTTCATCCCTTGTGACATTGACAGGGTATCAAAAACACGTACTGAGATGTGGCTAATCTGCCTATAGGTCGGAGAGGACAGCCAGCTTATGTAACCCCCTCCTTCCTGCTTAACGCAAGACCCTTGCAAGGTGTGGGTGATACAATTATAACAGAAATTGTGAATGTACATACAATTTCAAATCCATAAAGTCAATAATATTTACGTACACTGTCGTCATATATGACAGAACGTAACGCAAAAGGAAGCAGAAAAGAAACTGAAATATAAGAGTTCTATAGGCTGTAGATACAACGAATGCAGAACGTGAAACTTATGTATATATATACATGTACATACTCCAAATCACCGTCATGCACAACAGAATTTACCAATTTACAGGTTACTAGATTCGGCTTATCAATTAAGCCATCATCAGACCTATTAAATATCAAGAGCCATACAAAATTTACACCTTCATGAGGGATTGAGATCTCATTCCCTTACAGTAGTCAATACGTCATAAAAACTTGTGTTAAAATACATAAAGGCTGCATAAAATTACAAGATGAGTATAAGAAGTATAGTTTTAAATAAAGATGGTAGACAGTTTATAATTGATAAGGCACACTTCAGTCTTGTATTTTTCTTGGCACTGGAACCATCAGTTTATAAGCAGGTGATTTAACCCGATGTTCGTTAAAATTCTAATTTAATATGTATTCTACGATATTCCATAAATTCTGCACAACGTTTATGTATTTTAACACAAGTTTTTATAACGTGCACTGTAAGGGAACGAGATCTCATCCCACATGAAGGTATACGTTTTGGTGTGGCTCTTGATATTTAACAGGTCTGATGATGGCTTAATTGATAAACCGAAACTAGTAACCTGTAAATTTGTAAATTTTGTTGTGCATGACGGTGGTTTGGAATGTGTATATTTGACTGAAGCACCAATCGGGGATTTTTTACCTAAAGGTGAAATGTATGATCATACCGGTAGTAATTTGGGCCAACGGAATAGTAACAAAAGGTTTAAAGAAAAATTTGGAACTCGTGCCAGGAAATCTTTCAATATGTTCACTACAAAAAATAGCTATTCTTGAAATGTCACACATAATACGCAAAGTACTGCAGTCTGAAACTTCAAGCCTGAACGGTGGGGATCACCACTGGTTCAAGAGAAGTACCAGAAAGAAAAGATCTGTGACAAAGAGACATGATGATGGTGATGGTGATGGTGATGGTGATGGTGATGAAGGATATGTACGACTAGATACGTTTGTGGAGTAGAAAACTAAGCTTCGTGAGTTCTGTTTTGATATCTTTTGTCCTTTTCTTCAGCTGTGGATGTCCTTCAGAAACAGAATTGCAGTATCTTAGGACATACACACAAACGAAACTTGTTTAGTAAGCTGGTATGTTTGTTAGTGCAAATTAAATAATATGGCAACAGCATTGAAGCAAGTTACTTACTGCAAACTGCTTCTACTCCCAAAACGAAATTTTTCTGCGCTTCCATACCCCAAGTTATAATAGCTCTCAGAGACGACTTAGGCCGGAGTCTTGTATATTTTTACAGCACAGTGTCTACTCTGCAGATTATATTACATTCACAGATGTTGGGATGGTGATATGTAATAGCAGTACAGGGGAAAGCCAATAGCCGTGGACGGACTAACGACGACAGTTCCGATATTTCTGTTTCGCTAGACCGAGGCACTTGGGCTGTTACGGAAACTACAGCTTGGTGTATGAGAAACTGTGCATCAGTCAAACTTTGATCAGTATACATTTTTGAGGCCAGTATTTTAGACAGCCTTACAGTTGTCTTTGGATAATACCTGCCTAATGTTTCAGCCCTGCCCGAGTTCGAAATACGAAAACACTGTGAACTTTTTCTCACGTTCTGAGCTTGGTATATATATATATATATATATATGTATATATATATTGTGTGTGTGTGTGTGTGATACCCATAACTCTGGACAGTTTGCATGATTTTTTGTAATATTTCAGATTAATCGTACGCCTTCAGAGTTCCAAAATTCAAGGTTAAATTACCGAAGGTGGCATGTGCAGGGAGGAAGGCACGAACCGAGCTTTATGGACATTAAAGGTTAATAAAGAAAACGTATTCCCTGGAAACATTTTTATTATCAGTTCATGAAAAGGCATTCTCAGTTATGCTTGAAAAATGCTAATGTACAGGGTTATTGAGAGCAGTAGGATTCAATAAACATAGGTCTCGCAGTTCTGTCCAGAAGTTGAGGAACTAATGGAAGATTATCTTTTGTTCCGTCTAGCATATTCAGTGTAGACGGAACGGGAATATCGAATGTTCTTATTAGCAGCAAATTGCTCTTTGTGAGGGGCAAAAAGCAACTGGGGATGTTAACATCAGGAGAGAGGGGCCACTGGACACTTTATTCCGCCTCTGTATAATTTCTCGAGGACAAAGGTTACCAGAGACTCTTGTTAAATGCCACTTCTGAGAGTGTAGCTGGATGTATGGGCAGCGACGTTTTCCCTGCTTGGCTGAATGAATTTGTTTGGCATGTTCACCGTTACCAGACAGTCGTGTTTTTCTGATCCTAGTTGGCCACAGGAGTCATGGGGATCTCCACACGACATCCGTTTTTTCCCCAGATAATGCTCATATGCTGTGCACTGCACCACACACAGCTCTTAAATTACAGCCTTTGGAGAGAACTTCCATGTAGCCATTCAAGTGGGCATACTCCGAAGCCCGCTCCACATAGACGAGAAAGGGATCTGTGCTTGAGGATAAGTGTGTGTGTGGCATAATATGCGTTCACGAAGTTCGCAGAATATGTGTGACAAGAAACAGGTTTTCTTGCACGTGTATATACCTGTTAAATAGAAATATTTTTAACGATTTGTATTTTCCATCTTCTCAAATGACAGACATTCCTCAGCCGACATAGGTCAAAACTGCTAAATATGAAGTCACTGACATTCTTACGCCGTCAACAAGCAGTGAATATCACAGTCCTGAAGAAAATATCACCACTTTTCTATGAGAGACAGCGTGGACTGTGTCAAGAAAGGACGAAATGCTAAAAGTGAAATACCTCATGTCCGTCGTGCATGCTTGGAAAAGACACAATCCAAAAAATGCAAAAAGCGGCAAAACAAGCAAACGAACAGTTAGCCTACCAATAAAGGAAAAGCGTGTAAGAAGGAACTGCTATTTGGAAGGAATCGCCGCGACTGAGGCAGAAGAAAAAGCTTCGTGCGTCATTTACAGAGTCATTCCGTGAGGGCTGGACGATCACTGTACTGAAATTGAAGGACTTGCTGATAAATACATATGTGACCTGTGTAAATATGCTGTGTGATCTTATGCTAGTTTTAAATGAGTAGAAGTCATCTCTCTCTCCCAAGTCTAGCAGTACTGGCCGAGAAAGAAAAATTAACAAAGACAGACAGGACTCTTTTTTTTTAGTTCTGTGTTAATTAGACTTACTTTATGTCATGAGTTCCCAACCTGCGTCCTGCCAGGTTGTCTTATGCGGCCCGCGGCCACCTTTGTAAATTATATATATATATATATATATGTATATATATATATAGCTCCTGTTTTGTAAAGAGGGGTTAAATGTCACTTTGAGCTAATTTGAGTTATGTGTAGCGAATCATTCAACTCATGATCCTCTGTGATATGTAAAAAGATGACAACTGTATTTCCAAGAATAACCAAAATAGGCTGGGGATATCCTACCTCTCAAAGCATTTGTCATATGTAAAGCTTCTCCTGTAAAATTGACATATTGTGGGCTGTCCCCTTTTTACGAAACAGGGGCGATGTTTATACTTCAAAATCACACAATAATTTAGGCGGTTAGGTACTCCACTTACTTGTTACAATTGTGGCCACAATAGCACAATAGCAGTCGTGGGCATTTTCCAAAAAAGGTTGGATGCCCTTCTTTATGTGTTTACTTACGTATTTTTATGAACGTTGTTCCTGAACAAAAGAGTGCATTGATCTTACCGAGGTCACTACTCGTAAATGGAAGTGGTCTTGGCTCTTCGTAGGCAGTCCAGTGCAGTACCAAATGAGGCGACGTGTTAAGAAAATTTGTTTTGGCTGTGTTCAGAGGGAAAGGTTTTATAATATAACACGATGATTAAGACATCCACACGAGTCACGCTAAGCACTACAAACCGTAGGTTAGAAAACGTAATGACGTGAACCCCGAAGATATCGGAATAAGAAACGTAAGATACGCGTTCGGTGAAAAACAGAAACAAATACGCGACCTGTGAGATTCTCACAACGATGCTGATAAAGATTTTCAAGTCCTGTGGGATGTTACGCTTGGTCGACTGGTTTTTAGATGCCGACATATCTGTAGAAGGCTTCCTGGATTGCTGGACCCTGAGGGTGGAGCAGTACGCTCCTAGGAAACGTCAGTAGCTATTTTCCAGTCGACGTGGTGTGACATCGTAAAGTCTTGAATATTCTTTCTGAAAACGTCCTTCATATTAAATATTAGGTCATGTTTTACTTGTAGTTTGGGTGTTGAGTCAGGATGGCTGTAGCACATCCAAGATTCGAACCGGGTAACTTGAGAATATAGTTTTCTAGTTTTACCGGCAAACGACTCTGGTGAGTGCAATGTAGTGTAAGAGCGGCCTGAAGGATGATCCTACTTCGTATTTGCACAGTTACATGAATGCCATTCGAGTCTGGTTAGGTCTTATCAGTGTCGAATATTGGTTATAGTTTTGTAGCAAACCAAGTCATTGTTTTACGCCCTAGTTGCATTCTTGAAAAAGTGGGCGTTAATAAAAATATTTTCATATGAAAAAGGGCTTAAATAAATGAAGATAAGCGAGCCAAAGGGCTTCAAACTGAAAATGAGAGAGCGTAAATTAAGCAGTGGTGTCAATTGGCAAGGGGCGTAAAAGCAAAAAGGCGAAAACAAACGCGAGTACAACAAGGCCTAGGTGTATTGTTATTCACTCTAAGTTCAGTCTTTTTAAGTACTGTGTATTACTCGCATTGGCATCTCACAGTCACCAACATTTCTTTATTCCAAATAACCAACTGGAAATTCCCCCCTTTAACGGTTTGCTCAAAACGTATAACACGATTGTGTGCTATCGGTACCAGGACACTACGCGACATATCGATACGGTGAATATAAATCGATACAGGATGCTTTTTGTTCCAATATATCGTATCGATTTGTAGACGCACGGAACCGTCTCGTTGCCGTCTTGGCAGTGCACTTACAACTGGTCGGTCGTACGGCTGTTGTGATTTCTTTGTCTAAATGCAGGGCAGGATAAATAAATACCGACCGGTCTGCCGGCACCGGAAGGTACTCGACTTTACACAAGAATAACAGAGAAACTCATGAGAGGGACGGGGGATTTGCTTTTCTGTTTTGTATTCACGGCCTCAGCATTGTTCGCTGCTGCGTGTCGTGATGTATGGCAGTAAACGATCAATCGTGTAGTGTGGCGGTTCTAGGTCACAGCTGAGTCAGTGGGGTTAATTAGTTGGTGCCGTGCGCATGGTGCTGTGTACCGCAGTCCGTCAACTGTGACATCACGCTAACAAATGCAGTGAGTTTGAATCGACAGTACTCGTTTGCATTGTTTCCTCCGGTAACAGTTTTAGTGCCAACCTCTAAAGAACACAACGTTAACAAAAATTGCTCTTCAATTTTTTATGTAAGTTTCTGTTTGTGATGAATTAACTGTAATTGTTCAGGAATGAACACTGATGTATATTTTTGCTTTTATTATCAAGGGGTCAGTTGTGTGTACTTAACACAAAGTAGCGGGCCTCGGAAATTGAGAATCCGTCTGATCGAGCGTCCATGTAATCGATGTTGGAGGTAAAAATTTCTTTTGGGCAGCATTTTTCAACACCGTTGAAGAAACAGACAATTGCTTGTGTTTATTTTTCTGTCTTTGAACATTTGAAACTGTTTCAACTATCTACGCTAGAAACGACACATTTTAAAGTCGCATATTATTTAACAATACTGAAAACAGTCATCGGAATTTGTAATAGTAACGTACGAGAAACATAGGTGCGCTATCTCTGCTGTCTGTGGTGGTATTTTGTTTTTGTGCAACAACCCAGATCACACATAATTAGACACACACACCACACACACACACCTGGTAGGATCCCTCTGAACGAGTGATCAGCACTTCGCAGAGGCCGCTACCTACACAACACACAACATTCACAAGTGACGAACATCCATGTCCTCAGCGGGATTCGAACCCGCGATCCCAGCAATCAAGCGGCGTCAGACCTACGCCTTAGACCACACGGCCACCGGAATCGGTTTGCTGGTATGTTACTACAATAAATTCGTACCTGTTCAACAGTTTACGCGTCAGGAACTTACACAAATGAAGTCAACAACAGCGCTATGTGTACTTATATTGATCTCTGCAAGAACTCCTGACTATTAGAGCAAACCTGAGATATAAACATTTTCTCAGTTGACTATATCACAAAAATTAATGCGCAGGCAACATAGCTGTATAATTATGGGTGTTTAGGCGCGTTCGCAAAGTTGTGTAAAACGACTACTGTCCCTTCCTCAAGAGAATTCAGTTGACCTGCACAGCTTAGGTAGAGTCCCTTAACACTCATGACAACGGTCGGGGGAAAACATATAGATTCTGTCAAAAACGTCAGTCCCTCTCACTGCATGACCTTCTTTCCACTGGTCGCCATTTATTAGGTGTTTGTTTATAACAAGCCTGAGGTCAAATTTATGCACAGCTTTAACCACATAGAACACTACAGAAAATAACTGTATTATGTCGCACGCAAAAAACACGACTGCATTTCAGCCCATTGTATTTTTAACTGTAGTTGGTCACAAACAAGTTAGGGTCGGCTTTCCCCACCGCAAACAATTGTCAAGGTCAACTGCAAACTCCTCAGTCAATATCAGTATTAGTTTCGTCATCTTCGTCTGTGTGTGTGTGTGTGTGTGTGTCCGCATGCAACAACTTGCTCCCATTGGATGGATTTTCGTGAAATTTTTATGCTTGGGACTTCTACCAAAATCTGCCGAGCAAACTTAAGGGAGGGGCGGGTAAGAGTCCGCAGCTTCTAAGAGTGCGCAGTGCCAATTTATCGAAACCAACGATAGGTAGTAGCACAATGCACACGGTGGCAGTTTTTGCACCTACTACAGGCAGTGGAGCAAAAGACTGAAAGAGGTGTGACGCTTCTGTTCGACGTGAGTGGCATTTATGTGTTTTGGTTACAAAAACTGTAACTCTTTTGTGCGACGAAGTAAGAATTTTCTCCTGAAAGACTTTCGGACAAAAGGTAAGCCTGTGTCTTATAAAATCCCAGTAATCAAATCATTATTTGGCTGATTACTCAAACACAAAATGTAACAAACATGGTGGTTATAGGAAAACGTTATAAAAGTGAGCGTGTCGTCTAAGAGTGCGCGGGGTAAGAGTGCGCGCACTTAGACGAACCACATTCACAGGAGCTACAAAGATATCGTGTTCTTATTTTTTAAAGAGCGGTTTTCATATTTTGAACAGTGTTTTTCTCTGTTAGAGGCAATGGGCAAGTACAAGAGGAAAAGGGACAGGTCATTAAAAGTCACGACCGAAGTCATGGATAATGCTAACCGATGTCTACACACTGGAGAAAGGAAGAGGTCAATCGCTGGAGACTTGGGAGTACCTGAATCAACCCTGAGAAAGCTAGGGACAGTACCGACTTCTCTAGGTCGCTTCAAGGCTACTTTTTCCAATGAGGAAGAGAAAACGTTAGCTGATTATTGCAGAGATTTAGTCGCCCGATTCTATGGTCTAACTATTAAAATGCTAAACGAATTAGCCTTTTGAGTACGCTGACCGTAACGGTGCTGATAACAGATTTAGCAAAGAAAAGAAGAATGCTGGAAAGGATGTACGTTCCTGCAGCGAGATATGCCCGTAAAAGAATCTGTCACGAACTGTGTTCTGAAGCTCCAGTCGGAACTCTACCTTTGATATCTGACATAGGACTTATGACTACAGATCTCTTCACACAATGGCTGCAGCATTTTTAGAACCATGTCAAGGACACGGAAGCTGACCCAGTGCTACTTGTTTTGGATAACCACATTTGCCATTGCAGCCTAGGAGCCATTATGTTCTGCAGAGATAATCACATAACTTTGTTAAGTATTCCTCCTCATGGATCACACAAGATCCAGCCTCTTGACTGTGGATTTTTTGAGTCCCTGAAATCAGCTTACTCGCAGGAATGTGACGTTTTTCTTGTAAATCATGGAAACCAGCCGATAACACAAAGAAATGTAGCTGGCTTATTTAAGAGAGCTTGCTTGCGGATGGCCACACTTGACAAAGCGGAGAACAACTTCAGGGTCTGCGGAATTTATCCCTTTAACCCTCATGTGTTCCCACCTGAAGATTTCGGCCCTGTACAAGTTTCATTTCTTCCAAACATAGAATCAAAGCAAAGGAAAGGATTGGTGCAACTGTTATGCAACAACGTGATGAGGCGTCGCCAACACCGTCAACTCCAACCAGTGATGCTGCGCATTCAGATACATGTACTTGCCTCTGATACATCAAGAGAAGAGCCAGCATCAAGAAGCTACACGCCCTTTTCAAAATTTCACGTTTCTCCAAAAATGATACGCCCTCTGCTACCAACAACTGTGAGTAATCAAAGAAAGAGGAAAGCAAGAAAGAGTGAATTCTTGTCAAGTTGTCCATATAAAAACTCTTTACAAGAGAAACTTCGAGGGAAGGCTACTGAAGATAGGGAGAAGAAAGGAAAATGTAAACGGACAGCTGTAAGACGAAAGCTGGTCGACAAAGCTGTTGTCTCTATGTCTAACATCATGTGTCCAGTATGTGGAGAGGAATATCAAGATGCACCAGAGGAAGACTGCATACAGTGTCACAGATTTAAGGAATGGTAGCATGAAGCTTGTACAGCTTACGAATCAGGCCAGTTTGCATGTGACTACTGTTCTACTTAAGAATCTACGCAAATTATTGTCACTTTCCTGATGCGCACTCTTACCCGACCTTCTGCGCACTCTTACCCGACACGTCGGCTAAGAGTGCGCATTTCCCATTTCTTGAAAATTATTTTGTAACTCAAAATGTATTCAGTAAAATATCAGTTGGTGTTCTAATAACGTAAGTCAATGCTTCAGCCGTTCTGCATTCCTTAAATAAACTACTTCCTACGAATCGTTTCCGAGAATTTTAAAAAAGTAAATTAGGTGCGTACTCTTACCCGACTTCCCCTTACGTTTGGTTAAGATCGTACAAAATACCGGCCATTGTACTTGAAGATCTAAGTAGGTTTTATATTTTTAACAGCGATGTAGCTGAACAATATAGAAGAGATATCGCTGTTACTTTTCCATGGCAACACTTTTAATATTCGTCTCTCATTCCGCAGTAAATTTAGTTATTCAAGTAAAATGGCTCGACTGATACGTTAAGGAAAGCAAAGATCCGAACGTGCTACAATGTTACGTTCTACGTACATTGTTAAGCTTGCTTGTGTTTCTCGTTCTGCTTACGACTGTCCTTTGCAGTAGTATTTTTACTGCTTCGTACTGTGGCTTATATGCAGTTCTGTAATGCTTCAGGACACTATACCAGTCTTTGTTAATAATTTGTACACGTATATGTGTGTGCAGTGGTAAAAATATGCAAACTGCGTAATTAGCCAATAGAAAGTGTTCAATGCAGATACAGTTTTCACCTAGGATTGTCAAGGTCGACCGAAACATTTCGGACGGGCTGTGAGAAAAAATACAATCCTCTTAACACCTGTGTGTGTACAACTGAAGGTATTCGTTTTCACTGTTGTTAATTATCTGGTATGTAGTAAATGATGAATGCACTAGAATCGCATGTTAATGTCGTAGGAAACTGAGAGCTAGCTAACTAAATAACCAACCAACTCCATGCAGTAGAGTCCTCCTTGAAAAGCTAGGATTTCTTCAACTACTGAAGAACTACTGAAGAAATTATGGAAATTATGGAACCCATCTGCCACTTCTCCTTGTCCTGAGTCACGTCAAGCTAGTCCACACCCACCCAATCGATTTCCTTAAGATCCATTTTAATATTGCCCTCCCATTTACGCCTAGGGCTTCCATGTTGCAGGTTTACCCACCAAAACCTTGCATGCATCTATTCTCTCCCCTAAACATGCCACATTTCCCACCCACCTAATTGTTCTTATTTGATCACGCGGATAATATTTGGTGGGAATGCAAATCATGAAGCTCCTCGTTGCACAGTTTCTTCCAGTTCCCTGGTACCTCATCTCTCTTAGCATCCCATCCTCGAACATCTATGTCTTCCCTGAATGTGAGAAACCCAATTTTAACACCCATGGAACACAGCAGTCAAAATTATAGTTCTGTATATTTTAATCTTCATATTTTTTTCGAAAGCAAAGGGGAAGATAAAAAATTCCAGACCGAATGGTAACAGGCATGCCCGGAGTTCAGTATGATTAATTTCTTCATGAAAGCAAATTGGAATTGTTAGGGTTGTTCCAAAATGTTTGAACGTTCCCACGCTTTCAAAAAATGTATTACGTAGCTTCGTGTTGTGGTTTTGTCCTGCATTCTGTTCACGAGATATGAACATATACGTTCTCAGCATCTACTTCTAGACCTATCTCCGTACTAGCGATCAGTAAAGATTTTGTGTTTTTCTTTACAGTATGTATGTTTTCACCTAATAAATTGACATCAGCATGGGCCATAATTTGATGTGTACCATGGACCACAGTGTGATACGTACCATTCAATTTTAGACCACCCTGTACCGGTTGAACCTTTCTAATTGCATATTCTAAAGCAAAGTTATAAAGCATCTCCTTGTTTAGGACCATTCTTAATAAGAAGTGTATCAGAGAAATATTTTTGTATCCGAACTTTGTTATAGGTTTCATTTAAGCACATTTTTATTAACCTGATTAGTTTCATGAGGTTACCAAACTCAATGAGGATATGATAAAAAAAGTTTCCTTCTCACTGAATAATAGGCTTCCTTGAAGTGTATAAATAGTTGATGGACTGCCCCACTGCGTTCTCAGGTTTCTAAAGTATTCAGCAATTGCAGAATACATACTCAGTAGCTGATTTGTCACGTCGAAACCCACATTGATGATCCCAATAGTTTTATCTACGTATGGGGTTAACCTTGACAGAATAATGTTGGATAAAATTTTAAATATGGCTGGTAACAGTGACGTGTCTCAATTCCTTTATCACCTTTCTCATAAATAGGTACAGTGATCGACTCCTTCCACTGTGGAGGCAGCTATTCCTTATTCCAAATACAATTAATAAGTATATATGTCTCCGAACTTACTGTCCCACCTCCTTCTTAAATTATTTCTTCTGTTATTTTATCACTGTTTGGTGGTGATTTTATATTTTCAGCTTATCAATAGCCATCTCAAAGTTAAAGACACTAGGCGCGGACACTAGTGGCTCAGCTGTATGTATTTCAGTCTGCCTAACATCATTAACTCCATACACATTCAGTAACTTACAGAAGTGCCTTTTCCAGCTATTGAAAATAGTGTGGGATTCTGCAAGCAGTTCACACTTCTCATCATTCACCGAGTTATTTCTATGCTGGTTATATCTCTTTAAAATGATTTATTCCTTCGTAGAAGTCACTGTTTTTCCTGTTATTACTGCTTGGTTCAAGTTAATTTTATCTTTCAAATATTCCTTTCATTTTGTTCCTGAAATGTCTGCTACTAGTTTCACTTCGATAGAAGGCCTACAGTGTATGTTAAGACTATCTGCATTAACTTGGCTTGGTTTTCTGTAGCCATTGCAATATCTCATGCTTCCTTTAATATAAAACTTTGAACATTCATCATCAAATAACGGTTCATGCTGCTCCGTTCATACTGATCTAGACTCTCTTGAGCTGAAATTTTTTATTCTATTATTGTCCCAAGCCCTGTTTATGTTCTATCATCTAAGGTCTCCAAAACGGCAAACCTGTTTGAGGTCTTAGGCCAGTGTATCTCAACCTTGCTTTCATGGAGGAGCTCCTGAAATAATTCTTAAAATCCCGAAGACCCCCAAGCTATGAAAATGGTTACAGGCCAGAGAACAAAGAGACAGCTGGTAGTGCGCGGAAATTACGCCATACCCCAGTATTTCAAACCCTCGGACAGGAATTCCCGCGATATTTCGAGGAATATTTGGGATTTTTCGCGGTATTTGAAAATCTTTATGTAGGTCTGTTCACGGTTTCTCACGGAACTTTTCAAAGATTATACTGTTCCCTTAGTTTCACGACGTTTAGCTTCTTGAGATTGAATCTCTACTCATTTACTTACTGACAGTCTCATCCTAAATTTTGCAGCCAGTACGTACACGTGAAGATGTGACAGTGCTATGGGATCAAGAGGTACACACAGACAGAGAAGTTACGGCAAATAGGCCAAATATAATAATTAAAAAAGAAAAAGAGTAAAGGTGCATGCATGCTGATAGCATAGTCGATATAGCGACTCGCTACGGGCTGGGGATTTGAAACGAGAAAATGGAAGTGAAATAACAGCAGCACAAGATCCGGCATTACAAACAAGATGTCATGCAACAAAAATATTACAAACAGAAACACATAGCAAATGCAGATCATGTCAACAATTTGATGAGGCAGTAGAACATATATCAGCATGCCCAATATTGGCAAAATAACAACACATAAAGATACATGATAGAGCGTGTGCTCAACTACACTTTAACACATGCAAGGAAATAGGGGTACAATTAGACAACTGACAATTGAACACTTGTATGAGCATATACCAAAATAGTACAAACAAATCCTGCTGGTAAAGTAACCATATTATGAAATCAATAAGTGCAAACCGACAGAATCATCCTTAACAATAAGCCGGACATGATAATCCGTGATAATGAAAAAGGAACTTGTATGTTAATAGATGCTGCAATTTCAGGAGACAGAAATATGGTCAAGAAAGAAGCTGAGAAGAGCCTAAAATATGAAGACCTTACAATAGAAATACAGCGCATATGGAGTGTGAAAACAAAAGTGATACCAGTAACAACAGGGGCAGCTGGAACCATTTCAAAATTATTCAGAAAATACCTGAGAAACCTACCGGGAAAACACGAAATCAAAGGAACTACACGAAACAGCCATATTGGACACTGCACACATTCTGCGGAAAGTACTCACGTCAAACTACAAAACATTTAATTGTAAATACAGAATAGCTGCAAAACTGTATACCCTAGAAACATGATTTTTTCCGGTATGTAATTGTAAATACCCTGCATAAAGGTGATAACGAATATAATAATAATAATAATATAACTGCTAGAAATCCCTAAGAACAAACCGCATATCTTTATCCGTGATAATTAAAAAAGGATACGTCTCTTTATATTATATATATGTATATACACATATATATTGGAATTTCAGGCAATTTCAGGAGATATAAATGTGATCCAGTAAGAAGCCCGAATTATTTTAAAAATAAAGACCTTACAACAGAAACACGGCGCATGTGGAATGTAAAAACAAAAATGGTACCAGTAATAATAGGGGCAACTGGAACCATCTCAAAATCAGTCAGAATATATCTGAAAAACGTACCTGGAAAGGACGACATCAAGGAACTACAGAAAACAGCTTTACTGGTCACTGCGCACATAGTTTGGAAAATACTAATGTAGAAGTACAAACCGTTTATCATGGGCAATAACATTACGTGTACAGTGTATTGTAAATACAGAATAGCTGCAACGTTATATACCCTATAAACGTGGTTTGTTTCAGGTATATATGTAATTGTAAATACCCTGTAAAAAGGTGATAAATTATTATTGTTATTGTTATTATTAATGTAAAGGACACTTATAAAATGAGTAATTTAGGAAAGAAAATATAAAAAAATAATTTACGCGCAAATAATGTTTTCCCACGTGATGTATTACACAGATCATGATTCTTACCATGAAGAGCCAATACAGCAGTCTCCTGTCGGTCTTTCAGATGGCAGCACATACTCTATCCTGTGCGATACAAACTGATGCTTCATATATAGTGTGGATCGATTTTCCTCTTCTGAAAAACATGCCATTGTCGAGGCGGTTAGTTTCCGGGCTATCACCACACAGGCCCGGATTCGATCCCAAGCCATTCCCCGTGAGATGTGTGATTCGTTTTCCGGCGGGGGCAAGAGATTTTGTTTTAATCTGTAGGATGTTCAGCATGGCCGACCATGGTTCAGGCGGTTAGTTGCCGTCCTGTCACAGAGGATGCCCGGTTTTAAGTATCAGGCTAGCCCATGTGGGATTTTTGGTGGGCGAAGTGGCGCTGGAACAGGTTTTTTTACCCGAGTACTTTGGTCTTCCCATGTCAGTATCGCACAAGTGTTCCATGCTCGTTTAATTCATCTATCACTGACGCTATATAATCTTTGCAATTAAGAGCGTAGTGAAGTAACACACTTAAACATGAAAGAAGTCCACCTTCCTATTCAGAGAATAACGGGGGCGCTTTCCCCCGCGGTAAAGCGACCAAGGCGTGAAGCTGACCACAAAGTTCCATCTCGGGCCTAGATTAGGAATGAATGGAGTTGTACCTCCACTCCCCTAAGCCTTCTTTGCGTGCCGAGGGACTCCTGTCTCTCTTACTTTTATAATACAGGAGTAACTGTTTTAAAGTAGTTTTCCATCCATAAGCGTTTGAAATATGGCAGACAAAGCTAATAATATCTTACGAGTAGCTTAGAGTTACACAATTGATACTGTCCGTTCATAATTTCATTTGGCTCATGGATAATACACGGGCGCCAAAGGACGTAAATGTACGTTAATAGAATATACAATATGCAGAAACAGTCACTATAACACGATATGGATACGTAGCAAAGTAACTATTCAAATTTTAAAATTTATTGTGTGCGAAGTAACCACATGAGGTAGAGTCATTGCTGTTCTGTAAATTTTCGTCGTTTGTGGAACATGAATTTCACTGTCGTGTTCACAAACCCGCCACTGTTCCCTGTCTTGAGCCAGTTTAGTCAAGTGACAAACGCCCCGTTTCTTTAATTTCCATTTTAATATTGACTTCATACTTACGCCTAGGTGTTCCAAGCGATTTCTCTGGCAGGGTTTCGAGACCAAATCTGTGCATGCATTTTTCATGTCTATATTTTACATTCCCCATCCATATCATCGTCCTTGATTAGTCACCTTCATAATATTTTTGTACAATATTTACCACGTGTTAAATTGACGATTTGGAGAAAATGAGAATTTTCTTACTAACGTGGCAGGAAACCACGAGGCCCAAACAAACTCACAACCGAGGTTTACCCTTTAAAGTACAGTTCTTACTGTGTGTACTAATTTAACATCAGAAAACTCTGCACTGTGCTCACGCAGTGTATTTATCTGTTTCCTGTTTCCTGTGATTCTCGTACGAACAGTGAATGTTTCCTTATGAACATCAATAAGCACGTGGCCATGGTGATGGAGACAAAATTACTCTGTGGCGAAGGAACTCGAACCTTTATTTAGATTAATGTCATGCTTCAGAATGTTGGCTTGTAGTGCTCTTATAAATTTAAAAAACGTGTGTGTGATGCTGTTTCTAGTTTTATGTAATCTGCTAATTATTTCTTATATTCCAGCATTAGAACTTAAAAAGACTTGTAGCGAAAAGTGTGTATAACTTAAAAGTAAATACATGCAGTTTTGGACCATGCCAAACTACCATATAGTAACAAACAAAAGAGTATTAAGCAGTGTCTACTTTCCCTTGAAGCAGGCGGAAATGCGTCACAGAAAGCAGTGATGTGTGGTATTACAGCTCTCGAGAGATACACGTTGCATCACGGTGTACACCAGATATGAAATAGTCTTTGTCTGTAGTCCGTGGAGTTCATATCGCTGTTGTCCAGGAACCTGGAGTTTTGTGTGTTAATGTCTTGAGTTGTTGTGCGGTGTTTATAATCTTGCATTACAGCGAATAAAGTGTCATAACAGTAATTCGTATAGTACAGAGTTCGTGTCATTTGAGATCATAAACATAGAATAATTAATTCGGGTGTCTGAACTGCCGTTACAGAGAATAATAAATACTGTGGCAATGTAAGAATATTTGTGTTATCGAACAGTTACTAGTACTGTGAATAGAAACTCGGAACTCTGAGATACATAATGGTGAATGCAATTCAAGTTAGGAAGTACTAGTACCAAACGGGGAACATACTGATTCGGTACACATGTAAAATAACTAACAGCGCCCTAGTATCGATGTGTGGATTCGTTTAATTAGGCGTCTCTGTATTTAACTAACTAACTACATGGAGCAGAGTCCTTCCTGAGGAGCTAACAGGTCCTCAGCTAGTCAAGAAATTTCCCGCATTTTATGGAACCCAAAGGTTCATTACCGCATTCACAAGATCCCGCCACCTGTCCCTAGCCTGAGCCATATCCAGTCCACGCCCTCCCATCCCTCTTCTTGAAGATCCATTTTAATATTATCCTCCCATCTACGCCTGGGTCTTCCAAATGGTATCCTTCCCTCAGGTCTCCCCCTAAAATCCTGTATGCACCTCTCCCTCCCCAACACGTGCTACATGCCCCGCCCATCTCATTCTTCCTGATTTGATCACCCGGATAATATTTGGTGAGTACAGGCCATAAAGTTCCTCGTTATTTAGTCTTCTACACGCCCCTGTTACCTCGTCTCTCTTAGACCCCAATACCCTCCTCAGCACCATATTCTTGAACACCCTCAGCCTATGTTCCTCCCTCAGTGTGAGAGACCAAGCCTCACAGCCATACAAAACAACGTGCAAAATTACAGTTCCGTATATCTTGATCTTTATATTTTGGATAGCAAACTGTAAGACAGAAGATGCTGCACCGAATGATAGTAAGCATTCCCTGACTTCAATGTGCTCTTAATTTCTTCCTGAATGGAATTTTGATTTGTTAGGGTTGTTCCCAAATATCTGAACTGTTCCACCCCTTCAAGGGATATATTGCCTGGCTTTATGTTGTGATTTTGTCCTGCATTCGGATTGCGAGACATGACCATGTACTTAGTTTTCTCAGCATTTACTTCTAGACCAATCTCCTTACTAGCGACTACTAAAGCTTCTGTGTTTTTCGTTATAGCATGTACGCATCCACCCAATATATTAATATCATCAGCATAAACCAGAAGCTGATGTGTACCATTTAATTTCAAGCCCTCCTTGTTTGCCTGAACCTTTTTAGTGGCATATTCTAAAGCCAAGTTCAAAAGTGATGGCGATAAACCATCTCCTTGTTTCAAACCATTCTTAATAGGAAATGTGTCAGACAGATGTTAACCTACGCGGACTCTGCTATACGTTTCATGTAGCCACATTTTATGAGCCTTACTGTTTTAATACATAATAAATGTGTTTAAATAAATGTGAATTAATCTTAAAACTTTAACAGTGTGAGATATTGCAGGATTTTATAATGTAAATGAATGTAATAACTTAAATTCCAATCGGAACGCAAGAGAGGGAGGGGGTCTAAGAAATAGTAGAAGAGAAGACGAAAGAGAAAGTCACCAGAAGTGATAGACACTCATTTCGTTATTTGAAAATATCATTACCTTGTTAAATTTTCCCACAGACCTCAGAATGGTGAGAAATAGTGGTGTGAAATAATGGCCGCGGAATTTCAATTTATTGGTTAATTCTCAAGTGCATAATTTTGAAAGATGATTTGATAGTCTTTAGAGCAGGGGGATTAATTTTGATGAGTTTAAATCCGGAGGGCTCTGTGAGAATCAAGCAATCGGAACAAGGACCTTGGGAACCACTTGAGAGTTTCCTTATAAACAGAGGTAAATCAAGAAAAATGTGCCGGTATGATCTCTGAAACACTATTGAAACTACACATAATTTCCTCTCCAATTCTTCCCACTCCGGAGAAGCATTACTTTACTTTAAGGCTCCCAAGTTTGGCTCGCTGTCTGAAGCATGAAAAAAAAGTGAAAGCACTTCTCCATCCAGTGCTCCCCGATTTGCGAAAGGACATTGCTATGTGGAAGTTTCCCAAGCGTCGCCCCTATGTCCTGGTGGTAAGAGCAACAATAGATGAAAATGACTATGGAGAATGAATGGAATAATACTGGCAGAGAAAGACCGAAGTACTCGGAGAAAAATCTGTTCTAGTGCCACTTTGCCCACCACAAATTTCGCATGGACTGACCTGGGATTAAACCCGGGCCTCCGCGACAAGAGGCCCGCGACTAATCGCCTGAGCCATGCCAGGAGTATGAAGTCCGTCTGAATAATAATTTAAACTTCAGTTCCTACCGCACAGAAAACAGTGCATTTCCCTTACAAAGACAGACGGGAAGGTTTGGATTAAATTTATCTGGCTGAGAATGGCGGCATTGTCGGGCTGTTGTGAATCAGTGTGATGAACTCTTTAATTCCGTCAAAGATACTAAATCTCTTGACTAGTTGAATAAGTGTTAGCTTCTCAGAGGGCTGTGCTTCAAGGTGTTAGTTTCTCATTTACAGCTGTGGATGTGAGGTAACACAGTTATGTATTGAAGTATCACCAGTATGCAGTATACACCGTCCCTCCGTGACGTATTGTAACTTTAATCTCTCATTTGGTGTTTTGTATGTCAAGTGATGACTATCTTTCGGAGTTTCCGACCGAAACTCTGTATTTCCCAAGTTAAATGATGGTTTGTCATTTACCTACTATATTATTTAAACGCCTGTATACTAAGAAGTTGTGACGTTTGGAAACATAAGGTTTAAAAGTTAAAAGTGTTGATAAAAGGCATGCGAGCGTTTATGTGTCTGAAAATTGCGTTTGATGCGTCGAGGGGCTAGTATTTTGTAACAACGGGAACAAACTCTTACGCTGGTCACTCGGCTACATCTAGCAGCGATGTTAAGAATGTATGGAGCAATACCTCCAGCCCCCACAAGCCTTCATGGCGTGTTCGTTAATTAAGTGTAGGGATAACTTCACGCTCTTTTAACGGGCCCGCAAGTGCTCTGACCGTGCTGTGGGCACATGGCGTTTATCTCTGTTTCTTCTGGTTTGACTTCAGTGTGGGATATATACAGTTCAACTGTTACCGTGTTACAGCTGTATGGTATAGCACGAAACTTAGGAGATGCACTTTGGGACGATTGTGTTCGTAACACGTGATCAGTTTGAAATCATGAAGCTATGAAATCTGCGACACTGAAGAATTCTCTGCGCAGACAGTATAAGAAAGACACCCTCTATGTTCTGGATCTCTACACGCTGACATATGATTCGCATGAGACTCTTGGTTCTTTGGGGGAATACGTAAGTAGCATTACTAGGGATATTATTTTATTTCACAACTCGCGTCACTCTTCATTCGGATCGTTTCGCGTGGCGTCAAGCGGCGCAGCTTTCGACGCTATTCCAGTCAGCCCTGAGCCGGGGTTCACGCTTTTTAAGTCAGTGTATTGCAGTTAATATTGGACTTTAATTCGCCAGATTTCAAGATGTTGGGAACTTGTTTCTTCGGTTTGCAGAAATGCGTCGTGTCTAACAGGCACGTACATGGCACGTCGAAACTCTATTAGTTAACCGAACCGACTAGCGACGGTTGTCAAATAAAATAATATCCTCGTATATACTTCATGTGTCTCGTATAGAGGGTCACCTTCGAAGTTTCTTCTTAAGACAGCAGTTCCTCGTTAAGTAAGTTTTATCTTAATTATGAAGAATTAACACGCGTATGCTAGTATGACATTTGCGTGTCACAGGAGATACTGTGTCTGGTAACCATTTTCAGCGCACTTCCATCTTCGTAATTGCCTGGTGCATACCGCTGTGTTTGTTAATGCAACTAAATAGATATATGCAACAATTAACAGTAAATTAGAAAGTCTTGCTGGAAAACAACGTGAGACACCTAATCCGGAGTATAAATGTTACCCTACAGTAATTAATAAAAAATACATTCTTACTAAACAGGAAGCGGAATTGTTAGAGAAGGGCTTAAAATGTAATTTACACCTAAAACCTCAGAATTGGAGTATGAACTTAGCCTTAGAAGCCGAAACGGCAATATTCATGCTTCCGCAACACGCGCGGATGTATATTAGATGCCAAGTCGCTTGCAGTGTAAAGAATATAAACAGACGAAAAGAAGCAAAGAGATGTATCAATCAAAAATCAGCATGTAGAGAGAAGAAGTTGCCGCATCAAATTAAACAGAAATTGAGTGCCCATAAAGCCATTATCAGTAAGGCCGATGAAGGGAATTCTATCGTAATCCGTTTTGAAAAAGATTATCAAGACAAAGTAGGATTTATTTCTAATAATAAATTCCAACTGCTAATTGAAGATCCAACTTCACAGAGCCAAAGGACTATTAAGAAAACTATAAATGAAGGTACAGTGTTGTTCAGCAAAGATAGATAATTGGAAGTATGGGATATGGACCCTAGTTCACCTTATACAAAAGGGCTAATTAAAATAAATAAAATTAATTCTATTAGCCCCGTGGTAAATTAGCGGAACAGTCCTGCCCGTAAGCTGACAAAGGTTCCTGTAAACGTATTAAATGCGTATGCACCTTTGTCATTCGCCTAGGATGTAAGGAGTTCGTTATAACTTAATAAAGATTTGAAAGAACTAAAGTTAGGTAGGCACACACAATTGGCTTTCTTCGACTTCGAAAACGCGTATAACTTACCAATATACCTACTAAAACCTTAATGAGTATAATTGAGCAAGCTGTTATTCACATTGGAGTAGAAGATGATATTAAAATAAAAATAAAGTAGAACCTGTGAAGTTGGCCACCCTTGTAAGTAGGCCACGTATCATAATTGGCCACACTTTGCGGAACCGGCAAATTCCTGTGATATTATACATGACCATTACTTCGTAACTTGACCACCTGTGTGTCTTGAATCTTGGCCACAGTTTCATATTTACTACTACGCTCTGTATGTAAGTTCAACCTCCCTATATTGGCCGTCCTAAAGGTCTGTATAGTTTTTGTGTCATACTGTACGTGGGCCGAAATTCTCATTCATTAGCAGAACTGTCTCTTGCCCAATCAACCTCCATTCCTTTCTACAAGTATGGACGAGATTGAAATTCCTTGTGGCAGCTGACTCATTACTGAACTTCAAGTCCCTCTTCATTGACAGGGTTATCTACCTGCTTTCCAACTAGACCACCTGTCTGCGCTCTGAACGTACATGTGCACAACCGATAGTTGCACACTTTGTTATAGTGCCACGTGGTTTCCATAAGCTTGCCACCTGTATAAGTGGGGCAGCTTTGAATGGAACCAACGGTGGCAAACATAGGTTTCACTGTAACAGGATTATAAGATTACTTCATTCATGTTCCGTCCTTATCGCTAATGACTATTACCTGATACGTACTGATTAATATAACAGCTGTGCAATTGTATTTTTTGTCTCTACCTAGTTTTACTTCCATTAATTTTAAAAGGAAGGCTTATAATTTTGTTATGTTGCCTGCCTTTTACTTACAAAACGTTTTGCACTTTAAAGGAATCTCGGCGTGAACACTACAATTAGACCTTAGTTACGGTACGATACCATATCGATATGTCGTCAAGACGAACACTGCATTTGTTGTTTTTTGTGAATGTGAAACTTGGTCTCTCACATTAAGGGAGGAACATATACTGAGGGTCAACATAATCAATTTATTACACCAACCAAATACACTTTAATATTCACATATAAGTGTTATACATAAAGCTCCGACATGTTTCGGTGCTAGTGCACCATTCTCAGGGAGCACAGGTGCCAAATGTAAAACCATTGGCTCCACAATAGCTGGTCAGTGACGGCTGGTTTTAGAATTGGCAGCCTGTGCTCCCTGAGGATGGTGCACTAGCACCGAAACATGTCGGAGCTTTATGTATAACACTTATATGTGAATATTAAAGTGCAGCTGGTTGGTGTAATAAATTGACTGTGTTGATCAAGACAGTACACGGAGTGAACAATTATAAAGTGATAGGCTGAGGGTGTTCGGGAATAGGGTGCTGAGTAAGGTATTTGGATCTAAGATGAAGTATTGGGAGACTGAAGAATACTGCATAATGAGAGGATTCATAATTTGTAATCACCCACCAATATTAATAGGGTGATCTTATCAAGGAGGATGAGGTGGGGGGGGGGAGGGGGCATGCGGCATCTATAGGAGAGAATAGGAATGCATACAGAGTTTGGTGGGGAAATTTCGGCGTAGATGGGTGGATAACTTGAAATGGATCTTATAAATAGGATTAGGGCCGGCGTGAAGCGGGCTCAGCGCGTGCGGCTGAACCCGGTCTCGACAGTTTCCGTGGCCACACGCCGCTGATGGAAATAAATGTTTCTGTGACGCGATGGTCAAGGTCAACCCACGGGAAATAAGGGACAACCGGTTGGACACTTCAAGTACTTAGAAATCCCATTAAGAAAACCGCATATTTACACATGTGTATCCGGCAACTACCTCGAATTTTAAGTCAACACATTGCCAAATTTTATCCAGTTTTGAAAGATAACTTTAGAAATACTTCGATTACAAGTTGGATAAAAAAAAAAGAAGTCACCGCTATTCGTCTCATTCAATTCAAAATAAGCCAATGAGTGCCATTGGGAATGAAGTAGCGAAACCAATTATAGATGCGGTAAGAAACGCTAAATATTATCAAATTTTTGACTGTTATTCCTGACATAAATCATCAGCAGCAATTATTTGTTGTTCTGCGCGTCGTACATACCATCGAGTTGGACGTTGAAATTAGAAACTATTTCATAACGTTTGAAGTAGTTCGACACTGCAGGGAATGTTTTGTCTGAAAAGATGAAGGCTCTCTTTATGTGCTGAAGGCCGGGAAGTGTGTGATTGCTGCGGATAAAGGATGACAGTGGAACCAATATGAAAGGTGCACATCAAGAAGTGCAACCGAATATTTTTATGTTCCTTGTGGAAGCCAAAATTTAAATTTATTCCTTGGAGTTGTCCTCAAGTCTTCGGTTACAGCAGTTAACTTATTTGGAACTTTGCAAAAAATCTATAACAGATTTGCAGTGTCTTGTCGTTGGGACAATCAAAAACTTGTGAAAAACCTCTGTCCAAAAACTCTATCGGAAACAAGATGGTAATGTCGTACAGAAAACTTGAAAGCTGCACGATTTCAAGTTCCAGATTTTCAAGATGCTTGGAAATACGACATCTGATGATAAAAATAAAAGCGAGATAATTTCACTCAAACAGCAACCTACTGCATTTGAATTTATTGTAAGTCTGACTATTTGGTACGATATGGTGTGAAAATTGAACTTTACCAGTAAAAAATTAAGACGTCACAGCATGCACATAGATTTGGTGATAGTTCGTTTGAAAGCTGTTTTACTATATTCGGAAAAATACAGATATTCCAGGTTTACGAATTATTTGGTGGAGTATAAAGAAGTAGCAGGTAAATGAAAAATTGCATCACAGGTGAAAACAGCTTGTTGAATTAAAGAAAAACTGTTTGAGTATTAAGTAGTCGATGTACCAATAGAACATGCCGAAAGAAAATATGTAATTAACTCTTCCTTAGAAATAATTGATACCGCAACAGTAACGTTCAAACGGAAGTTGGAAATGTAAGAGACACGCTGTGAAACACTTGATTTCTTTTTGTATAATGTGAACAAATTAAATGTAATTGATGAAAATTATATTTTAAAAAAGTTGCAAACACTTGCATCTAGCATTCGAAGAACATTTAAACGGAATGGATTTGTGTGAGTGAAAATGTTACGAAATATTACACCAGAAAACTGTACAAGCTTAAACGCACAAAATACATTATCAGTAATAACATCTGTTAAAACTATTTACATGCGATTAGAGCTTTAAAGACATAGCTAACACCCCCATTACAGCGGCTGCTGCGAAGCGACCGTTCTCAAGGCTGAAACTCATTTTAAAGAACTACCTTCGATCGACAATTAGTTAGGAACGCTTTTCTTCGTTATCATTGCTATCAATCGAAAACGAAATTGAGGAAGATTTAAATCATAATCGTCTTAATTTGCTTCCAAATGAACCAGAAAAAATCTATTAAATTATATTTACGAATACGTAAATCGTAAATACGTATTCTGAAACTGTTCACATTTTTTAAATTTTATTGTGACGTACTTTTGTAGCTGATTTGAATGATATTTACGCCCCCCCCCCCCCCCCCCCCCCCCCCCCAATCCCAGCCCCACATGACACTTTGCATCCGGCCCTGCAAATGTTGACGCCGTGTAAAGTACACGACTGACAACGGTGTTCGTACTGCTAACGTGTCATTTGTATGGTATCTTTACAAAGTACTCCAATGGTACGAACTCTGTGGAGCATAGTGGGTCTTGGGAAGCTACCAGTTCCTCGGCTATTCAAGACATTTCCTGCACAGGCCTACTATGAAGTCCGAAGTTTCATTACCGTACTCCCAAGAGACCGCTACATGCCCCATATCCTGGGCCAGATAATTCTAGTCCATGCACTCTCATGAAACTTCGGGCTTCATAGTAGGCCTGTGCGAGAAATTTCTTGAGTAGCCGAGGAACTGGTAGCTTCTCAAGACTCACCATGCTCCATAGAGTTCGTACCATTGGAGTACTTTGTAACGATACCATACAAATGACATGTTAGCATTACGAACACCGTTGTCAGTCGTGTACGATACTGTATTGGCGTGCAGGCAGTACAATGTTCCAATATGAAAGCAATACTGAAATGATTGATTTTTTGGCTTACGAAATGTAGACTTACAAAATTTTGAACATGGTAACCTTTCCAGAATCGATATAGCTATATACTTTTCGGTCTGATGAAGGCACCTGATTCGAAGCGAGTATAGATGAGTTCGAGAAGTACGTGGCGTGGGCAAATTAACGTTAAGGAGATTGCTGTGTTCTGAGGCGTGGCACCTTGTAGTCCAGTGAAAGTGTACCGACGTTTCGGAGGACTCTTTGCCTTCATCAGCATGTATCTCGATGATGGAGTCATATAAAGCTAGTTCTTCAGGACAAACATTATTTGAAATAATTAACAAGATAAATTAACATGAGTTAAGAAAAAACCAAAATATATGCTTTTGTTGACTTCTATCTCGGCCGGTGACCTCAAATTGAATAAGGGTATTTCTTCTAAACATTTAAAATTAGCTCAAGTTCACACAGCGCATTTACAGAACAGGTATCACAGACGTCACATGTTTACACTGGGGACGTTGAGTGCAGTACTCGGCGACTGACTCCACAAATGATGGGCGGTGCTTTCTGTTCTGCATCAGTTGCGGTTTTTCCTTCAAAACGCAGTTTGTTTTACATTCTGTTTCTCTATTATGTGGCTGTTTTTTCGTTTGCCTGGCTTGGTTTTTTATGCTTTTCCGGCTTCTTTCTTCTCCAAACTTTTCTTGAAAGGAGTTAAGACAAGCCACTTTTGTTGACAGCATACTATGTCAGTCACTTCATCCTCAGCGGTGTAACCCCTGCAGGCTGAGAGATGTCTGTCACATGAGAAGGAAGGGGCTGTCATTACACTTGCAGATTTTGCATTTAAAAAGCATAACTGAGGATTCCTGCGCATAAACCGATGATAAAAATGTTTCCCCGAGAACTTGTTTTCATTATTTAGTCTGTGACAACTATGAATATCTTCCGCCAAGTGTTATGCCAAGTTCGAGAACCGCTTTCTTAATAAAGGTATTAAACAGCTATGTAATTCTTTTAACGTAACTGATCAGTTATGCCTCAGTCTCTTTCGAAAACGTGTTTCCAAATCTGCCTAACTTAGGCTTCTGTTACTTGACCCCTATTTGTTCTTGACTTATCGTGAAATGAACTTGTCATCACATTAAAAGATTGAGCGGCTTCTCGCACGGACATTTATTTTGATATTAATTTATTTACAGCTTCTTTCATGTCCTCCATCAACGTGCCACTTCCAGCAATTTAATCTCGAATTTGGGCACTGTGAAGATGTACGGTTAATTTGAATTATGGTATCAAGTCATGCAAAGTGTCCGGGGCTACCGGCATTATGACTGTGCGTGGTCCCGGACTCGCAAACCTTATGAAGGTGCTATGTCCTAACAAAAGGAATTTGAAATACACCGAGAAATTTACACATTTCCTTCAATGGAACTCAGTAAGAAAAACTTCACGGTGCTTACATACTTCTAACTCCGAGAGATCTGAAACTTTAGGCAGGTGTCATGAAACAACTGTAAACTTTCTCAACAGCACTGGCCTCAAAAATATATACTTATTTATGTGTGTGATGCACTGTTTCCCACACACCGTGTTGTAGATTGTGCAGTAACAGAAGAGTCCCAGTCTAGCAGCGAAACATGGGCCGTACGGGACTGCCGAACTTTCAGCTATGTGTCCATGCAGGTTGTCGGGGCCACCCAGCCCGATATGCGACGGTCAGGCGAGGGCTTCCCCCTCACATGTGGTTTCTAAGGACGCGTGCCACGTGGTAATTCAGTCAGTAAATTCACTTCCCTGCACACCTAAATGAGCGGAGTTCAGTTCCTGACAGGAGCAAATGTTCTGGTACCGAATCAATCCCAATATCTTACCAAAGAGTACTGGGGAATGATGCGGCCTGAGCGAGAAACTGACTGCTTACCACCATTCAGTACAGAGGTCTAGAATGCGTGCGGCTTACTTTCGTGGTACCTATAAGCTGTCATGAAATAGGCACCTGTACCTTTACGTTTTAGTGACGATATGTCTGTACAGTATGCACGGAATTGCTGTTACTCTGAAATATTCCGAATACATTACATGCAGTCGTCTATTTATTATCTGTTTCATTCGTCTACTGCCGATGCTACGTTACTTCGGCAGCAGTTGGCAGTCGTGTGGTGTGGAAGTAGGAACGTACGGCATGGTGTATACTCTGAAGCGTCAAGTTGTTGTCAAGTCATAAGTTTCGTGTTTTATCATATATTGAGTTAAAGTGCAAGCAATTTCTGTGACCCCCAATTGTGGAAAAATTATATAAATAATCGGCTAATCTGGAATATATTTATTTAAACCACTGATTGTAAGAGAACAGTACTTTTCAGGTTAAGTTTTTTAAATTTCCCAAGAGTAGCAGGTGGATCATACTAAATCTGGTTTTATTTCTGAGTGAGGAAACCGTACCAGATTATTATGTTTGATGATATTTTATGTAACATTAAGGCTCATTCAGCCAAAGTGACTGAATCATTAAGCTTGGAAAATCTGAGAGTACGAACTTCGCGTTTGTCAGATAATTTTGACAGTCTTAAAACACACACAACAAAACTCTCGGAGAGTATTTTGACAACGCTGAAAAGATCAGCTCCTCGTTACTTATTAGTGCACCAAAGTGATGAACCACAGACTAGTTTTTTACGTGCTGATGCGAATGCCCAAGGAAAACATGCGTTGAAGTGGCCTATACTTGTGGATAACAAAATGCAGTGGATTACACTCTCCACAGATACAGGCAATACTCCTAATACTGATGATGATGATGATGATGAAGATGAAGATATAGTAGAAAGATTTATTCGTGTTATAAGTGTAGATGAAGAGAAGTCGTTCACCAAAGTAAGACATCATAAAATTACTTTCATTAATGTAATGCCAAATTAAACCCAAGTAGCACTGTGACAGGTTTTTCTCTTAGTACTTAGGTTTTCCCATGTCAGTGTAATTTTACCATTGCTCCATATATATTTATTCATCTATCACCCTTGCTATATCATCTGGCAGTTGGTATCTTCCTGCAGTAACACATTTAAAGAAAATTAAACCAGGATTCAGAGTGGGTAACAATGAGAGTTGAAGCTGTGCATGGTTGTGGATTAGGCTATAGTTTAATGAAAGTGATGGATTGAGGTCCACACACAAAAAAAAAAAGAATGGCAAGATAGAATAACTGTATCCATTTCTCCCCACTTTTATGCTACACATGTCAAATATGAAACATGTGGCAGGTTGACACAAAGAAATGTGATTGCATTATTTGCCATTCAGGTTTGTGACAGAAAGGTGACTTCAGGTTTCCTTAACCAAGTTACATCATTTATCTCAGTATTTGTGTTCTTGATGCACTTTTGGTTGTCTGGTTTTTAAACTGCATTAATTACAGTTATAGCAGTGTTTGTAGTAAACATTGTCTGTTACAAATTTCTGGTGGAAGTAGAACTTTGTCATAAATAGTTCATTCCTGACAGTTGCCTCCTGAGAGTGGCCCCTTAATGTCAAGCAATTGTGAGCAGATGACATTTTTTAAAAGGCAAAATGCATTGGATCTTTGTTCTCCCAGTTATCTAAATATGAAATTTTTCTTCGTTTTAGCATCTATCCACAGGTTGGTGGATGAAAAATCCTTCCGCAGTCATTTTCGATTTCTTGCTGACACTCTTGTCCCTTCCATGTCTTCCATCTTCCACTACCTAGCAGAACAATCTTGTTCTGAGGTATTTTATAGATTTCCTTTTTTAAATATCAATTCTGAAGCCCTTGTTAGTGTCCTTGTTTTGTGCATTCTTTTTGCATGGCCTAAGCATTGTAATTGTTTCTCTTGTAAGTATGAAACTTATATCCATAACAGACAATTCATGTGGGTGAGACAGGCCTCATATCTACTACAACCATTAATGGATGATCTGTATTCCATGAAGTCATAAAAGGAAGTCCTATGAATGGTGGGCATGACTGTACTTCAGGCTTCCATATTTCCGCCTGCTATTGTATTCCCCTCCTGCTGTTAGCCACCTGAAAGCATGTGTCAAGTTATCACATGGTTATCACTATCAACATTCCTGAGAACAGAATGGCTAGATAATGGGCAGGGAATATAGAAAAGTATGCTGGAAGGGAGAAGCATAATAACTGAAGAGAGATGTGGGTGGGTTTGATCCATTAGACTTCTTTTATGGCATCAGAGACAATCATAAGCAATTTTGATATCCCATTTTCCCTCACTGTTGCTTGCTTGAATTGTTCCTCCTTCAGTGTAAAAGAAACTAAGTAGCTTGTATCCAGTTTTCCCTGTTTTGTACACTGGGTGAGGAGTGAAGTATGGGGAATTAAGGTAAGGAAATGTATATGCTCACTTTCATTTCTCTGTTGAGATGGAGGCAGAGGGTTTCTTCGGTATGTTGGTACCCAGTTACTAGACTACATGATGCTTTAGCCCAGAATGTGACACAGTATGAGTTTTCACTGCCATAAAAGTCTCAAATTCCATATAAACTTAGTTTATGACAACAGAATGAAAATGTGAAAAGTACCTCACAGTAAAATTTGTTATATTGTGGCTGAGATGTTGCTTGGTGATATCAGGCCCATTGCTGTTAATTTTTGCATGCAGGTCCTCTTAGGGGATGAGGTATACATTTACAAACTGTTGTTATAAAATGGGGTCATTCATTCATCTGACTGAAAGTTTTCCCCTTCGGTTAATCTGCCACTACTTGTCGTATGTGCTGCTTTATATCTTTTTAGATCAACTTAATTCAGCTAGGAGACAGGTTTTTCATGGTTTTCCACAATCTCCCAGGCAGATGGCTAGGATGATACCTGAAATTAGGCTACAGCTTCTGCCACATCTTGTCCAATTAATGATTCCCTGATCATTCTACATTCCAGCATATACAGTCTGAGGTCCTTTTAAATGAACCATAAATTTATAACGATTGCTTTCTTGTGGAATGTGATGTTGGGAAATTGACAGCGTGCTGGGTAATATGTGTTCATCCTTTTATGTCCAGCATGTCTGCTGAACAGAAGAACATACATACTACTCCATGAGCAGGATCTTTCAGAAAATTTAATAGTCATCAGTGTCTTGTTCGAAACCTGCATCCTCCATCTAAAAAATGCAATTGACTTATCAAACAAAATGGTGTCACATTCCAGAAGACTGCAATCTTAATCCTCAGTGAAGTTTACTGGTGTGAGAACATTGGACTTCACGCTGTTGATCACCACATTCAGAAAAGCCCTTTGTTGTACATACATTGACTCAGTTGAATCCAGTTCGCTTCTACATACTGTTTCATTAAGGTGCATGTTTGAGCCAAAATAGCCAGGTCATTACAGTGACTGGCAACCAGAGAATATTGGTTCATTTCTTGGCAGGGGCAAGAGTTTTCTCTTCTCCATTGTCCAGTCCAGGTCTGAGTCCACTCATCCTCCTATCAAACTGGTATCCAAGGCTCTTTCCTCTTAGCTAAAATGACCAGCGAAACTCATCTCCTTATAGTGTTGAGGTTAAGAATAGTTTGAGCTGTTTCTCCACTCTCCATTATTTTACATTGCATTGTTCTTAAGTAAGCATAGGGTCTAGTTTTTTACTACCCATTCTTATCTGAAGAGACCTTTTACCTTGTGGTTTTCATATCAAAACTGTGATTTGCATGCACAATAGAGAACCAAAAATATAATGTTGAGTGTTAATTATGAATTAGTTTGAGTGATTTTATTTTGTTACATATTTTAGCGCCGCAATGACCGTGAGGAAATTCGACGGCGGCTTGCAATGGGCTCAGACACAGATGAATACTATGGAGGTGAACGAGCTGGCCGGAAGCCTAGTCTGCAGGCCAGACTGCAGAGTGGTATGTATGTGTGTCATACCAGTATACAATATTTAAGACAGAATTCTCTTGTTTAAACTGTGAGGGCATACCCAAAAGGTTTTGGACTGAGTCAGTACAAAAATATACACATGCCTTTGTTATTGGTCATTTTCATTCCTGTACAAATAGTCCCCTTCTGAGTTTATGCAATAGGTCCTGCATTTCTGCCACTGCTGGAAGCACCAGTGGAGCTGACTTTTGGGAATTCTGTGTGTGAATGTCAGTGATTGTTCATGAATTTTAGGGAAGTCCTGAAAATGATGCCCATGTAGCTATGGTTTCATTCTCATAAACAAGAAGAAATTCCAAGGGGCCAAATCTTCCAAATTCTCCCTTAGAATTCACTGACATTTTCCATACAAGAGGCCTAACCTGCCAGTGATATCCAGATTTGTATTTCATCTGTCTTCATTTATGAGTTTGTGAACTTTCTCAACATTTTTGTCTTTATGAACAGTCTTTGGCCAGTTTACTGATAAACAAGTTGAGAAAACTACTCAAAAGTCTGTTCTTCACAAGGTGTTCATACCAAAACCTGTTTTGAGCATTTCATGCTTTTCTAAGGCGGTTTTCCTGAGTTCAGAGTATAACTGAACACACGTGCATTGTTTCTTAGTTAGAAACTTGCGGATCCCCTTCAACATCCACTGCATTAGACAGTATTGAGAAGCAACACTAAGGTTATGACTGCAAAACTCACTGACTCAAAAGGTAGCATTATTGTGGCACCTAGTGGCAGAAACATGTATTACTTGCCCTTGTCAGTCCCAGCAGAGTTCAGAAAATTTAGATACACCTTTATGTTTACAATTTATTATTATGATTCACATTTTGATTTATGTGTAAATACAAGTAAGTAATAGCTTAAGGAAAATTATCCAGTGTTTAAGACTGAATTTTGTTAGATATTTGAGCAACTCTGAAAGCGTGAAGTAGGTAAAATAATGCTGTACAGAAGCCTTTCCAAACTTGCAACTTGGACCAAGAATGGTAAGTAAGCATTTTGCCACTACATTGCATTTTATTGCTGTCATCTGAGTCAGTCTTAAGGAGTTTTCAGCCATAATCCAGTGTGTTTCTTCTCATTGGGTGTTTGTTGATGTGCATGTTAAGTGCAAGCTGTGATTTTCTAATTGTTGATTCAAAGGAACAACACATTTGCATGAATTTCTCTTCAAACTCAGGAAAACTATATCAGAAATGCATGAAATGTTCGAAATAGCTTCTGCTGACAGGGCCATGGGGAGAACCCAGACTTCTGAATGGTTTTGTTAATTCACAAGTGGGGCAATGTCTGTTGAAGATTGTTTGCATTCAGGTTGTTCCTTCACAGGTCATTGTCACACAGACAAAAACATTCAGAAAGTTCAAAGAATCATCAAGGCAGTACCATTTTGGCAGGCAGGTCAGGCTTCTTGTATGGAACATGGGTCTCGACAAATTCTGTTAGAGATATATAAACTCCTTTCTCTTGTACCAGACATATTTATACTTTTTATAATCCAGTAACTCAGAACAGTATTTGTTTTTATCTCCACCCTTTGCTTTCTGTTGGATGGGTAGAATCTAAACCAATTGCCTTTACTCCTTGGATACAATAGTGTTATAATTTTGAATCACTTCTGTTAAAATTATACATCTAATATAATGCGTTTTAATTCTTGGGTCTGTACAAATTCTGTTAAAGATATATAAACTCCTTTCTCTTGTACAAGACACATTAATACTTTGTATAATCCAATCATATTTAGTGATATTCAGTTTTTTTATATTTAGCAGGGAAACTGGTTTCAAAAATATTTAGAAAGATACTCAAGAATGTATTAAACATCCCATTAATATCTTCATTTACATAAATAGGTTCCCAAGTTTTTTTAAAATAATTGTTGAAAAATTGTAATTGTATCATTATTTATCAGTCTTGTTCTCTGTTGGAAATGAGTGGTGTGTATCTCTATATAGATGTCTTTTTAATATAAAGTATTGAGCATCGTGATGTAATAGACCATTTACTAGGGGAAATATGACAAAATAATTTAATCTTGAATTATCTACAACACTGTTACCAGTTGCTGTACCTCGACTGTTTTGAATTCTTGTAGGGAAATTCACTGGATGTGATAAATAATAGATATTTAACAACAGGGATAATTGTTTTTCCGATCATTGTCAGTTAAATAATCTACACCGTATTGCCACATATTAAAAACTCTACCTTTGTATTGTATAGACCATAGTGTTAAATCCAGAATTCTTAAAAAGTGATCGAAATCTCTTGAAGGAGCTCTGTATAAACTTATTATAATTATATGAAGTACTTTAATTTTTACTTGCACTGCACAAACTTCAATATTCTGTTCTTCACCTGTTGGTGATGATTTTTGATTGTGTGAACACTCGTCATTTGGTTTTTGTTCCTTCAGGCCAGACTGTTAACCAGCATCACTACTGAGAGGTTTTGCAATGGCTGAGGGAGCAAGCATGTTTCATAATCTCGTATATCTGTCACAAGATATTACAAAGTACAGTAAAACCTCTATCCATCGTTCCCGTTACCGTCGTTGGCCCGCATGTATCGTCTGCCTTATTTGGTCCCGAAATTAGCCCCATATAAATAACACTATTTTTTCCCGCCTCCATTGTTCCTCGAACTGTCTTTTTCCCGCACCAATAGTTGAAAAATCACGGTCCTGACGCAACATTTTCCCGCACTGATAGTTTTCTTTTAAAATTTGAAGCGATGGTTTAGTGCGCTGTGCGTGCATTGCTTTCTTAGTGCCACCTGGATTGGCTCCATCAAAAAGTATGGAGTGCATTCTGTACTCTTTGCTCTCCATCCTTTTCTTTGGACTAGATGAAGACTTGGCAACTCTGTTGTGGAGCTTTGCTTCATTGCAAGTGGTTCTGTGCGTTCTGGTGTGCTTCATAGTTTCATACGTTACCCTGGTTTTATCATTTCCATCTTTTATTATCCTTTTCCTATAATATTTTATTTCTGTTATTAATTCATTCCTGTTTTTATTACTTCATTATATTTTATTCCTGCTATTTATTTTGAAATCCGTGGACCATGTCCCAACCTAAAAAGCAAGTGAGAACTCTGCACGAGCGATTGAAAATAGTAGAAGAGGTGGAGAAGAATCCTGGAGAGAAACGTGTCGACATTGCCAAACGCCTTGGGTTGGCTCCAAGCACACTGAACTCCATATTCGCAAAGAAGGACGAAATCCGAGAGCAGGCAGAGAAATGTGGTAATGCCAGTAAGAAGAGGAAAATAGGCAGGGAGTCGACATTCGCCGAGTTGGAAAGAGTACTCTTCTCGTGGTACCAGCAGGCAAGGGCGTCGAATATCCCAATTGATGGAACCATTCTTCCTGGAAAGGCGAAGATGATTGCAGCGCAGCTGAATATAGAAAATTTCACTGCATCCAACGGCTGGATAGCGAGGTTTAAGGACCGGCATGGCCTAGTATACAAGAAGTTAGTCGGAGAAAGTGCGGCAGTGGACAGCGAAAGCACAGAAGCGTGGCTGGAAAGACTGCCATCTTTGTTGGAGGGCTACGAACAACGTGATATTTACAAACGCGGATGAGACGGGGCTCATCTACAACGTGCTTCCTGATAGGACCTTGGCTCTCAAAGGAGAGTCTTGTCATGGAGGGAAAAACTGTAAAGACAGACTTACTGTTTTACTTTGTGTTAACAGTGATGGAACTGACAAACAAGTGCAGATTGTTATCGGAAAATCTCCGAAACCGCGATGTTTCAAGAATGTAAAAAAATTACCCACCAAGTACCACGCGAACAATAAAGCGTGGATGACCACAGACATTTTTTCTTCATTTCTGCGTTCATTAGACGCAAGTATGGGTGCACAAAACCGGAACATTCTCCTCTTTGTGGACAATTGTGCCGCACATCCAAAGGATACATCGCTTCTGAGAAATGTAAAAGTCATACGGTACCCGGCAAATTGTACAAGTGTGCTCCAGCCCCTTGATTTAGGGGTAATAAAGTGTTATAAGCAGCTTTATAGAAAACGCCTCTTGCAAACAGCTGTTTGCTTAATGGATGCAGGCAAAGATACGAAAGAGAAGCTTTGCACTATACTGTGGCAGCCTTGCAGGAAGTAACCCAGCAGACAATCGAAAATTGTTTTCGGAAAGCTGGTTACGTGCAGGGACAATCTTCAGGCGATAGTGACGTCGTATTGACCAACGATGACGACGATTTCCGCCAAGACTGGGAAAAGTTCAGTGGCATGAACAAAGATAAATTCGAGAACTACGTCTCTGTGGACAGTCACGTGGCAACCTGTGGTGTAGAAACAGTGCAGGAGCTGTGCGTGAGCCTCGTGGCGTCCGGGAGTGTGGAGCGGGAAGAAGGAGAAGAAGCTGGCGGACCCGAAGTTGTGCCGAGCTTTGCTGAGACGCATGAAGCGCTGATGAAAGTAAGATCTGTCTTTTATGCACACAGCACGAGTGACAGTGATCGTGAAAGTGTTATAGGCCTTGAAAAATCGTACTTTGAATTGAGGAGGAGTAAAGTTTGCTCAAAACAAACGTCAATGAAAGATTTTCTCAGCAAGAAGTAATAATTATCATTAAATTGTTCTTATCTATAATTTTTAATGGTTTCCCGGTACTATCATTTCCCGTATTTATCGTTCAAATTTCCCGGTCCCCTGAAAAACGATGGATAGAGGTTTCACTGTATTTGTGAGCACATTTATTGCCTAAACTGAGTTAAAGTAGCAATGGAATGGAGATGAGATATTTATATTTATCCCATAAGTAAAATAAGCAGTTTTGATTTATGATAATAAGCACAAAGTGTTTGAAATATCTTCACAGGAATTCTAAACTATAAATTACAGGGAAAGTAGAACAGAATTAACTGGTATGTTACATTTAGAATTACTGCTGGGTTTCTGGACTTTGTCAATCACCTTGTATTAAAAAAAAGATCATAACATTTTGGAAGCTGGATCTCTTTCCATCCTCACGTGAAGGGATGTAGAGGTACCTACTTAGATAGGTGTGACAGAAAGAGCTGTACTCATTTGCTGGACTCATTCATCTGAGAACAGAAATGACCTGTTCTTTCTTAAATATGGGGTCCATAGTTTATTTGGCTTTCATCGTTGTTCATTACATACGTTATTTAATTCAAGCAGTGGTGCAGTGCATGTTGCTGGTTATATGTGCTGTGAGTCAGGCTCCACACCTTTTAGATTAATATATTGCGCTTAATATTAGGTTTAGACGTATGTTATTTAAAGAAAGTGCTTGAAATTGTTTCTTCTGGCTTGCAAACACATGTCACATGTAACAGAATGTTCATTGATCATGAAAGTTCTGCTGGTGAAACTTAAGACACTGTATTGTAAATGTGTTCTTTCAGGTTGTCTTTAGTTAGAAGATTGAGGTCTGGCAGATGTGGAGGTCACAGTCCCCTGCCTATTATTGTCACCAAAAATGCTCTGTAAATAATGCATAAAATTTAATTAAAAATCATACCATCATGGCAGAGATGGTGTCTGAACATGTATAACATAGTGTGGAGTTATGGTCAGAAAAAAAATGGGCCCACTTACCCTAGTGTGAGTTTTTTACTTGTGAAGCATAGTGAAGGATGACACAGCATCGTGATAACCTTCACACTGACGGCAATTTGAAATGAAGCATTCAGAATGATGTGTTATGCTGTGATCTTTAATTACATTGAAAATGCAGCATGCCATAAAGATTGAATACATCGAAAACCGTTTTTAGCCTTTGCACTGTCTTGTAGTCTTGCATCATGTAGTGGTACTTCGTAGATTAACATGGGAAACCTGTTATTCTGACAGTTTACATATTTTCGGAGATGAAACCAATCTCCGTTGTTAAACACAACCAAAGTGATGTCTGTTTCTCCATCATGCACTGCATGAAGGTATCAGTTTACAAAACTCACTATTGCTTTATGAGTTGTGTTATAGAGTTCATGGACCACAGTTGTGTTGTATGAATGCAAGTGCAACAGTTTTGTTGCAATTCGTGCTGATGATGCAGGTATGCCCATTTGCTGTCCAAGTCAAACCAGCAATTTTCTTGAAGATGCCTCCAATCTAGCACAAGTTTTATCTAGTTTTACCTTGGTACATGTCTTCGGCATGTACTTTTCCTTGCTAGATAGGAATCTGATGCTTCAAACATTTTCACATGTTTGGAACAGGTGTAACTGGGAAACTTTCGAAATTTATATTGACATTTCTTTAGGATTGGCATTTCACACATGTATTGTACTCAAGCGCACACACTCTTCGAGTGTTATTCATATTCTTACTGAAGGCTAACTGTTGATGACTACAGACAGTAACAGCCTGCCTGCAACAGGGTGGGTGTAGCTTGCTTGCTGAGTCAGCCGTGCTCAATGTGATAGGAAAGCTGACACGTGAAGAATGATACGAGGCAGATAAAATATGGACCTTATAATAAGGTGATGCATGAAGACCAGAAACTTAGTAAAGTATACTTTCTTCCAAGTGCCATTTCAATAGCAAATAATGAAAATGCAACCGCAGGATGTTAAAAATATCTTTAGAAGGCTGTCAGGTAAAATATGTAAGAATGAATACATAATGGCCACCAAATTTGAACTGGAGCCACTTGTTTCAGATATGATACACAATTTCTTGAAGGTGTAATAGCTGCTTCAGTATTTGTATTTGGACTTTACCACAAAATGTGGTTTGTGGCCAGATGTACACATTCTAATATGTTTTTTTTTAATACTCAGAGTAGTAATGTGTTTTCTTGTTATTATTGTAGAAGAAGTGTTCTGTTCCTGTAATGTTTATGAAGCAGTATGTTCTGTTCTTGTAATGTTTATAGAAGCAGGGTGTTCTCTTACTGTAATATTTACGGTAACTGTTTTGTTGCTGTATTTTTTATAGAAAAAGTGTATTTTGTTACTTTAACATTTACAAAAGCAGTATGTTTTCTTACTGTAATGTTCAGAGAAGCAGTGTATTCTGTTACTGTAATGTTGATGGAAGTTGTGTATTCTCTTCCTGTAAGTTTTACAGAAGTAGTGTCTTTTCCCCCTCTAGGGATGAATCTTCAGATCTGCTTCATGAATGAGACTGTGTCAGACACCGAGTCACCTAGTTCAGACACAGAAATTGCTTCATCACCAGCGAAGACGGATCCAGAAAAGATGACAGGAGTTTCACACAGCAATAATTTACCAGTAAAGGTATGAATCTCTTGCAGGGAAAATCAAATTTATCCTGGCATTTGCCTGAAGGGACTAACAAAAAATGCAAGATATCAGTCAGGATGGTCGGCTTCCTGGCCAGGATTTGAACTGAGCACCTCCCAAGTGCAAGTAATAATAAGTCTTACCTCTTGGACATGACTTGCTCAGGATGTTACAAGTACATGTATTTGGGGGTTACTCCTGAGAAGGTTAAGAATACAAATACAGGTTATGAGAGTACAGGGCAGTGCCACTGTTTAGGTGGTTAGTTACTGACATCTCACTGTGGAGACCTGGGTTCAGTTTCAGGGGAATGTATGTGGGATTTTTTTTACCAAAAAAGTGGCATTTAGACAGGATTTTCTCAGAGTATTTCAGATTTCCCCGGTCAGTTTTTATTCCATCAGTGCTCCTTTTTCATTCATCCATCAACTGGGGCTGGTACAGTAGGCCCACTAGTGGCTATAGTGCCAGTGTTGTATCCAGAAGGAAGAAAATGGGATACTGATGTAGACTCAGTGAAATCTGATGATGGATCCATTAGGACACATACGAAATAATTTTAAAGTTTACTTGTAAATGGTTTGATACAAGTATTACGTCTTATATTATGAAGAGTTATAACTGAGCTGAAAGTATCAGAAAATAAAAGTAGCTGGCATTGTACATGGAATGCTTGGTAGAGTAATGTCCAGCAATATCCTGCAGTGTCCACCTTGTGCTAAGAAACATAAGTTTATAAATGAAATGAGTGAGTGCCATGTAGTACTACATTCACATCATAGCATCACACAAGTCTTACCTGTACTCATACCCTTAACCCTTGACAGGGATAGGACATGTATGAGTACACACTAGGAGGTGCTGCCCAACTGTGATTTAAGATATTGAGCTAATCTTATCAGATGAAGGATCAATTGTCTTATGTAATACTCTGTTTCCTGCCTGGCATAATACTACTGTTTCCTCATGCTGCGAATAACCATGAAATATGAAATGTGTATACCACAATGTAGATATGTAAAATAGTCATATGTAACACCAAAGGGCTCACTCTCACCCCACCTCAACAGTAGGATAAAAGATAGGTTAGAACAAAATAGCTGAAGAAACCGTGCATGTTGACTGGACCACAAAGACAAAAATGTGGACATACGAGAAAACATTCAGTTGATTGTTCATTCACTGGAAAAAAGGGACTACCAGAATGAAGAGCAGTGCGACTGGATGAATTTGAGATCAAGCATCAGCTATAAAAAAATCCTAAATGCACCTGCCTTAATAAAACCATTTTCATTATGTGACATTTAGAATTAGAATGGAAGGGGTGGGCATCCAGAATTTTGACATGTGCTGCGTGTGATGTGATTAGCTATCCAGAATTTGTATGGGTGTCCTTTAAGTGACAAGAAGTCCCATCACTTGATGTTCTTTGGGGTTATTAGCAGTGCATGATATTGGCATTGATGTTTGGTGAAACTTGCTTCCTCCATCTATGACAGTGTATTAAAAATATAGTAACTGGGGGCCTGTCAATATACACACATACATTCTTCTGACAGACATTTCAGAATTTATTTTTTTGTCCTACCCAGTTTTACTGGACTCTTCATATTGTAGCTGTATTCATGATGCTTATAATCTGTAATGCTTTCAGCCACTGCAGCTTACTTCTTCACCACCAACTACTCGACCATCTACTTCACTACTCACTTTGTCCCTACGCAAGGAGCCTGAACCAGTGACAGAAGCAGACTTCTTTGCTTGCCAGGCACGACTACAGGCAGAAGCTCGGATGGCATTAGCACAGGCTAAGGAGATGGCTCATATGCAGATGGAAGTGGAACGTCAGCAGCAGAAGAAGAGTCCCATCACAGAGATGGTTCGGTCTAGTCTTGAGAAGGTGATTTTACATGAAACCAGAAATGGTTTTGTATGAATTCAGGAATATGTTTAGGAGGTTTGTAAAGAGGTGCACAATTACCTGTTTATATGTGTCACCTTCTCAAGCTTCATATATCTGATTTCTCACGATTTTTAGGTTACTGGTGAAATCTTCCTGTGGAATGTTTGCTTTCTTATGGTAAAACTTTCTAATTTTAAACAGAACAGTGCTTTTACTATTTACATTTATAGCACCTCTTTATCTGATATACAGTAAAACCTTATTACAGTGAAATCTAATGTTAATGAACAACAAAATGAAATTTCAGTATGACACTTTTTTTTTCTAGGCCCTGCTAATTTGGTATATATTATATATATATATCTATGTCGACCTCGGTGGACTAGTGGTTAGCGTGCTCGCTACTGGACCCAAGGTTCGCGGGTTCGATCCCGACCGAGGTCGATGGATTTTTAAGGATGATAAAAATCCGGAGCACCACTTCCTTCGGAGGGGAAGTAAAGCCGTCGGTCCCATGTTGTAGATTTACGGCATGTAAAAGAACGTTACGGGCATGAATAAAAATGTTGCGTAAGCCAAATTGCCTCCATTTCTCATCCATGTCTCCTGACTGCCTGCCAGATGGCTCTGGCGTGCACATCAGGATCGATAGAACACTAAGCGCGGCTAGCTGGCCGGTCACCAGCTGCCATGAATGCGCATGACTTAGTAACCTCGACAAGAGGAGGCCCAGGCCCATACAGGGCTGTTGAGCCAAGAATTATTATTATTATATATATCTATGTAAAATTGTTTCACTGTAATGAGTACCATTGGAATGAAAATTTCAGTTTAGCACAATGAAAATCAATCCTGCTAAGAAGAAATGTGATCAGTATTAACAGCCGGCATGCAAGGGATTAATGTTTTGAAATGGATGTGAATTCATGGTTGAAAACATGACGATTTGGAAAATGGGCGCTTGAAATAGTTTTGCCATGCTCAAATGAACAGTATTTCCGTGGATGGTCATACAGTGAAATTGGTGGCTGATGAAATACAGTAAAACCTCATCAGTTCAAAGTACTCAGGACCAAGAAGCATGCTTTCAATTATCCAGTTTTTTCAGTACACACTTAGCTGGTATGATGTTAATTTAAATCATGAAGTAGTGATGTACTCTGTGATTATTTTGTACGTTAGTGGATTGAAAACTCATTTGTATTTCCTTTGTACACACCTATGACATACTGTAATACAACTTACACACAGAAAAGAAGCCTGCAAGAATTGTCGAACTTGGATCTGTGTTCATTGTTTCTTAAAAGAGGAGTTAATTGACCTTTGCTTCAGGTAATTTTAATATACTTGAGACACACATCTTGCAGTTCATCCATAGCTTTCACAGATGTGTCATCTGGGTTGCTCAAACTTATTACTGAATCCAGCACCAATAATGCCATTAGAGCATCTTTGCGAGAGGGTGTGGTGGGAAGCAGCATATTGTCTCTTGTCGTCTCCTCTTCTTCCTGGCTGGGGCCTGGGCTGTCCAAACTTGTCAGCTGATGAGCGGTGGTAGTGACAGATTTGTCAACATAAATAAGTTCATACAAAGTGCTGGGGCAATCAGTGTGGCCTTGCATTTCTACCCATTCACAGATTTTGTCATCATTAGTGTGAAATTTGTCATCATTGTCAGCATTGACTGAACTTAGTGCCAAAGCCACATTTTGCAGAGCATTTCTGAATTACTGCAGGCATGGTGGATTTCCATGCCACAGAAGCACCTTGCATGGCATCCAAGATGTTCCATTTTCTGATGTCTTTGCAGGAACATTCTTATTTCTCACAAGAGAAAGCATAGTACAAGCCTTTAGTATCCTTTGTTCATACAGTATGTGATGCCTTGGTGCCAGCGGTTGCATGTGACTGGTGGTAGGTGGTGCTGGGTACAAGAGGTGCACATGTTTTAGGGCAGTGCCCCCCACTGTTGAAGGCAGCACACTGATCTGTTAGCAAAAGCACATTCCTGTTCTGGGAAGCTGTTTTCCTCTCAAAAGAGGCCAGTCACTCTAAACAATCTTCCAGCCACCCATGCATTTTTCGATGATCTGTAATCACATGGATAATGTCTCAAACCTTTCAAGCAGTGTGGTTTTTTAAACCTGCTGATAACACTGGTCGGCATCAATTTTCTCCCTGAAATAATTCTGATAGCTTTTCATTGGTAATAGGTTCACAAACTCAAATGTGTGTATAAAATGTTTACATCACCCTCCGTTTGGATGATATCAGTTGATACCTCAGTTGAATGGCCAAAAACTGAAATTTGGGGCTGGCCAAAAGGTTTGTTAGTTGTTCACTTATATTTACTTATTTAAGTCACTTAAATCCTCAGAATAATATTGTCTCAAAGTATCTCTCAAACTGGAAAGGTTTGCTTTCATTTGTTTAGCATCCCTTTAATTTGCAGTGTGATAATTTGTCGCTGTGATAAAATGTCAGTGTAATCAAATGTCACTGCAATAAAATGTCGGAGTGATAGATGTCTAACTAACTAACTAACTCCATGGAGCAGAGTCCTTCTTGAGAAGCTAACAGGTCCTCAGCTAGTCAAGAAATTCCCCGTGTTTTATGGAACCCGAAGGTTCATTACCGCACTCACAAGAGCCCGCCACCTGTCCCTATCAGTGCTAAATGTCAGTGTGATAAAATGTCACTGTGATAAATTGTCACTGTAATAAAATGTGGGTGTGATAATTTGTCGGCGTAATCAAGTGTCGGTGGTAAATTGTCAGGTGATAATATGTTGCATCCTCGTCTCCCAAAATCTCACTCTGATTCCACACTCTGTCCTGAGTGTTGCACCAGTGCAAAAGTAACAGTTTCCCTGTGTGTTGGAAAGGATTTTTCTTTTGTGCAACATGTCACGTTCTTGCCAAAATAAGCTGAATAGCTTTTGCTACATTTGCAGTGAAGTGGTATTAAAATCGCAATGGAAGCCACTGTCACGACTCGTGAGAAAAGCTAACGAACTATATTTTGGCTGTAATGTTGGAGATCAAGATAAAGTTTGGGCACCGAAGATTTGCTGCAGCTCATCTTCAAGGACTTTGGCAGGCTGGTTGAAAGGTATCCACAAATCAGTGCCTTTTGCTTTTCCAATGGTGTGGCGTGAGCCTCGAGACAACTTAAACGACTACTGTTTTTTCATGACCAAGATCACTGGTTTCTCCTGATTTTCCAAGCATAAAATATACTCTCTGCTTTACATGTTCCTCGTGATGATTCAGTGCCAATGCCCAACCTACCAGCACATTATACTCTTGACTCAGATTCAGAATCGGTAGAGAATAAAACTGGCCACTCCATTCAGAAACAACACCAGGTCAGAAGAATGTGGCACATCCTGCTTTAGCAGATAAGTAAATAATCTACCTCCACTGCATATCAAGCTCGCTTTGATAAAAATATTTGTGAAAGCGATGGATAAAGAAAGCGAAAGGTTTGCCTATTTAAGGCAGAAATTTCCCAAAAAAAGTGATGCCAAGATTAAAGAAGGAATTTTCGTTGGCCCTCGAATTAAACAACTATTTGAAAACCATGACATTAGTACAAAGTTAAATGCTACAGAAAGAAGAGCCCGGAAGGCATTTGAAAACGTCTGGAGGACCTTTCTAGGCAATGAAAAAGCAGACAATTACAGTGACATTGTGCAGGAACTAATTTCATCATACAGTGCATGTAACATGTCACTGAAACTTCATTTTATGCACTCCCATTTGAATTTTTTTTTCTTTCTGAAAACATGGGAGCCATCTCTGATAAGCATGGCAAAACTTTCATCAGGACATTTCCAAAATGGACAATGAAAAATGGAGTCCAAGTATATTGGCTGGCTACTGCTGGAGTCTTATAAGGGAGACACCAACTGGTGAATACAGGGCATACACAAAAGAATGGTGCGGTTTCAATAGTGATTCCTATTGAAACCGCACCATTCTTTTGTGTATGCCCTGTATAAGAAGCAAAAGAAGATGGAGTGTTTTATGACGAATTTTTTTGTAGTTACGATACTGTATATAGAGACATTGTTCATTATTTGATATTGTATATTGTAATTCTTCTTCTTCTTAAGCTCTACAACCCTGGGTGGGTTTTGGCTTGCTCAAGTATTCCGTATATTGTAATTACAAACCAGTATAGTAGGCTTACTTTTTTATTACCAATGTAGTTTTTTTAATTTATTCCCTCCTCCCTTAACATTGGTGGGTGTTAGGGCAATTTGGTTGTCATATTCGGGTTCAGCACTGTCAAAACTATTAGAATCACCCTGAATTTTAACCGGAGTTTTTATTTTTCTGACCAGTGTAATTAATGGATGAAATTTATTGCTGCCATCAGCATTGAAACATAAAATACCACCACTTTGTCTTTATGCTCTTCCCTTTCCTGGCATTTCTCTCCCTTTAATTCCAGAGTCCTCTGGTTGCATATTATAAAAAGTATCTTTTGTCCAGTTTGAGAATATCCTTTGGGCCATACTGGGTAATGATTGGTTTCTTATGTTCTTACCACTTCTCTGCCAAATGAAGTTCTGCTGAAGCGCCTTCTCTGCTTACTGATGGCCATGTATTTTTGACATCTCTCTTTGAACTGCTGCAGCCATCTATTGGAGCATGTAAAATTGGTGCCCATCTTTAGGAGTCTTTCATCAGCCTTTGTTTACACCATTTTGCCATCCACTGCAGTACTGTTCTTTTGAGCATGGTACAACCACATATGCAGACATTTAAGGGTACTCAATGTCTCCATTGGTGTACCAGGTAAAAACATCTTGTTGTTCACAGACGACTACGCTACTCATCCACAAGATAAGTCATTTATACGGAACATAAAATTTGTGTGCTATCTACCAAACTGCACAAATGTTATTCCTTCCACAAGGACAGGATATGGCTAGATGGTGAGAAGGATGTTGACTTAATTGTTACACATGTATAGACTTGCCCCATGTGGCATTTCCAGCATGCGTCAAAGTTGTGTGATGATGGTGTGAGGGTGCTGGCAGTAGCAGGGTGGAGGAAGATTGAGATTACCATGGCCTTAAACCAGTGATGAGTTTTGCTGAAGTCCATGCTGCATACAAAGCTTTACATGTGCAGCATTAGCAGGTGTGATGAACAGAACACTTTGAACTTGGAATGGGTGCTGTTTCATCTGAAGCATACGGTTTTGACATTAGTAGTTGTCATTTACAGATTCCTGTGGAAAGGAAGTTATTTGCGCATGGGTGTTAACATAAATTTGTGTTCACTTATTATTTTTGTAGGCCTAAGTGCAAAATGTAAAGTTTTTATTTTTTTGTCATGTTTGTGGCAGATTTAATGCTTTTTCTGCCAGTGTTGTTTTCCTACATTTATCATTTGCTCTCCATGTTCTGATCAGGAATGATGGATCAAGGTTTCACTGTAATGTGGAAAATTACAAGCAGAGAATGTGCTACTGTAGACATTAATTTGTCACACTAGTTTTATTTCCAACTGCTGCACAAAGCTAGTTTTTTACGCTCGATAGCTCATGGAGTAAACATTGTGTATCAAAACCTGGGTTCTCCACTCCTTCAAAAAAGGAGATACCTAATACTGCAAGATGTTTGGAGACATCTTTTTACATTCTTACGCTTTATGTTTTAATACTCCACTTGTATTTTAATCTGAATAATTTTTAGTTATACTATGCATCAATTGACTGTTACATAATGCTAATATGTATATATGTTTACCATTTACTGACATGTGCTATACTGCTTGAGTCTTTATAATATTATAGCTCACAGATATTGGCTGCAGTAGGTAGCTGAAACATGTAGGAGCATAAAATCTGGCTTTGTGCAGTAGTTGGAAATAAAACTAGTGTGTGTTATCCAACTGCACGGAGTTTGTATAACATGAAATAGTCATTTGTTAGAGAAGGATCGTGACAGTGTGACACCATCAATGAGTATGCTGCAAAGGACAAAACCACACTTTTTTGTAATGCACTGTTGAAGAGGACGTAAGTCTTAAAGCAGAAAAATGCCAGGGAGGAAGAGGGTATAAACAGAGCAACAGTCTGCATTGTAATGGAGGTGGCAGTGAAAAAGTTATCCTTTGATTGTCAACAAATATGGGAAACCACATTGCTTGAAGGGTTTAAAGCACTGTCTTTGTGACTAAATATCATCTAAGAATGCATAGGTAACTGGAAGATTATTTGGAGAATGGCTAGTCTCTTTTGAAAGGAAAATGGCTTGCTTTTACTCTTGGATGAGTATTCTGCTTACAACAAGGGTCTTACTATAAACACTGCATGCCTGTTGTATTTACCTCCAGACACCACAGGTCACATGCAGTAATTTGACATGTTAATCCATGGTAATTCATCCGGTAAAATGTATGCCCTCTGGAAGAATGGATGGCTGCCAGTTATATATTGTGAGATATGGTTACCGAAAGTTGTTCTGACAATATTATATTCTGAAGTTCAGAAACTACATTTCAACATTATGGTATTAACCTTCATCGTATGGAAACAGGGTTCTGAAATCTGTCAGTACTACAGGATTGGTGATCAAAATTCAGGGTAAGTGTATTGTTAGTGAAGAAATGCCATGCCTAGCCCGTGAGACTGCACACATGTACTGCCCCAGTAATACAGTTCGTAGTGAGTAAAGGTTGAAGTGCTCCTGTCTGTCGGCATGATTGAGAGCCTAAAATTTCAAACAAACAAAAAATCCTCTGCAAGTTTTAAGGTTTTTGGTGTAAATGAGATATCAGTTATTCTGGGATGTGATGTTGCTGTGCATATGGTGCCTGATGTTTGAAGACAGGGTAGTGGTTTCCTCTTCAAATGTCTTACAGTCTTCATGGATCTTAAAACCCTTAAAGATGAAACCACTACACTCTTTTGAAATGTGGGGAGCCAAATACCCAGTGCAACAGTGTCGCATTCCAAAAGAACTGATACCTGAAAAAAGTCCTTTGAAGCCTACTATACCATATAATTTGATAATGCTCTTTTGGTAGTGGCAAGGCTAAAATGGTCACATCTGTGGGAGACAGTAATTATGTATTATTATTATTTGCAGGTTGGAATCCCATTCCCTGAAGATAGGAGACGTCTCAGCAGGCAGATTCTTACTGAAATGAATGTAGCTCAACTTCAAGTTATAGTTAATGATCTACATACACAAATAGAAAGTGAGTTGAACATACAGTGAATAGAGATCTGAATTCTTGCATTCTTCAGGGAGTCATATTTAATTTTGTCTGAGTGTAACAGAGTCATTGTTACAAACACAGGAGGCTTAGCATAGATGTCACTGCCTTCTTCTCCAGGCACAATGTGTGCCATACAGGCATATGGGGAAGTGGAGGTATAGCTGAACTTACTATTAATTTTGGCACTAGCTGGGGCAAGTGGTCAGCTTTACACCCTGGCCAGTTTACCGTTGCGGCAAGGCCCCAAGGATCCATTGAATAAGACACTGAGTGGACCACAGAGATGGTCTTGAGACTTTCTAGACGAGTTTAGTGTTCTTTCCCTGCTGGGAATGGAACCATCACTCCTCATTTGCCCAGCCCATAGCGTTGTCAGTATAAACTGCGCTATACCAGGCACCATATAACTTACCTCAATTTAAAGAAAATTTTATAAAATGCCAGGTTAGGTTAGCACAGTCATTGTTGTAACCAAGTTGTGTGCTGGATGGCCAGAGAATCAGGGTGTGATTCCTAGTTGGGACAGATTTCTCTCTACTATCCTACACAGATTGGATCTGTGGCCCACCCAGTCTAGGATGCAATAGATAATTGGTGGGGATGCTGTTTTCCTGTGGCATGCAGTGCGTCACCTGCCTCTGTCTAATGCTGATGATAAGAGAGAATGGAGCTGTACTATTACTAATATACAGTAAAACCCCGATTGAATGTTACTGCATTTAGTGAAATCCTGGATTTAGTGATGATTTTTTCATGTCCTGACAATAGCTCCATATAAACAATGAAACCTCCATTTAATGAAAACCTCGATTTAGTGAAATATATTCTAATACCCCAGCAATTCATTAAATAGGGGTTTTACTGTATTATTCACAAGCTAACCTTAACATTGGGGTGACATCACTCACAAATGAAGCATTAATGCAACCTATCACAAACTGAGAGTACACCAGGCTTTAATACCATCTGTTGTACACCACCCTTCTTGTGATCATATTGTAATTACCTGAGCCCACCATGGAAACCAAACACACACAAACCAAGCTGTATTGTAACCATAGAAACAGGTGTATGGCTCAGTCACACATCAAGTTCAGCCATAACCATGCTAACCTGGTAACCATGGAAACCCTGGTGTGACATCACGCGCATACCAAGCACTGTCATAAACATTGAAACCTGAGTTGTGATGTCACTTACAGCCCAGGCTGTGTGGTAACCATGGAAACCCATATTGTGATGTCCCTCACAACTCAAGCTCTACTGTAACCATGGGAACCAAGATGTGATGCATATACCAAGGGATGTGACTCAGATCACATATGAGGGGTAGTATAAAAATGGATCTAAAACCATTTGTTACAGTAACACATGCAACAGTTTTATAGTTTTGCCACATAACCAGTGACCTGACATTTTCTTTTCTTTCAGTTTTGAATGAGGGCTTAGTTAAGTTCCTGATGGATCGAGATGATTTACACATGGAGCAAGATTCTATGCTGGTTGATATAGAGGATCTAACTCGATACCTGTAAGCATATGGCTTGATGTAAATTTTTTACAGTTGAGAACTTAGAATTCTGCTTTATAAATGGCTATGAAACTTAAGTATGTAAGGTGTTAGTTTCTCACATTGGTGAGTATAAAGATGACAGTCTGCTGGGATGTGATGCAATGTAGCTTTGTATATAGGTACTAATGTTTTGGAGGAACCTGCTGTCTTCATCTTCAGGGTAGATGGGAGGGTCTCTGAAGAGAAGGTAGCAAGTTCTGTATAAAGTTTGCTGTCTACAAACCAACCTGTATGGTATCACATCCCAGAAGTTTCTAATTTGGATCATCAAGCTTCAGAAGTGTAAGCATTCTCCTGAATGCACGTACACTATGGATTTCTAAATTTGTGTGCCGCTTATTTATTCACTGTTTGCAAGTGGTAACCCCTTACGAAATATCTTGAAATATGTCCGTAACTTAAGGGCAGCAGGACATCAACACGTAATGAATTGATTCCTATAGACACACTAATACATTTTTTCAATATCTGCTATCTTAATTGTGGAAATTTTAACTGCTGATGGAGAAGAAGGGTGGTTTAAATAAGGGGTTACACTTCATGGCACGTACATATATGCTAGCACGTACATATATGCTAGCCCTTATTCACATATAAGAGCCGTATGTATGTATTCGCAGGCTGTGCTACACAATTAAGATGCTAGATATACATACCAGGAAGCTCTCATCTACATTTAAGAAACTAGATATATCTATCAGCAAGCAGTGTTTCAGGTTCAATATAGAGCCCTACATGGATGACTGAAGTAGTATCTGCATCTGCAGGGTCATTTCTGCTTCCACAGGCAGAATTATAATTTATGTTGTGTATATAACAAAAATGGCTGTTCTTTTACAGTGGAACAATTTCAGTGTTAACTTATCCATACAATTCATCACTGTGTAAATTTGCAGGATGGCAGGAACACATTACAGATCATACACTTAAATTAAGAAAAGCGTATGAAAATTTGTTTTGCATGAGACTCATCCATTGCTTAAAAATATTACTGTTTACTTTGTCACTTGGTTTATTTAAAAATTTAAATTAAATTTCTGTTTTCCTTGTTTACCAGTTATCTTTTATCAATGGCAATTATGCACCAAGCACTGTAAAAGATGGTGAATGATTGTAGTTAATGTCAGGAAACGTAGGAATACTGTTTTGGAATAATATGAAGTAGTTAATCAGAGCTTACATGTTTTGTTTTGGAAAATTGCTGTTGAGGGAAATTATGTCAGTTGCATTGGGTTTGAGACAGGTGTGTTGGTGCTGAAGCACATGTGCTTCAATGGACAAACTTCACTCAGAAGGAGTGCTGGATGCTGGGACTGTGTGAATGAAATTCACTGACTTGGTAATATGTGGGAATTCTTTCTCGTGTTGACACTGCCAAGCAAGAAGATCAAGTATTTCAGTAGACTGAATGTTCTTACACTAGTACGTAAGACACTTTGTCATGATCATCAGCATTGTACATGTTGCAGCTGAAGAAAATACGTTCCTGGATGAATATTCAAACTTGTTGGAGTTTCCATATGTGCAGTTTTATTTGCAGTCTATGCTTGCATACAATTTTTATCTGCCATGAAAATATTGCTGTGTATATCCACATCCGAACAGGGGTCTAGATTAAGAAGCGAGATATACCTAACAGCAAGCTCTGATCCACATTTAAGATGCTAAATTATATCTGTCAGTAAGCCCTGGCCATATTTAATAAGCTAGGTGTATCTAACATAAACTGTCATTGACGTCAAGAAGCTAGAATTATCCGTCAGCTTGCTGTCATCCACACTTAAGAAGCTGGTTATACCGTATATTCTCGAATCTAATCCGCACCCGAATCTAATCCGCACCCAGTTTTTGGCGACTTCTTAAACGAAAAAAAGTTAGTTCGCGATTCTAATCCGCACCTTTCCTTCAACCACCCCTTGCCCACGGGGCGACTGATTGAATAATATTGGATGTTACCAATGCGTTAAAATCCGACGCTACGCTTGTGGCCGATGAGTCATACCGATAGAGGCGGGGCCTTTCTCAACAGACGTGCGCAATCTCGTCTGAAGCCAGCTGATCTTTAGTTGTTGAAACGTGGGAGGTGCTTGTTCCAATTTGTCGTGTACCGTAGTTATGGAAGAGGGACACCTGAAATCTAAACGACTCTCATATACGGCAAAGTTCAAACGTGAAGTTATTCGGTGCGCAGAGGAGAATGGAAACCGCAAAGCCGCTGCAATTTTTGGAGTTGATGAAAGCAACGTTCGACTATGGCGGAAACACAAGGCAGCGATCAGCGGGTGTGAGGCGTCACTGAAGGAAATTCACTGGACCCAAGAAAGGACGATTTCTTGAAATTGATAATGCAGTATTCACGTTTTTTCAAGAGAGACGCAAGACTGGACTGTTTGTGAGTTATGATCTACTTCGCGAGGAGGCGATAAAGCAGGCCAGATCTTTGAACATTCCTCGAAGTCGTTTTAAAGCCAGTAAAGGATGGGCCATAAGGTTCATGCGCCGAATGGGGCTGGCGTTGCGGCATAGGACGACAATATGCCAAAAGCTCCCAAAAGATTTTGAACAAAAGTTGTTGAATTATCAGCAGTACATCATCAACCTTAGGAAGACGGAAAATTTTCTGATGGGGCAAATTGCCAATGCCGATGAAATGGCTATTTATCTTGATGTGCCACCAAACTACACGGTGGAGAAGAAAGGTGTAAAGGAGGTACTTTTGACAACCGCTGGATGCGAAAAGCTTCGCCTAACAGTGATGCTGGCAGCAACTGCTGATGGGAGAAAACTACCACCCTTGCTAATTTTGAAAAGGAAGACTTTACCCAAATCAGAGGCGTTTCCAAAGGACGTTATAGTCAGGGTCCAGGAAAAAGGATGGATGACGGAGGAGCTGATGTTGGAGTGGCTGAAAATAGTATGGAGTCGTAGGCCTGGAGCCTTCTTAAATCAACCATCCATGCTTGTCCTTGATGCATTCAAAGGGCATCTCACTGATTCCGTGAAGGACCAGCTCCGCAAGATGAAAACTGAGCTTGTTGTCATTCTGGGTGGAATGACATCAGTGTTGCAACCAATGGACGTATCCATTAATAAGCCCTTTAAAGACAGGTTGAGGCAACAATATCTGACCTGGATTGCGGATCCTGCCCGTGAGTTAACAGCAACTGGAAAAATCAAACGCGCAGCTCCTTCAGAAGTGGCGCAGTGGGTGTCGGCTGCATGGAAAGCCCTCCCGGAGAGCATTATCGTCAGATCTTTCAAGAAGTGTTGCATAAGCAATGCTTTGGACGGAACCGAAGATGACATTGTATGGGAGGACGATGTTGAAGATAAAGATGATAGTGACTGGTTGGAGAGCACGGATAACGATTCAGTTATGAGTGATGACGGCGAGTCTGATGAATAATAAATTATAATAATAAATAATAAAATAATAGATTATTGTATTGTATTGTTCTTACGTTGTTTATTAATTACGTTAATTACGTTATTGTTATATTGTACAGCAGCTCAATCATTTTTCCAAAATCCAGCTCTAGACCGCGAATCTAATCCTCACGCGAATCTAATCCGCATCTGATTTTTTAGCCGAATAAAACTGTAAAAAAGGTGCGGATTAGATTCGAGAATATACGGTATTTATCAGCAAGATTGCAAGTGTATTTAAAAGCTAGGTATGCCTATCAGCAAGCTTTAATCTACATTTAAAAAGTAGATGTATCTAGTCTATGATCCAGGTTAAAAGCTGTATTATCTATCACCAAGCTTTGATTCAAATTTAAAAGCTAGATGTATGTATCAGCAAAATCCAGTTTACATTAGAAAGGTAGATATAACTATCAGCGAGCTCTGATTCCTTGGAAACCCAGCATGTGTCATGAAAATTGTGAGCAATGCTGTATTTACTCAAATGCAAGACAACCCTAATCTAAGAGGACACCCCCCCCCCCCCACCCCCCAAATGAAATATGTCCGCCAAGGAAAAATGTGTTTATCCAAATTGAAGACAACCCCTCTAATAATATGTTTGCTGAGAAAAAATATTTAGCTATTAATTTCATGCAGTTAACACACAAAACATGTCAGATTCTATCTACCTTTACCAATCAGTGTCACTGTGTCCATCTTCGTTGTCTGCAGCGAGTCCATCTTCACAGACTGTGGTGTCATCTTCCTCACACTTACCGCTAACATTCCCATTCTTTTTATTGTCATTCTGTAATGTATCATCACCAGTCCCATTCATTGCATTGAATATACAGCCCTTATTAAAACACTTCACAGTAAATTCTGTTTAGATGCATTCCCATGCAATGATGATCCACTGACAAAGAGGAATCACAGTGGGCTTCTTGATTCTTCCAGCTGGGGTCAAAGCATGGTCCCCTATGAAAAGCCACTCACTGTACAACTCTCTGTGTGGTCCTTGAATGGTTTGTTTACCTCATCTAACACCTGCAGTTGTGAGATAATTTCCACAGGTATGACCACCAGGTGTGTGTTGATGGAACCACTGGTAATTGTGACTTTTATTTCTGGTGTTAAATGTCCCTTAAATGCATCCAACACCCGCATCCACCATTTTCTCAGCAGCACCACAGGATTCCTGTTCCACACCACTGCCAACCAATCCTTCGTTAAGTTTACTGGTCATTCAACCTTTAGGTTGGCATCTGGCAGTGATTTCTGCAGGCAGTTGCTCATCAGGAATTGGTTTTCAGTTCAGAATCACATGTGTTAGCAACTTGGTACCATCTGCTGATACCACCAACATGACTGGTACTCACATCTTTTTATCACCCCATGTTTTAATAACCACACATTGTGCCCAGACATCTTCAGTAGTATAATTTGACAGCATATCAAAGTACACTGGCATTTCATCAGCATTTCCTATGTGGTGCAGGACATAATTGTTTATTTTTTTAAGTGCAGTCACATGACACGGAAAAGCAACGAACTTCTCCTTGAAGTTTGGTGGCAGTTCCTGGCACAGCAAAGTTTTATGAAGAGAGAACCCATTCTACCAGGATGCTGGCCTTGAACTGATGTCACTTGAAGTTATGTGATTTGGCAAGTTCCTGTGCTTCATCTTTTATTGCCTCCCATGTAGTTGGCACTATAGTTTTTCTCTTCAAATGCACAAATTCAGCAGTTTCCTGTTATAATTCTTGGGAATGACCATGCTTGGGACCAATGAAAGATTTGTGGGTGGAGTTAGCATTTATCAGCTTCTGCTTTTGTTTCGTCCACTTTCATAATGTTTGCTTCTGCAATACTGCATTGGAATTATTCATTTTCGTGGTATAGTCATCACCATTAGTTGAAATCTGGCATTATAACTTTGCCTGATTCCATTTGGAAAGCAGCTCGCCTTGTAGCCCTCTTCTGTATGTGGCTTGTCATTCTGCTGGAATAGTGAACGCCTTACAATGCTCATGGATCAGAACTAAGAATCCTATAGCATGCTGTGTTCTCTCTTTCATCTACACATGACAATTTGGTAATGCAGGCCTTGGTTTGTTTCAGCACAGTCCAGTTCAATGCTTAATATGCAAATTTAAGATAACCCCATATTTTTAAGCACCTAATTTAAGGAAAAAGCCTTGTCTTGCCTTCAAGTAAATACGGTAATCGTTGATTTCTTGTAACTGCTACTTTAATTATTAAGTATTCTTCTCAAAACAAATAGAATCCCTTTTTTTGGCATTTGTGATATCCTACGTGTTTGTTTTTCATGGCATCAACACCTGAACCACTGTCCCAGGTTTGTAAAACTGAATTTCAGAGAATTTTGCCAAATTATTTGATTTTTTGGGTTAACTGTACTTACTGGTAAAGGCAAGTTAACCACTATTACACATTTCAGAAACATCACACTAACTTCACTACATTTTTCTCAGACACGATCATGTTGGGGTACTGTAGGCCAGGACCAAGAATTCTGAACAGGAGATGTGGGAAAACCAACACTTTGAGGATTGATACATTTGACATTACACATTGTTTATGCGGGCAATTTTTTGGGACCAGAAGAAGTGAATGATTGGGGGAAAATGATGTGTATGGGAACTGTGGATAGAGGTTTCATTGTACCACTTTTTGAGGGGCCATAAGTGGACTTTTTCATGTATTATATAAATCATAACAACAATGAAAGTACATGAATTGTCACAACAACAAAAGATTGGTTAAAAATATGCAACATTTTATTCATAAAACTCTCTTAATTCATGTGCAGTTCATTATTCCCGGTTTTGGTCATCCTGAAATCGTATTGATAAGGAGGTTTTTGTAGAAAAGGCCTGCACAACTAAAAAATATTTGAGGGGCATAGAAAATTTGTTACCTTCTTACAGGCCACACTGAATGTGAAATGTGTTTTCTGTGTGACATCATTCTCTCATAATCCAGGTCCACGTGTGATGTTGCTGTTCACAGCATGTTCTGTAAGTTGCCATCAGGTTGCAAAATGTTGTTTATTCATGGCTATATTCATGACAGGTAATGTTTATCTGCAAATTTAGCTGCTTCTGAAGAGAACAATGATCAGTAGAGCTAAATTGTGATTCTCACTTAACAAGGCTTTGATAAACGTGTTTTTTTTAATATGAGGTGGAGCACTTTAACTTGTTAGTTGCTAGTATCAAATTGCATGGCAGTGCTTAAGGGTTAGTCAAGAATAGATCCTTAGTTAATTTGAGGAGCACTTTATTCTCACTGGATGGTGATACAGTCTACTTTTGAACTCCTCGCTCAGCAATATGATGTCATTGGAATATCTCTGTGTCAGATGTAAATGTTCGTCAGACATGTGGGAAGATTTGTGAAGTTGCCTTTTTAAAGTTGGCTAGTGAATAATTCTTTTTTTATTTGAAATGATACCACAGCATTTTTCATATCAAAAATAAGTTGAGAGATGCCCCAAAGTTGTTTATTCAGCTGGATGAGGTGGTTAGTAATGTCACACAGATAAGCGTTTTTTGTCGCCTTTAAGAAAAGTATGACTCTGCTGCAGACATCCACAGAATGTTCTAGTGCATTCCACCCTCCCATTGTAGCCAGTGAACTACTGTGTGATTAGTCAATCACTGTTTTGGCATCACCCTCCTGAAGCAGTGCTTGGATTGTTGTGTTTCAGTCCATTGTTCTGAATGTAATTACCAGCAGCAGCAACTGTAGACATCAGATGTTGAAATTGAATGACGCTGCATGAAGCCTCCGTCTGCATGATGCATTGATGTTTCCTTATCTTGTTACCTGAGGATTGCTTAAGAAATGTAACTGCATGAATACTTTTTCCAACCATTGATGGAGCTCCATCTGAATCCAGTTGATTCAAAGGAATATTCAGTTTTTTAGTGATACATTTTATGGCTTCATTGCTGATTTCTTCTCCATTTACAGAACTGTGTTTGAAATGCATGCCAGATCCTCAGTAGCTTGGAAGTTATCATCAGTGATTTTATCAGGAGTGAGGGGATGATGTATAAAAAACAGCTGTCTTTGTAGCTGATCATGGAGGTTGTTTGGCATGTCAGCTATTCTGCTGCATGGCTGTCTGCGATAAACCAGTATTATTAAACAAGTCATTTTTTCTCTAGGCATAACTCTGAAACAGCAGTTAAGAACATTTCTTAACAAACATACCTTTGGTCAGTGGTTGCACTGACAGCTCTTGAAATTTTTTCTGACTCTTGTAACCAGTTCTGAAAGTAAAGCGATTAATGGCACCAGCCTGCATGCATACACATATAAACAGGGAATGGTTTGTTGATATAACTGGGACATAGGAAGCATGAGTACCTGTGGCCCTGTGTCATTTCAGTTATGCAAGCATCTTGCACTTCTTCAGTTGGTACACCTACTGACAAAGAATTGTGGAGCATACCAGCAAACTTGCCAAAGTCACACAGCTACCAGTGCATAGTGTATTGTGACCTTGAGGATTTTTCCACAAGGAGTACCAGAAAACATGTTTTTAGAAAGAAAGCAGTGGTTATGTCTAATTCTGCTGAAAGTCACCCCTTACTTTAAAAACGTGAATATAACTCATAATGAACTCATAAAATTTAGAGGCATGTAACAATAAATGCATATCTAGGTAGCATAATTCTCTCTGACACTGATTATGGAAGGGTCCAGTGAATGTACCTTTAATACCTTATACACGTTACATAAATAAAGGAACAGATAATGATGCACACCGTATCAGTAAAGGCATTCTTTGCAGTTTGACTGAGAAATTAAAACTTACCTTAGTGTAGACTTTACAGAACTTTTAAAATGACAAAAAAGACAAAACTTCCTCAGCGGAATTCCAAGTGATACTGTATATAAAACATGTTCTGTTGCTGCTGAAAGTGCTTAATATTAACAGCTGACATACACATGTATGGATAATTGGATTAGCATACACTTTGTGGAGATTTGAATTCATGCAGTCATAAATAATAATGGTGTTGCTATCATAACATGTACGTACCTATTGACCATATGAGTTATTTGCATTATTGTACAAAATATGCAAATGTCTAACTCAGCATGTTCTGATAACAGTGGTTTTGGGAGTGTATAACAGATGATAGCATTTATGTTCTAGTTTAGAGCGCATCAACATGGTTTAAGTGAACTGCTCCATGTCGATGTCTTCTCTGTTTTGAAGAAAATCCTCCATAGATTTGTAAAGTAATTGAAATTACTGAGGAAGGGGCTCAAATATTAGTACGTCTTACTTGCATGTGGAAGGTGCCCAGTTCAAATTTCCACTGGGACATTGTCCTTACTTAGGTTTTTGTACTTTTCCTCAAATCAGCCATGACCACTTCCTTCCACATCATTTTCAATTTGTTATTAACTGTCATCCAACCATCTGATGTTATATAGTGTGAGCTATTAGCAGACTTGTTAAATAAAACTTGACTGAATACTGCAAATACTAACTATACTTCACAACCACTTATTATCAGAACTCACAGAATAGTAATAATACATGACAACAAAACACTGCATGCCTTCAAAAGCAACATAATCACTTCTCCCCCCTCCTTCTTCTCCTCCCTTCTAATATCTCCTCCTCATCGCCACCACCACCACCACCACCACACTTCTTTGTTTCCTTCTTCTCTCCTACTCTTCTTGGCCTTATACCTTCATATATTCTCCAACTGTGCTAAAGGTTGAAGCACACAAGTTTTCTGTGACAAGTTGCATCACTGTACAAACCCCCAGGTGAAAGACCAGGATATGTGTTGCAGTGCATCTCCTCTCGTTTGATTTGGGTACTTGTACCAGCATAGATCTCGCCATTATCAGCGCTCTAAAGGAGGGGTGTCTGTGAGGAGGGATAGGTGTATGTTAGTGTTTGAATATGTATTGCTGTGGTAACCCCTTGATTTTTTTTGTTTTATTGTAGGGGTGCAAAGGAGCAGACAGTGAAGGAACATAAGGACATGCAGCTGTTTAGTCAGAGTAACAATAACAACCTGCTGCCAGCAAAACCGAAGATCAGTAGGGTAGCAGGTCTGGTGAAGAAGTAATATGCAGATTGAAACTGGAAAGGATTTAATCGGAAGTGCAAGTGAATTTATATGAAGATCGGATATCGTTTGTATGGTGTTGTAGTGAAGCAGATGTATTTGACTTATTCTGAAGATGAGCTGGTACACAATGTGCCAGCAGTGGTTCAAATGCTAGTTCCTGTTTCTTCCTGTATTTATGAATCCTTGAAGTGAGAGTGTTGGCTATATATATAGTTGTATATAATTAATTTGGAAATGTAGTGCCGATGCACTTGTGTTTCAAGTAAAACCTAGTCTAACCTAGATTGTTCTTGTCAAAAAAGTGTTCCGTTTATTTGTTCTGTTTGCACAGCTATTTTTAAACTTTATAGGAAGTAGATTACTCTTGATAGCATATGTTTTTAATTTCCACTAAATGCTTCAATGTGACTTGTCACTGCAACAGGTGATACATAGGTCATATGCAAGGTGATGCAGAAATTGGTGTAAATTATTGACAGATGTGTGGATGGTTGTGTGTCTCCAATGAAGAATATATGCTACAGGGAATTTCTTGTAAATCTGTGTGGAACAGAGACAATATCTGGATGTATTATACGTACCTACTTTATTCATAAGTGCTACAGATTGAGTTCTCCATTCTGATTTTGTGTTTATGAAGCTGCCAGCCTACTTAAATTTTGCCGTAGTGCCAAACAGATTTATGTGCTGTATTGTTCCAAATGTGGTTTTGTTTCATCACACGTGTAGCCATCTGAAGACTTAAATTAATCTGACTTCCATTGTAAGCTTCTGCTCCTCTCTCACAAACAAGACACTGACACCATTAGGTGGATCCACTGGTTATACTGCTTAAGAAAAAAAGTCACTGTTTATTCTCAGAATTATGTTAAATGGTGTAAATACACTGTGTGGGGTAAAAGTGCAGAGTTTATTAATATTACAGCAGGTGGTGGCTCTAAAGGGTTGAAGTGAAGTGAAGAATGTTGTCTTGTGTTAAGTGCAGTGCCATGAAGGTATGCAGAGAACATGAAATTAAAGGTCTAGTCTCTTTTAACCCTTTTGTTACTATCCACTACTGTAGTAGCGGCGCATTTGGAATGCGTTCATTGTCAAGCATGGTATTGTACCATTGATGCATGAGTTTCCATATCAGCTAAATTTTTCTTACTTATCAGCCAATCTTAGAGTCAGGCTGAATGGTATTAGATACAGACAGAATCATGCAGTGCATCCTCTGGATTTATGCATATACTTTGCTAAACCTCCTATGAAGTACTTTAGGATGTAGAAAAAATACTGCAGTCGGGGGGCTGGCCTGTTTAAAAACATAGCAGTTAAAAGGGTTAGCCATGGAGTACTATGGTTCAAGGTGAATGTTCAGCGTTGCACTGTGGTCACTTTACCCCAAGGAAAAGAGCCCGGAACCCATTGGATAATAGCTGATGGATGGGACCCAGTTAGTCTGGATGTGATGAAGAAGAACCATCTTATGACAATTCATTCCCATTGTGTTTTTAATAATTAGAAATATAATATAATATATGTCCAGTTCAAAATTGTTGTTTTTGGACTGACATATTATATTGTAGTTCTAAAAATGTTATTGTTGTGAAGAATTGAATCCCAGCCATCCATCCCCTTGACTGAGCTGTCATCTCAGCTTGCCTTTGAAAAAGTTTTTAATATCAAAAACCATTTTTTCTTGTGAAATGTCTTCATTGTCCTATTTGCATAACATGTTTTTCTTTTTGTATTGACTGCTGATTGAAGAAAAAAATAAGATATATAGAACACACACAAATGCAACCAACACCAACAGAAACTCGTGGTTTTGGTAATAGAGTTTAAAGTGTTACACTAGTATATTTAATGACAAAAGAATTACAGTTGCTAGGTTAATGTGCACAACATAACCTATACAGTAAAACCCCGATTTAATGTGTCCCGCATTTGATGAAATCCTGGATTTAGTGATGATTTTTTCATGTCCCAACAATAGTTCCATAGAAACAATGTATTATTTTCCCACATTTAGTGAATCCCGATTTAGAGAAAGTCCCGCATTTAGTGGAAAAATATTATGTACTCATACTTCAATTGTTATTTGGCGTTCCCCGCATTTAGTAAATTTTTTCATTAGCAAAAAAAATCACAAAAGATACGTATTGTATGTACAAATTACGATATACGCTCGAAACATTGAGGCAATGGCCTGCCACGATGGAAACACCGGTTCCCGTTAGATCACCAAACATCGTTGGGCCGGGATAGCGCCTGGATGGGTGATCGTCCAGGAGTGCCCGGTACTGTTGCCTTTGTCTAAGTGAGACACAGTAGTGTGAAATATGCAGAAGGGCAATGGTAGGGGAAACTGTGACGTAATCACTTAGCCAGTCCATTACTCCGATCCTGATGATATAATGCCTGTCCCCTCTCCGTCTACCTTATCTAGAAGTTGCTCTGCAGCAGCTGCATGCCTGTTTTGCGATCACTGCATATACCTGGAGCATTTGTGAAAAATTATTTCTTCTATTTTTCTTATATTTATTTTATTCCTTAATAATGGCTACTAGTAAAAGGAAGAAGCTGACAATTGCGGAAAAAGTGAAAATAATTCAAGAAGTGGAAAAGAACCCAAGCATGAAGATATTTAACTTCTTTTGATGTTGACAGCACTACTATATCACATTCTTATTATTATATCAATTCTTTGGAGTGAGAAGTTCTGAATGTTCAGAGCACCCGCCAGAAGAAGCAAGCAAGTTTGCTGGACTATTTTAATAAATAATTTTCTTATAGCTATGTATGCTTGGTTTTTGAATAATTTTGATATTTTTTTATGTTAAAATTCCGAATATATTTTAATATATCCTATTTAAAGTTGTATGATGAAGCTTTTTAAAGGAGGGATGAAAAATTGTTTAAAGAGTTGTCAATTTTGAAACTACTTTGAAAATTTTGAAATTGTTTTTTGTAATCATGATTCATTACAGAAAATTTCATTTTCAATAGCAATAAGGCTTGCTTGTCACTGGAATTTGTTTCTAAATGTTAATTTAAAAAATATTAACACGTTCACTGCCGGGTATTTAAATCCCTGACGGTGTTAAATTGCCAGCGATTTTTTGAATGTTAAACAACTAGTGCGTCGTCTTATAAAAGAATCAATTACAAGGAAACTATAAGAGATAGAAATTTGAAATTTTGAGCACACCTTTAGTAATGTTTCAGTGTATGATATCGTGTGTAGCAGCCTTCTGGATGGAGCACCACAATACGCGCAAACAAATCTCGTTTCTTTCTTGATATTTTTCCGTATACACACTCGACATCTTCATGTAGGTGTCTTGCCTTTCTTTGTAGGAGGGATATGCACAAGTTTATGGTTTTTCAATTCTTCATCAAGCCTGCCAGGTGGGCCACTTTTCGGGGCTCATTTCGGTGGAATTGTTGTAGGCGTTCTGCTCGAGTCTTGCGACTCGTCATCTGATGATGATGGTGTTGATACATCTTCTCTTGTGTGTATAAGATTTTCACTGACATCCACTAAGTAATGTAGGAATGATTTGTGGGAATTAGGGTTGGATTTTGTAAATACAACATAACTATTGAAAAGTGCACATTGGAGAAGGTAGAAAAAGACTTTCTTAGGCCATTTTACAGTTTTACAGATGAAGGGGTAATAGGCAAGGTGTTGGTCAGCTGTATCAACACCATGCATGTGTGTATTGTAATCTACTATGCATTTAGGTTTCTTTCTTTGTGGCGCCAGTACGTCTGCTCCAGTCATCTACGACAGCTACACTGTGAAGTGTTGAAATCATGTTTATGAGTCTCTTATCTTGGTGCAAGACCAATAGTACATCCTGTTTCCTACAAAAAGTGACTTCACCCTTCTTCAACTTTCTTGCCTCTTGTATCATGTCCTTGGGAAATTTTAAATCTGTTCCTAGACATCATTTCTGAAAAAATGGGTGTTAGTAAAATGCCTCTTGTTGACTAGTACCATTCTAATTTTGGTTTTCGAATTACATCTGTAATGAACATCAGACCAAGACATTTCTTCATTTCATATATTGTCGCAGGTTTCCATTGTTCACTACGTGCATGTTTAGTAATGGGTCGTGGCATTGTCGCGATCTGGTGTTGTGCGTATAAATTTGTCTGGTTGACAACAATTTGAATTAGTTCTGGATTGATGTAATTATCAACATATTCCATCATATATATTCCATTTTGAACAGCAAATTTTAGTGTGGATTTCCTGTGAAGAGTGGAATACTTGGTTGACAATCTTTATCACAAAACCTGTCTACACTAGGGCCCAGACCCGAGTCCGAAATGTCGTTCTCATCATCGCTGTCCTCACTACTCGATATTTCCGGGACACAATCTGCATCTGAATCACTGTCATTCACAAGTCCTCATCAATAGTAGCCACTATTCTGCTTCAGTTCTAAGCAATGTTCTATTCCTAGTAGCCACATTGCACTTTATGTGTAAATAAACTCACAAACAACCTCACAGAAAGGAAACAGGCTACTGACTGCAGCCTCACAAATCACTTGCTCAGCTGGAGACTAAACATAAACATTGTGACATATTTATGATATTTTTCTACCCTAATGTATGTGACCAAATGCAGATATTTTTTCTAGTTACAGCAGCTAGGGATTAATAAAGATGTACAATATGTTTCCTGACAGAACTTATTGTGTGCGTGGCCTATTTAAGGCAAAAGAGCAGAGTAAACTTTTAGATTGACTAAAGTCAACGCTGGCAAATTAAAACATAAATACTTAAATCGACCATGGTCGACTTTGGCAGTGAATGTGTTAATATAAGTATTGTGCATACAAAGTTGAAAAATGGATTTTTATTATAGAGACCATAATGGAATTAATAAACAGGCAAAAAAGATAAATTTAACGCATTTTAATTGAAAACCTCCATTTAATGAAAACCTCAATTTAGTGAAATATATTCTAATCCCCCAGCAATTCATTAAATAGGAGGTTTACTGTATTTAGGATATATTAATTAGGTTGAACAACTAGCACATGAACCGGCAGACAGAAACATCCAAGAATGTTTGAGGTTCTCAGTTGCCAAAAAATCTGTGTGTACTTTTTAAGTACGAATTTACAAAATTTCAGATTAGCAAAACATGAATATAATCTAATGAAGGAATTAAAACCAAACCAGAAATAACAAATTAGTTAGAACCCTAGCTGATGAAGGAAAATCATTAGTTATTCTGACAAAACAAGATTACATCACTAAGGTAAATAACTGTCCTATAATTCAGTTCTTTTGAAAAAGTAGAGAATAATCCCTAACAAACGTACCTGAAGGATCTTAAATTAGTCATAAAAATGTGTACTACACAAATTCCTAAAAAGATGCATGAAGAGTTTGCAATATAAATCCTGACCCAACTAAATTAAAGGCATTAATTAAATTACGTAAACAGCTCTACATGTTCTAACCCATTATAAATTGATGTAACTCTATTGCACAACCATTGTCACACCAAATAACTTCTAAAATTGGGGATATAATAAAAATACCTTGCATTTTCGGTGTACAAGACTTTTCTGTTGACAACAACTACAACAATTTTCATAAGTGATCATAGTAGAATGTGTTCCTTTACCACTTTCAACATGTATACGAACATTCCACTTACACAAATTACTGAGATATTAAAAAATAAAATAGATCAAAATTCAGATATATCGCTGGAAGGCCATGAATTAATTCATATCATTAAAATAGTAATGAAATGATTTATTCCTGTTTTACCAAGAGTTCTTCAAATCCCCAGAAGGATTAGCTGTTGGGCCACCCACTTCTCCAATTATAGCAGAAATATTTTTGCAGTATGTAGAACATAATGAAATATACAACATTTTGAAACAGTGAACGAATTCAATAACAGTGGAGTCTTTAAACTAAAATGCGTGGACTCTGCACACCAATATGTTTTGCAGATGGGCCGATAATTTTAAGTACATTATAGAGAAACATACAGGCAGTAAAATACAGGGTCATCCAAAATGATGGGCATACTGTTGAGACATAATAACTTTATGTGAAGAGAGATACATGTCCAATATCATTCTGTAATGATTTCTAGGATGAAATACAATACAATACAATACAAATGGGGTTTGCTGTAGTGTGTTCATCAACTCGTGAAGTTCTCATACATACCATAGAAGGTCTCAATTTGCACACTGTTCATGGTCCTGTGAACATCTAGACAGTAGTCAGTTTTTGCCATGTTTGTTGAAGCATTTCTTGAGTGACTGCGGCTACACTTGCGTTAATTTTGTCTTGCATATGACATAAATCTCAGATCTTCTGTGTTGTGTGAGCTAGGTTTTGTATAAGTCACCACAGAAAACAGCCTGTGGTGAGAGGTCTGGGTTTCATGGGGGCCATGGTGTTGGTCTCTCTCTTCCAATCTACCAATTGGGAAATCTGACATTCAGGGCATCTTGTACCTCATGAAGTGGGATGGAGTGCCATCTTGTTTTGCACATTCTTCTTCTTCGATGCCATCAGTTTATGTTGAAACGAATGGTTGTAACCTCTCCAAGTAAATGTTTGCCATGATAGTGTTGTCAGTAAAAATGAAAGGCCCCATAACATGATCATGCATTATGCTGCACTACACATTAATTGTTGGGGAGTCTGGCACGTGTTTGTAAATTTCATGTGGCTGTTCCTGTCCCAAGATGTGACAATTGTGTCTGTTTACATGACCATTCCTATGGAAGGTTGCCTTGTGCAAGACATTTTGGGTCATCGTTTTATGCATACCCAGCTGCATCCAGTGAGCAGTAGACTATGTTGACATAACAGCCTTATGTGTTCAGCATCTTAATGTGATGCCCACAGTCATCCAGGCGATTTGCGCTTCCCCATACTAACGCTCTCCTTACGTGGCTAAAGCAGTGAGTTGAATCACTTTGCCTAGAGGAGGATCACTTCCGTATGTATGGCGGAAATAGCACTGCCCTGTTAATGGCTTTGCTTTCTCTTGTGTACTTGCCACCATACAACGAACTGTGGCAGTGGCAATGCTCACTACAGCTGAAAGTGTATCACGCATGTGAATGGAGCATGTGCAAAAAGAGGTGCATGTGCATGCTGTAGAAAACTTAGTTGCTGAATGAATTACGGCAAATCCCATATCTTTGTATCTCTCCCCATAAAAGTTATTATGTCTTGAAACTGTATCATTTTCAATGACTCTGCATACTAAATACAATTCAAATTATGCATCTCCTCACATAGGTCATAGTTATGGAACCATAGACAGCACTATCTGAATAGTTCAGATAGCTGGGAAAGGATCTTACGTGAATTTCCTGGAAAAATACCATATATATCATGCAGTGAAGACTGGCATATATGTAAATGAGTCTTGCACAGATGCAAAGAACCTCATATTTGACATTAATGCAGCAATATAAACACAGACAAAAGTGTCGCCACACAACCCATAATGTAGACCACATAGTCTAAAACCAACAAGCGGTGTCAACATTGTAAGAACCAGTGCACGCTAAACATAACAATTGACGAATCTAATTGTCTGATAAGATATTCACTGTACGTTTCACACACTTGAGAACATTTTAATACATATATATCAATACTGGAGTCAACAGTGTGAAATACGCTAGTTAACCCTAGACATCTTCAGACGTAATAAAGTGTGGTGACAAGATCAAAAACATTGCTTATGAGGTGTATAGTGAGTGACACAGTGGCCACTGGGATAACAGTGAAAACATTTCCAAGCTCTGTAAACAGTAGGTGCCAGAAGACTCACATATACTTTGCAGCATTTGATTTTTTCTAATCCTGGGAAATTTTAATCTAATTGTAACCAGTGCATGTAAATAAGAGTATGCCGGGGCAATGTACCTTGGCATGCACCCCCTGATGATGGTATGGCCATACTGAAATGGGTACCAGAATAAGGTAGCAAGGTTGTGTGGGCAGAAATATGTAGTGAAAATATCAGTTCTATCACGTGCCTGACTTAAGATTATAATGTGCGTAAAAGTTAATTAGAATAACAATAATGAAAAGGTGTCAAGAAGGGTAAATTCAATAATCTGGAAACTAGAAACTAGTTACAGATGCCATTACAGTCCTCCATTACTGAAACCGTCACATTCGCTTATGCATACAGATTAAAAGCTGCAGATACTTGAAATCCAGAGCTAGCAAAGGATTGCTGTACAGCCACGTGGTAACGAAAACTTTGCGTGTTCTAACATTTGGAATGACACAGTACTAACATATTTGCAGATTGCTTGGAATTATGTATATAATACTCATAACTTGTTATGTCCCAGGATAACTGACGTATTATTAAGCCACATAATTCTTTATCTGGCACTGCACTGTTTATAATATCTAACGTGATTATGTGAACAGTGTAACTTCTGATAATGTGCTGCATTGCATACCAGAAGTTTAAATATGTAGTGATTCTTGATCCAACTCTCTTTGAAATCTGCTGGTCTCATGTTCATATTCATGCATTTGGTAATATAAAGATGAAATTGTTTTGGATGTCACTTCTCTGAAATTTGTGTAATGTTTTCACTAGGGAGCTTCTAGTTTGCTAGAATGAATGTCAGCAGCACATATTACAATCTTTTGTATGGCATGCTAAAAGAAAAAGCCAAAACAGCATCTTGTACCTTAAACATGCAGTGTGTATGTCAGTGCAATGCACAGTTAACATTATTATAACTACAATGCATATTTTCTTCCCTGATGTGATGTTACATTACAGGTATTGCTTGAATATGCTGTGTGTTTCCCTGTCGGGAAATATGCGAGCTGTGATCATAATGTTCCAGTAATCAGTGTGCATTGATAATATAATTTTCAGGAAATGAAGAACCCAGCAGTTGTGGAATATAGAGGATTATGGTCTTCTCAGATGTGATACCGTGTAGTTTGATAAGTGCCAATGTTTCAGAGGAACCTACTGGTTTCTTCTTCAGTCTAGAAGAGTTACCAAAAACAGATTAACCAGGATCCCCCAGCACATTGGCACCTATCTGCCAAGCTACATTTTACCAATTCCTGGAGTTTATAATCTTCATACCACTGTGAGTGCTTTCTTACTTCATCTATATTTTTACCACTGTATTTTCATTGTACAAAATGCTCATTCCCTAAGATTTGGTGATCTGTATATCAGCTGTTTTTGTGTATTATGGGTCTGTAGCAATGATTGAACTGACATCTGTTCACCTCTACTCCTCAATAATGGTATCATGCAGTTTTTGAGTTCTGTTTTTTTGTTGTCATTCGCTGCACTACTACGTGGCATATATGTGATAATGATATGCCATATTTATGCAAGTATGAGATACAAATATTTTCCTAACTCATCATCCAAAAAAGTGGAGGTGACCTTATAATTACGCACAAAGTTAAACTGTTGTGTGTAGCAAATTAAAATAAAAAGATCGACAAATGCACTATTTAACTACTTTAATGTAGTGTCCTTATATCAACCTACACGTGTTTCGGACTCATACACTCTGTAACGTACAGATAGCACAAACAGCACCGCATCACAAAACCCACACAACGTAAGAATACACAATCTACAAAAGCCAGTAGTTCCGTACCAGTGGACTTCATATTCATGTCTTGCAATTTTAACAAAGTTTTAACCAAATACGGACATATCTATGTTTTATAATTTTATCAAGATAACTCTACCACAATAGTGGTATACGAGTGATGTACGGTTGTATCAATATGAGCTTGTTTTAGTGGTTTTAATACTGAAACCCCAATGATGATGGACTTTGAGTCCGAAACACGTGTAGGGTGATATAAGGACACTACATTAAAGTAGTTAAATAGTGAATTTGTCGGTGTTTTTATTTTAATTTGATTCACAGAAATGCACGGTAATAACAGTGTGAAAATTTTAAGATTGTGAAATGGGGTTGTCTTATATTTGGGTAAATATGGTATATGTGTAAAGGTAGTGCATGGTGCATTACAATAGCAGAGAAAATTATTTTTCTCATGATTTTCTCATATCCTATTATGGTACCTCCCTCCATCCCTACCCTTTTCCCATTCCTTGATATTAAAACATTTCATTATTCTTTCATACCATTATATTTTTCCCTCCATTTTGTCATATTCCTTTTCCTTCCCTTTTATTTATCCATTATCCTTCCTCGCACCCTTTTTCCCTTTCCTTCATATTAAAACATCCTTTATCCGTTTAATACCAGTACCTGCTTCCCTCCATTCTGTCATATTCCTTTTCCTTCCCTCTTATTTATCCATTACTGTCCATGTATCCTAGAAACAGCAGGTTGGGTTTTCCCCGAGTGTGGCATAAACTGGCTGTTATTTGTGTGTTTAAGATTTATACTACTTATATGCAGCCAGAATATTTTTATTAACCTCCCAGTTGGCACAACCACATGTGTCGAATAAGCAGGCACACACTGAGTCTCAGAGACCCATATAGTAATGTTCATAAATAACACAAAATAAATTATGAAGAAACCAACTCTCCAGTTACGTGATTTAGTGCATATAATATACAGTATTGTAAATTACAAAGTAAGTTATCAGAGAAAGAACAAATTGTTTCAAATAAAAAGTCTTGAAAAAGTTATAATGTGGTGTTTTCAAAATAAAATTCTGTCACACTAATCACTGTGGAATCATATGCTTGGTTTTTTGACTAGACTAAACTTGAAACCATAACTAAGATCAACAAAAACTAACATATAGGTATTCACCCTCAGAAAGAAGATTCATGTGAAATGTTTGTATGCTGCAAGCGTAAGTTCTTGAGCAGTTCTTGCAGAAATTGATTTTTTTTTGTCCTTTGTGCAGAGCTGGCATCATCTTGTTTTCCCAGATGTTTGAGAAGACTTATCCAGCAACTTCTGTAGTTGTCTGGATATCTCAAGGCAGAACTAGCTTCTCTTAACACATTGTCAGAAACTGTCTTCTCAATCCAGTGCTGCTTTACCAGCATTTAGGAGGAACCTGCCGCCACCAGCAGTGGGTTTCTCTAAAATGTTGGTAACTGAGCTACCAGACTGCTGATCATTACTCAGGAATAAAGCTTTGGCCTTCACAGCATAGGTGGGGGCATTTATCTGTAGGCGAATTTTGCAGAGAAAACATATAGACCTGTTAAACACATAAGTCTCTGTCACTTAACACTGGCTGCTATTTGTTCAGTGTTCAGTATATAACACACTTAGAGTCAAATTTATGCACCGCCCTAACCTGATGGAACACAACAGAAAATTTATGTCTTGCATAATAGAATTAACTGGTCCTCAAAAGACACAGCTGCACCTAAGTAAAATGCATTTTATTTACATATGTTACTGATCATAAACAACTAACAGTCTGATTTACTCTATGAAGGTCAAAGTTACACTCCTGACCAACAAAGAATGCACTGCATCACCTCCCAAAATTCAGTAATTAAACTCTTAACAAACTGTTCAGAAGGAACATAATTTCAGCCTATTTCCCTGTATGTGTTCTTTCCTCTCTTATTTCATGATCATTAAATCTCAACTGACATTGCTCAGTGCCTATTCTGTCTGAAGCCTAAAGATCTTCCTTGTTCTGATGGTGTGAAGACATTACTCCTGTGAAGTGTAATAGGCAATCAGAGCTTGTACCACACTGGTTTTTTAATTTAGATCTATCTGTGTAGTATAATCGCTTCTTGAGTCTGTGTATTTGTTACTATGCTCAACTAAAACATTGAGCATTATTTCACTGAATAATCACTTCCAGCATCAGTTAGCCTCTTCAGAATTTATTTTTGCATGTCCCTTATTTCTTCTCATGTCTTTACTATGCCCTTCTCATTTTCTGCATCTGGTATGGGTTCAGTCAATGTCTGAAATATTCTGTTTCTGTCAGGAGTTCCGTTCTTTCCATGTTTTTCATAACTACAATGAAAATGATAAATATCTAAAAATAAACATAATTCACAACAAATGTTTTACTACTGTGCAGGAAGAAATGTGAACTGCACGTTTAAAAAATGGTGTGGATAAATGCAATGTGTGTGATACATCTAAAGGTGGAAATATTTTATTGTCATATGTAGACAGTCTCCTTAACATATCCCAAGAAAAAGATATTGAATGGGGTTAGGACCAGGGATGGAATTTTGCAATGGGACTAATTGTTATTTCTGACATACCTAGAAATAGTGGTGGGGCTGCATGGAAATCCAATACACCATAATCAAAACTTTGAGATGTCTTAATGCTCTGCAAATTTCATCATTGTACAATGTTTGAAAGTGCAGAGATCATCTTCAGCCATTGAGCCTCATATTCAATGGGCTTTGGGGCCATTTCCTCGGGGTAAAGCATGTAGGGTATAAAGTTGACACATTTCCAATTAATGCTGAGGTTAATACTGCATTGAATTATACCGAGTGCTGGCCTGAATATTCCCGGGACCGGGTGCAGAATGTTATGCGGAGCCAGGACACAAACACAACAAAGAAGAGAAAGGAGGAAACGTAAAATTTATTCATATCAGATACAAAAGTGATAGTATAATACATCACAAAATACTGCAAAAACATACAGTTCTAGAATACGTGTTTAAATACGATTTTAAAAAGTTTTCCCGTCTCTTTTGGAAGGAAATTTACATCATTTTCTTTTGCAATTTTGTTTTCGAGTGATAACAATGGCAACGAAGGAAAGCGTTTCCGCCTAATTGTCACTGAGAGGTAGTTTTTTATAGCCTTGTATTCTGAGAGTGGTCGCCCCGTCAAAGCTACTGCGGGGGTACTTGACGTCGCCAACCGGTCTTTCATTATTTCTATCATAGCGGAACAGAAGCAGTTCCAGTACCGGCGCGGGGCCGTAGAAAATAGCGGGCCCGGTTTCAGCCGCACGAGCCGAACCCGCTTCAAACCGGCACTGACCAAAACCTCTAACCTTTGCCAAATATAGAGGCGATAAAAACCTACAAAACTTCGCCAATTCTTCTTCCAATGGCTCGACGGTCCTAGTGGGCCTAGGCCTTCTCATTGTCGAGGCTTTAAGATCACACTCAGAAACACCACACTCGGTAGGACTCCTCTGGACGAGTGACCAGCACAACGCAGAGGCCTCTACCTGACAACACACAAAACTCACAAGAGACAGACTGCCACTGGGATCGGCACAAGACTTTGCCAATAGTAGGTGAAAACAGAGAGCTGACCGAAACGTCTAACTTTTGCTATTAATAGGTGGTAGCACCAGCAGACACCTGCAGGTAGGGTGACCATATGTCGTGGTTTGCCCGGCACAGTCTCGGTTTACGCCTGTTGTCTCAGCATCCTGTCCGGTTCAGAATTTGTCCCGGATTTTGCATTTTTTAAAGAAGTATTGTTATTAATGGTTGCATTAAAATAAGCAGGGATGGGTTTGGTAGACCGCTACTTTTGACGTGAATACGTCTTTAAATTTGCTTCCGTAGTGGGAGGCAATTCAGAAAACTGATGATAACAAAATCGGGGGATACAGTTTGGCATTGCAGCTCATATCTATCATCTACATCCAAAATTTAATTACACCACTCGATAGTTAAAGGATCAAAGAATTCATTACGTTGAGTGGGGACTGTGACGCATCGCGCGCGGCGGAGGGGGAAGCGCTGCAATTTGGAGGTCGTTTCGCCGCGTCACATACTTTCCGTTTAGTATACATTTTGACTCGAAGAAGCTACGACGCTCGTTTCAGTTTCAATTTACAGCTCTCGTCAATATTTATCGATTGCGTACACAAAACATTAGTGTGGAATAGTTATGGTGAATATATATGGTGTTAAAGTTCAAAATTAAGAAAACTTAATACATTGTCGGCCTATACTCGTCAAAAAGCCAAATCAAAATATAGAAATCGTATACGGTTGGAAAGGGCTTCTCAAGAGCAATCCAGTGATACCCATAAAACACCATATGATAGAGTGAAGCGGTGCCGGGAACGTAAACAAATGAAGGCGTCCGAGCGGATCAACGACGGCGCAAGTACATCTGCCGCTGCGGCGGCCGAGCCTATGCAAGTGCATGATGTAATCGCTTCTGTATCAACGCCGGGCTGTATAGACATCGATGTATCCTGTATGCCATTTGTATCGTACTTTTCGTATCACAGACCTATCATTAATAAAATTATAACACACACAAATTATTTCTTTACTTCATTTCTTTCCTGAACCCGACGAAAGGAAAATGTTGCCATCATAAATAAAACATGGAGATCCGAAGGACGTCTTACAGTTAAGGAATGATTATGACATACATATAATACGCTGAAAGAAAATATTACCCGTTAACGTACACGTATTCACGTAAAACACACGGCCGTGTCCCCGACACAGCCACACCAGATTTTTTTACTTCCAGCTTCTGCCATGGTCTCGTCTAGTAACGTGTGAGACGCATGCCCAGTGAACAGAGATCTCACTTTAACCTTCCTCCGGTTTATTGTATGTGGTATATTCCTCTCCTCCTTTACTCTTTCTAGTACTTTATTTCTCACATGATCCGTCCAACTGATTTTCTCCATCATTCTCCAGCACCACATCTCAAGGTATTTTTGATCTACTTCCCGAAGTGTCCCTGTTTGAGCACCATACAAAGCAATGCTCCAAATGTAGCATTTCACAATTTTCTCCATTGAATTTAAGTCCAATTTGCTGGTGAAAAGAGTCTTCTTCTTTCATACATCTCTTTAACCAACCAATGCACACTTATTATGCTTTATTATACTATACAATTTACCATAAAACTAGTCCGACATGTTTCGAATCTCTATTTTGGGATCATCATCAGGGAGTTGGATTGTGAACTACACAAATTACAAATCAACAATAATGGTACATTTTAAAAGTACAAGAGTTAAGATGTAAGGTATCTCAATTGTTTCTTGTTGAATGCCACTTTTGCCGGGGAAATCCTGAATTTAATTTCACGTGTACATTTAGCATCATTTGTTATATATACACAGTAAAGCCCCCGTTTTACGTTTTTGTAGGAACCATCTGATATGGTGTAAAATCCGGGACATTAAAATTATGCAGTCTAAAATATGTGGGTTACCGTATACAGCAAAATGTTTGGCAAGCCATTTAAAATATTAACATTTGAAAATTTTTACAATATAAATACAACATGGTACATACATGTAAACTGGAAACAACTTCTTAACAGTATTACCACAACGTGATGTCACACATGACACCATGATAGCTGGATATTCACAACAGACATTCTCATTTGTTTTAAAATTAAAACACCAAAAAGGGGGGTTGGTAGTTGCAAAATAAAGGTATTAACATAGTGATGTATTGCATATTGTGTAGGGTGACCATACTTTCTCTTATCCGTACATATTCTCTTTTTCGACAAAAAATCCGTCAGTTCGGGTTTTTTAAATTTATAGAGATGTCCGGGTTTTTGACCAGGCCTAGTTGTTACTTCCTAAAGTTTTTCATACTCTTATGGTACTGAAAATGTAAAAAAAAAAACTGCTACTTTTTAAATTTATGCTTTAATTATAATATTTTGTTAGAACTGTCCGAGTCAAAAAAGTACGACTTTAGTAGCAGACCTGCGGAATGTTTCGGGCAACTTTGGCAGGGATTTCTGAACAACTTGACTCGGTGAAAAACATGATTCAAGGACGTCTCCCTCTGAATTAAATATCCATGAAATTTGAAGAACTAAAAGCAGAGGAACACTGAGGGGGACTTTTATTTAATAACATCGTGACTATTTACATGGCCTATCTTTTAACCTCCGTTGCCGCTAATATGTCCTCTTTTTTTATGGTCGATAATTGGGGAATGTCTCTTGGCTTGTGATGGATATATGGTAACATTAGTACAGTGAATGTTTTATTTCATACCAACAAATGCACATAAACGTATAGTGTCAATAGTTTATTCGTAACTTTCCCCGATACGTATTTCGGCGTTTTTAAACCGTCATCTTCAGGGGTCTTAGAGGTTTCTAACATAGACCAAGTATTTATAAAATACGTCGTAACATCCGTATTATGTAAAATATGATACACATATAGAAGTCAATGGTTGTCCAATACATACAAAATTGTGTAATAATAAGATTATTATTAAAATTATTATTAAAATAGTATAAAATTATCAGACAGGTTACACAGCGGTAATGTAACTAGGAAATTATTGGCAGTATGGTCTTGCGTTTTCTGGCGTGTGTGTTTTAAGTTGCCGTATGATGGTTATCTGTGTGTTCTGTTTGTGCTGCGTAGTGTCCTTATCGTATGGCTGCTGAGTAGTGACTCGAGTCACGACTCGAGTCACTACTGAAGACCCCCTGAAGATGGCGGTTTAAAAACGCCGAAATACGTATCGGGGAAAGTTACGAATAAACTATTGACACTATACGTTTATGTGCATTTGTTGGTATGAAATAAAACATTTACTTAAGTTAAAATGCACGGTAAATACAATATTAAAATTAGTACAGTGATTTTTTGAAAAAACAACCAACTAATGCACATTAAATGTCACTATTTATTTAGTTTACACTACCCCTACATATGTTTCGATCCTTGTCGGATCATCATCAGGGGGACTTTCTATCAAGCTACACCTTTTCACACATCCACAAGTTCATGTGCTATCGTTTTCAGTCAATCTACTATTGTCCCTGTTACACTCTGCAACCTCTAGGTAAAGGTTATGTTAAAATTGTAAAAACTGAGATACTGTATAAAATTCTAGAAAGTTGAAAGGTTAAAAAGTTAAAAGTTTTTTGTCTATATTCACTTTGTTTTTAACATCCGTCACCGTACCAGCTACTCGCTTTATTAACTTGATGTTACGTAGATTCGTGGTACTTGGATATGGAGGTCACTTTTGAATTATTCTGTTTTGTACTGCTTGTTGGCGTGTTGTGTGTTTCTTGGACGTCTAGTGGAGTGTGAAGCACACTGCTCGGTATCTTCCCGGAAAAAGGGATTACGGATCAAAGGAGTGGAGGTTAGAGGCGGCTGTGTGCACCCTAACCGACAGAGTTACGGTACCGACCGCGGTATCAAAGAAGACCGTAGTCTGTCCGCTTCACCAGTAGATGGCGAAACCATCGGCGGTTTCATCCAATAACATCTCTAGTAGTGTGATTCGTTTTTATGTAACATCGAATATTGCTGATCGCTTTTGTTACTTTATAGGTAGTATAAATTCGCTGTAGGCCAATTCTGTAAATTCTTGTGCCTTCTTTTATCTTGTGATTCTGTTTCATTTGATAATTGTACCGCATATTGCCGAACGTCGTCGAAGCCGCGATTAAACTCGCTCCTTGTATCACCTTGGCTGGGTTCTGGAATTTTCCGGTCGTAGCGCGAGCCTATCACCGTATTGTACCAGCCATTCCCATGTGCTAGAAAGTTCGTCCGTTCGCCGGCGGTTGAGTGTGGTTTCAAACGAGTAGTCGAGTGTCTAGTCTTGCGTTGTTATCTGCCCGACAAAGCAAGTTGCGTTTGTTTCGTTGTGCAGGCGGTTCAGTTGTTTCTGTAAGTGCAAATGGCTGCTATGTCTGTGATAGGTATTGACTTTGGTAATGAGTCTTGTTACGTTGCTGTTGCAAGAGCTGGGGAATAGAAACCATAGCGAACGACTACAGTTTACGTGCAACACCGTAAGTACCGATTTAAATCCTTCTATTGTGACATATATAAGACACCAATGTGAAGAAATTTAGTGTGTTTGTTGGTATTGTGGATCAGATACGACGAATAAAACGCGAAGGTTATCAATTCTGAACGGATCAACCGCTTTAGTTTCTGTCATTGTGATACTTGTATACGTAATGTTACCTCTGCAATGGATCATTGGTACGAAAGGAGTAAGTGGTAATGTAGTAACCCACGCAAAGGTGACCTAATATGGTTAGGTCAAGTAAAAATGAACATTTCATCCTACGAAGTTGAGTAGTGTGTGCTGTTCTGTGAACGTTGGATGCATATTCCTTTTAGTCATGTATGTAGCAATCTTGGCTATTTGTACATGCAGCAGCTAATTCCTCCTACCCACACTTGCGTTAGAAGCTAAGAATATTGCTTATATGGACTTAAAGTGTACATCTTTTTGTGTGGAAGAGGACATTGTGTAACAACTGCAGTGCGGCCTTAATAGCAGGGTAAACGGAACACCTTGAGAATGCAGTGCCATGTGCACTTCATGACCTTGTTCTGAAGTGCGTACTAAGTGCATTTGTAACAGTATACCGAAGGTTAGCTAGATAAACTTCGGAGATAGCTAGATTTTGTGCCCTTGCGTACAGTATAATTGCATAATAAAAATGTGTGTGTGTGATGCAGGCAAATGTGGGCAGTCTGTAAAATACCAAGGTTTTCCTTACAGTGCCTGTGCATTTTTGGCAAAGTACATAAGTATTTTTATTAACTATTAATACACTGTACTTGGACGGTCTGTTAAACCCTTAGGTATCTGATAGATTACTAACATTGATTTAGGAAAAGTGTTATTGTATAACCTTCATATATTTGAGTTTTCTTAATGCTGTTGTAGAATTGTGTGTTGTAATTAGACTTAGTTGGCGTTTAGATAAGATATAAGTTTAATGTCATATTGGCATTTCGAGCTTTGGCATTTTGGTTAAAATAACACTGGGCGAATTCTTGTTAACTTCCAGTGGGTTGTTGCTTATTAATTTTTATATATCTGCCTGGATCCTCTGAAGGTTTGGGAGGTATGTTTAGCATATTGAGAACTGCTGCCTTTGTAGCAGTTTGTGACCAGTTGGTTAGGTATGTGAAAAATGTTATGGGTTAGGCATAGGTCCACAAATTTTCCAAAAATCTAGGAGCTGCCACAAAGTTTTAGGTGCCAGGCGGGCAACGTGAAGCATGTGCATACTGATGACCCACAAGTATTATGTGCCACTACAGAATTTAGTCACCCAGGTGGTCTGGCACCAGGGATTGCACTGCTGGGGTTAGGGGTGATGTAATAAGTACAGTTGAACTTCATTAACAGGTTATGATGTTTAGGTAGGCTAATTGGATTTGTGTTGGGTATGGTAATTGTGAATAGTTCTGTGCATTACCACAGCATAAGATTGTTCCTACAGTACTATAGAACAGAGCTTGTTTCCCACTGAAAACTTAGCTGTTACAGTTATTCATTCATCAACACTTCCCTGTGCTGTCAGTTTGTTTATGCAATGATTGTTTATGAGTAAGCATGTAGTGTAGCCATAGTACTGAACTTTGTTTATGCCTTGTTGCATCAGGGCTGAAAACACACCACACACATGTATGTAGTTAACACTTATGTCACATTTGTCAGAATTGATACAATGTAATCATCCAAGGTTAGGCTTTGAGTTTGTATATTAGTCACAGAAACTCGGATAACATTCACCATTACACATATATGTTAGGCTGTGACTTGAGTTTCTGCCACTTTTTAGTGACAGAAACAAGTCATAGCTGCCATTTAGTGAAGATACAAGAAAGGAATCGATTTACCTAGGTTAAGCATTCGGTTCTGGTATTAGTGATATGGGACTTGGTCGATTGAAACTTCAGACTTCGCTGCAGTTTTGCAACATGTCATTGGATCCTCCTGCAACCTACTGACCAGAAAGTTAGGTGTCAACATGTGCTGCATTACAAATGCTTTACATATTTCATCAGTTGCACACAGTCTTTGTATCTTCAGGCCTTCAGATCGCATTCTGAGACTCATCCAGCCTTGTGTTTAGTGGGTACCAGGGCCTCTTTCCCTAGAGGTAAAGTAGCCAGGGCATGAAGCTGACCACTCATCTCCATCTAGTTTCAGGATTAGAGGAGGTGGCACTGTACCTCCAATCTACCACAGGCATTTGTGGTGTGAATGTGACAACTTTGTCTTTACCTTTGCGCCTCAAACCAGGCAGTTTTGTGTTATGTGTAGAAAAATGTTCTTGCTGTACACCTTTAGCTTTGATACATTTAGTAGCTTGATTTTTTGTCAAATTGATGTCCCTGGAAATAACTTAATGCTGTTCCATTTGTGTTCTGATGCATCCTTGCAGGGTTCACAAATCCTGGGTGCCAGGTTATGTGAGTGACTAAATTTTATATGGTGGTGTCTGATAATTTCAGCATAATTATTGCACTTCCCTTGCTTCATGTCACCCGTCTGGTGCCTTGAATTTGGAGGTGGCAGCTAGATTCTTGAAAAATTTGTGAACTTTGTGTCCACAATCATAATAGTGGTATTCACCTTTTTGTATTTGTTTTTTCTGCATACACTAATAATTTCACACCGGAGGTAAGAATCATATTTTTGAGGACTGATGAGCTCACTTGCCAGATATCTGGACCACCTCTTTTGATTCATCCATCCATCCATCCTTCCATCCATCCATCCATCAAGTATAATGAGATAGTCTGGTGATGGTATGCACCCCACCATTTCATTGGAGGAACATCTGACAGGAGTGTCAGTTCATGTTACAAATCTTTTAGTGTATATACACGCTGTGTGGTGAACCTCAGTAGAGGCCAAGTTCTAAACAGTTGACAGCAACCAATATTGTGCAGTTTTTAGAAGCAGTGTTGTCTCATAAAAGTCATTTCTTGGTTTTTCTCAGCATTTACTTTTAGATCAGCATTCTTAACTTGTGACTTCTGTGTTTTACTTGCGTGTGAAACTTGGTCCCTCACACTGAGGGAGGAACACAGGCTGAGGGTGTTCAAGAGTAGGGTGCTGAGGAGGATATTTGGGCCTAAGAGGGATGAGGTAACAGGGGAGTGAAGAAGACTACATAATGAGGAACTTAATGATCTGTACTCATCACCAAATGTTATTCAGGTGATCAAATCAAGAAGAATGAGGTGGGCGGGGCATGTAGCGTGTATGGGAGAGGGGAGAGGTGCATACAGTATTTTGATGGGGAGACCCGAGGGAAGGAGACCACTTGGAAGACCCTGGCATAGATGGGAGGATAATATTAAAATGGATCTTCAAGAAGTGGGATGGGAGGGCATGGACTGGAGTGATATGGCTCAGGATAGGGACAGGTGGTGGGCTATTGTGAATGCGGTAATGAACCTTCGGGTTCCTTAAAATGCGGGAAATTTCTTGACTAGCTGAGGACCTGTTAGCTTCTCAGGGAGGACTCTGCTCGTTAGCTTCTCAGGAAGGACTCTGCTCCATGGAGTTAGTTAGTTTGTTAGTTAGTAGGTATGCTTTTGTTCAATAAATTATCAGCGTAAACCAGAAGCTGATTTGCCTCATTCAGTTTCAGTACCTCCTAGGTTGCATCTTCATAATGGTGTATTCTAAAGCAGAGTTGAGAACCAGTGGTGATAAAGCATCTTGTTTCAGACCATTTCCACCACATTCATTAAATATGACAGATAAAAACCTAATATTAAGTGCAATACATTGAACTGAAATGTGTGGACCCTGCTGACTGCAAATTTGAACAGTGGCAAGCACTGCATTATCTGCCATCATGCAAAATTGTCTGAGTGAAGTTGTGTTGAGAGGTGTCAGATAAAATAATGTCCCCATACTAAATTAAGCAAGTTCATTCTGGGAGGATTAATAGAGACTTTTTGCATCAACATAAACTGTTTCACATAAATGATAGATTTATGTAGATAAAAGCTTTTCAAGACAATAGCTTTTAAGTGTATCAGGAACTTGAACTTTTGAATTTAATGATACTGATATTTTTATAAAATATTATGAATTACAGAAGGTGGCCCAGAACTCAGTTAACCAAAAACATTCTCTTGTGTAGTGGGAATATTTGAGTATAAACCTGTTCACACTGGTGTGAGTCAGCTGCACACATTGTTTCTAATTCAGTTACTCCATTTCCACACATGTAGTGGCAAATTCTGCTGTAAATGAATTAAGTAATAAATTTTTACCATATTTTACTGTACAGTTTACTGACTGGTTAACTGACTTCTGGGACACTCTGTGTTAGTTATGTTGCGTAACAACTTCTGGAGGAAGAAACATGGTGATGCCACCAAGGATCTGATCAAGAGCATCCATTCAGATATTCAGATACATCACATTTTCTTCCATGTGTGAGTCAAGCTGAACTCTAGATGTGGAAAAGTTCTTTCATCTCGTGGCGTATCTACCTAGCATCCACTGCCATGAGATGAGAATACTTGACCATGTGATTCTTATGTGTCTTGAACAGTGTTTTATGTACTCTGTGAACTGTTTCATGGTGCTTCAGGACCAAAGAATGTGTGACATCAGGGTACAACATACCTCAGTGGGCCAGAAGATAATGTACACTTAGTTTCAGTATTCTCCTCAGTGCCCTGTTTCGAAACACCTTCAGTATTGTAACCGTCCTAACTGTAAGTCAGTCGCACAAGCTCTTATCCAGGGAATATATGTGGTGCTTTGCTGTGAAGGTTGGGAAGGCCGATCACGTTTGTGGTTGTAAAAAAAAATAAATAACACTTCGCCCCGGAATAGTTGTAGTTTAATGTATAATTCACCTTTTTGTGTTTACAGAAAGTTCACACAGTAATGCAGGTTCATCAAAAAAAAAATCCTTTCTTTGTAATGTCTGCGGCCTCTGAATATAAAGGCTTCAGTTCTGCTTATGCCTTTCAAACAGCTACCATTGTTCTGTTCAACATTTTCCCACTTGCCTGCTTGCAATCCCAACTCACACTGCCCCCACACCGCTATCCGCTACCAGCAAGTTCTGCCCTGCAATCCTGCAACCCGTTACTCCCTTACCTGCTGCCTCTACCAACTTAATGGCTACAGTATAGTATAGTAGTATAATAGTTTTTGGTTCATGATTTTTTGCCATCAGTGCTATGTTTATTAATACCTATGAATATTTTTATAAAACTGGTCTTTTCAGATCATGCGTAGCATTCAGTGGAAAGAACCGTATTCTAGGAGTTGCTGCAAAGAATCAAATGGTATCAAATATGAAGAATACAATATATATGGTTTCAAACGGCTTCTGGGGCGGAAATATAATGATCCTCACATACAACAGGAGATGAAATATCTCCCTTTTCGGGTGATCCAACAACCGAATGGCAACATTGGTATACAGGTACGTTTGTAACATCCTAGGGAGTGTGTATTTTTCTGTCTTGCAGGTTATTAGTTCCACTTGAACTTGGATGGCATCAGTAGCGTATATTCAAGGGAAGTAGATAATTAGAAATGGTCAAAGCATTTCATTTTGTTGTACCTATTCTATTAACTGTAATTGGCGTGGTTTTGATAGCAGTAATCACACCAACATACTTTTTGTTGGCAGACTGTTACCTAGTTCTATTTTGCACAGATAAGCCCAGTCCATCTCCTCATCCATGATTACCTGACAGGACACTGATATGTGCTGTATAACCCTGATTCTGGCTTGAATGTGTAGGTTGAACATGGCAAAACCATCTTGGTCTTTGTGTGGGACTTCAAGTTAAGCAATGTGAAGCAGAGTTGATTGCCAAAGCTTGGAAAGAGGGAGGATAATTCTCTGCATGTGGGATGTTTGTGTTAAGATGACTTTAATTTCAGAGAAGTGATTGGTAAATAAAATATTCAGATTTGGCATGTTATATGAGAATTGAAGGACAAAAACTGTGATTGAACAAGACATTTTTGTGACTTGAATTGAATTACAATAACATTGTGGTTAAATGGAATGCACAGCTGACTGATTTTGTGTTTGTCATGTATACTTCTTAGTTGACAGAAGACTGCGTGGACTAATATTGGTTGCAGTGACATGAATAATCTCTGTAAATATAGAGAAATAAAACTGCATATGTTATTGCTTTAAACTGCAGACCTTGGAACTACTTGTCTCGGCAGTAAACTGGAGGTTTGTACACACAAGGAAATGGTGAAAAAGAATCAGGGAATACTGCCCCTGCTGATAAATGCAGTCACCTTTCGTGCAGAGCAATAATTATCCTTTTGTGGACATGATAAGTCTTCAGAGTTATTAAATAAGGGGTACTGCTGAATACTGCTGAGTATGACCTTCCACTAGATGACTGGCGAGAAGCCTGAGCTGTGGTCCAGGGTACAAAATGATGCGATATGTGACAGTAAGTAATGGATGGAGTTATGCCATTGCCATTAAACAAGATATGGCCACAGCTCCGTTTGTCCGTTCCTCTAGACAAAACTTCAGACATAACAAATATATCCCAACTTAGTATTCAGTAACCAACAAATGCATACACATAAACTACTTTATAGTTTTTATTAATATCGATGCATTCCCCTACACGTGTTTTGGTCCGTATACCATCTTCAGGGGGGTATCTACGGTATGGTATGGTCTACAGACCGAAACACGTGTAGGGGAATGCATCGATATTAATAAAAACTATAAAGTAGTTTATGTTTGTGCATTTGTTGGATACTGAATACTAAATGAAAATGCAGGGTGAAAGCAATATAAAATATCCCAACTTTTTACATGTCTTTGTTGTGTTTTGTAAAAATGGAAAAGTGCAAGAATGATTCCTTCCTTTGTTGATGTTAGTTCTAACAGAACTGCTGATGTGAGAGACGTGGTTCAGATAGCCGAGGGTTAACAGTTTCAATTGTAAATTTGTTGGTTAGACTTCCATTGGAGCATATATTATGTCAGAAAATGTTGGAAGTCTGCAGGGAAAAGTACAAAAACAGTATCCTTGTGCTTTATTTATGCATTGTTACAGCTGTGTGTTGAATTTTGTACTCCGGCAGTCCTAGGTAACATGAAGAGAAATGCAGTGGTTGGGTTAGGATTCCTTCTTTAAAAGGTCAAACAAAAGGACCCAAGCACTTTGGTAAAGTTGCCAAGACTGATTCCTAATGCAGTGAAGGAATATAATTTTCAACAGTTATCTTTTTTGATGAGATTGGAAATTCAAGAGAATGGGACACTGCAATTGCTGCATTTGTAAGCACTTTGCTGTGCTGCTGTCTTTCGTAAGCATTTTTTCTGCCCTTCATGTGGCCATTCTGTATGACATTGTACAGACGAAGAACATGGACACTGCATATTGCTGCAGGGTGATGTGAAGAATGTCGAGGAAGTTACACAAAACAAACTCAGTTTTTTGCCTTTAAGGTGTGGTAGGCTGTCAGTGAATGTGCATAAATGCTAAGAAAACAAATAAATGAAGACTTTATTGTGTACAGATGATAGTTCAGCAAGATAATGGACTTTCTGCATAAGCAGTTATATGATAGATTTAGAAATTCCCACAAGCTTGCATTTGTGTTAGTTTTGGATTTTAGGAAAGCGTTTTTTGAAGGAGCATTTGTAACATTACGTGAAATGTACAGTACTTTTTCTTGGAATCAAGTTCCTCATGAACGCTGTGCAGCATCGTATATTAAAAGGGAATAAAAATTATGAAATGCTACATCATAGGTGGACAGGCTTGGTCCCCATCCTGAGGCTAAAAAATAAGCTTAAGACCTTGCTTGGGCCTGACGGGCAAAGGTGCTGAGGAGTTGAGAACTTTCAGTCTCAGGCCTAAGTGCGTAGGTCTTAACCTTATTTTTTAGCTGAGGATCAGTACTGAACTTGTCCCTGAAATATAGTGTTTTATTAATTTTTCTTTTCTTTTAACACAAAACAGTGGACAGGTCTATGAAGTAGATGATTCCAAGTGTGATAAACCATCATCAAATACTATTTATAATACTTTTTCTGATAATGTGCACTTGAGAAGTGAACTAACAGTTCATCTAATGACCTTAACCTGAAAGGCAAACCAGTGTGTGAAATAGTTGCATGTACAAGGGGCAATCAGAATGTTCCCAGAGAATATTTTTTTTTTGGAGTGATACAGCACTTACCTCCTATTTCATGCTGTCCCTCTCAGAGTAGTCTCCTTGCTACTTGTTGTAGTGAACCCAGCTATTATGTTATTGTTGGCAGCATTTGCTAATGTTTTCTGTTTGGAACTCTGCAAGTATGGCCTGCAGTTGTGGTATTATGAACTCTTTATTATTATGAACGTTGAGTTTAGGAAAAAGAAAGCAGTAACAGGTTGCTAGATCTAGGGAGTACAGAGGGTGCAGGTCAACTGTCATGTTATTACTTGTGATGCAGTACATCACAAGGTGTAATACAATACATCATGAGATACAGAACGGTGAACCACGGACCATAGTTTGCCAGCCTGCTCCGATTATTACTGGAGTTTTGTGTAATGTCACTCTTTGGTGAAGGACTGAGTTCACTGTTGCATGTACAAACAACACCTAATTTTGTACTGCTGTTGTCAGCAGTATTATTATGTATGATGTTCTCAATGTGTCAGCAGTATTATGATGTATGATGTTCTCAACGTGTCAGCATATTATGATGTATGATGTTCTCAATGTGTCAGCAGTATTACTGTAACAGGTAAGTAGGACTATGAGTGCATAACTTATACAGCTTAAACAAACCTGTGTAATAATGATAAGTTTGAGAGGAGAGTCTTTGTCAGTTGATGTTTTGACTACACCATTATGACCACAGTAACAATTGTGGCCATATTGTGCTTCTGTGTTTAAGGTAAGAGGTGACAGGTGTAAATTGAGTTATTTGTGTGTTCTGGTGTTGATGATTTTAGCAAAGACGCATGATAGGCAAAAGTGTTATGAAAATCACAGACTAATGAGTTATGGAGCAATGAAGTTCTCCAAAGTGGCAGGGGGTGAAACGTCAGTGTCAGAATCAGTGTGGTTTAGAATCACCATTACCCACAGTAATGATGTCTGTATTTGTAATTGTGTGTGTGTGTGTGTGTGTGTGGGGGGGGGGGGGTTTGAGATTCAGTGAGTTATTGCAGTAGGATAAGTTATCCTGGCATATCTCCTGCTCCGTGACATAGCCGAAGTGTTAATCGATTTAGGAACATGGTCTCTCAGATGGGATGTGCTTAGTTACACAAACTGCATTCTGTGGAGGCAGCACACTACCTGGTATTCTTTGCGATTTGAACCCATGAAACACATCGTTGTTGTACTCACGTGGCACAACCCGTGACACCCGCGGTGGGTACCAAACTGTCTGGTGTTAAAGACAGTAGTGCCTAGCAGGGTTAGTGACTAGCTAGTGTTGTTGCTGTATGGTGTCATTGGTTGGGTAGGACATGGATTTTATTTTGGAAAACGATTCAGGATAATTTAAGTGATTGTCACTGTTACATAATGGGTACTACATTACTGACCAGAAATTACTCTAGAGACAGCAGAATGAGCAGGAGCATTGTTGTGATGGATCTCCAGATGACACTTCTCAGGTTGTTTTCACTACTCTTATTCCTGTAGACGTTACAGAGCATTTGCATAGACATGTTGGTTCCCAGTTTGTCCCTATGGAACGAAATCATGATGTGCAATTCCAGGCTTGTTGAAATAGTGATCAGCATGCATTTCACACTGGAAAAGTGTCTGGCCTTCATGGGCTCTGCGATGATGGACACTTCCACCAAAGCAAGTTTATCTTCCCAAAAGTTTCTGTAGCCATTCTACCTAATTTACAGTCAGAACCTGCACACCTGCTCTTAAAGTTTTCCATTTTCTGAAGAAACAAATCATAGATGACACAATACTCAGTTGCTTTGCAATGATGCATGCACAGACTTTAAAATCAACAGCACATGACTGCAGATTCTACTCTGACCTCCTAGTGGATGAGTTCTGTACTGACTTTGGTAGTGTTATCTTATGGCCAGTCTGGAAAGTTTCTGATATCACTCCATGAAGGAAAAGCAGGTAACAAAGCTGATGCCATATGTTTTACATTCTCACAGTGCTAGTACTGGCTGATCTGCTGTAAATGGAAGAAAACAACTATGGGACTACACAAAAAGTGATACAGATGCCAGCTTGGGGCAGAAACCTGGGCACATGGCTTGTGTGTGCATGTACATGTGCATAGGGATCATTGTTGCATTCGTTTGCTGTCAGATTCTGTGCTTCTTTTGTTTCTGACATCTCAAGAATGCTACATACAATATGTGAATATGGTCCACAATTGTCATTTCTTGCAATGGCAAGCATCATGTTCACACAGATCACTGTAATCCATTTGCATAACACTTTATAACAGCCAAGAGGTAACATACATTTAGATGTGATTTTTTAATTCATCTCTCTGTTCTTTTACAGGTTAATTATTTGGATGAGGAACATGTGTTTTCTCCAGAACAGATTACAGCTATGTTATTCACAAAGCTGAAAGATATATCTGAGAATGCTCTAAAGACTAAGGTCAACGATTGTGTCATCTCGGTAAGCTGTGTTACTTGCCTCTGCTGCTATGAATCTTCACTGTCCAGGAATATTAATTTTAAATTTCCCATTATTGTGGGGTTGGTGGCCATACTTAAATTTGGGAGAAATGGTTTGTGGTCCAGAAATATGTATTTTAAATCTTCCAGTACTACACAATTGGTGGCCAGATTTTAACTGTAGGGTAACAGTGTTAAATACTGAAAACTGCAAGACTCAACCAGGTGGATTACATACAAGCACTGTCACAAGAGTGTGATGCAACCCATTAATGGTTAAAGACTTGAATAACAGTGAAAATTCCATTTAAGTTAGTTGCTTACAGAAACAGAAAATTTGAACTATAAATTTGAGGACATTGTATGTGTAAGGAAGTTGATACAAAACCAGGTTGAATGCTGAAAGATTGAATACCTTGAATACAGTTGTTCCTGGTGCTTATATAATCATTTGACTCAGAAGCTGTATGCTTCTAGAATGGTTAAGTCTTTAGCCCAGGTTTCTTAAGAGACCTCTGACACATTATATGACATTTGAAGTTTCTGTGGCGGTGAGTGTCTTGCTCCTTTCAGGTATGTGATGGCATGTGGTTTGTCAGATTGGTACTGACATTCTGGAGGAACCTGCTGTCTCAGTTTTCAGGTTTCTTTCTGAAGGTCTAGGCAGCAGGCTCCCTCAGAAGGTTGGTATCATTCTACCAACTACACAGGGTTACATCCCAGAAGACACTTCATAACTACTACTTCAGAGTTCACATCCTTCACTGGTACCCCAGGAATAGACTTCATATATTTGTCCTAGAAGTGGTATTAACAGGGAATGGGGAGGCACACACATCATACAAGGGTCACTTGATAAGTCATGGCAGCAGGTTTTTTGTTGCCAAAAATGTGGCAGCATGGGAAATGGAGTACAGTGAAACCTCTATCCATCGTTTTTCAGGGGACCGGAAAATTTGGACGATAAATACGGGAAATGATAGTACCGGGAAACCATTAAAAATTATAGATAAGAACAATTTAATGATAATTATTACTTCTTGCTGAGAAAATCTTTCATTGACGTTTGTTTTGAGCAAACTTTACTCCTCCTCAATTCAAAGTACGATTTTTCAAGGCCTAGAACACTTTCACGATCACTGTCACTCGTGCTGTGCGCATAAAAGAAAGATCTTCCTTTCATCAGCGCTTCATGCGTCTCAGCAAAGCTCGGCACAACTTCGGGTTCGCCAGCTTCTTCTTCTCCTTCTTCCCGCTTCACACTCCCGGACGCCACGAGGCTCACTCACAGCTCCTGCACTGTTTCTACACCACAGTTTGCCACGTGACTGTCCACAGAGACGTAGTCCTCGAATTTATCTTTGTTCATGCCATTGAACTTTTCCCAGTCTTGGCGGAAATCGTCGTCATCGTTGGTCAATACGACGTCACTATCGCCTGAAGATTGTCCCTGCACGTAACCAGCTTTCCGAAAACAATTTTCGATTGTCTGCTGGGTTACTTCTTGCAATGCTGCCACAGTGTAGTGCAAAGCTTCCAACACGTTTGTCTTCTTTTTCGTATCTTTGTCTGCATCCATTAAGCAAACGGCTGTTTGCACGAGGCGTTTTCTATAAAGCTGCTTATAACACTTTATTACCCCTAAATCAAGGGGCTGGAGCACACTTGTACATTTTGCCGGGTACCATATGACTTTTACATTTCTTAGAAACGATGTATCCTTTGGATGTGCGCACAATTGTCCACAAAGAGGAGAATGTTCCTGTTTTGTGCACCCATACTTGCGTCTAATGAACGCAGAAATGAAGAAAAAATGTCTGTGGTCATCCACGCTTTATTGTTCGCGTGGTACTTGGTGGGTTATTTTTTTACATTCTTGAAACATCGCGGTTTCGGAGAATTTCCGATAACAATCGGCACTTGTTAGTCAGTTCCATCACTGTTAACACAAAGTAAAACAGTAAGTCTGTCTTTATAGTTTTTCCCTCCATGACAAGACTCTCCTTTGAGAGCCAAGGTTCTATCAGGAAGCACGTTGTAGAAGAGCCCCGTCTCATCCGTGTTGTAAATATCACGTTCGTAGCACTCCAACAAAGATGGCAGTCTTTCCAGCCACGCTTCCGTGCTTTCGCTGTCCACTGCCGCACTTTCTCCGACTAACTTCTTGTATACTAGGCCATGCTGGTCCTTAAAACCTCGCTAAACCATCGCTTCAAATTAAAAAAAAAAACTATCAGTGCGGGAAAATGTTGCGTCAGGACCGTGATTTTTCGACTATTGGTGCGGGAAAATGACAGTTCGAGGAACAATGGAGGCGGGAAAAAATAGTGTTATTTATATGGGGCTAATTTCGGGACCAAATAAGGCAGACGATACATGCGGGCGAACGATGGTAACGGGAACGATGGATAGAGGTTTCACTGTATATACATTTCAAACCATGTGGCGCGTGTATGTAAATGTTAACGATTGATTGGAGATAACATGGACAGGTGCTGCTGGTAGGAGACAAGTGAACACCATCTTTTGAATCATGGTTCCATTGTTTTATTGTGATTTTTAGAGAGAACATGGAGCAAGGAGTTCAACACAAGCTACTACAGACTCTTGACAACCTTCAGAGTAGTCCCCAAAGTCTGGTTTGTTGGCAGTGATAAGGGATCTATGCCACCTCTTGCCATACCGCTGTTCAAATGTCATCTCTGTTTGCAGACATTTCCCATGCAATGGCTGTTTCAGTTTGGGAATAAGATCATAGTCATATGGACTGAGGCCAGGAGAATAGGGTGTTTTTAAACTTCATCCCCCAACTGAATTTCACATTATGTTCACTGTGCATTTTTGTACAATTGATTAACTCACACCAACAAATGCACCAAAACAAGTTTGTCTTTGATTTCTTTATTAAAAGATTACCCCAATACGCATTTCGGCACTTCTACATTGCCATCATCAGGGGATCGTTGAAGTTTTTACATAGACCAATGTTCTTGAGTTACATCAGAACAGATAAGGCTGTGTATGGTAATATTACAATATTCGTTGTTAACACTTTGTATAAAATTGTACAATGGTAGTATTGTACAATTTTATACAAAGTGTTAACAACGAATATTGTAATATTACCATACACAGCCTTATCTGTTCTGATGTAACTCAAGAACATTGGTCTATGTAAAAACTTCAACGATCCCCCAGATGATGGCAATGTAGAAGTGCCGAAATGCGTGTTGGGGTAATCTTTTAATAAAGAAATCAACGGCAAACTTGTTTTGGTGCATTTGTTGGTGTGAGTTAATCAAATCATCCCCCAACATTTGGATAACATTCTTAACTGTGTCTGCTGAATGGGTTGCAACATTATTATTTAGGATGATTGCATTTCCAAGCAGTTCTGGATGCTTCTCCTTGACTGCACAACATAGGTCTTACTGCAGAAATGACTTGTAATACTGTGTGCTTACAGTTTGACTCTGTCAAACAGGATGACACACAGAAACACCTTGGACATTGTATACCAGAATGATGATCAGCTCTATGGGTGATGGATTTTGTTGAACCCTGTGTTTTCGTGGTGAATGTGAATGACACCATTTGGAGGATTGTCGTTTCACTTCTGGTTCTTAGACCCTTGCCCATGTTCGTTGATGTCACTGTTATGACTAAATTGTTTCAGATTGATAACTACATGTCTTATAGGTCATCCACTGTTTCGCCTCATTTAAATGATATGGCATCCACTTGGCTGTAGTCATGTGCATTTTTAAGTCTTTTTGTAACATTTTGAGGACTGATGTAGCACAGGCACAGGTATGGAGAATTTGGCACCTTTATGTTTTCTGTGTCACCTTCAAAGAGGACAACATGTTCTACCAGCAGAGTTGAGAGTGTAACATGGTGGCAAACCAGAAGGAAGGCAGTAATTAGTAGATGCCATAAGTGAAGCCACCATTGGTTGCAGAAATGAACTGAGATGCATCACTGGCAACATCCATTTGTGTGACTGGCAGCGTGCAGACAGTGTGATGGTGGTCATTTCAAACATGTGTTGTAATGATGTTGAAACTTCAGTGTTGTAAATGCTTAGTGGTGATATTAAGCATGAGTTGAAAAGAAAAGTTCCATTCAGCGCTACATTAGCTAGTGCATAACTTGATGACAGTGTTGAAATGAACTGTAGTTTATTAGATATTTTTGACTCCAATAACCTATAGAACACACTCCTGATGTTTTGGCCATTATGTCGTGGAACGCCCCGCAGTTATAAACGATATAGATCACTAAGGTCAATATATGGTATGTGTACTGCAGAAAATCTGGTGTTAGCAAGCATACCCCTGTAAATACATACTTGAGAGTCTACAAATTAACTCCATGTAGGAGTCCTTTGGAAGCTAATATTTGTTCTTGGGTGAAGAAATTCCCCTTCATGTATGGTGCCTGAGGGTTTGAGATATCACTGATGTGTATTTGGACTTTTTCATTGTCACTGCTTACACAAACACAACCTTTCGAAAGCAGACTGCTTTCTTCTTCAGGTGCACTGAAGATGAAAGCAGTCTGCTTTGGAAATGTGTGTGTATAATCAGTGATGATGGAAAAACTCCAAATACACGAAAGTGATATCTCACATGTTACACCATTATCTAAGAATTATAGTGTACAGCCCAAGGGTTCATTTTCATATTCACAAGCAGTTACTAGTACTGGTACTTTTGCTGAGCTAATTAACCCTTCAGTGACACGGGGGGGTTTAAATTCCATCTACTACCCAGGATGGAGGAATTTCAAAATAAATTCCGTAAAATTCAGTCATGACCATATGCTGCACAGATGCTGGCAGCTTATGAGGAATTGAAGTTCTGTACATTGCACAGAGGCTGACAGCTTGTGAGGAATTGAAGGCCTGTATGGTGCACAGAGGCTGGTGGTTTGTGAGGAATTGAAGGTCCGTACACTGCCCAGGGGTTGTTGGCTTGGGAGGAATTGGACTGTATGATTCACAGAGTCTGGTATTGGAGGGTTAATCCGGACACCTTTGAGTTTCATTTAATTATTGGCCTCCCATCTTTGCCTAGTTCTGATTTTCATACAAAGCTTGACATTCTTTTTGAAATAAAATCCTGTTTTGCAGAATGTCGTGTTTGGTGGTCATTTCTGAAAACCCCCCACATCATTCTGGGACCAGATATATGATTGCTTACATGAAAGGTCTCTGTGACATTGTTTCAGAGAATCCAGTTATAAAAACTTCTGGACGGAAAAATTTGTATGATAGGAGAGATTTTATTCTATAGAGAAGTTTGCAGATTGTGTGTGGCATCTTACTCTTTGATGGACTAAGGGGATGCCCCATTAAATGTACGTCTTTCTCATCTTTTAGGGAAAACAGTCCTGCAGAGGGCATTTCAGTTGAATAGTGCTCTGGCTGCACCAGTAATCTGGCATTTAAAAGAGAGTATGCTAAAGGTTAAACTTTCATACATGTCAAAACACTTTTACAGATCTTCTGTGAATGTTTTTATTTTTACTAAGGAATGGAAATTTGTACTTCCTTCTGTTTGATAGGTGCCATCATTTTTTACAAATGCGGAGCGGAAGGCATTATTGGATGCTGCTTCCGTTGCGGGACTGAATGTTCTGGTCTCATGAATGAAACAACATCAACAGCTCTGGCATATGGGATCTACAAGCAAGATCTGCCTGCTCCTGAAGAGAAACCCAGGAATGTGGTGTTTGTGGATTGTGGTCATGCTTCACTTCAGGTTTTTGCATGTGCATTCCACAAAGGCAAATTGAAGGTGCAGTAACATTTTTGCATTATGCTATATGTTCATAAAACAATACAGTACTTACTAAACATGGTTTTGCTAACGGAGGAGCCTTCTGTTTAGTTTTGTGTTTCCCCATTCTTTAATGTGTGCACCACGTGGGGAAGAGTTGGTGGTTTTACATTAAGAGATCATTATGTGCTGGAAGCAGGCCTGTTGGTGCCATCAGCATTTGCTTGGAGCAGGATTGTTTTCCCATCTACATCTGGTGGGAGTAGGCCTATAGTACGATCCACATGTTTTGGTGGCAGGCCTATAGTGCCACCCATTTACAGTAGTCTCAGGATTCATGATTAATGGGTACCAATAAAACTGTCACAAACATCAGAATCCATTTTCAATGTAAAATGCCTCTTTGGGTTCAAGAACTTATGAAATACCAGTAATAAAAGTATAAACTCAAAAAGCATGAAGAGCATGGGAGTTTATTTTTAATGAAATAGAAACAATTTTTGGAAGCCTAAAATTAAATGAATGAAGGGGGGGTTTTATTCATAAAGGCATGAAATTATTCATCGGACTTGCTTAATGAAAGAACATGACTTTGCTGGGAATGATCTGTGTAATTGGAGAGTGGGGAAGGCCTACTTGTACTGGTTTGCCAGAATCGGTCACAAAAGGTCAAAACATTGTTATTCAAATGGGTGATAAGGTCAAATTTTCAAACATTGAAACCCTACTGTATGCTGGGAGGAGGGCTGTAGTGCCCTCATGATTTGCTGCGAGCAGGTCAGTAGTGCCATCAGTATTTGCTGGGACCAGGTGTATAGTTTCATCCATATTTGCTGGGGCAGGCCTACAGTACCATCCAAATCTGGTGTTCTAGCTTCTAGCTTACTACTGAGATGTCTTTGTGTGACACTTTTGCAGTTATAGTTTAATTACTATTTTTTTTTTTTGTATGTGTTTACTTGAAAGGACAGGCAACTTAGGTTTTGATGAATGCAAAATGAGTCAGTTCATGGTGGTTTTGGCAGGATGAGGTTTGACTTTAAGCACAACGGTGTCACAGAAAGTGGATGTCTACTTTAAATAAGATTATTTGCAATTAAATTGTGAGCAGGTCATTAAATAAATTTGTGCCTTGCCGTATAAATTTCCTTAATCAGAGTGTGTATTAATAAATAGAATCATGAATAAATACACTGAAAATCTTAGAAAATTAATGTATGGTTGATGTGGTAAAGGGGTTATTTAATCCTTTATGTCCAGGAGTAGGGATTTTAAATGCCCCTGTACATGCGGTTAGCAGCCATTTTTTAATTTGGTATTGTAACATATTGGCTGGGAATGCAGGATCTTAAATTTCCCCAGTTTTACAATTCTGGTAGCCATGTTTTAAGTGATTAGTATTGGTATTAGTGTGTGTATGTGCCATATGGTCCATAAAGGTTAAAGGTTAAAGGTTGTTAAACCACCACATAGCTCTGCTGTTTGGAGCAGCCATGGTAACCGTAACTTGCACTGCCTGTACCATAAGGGGGAAAGAATGGACACAACAGGAGTGTTTGTGGGAGGATATAAAAAATAGAGGAAGTTTGTCATAAGATGATGCACCTTAGTAGAAGGTTCAGTGGATGATTACACAGATGAGATAAAATTTGTTGTTGTTCTTTTTCTTCTTCATCCTCCTCCTGCTCCTCCTCTTCTTCTTCTTCTTCTTCTTATTATTATTATTATTTGGCAGGTATGTCTGAAATGCTTTATTGTTTTCTATATTCAGATGCTGGCAAGTGCATCAGATCCTCATCTAGGTGGTCGTGATATCGACCTGATATTAGCAGAGCACTTTAGCACTGACTTTCAGTCTCGTTACCGTATTGACCCTCGTAGCAACCCCCGTGCTTTTCTTCGTCTCACTGCTGAGGTTGAAAAAGCTGAAGAAGCAGATGTCTGCTAACTCAACTACACTTCCAGTGAACATCGAATGCTTTATGGATGACAAGGATGTTCACGGTGACATGAAAAGGTATGGTAATGTGCAGTTTGTAAATTGTGTTCCAGCTAATTATGGCAGTTGTAGGGGAAAGTACAGCTACGTACATGTGCATGGCACATGACAAGTAATTTAATGTTTTTTAATCTGGAAACTGGATCCTGTAAAGTTCCTCTAGGATCTCTTTTCCAGTTTGTGTATTGGCCATCAGGTAGTTTAGTAGATACCACCCTGTTGGCCGACTGACTGGCCGTGATCCTCATGAGTCTGACCCTGTCAGGTACATCCTCAATCCCCTGGCAGTAGTCCCTCCAAGAGGACCATTTGGCCTTCCTGATTTCTTTATTGTAACAGGTGGGGGCTGTCTTATATGATTCCCAGGCACCTGTTTGTTTAGCTTGATTAAAAAGCTGTCTTGTTGAAGCACTAAGGAGGCTCAACTTTTGTTCCACCAAGAAACTGTCTTTGGCAAGCAAGCCACCCTGGCTGTACAGTTTTGGTGACAGAACAAGAGGATGGCCTGTTGCCCCACATCAGCAGCCAGCTCTACATCCTGCACTGAGTGTATAACTCCTGGTACGAGCACTAGATTTGCCTTCAGGTCTTTCCAATAGAATTCCCATTTGGCCGTCTTGGAGTCGTGATATGTGACCCTGGTAACTTCCAGGTCAGCCACTTGAAATAGCATGTGTGTGTGGTCTGACAAAGAGATCTCATCAGATACCAGTTTGGACACTAGGCCCCCAGTCTTACCGGTCTCTAGCGTCAAGTCTATAACCTTCGTATTTTTAATTATAAAGTTAGGCTTGTTACCTCTGTTAAGAATTTAAGTTTTGTACTTGTTAAATATTCCTTTAAGCATTCTGCTTGTGGGTTGATGTCTGTGCTCCCCCATATAATGTGGTGTACGTTTGCGTCACATCCAGTGATGAGCTGCGCTTTATTCCTACTACAGTAGTCAATGACTTTCCTTAGCGCCTTTGATGGGGGTGGCTGGTCTGAATCATAGGGGAGGTACACCGAGGTAACATAAGTTTCCTTATGCTCCCTCCTCTAGTGTGTTATTGTCACTGTCATCACATCCCTAGAGCTGTGCTCCAACAATGGAAAAGCATGAATTGTGTTCCTTACAAAAATGCAGGATCTAGGAGCAATACTGGGTCCTGCAGAGAACAGTGTCCCCCTCTTATTGCACAAGCCCTTTATTCAGTCCCCATTGACCCAGGGGTCCTGATGAAGTGGTATATTGATCTCCCATGTAGCAAGTTTTTGACAAATAAGTGCTGTTGCAGCCTTACTATGGTGCAGATTAATTTGGATAAATTTACAGCCCTTAGGTCTCGGCCTTTTGGGATCCATTGTTTGCTGATGTGAGGTTTTGTGCCCTGGGTACGATTTTGACCTGCCCCAGTTTTCCTAGGCTTCCTTTCAAGGGCCTCGGATATCTTGGGTCTTGTTAATTGCAGACCTACCACCTCCACAGGTGTGCTATTAGCTTCCTGCATCAATATGTCAGATGAACTGGCCATATGAAGGGTTTCAGGTAAGTGTCTCACAATTGGGAGTCCTTACCTTATGTTTTTTTTTGCATAGTTTGCCCAGGATTGCCAGAGGTGCCAGCTGCCTGGGGTAGTTGCCAGCATTGCTGTCCTCCTGCTGAGCAATATTGTACAGGTGTGTCTGTAAAACAGAATCCCTGCACTTAAGGGGTTTATGTTTATTAGATGTCTCCATATGCATCAACATATAGTGGGGAAATAATGGTCACCACTCAAAGTGCCTTTTACAGATGGGAGGCATAAATACAATGGGGTGCTGCCAGGTGCCCCGAGGGTATTGCTCACGACACTGCCGTCACCACCCCAGTGTCACTCAGCCATCGGCACGATGCCTCACTCCTTGGACCATTGCCCCTCTTTGCCGTCTATAGACATTACGCCTCTCCACGACATGGATGCCAGAGTTTGGCTTTTGGAGGGGTCACTGAGATGTCACTACCCATGCCTTGCTGGATGCAAATAACAATTATGAGAAGAAAACAATGAAACAAAAAATTGGGTAAATTCCATAGGAAGAATCAGGAATGTAAAATTGAGGAAAATGTAACATTGTTCTTATGACCCTTGGTCGGGACTGTATGAAAAGTGCTTAAAACTCGGGGAAATGCAAAATGCGTGAAGGTAAAAATCAGATTTACTGTATACAATGCAGTAAGCTGATGGGATGGAGAAATAGAAATATGCAGCGTGTGTCTAGTTCTGTGACAGGCTGCCGGAGATGCTATGAAATGTGACCTTGACATTAGGTCAGCTGTCTTGTTTCATACGAATGGCTGTTTTGTATTGTGTTTTACTGCGCCCTTAGGAACTTAACGGAGCGGCTTATCGACATCAAATTTTGAATAGCGTTGCAGAGTAACCCCACTGGAACATAGTACAAGATCTTACAAACAGCTTATGGGGCTTAGGCTATGTCCCATGCACAAAGGTTGTGATGGTTTAGCCATTTTTAAGAGTGCTGAGAGGATGTTGAAGTTCTCCCTTGCAGTGGACAACTGAAAAGTACCTCCAACCAAGATTTGATGGACAAAATGTGCAGTTTACTCACAACAGGCTGCCAGATAACACTCAGAATGACTGTAACTGAAGTGGATGTAGATGAGAAGTTGATAACATCCATGTTTGGAACATTGGTGGCTCTTGGATGAAAATGTGTCTGCTCATGCAGCAGTGAACTGGAAGCACTTAACTATCCAAAAATAGGATTGCAGTGCATGGTCACTCCCCATATTCTCCTTGCCCGGCCACACCAAACTTTTGATTTTCCCAAGTTCAGATGGGAATTCGAAGGACGTGATTTGACACAAATGTTGACATTGAAATGAACAGACAGTGGAATTTAATACCATTGCTAACACAAGTTTGCCACGTGTCGAGTGTATATGAGTTCTGTAATAAGCATATTTGGTCCTGGATGGCTTCTGGGGGATTAATTTGCGTTGTATTTGTTATATTTTAGTCTCCAGAACCTTCTTGCCATATATGTTTATACATTGTATAAATCATGATTGTGAAGTTTGAATTATAATGTGTCATGCAGGTTTTTTGTTCCTTTGTTTAGGGTTGATATGGAGGAGTTATGTGCCCACTTATTCCAAAGGGCTGAGAAGACTTTGCGCAGATGTTTAGAGGATTCAAGTGAGTATTCGTATCATGTCACAGTAATTTGCAATAGTCCTGAGTACTACAATCTTTTTATAATAATTAACCAACAAATGCACAATCTTTGTATTTACACAGTTGTATTACATTAAAACATTAATAACTCCTACATGTTTTGATCCCTGTGGGATCATCATCAGGGAGAACATACATCAAATGATCTTGTATAAAACATTAACTAATTTATAAGTTGTTAATTCCTCATATCTTATACATCATGTAGAAGAAGTGAGAAGTTAGTTGTCGGTTGCTCCGTATAGAACACTAGCTGCTCCGAAACACTGTGTATCGAAGCTTCTTATTCTTTTATGTACATCTGTTCTACACGGAGGAAGCTACAACTTACTTCTCAATTCTGCTACATGATGTAAAAGATATAAGGAATTAACAACTTATAAATTAGTTGGTTAGTGTTTTATACGCGATTATTTGATGTACATAGTCCATGAAGAAGATCCCACGGGGATCGGAACTGGGTAGGAGTTTTTAATGTTTTAATGTAATATAACTGTAAATACAATGATTATGCATTTGTTGGTTAATTATTATAAATTTGTCATTATCAATGCATGTAATGAAAACATAGTCATTTTCTTAACTACGGTACAACAAAACCATATTTAAAGTAGTAACAAAGAACAAATGCTTCCCCTGTGCATGAAATATCTGAATGCAGAAGTATTGGATAGTTTGATATTCTGAAAACATATTTGATCCATCTTGGATGACAATGAAATAGTCCTTTTTAATGCTTCATCCTGAACATAGCGTTCTTAAACATTTGTAAGCATGAAACAACCCCCTCTACAGTAGTTTAAGAATATGATTTAAAAGTACCTTCCAAAAGTCTTTGCTTTTACGTAAAATTAAATTACATGCAGACGAATAAGCAATAAAATTATTTAATTGTTTGGCAGGCCACGTTCTGTAAAATAAGATTTATGTGACAGCTGCATACAATCAACCTCGGTTATAACGGATCCCAAGGGTAGTCTTAAAAAGATCCGTTATATCCGAGGTTCAGTTAAATTACGTTTTAAAATAACATTCAAATTAATACCACTTAAGTTACGTTTGTTTTCAGTTTTATTGGATATGGACATGAACAGATAAATTTTGCACATCCAAAAGCACACATTACAGATTATGTACTTTGTTTTAGTTTAAAAAAATCGGTAATATTTGTTTGCTTCTTGGCGCTTGGCAGTCACCTTTGGAGGTCCTTCTCAATACAGAAGAGATTAATATCTAAATTATCATCTGAACCATGTGCATCATAATACTGGGTAATGACCTTGAAAACTCTTAGGGCATCCTTTGTTGTCTCAATTGTGATTTTGTGTTCATCATCGCTATCATCAATTACGGCATGGTCAGACACAGCACTAATTTACTGCGATAATGTAGCTTCAAATTTTTAATTACCCCAGCGTCCATTGGTTGAGTTTTAGACGTTGTGTTAGGCATAAGGAAACAAAGTGAGACGTTTCTCACAGCTGCTGTGTTTACAGAATGAGATGCACATTTGTCCAGAATAAGAGCGACGTTGCGCTTTTTAGCCCTCATCCGCTTAGCAAATTTTAGCAGCCACTCGTCAAATAACATGGAAGTCATCCACGCTGTTCGATTGGCCCTGTATTCAACAGGCTGCCTATTTGCACACTTGAAAGCCTGCGGCTTTGTGTACTTTCCTATCACAAGCAATGGCACCTTTTCTCCAGCCATACTAGCACAAACTAAACACGTCATTCTTTCTTTGGACAATTTACCACCTGAAATACGTTCATTTTTAAAAGCCAGAGTTTGATCAGGTAATGCTTTCCAGAAGAGTCCTGTTTCGTCCGCATTGTAAATGTCACACGGTGCAAATGTATCCAAAATTTGCATTAATTTTATGTCCTTCTATTCATGTAGTATGTCGCTTTCACGAACAGTAGCTGATTCGCCGCACATTTTCTTAAGACACAATGTTGTGTCAAGTTTTCCATTGATCAATCCAGGCTGCAGAAATACTATCTTCACTGTGGGCTAATTCTTTCGCAAAATCATTTGCCTTTTCCAACAGCACAACAGCACTTGACCACTTATGGCCACCTCCAGATTGTTCATTCTTGTTTTCTTAAACCAGGCCAGCAAAGCTATGTCGACATCGTCTAGTCTGGTCTTCCTATGTCACTTTGCATCAGCACTATAGCTGTTTTGAAAACACTGTTTAATTTTTGTTGCATATTTTAGCATATCTCCTAGCATACTGGTTGGAATTCCAAAGTGTCGAGCATTATCCTCTTGACTTAAATGTTTGTGACTTTCCCAGAAGGAAACAATTTCATATTTCTTAGATAAAGTTAAAGCATGGTGGTGGTGCTTCATGATTTTACAACTATAAAGAGAAAAATTGAAAAGTTGTTTTAAAGGCTGCTCTGCAAAATGAAGAAATCGTAAACACACTACGTCTTGTCCTGCTACAAATTTAAGCCTGTGCACTACAGGTGGATGTGTAGAAGTTATGTAACCTACAGTGTATGTACCTGCTATGTACAGATGTATGCACTGAAATTAAGGAAAATTCTGCTAGTTGCAACAGATCACAGCGAACCAACTGAAACAAGTGTACAATTCCTGAAGTAGCCTAAGTTGCGGAAGCACCACGCACCCAGATTTGCACCTGCTTGGTCAGCCTGTGCTGATACTGTACGTACATCACTTCTTCGCCGAACAGTCAGTTTTGTGTACTGTACGTACAGTAAAAGGCTTACAAATTCACTGTTGTATCTAAAATGTTACAAGTAAATGATCCGAAGTCAAGCCGTAATTGAATTATGACAGGGAGCTCTACCCCCAAACAGCATAAAGATGCTCGCATATGGCAATTACTGTACTTTCCCACTGGTGCATTAATGAGATAGCATCAGGTACAGACTGTCCCAGCTGTCCATTTTAACCACTGCTGCTTGGACCGTGTACTTAGGAAAGCTAAACAAAGTGCACAATTTACAAGTCTCCACGGTGTCTGCGGGTACAAAATGCTGTCAAATTACATACGCAGACTTCATGTCGCTCTGACAAGTGAGCCCTCTGTGCTCGAACACACTGTAACCGTTGTGAACTGTCCATTATTTTGCCAAAAACGGTATAGCTGAGGAAAATCAACTGTTGGGGAATGTCGGAGAAATCTGATGTGGCCGAAGATCCGATATATGAGAGACCGGTGTAACTGAGGTAGTTACTGTGATAAAGCATAGGGAAACGGCTGGGGAATGAAAAAACGATCTGTTGTAACCGAGGTCGACTGTACCATGTACTGGTGGGCTGTGTTTGAGACACCTTGCATAGTGTATTCTTTTGAACAGCACTACCACGTGAACATGCCTCTTGATAGCTGCACTGCCAAGCCAGCATGGCATAATGTATTCCTGCAGAGGAGCACTACTGAGTTAGAAAACATTTCGTGTTGGACTAGTAACTTTCCAAGCATTTATAACAGTTATGTTTATACTCCACATGGCAGACTGTTGACTTCTTGTGCACTGCTGGTGTTGGAAAATTGCTACCTCTGTATGTGCAGCTTCAACCATGAAGGTTCAGGTGTGTCATATGAAGCTCCTCCAGTGTTAGGTGTTCCCTGTAATTGCCATGTTGGGTAGGAATATAGGGTGGAGTGAGGAAGTTGTACATCGTCTGGTGGACGTAACATTTGATGCATTGAACATGGTGCTTATCCAGTGGGAAGCAGCTGTTACAGGTGAAGCTAGGCCTATGCAAAACCCATATATCAGTCCACTTTTCCCCTTTTGCGTGACTCTGAGCATGTAGATGGTGAGTGCAATGCGTGCTGGAATGTTGGAACAGGTTCAGCATGTGACCTGCTAAATCCTGAAAGCTAAAGGTATGCATTAGATACAGGCTTCAAAAACCTGATGACCTAGACCATTCCTGTAGTTTATATTAATACCGTGGATTGAGTCCCTGAAGTCGAGGATAAATGTAACTGATGCACATTTATAAAAAATATATTCAAAAATGAACAGCTTGTGCAATGCACCATTGTAAATCCATTAATTAAGGAATGTTTAGCTTTGAGATTTTAGGTTCTTATGGCAGTGACTGAGGAATACTTTCTTCCAATACAGAACGTGTAGTTTGATAATTTTGATATTTTAAAGGAATGTGCTGTTTTTTTTTTCAGATTATACAAAATGAGTTGTTTATATTATACACTCAGTGGAAGGTTTTTCATTTTTAATTTGTCCTTTTATTCCAGAACTGCGCCTTGAAGAAATTCATGCTGTGGAGATTGTAGGAGGTTCAAGCCGCATCCCAAGTATCAAAAATCTCATTGAAGTGGTCTTTGGCAAACAGCCCAGTACAACTTTGAATCAGGATGAAGCAGTATCACGAGGGTGTGCATTGCAATGTGCAATGTTGTCACCAGCTGTCAGAGTTCGGGAGTTCAGTGTCACAGACATCCAGAATTATCCTATCAAACTTGTTTGGGATGCTACTATGGGAGAGGATGGGTTTGTATTTTATTTACTCTGGCTGTCAGTTTATTTTTTCATATTAACTATTTAAACATGTTGCACACACACTATAATACTTCACACTTCAAATGAAGGTTATCCCCCGTGCCACTGCTGTGTTGAATAGTGCTGTTCTTCATTTCTTATCCTCTAGAACAGTGGTATTCAACCTTTTTTGTTCACGTACCCCCAGATATAATTTCTCTTCAACTTTGTACCCCCAAAGTTGTTGGTGCATAATTCAAGTTATACATAGTCTATAATCTGTATCTAAAATAAGTTAAATAAATTGCAACCAAAATAATGTATTGAATAATAAGTTTTAAATGAGAAAAAGGAGAGTCAAGCTATTAATAACAAATATATTATATGCACTATGTGGAATAAAATGAAACAAGCTGCCCAGATAAGAATCACATAGAGAGAGAGAGAAATGGCGCTCCCAAATCGGATGTCCTTATGTCCGGGTCTCTTGTGGCAAACCCTAAATCTGGCCTTGATTATTCAGTGTTTATCATGAAATAATACATTTTTTTAAAATTTTATGTACCCCCTAAGCTGTCTTCGCGTACCCGAGGTTGAATATCACTGCTCTAGAACTCAGAATTATCTCCCGTGACATTGTACTGCCATCATCTCGGAGGCTGAACTATCAGGAATATGAAAGTGACCTTCAAATTAACCTCTTTGCCTAACATGTTAGAATGTGATACAGTTTAAAAGGCTGTGCTCCTAATACAGCCAAATCTCATGTAAAATATAAACACTTAGATGAGAGAATGAATAAGTGAAGTTTTGCTGTATAACTTGCAGAGTGTGAATCGTACACAGTATTCAATTACAGAATCAATATCCTTCATTGGAAATTTTGGCATTTTCTGTGGCCTCTTATTTGACATAACCAGTGTGTTGTTATTTAAAAGAAACAGCTTATACATGCTTGTTATGAAACAGTTAAGGATAAGACTTGTACATATTCAAATGTGTAAGAATTTTTGTGACACTTCAGTACAGGCCACTTTTGTACCATTTATATGTATGATACTCTGTTCAGAAATATTCAGTTCCTCCACCTGTTTTCCACTGCGGGCATCGCACCATTATTTCAGTTAGCTTAAATGTGTTTTATTTAACCTTTATTGTCCTAGGAGACTATATGCTGGTCTCTAAAATGTACTGGCTAATGGCCTAGCATGCCATATGCTGGTCTGTGTTTTTTATTTAGTGGTGTGCTGTAGGACACTAAGCAACATAAATATTTTCTGTTACATATTTTGGGAGGTTTTTTCTTATTTATTCTGAAGGCCTGCCATCGCACGTTGATAACATCAAAATTTTAAAAATCAAGGTAAAATGCTTTTATTTGAGAAATCTCTCAAATAAAACATTTTACCTTGATTTTCAAGATTCTGTAGAAGAATGCCCGATGATGATTTTTTTCGATCGAAATATGTAGCGTTTGAAAATAACAATAAACTGTTGTGTTAGACAGAATAATTTGTATCTGTGTGAGTGAATACAGTTTTAGTTTTGTGTGATAGTGCTGAAAACACTCATGAAGGCACAGTTCCCCCACATCACACTTCTTGCATTTGACATGATCTCTGCTTTATTCTTCATACAGAACAAGTGCAACTATACAATCTGGAGGCTGGAAATGTCCAATGACTGTTGAAGTTTACTTCAGTCTGTGTAACTAGTTTCTCCAAAACACAGGGCCTGCTGAGGGGGTCTACATGGGCAAGATAGACTTCCATCCCTTTCTTTCATGTTCCACCTGATGGGAAGTCAGGAGCCTCTGTGAGTCATGTGGGACTCACATGCAGTTAGCAGGAGGAAGCTGTTAGAACTGTCATGTCTAAGGAATGAAAAATAGTTTTATGCCCACTTCCATGTCTGGAGTTATATTGAAAAACTCTATAATCCTATCCCCTATGTCAGCATAACCCATATATTTCTTGTAGTCCTGTATAATTTCTGGCTTTACAGTATTTTCATGCTCATCACAGAAGTTACCATTTGTTGGAGGGTGGTGCATATTTGTCAGTATATGGATATCTTGCGTATCTCTACAGACCATTGCTGTTAAGTCAGTCTCTGGTCCTGTGTAGAATATCACCTCTTTTCTGTCAGTTGTTTATTGCAGTAAATCTGTAACATTCCGTTTCTGTTGGGTCTCACTGTCCTGCAACAGTTGATTTCCCTCTTTGTCAGATCATTGAGTAAGTGTGGCAGTGAGAAAAAAAAATTGTCCTTATGCAATTTATGTCCATGTCCCTCCACCTTTCTTGTCAATTGTCTTAGCAGTTGCATGAGTTGCTGTCATATCTGCAGTTCCATGTGTCCTGTTCTTCCCTAAATGCACGCCCGTGTCATTTATATATCCATTCACATTGTACGAGGTCTGTCCAAAAAGTATCCGACCTTGGGCCGGGAAAAAAAAGTTCTGTATCTGGGTGGTTACAATACCTAATCCCCTTCAAAGTAGGCCCCTTGTGACTCCACACACTTAGCCCAGCGGTCCTTCCATCGCTGGAAGCAATTCTGGAAGGCTTGTTTTGGAATGGTGTGCAGCTGCGCCGTCGCGTTCTGTATGATGTCCTCGCGGCTGTCAAAACGGGAGCCTTTTAGCGGTGTCTTCAATCTCGGGAACAGCCAGAAATCACAAGGAGCCATGTCAGGAGAGTAGGGAGCCTGGCGAACCTGCGGAATGTCGTGCTTAGCCAGGAAACCCTGGATCAGGTGTGATGAATGATGTCATGATGCAGCTGCCAGTTGCGTGCGTCCCACAGCTCCGGTCTCTTGCGCCGAACTGCATCACGAAGATGACGGAGGACTTCTTGGTAGTACTCCTTATTAACAGTTTGGCCTAGTGGTGCGTACTCATGATGCACAACACCCCGGTAATCGAAGAAAACAGTCAGTATCACCTTCACATTGCTCCGAACGTGTCGTGCTTTTTTGGGCCTCGGGGATGTTGGATGCTTCCATTGTGACGACTGGACCTTGGTTTCCGGGTCATATTCGTACACCAATGACTCGTCACCAGTGATCACAGTCTTCAGGAACTCAGGATCCCTGTTGGCGCACTCCAGCATGTCCTGCGCGACCTCAAGGCGGAGTTGTTGCTGCTCCGGCGAAAGCAGCTTGGGCACAGATTTTGCCGCCACGCTTCGCATGCCCACATCCTCAGTTAAAATCGTGTTTGCGGAACCTCTGCTGATCCCAACCTCATCAGCAATTTCCCGGACGGTCAAACGACGGTCCTCCATGATCAATGTCCGCACTTTGATGATGACATCAGCATTTCGGCTCGTTGACGGTCTCCCGGAACGCTGGTCAGTGTCCGCCGACATGCGGCCATCTGTAAAGCGGTTGAACCACTCTTTAATTTGAGGGCCCCCCATTGCATCATCACCGAAAGCCTGCTGAATTTTGCGGATTGTTTCCGCTTGGGTATCCCCAAGTTTCTGACAAAACTTGATGCAGTATCGCTGCTCCAAACATTCTGTCATCTTGAGCGAAACGAGAATGCGACGAACATGTGTTACACCACTTTGCTATCTGGCAGCGACAGACGCATCCAGCGTGTTGCGAGGCAGCAAAAAATCACGCATGCACATGAAAGTCCCTTCTACCACTACGCTCAGTTTCCCCACCCTTTCGCCATTACTTACCGCGGGAAAAAATATAGTCGGATACTTTTTGGACAGCCCTCGTATAATTCACAAATCTTTATACCAAAACATTGTTTCTTTAGCATGTACTCTTTGGAGTTTACCCCTCCTTTGAAAATTACTATTCCTTTGTGTACAGGCAGATATTTGGAAGGGGCACAAGTAAGTATTATTTAGAATGTAAAAATAGGTCTTATTTATCAGTAGCATTTTGATTGAACAGTAGCAATACCAAAAACTTGTAGGAACCTGTCACATATTTTGGTTGTGAAATGGTGTCAGAAACTGTTCAGTCACAGGCCAGTAGTTTTTCAGGCTCTTGTATGTCATGTCTCATTTGTATAATAATCACCAGAAAAAGGAACATTCCAGTTTTCAGTGACGTCAGGTACTGGAGAAGGTCCATTGTCTGCTGTGTCTTCTGTAGTCTTCTGTACCAACAGAGTAGTATCTGCTGAAAAGAACAACGTGAAAGCACTGTCTGGAGTTTAATATCCATTTGTATGTGGTTCCACATTTTGCCTTGCCAGTTTTATCATTGGTGAAACTGATGATTCTCAGTGTTTGTTACACCCATATGTTTTGTTCACACCATAGTATGTGGAGGTATATGTGGGGGTAATGCCTCATCACTGTCATGGTGTTTGTGTTGTATTATTGGACACCTCTGTCTGTTGGTCCAGCCTTTTTGCACCCACTAATGGGGTATAACTGGCTGTTCTTTTTTGTCATACAGGTATGTGCCAGTCATTACTGTCACATGGTCACAGAACTGTCATCATCAGAATCTGTCAAGTATGAATTCAGCAATGTTATCTATATAGTCTTCCTCATTTTGAATTCAAGGCCATGCTTTCTGAAGTGTGAAAACTTTTAATTTGAGTAACACATTTATGCATGTGCTAATGCAGTAACAGAGAGAGAGATGGTTTTTTCTTTACTAAGCATCGTAGGCTTCAAGAATAATTTCAGAAGGGCAAAGTTGTTACTTTCTTGATGCACAGTGCAGTGGGAAGAAGGTTGTAAAATCTGACACAAAAGGCTAAAATTGTAAGAAAAGAAATGTACAGACCTTGTTAGAATTGTCTGTCACACTTCAAAATGGAATAAAATAATTTCTTGTATAGAGTGAAAATGGTAGTAGAAAATACATAGAAGAAAATTAAAAAAGATGAGGCCTAATAAGGACCAATACATATTGACTAATGATATCTTTGTATACAAATAAACGGATTCATTCTTTAAAAAGTCGGTTATTTGGACCCTGCAGTGTTAAAATTTTAATATATGTGACTTCTTTCTAAATATCTGTGGGGCCGAATGACAGATTTAGCTGGCGTAAATGCAGAGGAGCGTTTTAATCTGGCCCCAAGAACATGCCAATTTTGGGAAATTCATGGACAGCCCTGTTGTATGTACGGGGTGTAACGTAATACAATTGACAGATTTCTGGGAAGGATATAGAGGCGATCAAATCCGCGTATTTCAAGACAAGAACCATTTTCCAAAAATGCTTAGTTTGGTTGCTAAATCCAACAGCCACTTCCCAAATGCTGATATGATTGCAACGATCATGGTGTCTTTTAATTTTTGTTGACACTGCCAGGATTATTAGAGGGAGTATGCCAGTGTTTTGTAGAAGCTACTTGTGCAATGATCATGGTGGGCATCATTTTGAACGTCTTCCGAAAAAATCTTCCTGTTTCTTGGTAGTACATTTATGACATTGTTTCGTTAGATATAGCAAACATTTCTGCATTGGTTTTTTGATTTTTGTTTTCATTTCACATGTAAATTTGATTCTTCTTAATGCAGTTTTTTATTTCACAAAAAACCATGTCCAGGCCAATAAAATAAGTAGTCGGTTGTTTGGTTCCAGAGCAACATGCAATTCATCCTTCCAAACTGAACATGTTCATGATTCTGCACTCATCAACCATTTGTTGAGCTGTAGCTCTCAAACTAAGAGATCCTGGTTATAGGTTCATATCCTAAAATACATTGTTTTGATCTCCTCTATTCTTCCTAGAAACCTGTCGGTTGAATTACCCAGTATATACCCCTGCAGCTGGTCTGCTGTGTCCCCCAAAGTTAAAATGAACTTTGTTTAGTCAGTATGTTCCCTCTGTACTACTCTTGGGGCCCCAGAAATAGAGTGTGTAACACAAATGTATTGTGCAGTTTTTCTGCAGGGTGTGCTGACTGACTTGTCTAGGTTCTTTTCATTTGCTGTGGAGTCCATTGTCCGAAGAATATGAAGGAATGTCTGAAAAGCAGTGACTCCTGATTATGTCATTAGTGTTCAGTGGCATATCCAGATTTGTATTTTTCAGTCCAAAAGTAGCAGAACAAGCTTAGTACAAACCCGATCTTCACTGTCACAAACATAAACTTGGTGAAAGCGAAAATTGATTTGTAGCTGTAAGACAGATTCTGGGAATATCGTGGAGTGGTCTAGCGGCACTCTGAGAGAGGTCCTAGGGGAGGGAAGTGCAACACACACAAACCTTCCGGTCCACCACTGAGTCGCAATAACTTCAAAACAGCATTTAGTACTTTGCTCATGGTTTTGATTTGGCTGCACAAGTAGACAATAACTTCACGAAATTACAGCACACTGTGAGGTATAAAGATGCACTTAGTTCCAGCCATGGCATATGTATCAGTATTGTTGCTTTCATAAGACTGCTGCCTGAACTGTAATATTATCTGTGAAAGAAGAAGGAAGTATATCTGCATAAGGATGATGTCATTGATGACCTGATATCCATCCTGACTCATTCATTTTGCTTTTATGGGTCTGATAGAAGCACCCAGGAATGCCAGCACGCAGGAACCACAACGAAATCAAAATTTAAGGGAAAAAGAAAAAAATAGAGAATTGATTTTTCTGAACTCTCTTGTACGCTAGCTGCAAGATGGTGTCTTTATCTTCAAGAATAAATAAGCTGGATTGCATTTGCTTCACATGTGTTTGAGAGAGAGCAGCATGACTCTGAGGGTGGAGAATGTGGACAGAGCTTGGCAATCCAGGAAGTGAGAAGTTTGTGTTCTGAAGAAAAAAGCATTCAGCACTTCAGTCTGTATTAGGCATGACACACACACACACACACACACACTTGTGTGCATGGCAGGTCTGTGTTCAGACTGATCCTCTCTGACAGGCAAATATGTAATCTAATTCACTTTCTCTGTAACTGTAAGGAAGTAGGATGTACACATGACAGATGGGAAAGGGATTTAGGAAGAAGGAGGGAAGGTGCAAAAAAGTGTAAAAGAAAAGGAGGTAAAAAAGGAGACCTTTCCTCTCTGAATTTTAGTGGACCTTGTCCACCAGTTACATGTAGATGGTCATATTCCAACATACCATAAGGATTAATTGCAATAATATTTTCTGTTCACAGTGAAATGGAGGTGTTTTCTCAGAACCATGCTGTTCCATTCTCAAAAATGCTTACTTTTTTCCGCAAGGAACCATTCTCAATGAAAGCGTTTTATGCTGGAAACATTCCATATCCTGATCCGTACATCGGTAAGCATTGTGTCGTATCAGATCTTCATAATAACTTCAGCACATTATGTGTGGATACCACACTGTAAATGTTGTCAGCAAGACTTTCACAGTGGCAGTAATGAAGGTTGCATTTGCAGATATGTTTATTTTTACTCAGAACAGTGGTGCACGAAATACAAAGTAGGATGAAACAGGCTACATATTTTGGCTTATTAAGCCATCATCAGACCCTTATTAAGGACATTAAAAAGTCACTTTACAATATAATGATACATTATGAACATATCTAAGCAACTTTACTTTACTGTATGTAGTGATTTTGACAAGGAAAGCAACCATTTAGATATACCTTTCCTGTTCACTGCCAGAAAACTTGATGAAGAGCACCCAAAGGTGCGAAATACAGTAAAACCTCTATCCATAGTTTTCAGGGGATAAAAAACGATACATACGGGAAAACGATAGTACCGGGAAACCATAAAAATTATAGATAAGAACAATTTAATGATTATTATTACTTCTTGCTGAGAAAATCTTTCATTGACGTTTGTTTTGTGCAAACTTTACTCCTCAATTCAAAGTACGATTTTCAAGGTCTAGAACACTTTCACGATCACTGTCACTCGTGCTGTGTGCATAAAAGACAGATTTTACTTTCATCAGCGCTTCATGCGTCTCAGCAATGCTCGGCACAACTTCGGGTTCGCCATCTTCTTCTTCTTCTCCCCTCCACACTCCCGGACGCCACAAGGCTCACGCACAGCTCCTGCACTGTTTCTACACCACAGGTTGCCACATGACTGTCCACAGAGACATAGTCCTCGAATTTATCTTTGTTCATGCCACTGAACTTTCCCAGTCTTGGTGGAAATCGTCGTCATCGTTGGTCAATACGATGTCGCTATCGCCTGAAGGTTGTCCCTGCACGTAACCAGCTTTCCGAAAACAATTTTTGATTGTCTGCTGGGTTGCTTGTTGCAAGGATGCCACAGTGTAGTGCAAAGCTTCCAACATGTTTATCTTCTTTTTCGTATCATTGCCTGCATCCATTAAGCAAACAGCTGTTTGCACAAGGCATTTTCTATAAAGCTGCTTATAACACTTTATTACCCCTAAATCAAGGGGCTGGAGCACAGTTGTACAATTTGCCAGGTACCGTATAACTTTTACATTTTTTAGAAACGATGTATTTTTTGGATGTGTGGCACAATTGTCCACAAAGAGGAGAATGTTCCTGTTTTGCGCACCCATACTTGTGTCTAATGAACGCAGAAATGAAGAAAAAATATCTGTAGTCATCCACGCTTTATTGTTCGCGTGGTATGTGGCGGGTAATTTTTTTACATTCTTTAGACATTGCGGTTTTAGAGATTTTCCAATAACAATCGGCACTTGTTTGTCACTTCCATCACTGTTAACACAAAGTAAAACAGTAAGTCTGTCTTTAGAGTTTTTCCCGCCATGACCAGACTCTCCTTTGAGAGCCAAAGGAAGCATGTTGTAGAAGAGCCCCATCTCATCCGTGTTGTAAATACCGTATATTCTCGAATCTAATCCGCACCCGAATCTAATCCGCACCCAGTTTTTGGCGACTTCTTAAACGAAAAAAAGTTAGTTCGCGATTCTAATCCGCACCTTTCCTTCAACCACCCCTTGTCCACGGGGCGACTGAATAATATTGGATGTTACCAATGCGTTAAAATCCGACGCTACGCCCGTGGCCGATAAGTCATACCGATAGAGGCGGGGCCTTTCTCAACAGACGTGCGCAATCTCGTCTGAAGCCAGCTGATCTTTAGTTGTTGAAACGTGGGAGGTGCTTGTTCCAATTTGTCGTGTACCGTAGTTATGGAAGAGGGACACCTGAAATCTAAACGACTCTCATATACGGCAAAGTTCAAACGTGAAGTTATTCGGTGCGCAGAGGAGAATGGAAACCGCAAAGCCGCTGCAATTTTTGGAGTTGATGAAAGCAACGTTCGACTATGGCGGAAACACAAGGCAGCGATCAGCGGGTGTGAGGCGTCACGAAGGAAATTCACTGGACCCAAGAAAGGACGATTTCGTGAAATTGATGATGCAGTCTTCACGTTTTTTTCAAGAGAGACGCAAGACTGGACTGTTTGTGAGTTATGATCTACTCGCGAGGAGGCGATAAAGAAGGCCAGATCTTTGAACATTCCTCGAATTATGAGTGATGACGGCGAGTCTGATGAATAATAAATTATAATAATAAATAATAAAATAATAGATTTTTGTATTGTATTGTTCTTACGTTGTTTAACCTTTAAAGTACGAATGTTAGATATATCTAACGCAGCCTGCCATCCCAGTGGCCGAATGTTAGATATATCTAACGCTGTGCACGCGTGACGTTTTTCAGCTCTGACAGTGTTTGCTTTAGCAGGAAACCCAAACAAACCCATTGAGGGCCCCACCAGCAGGTCTGGAATTCGTCATGAGCAATGATGTCATTTATGGCGGTCCGGGTTTCGATATTATTTATGACTGAACTTGACCTTTGGTTATCAGCTGAGGAGGTGGCAGGCGAAATACAGTAGACCGTTGTATGAGGTTGAAACGTAGAAGCTGGACCAGGAAGGGCTCAAGTTTAGTCTTCTGGCAGCTTTCGTAGCAGTGTGGTGTACCTGATATTGTTTTGCATTGGCGGACTGGCATATATTGTGACAGTGGCGGATTGGTTATGTACTTCAATCCATAATTTTTTGTAACATTTATTGACAAAGCTTCAGGTGGCATTTTTCACAGTCGTGTTTGAGGTTACTTTATCGGCGCCGAACTGATAAATATTGCATAACTTCAGTGGCGGATTGTAAGGAAGTACTCCTTACTGGTTGTTATCTCTATTTGTTCTTCAGTGTTTACTGACACAGTTTCATCTGCATTACTTTCCCAGTGACCCAATCATTATTTGATAGACAAACTTTATATCAGTGGTGAATTGTCAATAACTTTCATCTATTCGGTTTATTTGGGACCCCTTGAAATGGAACCTCGGATGCGAGCTAGATATTCAAAACCACTCGAGCCAGACGAAATAGAGGAAGTACTGATGGATGAGGAATCTGATGAGGAATTGGAAGAGACAGACGAACTTATGGAATCTCGTGTGCAGTCCTCATCCTCAGAAGACGAAGATAGTACTAGGGAAACCGAAGTTACGTTTCGGGCTAGAAGAGCCGGGGATTCGTCAAATGTCTTTGATTTCACTGGACCTCCAAATGGCGTCAGCCGATCAGCTGCCTCAGATATAAATGCAGAATCCTCTCCCTTTTCAATCTTCATTCTCTTCTTCAGGCAGATTTTTCAAATTACACTAGATGACACGAATCGCTACTTTCATCAGTATATGGCATCCAAAGACACAGCAAGCACTTCAGCACAGCCACCTGATATTACGATCGAAGAAATATAGATACGCGTGATGTTTACATTCTCACGAACATACACGCTCCTCCCGTTGAAGGCAATTTCTCTGACGAATCTGGCCGTGCTATCAAGCCTACTGTAGTAGAAGACTACATTGGTCTGTGCATAGTGAACTGCTTCGAGAAGTGGCATACTCGTGTGAACCTGAGTCGCTAGACACAGAGAGCAGCGTTCAATGTTGTGGCGTGAGTCGACACATATCGTTGTACAGATGGAACAGAATACATTTGCCGGTGCAAATAAGGGTTGTATATTTCTGTGAACGTAACATCACACATTCCTACGGTGTAAAGCAAGGGGTAAGTACAATAAAAATCCCCAGAAGTGACATAAAATATATTACACTAAATAAATTTTGAATTTATCAGGAAGTTCCGCGAGTACGTTTTATTGCTAAAAATTGACACTTCGTCCATAAATGTAGAAATTTACTCTCTTTCAAACAGTTTTTATTTCATAATTTTATGTTGTATAGAGCGGAAAATATATCTGTTTTTGTGGAGGTCTGCAATTTTAAGATTTAAATGCCCGAAAAAGTCCGGCCAGCAGGAGACTAGGGGCTTTTAAAAGTCCGTACGTTAAAGGTTAATTAATTACGTTAATTATGTTATTGTTATATTGTACAGCAGCTCAATCATTTTTCCAAAATCCAGCTCTAGACCGCGAATCTAATCCGCACGCGAATCTAATCCACATCTGATTTTTTAGCCCTCTAAAACTGTAAAAAAGGTGCGGATTAGATTCGAGAATATACGGTATCACGTTCGTAGCCCTCCAAAAAAGATGGCAGTCTTTCCAGCCACGCTTCCGTGCTTTCGCTGTCCACTGCCACACTTTCTCCGGCTAACTTCTTGTATACTAGGCCATGCCGGTCCTTAAACCTCACTATCCAGCCTTTGGATGCAATGAAATTTTCAATATTCAGCTGCGCTGCAATCATCTTCGCCTTTCCACGAAGAATGGTTCCATAAATTGGAATATTCGACGCCGTTTCCTGCTGGTACCACGTGAAGAGCACACTTTCCAACTCGGCGAATGTTGACTTCTTACCTATTTTCCTCTTCTTACTGGCGTTACCACATTTTTTTTCTGCTGTCGGATTTCGTCCTTCTTTGCGAATATGGAGTTCAGTGTGCTTGGAGCCAACCCAAGGCGTTTGGCAATGTCGACACGTTTGTCTCCAGGATTCTTCTCCACTCTTCTACTGTTTGAAATCGCTCGTGCAGAGTACTCACTTGCTTTTTAGGTTGGCACATGGTCCACGGCTTTTAAAATAAATAGTAGGAATAAAATATAATGAAGTAATAAAAACAGGAATGAATTAATAACAAAAATAAAATATTATATGAAAAGAATAATAAACGATGGAAATGGTTAAACCAGGGTAACGTATGAAACTATGAAGCACACCAGAATGCACACAACCACTTGCAATGAAGTAAAGCTCCAGAACAGTGTTGCCAAGTCTTCATCTAGTCCAAAGAAAAGGATGGAGAGCAAAGAGTGGAGAATGCACTTCCATACTTTTTGATGGAGCCAATCCAGGTGTCACTAAAAAGTAATACATGCGCGCGCAGCACACTAAACCATTGCTTCAAATTAAAAAAAACTATCAAAGCGGGAAAATGTTTCGTCAGGACAGTTCGAGGAAAGATGGAGGCGGAAAAAAATAGTGTTATTTATATGGGGCTAATTTCGGGACCAAATAAGGCAGATGATACATGCGGGAAAACAGCGGTAATGGGAACGATGGAACAAGGTTCCTCTGTATACTCCATACTCTTGCCAGTATGTATGGTAGTGACAGGTATGAGAGCAGTGTACTGTGGTAGAATTTTGACTCCTTCCCCCCAAATGATGCATGAATATACTCCTAAGCTGCAAGATTTGAGGTTCTCACAGCAGTATGTTTGAGGATTCAGGAAGTCTTCTGTGATGTGATTCTTTAATGTTGCTTCAGTAGTTTCTGTTGGTCTGAAGGATTATGGTGCCTGCATCATCTGGACTGCTTACTCTTGAAGGTGATAGTGCCACGATCCTTAAAATGTTGGGTACGACTCACCCAAGATTGTAGTGTCTCATCCCAGAAGATGTGAATCGTTAGAGTACTGTAATTCCTTAATTTGGGTGTTGTTACTTCTTTATTGGTTTGGCTGGTGTTCTGACTAGAATTGTACTATTCGTGATGGTTTGGTTTATAAGCATCCTAGGCATTTATGCTGCAGCTGCAATACATGTGTCATTGAATAGCAAATTAATGTTTCTTGCATTTTTTTTTTTTTATATTTCATTCTTATTTTATGGGATTTGAGATTATCACAGGAGTAAACATTCTATTATGGTGTTAAGAGTTTGACACTGCTCTCCAAAGGTGGTTACTAGCATTTTGGAATACTGTGCAGACTTTCACCTGACAGGACCCCGAAGATGTTGCACTAAAATGTTAGCAACCACCTGTGAGGCTGCACAGCTCATAACCCAGAGCATCACAGTTTGAAACTTATATGTTTAACATGCTTTGGTTTCTGATATTTAGGTCAGTTTACTGTGAAGGATGTTAAACCTTCACCAGATGGTGAGAGTGTGAAAGTAAAGGTGAAAGTACGTGTGAATTTGCATGGAATTCTGACAATAAGCAGCGCATCATTAGTCCTGAAACAGGATGCTACAGAACAGGATACCAGTGAACAGGACAATGTAGGACCTGATGCAATGGATACAGAGCCACAAAAGAATGAACCAAATGAACCTGCAAATCAACAGCAGGAATATACAGAGAGTACACAGGAAAACCACATTGGTAATGAGGTGAGAATTGTATATATATGTGCACACATTCATGGGCAGGTGTAAATGTGTGGTAGTTACAGTGAAACCTCTATCAGTTGTTTCTGATGGGACCGTGGAAAGAGAACGATGAATGGGGGCAAATGACAGTTGTGGGAAAGCATTAAAATGTGTCAGAAACACGAGAAAACAAAAATAAATGTACAGATGAACCACTTATGTGTACAAAAATAATAAAGAAGTAAAATGTTATGCTAACTCCTGCGTGCAAGTCACTATTTTTAAAGAAGTCTTTGACAGCTGTTCGGTTGAAGCCTTATGTTTCAGATGAAACAGTGCTAGTTCAAGTTCAAAATGTTCTGTTTCTCATGCACACGTGCTGTGTGTGTAAAAGAAATGTTTTAAGAGTTTCATTAAGCAGCGTGCACTTCAGTAAAACTGGACACTGCTTTGAGGTCATGTTCATTTCCCTCTTCATCTTTCGTCTTTCCTACTGCTCCCACACCCACATAGTTATCACACAATTTGTTGATGGACAGTGATGATCAGAAATGTTTAGCTATGTTGGTGCGTTTTTCTGTACTACTACAATGATCTTTCATGTGTCATCCTGACTTGCTTTGTAGGGCATGACGTGGCAAGCTATGTTGGGAAGTCCTTATGTACAAGAAATATTATTATTTCTTGTACTTCCTATTAAGGAAAACAGGAATAATGGCACGTAAGAGAAATAATAACACTGAATCTCACAATTGTTATTTGCTGAAATGAAATGCAAAAGATGTTGCAAGACAAGGCTACTAACAACTGCAGAACATAGGTCTTAGGTTTGCCATTTTACAACTTATGCCTCCTCACCACCCCAGCAGCTCTACTAACATTACACATTTCGCTGATTTGTGGCAACATTTTGCAAACAACTGTAACAGTAATAATTAGTATAGGAAGGTTAGCACTACTGTATGTTCAAAAACCAGATTGTTAGTTTCACCCCCCCCCCCTTCCCCTCTGAAATTGATCATTCTGGGAATTCTGTGGGTCAGGACTGGGAAATCTGGAAAACTGGTGCAAGAAAACAACACTGAGGAACAGTGCATGTGTACAGTGTTTATGTGTGTGATTTTTCAGGACCAGGAGAAATGGATAATTGCGGGAAAACGCACGTATGGGAATGATGGATAGTGGTTTCACTGTCTTTAGAAACACAGGTTTACATTAGGAACTTGTGTGATTTTAATACCCGGGTTGGTAGCATAAATATGCCCAGCATGAAAGTAATGGTCACAGGAATTTAAAATGTTACTGGTTGTCTTTAAGTATAAATTGTAGGAGCATGTGCGTTATTACGTCCTACAACACTACCCCTCCACACAAATGTCCAAATTTTCCATAGTTTTTTCACATTGAGCTGATTTGTGTTTCTTCTGTAAGATGACAGAAAAGTGACTTATCTCTGCAGTACTTAATTATTGAAATGACCTCTGCCAATGTTGTGGGTTGTCAAACAGGCTGTAATGTTTAGAATGTGTGCTGAAGGTCCTCAGTGCACATTGGTTCAACCAAAAAAAGAAAAGTGAGGAAATCAACTAGAACAATATTACAGCATTTTCTTTAGGTGTGTTATACGATGGAAAGTTCATACATTCTTTTTTATAAAACAAGTGCCAACACTCAGTTCTGATCCCACAGCTACAAATAATGACCCTAACCTTCCAAATTCTGGAAGATATGCACTTTACTTTTTTCTTGAATACTGTAGCTTTGTTGTTGTGAGAGAGAAGGAGCAAAGCCCTTGTGACTGACAGAGAGGACATTGAGTTTTGGTGGTGTCATTAAGTACCTTGTCAAAATTAAGGTCCGGGAAGAATATAAGAATATTTTATTCACAGACAGGTTGTGGGTCAGTATAGAACACAACAAAAGAGCATGGAGAGAGAGAACCAACTAACACTTCAGGCCAGGCTTTTTTGGTAGGGTGCAGCTGTTTGAAATTGCCCTCGTTTTTGCATTAGTACATGCAGGAAATCAAAAGGGGGTTGTGAATAATATAAAACTCATATTTCTGTGCAGAAGTGTGTTGCTGTTGCCCAAACTGAAATGGCTGGCAGTTGCTAGGAATAGCATTTTGTTGAGGAGCTCCCTGCTAATCTCCGACCTGATGCAGTAATTGTGGGAGACACTTCTTATCAGAGCCAAAACAAGGAATGTTTGCCTACAAAGTGATAGGAGAGAAAGAAAGTGGGAGCAGTTTACGTCATATTTCCTCAAAGAAGGGAAGCTGAAGAAAGATTTTAATGGATCTTATGAATAGCATTTGATGGAATATGGCATACATGAAATTGACAAATTAGCTAAGGAAAGGGGGCATGGAGTTCTTTGATCAACTCCATATCACTGCCAACAGAATGCTAATGAACTAACACGTGACTGTGTAAAACATTATGTTGCCATAACCAGTGCAACAGTTAAAACTGCTGAAGTCAAATGATTAACATTATATCAGTAGCCTGAAACTAGGCTACTTTCCTGCCATCTGTGAACCGCTAGTAAAATTGCAATGCTAGAAATAATTGAAATCTGACAAGACACATTACTGGCACATATTGTCCCCTCTAGCCTGTTATGGGCCTCACCCCCTTATTCCTGTGGTGGGTTTATATGCAGAGAACTTGATAGAGTATGAACTCTGAGCCAGCACTTTATCTTATGATTTGACTAATGGTGCAGCTGGCTATGAGGACAGTGATAATGGAAGTCGTGATCAGGTTAATGCAGTGGAAGGCCTGGGGCAAGTTCTCTATTTTCTTTGCTTCTGTTTTTAATCCAGCTTTGTGTGAAGGAGATGACACTTTCACAATAAATTTTACAGTGTAGTTACATAAACTGCATACTTACTTTCTTCACCGGACACAACAATCTTATCAGCACAGGATAACATAGGCTTGTTTCAAAATGCTGTGCCCTATAAACTTGTGATTTGACTGTGCCTAGACCACCTACTGCTATGTTGTAATGCTGTTGCCATACAAACACCAATACTAGCCCTTTTGCCAGATAAGCAATGGTGAATTTTATTTCTATTGTAGACCCTCTTATGAATGGACTAACAGGGGGAGTAAGTGGTATGATAATGCCGATTGTCCAGTACAGGCAGGTCTTGTTTTATGCCAGGGTTACGTTCCTGTAACACGTCGAGCAAATCAAACTCGCGCAGATCGAACACAAAATTCGCTTTTAAAACAGTGTATTTCCTGGAGGTTAGGGGATTGACAACCTCATTCTATATAGTGTATGACTATACCACTAGTGGACATACAGATCTGTAGAGTATATATGTACTGTATATAAAGTCTATATATGTACATTTCTATACAGTGTACGTACATTTTTACACAATATATGTATTTATTTTTAATGCAATAAAAATGTAAGAGACTCACATCTATAGGTTTTGGTACATTTCATTCTGATAGGACTGTGGTAGTCTTGCTACAGGACAGACACTTCCTGTTTCAGATTGTTGTTGTTTGTTGTTATCTAAACACTTAGCACGTTACTTAATTCTGTCAGCATTATAACAAATTGTACGTACACTACTATGAATGAGTCTAACATTACAGAATATGTCAGCGATTTGTTCGCCTTTTTCAAGTTGGCTTATTATGTCCAAGTTGTCTTCAGTACCAACTGTCTTTCGCTGATTTTTCACTTGGATTGCACTAGGTGATATAGATTTATGTTTCTCAATCTTATTGGTAAGAAAAGCCAATGCTGTTGAAGAGGAAACTAAATGAGCCGTGTGTTTATATCACCAACGTAATCAATCCTTACATGTGACCGATGGCATGACAGTGATGTCACTTTCTGCTAGCCTCCTACAGAAGATAAGTGCGGCCATGGATCGTCGCATGCCAAATCACGTTAAACTGAAAATTATTGCATAAATTCAAAAAGTGGTGTAATTTTGCAGATCCCATTAAAGCGAGATCGCACAAAAAGAAATCGCGTTAAACGAGACCTGCCAGGACTTCTGAATACAGTACTGTATAAATAACACTAATTCATACACATAATACACAAATATAATTAACCTTGTAGTGATGTGAATAAATGGTAATTAGGGAGAAAAGCCTATGTTGGTACTCTTACGTATTTCACATATTCCCATTGCGGACGAAAATTTCGGAACCAGCAGATTTCATGTCTTATTTCCGAAATCAGTACATAATAGGTCTGTTCATAAGAGGCTCTACAGTACAGGAAACTCATGAATAACTGAATTTCATAGCTAGGATAACTTAATACACTTGCATGATTTGGAGCTGTCATGAGTGTCAGATGTGGGATGTGATTCTGGATAGTTTGTAGAAAGTGTTTTGTAGGAATGTTTTTCAGGGTAGAAAAACTGAGACAAGCAGGAAAATTGTTATGTAAGATAAGGGGCTGGGACAGCAGCTGTGAGGAAACCAGTGGAAAAAGTGCCTGTAAAAGGTTTTTTCTGCAGGGAGAAAGAAGAAAGAGGAGGAGGAAAAGAGATGAAAGAGAAATGTTAAAAGGAAAGTAAGATGAATTGGAGGAAAAGAGTGTGATGAAGGGAAGCATCCCTACCCTTTCCCTCTTTCTCTTTCACACTTCCTTTATTCCTACTTTTTCTCTGCCTTCCTCCTTTTCTGTTTAAAAGTGTGCTCCATAACATCTCTCATGTGTTCCTACTCCTCCCCACCCCACAGAGAACACTGGCTGTTGTCACTGTTGGTTTCCATCAGCTTATTTGTAGCTTTAGTTGCAAGTCTCAAATATATTGCAGGCCATTCTCACACTTGGCTCACCTGTGCTGTGAGGATGGAGGTGACAGGATCCTCCAAAATGTGGTATCTTTATAGTGGACAACACATTTACACATTATCACATCCCAGAAGTCATTACAGCCTGAGTTCAGTTCTGTGTAGTGCATGCTCATGCATTGTCCTGCTGAAACTGTAACTGCTACTACGTTACGGACATCAGGGCTAGACTGCAGAATGTTACTGCTCTGTATGTAGTGCAAGAATGTGTGATTATTAGCACTTTGAGCACACTGGTCAGGTAATGAAATGGGATGAATACTCCGAAGTTATTGAGTATGCAAGTGGTGCATGTGTCATGTCTAAATAACCACAAAAATGAAACCAGGATCACCTGTTTTAAAGAGAAACAGAGAATCAGTTATACCATCATGCAGTTTTGTGGAATGTTCAGACATCTTTGATGGTGTGAGATTTGGCATTTGAAAGTGTGATGCATTGTGGTGGCTGAAGTCCGTTTTTCCCTGTAGTACAAGTGAAACTGCAGTAAACATAGTTTTCCCATCTGCAGTTCTTTGACATGGCAAGGGTTGCTGAAATGGAAATATTTAATAACACACCTTTGTGGTGAATCAGTTCTGCTTATATGCATTTCTATGGATATTACCACAAATGATAACACAGTAGGCACACAGAAGTATGCAAGTAATGGTACCCAGAAATGTTACAGTCTTTCTGTGAAAGTGAACTGTAACCAGTGTGCTGAATTCACACGGGGCTGTGGCACTGACTAAGTATCTCTTGGAAATTAATCTGGGATCCCAACCATCTGGATTTTCACTGCACGTGTTCTGGAGTCACAGAAGGGGAATATTCTGAGTTGCCTGTTCGCTGCAGCATGTACATCTGGAATCACATGAGAGAGAGAATAGAGGCCTGTTCAGTATGGTGGCATCTCTGATTGGGCATGTAGGCATGGCTTATGTACTGTCGGTAGTATACAACTGCCAGGCTAGGGCATGGGGTTGTGGTTTATTGATATCAGGGGACTACTTCCAACAAAAAGTTAAACAAAGGGCAGTGTTGCACCTCAGGTTAAGGACCACTTGGCTAATGTATCTGAATAATGCTGTCATTGTTTCAGGATGACACAGAAAATCAGACTTCTGAAAAGAAGGAAGGAACAAAAAAGAAGAAGCATCGCGTGAAAACAGTGGAACTTCCAATTGAAGCACACACACATGGTTATTCTCAGACTGAGTTGAATAATTACATGGAACTGGAGGTAAGTAAAATCCAGTTATTTGTGGTGTGTGCTTGTCGTTAGTGAAGGGTATCACTCAAGTGTTCATGTGAACAGAATCGCTATGTGACTGGAGGGGAATAATGGGAAATATGTTATTAACAGTGTTAACATGAGATCTGCACTCTTTTAGGATTTTACCCAGTATAGGATGGCAGTTCTGTATTGATGTTCTGGGACAACTTATCAGTTCCACCTTCAAGGGGACTGCTTGACCCTTGAAGATGGGACTGATAGGTTGTCCCAAAACGTCAGTATGGAACTACCATTCTACACTGCGTGAAATCCCAAAAGAGCACAGATGACATTTACATCATGGTGGAAGAATGAAATCACACATTATCTTAACATGTTTGGCATGTATGAGCAGTACTGGGGCGTCGAAGTTATTTTATGTCATTTTGCAACTTTGTCTGTTTCTTCTTCCTTAGGGGTTTTTTGCATGGATTTTTAGTATCTCAGTGATCTGCCCTGTGCAGTGTAGCATTTTTATCACTTCTGCTATCCACTGTTTTAAGTAATGTATTGATTTTTAATTAAAAGTTGTTAAAACATGAGAAATTGAATTGAATGTTGAAGTTGAAAATTGTGTTAAGCATTTATTAGTGAAAATTTTATTTATGTCTCCCGAGTTTCACAGAACATTAGTACATAGGTGGGTGTGTTGTGTTTTAATTCTTAGTGCAAAATGGTTGCAAGTGACAAACAAGAAAAGGAGCGGGTAGATGCACGGAATGCCTTGGAAGAATATGTCTATGAACTGCGAGGGAAATTAAGCAGCGAGGATGAACTGGCAACGTTTGTTAATGAAAATGAACGTAACTCTCTTTTTCGTCAACTGGATAATATGGAGAACTGGCTGTATGAGGAAGGAGAGGACTGTAATCGTCAAATTTATGTTGACAAATTAAACCAGCTTAAGGTAAGCACATGTGGATGGTGTATTTCCTTAAAATGTCTTCAGAAAATTGTCAGTAATGGCACTACAAAAAAAGTTCATAGGAATTGGAAGTGTATACTATGCTGTCCGTCATGATTTGTAGTCACCAAATACTGTTAGGGTGATGAAATGGGCAGCTCATGTGGCACACATGGGGGAGAAGACATGCTGACAGAATTTTGATGGGGAAACATGGACAACTTTGAAGCCCTAGGCATAGGTGGGAGGATAATATTAAAACTGATTTTAAAGCAATGGAGTGGGAGGGCATAGACTGGATTTATTTGGCTCAGGATAGGGAAAAGTGCCAGACGGTTGTGAACATGGTGATGAACCTTCAGGTTCCATAAAATGCCGGAAATTTTTTGGCTGTCTAGGGCTCTCCCTTCATGAAGTTAGTCATGAGGCATTCATAATTTTAATATATGCTATATGTCAACCGGGTGAGAATGATGGCTCAGCTGCAGGGGTGATGGGGAGGTGTACTGTAGTTGTAAGGTGACAGACCTCTAAACTGTTCTACATTTGTTAGTGTAGTATTGTCATGCACAATCCTGTTTGCTTCCCGTTTAGTTCCATGGTTAAAATTTGTATGATTTAATGTTGTTATTTATATTACTTGTTATTTGTGTGAATCATGGTTTGCACATCATTGAAACCATGTAGTTTTAGAAACGCAAAATACTGCACTGGATGACCACAACCATTTTCTCAGAGTGATGGTGGTGGAGAATAGCTTTATGTCACATTTAATGTCTGTCATTCAGGCATACAGGTACAATTGCTTGTAGACCTTTACGCAATCTGAGTGATCAAGTCATTGTGGGTGTGCGCGTGTGCATGTGGTCATGCGTGCACTTGTCTGCCATGTTCTTCTATTCAGAGTATTTCTTTTAGTGTCAATAACATGACATCTAGAGGTCCAGTCTTATGGGGTGACTGATATAAATATTTCCTTTGTGACATGAAACATGTCATCCAGGTGAAGTGTTTTGTATTCTGCTGCTACCCTATCCGTAACAGTATTCCAAATCTACTCTGTTGGATTCAGTTCTGGGTGGGATTGGTGGTGAACAAAATACAGTGTGTCCTTTGTTACTTAACAAGCCATTGATGTGGTATGTGTTATGCTGTGGCTTATGCATCTTGATGAGACTAAAGTTCAGGCTGTAACGTGGTTTCAGTGAATGGGATGTCCCAATGCACTAACTGTTGCATGTCCATTGTTCTGCTATTGGATGTTGGACAGTTTAGCTGCATACTCTGGAAGGGAGGCATTGTCAATAAAAGTTGACACACTTTTGTAGAAGATTTGATGTCAGTGCCTCTCAAGCAATTGGAATTTTGTATACTTTATGTTGTAAGAAGTCATCAGACATCTGCAGTTTGAAGTGTTGTAGTGCCACTTTAACTGAAACCTTGCTCTACACCTACATGGGCTGTCATTGTGGACATGGCATTCCACTGACAGAGATGTTATTAGGTGAATTTTTTCTTTGAAAATATGCTTAATACTATTTCCCTTGCACTATTTCACTGACTGCTGTATCCAGTTGCTTAGCATTTTTATGCGATCTTTACGTGGTTAGTTTCTGTTTATTGATTTGATTAAAATATTTTATAACACACCTTAATACATATTTGTTGAAGTTTCAAAGGTTGATAGTTTTCTTCATTTCTTCTGTTTTTTTGGGGGGAGGCTGTTAAACAGTGGCAGTGATGCAAGTTCGTCAGTGTTGGTGTTTTTTGTGCTACTTGTGTAATTCTTTGCAGTACTTGCACTGACACATCTGTTGCAATGCTGGTGTATTTCTGAATTTCGTGAAGGTTGATAGCATATACTAATAGTCCATCACTCATGAATATGTAAAGTAATTTCTTTGGTGTGGCAGGAGAGCATTATTCCAGAACTGAATCTTGACATTTGCCCTAGGTGTATGGCTCACTTGTATTTAGGTACGCAAGTCTAATTCACTACCTAATTATGAAGCAGTACATGCAAATTGAGTGGGTTATATGTCAGAGAGCCTTTCAAGCATATCTTTTCTTTGCTGCCAATATGCATTGCTGAGCGCAAGGAATAATAACAGCCTAAAAACTATACACCATTCAGTGTTCAGTTGAGACATGTACTTAACATTTCTGCATGTATTTTAAATGGACGGTCACCATGCTGTTGCAGGCAGTATAAATACGTAGGCTGTTCAGTAGGGTTGGAGATGTAACAAAAGAAAGCTTTCAGCATCTAGGTACTGTACATTTAAATATTCTGTTGCTTCCTGATGGTCAAGAACTTCCCCTGATCAGTGATTATGCTATATTAACGTCCTTTTAGGACTTTTAATAACCATCCCAATTGTGAGTCAGGAAACTATTACAGTAAACTTGGTATTCTTTGTTAATTACTCACCTCATCAGGTTTTCATGGTACTCAAAGGATAGATGTATTAATGAAAGACTAGCTTTTTAAGCATTCTTTGTGTGTAAGGAGACAGTAAGTCCTTCTGAAATATTGATTGATTCTAACTGATCTACATGGCATCATATCCCAGAGGATTAGATTCCACATCAGCATTGCTATGGCAACATCAAATCTAAGGTAAACCAAATGTTTGCAGGATGGCAGCTACAGTGACTGCCTACTGTACAGTAAGTTGTCTCAACTAAATGTTGAACCAGGTATAGACATGTATTGATAAACTATGTGGGCCATTTCAGAAGTTTTGTGTATGATTTTATTGTAATAACAAAATAGTAGATAGAAACACTATTGATATTCCTGAATGCTTACACGTATGTCCTCTACTCAATGTAATCACCAGCACTGGCCACACACTTTTCCCATATATGTGGTAAACGATCAATTGCAGCTCTGTATTTGTCCTTGTTCAGACGCTTTAAAGAGGCAGCGACAGCAGTGTTGATATCATTTTCTGATTGAAATTGTTTTCCCCAAAGATGTTCTTCCACACATGAAAACAACCAATAATCACATGGGGCGAGATCTGGAGAGTAGGGAGGATGTGCCAACACCTCCCAGCCCCAACGTTGCATCAGATTTTGCACACCACGATGGCAATGGGGTGTTGCATTGTCCTGGAGCGAAATGGCACCACGCTCCAGCAGTTCTGGCTGTCTAAGGTGAAGAGCCGGCCTCACCTTATCCTGCAAAGTGAGCAGTAATATGGGCCATTGACTGTGGTACCAACTGGCAGGGGATGGTTAAGCACAAGCCCATTTTGGCTGAAGACCATGACATGCATGACTTTCAGAGCACCCTGACTGCGCCATGCAATTTTCTTCTTCGGTGACACTGGGGCATGCCATTCAGCATTGTGTCTTAGCTGAGGATCAACTGAATGCAACCATGACTTGTCAACCATTAAAATGCGATCAAGGAATGCATTGCCTTCATTTCTCCAAAGCTGCAGATGGGTGTTGGTGAGAATATGCATGGCTCTTTGGTCATCATTGAGCATGTGTGGAATCCACTTTGCACAAACTTTTCTTTTCCCCAAGCTGTTGGTGAGGATACGGTAAACACTTTGCTGGCGAGATTCCAACTTCTGTAGCAGTTGCCATGCATGAAATACTGCGCGTACCTTCAAGGACAGATTTTACTTGTTTCATGTGGCGTTTATCTGTTGCTGTCATTGGGGCTCCACTGCGAGGGGTGTTGTCTGTCTGTTCCTGGCCATTCTTAGTGGAATTTACCCATCAGCGAACAGTTTCATATGAAAGAGCATGTGTCCCTATACCTTCTTTCAACTACTGGTAACACACTAGAGCACTTTTACCCAAAAGAACATTAAATTTTATTAATGTCCTCCGTCTGTCCGCAGGAAAATTCCTTTTAGTCTTTCCTGATCCATAGCTAAAAAGCAACTGACATCACAAAGACAGTGCACCTTTGTGACAGCAGCAATAGAGCCACTAGCACCACACACGTAATTTGAGTTCAGTCACATGAAGCACTGCACGGTGCAGCCACCATACACAAAACTTCTGAAATGACCTTCGTAGGAGTACTTCCTGTGCATAACCATCAGGTTTAGTCTTCTGAACATTGTGTTTACACCTGCCAGGGTTGAGTGGTAGCCTTGTGCTTGTTGACTTGCTATAGGCCACCTGATATTTTCCTAATTACATCCCTAACATGGATCTGTATACTCTTGGTTGGTCCCTCTTGTAGAGGTGGACAGTGTGCAGATCATCACAAACTGCAAAGTCATTTCATTAAAAAGTAGAAAGAGTAAGAGAAGGCTCAGTAAGGGTAATGGTTGTGTGAAAATTGAGCCCAAATTACGAGATTAGTTCACTTCAGTTTACAGTCACTACACAAAAGAGAAAACTGCACTGCCAGACTTCTTATTTGCCAAAGTGTTAACATCAAGATTGCATGTGTGACTTACTTAAATCTAAACAAATACATTATTGGTTTGTTAACTCATTGAACAGAATTCTTAATGAAATACAAACATTGCTTGTGTAGTCAATACTGTAAATGCTTTGTATGGAACCCTGAGGTTTATTGTGAAGTTCCTGGAACAATTACATATAAAGTATTTCTGTAAACTTAATGAGAGGGGTGACCTTCGAATTAGTCCGCTTGAACAGTCGTACACTTAGCTTAGCACAGCTGTAACATTTTTCTATTTCTTCTTGTCCTGAAGTTTTTGTCCTTTCAAGGTAGACTGAAATTCTGGAAAGAGCCAAAAGTGATTGGGAGCCAAATCTAGTGAATAAAGTGGGATGTTCCAGTCCCATGATAGATTTATTTTTGCCATAAACTATTGGACACAGAGTGCTCGCTGAGCTGGAGCATTGTAATGATGGAGGAACCAACTGTTGGGCCTAAGTGCAGGCTGCTCCATACATAGAGCTTCTTCACATAACCTCGCCAGCATGTCTACATAATAATTGTAGTTGACTGTTTGGCCTTGTCTGAACAAACAAGGTTATGCACTTTGTCAGCATTTGCATGGGATCTGCATTTCTGGACCACTTCTTTGAGTATCTTCTGTGCCCTGGCAACCATTTTGGAACTGTGTATACCACTCTGAAACACTTGATTTCTTCATAGCTTCTTAGCCATATGCTTCGGAGAGCATTGCACATGTTCCACTTGCACTTTTTCCTAATTTGACACAGAATTTTGTGTTAATTATGTGATATAAATTTAAATTACTCATTTTTTATGAGGGATGTGAACATCTTATTTCTGCCAGAGGCTTGACACAACTGATGCTGCAGTGTTGAAATTACAGCCTGTTCAAATCAGAATATGCACAGACATTTCTAACCAATCATGCTTAAAATAACATGATAGGTTGCACAGTAAAATAATTCCTACACTGGACCCAGTTATAAACCAGATTAATACGTTCAACGTCTCCCATTTCATCTGTTTAAAATTCATTTTAATGTTACCCTTCCACGTGTGCCTAGGTGTTGCAAGTAGTTTCTTCCCTTCAGACTTTTTGACTGTAATTTTGTATACCTTCTCTCATACTTCTATACATACCAAAATGAAACACACACTACTTTGCGTACATATGAGGTTAAGTCATAAACTAAGTTTCCATTATTTTTTGGTGTATGGAAGTAAGTGGAGACAAGTAAAGCTGTTGGTTACATATGGACATTAGTCCTTTATTTCTTCTGGACCTAGGATTTGCTGGTGTCATTAGATAGAAATCGCTAACCTCGGAAGTGTTTTTTGCAGTTTGCCAAACATATGGAAGTCCGAGGAAACCAGGTTGGGGCTGCACTGCGCCAATCCTAGTCTGCATACTGCTCACATCACCACTACCCTGCTGGGCACCTGATGGGGATGTGTTTCCGACTCACCATACAGCCCGGACTTGGGCCCCTCTGATATTCATGTGTTTGGAAAATAGAAAATAACATCTCCAATGTTGGTGGTGATCAAGAGCTGAGGTCCAGAAGTGGCTTTGAGGGCAGGACATTTTGTACAGAGTTTGGCAAATTTAATGATATGGTGTGATAAGTGCCTGAACAAGTTTGGTGACTTATGTGAACTGGTGTCCAAAAATAACCATACGCTCTGCTTGTCGCCATTTACCTCCATTTGGTTAATAAAATGGAGATAATGTTTCAGACTTTCCGTTGTGTATGTCGTTTTGGCATATGTAGCATACAAGATTCCTCTCTTTGCATAATATCACATTTAATCATAGCTCTCTGTTTCTAGAATTTAGGTGAGCCAATCAAAACAAGGCGACTGGAGTTTGAACTGCGGCCAACCACATTAGAAGAATTAGCATCTGTTCTGCAGCTAACGAGGAAAGCTGTGGACCAGTATAGAGCTGGGGATGACCGTTATTCTCATTTGGCAGAATCTGACATTGAGAAAGTTCAGCATAGTGCTGAACAAACACACAGGTGGTTGGAGGAGAAACGAGTTGTCCTAGCAGGAACACCACGCACTCAGAATCCACCTGTCACTGTGGCACAGATTAGACAAGAAAAGCAGGTATGAGCAGGGTTAAAGCTGTGGATTGAGAACTTATGTTATGTTTGTTAGGTTTCTTCAAAATGTAGGTACCTATTCACCATACTGCAGTGTGTAACATCCTCAAAGACCTTAATATAAGTTTTCAGGTTCTCACAATGGGTGTTGTTCATATTGTGGTCTTGCTGGTTTTGGTACTATGTAGTTGTATAGAGAGTAATGACATTCCAGAGAAGTATGCTGTCTCTGTCTTCAGGGTTGAAGGATTAGGTGCAAGCTTGACACTGAGATGTCAACACAGTGCCAAAACGCAAGACCTTAATATGCAAATTGAATACTGTTCATGAAGTCACATCATCTATATAAGTCTATACATGCAAGAATACTAGACACTGTAAACCTTTGTTTCTCAAACTGTGGGGCCGCAGCCCACTGGTGGTCCATGAAATATTATGAAAAATGGGCTGTTTTTTTTCATGACATGTTTAAAAAAATTCAGTTTTTATTGAAACTGAACATAAGTTTAAATCATTGTATTATGATATTTTGTTGAGACCACTGCCATATTTGTTATGTAATGAAATTTAAATTTATTAATAATAACTGGGTATTTGTCTGCAGTATCAAAAGCCTGCAGAACCTGCTGTAAAAGTGCAATTAGTCTAGAATCTAGAACACAGCCATCTAGAATAAACATTACCAGATGTGTCAGTAGAATTTTGCAGCTGTTTTTCATTGAGGCAACATGAAATTTGATTTTCATTACTAAGGAGTCATATTACATCCTCTGGCTTATGACATTGTGTAGTCTGGTATGGTTATTGTTACCTCTGCCTTCAGAGTACAGTAAAACCTCTTATGCATCGTTTTTCAGGGAGATGGAAAAAAAAAAATACATACAGGAAAACGATAGTACGGGAAACCATTAAAAATTATAGATAAGAACAATGTAATGAATATTATTACTTCTGTTGAAAAAATCTTTCATTGACGTTTGTTTTGTGCAAACTTTACTCCTCAATCAAAGTACGATTTTTCAAGGCCTAGCACACTGTCATGATCACTGTCACTCGTGCTGTGTGCATAAAAGACAGATTTTACTTTCATCAGCGCTTCACGCGTCTCAGCAATGCTCGGCACAACTTCGGATTCGCCATCTTCTTCTCCTTCTTCCCCTTCCACGTCCCGGATGCCATGAGGCTCACGCACAGCTCCTGCACTGTTTCTACACCACAGGTTGCCACGTGACTGTCCCCAGAGACGTAGTCCTCGCATCTATCTTTGTTCATGCCACTGAACTTTTCCCAGTCTTGGCGGAAATCGTCATCGTTGGCCAATACGACGTCACTATCGCCTGAAGATTGTCACTGCACGTAACCAGCTTTCCGAAAACAATTTTCGATTGTCTGCTGGGTTACTTGTTGCAAGGCTGCCACAGTGTAGTGCAAAGCTTCCAACACATTTATCTTCATTTTCGTATTTTTGCCTGCATCCATTAAGCAAACAGGTGTTTGCGCAAGGCGTTTTCTATAAAGCTGCTTATAACACTTTATTACCCCTAAATCAAGGGGCTGGAGCACAGTTGTACAATTTGCCAGGTACCGTATAACTTTTACATTTCTTAGAAACGATGTATCCTTTGGATGTGTGGCACAATTGTCCACAAAGAGGAGAATGTTCCTGTTTTGCGCACCCATACTTGTGTCTAATGAATGCAGAAATGAAGAAAAATGTCTGTGGTCATCCAGGTTTATTGTTCGTGTGGTATTTGGTGGGTAATTTTTTACATTCTTTAGACATTGCGGTTTTAGAGATTTTCCGATCACAATCGGCACTTGTTTGTCACTTCCGTCACTGTTAACACAAAGTAAAACAGTAAGTCTGTCTTTAGAGTTTTTCCCGCCATGACAAGACTCTCCTTTGAGAGCCAAGGTTCTATCAGGAAGCACGTTGTAGAAGAGCCCCGTCTCATCCGTGTTGTAAAGTGAAGTTTTCTGTATTCAGCTGCGCTGCAATCATCATCGCCTTTCCACGAAGAATGGTTCCATCAACTGGAATATTCGATGCCCGTGCGTGCTGGTACCACGTGAAGAGTACACTTTTCAACTTGGCGAATGTCAACTCCCTCCCTGTTTTCCTCTTCTTACTGGCGTTACCACATTTTTCTGTCTGCTCTCGGATTTTGTCCTTCTTTGCGAATGTGGAGTTTAGTGTGCTTGGAGCCAACCCAAGGCGTTTGGCAATATCGACAAGTTTTTCTCCAGGATTCTTCTCCACCTCTTTACTATTTTCAATCGCTCGTGCAGAGTTCTCACTTGCCTTTTAGGTTGGGACATGGTCCACGGATTTTAAAATAAATAATAAATAACAAAAATAAAATATTATGGGAAAAGGATAATAAACGATGGAAATGGTTAAACCAGGGTAATGGATGAAACTATGAAGCACACCAGAACGCACAGAACCACTTGCAATGAAGTAAAGCTCGACAACAGTGTTGCCAAGTCTTCATCTAGTCCAAAGAAAAGGATGGAGAGCAAAGAGTACAGAATGCACTTCCATACTTTTTGATGGAGCCAATCCAGGCGGCACTAAGAAAGCAATACATGTGGGCGCTGCGCACTAAACCATCGTTTCAAATTAAAAAAAAACTATCCATGTGGGAAAATGTTGCGTCAGGATCGTGATTTTTCAACGATGGATGCGATAAAACGACAGTTTGAGGAACGATGGAGGCAGGAAAAAATAGTATTACTTATATGGGGCTAGTTCTGAGACCAAATAAGGCAGACGATATATGCGGGAAAACGATGTACCGGGAGTGATGCAATGAGGTACCTCTGTACTTCATTTCCACCCTGACGATGGAACAGCACATTGTCCAAAATGTTGGTAATGGTTCATAGACCAATAAGGTCACAGTATGTACATAAGGCAACATTGTTCATCAGTTGACCATACTTTGTATTGATTCTCTTTGCAGACATTCGAAAACATTGTAAACCCTATCTTGACAAAGCCAAAACCAAAGGCAGATCCACCACCACCTCCACCTGCGAACAAGGACAATGATGGCACAGTAGACAACAGAGATGGGCAGGAAGAGGACACTTCTAAACTGGAACAACAACGTGACGAGAAGATGGATGTAGAATAAATTAATAAATTATTACTATTACTGTCATTATCATCATCATCATCATCATCATAATCATCATTTTCACCATCATTATAATTAAGAATTGTTTGCTAGCAGTGTTAACAGCTGTGAATGAATCTTGTTAGTGTTGGAATTAAGTATATCCAATGTAATTTTTTTTAATCACTGGTGGGTTGCTTTGTACTTGTGTAAGAATTCGAGTGTTAAGAACTGGGGCAACATTCATTGCTACTGTACTTGCACGCCGAGTAAACTGTCAGTGCCTTGTTGTGGCACCTGTTAATCACTTAGCATTTCACTGTGTATATTAATATTGGAGAATTTAAATAAGTACACCACATTAGGATGACAACCTGAAATAATGTAACAATACACATTGCATGATATTTAACTAGCCAACAGCAGGTACTAGGGATATTCCACATTACTGCTTTCATTCCATCTGATGATAAGGAATATATTTTCCTTTTTTGGTTTTTATTGTACAGATGTTTGTTTCATATGGCGTAATTTAATAGCTATGTTGAGTGTATTAGTGCAGAACTGCCCTCACTAGAACAGTGCATCTGGCCACAGCTCCTTTAGTTGTGTAAAGTATGCTTTGTCTTGCAACAATACCTCTCTCCAAGCAATGGTGTACCTCCCTTGTAGGACTTTGACAGTTGTGAAGAAAGGGAGAAAATGCAAACTTCTCTGTGACCTAGTACTAGGCAATTAAAATGTCAGATGATCGTTTTCTAGACATATCTCAGGTTTATTATAACCATCTCATTAAATTTTATGCTCACATTTTGCATTTAGTTGCCCAGCATTTGTGTACACACATCACACACTAAAACATTACTTTCTTGTAGTATGTAATTTGAAGTGGAATAAGCCTGTAGTATTTTATTGCAATTGTGGTACAACTGTTGTAAGTTTTCATTTAAAGTGCCACAGTTATTCAATTATTTAAGACTGCTACAATTTTCTCTTCCTTACATGTCCAGTGAATTTTTTTTTGTTTGAAATGCCCAGTTCCTTGTCAGTACTCTTGTGATTTTTTAGTCATTCAGACCATACATTCGTTCTTGCTTCGTATGTCCTAGCTTCATTACAAAATTTATTGTCAGTAGTATTGTCAGTAATACATTTGTTTTGTTTCTGTAGGTTTAACTACAAGTGAACCTATAACTTCATGTTTTTCAAACTTTGAATAGAATTGTAAGGATCTTGCATTCAGACAAGAAGGTGAATTCTGTCATACCAACTCAAAAGCTATAATGTTGCACTATTGCCAGATGTTCTGCCTGAATTTACTGTAATGCTTTGTAATGCTAAAAATACTGTGAAACTGATCATATTATGAATCATCAATAGAAGTTTTTATTATTTTATGTTTCCTCGAAATTATGATTAATCTTGATCACAAATTCTGTCTTTTATCCAGTGGAGTTAAATTCCATAAGAATGAGCAGCTCCAAGATGTTTTCTTTCATGATTCCCTTCTTGCAGAATCTCCGCACCTGGAGCACATAGACATAATGAAACCTTGGCATCTGCAGGCTCTTGACCCAAACCATCTTAATTAGCCCTAAAGGTTTGTGATGATGACGATGGTATATTACACTTTGGATTACTGAGTTTTTGGAACTTGCCTGTCATTTGGTGTCCTGAACATTGCAGAACATGAGGTCTCCATTATTCTGTGATGTAATGCCTCGTCAGTGAGTGATGGGTGCTCGACATTTTGAGACCACGTGGTGGTCTCGACATGTCAGGCATCAATTTTCCAATCACGTGGTGCCACATCCAAGAAGAATAGCAGCTGCACTGCTGCAAAGCCTACAAACTCACATAACAGAACATTTCAGAAACTGGATATATTCCCATCTTCATCTGAAAAAGATGGGGAGGCATATCTTCAGTGGGGTCCATTAGAAAGAACCAGTCAGAGTTACTGGTCGAGTAGTTGTGGTTTTTTTTTGGAATGCTAGACAGTGGGTAAAGTCTTCAACCCAAGTAGTGCTAAGCAGTCACTTTGAATTGAAAGTATTAAATTTTTTGTTCTACACATATCCCCTCATTTGTGCACACATGAGTTTGATGGGGTTATACTGGCAGCAGTAAGAAGGATCATGCTGGGTCTGATGTAGTAGATAACCATTGTTCTGAACCTTACCTATCGGCATATTGGATTACTAATTTCCTAATTGCAATTAGACGTTGGGCAGTTGAGTTCTGACTGTAATCAGTCCAATGGAAAGAGTTCAGTAGACAGAAATAAACGTCGTTGAACCAGGTAATGTCCCTTACTCAAGAGAATGTAGTTGGGCTGCACGACATGGGTAGAGCCACTTAACACTCGCGACGACGTTTGAAGAAACTCGCGCATCGATTCTCCCTTATGCACTCGCCGATTTTTCTTTGTCTCGGTAGAAGCAGTTCGCGGGCGACCACTATGCGGCTGATCGTCGATGTGCGTGTGTTCCGGTCTTTAAAATGTTTCGCCCATCCTCTGACAGTGGCTATGCAGGCGTATTCATATGCACGCTGAAGTCGTGCGTGAAATTCCAATACGGGTAGTACCTCCTTAAAATCACCGAAACAATATGTTCTCCCGTCCTTTTGTAAGGAGGGTAAAATTCGACCGACTCCATTTGCGAGACCGCTGTTCGAGCATCTGGCGGTGAGAGCATTCGCCAAAGGCGGGCCATCTGGAAAGTGCGTCTGCCCGTTATCCTTGATGGCGTCCAGGGATGCGGTCTTTTTTTGAAAGTTCAAGCATGGGCCTTCTCTACGCTTCTCTTCGAAATCTGCCCTTGCCTGGGCATCCCCTAGCTTAACGGCAAAGTTCTTCATCTGAAGCTTGCATATTTACACACACTGGTTGCCATTTTCTTCAAATTCCATAGAATATTGGACGACACTGAACATTCCACCTAACTCCATCCCCTCGACACACCGTTTTCTATCAAAGTCACTATGCATGTGGTCGGCCAACAGAGAGGCCGTCCACCTGCTGAGCGGTCAGTCAGCAGAATTGTTCAGGCAGGCGGCCTGTTTACCTTCTGCAGTCTCGACGGTCGTCCGGCAGCTTGATTATTCCCAGTTTCAAGGCCTGTTATAAGTGTTCAGTCAGCGTGGTGTTGCCTCGCATAAGGGGATGCTGCTTCACCGGGCTCCTAACGTCGTCGAAAAAAGCGTTTGCGACGCCCATCTGAATATAGGCGAGGATCAGCCCGGTGCACACGTTGAGATGCTTGAAAGCAACGCGAGTTAATGCATAAGCAGAGTCTTTAGACACCGAAGTTCCGAATGAGTATGTTTGAGGATCTCAGGCTTTTGGAAGTGCGACTTAACATTTCAAATATTTTAAAGATAAGACACTGAAATTCAACTGTCAGTTCCACAAAAGGCGAAGTCACAGACTACTGACGAAAAACACCGGATATTCAGAATGGAAGTTGTACACTCTATAACCGGTCGGCTCACCTTTACTCTCTCAGTCGGTTGCATGAAACCTAATTTTCAGGGATTAACGTGGTTTGAGTGTCGGGAAAGTAGAAAGGAAGAACTATTAAGAAGATTTAAGTTCTTTCTTAATAATCTGAAGTATCCTTTAGATTGTTTTATTATAAATTACTGGGCGCTAATAGGTTAATGTTTTGATGGTATATGATGATAAACTTTGTTGTTTGGCGTTGTCACTGCACTTCACAAATATGTTAATTAATAGTACCGAAACTGGTGTAAACCACTTAATTCCAATTTAACAATTATTTACTCTCTGTACCCCGTAGCAATAATTTATTAATTTCTAATTAAAGAATTTTGTCTGTAGCTCTTCGAAAGTTAGGAGTAATACGATCGTGCGTCCTCCCTCTAAGAAAGCCGAAATACTTCTGTGTCGTACGCTGTCGTAAGCACACCTGGTTCCGTTGTTCAAAATCTTCCCTACTCTAATTTTTCTTAACTAGTCTCATTGGTCATATGTAAATTTAGCAATCCCCCTATAGGTCCAAAACTTAAAAAATTTGTGTTCTAACTCCTCATTGGTTCCTAATGACTGACGCGGTATCCCTTAACGTAACGTATGTAAACCCCGTATAACGTCTTCTACCGGACAAATTTAATGTGCTACCGTAACTAACACGGTATCCACCCACTCGTGATTTACATCTCGAAAAAGTGTCAAACTCTCGAATTTTGACTGACCTAACAAACTCCAAAATCCCATTAACTTTGACAATGACAAATGTGTGACAACTAAAGTCTCCTTTTGTACTAACAGACGGTATCTCCTATCCTATGCTAACCTCTACTTCTCTCACTCTCTGCTGTTTGTAACTATCTTCGTCCCTCCTGCCATAATGACCTTTTTGTTAACTACCAGATGCTACTGACTTCCTTCCCAATACCTGCATTCTCTGTCACTATATTCCAGAATTAACTTTAATTTGCCTAAATAAAGTAAATTATTTCAAACGGTTATAGACTCCCCTGTGAAAGATTAATAACTTTCGCAACGCTAAAGTTAGAAAGCTTTCAGTGCTGCATCCATTCTACATCATCAATTATACAAACACAGAATATTACATATATTTTGTTTTCAAACATATATGCTTAGGCAGCTTGATGTGTGCCCTCGTGCTTAGGCAGTCGAAGTAAAACACTTCTACTACGATTCTCACTCAGCTGACCGTACCATTGACCCTTTTTTTCTTGTCCCTTCTTGGGCCTTCTGCCTGCAATTACAACCACCTTGACAAAAAAAAAAAAAATCGTCCCTTGCTTTGCTACGGTATGTCACAATAGCATCTATACCTCCAAGCAACTTGCTCAAATTTCTTACTGGTTACACTCAAATGCATGAATACAATCACATTGATTAATAAAGTAGACAAGAACATATAAGTAATAAGCAAAACAATCTTACAGACAAATCCTGAACTGAAATCAATCATAATCAAATGAACACAAACACAAATGGAATACATGAATCTCCTCTACAAATGCAAGAAAGCTGGTAAAACAAAAGAAAATTATAGAACACAAACTACATTAACGCTCAAATTCTTACAAGTATATCGATATTTGTAACAATGATTGTCACTGTGTCATTACCCTCAGTTCATGCTGTAACATCGACAGTTTCAACTTGTGTGTCACAATTTAATTACTCCTCGCAAATACCAGTATTGCACACGCGTTATTTTGTGTTATTTCACTCGCGTATTTCACTTTATAATCATTTCAATGTCTCCCTCGACACGTTATTCATATACCTCGTGGTAAGCTCAAGTACAAAGAGTTCAATCATCAATTCAAGCACACAGGATTACTGATTTACCCTAATTAAAATACCTCAATTTTATGTTGGTTACACATGCGTATTTAAAGACATGAATTTACTACAATCACCAGTATTTCTGTACTCAAGATAGGCACGTTACAGTCTAATCTTCCCTCTTTCTTATCTTTCTCCCTTTGTAAATTCAAATTCTCTCTCGTTACACATAATTCTCTCATTCGTTGTAAGACTTAACAGTATCTTACTTAACCTTTTTCTAAGCTGGGTACTTAATCATGGGATGCTATAACTACTTATTCCCTATACAATTACAATATAAGTAATTTTATGCGAATCTGAGTTGCTCTAGAAGAGTGTTTGCTTTCCCTAATTTCCTAGTCATGATTTCGTTTGTAAAGAAATTAGTCAACCAATACATCAATGAATGCTATCATCTTGTTACCGGACAGCTTGGGTTCGAGTCCTATTCTTCGTCTTGGTAGACACCCTAGTTTTATTTTGGCAAAACAATTAGAACATCTGGCATAGGAAGACGCGACTCAAAAGGGAAGGTCAGACCGGCAGCCATAAAAGGGTGGGGGAGAGTAGTCAAGAAACTAAAAGGACTTGCTGGCTTTTGTCAATTCCCGGGTTATTCAAAAATTTAGAAAGCAGACTCTTTGTTGATAAACCTTAATACTTGAAAATGAACCTTCATAAAATTTAGTAGCGATGTTACCAGCTGTGTGTCATAAACAGCCATTTGTAGAACGAAAACTGCGAAGATTGGGATCATCTAGTTGTAAGAGAACACAAGACAGGCTCGGTTGTTCATCTGGTGGAGTTTAGGGAAACAAATTAGCTGTCCCACAAGATTGTCGGCTTCTGCTGAACTAAAATATAATAAACGAAAACACGTTGCTAAAAGTTATCAATATTGCAGAAGTGAATTGTATTGAGTGCTACAAAATAATAATAAATTGGGGAAGTGTTTAAATTACCAATTGAAATTTCTTTGTTTAATTTTGGAGTGCAGCGTGGAGTGTAGGACGGTAGTCTGTTAACGTTCCACACGACAATAATCCCTGACGATAAGACATCATACCTACCGAACTTGACTAGTTGATTACCACGTCTGTGTTTTCCGTTGCCTGCGGAAAATCACATCTAGAGACGCTGACTCTAGAAAGGACGGTAGCAGAGTAAGTGGCGCCCATCTGCGTGTGGCACGAAAGGTCTAATTACCTTTGGTCATCTTAAAGAATAAAGCAACTTCGAAACGTCGACCAACCAGACCTGATCCAGGGAACAAACAACGGACATTGAGGTACCTACAACTTCGACGCAGATCAGCAAAGTAGCAGTCAGTCAATTGGAAGCTCAACCATCGCTCCCGGGGAGGACATTTTTGCCGTCACATCCAATCACCAGCTCAACGCAATTGACAACTTTAAGAATCGCGATTGCTCACCAAGTAGTAAGTGAACAGTGTAATTAGAGTGTTATTGTATACAATCGACTTTAGGAGCAAAGAACATGGCAGAGAGACAGTTAAGTAGTAGGAGTGTAGCATTAGAAGTGAATCAGGATTCGCAAAGTACAGATCCAGTTGTGGAATACTTGCACACACACTCTGATATAGGTGGAAGTGATGAAACTAACTTTCAGGGGGAGACACAAATTACAGGTGATGTGCCCAAGTCAGTTGATCAACAGCTTGATAATCTCACCGGGTCATCTGATAGTATTATAATGACTCGAAGTCAGTTACAGTCCATGTTAGCGGAGGTAATGAAAGGCTTTCAGGAAGAGACTAGTAAATTAATAAAATCTGAAAATTCTAAACTAGCAGAACAGATGCAGTCTCAAATTTCTAAATTAGCTGAACATGTAGAGCATACTAACAAGAAATTGTCTGAAGATTTAACACGGCAGATAAGGGAAGAGAATGCTAAACTAAGGGAGGACTTTACTAGCAAATTAGGGGTAGAAGTAAGAAAGGTTGAAAATGACATGGATAAATTACGGAAAGACACAGATATTGAAATTTTGAGCCTAAATCATAATGTTGAGATTGTTTGTGAGGGGTTGAATGACAAGTTGACTGGTCACATTACAGGAACAGATCAGCGAATTGATAGAGCCACACAAAAATTAAATGCCAAAACCAGAATTTTAGCAAATGATCTAACCCAACACATTAAACAAACAAATAGCGACATCCAAGTTGTAAGGCAAGATGTGGCACAAGTCAGAGAGCAGGTAACCAAAGATTTAGCTGATGAGATGAAGGTTATATCAGATGGAGTGGCAAACTGTAATAGTCAGATTGGTGCAGATAGGCAGTTAAACCAATCAGAGTTATTGAAAGTAAGCCAGGAGATCGAAAAGTTAAAGGACAGGGTTTTCGCTAGGCAAACATGTGGAAATACAGCTGTTAGTCCAAATCATGGTGATATAGCCAGACTAAACAATGCTAGTCAGGGGATGACAGAAGTCACTAAAAAAACGAGTCATAGTGCAAGTGAACAAGGGATTGTGCATTTGAGGAATGTGTGTGAGAATTCATTTAGCTGTAATAATGTAATGCAGAATGATATGCATGTGTGTGATACAAATGTAAATGTAAGCCCTAGATTACTGGTAAACAACAGTACTCTAAGCGAGTTAGCATTACCAATTTATAGTGATAATTCAACTCAGATCATAGGCAAATTCTTGAAAGAATTAGATATTTATTTTGACCTCAAATCAGTCCCCGAAAATTTGAAATTGCCACTAGCAGCACAGTCCATAAAGGATCCTTTCGCTAAAGGCTGGTTGAATGCGGAATACCATAAGTTAGGTACTTATGAAGAATTCAAAGTGAAGATTACTCAGTTGTTGTGGAACGATCAGCTTCAGGCAAATACAAGGTGCAGAATTTTTCGCAACAAATATATGAGGAATGGAGGAGAAAGTTTAGCTGAACATTATTTGAAATATATGAATTTAGCAGCCAGTTTGCAACCGCCATTGGGAGAGTACGACCTACTAGATGCACTCACAGCTCATTATCCACTGGATATACAGAGATGCATGATTTCCGCCAATTTGAAATCAAATCAGGACGCCCTAATTTTTTTGGGAAAGTTGCAAGTGTTAAATGAGGAAGGGAATTCATACAATGAAGACAGGCAGAAACCGAGTAAACGAGAGTTTGGTAGGAAAGAGAACAGGAATGTAGGACCGAGGAGAGAGGAGAAGCAACGTGAATATCAGCAGAATGTAAGACGTGTGAGTTACGATAGACGGCAGTCACATAATTCTAGACCACCGTACACTCAACAATCTGCAATGAGTAATCAGCATCGTAATTATGACAGTAGAAGTCTTGATCCACAAGTTCCTGAATTCGAGCCCGCAAATAGAAATAGGAGAACTGATTCAAACCAAGGACCACTGAATAGAGCAGGGAATGTGACACAAAATCAGGGAAACTAAACAAGGGACCCCGAGATGGGAAACGCGTGGTCTCACGTCCGATAGAATCCAGTCTAGCCCAACACCTGTTTCTGGATGACACTGGTAATATTGGAACTAAAGCCCTAGATAGTATAAAGCCAAATTTAGAGTTTGAATTTAAGAACGGAAGCCCACAAAGATTGTATTTAGTTGAAGAAGACGAACTAATGGCACAAGATGCAGTTTACTTATATTTAGTAAATGAAAGTAATATGGAAAATTGTCCACAGATTGAGATTTTGATTGGAAACCAAACATGTACAGCGCTTATAGATACAGGATGTCAATGCTCTGTGATGTCAGAGAAATTTTATAACGATTTAAAGACAAACGGGTTAAATTGTATGGAATTACCAGTACAGAACATTATTTTGCAAAGTGCATTTTCAAATAAAAAGGCCAGAGCACGACTACAAGCACTGATTGGGTTAAATTGCAGTGGAATATTGAGTGATCAGGTTTTTCTTATATCGGCACAACTGGTAACTGACATATTATTAGGCATGGATTATTGCATCAGTAATCAAGTAATCATTGATTTTCCAAGAAGGAAACTGATTTTAAAAGGAGACGAGGAAGGGAATAAATCAGAAGTAGCCTTTGTACATGTGGGTCAAGCTGAAATTGCAACAGCTGACAAACCCGAAGTAAGGGGCAATGACCTAGGTACGAGTCGACCCATCAGTCAACAAAAACAGGGAGGAGAGGTGCCTTACCCAGACCACCCTACTCGAAGCCATGTTTGTCTAGTGAAGGATTTTTCGATGCAAGCATGTTCCCATTCTTAAGTTATGTCGGAAGAATTAGTTATTGTGATGATGTTGATACTACGTCGTGCGAGAGTGCAGACGAAGATAGTTATGAGAATACGGTACAGTCACGTGAGAATGCTGACGTATGTGATGATAGTAAGAGTATGGTGAATAGAGGCGAATATAGCCGAAATAAAGATGTTGATGAAGTGTGTAAGCACGTTGATGCCGAGTATGTTAATGGAGAATATGTCCGACATGTGAATTTGGTAACAAATAATCTACAAGGGTTATACAATCAGAAAGGGGAATCCGACACTATAGTAACCTCCAACAGTTACATGAAAAATCCTGGCAGGGGTGAAGCAGGATGTGAGTTGACGTTAGAAAGGCTGAGCGTAGAGGAGAAGTTAACACATGATCAGATACAACAGTTACTTGAGTTGTTAAATAAATACAAGTTGTACTTTACCAAGCGGCCAGGCAAATGCAAAGTCTTTGAGTATAAATTTGAAATGCAAGGAGAGTTACCGAAATCTCGCAACAGCCGTGCAATTCCATTTTAGCTAAGACGTGAAGTAAGAGACCAGATCCAGGAGATGATAAGGCATGGCATTTTAGAAAGGTCGTATTCGTCGTATGTGAACCCGTTGACACTGGTAGAAAGGAAGGACAAACCAATAAGAATTTGTTTGGATGCAAGACAAGTTAATAAATTCATGATTTCAGATAAAACAAAAGTAATGCCCATCCAGGAACTGCTACAAAAATATCATGAAGCAACAGACCAGTAATGAAGTACTATCGAAAGAGAGAGAAGAGAAAGAGAAAAGAATAAGAGGGGGGAGCAGATCACGAAAAACAGCTAAATTTATAAACTGCTAAATTTGTAGGAAATACCAGTAATTTAAGAATTACATACAGTGAGATATATGTAATTATGATTCATTGTAATTTTAATTAAGTTTATTGATCCAGAGTGAACATGTAGTATTTTGTGACATTCTTAATTTAGTCAGAAGATGTATTCAAGCCTAATGTCAAATATAAATATAGTAATATCACTAAGAAATTCAGGTAATGAATTGATAATTATACTAGTATTTGAGATTCGTCTATGCAAGTGCATATGCACCAACACAGCATTTATGATACTAATGTGACTTTGAAATTAATACATATTCAAACACAGCATTTAAAGTAATGAAACCGTGAGCAGTGTAGAAATGCAGTTGAGTATCAAGGCCATTGAAACTATATATATATACTTATCTATGTAAGGTGAACCTGCGTGAGTACAAATAGGAGAGTATAAACGTGGTCACACAGGAAATTGCAAGAGAATATGTAGTGTAGATTCAAACCAATATCCTATTAATTGTGTTAATGCCTCTAATGTGTGTTAGTATGTATATAACTTATAGATGGAATTATGTTTTGATTGTTTTTCAGTGTCAGATTTGATTTGAATACTTATGTTTGTGTTCGAATATCTGTGTTTACCTTATGTGCAGTAGATTCAATTGTCAGATTATGTTTCCATACCTATGTATAATGTAATTAACACTTAACGCACTTGCATTGACAGGATTTAACAAGTTTCTTGTATTCAAAAAAAAAAAAAAAGAGAGAAATGAGGAAGTTTGAAGTAGGTAGAAGTATTTTGCAGATTCAGCATCATTCTGCATAGATTAGATATAAGTGACAAGTGTTGCGAATGAAGGATATACGGTAACTACCTGCAGTGCCCAAGATATGTGCACGTTATCCTGGACAACCTTTGTATTAGTTTACTTTAATGATTGTATTAGTATAAGAGAGTTTCCCATCCATAAGGTGAACAACAGCACTTTGAAATAAATCTCGTCAGTTACAGTGCGTAACTTTGAAATTTATTTGGGGGGAGGATGTTACCGGACAGCTTGGGTTCGAGTCCTATTCTTCGTCTTGGTAGACACCCTAGTTTTATTTTGGCAAAACAATTAGAACATCTGGCGTAGGAAGACGCGACTCAAAAGGGAAGGTCAGACCGGCAGCCATAAAAGGGGTGGGGGAGAGTAGTCAAGAAACTAAAAGGACTTGCTGGCTTTTGTCAATTCCCGGGTTATTCAAAAATTTAGAAAGCAGACTCTTTGTTGATAAACCTTAATACTTGAAAATGAACCTTCATAAAATTTAGTAGCGATGTTACCAGCTGTGTGTCATAAACAGCCATTTGTAGAACGAAAACTGCGAAGATTGGGATCATCTAGTTGTAAGAGAACACAAGACAGGCTCGGTTGTTCATCTGGTGGAGTTTAGGGAAACAAATTAGCTGTCCCACAAGATTGTCGGCTTCTGCTGAACTAAAATATAATAAACGAAAACACGTTGCTAAAAGTTATCAATATTGCAGAAGTGAATTGTATTGAGTGCTACAAAATAATAATAAATTGGGGAAGTGTTTAAATTACCAATTGAAATTTCTTTGTTTAATTTTGGAGTGCAGCGTGGAGTGTAGGACGGTAGTCTGTTAACGTTCCACACGAAATAATCCCTGACGATAAGACATCATACCTACCGAACTTGACTAGTTGATTACCACGTCTGTGTTTTCCGTTGCCTGCGGAAAATCACATCTAGAGACGCTGACTCTAGAAAGGACGGTAGCAATCTCATTATCTTTGACTATTTTATTCTTCTGATTTCCTTCTCATATGTTCTCCAGTATACATCTACTTCTTGTCATGCGCCAGTATCCGGTTCTACTCTTCAGTTCTTTCATCACTCTTTCTTCTCTCTCATTTCCTTCTTGTCTTGAGTTCATATCCCTAAGCATTTGTCACCTTGTTGTCGTTCGCACTCACTTCTAATTCGCATTTCTGTTCTCCTTCTTCTTTGTACTGTTTTAACTGCTTTTTATTAAATTCTCCACGTACCCTGCCTCGTCCATCTTTCAGTTCGTAAGCTGAATAGTCTAGAATTTTGCTAATCACGAACGGTCCCTCGAAAAGGTGCATAAATTTAGACGTGATCCCCTTTACAGCCACTGAAATCGGTTGTGTTCTAACCAAAACCTTTTCATTCACCTTGGGTTCCCATTCTGCATTCCCTCTTTTACGGCGTTTTTCTCTAGCTATGGCTCTCCTCCTCATCTTAGCGTAAGCTTTCTCCAGCTTGTTTGCGATTCCTTCTTCTTCTTGGTTAAGATTTTGTACCTTTGGCAATATTTTCCTAAAGATATTAGGACGTTCGGACCCATACATTAGCTCACTAGGGGTATATCCCGTGGCGCTAGTTACAGTGTTGTTAATCCAGTTCTCTATGTATGGTAACAGTTCAGCACATTTCTTGTGATTTTCATTGCAATAAATTCTACAGAATTTCGACAACTCTCGCATATAGCGTTCACTTGGATTTGATTCTGGATGTCTAATCGGTGTAAACTGGATTTCAACTCCATATTTTTGCAGTTGTTTGTGCCATGAGGGTGATCTAAACTGGGTCGCATTGTCGGAAAGAATAACTTTCGGTGTAATTACAGTTCCATAATAGTGATTACTCAGTTAACTCAAAGATGCTTTGGTCGTGGCTGATTTTAGTGCATACAGTTTGTTGAACTTTGAAAAGACATCATGGCATACGAGAATGTAGCGTACGCCTCCCCTAGATATCGGCAAACTACCGTAGATATCCACAGCGCATATGTCACCAGGTTTCTTTGGAAAATGGTGCTTTTCTTCAACATCAACTGATCTGTTAGTGTGTTTAGTTCTCTGACAAATGTCACAACAAGCTATAAATTTCCTCAGTTTTCTGCCAAGAGCTTTGACCTGAAATACATATTTAATTTCATCTAAACTTTTATCAACGCCTAAATGACCTAAAGAAAGATGTACATACTTGAACATTTTCTGCTCAAGGTTGTTTGGCAACACCGCTTTCCATGTTTGCTGGTTTTTGTCTTCCCTGCAATACAACACATTTTCGTGTAGTATGTATCGGTCCTTGTCAGTAGTGGGGTGGGACGTAACTTTCCCCTTAATAGCAGCTAACCTTTCTTCTGCATCCTGAAGTGATGCTAAAGTCTGTAATTCTTTCTTGAGGGTTTTGTCCTCGTATATCTGAATGCGATGTACCATTATCTGATCTGGACGCGTTAGATTTATTGTTTCCTTGTCAGTTAATCCGCTTGGACTACGACTCAAAATATCTGCAAGATGATTTTGTACCCCTTTTATATGACGTATTTCCAAATCAAATTGTTGAATCTCTATCATCCACCTAGCAACACGGTTGGATGTGATGACACATTTTTGAAGGAATGTAATAGCTTGATTATCAGTAAATAAGATAACATTACGCCCATAAATATAAAATTTGAAGCGCTGTAGGGCATAGACAATCACAAGAAGTTCCTTCTCACAAGTGGTGTATCGCTGTTCAGCGGGATTTAGAGCTCTTGAAGCCGTCGAAATGATATTAAAATTCCCATTTTCGCCCTGCTGCATCAAAACATTCCAATGGCTCTGCCACTCGCGTCTGTGTTGATTATCCAACTCTTTTCTTCATTTGGATGCACTAGGTAAATGCTTTCTGCAAATTTGGATCTTAGTGTTTCAAACGCTTGTTGTAGTTCAGCTGTCCAACTCCATCTGTTCCCTTTACATAATAGCACGAGTAATGGCTCAACGTAGAATCCATAATTTACAATAAACTGTTGATGAAACTTGCACAACCCGAAAAACTTTCGCAACTGTGTTTGATTTTTCGGCGCTGGATACTATAACCGTTATTATTAGGTATCAAAATTTATGTTTGACAGACAGGAGAGATTTGTTTATAATTGGTACTTTAGTTTAAGAGTGTAAAATAAATTATAACTCATGTGTATAACGTCTTAGAGAGGACAATAGAGACAGTTTAGGTCGGATATAGCAAGCTAGCATGTTCGCCGTTTGTCAATCTCAAAATTAATGGTTTAGGGAACTTCTTGGAACAAACGAAATTCTACACTTTGACAGCTTTTGGACGTTTTAAATCAAGTGAGGACAGACACTGTATTAGTTATGCTCGCTCATTAAGAGAAACTGGTAAGTAGTATTGGTACACGTTTAGTCCGCGATGTAAACAAACATGGAGGCCGGGGTCAATGACCTGACCGGATGTGACGTCACACGTAAACAAAGTCATGTGACCAGGTTAATGACTTACCGGCAGTGACGTAAGCAAGATGGCGGACAAGATGGCTGCTGGCGCGAAATTTGAATTTAAATAAACAAGATGGCGCGAAATTTGAATTTTAGAAGATGGCGGATGCGCCGTAAGTTTAAATTTTTACAATATGGCGGATGGGCGGTAATTTTAAATGTTGGAAGATGGCGGTAAGTTTAAATTTTACAAAATGACGGATGCTGGCGCTAAGTTTAAATTTTAAAACATGACGGAGACGCGGTAGTTTTAAATTTTAGAAAATGGCGGATGCTGGCGCTAAGTTTAAATTTTAAAACATGACGGAGACGCGGTAATTTTATATTTTACAAAATGGCGGATGGGCGGTAATTTTAAATTTTAGTAATATTGTAAGGTACGCTGTTGCTCAGTAGACTATTCTATTGAGAACACGTCCTTTGGTACACGTAGCTGAACAGGTTTTCCTATCTAAGTTGGTATCACTGCCACCATCTAGTAATAAGTACTAGCAACACTTCATACTCCACTTTAATATTACCTAGGGATGTGTAGGTCTCTGTCTCAGTTAAAATAAACTGTTAAGAAACACAATTTTATTATTAAACAAAATAAAAACAAATTATACACATCAAATCACCAATAAAAAATTAATAAAAATTCCTAAATAAAAATAACCAAAATTATTAACTCTTCACACAAATTTGCTAACTCTTTACTTCACCTCTAAAATTTAATATCTCATCCTACTTTTCTGCCTATAAAATGTCCCTCAATTATCTTTGTTAAACTCACATTAAACACTCACTTTTATAAATATCCCTATATATTTAATTTGGACTCACTTTTTCAAGTATCTCTATATATTTAATTTGGACTCACACACTTTGCTTATTACATTCTAACAGCATATCTCTATTAAAATGATCCCATTTCCTTTCCTACTTTCATAAAAAATATGCATTCCTCCACATAACTTGAGTCAAAATTAATCCAAGCATAATGATTGTATCCAACTTAACTGATGGTAATAATCCTCTCTTTTGTGATGCTGTTAACACTTATATTTTACACCATTTCCCACTTGTATAATCTTCACACTATTTCACTAATTTCCTATTTACTTTTCACTTTTCATTCCGTTGTTACACAGTCACTAGTTCCATACATTTCCTATCATTTTAAGGAAATGACCAAAACTTCTTTTAGGTTTGTTACTTAAATGTTTCGCGAAAAGTTATTTAACATTTCATGGCTCTTTTCTATCAATCACCACTATTCACTTTAACAATTAGTGAAAAAAAATCATTACTCCTTTGTTCATTAAAATTTCTAAGGTTCAAATTTCGAATATCACCGACCGAAGACTGATGCCAAAAGACGCTCTTCCATTGTCTTCACTTCTGTTTATTACCTCCAAATCCACGCCCAAATCGTCCTCAACATGGCTGCTCTCAGCTCATCTATAACTCTCTTAACCAATTATACCTAGTCTTTTAATTTCTGACCATATATGGACTACCAATCAAAACTCTTAATTTAATCCTTCTAGGCTCCTAAAACTATGTGCTGAGGCTGCAGACCCATGGCCATCTGCAAGCAAGTGTGTGGTCTTGCTAATCTAAACAAACTTACTTAAAACATAGCTGATTGGCTAAATGGAAATTTCCATCACTGGTACCTCTTACAAGCTCTCTCACTAATTCTATGCGAAAAAAATCATATAAGCTTTACATATTCAATTAAAAAATGTTCCCATGCTATCAATATTCATTACAATATGAAGGAAAATTAAATTTAAAAGTTAGAGTTTATTTAAACAAGTTGTTTGACAAAAGGGCGGCAATTTTAAAAGTTAAATTTTATTTAAACGAGATGACTGCTTGATGCTATACATAAGTAGAATGCAATATGAGTGGTTTGAGAATAGGTTATCATAGATATATGTAACTGAAAGGGGTCGTTGAGTGGTAAGGTGTAGGACTTATGATCACAAGATCCTAGGTTCGAATACCAGTTCCACTCGAGACGCTGAGCGAGGTGGTTCGGAGCGATTCACTACACCTTGCCAACGCTACAAGTCTAGTGTGTAAACTTTCGGTGTACAGTGTTATCAGTAAGTGCAGTTAACAACATGCAACGCTACGACCGTAAAGACACGATCATATGCTCATTTGAGAAACACAGCCCGAGGATCTCCGCATACGAAATTCACGAATGGATACATCGCGAACTAAAGTTGGATACGGAAGAAATAGCGGCACTTCAAATTGATGGTGTTCATAGACAGGTATTTATTAAAATGACAAAAACACAACCTATAGATTATATAATTTCACGTACTAAGGGGGGAGTAAATTATGCTCACGAGACAGGCGAGATATCGAAGGTCACCATTGGGCCCGCAGGATTGGGCAATTTGAATGCTTGTTCGAATAGCCAATATACCGCCCGAGATGCCGAACGATATAATCAAGGAATATATGACAAAATATGGAATAGTAAATGGGGTGACCGACGAAAAATGGTCCAATATGTACAGATATGCGGTAGGGAATGGCATACGAATAGCTACTATAGACTTGCGCATGCATATACCTTCTCATTTGTCTATAGCGTTATATAGAGCGCTCATCTCTTATATAGGACAACCCACCACATGCTATATCTGCAATGGTACTACAAATATAGCCAATGAATGTCCCTCCAGACAAAAATGACTGAAAGAGTATAGTGACCTTCGCACGGAAACTTGGGCACAGATAGCAACCACGGGTCCAAAGAGCAACATAGACTTAGGTGTGGTTCAGTATGTAGATAATCAGACACAACATGAACGACCCGCCCCTACAGTACAACAACAACAACGAGAGTTACCGCAAACAACACCGACAATGACAACAGTCGTACAGAATGTGGATCCACAAGAGAATAAAGAAACTAGTACTACGCAACAGAAAGAGCCTCTTGAAGAAATGGGCAAGATATGTGAACAAATGGACATTTCTGATGATCAGAGCGATGCGTCGACCATGCGTGATATGTCCCGCAAGGTTGAGGTTAAGCCACACAACACTCAAAACACAACACAAAACCAATAGATTCGGGCAAGCGCCCAGTAGGGACACAACATCAACGCCGACGAACATCTTGGACTGAAGACGAAATGCCACAAGACTCCATATCAGATACGGGGGACAATAACACCAAAACAGTGGAGGTGGACAAGTCAAATATATCGGCATCGACGGATGATGAACAAGTACTGTCACGGCCGCCTTTCGCACGATATAAAAAACCACGAACAACAAAACTACCCCGGACGAAAGAAATAGTGTAAGGAGTACTAGACGCAACAAGCTGTCACAATATCACAATAACAACAACACACTACCAACGAGGAAAAGAAACCCAGAACAGACACTGAAATATCCGAAGGAGAAAAAGATTGCAGACCTACACGCAACAAGCAACCTCCAACTTAATTCATCATACCCGTATACCATACCTTTACATTAGCCACTCTAAAGTAACTCATAAGTAACGAAACACGTCTAAACATGTTAAATGACTTTTATAACATACATGACATCGATATTCTACTACTACAGGAAGTCACACACACAAATTTTGAGAATGTACTCGATAGGAATAAATATTTCAACGTGGGAACCAACAGACGGGGAATTGCCATATTCACCAAAGACAACATCACTCTGACTAATATCCATCAACTCCCTTCAGGAGGTGGTATTGCTGGTTGGTGGGAAGATATATATATTGTAAACATCTATGCACCATCCGGGACTGCTAAACGAAAGGAAAGATACGATTTCTACACCACCGCACTGCCGCAATTACTACAACATGCGTCGTACAACTATATTCTAGGCGGCGATTTTAATTGCGTAATGCAGAGCACAGATTGTACGGGCACTCCGGTAACTTGTACACCTCTCACAACGCTAATCAACCAATGCCATATGACAGACGCGTGGACCAACAAGGGCAACAATACAGGATATACACATCTCACCAATAATGGAGCGTCCAGAATAGACAGGATTTATGTTCTCCACAATCCACGCTCGCAAACTACACACTCAAACATTGGTGGCTGCTTTCACTGACCATCACGCAGTACAAGTCACCTTTTCAGGAAACTCAACACCCCCCCAGCGCGGTTACGGATATTGGAAATTGAACGGGGCCCTCTTAACGATACCAAATCTGAAAACTACATTCCAACAACACTGGGAGCGGTGGAAACGGAAAAGAACATGGTATGGTAACACTGCAAGATGGTGGAATATATGTGCGAAAAGAGAGATCCAGCGTTTTCTCAAATTCCTCGGCAAAGAAAAAGCACAAGACACGAAACAACACATCAACTTTTATTACTCTTGTCTTTACGACTTATTACAGAAACCAGCAGATTTCCCCGACCTTAATATTAAGTTAAAGTACTACAAAGCTAAAATTATCCACCTCTATAGGACTCAACAGCAGCACTTCAAGGCGGAAACACAAGAGTCCACTATCCTTGACGATGAACATTTATCATTATATCATATCGTAGCTAGACATAAACGTCGACAAAATAAATGCATCACCACCATTTTAGACAATGAAGGAGTAGCGAACACAACACAATGGGACATCCAAAACATTTTTCTCTCGGCCCTACAAGATAGATTTGCCCCCGTATCAATACAAGAGCAACAAGCGCAAAGACTTTACTCAACAATTCAACAAACTATAACACTAACAGACAGAAGCTATATGGACGTACAGATCACCCCACAAGAACTCAAGGCAGCGATTGCACAAGCCCCCCCCCCAAAAAAAAAATCACCTGGACTGGACGGTATCATCGCGGAATTCTATATTTGGGGAGAAGAAATAATTCAAGAGGACCTGTTACACATGTACAATGATTTTCTGTCCACAGGATATGTCTCGCCTATACACACACAGGGACTAATAGTTTGTTTACCAAAAAAGTCTAAGCCACACACTGTTAATGATTATCGACCACTCACTCTTCTCAACACGGACCATAAAATATACGCCCATATTCTGGCAAATCGACTCAAACTCAACATACATGATATTCTACATCCAACACAATACAGCGCTGTTCCGGGCCGGAACATATATGACGCCACTGCTGCACTACGAGACATCATCGCAATAGGAACGCAAATGAAGGGCGTTGTTTGCCTCGTTGCTTTGGATTTCAATAAGGCTTTTGATAACATCTCACATCAGTATCTACAGGGCCTCCTCAGCACATACAACTATGGACTGAAACTCACCAAGGCGATATTATGGTTATACACGAATACGCAATCCAAAGTTAATATTAATGGCCACATTACCAGAAATATTCCCATCCGATGTTCTATACGACAGGGATGTCCTTTAAGTTCGATCCTCTACGCACAGCAATAAATCCTTTCCTTACCCTCATTAATGACCATTTACGTGGATTACAAATTGGTACGGCACGCACCTCCACTGTCTGTATAGCATACGCTGATGATGTTACTGTAGTAATACAGAATGAGCAGGATATTAAGAGCCTTAATGCTATCATACAACTATACACCCAGACAACAGGCGCTAGCATCAACTGGGATAAGTCGTCAGCTTTGCCAATAGGCCAATGGGACACGCATCAAGAAATAAGCGGCGTCAAATATTCTACCAACACTAAGATACTAGGAATTCTATTTGGAACTACGATCACTCAAACTATCCAAAATACGTGGATTGATAAAATTAACACGATACGTGCTACAGTCCACAACTTCTACATTCGACACCTCGACATACAACAAAGGATCCGCGTATGCAACACGTGGCTCTTAGCTAAAATCTGGTATGTAGCTCAAATCCTTCCAGTACCAGATGAGATGGCAAACCAAATCCTCAATATCTTATTACAATATATCTGGCGAGGACATATATTTCGCGTCCCGATCACGATACTATACAGGAAACCAACAGCAGGAGGCATGAATATGATTCACATTAAGGCGAAGTGCGATGCGCTATACCTATTGCGTCTAACACAACAACGACAAACTTCGGTGACACCCACCGCACATTGGCTCCAACTCCACGAACCTCTCAGACAAAAACACAACCCCCCAAACTGGGAACCTATCCCACCGATGCTCGCACACCTAAGAATATATTTTCACGAAAGCTCATATATAAGAGATCAGCAAGACACAGAATCATACTCCACTTATAAACGCAAGATTTATGAAATACAGCGATACAAACACATTCAGGCTAGCACAGATATTGGACTTCGAGTGCAGACCAAATTTCCAAATGTTCGATGGATAATGGTGTGGAATACCATAAACAAGACCTTCTTACCAAGAGATGTACGCACCACCTGGTATATGGTTGTTCATGATATCCTGCCTACCAATGCTCGACTACGGAAAATCAACCTGCACGCTTATGGGAAATGCAATCTTTGCGAACACTGTGACACCGTAAAACACAGGTATACAATGTGCACGAACACGAAACCACTTTGGGAACGGACGAGAGAACGTATCGCATGCTACCTACGCACCAGCCCTCAAAATGTACTCGACGACTGGATCTGTTTCCCAGACTTCAACTTGTACCCCCCACAAAGGCAAAATGCTACCATTTGGATATTGGGTCACATGATTGGCTATATCACCAACAACAACAGTGTGACCCTACAGGACTATATGGATTTCCTACTCAGAGCACGTTGGAAAGAACAACAATTACATGGACACAAAAACTGTGGACGGTACCTTGATGTGCTTGACTATTAAGGCCACTGCAGATACGTCCAAACACTGCACATTCATCTGAGCACGATGACACCGATCCGACCGCACATTATAGGCTATATACTATTCTGACAAGACGACAGGGCCTCGGACAAGAAATTATACCTACTGTATGATGCTGAAACGGGTCACTATAACGTGGTTACGAACATTAAGGCGGCTATGGCTAAAAGGTTTATATGTAACGCCTGTGACGCTTTATATGACAAATCACATAAATGCAAGAATGCCTGTTCACTGTGTACAGCTGTTTCTCCTTGCACTAAGGGTATTGAAAAATATTGTGGTACATGTAACCGGACTTTTGCAAGTGAAACTTGCTTCCAGAATCATGTGACACTTAAGTGACGAGTTGATAAAAGTTATTGTTGAATGTGATATAAATACACTTAACGGGAATCATAAATTATCTACAGACGAAAAGACTAAACTTAGCAAATTTAAAAACAAGTTACGTAGGCTAGTTAACCCTAAAATTAGCTTTAAGCGTAAACGAAAATTGTTAGTTCAAACAGGTGGGTTTATTGTTCCACTGCTTACTAGTATTTTATCTAGTGTCATAGGGGCTCTAATTACTAATAATAATAGTTAAACAAAAATGGCTTTGAAACGTATGATTTTAATTCCTCCAGAACTTTGGGAAAATCGTTTCACATCGTCACCACCACCGGTCAAAAAGATACTTAACAGTAAAGACCATAGCTTTGACAAGTGGACGCAAGTTCGTGTACATGAGGATCCATACTTGAAAATAGAAAAGCAGAAACGTGATCCTATTCCCATCCCAATTGTGGAGACAGGAGATACCCCTGATAGCAAACCTACATTTAAAACTAAACGTAAACGCATAATAGGTTCAGTGCCTATATTTAACACCGAAACTGCAGAGACTGAATCTGAAACCGATAGTGGTAGTGTCTCGCCTGTGCACTCAAACTATATTCAAGGTGTATTAAAACGTAAAGTATCGCATGACCCTACGTTTGGAGTGTACCAGAATAACAATGTGGTTCTTTTAAGATTGGTAGTTCCAAGTTCAAATTTAGTAATAAACACGTGTTTGTAGATGGTAAACGGTACAAAGCAACACGTGGTCTGTGGGAATTGCTAACTAGATCACAACCAGATAAAAATTCAATCACACCTCGAGATAAACTAGCATATAAACATATTCTACAGCAGTGTAATGCGCATAAAGTTAATTTCAACCCTACTGGTAAGATTAGAGCTAACAAGGGTGTAAAATATAAGCAGTTTATATCGCGACTGATTAATAATTCACCTGAACAAAATATAGAATGGACAACCGTAGAGTAATACACCAGGCAAAGTTTATTTTGATCCCAAAAATCCTGCATCATTCGGGTCAGTTACAAAGTTAGTAAATGCTACTAAACATAGCAGAAAGGATGTTGAAAAGTGGCTACGTTCGCAGGATACGTACACGCTACACAAACCGGTGCGTAAAACACTTTCTCCGCAACCCATACACTGTGACAAACATAGATGAGGTGTGGGAAATAGATCTTGCAGATTTAACCAGTTTATCAAAATATAACGATGGATATAAATTTCTCTTGAATGTTATAGACGTGTTTTCACGATACGCATGGAGTGTTCCACTAAAAGACAAGACAGGGGCTTCTGTTACTACAGCACTGAAAGGGTTATTCATAAATAGACAAACTCTTACCTTACATTCAGATCAGGGGACTGAGTTTGTAAATAGAACCGTACAACGGTATCTGAAAAATCAAGTCATTAAGTTTCACACTACTCATAACCCCGACATAAAATGTGCTATAATAGAAAGGTTTAATAGGACTTTGAAAAGTAAAATGTATAAGCATTTTACAAAACATAACACATATAGGTACATTAATATTCTACAGAAGCTTTTAGAAGGATACAACAATAGTGTATATTCAACTATAAGAATGGCTCCAAGAAATGTCAACCTTTCCAACATTTACGCTGTGTGGCAGAAAATTATAACTTTAACAGTAACAACATTATTGCGTGTATAAACTTAGGGTAATGTTAAGACACCAGTCTGTCTAATAGTTTTGTTTACATATGATGTCATTTCTTTGGTTTAAGTTGAGGTAAAAACGAATTTTGAAAATTAAACCTGCATTAAATCTACTGACGTTAGGAGTAAAAATATTATGTCTCATATGTTGAGTAATCAGAAAGAGTGAAATACAACTATGGCGTTCTTTAGTATCTTGACAACAGGAATAGTCGATATGTGTACTAAAATTTAGTTCTTAGACATTGACGTTCCGAGAAAACTCATTTGAAATATTTAAGCGTTTTCAGCTTCTAAAACGCTGAATTTAAACAATTCTAACTTTAACCGTAAACAAGATTATTGTTTGTATAAATTTAGGGAAAGGTAAAACCCGAGTCTGTCTAATAGTTTCGTTTGCATATGAAGTCATTTCTTTGTTTTAAGTTGAAATAAAAACGAACTTTACTGATTAACGCTACATCAGTTCTACTGACGTTACAAGTAAAAATTTTATGTCTCATATGTTGAGTAATCAGAAAGAGTGAAATACAACTATGGCGTTGTTTAGTATTTTGACAATAGGAATAATGGATTTGTGTACTAAAATTTAGTTCTTAGACATTAACGTTCCGAGAAAACACATTTGAAATTTTTTATGCGTTTTCAGCTTTTAAAACGCTGAATTTAAACAATTCTAACTTTAACCGTAAACATGATTATTGTTTGTATAAATTTAGGGAAAGGTAAAACCCGAGTCTGTCTAATAGTTTCGTTTGCATATGATGTCATTTCTTTGTTTTAAGTTGAAGTAAAAACGAACTTTACTGATTAACGCTACATCAGTTCTACTGACGTTACGAGTAAAAATTTTATGTCTCATATGTTGAGTAATCAGAAAGAGTGAAATACAACTATGGCGTTGTTTAGTATTTTGACAATAGGAATAATGGATTTGTGTACTAAAATTTAGTTCTTAGACATTGACGTTCCGAGAAAACTCATTTGAAATTTTTAAGCGTTTTCAGCTTCTAAAACGCTGAATTGAAACAATTCTATCGTTAACCGTTAACAAGATTATTGTTTGTATAAATTTAGGGAAAGGTAAATCCCCAGTCTGTCTAATAGTTTTGTATACATATGATGTCATTTTTTTGGTTTAAGTTGAAGTAAAAACGAACTTTACAAATTGACGCTACATCAATTCTACTGACGTTACGAGTAAAAATTTTGTCTCATATGTTGAGTAATCAAAAAGAGTGAAATACAACTATGATGTTTTTTAGTATCTTGACAATAGGTATTATCGATATATGTACTAAAATTTAGTTCTTAGACATTGACGTTCCGAGAAAACTCATTTGAAATATTTAATCGTTTTCAGCTTCTAAAACGCTGAATTTAAACAATTCTAACTTTAACCGTAAACAAGATTATTGTTTGTATAAATTTAGAGAAAGGTAAAACCCGAGTCTGTCTAATAGTTTCGTTTGCATATGATGTCATTTCTTTGTTTTAAGTTGAAGTAAAAACGAACTTTACTGATTAACGCTACATCAGTTCTACTGACGTTACAAGTAAAAATTTTATGTCTCATATGTTGAGTAATCAGAAAGAGTGAAATACAACTATGGCGTTGTTTAGTATTTTGACAATAGGAATAATGGATTTGTGTACTAAAATTTAGTTCTTAGACATTGACGTTCCGTGAAAACACATTTGAAATTTTTAAGCGTTTTCAGCTTCTAAAACGCTGAATTTTAACAATTCTAACTTTAACCGTAACATGATTATTGTTTGTATAAATTTAGGGAAAGGTAAAACCCGAATCTGTCTAATAGTTTCGTTTGCATATGATGTCATTTCTTTGTTTTAAGTTGAAGTAAAAAAGAACTTTACTGATTAACGCAACATCAGTTCTACTGACGTTACAAGTAAAAATTTTATGTCTCATATGTTGAGTAATCAGAAAGAGTGAAATACAACTATGGCGTTGTTTAGTATTTTGACAATAGGAATAATGGATTTGTGTACTAAAATTTAGTTCTTAGACATTGACGTTCCGAGAAAACTCATTTGTAATTTTTGGCGTTTTCAGCTTCTAAAACGCTGAATAGAAACAATTCTATCTTTAACCGTTAACAAGATTATTGTTTGTATAAATTTAGGGAAAGGTAAAACCCCAGTCTGTCTAATAGTTTTGTATACATATGATGTCATTTCTTTGCTTTCAGTTGAAGTAAAAACGAACTTTACTGATTGACGCTACATCAATTCTACTGACGTTACGAGTAAAAATTTTGTCTCATATGTTGAGTAATCAGAAAGTGTGAAATACAAATATGGCGTTCTTTAGTATCTTGACAATAGGAATAATCGATATGTGTACTACAATTTAGTTCTTAGACATGACGTTCCGAGAAAACTCATTTGAAATATTTAAGCGTTTTCAGCTTCTAAAACGCTGAATTTAAACAATTCTAACTTTAACCGTAAACAAAATTATTGTTTGTATAAATTTAGGGAAAGGTAAAACCCGATTCTGTCTAATAGTTTCGTTTGCATATGATGTCATTTCTTTGTTTTAAGTTGAAGTAAAAACGAACTTTACTGATTAACGCTACATCAGTTCTACTGACGTTACAAGTAAAAATTTTGTCTCATATGTTGAGTAATCAGAAAGAGTGAAATACAACTATGGCGTTGTTTAGTATTTTGACAATAGGAATAATGGATTTGTGTACTAAAATTTAGTTCTTAAACATTGACGTTCCGAGAAAACACATTTGAAATTTTTAAGCGTTTTCAGCTTCTAAAACGCTGAAATTAAACAATTCTAACTTTAACCGTAAACATGATTATTGTTTTTATAAATTTAGGGAAAGGTAAAACCCCAGTCTGTCTAATAGTTTCGTTTGCATATGATGTCATTTCTTTGTTTTAAGTTGAAGTAAAAACGAACTTTACTGATTAACGCTACATCAGTTCTACTGACGTTACAAGTAAAAATTTTATGTCTCATATGTTGAGTAATCAGAAAGAGTGAAATACAACTATGGCGTTGTTTAGTATTTTGACAATAGGAATAATGGATTTGTGTACTAAAATTTAGTTCTTAGACATTGACGTTCCGAGAAAACTGATTTGTAATTTTTAAGCGTTTTCAGCTTCTAAAACGCTGAATTGAAACAATTCTATCGTTAACCGTTAACAAGATTATTGTTTGTATAAATTTAGGGAAAGGAAAAACCCGAGTCTGTCTAATAGTTTCGTTTGCATATGATGTCATTTCTTTGTTTTAAGTTGAAGTAAAAACGAACTTTACTGATTAACGCTACATCAGTTCTACTGACGTTACAAGTAAAAATTTTATGTCTCATATGTTGAGTAATCAGAAAGAGTGAAATACAACTATGGCGTTGTTTAGTATTTTGACAATAGGAATAATGGATTTGTGTACTAAAATTTAGTTCTTAGACATTGACGTTCCGAGAAAACACATTTGAAATTTTTAAGCGTTTTCAGCTTCTAAAACGCTGAATTTAAACAATTCTAACTTTAACCGTAAACATGATTATTGTTTGTATAAATTTAGGGAAAGGTTAAAACCCGAGTCTGTCTAATAGTTTCGTTTGCATATGATGTCATTTCTTTGTTTTAAGTTGAAGTAAAAACGAACTTTACTGATTAACGCTACATCAGTTCTACTGACGTTACAAGTAAAAATTTTATGTCTCATATGTTGAGTAATCAGAAAGAGTGAAATACAACTATGGCGTTGTTTAGTATTTTGACAATAGGAATAATGGATTTGTGTACTAAAATTTAGTTCTTAGACATTGACGTTCCGAGAAAACTATTTGTAATTTTAAGCGTTTTCAGCTTCTAAAACGCTGAATTGAAACAATTCTATCGTTAACCGTTAACAAGATTATTGTTTGTATAAATTTAGGGAAAGGTAAATCCCAGTCTGTCTAATAGTTTTGTATACATATGATGTCATTTCTTTGTTTAAGTTGAAGTAAAAACGAACTTTACTGATTGACGCTACATCAATTCTACTGACGTTACGAGTAAAAATTTTGTCTCATATGTTGAGTAATCAAAAAGAGTGAAATACAACTATGGCGTTTTTTAGTATCTTGACAATAGGAATTATCGATATATGTACTAAAATTTAGTTCTTAGACATTGACGTTCCGAGAAAACTCATTTGAAATATTTAAGCGTTTTCAGCTTCTAAAACGCTGAATTTAAACAATTCTAACTTTAACCGTAAACAAGATTATTGTTTGTATAAATTTAGGGAAAGGTAAAACCCGAGTCTGTCTAATAGTTTCGTTTGCATATGATGTCATTTCTTTGTTTTAAGTTGAAGTAAAAACGAACTTTACTGATTAACGCTACATCAGTTCTACTGACGTTACAAGTAAAAATTTTTGTCTCATATGTTGAGTAATCAGAAAGAGTGAAATACAACTATGGCGTTGTTTAGTATTTTGACAATAGGAATAATGGATTTGTGTACTAAAATTTAGTTCTTAGACATTGACGTTCCGAGAAAACACATTTGAAATTTTAAGCGTTTTCAGCTTCTAAAACGCTGAATTAAACAATTCTAACTTTAACCGTAAACATGATTATTGTTTGTATAAATTTAGGGAAAGGTAAAACCCGAGTCTGTCTAATAGTTTCGTTTGCATATGATGTCATTTCTTTGTTTTAAGTTGAAGTAAAAACGAACTTTACTGATTAACGCTACATCAGTTCTACTGACGTTACAAGTAAAAATTTTATGTCTCATATGTTGAGTAATCAGAAAGAGTGAAATACAACTATGGCGTTGTTTAGTATTTTGACAATAGGAATAATGGATTTGTGTACTAAAATTTAGTTCTTAGACATTGACGTTCCGAGAAAACTCATTTGTAATTTTTGGCGTTTTCAGCTTCTAAAACCTGAATTGAAACAATTCTAATCTTTAACCGTTAACAAGATTATTGTTTGTATAAATTTAGGGAAAGGTAAAACCCCAGTCTGTCTAATAGTTTTGTATACATATGATGTCATTTCTTTGGTTTAAGTTGAAGTAAAAACGAACTTTACTGATTGACGCTACATCAATTCTACTGACGTTACGAGTAAAAATTTTTGTCTCATATGTTGAGTAATCAGAAAGTGTGAAATACAACTATGGCGTTCTTTAGTATCTTGACAATAGGAATAATCGATATGTGTACTAAAATTTAGTTCTTAGACATGACGTTCCGAGAAAACTCATTTGAATATTTAAGCGTTTTCAGCTTCTAAAACGCTGAATTTAAAACAATTCTAACTTTAACCGTAAACAAAATTATTGTTTGTATAAATTTAGGGAAAGGTAAAACCCGAGTCTGTCTAATAGTTTCGTTTGCATATGATGTCATTTCTTTGTTTTAAGTTGAAGTAAAAACGAACTTTACTGATTAACGCTACATCAGTTCTACTGACGTTACAAGTAAAAATTTTATGTCTCATATGTTGAGTAATCAGAAAGAGTGAAATACAACTATGGCGTTGTTTAGTATTTTGACAATAGGAATAATGGATTTGTGTACTAAAATTTAGTTCTTAACATTGACGTTCCGAGAAAACACATTTGAAATTTTTAAGCGTTTTCAGCTTCTAAAACGCTGAAATTAAACAATTCTAACTTTAACCGTAAACATGATTATTGTTTTTATAAATTTAGGGAAAGGTAAAACCCCAGTCTGTCTAATAGTTTCGTTTGCATATGATGTCATTTCTTTGTTTTAAGTTGAAGTAAAAACGAACTTTACTGATTAACGCTACATCAGTTCTACTGACGTTACAAGTAAAAATTTTATGTCTCATATGTTGAGTAATCAGAAAGAGTGAAATACAACTATGGCGTTGTTTAGTATTTTGACAATAGGAATAATGGATATGTGTACTAAAATTTAGTTCTTAGACATTGACGTTCCGAGAAAACTCATTTGTAAATATTTAAGCGTTTTCAGCTTCTAAAACGCTGAATTTAAACAATTCTAATCTTTAACCGTTAACAAGATTATTGTTTGTATAAATTTAGGGAAAGGTAAAACCCCAGTCTGTCTAATAGTTTTGTATTCATATGATGTCATTTCTTTGTTTTAAGTTGAAGTAAAAACGAACTTTACTGATTGACGCTACATCAATTCTACTGACGTTACGAGTAAAAATTTTGTCTCATATGTTGAGTAATCAGAAAGAGTGAAATACAACTATGGCGTTTTTAGTATCTTGACAATAGGAATAATCGATATGTGTACTAAAATTTAGTTCTTAGACATTGACGTTCCGAGAAAACTCATTTGAAATATTTAAGCGTTTTCAGCTTCTAAAACGCTGAATTTAAACAATTCTAACTTTAACCGTAAACAAGATTATTGTTTGTATAAATTTAGGGAAAGGTAAAAACCCGAGTCTGTCTAATAGTTTCGTTTGCATATGATGTCATTTCTTTGTTTTAAGTTGAAGTAAAAACGAACTTTACTGATTAACGCACATCAGTTCTACTGACGTTACAAGTAAAATTTTATGTCTCATATGTTGAGTAATCAGAAAGAGTGAAATACAACTATGGCGTTGTTTAGTATTTTGACAATAGGAATAATGGATTTGTGTACTAAAATTTAGTTCTTAGACATTGACGTTCCGAGAAAACACATTTGAAATTTTTAAGCGTTTCAGCTTCTAAAACGCTGAATTTAAACAATTCTAACTTTAACCGTAACAATGATTATTGTTTGTATAAATTTAGGGAAAGGTAAAACCCAGTCTGTCTAATAGTTTCTGTTGCATATGATGTCATTTCTTTGTTTTAAGTTGAAGTAAAAACGAACTTTACTGATTAACGCAACATCAGTTCTACTGACGTTACAAGTAAAATTTTATGTCTCATATGTTGAGTAATCAGAAAGAGTGAAATACAACTATGGCGTTGTTTAGTATTTGACAATAGGAATAATGGATTTGTGTACTAAAATTTAGTTCTTAGACATTGACGTTCCGAGAAAACACATTTGAAATTTTAAGCGTTTTTCAGCTTCTAAAACGCTGAATTTAAACAATTCTAACTTTAACCGTTAAACATGATTATTGTTTGTATAAATTTAGGGAAAGTAAAACCCAGTCTGTCTAATAGTTTTCGTTTGCATATGATGTCATTTCTTTGTTTTAAGTTGAAGTAAAAACGAACTTTACTGATTAACGCTACATCAGTTCTACTGACGTTACAAGTAAAAATTTTATGTCTCATATGTTGAGTAATCAGAAAGAGTGAAATACAACTATGGCGTTGTTTAGTATTTTGACAATAGGAATAATGGATTTGTGTACTAAAATTTAGTTCTTAGACATTGACGTTCCGAGAAAACTCATTTGTAATATTTAAGCGTTTTCAGCTTCTAAAACGCTGAATTTAAACAATTCTAACTTTAACCGTTAACAAGATTATTGTTTGTATAAATTTAGGGAAAGGTAAAACCCCAGTCTGTCTAATAGTTTTGTTTGCATATGATGTCATTTCTTTGTGTTTAAGTTGAAGTAAAAACGAACTTTACTGATTGACGCTACATCAATTCTACTGACGTTACAGAGTAAAAATTTTATGTCTCATATGTTGAGTAATCAGAAAGAGTGAAATACAACTATGGCGTTGTTTAGTATTCTTGACAATAGGAATAATGGATTTGTGTACTAAAATTTAGTTCTTAGACATTGACGTTCCGAGAAAACCATTTGAAATTTTTAAGCGTTTTCAGCTTCTAAAACGCTGAATTTAAACAATTCTAACTTTAACCGTAAACATGATTATTGTTTGTATAAATTTAGGGAAAGGTAAAACCCAGTCTGTCTAATAGTTTTCGTTTGCATATGATGTCATTTCTTTGTTTTAAGTTGAAGTAAAAACGAACTTTACTGATTAACGCTACATCAGTTCTACTGACGTTACAAGTAAAAATTTTATGTCTCATATGTTGAGTAATCAGAAAGAGTGAAATACAACTATGGCGTTGTTTAGTATTTTGACAATAGGAATAATGGATTTGTGTACTAAAATTTAGTTCTTAGACATTGACGTTCCGAGAAAACTCATTTGTAATTTTTAAGCGTTTTCAGCTTCTAAAACGCTGAATTGAAACAATTCTATCTTTAACCGTTAACAAGATTATTGTTTGTATAAATTTAGGGAAAGGTAAATCCCCAGTCTGTCTAATAGTTTTGTATACATATGATGTCATTTCTTTGGTTTTAAGTTGAAGTAAAAACGAACTTTACTGATTGACGCTACATCAATTCTACTGACGTTACGAGTAAAAATTTTGTCTCATATGTTGAGTAATCAAAAAGAGTGAAATACAACTATGGCGTTTTTTAGTATCTTGACAATAGGAATTAATCGATTATGTACTAAAATTTAGTTCTTAGACATTGACGTTCCGAGAAAACTCATTTGAAATATTTAAGCGTTTCAGCTTCTAAAACGCTGAATTTAAACAATTCTAACTTTAACCGTAAACAAGATTATTGTTTGTATAAATTTAGGGAAAGGTAAAACCCGAAGTCTGTCTAATAGTTTGTATCATATGATGTCATTTCTTTGGTTTAAGTTGAAGTAAAAACGAACTTTACTGATTACGCTACATCATTCTACTGACGTTACAGTAAAAATTTTGTCTCATATGTTGAGTAATCAGAAAGAGTGAAATACAACTATGGCGTTTTTAGTATTTGACAATAGGAATAATGATTTGTGTACTAAAATTTAGTTCTTAGACATTGACGTTCCGAGAAAACTCATTTGAAATATTTAAGCGTTTTCAGCTTCTAAAACGCTGAATTAAACAATTCTAACTTTAACCGTAAACAAGATTATTGTTGTATAAATTTAGGGAAAGGTAAAACCCGAGTCTGTCTAATAGTTTCGTTTGCATATGATGTCATTTCTTTGTTTTAAGTTGAGTAAAAACGAACTTTACTGATTAACGCTACATCATTCTACTGACGTTACAAGTAAAATTTTATGTCTCATAGTTGAGTAATCAAAAGAGTGAATACAACTATGGCGTTGTTAGTATTTTGACAATAGGAATAATGGATTTGTGTACTAAAATTTAGTTCTTAGACATTGACGTTCCGAAAAACCATTTGAAATTTTTAGCGTTTTCAGCTTCTAAAACGCTGAATTAAACAATTCTAACTTTAACCGTAAACAGATTATTGTTTGTATAAATTTAGGAAAGTAAAACCCAGTCTGTTATAGTTGTTCATATGATGTCATTTCTTGTTTTAAGTTGAAGTAAAACGAACTTACTGATTAAGCTACATCATTCTACTGACTTACAAGTAAAAATTTGTCTCATATGTTGTACAAAAGGTGAAATACAACTATGGCGTTGTTAGTATTTTGACAATAGAATAATGGATTTGTTACTAAATTTAGTTCTTAGACATGACGTTCCGAAAACTCATTGAATTTTAGCGTTTCAGCTTCTAAAACCTGAATTAAACAATTCTATCTTAACCGTAACAAGATATTGTTTGTATAAATTTAGGGAAAGGTAAAACCCAGTCTGTCTAATAGTTTTGTATCATATGATGTCATTTTTGTTTAAGTGAAGTAAAACGAACTTTACTGTTGACGCTACATCAATCTACTGACGTTACGAGTAAATTTTGTCTCAATGTTGAGTATCAGAAAGTGAAATACAACTATGGCGTCTTTATATTTGACAATAGGAAAATCGATATGTGTACTAAAATTTATTCTTAGACATGACGTTCCAGAAAACTCATTTGAAATTTTAAGCGTTTCAGCTTCTAAACGCTGAATTTAAACAATTCTAACTTTAACCGTAACAAATAGGAATAATGATTGTGTACAATTTATTCTAACATTAGTGGAAAACCATTTGAATTTAAGCGTTCATTCTAAAAGGATTAACATTCATTTAACGTAAATAGGAATAATGATTGTGTACTAAAATTTAGTTCTTAGACATTGACGTTCCGAGAAAACTCATTTGAAATTTTAAGCGTTTTCAGCTTCTAAAACGCTGAATTTAAACAATTCTAACTTTAACCGTAAACAAGATTATTGTTTGTATAAATTTAGGGAAAGGTAAAACCCAGTCTGTCTAATAGTTTCGTTTGCATATGATGTCATTTCTTTGTTTTAAGTTGAAGTAAAAACGAACTTTACTGATTAACGCTACATCAGTTCTACTGACGTTACAAGTAAATTTTTGTCTCATATGTTGAGTAATCAGAAAGGTGAAATACAACTATGGCGTTGTTTAGTATTTTGACAATAGGAATAATGGATTTGTGTACTAAAATTTAGTTCTTAGACATTGACGTTCCGAGAAAACTCATTTGAATTTTTAAGCGTTTTCAGCTTCTAAAACGCTGAATTAAACAATTCTAACTTTAACCGTAAACAAGATTATTGTTTGTATAAATTTAGGGAAAGGTAAAACCCGAGTCTGTCTAATAGTTTCGTTTGCATATGATGTCATTTCTTTGTTTTAAGTTGAAGTAAAAACGAACTTTACTGATTAACGCTACATCAAGTTCTACTGACGTTACAAGTAAAATTTTATGTCTCATATGTTGAGTAATCAGAAAGAGTGAATACAAACTATGGCGTTGTTTAGTATTTGACAATAGGAATAATGGATTTGTGTACTAAAATTTAGTTCTTAGACATTGACGTTCCGAGAAAACACATTTGAAATTTTTAAGCGTTTTCAGCTTCTAAAACGCTGAATTTAAACAATTCTAACTTTAACCGTAAACAAGATTATTGTTTGTATAAATTTAGGGAAAGTAAAACCCGAGTCTGTCTAATAGTTTCGTTTGCATATGATGTCATTTCTTTGTTTTAAGTTGAAGTAAAAACGAACTTTACTGATTAACGCTACATCAGTTCTACTGACGTTACAAGTAAAAATTTTATGTCTCATATGTTGAGTAATCAGAAAGAGTGAAATACAACTATGGCGTTGTTTAGTATTTTGACAATAGGAATAATGGATTTGTGTACTAAAATTTAGTTCTTAGACATTGACGTTCCGAGAAAACTCATTTGTAATATTTAAGCGTTTTCAGCTTCTAAAACGCTGAATTTAAACAATTCTATCTTTAACCGTTAACAAGATTATTGTTTGTATAAATTTAGGGAAAGGTAAACCCCAGTCTGTCTAATAGTTTTGTATCATATGATGTCATTTCTTTGGTTTAAGTTGAAGTAAAACGAACTTTACTGATTGACGCTACATCAATTCTACTGACGTTACAGTAAAAATTTTGTCTCATATGTTGAGTAATCAGAAAGAGTGAAATACAACTATGGCGTTTTTAGTATTTTGACAATAGGAATAATGGATTTGTGTACTAAAATTTAGTTCTTAGACATTGACGTTCCGAGAAAACTCATTTGTAATTTTAAGCGTTTTCAGCTTCTAAAACGCTGAATTTAAACAATTCTACTTTAACCGTTAAACAGATTATTGTTTGTATAAATTTAGGGAAAGGTAAAACCCCAGTCTGTCTAATAGTTTTGTATTCATATGATGTCATTTCTTTGTTTTAAGTTGAAGTAAAAACGAACTTTACTGATTGACGCTACATCAATTCTACTGACGTTACGAGTAAAAATTTTGTCTCATATGTTGAGTAATCAAAAGAGTGAAATACAACTATGGCGTTGTTTAGTATCTTGACAATAGGAATAATCGATATGTGTACTAAAATTTAGTTCTTAGACATTGACGTTCCGAGAAAACTCATTTGAAATATTTTAAGCGTTTTCAGCTTCTAAAACGCTGAATTT